>OZ012739.1:63742308-66302289 GCA_963859935.3 Lathyrus sativus | reverse complement strand
GCAGGGGAATGAAGTTCTATGAGAACCTGAACCCGCTCAACCAGGTATTCAAACCACAAACTGTCGAGGAAACGATATTAATCAAAGAAATAAACTGCACGACCTTCGCGACAAAACTTTCCAGGAGATAACGACTCCGATGGGGAAAAACAGCATCAGATATTCAACACTCTACTAGAGAGAACCAATCATGGCTTCAACGGCTCCCAAGGACTCGGCTCTCTTGGGGAACTGCAAACTCGGCCGAGGATAGGCAACCAGACGCTGGAATAAGTCCTACCTGCCGGGGAGAGTACGACTCTGTGGGGACTTTCAATTCCGCTGGAGACATCAGTCTGAACTATCAAAAGCTGAACGCTTGCGAATAGTCTTCTACGAGAAAACTGCACATTGATCCAGTGCTGGGGAATGAACATACACTTCTGCGTATGATTCAGCTGGAGAGATGATGATCCTTCCTAGGATGCATCTGGTTGGGGAGAATCTTTTCTGCTCGGGGAGACATATCAATGCTCGCGATCCCATGTTCAGACTCTGTGGGGAGACGTTACTGAACTTGCTGGGGAAGAAGGAATCATCCTGCTTGGGAACACAAACAGCGTACTGCCTGGCATATGCTATACCTGCAACAACACAAACAAACAGACAAGATACCCTTCTCAAAGGGACCTATCAAGGTTATCATCCTGCGACAATGTTCAAGTAATTCAATGTTTCACCAATTAGTGGCCTAGGCCAGTAAGTTTATGTATGCGCATTTTATCAAAAACATCGGCGTTCTTTTTCGCAAACAAAACAGATAAATGCTAAACAAACACATAGAATGGCTGAATAGTATACGTTTCATTGATAACAAACCCCTGAATGGGCAAAAGTGTTTTAAAACAGATGCAAGCTCCTGGAATGAGGAAGCTGCGCAGGTATAATAACATAAATATACATCAGTATATATACAAATGTCGGCAATATGGCGTAGACGAACACCATGAGTTGATCCCTTTATGACCCACTCGACTTCGATACTTCTCCGATGCTTCAGCTTCAAAAGAGATTGATTTAGATAAACGGCCCTCAGGTCTTCCAAACCACTAAACAATGAAATTCCATACGCGGAACGCAGTCATTTGCTTTTTCAAATCCCTAACTTTTGCCTGAATCGCCCTTCCGGGTTTTCGATTCACCGGGATACCCTTTTTTTCCAAAGTCGCCCTTCCAGGTTTTCGACTTTGCGGGTGTACATTTTTTCATTTATATCCCTAATTTTTTCCCGAACCTTCTTCCTTTTTCATGGTTCGCCGGGATGCCCCATTTTTGCCTGGATATTCTTTTTCTTTCCAGCGGGTCATTTTTTAAGCAAAGTATTTTTTTAACTGCGTCCGCGTTCACCGGGGATGCAAAGTCTTCGCCATCCATCGTGGATAACAACAAGGCTCCTCCCGAGAAAACCTTGTTGACGACGTACGGACCTTCGTAATTGGGAGTCCACTTGCCCCTGTGATCGGAGTGTGGAGGAAGAATCTTCTTCAGGACGAGATCACCCGTCTGAAAGCTTCTAGGACGCACCTTCTTATCATAAGCTTTCTTCATTCGGCTCTGGTACAGACGACCATATGCAATCGATGCTAATCTCTTCTCGTCCATCAGGCTGAGTTGGTTTAGTCGGTTCTTAATCCATTCTGCCTCATTGAGTTTCACGTCAACCAAAACTCGTAAAGAAGGAATCTCAACTTCTAACGGTAGGACAGCTTCCATACCGTACACTAGTGAGAAAGGAGTTACCCCGGTTGATGTGCGTACTGTCGTACGATAACCGTGCAATGCAAATGGAAACATCTTGTGCCAATCCTTATAGGTCACAACCATCTTCTGTACAATCTTCTTAATGTTTTTATTGGCCGCTTCAACCGTGTCATTCATCTTCGGCCGGTAAGGAGATGAGTTGTGGTGTTCAATCTTGAAACTTTGGCATAACTCCTTCATCATCTTGTTATTCAGATTCAAACCATTATCAGTAATGATCCGCTCGGGAATTCCGTATCGACAGATGATGTCCCTCTTTATGAATTTAGCCACCACCTGCTTGGTCACATTAGCCTACGAGGCTGCCTCCACCCACTTGGTGAAGTAGTCGATGGCTACCAAAATGAAGTGATGATCGTTAGATGCAGTGGGCCCGATCTTACCTATCATGTCGATGCCCCACATGGAGAACAGCCACGGGGAGGACATGACATTCAACGGGCACGGCGGCACATAAATTTTATCAGCATAAATCTGGCATTTATGACATCTCTTCGCGAATTTAAAGCAATCCGATTCCGTTGTCAGCCAGTAATATCCTACTCTCAGGATCTTTCTTGTCATAGCATGCCCGCCGGCGTGCATACAAAATGTGCCTTCATGGACTTCTTCCATGAGCATACTCGCTTCTTTCTCATCTACACATCTGAGTAGCACGAGATCGTGGTTTCTTTTATACATAACTCCATCAGGATTGAGATAGAAATTTCCAGACAGCCTACTTAGAGTCTTCTTATCCTAGGCTGATGCTCCCGCGGGATACTCCTTAGTCATAAGGAAGGTTTGGATATCGTGGAACCATGGCTTGCCGTCGGAGGCTTCCTCGATCGCAAAAACGAATACAGGTCTATTAAGACGAGAAAGGACAATCTTTGGAGCTTCATTCCAAAAATTGACTTTATACATCGAAGCCAATGTGGCTAAGGCATCAACCATCTGATTTTCAGCTATGGGTACATGATGGAGTTCCACTTGATCAAAGAACGGAAGCAGCCTTCTGGCATAGTTCATGTACGGCACCAAATTCGATTGACGAGTCTCCCACTCCCCTTTAATCTGGTTGATCACAAGTGTCGAGTCACCATATACATCTAGATTCTTGATTCTCAAATCAATTGCTTCTTCTAGACCCATGATGCATGCTTCGTACTCTGCTTCATTATTGGTGACCGGAAATGTCAGTCTAGCAGTGAATGGGATGTGGGACCCATGGGGAGTCGTGATGATTGCCCCTATGCCACTTCCGTAAGAATTAACCGCCCCGTCAAATATCAATTTCCACTGGGATTTCCTGTCTGGACCCTCGTCGGGCAACGATTCATCACAATCTTTCGCTTTGAGAAACATGATATCCTCATCAGGGAATTCAAATCTCATCGGCTGATAATCTTCGATTGGCTGTTCGGCAAGGTATTCAGACAATACGCTTCCCTTGATGGCCTTTTGGAAAACGTACTGAATGTCATATTCTGTCAACACCATTTGCCATCTGGCAATCCTGCCCGAAAGCGCTTGCTTCTCGAAGACATACTTGATCGGATCCATCTTTGAAATTAGCATGGTTGTGTGATTGAGCATGTACTGTCGTAAACGCTTGGCAGCGCAGGCGAGTGCATAACACGTCTTCTCCAGCATTGAGTAACGGGATTCACAGTCTGTGAAATTTTTAGTCATATAATAAATGGCATGCTCCTTTTTGCCCGTCTCGTCGTGCTGACCGAGAACACACCCCATACTATTCTCAAGAACTGTCAAGTACATGATTAAGGGTCTTCCAGCCACGGGGGGTATCAAGATCGGAGGTTCCTGCAGATACTGTTTTATCTTATCAAATGCCTTCTGGCAATCCTCGTTCCAGATAATCGCCTGATCTTTCTTTAGTAGTTTGAACATCGGTTCACACGTGGCCGTGAGCTGAGAGATAAACCTTGCAATATAGTTTATTCTTCTTAGGAAACCACGAACTTCTTTTTCAGTTTTTGGCGCTGGCATTTCTTGTATTGCTTTTATCTTCGCAGGATCAACCTTAATGACTCTTTCACTCACGATAAACCCCAGTAGTTTTCCAGACCGTACTCCGAAAGTACATTTGTTAGGATTCAGCCTCAACCTGGACTTCCTAAGCCTCTCAAAAAGCTTCAGCAAATTGACCAGATGTCCCTCCTCCGTTTGGGACTTCGCAATCATGTCATCAACATAGACTTCAATCTCATGGTGAATCATGTCATGAAACAAAGTAACCATTTCTCGTTGGTAAGTGGCCCATGCGTTCTTCAGACCGAAGGGCATAACCTTATAGCAAAATGTTCCCTAAGGTGTAATAAACGTAGTTTTCTCCATGTCCTCCGGCGCCATCTTGATCTGGTTATAGCCGGAGAAGCCATCCATGAACGAAAATACGGAGAACTGAGCTGTATTGTCGACCAACATATCAATATGAGGAAGCGGGAAATCATCTTTAGGGATCGCCCTATTCAAATCCCGATAATCGACGCACATTCGTACCTTACCGTCGTTCTTCGGTACAGGCACTATGTTGGCGACCCACGGAGGGTAAGTAGTGATTGCTAAGAAGCCAACATAAAGCTGCTTTTGCACTTCTTCTTTGATCTTAACGGCCATATCTGGTTGTGTTCTTCTAAGCTTCTGCTTAACGGGAGGACAATCTTCTCGCAGTGGCAAGTGATGGACCACAATGTCAGTATCAAGTCCGGGCATATCTTTGTATGACCAAGTAAAGATGTCACTATACTCTCGAAGCATCTCGATCAATCTCTGCTTGACATCACTCTGCAATGCAGCCCCTATCCTGACGTTCCTGACAAGTTCCTCAGAACCCAAATTCACAATCTCAATCTCTTCCTCGTGAGGCAGAATAACTTTCTCTTCTTGTTTCAACAAGCGGGCCAACTCTTCGGGAAGGTCTTCGTCTTTATCAATCTCTTCTTCGGCTTGATAGATCGGGCAATCAAAGTCGAAGTGAGTCGTAGAAGGTCCAGAGTCGATGTCATCTGCTATGTGGGTCCTGCAATAACAAGGGTTAAGCTTAAAACAAGGATATGCAGGTTTGCACAAACCCTATTGCCATTTTATTGTTTTTCAAAACAAATATAAAACAGGAATAACAGAGATCACAAAATTTGAATGCGAAGAAAAACACCTTTTGATTTATTGGTAAAATGCATGTACATAATCAGACAAGGCCCTGACAATAAAACCACTATGCCCCGGGTAGGACATAGGGTTGTACAATAATTGGAGAAAGTAAATCATTACTCTTTTCCTGTCACTTGGATGGTATCCCTGATGGACCAGTTGTTGAGGCTTTGGCCTGGTTTGCTTGGCTGGATCCAGGAATCCAGGTCGCAATCGCTGTCTTCGCCGTCTTCAGACACTGCGCTGACACTTTCAAATATCACCCCGCCACTCGTAAACTGGATTGGCCCTTCACCTCGGGACGCACTGTGAGAGGAGGAGGCTTCAGCAGTAGGAGAGTATCCTAACCCAAACTTGTCCTGTTTGTTAGGTATTTCTAGAATTTGTCCCCAGCCTGGGGGAGATCCGACTTGAACAACGGCCCGGGCTTCTTTGAAGGAAGAGAGAGTCATCTCTGGTTTCTCAGTCATTACTGGAGTCACGTCTTTGACCTTAACAACTTTGAATTCCTGACATAGGGTTTCGTGGATCTCCCCATCCATCTCAACATATTTGAAGGACGATAAATGGCTCACCATTATATCTTCCTCGCCACAGACAGTTACAATGTTGCCCCCGACAACATACTTGAGCTTCTGGTGCAACGTGGAGGTCACGGCACCAGCAGAATGGATCCATGGCCGGCCTAACAGACATCTATAGGCTGGCATGATGTCCATGATGTAGAAGACTGCGTCGAAAGTTTCCGGCCCAATGTGGATTGGCAGAGTTACCTCTCCAAAGACATGACGCTTGGTTCCGTCGAAAGCCTTCACAACCAGATCACTGGGCGTGCAAATCAATCCTCTCGTATCTAGCTTCATCAATGCCTTCTTCGGGAGAATATTGAGCGATGACCCAGTGTCCATCAACACATGGGACATAACTGTCCCCCTACACTCTATCGAGATATGCAGGGTGCTGTTGTGGTTTCTTCCCTTCGGCGTCAGCTCTAGGTCAGTGAACCCTAACCCGTTTTCAGCATTCACGTGGGCTACTACCCCTTCCAACTGGTTGACCGAGATCTCCTGCGGTACATACGTGGCATTCAAAACTTTTAGCAGCGCGTTGCGATGTGCTTCAGAACACAGCAACAAATTTAGAATAGAGATTTTCGATGGTGTTTGATGGAGGTGGTCAACAATCTTGTAATCACTCTTCTTGATCAACCTCATGAACTCTTCAGCGTCCTTTACAAGTAAGTCCTTTTCTACCCCACGAGTGGTTTCCTCAACGACTTTATTCTTTCCCTTATCAATTTTCTCAACTTTGTCCGTTTTGTCTACCACAATCTCAGGTGGAGCAAATACTCTTCCGCTACGTGTGATTCCGCCAGTTCCTACTAGGTTATCCACAGCCTGCCCAAATGGTTCCAGTTCCAATTTCTGTCCGTTACAGTAGACGTCTGCCCCATAGTGCCACGGGACAGTGTTGGTGCTTTCAAAAGGTATCGGCCCAGCCTTTGTGATGGTAATTGTGGGCGGCCTGGGTGCAGAAATGGTTATCATCTTATGATGGATGGTGATGGTGGAAACTTCATCATCCTGTTTCAGCATTACCTCTCCAGATCCACATTCGACCCTTCGGCTAAACTGCAAGATTCCTTCGGTCATCAGACTCTGAATCCCCACTATCAACTGTTCACAGCCATCAGGACGAGTCGCACAGCCCATACACAATTCTCCACAGCCCGGAAAGAAGCCTCTCTTCATCATCTTGGCTTTAACGAAGCTAAGCGGTGTCTTCAGATCCTTGACATCAGTCAATAAATCTAAGTTATCTTCTTCGATAATGGCATTCACCCCACCTCCCCTATGGTTCGGCATAGGGTTCTTTGTGACATTCGGCATATTATCTGAGAAATTGATGATCTTAGCATCCACCATATCTTGCACCTTGTGCTTGAAGGCCTTACAATTTTCTATTGTGTGGCCAGGTGCCCTTGAGTGAAAATCACATGTTGCATTCGCATCATAACCTTGCGGAGGTGCCCCTGTCAAGGGAGCCAGGGTTCTTTTCTGGACTAGTTGTAACAGAAGCAAAGTTTGTAATAGCTGAGCATAAGACATGGGTGGTGTCTCGAGGTGACGATTTGCCAGAGGTGCTTTGTTCTGATACCTTCTGTATCCTTGCTGATTTGGTTGCTGCTAGGGCTGGGGTTGTTGGATTGCAGGGATGGTTATGCTAGCCACCTGCTATCGCTGGCCCTTACCTTTCCTCCGAGCGTTGGACACGGCGTTCGTCTCTCCTTCACGCATTTTGTTACTATATGGTTTCTTTCCTCCTCCAGCTGAGGATAGATCAACACCCTGAATTTTCCCCAATTTGATACCATTTTCAACGTGCTCGCCAGTAATGATGAGATCGGAGAAACTCCCTGACATACCACTGACCAGTTTCTCGTAATATACCCCTGGGAGAGTGGCTACAAACATCTCAACAAGCTCTCGTTCAACCATCGGCGGCTGAACTCTAGCTGCTAATTCACGCCATCTCTGGGCGTATTCTTTGAACCCCCCATTGTTCTTATGTGACAAGTTCTGCAGTTGAACCCGGTTCGGAGCCAAGTCATTGTTATACTGATAATGGTGTACAAAGGCCTCAACAAGTTCCTTCCATGTACGCACACTGGTGGGTTCCAAACCCATATACCATTCCAGGGATGGACCAGACAAGCTATCCTGAAAGAAGTGCATCAGCAGCTTCTCGTCTTTAGAGTGAGCGGACATCTTCCGGTAATATGACCTTAAGTGGACACGAGGGAAAGTGGTGCCCTTGTATTTCTCAAAGTCGGGTACCTTAAATTTAGGAGGCACCTTGAAATCAGAAATCAATCCTAGTTTAGTCATGTCGACACCCATAGTGTTCTGGTTCTCGAAACTCTTCATTTTGTCCTCGAGTGCTTTAAACCTCAGACGTGCCTCAGCATTCAATTCTCCCTCAGCACTCCTCTGTGAGAACAAATCTTCTTAGCGATCTTCTAGCCATGGTTGAGTGCCATTAGGCCCATACAGATTTCCAGCACCTGTGTTGTCATTGCCTAGTCCAGTGTTGCCATTGGCCTCAAAGTTTCCGTTACCGACGCCAGTCGTATTACCATTGGGCCCGATGTTAGTGATCACATTGTCGTTACCACTTCCATTCCCCCCGGTCACGGGGATGCCACCCTGAGGAGTTTCAACAGGTGGAGGGACTGGAACGCTCCCACCATGAAGCACACCGTTGCTGTCAACCCTTGCGATCAGTGGCTGAACTAGAGTTCGGAGCTGGTCTTGGCCGGTAGCGACCACTTTCATGAGCTCCATGAAGCGGTCCATCCTCTCTCGGAGTTCCTGGATGTCAGTTTTCACTTGTTCCATTGCTCTAGCTTGATTCGCTCTGGTCAATTATCGGTGGATCAGTCTTCGGTCAATCCTGGAACAACCTGTACACACGAAGGGTTAGAAAAACGACAAGGTGCTCGTCATGCAAATGCTTTATGCAAATGCAAACGTGTGTCTGTGCCTTGGGGAGATTCCCCCCCAATCCTAGTTTCCGAGACAAATAAAGTCCAACATCCAGTCATGGAACAAAAATCCTCATATATTCATCTAAAAAAGAAACCCGCGCGGGCAGCGTACAACAGTAACTGGATACAACTAAAGCAACAAGGCATGACCCCAACCAATAGACCTGGCGGTGATCAGCATATCAATGCATAAAATGTACAAAGAAAATATAAAAAGATCAGGTGCGGCCACGAGCACGAAAATCTTCTAACAACTTCTTTGTAGCGGGATGATCTGGCTGAGTAAGCAAACCCTGGATTAGCAGGTCCCTCCGTCCGATGATATCTGGGAGGTTCTCGGCAACGCTCCTAGAAATACCTCCTTCGGAATGGTTCTCGACTCTACTCCTCTTAGCGTCAGCCCAGAGTTGAAAATATTGTAAATTCGCCTTGGCTTCAACCAATCTATACTGGACGTCTCGTCGCAGTGAGGCTTCAACCTCTATCTTCTTGTCTTTCACCATAATCTGAGCTTCTAGCTTGGCTACTTGCTGCTTCAGCTTTTCTTCCCGCTCTTTGTATTTGGCTAGGGTGTTGTTCCAGACCTTCTCGTACTGGGTCAACTTCCGGTATAATCTATCTAGATCCTGTTTCTTGGTTGCCAACACGCCATGTACTGACTTCAGGTCCAACCCCAGACGTTCCCTGGAATCAGTTTCTTTAGTCAGATTAGCACCCAGAAGGTTGATCATCTCAGTCTGCTTCTTGCAGGTATAAACGACTTCACTTTTCTCTCTCCGAAGTTGAGCGATCTCTTTCTCCAACTCTTCGTTGGCTTTTCGTAGCTCTTCCTTCTCTTGGAATACCTGGTTGAATTTCTGAATATCAACTGTGGTAGGCTCTTTGTACACGGGAGGATACAATGGTTCCACAGCAGGAAACGACATTAGAAACTTGGTGGCTCTCTCTCGGACCCAAGCCACATATGGATCAAAGGCCTTGTTGTTGCTTTTTCCTAGAAAGACTTTCCCCTTTCGGTGAATTTTGCTCCAAGCATTCTGTACCTTGACCAAAGTGTCACCTTCAAGCAGCCCTGTGAGATACAGAGATTCCTGTATCTCTTCCTCTTCAGGAGGACCTCGTAGTGCATATCCATATTGTCGTACTAGCAGAGAGGGATTGTAGTTGATACATCCATTCCTTCCGACCAGGGGGACGTTAGGAAAGCCACAACAGCTATGTACAATATATTTGCCCAACAGATCTCTATCAAACCAGATAATATTGTCAGCAGTCAAACCCATCAAACGTGCAGACCAGGGTGAAGACTCAGCAGAATCAATGAACGGCCCTGACTTAGGAAGATGGCTAGTAAACCACTTATACAGTAAAGGAGCACAACATGCCATGTTCTTCCTCTTTCTGTTTTCATTTTTGCTGTGAACCGAATGGTAGACGTCTCCGAGGAGAGTGGGCACTGGGTTCCCGGAAGCAAATATATGGCAAGCATCCATACCGATGAAGTCTGGATGACTTGGGAATAGCACGATCACATACCATGTTCTTCCTCTTTCTGTTTTCATTTTTGCTGTGAACCAAATGGTAGACGTCTCCGAGGAGAGTGGGCACTGGGTTCCCGGAAGCAAATATATGGCAAGCATCCATACCGATGAAGTCTGGATGACTTGGGAATAGCACGATCACATAAATGCAAAGGGCTAAGAAGGCATTGAATACATCCCAGCGACCCTTCTTGGCAAACTTTCGGGCGTTTTCCATCAGGAAAGGCAAAGGGAAGCCATGAACTCCAATCTTTTTGAATACCATCCCTTCCAACTCAGACTCATCTACATGAAAAGCGTCAGTCAACTTACTCAATTTAGGTTCACCCTCAACACGGTAATAAGGCATCTGATTCAACAAAGGCACCCCCAAAAGGTCAGAGTGCTCCTCCAGGGTCGGAGCTAGGACATAGTCTGGAAACACAAAGCATCTGAGTTGTGGGTCGTAAAACTGCAGCAGGGCGTAGACGCCATTCAACTCGTATGTAAGAAGCTTATACACAATACCCAGAAGTCTCCCATAACTCTTTCTGAAACTCTCCATCACTGAATTATCAGCCAAAGAAATCAAAGCTCGTAACTCTCGGATGTAAGGTGTTGGTAGCTTGTAAGCCACAGTCTTCTCCAGAGATGCCATATCTGCCATGAGGATCAAGATCACCAGAACCAGGGGAGAAATATGCACCTGCAACACATACACACGTTAATGATATGCAAATGAGGATGCAAACAATGCAAAATGCAATCATGCCGCAGGAGATCAAGATGATTGTACTGTTGAGGAGAAGGACCACAATTCTGCTCTGTCAAGAACAAACATATCTCTGATGATAAGAACCCCTGATACCAGACCATAAATCTGCTTTGTCAAGAACAAACACATATCTGATGATGAGAACCTCTGATACCACCAAAACTGATTTTCTGTCAAGAAAACCAGGTAGTCTGAAGGTTAAGGTTTCCTGCAACAAACCCGACCCTACTCACAAGTATGGACCTAATCACGGAAAAGGTTCGGCATCCTATGCGGTCATCAGCGTCACAGACTTTCGAGAAACGATGATACGATACCCAGGAGGTGTGGCATCATCATCTCTTGAAGCAACCTCACTTAGCTGAATTCCAAATGATCGGTTCCCAGAGTCGACAATCCTCAGATCCGGCAACCCCTCGAGTCCAAAGGACCGATAGGAAGTCATCAAAGAGAACCTCGTCTGAGTGTGGATTACATGGGAACTGATGCAAGCAAAGCTAGCACGTCCTCCACTAACCCACTCTAATACTATGTAGCTCTCAAGCCTGGGTCTGGCTTCTCACTCATCAGAATGCCCCCCTCCCCCCACAACAGCACAGATAATCATATCATACTGGAAATAAAGTGCGGGAAATAAATGCGATAAATAAAACCCAACAGGTAAACATACAAGCGCTAGGATTAACTCTCGCAGGGGATGTTGGATCCCCAGATTGACTCGCATAAGGGACGTCGGATCCCAGGAAACTATCAAATCCCCAGCAGAGTCGCCAGCTGTCGCTACCGCAAAAATAAGGTGCCGGCAAAACAGAAGAGTCGCCACCTTTCGTTATTTATCCCTCAGAACGGGAAAGGAAACGATCGTAGAAACCTGACAAAAAGGTATAAGACAAGGTCATCGCAACCATGTCTGAGTTCGGGAGTCGGTTACGCAAGGGGAAGGTATTAGCACCCCTCACGTCCATCGTACTCGATGGGATCAACGCTTGTTGTGTTTATCTGACGGGTTGGTTTTACTATCTACCTATCAAGGTCGGTCTGAAAAGAAAGGAAAATGACTCGGCAAAGCATCGCACTTTATGCCTACGTATTCTCATCAGAGAATGAGAAATCAGAGTCTACGTAGTTCGGCTAACTACAGGTTACGGGGAAGGTGGCTTGCCAATACATCAGTATTGTGCCTACGTACTCTCAACAGGTATGAGAGATTAGAGCTTACGTAGTTCAGGATAATACGGATTACGGGAATTCAGATTCATCTGTTTTATCAAGTGGGGTTAATAAACAGTTCCAGCAGTTTGGTGTATGCAGCTCGACCCTTGGAGACTTAGGCGTTACCGTTTGCGGTAGAACTAGGAGTTAACGACACTCTTTTCTTCAGAAAAGCTTCCTTTGAATTACGGGCCCACGAGGCAAAAAGGTTTGAAGTTTGTTTTTTGTCTTTTACGGAAGAACTATTTTTTATGGTTGTCTATAGTTTGTACAGCACTAGAGACTATGACCTGGGAACGAATGCGTCGCATATCTTCCAAAGGACGTATACTAAACATTCTAGACGATTGAGAGGAGGCCGCTCAATCATCATTACCCAAGTAGCTTAAGGCTCGTAACGCGCTTATACTAACTTGCCTTTATTATGTTTTTTACTGTTGTTTTTAGATGAGAAGAGAACGACTTCTACGGGGAGACTATCAAGTCCTAATGTTGTCGTGCCAAGGATTCATCCTATGGTTGAGGTTTGAAACAGGGAACTCCTAGAAGTTATCATGCATAGGTGTCCACCTAAAGTTCTAATCATCACTTCCTTATCAAAGGAAGTGAGATTCCTAGGGGATCATGTCAAAGGGATACAGAAACAGATAAAGCATCAGCTTAAACAGTAAACAGATATACAGAAGAAAGCTGCAAATAAAATACATACAATGCAAGTGAGGGAGGAAATATGTGTGGGGCAGGAGCCTCCACAAGCTCATCTCAACCTCAAGCCAAGTATGAATAATTGCAAAGATGAATAGCCAAACAGAGATAGACAGACTCAACCTTTCTTACTAACACACAGATGAAAGGAAAGACAACACACAAGCAAGGGGAGCACCACCTCAACCCTTAATGCAAACAAGTAGAGGGAGACCCACTCAACCTCTAAGCAGTCATGCTCCTAGCTTAACATAATCTAAACATGGACCTATTCTAATGCATCAAGCAAATCAAACAAGGGAGAGAAACCATAATGAGCAACAAGGAAGTCATCCCAGGCTGCATTAGGTTAGAGGTATATCAATACCAGAGTCCATCATAGACTCAACCGCTTGAGGAATGCACAGAATCCAACCAAAGGAAGGATTAGGCTCTCCCAAGAGGGATCCTATGTCAATAGGATAGAAAAGACTGGGTATTAGTCTAGATATCAATCTAAGGGTAATTGATTATAGTGTATCAACACTGAATGTCCATCTCAGGCTCAACCTGTTGAGGAATGCACAGAAACCAACCAAGGGAAGGATTAGGCTCTCCCAAGAGGGATCCTAAGAAAAGAACTTTGAGATGGATGACAGCGTATAAACCAAGGGAATATACCATGCCAAGAATGTCAATCCGAGGCTCAACCTCCTGAGGAATGCACAGAATCCAACCAAAGGAAGGATTAGGCTCTCCCAGGAGGGCTCCTCATCAAGACTTGAAGGATAAAGATAGTATAAACCAAAGGAATGTACTATACTGGGGAATGTCAATTCAAGGCTCAACCTCCTGAGGAATGCATAGAATCCAACCAAAGGAAGGATTAGGCTCTCCCAGGAGGGTTCCTCTTCAAGACTTGAATAAAGAATGTAGGGCAAAGCCCAAGGAAAACACATAGGGGACAGGAGGCAACACAACACTCTAGAGAAACCCTACAAACTAGCTACAAGGTTCACCTAAGATAGGGGCATCAAAAAACTCTATCAAGGTTATGGAAAAGTTCTAAGGAAGTCTCTACCTATTTACCAATCTATCAAGAAATGTTAGTTGTTAGTGTGCTCGCTATGATATCGCATCCTATGCCTACATATTCTCGTCTGGTACGAGAAATCAGAGCAGCTGTAGTTCGGCTACTTCGGGACCACAGCTCAAATCTCGTTTTTATTAACATTCTGAAAAATGGTTACAATGGTTGAATACGGAAAATAAACTCCTAGGAAATACTATCCTATCCATCTATAATGAAAAAATCAAATGAAAAATAGTCCCCTAACAAGTGGACTTCTAAAAATTATCTCTAAAAGGTGAATAAACTCTATCAAAAAATGTACGCTAAAAAATATTAAATCTAAACTAATATTTTTTACTATTTTTTCCAAGTATCTTTCTTTTTCAAAATATTTCTATTTTCTCTCCAAATATTTTTCCCATATTTTTCTATATTATTTCTCACTATTTTTTCATGTTCTTTCATATTTTTTTCTATTTTTTCTTTTCATATTTCCTCTTTTTCCATATTTTTTTTTAATAATTCTTCTATTTTTCAAAATACTTCTTTTTATATTTTTTTCTTTATGGTATTTCTTTTTTCATATAAAAGATACTAAACAAATAAAAGATAAAAAATACAAGGGGAGGGGTACATCAGTTATAAGGGATCACCAGCAGCAAAAAACATTGGGCCCAGCCCAGAAAAAATAACAGACAGAAAAAAAAAACCGGGGAGGGGGAGAGAAGGAAAAGAAATGGGGGTGGTGAATTGCAAACAGGCGTTGGGCCCAGGCCCACTTCGCCATAGAACACACAGAGGGGGGAGGGTGAAAATAGGAAACGCAGGTGTATGTATCATAACGGGCCCGACCCAAGAACTTTGCCAAGCACAAACGCATGGGGGGTGGGGGAAGGAAATTGGAGGTGTATGATCCCAAAACCAATGGGCCCGGCCCAAACCCTCACGATCCACCCTCCTTCTCCTTCCTCAGAAAAAACCTAATTCTTCTCCTCCTTTCTCACGGCGCCGTAAACCCTCCGTCTCAAATCTCTGCCTCCTCCCCTACACTTTCCTCCGATCGACATGAGACACCCTAACCCTTTCTCTCTCTCAACCGCCGCCACCACCATCTTCACCCTCATCTCTCTCCGTTTCAAATTAATTTCCTCTAATCAACAAAAGAACATCATCTTCCTTTAAGTCCAACAACGCAAACCTGCTAACAATACACAATATGAAGGAGCTAGTCATTTATCAGTCTGGAAATTGAAAAGATGAATCAATGAACACAGATGATTGGGAGAGGCAAAGCTTCAATGGCGTTGAAGGAGTTTGTAGATCATGAGTTGCATGCGAAGTTCGTCAGAGACTTTGGATCTGACTGTGATGATGATGTTTGGGAGATTCGAGCGATGCGCATGATGAAGCTTCTGGAAACGTAAGAGGATCTTGACGGTGCTTGACGTCTTCTGGAGATTTCTGGGAGGATGGTGAACGCAACGGATAAAGATTTCTGGGATCTTCACGAGTTTCTGGAAAACCTGGAAAACGCGTTGAATGGATGAATGTTCTTCAAGAACTTCTGGAAAACGCGCTGAAGGGATGAGTGTTCTTCAAGAACTTCTGGAAAACGATGAACTTGATGATCGGTTGAAGAATCTGGAAGGCGATTAGAGCTTGATGAAGAGTGTTGGATCCAGAAAAAAAGAAGGATGAACTCGGTGGTGATGAGATGAACACCGATGATGATGATGATCGGAAACTGGAAAACGTTGTTGGTGATGTTGATCAGAAGAGATGGAAATCGGAGAAGAAAAAGGAGTTTTCTGGAGTTTTTTGAGTTTCCGGTGAAATGTACGGTGGCCGGAGTAGGTTAGGGCATCGCCGGCGAGTTGGTTACGGTGGTTGCATGGCCGCCGGCCATGCAACCGGTGAGTCTCCGGTGGGGTTTGTGGTGAGGACGCGTGGCACTGGTTGGTGGAGGCAGTGAATGCATGTACGCCACGTAGTGAAAGGCGTGGCAGAGAGAGGGAGAACGTGAAGTGATGCGTGGCAGTGTGCGAAGTGTGATATGTGGCTAGCTTCTCTTGTGTACACGTGTAATTGGCTATTTAAAGGATAATTCTGGACTTGAAAATGGACTCTGCATGAATTGGGCCTCCGCCCCACTCTGGCCCAAACGAAAATGAATGATAAAAAAGACTTAAAAATCTGAATTGAAATGATTAACAATGGATTAAAGCTAATGACCTGATTAATTCTGATTAAATGGATTAATATGGAAACTAAAGAATGATGAGTTGATTAAAATGGTTAATGGAACTAAAACAATTAACTTCAATTAACTAAGACCTAATTAATCTAATTAATCTCTAACCTAATAAAACTCTAATAAACCCACTAATCTAAAAACTCTAAACTTTTATTAAATCTCTAATACCTATATTATTTATTTAACAGAAAAGTTATTATTAATAAAAGAAAAAATCTATATTCTATTAAGACTATATAAAAAACTATTAAAAATCTATTAAAGCCCTAAAAACTCTATAAACTCTAAAAAGAGATTTAAATCTATAAAAAACTATTAAAAAAAACTATTAATATTCTATATTATTCAAAAATGATTTAAAGTCTATTAAAAACATTATTAATATTCTAAAATGATTAAAATCTATATAAAAAATCTAAAAATAGCTAATAAAATCTAGAAAATTCCTAATAATTCCCGAAGGAACAAAAACAGCACAGAACGACAAATAACACTGCGAGAGCGCACCAAAATAGCCGGTAAACATAAACGGACACCGAAATATCCCTAAAAACAACAGCGCGAGCTGAAAACACTGGGAAAAGCACGGCTTCCCGAAAGTACGATTCTACCTATCTAAACTGATTAAAAAACACCTGAAACACGAGACGAGGGCTGTGATCCCGATAAAATCAAAACAACTGAAAAATGCACTGTATGCGATATGCAGATGCGGATGCGATCATGCGTCGAAACATAGGACCAGATACGAGACCCGGTTGGTCAAATTTTAGGGTGCAACAGCTGCCCCTATTCAAGCGACTTGGATCTGAAGGATTGAAGAGCGCTCAGCCTTCAAACATTCAGAGGTACGAGACGGTTGAATACCAATAAAACCCAAAAATTTGCCAACCGTGAGAATATACTGTAAAACGGCTTGGAGAATAACATCCAGAAAACCGAGTCTAGTCATCACGGCAACAAACTGATCAATCATCTGATAAAGAACTCCTGATTTTAACACCAGTTATCTGCGTGATACCCCATTTAACGAACCCGAGGGTTGCAACAAAACACCTGATCCTCTCACATCGTCTACTGATAGACAGGAAGAGAAATATACTCACATTGTCTAAAGATAGACGGGAAAACACCCATAATCCCGAAGAAAAAAAATTCAATACTCACATCGTCTAAGGATAGACGGGAAGACACCCATAATCCCGAAGGAAAAAAAATTCAATACTCACATCGTCTAAGGATAGACGGGAAGACACCCATAATCCCGAAGGAAAAAAATTAAATACTCACATCATCTAAGGATAGACGGGAAGACACCCATAATCCCGAAGGAAAAAAATTCAATACTCACATCGTCTAAGGATAGACGGGAAGACACCCATAATCCCGAAGGAAAAAAATTCAATACTCACATTGTCTAAGGATAGACGGGAAGACACCCATAATCCCGAAGGAAAAAAAATTCAATACTCACATCGTCTAAGGATAGACGGGAAGACACCCATAATCCCGAAGGAAAAAAAAATTCAATACTCACATCGTCTAAGGATAGACGGGAAGACACCCACCTTCGAAAGAGCCATGTCGTCAATAAGAATCGACAATCACGAAAACTGAACATTCTTCAAAGAGCCTCGACGTCAATAAGGATTGACGGTCAGAAAAGTCCCTCTTGAAATGCCATCTCATCCAATAAACAGAAAGAAAACCACTATCCGAAATATCGCTTTGAAACCCCTCAACATCAACACATAGCCGGAGAAGACTCGTTGGGGAAACACACCATCCACAATCTGACGATAAGAAACCCGCTAAAAACACATGACACTTCACATCGTCTACTGATAGACGGGAAGAACGCCATATTCAAACTCAAGACGTCTACTGATAGACGGAGAAATACACTTATTGGAGGAACACGTCGCCAATATGAATCGACGGGAAAAACGTCTGTCGATACCAGATGACTGATTGATCAAAGCATAACCGTCGTATGATCTGGAATACGAATAAACTGCTGAATCACCTGAACACTGCTGAATAAATGCCCCTGAACTGATCACAGAGTAATTCACGCGCCATATGAGGCTGATAGAAAACCTGGCTTATGCTTCGCATGCATGTGCATATGCTTGAATCTTTCTATGGCGTAATGCTCCATTCAGGATGGAAATGCTACGCATTTTGAAAATGAAATACAAGTATGATGCAAGTATGATGACATGCAACATGCTAATGCAGGCTCGAGCTACTGGAGAAAGTCGGGCACAGAAAACCACTTTAGCAAAATAAATACTGAAGACGAAGCCAACTCCGCTGGGGATAACCCGAATATCACAGAATTACTCCAGCAAAATAAATGCTGGGAGAGTGAAATCAACTCCGCTGGGGATATTGGGAACTTAACCGAACACCTCGACAAAGTAATACCCTGCTGAGGAATATAACTCTGCTGGGGAATAGCAGATGTGCCAAGTATGATTGGACTTCTCTGGGGATAGCTCACCCGTGCCACTGAAAAACTGGACTTTGCTGGAGAAAATAGACGGAGTCTTCCTGCGTACTGATGAAGCTCGGATTTGGAAACTGATGCGCCAACACGGATGGGCCTCACAGTGATCACCAACATGGATTTGAACTTTTATGTTATCTGTGATGGGTCAGGTACAACTGACGCTGGAAAACAACCTGTCTGAATACACAGCTTTCTGGTTGAAGAGTCAAGGGATAGTAACACGACTTCCCGCATTCGTCTCGCTCTCGAAAACCGACTGAATCTGCTCGAATAGCTCTGAATAGCTCTGATGATACGGAGAAGAACAATTCCTTCGCTTCTGATATGCCCCGGTCTGTGGGATCTCTGTGGGGATAGTCCTCAAAAGGAAATCTAAAAATATGGACCCTGATGGTCTGATAAGAAATGCCACAGCATTCTAAACTTCGGAGAGATACTTTACATCAAATGCTTCTCGAATAACCTCTGCGCGCTTAAGATGGCCTGCCCCTGATTGCAATGACTTTGCTCCCGGTTATCCGATTCAGAATAGTCCCCTGACTACGACATATTTACCGAATCTCAACCTGATTATCTGATTCCAAGTAGTGCCCCTGACTACGAGATATTCACCGAATCTCAACCTGATTGCCCCAGAATAACTGACTTCGAAAGGCTGACCTGACTGGGGATCACGTAATAGCTTGCCCCTGCTCTCGGAACATTCGGGCGTTCTGCATTCTATCCTGATCGTACTTTCCACTGTAGAAAACTCTCCTGCTGTCAAGCGCTTACTCGCAAGTAAAACAAATTGTTCTGTGTAAAAGACATATTAATGCAACACATATGACAGCTTTGACATCCAATCTGTTCACTGGGAAAAGGGAAAAACAGTTTATAGCATATAATGCACAAAACATTTATCAACATCAGTACCAACATGGTAAGAGGAACCCTTTCAGGAGTTAGAATCGACGCGACCTTTACCGAAGTATGCTTTCGAAACAACCTGCTTCAATTAGGACTTTTGAAGGTTATAACGTGGTCAGGTTCACGGTTTTGAAAGAAAGGATAAAGGCTCAAAGTTTATTTTAACCCACCCATTCTCCTTGATGTTCTCCCATCCTACGTTCAGCTAATTTGACCTTAGCGCTCACCTCTCAGAGGTTGAAAGATAGGAATGATAGTTCGAGAAACCATGAGTTTTTGGAGTGACGGCCACTCATCTTTCGTCTTTGACACTTGAGGTCACACGACTCGTATTTCATTTGAGGATTTTTCTTTTGTCATCCTTCCATCTTTTTCTTATCCCTAACTTTTGCCTGGACTGACTTCTTTTGAGTTTCTTTTGATTTTTTTAAGTCCAGCGGGATGCCCTCATTTTTGCCTAAGCCATTTGTCTTGAAGTTTTGACTTAGCGGGCTTTTGATTCTCTTTGCTTTCTTTTTTCGAACAAGTCGTGTGACACTGGTTGCTTGACTCATTGGAGAATAATGTGACTGTCTCACTCTTGATTTAACCATTGTGGTTTTTTAGGCACGACCTCTAGAGGCGTGATTGATCCTCGAACGGACACTCCTTTTGCAATTTGGACACTCGGTCAAATTAGCTAACACCTACCCTGCCCCAGGTTAAAGATTGAGGGTTTTTCATTTTCAGAAAGAAACTCCTACTACAAGGCTCAAAGGGGTTGACAAGGGATTATCTTCCTTATAACTCCGGTGTTTAGGGATTTGAAACAATGCCTGTACATCCTCAGCAGGTTTTATCTCAAAAGCATACAATATCGGAAGTTGCATGTCGTTCATTTTCGTCATCCTCCTCAGATTCCTCTTAACCAGGTGTTGAACATTTGTAAACACAATTAGTGAACACGAATGGATTTAATCAAAACATGCATATTTATTTCATTATCATCAATTGAATGAAAACAACAAGTTTTACAAACAAGATTGCAAATTCAAACAGGAAAGAAAATACAAACGTAAAGAAATGACAAGATAAAACACAGAAAAATGCCAGCTTCCTAGAGTCGGGCTCTCGCATCTGCTCTGCTGCTGAATCGGCCATCTTCACAATCAGTTATTAGAGGCAACCCGATGCTGTCCTGATCTGCTTTCAACGACCCAACCAAATTATGGAGATCTTCCTCCTCATTCAGATGATTTTGGGCCCTTCCTGCCCGAAGTTGATTGCTGCACTATCAAGTAGGTCCTACACCTTGTGCTTAAAGGCCAGACAATCTTCAATATTGTGCCCCTGTGCTCCTGAATGAAAATCACAGCGCTTCTTGATATCATACCCTGCTGGAGGCGTACCTGTCAGCGGGGCTAACTTCCTCTTCTCGACCAACTGCAATCGTAGCAACACCTGAAGAAGTTCGGCATATGGCATCGGAGGCACACTAAATACCCTCAACGGCCTCTGAGTTTGAGCTTTTCGCTGATTGGGATGCTGCTGCCTTTTCCACGGTTGAGATCGTTGCTGTTGTTGCTGGAATTGGGTTGACTGTTGAACAACCTTCGTAGCAAATACAACATCGGTTTCTTGACTTTCACTGTACTGATTAAGGCACTCCTTATGCTTAGCCATCTTCTTTCTCAGATCTTCCCCAGGAATAGGCAACAGTCGTGGGCATGGAGATTCTGACACCATGGAATCTAGGATACGTTTCTGACCTACTGCAGCTTTAGAAACATCCGTCATCTTGACATCAACTGGGATAGGAGCAATACGTACAGCTACACCGCTCGGTGTGAATTCAATATCCTTCGAGTCAATCAGGTCTTGAACATTGTGCTTAAAAGCATGACAACCCTCGATGTCGTGTCCGAGTGCCCCAGAATGAAATTCACATTGCTTACTGGCATCGTACCCATGAGGAAGCGCTCCTGTGGGTGGGTCCAACGTTCTCTTCTCAACCAGATTAAACCTCAATAAAGTCTGCAAGAGCTCAGCATATGTTGTAGGCGGCGCCTCAAATATTCTCTTTGGCTTCCCTCCCTGGATCCTCCGTTGAGCCGGATGCACCCTCTGTTGCTGTTGCTCAGGTTCCACAGGCACAGATGGCACGAGCTTCTTCACTGCGGCTTCAAATAGCTGATCGTCCTTTTTCCTAAGCACACTCTTGACTACTTCCATGATCAAGCTCATTTGGGTCTTCAGCTGACTATTTTCCTCTTTGAGGATCTTCTGCTCCAGACGCATCTCTTGCATGTCTCTCATCATCTGCCCCAGCTGGCTTCGGACTTCAATCAATTCAACCTGATTCTGTTCCATATCTCTGAAGGAACTCCTGCAACAAACTGGACGATAAGGAAATAAGACCCACGGTTCTGATGTACCTGTTAAATGATAATGCAAAGCAGAAAGCAAACACATATTCATAACGAGACAAAGAGAAACTCAAGCTATCAGCACACAGACGAACATCTCCCACACATGTACAACCAACAAAAGCAGCACGTAAGCATAAATGAGTACGAATACAATGACCCCAACCAACAATCCTGGTGGTGGTCAGCAAACACTGGCGCACAAAACCTAAACGGATTAAGCAGAGAAAACAAATGCGACCCCCGGCATAGAAACCTCTAGAAACTTCTCCCATATTCAACTGAACTCTCCGATTGACATTCTTCAGAACACACACTTCCCGTGGAGTCTTCCATGACATTAACTGACGAACCCACACAGCTGGATGACGGAGAATCATTAATCTGAACAAAACCCTGGGGCGCGATGAAAATCCGGTTAGAGTTTAACAGATCCTGAATCTGGCTTCTAAGCACCTTACAATCATTTGTTGAATGCCCCTGTGCCCCAACATGGTACTCACAGCGGGCGCTAGCATCAAAACCTGGAGGATACGGTGGAATCACCGGCTTAGTCTCTTTTGGCACTATCAATCCACTTCTGACCAGATCTGGCAACAACTGACTGTACGACACCGGTAGCTGAGTAAACTGCCTTTCAGGTTTCCTTGGTCTTCGTTCGGCGTGCTGACGCGATCGACGATAGGATGACCGTTGACTTGAAGTGTCTGAAAACCGATCCTGAGATGCTAGAGATTCTGAGACGACGTCATTTCCTTCTTCCCACTCTTCTTGAGAACTGACGACTGATTCATTCTTATCAACTGGGAAATAAGGAGCATCTCAAAGCTTTCCACTCTTGAGTCCTCTCTCAACAAGTTCCCCCATTCTCATCAGGCCCACAAAGCTTGTACAACCGAACAATTTGTCATAATAATGTCCTTTCAGAGTACCCAAGAAGATGTCAACCATTTCTCTTTCCTGAAGCGGTGGTTGAACACTGGCAGCTAATTCTTTCCATCTTTGCACATACCCTCTGAATGATTCATTCTCCGCCTGAGATAATTATTGCAGATGTACGAGACTAGGAGCCATATCCAGGTTGTAATCGTACTGCTTCAGGAAAGCTCTGGCTAAATCCACCCATGATCGAATCTGATTACTCTCTAATTGCACATACCACCTCAAGGATGCCCCAGTCAGACTATACTGAAAGCAATGGACCATCAATTTATCATTTCGCACAAACGCAGTCATCCTTCGATAGAACATCATCAAATGCAGCTTCGGACAGCTATCTCTCGTGTACTTTTCAAACTTCGGCACTTTGAACTGATAAGGCAACACCAGGTCGGGAACCAAGCACATGTCTACAGCATTCAGGTTAACATCGTCTTTGACCCCCAAAGCTTTAACTCTTTCTTCCAATGCTCGGAACCTTCTATCACTTTCAAGAGCTCTCGAGTTTACAGTCCTGGCTACCGGGATACCTCTGCATGGATTCCTCTCAAGGAAAACAGCACCTTGATTGCTAACAGGAGGAAGACGTTCATTTCGGGCAACAAACTGCTCACGTCGGTCTCGGTTCTCAACAGTAGGCTGTACCACTTGGTCTGCAGTAACGTTGTTTGCTTGTGGGAAGCCTTCCATAGAATCATAGTGAGGGTGGGACGTCATAGTAAACCCTGTCAAGGTGTTAGGAGACTGGAAATTGCCTTCAGACA
The DNA here is from genome assembly GCA_963859935.3 of Lathyrus sativus. NCBI lineage: Eukaryota > Viridiplantae > Streptophyta > Magnoliopsida > Fabales > Fabaceae > Lathyrus > Lathyrus sativus. The sequence continues at coordinate 66,278,737 of OZ012739.1, read as the reverse complement.
TAGCTATCAATTACCTGTAACTGACTACACTGCTTGATTCCCAAATCTGCTTAAGTTTGCTCCAACCCCTTGGTCGTCTTCTGACAATCAACAGTTGCTCAATCCAAACTCCGGGTACTCACCTTCAGGAAACAAAGGCTGGATCAGAACTCTGGCTAGCTGGAGAAATGCTATGCAATATGATGCGAAGATGCCTATGCAAATGCAATGCAATGCAACAAACACAGAATCACAGCCCCCACACAATCTGAATACTGCTGCACTGCTGACGGAGTACGGTCGCTCTGAAGAGAAGACCAAAATAACGGGTAGGTTGGAAGTCAAGTTTCCTGCAAAAAAAACCCCCCACTCACAGGTATGGACCTATATCTGACAAGGTACGGCATCCTATGCGGTCGTTAGCGTCACAGACTTTCAAAACTGACGATACGATTCCCAGAAGGAGTGGCATCATCAAGTCTTGAAGAGGCCTCACTTAGCTAACTTCCAAATGATCGGTTCCCAGAGTCGACAATCCAACTAACCAGCAACCCGAACCACCCAAAGGGTGGGACAAGAGGCCAACCAGAAGAACCTCGTCTGAGTGTAGATTTCGTGGGACACTAGGACATGCAAAGCATGTGCGCGCCCACTAATCTCTACTCTAAGTCTAAGGTGCACTCAAGCCCAGGTCCGGCTTATCTCTCATTCATAGAACACCCGTCACACCCCAACAGCAACAGATAATATCAATAAATAAACCCCAATAGACAAGCAAACAAGCGCTAGGATTGACTCTCTTAGGGGACGTTGGATCCCACATGCATAAGGACTATCGCAGTCCTTAGCAGCCAGGGGACGTTGGATCCCCAACAGAGTCACCAGCTGTCGCTACTGCGAAAATCGGCGCCGGCTGACAGAAGAGTCGCCACCGTGCGTTATTTATCCCAAAGGAGGGAAAGGAAATGCTCGAAGTAAACCTCACAAAAAACGGGAAAGGTATGGTCATCGCAACCAAAACCTGGGTTCGGGAGTCGGTTACGCAAGGGGAAGGTATTAGCACCCCTCACGCCCGTCGTACTCGACGGGATCCACGCTTGCTTGGGTTGTCTAAAGGATGCAAAAACAATCTATCTACGGCTGCTAAATCTAAACGGAAGGGAATTGACTCGATAGAGCGTCGCACTCTATGCCTACGTATTCTCAAGAGAGAAAGTCAGAGTCAACGTAGTTCGGGACTACGGGGAAAACTGGCTCGCCAAGACTTCGCGTCTTGTGCCTACGTACTTCCACACTGCATGGAAGATCAGAGCTTGCGTAGTTCAGGCTAACTACGGCTAGGCTAGGTATTCTCACACAGCAGTGAGAAATCAAACTGGTTTCAAAGGTACGGGAACCTATGGGAACAACTACGGTCTGGTCTCAAATGCACTCGGGCAAGAGAGAAAAAAGGGTAACATCAGTCGTCAGCGGGAAAGTCTCGATCGCCCAGCAGCGAGAGAACAGAAGGTTAGTTGTTAGTGTGCTCGCTAGGATATCGCATCCTATGCCTACATATTCTCGTCTGGTACGAGAAATCAGAGCAGCTGTAGTTCGGCTACTTCGGGACCACAACTCAAATCTCGTTTTTATTAACATTCTGAAAAATGGTTACAATGGTTGAATACGGAAAATAAACTCCTAGGAAATACTATCCTATCCATCTATAATGAAAAAATCAAATGAAAAATAGTCCCCTAACAAGTGGACTTCTTAAAATTATCTCTAAAAGGTGAATAAACTCTATGAAAAAATGTACGCTAAAAAATATTAAATCTACACTAATATTTTTTACTATTTTTTCCAAGTATCTTTCTTTTTCAAAATATTTCTATTTTCTCTCCAAATATTTTTCCCATATTTTTCTATATTTTTTCTCACTATTTTTTCATGTTCTTTCATATTTTTTTTCTATTTTTTCTTTTCATATTTCCTCTTTTTCCATATTTTTTTTAATAATTCTTCTAATTTTCAAAATACTTCTTTTTATATTTTTTTCTTTATGGTATTTCTTTTTTCATATAAAAGATACTAAACAAATAAAAGATAAAAAATACAAGGGGAGGGGTACATCAGTTATAAGGGATCACCAGCAGCAAAAAACATTGGGCCCAGCCCAGAAAAAATAACAGACAGAAAAAAAACCGGGGAGGGGGAGAGAAGGAAAAGAAATGGGGGTGGTGAATTGCAAACAGGCGTTGGGCCCAGGCCCACTTCGCCATAGAACACACAGAGGGGGGGTGAAAATAGGAAACGCAGGTGTATGTATCATAACGGGCCCGACCCAAGAACTTTGCCAAGCACACACGCATGGGGGGTGGGGAAGGAAATTGGAGGTGTATGATCCCAAAACCAATGGGCCCGGCCCAAACCCTCACGATCCACCCTCCTTCTCCTTCCTCAGAAAAAACCTAATTCTTCTCCTCCTTTCTCACGGCGCCGTAAACCCTCCGTCTCAAATCTCTGCCTCCTCCCCTACACTTTCCTCCGATCGACATGAGAAACCCTAACCCTTTCTCTCTCTCAACCGCCGCCACCACCATCTTCACCCTCATCTCTCTCCGTTTCAAATTAATTTCCTCCAATCAACAAAAGAACCTCATCTTCCTTTAAGCCCAACAACACAAACCTGCTAACAATACACAATATGAAGGAGCTAGTCATTTATCAGTCTGGAAATTGAAAAGATGAATCAATGAACACAGATGATTGGGAGAGGCAAAGCTTCAACGGCGTTGAAGGAGTTTGTAGATCGTGAGTTGCATGCGAAGTTTGTCAGAGACTTTGGATCTGACTGTGATGATGATGTTTGGGAGATTCGAGCGATGCGTATGATGAAGCTTCTGGAAACGTAAGAGGATCTTGACGGTGCTTGACGTCTTCTGGATATTTCTGGGAGGATGATGAACGCAACGGATGAAGATTTCTGGGATCTTCACGAGTTTCTGGAAAACCTGGAAAACGCGTTGAATGGATGAATGTTCTTCAAGAACTTCTGGAAAACGCGTTGAAGGGATGAGTGTTCTTCAAGAACTTCTGGAAAACGATGAACTTGATGATCGGTTGAAGAATCTGGAAGGCGATTAGAGCTTGATGAAGAGTGTTGGATCCAGAAAAAAAGAAGGATGAACTCGGTGGTGATGAGATGAACACCGATGATGATGATGATCGGAAACTGGAAAACGTTGTTGGTGATGTTGATCAGAAGAGATGGAAATCGGAGAAGAAAAAGGAGTTTTCTGAAGTTTTTTGAGTTTCCGGTGAAATGTACGGTGGCCGGAGTAGGTTAGGGCATCACCGGCGAGTTGGTTACGGTGGTTGCATGGCCGCCGGCCATGCAACCGGTGAGTCTCCGGTGGGGTTTGTGGTGAGGACGCGTGGCACTGGTTGGTGGAGGCAGTGAATGCATGTACGCCACGTAGTGAAAGGCGTGGCAGAGAGAGGGAGAACGTGAAGTGATGCGTGGCAGTGTGCGAAGTGTGATATGTGGCTAGCTTCTCTTGTGTACACGTGTAATTGGCTATTTAAAGGATAATTCTGGACTTGAAAATGGACTCTGCATGAATTGGGCCTCCGCCCCACTCTGACCCAAACGAAAATGAATGATAAAAAAAGACTTAAAAATCTGAATTGAAATGATTAACAATGGATTAAAGCTAATGACCTGATTAATTCTGATTAAATGGATTAATATGGAAACTAAAGAATGATGAGTTGATTAAAATGGTTAATGGAACTAAAACAATTAACTTCAATTAACTAAGACCTAATTAATCTAATTAATCTCTAACCTAATAAAACTCTAATAAACCCACTAATCTAAAAACTCTAAACTTTTATTAAATCTCTAATACCTATATTATTTATTTAACAGAAAAGTTATTATTAATAAAAGAAAAAATCTATATTCTATTAAGACTATATAAAAAACTATTAAAAATCTATTAAAGCCCTAAAAACTCTATAAACTCTAAAAAGAGATTTAAATCTATAAAAAACTATTAAAAAAAACTATTAATATTCTATATTATTCAAAAATGATTTAAAGTCTATTAAAAACATTATTAATATTCTAAAATGATTAAAATCTATATAAAAAATCTAAAAATAGCTAATAAAATCTAGAAAATTCCTAATAATTCCCGAAGGAACAAAAACAGCACAGAACGACAAATAACACTGCGAGAGCGCACCAAAATAGCCGGTAAACATAAACGGACACCGAAATATCCTTAAAAACAACAGCGCGAGCTGAAAACACTGGGAAAAGCACGGCTTCCCGAAAGTACGATTCTACCTATCTAAACTGATTAAAAAACACCTGAAACACGAGACGAGGGCTGTGATCCCGATAAAATCAAAACAACTGAAAAATGCACTGTATGCGATATACAGATGCGGATGCGATCATGCGTCGAAACATAGGACCAGATACGAGACCCGGTTGGTCAAATTTTAGGGTGCAACATAGACCGATTTGTTTTTTATGTTATATTGTTATCTTAAAATCTACATATTACAATTTTTATATTTATTGCTGATAAGTGCTAAATTATGGTGATTTTGAGTGTAAATAATTGGCACTTATCAACTTAATTATACCAATAAACCTTAACTTTAATGTATTTTTGTGTAGTTCACGTTATTGTGTGTAATATGCGTAATCATGTACATATAAGTAAGTTTGATAGTATTTCTTCTATTTTTATAGGTAATAATGCATGGATGAAGTATGGACCCAAATGAGCCTAGAGAATGTTTCAAGAAGCACATTTTGACCAAAATGCTAGCATTCACGCTTAGCGCAACTTTTAGCGCGCTAGAAATTGGATGGAAAAGGCTGAGAGTATTTTTGGATTACTGAGCGTGGTTTATGTCGGTTTAAGGGTAATTTAAGTGAGATCTCACTTAACGCAGTTGCAATTTTCAATTTTGTATAAATACCCCTCATTCAGATTTTTAGGTTATGGTTTTTGAAAATGTTAACCCCAACTCCATCAACCAAATTCTTTGCATAGAGTAACATAGAAACAACATTAGAGGTTGCATAGTGATGATCCGAAGTTGGAATTGCGCCACTTTGCATGAAACGACGAGAGATTCCTTTTTCATCTTCCTTCCTTAATTTGTACCTTTCTTGTTGGAGTTTGTATGTAAGTTTACTTTGATAGTATGTATATTTATTAATCATGATGTTCTATAAGATCTATTTCATGAATTTATATAGGTGTCATATTTGTTTACTTATTTATCTTTGATTTGAACCGTTATAGACATATACTCTTCAGATCTGGATCTAGGATGAACATCTGTTAGACGCTAAACTCTAGACATAGATTTATATTTAACATCCACGTGGGTATCGGATCTTAATGCTCCGTGTTGTCGAGTTGCATGAGACATCACTGATGAGATGATGCAGTTGTTCTCTCAATTTTGCGTTAGACATAACTTTTGTTGTGAGCGATACATGAGGGTATTGACGAGTGATTTAGGTTGTGTACAACTTATTGGTAGATTTGTGTATTAAATAGGTGAATGAACGTCATTCCTGACGAGTTCACTACCGTACTTTACTTACTTGTTCATATGTTTTACTTTATGCTTTTTACTCTTTTAAACCATTAAAACCAAGCTTAGAAACGTAGAGATTGTCGAACGACATTCTTTTCCTCGCACCGATCCTTGTGGAGACGATATAAAATTTTGAGGAAATTCTTCTAAATCTTTTACTTCACTACAACCTTTTATACTTTAGGCAACAGAAGAATAAATAAAGGTTGAAAAACTGTCACCTAAAGGTATTATAGACTGCACTTTTTTATGAGTGGACGAGTTTCATGGCAACACATGAAAAATCGTGCCTTATTTACTTTATGCTACGGTTAAGAAAATGCGGGTATAACATAACTGTTCTCTATTTACTATAAGCAATGTGTCATACCCCAAATTTTACCCTCAAATTGTTTGATCTGTTTCATATCATTCTAGGTCAATCATATTTCATAACTAACCAAGTGTCTAGACTCTTCGTTTGCTTTGTTTCTTTTGTGAATCAGGGATTCACTTCAAAAGATTCAAAGGTGATTGAATTAGGGTTGGACAAAAGGTTTTCTGATAAGGTGGATTTTCTTTGGTCAAAAACTGTTTCTTTTTGTTATTGTACTCAAGTTTTGAGGTAGAAGTGTGGAGTTTTCAATTATTATAAGCAGTGCCTATCAGAGATTTATCAAGGCACAACTTCAGTTTCTCTGAATTGCCACAAATGTGTCATTTTTGGGGTTTCATAAGTGGGTTGATTGGAAAGATTATGGATCAGGATTTTGGAAAATTAGGGTTTCACACCCTTGGTGTTTATGATCGGCAACTGTTGTTCAGTTGAGTCTCTTGAGGCTGGCAGGTTCAATGTGTGTTCAAGTACTGATCGGTTGGTTAGGATTTTCACCTTTAATTTGAGGATTCGTCCAACCCATGTTCAATCAAAATCATTTCAAGATGAATTTGAGTGTGTGGTGTGGTTCAGGATTTGTGGCGGTCAAACGCAATTGTTGAGATTTTAAATGTGGAGGCGCATTACCATTATCTATACCCGTCTCCAAATCATTTTCTTAATCTGTTTCTTTCATATTCCAATCCAATTCATCTGATAATCCATTTCAATTGTCCAATTTCTTTTAGTTATCAAAATACAACCCATTCCCAACTTCATTTTAATTCAAATAAAATCATTCTAAATTAATTCAAACTCAAATATCTCAATTTCAATCCAATTTTTAATTCCATTTTGATTTCTAGTAATTATTTTTCAAAGTTCACAATAAAGGCCATTATCAGTTATTCTTCAAATGCTTATCCTTTAAATCAATTCTCAAATAATAACTTAACACCATAAAGACAAAAATCACTTCTTTCAAATTTCCAACTTTTCGTTGAATCCAAAGTTTCAATCTTTCTTCTCTCATTTCTGATTCATTTTCCATGATTTTTAAGCCATGGCTGCAAAGAAAGCCATTGGAACAATCTCAAAAAGGTTGATTGAAGATGTTCATAAATGGGTTTGTTTCAAACAAACTGGTCTGAGTTTAAGGTACATGATGGAGTTTGGTTCAAAACCTAGTGTTGCACCCCAAAATTTGCCCAACATTTCTTTACCTAGCTTGTGTTTCATTAGCATTATCATTTGCATTTCATTGACATGTGTGCAGGAGATCAAGAGGTATGATTACCAATCAAGGGCTACACAAGACTTTGAAGCTAGCTAAGAAGGTTATTCAGATGTTCAAGGGTTGATATCCTTGTCAGAGAAGTTAAAAGATCCTCAGAGAGAGTGGTTGAAACCAAGTGTGTGGGTCTCCTAACTTGAGAGTTGTGGAAGACCATCAGATGATTCTGAGGCCATAAAGTTATACTTGAGGTCTTGAGAGAGCTCATGATAAGTTTTGAAGATCACTTTGAGTCCTAGACAGGTCATTATGCAAGATTAAGAAGCCTCAGCCATGAGTGCTGCAGCTAGGGTTTGACTGGGTCAACCCTAAGTCAACTGATGATTTTAAGGAAGTTGAGACCTAATTCAAGAACCATGTGATCATGGATTGATACATTGAGATGTTATAAGGATGATTCCAAGGTTAGCTCATCCTGATTGAAGAGTTTGAGAATTTTCAAGCTAGGGTTTCTAAGGCTTGACAGTGTAAAATCCCCTAGTTTGACCCCTATCTTCAAGGCAATTTAGCTCAAGATGTGATTCTCATCTCATCTTGCCCCCAACATGAGTGTTGTAGAGCATGATCTTAGCTTTAATTTGAGTGCTACAAGTCATCTGAGGTATGTGAATGTGGAGCTTGAAAGTTACCCAACTTGCAAGAAACGTTTGCCCAAGAAGGATGATTCCTATGAACTTTTGGTCAACATGAATGTTGTTCCTTATCCTCTTAGCTTTCTATAGAGTACTATAAGTCCTTGATAGGATTTGTAGAACTCAACTTATGGCTTGGACAAGTCAAGGGTATTTTGGACATTTGGTGATTATAGGTCATTTGTGATTATAGGCCATTTTCACCAACTTAGAGGCCTCAAATGAAATTTTGTTCAACTAGAAAGTTGCTCAAAATGGGGTTTTAACCTTGACTATGCATCAAGGAGGCATTGAAATGGCTCAATGAGAGACTTGGTTCAAGAAATTTTGAAAAAAGAAAGAATTAAAAGGATTTAATGGTCAAAAATTCAAATAATTCATTTTGTGACCAAATGAAACAAAATTATAGGTCAAATTGATTGGAAAAATGATTTTAGAAACAATGGCAATGTTAGAATTTTGATTTGAGGTCATTTGCATACCATTCCATTTCATTTCTTCATGATGAAGCAACATAATCAAACTCCCATCTTTGGCTTGCAAACAAGGAGAATAACTCATCAAACTCATCCAATATCTCATGAGAATTTGATTACAAGCATAGCCATGCCCAAAGGGGGTCAGAATAGTGATTGCCATGGATGAGATTTTGAAGAGATTTTGAAAATCCAAAATCTCATTTGGATGATTCCAGAAAGTTCTAGACAATCCCAATCACTTCTATATAAGTCATTGAGTGAACTCAGCCATTTTTTTGGAGGAAATTGAAGCTGGTTGCAGAGTGTGGAGTTGAAGTTTCATGAATGCAAGTTGAAATCGTATTATGAGATTGAAGAAGAATCAAGCCAATTGGAGGTGTGCATTAGCTTCAGAGGAAGATTTGGAGTGAATCTGCATTGTTTTGGAGGCTGAATCGTGCAAGAACCACTTCTGTTGCAAGCTTGAACACAGGTTGGTGAATTTCTTGATTATGCATGATTTAGGAAGTGATAGATAGAAATTCATATGCGGTTAGGATCTTGATGGTGAGTAGTTGGATTTAGGATGTTTAATTGCATGATTAGAGATGATTTAGGTCAGATACCATTTTTGGTTGAGATTGATATTTCACGATTCATACGTTTTGAGGATGAATAATTGGTATGGTTGAATGACTGGGAAGATTCTGGTCAAGATTCATTCAGGAATCGTGGCAAATGGTTAAGTGTAGAGGAAGTTAAGGTTGCACAGGGGTGGCCGGAAAAGCCACCGGCGATGGGCCCTGCGCGCGCTGACTTGCTGGTTTAAAAGGTTGAAGATGAAATCCTCACCCTCCATGCACGCTGAAGACTTGACTTGGTCCATTCATCTAAGCGCTCATGTTGAGCCACGTACCCCTCTCCCAAAACGCACCGTTTTACTTACTCGTTGAATAGACTGAATGAGCGTGAGTTCGAACCCTGGCTTGTGTTTGTTTTTCTTTCATTTTAATTGCTGAAGAGAATGCAAGTGGATTCAGGCGCATGGGCTTAATGACTGGGTTGATATCCACACCCCCCTTTGGCCCAACTCTGAGAAATGAACTAAACTGGATTGCTATTCGCCACGCTTGTTTATTAATTTCTTTTATTTTTGTGCATTTCATATGACTTAGAAATTAATCCATAAAAAATAGGAAATCAACTCTATTAATTCCAAACTTTTTTTCCCCTGATTCATGATTGAATCTAGAATTTTATAGATTAAAAGTATTAGGAATTCATGCATTTTTTATTTTATTTGCATTTTTTGAATATTAATTGATATTAAAATGGCCATGGTTGATACCTTGTTTTGTTAAATTTGGTTTGAGCATTTGGTGATGATTCTTGCCTTGATTTTTTGTGTGTAGTTAGCATAGATATGCATGTTCCCCTAGTAATTTTCTCACATTTTTGTGATGAAATTAGATAGTAGTTTTAAGTTGAAACTTTAGGTGCCATAGTTTTAGGGTTTATGCTTAGTACCTTGTGATTTAGGTTTTATCTCTAGGACTTGATGGATGATTCAACCCCTGGATTTTATATGGTAGATTCATGATTGAATTAGGTTCCCATAGTTATTTTTGTAGGATTTTACAATTGGTTTTAGTATTTTAGCTAGAATTAACTTTAGTACTAGGTTTTAGGTGATCCTAACTTGCTAAATTCAACTAGATTGACTTCTTTAGTTCCCTTAGATTAGGGTTTTGTTTTGCTTGCTCTTGGTTGATGATGAAGACATGTGTGGGCTACCATGGAGTGCTTGAAGAAGTTTGGATGTGAAGCTTTCCCTCCTTTTGGTGTAGTTTTGTTTAGGTGTTAAGATTAGAGTTTGTAAGTAGAGCCTCTAGATAGATTTTCTTCTTTCATAAACATGGAAGGTGTTGATCACTTCCATTCCTCCCTATGATATAAGGTCCCCTTGTGAAGGCCTCATCCCTCCTTTGGTAATATGTGTGGCTCTTCACAAGTTGGTAGAACCTTTGAGGGTCCCTTTCTTTGATGATGGAGTGCTTAGTGGTGACCTTTGGTCTTCACTCTGCTGTCTATTATCCAAACCCTGCTCTTGTTGGATGAATCTGTCTCCCTTGCTAGAGGATGGAGTTCCTTGCTAGAAGATTAAAGATGCTAGAAGTTGCTACTTCCCTTTGTCTGAAGATTTCCATTGAAGCTGAAGCTTGAAGATCAAGAAGAACAAGTTGACACTTGTGAATAATGTCCAGTTGAGATTGAAGGAAGAGCTGAAGCTTGAAGTTGGAAAACAAGTTGATACTTATGTTTGATACTTTGAGAGCCTGAAGGAACAAGTTGATACTTACTTTGGAGCTGAGGCCTGAAGAAGGAGGATAAGTTGATACATATGTTGATGTGTTAGAAGCTTGAGGAAGAAAGTGGACACTTGCCATTGAAGAGGAAAGCCCTGAAGAGCTGTTGAAGACTGAGGACTAAAATGCTGTCAGAGGAGAGCTTTGCTGGGAAGCTGTTGATCTGCTTTCTTTCCTGTCTGTTTGCTTGATGTGCAACTGTATTTGTGTGACTTGTTTGATTTTCTTGATGCATTAGAATAAGTTTATATTTAGATTGATTTAAGCTAGGAGCATGATTGCACTAGAGATTGAGTTGCTCCCTCTGCTTGTATTGTTACTGTATGGCTTCGCTTGCGGGTATTCGGCAGAGCCCAGCTCCCTTGCCTATGTGGTTTGTTATTTGCTTGATGTCATTTTACTTCTGTTGTATGATTGTAGTTATTATATTTTGCTTGATAGCATGTTATTTCCTCTGTATGATTACAGTTATTCATATTTGGCTTGAGGTTGAGATGAGCTTATGGAGGCTGATGCCCCACACACCTTTCCTCCCTCACTTGCATTGCATGCATGTTACAGTCGTTTACTGTTTACTATTTAAGCTGAAGCTTTATCTGTTTCTGTTTATCATTGACATGATCCCCTAGGAATCTCACTTCCTTTGATAAGGAAGTGATGATTAGAACTTTAGGTTGAAACCTATGCATGATAACTTCTAGGAGTTCCCTGTTTCATACCTCAACCATAGGATGAATCCTTGGCATGACAACGTTAGGACTTGATAGTCTCCCCGTAGTTGTCCCTCTCTCTTCTTATCTTCAAACAAATCAAAATACAGTAATAAAGGTTAACTGACGTCGTACGTTACGAGCCTTAAGCTATCTGAGAAAGGATTGTTGAAGAGTTTCTTTTCAACAGTCTGGATGTTTAGTATGGCACCCTTTGGGTGACATGCGACACATTCACTCTCAGGTCATAGTCTCTAGTGCGATATTGGTTGCAAACATCCATAAAAAACAATTCTTCCGTAAAAGACAGAAAACGAACTTCAAACCTTTTTTGCCCCGTGGGCCCGTAAGTCAAAGGAATATTTTCTGAAGAAAAGAGTGTCGTTAACTCCTAGTTATACCGCAAACGGTAACGCCTAAGTCTCCAAGGGTCGAGCTGCATACACCAAACTGCTGGAACTATTGGTTAACCCTACTCGATAAAACAGATGAATCTGAATTCCTGTAATCCGTATTATCCCGAACTAAGTAAGCTCTGATCTCTCATATCTGTTGAGAGTACGTAGGCACAATACTGACGTATTGGTGAGCCACCTTCCCCGTAACCCGTAGTTAGGCGAACTACGTTGACTCTGATTTCTCATTCTCTGATGAGAATACGTAGGCATAAAGTGCGACGCTTTGCTGAGTCATTTTCTTTTCTTTTTAAGCCAGCCTTGATAGGTAGATAGATAAAACCAACCCGTCAGATAAACACAACAAGCATGGATCCCATCGAGTACGATGGACGTGAGGGGTGCTAATACCTTCCCCTTGCGTAACCGACTCCCGAACCCAGACAATGGTTGCGATGACCTTGTCTTATACCTTTTTCGTCAGGTTTTTCCGGTCGTTTCCTTTCCCGTTCTGAGGGATAAATAACGAAAGGTGGCGACTCTTCTGTTTTGCCGGCACCTTATTTTCGCGGTAGCGACACCTAGTGACAAGAATTTGTTGATTTCTGCACAATTTCTTCATAAGGAGCTTGGTATTAGGATTGTTAGAAGAGCTATTAAACTTGAAAATCTTCCTTGTGGTTTGTCACATAAACCTGTTATTTTGAAGGTTGGGGATTGGTATAGGGATTCCTTCCGCGACATTCGATCATTCTCCGAGATCAAGAATATGAATGATGAAAAAGAATTTACGGAAGTGATAAAGGCCATAAAAGTGATGTTGTTTTCGGATTTGAAAAATTGAGTTTGGCACAAGGAAGTTATCGGGACGAGTCGTGTACTAGGTCGCTTTCTATAAGACGTTTCGCTGTACTGCCAAAATATGCAACACAGTCGATTTACGACGACGTCTCCAGGATAAAACAGCCCGTTCAATAACGTACGATTGATAAATCACTCTAGAAATACACCTTTCTAAGTCACAGTATCTGGCGAAAATAGCCAGTCGAAAAAACAAGAAAAAACAAGAAAAGAAGGATTTGTAGACGAAGAGAATTAAGGGAGAGAAGATGGAAATCAAAATTCGTGTGAACTTTTTTGAAATCCGCTACCTCACTACTGAACTTCTACCCTGTATTTATAGGCATCTAGTAAGGCTGAGTAGGGAGAAATTCGTGGTGAATGGAGAAAATCGTGGAAGAATGGGAAAATATTAGATCTAGTCAATATGACAGTTACTGACCAATTATTTTCTTAATTAATTAATATTTATTATTAATTAATTTTCCATCTAATTATATTAATTAATTAATGATAATTAAATTCTATAAATTCGGGTCCAAAAAATAATTCATCTAGACCGAACCGAATCGAGCCGAGCCGGCCAGACGGACGGCGGCGGCGGCGCGCGCGTGTGTGTCTTGATGGTCATGGGTGTGTCCTCACTCCTTTCACAAAATTGGGTGCCCTTTAGGGCCCAACCCAATTGACCAAGTTGGAATATATAAACACTATTAATATTTCCATTCCCTTCAATGTGGGACTAAAATGAATCTTTTCAAATTCACTTCTATATTAGTTCTTACTTGTGTTCATTTATTGCCCATTAATTGTCAATAAATCTTTCCAATTCCCACTCTAATTAATATAATTCCAACATTCCTCCACTTGAATTTAAAAGAGATTTTAGAAGTACGTCAGACGTTTCTAAGATTGAGCATAAGCAAAGGTGTCTACGACTTGAACCTTAGCGTAGCGAGTAGGATTCTGATTCAACAAGAGTGACACCATTGTCTTGAACTCTATCTCGGACATCAGACCCGCACACAACCTTTCCGTAAGGTGTATTCTTGTAGCCCGTGCTTTAGTGGCCCTGCACGTGTATCCCGGTTTAGTGAATGCTCTAGGAATTCTGCCTCGAAATTCCATAGGAACCGGCCTCAGTTCCACAGTCACATAGGTGAATCTATCAAGAGTACTCTTGTAGCCTAGGTACTCCCTCATACAGAGTATAGATCTCATTAAGAGTTTCTATTATCTCATCCTCTCATTACTTCAGGGTTCATGCTTTACTTGCATGATCATTTTCATATTACTCACAACTTGTTATTACCCATTGAACCTAAGTCTTGGGGATCTCTAGTCATTTAGGTCGGGTTACCATCATGAGTAACTAATTGCTTTATAGGCATTAGTACCATCTTTTTGGAAGTATTATGGATTTTCTCTCTAGCTAATCCTTTCGTCAAAGGATCTGCTAAGTTCTCATCAGTGCGTACATGATCCACTCTCACAGCTCCTTTAGAGATACAATCTCTAACAGTGCTATGTTTTCTTCTAATTTGACGTCTTTTACCATTATAATAACGGTTCTCAACTTTTGCAATAGCCGCGGTACTATCGCAGTGGATCAACACAGCTGGTATAGGTTTTTCCCATAAAGGAATCTCAGTTAGCAAGCATCTTAACCAACTTGCTTCTTTACTAGCTGTAGCTAATGCTATCATCTCAGACTCCATTGTGGATTGTGCCAGAATGGTCTGTTTCTTTGATTTCCAAGATACATCTCCTCCGGCTATACTAAATATATAACCACTAGTAGCTTTGGAATCATCCGATAAGGTGTTCCAATCTGCATCACTATACCCTTCTAGTACAGTAGGAAATTTCTGATAGTGTAGGCCGAGGTCCATAGTCCTTTTAAGGTACCTCATTACTCGCTCAATAGCTTGCCAATGTTCGTTACTCGGCCTACTTGTAAATCTGCACAACAATCCTACGACATATGCAATGTCAGGTCTAGTACAATCAGTGGCATGCCTAAGACTGCCAATGATGCTCGCATATTCTGCTTGTTTGACACTTTCTCCAGTGTTCTTAAACAGTTTCACACTTGGATCATACGGAGTGCATGCAGGTTTACAATCGAAGTATTTATATTTCTTTAAGATCTTCTCCACATAGTGAGATTGATCCAAAGAAATTCCTTGGTCGGATGTCGTGATCTTGATACCCAGGATCACGCTTGCTTCTCTGAGCTCTTTCATATCAAAGTTATTGAATAACAATGATTTCATATCATTAATGGCATGAACGTTTGATCCAAATATAAGTAGATCGTCTACATATAGACATATGATAGTACAAATGCGATTCTCAGATTTGTAATAAACGCACTTGTCACTTTCATTCACTTTGTACCCATTAATTATCATTAATTAATTAATATAACTCGGTGGAAAATTAATTAATAATAAATATTAATTAATTAAGAAAATAATTGGTCAGTAACTGCCATATTGACTAGATCCAGTATTTTCCCATTCTCCCACGATTTTCTCCCTACTCAGCCTTACTAGCTGCCTATAAATACAGGGTAGAAGTTCAGTAGTGAGGTAGCGGATTTCAAAAAAGTTCACACGAATTTTGTTTTCCATCTTCTCTCCCTTAATTCTCTTCGTCTACAAATCCTTCTTTTCTTGTTTTTTCGACTGGCTATTTTTGCCAGATACTTTGACTTAGGAAGGTGTATTTCTAGAGTGATTTATCAATCGTACGTTATTGAAATGGCTGTTTTATCCTGGAGACGTCGTCGTAAATCGACTGCTTTGCATATTTTGGAAGTACGACGAAACGTCTTAAAGAAAGCGACCTAGTACGCGACTCGTCCCGATAACTTCCTTGTGCCAAACTCAATTTTTCAAATCCAAAAACAATTTTAAGACGTTTTAATAACTGCCATGGCAACTGAGGAAATTATCGGTACTATTGTGGCCGCTTCGGTCTCTGACAAACCTTTCAGGTTTGAGGGTTCTAATTTCAAACGTTGGCAAGCTAAGATGAAGTTTTTCTTAACTCTGAAAAAGGTTGCCCACGTTCTAACTAAGGATATCCTGGTTGTCCCTTATGCATCATCTGAACTACCTAATGGTAACTCACTTGCAGATTCAGACGGGACTTCCAAAACGTCTGACTCAGATGCTGCAAAAGCTAAGGCTGCAGCAGATGATCTACAGCTCCGAAAAGAAATCGCCTTATGGCACGAGAATGATTATCTGTGCAAAAATCACATTCTGAACAGCCTTGCTGATGATCTGTACGACTACTACAGTAGCTACAGGACTGCTAAACAGGTATGGGAGGCTCTACAAAGAAAATATGGTACTGAAGATGCAGGTGCGAAGAAATTTGTTGTCAGCCGCTACTTGAACTACAAGATGGTGGATGAGAAGTCGGTGGAAGCTCAAAGCCACGAAATTCAGAAGATTGCTCATGAGATTATTACAGAAGGTATGCCCCTCAATGAACAATTTCAAATTGCTGTAATTATTGACAAACTGCCCCTTGGTTGGAAAGATTTCAAAAATGTGCTTCGCCACAAAACAAAAGAATTTTTAATCGAGAGTCTGATTACTTGCCTCCGAATTGAAGAGGAGGCTTGGAAACAAGATCAGAAAGAAGAAGTCTTAGTTGTGTCTAACAACAAAAAGAAATTCGGTGCGGTTCTGAAGCCTACGGGAAAACCTTTAAAGAATCAAAACCGCAATGCTATAAACCGAACTAAGAATGGGAATCCCTCTAGGTGGTGGTTGTTGCCTAGCAAATGGAGCCGATGGGGCCCTAGAGGGATTCCCATTCTTAGTTCGGTTCATAGCATTGCGGTTCTGATTCTTTAAAGGTTTGCCCGTAGGCTTCAGAACCGCACCGAATTTCTTTTTGTTATTAGACACAACTAAGACTTCTTCTTTCTGATCTTGTTTCCGAGCCTCCTCTTCAATTTGGAGGCGAGTAATCAGACTCTCGATTGAAAATTCTTTTGTTTTGTGACGAAGCACATTTTTGAAATCTTTCCAACCAGGGGGCAGTTTGTCAATAATTACAGCAATTTGAAATTGTTCATTGAGGGGCATACCTTCTATAATAATCTCATGAGCAATCTTCTGAATTTCGTGGCTTTGAGCTTCCACCGACTTTTCATCCACCATCTTGTAGTTCAAGTAGCGACTGACAGCAAATTTCTTCGCACCTGCTTCTTCAGTATCATATTTTCTTTGCAGAGCCTCTCATACCTGTTTAGCAGTCTTGTAGCTACTGTAGTAGTCGTACAGATCATCAGCAAGGCTGTTCAGAATGTGATTTTTGCACAGATAATCATTCTCGTGCCATAAGGCGATTTCTTTTCAGAGCTGTAGATCATCTGCTGCAGCCTTAGCTTTTGCAGCATCTGAGTCAGACGTTTTGGAAGTCCCATCTGAATCTGCAAGTAAAATAAAATTAGGTAGTTCAGATGATGCATAAGGGACAACCGGGATATCCTCAGTCAGAACGTGTGTTGCACCCCAAAATTTGCCCAACCTTTTCCTTCTTGTTTTTGCATTGGCATAACATCATCATAGCATTATCATAGCACTGCATTAGCATTTATGCAGGGGATCGAGTGTGATATACATCAAGAGAGGCCTATCTAGAGGTTTTATTCGAGCTCGAGGAATCACTAGAGTCACCAGGAAGTGATTCATGCCCTTGAGAAGTTTAGATGCTTGTGTGGGGTTCATCCCCTAACTTAGAGGCCAACTGAAGATTATCAATGAGTTGGGAAACTATGATTACAGGTCATAAAATTACAGGTCAAGTTCAATACTTTGCATAATTCAAATGGACTTTTTTCCAACGTGAAAGTTGCTCCAAATGGGGTCATTTGGTCAACTAAACCTCAAGGTTTTAATGGGCTAGCTCATGGTTGAAGATTGATGAAAGCGCTTTGGTGAAAACATGTGAAAAGGCATAGTTTGGTATTTCTTCAAAATTTAATCAAATAAGTCCATATTTGTGCTTATTTCGAATGGAAATCGTGTTTTAAGAACATTGGCACTTTTACATTTTTCATTTGAGGATTTTATCATGGCCTATTTCGAGATTTCTTACAATTCAAGTAACATAATGGATCTTGGGCTTGGGTTTAGAAACAAGGAACTATTGTGGGCCTTAAACCTTACTTATGATGCAAGGAATATAAAAACTAAAAATCAAGGCAATTGACATTCCTCTTCCATCATTTTTCCATTTTTCCCACACTTTCACATATTTGAATTTCCATTTTTTTCAATCATTTTTTCTCTCCATTTTTTGATCCTTTCTCATTACCAATTAATTCAATATACTCCATAGAATTTTTCCATCAATTTTTTTGCCATAATTAGTGCAATACCATGGTTGTAGTAACATGAAAAAGTGAGCTCCAAGTGCAAAATTGATTTTCATTTCCTCAGCAATTCAAGCCATTTCTTTTATCCTAATACCTCTACCAACCATTGTTGAATGTTTCTACACAATCTCCCAAGAAAATCCATGCTCCATTGAAGCTCAAAAGAGTCATTTTCGGAGGTATAAAGAATTCACCATAACTCATGATTTATGAGTCTTTCTTGCATTATTGTTCTTGCATTACATTGCTCTCATCTCCTACATGGATTCGAGTACAAAAAAGATGGTTTTTATGACAATTTGGTGTTCTTGAAAGTTTGAGATTCATATACGGTTTTTGAGTTAGAGGCCATTTCAAGGGAAAATAATGGTATATTTGGATTCCTCTCGAAAAATCCCACAAGTTTCATCTAAGAATCATGGATTTTCATTAAGAAATGAGAGAGTTAAAGATTGAGGAAGGTGGATGTTGAAGCATGCGGTTTCACGTGTTCATGGCTGAGTTTTCTCATTCAAATGTTCAAAGGAAGAAGATGATGCTTCCACCGTTAGATCAATCCAAAGCCTTTGACTTGGACTTCTCATCCAACGCCCAGGAATGTGCCACACGCGCTGCCAAATCACACCTCATTAATTGAGGTGGCGCGCCAACTCAGCCACCACGCCCCCATGTACCTCTGTTCGCTTCCTGGTTGTGCCACTTTTATTTATTCTCACTATTTCTCTTGTTTTCTCATGTGTTCATGTGCTATTCCATGTTCTTTTATTTTTTCTGTTTTATATGCTGACTTCAAATAATCATAAAAAATAGGAAAATTAGTCTTTTTGATCCCCATATTTTTGTGCTGAATATTTAAGATGTCTAGGATTTGATAAAACTGGAATTATAATTTTACCATTTTCTGACATTTTCTTTGGATTTTTTACATTTGAGTCGTCATAAAAAGGCCAATGCTGGTGCTACCATTTTGTTGAATTTCTTTGACCTACCAATACATCAATTAAATTCCAAATATTTTGCAGGGTATTCATACACACATTGAGGTACCTAGATATATTTTTACTTGATTTTTATTGTACCATTTTGAAGGGTTTTGAAGGTCTTTCTTTACCATGTGCTAGTTTGGATTCTTTTTGGTACACATGACATAGTTTCAACTTGTTTGGCCATTTCTCTGTGGATATTTTTGTGGTATCTCTCACCCCTGGTTTGTGGCTTGATGTAGGGCATTGGAGATTTTTATTTGAATTTTTTAGCACCTTTTGCTATTTTTCTTGTATTTTTGTATTCGGACTTGTAATTTGGACATTCGAACGGACCTCGGTTTTATTTTGGCTCCAACGGCCTCAATTTGTTTGTGTGGTGGACACTAGGGTTCCTATTGCTCATTATAGACATTATATAGGATGTGTAGATCATTGATTGGCTGGTTTTATCATACATAATTGCCCATTAGGTACCATACTTTCATGATAGTGCGTTACGATTCCAAATCGTGGTTCAGGTACGTCATTCATATGTTTCTGTTGCCTTGTATCTCTTTATAATCACTTGTGGCCAAGATTGCAGGTTTAAAATAGGTCATCCTCCATTCATTATGGGCTTGAGGTTGAGATGACTTCCTCCCTCACTTGCATTGCATGTTTACCTTTCTACACTTTGCATTTCATGTATGTTGTTACTTCATCTGTTTTATGTTGCTTCCTTTGCCTTTCCCTTAGGATCTCCATTCTTCCTTGTTAAAGGTAGAATGTGATAGACATTAGGCTTTGCAACCATGTATGACAACATTAGGGTAGTCTTCCCTTTGCAAACTTCAACCTTAGCACAAACTTGGCATGATAACGTTAGGATTAAACTAGTCTCCCCGTAGTAAGTCGAACTACGGCTGCTCTGATCTTTCATACCAGATGAAAGTACGTAGGCACAAGATGCGATATCTTGGCGAGCAAACTTCCCCCTTTTCTTAGGTCGTAGTTAGGCGAACTACGTTGACTCTGATTTCTCGTTCCAGATGGGAATACGTAGGCATAAAGTGCGATACTTTGCCGAGTCACTTTTCTTTTCTTTTGTCCTCAAGCCCTTAGCGTAGATAGTATTAATCACACCCTTATTAGATAAACAACAAGCATGGATCCCATCAAGTACGATGGACATGAGGGGTGCTAATACCTTACCCTTGCGTAACCGACTCCCGAATCCAGGATTTGGTTGCGATGACCATTCCTTTTCCCTCTTTTCGTTAGGTTTTCTCTGAGTGTTTCCTTTCTCTCCTTTGGGATAAATAACGCACGGTGGCGACTCTTCTGTCTTGCCGACGCCGATTTTCGCAGTAGCGACAACGTGGGCAACCTTTTTTAGAGTTAAGAAAAACTTCATCTTAGCTTGCCAACGTTTGAAATTGGAACCCTCAAACCTGAAAGGTTTGTCAGAGACCGAAGCGGCCGTTGTAGTACCGATAATTTCCTCAGTTGCCATGGCAGTTATTAAAACATTTTAAAATTGTTGTTTTCGGATTTGAAAAATTGAGTTTGGCACAACGAAGTTATCGGGACGAGTCGCGTACTAGGTCGCTTTCTTTAAGACGTTTCGTTGTACTGCCAAAATATGCAAAGCAGTCGATTTACGACGACGTCTCCAGGATAAAACAGCCACAGTATCTGGCGAAAATAGCCAGTCGAAAAAACAAGAAAAAACAAGAAAAAGGATTTGTAGACGAAGAGAATTAAAGGAGAGAAGATGGAAATCAAAATTCGTGTGAACTTTTTTGAAATCCGCTACCTCACTACTGAACTTCTACCCTGTATTTATAGGCAGCTAGTAAGGCTGAGTAGGGAGAAATTCGTGGTGAATGGATAAAATCGTGGGAGAATGGGAAAATACTAGATCTAGTATAATAATTAATTTTCCACAAAATTATATTAATTAATTAATGATAATTAAATTCTATAAATTCGGGCCGAGCCGGCCGGACGGCGGAGTGCACGTGTGTCTTGATGGTCATGGGTGTGTCCTCACTCCTTTCACAAAATTGGGTGCCCTTTAGGGCCCAACCCAATTGACCAAGTTGGAATATATAAACACTACTAATATTTCCATTCCCTTCAATGTGGGACTAAAATGAATCTTTTCAAATTCACTTCTATATTAGTTCTTACTTGTGTTCATTTATTGTCCATTAATTGTCAATAAATCTTTCCAATTCTCACTCTAATTAATATAATTCCAACAAGTGAGACACAACAATGTGGTGCCTACAATACCCTGTTGTAAGTGTACCAACAATGCCAAAGCACAAAATCTGGGGATTCGTTTTCTAGTGCAGACCTGCAACATATTTCACAATAAATTACACCAAAATGAAACCTGCAACACTCCAACCAAGACCTGTGCCATGAAAGAAATGGATTACAATGCAATATTTATCATTTGGAAATAAATTCACAGGGGCAACAAAATTTTTCTTTAGGAAAGAAAGCTGGGGATTTTCTTTTGAAAAGGACAGGAGGTAATAAAATAGGAGAAAATAGAGAAGCAAGGGGAAGAACAGAAAGAAACCATTGCTATAAAACCTCGTTAGACGAAAAAACCAGGGGAACCCATTTTTTACTTAGACCTCCACTATAAAAAAAACTACTCCTCTCATTATGTAAAATATGACCCTCGTCATCTTCTTCTTTGACCACAAACCTCCATGCCATTAACCTTATTCTTCAACCATCATTAACAACCCAGCTCCACTGCGACACTTGAGCAACTTTCCGGTGAACCTCCATGTACAACCCTCATTTTTCTTTCTCTCTTTAATCCACCTTTTATCTTTAAATCTTTAACTCCTTGGCCGAACTGCACCCATCACCGGTGAAACCGTACATCCGCACCTTCAACAAAACCAACCTCACCTCCATCTTCTTCAACCCAGCCACCACCATCATGATTTAAACAAAAATACACTTCATTTTTATCCTTCTTCCATACACATATCAAAACCTACCTCAAAAAATTTCAAACCACCATTCTATTTCTGCCATAGCATCACCACCTTCGTTTATCTCTCAACACGAAACCACAACTTACACAAAACCGAACATCTGCCAACAACAACAATACCAAGGGATTTGAAAAACAAAGGAGGGAGAGCAGAAGAATAACTTTTTCAAAACGCAATGTTCTCACTTTAACCTACACCATATTACTCCAATCCTAACCTGACGAAAAAAACACACAGCTTTGGTTCACTTAATAAAAAACCATCATCATTGCCACGCACCACCTTTTCGTTCTTGTCGATGATGAAACTTTTCCAAGATGTCAACCACCTCCATTAAACAAAAACACCTTCGTAAAATGAGGAAGAGCGAAACAGAGATTCGTGAGCGGGAGAAAGAGGAGATCACCGAGGAAGAAATCACCATTGTGAAAAAGGGATGAGTTAAAGAATGAGAAGACGACATTTTTGTTTCAAATGTTTTCTTTGGATTTTAGTGGCTGCGTTATAGGGTGCTCATCTGATCTCTTTGGTTTGTTTGCAATTAATTGTTATTGGGGCTTAGGTCAAAATCCAAACCGTGTTGGAAGAAAAACCACATGGGCCTCTGTGCCCTCTCCATGTGAACATCAGCCCACACTCCCTTGTTCTAATTAGTTTATTATGTCATCTAACCTTTTTTTTAAATTATTTCTAGTATTTACATTTTAATCATTCTATTAATTGTTTATTTATTAGTTTAATTAGTTTATTATTTATTTATCTAAACACATAAAAAAAGCATTTTCTTATTAGATAAATCTTTAATTTTTATGTTTAGAATGTATATACTTAGAATTTATTATTGATATTACTTATTTGACCATCATTTTATTAACTTGGGATTTAGATCCTTTATGTTGAGTTTAATTTTGATACTTGTATTATATATGCCATTTCCCATTATGCTATGCTTATCATCATTCGTGTTATTTCTCGGTGCTTGATTCTATTTTGTGTCTGGTACCTCTGTGATTTGATCATATTTTCTCGTTATAATTGTTTATGCTTGATTCCAAAGGAAAGGATCTCATAGTTGAATGCCACATCATATGTTGGACAGCCTTGTCCATTCTTTCCCTCGAGACCTTGTGAGAGTCTTTCCTGTTGTAACCAAGTTTAGATTTGGAGTCGCCGCACTTCATGTAAGTGTCATGGTTATGAACACTAACTTCCCTCTAACCTTGATCGTTATCAAGAGTTCCTCGCCCTTTAGTAGGCCGAACTACAGAGGCTCTGATTCTCCTTTCCTAGTCAGGATACGTAGGCGCAAGATGTGATATCTTGTCGAGCCCTCTAACCACTAACAACTAATACTTATTCCCCTCCTTTTTGTCTGGTTAGAACTAATTGGTCTTGCAACTTTGAATTAGGTATAGAGTTTGTAAACTCTATGTGAGTATCATGGTTATGAGTACTCACTTTCCCCTTTGATTTTGGTTAAGGTCAATTTTAGTTAGTTTTCAACTTAGATTTAGAGAGTTGGTTAACTCTATGTAAGTATCATGGTTATGAATACTTACTCCCCTCTGGAACCTTGACCATAGTCAAGAGTTCCAAATCTCTAGTAAAGTGAACTGCGGTTGCTCTGATTCTATTCTAGTTAGGATACGTAGGCACAAGATGCGACTTCTTGGCGAGCATACTTTGTACATACCCCCTAGGTCTTTACCTTAGCACCAGTTCCCTTAGCAAGCAAACTTTAACATAACACAAATACTAACAAGAGGTTCCTGTAGAATACTACAGATACTTAGGATGCTAACACCTTTCCTCGGTATAACCAACCCCCGAACCTTAGATCTCTAGCTTTGTTGTTACATAGCGCACTTAGGGTTTTCTTCGTTCTTTACCTTTTCCTTTGGATAAATCAAAGCTCGGTGATGAACTTAATGATTTGTGATTCAAGTTAATTAATAGCTTGATATTCAATTCTCACTGCAACACAGTGCTTTTGAAACCGTAGATATAACACAACTGTAACTTATTCCTTTTATACCACGGTTAATTAGTGTAGTTGTATTTTATTTAAAAGACAACAACTAAAAAACACGTCTATTGTGAAAAGGCTACGTTTTTTATTATTATTTTCATTTTGAACTTCAATTATTTACCTTAAAATAAAGTGTGCAACATGTGGATCGAATCCATGTCCTTGAAGGATTTATTTATTTGTATTATAGTAATTTATTTTGTTAATATAAAAATGAAAAAAAAAATAATGTTTTTTAAAAGGTAATAAACACGAGAGTATTTTATTATAGTATAGGGATCGAACCCATGTACTTACATTTTATTATAGTATTATGGACTTATATTAATTTATTGTGGTATATTTAAATAGAAAAATATAGGCATAATTAGTCACTGGGTCCCTTAACTTTGAGTGAAGTTTCGTTTTAGTTCTTGAACTAAAAAACGTTATATAATGATCCTTTAACTTAAGTTTCGTTAAACCATTTGGTCTCTTTCGTTAGTTTGTTTCAAAAAATGTTAGTTTGTGTGAGCTGGCATGCCAAGTAAGGGTTCCACATCAGCATATGTATATGTTACGTTACATAGAGTTCCATTTGGTTGCAACTTCATTCTTCTTCCACCATTCTTCAGTCGTTTTCCATATTTCCAACTTCTTCCATCTTCTTCTTTAAATAAGGGTTAAGTCCCTTTCTTCTACCTTCCTTTTACCATCATCCATTTTCCTACTATTATTTTTTAACATAACTAAAACCACTACTATTAAATCCCAAACCACACCCTGAAGAAAGCCAGAGCCAAACCGAAATCAAATATCAATGACATGAACAATCTGAAACACACAAAATAACCAAATAGTTAAATACTAAAAAAAATGCTATCTTAGTTGACTTTACTATACTACACAATGAGGGCTTCACAAAAAAAGGGGAAGTTTTTGGGAAGAGTCAAAGTTACCAATGTTGACAATCATCAAATTGTGAACTATTACTACTACTAATTCGGGTTATTGATGAAATTTTGTCTCTATCACTGTTAATCTTGCAACCCATTCATTTAAGGATCCACACCAACAACAACCACACCAAGAATAAAGCTAAAGATGATGAAAGCAGAAACCATAACCATTTCACAGACCTTCAATTGTTAGAATTTGTTGAAATATGATGTTAGACTTTGGGCGTGCTTTGATATTTTGGATGATTGATTATGGGTGTTGCAGTATGATGCAGTATTTTCGCAAGTATACGAATCGCGTCAGAATAATATAAAAGATTATCGATCCCGCAAAAACCAAACGTCAATATATCGATTTCTATTGTTACGATGTTTGTCTAAGGCAAATCAATCGGGAGTTCGTGAGTGCAATGTAAATGTAAAGTACGAAGATATAAAATTCAATTTAAAACAGCAGGCTTGAATGTAATTCACACAGCCGGGTAGTATTCCAAATGCTTGTAAATAGAACTTCTAATGGGGGGTAATGTTTTCCACTTATGAAAATAACTAATTTAACGGGAAATGTCGCTTTCGCATATTCATAACCGAGTTTATCCCTTAATCGAACCCTCTTATTGTCACTTATAAAAAGGCGTGCATTGCGTTAAAGTAATAAACCTATTTTTAAGAAATATAGTTTATTGACTCAGTTGAAAAGTATTTTGACTTGGAACTTTTTATAAAAAGAGGTTCATGCGAACCGAACTTTAATCCCATAAACGCGTCCGAAAATAGTTTTAAAATCGTTTTTCTAAAGTATTAAAAACTCCTACTCAACTGGGCAAAGCGCTTTCGCTTCCTTTAAACAGTTAAGACAAACCAAGTTTAACCAAAGGTTGGACGCCTTTCGATCTTACCCAACAGAAATGAAGTGCAGAAAACTTGTGTTAAAAATCAGAATAACCCGTAAGTATTTATATTGACAGCTTGTATGGAATACTACTTTAACTATGATCTTTACATTCTAACCTTTAAACTTTAGATTGACATGAAAATGTAAATAGACATGTTAAATAATGCGAGAAAGTAAATGGTGCGGGAAAGTAAATATTGCGAGAAAATAAATGGTGTGGAAAAGTAAATATTGCGAGAAAGTAAATAACGCAGGAAATAAATAATGCAGGAAGTAAATAATGCGGGAAAGTAAATGGAAACCTGTTCCAAACGGGAGGTTTTAAATCTGGTACAACTGGAAATAAATGACTGGAAAGAAAATAGCGGCAGGATTAACTTCTACCAGAGTGCTCCATACTTGATTACAGACTCGATCGAACAATGTGATAACTCCCCGATGTGAGAGGTTTATCACTTTACAATACTGAAAATATGTGGCTTGAGTTTTGTAACTAAGCTTGGATGCTTAGAAATGATGAAGAACTCAACTATTGATAGCCTAGGAAAAACTATGGAAAGACCAAAGCGCCTCCCAACTTCTTTTGGGAGGGAAAACAAACTACAAGGGTGGCGCCCGCCACACCCTCATGCCGCTCACCATGGGAATCAAAGGAGAAAGAAATGGAGATCATGGCAGTTGACAACAATTGACTCTTACCCAAGTCATGGCCTACCCTATGGCGCCTGCCATGGTGGATGCCATGTGTATAATTTCCTTAAAAACTGGTTTTCTTGCTTGGTTTTCTTCATTTCCTCGCGAGGAGCTCTGGGAATATAAAATCCTGAACACAAAACAAAACAAAAGCATAACACAAGAAAATAGCAATTAAATCCTAAGAAACATGTACAATCCAAGTCAAATACATAGTATGATTCAATGTTATCAAATTCTCCCACACTTAAGCCTTTGCTTGTCCTCAAGCAAAACACTTTATAGCTCATGACAGAAAGAGGTGGTATCAACGAATGATTTGGGCTAAAAGGGCTTCTAAGTTCAAACTAGGATGAAGTGATAGGTACTAACTAAGTGAACCAAGGGTATCGTAATGACACTTTTCCACAGAGACGGACATAAACTCTGTTCCTATACAAACCAATCCATACTACCCCACTGTACCTAGGCCTACTTTTTGCATCTCTTTTTGGGTCCTCTTCATTCTGGTGCAGTCACATTAAGCCCGTTATTCGTACATACTCATAGTAAAGTGGCCGGTTAGTTATTCTGGTCTCAAGCATGGGGCTCTGGTACACAGACTGGTGTAACCCCTTTATTGAACCAATTGTAGTTGTGGGAGATCGGATCGTAACCCGCCCTATCAAGTTCAGCACCAGATACCTCTGGACTAACCAACAATGGGAAATTTTATTATATATTTTTATTTTTATTTTTTTATTTTTGAAATTTTTACAACTTTTTGGGTTAAATGACCTTGTGAGAGTTACCTATACCCGAGTTGCATTTTTTTATGAAGCACAACATACAGATCATTCACCTATATTCATCAGTCCCTTACGTAGAGCATGCTCAGGTCGGAGCTAACTGCTAGGATAAACTACTAAGGACTTAGTCTAAAAAGATAATTAAGGCCATGGTATATGGGGTATCGGGGTTGATTTCTATATTCACGAAGCCTAAGGTGTTAAAATGATACCGATGTTTCACAAAAGGTTTTTCCAAGTCATTCGAATCCTAACTCGAACCTGCCTCAAAGCTTAAATTTTCAGAACAATACACTTTCTTTTGTCAATAATTTTTTTTTGGTAAGGCTAAGGAAATGGGGAAATAAGGATACACTTCACAGATGACTCGTTAAGCACATGCATATTCTAAAAACAAAAAATAAGAGAAATAAACTAGAAAGCGATAAAACAAAATAAAAGGAATGAAAATGCGAGTAAAACAAATAAAGTCTCCTCCCACACTTAAACCAAACATTGTCCCTAATGTTTCGAAATAAGATAGGGAAAGAGTAACCTGGAAGTCCTATGGCATGTTACCAATACTATCGCCAGCATGCAGTGAGCACCTAGGGTGACGAGATCTGCTGCGGCGACGATCGCTCTGAGAAGCTACGAACTCGTCAAATCTGGTGGTTAAAGATTTCATTATACTTTGAATGGAGCGGTCCGTCTGCTGTTGTGACTCTTGCATGAATCTCATGTTGTCGGTCAGTTGCTGCTGGATGGAAGCAAGCAAGCCATCACGCCTTTCTTCTCTGGCCAGTTGGTCGTGCCACATCTGCTCAGTAATATAGAAACCAAAAGCTGTACCTGCAAAAAGGTGAGAAGAAGACGGTGCAGTGGGTGCAAGTGATACATGGTAGGGTGACATAGGATGATCGGGAGACTGCTCTCGCTGATCATACTCATCGTCAGTCTCGTTACCGTCCCCAATAGGAACATTAGGAGG
This sequence comes from Lathyrus sativus, assembly GCA_963859935.3. Lineage (NCBI taxonomy): Eukaryota > Viridiplantae > Streptophyta > Magnoliopsida > Fabales > Fabaceae > Lathyrus > Lathyrus sativus. The sequence goes on along the minus strand of OZ012739.1, from coordinate 66,250,387 downwards.
CAGTGGACCCGTAACAGGTGGGGCATCTAGATCATAGGTCCAATTCCTCGCTATACGTACATTAGTATGTCTCGTGCATGACAAAATAACATATGGGATAGCCTTCCCGTGGATCATGAGTTCAAAGCTCGTTTCCCTCCTTACCTTACACACTTTTATGTCTCTGAGAAATTTTAAATTAATCATGCAGGGAGGAAGAGGTGTCAAGGTGGCTATCTCAGTGTCGAGGTTTAGAGCCCTTGCAATAGACGTAATCAAACCCTCGAAAGCAATGGTTCCAGTACTCTTTATTGCAGCAGTCATGTGAGCAATCATAAAAGGAACCAAATTAAACTTCCTATTTGTGAGGCACCCCTGCAAAAATAGAAGTTCTTTTGCATTTACTTTGTTTGGATTCTCCCAGCCAAAAATAGTACAAGCTAACATATAACGAAAAACACGGATGACCGGGTTATGGATCCGTGAGGAAAGAATCCCTTCAAAAGACGTAATTGTAAAATTTGACAACCTGTGCCAGAAGGAAAACGCCTCTACCGACCAATCAGAATCCAAAGGTGCTTCACAAACAGCGCCATCTCCAAAAGGCAATCCTAATCTCTCTGCTAGTTCGTCGGTGGTGAGTTCATACTCAATATTAAACATTCCAAATTGCACCGTACTGATGGTGCTAGTAGTGTTAGGCCTAACTATGTAAATTAAGGAACTCGAAAATTTCCTAGTCAACCTTTCAAAAGTGGGATCTTGCCTAGCAAAAATATCATGTAATCCTAAGACATCTAGCATATGAAAAATGCTATGATAAATACCAAGAGTATATAGACAGTTTTCATCGACGTACCGGGTTGAGGTAATATCTCGTGCTTGCAATCTTTTGAGAAGTTTCTTTTGCCTTTCCCCAGACTTGCCTTGGCGAAGGATGTAGCCGTCATACTCCATTGATGCACTTTTGAGGTTGAACAATGAGAGAAATGGTTATTATGAAAAAAATGGTGAAAAGTGGGTTTTTTAAGAGATTTTGATGGAGAGGGATGAAAATGGAAGTTGGAGAGGTTAATGGGATGGTGAGTAGATGAGAAAGTTATGAAATTTTTGGGGTTTGAAGAAAGTTTTGGAATGGGTAAAAGTGGAGGTTGGGAAGTTGGAAGATGAGAAAATGAGGGTTTTGGTGGTTCTGCACCGCATATAGTTCCAGACCCCATGGCGGGCGCCACCTTAACAAAAGGTTTGGGATGGATTTGTATTTGCATTCTTAGGCTTGCGGCTCCTCTTTCACTTGGGTGGTGCAGGTAGCAAGTCCTTCCTGTTCTAGCACACACACACACACACACACACACACACACACACACACACACACACACACACACACACACACACACACACACACACACACACACACACACACACATATATATATATATATATATATATATATATATATATATATATATATATATATATATATATATATATATATATATATATATATATATATATATATATATATATGTAATCTAAGTATATCATGAACAATATGGAAGCAAAATGTGAGAATGTAAAACATATATATATATATATATATATATATATATATATATATATATATATATATATATATATATATATATATATATATATATATATATATATATATATATATATATATATATATATATATATATATATATATATATATATATATATATATATATATATATATATATATATATATATATATATATATATATATATATATATATATATATATATATATATATATATATATATATATATATATATATATATATATATATATATATATATATATATATATATATATATATATATATATATATATATATATATATATATATATATATATATATATATATATATATATATATATATATATATATATATATATATAAGTCTAAAAAAACGGAAATAAGTAAATAAAACTGTAAAGAAGACAATGAGAGTAGTGTCGTCATGGAGCCAGATGCTCCTTGGCCTTGTCAGAACCTCGAACCGCGGCTAACTCGCGGCGTAGATCTACAATCTCCTGATACAAGCTATCTGCCTTTGTCGCGTGAGTCAAATCGGACACCTGGACCTGCAAGGTAAGATCAGCAACCGTCTGTCGAAGTTTGGCAGTCTCCATACGTAGCTCAGCTAGCTATGTGTACATGTCAGGCCTCCGCAAGGAATGATTATTCAATAACACTGTAATTATAAGAGAAGGTGGTGTAGGGTGATACTCTACTAACGGTGGCGAGCGAGGCTCATCAACTGTCTCTCCATAACCTTCTAAGGCATAACTCCAATTAGCTGGGTTGTGGATACTAGTCATCGTAGGATCAGGTAAAGTGAAGTAATGGATGGTTTGGCCGTCGATCAAGAGCCTGAAGGGGTCAGGTTGAAAGGAAGCACTCCTCATCAACTTTCGGTCTAAGAAGAAATCGATATCCAGCGTGGTATACCCGTAGTAGGGGGTCAGGTGAAACAGCTGACTAGTAAGACCTAAAGCAGTAGCAATATTAGTAATTGTTCCTCCTACATGGATGATTCCTTCAGAAGATCTGGCTGTGAGTTCGAGGTTATTAAGCAGAAAGTTCCCACATGCCACCGAACGTGACTGGTTTGCACTAAAAAGGAAGAAGATCTCCTCCTCACTAACATGGACATCAGCCTTTCCAAGGAAGTGCGGGCAAGGATCATCTGGAAATACCTGAGAGTAGGGTTATGAATGATGTGATATAACTGGGTGGACGGATTAGGGCTTCCTCCACCTGTAATGTCTCTCTAGAACTTATCGATATCTCGACTCATAAAATATCCCATAGTTAAATCAAGAATGGCATCAGGGGAAGTCTGGAAACCTAGAAAATCACCAAACCCTTTATGGGTAAAAGCGTACTCTGTCCCAAATAGTCTGTACATGAGGCTACCGTCCTGACCAACATATGGCTCATAAATGAATGAACTGAGGAACTCCAAGGTGAGATACCTGTAAGTCGAATGCAAATCATCAGCGTACTCATCCCACTAGAGCCGGTGATATAGAAACCTTATACTGGGCTCAATGCCTAAGGCATCCATGCAAGCCTGGTCAGGGTAACGGGTAGGTACCACGGGGTGTTGATAAAGGACTAAATATCGTTGTCTCTGAGCGTCATCTCTAAAAGCGACGTGCATGTCGTCGAAGGTCTGCATCCTGAAAAGAAAGATTAGAGGACAGGACCTGAAAACATAAGCATTATAAAAGGGTCATTTTATACAAAACAAACTAATAACAACGTAAAACACGAAAAGTAAATAGCAAAAAGGAAAAAATAAAGAAAACTGTGGGTTGCCTCCCATACAGCGCTTGTTTAACGTTGTTAGCTTGACGAGTAGAACCTATGTAGCTGAAGTAGGTAGTGGTGGATCAATCAGAGTGTGGCTGGAGTAGTCATGGGGAATGTCACCTCCTTCGTAGTGTTTTAACCTCTGCCCGTTTACAATTAATGGGCTACAGGAATGGTTCTTGATCTCAACTGCTCAGGATTTTAGGACTTTAGAAACTGTAAAAGGACCTGTCCATCTTGAACGAAGCTTTCCAGATAAAAGTCGCAACCTGGAATTAAAGAGGAGAACATGATCTCCTATATTGAAATATTTCTTTATAATTCTTTTGTCATGCCAGTCTTTAGTTCTTTCTTTATATATCATGGCATTTTCGTAGGCAGATTGACGGAGCTTTTCCAGTTTATGAATGTCAAGGATGCACTTTTCTCCAGCAGCCAAATAATCAAAGTTTAGGGTTTTGATGGCCCAATAGGCCTCATGTTCTAACTCAAAGGGTAGATGACAGGACTTTCCATAGACCAATTGGTAAGGAGTTGTTCCAATAGGGGTTTTAAAGGCGGTTCTGTAGGCCTATAGTGCATCTTGTAGCTTCTGAGAGCAATCTTTTCTTGTTATTGAAACCGTTTTCTCTAAGATTTGTTTAATATATCTATTAGATACCTCTACTTGGCCGCTAGTCTGTGGATGGTAAGGTGTTGCTATTCTATGCTTAACTCCATATTTTCTTAAAATTTTATCGAAAATTCTTGATACGATGTATGATCCACCATCGCTTATAACAAGACGGGGTACTCCGAATCTAGGGAATATATAATTCCTAAACAGTTTAATCATTATGCGCTTGTCGTTTGTGGGTGAGGCTATAGCTTAAATCCATTTAGAAACGTAGTCCACAGCTACTAAGATATATTTATTTCCTAATGAGGATGGAAATGGTCCCATAAAATCGATGCCTCAAACATCAAAAAGTTCTACTTCCTGAATGTTCCTTAAGGGCATTTCGTCACGCTGGGAGATGTTCCCTATGCGCTGGCACCGGTCACATTTGACTATATAAGCATGCACATCATGCCACGTTATGGGCCAAAAGAGGCCAGCTCGAAGAATTTTAGCGTGTGTCTTAGAGGTGCTAGCGTGTCCTCCGTAGGGAGCAGAGTGGCAGTGTTCTATGAAATTTCTTACCTCTTCTTCTGGGACGCAACGAAGAAAAATACCGTCTATACCTCTTTTGAAAAGAAGTGGCTCATCCCAATAAAATTGTCTTATATCGTTAAAGAACTTTTTTCTCTGTTGATAGTTAAGGTCAGGGGGTATGATATCGGTGGCTAGGTAATTGACAAAATCTACGTACCAAGGCACGCCACTCACTGCCAGAGATTTTTCAGGGTTCTTATAAGGATCTAGGTTATTGTCTTCGATGGCTTCTATCTTAGCTATTAACCAGTCATAGGTAAAATCATCATTTATAGGTACTAAATCTGGTTTCAGGTACTCAAGTCTACAAAGGTGATCAGCAACTACATTTTCTGTGCCTTTCTTGTCTCGAATATCTAGATCAAACTCTTGCAATAAAATGATCCATCGAAGTAACCTAGGTTTGGCATCTTTCTTGCTTAATAAGTAACGAATGGCAGCGTGGTCAGTGTAAACTATAATTTTAGCTCTTACCAGATAGGATCGAAATTTGTCCACAGCAAAAACTACGGCAAGGAGTTCTTTTTCAGTGGTTGCGTAGTTAAGCTGAGCAGCATCTAGGGTTCTACTAGCATAATAAATAACATGTAATTTCTTATCCTTTATTTGTCCTAGAATAGCTCCTACAGCGTAATCGCTAGCGTCGCACATGATTTTGAAAGGTTCGGCCCAATCTGGGGGTTGCATAATGGGTGCTGAGATTAGCGCTTGTTTTAAAAGGTCGAATGCCCCAAGGCATTTTTCATCAAAATTAAACTCGATTTCTTTCATCAGGAGGCCAATTAAAGGTTTGGTTATTTTAGAGAAGTCTTTGATAAAATGCTGGTAGAAACCAACATGTTCAAGAAAACTTCGGACTTCTCTAACGGTTTTAAGGGGTTTTAGGTTTTCTATTACCTCTATCTTGGCTTTATATACTTCAATACCCCTCTTAGAAACTACATGTCCTAAAACTATACATTCGGTGACCATAAAGTGACATTTCTCCTAGTTTAGCACCAGGTTTACATCAACACATCTTTTCAGGATTTTCTCAAGGTTAACGAGACAGTTTTTGAAATCAAATCTGCATATCGAGAAATCATCCATGAATACTTCCATAATTCCATCAAGGTAGTCAGCGAAGATTGCCATCATGCAACGCTGGAAGGTGGCTGGTGCATTACAGAGGCCGAAAGACATTCGTCTATAGGCAAAGATTCCATAAGGGCATGCAAAGGTAGTTTTTTCTTGATCTTCTGGGTGGATAGGAATTTGGAAAAATCCCGAATATCCATCAAGGTAACAAAAATAGGAGTGTCTGGCTAAATGTTCCAGCATTTGGTCTATAAATGGTAAAGGGAAATGGTCCTTCCAAGTTGCTTTATTTAATTTTTTGTAATCTATGCACATACGTCGTCCTCCTTCTACCCGTTTTGCTACATGTTCCCCTTTCTCGTTCTGCACGACTGTGATGCCTCCCTTTTTAGGTACTACATGCACAAGGCTCGCCCACTTACTATCTGAGATTTGATAAATTATACCTGCTTCCAGTAACTTAAGAACTTCCATTTTTACAACATCACTCATTATGGGGTTTATCCTTCTCTGATGTTCTCTAGAGGGTCTTGAGTCTTCCTCAAGTAAGATCCAGTGCATACATACAGATGAACTTATACCTTTTAGATCAAAGATATTATATCCTAAGGCTGAGGGATATTTCTGCGAGACATATAAGAGTTGGTCTATTTCTTCTTGGTTTAAGGTAGCACTGACTATAACTAGACGGTCCATTTCCTCGTCCAAGAACTCGTATCTTAGATTCTTGGGTAGCTCTTTAAGTTCTAAAGTTGGTTTCTTGGGGCATGGTATTGGATCTGGGGTAAGGGATAAACATTCATGAAGATTATCGTCAATGTAGGGTTCCATAAATCCATTATCTTCCCTTATCAAGGTTAAAGGTAGTGTGATGGGTTCTTCTTGATCTAGTTCCCTAACGCATTCATCAATGATGTCTATGGCATAACATACATCTCCTAATACTGGCGCCATAAGAAATTTTGACAAAATGAATTCTATCTTTTCATCACCTACCTCAAAATTCAACTTTTCTCTCTTGACATCTATTATGGCTCCTGCGGTTGATAAGAATGGCCTACCTAGGAGGATTGAGATGTCATCATCTTCTTTAATGTCCATGACAACGAAATCAGTAGGGATGAATAACTGACCGATCCTGACTGGGACGTCTTCCAATATGCCAACCGGATACTTGACGGATCTATCGGCTAACTGAAGATACATCTTAGTAGGTTGTAGTTCTCCAAGTTTTAACCTTTCAAAAACTGCCAGAGGCATTAGGCTCACACTAGCTCCTAAGTCCAAGAAAGATTTATTGATGACATGACTCCCCAAAATACAAGGAATGGAGAAATTTCCAGGATTTTTCTCCTTTTTGGAAAGTTTATTTTCGGAAATAGAATTGCATTCCAAAGGTTTTGGATCATCAAGTCTATGTTTATTGGTAAGGATGTCTTTAAGGAACTTTGCATAGGATGGTATCTGGGTGATGGCTTCTGTGAAAGGGATCTCCACATGAAGTTTCTCTATGACTTTAATGAATTTCTGATATTGGAGGTTTGTATGGTGGGGGTGGTTCATTAGTTTTTTCTATAGTTTCTCCCTTATCTTGGTTTTTCTGTTTTTTAGATTCTACTGGTTCCTCTACTTCGTCTATGGGTACAATGCTTTTCTTAGAAGTTTTGGGTTCGCTCAATGCCTAGTTAACCGGTTCATCGTAAGCGGTCCCACTTTGTAAAGTAATTGCATTGTCTTGCCTTCGGAGGTTTTGTTTAGGTTGTCCAAGAAATTATCCTCCGGGTGTGGTTTCAGGAGCTTGTTTGAGAGCTACATGAGAGATCTGGGTTTCAAGCATCTTATTATGGGTTACTATTTGGTCTACCTTGGTTCCTAACTGGGTAATCATTTCATTTACATGAATGTTCTGGTTTAGGAATTCTTTATTTTGCTGGGTTTGAGCCGAAATGAAATTTTCCATGATCTTCTCAAGGTTCGGCTTAGGCAGCACTACTTGCATAGGTGGGTTTTGTCTCTGGGCTTGAAAATTAGGTGGTCTCGGAGGTGCAAGGTTTTGAATAGGGTTATTGTTTTTGTAGGAAAAGTTTGGATGATTCCTCCATCCAGGGTTATTGGTGTTTGTAGATGGGTTCCCTTTGGCATAGTTGACCTGGTCTGGATGAGTTTCATTCAACAGATTGCATTCCACTGATTGGTGTCCTTTGGTTCCACATAATTCGCATTTCGTCGAGATTGCTGCTGCAGTAACTGGGTTTGCATACATATGTTCGACCTTAAGGGCCAAAGCGTCCATTTTGGCTTGCATCATGTCTATAGAACTTATCTCATGTATTCCTCCTTGGTCTTCTTTCTTCTCCACCGTTGCTCGTTCTGTCCCCCATTGACAATGGTTTTGAGCCATATCCTCTATGAGAGCGCAAGCTTCAGGGTAAGGTTTATTCATCAGAGCGCCACTAGCGACAGCGTCGATGGTCATCTTAGTGTTATAATGAAGTTCATTATAGAAGGTATGAATAATTAGCCATGATTCCAGGCCATGGTGCGAACATATTCTCAATAGATCTTTATATCTCTCCCAAGCCTCAAAGAGTGATTCACCTTGGTTTTGAGTGAATCTGGTTATCTGGTTTTGAAGAACGACTGTTTTACTTGGGGGAAAATATCTAGCAAGAAAAACTCTCTTAAGGTATTCCCAAGTTGTTATAGAATTGGCTAGAAGGGAATTCAACCGTGTAAGGGCTTTGTCTCTGAGGGAGAAAGGAAATAGTCTTAGACGAATCACCTAAGGAGTAGCACCATTGGTTTTAAAAGTGTTATCTAATTCGATGAAGATTTTTAGATGTTGATTCGGGTTCTCAGAAGGGAGACCCGCGAATTGGTTTTGTTGTACTAATTGTAATAGGGAGGGTTTTAGTTCGAAATTGTGAGCAGGAATATTAGGGTTTACAATACTAGAACTAGGTTCGTTATCGGGTGGTTGAGCGAAATCCTTAAGGGGCCTTTGGTTACGGTCTTCGGCCATAGTTTCCTTAATTCTACGAAGTAAGAGACGTGCATGAGCATAATGTTCAGGTTCCTCTAAAGGATCTATAAGACTACCGTTGCTGTGAGTTCTTCGCATTGACCAATAGGTAAAACCTTAGTCTAGACGGTGTAACAATAGGGTACGAAATTTTGACGTAATTGGTCCCCGGCAACGACGCCAAAAACTTGATGCAGTATTTTCGTAAGTATACGAATCGCGTTAGAGTAATATAAAATATTATCGATCCCAAAGAGACCAAACGTCAATCTATCAATTTCTATTGTTACGATGTTTATCTAAGGAAAATCAATCGGGAGTTCGTGAGTGCAATGTAAATGTAAAGTACGAAGATATAAAATTCAATTTAAAACAACAGGCTTGAATGTAATTCACACAACCGGGTAGTATTTCAAATGCTTGTAAATAGAACTTCTAATGGGGTAATGTTTTCCACTTACGAAAATAACTAATTTAACGGGAACTGTTGTTTTCGCGTATTCAGAACCGAGTTTATCCCTTAATCGAACCCTCTTATTGTCACTTATAAAAAGCCGTGCATTGTGTTAAAGTAATAAACCTATTTTTAAGAAATATAGTTTCTTGACTCAGTTGAAAAGTATTTTGACTTGGAACTTCTTACAAAAAGAGGTTCATGCGAACTGGACTTTAATCCCATAAACGCATCCGAAAATATTTTTAAATCGTTTTTCTAAAGTATTAAAAACTCCTACTTAACTGGACAAAGCGCTTTCGCTTCCTTTGAACAGTTAAGACTAACCCAGTTTAACCAAAGGTTGGACGGCTTTCGATCTTACCCAACAGAAATGAAGTGCAAAAAACTAGTGTAAAAAATCAGAATAACCCCTAAGTATTTTTATTTACAGCTTGTATGGAATACTACTTTAACTATGATCCTTACATTCTAACCTTTAAATTTTAGTCGGACTTGAAAATGTAAATTGACATGTTAAATAATGCGAGAAAGTAAATGGAGCAGGAAAGTAAATATTGCGATAAAGTAAATGGTGCGGAAAAGTAAATATTGCGAGAAAGTAAATAACGCGGGAAATAAATAATGCAGGAAAGTAAATAATGTGGGAAAGTAAATGGAAACCTGCTCCAAACGGGAGGTTTTAAATCTGGTACAACTGGAAATAAATGACTGGAAAAAAATAGTGGCAGGATTAACTTCTACCAGAGTGCTCCAAACTCGATTACAGACTCGATCGAACAATGTGATAACTCCCTAATGTGAGAAGTTTATCACTTTACAATACTGAAAATATGTGGCTTGAGTTTTGTAACTAAGCTTGGATGCTTAGAAAGGATCAAGAACTCAACTATTTATAGCCTAGGAAAAACTATGGAAAGACCAAAGCGCCCCCCAATTTCTTTTGGGAGGGAAAACAAACTACAAGGGTGGCGCCCGCCACACCGTCATGGCGCCCGCCATGGGAATCAAAGGAGAAAGAAGTGGGGATCGTGGCAGTTTATAGTAGTTGACTCTTATCCAAGCCATGGCCTACCCTATGGCGCCCGCCATGGTGGATGTCATGTGTATAATTTCCTTAAAAACTGGTTTTCTTGCTCGTTTTTCTTCATTTCCTCGCGAGGAGCTCTGGGAATATAAAATCCTGAAAACAAAACAAAACAAAAGCATAACACAAGAAAATAGCATTAAAATCCTAAGAAACATGTGCAATCCGAGTCAAATACATAGTATGATTCAGTGTTATCACAGTAGAGCAATAGTGTTTTGTCGATTATGAGGGGTTTGTGTTGTCTGTGGCAATCGTGTTTTTAACTGTATTTTGAGTCGATTATCGTGTTGTCGGATATTTTTTTTCTAGTGTGGCCAGGATGGTTTTGCTTGAAGTTTATTTAGAGTTTGGGTAAGAGAAGCCATTGGGTTGTATGTACACTCTGGCATTTTGTGTGGTCGAGAATGTTGCAGTTCAGCTATGTGGCCCAAGTGGTTCTGCTAACAATTTATTTAGAGTTTGGTTAGGGATAGGCATTGAGTTGTATATGCACTCTGGCATTTTGTTTGATTTAGAATGGTGCAGTTGAGCTATGTTCAACTCAATTATTATCCAATGGAGGTGTACTATCACGTTTTTCGAATCAAAGAACTTATATGAATGTTGTTCTCTTGTCTGGCTGCAGATTTATTGAGTTTTATGAGTCTAATTTTAATCTATTTTCTTCCGGTTGGTATAGGTCAGCTTGTTTTAGGTGTGATCATATTTGTAGTGTTAGGCTGTAGGATCCTGAAATATTGTGGCATAATTTATGCCTAATTAGTTTTAATATTTAATTTCTCTGATATTTTCAAAGAAAAAATGTAAATCAGCATATTTAATCTAGGGGATGAGATTAGAAGTAAGCTAACCACTAAACAAGTTTCAGTTTATATGATTTATTTGAAACAATTTTGATATACCTTATTCTTTTTGGCATCTCCAACAAAAATTGTCAAAATCCGCCACTGTTTGCATGATAATCATTTCCTTTAGAATGTGATATAAGGATTTCTTAGTGGCTGAAGGATTTAAGGAGAGGAATGGCATTCTTGGATCCTTTTACTAGCAATTATACAAGTTGTTTTCATCTACAAATTTCCATGCAGCAGCCTCCGCTAAAATCTTTAAAATTGTATAAGCAATGTTTATATGAAAATCTTTAAAATTTTTAGTGTGTCAGTGACGGTTTAATTCTCTATCTTGTTTTTGGTGTACAAAACTTCAAGCTTAAACCTATTCTTGTTAAAATTAGAATTTTATTTGATGAGTTTCAAAGGATCCAGCTGAGTTTTTAATTTCCATTCGAAGTTCTTGTAATTTTGAGTTACTGTAATTTTGCTATTGGAAGATTAGTCAGTTTCCAAAAGCAAGCAAAGTAGAAAACGTATTATCTATGTATTTGGCATGTGATTGTTGTTGTTTTAAAATATTAAAAACATATTTTAATTCGTTAAAAAAATGGCCACTTATTAAAATATACCTTTTGAATGCATAACCATATGACAAGAACTTATTAAAAACTGAACTAGAGCTCATGCTTTCTTACTCGTATGATTGTTACCTTATTAATATAATATTGTTAGTGTTTAAATCAAACTTTTGCGTTGATTTTGGAAGTTTGTTCAATAATTAATATTATATTATATGTGATCAACTACTGTTCAATCATTATTAATATAAAATGTATAGTTGAAAGTGACATCATTTATAATATAAGAAAATTAGATGTTGTGAAAAATTCTATCTTGCTCTTTCTTTTAAATTTGCTACATCATCAAATCGAGGGTAATTTTGATTTAAAATTTACTTTTTGCAATTGATGATGTCACATTGTTCAATTTCAATTATATGATTAGTGTATTATATTTTTATTTGTTAGGTTTGGTAAAATTGATGATGTCACATGGTTGTCTTTGATTACAAACCAACCAATTTAAACCAATTTTGTTTTTGTTTTTCACGCTTATCAAAGTGTCATCACATCACTTTTGAATTATTATATGCATTATGTTGCGATGAGAATCGGATGTCAAGCTATTAATTAACTTGAATCTTAATTCTTTAAAATTCATTACCGAACTTTGATTTATCCAAAGGAAAGGTTAAAGAAAGAAAAACTTTTTGCGCGATGTAACAACAACGCTAAAGATTCGAGGATCGGGGGTTGGTTATGCCTAGGGTAGGTATTTCACATCCTATACATCTATAGTACTCTACATGAACCTTTTGCGTGTGTGTATGCTAAGTTATCTAAGTTGTTTGCTGGATTAAGGTTAAGGTAAAGTTGAGGTTCTATATAAAAACCTAAGGATGATTCTAAGTTTGCTCGCAAAGATATCGCATCTTATGCCTACGTATCTTGACTAGGATGAAATCAGAGCAACCATAGTTCTCCGAACTAGGGAAGAGGAACACTTGACTATGGTCAAGGCTCCAAAGGGGAACAAACATAACAATGTTTGTATAGAGTTTGACAAAACTCTCTAGATCTAAGTTTAACACTCAAAGGGGGGAATTGACTTTGACAAAAGCCAAGAGGGGAGTAAGTAATCATGACAATGATCCTTACGTAGTGTTAACAAATTCTATCTTAAAGTTCTAATTGAAGGATACTCCTAACAAGGGGTAGGTCTTTTAGACTTAAAGCAAAATCTAAGGGATATAGGTTCTAACTTAACTAAGTTAAAGGACCTAATAACTTAACCAAGTCAAAGGGAATGGGTAATGAGCTATCTATGGCAGTGAAGTCAATAGAGAGACCTTCCTTTGGAATAAGGGAAAAAAAACAAGACAACTGGATGAGAACTAACAAGTTCCATTACTTGGGGAGAAATTAAGAAAGTTAAAGCACACATAGGAATTCATTCAAACATGATGAAAGTATAAAGAACATGGTAACAACCAAGAAAGCTTTATCATGACAACATTCAAAGATTAAGAAGGTAACAACCCCTCAAGAGCAAGCATGAAACATGTTGTAAAACAACAAGTTCATCAAAGGTAAACAAACAAAACTCATTCATAAAAGTTACAACTTGAGTTAAACATGGTATATGAATTAAACAAAGATAAATGTAACAACATTCAATCATTTAAGGCATATTGATGACAATCAATCATGGACAAGCAAGAAGAATGACAACTATTCAAGCATGGGTTCAAACTTCACATAAGGGAAAGTAAATAAGATTCATAGTATCTTTCAAAGCAAGAATCAATCCTATACATGTTATGGTTCTAACAAGACACATAAACAAGTAAGGTAAGATAGGGGGTGTTGAGAATAATATTCATGAGGTTACAAAATCAAGAAACACACACACAAAGATTCACAAAGAAGTTCCAAGTCATACATTCACAAAGGCAAGAATAAAATCCTAAGCATGTTATGGTTCTAACAAGACACATAAACAAGTAAAAATAAGTTAAGGGACCATGTTCAAGAGATTACAACATCAAGAAACATATCATAAATCAACAAGTCTCAAGGCATGATTTCACATTCATGCATTTACAAAGGCAAGAATAAGCATGGTAAAGCAAAGAACCAAATGTTTTCAAACACATAAACATGTTAAACATCTAAAATTGATTCATACAAGATCAATCATGCAAGAAAAATCAAGTACTAAGTCAAGGAAAGTCATGAAAACAAGTAAAAACCCTAAAAAATGTCATATCTTTCAAGTGGACCAAAGTATTTCAAAAATGATAATTCTTGATTTCTTTCTTCACACAATGAAACTAGACATATCAAGGAGCATTTTTAAAAAAGAATGGCATCAAAATGATAAAAATAAAGAAGTTATGCACTTTGGAAAATTGGGTGTCAAAATAGGCAAGGCAAGGAAAATAGACAAGGCAAGGCAAGAACCTATGCAAGAACCTATGCAAGAACCTATGAAAAAACCAAGGCTAGGAAATTAAAATAGACAAGGCAAGGCAAAAACCTAGGCAAATTGGATGTTTGGTGATTGGAATGAGTTTTTGAAGGGTTTATGCAAAGGCAGAATTTTGTGCTACAAGAAGGCAAGTTCAATGCTTGCAAGAAGGTTGTGATCTGAGGAATGGGAGATATTTTGCTTGGTTTCTAGCTCAATATGGTGTATTTTGGATGTGAGGAGAGTGTCTTATTTATAGGAAAGCTTCAAAAGCAAGTGGTATGGGGAAATTGGATCATTTTGCCAAGTTTTCCCTTTTTTGGAGGCAAAATGTGCAAATCCAACTTGAAATCTTTCTTCTGAGCATGAGCCACCTCTCTATGTGTTTAATCATCATATATAACCTGAAAATAGTGCTCTTAAAGTTTAAGTAAGAGTGCAGCTGATGTAGTAGCTGAGTTGTGACAGATTTTGCTAAAAGTTTCTCTCTTCTTGCCACTTGCATCCACTTGCATGAATAAACAATTCATTTTAATCCAATTCTGGTGTTTGCTTGTGTCTAAGCTTTGTAATCTCACTAATAAAGTCCCTAAGCATCAAATAATGACTTGATAAAGTGATTATAAGAGGTTTGATTGGTTTATGCATCAAAATGCAAGTGCTGAACTTGGTTTTGTGACATGAAAAATGCCCAACTTGCCTTCTTCGATTCTCCCTAACCACAAAGGTTGAAAACAATGCTCTTGAACTTTTTAAAAAGCCCCAAACATGATCTACAACATTCATGTTTTACACAAGTTCAAATTCCAAAAGGAACTATGTCAAAAATCCTCTTGAAGTTTGTTGCAAAAGTTGACTTATAAGTCAAGAAACATGAGAATTTTCTAAGTGTTGAAATTCTTCACAACTTTGTGAGCTTATAACTACAAATATATGCATTTTTGGACCTCAAATCCATAATACACTTTTGTAGGGCTCCTCAAGAGCTTTCCAACAAGCCTTGGACCACTCCATTTGGATGTGTGGTTAGGAAGTTATGACCATTTCAAGTTGGCTTAAAATTAGGGTTTTCCATGAACCCTAGTTTCTTGATTTGCAAGTTATCCATCAATCCTTGATTAAATCTCCACCAAACTCACTAGTTAGACACAAAATGATGTTGGAAAACTTGCTTTCTTAAATCTGGGGTCAAAACCCTAAAAAAGTCAAAAAAACTTGACTTTTCCAAACAGACGAACCGAACAGTTGAAATCTTCAGGTTCGATCCTCAGTGTTCTGGGTTATTTGAGCCTTTCAAACTTCTTGAGGATACTTTAATGAGTCATAGGAGTACCATAAAACCATGATTCAAGCTTTGGAAACTCATTTAGGCCAAAATTCAAACTTCATTTGACTTTTTCCAGTAGAAACCCTAATCAGGGTTTTGCACTGCACTGCTCCTATTCTTTTGGTAACAACCTCAAATAGAACTTTTTATTGGCAAGATATGAGTCTATTGATGTTATAAAGACTTGATTTATAGAAGATCAATCCAAAACATTGACTGATTAGTCCACAAGATTCTTGATTTTATCAGTGTGAAGCCCTAATTCATCTGCATCTTGACAAAAATCAACTTGAAAACAGTTAAGTTAGATAACACATGCTTGATGCACCTAGAATGATAACGGAATCTAGGGGTTAAAATTTGGGGAATGACACATTTCATCTCTTTTCCTCCACAAATTTTTCTTCATTCTCTCTCTCTCTCTCTCTCTCTCTCTCTCTCTCTCTCTCTCTCTCTCTCTCTCTCTCTCTCTCTCTCTCTCTCTCTCTCTCTTCCGCTTATGTTCCACTTCTTCCTTCACAAAAGAAAACATGGTTCCTCTTCTTCTCAGATCCCACCTGTCATACCCCAAATTTGTCCTACCTGTACATATACTTTTCATCTGTTTATCATTGTTCCAAAAATTTAATAACACATGCCTAAACTCATATCTCATTCTGAGGGTATTCAGTCAGATATGTGTTTGACGTTGCAGTCAGGGTTCGCGTGTCAATTCAGATCAGTTATGTGTAGACCAGGTTATTAGGTATTTTGGCAGGGCAAGTGTTCCAACACGGTTTGGTTCATTTAAGTTAAAATGTTAAGTGAAGCATTGAGATTCTCGTGACATGGCATTTCAATGAATTTGGTGCTCATTAGATTCATGATAAAAGGTTTTTGTTTAACAATGCAAGTGGAAGATTTCATGATTTATGGATTCATGTTCTTTTCGCTTCTCAAGGATTAGTTCATATCAGAAGAAATTCAAAAAAATTATCCAATGTAGATAAAGAATTCAAGAATGATGAAAGTCGGTTTTTATTGTCATGCCATTCTAAATCTAGAATCAAGTTTAAACATTTTGTCGACGTACGTTCAATTCAAATGGAGGGTGTGAATTGCATTCAAAATCCCATATTAATTAAGGGTCACTCAAGTTTCTACAAAATATGGGAATTTAGGAGAGATTCTATAAAATAAAAATCCTAATTTTGTATAAGCCCAAACCCATCAAGATTACAAGTCTATAAAGCCCACTTAAAAAAAGAGTCCATTCATAAATTTTGCAACCAAGATTTTTTACATAAGGCTTATCTGCAAAAAGAGAGATCCATTTGGAAAAATGAAAATAAAAGGAAATATTATGTTGGTTGGCAAAGACACATGAGCCATTATACAACCATATCATCGGTTGCAGCTATCACGAGTAAAAAAAGCACAACCACCATTCACAAATCGACAAAAACCGTCCTTCCACCCTTATTCCACTCACACATAAAACTTGCTAAATTGAAGGAAAGAGAAAAAAATCAACAACAGCCAAGCCAAAGTCCCATAACAATTGACGCACTCCCACAACCTGCACAACCCGTACAACAGCTCCTACTCACCCTTGACTTTTTCGACTCACAACAATAGAATTTTCCTGTAACATATTTACAACGCACCAATTTTTGCCAAAACCGTTAGCTTTTAAGCCACAATACGTCATACACCACAGTACGATAACAAATTCCACAAAGTATAGATAAATGGTACAACAACACATCCTATATGAATTTGAAGAATAATGCATGTCATGAGTAGCAAAACGCAAAAGCAGTGGTAGCACAAAAAACATGACTTGCAAAACCGTTATAGTTTATTTTTCATACACCATGGTATGACCTGTAAACGATACCACATAACAAGCAGTATGATTCACACGTATAATGCACCAATTGGTGAAAAAAATCAGAGCTCCATAAACCTCGACCCACAAAGCCTTCTCCTATTTCTTCAACCTTGAAGCCATTTCAAACCGAAATAAAAAAAACTCCAATCATTATCTTTCTTCAAAATCAACAATAACAACCCAACCTCCGTGATTCCGAATCATCCCTTTCTTCTTCATAAACCCAAAATTTATAACTCAAAATTCATCATCAATAACAACACAATCATACGCATTTCTGATACATTCCTATCTCCTTTAACAACCAAAACCCAAAAAAGCTTAAATTCCTCCTCACCCTGCTCTTTCCGAAAATACACCCTCAAGTCTTCAAAACCCAAAAATCATAACATAAAAACCAGAGATTGAGATGTGGAAGATAAGATCAAATCGCAAAACCCAGGAAATGATGAGGAAGATGAGTTGAACAAAACGCGGTGAGCCTGTGGTTTGAAACCATATCGGAAACAGAGAGTCGGAGTTGGAAAGCAAAATCGAAATAAGGTTGGGATTGGGAATCAACGATGTTTGCTTGCCATTTTACTGTTAGGCCGACGATGGTGTTGACGATGACTCGTCGTTTGCTGGAGCCGTGTTGTTGGCCATTATGCATTTTTTTCACTCCGTTTCTTTTGACTGGTTTTTGTTTTAAATTAAAGGAATGTTTGGTGATGATTTTGGGCTTTAGAGCCCACGTGAAACTTTTTTTTCGCACCCCCTTGTCTCGTTTTAGAGCATGAAGCAAGGGATTATGGGCTTTTAGAGGCCCATATGATTCCATAGCTTGGTTCACGTGCTTCAGGTCATAACCATTTTTCAATTTTCACCCCCTCTTGATTTTTATTATTTTTTAAGAAATTGTATATCTTATTATTATTAGTTTTTTAGGTTTTCAATATATATTCTATTTAAACTTTTTAGAATTTTTGTTAATATATCATTTTCTAATTTCTAGTTTATGAATTTTTTCTTAGAAGCTTATGTTATTTTTTTTAGGTTTTAGAATATTTCTTTTAGAAGTTTATAAATATTTTCGTAGAAATTCAATTCATATTTTTTAGAGTTTAAATTTTATTTCTCATTTATTTTTGGACATTTTGTTCCATTTTTTCTTTCTGGTAGATGACGAGACCTCAAAATTGTTTTTCTGTCAAATTATTGATGAGTAACGATAGATCCGAGACCACTTTTCTTTTTCTTTTCTATTTCCGACCTCATTTTAATTCTTATTTCAATTTTACCGTTTTTGGTCGATGAAGAGACTTCCTTAATCCATTACCAGTCAAAATATTGATGAATAATGTTGGATCCGAGACCACTTCCTTTCTCTCCTTATTTTTTTTTTCTTTCCGATTTTATTTTGACTTTCTCGATCGATGAAGTCTATTATTCGTAAGTATCGCGTATCGAAGTCGATAATCTTCTAGATTTCAAATCTATGGGGAATGACCATTTGGGTAATTTTATTTACTTTGGGATTGTGATAGACTACCTTCGATTAATCGACATAATGTTTACAATTAAGACGAGATCCCACCTCTTTTGGTCCGTGCGACACGATTAAATTGGTGAATGGTTCTCGATATCATTTCTCCATCTTGTCATAGCACGAATATCAACTCACGTAACCTCATATAAACCGACTTTCATTATAAGTTGAGCTATGATGGTTTAGCGTTACATTTTCCCCGATTTAATTTCTAACTACACTAACTACTAACTTTAATTTCCGTCAAATATTAATAGCTTTAATTTCTGTCAAGTATTATTGTGGATACTATTGTATATTATTCATATTGTCATTTCATATTCATCATTCTAATTCACCCATATTCAAAACACATAATAAACTATCGACATCCTAAAAGCCAAATTGGTGGACTGTTAGATCATTGGTCATTTGCAGGAACTCTAATATCGAGTTTGTGCCCGACTTTGCTCAAGGCGTAGCTTAGGACACAATGCACACACACGACTTTCTCTTGGACTACCTGACAATGAGACCCCTTTATTTCATGCAATCCTGTGTAACTTACATGTACCTCTTTCCCATTCCTATGTATGTTTTGTATTTCTTTGGTTATAGTTTATCTTCTAGGAGCACCCATAGGGACTAGCGTAGATCAAACTATTTTCAAACTAATTCTCGATTCGTCATCGAGCCATTTTCAAACACCCTTGTAAGTCGAGTGCTCATACGCATTCACCATCAACCTATTGCACACACTTCACCGTGATTTCGATATTGGGGGCACCCTCAGGGACTAATATCGTTTCTCACAACTCGACCCTTGATGCGTAAGTCAAGTTGACTCCATTTCTCAAACCATTCCCATTCTAACACGTTTTGCATGCGATAATGAGTCAAACCCTTGATCCAACGTCAAGCGGATTTTCATAACAAAATATCAATCAATTAACAACTATTTAATCCTTTTCAAGGTGTAAAGAGTGGGTTCAAGTCTTTCATCTTGCTTTCAGTTGTTTGGATGCGAGTTATCTTATTCGTGTGTGAGCAATTGACGCCCTTAAATAACATCAACAACTCGACATCGTTCAACCATCATCTAACCTCTCACCCCTTTAGATACCATTTCAAACAACATTCTTTTCGTGATGAAAAAGAGAGAGTTCCAAGTCTTTGGTTCGCTCTCCCGATTACTTGGGTCCGAGAAGTCTTTCTTAAGCTTCGAGTAATTGTTATCCGATCCCCACCACTTATTTAAACACCATTCAAACACAACTTCTTTTGCAATGAAAAAGAGAGGGTTCCAAGTATTTGGTTCACTCTCCCGATTACTTGGGTCCGAGAAGTCTTTCTTAAGCTTCGAGTAATCATCATCCGTACCCACCTTCAAACCCATTCAACCCCATTTCTTTTCGTGGTCGTTACCACAAACTACGACTGCTCTGATTCTTCATTCACTCTTGAATGTAAGATACGTAGGCACAATATTGCGATGATCTTGGCGAGCACACTTCTATTTTCCTCCATTATTACGTCCATACGTTTCCCTATCCTTTCCCGTAGTCGAACTACGACGCTCTGATTTCTCATTCTCGTCCGAATGAGTATACGTAGGCACAAGGGCCCCAATCCTTGGCGAGCACCCTATACTCTAACCATCCCCTTTCCCCTTAGCATCTTTATCCCTTTATAGTACCTTTTTAGTATTTAGTATTGAGAAGAGAAGAATTAAGCTTAGCTAACTTTCATCACAATTCGAATTAAGAGGTTCCCGTTGAGTACAACGGACGTGAGGGGTGCTAATACCTTCCCCTTGGGTAACCGACTCCCAAACCCAGGAACATCAGGTTGCGAAGACCGTGTTCCTTTCGTTTTAAGAGGTTTTCTCGATATTTTTCTCTCCCGTTAATTCGGGATAAATAAAGTTCGGTGGCGACTCTGTCGAACCGCATTTCCGCGTCTTTAGCGCGAGGTTCGTGTTTTCGAATAAATTTTTGAGGTGCGACAGCTGGCGACTCTACTGGGGAATTATTGCTCCTTGCAATAGAGAGTCAAGCCTATCTCAGTTCGAGTAGTGAGCTTGTTATCTTTGCTTATCAGTTTTCTCTTCCCGTTTATTTCATTTATTTATTTGTATCCTTATTCTTATTTGCTTAAGCTTGATGCATTGTGGGGTTGCTATGCTTTTGGGCTTTGTGAGATGGCTCTACACCCGAGTCCGAGTAAAACTCTAGGATTAGGATGGTGGTTGTGTAATGGAGACTTGCGTGGGCTCTTTCATGTTGAGTTGAAGCGAAAACCCCGCTTGGAGTAGATTCTCTTGGAGATGTTGTTGTGGTGGTGAGTCTTTGCCATAGCAATAACATTTTCAAGCTTGAATCGTTGATCCCAAGAACCATTAACCGTTTTATACATGGTGGTTGGTAGTGTTGATTCCTTGTGGATTAATACGAACGCCCCAATCAGATGAGATCCCTTGAACGTATTACTTCCTTACAGTAATATTTTCAACCTCGATCTATGACTCTGAGAACCTTTTCTAGAACCCGTGTGTCGATGGTTATGTAGTTGATGCCTCCGAGAAGTCTTTCTCGTGTGGAAGATGCGAGAACCTCACCTAGAGGAGATTCTTTTGAGGATATTAGTGTCGTGATGAGGCTTTGCCATGCCTGTGATATCTTTGAAAGATATCCATGACTCTAGGCACCTACCCATTTTAGACTCCTACCCGTGGGGTTTCTTTGAATAGTGATTGTGGCCCTTTATCCGTTCATTCGACTTACTTCAGAACTATTTGAATTTTTGATCCTGTGATCCTGGATCTTGCATCTTGCATTGCATATCATTTGCATTGCATCTCATTTGTTGTGCATCTTGCATTTTCTTTTCTCCAATAGTTTTCTCATTTCTCCATTCCTTTTTATCCAGTAAATCAAGTTGATTCCTCGACACCAGTACGCAACTAGAGCCAATAAAAGACGAATGGTGGATCATATTCAGAAAGAACAAGCTGCCTTCAGGGAAGAGTTGGATTCTCTCAAAGGAAAGATTAATCAGATCCTTGAAGCCATCATTGCGACCCGAAAGGAAGAAGAGAAGCGTGAAACTATTATCATCAACAACAATGGTCAGGGTCAAGGATCTACCACCAGACTTCCATATCCTATTCCCAACCCTTATGGAATGCCGATGAACTTCGCCACCGCAGCTGAAGGGACCACTTCTCAACCAATCCCTGCGCCTGAAGTTACTATTGGAGTTGTCCCGCAGGTCCATCCAACTGTTGTTCAAATCACAGTTCCTCATACTGAAGATAATTTGATGGAACAGTATGATGATGTTCAGAACTATCATGCTACTATCCCCATTTCCAGTTCTGTTGCTGCTCAGGATTCAAAAGCTATGAAGATGTGTCGAGATCTAGCTGAGAAACTTCGAGTCATGGAGAGGCACAACTCAAATTCTATTAGTGCTTTGGAAATGTGCTTGGTGCCTGATGTTGTCATTCCGCCCAAGTTCAAAGAGCCTGAATTTTCAAAGTACAAAGGTCTCAGTTGCCCAAACATTCACCTAAAGATGTACTATCGCAACATGGCTGCCTATGCCAGAGATGAAAAGCTGATGATCCGTTGCTTCTAAGACAGTTTGTCTGGGGCATCACTCGAATGGTATATGCAGCTGGAACGTAACACTGTGCACACTTGGGCTGAGCTAGCTGATGCTTTTGTCAAGCAGTACAAATACAACATAAACCTTGCTCCTAATTGTACTCAACTTTAGAGTATGACTCAGAAGGACATCAAATCCTTCAAGGAGTACGCGCAACGAGGGAGAGAGCTAGCCGCAAGGGTGCATCCACCTTTAGTCGACCGTGAGCTAATAGATATACTCATGGGTACCTTGCAAGGCCAGTACTACGAGAAACTGATCGGTAGCGTCTCTGCTGGATTCTCTGACTTGGTGATCGTTGGTGAGAGAATTGAAGAGGGGTTGAAGAGTGGAAAGATCCCAGGAGGTTCTAATAGCCAGGCCAATGCCAAGAAGCATTTCAACGGACATAAGAAGAAAGAGGGCGAAACAAATGATATATCTTTGCAGAAAGGGCAAGCTTCTCGACAAGCTTCCGCTCCTATGCCTTATCAAATCCCCTATTATCCGTATCCATATGTTGCTGCTGCACAATACACTCCAATGCCTTATTAGCCATCTGTTCAAGCAGTTCAAGCTCAGACGCCACAATAAGAGGCTCCTCAGCAACAAGCCTACAACCAGCAAGGATATCAATATCCTCCTTAGCAACAACAAATGCAAGCTGCTCAACAACAGCAAGGTGCTCGCCAACAGCGTCAGCAGAGAACATGGAGGCCAGATAGAGTATTTGATCGCTTACCAATGACATATGCTAGTATCTTTGCTCAGTTGATAGAGAATAAAGTTGTCGTTCCAAGAGATTTGGCTCCCCCAACTGTCATTCCTGCCGATTATGATGCAAATGCTCACTGTGAGTTTCATAAGGGCGCTCCAGGTCACACCATTGAGAACTGCAGGGCTTTCAAGCACAAGGTTCAATACAAGATTGATAAGGATGCTATCAACTTCAATGGGAAGTCTCCAAATTTCATCAACAACCCCATGCCACCGACCAAGTAGTGCCAGCATCAATCCAGTCAAGTCAAGTTCATCCCCGAAGAAGGCTGCCATGTTGCCATTCCATTTTTTCGCATTTCTCGTATTTTGTCTTTGTTTGTTTAAGTATTGTATGCTTCGAACAATTTCCACTTCGTATTTGGTTTTCATTAATGTATTGTTTATGCATGCTTTGAATTAGTTATGTCGTATTCACTCATTTTTATCACAAACACCTACACATTTATTCACTCCACTCTATCAACTGTTGTTTAGCATGATTTGAGGGAGGATGATGAAAACGAGATACCCATAACTGCAAACCGTATGCTTTCAGACAGAATCTCGTCAATGATGTACAGGCATTATTTCAATTCTCCTAAACACCGAAGATATAAGGAATTAATCTCTAGTAAACCACTTCGAGCCTAGAAGTAGAAGTTTCCTTCGGATATTCAACCCCTTACACTCAACCTGGGGCAGGGTAGTGTTCAGTTAATCCAATCCCGCACTCGAATCAACAAAGCAATCCAGAAGACAGTTGTTCATCAAAGACCCACGACATGGCAGTCACAATTCTCCAACAAAATCCAAAAAAATCATAAGCCTTCTAAGTCAAACACCTCAAAGGGGACTTAGGCAAAAACCAAGGCAATCCCGATGGATCTGACAAACAAAGTCAATCCATGCAAAAGTTAAGGATAAAAAAAAATCAAAAGAGGTCCTCAAAACCTCAACAAAAACAAAATAAGATTCAGTGGCCACCAAATCAAAGGAGGGTCACTAATATCCATCAAAACTAAAATAAGGTGACTGCCATCTCGAGCAAACCTTAAACCATCAAGTTTATACCGTCAAGACAAGTGCATAATTAACTGAATGTAGGACTGGAGATCATTAAGAAGAAGGGGTGGGTACAAATCATACTTTGAGCCTAATATCCTTTGTTTCATAACCGTGAACTAGACCATGTTACAACCCTCAAAAGACCTAATTGAGGCGAGGTTTATTCTAAAAGCATACCATCGTAAGGTCGCGTAACCTAACTCCTCACATATCTACGAATCATCAGCATTGGTGTCACTTTCCTTGTTATATCTTTCACACTAATCAAAATCAGTACAACGTTTGGACTAGCGGTCCATTCATCTCACTATCACGACACTCAATAAACGACACTTTCTCAAAACTTGCATTAAGCTTTGCATTAAGATTACCATTTATGAATGTATAATTTTATCAGCAAATCAGTGTTAGGTAGTCAAAAACACTCCAACTAGGGGAAATCAAGGGGGGAACTTGACTTTCAGTGGCTGACACAAAGCAAGGCTACCTCAAAACCCACAGGCTGGAACAAATCACTCAACAGCTCGAGCAGGGGCAAGTCATCCGAGTTCAACTTCCATATGTCAGAACTGGTTAATCTGGGGTAAACCATTGCAATGTCAAGGTAGGAAAACACTTAGAAGAGGGGTTGAATCAGGGGTTTTCAAGCAAATATGACAATAGATAATAACACGTTATTTTTATCCTGGTTCGTTTGAACTCAAACTACTCCAGCCCACCCGGCCAAGGTGATTTCGCCTCTCTCAAACGAGGACTTAATCCACTAAATCAAAACTTGATAACAGTGATTTCCACTAAGGCAATTGTCTTAGTCTTCTCAAGAATCCTGACCACAACTTGGTGTCTCAAGGAACTTTTACAAAGAGTAAATTATAAATGTGTTTAAGGTGCTTCTAAAAAGCTATTATCACAGCTGTGATTTACACAAAATGAAGAACAAATAAAACTTAGTTTTTTATGTAGAAAGTTTTTTGAATGTTTTCTTTGATTGCTTCTTTGAATTCTTTCTTTCAAAATGATGTAGCAAATTATTGTAGTTGAAGTGTTAATGAAGACTTCTTTATATACACCACTTTCTCAATAGTGTGTAGAAGAAAGTACTGTAGGATGTAGACAGGAAGGACAAATACTTTTCGTCTTGATTTGACATTCCCTTTTTACCTGAAATCCTATGTCATGCACGGATGAGAAATAGTACCGTTGGTAGACCTTGGGTTTAGCAACGTCTCTTTCTTGAACACTTCCTTTTCAAATAAACATATATGAAAAATAATCTTTGCATTAGATCCTCTGATGTTGTTCCTTGTTCTTCTTATTAGAGTCACTCTTTCAGAGTCTTGCAGCAAAGTGCTTAGCGTGAATTATGATCAGAGTTGACTTGATTCAGAGCCTCTATACTTGCAGCGTTTAGTTCTCAGAGTCTTCTGAATATTCTGAGTTTTTATACTCTGCGCTCAGAGTCTTCTGTAGGTAGTACCTCAGAGTCTTCTTCAGCAAGCGCTTCAGAGTTTTCTTCAGTAGGCGCTTCAGAGTCTTCTGCAGCGTTTCAGAATCTTCTGCAGTTGCACTTCCTACGCTCAGAGCTTAGCGTTATTTTGTTCAGAGCTTTGCTTTAAATCATGTTCAGAGGAATTCTTTGTCTTCAGATGAATATTTATTTGATATCTGAAACAGAAACACTTGAACAAAATTAGAGTATATATTTTCTTATACAAAATTTCATTAATGTTATCATGAAAACAATGAGATATATATAGAACCGATCAGTGTTCTAACAGTCTCCCTCTTTTTGATGATGACAAAAACTATACGAAATTTTTTTCAAAACAAGAAAAAAATATATCTCCCCCTGAGATTATGAATCTCCCCCTGAAATGAATACTTAGTAAAAATAAATACTTCCCTTTCAGCATTAGTATTCTTTCCAGAGTCAAAGTTAGCTTTGTAGATTTTCTCAGAGTTTGTTCAGATTTACTTCTAAGAATATTTATCAGATGAGAAGTATTTAGCTCTGAAACACTTAATTCAACATTAGTTGTATTTTATCATTTATGAGTTACCATTTGGTATTTGTTTATATGAATAATCAAAATTTCCATTTTCTCTCCCTTTTTGTCATATCAAAAAGTGATTTAAAAAAATATCAGAGCAAAGAAAACAAATATAACAGATAATCAGATAATCAGACAAAAGAAACCAGATGTATTCATTCGGAAGAGAACAGAAACAAGAAAAAAACAAAGATGTGCACAGACAAGAAAAACAACTAAGAAGGACGAGAGGCTATAATCTTCAAAAGCTCAGTTATCTCAGAAGTTTGTGCTTCATGCTTTGCCATCCATGTCTTTATCTCAGAAGTAGATTCATCTTACTTAGACATCTAAGTCTTGATCTCTTCTGTTGTCTTCTCTTGCTTGAACATCCAGGTTTTAATCTCAGAAGTTGCAGCCTCTTGCTGAGCAAGCTTTTCTTTCACGTCTTCAAAAACTTTAATTTCTTCAGATTCTGTCTTCAAACCTGTTGATTCTGGAATGACCACAGAAGCAGATGCTGTGTCTAAATCCATATCAGACGGCTCATCAGATGCAGGAGTCTCTTCAGAGATGGCAACCTCTGTGAAAGTTTCTTCAGGCTGAGGAATTACACTAATTTGAAGTGCAGCAGTTTCTTCAGATGCTGAACTCACAACCTTTTCAGGTGTGTTTTCCAGAAACTGAGTAGGAGTTCTGCTTACACCCAGAAAAGCAAATTTTACAGCTTCAGAAAAATTCTCTTTAGCATCTGCAGAGCAAACAACTTGAAGATTCTCAGCCATAAAGTTGAACCTTCTTCTGAAAGTAGTCCAAAATACTTCAGAATCACAAGGATTCACTCTATTTAGGCATCTTTCCCTAGCAACAGACAACCACATATGCATTTCTGTTTCGAAACCATATAACAGTTTCCCAACATCTGATATAGGTGTGGGTTTAAGGAGAGCCTCTAAGAAGGTTTCCTTAGGGTTAACAGAAGGTGATGGTTCAGAAGATGAGGGTTGTTCTGAGGAAAGAGGAGGTAGGGGAGTAAGAATGGTAAGGGAAGTAGGAATGGAAATTGGAGTAGGAGAGGGAATCTGAGTAGGAGTGGGAATGGGAGTAGGAATATCATCAGGATGGTTTGGGGAGTAATGTGTTGGTGAGGGAACATTTGAAACGTCAGAGTCAGATGAATCAGAGGAATCTGACGAATCAGATGATCCAGATGATATAGGGTGTACTGTCATGAGAGGTTGTATATCAAGAATGTCATGATCAGGGTCAGAGGGGTTAGGATCAGAATGGTTTGGTTCAAAGGGGTTTGGTTCATCTGATTGTGGTTCAGAGGGTTGAGGTTCAGATATATGTGGTTCAGAAGTTTGTGGTTCAGAGGGTTGTGGTTGAGGTTCAGAGTCATGAACATGTTCAGAAGAAATATGTTCAGAAGTAGTGTGAGGAGGAGAAGAAGTAGGAATTGGGTCATAGGGAGGAGGAGAGGGTTTAGATGCAGGAATTTCTGTTATAGTTTCCAGAACAGGAATAGCAGAAGTGTTACCTGATTTCTTAAGACGCTTAGCCTTCACAGAAGAACCATCTTTAGAGGCTTTCTTTTTGGGGTGTGCAGAACCTTCTTCTGAAGTCTTTCTCTTCTTCTCTTCTCAATTATTTATGGAGCAGGTTCAGATGCTCTCTTTATCAAATCTGCTGGAATGGGAGTTCCATTTGCCAGACATGATTCAATATAGTAGAGCAGAGCTTCTCTGGGCTCCTCAGTAGTAAATAGTGGAAAGTCCTCCACTGGAACTCTTCTTCTGTGAACAGCAGCAGGGTCAATCTTGACTGGTTCAGATTGAAGTTCCTCGACCAGCCTCATCCTTTGCAAACTTTTCCAATCCAGAGGCTTTCCCAGAGTGGTTTCCAATTCTTCTGTCTGACCTGCCTCTGTCAGATGTGCAACTAAACCATTTTCTTTGAGTACATCAGAAATCAGTCTTCCCATTGGGATCCAATTTCTGATCTTATGATGTTTTGTTCTGACCTCTTCTCTTGACATTGTGACGTGGTTCCACAGATGATTAAATAGCAAGTGTGGCAGATCCACCTTGATGTTCTTTCCCAAACAGTACAGATAGTACAATTGTTCTACATTGATGTAATCTGGAGAGTTGGTTGATTTTCTGTGACGAATACAACCCAGAAATATTTTTGCCCAGATTTTATAATGTGTCTTCAAGTCCTTGATCTTGCTAGAAGACAACCCAGAAGTGAAGACTTCTCTGTAGACTTCATCCATGTCTACCCTTCCTGCAGAAAGATGTGAAACACCATCCATTTCTTCATACCTAATCAGCTTTCTAATCAAATCTTCAGTGATGATGATTTCCTTACCCAAAACATATGAAATTATGAACTTGGGGCACACCTTTGCATGAATCCAAAATTCTTTAACCAAGTGATGATAAATTGGACCAAACTGTCTATCAAAATACTTTACCCAGCCTTGAGACGATACAGTAGAACGAAGATCAAAACCGTTCTTCGCCATGCATTCAAAGTTCACCATGAATTCACAAAGAACTTCTAGGTCATCCACTGGTGTCAGAAGAGTTCGTTCTGGTGCTTTATAGGTTTCATTTCCCTTTTTAGAGGATGATGCTCCAGCCATTGTTGATGCTAATTTTGAAGATGAAGAAGATGAAGTTGCCATTGACGAACTTTTGAGATTAACTGATCTTCTTTTAGATTTAGCAGAGAAGAGATGAAAACAGTGGAGAAGGCAAAAATGCATAAAAATGTGAGAGAGAGTGAAAGTGTGTAATCGTGTGAGATTGTGGAATATATAGAGAAACTTAGGGCACAAACAAACACAACCAACACTTAACAGTTAATCACATTAATTAAGAAATAAAAATGATTTCAGCATTTAATGAGATTTGACAAAAGTGGGGGGAAAACGAGAATTGTAGTAATTCGAAATAGTACCTCAAACGGCGTCTCACTTGTGCACTCCACCTTTTCAGATTTTATGTGACACGTGTTTTGATATTGTTTTGCCTCTGAAGCTCTTTAGAATATGAAACGTTAAACAACGCTCGGATCCTCTGAAGCTTGTTAGTTCAGAGTTTAAAAAAAATAATGTAACAAATGAAATCACAGATGCAACACTTCAGAATATAGACATTAATCATTTTTCATCTGAATAAATTTGCTTATGAATAATACTTTTATTCTGGATAAAAATTCATACTAATATTCTTCAGAATAAATTTAAACCTATCTTTAGCAAGGAGTTTTGTAAAAATATCAGCCCATTGATGGTCTGTATCAACAAAATTTAAGCTTAAAATTCCCTTCTGAATATAGTCTCTAATGAAGTGATATTTAATTTCTATATGCTTTGCCTTAGAATGTAAAATAGGGTTTTTAGAGAGGCAAATAGCAGAAGTGTTATCATAGAAGATAGAAATGTTACTCTCATATATTTGATAATCTTCTAGCTGAATCTTCATCCAGAGCATCTGTGTACTACAACCAGCAACAACAATATATTCTGCTTATGTAGTTGAGAGTGCTATTGTGGGTTGCTTCTTGCTGTACCATGAGATCAGATTGCCTCCCTGAAACTAACAGCTTCCAGAAGTACTTTTACGTTCTACTCTGTCTCCAGCATAATCAGCATCACAGAAGCCAACTAATTTAAAATCATCAGATTTTCTGTAACACAAACCCACATTAGTAGTACCTTTCAGATACCTCAGAATTCTCTTAATAGCTGTTAAGTGAGATTCTCTAGGATCTGATTGGAATATAGCACACAAACAAACACTAAAGAGAATATCAGGTCTAGAAGCAGTGAAGTACAGAAGAGAACCAATCATACCTCTGTAGAGCTTCTGATCTACCTTTTTACTAACCTCTTATTTTCCCAGAGTGCTTGTTGGATGCATTGGAGTCTTCGCTGACTTGGTCTCTGTCATGTTGAACTTCTTCAAAAGCTCCTTCACATACTTTGTCTGATATATGTGTCGCGGTGAAATTTAGATGCCAAACTATTGATTAGTTTGAATCTTTAATTCATTTTGCAACCGAACTTTGATTTGTCCAAAGGAAGGGATAAAAATCAAAATTCCCACAATGCCATGCAAATGCAAGGTTAGAGAGTTATAGGTTCGGGGGTTGGTTAAACTTAGGGAAGGTACTAGCATCCTAAGTTTCTGTAGTACTCTACAGGAACCTCTTGTTTTATGTTTGTTTATTGCTAAGTGTTTATCTGCTTAATGGTTTAAAAGACGTAGGGGTTTATTTCTAAGTATACTCGATAAGATATCGCATCTTATGCCTACATATCCTTACGGGAGTGGAATCAGAGTATCTGTAGTTCCCCTAAAGGGTTAGAGGAGCGCTTTGACTGTGGTCAAAGTTCCTACGGGTTTAGGGTGGTTGATTGATTGGTTTTAGGAGAAGAGAAGTGTTGTCATTTTAAGGGAGATATAACCGCCACAAGATGTAGGAAAATAGTCTTTGCATCGTCTTAAGAAAAGGACTTACGTACTCGGATGGGGATCAACGAGGTACACCTTTATCTCTCTTAAGGCAAAGTTCCTACGGCTTGATTGTATTGTTGTGGGGTGGAGATTCTATCTCGCTTAAGATGATTCAGCATCTTCCTCTAATGTGTTTGAATTTTGTTTTGAATTGTTTTATTTATTTTGTGTTTATTTCTATGTTGTAAGAGAAAAGGTCCTTCCTATGGGGTGGGATCTATCCTAGAGATCAACTTGAATGGGATCAAGGATCATGGGGAATGATGCGAATGAGATGCACTACACACGATTGTCGAATCATGTGTAGGTTTTTCCTTTGGATGGAATGCGAAAAAATGCAAATACGGAAAATGAATTGCGATAATGTAAAGGCAGATAAATAAACATACATGTACGCATGAAAGTGCTGAAGTGTGTGAGGGTGACTGTGTTGTGAAGTGCATGGTTAGGTTATATTTTACGCTGTGAATTGACTTTAATGGCGATTGATTTGAAGAAAAGAAATTGTATTGGAGAAAAGTTGGATTAATTTTAGGAATTTATTTGATCATTTTTTTAGAAGATTAATTTGAGGAATTATTTTAGGGGAAATATGTGAGATTAATTTTTATTATTACTATGCGAAAAGAATTTTATTATTAAAGTTTAAACTTAATTAGAAAAAGGTTCTAAATGATTATCATAGAAACAAGTTAATTATAAAATAGTTCTTTTAGATAAAATAGTCTTAGTTATACAAAAAGGTTATTATTATTAATAAATAAATTAATAGATGATTATGAAATGAGTTTTTTGGTGATATAAAAAAAGTGATGATTAAAAATTATTATTGATAATAATAAAAAAATTATAGATAAAAGATTAATTAGTTAAAAGGTTATTAATTAAAACCAATAAAAAAATTACCAATTCCTACTAATTAAAAGATGAATAATTAAAAGCTAATTAATAAAAAGTTGATGATTATTAATTAAATAGCAAATTAGGTTTAATTAATTAAAATTAGTATTTTAAGTTAATTGGGTTGATTAAGGCGGATTGGTTAGTGATTAGTGTGTGCCAAGTGTTACGGCGTGTGTGCACATTACAAAGAACTCAAAACCAATAGGAAAAAACAACAAACAAAACCCTAGATCCTCTTTGAACCCCCTCCCCAAATCGGATCCGCTTCCCCCGTCATCTCCCTCCTCTCGTTCTTCCCCTCTCGTTCTTTTCCTTCATTTTTCGCACCTGAAACACAAATTGAAGGCATCAAATAGTTCAATAATCTCAATAGGAACAGAAGTTTACCGAAGGTTATTGGTAATGGCGGCGTTAGAGACGACGGAATGAATTCGCGGCAACGGTAGGTGACAAAAATGGAGACTCGCGGCGGCTGGAGGTGGCTTCGACGGCTGAAAGCTAAGTCTTTTCTTGCTCGATTTCCTATGTTACGAATGTTAGGGTTTTGCGTGAGAGTTATTCGACCGCTTCTCCTCTTTCTGTAATCTCCTTTTATAGGCTTCAGATCGAATATCTCTGATTAATTTGGTCTTGAATGCTGATTTGGTTGTTGATTGGGATTTTCCATTCTGGGTTTAACCGGATTTGAAAACCTTCCTATTTCGTGTAGACAACATTTGAACTTTCTCTTTCCAAATAATTTTGTTAAATGCTTTCTTTAAGTGAAAAAAACTCAATCTTTGATACCGTATCAAATTTGTTGAAACTCAACTGTCCAGGTTCAATGTTTCTGAGGGTTTGGATAGGATCTTTTGGAATATTTTCTTTTCACACGGTATATTCCTGATTTGATTTTCTAACTAGGATTTGCATTCTTGGCAAGTGCGGATAATGATTGGGTTGGGCCGGAAAATGGATTAGAGGCCCAGAGGAGAGAAGCTCGGGTTTGACGTGCGTGTCCTGGAGAGATTGTGGTTGGTCTTTGCAATAGCAGTAGTCGTAGATCCTCCCTTCAAGGTGAGACCTGCTGAGTTTAGCTTCACAGAAATCTATGGTGATGTCCATGAATTTGTCAAGACTGTTGATGCTGGAGTTCATGAACGAGTATGCGGCTCTTATTGACACCGACTGTTGAACAGGGTAAGCTTCAATCTTGGGCTCTATTTCTTTGGTTGTCTCTTTCGGACCGACGCGTAACTGAAACTCTTTTACTTTATGTGCTTACGGTGATGAGGATGTTTGGGTGGTGTCGCACCTCAAAATATCACGGAGACATTTCGGAGAAACAACCCTCGCGCGAAAGGCGCGGAAATGCGGTTCGACAGAGTCGCCACCGGACTTTATTTATCCCGAATAAACGGGAGAGGAAAATATCGAGAAAACCTCTTAAAACGAAAGGATAGGAACAGGGCTGTCGCAACCATGTTCCGGGTTTGGGAGTCGGTTACGTGAGGGGAAGGTACTAGCACCCCTCACGTCCATCGTACTCGACGGGAACCTCTTAAGGTAAATGTGGGGAGTGTTGTTTAGGTTTACTTGTTTTCTTCTCGTTGTTAAAAGGTAAAATTGGTAGGGTAAAAAGTTAAAGACGCAAAGGGGAGATGGGTGGTTAGAGGATAGGGTGCTCGCCAAGGATTGGGGCCCTTGTGCCTACGTATGCTCATTCGGACGAGAATGAGAAATCAGAGCGTCGTAGTTTGACTACGGGAAAGGATGGGGGAAAACGGAAGATGGATAGAAGTGTGCTCGCCAAGATCATCGCAATCTTGTGCCTACGTATCTTATATTCAAGAATGAATAAAGAATCAGAGCGTCCGTAGTTCGTGGTAACAACCACGAAAAGATTAGGTTGAAGGGATTGGAAGTTTGAGTTGAGGAACGAAAGAGTGACCGACAAGCAACCCAAGAGCGTGCCTCAAGAGCTTGTCACTCAAGAATTCAAGGAATGCGAGATTCCAAGAACTCAGTTCTTTCGGGAATTGACTGAATAAGTTGAAGATAAAGAGTTGGACGTTTTGAGAGCAAAAGAATGAATTAATAACAACTTAAGGGCGCACCTCGAGAGTTACTCATTCGAATATTCAAAGGATGCTATATTCTGAGAATATCCCTCTTTCGTAAGTTTTTAAAAGTGTTTGTAAAATGATCGAATCGAAAAATGGCATGCGAGGCCAAAAGAAGTTAGTTTGGAAACGGCTCGACGACGTGTCGAGGATTTGTTTGAAAATGGAACTGACTTGACGACGTGTCAAAGGTTAAGATTATGAGAAACGATATTAGTCCCTGAGGGTGCCCCTAATATCGAAACCACGAGGAATTGTGAAGTGTGTGCGAAATGTCGATGATTGCGAATGCGTACGAGCATTCGACTTAGGAGAACATTGAAAAATGATTGAGTTTGAAAAAGTCGAAAGGTTGAGTGGATAACAACTCAAAGGCGTGCTTCGAGAATTATTCACTCGAAGACACAAGGAATGCTAGATTCCAAGTGCCTCTTTCTTTCGGGGTTTTGATCGAAAAAAGACGTTTTGAAAATAATTTGAAACGAAATGGGGTATGAAAATAATTTGTGAATGTATGAGATAAGGATATGAATTTGAATTTGAAAATGAGTTTGAATTTGAAAATGATTTAGGAGAAGTGATAATTATTTGATAAATGAGACGTCAGCCTCACAACCAATTAATCGGAGTGTTATCAGATGCTAGATCTCGAGAACACCATTTTCATCTAAAAAAGAAATGTTTGGATGTAAAACTGAAATACCATACGGAATGCTAGATTCCTATGATATTTATTTAAAAAGAGAGTATATTTTTTTTTTAAATGAAAAGTCGAATAATACATTATTCAAGGTGTACACCTCAATAACGATTGTCCAAAAAAATCCAAGAAGTGCTAGACTTCAAAGACTTAGTTTTTCATAATTTGATTAAAAAAATAATTTTATTAATGAAAAATAAATTGAATTAATAAATAAAAAAAAATAATCATATTTGAAAATGAGTTTAAAAAAAAGCACAAAGGTTATTATTTTTAAATTGTTTTGAGGCATTCAAGAAAAAAAATTGAGGAAAAAGTGATAGCACCTATTACACTTGTGGGAGAGAGGTACAGTTAATATTGAGTTGAGAACTCAATCTTAACAAAACTGAAATATATATATCTATCAAAAGAGGAACAAATTTATATATAAAAAAAAAGCTAATGACTAAACTCTCTTGATACTTATATAAGAACTAAACTCTATTCTTCTATTTGCCACCTGTAAAGAAAACACTAATGAACTGAATCCTTATCTTTTATGTCTACATCATTCAAAGATTAATTTATTAGTCCAATAGAAATCTCTATCAACCTGGATATTACACAGAAAAAGAAGTTAGCAGCAATGAGGTATCGTAAAGAATGTCACTAGAGCCACTAGTAGCCGCTAAACTCGATGAAACGAATTATTATTTCGTACCATTTAACCGTGACAGCCATGAATCAGAACTTTCATGTTCTTTAAAGTAAAAGAAAAAAAATAGTTTTTGTGATCCTCGAACCTTTACAACCATATGCTATTTTTTGCAACAAATACACACACATTAGATACACGCGACAGATTAAATCACTTGCTCATCAAAGCAACTCCAACAGATTTTACCCAAAAGAAAAGACTTGATAATGTTTTAAACCAAATATTTTAAAACAGAAACAATAACCATGTGTTCCAAAATGTAAGCCATAAAAGAAACAGAAATAGAAGGCAAGAAAATCGCCACTCCGAAATATTATCGAAACTAAAACAGAAACAAAATCATGCATTGCAGGTGAGCTGCTACAGGGGATTTGAGCTGCGGTGAGAACAGTCTATACCGAAAGTAGCGACGAAGATTATGTGCAGTCTTGGAGACGGGACTGTTAGGCTTTCATTATCAACGAACCGAAGTCGAAAAAGAAACCAATAGCGTCAAAACCTCCACACCTGTTGTCGTGGTTGTTGTTGTTTCATTTAGAAGGGATACACGGATGATTAGATGACAATATGTTGCAGAGGATGGACTTCGGGAACGTTGTGCCGACATTAAATCTATACCAGAACCGCTAATCAATCCTCAACCTGCATGTAAACGGAAACACACCCAAACAGAACAGTACAACCATACAAAAAGATGAAAGCAAAGAAGAAAAAGTTAAGCTTAGCATAACCCGTTCTCGCTCGTCTTTATCTCCATAAACCGACACCAGCTCGCCGCAGTTGTCGCAGAAGTTGTTGTTATTTATAAAAACCAAACCTTGCATCAGATTCGATACCTGCAATGAATAGGCAAAGCAAAGCACATAGAATTCATGAAGAATACATTATACCATAATTTGCAACCGTAATCAAACCGAAAATCAATAAGGACCACAAA
Source organism: Lathyrus sativus (assembly GCA_963859935.3). NCBI lineage: Eukaryota > Viridiplantae > Streptophyta > Magnoliopsida > Fabales > Fabaceae > Lathyrus > Lathyrus sativus. The sequence continues at coordinate 66,214,262 of OZ012739.1, read as the reverse complement.
ATAATGAGAATCGTATCAAGGTGTCATGACAAGCTTCGGTGAATTGGTGCCTTGAACTTGTTGTACACTTTGGATCCATGCTTCTGCTATCGACAATCGAAGTCGCGACCTCTCTGATACGAAACTGCAACAATCACCAAATTGGAGTCTGAACCTCAGACTCAACCTCAAACCTGTTACAAGTCAATCACAAACAAATACAAGCCATCTCGTGTGACATTAAAAGATTCCAAGTTATCAAAACAACAACACCAACTAAAATTTTACAAACAGATTAAACTAATTCAATGAATGATGATTGTTGTGCCTTAGGCCATTGTTACTCGGTTCCTGTCATGAATGCTGCAGGGATCAACTGTTGTTGCGTGTCATTCGACTCCATATTCATTTTTACGCAATCAACATTCAGCGAAGTCGTAACTGAGATGGATTTATGCACTGTAAGTGCAGAGTTGTAGTTGTTGTAGTGTGGTTGTTGCAGGGTTGTTGCTATCGCTACGCAAAACCGCAAATCAAAAGAACCGACATCGTAGACATAGCCGAGGCACATTTTAACCGTGATATATCCTACGTCAGCACAACAATCAGCGCAAATCCAAACTGAGTTGTTCGCTCGAAGCCTGATGCTGTTAAATCGAGTTCGCGCGAGAGCTGAGGATGTCGCATCCTAGCTGGGGCATATACGAGGTGGGCAAGGTTGAGCTCAGTTGTAGCTCGTAAATGACGATCTGGTGATGTCAATGTTGTTGTCGCTGCGAGTTGTTTGTCGTGGGAAACGGTGTCTCCAAGATTATGTTTGAACCTTATTATCTCGACACGTCAAATAACAACATCCTCCCGAGTTAATACTTCACACTCCAATCTTTTGATCTACCTACAATAAACTCAAAACAACAACAATACATAAATTCAATATGCCACCAGACTGATACGTCATTGTTGTCACGAGTTGAGAGCTGATGGAGCGAGTTGTGAAGAACGCCTCCTTCTTTGGATTCCTGATACGATCTGAGATACCGCATTATTTCAGCTTTGACTGCAACAGTGTCGAGTATCGGCGCCGAGAAACACTCTGTATCACCTGCACATAAAATTAACACAGACAACCACATAATTCTTATGAAAACAGAGAGACTTAGGACCTGTGATAGTGGAAATGTTACCGGTAGAACAACCCAATATAGAGTTCTCATGAATTTCGCCCAGATTACAATCGACTTATCTTCTCAGTATAAACCAAATTTATTAATGCGAATCAAACAATCACAGCAAACCTCCAGGCAGTGTCAGAATCACTCTAGTCAGTACATAACAAATAATTTAAACCAAAACAAGCGAGAGGATCAGTGGAACAACAGATCCAGTGAGAAAATTTACAAATCACATCCAAACCGAATCAAAGTTAGTGAATAACATAAACTGACAATAACTATAACAACTCCTAATATGCACATGAGACGTGAATATGCATCTTAAATCAATCAAAGTTAAAGTGAATGCTTAGTAACAACACAACAATAGATAGTTGTGAAAACTTGAAACCAATACCAGATGCAGTTACTTGACTCCGTTGTTGTTGGAAGGAAACGACGCTTAAGTTCCGAATTCGCCAACTGGAAGCGTTAAATGGTACCGAAGTTGAGCCATTGAGGGGTGTCGGAGTTCAATCGGCTTGGATGAGCTCGGTTTGAGTTCGAAGATGGTGAATCAATGGACTTTTGTTACACGACAGAGAAGGGTGCACCGGGGAAGCGTTTTCCGGTGATGAAATAACGATGGCGGCGCCGTTTTGAGGTTTGAAGGAAGACAAGATGTCGATGATGATGATGGTGAGTGGATTCTGCAATTTAGGGTTTTCAAGGTGAATTGGGGCGCCGTGAACAGTGTCTCCTCCTCAATTAGGGTTTTCTTTCTCCCCCTTTTTATAAGTCTGAAGTGCCCTTGTCCCCTCTTCTCAGATTCCAATGGGCCGTGGGCCTCTCTACTTTCTATCCACTCTCTTTTTCTTCTTTCCTTTTTTTAGCAAATGACTAATTAGCTAATAATAGACTAAAAAAATTTAAAGATTGTAATATTAATTAACATGAATAATTAAAAAGTAAACATTGAAATAATTAAATATTAACAAAAAAATGTAATAAAATATAAGCTAAAAAACAAAATAAATATTAATTCCCTAAAAATAATCTTAATAATATTTAAAAAAGAAAAAAGTTTAAGAAACTGAGAAAAAATTAATATTCACAAAAAGGTTGTTAGGCCACGTGTCACGCCTTAATGGGTCAGAGTTAAAATTTAAAAAAAAACACTCAATTTCGGGTGGACACGCGTCTTAAACGGCATGAAACAATAAATGCGAAAATATTTACAAAAGGGTAGGACAAATTTAGGGGATGACAGGTGGCTGGAGTGTTTTGGAGCTTTGGGCAGCTTCTGTTGTCAATATCATGTTTATTGCAGGCACTGGAAGATGATACATAGTAAGGTGATGAAATAAGGACCATGCTGATCTTTGGTGAGTACAGTCACCTCCTTCCCATTTGTTCCCTAGCTGATTTTTGGTTTCCACCTTTTTAAAAAAACTGCATTGATAGAGTTGATGCGCGGGTAGAGTTTGGAACAAACTTTCTGTAGAAATCCAAAACCTCCTCAAAGCCATGGCTTGTTGATCACGTATAGAAACATCAAAACTAAAGCATAGAATCAAGTAGTCATCATCAGAGGAGCCATATGCTCTTCCTAACAGGTTGCCCTTGTTGTTGATGCAGGTTTGGTAGGTACTGCGTATCAGCTTTTCTTCAGTAAAAATGCAATTCGCTAGCTATGGTAACACAAAAACTCAAGAGGCTGCAATGTTGGAGGCTATGTGAAGGTATGCTGGTTTCATCCTGATCTATGAAGTCTTTATCTTGGAGAAAAATTATATCATGAGTTAAAGTTGTAATACAAGGACTAGCTGGCTGTTGTGATTTCGCAGGAAGTGGAGTAATCAAACTGGTGGCAGAAACCCCTGCGCCTGTTTTGCTGATCGTGTGTAACATTGAAGTGGTAGTGGTATGCAGCGGTTGTTTTGGACAAGTTCGTTCAAGATTGTGACAGTGAAATATCGGTAAGTCCCTTTTCATACTCTCTCACGCATTGGTTCCATTTGAGTGTTCCTTCAAACATATGTTGGTTGTTTTTGCTGAAACAAATGCTTAAATCTGGGAGTTGCATCATGTACTTTCATAACCTAAACCGCTCATTTTCTTGCAGGGGCGTTTTATGCCGTCAAGAGATGCATTCGTTAAAGTCTGGACCAACAGAGCTAGAAATTGCCGCTGCCTCTGAATATCATTGGTGCCTCTCTTCAATTTCTTCCAAATTATTCTCGTTTAACTGTTAAATGCTCTGATTATTGGTTGTGTCGATTTAAATTGTAGGGATAACAACGTTGTTGGCTCTAATCAAATTAAAAGTTCCTATCTCTGATGGATGAGTACATGCTGAACAGGGTTACCATTTGTCGGTTCACGCGAGCTGCGGCACCGTCGAAACCTGCTGGTACGTGATTCTGAAGATTCAATACCATAATGTGCTTTTTACTTTCTTCTCAAATTATTTCAAATAATACCATGGTTTCTCCCTCGAAGACTTGTTTCATAACGCCAATTCTGTTTATAATGAAGGTAGGTTGTCGGTGCTTTGACCGATGTTTACGGTGGCGGAGCGAAAGCTTTGCAGTAAGAACAGCTTGCTTGTTATGAGAAATGTTGACGAAGATGGTTGTGAAGTATTGCGAGAGGAGATTGCTGTTCCATAACTGGGGAGATGAAACTTGATTTGTCATCTTTGTAAACATGTGGTTCAACTCACTTTTGAAAGCCCACTGTCATTCTTCTCCAATCATCAAGTCTTTTACCAATTCTGTTTGTGCTTTTCTTATGGCCCTGATGTCACGATTCTAATAGTGTTGAATTTGGTTATAATTTCTCAATTTCAAATTCCTTTTCAGGTTGACTGAGCACTTTTGGCTTCCCGTTTATAAGTCGCGACTCCTTCTAACTCGTTGAATCGAAGTACGAAGACGGACGACATTTGATCTCAAATATTCACACCGGATACCATGGACATCCACATTTGGTTGTAGCATCGCTTGGAAAGATTATAAGTTTCAAACCGCGTTGGAGCTGATGTTCCGTGACGACATGATAAACCTTTTCCGCACTCAGTATGTAGTTTGGTAGTATGGACATTAGAGACAATCTTTTCCTTGTAAAGTTACACGTTCAAAACAAAATACTTATAGTCACATCCATGAACGGTGTATTTATGTAAAGTTGATGTAGTGATTTATCAAGGTTTAAGGGTTAACCATTTACTGATGGTTGGTGTATGTTGATGAGTAGGGAATTTCCTGGTTTTGAGAACACACGCGGGAGGTGGCCTGTGACTACTTGTATTAATCTCTTAATTCCTTGTATGGAAAATAGTTGGAAAATTATAATAGTTGGATACTTCCTGCTCTTGATAATGTTCGAATTATTGCGTATCTTTTCTTGAATGGTCAACCATGAGACAATCTAACTGTCACCTGAGTTGCAGAAATCCCGTAAAACTTGAATTTAAGACTTGGACGAAACCAAATATTCCAGATACTTGGTGTCGTTGAACAAGTCGTGATTAATGAATCATTAGTGAAAATTCAAACAAGCCCTTAAACAGTGATGATCTCCTTGCATGCACCTTAAATTGTTAAATCCGGTGGTTGAATCTAAGAGAATTAAACTTATATGCTCGACACTAACGTATCTTGCGTTTAGGACAAGGCCTTAACGAGCTCAAAATTCATTGGCTTATCAAACCTTTCCTTCTCTTGATGACTCTTAATGAGCATTATCTCCATTTGAAAAATAAAATCTCTGCGTAAACCTACACCCTCTGGTTAGTGATAATAAACATACATATAAAGTAAAATAAAACAAGGCAAGAGGGAAGAGAAAACAAAAATGAGCAGGCGGGATCTTAGGGTCAAAAATTAGGGTGCGACAGATGCCCCTATTTAAGTTATTCCTATTCGGAGATATGGAGATCGAAATCTCCGTCTCGACGAGATAGGAGGGACTTAAATACAAACATTGTACGAATTTTTGGCCATGAGAAACCACCGAATGCATATGATATGAGATGATATGGAAATTCAAAACAGAGGGTCTTGTGGAGAAACGGTGCCACAGGGAGAAACTAGACATGACACATGGGAAAAACAAACCCAACAAAAGGGAACTCCACGGGGATGGGAAACAACCACCAATAGGGAGATCTCCAAAGTATAACGATGGCACACACACCAAGGGTATGGCGGCTTAGACAATAGGTGAGAAGCTTATTACCATAATGTAGTGGTTGCTAATAATCCAAATGAATTGAGTCGATGGTTCAGTTTTATTTGTATTCTTTTCTTTCTTCTCTTGTTTTTCTGTATATCTTTTTTCTTTTGGAACTCAACTTGAAATAGTAAAATGTATAACTTCCCCGAGCGTCATGATAAGGGGACCATGAGCTGGTCTCAATCTCTTCCTAAAATGTCAAAATTTTGTAGATGGTAGAATCACTGTAGTTTGTAGATGTAGATGTAAATGTCGTTGTAGATGTTGTAGTTGTAGAACTTCCCCGAGCATCATGGTATGGGAACCATGAGCTGGTCTCAGTTTCTGATGTAGAACTTCCCCGAGCGTCATAGTCTGGATGCTATGAGCTGGTCACAGTCTCTAATGTAGAACTTCCCCGAGCGTCATAGTATGGATGCTATGAGCTGGTCTCAGTCTCTTTCCGAAATGATGAAAACTCGTGAGAGCATCTTTACAGGGGGTTGTAAATTTTGTAGATTGTAGATGTCGTTGTAGACTGTAAATGTAGTTCGTTGTAGAACCCTGTAGATGTAGTTCGTTGTAGAACTCTGTAGATGTAGTTCGTTGTAGAACCTGTAGGTGGTAAATGTTGTTGATGTAATCTGTAATGTACTTTGTTGTTGTAGATGTAATTTGTAATTGTAAATTGTAGATGTAGTTGTAAAGCTTCACCGGGGATCTTCGGGAAAGATGTGAGCCGGTTGAATTGTAATGTATGTCTTCTCAAATAAAGAGAGACTAATATGGTAAACTTCCTCGACTTCTCCGGGGAGATGTCACTTGATGGAAATAAACTTGTGTGATGAACTCACTATGGAATGAGTTCCTGCTGAGTATCTTTGTAATTGTAGAATATTCTGTAAGCTCTCAAATAAAGAGAGATGTCTTGTAATGTCTTCGGTAAGCTTCATTGATGAATTTATGAGGCGATGCCTTTTGATGATTTGATGATGTCGAAGGGCCCACTGAGGGTGAATGATCTGTCTTGTGAAAACTGTCGTTTGTCGTTTTGAATAGGATCCTGATCAAAACGAGTTGCTCAAATAAAGAGATAAATGTTCGAGAAAATCCTGTGATGCTATTGTTGAAGAAGTGTCTGCCTTTATGAATATTCTTCCTGGGGAATAGGGTGCAAAATAAATGCACACTTAATCCACTCTTAAAGGTTGGAGATGTCCATGATGTGATTGCCAAAGACCGAAGTTCAATTCAGGAAGTAGCCGAAAAGAAACTGTCAAGCAAGACTCGACCATTGAGATATAAACTCAAATGGAATTGTACTGAAATAACCATCTTTCATGAGGGCTGAACTTCATGGGGAAAATGAAACATTGTGCTTTTCTGCCTAGGGTTAACAACTCTATTTGGAGGGATAAGACACACCCAAACACCTAAGGATAACTATAGCCAAAGCGATAGAATAAAACAAACACAAAGAATGCAACAAATGCACATGCTATGTGGTCTACTTATATGCAATGCGTATGTTTATGCTGACGAAACAGACAGAGATGAAATAAACATCTCGAAGCAAACATACGCCCAACCTTCGAAGATAGAAGCACCACTGAGGATAGACGGAGAACCAAATATGGGATCACACTCCTGCTTCAAAAATAGAGATCAATCTATTTGGGATGTAACATCTTGATAATGTTGAAAGGCTGTAAAGAGTTGTAGAGAGTTGTAGACGGAGGTACTCAAACTGAAGCTCCATAGGGGATAAAATAAATATCATGGGTCATCACGGTTGTTGATCATGTCGAGGTTGAGCTTCCTAGGGATGAAATAAACATCTACTTTGCTTCAAATTTCAAATGCCCCAAGTCACATGGCTTAAGAGAAAAACATCTTGAGAGTATTTTACAGAAAACATGATGTCTACCTGCCCCACTGTTTTCATACTCTCGGAGAGATTCGCCGAATCTCGACGTAACTGCCCCTGATTGACGGTATAACTGAGTATTCCAATTTGTACTTTAGATGAAACCAAGACTGGTACGGGTCAAACCTCTTGGAAAAAAATGACTTGCCCCAGATTGGCAGAGTCTTCAAATCCGTCAACATCCGTTTGTAACTTTTCTAAGACATCAAGCGCGTTTAGCAAGTCAGAAATGTTAATTTCGAAACGGTTAATGCAACACGCATTTGTCTTGAAGTTTTTTTTTTGAAAAGAAATATCACAATAGCTGGTGACCGAAATCACTAGTTAGGATATAAATTAAAAAATTATTTATAAAGCCGATTTAATTTGAGCATAGCTCAAGGAGTCAGGAAACAATATCTCATCGAGTATGCTTTCGAATTAAACCTTTCCTCAATTAGGACTTTGGAGGGTCGTATATAGGCTTAGTTTATGACTTGTAAAATGGAGGAATAAAGGGTTAGTATATTTGTGCCCACCCAATTTTTGAAAGATGTTTATTTTTTTATGATTACCCTGCCCCAGGCCAAAAACGAGGTTTCAATTTGGGAGAAAAAAACAGATCTTTTCTCAAGGCTTAAAGAAGGGTTAAATATTTTGGTATTTAGATGATTGGAAAAAATGCCTTACATCATCAGTAGGGTCTTTATTCGAAGCATACAACAAGAGATCATATGTTTTACTTCATCATCCTCCTTCCAGTTCTTCACCAAAGTGAAAAGAAAATTGGATAAAGTCGGCATTATAAACAATTTGAGTGAAAATGAATGGATTTCTTCAAGACAAACACTTATTGCATTACTTATTCAAAATAACAAGTCCTTACATGCCAAAATACTTTTAATCAAAGAAACACAGACACAAAAGCAAAAACAATGTGAAAAGCCGGACAAGCCCTTCTTTATTACGCCTTGAAATGGAGAGGCCTGCAGAAACGTATGATGTGTAGTCTTACGATAACTTTGGATTATGTTCTCGGAGGGCGAACCATGCTGAAGATAGGATTAGAACGTCTGAAGGATAAGATTCCGCTTCTAACCAACTCTTGAACGTCTGCTTTCATACCGTAGCAGCTCTCAATATCGTGCCCCGGAGCACCCTGATGGTAAGGACAAAATCTGTCAGCTCTGTACCAGTATGGAAGCTTCTTGGGCACCTTAGGCAGAGCTCTTGTCTGGATGTGCCCCTTTTGAATCAAAGTTGAGAATAGATCAGCATACTTCACAGGGATGGGATTAAACCAATGAGTTCCTTCTTTTGGAGTATCCAGAGGCATCTTCTGATACCTTCTTCGAAATCGTCGATTCTGTGGTTGATCTGGAGAGACCAATTTCTGCCTAGGAGGGAGTTGCTGTTCGCGCTGAGCGGGCGTTGCATATTGATGTTGAGGACGGGGTACTGGAGCTATGAATTCTCTGGAAGATCCAATGTCATCCTTATTAACTGGAACTATACCCAAGTTGTAATTGTATTGCTTTACAAAAGCGACAGCTAAGTCCCCCCAAGACTGAATGTGATTCCTTTGTAGTTTCACATACCACATAAAGGATGCTCCAAATAAGCTTTCTTGAAAGCAGTGAATCATCAGTTCATCATTGTCAACATGAGCAGACATCTTTCGACAAAACATCGTCAAATGGTATCTTGGACAACTAACACCCTTGTAAACTTCAAAGACAGGCATCTTGAATTTCGGAGGAATAATTACGCCTGGAACTAAACATAGGTCGTGAGCATCAAGACCGGATGCATGGTTTCTTTTCATTATCTTCCATTGTTCTTCGAGATCACGAAGTTCCTTCTCAAATGCTATAAGTCTAGGGTCGTCCACTTCAATCCCAGCATGAGTACTCTGAAAGTCAACAAACATGTTGTCTTGCATAGGCTGAAGTTGCGCAGGAACAAAGTCATCGGAGGGGCGACGGAATGTCGAATTAGTCCTTACTTTGAAGCTAGTCATGCGATCCATATCTTTCGTTCTCCTTGCTATCCTTAAGTAATACTTCGAGCTTGATCGTATGGGCGAGATGTCAACTGGCAGACGAAGACAGAAAGACGGATGAGGATGCAACGGAGAAGAGACACATGCATATGCTAAAATACTAGATGCTATGCAAGATGAAACTTCAAGAAACTCAAGTTGTTTTCGGTATTATAACGTTGGATAGAAATTTATTTTATTTTGATATTCGAAGTATTACAAAATAGAGTACTCTTTTAAGAGTTTATTGCATTGAATCAAAAGCAAAAGAGAAACTCGGAGACCTACTCCTTATGCTCCTTCTGTGTGCGAAGTTCTCCTTCTAGCTGACTGATGCGTTCTTGCAACTCGGCATTCTCTCTGATGAGTCGGTCGACAAATTCCTTCCAAGCCACAGTATCTGGGGGAAGATCGTCACTGGTGACAGCTCTTGAAGAGGTGTGAGAGGAAAATAAATCCTCTCGCGCCTTTCTTTTCCTTGCAAGTTCTACTTCTGGCAGCCTCTGGGATTTCTCTTTCTCTGCTTTGAGTATGAAAAACTTGTTCCTCCAAGCGGTTTTTAGTTTCCGAGCCTCGTCTAAGGCGGCCTTTAGCTGATCTACTTCGCTCACGTCAAACCAATCCGGATCGTGAAAGGCCAATACCATAGGTTCATGGAAAGGGAACGACATCTTGAGGTCGAGAGCTCTTGCTTGCACCCAATGTAGGTATTCTTCAGAGACAGCACAATTGGGGTATCCTAAAGCAGCTTTTCCTTCCTTATTGATGTATCTCCATGCATAGATTATGACGGTCTTCAGGTTTGGGTCTTCTCCTTCCTTGAGAAAGATTCCTTCTAACAGAGTTTGGTCAGGTACTTCAATCATGGGATGCCCAAATTGGAGACGGGCCAGAGCAGGATTGTAACTTATGCATCCTTCTCTCGCAATGAGCGGTATGTTAGTAAATCCTCCGATGCTATGGATCATACATATACCTCCATAGGTAGGGTCGTACCACACATTGTTGGAGTGAGTAAGGGCCATGACTATCTCACGGGTGCCGAGTTAGGCAAGCAATGAACCAGGAATACAACAGAGCGGTACAACAAACGATGTGTCCTCCTCCTTCAGCATTCTTCGAGTGGATAGAATAGTATGTGTCAGCGAGCAAGGTGGGAACGGGATTCTTGAGTATGAATAATTTAATCGCATCCATGTCAACGAAATCATCGATCTTTAGGAACCAGAAAATCCCATAGACCAACAGAGCAAAGGTGGCCTCCACGATAAGGACTTCCTTTCTTTCAGCATGGTAGCGGACTTTTTCAATCAAAAAGTCAGTAGGGAATCCAAGGACTCCTTTCTTGGTGGTTAGGTGCGCTTGAACATCTGCCAAACTAAGATGAGTGTCATTGGAAATTTCTTGATGACTGGGTGTGTCTTCCTGGCCGGTGAATATGGGACGGGCCGTTACAGTCATCCTCAGGAAATCAGAATACTCTTCCAGTGTCGGCATCAACTGGTAATCCGGGAAAGTGAAGCAGTGGTACAACGGATCGTAAAATTGAACAAGGGTCTCCAACAGCCCTCCTTTCATCTTGAGTTCGAGAAAACGGAAGACTTCTCCATATTCTGCTGAGAAGGTGTAACGATTCTCGATGAGGTCTTCTAGTTCTCTCAAGCTTTCAATGTTAGGACTCTGGAAAGTGTACTTCAATACTTCTCTTTTGAAATCCATGGTTACAATACCTGAGAACTAAAATTGAGTTTCTTGAGTAAAGAAAGAATGCAATGCAAGATGAGTAGGACTTCATGGGATCCTAACTATTTATAAACGTTGTAATAAAAGAAAACGTTTTTTATTAATTTCGAAACGGAATGCAAATAATTGCTTTTAAAAGTCCCAAATAAAAGCTAAATAAAAGCTAATAAAGACACTAAAGAAGTTTCAAATTCTGCTGCTTGAGCTGCTCTTCTAGTTGCATCTTCTCACGGATAAGGTTGTCCACAATCAGTTTCCAAATAGTGCATTGCGGGTCGGAGAAAAATAAATCCTCCATGACCTTTCTCTTCTTGCAGGGGAGTAACTCTTCATCCTATAACTGTAGCTGCTTCTGGAGTTCCTCTTTCTCTTTCTGGAGTTGGTCAATCTCTGCAACAGACACTTGGTACTTGTTCTTCCATGACTCTAACTCATGTTGCGACTTCTTCAAAGAAACTTCTAACTTCTCGGTTTCAGACATGAAAACATAAGTGGGCTCCCTTCTTAGAGGTATAGGGTCTTGGCGAGAGTAAGGCATCTTCAGCTTGATCGCCCTATTCCTTACCCACTAGAGATACGGTTCCATAGACACACAGTTGGGCCTTCCCAAACTATTCCTATCTTTCTTATGCAAATGCTTCCAAGCTTCCACGATCTTCTCTTGGAGCTCTTGATTATCCTCGAAGAAGACACTCTCAACTTGTATGCTCTTAGGTGGTTCCTTCAATGGATATCCCAACTGTCGGCGGGCTAAAATCGGATTGTAATTGACCCCTCCACCGAAGCTGAGTAATGGTACATTAGCAAAATCTCTACATCCATCAACAATTAGAATTCCATCATACTCGCGGCTATACCAATCGATGTCAGCATGAGTCAAAGCCATAATCTTTTCTGACCAACGCTTATCATTGAGGTGCCAAAAGGAAACATATTTGGGAAAGTGGGTAAGGAACCATTTATATAATAAAGGCACACAACACGTGATCATTCCCCCACCACGAAGGTTTCGGAGATGTATAGAGTGGTAGGTATTACCTAATAGAGTCGGCACTGGATTGTTCTTCATGAAGATCTTAATTGCGTTAAGGTCCACAAACCCCTCAAAACTTGGAAATAGAAATACCCCATAGACAAGTAAGGCAAAGATTTCCTTGAATGGAGCCTTGTTCGTAAAATCAGTATAAAATGAAGCTTTTTCAAATAAGAAATTTGTAGTCAAACCGAAAGTCCCATTTTTAACAACCATGTTGTCCTTAACATCGGATACCTTGAGATAAAGGGCCTTAGCAATGTCTCTTTCTTCGGTATCCTTTTCTAAGAAAGGGAAAGGGGATTCTTCTAGAATGGGTAACCCTACCAAAAAAGAGTACTCTTCTAAAGTTGGCAACAACTGATAATCTGGAAAAGTAAAGCAGTGATACATCGGATCATAGAACTGTAACAGAGCGGAAAGTAGGTCTTCATTTGCCTTACGTCTCAACAAAGATAGTAACTTCCCATATTTACTCTTGAACTTCCCTTGGTCTTCAATCAAAGCTCCCAACTCCCTTAGGTCATCCAATTTGGGACTCTTAAAAGTATATTTTAGAGTATTTCGTCTATCCATAATGTCCTATAATGTTCATAAATAAAGGGTAAATCCCATGAAGTCCAATGTAGTATGATGCTATATAAATGCAACAAACACAAGTAAGCACATAAGGGCACACAAAGATAAACAAACAAAGGTCCTAGGTTTGCAACGAGCATGGAGCCAAGGGTATACCCATTCCCAAAGGATAAGGACTAAAGGTGGATGGTACCTGCAGAACTGGGTTCTAAAAAAAAAGGTCCCAAAGTCATTAGTCCATCTATCGGATATTATCAATTTCTCAACTAACTCGAGGATTAATAATATTCTCAAGAGAACTTCTTTTGAGTGTAGCTTCGCGTAGCACTATTTCGAGACTTACTCCCTTATAGCCACGCATTACGCCCTAATAAAGGCCAAAGTGGGGTTAAAGGTAACTACGGTCCTTAGACCAACTCCAACGGTGGTTTTTTAAATTGGTTTGCCAGCTTGTCATTGAAAATGTCAACAAAATGTTATTCCAGCTGTAGAACGTTACAAACATAAGCAACGGTTCTTCATTTGGTTTATTATTAAAATAATCATTTAGCTTTATTTTATTTTTTTTAACTTTTTTATTTATTATAAATATAGGTTTGTTGAAAAAAATTTATATCATTCCTATTTTCTCTCCTTTTTATTCCTATTTTCTCTCCTTTTTATTTGCTCTTTAATTTCAAATTTCTCTCTCACAATTTCATCATTTTATTCCTAAATATTTAATTTTTTTCCAACAATTTCTTCTCATTATCATTTTATTTCAAATTTTCATCTTTTTATTTCAAATTACATTTGTTTAGGCCAAATTTTCATCTTTTTATTTCAAATTACATTTGTTTATGTGATGTTATTTATTTTTATTGTTTTTAATTATGTGATGTTATTTATTTTTATTGTTTTTAATTATGTGACATGTATTTAAATTTAATTTTAATTATTATTTTCAATTTTATGTTTAATTTTAATTTTATATTTAATTTGTATTTATATTAATTAAAATTTAAATATTTAAATTATAATTTTAAATAAAATAAATTTAATATAAATAATATTATTTTAAATAAAGTGGTGGGACCCAATATGGGTTCTTTGAAGTTGCACCATTGGAGTGAAAATTGAATGAGTTGCTTTAAAAGAGTGAGTCCCACAAAGAATCTAAAAATGGATTACACCATTGGAGGTGCTCTTAGTATCATGGACTCCAATTGAGAATAGTAAAAGTTTTCACGACTAAACTCGTTCAACCGAACTATTTTCAAAAGAGTCTCAACTAAGCGAGATTTTCGAATCAACTTAGTCGGGACTCACTCCCTATAAGCCTCATCGAATATATCACCATCCTATCTTAATTTCTCTCAAGTCCGGGTGCAGGACTTTGTCTCACCACTCAAAGGTAATAGCCCAAAAGAAATAAACAAACAATTACAAATAAGCAAATAACAACAAACAAGTAAAAAAACAAGTTAGGGAAACCCACTGAAGATTCCCCAGTGAAGTCGTCATTTCTGTCGCGGTGAAATTTGGATACCAAACTATTGATTAGTTTGAATCTTTAATTCATTTTGCAACCGAACTTTGATTTGTCCAAAGGAAGGGATAAAAATCAAAATTCCCACAATGCCATGCAAATGCAAGGTTAGAGAGTTATAGGTTCGGGGGTTGGTTAAACTTAGGGAAGGTACTAGCATCCTAAGTTTCTGTAGTACTCTACAGGAACCTCTTGTTTTATGTTTGTTTATTGCTAAGTGTTTATCTGCTTAATGGTTTAAAAGACCTAGGGGTTTATTTCTAAGTATACTCGATAAGATATCGCATCTTATGCCTACATATCCTTACGGGAGTGGAATCAGAGTATCTGTAGTTCCCCTAAAGGGTTAGAGGAGCGCTTTAACTGTGGTCAAAGTTCCTACGGGTTTAGGGTGGTTGATTGATTGGTTTTAGGAGAAGAGAAGTGTTGTCATTTTAAGGGATATATAACCGCCACAAGGTGTAGGAAAATAGTCTTTGCATCGTCTTAAGAAAAGGACTTACGTACTCGAATGGGGATCAACGAGGTACACCTTTATCTCTCTTAAGGCAAAGTTCCTACGGCTTGATTGTATTATTGTGGGGTGGAGATTCTATCTCGCTTAAGATGATTCAGCATCTTCCTCTAATGTGTTTGAATTTTGTTTTGAATTGTTTTATTTATTTTGTGTTTATTTCTATGTTGTAAGAGAAAAGGTCCTTCCTATGGGGTGGGATCTATCCTAGAGATCAACTTGAATGGGATCAAGGATCATGGGGAATGATGCGAATGAGATGCACTACACACGATTGTTGAATCATGTGTAGGTTTTTCCTTTGGACGGAATGCGAAAAAATGCAAATGCAGAAAATGAATTGCGATAATGGAAATGAATTGCGATATTGTAAAGGCAGATAAATAAACATACATGTACGCATGAAAGCGCTGAAGTGTGTGAGGGTGACTGTGTCGTGAAGTGCATGGTTAGGTTATATTTTACGCTGTGAATTGATTTTAATGGCGATTGATTTGAAGAAAAGAAATTGTATTGGAGAAAAGTTGGATTAATTTTAGGAATTTATTTGATCATTTTTTTAGAAGATTAATTTGAGGAATTATTTTAGGGGAAATATGTGAGATTAATTTTTATTATTACTATGCGAAAAGAATTTTATTATTAAAGTTTAAACTTAATTAGAAAAAGGTTCTAAATGATTATCATAGAAACAAGTTAATTATAAAATAGTTCTTTTAGATAAAATAGCCTTAGTTATACAAAAAGGTTATTATTATTAATAAATAAATTAATAGATGATTATGAAATGAGTTTTTTGGTGATATAAAAAAAGTGATGATTAAAAATTATTATTGATAATAATAAAAAAATTATAGATAAAAAATTAATTAGTTAAAAGGTTATTAATTAAAACCAATAAAAAAATTACCAACTCCTACTAATTAAAAGATGAATAATTAAAAGCTAATTAATAAAAAGTTGATGATTATTAATTAAATAGAAAATTAGGTTTAATTAATTAAAATTAGTATTTTAAGTTAATTGGGTTGATTAAGGCGGATTGGTTAGTGATTAGTGTGTGCCAAGTGTTACGGCGTGTGTGCACATTACAAAGAACTCAAAAACAATAGGAAAAAACAACAAACAAAACCCTAGATCCTCTTTGAACCCCCTCCCCAAATCGGATCCGCTTCCCCCGTCATCTCCCTCCTCTCGTTCTTTTCCTTCATTTTTCGCACCTGAAACACAAATTGAAGGCATCAAACAATTCAATAATCTCAATAGGAACAGAAGTTTACCGAAGGTTATTGGTAATGGCGGCGTTAGAGACGACGGAATGAATTCGCGGCATCGGTAGGTGACAAAAATGGAGACTCGCGGCGGCTGGAGGTGGCTTCGACGGCTGAAAGCTAAGTCTTTTCTTGCTCGATTTCCTATGTTACGAATGTTAGGGTTTTGCGTAAGAGTTATTCGACCCCTTCTCCTCTTTCTGTAATCTCCTTTTATAGGCTTCAGATCGAATATCTCTGATTAATTTGGTCTTGAATGCTGATTTGGTTGTTGATTGGGATTTTCCATTCTGGGTTTAACCGGATTTGAAAACCTTCCTATTTCGTGTAGACAACATTTGAACTTTCTCTTTCCAAATAATTTTGTTAAATGCTTTCTTTAAGTGAAAAAAACTCAATCTTTGATACCGTATCAAATTTGTTGAAACTCAACTGTCCAGGTTCAATGTTTCTGAGGGTTTGGATAGGATCTTTTGGAATCTTTTCTTTTCACACGGTATATTCCTGATTTGATTTGCTAACTAGGATTTGCATTCTTGGCAAGTGCGGATAATGATTGGGTTGGGCCGGAAAATGGATTAGAGGCCCAGAGGAGAGAAGCTCGGGTTTGACGTGCGTGTCCTAGAGAGATTGTGGTTGGTCTTTGCAATATTAGTAGTCGTAGATCCTCCCTTCAAGGTGAGACCTGCTGAGTTTAGCTTCACAGAAATCTATGGTGATGTCCATGAATTTGTCAAGACTGTTGATGCTGGAGTTCATGAACGAGTACGCGGCTCTTATTGACACTGATTGTTGAACAGGGTAAGCTTCAATCTTGGGCTCTATTTCTTTGGTTGTCTCCTTCGGACCGACGCGTAACTGAAACTCTTTTACTTTATGTGCTTACGGTGATGAGGATATTTGGGTGGCTGGAGTGTTTTGGAGCTTTGGGCAGCTGCTGTTGTCAATATCATGTTTATTGCAGGCACTGGAAGATGATACATAGTGAGGTGATGAAATAAGGACCATGCTGATCTTTGGTGAGTACAGTCACCTCCTTCCCATTTGTTCCCTAGCTGATTTTTGGTTTCCACCTTTTTAAAAAAACTGCACTGATAGAGTTGATGCGCTGGTAGAGTTTGGAACAAACTTTCTGTAGAAATCCAAAACCTCCTCAAAGCCATGGCTTGTTGATCACGTATAGAAACATCAAAACTAAAGCATAGAATCAAGTAGTCATCATCATAGGAGCCATATGCTATTCCTAACAGGTTGCCCTTGTTGTTGATGCAGGTTTGGTAGGTACTACGTATCAGCTTTTCTTCAGTAAAAATGTAATTCTCTAGCTATGGTAACACAAAAACTCAAGAGGCTGCAATGTTGGAGGCTATGTGAAGGTATGCTGGTTTCATCCTGATCTATGAAGTCTTTATCTTGGAGAAAAATTATATCATGAGTTAAAGTTGTAATACAAGGACTAGCTGGCTGTTGTGATTTCACAGGAAGTGGAGTAATCAAACTGGTGGCAGAAACCCCTGCGCCCGTTTTGCTGATCGTGTGTAACATTGAAGTGGTAGTGGTATGCAGCGGTTGTTTTGGACAAGTTCATTCAAGATTGTGACAGTGAAATATCGGTAAGTCCCTTTTCGTACTCTCTCACGCATTGGTTCCATTTGAGTGTTCCTTCAAATATATGTTGGTTGTTTTTGCTGAAACAAATGCTTAAATATGGGAGTTGCATCATGTACTTTCATAACCTAAACCGCTCATTTCCTTGCAGGGGCGTTTTATGCCGTCAAGAGATGCATTCGTTAAAGTCTGGACCAACAGAGCTAGAAATTGTCGCTGCCTCTGAATATCATTGGCGCCTCTCTTCAATTTCTTCCAAATTATTCTCGTTTGACTGTTAAATGCTCTGATTATTGGTTGTGTCGGTTTAAATTGTTGGGATAACAACGTTGTTGGCTCTAATCAAATTAAAAGTTCCTATCTCTGATGGATGAGTACATGCTGAACAGGGTTACCATTTGTCGATTCACGCGAGCTGCGGCGCCATCGAAACCTGCTGGTACGTGATTCTGAAGATTCAATACCATAATGTGCCTTTTCCTTTCTTCTCAAATTATTTCAAATAATACCATGGTTTCTCCCTCGAAGACTTGTTTCATAACGCCAATTCTATTTATAATGAAGGTAGGTTGTCGGTGCTTTGACCGATGTTTACGGTGGCGGAGCGAAAGCTTTGCAGTGAGAACAACTTGCTTGTTATGAGAAATGTTGACGAAGATGGTTGTGAAGTATTGCGAGAGGAGATTACTGCTCCATAACTGGGGAGATGAGACTTGATTTGTCATCTTTGTAAACATGTGGTTCAACTCACTTTTGAAAGCCCACTGTCATTCTTCTCCAATCATCAAGTCTTTTACCAATTCTGTTTGTGCTTTTCTTATGGCCCTGGTGTCACGATTCTAATAGTGTTGAATTTGGTTATAATTTCTCAATTTCAAATTCCTTTTCAGGTTGACTGAGCATTTTTGGCTTCCCGTTTATAAGTCGCGACTCCTTCTAACTCGTTGAATCGAAGTACGAAGACGGACGACATTTGATCTCAAATATTCACACCAGATACCATGGACATCCACATTTGGTTGTAGCATCGCTTGGAAAGAGTATAAGTTTCAAACCGCGTTGGAGCTGATGTTCCGTGACGACATGATAAACCTTTTCCGCACTCAGTATGTAGTTTGGTAGTATGGACATTAGAGACAATCTTTTCCTTGTAAAGTTACACGTTCAAAACAAAATACTTATAGTCACATCCATGAACGGTGTATTTATGTAAAGTTGATGTAGTGATTTATCAAGGTTTAAGGGTTAACCATTTACTGATGGTTGGTGTATGTTGATGAGTAGGGAATTTCCTGGTTTTGAGAACACACGCGGGAGGTGGCCTGTGACTACTTGTATTAATCTCTTAATTCCTTGTATGGAAAATCGTTGGAAAATTATAATAGTTGGATACTTCCTGCTCTTGATAATGTTCGAATTTTTGTGTATCTTTTCTTGAATGGTCAACCATGAGACAATCTAACTGTCACCTGAGTTGCAAAAATCCCGTAAAACTTGAATTTAAGACTTGGCCGAAACCAAATATTCCAGATACTTGGTGTCATTGAACAAGTCGTGATTAATGAATCATTAGTGAAACTTCAAACAAGCCCTTAAACAGTGATGATCTCCTTGCATGCACCTTAAATTGTTAAATCTGGTGGTTGAATCTAAGAGAATTAAACTTATATGCTCGACACTAACGTATCTTGCGTTTAGGACAAGGCCTTAACGAGTTCAAAATTCATTGGCTTATCAAACCTTTCCTTCTCTTGATGACTCTTAATGAGCATTATCTCCATTTGAAAAATAAAATCTCTGCGTAAACCTACACCCTCTGGTTAGTGATAATAAACATACATATAAAGTAAATAAAACAAGGCAAGAGGGAAGAGAAAACAAAAATGAGCAGGTGAGATCTTAGGGTCAAAAATTAGGGTGCGAAAATATGTACGTGCCTTCTGGAGTTTGGCTGACTTGAATTCCCAGAAAGAATCTGAGTTCTCCCATCATGCTCATTTCAAATTCTGCCTGCATAGATTGAGCAAACTCCTTTCCAAGCGTAATATTTGTTGTACCAAAAATAATGTCATCTATATAAATCTGACAGATTAAAGTGTCTTTCTTAATTGATTTATGAAACAGAGTTGTATCAACCTTTCCTCTGATAAAATTATTTTCCAGAAGGAAATTACTCAGTCTTTCATACCAAGCTCTAGGAGCTTGTTTTAAGCCATAGAGTGATTTCTTTAGTTTAAAAACATGTTCTGGAAAATTTTCATTTTCAAAACCAGGGGGTTGATGAACATAGACTTCTTCTTCAATTAAGCCATTTAAGAAAGCACTTTTAACATCCATCTGATATAGAGTGATGTTATTCTGTGCAGCAAAAGAAATAAGTAAGCAAATAGATTCTAACCTTGCCACAGGAGCATAAGTCTCTGAGTAATCAATACCTTCTTGTTGAATATAGCCTTGATCAACCATTCTTGCTTTGTTTCTGGTGACTTCTCCTTGCTCATTCAGCTTGTTTCTGTAAACCCATTTCGTTCCAATGATATTAAATCCTTTTGGTCTTGGAACCAGATCCCAAATATCATTCCTTGTGAATTGATTAAGCTCCTCTTGCATAGCATGTATCCAATCATTGTCTTGAAGAGTTTCATCCACAGAGGTAGGTTCAATAAGTGATACTAAACCAAACAATGATGTTCCAGA
Source organism: Lathyrus sativus (assembly GCA_963859935.3). NCBI lineage: Eukaryota > Viridiplantae > Streptophyta > Magnoliopsida > Fabales > Fabaceae > Lathyrus > Lathyrus sativus. The sequence continues at coordinate 66,193,994 of OZ012739.1, read as the reverse complement.
TGCTTTTAGAAAGGATCTTGTTCTGATGGGATCATCCTTCTTTCCAATAATCATTTCCTCTGGGTGAGAAGCTTTAACTCTGGAGGATCCTTTTAGAGGGGTTTCTTCAGAAATGGTTAAATTTTCCAGCTGAGCAGCTAAGGGAGTAGCATCTGGTTCTTTTGCTTTAACTCTATCTGCCTCTGATTCTTCAGAGTCTGTGAGAAGAACTTCTCTATCTGTAGAAATTCCAAACTGCTTTGGCTTTTGATTGCTAAGCTTATCATCAAATCTGACATGAATTGATTCCTCCACAATCTGTGTCTCAGTATTGTATACTTTGTAGCCTTTAGAGCGTTCAGAATATCCAAGCATAAAACACTTATGTGCTTTAGAGTCAAACTTGTTCAGATTATCCTTAGTATTCAAAATAAAACAAACACATCAAAAAGGATGGAAAAAAGAAATGTTAGGCTTTCTATTCCTCCACAATTCATAAGGAGTCTTCTCCAGAAGAGGTCTTACAGACACTCTGTTCTGAATATAACATGCTGTATTAATTGCCTCTGCCCAAAAATGTTTTGCCATATTAGTCTCGTTGATCATGGTTCTGGCCATTTCTTGCAATGTTCTATTCTTTCGTTCTACAACTCCATTCTGTTGAGGAGTTCTAGGACAAGAGAAATCATGTGCAATGCCATTTTCTTTAAAATATTTTTCAAAATATTTATTTTCAAATTCTCCACCATGATCACTTCTGACTTTGATAATACTAAAATTCTTTTTATTTTGAATTTGGTTGTAGAAGTCAAAGAATACAGAATGTGACTCATCCTTGTGTTTCAGGAATTTTACCCATGTCCGTCTGCTGTAGTCATCAACAATGACTAATCCATACTTCTTGCCTCTGATGGATGCAGTTTTCACTGGTCCAAATAGATCAATATGAAGCAGCTCTAATGGTCTAGAGGTAGAAACAACATTTTTAGATTTGAAAGAGGATTTTGAAAATTTTCCTTTCTGACATGCTTCACAAAGAGCATCTGAGTTGAACTTCAACTTAGGAAGTCCTCTGACCAGATTGAGCTTGTTAATCTGAGATATACGTCTCATACTAACATGACCCAATCTTCTATGCCAGACCCATTGCCCATCATTAACAGACATAAGGCACTTAACATTTTGGTTTTTCAGTTCTGAAAGATTTATCTTATAAATGTTGTTCTTACTTTTCCCATTAAAGAGGATTGAACCATCTTTTTGACTAACATCTTTACAACATTTTTGATTAAAGATTATATCATAACCATTGTCACTTAATTGACTTATGGACAATAGATTATGTGTTAATCCATCAACAAGCAGAACATCAGAGATAGAAGGGAGGTTACCATTACCAATTGTTCCAGAGCCAATGGTTTTTCCCTTTTGGTTTCCTCTAAACTTCACGTCTCCTCCAGATCTAAGTTCCAGGCTTTGGAACATAGACCTTCTTCTCGTCATGTGTCGTGAGCAGTCAGAGTCCAGGTACCATGACTGGTGTCTTAACTTTGCTGCTAAGGACATCTGCAACAAAGATTATTTTATCCTTAGGTACCCATATCTTTTTGGGTCCTCTGGGGTTAGTTGGTCTAAAGTTCTTCCTGAACTTCTTTTCCTTAAAAACTTTTCTGTTTTGATGAGGTTTTGGTTTAATAATGCTTTTAGTAATCTGATTTGTGCGTGTGTGCTCTATGTCATTTAGGTGGCCATATTTAAAATAAGAGTACTGAGGAGTGTAGTTGATGATCAGCTTATCAACAGGTTTTGGATTTAAATCCTTCCCAGAGGGTGATTCATATCCAACTCCCTTTTTGTTGTTCCTGCTAATGCCATAAATCATGGAAGCCATTTTGCTTCTATCTAGGCCTCTGGACAGGAACTTCTAAAAACTATAGTCATACTCTTCTAAAATGTTTTTGGAGCAAGACGTAGTATCTGAATCAAATTTTTGTTGAGCCTTTTCTAATTCAGTTTTTATTTGAAAATTATTTGCTTTAAGCTCAACAATTCCTAAATTCATCTGATCAGTTTCAGATGCAAGATAGCTCTTAAGCTTCTTGTATTTGAGTTTGATTTTACTATAGTTTTCAACCATCTCAGATAAGCTTTCAACTAGCTCAGCTCTGGTAATTTCAGAAAATACCTCTTCTGAATCTGATTCTGATCCAGATTCAGATGTTTCTTCATGGTCTTCTGTGTTAGCCATAAGTGCAACATTTACACATTCGTCCTCTGACTCTGATGAGGCTTCAGAGTCATCTTAGTCATCCCATGTGGCCATCAGGACTTTCTTCTTTTTCTTAAACTTCTTTTTGGGTTTCTCCTTGTGAAGTTTGGGACATTCAGTCTTGTAGTATCCTGGCGCCTTGCACTCAAAACACACCACTTCCTTCTTGCCAAATCTTTTGTGTCCAGAAGATTCTCCGTGTTGCTCTGGTCTTTTGAAGTTTCTGAACTTCTTTTGCTTATGTTTCCAGAGTTGATTTATCCTTCTGTAAAGCAAAGACAGTTCATCTTTATCTGAAGAAGATTCTCCAGAACTTTCCTCAAGTACCTGCAAAGCTTTCGTGTCATATTTTTTATTAGATTTTAAAGCAATGGACTTACCTTTCTTCTGAGGCTCGTTTTCTTCCAGCTCTATCTCATGACTCCTTAAGGAACTGATGAGTTCCTCCAGAGTGATCTTGTTGAAATCCTTTGATAGCTTCAGCCCTGTGACCATGGGTCTCCACTTCTTTGGCAGAGTTCTAATGATCTTCTTCACATGATCAGAAGTGGAGTATCCTTTGTCAAGGACCTTCAAACCAGATGTCAGAATCTGGAATCTTGAAAACATGGTTTCCACAGATTCTTCATCCTCCATCTTGAAGGCTTCATACTTCTGGATAAGCGCAAGAGCCTTTGTCTCATTCACTTGAGAGTTTCCTTCATGTGTCATCTTTAATGACTCAAACATGCCAAATGATGTTTCTCTATTTGTGATTTTCTCATACTCAGTATGAGATATATCATTTAACAGAATGGTTCTAGCTTTGTGATGATTTCTGAAATCTCTCTTCTGTTGATCAGTCATTGACTTTCTGTCAATCTTTTTGCCCTCACCATCAGTGGGGTGAATGTATTCATCAATGACCAAATCCCATAGATCAGCATCATAGCCTAGAAAGAAACTTTCTATTCTATCCTTCCAATAATTAAAATTTTCTCCATCAAACATTGGAGGCTTTGTGCTGATTCTATCTTTATCGTCATATTTGTTGTATGGAGTTGAAGTTGAAGTTGAAGCTTCAGCCATAATATCAAGAATAATAGATCAAGAGTTTTCCCAACTGGATCTTTCTCTGTCACTGTTAAGTAAGATCACTTTCAGAGTCGGAGCTCTGATACCAACTGAAGGTAGGAAAACACTTAGAAGGGGGGGGGGGTTGAATAAGGGATTTTCAAACAAATATGACAATAGATAATAACACGTTATTTTTATCCTGGTTCGTTTGAACTCAAACTACTCCATTCCACCCGGCCAAGGTGATTTCACCTCTCTCAAACGAGGACTTAATCCACTAAATCAAAACTTGATTACAGTGATTTCCACTAAGACAACTGTCTTAGTCTTCTCAAGAATCCTGACCACAACTTGGTCTCTCAAGGAACTTTTACAAAGAGTAAATTATAAATGTGTTTAAGGTGCTTCTAAACAGCTATTATCACAACTGTGATTTACACAAAATGAAGAACAAATAAAACTTAGTATTTTATGTAGAAAGTTGTTTGAATGTTTTCTTTGATTGCTTCTTTGAATTCTTTCTTTCAAAATGATGTAGCAAATTGTTGTAGTTGAAGTGTTGATGAAGACTGCTTTATATACACCACTTTCTCAATAGTGTGAAGAAGAAAGTACTGTAGGATGTAGACAGGAAGGACAAATAATTTTCATCTTGATTTGACATTCCCTTTTTTCCTGAATTCCTGTGTCATGCACGAATGAGAAATAGTACCGTTGGTAGACCTTGGGTTTAGCAACGTCTCTTTCTTGAACACTTCCTTTTCAAATAAACATATATGAAAAATAATCTTTGCATTAGATCCTCTGATGTTGTTCCTTGTTCTTCTTATCAGAGTCACTCTTTCAGAGTCTTGCAGCAAAGTGCTTAGCATGAATTATGATCAGAGTTGACTAGATTCAGAGCCTCTGTACTTGCAGCGTTTAGTTCTCAGAGTCTTCTGAATATTCTGAGTCTTTATACTCTGCACTCAGAGTCTTCTGTAGGTAGTGCCTCAGAGTCTTCTTCAGCAAGTGCTTCAGAGTTTTCTTCAGCAGGCGCTTTAGAGTCTTCTGCAGCGTTTCAGAATCTTCTGTAGTTGCACTTCCTACACTCAGAGCTTAGCGTTATTTTGTTCAGAGCTTTTCTTTAAATTATGTTCAAAGGAATTCTTTGTCTTCAGATGAATATTTATTTGATATCTGAAACAAAAACACTTGAAAAAAATTAGAGTATATATTTTCTTATACAAAATTTCATTAATGTTATCATCAAAACAATGAGAGATATATAGAACCAATCTGTGTTCTAACACCATGTTCAAACTGGGGCAAGACCAGATCATCCCGACCATCAAGCAGAGTTGCAATCTTCTCTGAAGCATATTCACGACAAACCACCAAGTGATCAGACTTGGGGCATCCAGAGCATCTTCGTCTGCTTCAATCATGGAACTTTCATTAAACTGCGTGTCGAGGCAATCAATCCCTCCCACCACCCAAAGTCCAATCCGCATTGGCAACTACCAAAATTCCACCATGCTGGCGTCTCCACCTGCATTTCCATTTACCCGTCTACAATCATGTGCATCATATGCATAACATTTGACCTTATAAGCATTTTGCATCATATGCATACCAAAATATTATCATACTTCCTCGCTTGCATCTCCGTGCGTCAGCATTTTCATTTCCATTCATTGTGGAACATCATTATCATATAGCATTTGCATATGCAAGGCAAGGTCCAGGATCAATCTCGAAGATTTCCAAGACCGTATTCAGCCTAGTCAGGGGCATCCTCCGCAAGACTGTGGGCGTCCCCCACGAAGTTGTTCAACCTTTTGTTGTACAAATTCAAGAGCTTCAAAGTAATCATCAGCCCAGTCAGGGGCATTCTTGCAAGACTGTGGGTTTCTCCCACGAAATTCAAGGACATTCAAAGCAAGATTCAGCCCGGTCAGGGGCATGTTTTTCAAGATCATGGGTGTTTTCCACGATGTTATTTCAACTTCGTGGTTGATCAGATCTTCAAAGTAATCATCAACCCAGCCAGGGGCATAGCATTCAAGACCGTGGGCATTCCCCACGAAGCTGTTAAACCTTTTGTTGTGCAAATTCAAAGAAGTTTAATGCAAGATTCAGCCCAGACAAGAACATCGTCAGCAAGGCCGTGAGCGTTCCTCACAAAGTTGTTCAACCTTTTATTGACCAAAACAATATTTCAAGACAAACTCATTCCAGTCAGGGGCACCCTCTTCAAAAGTTCATGGGTGTTCTTCATGATATCATTTCAACAAAACTATGACCTTCAAGCAAGACGGTGCGCGTACCCCGTTGATTCATTTCAAGCCAATCTTCCTCTTGGGTGTTCCCCAATGAGTTGTATTCAGCAAGCATGACCGTTGTCAATTACCTTGTTATCATCCTTTTGGTGATAGCCAAACCTCGTTAATTCAACCTAGCCTGCATCCTTTTGGTGTTGGTAACCTTCAAATTTTGTGTCGTTCTATCATCCTTTTGGTGATAACAACCCATGTGTGTGTGTTTCACTCCGTCATCCTTTTGGTGGGGGGTCTGTCATCTTATTGATGGTAGATTGTGCGATAGTGTTTGTCCTATCATCCTTTTGGTGGTAGTGGTCGGGTGTGATTTTCGCTCTGTCATCTTGTTGATGTCAGATTGTGCGATGGTGTTTGTCCTATCATCCTTTTGGTGGTATTGGCCGGTGTGAGTTTCGCTCTGTTATCCTTTTGGTGGGGGGTCTGTCATCTCATTGATTTCAGATTGTGCGATAGTGTTTGTCCTATCATCCTTTTGGTGGTAGTGGCCGGTGTGAGTTTCGCTCCGTCATTCTTTTGGTGGGGGGTCTGTCATCTCATTGATGTCAGATTGTGCGATAGTGTTTTGTCCTATCATCCTTTTGGTGGTAGTGGTCAGTGTGAGTTTCTCTCTATCATCCTTTTGGTGGGGGGTCTGCCATCTTGTTGATGTTAGATTGTGCGATAATGTTTGTCCTATCATCCTTTTGGTGGTAGTGGCCGGTGTGAGTTTCGCTGCGTCATCTTTTTGGTGGGGGTCTGTCATCTCGTCTGATGTCAGATTGTACGATAGTGTTTGTCCTATCATCCTTTTGGTGGTAGTGGCCAGTGTGTGTTTTGCTATATTACCCTTTTGGTGGTAGTAGCCGTGTGTGTTTCGTCCCATCATCCTTTTGGTGATGCGACCTTTTTCCAGTTCTTCACTGTTTACTCAGAGACGTAAATTTATCCAGTATTTCAATTCCCGAGATTTTCTTTTCTTTTCTTTTCGGACAAATTCAGGGTTTTCTTCAAATCTAATTGTCTTCTACTTCGAAAGAATGAACGCTGCAGCAATTCATCTTACTTAGTTTAAGCCAATTAGATAGGGGCATCTGTCATACCCCAAATTTGTCCTACCTGTACATATAGTTTCCATCAGTTTATCATTGTTCCGAAAATTTAATAACACATGCCTAAATTCATATCTCATTCTGAGGGTATTCAGTTAGATATGTGTTTGAGGTTGCAGTCAGGGTTCGCGTGTCAATTCAGATAAGTTATGTGTAGACCAGGTTATTAGGCTATTTTGGCAGGGCAAGTGTTCCAACACGGTTTGGTTCATTTAAGTTAAAATGTTAAGTGAAGCGTTGAGATTCCCATGACATGGCATTTCGATGAATTTGGTGCTCAGTAGATTCATGATAAAAGGTTTTGGTTTAACAATGCAAGTGGAAGATTTCATGATTGATGGATTCATGTTCTTTTCACTTCTCAAGGATTAGTTCATATCAGAAAAAATTCAAAAAAATTATCCAATGTAGATAAAGAATTCAAGAATGTTGAAAGTCGGTTTTTATTGTCATGCCATTCTAAATCTAGAATCAAGTTCAAACATTTTATCGACGTAAGTTCAATTCAAATGGAGGGTGTGAATTGCATTCAAAATCCCACATTAATTAAGGGTCACTCAAGTTTCTACAAAATATGGGAATTCAGGAGAGATTCTATAAAATAAAAATCCTAATTTTGTATAAGCCCAAACCCATCAATATTACAAGTCTATAAAGCCCACTTAAAAAAAGAGTCCATTCATAAATTTTGCAACCATGATTTTTTACATAAGGCTTATCTGCAAAAAGAGAGATCCATTTGGAGAAATGAAAATAAAAGGAAATATTATGTTGGTTGGCAAATATACATGAGTCATTATACAACCATATCATCGGTGCAGCTATCACGAGTAAAAAAACACACAGCCACCATTCACAAATTGACAAAAACCGTCCTTCCACTCTCATTCCACTCACACACCAAACATGCAAAATTGAAGGAAAAAGAACAAAATCAACAATAGCCAAGCCAAAGTCCCACAACAATCCATGCACCCCCATAACCTGTACAACCCGTACATCAGCTTCTCCTCACCCTTCACTTTTTCGACTCACAGCAATAGAATTTGCCTGTAACATTTTTACAACGCACCAATTTTCGCCAAAAACTGTTAGCTTTTAAGCCATAGTACGTCACACACCACCGTACGATAACAAATTCCACCCAGCATAGATAAATGTTACAGCAACACAACCTGTATGAATTTGAAGAAAAACGCATGTCATGAGTAGCAAAACGCAAAAGCAGTGGTAGCACAAAAAACATGACTTGCAAAACCGTTTTGGTTTATTTTTCGTACACCATGGTACAACCTGTAAATGATACCACATAACAAGCAGTATGACTCACACTTATAATGCACCAATTAGCGGGAAAAAAATCAGAGCTCCATAAACCTCGACCCACAAAGCCTTCTCCTCTTTCTTCAACGTTGAAGCCATTTCAAACCGAAATAAAAAAAACTCCAATCATTCTCTTTCTTCAAAATCAACAATAACAACCCAACCTCCGTGATTCCGAATCTTCCCTTTCTTCTTCACAAACCCAAAATTTACAACTCAAAATTCATCATTAATAACAACACAGTCATACCCATTTCTGATATATTCATATCTCCTTTAACAACCTAAAACCCGGAAAAGCTTAAATTCCTCCTCACCCCATTCTTTCCAAAAATACACCCTCAAGTCTTCAAAACCCAAAAATCATAACACAAAAACCAGAGATTGAGATGATGAAGATAAGACCAAATCGCAAAACCCAGGAAATGATGAGGAATATGAGTTGAATGAAACACGGTGAGCCTGTGGTTCGAAACCAGATCGGAAACGGAGAGTCAGAGTTGGAAAGAAAAATCGAAATAAGGTTGGGATTGGGAATCGACGATGTTTGCTTGCCATTTTACTGTTAGGTCGACGGTGGTGTCGACGATGACTCGTCGTTCGCCGGAGCCGTGTTCTTGGCCATTATTCATTTTTTCACTTCATTTCTTTTGACTGATTTTTGTTTTAAATTAAAGGAATGTTTGGTGATGATTTTGGGCTTTATAGCCCATGTGAAACTTTTTTTTCACACCCCCTTGTCTCGTTTTACAACATGAAGCAAGGGATGATGGGCTTTTAGAGGCCCATATGATTCCATAGCTTGGTTCATGTGCTTCAGTTCATACCCATTTTTCAATTTTCACCCCCCTCTTGATTCTTTATTTTTTTAAGAAATTGTATATCTTATTATCGTAGAAGCTTATGTTATTTTCTTTTAGGTTTTAGAATGTTTCTTTTAGAAGTTTATAAATATTTTCGTAGAAATTCAATTCATATTTTTAGAGTTTAAATTTTATTTCTCATTTGCTTTTGGACATTTTGTTCCATTTTTGCTTTCTGGTCGATGACGAGACCTCAAAATTGTTTTTATGTCAAATTATTGATGAGAAACGATAGATTCGAGACCACTTTTCTTTTTCTTTTCTATTTCCGACCTCATTTCAATTCTTATTTCATTTTTACCGTTTTTGGTCGATGACGAGACTTCCTTAATCCATTACCAGTCAAATTATTGATGAATAATGTTGGATCCGAGACCAATTCCTTTCTCTCCTCATTTTTTCTTCTTTCCGATTTTATTTTGACTTTCTCGATCGATAAAGTCTTTTATTCGTAAGTGTCGCGTATCGAAGTCGATAACCTTCTCGATTTCAAATCTATGGGGAATGACCATTTGGGTCATTTTCTTTACTTTGGGATCGTGATAGGCTACCTTTGGTCCGTGCGACACAATTAAATTGGTGAATGGTTCTCAATATCATTTCTCCATCTTGTCATAGCACGGATATCAACTCACGCGACCTCCTATAGACCGAATTTTATTATAAGTCGAGCTACGATGGTTTAGCATTACATTTTCCCCGATTTAATTTCTAACTACACTAACTACTAACTTTAATTTCCGTCAAATATTAATTGCTTTAATTTCTGTCAAATATTATTGTGGATACTATTGTATATTATTCATATTGTCATTTCATATTCATCATTCTAATTCACCCATATTCGAAAACACATAATAAACTATCGAAATCGTAAAAGCCAAATTGGTGGACTGTTGGATCATTGGTCATTTGCAGGAACCCTAATATCGAGTTTGTGCCCAACTTTGCTCAAGGCGTAGTTTAGGACACAATGCACACACACGACTTTCTCTTGGACTACCTGACAATGAGACCCCTTTATTTCGTGCAATCCCGTGTAACTTACATGTACCCCTCTCCCATTCCAATGTATGTTTCGTATTTCTTTGGTTATAGTTTATCTTCTAGGAGCACCCATAGGGACTAGCGTAGATCAAACTATTTTCAAACTAATTCTCGATTCGTCATTGAGCCCTTTTCAAACACCCTCGTAAGCCGAGTGCTCATACGCATTCGCCATCAACCTATTGCACACACTTCACCATGGTTTCGATATTGGGGGCACCCTAAGGGACTAATATAGTTTCACACAACTCGACGCTTGATGCGTAAGTTAAGTCGGTTCTGTTTCTCAAACCATTCCCATTCCAACACGTTTTGCAAGCGATAATGAGTCAAACCCTTGATCCACTGTCAAGAGGATTTTCATAACAAACTATCAATCAATTAACAACTATTTAATCCTTTTCAAGGTGTAAAGAGTGGGTTCAAGTCTTTGATCTTGCTTTCGGTTGTTTGGATGCGAGTTATCTTATTCGTGTGTGAGCAATTGACGCCTTTAAATAACATTAACAACTCGACATCGTTCAACCATCATCCAACCTCTCACCCGTTCAGATACCATTTTAAAGAACTTTCTTTTTGTGATGAAAAAGGGAGAGTCCAAGTCTTTGGTTCGCTCTCCCGATTACTTGGGTCCGAGAAGTCTTTCTTAAGCTTCGAGTAATTATCATCCGATTCCCACCACTTATTCAAACACCATTCGAACACAACTTCTTTTGCGATGAAAAAGAGAGGGTTCCAAGTCTTTAGTTCACTCTCCCGATTACTTGGGTCTGAGAAGTCTTTCTTAAGCTTCGAGTAATCGTCATCCGTACCCACCTTCAAACCCATTCAACCCCGTTTTCTTTCATGGTCGTTACCACGAACTACGACTGCTCTGATTCTTCATTCACTCTTGAATGTAAGATACGTAGGCACAAGATTGCGATGATCTTGGCGAGCACACTTCTATCTTCCTCCATTATCCCGTCCACACTTTCCCCTATCCTTTCCCGTAGTCGAACTACGACGCTCTGATTTCTCATTCTCGTCCGAATGAGTATACGTAGGCACAAGGACCCCAATCCTTGGCGAGCACCCTATCCTCTAACCATCCCCTTTCCCCTTAGCGTATTTATCCCTTTATAGTACTGTTTTAGTATTTAGTATTGAGAAGAGAAGAATTAAGCTTAGCTAACTTTCATCACAATTCGAATTAAGAGGTTCCCGTTGAGTACAACGGACGTGAAGGGTGCTAATACCTTCCCCTTGCGTAACCGACTCCCGAACCCAAGAACATCAGGTTGCGATGACCGTGTTCCTTTCGTTTTTAAGAGATTTTCTCAATATTTTCCTCTCCCGTTAATTCAGGATAAATAAAGTTCGGTGACGACTATGTCGAACCGCATTTCCGCGCTTTTAGCGCGAGTGTCGTGTTTTCAAATGAATTTTTGAGGTGCGACACGACCTTCTTCTTCTTTTATTCTAACCTATTTTTTTCTTTTTAACACAAAGTCAAACATGGTTCTTCTACTGTTTTTTATTTTCTTTTATAAAAGAAACCATTTTTCTTCTTTTTTTCTATGTAAATCATCTCTCTTGCAAACAAAAAGCAAAAGTATGGATCAAAGTGAAATAAAAAAGGATAAACGGGATACCAATTGTAATAGGGATACAATGACGAATCTAGAGTTTCCGGTAATTTTACGGCAGTGTGCGGTTCTGCGGTGGTAGATTTGTGGTAAAGCTCCAAACTTTCTTCACATATATTTTGTGTTTATATTAATTGGTATTTTATATGTTCAGATTTTAGGATTTCTTCTACATAGGTTTTTATATATGTTTAGATTTTAGAGTTTCAAATTGAAGTCAAAAATGATAAACGGGAGACTAATCATAATAGGGATATAACGGTAGATCTGGAGTTTTTGGTGGTCTTACCGCGGTGTGCGGTTTCGCGGTAATAGATATATGGTAAAGCTCCAAACTTTCTTCACATATATTTTGTGTTTATATTAATTGGTATTTTATATGTTCAGATTTTAGAATTTCTTCTACATACGTTTTTATATAAGTTCAAATTCTAGCGTTTCATACTCTGGAATGGTGTTGGAACTACTCCAGCTGTTAAGGTTCGTGTGAAAAAATTACGTTGTTTTAGCAATATTTCTTTCAAAAGAAAAATGATGTGGATACAAATTATTATCTTCATTTCAATTTTTACAGAGATGTATTCTATTGTATTTGTTGTTTGTTTATGTAAACTATAGTTATGAAACATGTCTAATTTTTTACCTAAAAAAATTATTTGTTTTCCTTATTCTACGCTGTTCTTTTACGCAGGTTGAGAAGACACACAATGGATATGTACATTATGTTGATTGGAATACTCATGATATAAATTTAATTATGATTGGGTATGCCCCTTCTCAATTTATATGTACTTTTTTTTATGGTTTATCATTCAAGTAGGGTTAAATTTTGTAGAAACTTGTTTTGATTTGATTTATTGCATATTTGGCGGAGGGTGGATTTAATTTATCAATCAGAGTGGAAATATTATTTGTCCAGTAGTTCGTACTAAACATATGGATTGGGTACACCACCTGCGGTTTTGCGAACATTCAGCCAAAGACTGAGAAAATTGACTCACCATCTCAATTGAGGGAACATTCATATAATTAGCATAAAAATTTTGCATTTGGTGTTCTTCTTATGGAGTTTTAAAATAACCACGTACATGCTGTCATGTTTAGTTCTTATAAGGTTTTTGTGTCTTAATAAGATCAAAATTGGCCAAATGAAGTTTTGTTTTTATTTTCTGGTTTTATGCAAGTGTTGGAGATGTTAGTATATGGTGTCGTCAAGTTGATGAGTCGAGACAACGGTAAATTTCCTAGTTTCCTATATGTTTATAACATCTTCACTAAACAACGTGATATATAACGGATATAATGGCGTTATACCGTAGTGGAATTTGAATAAAATGTTATTTTTATGATTTGCTATTGCTGCATATTTTTCATGACAATATGACCTCTTTAAGGGTGAAGTTTTAATGAGTTCAAAGATTTGTCTTTAATAAGATGGAGAAAAATAGAAGGTAATCATTTTCTTCTTTATGTTGAGATACCTAAGATATTAGATTGATTTTAGAAATCTTTTTGTTCTCTATGTTCAAATTTATAAATTTTTATTGCTGACCTTTAAATATCTTAGCCTTTAATCTAATTAATTTTCTTTTGCAATATATAAAATGGAAGCTTAAAGGATCATCTCAATGATAAATTTAAAATGAAAAAAAAGAAGTTTAGAGGAGCATCTCAATTGTTTTTTTTAATGTGAATTTCTGATTTTCTTGCGGTGGTTTCAATTTGATTTAAGGTTCAACTTTCAGTATATATGTCTTCTTCTATTTTTGTCCTGCTTTAAAATATTCTATTGTAATGTTTTCTCTTCTTTTTCTGAAAAACTCCACTAGTTTCACTATGTTGCATTTAATATGTTAATTTGTTATTTTTCAATTTTGCTAAAATAGGTAGAATGGAGAATCCTACACGAAGGATGGTGGGTGAGAGTGGAATTTGGTGAGAAATCTGTGCTGAAATTTTGCATATAACATAAAGATACTTGAATTTTGTTAAATTTGAAGATTCTCCTTTTATTGTATATATTGTACATCACTAATGTTATGTAGATTTGTTGCTGGTTTTTTTGTATATTATAAATGAAGACATTGTATACTGCTGAATTTTGTTTATCAGATAATGAAGATATTGTATGATAATGTTTTTTCTGTGCATCAGTTAATAAATACTATTGTTGCTTTTCCACATCACTTAATATAAAGTTTTATACTGTTAAAAGTGTAATATAATGGTATATATTATTGAAAGATTTCTTCCAACCCTTTTCAAATCCACTTTCAAATCCACTTTTCCACCAATCATGTCCTTTCATCCATTGTACAATTTTTAATGATCTTTTTTATCCTCAATTATTAAACAACAATTTTATTTTCAACAAAATTCTATTTTAAGTAACAAAATAATTATTCTTAATTAATGTTTTTTTAATTATTAAATACATCTCAAAATATATTGTTCTTAACTAATGGGGTTTTCTAATTGTATTGATATTATTTTGAATTAATTGTTTTTTTAAATTAATTAATATATATGTTGGACATCTCAAAATATATTTTATGATCAACAACATATGGTTAACATGTCTGTTGAACATCTCAAAATTCAAATTAAAAAAAAAAGTATTTATTTATTTAATTTTGATTATTTTTTATATCATTAAACTATTAAAAATATATTTGATAGCTATACTAATTTTTTTCATATTACTTAGTTGTTTTAAATTTAAGTTTATAATTTAATACCTATACTATACTTTTATTTCTACCAAGACTAACACACGCGCATAAATTTTTTAAAAAATATAATTTATATTATGTCAAAAAAATATAGTATATTGTGTAAAAAAAATATAGTATATTAATTACAATAACATATATGCATACATATTAAAATATAATAAATAATATTAAGTTTTAAAAGTATGGCAAGATGATAATATTATGATTAGAAACCGTATACAGGTTAAATAGGTGTTTTCTTAAAAATTTGTTAGTTAAGTATAGTATTTATGTTGATATCTACACAATTATATATAACTTGTTCTCGCCTGGACTCCAGTTTGACCGAGCAGGTCCAGTCCAGTAATGTGCAGTACGTCCAATCTGGCTTGGACTACTGCCGTCGAGTGTCGCTACTCGAAAAATGCATCGTGCAACGACTGGGAGGCGAAAAAGATAGACAGAAGATTCGTCACCGAACTTTATTTATCCCATGAGGGGAAAGAAAAATATCGAAAAAACCTTAAGAAAGAAATGGATAAGATGGTCTCGCGATCAAGAACGAGTTCGGAAGTCGGTAATGCGAGGGGAAGGTATTAGCACCCCTCGCATCCATCATACTCGATGGGAACCATTTGTTTGTCGATGTGTGATTATATTTGCTAAAATATTATGCTATAAAAGAGTGTTCCTATGGGTAAAGAGACGGGTTTAGAAACAGAGAAAAAGGAGAAAACGGGGATGAAAGGAGAAAGAACAGACTCGGTAGGACTTCGCGGTCCTAGGCCTACGTATTCTCAATAGACATGAGAAAGTCAGAGTCGACATAGTTCGGGGAACTACAGATATGGGGGGAATGTGCTCGGCAAGGATTGGGGCCCTCGTGCCTACGTATCTTTACTTGAATAAGTAAAGAATCAAAGCAATCGTAGTTCGGCCTACGGTTTGCGGATGAGTTTTGGTAGACAATGCTATCGTGCGCATTCTAGCAGTTTAGGTGTTTTGCTGCTCGCATGTGAGAAGACTTAAGCGTTATCTGTTTGCGGTAGAACGGACGTAGCATGCCTTTCTGGGAAAGGGTGGAAAAGAGAAAAGAGTGCTCGCTAGGATATCGCAATCCTATGCCTACGTATTCTTAACATGCAAGAGAAATCAGAGCAACGTAGTTCGTGCTACTACGGATAACTGGTGTTTTTATGGATGATGTTATCTTACGCGTTCTAGCAGTTTAGGTGTTTTGCTGCTCGCATGTAAGGAGACTTATGCGTTACCTGTTTGCGGTAGAACGAACGTAACATATCCTTTTTGAAATATTAGTTTTCGCCATGCGAGGCAATAACTCACGTTTGATTAGGTGAGATTGTTTTTAGGGGTGAAATAGGTCCTCGGATAGTAACCCCTTGCGGGTAGTACCCAATTCTTTATCTCAAGGTTTTTTTGTTATAAAAAGGTGTGGCGAACGTAACGTCTTTGTATTGAAAGACGAGTATCAAAACCACACACACTACAGTGAGTATCCTGACACTCGCAGAGGAAGAAGACTGCACTCAATACTCTCTCTTTAATTCAATACAAAGAAAACTTCATTATCTTATTAAGGATGTTTTTGGTTTTGAATGGTAAGTGCTTTTGCGACAGAGAACCCTACCGTAAACGCCAACACTCAGGATAGGAGAAGGCCTACGCCTAACCACTCCACGACCATTCAAGTTTTTGTTAAGAAAAGAGTTTGAAAAAAGCACTCGGTACGGGACCAAGGTTTTAGGTGGGAAAGGTTGCGAAAGGAAGTTGTGAAAGTGAGAGGTGGTGAATAAAGGCACGTCTTTGTATTGAAAGACGAGTATCGAGACCACCCACACTATAGTGAATATCTTGATACTCGGAGAGGAAGAACTCGACACTCAATCCTCTCTCTTTAGTTCAATACAAAGAGAAATCGGTTGCTTTATGGAATTGTTTTGAAAATGCACTCGGTACGGGGCCGAGGTTTTAGGAGAAAAATGGTTTGAAAATGGACTCGGTACGGGGGGGCGAGGTTTTTGGATAAAAATGGTTTGAAAATGTACTCGGTATGGGGCCGAGGTTTGAAAATGTACTCAGTATGGGGCCGAGGTTTTAGGAAAGAAGGTGGATGGAAAGCGTCTTCGTATTGAAAGACGAGTATCGAAACCACCCACACTACAGTGAGCATCTCGACACTTGGAGAGGAAGAAGTCTACACATAATCCTCTCTTTTTAGTTCAATAAAAAGAGAACTTTTTTTATTTTCGAAAGTGTTTTGAAAATGCACTCGGTGTGACCGAGGTTTTATGAGAGAAGGTTTGAAAATGCACTCGGTGCATGACCGAGGTTTTAGGAGGAAAGGTGGGAGCGTCTTCATATTGAAAGACGAGTATCGAAACCACCAATACTACAGTGAGCATCTTGACACTCGAAGAGGAAGAAGTCTACACTTAATCCTCTCTTTTTAATTTAATACAAAGATGATTTATTTCCAAGATGGTTTGATAGTATTTTGAATTGAATCGGGACAATGTAACACTAAACCGTCTTAGGTCGACTTATAAGGGAAGCCTAACTATAAGAGGTCGCGTATTGATTTCCATGCTAAGGACAAGATAGAGAAACGATATTGAGGATCGTTCTCCAATTGAATCGTGTCGCACGGACCGAAACAGAATGGGATCTCGTCTTATGGATACAAGACTTCATCGATCACCACAAGTCAAAATAAAATCGAAAAGATGAAAAGAAGTGAGGAGAGAAAGAAGGTGGTCTCAGATCCAACATTATTCATCAATAATTTGATTGGTAATGAATTACGGAAGTCTCTTCATAGACCAAAAAGATAGAAATGGAATAAATTCGGAAAGTGAGAAAGAAAAGAAAGTCAGGAAAACTCAAACCTCGTCTTAATCGCAAACTTTAAGTTAATTTAATCGAAGGGAACCCTCTCGCGATCCCAAAGTAAGGAAAATGACCCAAATGGTCATTCTCCTTAGATTTGAGATAACGAAGGTTTCAACATCCTCGAAAATCAACGTTTGACAAATCGGAGACTTCATCTGTGTGATAGAATACGAGGTAAGAAAGAAAATAGTCTCGGATCCAACGATACTTATCAATATCTTGAATTAGTAATCGATTTATGGAAACTTCGTCATCGACCGAAACGGAAAATGGGACAAAATGTCCAATAACCAAAAAAAAAAAATAGAACTCAACTTCTAAATAGAAAAAAAAGAAACATATAAAATATATAATTCCTACAACTATAAACTAAAAGAAATATTTATAAAGTTCTAAGTAAAATAAATATAAAATATATATATATATATATATATATATATATATATATATATATATATATATATATATATATATATATATATATATATATATATATATATATATATATACAAACTAAAAACTACTAGAAAAATATATATAAATTAATTAAAATAAAAATCTAACAAATTGTTTCTTAAAATACATTAATAAATATTATAAACCCTAAAATAATTTACATAAAGTTTAAAGAAAAAAACATAAATAAGAGGGGGTATGTATAGGAATCATTTGGGCTGTAGGCCCATCATCCCCACGAGGCAACATGAAGGGTGGTATCAAATCAAAACAAATAAAAACAATGTGAGGGGCTTCGAAGCCCATTACCAAATCATTCCCATGGTAGCCTAACACTGAAAACCGTTTTAATGATCAAAACACTGTAAACGACAATAATAAATAAAAGGAAGAAACAGAGGCAAATTAAGCAATGGCTTGCAACCTTCTTGTCTTAGTATTCGTTTGCTCTGTCTCCCTCTCATTGTTCCGGCTTCATCTTCTTTCTTTTCTTTTTCTTCTCATATTCTTGTTTTTGTTTCCTCTCTCTCATTTTGTTCATGTTTGGATTTTGAGAAAGGGTGTTGATGTGGATTGGGATTTAGAGTTGGTTGGAGATTGGAAACTGGAGAAAGACGAATGGGTTTTTTTGAATCAATGGAGGTTATGGTTGAAGTTCTGGGTTGCGGTTCGAAAACGGGTTCCGTTTTAGAGTGTGGGTTTTGGTTTGTTGTTTGGGTGTTTGCCAAATCTGGGTTTGCTCTGTTTTTTGTTGGTTGAAGGTTCGTTGGTTTGAACTTCTGGGTATCAGATGAAGATTGAGGGTTTGTTAGAAGGGATGAAGTTTGAAAATGGAAGAACGAAAAACGGGTTGATTTTCGTAGTGCTTATGGGTAGTGAGAATGATTATTAAGGTGAGTACTGAAAATCTGAAGCAAAAATGATGGTTGAAGAAGTTTAACCCATGGTATTTATGGGTTTTGTTTGAAGTTTGGAAGAGTTTTGTTAAAGGCAGAAAGAGGGATAACTTCAAGGTTGAAGAAGGAGGAAAGTCTCAGACGGGTTCATGTTGATTTCTGAAGAATGGTAT
Source organism: Lathyrus sativus (assembly GCA_963859935.3). NCBI lineage: Eukaryota > Viridiplantae > Streptophyta > Magnoliopsida > Fabales > Fabaceae > Lathyrus > Lathyrus sativus. Next base: position 66,175,271 of record OZ012739.1, on the reverse strand, counting down.
GAAGGTGAGCTGAGATTCGGAGGTTCATGGTTGGTGGCTGCTGAGAGCGGCTAGGGTTAGGGTTGGAGGCTCTTGGAACGGCTAGGGTTGTGTATGAAGTTGGGAGATGGTGAATAGTGGCTTTATATATAACATCCCCAGCTTGTGAGTTCGTTTCTCCCTTATCAACAAGGAGTGAATTGGTATTCTGGAAAAAAACAACGTCTGGGGTTGTACGGATTCTTTTTTTTGCCAAAGTTTTGTCATTTTCAACTCTCTCTGCTTTTTTTGCCAGTTTCAAATCCTTTGTGGTCCCCAGCTGATAGCTACGTAACAATGTCCCCCTTCTTTTTTCTTGCTTTGAAATTCTCTGTTTTTGCGATTGGCCTCAAAGTAACTTTACTACAGGCTGCGGATTATTGCATATGGCATGTATTTGTTGCTGCAAAAGTTGTACGTACTTGCTGCTTGTGGAGGTGCTACGTTCGCGCGAGGCTGGTGCCTGAAGGATTCTGATTCCGTATTATGAGGGTGAATGCTGGCTAAGAGACTTAGTGGTAGCTACAGATGGAGTTGACAAAATCAATCTTTAATTTACCCATGTGCTTGCTATTTCTTTATTATTATTTCTTTGCAGCTGTTAATAAAGAAAGAATAAATTGGGCTTGCAGTGTGATTTTTCTTTAATTTTGTGCTGAAGGGTGACTTTGCAGGTGGTGTGCGGGTTTATGCGGTGCGTAGCAATTTCATGATGGTTGTGCTTTACAAGCGACTGGCTGAGACGTTTTACGAACCAGACTGAAACCAAATCCTGCCATACTTGCCTCTTGCTGAAGTACTGACAACCATTTTATTGAGAAGAACAAAGGCGTTGAATAACCGGAACACAGAGTTGCAAATTTTCTTCGAAGCCGGTGTTGGAACATGTATCAAACTTATGGTTCTGCCTGCACTGAAAGTGGTAATAAGTTTTTTCAACAATGTTCCAAACATCTCTAGATCACCACCCCAACAACATATGTATTTCCAACATCAGCAGCAACTTTGAAGAGATTTGTAATTCTGGAATGTGTTGGCAGCTAAATGAAACATTTTCTTGAAGCAGGATATGAGCTGTTATGAAATTGGTTGGAATTTTCGGTTTTATGGGTGAATGCTTCGTGGTTCTAAATATTTACAAATCCTATTGTAAACTGTAGCATAAACTTCTGGAAACTCAAAGGGTCCTACCACATCAACATTCTGATCCATGTAAGTTTCACATCATATCCTCATTTCTCTTCATTCAAAATTGATAAAATGAGGGCTTTGATTATTTTCTGCATATTTCCGTTTTCCCTGCATTGTTCTAGTATGTCTGCGGTGCATACTTGTGAGGAATTATATTATGTTGTGGATACTTTCAGGGATTTGTCTATGTGGTAATTTAGATGTGAACTATATTATTGAAATCCTTTGTGAAGTCGTAGCTCATGATTATGGAAATTGCATTGCAATGGCTGAAATCATGTTGAGATTGTGTCTTGAAATCTTGACTCTGGAAGTTTGTCCACTTTTCTAACTGAAAACTTCCTCACTGCATTTTGTTTCATGTGTACATGAGAGAGGACAATGATTGGCTTGATAGAGCCGCTCTTCATGGAATGGCAAACTCAGCATCACAGACTACTTTGAAGGGCGAAGACGATGTAATTATGGTGGGCGTGTGAATCATACTATCATGATTGCTGTAAGATGCAGTGTAGTTCCTGTAAGATTTTCGTGGCTGCTAACACTTATGATACCCTTGTCATGTAGGTTTAAAAGATGATTTTTCTTCTATTTCTTCACTTTATGCAGAACGTTTTCGGATGCGGTTGCGCTTCTGAACTCGGGGAGTGCTTGGCGAAGGGTACTAGAAAAAGGGGGATAGAGCACGCCGGCCAATAGATATTCGGTGCGGAAGGCACGCCAAAGATCAAAGGGTGATAAGGACCGAAACAAATTCTTCACCGGGGATCCATTTTCGCTTTGGCTTATCGAAATCCATCCACCTTTAGTGATTGCCTTGTCATGACAGAGTTTTTTCTTGGTCAAATTGAAAATGTAATCTATTTGATAGCTTCATAATTAACAGTAATGTTGTAGCATAGGAAGTTTCATGTAGGGAATGTTCAAGTTGTGTTGTGACGACATGGTTTGTATGCTGGAAAAAATGTAGATTGTAGAGTGTGTATGTATACATGGCATGGGTTCATTTAATGAAATAGGTGTCATTCTCATGTTCAACTTGGTTATTATTTGCTGCTGCAAGATGTGATTTGCTTGCTTATCATGGTGTGGGCTTTGTAGCAATTTTTGAAGGTTTTAGTGTCAAATGGACCCATTTTTATATTTTTTTTTGGTAATTCAAATGGGCTTGAAATAAACTCTTACTATCCATTGTTGATTTGAACTTGATTTATCTTGAATGTCACTTGGTTTATGATTAATACTTGACATTCCTAGACAACATTGTGCTTGTTCATGGATGGATGTAGAAACAAAAGTCCCCTGCACCACAACATCATTCCTGAACCTCTAAAAATAACTTGAAGATGATGAAAGCATTATGAATCAACTAAATCATTTCTTAGAAATCAAACTTGAACAGTGGGACCAAAACAAACCCATGTTGAACTTTTCCATTCGAACCAAAATCTTCACTATTGGTCAAATGAACCTCCCTTGAAAATGAATTGAACCCTGATGATCTTTAATCATGAAACACCTGACTTTTCCATAGCCTGATGAGTTGAGAACAAGTAAAAATACTTGTTTGACCAAGATGAGGTCAAACTTCACTTGAATTCCAACCATTACTACCCTTGACTTGATCACTTTGCTTGACAACTTGATTTTGACACAGAAATCCTAATTCAAACCTCGACCACACAATACCTGAATTAATGCATCCTGAAAGCAACAACATATTTTTGGATTTTCTGAATGATGGTTAGTGGGTAAATGTACAGATGGAGGATACATATATGGGTACGACAAATTTGGGGTATGACAGATGCCCCTATCTAATTGGCTTATGTTGCACCCCAAATTTTGGCCCCTTAGATTCTCATCATCATTTTAGGAGCATACTCATGAATTATCTAACTTTAACCCAATGCAAGTTTGTCTTTGGCAAATTACAGATGAATCAGGGTTTCGTGCAGTCAAAATCGAAGCTTCAGGGTTTGTGATTAGTCAATGTTTTGGGCTCATTAAATTAGGAAACAAGGACAAGGGTATCATATAATGTCAATTAAGAAGCCAATTTGAGGTTGTTACCCCAGAATTCAGAGCAGTGCATTTCAGAGCACCTGAATAGGGTTTTTGACCAGTAAAAGTCAACTGTAGTTTGACTTTGATGTTGGAAGATGTTTAAATGGTGGAATTATGATTCATGAAGTTAATATAGCTTAATAAAGTTCATCCAAGAAGTTTCAAAGTCTCAGGATGCCCAGAATGTCAAGAGGCGACTCGGTAATCACCGATCGGTCGTACGGTTGACCAAAAAGTCAACTCTCCAAATTTTAGGAATTGGAATTCAAGTTGTGAAACAAAATTTTTCCTTATTTCATATTGGACTTGCATATCAATTTTCATGACCATTGGATCAAGGATGAAGGAGTAATCGAAAAATCGGGAAATTAGGGTTTTGAAAGGGGCTAAACCATAACTCCTTAACCACACATCCAATTGAGTTGGTTCAAAGCTCATTTGGAGGCTCTTGACAAATCCTACAAAAGTCTCTAAGTGGTCCATGATCAGAAAATGCATAGATTTAGAGTTATGATCAAATTCATTTCTAGAGGGGAAAAAGACTTAGAGAAAGTTTATTTTTAAATTCATTTTTTAGAAACTTTGGAAGGATTTTTGGCTAAGTTCCTTTGGGAAATTGAAACTCATGAAAACATGAATGTTTTAGAGCTATTTGAGGGCTTTCTAAAAAGTACTAGCACATCTCAAAAGGATTTGTGAGCTGAAAGTTATGCTCATGGCAAGTTGGTGGTTTTTCACTTTAGTCCCACATTGCCCAATTTCAAAAATCACTTCCTTCATCAAAATTGACCAATTCTAACTTGTGAATCCTATTGTATCTGATATGTAGAAGGTTTGTAACCCAAGAGAACCAAGGAAATGCATAAATATGGAAAAAGACAAGCTTTGCAAGTAGCTTGCAAGTTGCCTTGCAACTTGCCTTCAAAAGTGAAAAGTAAGCATGAGGTGTAAAGCCAAGTCTGAAACAGCCATGATACTACACTCTAGCCTGCACTTAGCCACACTAAACTCATCATTTTTCTTGACTAATGAGGCCTGCCTTGCAGCCAAGGAAACCCCTTGTGGAGGTTTGATTTTAAAAGTTCAAAACCTTTCTTCAAAGTGAAGAAACCTCCAAATCTGCCCCAAACCACTTCCTTGCATATAAATAGAGCCCTCCCCACTTCATTCTCAACACAAAATACATTCTAAAAACCAGAAGAAACCTCTGCCCTTGTGCAATTTGCCTCAAAACTTCAAAACCACAAAATCACCAAACTTATCAAAAAGTACCAAAAATCTGTCTTGGTGCAAGGGCTGCCAAACTCATTTCTCTACATTAAAACACCCCAACAATCATCCACACAATCCCTAAATATGGTATAGAAGGTGTCTAAACCATTAAACCATCCAAAAACTTCACCAATCAAAAAGTCAACTTCATCACCAAGTTACTTTGACCAAAAGCCACAAATCCTACCAAATCTTGTTCTAGACATTTACTTGGTGTTTTAATCATCCTAACACCTCTCATATAGTATTTATCAACTGTCCAAAGTGCTAGAAATCATTGGTGGATTGCATTTCTCCATTTGTCATCATATTTGCATATTGCTTCAAAGAGAAGAAAGAACTCAAGGCAAAAAGGTAGATTGAAGTTCTCTGGGTTTCTTGATTATTCTAGCTTGTTCAACAAAGTCTACAAGAGGTATGTAGCTTATAAACATTGCCCTTTGCGTCATTTTCTATATTTTGGCATTTTTTGAGCTTGTGGTAATATTGAAAAGTATCATTTTTCTGTCATATGCAAAATCCTGTTTTGAAGTTGATGTGTTTAATTTATGAGTTGGATCATAATTGGTTTCTTGATTATGATGAGTACCTGTGAGTAGTATGACCTGTTCTTATTTGTTTTGTTGCTTTTCACAATCAAATGCATCATTAGAGCTCACCTTGTCATTTCATTTACAAACTGATACCGTTTTTTAACATAGACTGTTTTGAGTCCTAATATTTGCTTGAATCCATTCCATAACATGTGTATGAGATATGTGTATGACTTGCTTGACCTAGGGAGGCTTAGAACTGAAAATGAACATTCATGCCTCAAAATACCTTTTTTCTTGCAGCTGTGTTACCAGTCTTGGTAACAATTTGTTTTTGGTCCTAATTTGTGCTCATACTCATCCTATATCATGAATACAATGTGTTTGTATGATGGAAATAACCTGAAAATGTTCTGAATTTGAATCTCATATTCTGCTGCACTTCACACACATCCATTTGCACATGAAACACCACTTTTTCACCACAGTCAGTTTTGGCCACATACCATGATTCCATCTCATCTTATATCTTATATACAATGTGTGTGTGTAATTAAAATGACTTGCAACTGTTTTGAACAAAATCTGCACGTTTTCATGCACTTTCACAAATACAATTGCACATGAGCACCACTTTTTCACACCAGTTGGTTTTACATTAAAACTTTTATATAATTTCACTGGTATGTATATTTGTGGTATGTGTATATGAATCTTTGGTTTGATTATGCCTCAAAACTGCAATTTCACTTCTTCATGCATCATGTTCACAATAATGGCCACTCAAGTACCATTTTCATGATAGCTTTCTTTTTGGCTTCAAATTATGTTCATAATCATTCAATATCATGTATAGGCAATGTGTGTATGTTTGGTTTGATGAAAAACCAACTGTGATATGAACTGCACATTTTCTTGCACTTTCACAAGACACGTGTAAAACAGCCTGAACACAAAACCTCACACTACTTTGCCTTGCATCAATTCAATCATTTGAATTAATTTGAGTGTATATTTGTAGCATGATAGTGTGTTTGAATTGAATTGAAACCAGCTGCAACCTTGGATTGACATCATCATGCATTGCATGATTTTGCAGCTCCCATACACTATTTTGATCTATTGGTTTTGGATAACATTCTCCTGTTGAGGCACATTTTATACCACATTTCAAGCTTGTTCAAACCATCAATCCCTTTTAAAATCATCTGTTATAGTCTATGGCTGCAAGGTTGCCTTTTCAAACATTACACTAGCATGACCATGCCTTTATCCATTCTGTTGTGTTTTGATCCAAAATAAATATTGGAATTCACTAAATGCATCATGTATAATATGTTCAGGCTTTCATTTGGTTGTAATAACAGTTGGTTTATGTTTTGGGATTTCAAAATGCATAAAAGTGTTCACTTGCATGTGCTTTCGAGTTTTTAAATATAAGAATTATCTGAAGAAACCAACATCACCATCGTGTTCCTCATGTTTTTCTAGTCAAGATTGATATAAATTTCATCGCGTTTGGTTAAGAATCGAGAAAGTTACGAGTGAAAACGTAAATCGTATTTTGAGTGTTATTTTTGCCCAGAAATTCCAAGTGAATATCCCTTATATATTTAAGGGGTGGCATCAATCAACGGATGTATAGCCACCCCAGTGGTAAGACCATTATGCCAAACACGCCTTGCACGCCTTGTACCTGAGTTCGACCCTTGAGGAGGGCAACTCTTTTATTATTTTTTGTCATTTTTCACTCCATTTTCAAAAATTCTTATCTCTCTCAATTTTAATCGTTTTTCACCCGTTCTTTTTTTATTGTGTTCATCTTGATGTTAACTTTCATGTCATATTTTTTATTTTCATGTTTGACAAAATTTTCATCTCTTTTTGACTTCGTGCAAGTTAAGTGCATTTTACGTTCGTTTACGCATGTGCAAATGAATTTTTCTTTGGTTATACTTGAATTTGTTTGTGATACTTGCTTGTATTTATATCCTTCTATGTTAGTTAACATGCTAGGATTTTATTTTTTGGTTGTTACCATGTTCCCTCTGTTGAATGTAATTGGACTCGATCTGTCGTCACAGTTCCTGTTAATTCATCTGCTTTGATTGTCATCAATGCACCTTCATCTTTATCATTCCACATGTTTATTTAATGGTTGTCACCATGAATATGCCTTTATCATGTTGTTAATTTTCTTGTTGTTTTCTTTCCCCAAGTGATGAAGCTTGTTAGCTCTCATCCAGTTGCCTCCCCTGTCTACTTCCAAAGGAAAAGTCTGTCCATCTGACCCTCATGTCAGGGATACATCTCTTATCCCTCTCTTGACTTTGTTAAGTCACTTTAACCCTATATTAGAAGCCATTAGAATTTGCTTCAAGTCTAAGAAACTCACCTTTACTAGGAGTTTTCTTCAATTAGAACCCTAGGATAGAGTTTGTCAACTCTGTGTAAGAATCATCATCATCATTTCTTACTTCCCCTTTTGAATATTACAACTTAGAATAGGGAGTTTAGTCAAACACCACACAAACATTGCCATGTTTGTTCCCCCCTGAACCTTGATCACAATCAAGTGTTCTTCCCCCCTTGTGAGGTGAACTACGATTGCTCTGATTCTATCCTAGTTAGGATACGTAGGCAGAAGATGCGACGTCTTTGCGAGCAAACTTAGTGTATATAACTTTAGGTTTCAAATCATATCTTTTCCCAATCCATAATACATTTTCACAAACTTAGCAAGCAATCAAACAAAAGGTTCCTGTGGAGTACTACAGATGCTTAGGGTGCTAACACCTTCCCTAGGTATAACCAACCCCCGATCCCCGAATCTCTTAAGCGTTGTCGTTACCTCGCGAAAAAGGTTTTTCTTTCTTTAGACCTTTCCTTTGGATAAAATAAAGTTAGGTCGTAAAAGAATTACGATTCAAGTTAATTAAATAGCTTGATATCCAATTTTAACCGCAACAACTTAGACCAAGTAAAGTGAATTGCTATGGAATTCACTCTTTCGAGGTAGAAGTCAATTAGATATGAAGAAAACACTGAATTTGTCCAAAAAGAAAGGTAAATGTTCGGGAATTGAAATACTGGATGAGACATACCTTTGAGCAAACTATGAAAGACCAACAAAAGGTCGCCATCACCAAATGGATAATGGGACGAAACATACACGACCACTATCACCAAAAGGATGATAGGACAAACACACACTGCCCTGACATCAAAAGGATGTAGAGGATCCATTACCAAAAGGATAACGGAGAACAAGCTAGTCATGACACCAAAAGGATGCCAGACCCAACACCAAAAGGATGATGGGGCGAAGAAAAATCAACCCTAACACCAAAAAGGATGTAGGGGATTCATTACCAAAAAGTATAATGGAAAAACACGCTAGTCATGACACCAAAAAGGATGTCAGACCCATCACCAAAAAGGATGATGGAGCGGAAACGCTAACAACCCTAACACCAAAAAGGATGAAGGGGATCCATTACCGAAAAGGATAATGGAAAAACACGCTAGTCATGACACCAAAAGGATGTCAGACCCATCACCAAAAAGGATGATGGAGCGGAGACGCTAGTCATGACACCGAAAAGGATGTCAGACCAATCACCAAAAACGCTAGTCATGACACCAAAAAGGATGTCTGACCCATCACAAAACAGGATGATGGAGCGAAACACAAACAACCCTAATACAAAAAAGGATGAAGGGGATCCATTACCAAAAAGGATAATGGAAAAACACGCTAGTCATGACACCAAAAAGGATGTCAGACCCATCACCAAAAAGGATGATGGAGCGGAAACGCTAACAACCCTAACACCAAAAAGGATGAAGGGGATCCATTACCAAAAAGGATAATGGAAAAACACGATAGTCATGAGAACAAAAAGGGTGTCAGGCCCATCACCAAAAAGGATGATGGAGCGGAAACGCTAACAACCCTAACATAAAAAAGGATGAAGGGGATCCATTACCAAAAAGGATAATGGAAAAACACGCTAGTCATGACACCAAAAAAGATGTCAGACCCATCACCTAAAAGGGTGATGGAGCAGAAACGCTAACAACCCTAACACCAAAAAGGATGAAGGGGAACCATTACCAAAAAGGATAATGGAAAAATACGCTAGTCATGACACCAAAAAGGATGTCAGACCCATCACCAAAAAGGATGATGGAGCGGAGATGCTAGTCATGATATCGAAAAGGATGTCAGACCCATCACCAAAAACGATGATGGAGTGGAGACGCTAATCATGACACCGAAAAGGATGTCATACCCATCACCAAAAAGGATGGTGGAGCGAAACACAAATAACCCTAACACAAAAAAGGATGAAGGGGATCCATTACCAAAAAGGATAATGGAAAAACACGCTAGTCATGACACCAAAAAGATGTCAGACCCATCACCAAAAAGGATTATGGAGCGGAAACGCTAACAAACCTAACACCAAAAAGGATGAAGGGGATCCATTACCAAAAAGAATAATGGAAAAACACGCTAGTCATGACACCAAAAAGGATGTCAGACCCATGACCAAAAAGGGTGATGGAGCGGAAACACTAACAACCCTAACACCAAAAAGGATGAAGGGGATCCATTACCAAAAAGGATAATGGAAAAAAACGCTAGTCATGACACCAAAAAGGATGTCAGACCCATCACCAAAAAGGATGATGGAGCGGAGACACTAGTCATGACACCGAAAAGGATGTCATACCCATCACCAAAAAGGATGATGGAGCGGAGACGCTAGTCATGACACCAAAAAGGATGTCAGACCCATCACCAACAAGGATGATGGAGCAAAACACAAACAACCCTAACACCAAAAAGGATGAAGGGGATCCATTACCAAAACGGATAATGGAAAAACACGCTAGTCATGACGCCAAATAGGATGTCAGACCCATCACCAAAAAGGGTGACGGAGCAGAAACGCTGACAACCCTAACACCAAAAAGGTTGAAGGGGATCCATTACCAAAAAGGATAATGGAAAAATACGCTAGTCATGACACCAAAAAGGATGTTAGACCCATCACCAAAAAGGATGATGGAGCGGAAACGCTAACAACCTTAATACCAAAAAGGATGAAGGGGATCCATTACCAAAAAGGATAATGGAAAAACACGCTAGTCATGACACCAAAAAGGATGTCAGCCCCATCACCAAAAATTATGATGGAGCGAAGATGCTAGCCATGACACCGAAAAGGATGTCAGACCCATCACCAAAAAGGATGACGGAGCGAAACACAAACAACCCTAACACCGAAAGTATGAAGGGGATCCATTACCAAAAAGGATAATGGAAAAACACGCTTGTCATGACACCAAAAAAGATGTCTGACCCATCACCAAAAAGGATGATAGAGCGGAAACGCTAGCTAATACGACAAAGAAGGATGATAATAACTCCCACGAGGAACTCCCATGGTCCTGCATAATATGCCTCTGACCGGGATGAATTTTGCTTTCGATACTCCTTAATTCCGTGGAGGGCCCACGTTTGCAGATAATGCCCCTGACTGGGATGATGATCACATTGAAGCTCTTGAATTTGTCCAACAAAAAGTTGCACACTTCGTGGGGAACACCCACGGTCTTACGGAGAATGCCCCTGACTGGGCTGATATAGCCTTGGAAATCTTCGAAATTTGACCTTGAACTCTGATCTCGTATATGTGAATGATTAGTGATAATGACGTTCCATAAATGGAAATGCAGATGCAAATGCTAGAATGCAAAGATGCAAGAGCTGGGGGAGTATGATATGATTCTGGGTATGCATATGATACAAAAATGATTATGAAGTCGAATGTGATGCGTATGATACATATGATTTCAAACGGGTGATTGGAAATGCAGGTGCCAACGTGGCGGACTTCGGTAGTTGCCAATGTAGATTGGACTTTGGGTTATGTGAGAAAGTGAAGGTACGACTCCCCGACATGCGTCTTGAACTCAACAGTTGCTGACGAAAATGAACTTGCTTGAGTAACTTGCCCCAGAGTTTCAAACTTGCCCTAGTATGATCTTTGGGAAAATTCATCTTGAAAAGATGGTAGCTTGCCATGAGACGGCCTCGAGATGGCTTTCCCCAGAATTTGTATCATGAAAGGATTCATCCTTGATCAACCTACTCTTGGTGGTTGGCTTCAATACATTTTTGGAGTAGCTTGCTCTTGAAAGAGCGTTGAAGCGACTTAACTTGTCCTGAATGAGCACTAGAGGGATCCGCCCTTAAGTTAAAGAAATTCTGGGTGGCCTGCCCCTGATTGGTACCACGAAAGGATTCATCATTGTTTAACCGATTCTCATGGTAGTTGACTTCGACATACTCTTGGAGTAGCTTGTCCCTGAAAGAGCGTGGAAGCGACTTAACTTGTCTTGAATGAACATTGGAGGGATCTGCCCTTAAGTCAAAGAAACTTTGGGTGGCATGCCTCTGATTGGTATGATTCACTTTTGATCCACCGCTTCTTGAATAATTTGCCCCATAATCAACCGTTGTTTGGGGATTTTCCTCAGACTGATTGATTCCATACTTACTAGACGTCAACGCCTCAGATCCATAGGGTTACAAAGTATGCTTGATTCTGATCCAGACTGCTGAATAATCCAGTCCTGTTTGATTGCTTCGTGTTGGAATTTCCTTAATGCCAACTACTGACTTATAAATAAAATTGTTTGTTCAAAAATGGTAGTTTTAATGCAAAGTTCATGCAAGTTTTGAAAGAAATACCATTTATTAAGTGTCGTGATAGTGAGACGAATGGACCGTTAGTCCTAACGTTGTGCTAATTTGATTGGTGTGAAAGATATAGCAAGGATAATGGCACCAACGCTGATGATTAGCAAATATACGGGGAGTCAGTTTACTCAACCTTACGATAATATGCTTTCAGAATAAACCTCGCCTCAATTAGGTCTTTCGAGGGTTGTAACGCGGCTTGGTTCACGGTTTGTGAAGCAAAGGATATTAGGCTCAAAGTTTGATTTGTACCCACCCCTTCTTCTCGATGATCTCCATACCTACGTTCAGTTAATTCTGCGCATGTTTGATGGTTCAAGGTTTGCTCGAGATGGTAGTCATCTTATTTGGTTTTTTGATGGATGTCAGCGACCCCCTTTTGATTTGGGTGGCCACTGAATTTTATTTTGTTTTCGTTGAGGGTTTGAGGACCTCTTTTGCTTTTGTTTTTAATCCCTAACTTTTGCATGGACTGATTTTGATTGTCAGATCCATCGGGATTGCCTTGATTTTTTCCTAAGTCCCTTTTCAGGTGCTTGACTTAGCAGGCTTTCGATTTTTTTGGATTTTGTTGGAGGATAGTGACTGCCATGTCAAGGGTCATTGATGAACGACCGTCATGTCTTTGGATTTTTCTTTGTTGATTTGAGCTCATAACTGGATTAACTGAACACTACCCCGCCCCAAGTTGAGTGTTAAGGGTTTAAAAGTCTGAAAGAAACTCCTACTTCTAGGCTCAAAGTGGTTGACTAGGGATTAACTCCTTATATCTATGGTGTTTAGGGGATTTGAAACAATGCCTGTACATCATCGTCAAGGTTTTATCCGAAAGCATACGATTTGCAATTGTGGGGATTTCGTTTTCGTCATCCTCCCTCCAATCTTTGCTAAACAACAATCATGAAGTGGAGTGGATAAAAAGTGTATGTGTCTGTGATTGTGATAAATGGAAAAAATGAGTGAATACGATGTGATTGATTCGAAAAATACATAATCATTTCATTAATATCACCATTCAAAACAACAATGTTTAAACACAAGTAGAAATTAACAAGAAGTAAACTACAAATGCAAATGATAAAAAGTGCCCAATAACTGCCAATGTTGAGGTCGTCTACCTGTCTGGACCACTGGCTTTGGGAGATGACCCTTGAAATCTTTGAGCTTTAGACAGCTGAGAGGTTGACATGGATGACCAAACATCCCTCTGGAAATGATATGTGCCCTTTGTCAATCAATTGTTGCACTTTGGCCTGGAAGGCTTTGCATTCTTCAGTCGAGTGCCCCTTGGGTCCTCCATGATATCCACACTGAACATGGGTATTGTACCCGAGAGGGTAAGGCTCTGGAAAAGGCTTGAGAGTCTTGGGCTCCACCAAAGAATTTTGAATTAGATGCGGCAGAAGCTGACTCTGCGACATAGGGACTGGATGAAGAGGAGCATTCCTTCTTTCCAAGTTGTTGCGAGGCCTCTTCTGATTTTGACGTTGATGGTTTTGTTGCTGAGGAACATAAGGTTGTTGGTACTGATTAGGGTATTCCTCACGTCCAGGCCCTTTCATCCTCAGATTTGGCCCAGGAACAGGCAATAGCTGTGGGCATGGAGATTCTAAAACCAAAGATTGTAAGATACACTCCTGACCTGATGCAGCTTCAGGGGAGAAAGCAGGGGTATCCACTTCTTTTACAGCAACTGGAATAAGCCCACCTGGAACTCTCATACCGCTTGGCGTGAACTCAAATGCTTTTGAATCGATTAAATCTTGAACTTCGTGTTTAAAAGTTTTGCATTCTTCCACATTGTGGCCCGGTGCCCCAGAATGGAAATCACAATGGGCACTTGCATCGTAGCCGGGTGGTGGCTTACCAACACACGGAGCCAGAATCCGAAGTTCAACCAATCGAAATTGAAGCAAGAGCTGCAACAACTGAGTATAAGTCATAGGGATTCGGTCGAAGCTTCTCTCGGGTCGCTTCGGGCTCTACGCATACCTCATAATCTTAGGGTTGTCTTGGGAAACAGGAGGTAGCTGCTGACGGGGAAACCTTGGAACCTTAGGTTGTGAAAAATATCTACGAGGCGTATCGCGCTCTTGAAGATATTCCACAGGTACAGGTTGAACGATCATTTCTGCTGCGACTTCAGGCCTAAGATTTCCGTCATTTCTTAGCAAATTTCCAAGACTTCCAAAATCTGGCCCATCTGAGTTTTCAGCTAATGGACTTCTTCCTTGAGCATTTTTTGAGCTTGACGCAAAGCTCGCATATCCACCATGGATTGTCCCATATGGCTTCGGACTTCCTTCAACTCTGCTTGAATCTACTCCATAGACCGCTTCTGCTCCGTAGCTATCTCGGCTTGTATTGTCTGACTTTATCTTTCAAGGTGTCTACGTTCCTCTTGCTTCAAATGCTTCACAGCTCTTACAAGTTCAATGGGAGTGTCGGGAAATCAACTGCGGGTTATGAATAGAGGATGGGTAAGCCCTCGGTATCTGGTTAGGGAAGAAAATGCAAAATTATGCAGAGATGCTTTATGCAAATGCAATGCAATGAGTGCACACGAGAACAGGTCCACATCCAGGATCAAGGTCACAAATCCTGCAAGACAACAACAAAAGGCATCTCTCCCATCGGGTGGGTCATCTATTGGTTTATAAGAGGGTATCCTAAAGGCCTTTAAACAAAGTCCCATGAACTAACCCTCAAAAGTTTCCCATCAGAACGACTACTCGTAAGACGGTAATCCCTTCAAAGGATGAACACAGAGTTATGTTTTAGTAACCTTCGAAATAAGGTTCTACAAAAGGTCCTCAGAGTCACGGACTCCCAGGTTGGAAATAAAGACGCCATTACGACTACACGTAAGACATAATCATCACAAAGGGGTCTCATCTGAGCGGTGGGATTCGATCCAACTCAACGAGTCCTAAGTCTCGCAAATCAGAAAGAAACCACCTCCTAATCTTAGTGTATACTCGAAAAGCTCGGGTAGAAAGCTTTTATCCTCACAAACTAACCCAATAAACCCAACCGGTTAGAGAATAAAGCATAGACAATAAAATCAAACGAAATCACAAATGCGACAAATAAACTAGGCTTGGCTTGCTAGGTGTCCCCAGCAGAGTTGCCAGCTGTCGCTACTCGAAAAATGCATCGTGCAACGACGGGGAGGCGAAAAATATAGACAGAAGAGTCGCCACCGAAATTTATTTATCCCATGAGGGGAAAGGAAAATATCGAGAAAACCTTAAGAAAGAAATGGATAAGATGGTCTCGCGACCAAGAACGGGTTCGGAAGCCGGTTTTGCAAGGGGAAGGTATTAGCACCCCTCGCATCCAACGTACTCGATGAGAACCATTTGTTTGTCGATGTGTGATTATATTTGCTAAAATATTATGCTATAAAAGAGTGTTCTTATGGGTAAAGATAAGCGTTTAGAAATAGGGAAAAAGGAGAAAATGGGGATGAAAGGAGAAAGAACAGACTCGATAGGACTTCGCAGTCCTAGGCCTACGTATTCTCAATAGACATGAGAAAGTCAGAGTCGACGTAGTTCGGGGAACTACATATATGGGGGGAATGTGCTCGGCAAGGATTGGGGCCATCGAGCCTACGTATCTTTACTTGAATAAGGAAAGACTCAGAGCAACCGTAGTTCGGCCTACGGTTTGCATATGAGTTTTGGTAGACAATGCTATCGTGTGCATTCTAGCAGTTTAGGTGTTTTGCTGCTCGCATATGAGGACACTTAAGCGTTACCTGTTTGCGGTAGAATGGACGTAGCATGCCTTTCTGGGAAAGGGTGGAAAAGAGAAAAGGGTGCTCGCTAGGATATCGCAATCCTATGCCTACGTATTCTCAACATGCAAGAGAAA
The DNA here is from genome assembly GCA_963859935.3 of Lathyrus sativus. NCBI lineage: Eukaryota > Viridiplantae > Streptophyta > Magnoliopsida > Fabales > Fabaceae > Lathyrus > Lathyrus sativus. The sequence continues at coordinate 66,159,536 of OZ012739.1, read as the reverse complement.
TCAGAGCAACGTAGTTCGTGCTACTATGGATAACTGGTGTTTTTGTGGATGATATTATCGTGCGCGTTCTAGCAGTTTAGGTGTTTTGCTGCTCGCATGTGAGGACACTTATGCGTTACCTGTTTGCGGTAGAACGGACGCAACATATCCTTTTTGAAAGATTAGTTTTCACCATGCGAGGCAAGAAGTCATGTTTAATTTGGCGAGGTTGTTTTTAGGGGTGAGATAGGTCCTCAGATAGTAACCTCTTGCAGGTAGTACCCAATTCTTTATCTCAATTTTTTTTTGTTATAAAAAGGTGTGGCGAACGTAGCGTCTTTGTATTGAAAGACGAGTATCAAAACCACACACACTACAGTGAGTATCCTGACACTCGGAGAGGAAGAAGACTACACTCAGTCCTCTCTCCTTAATTCAATACAAAGAGAACTTCATTCTCTTATTAAGGATATTTTTGGTTTAAAAATGGTAAGTGCTTTTGCGACAGAGAACCCTACGGTAAACGTCAGCACTCGGGATAGGAGAAGGCCTATGCCTAACCACTCCACGACCATTCAAGTTTTTGTTAAGAAAAGAGTTTGAAAAAAGCACTCGGTACAGGACTGAGGTTTTAGGTGGGAAAGGTTGCGAAAGGAAGTTGTGAAAGTGAGAGGTGGTGAATAAAGGCGCGTCTTCATATTGAAATACGAGTATCGAGACCACCCACACTACAGTGAATATCCTGATACTCGGAGAGGAAGAATTCTACACTCAATCCTCTCTCTTTAGTTCAATACAAAGAGAAATCAGTTGCTTTATGGAAGTGTTTTGAAAATGCACTCGGTACGGGGCCGAGGTTTTAGGAGAAAAATGGTTTGAAAATGGACTCGGTACGGGGGGCCGAGGTTTTTGGAGAAAAATGGTTTGAAAATGTACTTGGTACGGGACCGAGGTTTTAGGAGAGAAGGTGGATGGAAAGCGTCTTCGTATGGAAAGCGTCTTAGTTCAATAAAAAGAGAACTCAGTTTATTATCGAAAGTGTTTTGAAAATGCACTCGGTGTGACCGAGGTTTTATGAGAGAAGGTTTGAAAATGCACTTGGTGCACGACCGAGGTTTTAGGAGGAAAGGTGGGAGCGTCTTCGTATTGAAAGACGAGTATCGAAACCACCCACACTACAGTGAGCATCTCGACACTCGAAGAGGAAGAAGTCTACACTTAATCCTCTCTTTTTAATTCAATACAAAGATAATTTATTTCTGAGATGGTTTGATGGTATTTTAAATCGAATCGAGAAAATGTAATGCTAAACCGTCTTAGCTCGACTTATAAGGGAAGCCTAACTATAAGAGGTCGCGTATTAATTTCCGTGCTAAGGACAAGGTAGATAAACGATATTGAGGATCGTTCTCCAATTGAATCGTGTCGCACGGACCGAAACAGAATGGGATCTCGTCTTACGGATACAAGACTTCATTATTCACCACAAGTCAAAATAAAATCGAAAAGATGAAAAGAAGTGAGGAGAGAAAGAAGGTGGTCTCGGATCCAACATTATTCATCAATAATTTGACTGGTAATGAATTACGGAAGTCTCTTCATAGACCAAGAAGATAGAAGTTGAATAAAGTTGGAAAGTGAGAAAGAAAAGAAAGTCGGGAAAACTCAAACCTCGTCTTAATCGCAAACTTTAAGTTAATTTAATCGAAGGGAACCCTCTCGCGATCCCAAAGTAAGAAAAATGACCCAAATGGTCATTCTCCTTAGATTTGAAATAACGAAGGTTTCAACATCCTCGAAAATCAATGTTTGACGAATCAGAGACTTCATCGGCTCGAAAATAAAATCGTGATAGAATGCGAGGTAAGAAAGAAAAGGGTCTCAGATCCAACGATACTTATCAATATCTTGACTTGGTAATTGATTTATGAAAACTTCGTCATCGACCGAAACGGAAAATGGGACAAAATGTCTAATAACAAAAGAAAAAATAGAACTCAACTTCTAAATAGAAAAAAAAAAGAAACATATAAAACATATAAATCCTACAACTATAAACTAAACGAAATATTTATAAAGTTCTAAGTAAAATAAATATAATATATATATATATATATATATATATATATATATATATATATATATATATATATATATATATATATATATATATATATATATATATATATATATATATATATATATATATATATATATATATATATATATATATATATATATATATATATATATATATATATATATATATATATATATATATATATATATATATATATATATATATATATATATATATATATATATATATATATATATATATATATATATATATATATATATATATATATATATATATATATATATATATATATATATATATATATATATATATATATATATATATATATATATATATATATATATATATATATATATATATATATATATATATACAAACTAAAAATTACTAGAAAAATATATATAAATTAATAAAAATAAAAATCTAACGAACTGTTTCTTAAAATACATTAATAAATATTATAAACCCTAAAATAATTTACATAAAGTTTAAAGAAAAAAAAAAGAAATAAGAGGGGGTATGTATAGGAATCATTTAGGTTGTAGGCCCATCATCCCCACGAGGCAACATGAAGGGTGGTATCAAATCAAAATAAATAAAAACACTGTGAGGGGCTTCGAAGCCCATTACCAAATTATTCCCATGGTAGCCCAACACTGAAAACCGTTTTAATGATCAAAGCACTGTAAACTACAATAATAAAAAAAAGGAAGAAACGAAGGCAACAGAAGCAACGGCTTGCGACCTTCTTGGCTTAGTATTCGTTTGCTCTGTTTCCTTCTCATTGTTCCGACTTCATCTCCTTTATTTTCTTTTTCTTCTCATATTCTTGTTTCTGTTTCCTCTCTCTCATTCTATTCATGTTTGGATTTTGAGAAAGGGTGTTGATGTGGATTGGGAGAAAGACGAATGGGTTTTTTGAATCAATGGAGGTTATGGTTGAAGTTCTGGGTTGCGGTTCGAAAACGGGTTCCGTTTTGGAGTGTGGGTTTTGGTTTGTTGTTTGGGTGTTTGCCAAATCTGGGTTTGCTCTGTTTGTTGTTGGTTGAAGGTTCGTTGGTTTGAACTTTTGGGTATTAGATGAAGATTGAGGATTTGTTAGAAGGGATGAAGTTTGAAAATGGAAGAACGAAAAACGAGTTGATTTTCGGAGTGCTTCTGGGTTGTGAGAATGATTATTAAGGTGAGTACTGAAAATCTGAAGCGAAAATGATGGTTGAAGAAGTTTAACCCATGGTACTTCTGGGTTTTGTTTGAAGTTTGGAAGAGTTTTGTTAATGGCAGAAAGAGGGATAACTTCAAGGTTGAAGAAGGAGGAAAGTCTCAGACGGGTTCATCTTGATTTCTGAAGAATGGTATGAAGGTGAGCTGAGATTCGGAGGTTCATGGTTGGTGGCTGCTGAGAGCGGCTAGGGTTAGGGTTGGAGGCTCTTGGAACGACTAGGGTTGTGTCTGAAGTTGGGAGATGGTGAATAGTGGCTTTATATATAACACCCCCAACTTGTGAGTCAGTTTCTCCCTTATCAACAAGGAGTGAATTGGTATTCTGGAAAAAAATAACGCCTGGGGTTGTACGAATTCTTTTGCCAAAGTTTTGTCATTTTCAACTCTCTCTGATTTTTTTGCCGGTTTCAAATCCTTTGTGGTCCCTAGCTGATAGCTACGTAACAATGTCCCCCTTCTTTTTTCTTGCTTTGAAATTCTCTATTTTTGCGATTGGCCTCAAAGTAACTTTACTACAGGCTGCGGATTATTGCGTATGGCATGTATTTCTTGCTGCAAAAGTTGTACGTACTTGCTGCTTGTGGAGGTGTTGTGTTTGTAACACCCCCTTCTATACCCCCAAATAAACAATAATATATACATAGGCACATATAAATTTTATCAGAGTATGATTTAAAATATGGTATAGAAAAGTATGTCACATTATTACCAATAAAAATACTCAACATCTTCTCTATAAAAATATGCAACAGTGGGATAGTTTTCAAAGTAGAGGAACTTAGTCCTTAACCCACGTCTCAATATTTAAAATTAAAGCGGAAGATTAAAACATTTATATTACCTCAAAACATTTGATCACATAAATACATATTATCCAGTTGTTCCTCAATCATTCTTATTACAAAACATCATCAACTGATACATCAAAAATGTATCACAAAAGAATGCTATACAAGCCTAACTACCCCGTGTTACATAATCAGAGCAGTCCGACTCAAAAGAATGAAGCTATACTTCACAAAAGAAACCTTTATCAACCTAATCTGCAATGCCTCATAGAGCATTATAAAACAGCAGAAGGGTGAGAAATATTACCATAATAATCAATGCATAAGATTATATATATACAAGTAACAATTACATATAACCCACATTTCTCACCACAATTAATTCTCATTATCATATTCATCACGTCGTACATATAAACAAATATGAACGCGCATCAAGCATATCCCTTCATGCATATTTCACAATTATCCAAAAACATCCCAGTCACAAGCATGCTTCATATATCAATGACATTTATGCTATGTGACTCAATCACGACTCAATGCAACTCAATGCTATGTGGTACCAACACTTGTTATCATTTTTCGGTTTTTACACTTAAACCGGGTCCACCCTTCTAGACCGATAACAACAAAGCCCGTCCCCTAGGCTTCAAACCCACCCTTCTAGGTTTGGGACAAGCCACTAGTCTCCACGAAACTAGCAAACATTGCTTCTTGACTAAATGATGCATATGCAATCAACCAACAAAAATGCACTTAAGAACGTTCTCGCATCTTAATCCCATGCATTCAAATAATTCATCCCTTCAAGAATTACAACATGATTGCACACACACATATTCATAACAATTCAAGGCATTCACATTCAATACCATCATCACATTCATCAAAATAATGCACACATATCCACGATATGTTCCCATGCATTACATACATTAGCATACAACAATATGCATTCACATACTTATTAGACAATAAACACATATTCGCTAATATGTTCTCATGTATCCCTAATCAATTCAAACAATACACATATCACAATCTAGGATTCATGCCCAAAGGCTACCCACAGTACATCACAATAGTACACAAGCTATTCATATCACATAGGGTTAACATATTTGAACCAAGCAAATAATCATTGGATGGATAAAACAGAAAAGAAACAATGTTGTCCTGCTCGCCACCCTTTTCCTAGCGAATCCATTGGCGAATGCTCGCTGGAACCTTCGCCTGGCGAACTTTCCAGCGAACAAAAGTCAATAGCTACTGACTTGTTTCGCTACCCTTCGCTGATGTACTCGCCTGACAAACCTTTGCCTGGAAAACTTGGCAGCGAAGACCACTGGGAGTTTTCTTGAATTATTCGCCAGCTATTCGCTGGGCTTCGCCCAACGAAGCTTCTCCTTTACTCGCCTGTTGAGAGCCAGCGAACCTGCGATATCAGAACCCTCATTCTGCCCCAAAACTTCTACCCTCGAAAAATCGACCGATTCTCACCGAACCAGTTCCAGTAATCTTAATCCCACATCACCCGACTATTCTACGACATTATTTATAGTTTCTAACCGATTAAACTATGATTCTACCGATTAAATCCAGTTTGCCCTAACTTGAGAAATGGTGAAAACTCACAACAAAACCCAACCCACACATACATAACCACATACATTGACTAAATAATAATGTTTCTTACCCTTAACTTGATTGGATTGAAGCTTGAAGTTGATTCTTGATGATTTCTCCAAGTTTCCCTCTTCTCTTCTCTTTTCTCCTCTTTCTCTATTCTTTCTCTTCTATTTTCTTTCTATCTAATTCTTTCCACTTATCCCTTATATACTTCTATTATTTTCTTTCCTTCCCATTTCTCTCTTCAATTATCTAACAAATAAATCCAATTAATCCAAATCATTAAGATTAATTCCAATAAATAAATTAATTAACATAATTAATTAATTAATGAAATTTGGACTGTTACAACCCTCCCCCACTTTAGGAATTTTTGTCCTCGAAAATGTTACCTGGTTCAAACAGTTCTGGGTAAGACTCCCTCATTTGGCTCTCCAGTTCCCAAGTCACATTTCCACCGGCCGGTCCTCCCCAAGTGACCTTCACCAAAGAAATATCTTTGCCTTGAAGTTGCTTCAACTTCCGATCCTCTATTCGCATAGGTGATGCCTCTATAGTTAGGTTATCTCTCACCTGCACATCATCTGCTTGGACTACATGAGAAGGATCCGCAATGTATTTCCTCAACTGAGATACATGGAATACATCATAGAGATTAGCAAGCGACGACGGTAAGGTCACACGATAGGCCACTTCTCCTATCCTCTGCAAAATCTGATAAGGACCAATGAAACGCGGCATCAACTTACGCGACTTTAATGCCCTACCAACACCAGTCATCGGAGTAACTCGAAGAAACACATGATCTCCCTCTTGAAATTCAAGTGCCTTCCTCCTCTTGTCATGATAACTCTTCTGACGACTTTGAGAAATCCTCATCTTTTCTTGAATCATCTTAATCTTGTCCGTAGTCTGCTGAACTATCTCGGGTCCAACTACAAAACTCTCTCTGGACTCATACCAACACAGTGGCGTCCTACACCGCCTACCATACAATGCTTCGAACGGTGCCATACCAATGCTCCAATGAAAACTGTTGTTGTAAGTGAATTCAATCAAAGGCAAGTAGCTATCCCAAGCTCCTCCTTTCTCCAATACACAAGCTCTCAAAAGATCCTCAAGTGATTGAATAGTTCTCTCAGTCTGACCATCTGTCTGAGGATGATAAGCTAAACACAAACGCAACTTCGTACCCAAATCACTTTGCAAGCTCTCCCAAAATCTCGAAGTAAACCTCAGATCCCTATCCGACAAAATACTAGACGGAATACCATGCAAACTGACAATCCTCTTGATGTATAGCTTTGTCAATTTCTCCAACGGATAATCCATTCGCATAGGAATAAAGTGAGCAGATTTAGTCCATCTATCCACAATAACCCAAATAGCTTCAAAATTACCTGGCGTCCTAGGTAATCCAGACACAAAGTCCATAGAAATGCTATCCCATTTCCACTCGGGAATAAACAACGGTTGCATCAAACCCGGCGGTTTCTGATGCTCAATCTTCGACTTCTGGCAAGTCAATCCGCTACGATGTCCTTCCTCAAGAATACTCTTTTTCATTTCATCAAGATCCGGGACACAAACTCTATCCCGACACTTCATAATACCATTCTCATCAATCCAAAAATCACCACCTTGGCCTTGGTTGATCAAAGTCAACCAATCAACTAAACTCAAATCGGATTTCTGTCCTTCTCGAATTTCTTCCAGAATACCACTCGTAAGCTTCAACATTCCAAGCTTAACCCCATAAGAAGTCTCCTCATACACCAAACTCAAACCACGAAATTGCTCAATCAATTCCAACTCTTTCACCATCATCATCGACATGTGCAACGATTTCCGACTCAACGCATCCGCTACCACATTCGCTTTACCCGGATGGTAATTCAACCCAAAATCATAATCCTTCAAAAGCTCTAACCACCTTCTTTGTCTAGCATTCAATTCCTTTTGATCAAAGAGATACTTCAAACTCTTGTGATCACTAAACACTTCAAATCTCGCACCTGTTGCACCCCAAAATTTGACCAACCGGGTCTCGCATTTGGCTCGAGGTTTCGACGCGTAACCGCATTCGCATCTGCATATTGCATATAGTGCATTGTTCATTTGTTTTGATTTTATCAGGGATCACAGCTCTCGTCTCGTGTTTCAGGTGTTTTTTATCAGTTTTAATAGGTAGAATCGATTTTTGGGATATTTCGGTGCCCGTTTATTTTTACCGATTATTTTTTGTGTCGTTCGGTGTTATTGTGATTTTTCTAGAGTTTATGGGCTATTTTTAGGATTTAATAGGATTTTAAATAGATTTTAATATTTTTAGATAATATAGAATAGTTTTTGTTTTAGAATATTAATAGGGTATTAATAGTTTTAAATAGGATAATATAGATTTCTTTTTAGATAATATAGAGTAATATAGTTTTTAGAATTTTTAAATAGAATTTAATAGATTTTCTTTTAGAATAATTGAATTTTTGAGTATATTTTAGATATAGGATATTAATAGATTTTTTTAAATAAGAGTTAAATAGATTGTTCCTTTATTTTCTTTTATAGAGTTTATAATAAATAGTTTTTTTTTATAGTTTTATTAGAATGTTATTAGAGTGTTATTAGATTAATAGTTAATTGAGTTTTAGGATTAATTGAGTTTAGTTTAGTAATTAGGTCTTAATTAATTAGGATTAATTACTTTAGTTGTAATCAATTAGGTTTATCATTTTTGTATTAATCAGTTTGTTTTTTGCAGTTTTTGGTTACCATTTTCGTTTTGGGCCCAGCTAATTCGCAGCCCAATTCAGTTTTTGGTCCAGAGTATTCAGCAAATGTCCAGCTTTTTCCAGATCTCTCCAGCGCACTCCAGAACGTTCTGGAAGCTTCCAGCTTTTCAGCACTATAAAGGATCACAGGCCACGTGTGGCGCAAAAGATGGCCCCACGCGCATCATCACCATCACGCCACACCTCAGCATGCACTCCCTCTCCATCTGCCACCTCCCACACACGTGGAGGGAATGCATGCCACCACTCCACCCACACGGCCACGTGGCTCCACCACAGCGCTCCGCCTGAAAGCCACCGCCGGCCGGCCTGCATGGCCGGCGGCCACCGCGCTATCACCGGCGAACACCACAACCCCCAGAATCCGGTCACCTTCGTCTTCCCCTCCAATCTTCATCGTTTTCCTCTCATTACCACCATGAACACCACTGCGCCGTCGCCGGAAGCCCCTACATCCCCAGAATCCGGTCATCTTCACCAGGAAATTTCCGTAACCCTCATCTTCCTCCGATCATCCTCCTAAACAACCTTCATCTTCAACCTGCAACCTCCATCTTCACCACCTCAAACCCAGAACACCAGAACTCCAACATTCATCAATCACCGACCTTCATCGTCCTCACCCAGAAAACCCAGAAATCCCCAGAATCACCGGATAAACTTCATTCATCAAGAAACACCGGTTGATCTTCATCACTCACCGTCCGCATCTCCATCAAATCCCCAGAAAATTCATAGATTCTTCGTACCACTATCGTGTTCATCAGGAATTCTCCAGGAACTACCTCAACCAGCTACTTTCATCCGAGATCTTCAAACCCGTCACAAGCTTCATCCAGACATGGATCTCCAGAAGAAACCTTCAACGATTATCATCGTTCCCCGATAATCATCGACGACTTCAAGGATTTTATGCATCGTTCTTCATCGTTTTCGTTCAGGAAACTTCCAGATCCAAGATCACCTTCAACGTTCTTCAATGAAAGATCCAGAAGATCTTCACCAGAACACTTTCCAGAAGCATGCATGAAGGTGAATCAGGAAGGTTGTGTGAAGTAAATCAAGATGTTTGAGTTCAGGAGAAGAAGAGGAGAAATAAGACGAAGGTCGAGTTTGAGGCTGAGAGAAGGATTGAGAGATGAAGAAGTCAGAAAGGTTGATGGGCGGCGGCGCTGAAGGAGAAGAGAGAAGAAGGATTCTAGGGTTTCAGACCCTGAGAGTGAAGAGAGGGAGGAGAAGTTTGGGATTGGGCCAGGCCCAATTACATTTTTTTGACACCACACTCCCTCACGTTTTGGCTGAGAGTGGGCTCAGGCCCAACGAAATCAAGTTTGCTGGCCACGCCCCCAGTTTACTCAACGCACCCCCCTCTGCGTTTTTTTCTGAAGAGACCTGGGCTGGGCCCAATCCATTCAGTTTTTATTTTCTGCTTAAACCCCTGTAATCAGCATACCCCCTCCCCTTTTTCTATTTTCTTTTATTTCTTTTATTTCTTTTATAATTCTCTTTTTCTCTTAGTTTTTTTTTACAAGGAATGTGTGAGAAATATTATAAGAAAAAGAACAATAAAGAGAAAAGAAATGTTGAGAATATTTTAGAAAAAGAAATATATTTGAGAAAATAGAAAAAGAATTGAAAAGGAAATATTGAAAAAATAGAAAAAGAATAGAAAAAGAAAAACATATTATAGAAAAAGAAAAGGAGAAAAATATTGAAAAAAGAATAGAGAAAAATATAGAGAAAAATATGTTGAAAAGCGTTGAAAAGCAAAGAAGAGAAAGAAAATATGAAGAAAAAATATCAAAGTGTCGATTTAATATTTTTAAGTGCATTTTCTTTTAGGATATACTTCCATAGAATTTACTTGTTTCGATTTTTAGGATAGTTTAGAAGCCCATTTGTTAGGGGGCTATTTTCCATTCAATTTTTTAGGATAGAATAGGATAGCGTTTCCTAGGAGATTTATTTTCAGCATTCAAACCATTGTAATCATTTTTCAGAGATGAATAAAACGAGATTTGAGCTGTGGTCCCGAAGTAGCCGAACTACAGCTGCTCTGATTCTTCGTACCAGACGAAGATATGTAGGCATAGGATGCGATATCCTAGCGAGCACACTAACGACTGACTTTTGTTCTCTCGCGGCTGTGCGATCGAGACTTTCCCGCTGACGATTAGTTGATTACCCTTTTTCTCTCTTGCTCGAGGGCATTTGAGACCAAGCCATAGTTTTGCCCATAGGTTCCCGACCCTGTGAAACCAGTTGTTTTTCTCACTGCTGTGTGAGAATGTTTGTTTAGCCGTAGTTAGTATGAACTACGTAAAGCTCTGATCTTCCATCCAGTGGAAGTACGTAGGCACAAGACGCGAGGTCTTGGCGAGCCAATTTTTCCCGTAGTCCCGAACTACGTTGACTCTGACTTTCTCTCTTGAGAATACGTAGGCATAGAGTGCGACGCTCTATCGAGTCAATTCCCTCCCGTTTAGATTTGGCATCCGTAGATAAGATTGTTTTGCATCCAGTAGACAACCCAAGCAAGCGTGGATCCCGTCGAGTACGACGGACGTGAGGGGTGCTAATACCTTCCCCTTGCGTAACCGACTCCCGAACCCAGGCTATGGTTGCGATGACCATACCTTTTCCCCGTTTTTTGCGAGGTTTACTTCGAGCGTTTCCTTTCCCGCTCTGAGGGATAAATAACGCACGGTGGCAACTCTTCTGTCAGCCGGCGCCGATTTTCGCAGTAGCGACAGCACCAAACAAATAATGCCTCCAAAGTTTAAGCACAAACACGACGACAGCCAACTCTAAGTCATGCGTCGGATAATTCTTCTCATGCACTTTGAGTTGCCTCGAAGCATAGGCTACAACTTGATTATTCTGCATCAACACACCTCCCAAGCCCATCAAAGAAGCATCACAATACACAACAAACGGCTCTTCCGGATTTGGCAAAGTCAGAACAGGGGCTGTCGTCAATCTTCTCTTAAGTTCCTGAAAAATCTCTTCACACTTGGCATCCCAAACAAAAGCTTTACCCTTCCTAGTCAATTGCGTCAACGGTAACGATAACTTAGCAAATCCTTCAATAAACTTACGATAATAACCCGCTAAGCCAAGAAAATTTCTAATCTCAAAAACTGATTTTGGAGTCTCCCATTATGATACCGCCTCAACCTTCGATGGATCAACCGCAACACCTTCACTTGAAATCACATGACCAAGGAAACTCACTTCTTTCAACCAAAATTCACACTTAGAAAGTTTCGCATACAACTGCTTCTCTTTCAACACAGATAACACAATCTTCAAATGTTCGGCATGCTCCTCTTCATTCTTCGAGTAGACCAAAATGTCATCAATAAACACCACAACGAACTTGTCCAAATAAGGATGGAAAATCCTATTCATGTACTCCATAAATACACTTGGTGCATTAGTCACACCAAATGGCATTACAGAATACTCATAGTGTCCATACCTCGTTCTAAAAGCAGTCTTCTGAATATCCTCAGCTTTCACACGAATCTGATGATACCCAGACCTCAAATCTATTTTACTGAACACACTTGCACCAACCAACTGATCCATCAGATCATCAATCCTCGGAAGTGGAGACTTGTTCTTGATAGTCACCTTGTTCAACTGTTTGTACATCCACACAGAGTCTCATAGAACCTTCCTTCTTCTTAACCAACAACACCGATGCACCCCACGGCGACACACTCGGATGAATAAACCTCTTCTCAAGCAAATCTTCAAGTTGACTCTTCAATTCTTTCAATTCTAATGCGGACATACGATATGGAGCCATCGATATCGGACTGGTTCCAGGAATCAGGTCAATCGAAAACTCCACCTCTCGTTCCGGCGGTAAATCCCTTATCTCATCAGGAAAGACTTCCGAAAAATCACGGACAACTGGTAAGGCATCAATTGCCTCACTTCTACCAATACTCGAAGTTGCCATTAACATAAATACCCTTGCACCATCTCGCACTGATTCTTTCACTTGCTTAGCAGTCATAAACAAATTCCCTTCATCACCCGGTTCAGGAAAAATAACCGTTTTATCAAAACAGTTAATAGGAACACGATTTAATTTTAACCAATTCATTCCCAGAATGACATCAAGTTGATCTAAGTGAAGACATACTAAATCAACCCCAAAGTCTCTATCGAAAATACTCAAAGGGCAATTCAAACACACATACGGTGTAGTTACCGAACCCATAGCAGGAGTATCAATAACCATGCCACCACCAATAGCAGACATCTCAAGATTCAACCTTCTAACACACTCCAGAGAAATAAAAGAATGCGTAGCTCCAGTATCAATTATAGCGATCAAAGGCATACCATTAATAAAACACGTAGCTATGATCAAGCGATCATCACTAGCAGTCGCAGATCCAGATAGAGCGAACACTTTTCCGCTCCCTTGATTCTTCTTCAGCTTATCACATTTGATACTAATGTGCCCTTGCTCAGCACAATTGTAGCAAGTCACACCTGTACCGCTTCTACATTCAAGAGCCTTGTGGCCTGGCTTGCCACACTTGAAACACGTCTTCTCAACACTTTTGCATTCCGGAGCACGGTGTCCCTCTTCACCGCACCTATAACATCTCATCGGAGTAGAAACTCCCCCACTTGGTTTCTTACCGAAACCAACCCTTTGTTTCCCTTTTTCAGCAGGAGTCACGTAAGGTTTTCCTCTGAATTGGCTCTTTCCTTTCTTATCACTTAGGCTCTTGTAGTGGCTAGACCAAGCCCTACTATCCTCATCATAAATCCTACTCTTGTTTACCAACTCAGAAAATCGCCGGATTTCCTGATAACCAATAGCTTGCTTGATCTCAGGCCTCAAACCATTCACAAATTTGAGGCACTTAGATCTCTCAGCATTAACAGTGTTGTAGTGAGGACAAAACTTGATCAACTCCTCGAATCTTTCCGCATACTCAGCTACCGTCGAATTACCTTGCTTTAGCTCAAGGAATTCAATCTCTTTCTTTCCGCGCACATCTTCTGGAAAATACTTCTCCAGAAATGTCTCTCTAAAAAGATTCCAAGTAATCACAATCTCATCCTCTTCAAATCTTTGGCGAGTATTACCCCACCAGTCCTCAGCTTCCTCTTCGAGCATATGAGTTCCGAACTGCACCTTTTGTGCATCCGAACAGTTCATAACCCGAAAAATCTTCTCAATAGCTTTCAACCAAACTTGTGCTTTCTCAGGCTCGTGGGTTCCCTTGAACGTCGGTGGATTATTCCTTTGGAACCTTCCCAAAGCACGAAATTCATCGTCAGCATTATTCCCCCCATTCACGTTGGCCTGAGAGTTTTGTCCAATTGCCCCAGCCAATCTCGTCAAAGCCTCCACAATTGCTTCGTCATTCCTACCTGCAACCATCTTACTGAATTCCAACAACAGAATCACGTAAGAACACCAATATCGATAGTGTAACACACACACATATCAATATACACAGAGAACAACACACTAACAACTTGGCCGAATCGACCGACCTGCTCTGATACCACTTAATGTAACACCCCCTTCTATACCCCTAAATAAAAAATAATATATACATAGGCACATATAAATTTTATCAGAGTATGATTTAAAATATGGTATAGAAAAGTATGTCACATTATTACCAATAAAACACTCAACATCTGCTCTATAAAAATATGCAACAGTGGGATAGTTTTCAAAGTAGAGGAACTTAGTCCTTAACCCACGTCTCAATATTTAAAATTAAAGCGGAAGACTAAAACATTTATATTACCTCAAAATATTTGATCACATAAATACATATTATCCAGTTGTTCCTCAATCATTCATATTACAAAACATCATCAACTGATACATAAAAAATGTATCACAAAAGAATGCTATACAAGCCTAACTACCCGGTGTTACATAATCAGAGCAGTCCGACTCAAAAGAATGAAGCTATACTTCACAAAAGAAACCTCCAGCAACCTAATCTGCAATGCCTCATAGAGCATTATAAAACAGCAGAGGGGTGAGAAATATTACCATAATAATCAATGCATAAGATTATATATATATACAAGTAACAATTACATATAACCCACATTTCTCACCACAATTCATTTTCATTATCATATTCATCATGTCGTACATATAAACAAATATGAACGCGCATCAAGCATATCCCTTCATGCATATTTCACAATTATCCAAAAACATCCCAGTCACAAGCATGCTTCATATATCAATGACATTTATGCTATGTGACTCAATCACGACTCAATGCAACTCAATGCTATGTGGTACTAACACTTGTTATCATTTTTCGGTTTTTACACTTAAATCGGGTCCACCCTTCTAGACCGATAACAACAAAGCCCGTCCCCTAGGCTTCAAACCCACCCTTCTAGGTTTGGGACAAGCCACTAGTCTCCACGAAACTAGCAAACATTGCTTCTTGACTAAATGATGCATATGCAACCAACCAACAAAAATGCACTTAAGAACGTTCCCTCATCTTAATCCCATGCATTCAAATAATTCATCCCTTCAAGAATTACAACATGATTGCACACACACATATTCATAACAATTCAAGGCATTCACATTCAATACCATCATCACATTCATCAAAACAATGCACACATATCCATGATATGTTCCCATGCATTACTTACATTAGCATACAACAATATGCATTCACATACTTATTAGACAATACACACATATTCGCTAATATGTTCTCATGTATCCCTAATCAATTCAAACAATACACATATCACAATCTAGGATTCACGCCCAAAAGCTACCCACAGTACATCACAATAGTACACAAGCTATTCATATCACATAGGGTTAACATATTTGAACCAAGCAAATAATCATTGGATAGACAAAACAGAAAAAAACAATGTTGTCCTGCTCGCCACCCTTCGCCTGGCGAACTCATTGGCGAATGCTCGCTGGGACCTTCTCCTGGCGAACTTGCCAACGAACAAAAGTCAGTAGCTACTGACTTGTTTCGCTACCCTTCGCTGATGTACTCGCCTGGCGAACCTTCACCACTCACCTTCGCCTGGAAAACTTGCCAGCGAATACCACTGGGAGTTTTCTTGAATTATTTGCCAGCTATTCGATGGGCTTCGCCTGACGAAGCTTCTCCTTTACTCGCCTGGCGAGAGCCAGCGAACCTGCGATATCAGAACCCTCATTCTGCCCCAAAACTTCTACCCTCCAAAAATCGACTGATTCTCACCGAACCAGTTCCAGTAATCTTAATCCCACATAACCCGACTATTCTATGGCATTATTTCCAGTTTCTAACCGATTAAACTATGATTCTACCGATTAAATCCAGTTTGCCCTAACTTAAAAAATGGTGAAAACTCACAACAAAACCCAACCCACACATACATAACCACATACATTGACTAGATAATAATGTTTCTCACCCTTACCTTGATTGGATTGAAGCTTGAAGTTGATTCTTGATGATTTCTCCAAGTTTCCCTCTTCTCTTCTCTTTTCTCCTCTTTCTCTATTCTTTCTCTTCTATTTTCTTTCTATCCAATTCTTTCCACTTATCCCTTATATACTTCTATTATTTTCTTTCTTCCCATTTCTCTCTTCAATTATCTAACAAATAAATCCAATTAATCCAAATCATTAAGATTAATTCCAATAAATTAATTAATTAACATAATTAATTAATTAATGAAATTTGGACTGTAACTGCGTCCGCGCGAGACTGGTGTGTGAAGGATTCTGATTCCGTATTATGCAGGTGAATGCTGGCTTAGAGACTTAGTGGTAGCTACGGATGGAGTTGACAAAATCAATCTTTAATTTACCCATGTGCTTGCTATTTCTTTATTATTATTTCTTTGCAGCTGTTAATAAAGAAAGAATAAACTGGGTTTGCAGTGTGATTTTTCTTTAATTTTGTGCTGCAGGGTGACTTTGCAGGTGGTGTGCGGGTTTATGCAGTGCGTAGCAATTTCATGATGGTTGTGCTTTACAACCGACTGGCTGAGACGTTTTACAAACTAGACTGAAACCAAATCCTGCCATACTTGACTCTAGCTGAAGTACCGACAACCATTTTATTGAGAAGAACAAAGGCGTTGAATAACCGGAACACAGAGTTGCCAATTTCCTTCGAAGCCGGTGTTGAAACATGTATCATACTGATGGTTATGCCTGCACTGAAAGTGGTAATAGGTGTCGCTTCCGCGAAAATAAGGTGTCGGCAAAACAGAAGATTCGCCATCTTTCGTTATTTATCCCTCAGAACGGGAAAGGAAACAATCGGAAAAACCTGACGCAAAGGTATAAGACAAGGTCATCGCAACCATTGTCTGGGTTCGGAAGTCGGTTACGCAAGGGGAAGGTATTAGCACCCCTCACGTCCATCGTACTCGATGGGATCCACGCTTGTTATGTTTATCTGACGGGTTGGTTTTTCTATCTACCTATCAAGGCTGGTCGGAAAAGAAAAGAAAATGACTCGGCAAAGCGTCGCTCTTTATGCCTACGTATTCTCATCAGAGAATGAGAAATCAGAGTCAACGTAGTTCGACTAACTACGGGTTACGGGGAAGGTGGCTCGCCAATACATCAGTATTGTGCCTACGTACTCTCAACAGGTATGAGAGATCAGAGCTTACGTAATTCGGGATAATACGGATTACGGGAATTCAGATTCATCTGTTTTATCGAGTAGGGTTAACAAACAGTTCCAGCAGTTTGGCGTACGCAGCTCGACCCTTGGAGACTTAGACGTTACCGTTTGCGGTAGAACTGGTAGTTAACGACACTCTTTTCTTCAGAAAAGCTTCCTTTGAATTACGGGCCCACGGGGCAAAAAAGATTTGAAGTTTGTTTTCTGTCTTTTACGGAAGAACTGTTTTTTATGGATGTTTGCAACCAATATCGCACTAGAGACTATGACCTGAGAGTGAATGCGTCGCATGTCACCCAAAGGGTGCCATACTAAACATCCAGACTGTTGAAAAGAAACTCTCCAACAATCCTTTCTCAGATAGCTTAAGGCTCGTAATGTACAACGCCAACTAACCTTTATTACTGTATTTTAATTTGTTTTGAGATGAGAAGAGAGAACGAACAGGTTCAACTAAGGGGGAGACTATCAAGTCCTAATGTTTTCATGCCAAGGATTCATCCTATGGTTGAAGTTTGAAACGGGGAACTCCTAGAAGTTATCATGCATAGGTTTCAACCTAAAGTTCTAATCATCACTTCCTTATAAAAGGAAGTGAGATTCCTAGGGGATAATGTCAATGGTATACAGAAACAGATAAAGCATCAGCTTAAACAGTAAATAGTAAACAACTGTAAAATGCATGCAATGCAAGTGAGGGAGGAAATGTGTGTGGGGGCATCAGCCTCCACAAGCTCATCTCAACCTCAAGCCAAATATGAGTAACTGTAATCATACAGGAAGGAATAACATGCTATCAAGCAAAATATAATAACTGCAATCATACAGAAAAAATGAAATGATATACCATCAAGCACACACAAACCACATAGGCAAGGGAGCTGGGCTCTACCGAATACCCGCAAGCAAAGCCATACAGTAAAAATACAAGCAGAGGGAGCAACTCAACCTCTAATGCAATCATGCTCCTAGCTTAAATCAATCTAAATATGAACTTATTCTAATGCATCAAGCAAATCAAACAAGTCACATCAATACAGTTGCACAGCAAGCAAACAGACAGAAAAGAAAGCAGATCAACAGCTTCCATAGCTTCACAGCAAAGCTCTTTTGACATCAGTTCAGTCCTCAGTCTTCAACTGCTCTTTAAGGCTATTCTCTTCAATATCAAATATCAACTTGCTTCTTCAAGCTTTCAATGCATCAAACACAAGTATAAACTTGTTCTCCAACTTCAAGCTTCAGCTCTTCATTTGATCTCAGCAGGATTTCCTTTACAAGTGTCAACTTGTTCTTCTTGGTCTTCAAGCTTCAGCTCCAATGGCAGTCTTCAAACACAGAAAAGTATCAACTTCTAGCATCTTCAATCTTCTAGCAAGGAACTCCATCCTCTAGCAAGGGAGAAAGATTCATCTAACAAGAGCAAGGTTTGGATAGTGGACAGCAGAGTGAAGACCAAAGGTCACCACTAAGCACTCCATCATCAGAGAAAGGAACCCTCAAAGGTTCTACCAACTTGTGAAGAGCCAAACATCCTACCAAAGGAGGGATGAGGCCTTCACAAGGGGGCCTTACATCATAGGGAAGAATGGAAGTGATCAACACCTTCCATGTTTATGAAAGAAGAGAATCTATCTAGAAGCTCTACTTACAAACCCTAATCCTGACACCTAAACAAAGCTACAACAAAAGAAGGGAAATCTTCACATACAAGCTTCTTCAAGCATTCCTCAGCAGCCCACACAAGTCTTCATCATCATCCAAGAGCAAGAGAGGCAAAACCCTAATCTAAGGGAACTAAAGAAATCATTCTAGTTGAACTAACAAGTTAGGATCACCTAAAACCTAATACTAAAGTTAATCTTAACTAAAATACTAAAACCAATTGTAAAATCCTACAAAAATAACTATGGGAACCTAATTCAATCATGAATCTACCATACAAAATCCATGGGTTGAATCATCCACAAAGTCCTAGAAATAAATCCCAAATCACAAGGTACTAAGCTTAAACCCTAAAACTAAAGCACCTAAAGTTTCAACTGAAAAATACTACCTAATTTCATCACAAAAATGTGAGAAAATTGCTAGAGGAGCATGCATATCTAAACTAATCACAAACAAAAAATCAGCTCAAGAATCATCACCAATTGATCACACAAAATTCAGCAAAACAAGGTATCAACCATAATGATTTTAATATCAATTAAAATGTAAAAAATGCACATAAAATCACAAATGCATGAATTCCTAATATTTTTATTCAATAAAATTCTGGACTCATTCATGAGTCAGGGGAAAAAAACTTGGATCAATTTGGATTATTTTCCTATTTTTTATGAATTATTTACAAAACTATATGAAATGCACAAAATAAAAGAAAATCAAAGAAATTAATAAAATTGGCGTGACAAATAGCAATTCATTGCAGTTCAATCTAAGAATTGGGCCCAGAGGGGGGCGTGGATAACAATCTGTGTACTAAGCCCAGGCGCTCCAACTCATCTTCAATTATCAAACTGAAAAAAGAAATGCAAACACACCAGGTTTCGAACCCATTCCCTCTTGGTCTACACAGCGAAGAAACAAAGTCCATAAGCAAAACGGTGAGTTTTGGAGAAGGGTACGTGGCTCATCATGAGTGCTTGGATTGGGAGACCGAGTCAAGTCTTCTACATGAATGGAGGATGAGGATTTCATCTTCCTCATTTCAAACCTGAAACCTGCGCGCGAACCAGACATCGCCGGTGGCTTTTCCGGCCACCCCTGCACAACCCTAACTTCGTCTACAGCCAACCATTCGCCACGATTCCTGAATGAATCTTGCTCAAAATTTCACCAGCAATTCAACCATGCCATTAATTCATCCTCAAAACGCCTGAATCTCTAAATAACGATCGCAACCGAAAATGAACTTCCACCTAAATTGTCTCTACAGTTGCAATTGATCATCCTAAATCCATCTAGATCAATAGGGGAACCTAACCACATGCTTCTAGTTCACTGAAAACACATAATTAGAGAGAAATTTCAAGAAGTTAAAACCTGTGTTCGAGCTTGTAACAGATGTACTTCTTGCTCGATCCAACCTTCAAGATGATGCAGATTCACTCTAAATCACCTTCTGAAGCTAATGCAACCTTCACTTTTCCTTGATTTTGCCTTGAATTCAGAAACCGATTCCAACTTGCAGTTTTGAAACTTCAACCTCACTCTCTACTTCAGGGCTCAATCTTCTCCAAAAAAATGGCTGAACACACTCAACCACTTATATAGAACTCATTAGAATCATCTAGAAAGTTCTGTAACCAACCATAGGAGATTTTGCAATTTCAATTTCTCCTTCAAAATACCATGTTGTAACAGTCGTGCATTGGCTCTATTCTGGCTTGATTTTGCTTGCAATCATCATGTCATGAGATATTGGATCAGTTGGTTATGTTAATTTCCTTGCTTGCAAGCCAATGGTGTGAGTTTGATGTGTTGCTTCATCATGAAGAAACAACATAGAATGGTATGAAAATGACCTCAAACCAAAATTCCAATATTGCCAAAGTTTCTAAAACTATTTTTCCAATCAAAATGACCTATAATTTTGCCTTGTTTGGACACAAAATGATTTATTTCAATTTTTGGTCATTAAATCCCTTTAATTCTTCCTTTTTCAAAATTCATTGAACCAAGTCTCTCCTTGGGCCATTTCAATGTCTCCTTGATGCATGGTCAAGTTAAAACCCCATTTTTAGAAACTTTCAAGTTGAACAAAATTTCATTTGAGATGTCTAAGTTGGTGAAAATGACCTATAACCAAAGATGACCCATAATCATAACTTCCCAAAATACCCTTGACTTGTCAAAGCCATAACTTGAGTTCTACAAATCCTCTCAAGGACTTCTAGTACTCTATAGAAAGCTAAGAGAATAAGGAACAACATTCATGTTGACCAAAAGTTCATAGGAATCATCCATCTAGGGAAAAAGTGTCATGCAAGTTGGGTAACTTTCAAGCCCCAAATTCACATACCTCAGATGACTTGTAACTTGTCAAAGCCATAACTTGAGTTCTATAAACCCTATCAAGGACTTCTAGTATTCAAATTAAAGCTAATATCGTGACCTACAACAATCATGTTGTGGTCAAGATGGGATGAAGATCCTATCTTGAGCTACATTGCCTTGAAGACAGGGGTCAAACTAGGGGATTTTACACTGTCAAGCCTTGGAAACCCTAGCTTGAAACTTCTCAAACTCTTCAATCATGATGAGTTAACCTTGGAATCATCCTTAAAACATCTCAATGTATCAACCCATGATCACATGGCTCTTGAATTAGGTCTCAACTTCCTTCAAATCATCAGTTGACTTAGGGTTGACCCAGTCAAAACCTAATTGCACCACTCATGGCTGAGTCTTCTTGATCTTGTACAATGACCTGTCTAGGCCTCAAAGTGATGTTCAAACCTTCTCATGAGCTCTCTCAAGACCTCAAGTCTAACTTCATGGCTTCAGAATCATCTGATGACTTCCCACAACTCTCAAGTTGGAGACCCACACACTTGGCTTCAATCACTCTCTCTGAGGATCCTTTAACTTCTCTAACAAGGATATCAACCCTTGAACATCTGAATAACCTTCTTAGCTAGCTTCATAATCTTGTAGCTCTTGATTGGTAATCATACCTCTTGATCTCCTGCATACATGTCAATGAACTGCAAATGATAATGCTAATGTGCATGAAATGAAACATAAGCTAGGTAAAGAAAAGTTGGGCAAATTTTGGGGTGCAACAGCTGCCCCTATTCAAACGGCTTGGACCTGACTGGGTGAGAAGCGAACAGTTCTTAAACAATCAAGGTACGAGACGGTTGAATACCAACCAACCCGGAAATTTTCCAACTGCTCAAGTACACGGTACTCTGATGGGGACAAATCTTTGGAAACTGAAACAATAGCTGCACGACAACTAGCTGGAGAATTATTGATCTGAATCCCAGTCAGAATGATTCTCTGATTTATCTGATATCATTGCATCCTTAAATCATCAAGGGATCACCGCTTACACGGTAACTGGCGATTTGCCGACCGTACAGGTAAACGATACTCTGATTGGTAGGAACATCTTCAAAAACTGAGCATGCCAGTTGCATGGCAACTCTGCTGGGGGAATTGGTCACACGGTAACTGGTGAAGGGTCTAATCTCAAATCTCCGTCAGGATGATCATCTGATTTTGCTGTAGATCTTCACCCTCAATTCATCAAGGGGTCACCAGTTACGCGGTAACTGGTAGTGGATGGTCGATTATGCCGTCAGGCATTTTGCGTCACTGCGGCAAAAGGACTCCTCGGGACTCATCAGGTCATTAGGAAGTTTTTACAATCTCTATAATTATGCCATCGGGCATTCAAAGAAATTTTCGGGCGTCAGCCAGACTTCGTCAGTAAGTCGGGAATAGAATTCTTGGTCAATCATGAACTCAATAGGGATATCTATTCTTCTGCCATCAGGCACTCCGCGTCAGCTGAGGGCACTGCTTCGACATCACAGTTGGACTTCGTCAGTAAGTCTGGGGTTTCGGCACCGCTGTTGGACTTCAATCATCAAGTCTTCAAAGGAAGTTTCAACTTCTCGGTTTAGAACCTGCTAGGGATGACACATCTCCGTTGGGGATTCTGGAGAACTATCAAGTAACTCTGCTTCGAGGTTTCAGAAATCATTCTGGATGAATTAACTCTGCTGAGGACTTCAAGAATCATCTTGGACAAATAAATCCGTCGGGAACTTTAAGAATCATCTTGAACCAATAACTCTGCTGGAGATTTCAGGAATCATCCTGAGCAAACACTCTGCCGGGGACTCTAAGCATCAACTTGAGCAACCCTCTCTGGCGACTTCCCTGGGGATTTTAAGAATCATCTTAAGCAAACACCTTCGCTGGAGAATTCAAGAATCATCTTGGGCAAGCGACTTTGCTGGGGAATTCAAGAATCATCTTGAGCAAACCATTCTGTGGAGGAACATCTGCAAAACAAGAACGGTAACAACCTAGCTCATGTTTCATATGCATATGCTTTGCCAATGGCACAATGCTTCACACGGTGGAAATGCTACGCGTTTAGGGTAAATGCTATACAATCATGCAAAATGCTACGACCCCATCAGCAAAATAAATGTTGAAGGGAGAATCCTCCTGTCAAGGAGAAAGAACCACTCTGGTGGAGGAAGGAATCATCCCGCCGAGGAGAAGAAGTCACACCAATCTCAATTGGATTCCGCCCGGGGGAACGAACTTCAACCGACTGCTGCAGGGGAACAAAGTTCTACAAGAACCTGAACCCGCTCAACCAGGTATTCAAACCACAAACTGTCGAGGGAACGATATCAATCGCAGAAATAAGTTGCACAGCCTTCGCGGCAAAACTTTCCTGGAGATAACGACTCCGGTGGAGAAATACAGCATCAGCTGCTCAGCACTCTACTGGGGGAAAACCAATCATGGCCTGAACGGCCTCCAAGGATTCGGCTCTCTTGGGGATCTGCAAACTCGGCTGGGGAAGAAGGAATCATCCTGCTTACTGGGGAGAGTACAACTCTGTGGGGAATCTCGATTCCGCTGGAGACTTCAGTCTGTACTATCGAGTGCTATACACTTCAGTATATGACTTAGCTGGGGAGACGACGATCCTTCAGGATACATCTGACTGGGGAGAGAATCCTCTCTGGTCGCCCTTCCAGGTTTTCGACTTTGCGGGTGTACA
This sequence comes from Lathyrus sativus, assembly GCA_963859935.3. Classification (NCBI taxonomy): domain Eukaryota; kingdom Viridiplantae; phylum Streptophyta; class Magnoliopsida; order Fabales; family Fabaceae; genus Lathyrus; species Lathyrus sativus. Next base: position 66,135,579 of record OZ012739.1, on the reverse strand, counting down.
TTCTTTTCTTTTATATCCCTAATTTTTGCCCGAACCTTTTTTTCCTTTTTTATAGTTCGCCGGGATGCCCCATTTTTGCCTGGATATTCTTTTTCTTTCTAGTGGGTCATTTTTTAAGCAAAGTATTTTTTAACTGCGTCCGCGTTCACCGGGGATGCAAAATCTTCGCCATCCATCATGGATAACAACAAGGCTCCTCCCGAGAAGACCTTGCTGACGATGTACGAACCTTCGTAATTGGGAGTCCACTTGCCCCGGTGATAGGAGTGTGGAGGAAGAATCTTCTTCAGGATGAGATCACCCGTCTGAAAGCTTCTAGGATGCACCTTCTTATCATAGGCTTTCTTCATTCGGCTTTGGTACAGACGACCATATGCAATCGATGCTAATCTTTTCTCGTCCATCAGGCTGAGTTGGTTTAGCCGATTCTTAATCCATTCTGCCTCATCGAGTTTCACGTCAACCAAAACTCGTAAAGAAGGAATCTCAACTTCTAACGGCATGACAGCTTCCATACCGTACACCAGTGAGAAAGGAGTTGCCCCGGTTGATGTACGTACCGTTGTACGATAACCGTGCAGTGCAAATGGCAACATCTCGTGCCAATCCTTGTATGTCACAACCATCTTCTGTACAATCTTCTTAATGTTTTTATTGGCCGCTTCAACAGCGCCATTCATCTTCGGCCGGTAAGGAGATGAGTTGTGATGTTCAATCTTGAAACTCTGGCACAGCTCCTTCATCATCTTGTTATTCAGATTCGAACCATTATCAGTAATGATTCGCTCAGGAATTCCGTAACGACAGATGATGTCCCTCTTTATGAATCTAGCCACCACCTGCTTGGTCACGTTAGCATACGAGGCTGCCTCCACCCACATGGTGAAGTAGTCGACGACTACTAGAATGAAGCGATGGCCGTTAGATGCAGTGGGCTCAATCTTGCCTATCATGTCGATGCCCCACATGGAGAACGGCCACGGGGAGGACATGACATTCAACGGGCACGGCGGCACATGAATCTTATCAACATAAATCTGGCATTTATGACACCTCTTCGCGAATTTAAAGCAATCCGAATCCATCGTCAGCCAGTAGTATCCTGCTCTCAGGATCTTTCTCGCCATAGCATGCCCGCCGGCGTGCGTACCAAATGTGCCTTCATGGACTTCTTCCATGAGCATACTCGCTTCTTTCTCATCTACACATCTGAGTAGCACGAGATCGTGGTTTCTCTTGTATAAAACTCCATCAGGATTGAGATAAAAATTTTCAGACAGCCTCCTCAGAGTCTTCTTATCCTGGGTTAACGCTCCCGCAGGATATTCCTTAGTCATAAGGAAGGTCTGGATATCATGGAACCATGGCTTGCCATCGGAGGCTTCCTCGATCGCAAAGACGAATGCAGGTCTATCAAGACGTGAAAGGACAATTCTTGGAGCTTCATTCCAAGAATTGACTTTATACATCGAAGCCAACGTGGCTAAGGCATCAGCCATCTGACTTTCAGCCCTGGGCACATGATGGAGTTCTACTCGATCAAAGAACGGAAGCAGCCTTCTGGCATAATTCATGTACGTCACCAAATTCGACTGACGAGTCTCCCACTCCCCTTTAATCTGGTTGATCACAAGCGCCGAGTCACCATATACATCTATGTTCTTGATTCTCAAATCAATTGCTTCTTCTAGACCCATGATGCAAGCTTCGTACTCCGCTTTGTTATTGGTGACCGGAAACGTCAGTCTCGCCGTGAACGAGATGTGGGATCCATGGGGAGTCGTGATGATTTCTCCAATGCCACTTCCGTAAGAATTAACCGCCCCGTCAAATATCAATTTCCATTGGGATTTCCTATCTGGACCCTCGTCGGGCAACGGTTCATCGCAATCTTTCGCCTTGAGAAACATGATGTCCTCGTCAGGGAATTCAAATTTCATCGGCTGATAATCTTCGATCGGCTGTTCGGCAAGGTATTCAGACAATACACTTCCCTTGATGGCCTTCTGGGAAACATACTGAATGTCATATTCCGTCAACACCATTTGCCATCTAGCAATCCTGCTCGAAAGCGCTTATTTCTCGAAGACGTACTTAATCAGATCCATCTTCGAAATTAGCATGGTCGTGTGATTGAGCATGTACTGTCGTAAACGCTTGGCAGCCCAGGCTAGTGCACAACACGTCTTCTCCAGCATTGAGTAACGAGATTCACAATCTGTGAACTTTTTACTCAAGTAGTAAATGGCATGCTCCTTTTTGCCCGTCTCGTCATGCTGACCGAGAACACACCCCATACTATTCTCAAGAACTGTCAAGTACATGATTAGGGGTCTTCCGGCCACTGGGGGTATCAAGATCGGAGGTTCCTGTAGATACTGTTTTATCTTATCAAATGCCTTCTGGAAATCCTCGTTTCAGATAATTGCCTGATCTTTCTTTAGCAGTTTGAACATCGATTCACACGTGGCCGTGAGCTGAGAAATAAATCATGTAATGTAGTTTATTCTGCCCAAGAAACCACAAACTTCTTTCTCGGTTTTTGGCGCTGGCATTTCTTGTATCGCTTTTATCTTTGCAGGATCAACCTCAATGCCTCTTTCACTCACGATAAACCCCAGTAGCTTTCCAGACCGTACTCCGAAAGTACACTTGTTAGGATTCAGCCTCAACCTGAACTTCCTAAGCCTCTCAAAAAGCTTCAGCAAATTGACCAGATGTCCCTCCTCCGTTTGGGACTTCACAATCATGTCATCAACATAGACTTCAATCTCATGATGAATCATATCATGAAACAAAGTAACCATTGCTCGTTGGTAAGTGGCCCCTGCGTTCTTCAGACCGAAAGACATTACCTTGTAGCAAAATGTTCCCCAAGGTGTAATAAACGTAGTTTTCTCCATGTCCTCCGGCGCCATCTTGATCTGATTGTAGCCGGAGAAGCCATCCATGAACGAAAACACGGAGAACTGAGTTGTATTGTCGACCAACACATCAATATGAGGGAGCGGGAAATCATATTTAGGTCTTGCCCTATTCAAATCCCGATAATCGACGCACATTTGCACCTTACCGTCCTTCTTCGGTACAGGCACTATATTGGCGACCCACGGAGGGTAAGTAGTGACCGCTAAGAAGCCAGCATCAAGTTGTTTCTGCACTTCTTCTTTGATCTTAACAGCCATATCTGGTCACGTCCTCCTAAGCTTCTGCTTAACGGGAGGACAATCTTCTCGCAACGGCAAGTGATGGACCACGATGTCAGTGTCAAGTCCGGGCATATCTTCGTATGACCAAGAAAATGTGTCACTATACTCTCGAAGCATCTCGACTAATCTCTGCTTGACGTCACTCTGCAATGCAGCCCCTATTCTGAAGTTCCTGACCAGTTCTTCAGAAACCAAATTCACAATCTCAATCTCTTCCTCGTGAGGCAGAATAACTTTCTCTTCTTGTTTCAACAAGTGGGCCAACTCTTCGGGAAGGTCTTCGTCTTCATCAATCTCTTCTTCGGCTTGATAGATCGGGCAATCAAAGTCGAAGTGAGTCGTAGAAGGTCCAGAGTCGATGTCATCTGCTATGTGGATCCTGCAATAACAAGGGTTAAGCTTAAAACAAGGATATGCAGGTTAGCACAAACCCTATTGCCATTTTATTGTTTTTCAAAACAAATATAAAATAGGAATAACAGAGATCACAATATTTGAATGTGAAGAAAAACGCCTTTTGATTTATTGGTAAAATGCATGTACATAATCAAACAAGGCCCTGACAATAAAACCACTATGCCCCGGGTAGGACATAGGGTCGTACAACGATTGGAGAAAGTAAATCATTACTCTTTGCGTGTCACTTGGATGGTATCCCTGATGGACCAGTTGGTGAGGCTCTGGCCTGGTTTGCTTGGCTGGATCCAAGAGTCCAGGTCGCAATCGTTGTCTTCGCTGTCTTCAGACAATGCGTTGACACTTTCAAATATCACCCTGCCGCTTGTAAACTGGATCGGCCCTTTACCCCGCGACGCACTGTGAGAAGAGGAGGCTTCATCCGCAGGAGAGTATCCTAACCCAAACTTGTCCTGTTTGTTAGGTATTTCTAGAACCTGCCCCCAGCCTGGGGTAGATCTGGCTTGAACGACGGCCCGAGCTTCCTTGAAGGAAGAGAGAGTCATCTCTGGCTTTTCAGTCATTACAGGAGCCACGTCTTTGACTTTAACAGCTTCGAACGCCTGACATAGGGTTTCGTGGATTTCCCCATCCATCTCAACATATTTGAAGGACCATAAATGGCTCACCATTATGTCTTCCTCGCCACATACAGTCAAGATGCTGCCTCCGACAGCGTACTTGAGTTTCTGGTGCAACGTGGAGGTCACGGCACCAGCAGAATGGATCCATGGCCGACCTAAGTGACAGCTGTAGGCAGGCATGATGTCCATGATGTAGAAGACTGCGTCGAAAGTTTCCGGCCCGACTTGGATTGGCAGAGTTACCTCTCCAAAGACATGACGCTTGGTTCCATCAAAAGCCTTCACAACCAGGTCATTGGGTGTGCAAATCAATCCTCGAGTATCTAACTTCATCAATGCCTTCTTCAGAAGAACATTGAGCGATGACCCAGTGTCCACCAACACGTGAGCCATAACTGTTCCCCTACACTCTATCGAGATGTGCAGGGCGCTGTTGTGGTTTCTTCCCTTTGGCGTCAGCTCCAGGTCAGTGAACCCTAACCCGTTTCCAGCATTCACGTGGGCTACTACCCCTTCCAGCTGATTGACCGAGATCTCCTACGGTACATACGTGGCATTCAAAACCTTTAACAGCGCGTTACGATGTGACTCCGAACACATCAACAAATTCAGGATGGAAATTTTCGAGGGTGTCTGATGGAGGTGATCCACGATCTTGTAGTCACTCTTCTTAACCAACCTCATGAACTCTTCAGCGTCCTTTACAAGCAAGTCCTTCTCTACCCCACGAGGGTTTTCCTCAACGACTTTACCCTTTCCCTTATCGTTTACCTCAGCTTTATCTGCTTTGTCCACCACAATCTCAGGTGGAGCAAATACTCTTCCGCTGCGCGTGATTCCGCCAATTCCCACTAGGTTATCCACAGACCGCCCAGATGGTTCTAGTTCCAATTTCTGTCCGTTACAGTAAACGTCTGCCCCATAATGCCATGGGACAGCATTGGTGCTCTCAAAAGGTATCGGCCCAGCCTTTGTGATGGTAACCGTGGGCGGCTTGGGTGCAGAAATGGTTATCGTCTGGCGAGGGATGGTGATGGTGGCAACCTCATCATCTTGCTTCAGCATTACCTCTCCAGATCCATATTCGGCCCTTCGGCTAAACTGCAAGATTCCTTCGGTCATCAGACTCTGAATCCCCTCTATCAACTGTTCACATCCATCAGGACTAGTTGCACAGCCCATACACAGTTCTCCACAGCCTGGAAAGAAGCCTTTCTTCATCAGCTTGGCTTTAACGAAGCTAAGCGATGTCTTCAGATCCTTGACGTCAGTCAACAAATCTAAGCTCTCGTCTTCGATAATGGCATTTACCCCACCTCCCCTATGATTCGGCATAGGGTTCTTCGTGACATTCGGCACATTATCTGAGAAATTGATGATCTTAGCATCCACCATATCTTGCACCTTGTGCTTGAAGGCTTTGCAGTTTTCTATCGTGTGGCCGGGTGCCCCTGAATGAAAATCACATGTTGCATTCACATCATAACCCTGCGGAGGTGCCCCTGTCAAGGGAGCCAGGGTTCTCTTCTGGACTAGCTGTAACTGAAGCAGAGTTTGTAGCAGCTGAGCATAAGACATGGGCGGTGTCTCAAGGTGACGACTTAACAGAGGTGCCCTGCTCTGATACTTTTTGTACCCTTGCTGATTCGGTTGCGACTGCTGCTGTGGCTAGGGTTGTTGGACAACAGGGATGGTTATGCTAGCCACCTGCTGGCGAGGGCCTTTACCTTTCCTGCGAATGTTGGACACGGCGCTCGTCTCTCCTTCTCGCCTTTTGCCACCATATGGTTTCTTTCCTCCTCCAGATGAGGATAGATCAACACCTTGGATTTTCCCCAGTTTGATCCCATTTTCAACGTGCTCGCCCGTGATGATGAGATCTGAGAAGCTTCCAGACATACCGCTGACCAATTTCTCGTAATAAACCCCTGGGAGGGTGGCTACAAACATTTCAACAAGCTCCCGTTCAACCATCGGCGGCTGAACTCTAGCTGCCAATTCACGCCACCGCTGGGCGTATTCTTTGAACCCTTCGTTGTTCCTCTGCGACAAGTTCTGCAGTTGAACCCGGTTCGGAGCCAAGTCACTGTTATACTGGTAATGGTGCACGAATGCCTCAGCAAGTTCCTTCCACGTGCGCACACTGGTAGGTTCCAAACTCATGTACCATTCCAAGGATGGCCCGGACAAGCTATCCTGAAAGAAGTGCATCAGCAACTTCTCGTCTTCAGAGTGAGCGGACATCTTTCGGTAGTATGACCTTAAGTGGACGCGAGGGCAGGTGGTGCCCTTGTACTTCTCAAAGTCGGGTACCTTGAATTTGGGAGGCACCTTGAAATCAGGAATCAATCCTAATTTAGACATGTCGACACCCATAATGTTCAGGTTCTCGAAACTCCTCATCTTGTCCTCGAGTGCCTTGAACCTCAGACGTGCTTCAGCAGTCAGTTCTCCTTCAGCACTCCTCTGTGAGAACAAATCTTCTTGATGGTCTTCTAGCCATGGCTGAGGCCCATACAGATTTCCAACACCTGCGTTGCCGTTGCCCAGTCCAACATTGCCATTAGCTTCAAAATTTCCATTACCGACGCCAGTCGTATTACCATTGAGCCTTATGTTAGTGATCACATTCCCGTTACCACTGCCATTCCCCCCGGTCACGGGGATGCCATTCTGAGGAGTTTCAACAGGTGGAGGGGTTGGAACATTCCCACCATGGAGTACACCGTTGCTATCAACCCTTGAGATCAGAGGCTGGACCAATGTTCTGAGCTGGTCTTGGCCGTTGGCAACCACTTGCATGAGCTCCATGAAGCGGTCCATCCTCTTTCGGAGTTCCTGGACGTCAGTCTGCACTTGTTCCATTGCTCTAGCTTGATTTGCTCTGGTCGGATAGCGGTGGATTGGCCTTCGATCAATCCTGGAACAACCTGTATACACAAAGGGTTAGAAGGAAAAAAAACGACAAGATGCTCGTTATGCAAATGCTTCATGCAAATGCAAACGCGTGTCTGTGCTTTAGGGAGATTTCCCCCCCGATCCTAGTGCCTGAGTGCCAGTGCTGATAATAAGAAGTCTGAGTCCAGTCATGGAAATAACATCTCATATATATAAAGAAAGCCCATCAAGGCGGTACACAACATCACTGAGTACAAGCAGAATCAATAGCATGACCTCGACCAACAAGCCTGGTGATGGTCAGCATACAACAATGATCAAAACGAAAGGATTACAAATATAGTCAAGCACGGCCACGGGCTCGAAACGTTTCTAGCAAATCCCTTGTTTCTGGATGATCAGGCCGAGTGAGCAACCCTTCGACGAGTAACTCCCTCTGCATAATAGTGTGTTGAAGACCTTCAACTGAGTCTTCCCATGCTCCTTCTCCGAAACAATCTTCTAACTTCCGCTTCTTGGATTCAAACGTCAGTTTGCGCTCCTTCAGGTTAGCAAGAGCCTTGTTCAGCAGGCCTTCGGCGGCATATCTGCGAGCGGTTTCTTCATCAAACCTCTTCTCACTAGCCATCACCTGGGCTTTCAACTTGGAGATCTGCTGCTTTAGTTTATCCTCCCGTTCCTTGCCGTTGGCTAGGGTGGCCTTCCAGTGCTGATTAAACTTGGATATTCTCCGGTACGCTTCATCCAAGTGCTGCTTCTTAGTGGCCAATACGTCGTTGACAGATTTGAAGTCCCGACCCAAACGCTCACGCTCAGCCAACTACTTAGTCAAATTCGTACCTAACTTGTTTACCAACTCTGTTTGCCTCTTGTTGGAGTGGACGACTTCACTTCTCTCACTTCTGATCTGAGCCAATTCTTTCTCCAGTTCTTCATTTGCCTTCTTCAACTCTTCTCTCTCAGCTAACACCTGATTATACTACTGAATAGACACGGTAGTAGGATCTTCCACCACTGGAGGGCTTTCTAGCTTGGCAGGAGGAAATGACATCCCTATGATATCCGCCCTGGCTCTGATCCAGGTCACATACGGAGCGTAGGCCTGGCTATTACTTTTTCCCAGCAATGGTGTTCCCCGCTTACTGATACCATTCCAAGCATGCTGAAGCTTGGATAACATATGCCCCTCTAAAAGACCAGTGAGGTACAGACATTCTTGCCCCTTCTGTTCTCGTTTTTGTAGTGGACGGAATGGTAGACATCTCCGATCAAGGTAGGGACCGGATTCCCTGCTACAAAGATGTGAAAGGCGTCGAAGTCTACAAAGTCAGGCATATTAGGGAACAGAATGATGCCGTATATGCAAAGAGCAAGAATAGCGTTGAACACGATCCAACAACCGTCCTTGGCACACTGCTGGGCCTTTCCCACTAAGAACTGCAAGGAGAACCCGGGAACCCTGTTCCAACTAGACAAGACCAACTCGGAGGCATCCAGATGAAGTGAAAGAGCTAGACTAGCCCAATTAGGCTCAACATCCATATCAACAAAGGGCATCTGACTCTTGATAGGCACACCTAACAAATCAGCATACTCCTCTAGTGTAGGTGCGAGAATGAAGTCCGGGAAAGTAAAGCATCTCAAAGGAGGATCGTAGAACTGCAGCAAGGCGTACAACCCATTCAACTCAAACACAGAAGGTTTACGAACCAAGCTGAGCAGTTTCCCATAAGACTTTCTGAATTCACCTCTCACAGAATCATCTGCCAAAGCAATCAAACTAGACAGCTGAACAACATCAGGAGTGGGGAGCTTGTAGGCCACGGTCTTCCTTAGAGAACCCATGATAGCACAATAGAAGGCAAGAAAACCTGAACTGGGGGAAACGGTACCTGCAACACAGACACACGTTAATGATATGCAAATGAGTATGCAAAACAATGCAAAATGCAATCATGCAGCAGGAGATCAAGACGACTGCGCTGTTGAGGAGATGAAGGTTCTGTATCAACAAAACCACAATACTGCTCTGTCAAGAACAACCACTATCTCTGATAAGAAGAAACCCTGGTATCAGACCATAAATCTGCTCTGTCAAGAACAAACACATATCTGATGAAGAGGAGAAACCCCTGATGTCAGACTATAACTCTGCTCTGTCAAGAACAATCATATATCTGATGATAAGACCTTCTGATATCGGGCCATAAGTCTGCTATGTCAAGAGCAAATACACATCTGATGATGGGAACCTCTGATATCGGGCCATAAATCTGCTCTGTCAAGAACAAATACACATCTGATGATGGGAACCTCTGATTCCAACCAAAACTGAGTCACTATCAAGAAAACCAGGTAGTCTGAAGGTTAAGGTTTCCTGCAACAAACCCGACCCTGCTCACAGGTATGGACCTAAATTGACACAAGTTCGACATCCTATGCGGTCATCAGCGTCACAGACATTCAAGAGAGATGATACGATACCCAGAAGGTGTGGCATCACCGTCTCCTGAAGCGGCCTCACTCAGCTGAATTCCAAATGATCGGTCCCTAGAGTCGATAATCCTCCAAACCAACAACCCCTCAGGCCCAAAGGGCCAGAAAAGAAGTCAACCGGGAGAACCTCGTCTGAGCGTGGATTTCATGAGACACTAGTGCCTGCAAAGCAAGCACGCGCCCACTAATTTCCACAACTAATGCTAGGTACACTCAAGCCTGGGTCTGCCTTCTCACTCATCAGAATGTCCCTTCCACAACAGTACAAATAATCATATTATACTGAAAATAAAGTGCGGGAAATAAAGTGCGACAAATAAACACAACCCAACAAGTAATCATACAAGCACTAGGATTGACTCTCGCAGGGGACGTTGGATCCCCAAACTGACTCGCATAAGGGACGTTGGATCCCAGGAAACAATCAAGTCCCTAGCAGAGTCGCCAGCTGTCGCTTCCGCGAAAATAAGGTGCCAGCAAAACAGAAGAGTCGCCACCTTTCGTTATTTATCCCTCAGAACGGGAAAGGAAACGATCGGAAAAACCTGATGCAAAGGTATAAGACAAGGTCATCGCAACCATTGTCTGGGTTCGGGAGTCGGTTACGTAAGGGGAAGGTATTAGCACCCCTCACGTCCATCGTACTCGATGGGATCCACGCTTGTTGTGTTTATCTGTACGTATTCTCATCAGAGAATGAGAAATCAGAGTCAACGTAGTTCGACTAACTACGGGTTACGGGGAAGGTGGCTCGCCAATACATCAGTATTGTGCCTACATACTCTCAACAGGTATGAGAGATCAGAGCTTACGTAATTCGGGATAATATGGATTACGGGAATTCAGATTCATCTGTTTTATCGAGTAGGGTTAACAAACAGTTCCAGCAGTTTGGCGTACGCAACTCAACCCTTGGAGACTTAGGCGTTACCTTTTGCGGTAGAACTGGTAGTTAACGACACTCTTTTCTTCAGAAAAGCTTCCTTTGAATTACGGGCCCACGGGGCAAAAAAGATTTGAAGTTTGTTTTCTGTCTTTTACGGAAGAACTGTTTTTTATGGATGTTTGCAACCAATATCGCACTAGAGACTATGACCTGAGAGTGAATGCGTCGCATGTCACCCAAAGGGTGTCATACTAAACATCCAGACTGTTGAAAAGAAACTCTCCAACAATCCTTTCTCAGATAGCTTAAGGCTCGTAACATACGACGTCAGTTAACCTTTAATACTGTATTTTAATTTGTTTTGAGATGAGAAGAGAGAACAAACAGGTTCAACTAAGGGGGAGACTATCAAGTCCTAATGTTGTCATGCCAAGGATTCATCCTATGGTTGAAGTTTGAAACGGGGAACTCCTAGAAGTTATCATGCATAGGTTTTAACCTAAAGTTCTAATCATCACTTCCTTATTAAAGGAAGTGAGATTCCTAGGGGATCATGTCAATGGTATACAAAAACAGATAAAGCATCAGCTTAAACAGTAAATAGTAAACAACTGTAAAATGCATGCAATGCAAGTGAGGGAGGAAATGTGTGTGGGGCATCAGCCTCCACAAGCTCATCTCAACCTCAAGCCAGATATGAGTAACTGTAATCATACAGGAAGGAATAACATGCTATCAAGCAAAATATAATAACTGCAATCATACAGAAGAAATGAAATAATATGCCATCAAGCACACACAAACCACATAGGCAAGGGAGCTGGGCTCTACCGAATACCCGCAAGCCAAGCCATACAGTAAAAATACAAGCAGAGGGAGCAACTCAACCTCTAATGCAATCATGCTCCTAGCTTAAATCAATCTAAATATGAACTTATTCTAATGCATCAAGCAAATCAAACAAGTCACATCAATACAGTTGCACAGCAAGCAAACAGACAGAAAAGAAAGCAGATCAACAACTTCCACAGCTTCACAGCAAAGCTCTTCTGACATCAGTTCAGTCCTTAGTCTTCAACTGCTCTTTAAGGCTATTCTCTTCAATAGCAAATATCAACTTGCTTCTTCAAGCTTTCAATGCATCAAACACAAGTATCAACTTGTTCTCCAACTTCAAGCTTCAGCTCTTCATTTGATCTCAGCAGGATTTCCTTTACAAGTGTCAACTTGTTCTTCTTGGTCTTCAAGCTTCAGCTCCAATGGCAGTCTTCAAACACAGAAAAGTATCAACTTCTAGCATCTTCAATCTTCTAGCAAGGAACTCCATCCTTTAGCAAGGGAGAAAGATTCATCTAACAAGAGCAAGGTTTGGATAGTGGACAGCAGAGTGAAGACCAAAGGTCACCACTAAGCACTCCATCATCAGAGAAAGGAACCCTCAAAGGTTCTACCAACTTGTGAAGAGCCACACATCCTACCAAAGGAGGGATGAGAATCTATCTAGAAGCTCTACTTACAAACCCTAATCCTGACACCTAAACAAAGCTACACCAAAAGAAGGGAAATCTTCACATCCAAGCTTCTTCAAGCATTCCTCAGCAGCCCACACAAGTCTTCATCATCATCCAAGAGCAAGAGAGACAAAACCCTAATCTAAGGGAACTAAAGAAATCATTCTAGTTGAACTAACAAGTTAGTATCACCTAAAACCTAGTACTAAAGTTAATCTTAACTAAAATACTAAAACCAATTGTAAAATCCTACAAAAATAACTATGGGAACCTAATTCAATCATGAATCTACCATACAAAATCCAGGGGTTGAATCATCCACAAAGTCCTAGAAATAAATCAAAAATCACAAGGTACTAAGCTTAAACCCTAAAACTAAAGCACCTAAAGTTTCAACTGAAAACTACTACCTAATTTCATCACAAAAATGTGATAAAATTACTAGAGGGGAATGCATATCTAAGCTAATCTCACACAAAAAATTAGCTCAAGAATCATCATCAATTGATCACACAAAATTCAGCAAAACAAGGTATCAACCATAATGATTTTAATATCAATTAAAATGTAAAAAATACACATAAAATCACAAATGCATGAATTCCTAATATTTTTATTCAATAAAATTCTGGACTCATTCATGAGTCAGGGGAAAAAAACTTGGATCAATTTAGATTATTTTCCTATTTTTTATGAATTATTTACAAAACTATATGAAATGCACAAAATAAAAGAAAATCAAAGAAATTAATAAAATTGGCGTGACAAATAGCAATTCATTGCAGTTCAATCTAAGAATTGGGCCCAGAGAGGGGCGTGGATAACAATCTGTGTACTAAGCCCAGGCGCTCCAACTCATCTTCAATTATCAAACTGAAAAAAGAAATGCAAACACACCAGGTTTCGAACCCATTCCCTCTTGGTCTACACAGCGAAGAAACAAAGTCCATAAGCAAAACGATGAGTTTTGGAGAAGGGTACGTGGCTCATCATGAGCGCTTGGATTGGGAGGCCGAGTCAAGTCTTCTACATGAATGGAGGGTGAGGATTTCATCTTCTTCATTTCAAACCTGAAACCTGCGCGCGAATCAGACATCGTCGGTTGCTTTTCCGACCACACCTACACAACCCTAACTTCGTCTACAGCCAACCATTCGCCACGATTCCTGAATGAATCTTGCTCAAAATTTCACCATCAATTCAACCATGCCATTAATTCATCCTCAAAACGCCTGAATCTTGAAATAACGATCTCAACCAAAAATGAACTTCCACCTAAATTGTCTCTACAGTTGCAATTGATCATCCTAAATCCATCTAGATCAATAGGGGAACCTAACCACATGCTTCTAGTTCACTGAAAACACATAATTAGAGAGAAATTTCAAGAAGTTAAAACCTGTGTTCGAGCTTGTAACAGATGTACTTCTTGCTCGATCCAACCTTCAAGATGATGCAGATTCACTCTAAATCACCTTCTGAAGCTAATGCAACCTTCACTTTTCCTTGATTTTGCCTTGAATTCAGAAACCGATTCCAACTTGCAGTTTTGAAACTTCAACCTCACTCTCTACTTCAGGGCTCAATCTTCTCCAAAAAAATGGCTGAACACACTCAACCACTTATATAGAACTCATTAGAATCATCTAGAAAGTTCTGTAACCAACCATAGGAGATTTTGCAATTTCAATTTCTCCTTCAAAATACCATGTTGTAACAGTCGTGCATTGGCTCTATTCTGGCTTGATTTTGCTTGCAATCATCATCTCATGAGATATTGGATCAGTTGGTTATGTTAATTTCCTTGCTTGCAAGCCAATGGTGTGAGTTTGATGTGTTGCTTCATCATGAAGAAACAACATAGAATGGTATGAAAATGACCTCAAACCAAAATTACAATATTGCCAAAGTTTCTAAAACTATTTTTCCAATCAAAATGACCTATAATTTTGCCTTGTTTGGACACAAAATGATTTATTTAAATTTTTGGTCATTAAATCCCTTTAATTCTTCCTTTTTCAAAATTCTTTGAACCAAGTCTCTCCTTGGGCCATTTCAATGTCTTCTTGATGCATGGTAAAGGTTAAAACCCCATTTTGAGCAACTTTCAAGTTGAACAAAATTTCATTTGAGATGTCTAAGTTGGTGAAAATGACCTATAACCAAAGATGACCCATAATCACAACTTCCCAAAATACCCTTGACTTGTCAAAGCCATAACCTGAGTTCTACAAATCCTATCAAGTACTTCTAGTACTCTATAGAAAGCTAAGAGAATAATTAACAACACTCATGTTGACCAAAAGTTCATAGGAATCATCCTTCTAGGGCAAAAGTGTCATGCAAGTTGGGTAACTTTCAAGCCCCAAATTCACATACCTCAGATGACTTGTAACTTGTCAAAGCCATAACTTGAGTTCTATAAACCCTATCAAGGACTTCTAGTACTAAAATTAAATCTAAGATCGTGACCTAAAAAAATCATGTTGGGGTCAAGATGGGATGAAGATCCTATCTTGAGCTACATTGCCTTGAAGGAAGGGGTCAAACTAGGGGATTTTACACTGTCAAGCCTTGGAAACCCTAGCTTGAAACTTCTCAAACTCTTAAATCATGATGAGTTAACCTTGGAATCATCCTTATAACATCTCAATGTATCAATCCATGATCACATGGCTCTTGAATTAGGTCTCAACTTCCTTCAAATCATCAGTTGACTTAGGGTTGACCCAGTCAAAACCTAATTGCACCACTCATGGCTGAGTCTTCTTGATCTTGCACAATGACCTGTCTAGGCCTCAAAGTGATCTTCAAACCTTCTCATGAGCTCTCTCAAGACCTCAAGTCTAACTTCATGGCTTCAGAATCATCTGATGACTTCCCACAACTCTCAAGTTAGGAGACCCACACACTTGGCTTCAATCACTCTCTCTGAGGATCCTTTAACTTCTCTGACAAGGATATCAACCCTTGAACATCTGAATAACCTTCTTAGCTAGCTTCATAATCTTGTAGCTCTTGATTGGTAATCATACCTCTTGATCTCCTGCATACATGTCAATGAACTGCAAATGATAATGCTAATGTGCATGAAATGAAACATAAGCTAGGTAAAGAAAAGTTGGGCAAATTTTGGGGTGCAACAACAAGTTTTTTCAACAATGTTCCAAACATCTCTAGATCACCACCCCAACAACATTTGTATTTCCAACATCAACAACATCTTTGAAGAGATTTGTAATTCTGGAATGTGTTGGCAGCTAAATGAAACATTTTTTTGAAGCAGGATATGAGCTGTTATGAAATTGGTTGGAATTTTCGGTTTTACGGGTGAATGCTTCATGGTTCTAAATATTTACAAATCCTATTGTAAACTGTAGCATAAACTTCTGGAAACTCAAAGGGTCCTACCACGTCAACATTCTGAGCCATGTAAGTTTCACATCATATCCTCATTTCTCTTCATTCAAAATTTATAAATGAGGGCTTTCATTATTTTTTGCATATTGTTGTTTTCCCTGCATTGCTCTAGTATGTCTGCGGTGCATACTTGTGAGGAATTATATTATGTTGTGGATACTTTCAGGGGTCTGTCTGTATGGTAATTTAGATGTGAACTCTATTATTGAAATCCTTTGTGAAGTCGTAGCTCATGATTATGGAAATTGCATTGCAATGGCTGAAATCATGTTGAGATTGTGTCTTGAAATCTTGACTCTGGAAGTTTGTCTACTTTTCTAACTGAAAATTTCTTCACTGCATTTTGTTTCATGTGTACATGAGAGAGGACAATGATTGGCTTGATAGAGCAGCTCTTCATGGAATGGTAAACTCAGCATCACAGACTACTTTGAAGGGCGAAGACGATGTAATTATGGTGGGCATGTGAATCATACTATCATGATTACTGTAAGATGCTGTGTAGTTCCTGTAAGATTTTCGTGGCTGCTAACACTTATGATACCCTTATCATGTAGATTTAAAAGATGTTTTTTCTTCTATTTCTTCACTTTGTGCAGAATGTTTTCGGATGCGGTTGCGCTTCTGAACTCGGGGAGTGCTTGGCGGAGGCTACTAGAAAAAGGGGGATAAAGCACGCCGACCAATAGATATTCGATGCGGAAGGCACGCCGAAGATCAAAGGGTGATAAGGACCGAAACAAATTCTTCACCGGGGATCCATTTTTGCTTTGGCTTATCGAAATCCATCCACCTTTAGTGATTGCCTTGTCATGACAGAGTTTTTTCTTGGTCACATCGAAAATGTAATCTATTTGATAGCTTCACAATTAACAATAATGTTGTAGCATAGGAAGTTTCATGTAGGGAATGTTCAAGTTGTGTTGTGACGGCATGGTTTGTATGCTGAAAAGAATGTAGATTGTAGAAGTGTGTATGTATACATGGCTTGGGTTCTTTTAATGAAATAGGTGTCATTCTCATGTTCAACTTGGTTATTATTTGCTGCTGTAAGACGTGATTTGCTTGCTTATCATGGTGTGGGCGTTGTAGCAATTTTTGAAGGTTTTAGTGTCAAATGGACCCATTTTTATATATTTTTTTGGTAATTCAAATGGGCTTGAAATAAACTCTTACTATCCATTGTTGATTTGAACTTTATTTATCTTGAATGTCACTTGGTTTATGATTAATACTTGACATTCCTAGACAATATTGTGCTTGTTCATGGATGGAAGTAGAAACAAAAGTCCCCTGCACCACAACATCATTCCTGAACCTCTAAAAATAACTTGAAGATGATGAAAGCATTATGAATTAACTAAATCATGTCTTAGAAATCAAACTTGAACAATGGGACCAAAACAAACTCATGTTGAACTTTTCCATTCGAACCAAAATCTTCACTATTGGTCAAATGAACCTCCCTTGAAAATGAATTGAACCCTGATGATCTTTAATCATGAAACACCTAGCTTTGCCATAGCCTGATGAGTAGAGAACAAGTAAAAATACTTGTTTGACCAAGATGAGGTCAAACTTCACTTGAATTCCAACCATTACTACCCTTGACTTGATCACTTTGCTTGACAACTTGATTTTGACACAGAAATCCTAATTCGAACCTTGACCACACAATACTTGAATTAATGCATCCTGAAAGCAACAACATATTTTTGGATTTTCTGAATGATGGTTAGTGGGTAAATGTACAGATGGAGGATATATACATGGGTAGGACAAATATGGGGTATGACATCGAGCACAAAGTCCTTCGTCGGGCAAAGAACACCCTCCGCAGGCAGGACCTTCTCCCCCTTTCGAGCAGAACAAACGTGTCCTTCACGCGTTCTCCACGTGCTCCCCTCTACGGGGACACGTCATCCACCAACTGCCCACCTCCGAAAGAGCAGATCAACCCACTTTCCGGAGTTCACGGAGCAGTTGAACTAGGGCGAAGACCACGTTCTGGTCTTCACTACGCCACGTAAGCCCTAGCAGTCACTTGGGTTGGGCATGGCCATCCAGCCCAACTCAAATGACCATTGGCCCTGCGCTGGGGTCTCCCTATAAATACCCTCTTCTCCAAGAGGGTCAGGTATTCTCTTCTTACCCTTTTATGTACTTGTGATCACTCTGTCCAACTTCTTACTTTGGCATCAGAGTGTCTTGCAGGTACACCCCCATCTCCTTCTATACACTGTTGAACAGGCATAAATCCAGCAGGGCGCAACCAGTCAGTGATCCCCTTCTGGTCAGGTCAGATCATAACTATATGTAAGAATAGGTAATAATTTGTGTATATCGCATAATAAAAAAATAAAAATAATACATAAATATTTATCACAACTATTTATGATTCATGATTAAATATAAAAGGTTATTTGAAATAAAATGCATTACAGGAGAATCAAGTATATAACTTGACAATATCAAATGTTTTCTAAACTAAATATATGGAAACACATGGTACCTTCTATATGCATGTGCAACTCCTCAACCATGTGTAGAATATTAGAATCGATGAAATCATACACATTATATATATGAAGTAAAACAAAGTTTAAATACAATTTTGTCTTGTAATAATCCACGATGATCGGCAAGAACTCCTACTTTTCAATGGCTTCAAGTCCATATTAAAGAAACATCAGATAGTTACTATCAAAAGACAAATAGCATAGGGAGTTACTATCAGAAGATAATATTGAAGCTATAATATTAAAGAAACATCAGATAGTTCAAAAAATATCAGTATAACTGACCTATATCCATATAGCTGCATAATGCATCAATCTTCAAAAACCACAAAATAATTTCCTTGAAAAGCTTAAAAACTAACCCTACAGTTAAGTACATGTACGAAATATGGAAAGAACAAAGTGAGTCTCTTGACAGATTCAAGAGGAACTGATCAATCTCTATCAACATAAGAATATTGTGGCTGAAACATGTCACAAAACAATGAAATGTTAGGATTAATTACTGAGCAACTAATCTATACCATAATTTAGAATCTGTGACATTCAAAGGCATGCACACCACCCCAGAGTTCAACAAGATCAAACCAAGATCTGAACATTGAAAATGAAATAAGAAGAAGAAGGGAACCGTAAACAAAAATCTAATTTCTTACCCTTGCCAAGCATTTCACTAAAAAAAAATCTATTACCTTCATAAATCCATGAAAGATGATTAAGCCACTGTGAATCTATTCCGGTCGTTGTCAATCTGACCCGTCCATCGTGAATATGGTCACTACCCCGCGAGATCCCAAATCCATCGCCAAAAACGGTTTGAAAAAATCAAATATTTAATATTCGTGCAACACTTCTCTAGACTATTGGTGATTATCCTGAATACACTATGTTATCAGGTTGGAGGACCAAAGGAAGTTGGCATATGCTAGTTGCAATCATAACACCAAGTCATCGTATTTAAAAAATAGCCACAAGATATGCTACATGGCTCACCATGTCTTTTTTACCAATGAGCCATGCGTGGAGGTCAAATAAAAAGTCCTTTAATGGAAAGAAAGAACTTAGGTCTGCACCTTCTTTGTTAAAAGGAATAGAAATTGCGGAAATATTTGTATATATATATATATATATATATATATATATATATATATATATATATATATATATATATATATATATATATATATATATATATATATATATATATATATATATATATATATATATATATATATATATATATATATATATATATATATATATATATATATATATATATATATATATATATATATATATATATATATATATATATATATATATATATATATATATATATATATATATATATATATATATATATATATATATATATATATATATATATATATATATATATATATATATATATATATATATATATATATATATATATATATATATATATATATATATATATATATATATTATTTTTTTAACATTTCTTTTAAATTTTTTTAAATATATTGTTATTATTGTTATGTAATATATATTATATTTAGAATTTCATTTCTATTTTCTTTTAGAATTTTATACATTTTCTTTTTTAGAAGTTAAATTCCATTTCACATTTCTTGTTGGGCATGTTGTTCCATTTTCATCTGTTTGGGTCGATGACGAGACCTCCATAATCCATAAACAGTCAAATTATTGATGAATAATGTTGGATCTGAGACCACCTTTTTTTTCTCTCCTCATTTCTTCTTCTTTTCGATTTTATTTTGACTTTCTTGGATCGATGAAGTCTTGTATCCGCAAGACGAGATCCCACGCTGTATTTGGTCCGCGCGACACGACTCAATTAGAGAATGACCCTCAATGTCATTTATCCATCTTGTCTATAGCGCGGATATCAATATGCGACCTCCTATAGCTTGACCTCCCTTATAAGTCGAGTTACGACAGTCTAGCGTCACATTGGTCCCGATTCGATTTCAAAATATCATCAAGGATCAAAGAGGAGAAGCTTGGAAATAGAGCTTGCACACAATGTCAAGGGTCAACGGAACCACTCCGTTCGGTAACATTTTTCTAATTCATCTCTTTTATTTTTCCGCCGAGTGTTGTGAGCCGTAAGCGATAGACACGTGGGAAATGATGAGTAGGTGGCCTCCTCTCACTTTGTCTAGAGTGTTTAGCGTATTTCCTTTGGACAATATGCGACACATTCGCTCCTACGTCTTAGGTCTTAGTGTGTGCGTCCAGCTCCCTTTTTCTCTCACATCCTTGCGTTTGAGATCCCTTTTCTCTCGCCCCCGTGCGATCGATATCTCCTTTTTCTCTCGCCCCCGTGCGATTGAGACTCCTTTTCTCTTGCCCTCGTGCGATTGAGACTGTTTTCCGTAGTTGGCCGAACTATGGATGCTCTGATCTCTCAAATCTATTGAGAGTACGTAGGCATAGGATTGCGATAATCCTAGCGAGCACTTTTCCTTTTTTCTCACCCTTTAGGTTCCCTGTACCTTTAACCAATGACATACTACGCCCGTTCTACCGCAAACAGGTAACGCCTAAGTCTCCAATGGTCAAGCAACAATACACCTAACTGCTAAAATGCGTGCGCTAGCATCGTCTACCTTTTCTCTCGTCCCCGTGCGATCGAGAACACCCTGTTTACCCGTAGTTAGCCTGAACTACATTTTGCTCTGAATTCTCATACCGGATGAGAATAAATAGGCACAAGACGCGATATCTTAGCGAACAATCCCCCCCGTAGTTTCCCGAACTACATTGACTCTGACTTTCCCATTGCACGGGGGAATATGTAGGCATAGGGCGGCGATGTCCTATCGAGTCAACTCTTTCCGTTTAGCATTAGCTGTCGTAGATAGTTTGTTTTACACTCATAGTCTAGACAACAAGCATGGATCCCGTTGAGTACAATGAACATGAGGGGTGCTCATACCTTCCCCTTGCGTAACCGACTCCCGAACCCAATATTTGGTTGCGATGACCATTCTTTTCCCTTTTTTGTATGTTTTCTCTGATTGTTTTCTTTCCCTCTCTTTGGGATAAATAACAAACGGTGGCGACTCTTCTATCTTCTGCCGGCCCCTCTTCCCAGCGATGCGACAGGATGCCCCAATTTTGCCTAAGTCTCCCTCATAGGTTTTGACTTAGCGGGCTTTTTCTTTTTTTGATTTTTGATATACGAACAAAGCGTGTGACTTTAGGTCGTTTTGACTTGTTGAAAGGTTTGTGACTGCCTCACTACTTGGTTAGTTGAGGGTTAATCATTATAGATTTGACTCCTATCCTCCTAGTATGTGAGGGATTTGTGTAGTGGATCCTTGGATGTTCACTCCTTTTTTTAAAGTTTGGGCACTCGATCAACTTAACTAAAAACTACCCTACCCCAGATTAAAATTGAGGGTTCTTTGATTTGGAAAAGAAAAGTCCTACTTAAAGGCTTAAAGGGGTTAACGAGGGTTTATCTCCCTTATATTTTTGGTGTTTAGGGATTTGAAGCAATGCCTCACATCATCAGCAGTGTTTTATTCAAAAGCATACAAACAAGAGATCTTGTATTTTTCATTTCGTCATCCTCCTCCCAATTCTCTACCTAAGAAAGAGATTAGACAATATTAGCATTATAAAGCAGAAAAATCATTTTAAATGAGTGAATACGAATGCATTTCTTTAAGACAAACATATTCATTGCATTAATTATTCAAAATAAACAAGTTCTTACACGCAAATCATGCTTTTACAATCAAAGGAATAACAATAAATGCAAGCAAAGAAACAAACATCCTGATAATCTTAGGAATGAGCTCTCCTCTTGATTTCACTGGCTTGGAAAGGATTCTCTTGAGTCTTCTATCAGCATAAAGGCGTTCCATTCACAACTGAGCTTCCTCCCTTGAAGGCCAGCACCTCATCGTCGATCATCTCTTGAACCTTTTCCTGGAAAACCTTGCACTCTTCAATTGGATGCCCCACTACTCCATCATGAAATTCACAACTGGTATCTGGATCGTACCAAGGAGGGCGAGATTTCATGGCTCTGGTCTTTCTAGGTGTCATCACCGAGTTTTGGGAAAAATAAGACCGTAATTGACTGTAAGTCATCGGGATTGGATCAAACTGACGAGTCTCTCCTTCTAGATTATTTAAAGGTCCGAGTCTCTCCTTCTAGATTATTTAGAGGTCCTTCTGATGAATCAAATTCTGATCTTATCGATTTTGACGTTGCTCTTGAGGAGCCAACCTTTGTTGCTGGCATGAAAGTTCATGAAGTAGTGGTTACTGGCACTGAACAGGCGCTGCATACTGATATTCGTGATAAGGCACTGGAAATGGAGCTTGCAAGATTTGAGGGAAACCCCAGATTATATCAACATCAACACTCCTTTCCTCTTTATAATCACTAACAAATTTCTCTTCACTAGCTTGGCTATTTGAGTCGTCTTGGATTCTTCCACCTTTGAATGTGTCTTCGATGTTTACTCCAACTTCCACAATTTTAGAGAACTCTAATGGCACAACACCTACTATCCTGACATGATAAGAGTCTGCTAGCATCTTTAGAATGATCTTGGCCAGTTCTTTCTCTATGAGTGGTGGGTGTACCTGGGCTGCCAA
Organism: Lathyrus sativus; assembly: GCA_963859935.3. Taxonomy (NCBI): domain Eukaryota; kingdom Viridiplantae; phylum Streptophyta; class Magnoliopsida; order Fabales; family Fabaceae; genus Lathyrus; species Lathyrus sativus. Next base: position 66,112,977 of record OZ012739.1, on the reverse strand, counting down.
TTCCTTCCACCACTGTGTATACTCTTTGAAGAATCCATCGTCCTTCTGACTCATGCTCATCAATTGATCGTTGTTTGGAGCCATGTCCACGTTGTAACTTACTTCTTCCTAATACTAAATAAGGTTCCTTTATAGTTTCATATACCACATCAAGGATGCCCCACATAAACTTTCTTGAAAATAGTGAATCATCAGCTTGTCATTGTCGATATAAGCAGTCATCTTTCGGAAGAACATCGTTAAATGGTACCTTGGACAACTAACACCCTTGTATATTTCAAATACAGGAATTTTGAACTTCAGGGGAATAACCATGCCCGGAACCAGACACAAGTCACGGGCCTTAAGACCAGATGCATTGAGCTCTTTCATCACCTTCAATTATTCCTCGAGATCACGAATTCCTTCTTCAATTTCTACAGCTTTAGGACCATTCACATTTGTCACGGGGTGGACATTCTGAGGATTTGTCACATACATCGGAAATCGAGAATCTCTCTTATTAACTTAAACAACCAAGTTATCTTGTAGAGGCTGATATTGAGTAGTTGAGTATTATTGTCAGGAGGAAAATCGGACATCAGGTTATACACTACTCTAAAGCCTGACATGGGATTAACATTCTTTGTCCTCTCCATTGTCCTTCAGTGACTACTTCAAGCTTGGTGCAAATGCCACGAAATAAGCTGAACAGATACAAAGACAGTAGGACGAATGAGTTCCTGTGTATGGAAAAGCAAGTATGCAAAAGGATGTGATGTTAATGATGTACGTTGTGCAAATTCAAATTAATTTCAAGGAACTCAAAAGTTATATTTACAAACACCATAAAATGGATAACACTTTGAGTGGCTGAAAATCTCATTTCATTAAAAAATTTGAAGGACTGCAAAATAGAGTACAACTTCCAAAATCCACGGTAAAACCTATGATGTTTTCAAAATAACTCTAAATTCCTTGAAGAGGTTAGAAAAACGGTACATGAACACATAAATGGATGAACTCACCAACACAGGTATACACATATTCACATATATACATGCAAACAAACAAGAACCTAGGTTTGAAGATCACGAGCATGAAGCCATGGTCTACCATCCCAAATGGTATGTGTCATAACCCAAAATTTAACCTCCCCTTTTGCATTTTGCATAAGCATATGCATTTGCATCGTTCACATTCGCATTCACACTTTTTCTCTATGGTTTTTTTTGCAAGAATATTTAGGTTTTCCAAGCCCGATTAATCACATTCTTACAAAGTTATCACATCATCATTACAAGCATAAAATAAGGGTTTCTATGCCTATTCATCAAAGCAAAAGGCCGAAAATTGGAGTCGTGACCACATCATCATTTTTCAAGAAAATTGGGCAAATTTTGGCATAGTTAATCGATTAACCATTTTCCAGTGCAAATGGGTTAATCGATTAACCCTTGTAAAAAATGCAGATTCTATTGCATTTTCATGACCACAACTTTCCCTCTACATTTTTGAGGTCTACTTGGTTCTAGCATTGTGTGCAGTATTCTAGACATTTCAAGACCTTTCTAAACACTTCAAAGCATTTACTCCTACATCATTTTAAAAGGATACTACCATGTAACTTCATTTGCAAGCATGAGAACCCTTTAACTTGGACTTGCATTGGGATTGCTATCGAGTCAACTACTTAACTAAAATGAGTTAAGTTTCAACTCAGTGAGTTGAGTCCAACTAACTCAAAGGCTAGTTCCAAAGCAAACTCTAAAGCACAATCCAATCCTATAAACTCCAAAGTAAAACTCTATATAAATAAAGCTCCACCATTTCACAAAGAAACCTTAATCATTTTCTAAGTTTCTACATTCTTCACTCTCAATTCTCTCACATTCTCTCTGAATTTTCTACAACTTTTTTCCACATTCATCTTAACATTCTTCCAAAACCACACCAGAGCTCAAATTTACCATTAAAGAGTAGTAACTTCCATATTGGAAGTGATTTTCTCTTGAGCTTAACCTCCATCATCTTGCCATTCTACTTGGTTCTTTGGAGTTTCTATTGCTTTTGCTTCAAATTAAGTGGTTATCTCAAGCTTCTTCGATGCAAATTTGATTTTGGAGGTTTCATTTTGCTCGGTTTCACTACGATTCGTTTGCAAATTCAAATTTCTCTTGTTTTCTTTGATTATCTTCTTCACAATTCACTTACAACAACATCCAAGGCAAATCTCAGCCTTGTAGGTTGTTATCCTTTGCGCATTTTATTGTTTTGATCGTTTCCGTATCATTTGCGATGTAGTTTCGATAAATTTCTTGTGTGTGAATTGATTATGACATTGCTTGATCCTTGATCTTGATGAGTTAACTGATTCAATTGATAATTATTTGATGTTTTTGGACTTGATTTTCGTGCATAAATATTTGTCGTAGCATGTGAGTGATTGCACAAATTATAAGTGGCAAAAAGTGCTTTTGAAAAATCAATTTTCAGCCACTGCTTCATTGTTTATCGATTAACATTTTTGCACTGGCAAAATGTTAATCGATTAACACTGTGTTTTTTTAGCAAAACTCTGTTTTTTTTGTAAAGGTTAATCGATTAACCAATTTGCACTGGAAAATGGTTAATCGATTAACCCTGCTCCAGAATGTCATTTTTGTGCTTTTTCAAGTATGTTTGACATTCTTTTCTCCTTCAACTCCCATGGACTGATATGATTGATTTTTATGGATATTTTATTAGTCATTTAAATTCTATTTGAAGCATGCTTGTAAACTTTCAGATGCTCGATTTTATCGATTATGCCTTTGTTCATATTCTAGCATTGTATGATCATGTTCATTCTTGCACATTCTTTGATCACATGCTATATGATTTATGATGCATACTAAATGACATTTGGTACTATTTTGCACTTCCATTCATATTTTCATTAAGATTCCTACTCATTGGAATAAGCTTAAGTTGGTATAATCAATAATTCACCCTTTTGCTTTAATGATTTTTCATCTCCTTTGGAAAATTGTTAGCATATCACTCCCTTTGGATTAATTAATCGAAACTTCATTTTGATTAGTTGATCTTCCCTCTTTCTACTACTTTCAATATTCTAGAGATTTCTCCTCCTCCCCCCCTCCCCCCCGCGGAGTTGAAGATTTGCAACGTATTGGAGCACTGTACAAGTTGGCGTCGTTACTCTGTCGGTTTCGCTTACCGTAGTACACTTTGGTGTTAGAGAACGAATGAGAGTGGATAATTCCTACACTCATTCTGATTATTTTGGGTAGGGTACATATGTCCCTATGCTTGGAATAGTCGCCTCTATCTCCTTATCGTAGTGTTTTCTCCTTCATAGTCGGGTCGATCCTTGACCGCTTGTACCCTAATCTCCTATCCCTGGATTTAACTTCCTCCTTTTGATTCAATACCTTTTTGTTATGGGCAATCACCATTCTTGGTTTCCCCAGAGGTTTGTAATCCGTTCTTTCTTTAGCTAATCAATCGTTCTTTGGTTAAAGCCAATTCTCTTCTTCCCCAACGAAGTCAATCCTTTCTTCGGTTAAGCACAATCTAGTTGTCAATACCGTGTCCCTAGCGGAGTTCGCAACTTATTCTTGGTTCTCTCCCTTCTTGTTTGGTTAGCCACTGCGTTTCAATTAAAACACCAACTTGCTCCTTTTCTCAGTTAACCACATTTTGTCTATTAACATACTGAGTTTTCTTTGGGTTAATCACCTTCTTCCGGTTAATCACCCTTCCTTTGGTTAATCACAGTACACCTGTTAAAACCAATCTCTCATGAGTTAATCACCTTCTCTTGGTTAATCAATCATTCCTTTTGGTTAATTATAGTCTGTATGTTAAACACCGAATCCCCTGCAGTTAGCAACCTTTCTTTGGTTCAAACACCCACACCTTTGGATTAATAACCTTCGTTTGGTTCAAATACCATTTCCTTCGGTCAAGTACTGCTTGTTTAGTTAGAGTACTGTTCTTTGGGTTACAACCTTCATTTGGTTCCACACACGTCCTTTGAGTCACAACCTTTTCTTGGTTCCACACCCGTCCTTTTGGTTGATCACCATCTATCGGTTAAAACCAACTTCTTTCCTTTTTCAATTAACCACGGTTTATCAGTTAATCGACCAAATTCTCCAAAGAGTCAAACACCTTTTCTTGGTTCAATACTCTCATTCTGGTTCATCACAGTCTGGCTGTTAACACCAACCTTTTTCTTTCCACACAGTGTCTTGCTCTTATCTTTCTTTTGTTAATCACTGCCTATCAGTTAATGCACCGAGACCCACGTGGATCTTACCTTGACTTCGAATCTTTTCCTGTATTCCTTTATTCTCTGGGTTTCAACACCATTATTTTGTTTTATCCCCAGTAGAGATCATCTTGCTTTCATTTTTCCTTAGTAGAGTTTTCCCTTGCCTTTCTCTCTTGGTTTTGAAACCACTTTTCTTGCATCCCCAGTTGGGACTTGATTTCTTCCTTTCGCTCTTGGTTTTGACACCGTCTCTGTTTTCTTTTGCAGTATGAACGTACGTAGGCACAAGATTGCGAAATCTTGGCGACCCACCTTCTTCCACAATTTTCTTCTCTTTCTTGGTTCCATGAATTACAGAGCTCTGAGTTCCTCATTGGACTATGAGGATACGTAGGCACGAGGGCCCCAAACCTCCATGAGCACTTTCTTTTTCTTTTCTCTTATCTCTTCTCTCTTTTTAGTTAGAAGCATTTAGTTAGATAACCCATCCAAGCCTAGAAGTAAGCAATACGCTTCCCGTCGAGTACGACAGATGAGTGAGGTGCTAGTACCTTCCTCTCGTAGAACCGACCCCCTTTCTCGTTTCTCTTCCCTTGGATTTTATCGATATTTTCCATGTCCTTTTGGACTAAATAAAGTTCGGTGGCGACTCTGTTGTATCTTTGAGTGTGCAATTCACTCAAGTATAATTCTGCTAGCCTAAGTGTGTACTATTGGTTTATTTGTACCTCTAAAACGGGTTCTAATGAGTTCCCAAATTCATTAGTCCATGTTTTGGATATTATCAATTTTCCAATTACTCGATAGTTAATAATATTCTTAAGAGAACCTCTTTTGAGTGTAGTATCGCGTATCAACTATTTTGAGAATACTCTGTCGTAGTCACCGCACTACATCCTACGAAGGCCAGGGTGGGGTTAAAGGTAACTAAAGGTCCTCAATGTCACGTTCTCCTAGGTGAAAAGTAGCAATGCTTTCACGAATACTCTTTCAACAAATACTACTCCCAAGAGGGCCTCAACTGAGTGGTATTTTACATGTTAGCTTGGTCGAGAATCAACTCCCTATAATCCTCCTTGAATATACCACCTTCCTATCATAGGTGCACTCAAGTTTGGGTTAGGACTTATATCACCTCACAATGTAACAACCCTACTGTTGTACCCCAAAATTTGCCCAACCTCTTCTTTACCTGGTTTATGTTTCATTTCATTTGTTCTAGCATATTGCATTGCATATCATTTTGCATTTTTACAGGGGATCAAGAGTGTGCAACAAGAGGAATTTGGCAAGTTTTAAAGTTTGTGAATAAGGCAAAAAAAATTGATAAAAATTAGAAATGCACTTGGTAAGTATTGAACCCACAACCTTTGGGTTACAAGTCTAAAATTTCACCAATTCAGCTAGTGCGCGCGTGTGAATGCTTATGGAGGAAAAAAGGTTAAGTATTAAAGCATGAAATAAAGTGCAAACATCCAAAAGAGTTGATCCACGGATCGAACTCAGGACGTTGGGCAAGATTAATGCATTAGCGCGCAGGCCATGACCACTGGGATGGTGATACTTCCAGTGATTGAAACCACCCTAGTGTATTATGTACTTCAAAGTGGTGAAATATAGGCAAAACCAAACAAGGCAAGAACAAAAGCAACATGGCAAAACATGAAGCTTCAAATCTGGGCAAAACTTTATCATTTTTAACAAACTCAAAGTCCATTTTGTGTGATTTTCAATAAGGAATCAGATGGCATTATTAGTTTTCTCAAATCGTGTGCGTACATTAAAACCCGATAACAAATGCAAGAGGGAGCTTTGAGATGCATTTTGAAAATTTGATTTAAATATGAACATGTTTATCCTGATTTAATCTCATGAGTAGCCAATGTAAAGTAACTTGTGGGTTAAGAGCTTAAAGCCTAGGGCCTGTGATAACAATCAGTAGCAGTTGTTTTAAAATTTTCCAAATAAGCTCTTTTTTCCCATTGACACAACAAAAGGTGTTTGTGAAAGTGGCAATACACCAACTCTTGCAACTCATGTCATAGGCTTTTTCTTACTGTCACATGGTAAAGTAAATCCATTTCCCTAATACCTGCAATGAGGACGGCTGGAGACTTGATTGATAGGTTTTATCTTGGAAAGTTTCGGAAAGAAAAGTGGTGCAGCAGGATCAGAAGGGGAAAATCCATTGGATTTTGACTTAAACCCTCTTCTTGATATCCCTTGTTTTAAAGGGAGGAGCTGATTTTGGTCAAGAGAGAGGTTTTTGATTTCTGTTATAAGAGGGGAGGCGAGAAAAAGGAAGATACAACTCCCATTCTATCATTCCTAACATCTGTCTAAAACCCTAAAACCACAGCTGAGAGCCTTGGGTGAGGTCTGTCCAAGATTACCTCTTTTCCTTCAAGAATAAGTTTCAATCTCAAAGCTTGCATATAAGGAAGGAATTCTTGCTTTTATTTAGCATTAAGTATGGGAAGATGATAAAAGGTATGTAGTTTTGAATTTGCTCATCATTATGCATCATGTATGGATTGTGTTCTGACTTTGTCATGCTAGAGTTTGGTTTGTGATTTGTTTTAACAAGTTGGTAGCTATTGTGTGATTGGTGTTTGAGTTTAGCATTGTAAAGACCTATTATCACTGTCTTGGAATTTGTAGGCTGGCTTTTGAAATTAGTTTCCACATTTGGTAGGTCTGTGTTGAAACTTAGCCTTTTATCTGTTTGTTTAGTTATGAATCTCAGGATGCTTTGTTCAATGCTTTTAGTACTATGACATGTCTGCTAAATGTTTATCAACATTGTTATGTTTGAGAATGCTTTGGTTCTGTTAAGGGCCATTTTGAGTTTGACAACTCATATGAACTGGTAGTATGCTTGGTTGATTTTTTAGCAAATAGGTATGTCAATGTACTGTTTTTGTTGAAATGATTCATGTAATGCTGTACTGGTCCATGAGGATCAACTTGGTCTTGTTCATGATTGTTGGCTTTCAAATTTGTTTCTCATGTTACAATTTGGTTTGAGTTCTTTTTAGGACAAGTTGGTAACTCTTTTTAGTGTTTAATGCTTGGCAACCAAAACTGTCATTGTCATTTATGTTGTAATTTTGTTCTTGAAGTAAGTTTGTCTAGCCTATGTGTGCTTGTATTAGTGGCTGTCTTGAAAGAAGTATGTTCACACTATAATGAAAGATTTTTGCTGCTTCTGTTCAGTTGCTATGCGTGAATTTTAATTGGATTGCAAATATATGTTTTGCCTTTGTGAAGGCACTGTGGAAGTGAATCATCATGAATGTTGTTGTCCTTGGCATGATGTTTTGGCTTGAACAGTTTGTGTAAAGCCTGTTGTGAGCATGACTGGTTTTGTGTTTATCATGTGGAAAATGCCTCTAGACTTGACATGCTTGCTGTCAATAAGAGAGGTTTAGGCTATCTAGGTTAATCTTTGAGAATTGTTGGGTTATATACTTGTGCTTTGCTTTGTGACTGTCCATGTTGGAATTCACCACTTTGTTTCTGAAGCTATAACTGAGGCAAGGCTGTTCAACCTATACTTGTTTCTTTGGAATTAATGTGTGTATTATGATAGCAAACTTGGCTGCTAGTTTTGTTTCTCATGTTAGGGCTATTTTGTGGCTGTTATTGGCAAGGGCCAAAGTTTTGTTTTGCAACAGTGAACTAATCATAGCAATGTCCATAATTTGGATGTTTGATGACAGCAGTTAGCCACTAGCCTCTTGACAGTGTTGCTCCTAGTTTGTTTTTAGGATAAGTGGTTTTGAGATTATTTGAATATCACTGTTGGAGTAGATGGTGAGATTTAAGGATGTTGGACACTAGTTATATTGCTTTTTGTTGCATCAGGGGTATGGCATCCAAGGATGGTTGAGTTTGTTTGACTAGAAGCGGGCAGCAAAGCTTGAGATCATGAGGCTTTTTGGTCTATTGGACCTATGAGAGATGTTTTGCTACTGTGACTTTTTATTGAACTGAATTTGGATAACAAGTGAGGACTGTCTTGGTTTAGATTGATCTGTCATGCCTTGCTTTGAAATTTGTTAACTCAAGACTAGTTTGTATTGGCTTTATGTTTGTTTAGGCCTTAGCATGGACATTAGAACTCTTGATGTTGGCATAGGTTTTCTTAGTTTGAGGAATTCTGTTTACAAGAGTGAACTGTTACCGTGGGACAGTCTGAATTCATGATAGGACTTTATTGTCATTTTGTTTTGACACGTGGCTTGCTGTCCAGTTTTGTGGAGAGATAGACCAGCTTAGATCCCATCATTCCATGTTTTGGCTGTTTGCTTTGGTATAGAACACAATGTTAGGATTTGTTTAATTTTTATGTTGATATCTTTAGTTAGAAATAGGTCCAGCATTTGTTAACTGTCAGTTTTCTCTTGAGCATACAGTAATGCCTCTTTTTATGTATGTTTTGAAGATCTGTCATATTAATGTCATTTGTCTACTTGATTGGAAGCCCTGTGTCAACATTCTGTTAGGAAACCTTTTGTCTTGAGAAAGACCTCTTGTTGGTCTAGGGAGTTGGTTAGAATAGGATTGGATGGGCAGGGGTAACTGGTAGGAGGGTTTCTAAGACTGTTGTATGCCTCACTTTTTGTTTAGACCCATAAAGGCAGTTTGGTGTGGTTCAGGTTGAGATCCTTTAGCCATTAGGTTGCTGTTGGTGTTTTAGGAGAGATGTTCATATGCAGCTGCTGCTAAATTGGTGTCATTCAGGATTGGTGGCTGTGATTTTCATTTGGAGTGTTTGACTTAGCTGAGGTTGAGGACCTGAATTGTCTTGAGGTTTTGGTTGTGAGCTGGCCTTGTCTTTTACTGTTAACTCATGAATTTGGTTTGGTATGTTGGTTGTTGGTTGATGTTCGAATTGTGATTTATGTCAAAACTATTAAGGCTTCATCATGTTCATGTTCAGAATTCTGTTTTCTGTCAAAAGTTGCTAATTCATGATAAGTGAGAACTTTTTTGTTGCTGGGACTCACCATATCATGTGGTTAGAATAGGATACCTCAGCCTACTGTTTTGAAATTATAATGTTAATGTCCACTTGTTGTTCAAACTTGGTGTTCATGCTAAATTGATTGTGTTCACTTGCAACTGACATGCTTGTTTTTGATCCTTTGTATTTTGAATGTTTGTTTCTGTTAGAACTCCCCTAATACCATAATTGAAACTTGCTTAAATCATTTTCCACCTTTAATTGCATCTGTTTCTATCTGTTGAATTTCAAAGTGTATCTCAAAAGCCTCACTTGTGTTTTCATTTGTGTTTTGAATTATGGATATTATCTGGAAAATTGGACGGCATCATCATGTTCCTCGTGGAAATTCAAGTGATTTAGGCTTTTATTTTGTGAGAATTGATGGAGTTTTGGTGAAGTTTGGATTGGAAACGCATTTGGATAGTTTGCTGGGATTTTTGCCCAACCACACGCATTATTAAGGTTATGTTTTAATGGGGTGGCATTGATACACGGATGTATCGCCACCCCAGTGGTTAAAAGCCTTGCCATAAGTCACTCACAATGCCATGAAACACCGGTTCGAGCCCAGCGTGGGGCATTTTTGCTTTTTTTCTTTCTTTTATTTTCCACGTTTTGTTTTCTTTTTCTTTTTCCATTGTTTATCATGCGTGTGTGGATGGTTGGAATAGTTTGGTGTTAAACCTTGAACCCTAGGGTCATGGGTTCAACCCCTAGTGTAAGCATCTCTTTTTTTTATGACTTGTTTGTTTTATTTCTTTTATTTTTATTCTATTTATTTTCTCTTATTAGTTTTAAATATTATAAAAAAACCCAAAAAATCATCTTTTATTATTTTAACATGTTTATTTTATTTCTTTTCTCTTTAATTTGTTCTATTTATTTTAAAATCAGTTTTAAATTTTATAAAATCCCAAAAAAAAATCTTTTCTTTTATTTTATGGTGTTATTTTTATTCTCCATTTTTATTTTATCATTTTATTTTGAATTCATCAATTTCATTTTATTTCTTTCTCATTTCATCTGCGATTGATTTATTTAGTGTTTACTTGGCCTTGTGCCATGATATCCCTAGGATTCCTAGTCCCTCCGTTTAGGATGGGAGTAAGAGAGACATTAGGTGTTCAATCCTCTGCATGATAACATTAGGATAATCTCATTTCCTTTCATCCCGACTTTAGGAGTATTGTGCATGATAACTTTAGGGTCCAGTTTCCCCTTAGCTTGAGTTTTTCTCTTCTCGTCTCAAAACAATCATAAAATACTTAATAAAGGTTAACGATTATTGTCCGTTACGAGCCTTAAGCACTTGGGAAAGGGTTGTTGAGGAGTTTATCTTCAATGACTTGAATGTTTAGTATAGCACCCTTTGGGTGATATGCGACGCATTCACTCCTAAGTCATAGTCTCTAGTGCGATATGAACTGCAAACCATTCAAAAACACTTCTCCTCTAAAAAAACACAAAAACAAATCATTCAAACTTCTTTTTGCCCTTTGGGGCCATTAATCTTGGAAAATCTTTTCTTAGAAAAAAGAGTGTTGTTAACTCTTAGTTCTATCGCAAACGGTAACGCCTAAGTCTCCCATTGCTCGAGCTGCATACTCCAACTGCTAGAACTGATTGTTAACCCTACTCGCCTAAAAAACATTTAAACAAACCTGTGCTCCCTGTTAGCCCGAAATACGTTTGCTCTGATTTTCATACCAGATGAAAGCACGTAGGCACAAGACGCGATGTCTTGGCGAGCAACCTTCCCCCCTTTCACCCGTAGTTAGTCGAACTACGTTAACTCTGACTTCTCAGCTCATATGAGATACGTAGGCACAAAGTTTCGTTTCTTTTCCGAGTTACTTCTTTTTCTTTTGTCCTCAAGTCTGTAGCTAGATAGTTTCAATCACCCTTTTAGAACGATAACAAGTGTGGATCCCGTCGAGTACGACGGACATGAGGGGTGCTAATACCTTACCCTTGCTTAACCGACTCCCGAACCCGAGATTTGGTTGCGATGACAGATTTTATCCCTCTTTTCATTAGGTTTTCTTTGAGTGTTTCCCTTCCCTCTCTTGGGATAAATAACGCACGGTGGCGACTCTTCTGTCATTGACGGCCTCGATTTTCGCAGTAGCGACAACTGGCGACTCTGCTGGGGACTGGAATATCCCCTATGCGAGTCAATCCTAGCGCTTTTTTGTTTATTTTAGGGGTGTGTACATATGTGCTGTATTTTTCTTTATGTGCTTTCCGCATGATTCATTATTGCTGTGTTGTGGGAGGGATTATTCCGTAGAGAGATAACCCAGACCCAGGCTTGGGTACAGACTTAGCTTTAGAAGTGGAAAGTAGTGGTGAGCCTGTATGCCTTGCATGCACCAGCTAGCCATGAAATTCGCGCTCAGACGAGATTCTCTTTGACAATTTTCTTTCTGGCCCTTTGGGCTCGAAGGAATTTTGGATCTGGGGATTATCGACTCTGGGAACCGATCACTTGTGAGTAAGCTAAGTAAGGCCTCTTCAGGAGACAATGATGCCAAACCAGAAATGGTGAACGTATCATCATTTCTAGAAAGTTTGTGACGCTGATGAACGCATAGGATGTCAAACCTTGTCAGTGGATAGGTCCTTACCTGTGAGAGGGATGAGGGTGCAGGAAACTCTAGCTTTCAGACTACCCGGTTCTTTACCGTTTGGATTTGATATCAAGGGGTCCTAATGTCAATGTTTGGTTATGACTAAAGCGAAGCGCCGGTCGTCTCAAACTACAACAAAGCAATCTTGATCCCTTGTTTGCATATGCATTTTGCATTTTCATTTGCATATCATTAACATGTATCTATATTGCAGGTGTATTTTTCCTCCCTGATTCTAGTGACCTTGTTCCTGTTCTGACATGGAGACTTTGAAGAAGACAGTTTCCTACAAGCTCCCTTCTCCTGACATCAGTTCCTTGTTGAGTTTGGTTGCTTTAGCAGATCAGAAGGTGAAAGTAGAGTTCAAGGAATCCTATGGGAAGTTACTCAGTTTGGTGTGCAAGCCTTAAGTGTTTGAGTTGAATGGCTTATATGCGCTGTTCCAGTTTTACGGCCCTCAGTTGAGATGTTTTATTTTTCCTGACTATGTCCTGGCGCCGACATTGGAAGAGTATGTTGCGTTACTAGGGGTTCCAATATTGGATCAGATGCCTTTCCACCATGATGATGCTGAACCTGATCTAGCTAGGCTTGCTTCAATTCTTCATCTTGATGCCTCAGAGTTCTCAGGAAAATTGACCAAGCTGAATGGAGTGTATGGATTTCCTCTACCTGTTCTGGTTGACAAGGCTTTACAGTGCACAAAAGACGGTTGTTGGATTGTATTAACGCCATTCTCGCTCTGTGTATATATGGTATCATTCTGTTTCCCAACTTGCCAGACTTTGTGGATACAAATGCTTTCTATATCCTTGCTTCAGGGAGTCTAGTGCCGACGTTGTTAGGAGATGTTTACCATTCCATCCATTACAAGAATGAAAAGCGAAGAGGTAAAAATGTGTCTTGCTGTGTACCTTTGCTGTATAGGTGGTTCTTCAGTCATCTTCCGAAGAAAGGTCCGTTTGTTGCTACTGTTAGCACCTCAGATTGGTCTGCTAGGTTGATGGGTTTATCTGCAGAAAACATCGTATGGTTTGATCATGACATACTTGGCACTGAAATCATATATAGTTGCAGTGGTTTTCCAAATGTCCCATTGGTCGGAAGGAAGGGCTGTATTAACTATAATCCCTCTTTGTTGATCAGACAAATTGGATACACTTTGAAGAGTCCTCCTAAGGAAGAGGAGATACATGAATCTCTGTACTCACAGGATTGCTAGAAGCCGATACTTTGGTTAGAATGGAGTATGCATGGAGTAACATTCACAGACGAGGTAAGGAAATGTTAGGAAAGAGCAACAATCGAGTTTATGACCCCTACGTGGTTTGGATCAAGGATAGAGCTGCCAAGTCTCTAATGCCATTTCCATCAGTTGCGCCCTTGCACCCCGTCATGCCTGAAGAACCTACTACCGTGGATATTCAGAAGTACAACCAACTGTTGCGTGAAAAAGAGGAGTTGAAGAGAGCAAATGAAGAATTAGAGAAAGAAATTATCCAAATCCGAAGTGAGAAGATTGATGTTGTCCATGCCTTCAAAAGACAGACTGAACTTGTTAACAAGCTAGGTACGGACTTGACAAAGGAGACTAGTGATAGAGAACGCACGGGCCGAGATTTGAACTCTGTCTATGGTGTGCTTGCTACCAAAAAAGAGGATCTATACAAGGCTTACTTGAGGATCTCCAAGTTTGAATCAGTATGGAACGCCACGCTCACTAACAACAAGGAGCGAGAGGATACTCTGAAACAACAGATCATCAAGTTAAAGATTCAACTCAGAGCAAAAAACGAGAAAATCTCTGCGGAAGAAGCTCTCAGGTATCACAGTGAACATAGATTGAGCCAAGCTATCGTGGACCCGAAGGATTGTAGGTTGAGGGCAGATACCAAGAGAAGCAGACTTGAAGCATGCTTTGGAAGAGGAGCCTGGGACGACCACGTTGATAGTCTACAGCGCACCATCAACCGACGAGAGCAACTCATACAGGGTCTACTTGCCAGACCTGATCATCCTGAGACACGAAAGCTGCTAGAGGATTTTCGGTCTCAGCACTCAGCTTGATTATCTTTCGTTGTATCTTGGTGTTTTTTTATGTATCGACCATCATCAGGCTTGTTGATTGAGGTCATCTTTATTTTGTACTCAGCTGATGTATGTACACTGTTGGTTGGCTTGTTATTATACGAGGAGTTGTTATTCTATTTCACTTGTATGTGGGATTTTTCATGGTCATTGCTTCTTTTGGGAACTAGAATCGAGGGGGAAATTTCCCTGAAACACATTTGCATGTCTGCATTCTGCATCTTTTGCATCATTTTGCATAGCAGGTGTTCTTGGGACCGTTAATCTTATCTCTATGTGGTTTTAGTTCACAGGATAGCAGACTCGATGTTCCACAGGTAGTCTACGAGGGGGAATCAACAAAGGATTATTGAGCAAGTTCAACTCGAGCTTCAGGAATTTCGCGAGAGGATGGCGCAGTTTATGGACATGATGCAGGGTGTAGCCAATGGCCAAGAACAATTGAGGACATTGGTGCAACCTCTGGTGTCAAGAGTTGATGGTAGTGGAGTTCTACATGGTAGAACCGCTGCTGTACCACCTCCTCCAGAAAACAGTACGCCACGGGCAGATGCTATCCCAATGGTTATCCCTCCGGGTGGAGGAAACTAAACTGGAATTCCCATCCCAGTTCCAATGGGCCCTGTACAAGGTAACAATAGTCCCCAATGGGATCAAGATGATCAAGAAGACATTTTCTCTCTGGGAGATATTGGGGCAGGATTGCAACCCGACGCTGATAGAAGATTCAAGGCGATTGAGGGAAAGATGAGAAGCCTTGAAAGCCAAAATACTATGGGTCTGGATATGTCGAACCTAGGATTGATCCCAGGACTCAGGATTCCTCCAAAGTTCAAAGTGCCAGATTTCGATAAATACAAAGGAACAACATGTCCAAGGGTGCATCTTCGCTCCTATTTCCGAAAGATGTCTGCATACTCCAATGATGAGAAGTTGTTTATGCATTTCTTTCAAGATAGTCTGTCGGAACCATCCCTCGAATGGTATATGGGTTTAGAGCCAGTTAATGTCAGAAGCTGGAGGGATTCAGCAGAAGCTTTCGTTAAGCACTACCAATACAACAATGACTTAGCGCCAAACCGAGTGCAACTTCAAAATTTATCGCAGAGAAGTAACGAATGCTTTAAAGAATATGCACAGAGATGGAGAGAGTTTGCTGCCAGGGTTCAACCTCCCATGGTGGAGAGAGAACTAATTGATCTATTTGTGGCCACATTACCGGGAATTTACTATGATAAGTTGGTGAGCAGCATGTCTGAGAGCTTTTCGGACTTGATTATTACCGGTGAGAGAGTTGAAAACGGTATTAAAATGGGAAAGATACAAGCGGGAGAGGGGACCTCATCTGGAGGTGGAAGGAAGATTTCTGGTGCAAAGAAGAGAGATAACGAGACAAATGCAGTGTTCGGCTTTAACAATCGAAATAGATATCTGAATCAGCGTCAACAGCGATCGTATCATCAGCAACCTCCACAAGTAGCTAGTATTGCCATCCTGGCGGTACAACCTCAACAACAACAATGGATCATTATGGACTTAGATACCATTTTGCTGGAGCTCCTTTCAGACTGTCTTGGAAGCAATGGATCATTAACTTGTCGTCTTCGACGTGTGCTGCCATTCTTCTATAGTACATGATTAAGTGAGTTCGTGGGCAAGTAGCTCCTGAGTACTGATCGAAATTTGGGATTTTGAATTTTGGTGGTATTACTAGTCCAGATACCAAACACATTTCTCTGGCGTCAGTGCCAAAGGTATCATTTCCTTCCATTGCTCGGATCTTTCTCCCTATCGTTTCAACACTCTCCCTCAACCTCTCATGTGATTCATTTTCCTCTTCATACCCTTCGGGTCCTTCGTATACCGGTGGTGGATTATGAAAGATGGGGCGTGCTTGAACCTGAACTGTAGCTGGAGTGTAGGTGGGAATAACTTGTGGAATCTCACCTCCCAAGGGAATTGTCTGTTGAGTGACTCTCGGCGGTGGCACAAAGCCTGGAGGTAACCCATAGGTTGGCACATTGGCGATAGTAACAGCTGTCGGGATTGGTTCTGCAGTGATTTCAGAGACAACGGCGGCTTGAGTGTCCAACATTGCCCGGATGACTTGCAAGGCTTCTTTGATCTGTCCCATGCCTCCTCGGAGCTCTCCGAGTTCATTGTCGATTCTGTTTACATCCAAGTTCTGCTCTTCCATCCTTAAGCGAGCTTGGGCTCGTGTGTTGTACTGATGGCGAGGTCTCAGTGTGATTCTGTTGACAAGACAGAGGGATGAGACTCGACTCAGGAACATGCATATGCAATGTTTATGAAATGCAGACATGCAACATGCAGATTTTTTTTTTTAAACATCCAAGTAGGGCTGGCAATAAACCAAACCAACTCGAAGATAGTTCGGAATTCGACTCGACAATTAAATCGTTGAACTAGGTTCATGAACCAAATGAGTTGAGTATGAGCGAAAAATTAAGTTCGTTAACTAAATGAGCTGAACTTGAACTATACATAGTTCGACTCGTTAGGTTCATGAGTCAACTCGATTACATATGAAAAGAATTATACTGTCTTTAAGATTAGGTTTAAATATTTACTTCAAATCTTAGACAAATTTAATCTTCAATTTAGTAGTTTTTGAGTTAGACTCTCAAATGTATCTCTTGAAAGTTGTGTAGGTTTTGAATTAGTAGATTTCGAAGATAAAGTTAAATATCAATATGATAACTTTTATTTTATTTTAATATTTTATTTAAAAAATATATATTTATTTAAAATGTCAAATATACTAAAAAATATATATTTTTTAAAAAATAGTTTTTAAGTTCGTGAACCATGTGAGCTGAACCTAATGAGATGAACCTAACGAGTCGAATCGAACTGTTCGTGAACTTATAACGAGTCGAGTTTGAGCTTAAAAAAAAGTTCGTGTCGAACTCGAACTCGAACTCGAATTCGAACAATTCTTAACGAGTCGAGCCGAGCTGAGGTGAGTTCGACTCGACTCGACTCATTTCCAGCCCTACATCCAAGGGAATAAAAGCTTTATTTGCAAATATTTAAATAACAAGAATGAAAATGTAAATGCAAAAGTTTTATGGAACTCAAATTTACCAAAATATCCTTTCATTTCATTGATTTTTCAAAGGGGTATTACAAAAGATTTTAGTACGTCTTACAAAAGCCTTAACATTACAACTCAATATGCTCTAAAAGAAAATCCTCTCTCTTCTTGATTCTTCTGAGCTCTTCTTCCACCTGCGCTTTCTCAAGGATAAGTTTGTCTACCATAGCCTTCCAAGGAGTCGATTGATTGTTGGAATAAAATGCATCTTCATGTGCCTTCCTCTTTTTGCTTGCAACTGCTTCCTCTTCTTTCAATTGAAGTTGTTTGCGGAGTTCCTCGCTCTCTTCCATAGCAACCTGATATTTGTACTTCCAGGATACCTCAGTCTGTTGTGACTTCCTCAGAGCGATCTTCAGCTTCTCTTCCTCAGACATGAAAATCAATGGTTGTTCTTCTATTAATACCATAGGCTTTTATGGAGGATAAGGCATTTTCAACTGAATGGCCCTCTTTCGTACCCATTGGAGATAAGGTTCAAAAGAGATGCAGTTAGGTCTTCCCAAGTCCTCTTTTCCTTTCCTGTGTATATGCCCCCATGCTTTGAGAATTTCATCTTTTAATTCTGAAACTCCTATGAAGAAAATACCTTCTACGTGAGCACTGCTGGGTTTGTCTTTCAGCGGATAACCAAGTTGTCGACGAGCAAGCACGGGGTTATAGCTGATTCCCCCATTTGTACCAAGGAGAGGTATATTCCCGAAGCTTCCACAACTATCAATGATTTTGATCCCATCATAACTACGGCTGTACCAGTCAATATCGGAGTGAGTAAGAGCCATAATCTTTTCAGACCACCATCCTTTGCTCCAAAAAGTATGGGCTTTGGGTAGATGAGAAACGAACCATTTATACAACAACGGAACACAACAGACGATCATTCCTCCTTTGTGAAGATTTCTTTGATGAACAGAGTGGTAAGCATCAGCTAGTAGAGTAGGTACTGGATTCTTCTTCAAGAATATTTTGATGGCATTGAGATCCACAAAGTTGTCAAAGCTCGGAAAAAGAAAGATCCCATAAATAAGTAAGGCTAGAATAGCCTCAAAAGCATCCATACTCAAGTGATCGGCATAATACTGAGCCTTCCCAATCAAGAATTTTGCAGTCAGCCCAAAGATTCCTCCTTTAGTAACCATGTTCTTCTGAATGTCTACCAACCCGATACGTGTGGCTTTAGCAATTTCTTCCTTTTTAGGGTCCTTCTCCATGAAGGGAAAAGGAGATGCATCAAGGATGGGTAACCCAATCAGACAGGAATACTCTTCAAGTGTTGGCACTAACTGATAATCCGGAAATGTGAAGCAGTGATAAAGTGGATCATAGAACTGGAGTAATGTGGAAAGGAGTCCCGAATCCATTTTCTTCCTTGTTTTCAGTAGAGACAACAAATTCCCGTACCTGCTCTTGAATCCTTCTACATCTGTGATCAGAGTGCTCAACCTTTCAATCTCATCTATATTAGGGCTTTTGTATGTGTACTTTATAGTTTTCTTCTTTCCATTGTCCATGATGTTCCTGATATTTTATAAATAAATGACTCTGAGTTCCATAAAACTTTTATGACATGATGTTTATGGATGCATGAATGCACAAACACAGGTAATCACATATTCACAGATTCACATAAGTAAACAGACAAGGTTTTGGGTTTGGAGAATATGAGTAAGGAGTCAAGGTCTACCCTCCCCAGAGGTATGTACTAAGGTTCCCACAACTGCAGAACAAGGTTCTAAAAGAGTTCCTGGAGTCCTAGACCCATCTTTTGGATATTATCAATTTCCCAAATACTTGGTGGTCGATAATATTCTCAAGAGAGCCTCGTCCAAGTGTAGTATCGCGTATCAACTACTTTGGAATTACTTCCTTATAGTTATCGCACTACATCCTAATAAGGTCAAAGTGGGGAAAAGGTATCTAAAGGTCCTCAGTGTCATGGGCACCTATGTAGAAAGTAGCATTGTTTTCACGAATACTCGATCAACAATACTAGCTCTCAAAAGGGCCTCCACTGAGCGGTGATTTTCTCAAGTCAGCTTGGTCGGGAATCTACTCCCTATAAGCCTTCTTGAATATATCACCTTCCTATCATAAGTACGCTTGAGCACGGGTGTAGTGCTATCTCACCATTTCAAGTTTCCCAAACCAACAGAGCACCAATATATACAAGTATTCACAGATAGCAATTTAAAAAAAAATAGGTTGAACCCTCAAAATAAAAGCAAAAGCAATGTCCCCAGTGAAGTCGCCATTTCTGTTGCGGTGAAAATTTGATATCAAGCTATTAATTAACTTGAACCGTATTTCTTTTTACAACCGGACTTTAATTTATCCAAAGGATAGGTCTAAAGAAAGAAAGAACCTTTTTCGCGATGTAACAACAACGCTTTAGAGATTCGGGGGTTGGTTATATCTAGGGAAGGTATTAGCACCCTAAATATCTGTAGTACCCTACAGGAACCTTTTGTTTAATTATTTGCTAAGTTTGTGAATTGTGCGCTATGGTTTAAGGATTGGGAATTGAGATAAGATAAATAAAAGGCCTAAGTGGTTTTCTAAGTTTGCTCGCAAAGGTATCGCACCTTCTGCCTACGTATCCTGACTAGGATAGAATCAGAGCAATCGTAGTTCACCTCACAAGGGGAAAGAACACTTGATGATGATCAAAGTTCAAAGGGGAACAAACATGACAATGTTTGTGTGGAGTTTGACAAAACTCCCTAATCTAAGTTGAAGGGGAAGTAAGAAGTCATGACGATGATTCTTACACAGAGTTGACGAACTCTTTCCTAGGGTTCTAGTTGAAGAACACTCCTAGTATGGGTGGGTTTCTTAGACTTCAAGCAAAGTCTAGAGGTTTCTTATTAGGGTTTAAATGACTTAACAAAGTCAAAGGGCAAACAGAGATTTTGGTCCAAGACATTGACAGTCAAGTGGACAGACCTTCCTTTGGAGTGACAGTATTATTGGCAACTGGACGAAAGCTAACGAGCTTCATCGCTTGGGGATAAAATGAAATACAAACTTTATACAAACATAATCATGGTGACAACCAATGAAAAAAGATATTTAAAGGTTAAAAGCAATGATGACAATCAAAGCAGCTGATTCAGTACGAGAACCGTGACGACAGTTCGTACCTGGAATACTGTTAACAAATAGATGAGGTAAACATGATAATAATTCAAGGTAAAATTTCTAACATGTTGACAAACATATATAGACATGATAACAATCAATTTTCCTGAGAAAACACAAGAGGAAACCTTTTAAATTTCATCTGCAACCAAATAGGGTTAGTACCGTTGACGCGCGGATCGCGCACAATCAAACGTGGTGAAAAAATAATCAAACATGGAAAATAAAATTATGACATGAAAGTACACATTAAAATAAACACAATGAAAAAAGAACGGGTGAAAAACGATAAAAAATGAGAGAGTTACGAATTTTTGAAGTTTATGTACAAAAATGAGGAAAAGTGGCAGCAAGGGTTATCACAAGGGATCAAACCCATGCCAAGACTGATACACGCGCGAGTCTCTACCGCTGGGGCGGCTGTTACATCCATTAATCAAATGGAAACCATAAATATACATGCCTTGTTTGGTTCCATGGCTGGGCAAAAATACATAATCAACACAAATACGATTCATACCGTATCTCACTAACCGCTTATCGGATCGAGGCAAATTTTATATGGATCTTGGGTAGAAAAATGAGAGGAAGAGGATGGTGGTGTTAGTTTTCTCAAATTGTTTGTCTAGTAAAAAAAACGATAGCTGGTATGTGTTATGGTTTTGAATGCATAATGACATGGATACATAATCGAAACCAAATACGTTTTATACCGTATCTCACTAACCGCTTATCGGATCGAGGCAAATTTTATATGGAAATTGGGTAGAAAAATGAGAGGAAGAGGATGGTGGTGTTAGTTTTCTGAGATTCATTTTCCTGTGAAAAAACGATAGCTGGTGTGTTTATGTGCTTTTGATTTGCAAAATGACATGGACACCTTGATACAAACATGTTCAAAGCCAAGTAAATCCACATACACATCCAAAATATGATATATAAACAGACTGGAACAGGTTTATGGCCATGAGATTCAGATATTGGAGAGTCATCTATAATTTGCAAATGAACATAAGAACACACATGCATAACAAAGTGATTTTTGAGTTTGAGGTGTTCATGAGTTATACCAATCATTGAAGCACCTTGAATGTATGATATCAAGTGTGTGCAAGTGAAAATATCAGATCTGTAACAAGTGTATGAGAATCTAGTGTTCAATTTGCATTTGTGCGTGTTATGTGTGTGTAATGCATGAAGTGATGTAACTCAATGCTCAGTCCATTTTCAATGCTATAGCTCATTCAAACATGTTCCATATAATCATATAAAGCTGTAGAAACATCAAGATATCAAGAACAATCAAGCATTTCCAAATTGGTATGTGAGAGTGAAGGCATTTTGCAAAGTGATGGACAATGATGCATGATGATGCACAGATGTAGTTCCAGATCAAATTAAGATGTTCTAATCATTTGTACAACACATATATGTGATAATGAGATGATCTAATCATTAAAATTCCAAGGAAATCATCTGTCATGAAAAATGACAAAGCATATGCAAGTTATCCATACAATGATGCACATGAAGGTGTGAATTTTGATACATGGCTTTTATGAGCAAAGTGAGTATTCAAACATTTCAAATATGTCCCATATGAGGTGTGTGTACTGAAATTTTAGCCAAAAATGAGTTGATGCAAGAAATGTCAAATTGTGTGGTTTGTCATTTTGGTGAAATTGGTGTCAACAAGTGAAATGTGAGGCAAGACAGTAAAGCAACAAAATGAGCATACAAACATGTTTCAAATGATCATTAAGACATGTTAGAATGATAAAATATGTTTGTCATGCTTTATGCTAAAAGTGACCAAGTAAGTGGTTTGTGTATTTTGTAGCATTTGTGTCAATATGTGATTTTTGAAGCAAAGCAGCAAAATGGTAAAACAGTCACCTATACATGCTCAAAATGATCAAACAAATGTGTTGAAATGATGAGAAACCAATTATCATGTGTCATGTAAAATATGGTAGTGTGTGTGGCTTTTGTGATCATCATGAAATCTGGTTTCCACAAGTGAATCTTGATGCCATGTTCAAGACAGTAGGGCAAAAAGTCTAAGCCATGCTCACATACTTTGGGCAAACATATTTTAAAACTTAAAACAAACCCTGCAGCCTAGGCCAACATGATATTCTGCTGCTATGAACACACTTCAAACAGAATTCTATCAATTGCATGTGGCAATACAGCATGTAAATCAGAATTAGTAAACTATGCTAATAATCTTGATGTCCACCATACTTCTCAACATAAATCAAAACAGTTGTACTACAAAAACAAATTTAAGATGGAATAATGCTTATGTTACAAACAGAAGGCTATTAGCTTGAGAGCCCAAGTGCAACCAGCATTAAGAACTTAAAACTGGCAGTAAACAAAACAAGCATCAACATCTATTCAGCAGGCCAGTCCCTAATCAGTTTTGAGATGGATTTGATAGCAACCAAATTATAACTGATGTGTGATGGCTAGGGTTAAAAGTTCACAAATATTAGCTCCAAATCAGGCTAACCAGGCTGAGGTCTTTACAGCAGGGCAACTTTACTCTGCAATGTATCAAACTAGGTGGCCTACAAGGTTGGTTCTACTGCAGGCCTAGGTTCCTCTTGCAGGGATGAAACATAAAATACTCAGGCTGTCACATACTAACAACCACACAACTACAGTTTTGATGCCAAAGAGAGATGCATACTCAAACATGGACAAAAATGATTGTAGCATGATAGAGGTTCATACCTATCCCATGGTTCTGGTACAGCAGTATTGTTGTTTTGGTTTTTGTGTTATTATAGCAAAAAGGGGGGAGCAGCAACATTTATTAAATGCAAGCCAATGTTCAAAGTGCTTTTGATGACAGTAAAATACAACATATTATGGACTCATACATCATGAACAAATGCTTGAACACATTCACACCAGATCCAATTTCTATCACATACCACATATCACATAGAAGATCAAACATTCCAAAATGTACCAATATGCTTTTAATGATGAAATTATGAAATATGGTGATAAAGCCAACTAGGAATAGGCACATACCTCTTGAAGATCCCTTTGAACAAGTTTAAATAGATGAGAAAACCAGAGGTGATTGAATCCAAATTTTGGTATTGTGCTCTTTCTTAAACCTTAAGAAACAATCCACTTGAGATGCCAAAATGAGATTTGTGAGTTCTTGATGAAGGGTGAAGGTTTGGACAGTTGGTATATGTTATATTTGAGGTGTTCAAAGGATCAAAACCTCAAGAAAGTGTTTGGAGAGCAGTTTGGAAGTTTTTAAGGCTTTTGGTCAAAGTAAGTCAAGTGAAATGTTGACCTTTTGATTCCTTGTATTTTTTGGTGAGTTAAGTGTTTGTACACCTCCTATATATGATTTATAGGATGTGTGGATGATGATTTGGGTGCTGGAACATGTAGAGCTTGATGTGGTAGCAAAAACACAAAGTGCAGAATTTTGGCAATTTTGAACACTTTTGTGATTTTGCAAAAGGCAAGTGAGAGAGAAGTGTGATGAGAGAGCTTGGTTTAGCAGGTTCTCAGAATGAAATTGATCTTCCTGTCCTAAATGAGGGGTTTGAGGTCCCTATTTATAGAAATATGGAGTGAGGAGCTTGCTATGTAACCTTGCTTCACCATGAAGAAAACTAAGATATTTCCATCCAATTGTCCACTTGCCTTGCTTTTTCTGGTTCTTGGCTGTCTCCCTAACCCAATGGGCAAGTTTTAATGATGTTTTTACTGAGAAAACACAGCCTAGAGGCTTGGTAGAGTGGCTGGAGCAGAATCACTTTCCACCTCATGCTTGGAAAAAGTCAATATTTGCAACTTAGGCAATGAAACCTCAAACTTTAATTCTATGCTATCTCCTTGCTATTTCTTTGATCCAACCTGCTTGAGATGCTTAATATATCAGATAGCATGAGTTTGTCACGTTGAAATTGATCCACTTGAGTGATAGAGGTGCTTTTGCAAAATTGATCAATGTGGGACAAAAGTGACAAAACACCAACTTTGAACACATGTATCTCTCAGCTCATAAATCACTTTGAGATGTTCTTGTACAATTTAGAAAGCCCTCACATAGTACTAAAACTTTCATGTTGGCCAGAAATCTTGATTCTATTTGAAACTAGGTGAAAAATGCCCTTGAAGTTGGCTGATTTTAGCTTTTAAAGTGAAAATAACTTAGAAATTTTCTAAGTTATTTTCCCTTCTAGGAATGTTTTTGCTTATATCTCAAAAAGTATGCATTTTCTGGTTGTGGACTAGTATGGGACTTTTGTAGGACTTGTCAAGAGCTTTCAAATGATACTAGAACCAACTCAATTGGATGTGTGGTTAAGGAGATACAGTTTAGCCCTTTTCAAAACCCTAATTTCCCGATTTCTCGATTACTCTCTCATTCTTGATCCAATGACCATGAAAATTGATATGCAAGTCCATTATGACATAAGGAACAACTTTTATTCACAACTTGGATTCCAATTCTCAAAATTTGAGGAGTTGACTTTTCGGTCAACCGTACGATCGATCGGTGCCGATCGAGTCGCCTGTTGATATTCTGGACATCCTGGGACTCTGACACTTCTTGAATAGTCTTTAATAGCCTATATTAACTTCATGGACCTCACTACCACCATTAAAACCTTTTCCAACATCAAAGTCAAACCACAGTTGACTTTCCACTAGTTAAAAACCCTAATCGGGGCCTCCTGACTGCACTGTTCTTGATTCTGAAACGATTTCTTCAAATTGACTTCCCATTTGACTTTGATATTATCTTTGATTTCATTCCATGATTGAATTGGCCCAAATCATTGGCTAATCATTCCTTGGTTTCTTTGAATTTGTCGGTGCGAACCCTGGTTCGTCTGTAACTTGACAATAATAAACTTGCACTGATTTAGGGTTAGATAATTGATGATCATGTTTCTAAAAATGATAATGAGGATTTAAGGGGTCAAAATTTGGGGTACAACAGTTGCCCCTGTTTAAATATCTTCACTAGATGGGGAACGAGAGATGACAATCTTCGTTAAATCGCAGTGAAAGGTATTTAAATATAGATAACCGCAAATTTTGTCCCTTAGATCCGATGTCATGCTAAAGGACAAGTTATGATATGCCATGCACTCTAAATGATGCTTTATGATGCTTGAAAGCAAACATCATAGACGCAACGATAATATTAAAAGAAACAGTAAAACAAACAGTGACAAATACAAGGACTCGACATTGGGGACTCGTACTCAAAAACTAAATTAACAGTTCAGACATGACTGATAGCGTAAGAAGGAAAACTTCACATGGGGAAGAGACAAATCCAATAAAGATGACAATCTTATTGGAACAGAGGTACTCCACCGGGGAGAAGAATTGACTTCTACTGGGGAAAAGGATATACTTTTACTGGGGAAATGGAAAATTAATTTCGTCGGGAAAAGAGAAGCAGACTTCACCGGGGAAGCGAAAGACTGGATACAACCTCACTGGGGATGATCAGATGAGGAACTTCCTATGGTGAAGAGTTCAAACGGGATCTTCAGGAAATGGACTAGAAATAAGACTAATCACACATGGAGGATACTAGTGACGACTAGACCTCCGAGACTTGACTGGGAACATGGATCAACTGGGGATACATCCTCAGCTTCTGCAAATAGTTCACACCATGCTGGTAATCAATAGACTTCCTGGGGAATTGGTAACAACCAGAATTCCAAGCGATGCCAGTGACGACTGGTCCTTTAATGGTGATTGGTGACGACCAAATCAGGATACCAATAACGATTGGTTTTAAACAATGCCAGTTACGACTGGATTTTCTAATGAAGATGGTGACGACCATACTGGGGAATACCAATGACAATTGGTTATACAAAAATGCTAGGGATCACCAGATCTTCTAGCTGGAGATTGGTGACAACCAAACTGCAATAGACTCCAAGTAACGATTGGACTCTAGACGATGATACCAGTTACGACTGGGTTGGAAAGATCGGTTAAAACCTCAAGATACCAATGACGATTGGATTTAGGCAGTGCCAGTGACGACTGGACTTCATGGGGAGAGTTAGTAACAACTAACAAGATACCAATAATAATTGGAACAATACCAGTGACGACTGGATTTCCCGGGAAAAGGTTGGTAATAACCAAACCAAGAGGTGCAAATGACAATTGGACTTTAAAACAGTGCCAGTGACGACTGGACTTATATGTGGATTTGTTAGTGACTACTAACGAGATACCAATGACGATTGGATTTAGACAATGCCAGTGACGACTGGGCTTTAAAAGGACATGGATGGTGACGACCAAATGAATATCAACAACCATTGGTTTGAACAAGATGCCAGTTACTACTGGGCTTGTTCTTGGAAAAACGAAGCGAGTAATAACTTAGACTTCGTGGGGATTGGTAGATGTCACCGACTCGGGGAACAAACGAATCACACTGATCCCATGATGAGGGGTGTACGTAGATTTGGGAAATAAACCCAAGACCTACTGAGGAATAGAGCCTGTAGATAGACTTTGCTGAGGTGAATTCAGACGTCCAGAAATACTTTGCTGGGGGAGGAACCTTCATATCATCACAAGAAATCCTGAGGGATAATCTTCAATTTTGGTAATCATGCATGGCCAAAGGCCTCTTCGTCGCCCAACTTGCTAGCATTTCATTGGGGAAAAATACTGACTGCACATCAAGGTTTCTGCTACCCTGAAATTTCGGGGAAGTGTGATTCTCCTCGAGTCTCTCCATGAGTTAAAACATTTTGTTAAATCTTTCCAAGTTTTTTTTCAAAAATTTAGACCTAAATGCTTTCAAAAACAATCGTTGATTAACGAACGTATTTTGCATAACAAAGAAAATAAGGAATTTATAATTTGCACAAGAAAGAAAGGCTCAAAAGGCTGACTTTATTAAAGGATGAAATCTTGCAAATGACAGGATTCCATAGACATTTTACAAGAAAAAATGGCAAAGTGGATAAGGTTACATTGAATCCTGTGACCTAACTATCCCTAAAGACTAGAATTCTTCAAGATACTTGCTTCTGACGAGAGCGACTTGAGATGAATCCCTGTTGAGTCG
This sequence comes from Lathyrus sativus, assembly GCA_963859935.3. NCBI lineage: Eukaryota > Viridiplantae > Streptophyta > Magnoliopsida > Fabales > Fabaceae > Lathyrus > Lathyrus sativus. Next base: position 66,085,626 of record OZ012739.1, on the reverse strand, counting down.
GTAGCGATGACGACTTCACTTGATGCAGCGAAATGCCTTTGTCCCTAATTTTTGCCTGGATCGCCCTTTCGGGTTTTCAATCCACCGGGGCGCTCATTTTTGCCTAAGTCGCCCTTTCGGGTTTTCAACATAGCGAGCCTTTGATTTTTTTCTCTTTTTTCTCTTTTTCTTTTCTTTTAACCCTAACTTTTGCATAAACCGTTCTTTTGGATTTTCCGGTTTATCGGGTACTTTTTAGGCGTAATATTTCCGAACTGCGTCAGAGTTTATCGGGTGTGTAAGTTGTTCTCCGTCCATGGTAGTAAGGATCAGTGAACCTCCAGAGAATACTGTCTTCACAATAAAGGGGCCATCATAATTAGGCATCCACTTCCCTCTCGCGTCTTTGTGAACTGGTAAGATCTTCTTGAGCACAAGTTCTCCTTCGCGGAATTCTCTGATACGGACCTTTTTATCGAACGCCCTCTTGATTCTTTTTTGATACAACTGGCCGTGACACATCGCAGACATGCGCTTTTCATCGATGAGATTCAGCTGATCAAATCATTCTTTAATCCATTCTGCCTCTTCTAACTTGGTTTCCATGATGACTCTGAGGGATGGTATCTCGACCTCGATGGGAAGAACTGCGTCCATTCCATATACCAGAGAAAAGGGGGTTACCCCTGTGGAAGTGCGGACGGAGGTTCTGTATCCGTGCAGGGCAAATGGTAACATTTCATGCCAATCTTTGTAGGTTTTAACCATTTTCTGCAAGATCTTCTTGATGTTTTTATTTGCAGCTTCCACAGCTCCATTCATCTTTGGACGGTAAGGGGAAGAGTTGTGGTGTTCGATTTTGAAGTCATCACATAATTCTTTCATAACTTTGTTGTTCAGATTGGTTCCGTTGTCTGTTATAATTCTGCTTGGGATCCCGTAGCGACAAATGATCTCCTTTTTAATGAAACGAGCCACCACTTGACGTGTAACATTGGTGTAGGATGCAGCTTCAACCCATTTTGTGAAATAGTCGATGGCAACCAGAATGAAACGGTGTCCATTTGAAGCTTTTGGCTCAATTGCCCCAATCATGTCAATCCCCCACATAGAGAAAGGCCATGGCGACGACAATACATTCAACAGTGTTGGAGGCACATGCATTTTGTCCGCGTAGATCTGACATTTGTGACATTTTCTGGCGTACTGAATGCAGTCGGTTTCTAAAGTCAACCAGTAATAACCAGCTCTCAAGATCTTTTTGGACATGGCGTATCCGTTGGCGTGAGTACCAAACATTCCTTCATGAACATCTTTCATTAACAAGTCCGCTTCTCTTTTGTCAACACATCTGAGTAAGATCATATCATGATTTCTTTTGTAAAGTACACCATTGCTGAGGAAGAATTTGGATGCTAATCGTCTTAGTGTTTTCTTGTCAAGTGCCGTAGCATCTGTGGGATATTCTTGCTTCAACAGATAATTATTTATATCATGATACCAGGGCTTGCCATCGGTTTCTTCTTCAATCATTTGACAGTAAGCAGGCTCTGTCTTGCGTTCAATTTTGATAAGTGTGCCATCGTTGACATCTCTAGTTTTCCACATTGAGGCCAGCATGGCTAAAGCGTCGGCGATGTGATTCTCTGCTCTTGGAACATGTTTAAAGGTGATTTCGTCAAAATACTTGATCGTTTCAACGATATAAGCTCTGTAAGGGATCAGGTTTTCATGTCTTGTCTCCCATTCACCCGTGACTTGGTAGATAACCAATGCTGAGTCTCCACTGACTTCGAGATTTTTGATTTGGAGATCAATGGCTGCTTCGAGACCAAGGATACATGCTTCGTATTCAGCAATGTTGTTTGTACAATCAAAGTCTAGTCTGGCTGTAAACGGAGTGTAACCACCTTCAGGATTCATTAAAACTGCACCTACGCCATGTCCGCTATAATTGGAGGAACCGTCGAACATCATTTTCCACCAATTCTCTGTCTGTTGACCTTTGTCAGAACTTGTTTCTTCACAATCTTTTACTAACATGATATCTTCATCCGGAAAATCAAACTTCAGAGGTTCATAATCTTCGACAGGTTGATCTGCGAGATATTCTGATAACACACTGCCTTTGATAGATTTCTGAGCCACATATTGAATATCATATTCTGATAGTAGCATATGCCACCGGGCGAGTCTTCCGGTTTGTGCAGGTTTCTCAAAGATGTACTTTATTGGATCCATTTTCGAGATCAATAAAGTGGTGTGACAAATCATATACTGCCTCAAACGCTTAGCGGCCCATGCTAAAGCACAACAAGTCTTTTCTAGGAGTGAGTATCTACTTTCACAATCAGTAAATTTCTTGCTCAGATAATAAATGGCATGTTCTTTCCGTCCAGATTTGTCTTGTTGACCCAGAACGCAACCCATTGAGTTTTCAAGCACTGTCAAATACATAAAGAGAGGCTTTCCCGGAACGGGTGGTATCAAAATTGGAGGTTCTTGGAGATAACCTTTGATTTTATCGAACGCTGTTTGACAATCAGAATTCCATACGACCGTTTGATCCTTTCGTAACAACTTGAAGATCGGTTCACAGGTGGGGGTCATATTGGAAATGAACCTGGATATGTAATTCAACCTTCCAAGGAAGCTTCTAACCTGATTTTCGGTCCGCGGAGCTGGCATGTCTTGAATGGCACGAACTTTGTCTGGATCCACTTCAATCCCCTTGTGGCTGACAATAAAACCGAGTAATTTTCCTGATCTGACTCCGAAAGTGCACTTTGCAGGATTCAACCTCAACTGATATTTCCGGAGTCTTTTGAATAACTTCAACAAATGTTCTAGATGGTCTTCTTCATTTTGAGACTTGGCGATCATGTCATCCACATATACTTCTATTTCTTTGTGCATCATGTCGTGGAACAAAGCCACCATAGCTCTTTGATAAGTTGCGCCTGCGTTTCTCAAACCGAATGGCATAACCTTATAACAATAGGTGCCCCATGGAGTGATGAAGGTTGTCTTTTCCATGTCGTCAGGATCCATTTTGATTTGATTGTAACTAGAGAACCCGTCCATAAAGAAAAACACTGCAAACCGAGCTGTATTATCTACCAAAGTATCAATATGTGGTAGAGGGAAGTCGTCCTTTGGACTGGCTTTGTTTAAATCTCGATAATCCACACACATCCTTACCTTTCCATCTTTCTTTGGTACAGGAACAATGTTGGCTACCCATTCTGGATACTTGGCCACTGCAAGGAAGCCTGCATCAATCTGCTTTTTTACCTCATCTCTGATTTTGAGAGCCATGTCGGGTCTGGTTCTTCTGAGTTTCTGTTTAACCGGTGGGCATTCAGGTCGGAGTGGTAACTTGTGAACCACTATGTTTGTATCCAAACCAGGCATATCCTGATAAGACCAAGCAAACACATCTACATATTCCCTTAAGAGTTCCTTTAACTGCTGTTTTACTTCTACCCCTAGGGCTGCCCCAATTTTGACTTCTTTTTTATCTTCTTCGGTACCAAGGTTGATAACTTCTACCTGTTCCTTATGGGGTTGAAGCTCTGCATCCTCTTTTTGGGCCAATCTTACCAGTTCATCAGGAATTTCACAGTCCTCATCCTCGTCTTCAGCTTGGTAAATTAGTGAATCAAGGTCAGGAGGAGATGCATGGTCACAGGATTCAATGGGGTTATGGTCATCACTGCATGTTTGAAGGGTTTACTTTATTAAAACACACAATCAACAAATGCAACACACACAGAGAAAGAGAAAATTGTTTTTGTTTTGGTTTTTTGTATTGCCATTTTTCTTTCAAAGTAAAAGCAAAAGACGGTAAAGGAACAAACACGAGGATTTTTAACAAAATAGTCCATTCTCATTGATATTTCTTTGAAAGCATGGGGCCCTTACAAAACATTCCTATAGCCTTGGGCACGACTATGGAGATTTTTTTAAAAATAACAAAGAAAAACAACAAATTACTTTAACTCGGGAAAAACTACAGGAACTTCGATAGCCTCCCAGTTGTTCAGAGTAGCTTCGTCATGATACACTAGTGCTTCTATGTCTTCACTTTCAAGATTTCCTTCCACGGCGTTAATTTGAAAACCGCCACTGATAAATATTTCTTGAATAGCCTTTGGCCGGCTGTTGTCATGCCTCGGTTCTTCACTTTGAGTTGGTTTGTAACCCAACCCCTGGCGGTTCGTCTTCGGCTTTACCTCAATGACCTCTCCTCATCCTGCGGGAGTGCCTTCTTCCAGCGTAGCTTTGGCGCCTTGAGCAGATGCAAAAGTTGGATTACTTTTTGCCACCGTCTCCTCTATCATCACTGCGTTTGCTATTTCTAGTGCTTGGAATGATGTCTCTAGTGCATTCTCTTCTGCTTCAATGTACCGGAATGATGAAAGATTACTGACCATTAATTCTTCTTCACCATGAACAATCACCAGCTTATCATTTACCACAAACTTCATTCTCTGGTGTAGGGTAGAAGTTACCGCCCCTGCTTCATGGATCCAAGGATGTCCCAGTAAGCAGCTATAAGCTGGATTTATGTCCATCACCTGAAATACAATGTTAAATTCGTGGGGTCCCACCAAAATTGGTAATTCTACTTCTCCGATGACCGTCCTCCTCGAACCATCAAAAGCTTTTACAATTAATGAGGTTGGTTTCATCTCTGCCCCGGCATAGGCTAGTCTGGCCAGTGATCTTGCGGGTAGTACGTTTAATGAGGATCCTGTGTCGACCAATACTCGTGCCAAAGTATCTTCCTGGCATTTGATGGATATGTGTAGCGCACGGTTGTGATCACGTTTTTCTTTGGGTAACTCGGCGTCGCTGAAGCTTAAAGTATTGCATGCTGTGATGTTAGCTATTACTGAATCAAACTGCCCAAGCGAAATATCCTTAGTGACGTGTGCTTGTCTCAACACCTTCTGTAATGCTTCCCTGTGAGCTGGAGAATTTATCAAGAGTGACAAGATTGATATTTTTGATGGCGTCTGATGAAGCTGATCTATTACCTTGTAATCACTTCTTCGGATAATCCTCAATAATTCATCATTTTCTTCTTCTGTGCTCGGAGCTTCTTTTTCTTTGATTACCCCAGCAGGAATGACTTCCTTTGGAATAGCTACTGATTCTTTTGGCTGATAGATCCGACCGCTGCGGGTCATCTTGCTAGTGCCGGCAATATTGGTCACATCTTTCTGATTATCTGTCTGAACAATCTTTCCCGTTTCTTGGTCTACCACGGTCACATCGTATTTCCACGGAACAGCTTTTGTATTGTCATAATGGAACGGTCTTGGTTTCTGAACTACGATTGGTCGTGGTTGACCTATAGCAGCTCTGTTGAAAACTGGCCTTGCACCCCTGTTAAACACTGGAACTTTCTCTCTTTTCCTGGATAGGTCGAAAACTGGCTCTATTACAGAAACCTCTTCTTTCCTTTCCTTACCACATACTTGTAATATCCCCTCATTTATCAATCTTTGTATATCTTCCCGTATCCCATTACATCCACTGGAACTAACGATACGTTTTTCACATTGGTTATGAACATCTCCCAACAACCCTGCTTTGGTCAGCTTATCATGTAATGTCTTCAATGGCGTTCTGATTTTTGACACATCATTAATTATCTCTTCATCTAACTTTTCAATGGCATTGACCCCTCCATAGTTTGGCAGTGGGTTACTTTTGACGTTAGGTGGTACATCATCAAAGGACAAGATTTTCTTCTCCATCAACTCTCTTACCAGATGTTTTAAGGCAAAGCAACCTTCTAAGTCATGGCCGGCAGCACCTTCATGGAAAGCACAATGAGCATTTGGGTTATAATGTGGAGATGTGGTATCTGGATTAAGTGGTCTTGTCGTGATCAACCCCTGTTGGACCAAAGATGGATATAACTCAGTGTACGTCATTGGTATTTGTGGAAGTGGAGGTTTTGTTGTTGGCCTCCGGTTCTGGTATTGTTGCCTGGGCTGTGGTACCCTCTGCTGCTGATTTTGTTGAAAGGGCGGAGCGTTGGGCGCTCGTTGATGCCCTTGCTGGTTTTGCTGATACATGGGCGCTGGTCGCCCTGGTTGATAGTTTGAAGTGGAATGGTTGAATGCTGGGGTCACAGCTGCCACATATTGCTGAGGGGCATACTGTACCGGGTACATGGGTCTTTGTTGATGAAACTGTTGAACATAGTTAGGCTGGATTGGCTGGAAGAAACTTTGTTGAGGCGGTTGATATTGCTGATATGGAGGTTTCATGGTACGGATTCTTCTCCCCATTATGGCATTTGTCTCACCTTCTTTCTTCTTGTGAAACCCACTGCTGACCTTCTTAATACTACTGTTGTTAGAACTGCCGGAGCTGCTGGCTACCTTTCCACTTTTCATCCCTAATTCTACCCTAACTCCCACGGCTACAATGTTTGAAAAACTTGCAGACACACTGCTGATCATTTTCTCATAGAATTCTGGTCTCACTGTGTCAACAAACCAGTCTGTCAGTTCCTTCTCACTTAGGGGTGGCTCTACCTGGGATGCTGTTTCTCTCCACCGCTGAGCGTATTCTTTGAATGACTCTGTGCTTTTCTGGGACATGTTCAACAACTGCCTTCGGTCAGGTACCATATCCATATTATATTTGTAATGTTTCATGAATGCATCTGCCAAATCTTGAAAACTGTGGATTCTGGACTGATCTAGACTTAGATACCATTTTGCTGGAGCTCCTTTCAGACTGTCTTGGAAGCAATGGATCATTAACTTGTCGTCTTCGACGTGTGCTGCCATTCTTCTATAGTACATGATTAAGTGAGTTCGTGGGCAAGTAGCTCCTGAGTACTGATCGAAATTTGGGATTTTGAATTTTGGTGGTATTACTAGTCCAGATACCAAACACATTTCTCTGGCGTCAGTGCCAAAGGTATCATTTCCTTCCATTGCTCGGATCCTTCTCCCTATCGTTTCAACACTCTCCCTCAACCTCTCATGTGATTCATTTTCCTCTTCATACCCTTCGGGTCCTTCGTATACCGGTGGTGGATTATGAAAGATGGGGCGTGCTTGAACCTGAACTGTAGCTGGAGTGTAGGTGGGAATAACTTGTGGAATCTCACCTCCCAAGGGAATTGTCTGTTGAGTGACTCTCGGCGGTGGCACAAAGCCTGGAGGTAACCCATAGGTTGGCACATTGGCGATAGTAACAGCTGTCGGGATTGGTTATGCAGTGATTTCAGAGACAACGGCGGCTTGAGTGTCCAACATTGCCCGGATGACTTGCAAGGCTTCTTTGATCTGTCCCATGCCTCCTCGGAGCTCTCCGAGTTCATTGTCGATTCTGTTTACATCCAAGTTCTGCTCTTCCATCCTTAAGCGAGCTTGGGCTCGTGTGTTGTACTGATGGCGAGGTCTCAGTGTGATTCTGTTGACAAGACAGAGGGATGAGACTCGACTCAGGAACATGCATATGCAATGTTTATGAAATGCAGACATGCAACATGCAGATTTTTTTTTTAAACATCCAAGGGAATAAAAGCTTTATTTGCAAATATTTAAATAACAAGAATGAAAATGTAAATGCAAAAGTTTTATGGAACTCAAATTTACCAAAATATCCTTTCATTTCATTGATTTTTCAAAGGGGTATTACAAAAGATTTTAGTACGTCTTACAAAAGCCTTAACATTACAACTCAATATGCTCTAAAAGAAAATCCTCTCTCTTCTTGATTCTTCTGAGCTCTTCTTCCACCTGCGCTTTCTCAAGGATAAGTTTGTCTACCATAGCCTTCCAAGGAGTCGATTGATTGTTGGAATAAAATGCATCTTCATGTGCCTTCCTCTTTTTGCTTGCAACTGCTTCCTCTTCTTTCAATTGAAGTTGTTTGCGGAGTTCCTCGCTCTCTTCCATAGCAACCTGATATTTGTACTTCCAGGATACCTCAGTCTGTTGTGACTTCCTCAGAGCGATCTTCAGCTTCTCTTCCTCAGACATGAAAATCAATGGTTGTTCTTCTATTAATACCATAGGCTTTTATGGAGGATAAGGCATTTTCAACTGAATGGCCCTCTTTCGTACCCATTGGAGATAAGGTTCAAAAGAGATGCAGTTAGGTCTTCCCAAGTCCTCTTTTCCTTTCCTGTGTATATGCCCCCATGCTTTGAGAATTTCATCTTTTAATTCTGAAACTCCTATGAAGAAAATACCTTCTACGTGAGCACTGCTGGGTTTGTCTTTCAGCGGATAACCAAGTTGTCGACGAGCAAGCACGGGGTTATAGCTGATTCCCCCATTTGTACCAAGGAGAGGTATATTCCCGAAGCTTCCACAACTATCAATGATTTTGATCCCATCATAACTACGGCTGTACCAGTCAATATCGGAGTGAGTAAGAGCCATAATCTTTTCAGACCACCATCCTTTGCTCCAAAAAGTATGGGCTTTGGGTAGATGAGAAACGAACCATTTATACAACAACGGAACACAACAGACGATCATTCCTCCTTTGTGAAGATTTCTTTGATGAACAGAGTGGTAAGCATCAGCTAGTAGAGTAGGTACTGGATTCTTCTTCAAGAATATTTTGATGGCATTGAGATCCACAAAGTTGTCAAAGCTCGGAAAAAGAAAGATCCCATAAATAAGTAAGGCTAGAATAGCCTCAAAAGCATCCATACTCAAGTGATCGGCATAATACTGAGCCTTCCCAATCAAGAATTTTGCAGTCAGCCCAAAGATTCCTCCTTTAGTAACCATGTTCTTCTGAATGTCTACCAACCCGATACGTGTGGCTTTAGCAATTTCTTCCTTTTTAGGGTCCTTCTCCATGAAGGGAAAAGGAGATGCATCAAGGATGGGTAACCCAATCAGACAGGAATACTCTTCAAGTGTTGGCACTAACTGATAATCCGGAAATGTGAAGCAGTGATAAAGTGGATCATAGAACTGGAGTAATGTGGAAAGGAGTCCCGAATCCATTTTCTTCCTTGTTTTCAGTAGAGACAACAAATTCCCGTACCTGCTCTTGAATCCTTCTACATCTGTGATCAGAGTGCTCAACCTTTCAATCTCATCTATATTAGGGCTTTTGTAAGTGTACTTTATAGTTTTCTTCTTTCCATTGTCCATGATGTTCCTGATATTTTATAAATAAATGACTCTGAGTTCCATAAAACTTTTATGACATGATGTTTATGGATGCATGAATGCACAAACACAGGTAATCACATATTCACAGATTCACATAAGTAAACAGACAAGGTTTTGGGTTTGGAGAATATGAGTAAGGAGTCAAGGTCTACCCTCCCCAGAGGTATGTACTAAGGTTCCCACAACTGCAGAACAAGGTTCTAAAAGAGTTCCTGGAGTCCTAGACCCATCTTTTGGATATTATCAATTTCCCAAATACTTGGTGGTCGATAATATTCTCAAGAGAGCCTCGTCCAAGTGTAGTATCGCGTATCAACTACTTTGGAATTACTTCCTTATAGTTATCGCACTACATCCTAATAAGGTCAAAGTGGGGAAAAGGTATCTAAAGGTCCTCAGTGTCATGGGCACCTATGTAGAAAGTAGCATTGTTTTCACGAATACTCGATCAACAATACTAGCTCTCAAAAGGGCCTCCACTGAGCGGTGATTTTCTCAAGTCAGCTTGGTCGGGAATCTACTCCCTATAAGCCTTCTTGAATATATCACCTTCCTATCATAAGTACGCTTGAGCACGGGTGTAGTGCTATCTCACCATTTCAAGTTTCCCAAACCAACAGAGCACCAATATATACAAGTATTCACAGATAGCAATTTAAAAAAAAATAGGTTGAACCCTCAAAATAAAAGCAAAAGCAATGTCCCCAGTGAAGTCGCCATTTCTGTTGCGGTAAAAATTTGATATCAAGCTATTAATTAACTTGAACCGTATTTCTTTTTACAACCGGACTTTAATTTATCCAAAGGATAGGTCTAAAGAAAGAAAGAACCTTTTTCGCGATGTAACAACAACGCTTTAGAGATTCGGGGGTTGGTTATATCTAGGGAAGGTATTAGCACCCTAAATATCTGTAGTACCCTACAGGAACCTTTTGTTTAATTATTTGCTAAGTTTGTGAATTGTGCGCTATGGTTTAAGGATTGGGAATTGAGATAAGATAAATAAAAGGCCTAAGTGGTTTTCTAAGTTTGCTCGCAAAGGTATCGCACCTTCTGCCTACGTATCCTGACTAGGATAGAATCAGAGCAATCGTAGTTCACCTCACAAGGGGAAAGAACACTTGATGATGATCAAAGTTCAAAGGGGAACAAACATGACAATGTTTGTGTGGAGTTTGACAAAACTCCCTAATCTAAGTTGAAGGGGAAGTAAGAAGTCATGACGATGATTCTTACACAGAGTTGACGAACTCTTTCCTAGGGTTCTAGTTGAAGAACACTCCTAGTATGGGTGGGTTTCTTAGACTTCAAGCAAAGTCTAGAGGTTTCTTATTAGGGTTTAAATGACTTAACAAAGTCAAAGGGCAAACAGAGATTTTGGTCCAAGACATTGACAGTCAAGTGGACAGACCTTCCTTTGGAGTGACAGTATTATTGGCAACTGGACGAAAGCTAATGAGCTTCATCGCTTGGGGATAAAATGAAATACAAACTTTATACAAACATAATCATGGTGACAACCAATGAAAAAAGATATTTAAAGGTTAAAAGCAATGATGACAATCAAAGCAGCTGATTCAGTACGAGAACCGTGACGACAGTTCGTACCTGGAATACTGTTAACAAATAGATGAGGTAAACATGATAATAATTCAAGGTAAAATTTCTAACATGTTGAAAAACATATATAGACATGATAACAATCAATTTTCCTGAGAAAACACAAGAGGAAACCTTTTAAATTTCATCTGCAACCAAATAGGGTTAGTACCGTTGACGCGCGGATCGCGCACAATCAAACGTGGTGAAAAAATAATCAAACATGGAAAATAAAATTATGACATGAAAGTACACATTAAAATAAACACAATGAAAAAAGAACGGGTGAAAAACGATAAAAAATGAGAGAGTTACGAATTTTTGAAGTTTATGTACAAAAATGAGGAAAAGTGGCAGCAAGGGTTATCACAAGGGATCGAACCCATGCCAAGACTGATACACGCACGAGTCTCTACCGCTGGGGCGGCTGTTACATCCATTAATCAAATGGAAACCATAAATATACATGCCTTGTTTGGTTCCATGGCTGGGCAAAAATACATAATCAACACAAATACGATTCATACCGTATCTCACTAACCGCTTATCGGATCGAGGCAAATTTTATATGGATCTTGGGTAGAAAAATGAGAGGAAGAGGATGGTGGTGTTAGTTTTCTCAAATTGTTTGTCTAGTAAAAAAAACGATAGCTGGTATGTGTTATGGTTTTGAATGCATAATGACATGGATACATAATCGAAACCAAATACGTTTTATACCGTATCTCACTAACCGCTTATCGGATCGAGGCAAATTTTATATGGAAATTGGGTAGAAAAATGAGAGGAAGAGGATGGTGGTGTTAGTTTTCTGAGATTCATTTTCCTGTGAAAAAACGATAGCTGGTGTGTTTATGTGCTTTTGATTTGCAAAATGACATGGACACCTTGATACAAACATGTTCAAAGCCAAGTAAATCCACATACACATCCAAAATATGATATATAAACAGACTGGAACAGGTTTATGGCCATGAGATTCAGATATTGGAGAGTCATCTATAATTTGCAAATGAACATAAGAACACACATGCATAACAAAGTGATTTTTGAGTTTGAGGTGTTCATGAGTTATACCAATCATTGAAGCACCTTGAATGTATGATATCAAGTGTGTGCAAGTGAAAATATCAGATCTGTAACAAGTGTATGAGAATCTAGTGTTCAATTTGCATTTGTGCGTGTTATGTGTGTGTAATGCATGAAGTGATGTAACTCAATGCTCAGTCCATTTTCAATGCTATAGCTCATTCAAACATGTTCCATATAATCATATAAAGCTGTAGAAACATCAAGATATCAAGAATAATCAAGCATTTCCAAATTGGTATGTGAGAGTGAAGGCATTTTGCAAAGTGATGGACAATGATGCATGATGATGCACAGATGTAGTTCCAGATCAAATTAAGATGTTCTAATCATTTGTACAGCACATATATGTGATAATGATATGATCTAATCATTAAAATTCCAAGGAAATCATCTGTCATGAAAAATGACAAAGCATATGCAAGTTATCCATACAATGATGCACATGAAGGTGTGAATTTTGATACATGGCTTTTATGAGCAAAGTGAGTATTCAAACATTTCAATTATGTCCCATATGAGGTGTGTGTACTGAAATTTTAGCCAAAAATGAGTTGATGCAAGAAATGTCAAATTGTGTGGTTTGTCATTTTGGTGAAATTGGTGTCAACAAGTGAAATGTGAGGCAAGACAGTAAAGCAACAAAATGAGCATACAAACATGTTTCAAATGATCATTAAGACATGTTAGAATGATAAAATATGTTTGTCATGCTTTATGCTAAAAGTGACCAAGTAAGTGGTTTGTGTATTTTGTAGCATTTGTGTCAATATGTGATTTTTGAAGCAAAGCAGCAAAATGGTAAAACAGTCACCTATACATGCTCAAAATGATCAAACAAATGTGTTGAAATGATGAGAAACCAATTATCATGTGTCATGTAAAATATGGTAGTGTGTGTGGCTTTTGTGATCATCATGAAATCTGGTTTCCACAAGTGAATCTTGATGCCATGTTCAAGACAGTAGGGCAAAAAGTCTAAGCCATGCTCACATACTTTGGGCAAACATATTTTAAAACTTAAAACAAACCCTGCAGCCTAGGCCAACATGATATTCTGCTGCTATGAACACACTTCAAACAGAATTCTATCAATTGCATGTGGCAATACAGCATGTAAATCAGAATTAGTAAACTATGCTAATAATCTTGATGTCCACCATACTTCTCAACATAAATCAAAACAGTTGTACTACAAAAACAAATTTAAGATGGAATAATTCTTATGTTACAAACAGAAGGCTATTAGCTTGAGAGCCCAAGTGCAACCAGCATTAAGAACTTAAAACTGGCAGTAAACAAAACAAGCATCAACATCTATTCAGCAGGCCAGTCCCTAATCAGTTTTGAGATGGATTTGATAGCAACCAAATTATAACTGATGTGTGATGGCTAGGGTTAAAAGTTCACAAATATTAGCTCCAAATCAAGCTAACCAGGCTGAGGTCTTTACAGCAGGGCAACTTTACTCTGCAATGTATCAAACTAGGTGGCCTACAAGGTTGGTTCTACTGCAGGCCTAGGTTCCTCTTGCAGGGATGAAACATAAAATACTCAGGCTGTCACATACTAACAACCACACAACTACAGTTTTGATGCCAAAGAGAGATGCATACTCAAACATGGACAAAAATGATTGTAGCATGATAGAGGTTCATACCTATCCCATGGTTCTGGTACAGCAGTATTGTTGTTTTGGTTTTTGTGTTATGACAGCAAAAAGGGGGGAGCAGCAACATTTATTAAATGCAAGCCAATGTTCAAAGTGCTTTTGATGACAGTAAAATACAACATATTATGGACTCATACATCATGAACAAATGCTTGAACACATTCACACCAGATCCAATTTCTATCACATACCACATATCACATAGAAGATCAAACATTCCAAAATGTACCAATATGCTTTTAATGATGAAATTATGAAATATGGTGATAAAGCCAACTAGGAATAGGCACATACCTCTTGAAGATCCCTTTGAACAAGTTTAAATAGATGAGAAAACCAGAGGTGATTGAATCCAAATTTTGGTATTGTGCTCTTTCTTGAACCTTAAGAAACAATCCACTTGAGATGCCAAAATGAGATTTGTGAGTTCTTGATGAAGGGTGAAGGTTTGGACAGTTGGTATATGTTATATTTGAGGTGTTCAAAGGATCAAAACCTCAAGAAAGTGTTTGGAGAGCAGTTTGGAAGTTTTTAAGGCTTTTGGTCAAAGTAAGTCAAGTGAAATGTTGACCTTTTGATTCCTTGTATTTTTTGGTGAGTTAAGTGTTTGTACACCTCCTATATATGATTTATAGGATGTGTGGATGATGATTTGGGTGCTGGAACATGTAGAGCTTGATGTGGTAGCAAAAACACAAAGTGCAGAATTTTGGCAATTTTGAACACTTTTGTGATTTTGCAAAAGGCAAGTGAGAGAGAAGTGTGATGAGAGAGCTTGTTTTAGCAGGTTCTCAGAATGAAATTGATCTTCCTGTCCTAAATGAGGGGTTTGAGGTCCCTATTTATAGAAATATGGAGTGAGGAGCTTGCTATGTAACCTTGCTTCACCATGAAGAAAACTAAGATATTTCCATCCAATTGTCCACTTGCCTTGCTTTTTCTGGTTCTTGGCTGTCTCCCTAACCCAATGGGCAAGTTTTAATGATGTTTTTACTGAGAAAACACAGCCTAGAGGCTTGGTAGAGTGGCTGGAGCAGAATCACTTTCCACCTCATGCTTGGAAAAAGTCAATATTTGCAACTTAGGCAATGAAACCTCAAACTTTAATTCTATGCTATCTCCTTGCTATTTCTTTGATCCAACCTGCTTGAGATGCTTAATATATCAGATAGCATGAGTTTGTCACGTTGAAATTGATCCACTTGAGTGATAGAGGTGCTTTTGCAAAATTGATCAATGTGGGACAAAAGTGACAAAACACCAACTTTGAACACATGTATCTCTCAGCTCATAAATCACTTTGAGATGTTCTTGTACAATTTAGAAAGCCCTCACATAGTACTAAAACTTTCATGTTGGCCAGAAATCTTGATTCTATTTGAAACTAGGTGAAAAATGCCCTTGAAGTTGGCTGATTTTAGCTTTTAAAGTGAAAATAACTTAGAAATTTTCTAAGTTATTTTCCCTTCTAGGAATGTTTTTGCTTATATCTCAAAAAGTATGCATTTTCTGGTTGTGGACTAGTATGGGACTTTTGTAGGACTTGTCAAGAGCTTTCAAATGAGACTAGAACCAACTCAATTGGATGTGTGGTTAAGGAGATACAGTTTAGCCCTTTTCAAAACCCTAATTTCCCGATTTCTCGATTACTCTCTCATTCTTGATCCAATGACCATGAAAATTGATATGCAAGTCCATTATGACATAAGGAACAACTTTTATTCACAACTTGGATTCCAATTCTCAAAATTTGAGGAGTTGACTTTTCGGTCAACCGTACGATCGATCGGTGCCGATCGAGTCGCCTGTTGATATTCTGGACATCCTGGGACTCTGACACTTCTTGAATAGTCTTTAATAGCCTATATTAACTTCATGGACCTCACTACCACCATTAAAACCTTTTCCAACATCAAAGTCAAACCACAGTTGACTTTCCACTAGTTAAAAACCCTAATCGGGGCCTCCTGACTGCACTGTTCTTGATTCTGAAACGATTTCTTCAAATTGACTTCCCATTTGACTTTGATATTATCTTTGATTTCATTCCATGATTGAATTGGCCCAAATCATTGGCTAATCATTCCTTGGTTTCTTTGAATTTGTCGGTGCGAACCCTGGTTCGTCTGTAACTTGACAATAATAAACTTGCACTGATTTAGGGTTAGATAATTGATGATCATGTTTCTAAAAATGATAATGAGGATTTAAGGGGTCAAAATTTGGGGTACAACACTAGGTGTGAATTCCACTCTGGTGCCCCCGGCCACAACATCGACAATTGTAAAGCCTTCAAACACAAGGTACAAGACCTTGTTGATAGTAAGGCTATCAACTTCAATGAGGATGCGCCAAATGTGGATCAAAATCCCATGCCTAACCATGGTAGGGGTGGTGATGTGAATGCTATTTTCAATTAAGAAGGCCTGAACTTGGTGTCCAATGTGGAGAATCTGAAGACACCGTTAGGTTTTGTGAAGAGCAAGTTATTAGAAGGAGGGGTGTTCCCGGGCTGTGGAGAGGATTGTGAAGACTGTTTGATTTGTCCCGAAGGATGTCAGAATCTGAAGAACCATATACAACGCATGATGGATGACGGTCTATTGCAATTTGATAGAATCTGTGAGAAGAATATTGAAGAGGTAGTCATTGAAGATGAGGACGAGGTGGCCACCATCTCCATCCCGTACAAAACAATTACAATTTCTGCGCCTCCAGCAAGGCCAACTATTGTATTCACAAAGGCAGGGAATGTACCCTATGAGAGCTCTAAAGCGGTCCCTTGGAACTATGGGGCCGAGGTTTACTGCAATGGTCAAAAGCAGGAACTGAAGGGTTCGCCGTTGGATTCTATTGACAATTTGGTGGGAACTGGAGGAATGACTTGAAGTGGGAGAGTGTTTGCACCTCCCAAGGTAAATGCAGACAGAACCGACAAAGGAAAAGGGAAAGTAGTGGCTGAAGAAAGTTCTCAGACTAGAGAAAAGGAATCTTTGCTGAAGGACGCCGAGGAATTCATGCGTTTGATAAGGAAGAGTGACTACAAAATTGTGGATCATTTACAACAGACTCCTTCAAATATTTCCATCTTGTCGTTGCTATTATGTTCTGAAGCTCACAGGAATGCTTTGCTCAGAGTTTTGAATAATGCTTACGTACCTCAGGAGATATCCGTAAATCAGTTGGAAGGGGTGGTAGCCCATGTCAATGCAGGTAACGGTTTGGGATTCACTGATCGTGACTTGACACCGAAAGGAAGAAACCATAACTTGGCTTTGCATATTTCACTTGAATGCCGAGGAACAGTGATGTCGCACGTCCTCGTTGATACAGGGTCATCCTTGAATGTGTTTCCAAAGAAAGCATTGATGAAGATAGACCATCAGGGTCTTTATTGTACGCCTAGTGATTTGGTTGTGCGGGCTTTTGATGGAACCCGAAGATCTGTTTTTGGGGAGATAACTCTGCCTATCCAAGTAGGCCCAGAGGTGTTTGAAGCAGTTTTTTACATCATGGATATCCAGCCTGCTTATAGTTGCCTTTTGGGTCGGCCTTGGATACACTCAGCATGAGCTGTGACATCAACTTTGCACCAGAAGTTGAAGTACATGGTGGATGGGAATATTGTGACTGTTTGTGGAAAAGAAGACATCATGGTGAGCCACCTGTCCTCATTCAAGTATTTGGAGGTCGATGGTGAAATTCATGAAACCCTGTGTCAGGCTTTGAGACCGTCCGAATCAAGGAAAAGGCGACAATCGAGGTCAAAACTCCAGAAGTTGCCATGTCATCGTACAAGGAAGCCCAAGCCGTAGTAGAATCCGAGTCAACACAAGGATGGGGGCAAGTGGTAAGTGTCCCCAACAAACAAGATAAGTTTGGATTAGGATACAGCTCGTATGCATCTTCTTCACAAAATGCTCCATGTTACAAAGGACCTATTCAGTTCACCAGTAGTGGGGTGATATTCGAAAGAATCAACACCGTATCTGACAAGGAAGGAGACATCGACTGCGACATGGATGCATGGATCAAGCCATGTGTCCCTGGCCAGGGTTTGGAGAATTGGACCGTGGAAGAAGTCATCTCTGTGACCTATGAAGAGTAATTGCTTTGTTTTGATTAATGTATTGCCCTATGTTCTGCCCGGAGCATAGTGGTCTTTATTTTGTAGGGCCTTATCTGTTATGTGTGCGAACAATCTTTTATCATTATCAATCAAAAATGCGTCTTTTCATTCAAAATTTCGTGATCCTTGTTTTTCTTGTTTTTATTTTCTAACAATAAAATGGCAATGTGGTTTGTGTTTGTTTGTTTACATATCATTTAAGCATAAAATCATCATCATTGCAGGTTACACATTTCAGATACCATCGACTCAGGCTCGTCTATGACTCGGTATGACTTTGACAATCCGATCTTTCAAGCAGAAAAAGAGATTGAAGAAGACGAAGACCTGCCCGAAGAGCTCGTCAGATTGTTAAGACAAGAGGAGAAGGTCATCTTGCCTCATCAAGAGGAAGTTGAAGTCATCAATCTAGGAACTGAGGAAGATAAGAAGAAAGTCAGAATAGGGGCCGCGTTGTAAAGTGATGTCAAGCGAAGGCTGGTTGAGTTACTCCAAGAGTACAAGGATTTTTTTTCTTGGTCATATGAAGATATGCCTGGACTCGACATGGATATTGTAGTTCATCGTCTGCCTCTTCGAGAAGGTTGTCCTCCTGTTAAACAGAAATTGAGAAGAACCAGGCCTGATATGGCAGTGAAGATCAAAGAAGAAGTCCAGAAGCAGTTAGACGCCGGATTTCTCGTTGTAACCAACTACCCTCTGTGGGTCGCAAACATCGTGCCCGTGCCTAAGAAGGACGAAAAAGTCAGGATGTGTGTTGATTATAGGGACCTGAACAGAGCAAGCCCAAAGGATGATTTTCCGCTACCTCATATTGACGTGCTTGTTGATAACACCGGACAATTCTCAGTGTTTTCTTTCATGGATGGTTTTTCGGGCTACAATCAGATTAAGATGGCGCTGGAAGACATGGAGAAAACGAATTTCATCACGCCATGGGGGATGTTCTGCTATAAAGTAATGCCTTTTGATTTGAAGAATGCAGGGGCAACTTATCAACGAGCTATGGTGACTCTCTTTCATGATATGATTCATCATGAGATTGAAGTATATGTCGATGATATGATCGCAAATCCCAAACGGAGGAGGGGCATCTGGTGAATCTTCTAAAGTTGTTTGAGAGATTGAGGAAGTTCAAACTTCGGCTGAACCCAAACAAGTGTACTTTCGACGTGCGGTCAAGAAAGTTATTGGGGTTCATTGTCAGTGAGAAAGGTATAGAGGTTGATCCTGCAAAGATCAAAGCAATTCAAGAAATGCCAGCACCAAAGACCGAGAAACAAGTTCGTGGCTTCTTAGGTAGATTGAACTACATCGCTCGGTTCATATCTCACCTCACAACCACTTGTGAGCCATTATTTAAGTTATTAAAGAAAGATCAGACGGTTGTTTGGAATGAGAATTTTCAAAAAGCGTTTGAGAAAATAAAAGAGTATCTGCAGGAACCTCCAATACTAATGCCCCCGGTGGCTGGAAGACCGTTGATAATATACTTAACAGTTCTTGAGAATTCCATGGGTTGTGTTCTCGGTCAGCATGACGAGACTGGAAGAAAAGAGCATGCAATTTATTACTTGAGTAAAAAGTTCACAGATTGTGAGTTCAGATACTCAATGTTGGAGAAAACTTGTTGTGCACTGGCTTGGGCCGCCAAACGCCTAAGGCAGTATATGCTAAACCATACAACCATGTTAATTTCAAAGATGGATCCGATTAAGTATGTATTTGAAAAGCAGGCACTATCAGGAAGGATTTCTAGATGGCAGATAGTTCAGACAGAATACGACATTCAGTATGTGTCTCAGAAAGCTATTAAAGGGAGTGTTATGTCAGAGTATCTCGCAGAACAACCAATTGATGACTATCAGCCAATGAAGTTTGATTTTCCCGACGAAGACATTATGTACTTGAAGATGAAAGACTGCGATGAGTCGTTGCTGGACGAAGGTCCTGAGTTGGGTTCCCAGTGGAAATTGATCTTTGACGGTGCTGTTAACTCCTACGGCAGTGGAATTGGGGCGATCATTACAACCCCTCATGGGACGCATATACCCTTCACTGCCAGGTTGACATTTCCCTGTAAAAACAACGAGGCCGAGTATGAAGCATGTATCATGGGTATCGAGGAAGCAATCGATTTGAGAATCAAGAACCTTGATGTCTACGGTGATTCAGCTTTAGTGGTCAACCAGATCAAAGAAGAGTGGGAGAAACGCCAACCAAATCTAATCCCTTATATGAACTACGCAAGAAGATTGCTTCCTTTCTTCGATCGTGTAGAGTTTCACCATGTGCCAAGAGCGGAATATCAGATGGAAGACGCCTTGGCTACACTGTCTTCAATGTATAAAGTGAACTTCTGGAACGATGCACCAAGAATTGTTATCTCACGCCTCGATAGGCCGACATTTGTTTTTGCAATAGAAGAAGCTTCTGATGGCAAGCCATGCTATTACGACATCCAGAACTTTCTCAAGAATCAAGAGTATCTTCCTAGGGCATTGGCTCAGGATAAGAAAACCTTGAGGAGGTTATCTGGTAACTTCTACTTGAATCCAGACGGTGTGCTCTATCGAAGGAACTTTGACTTAGTGCTGCTAAGATGTATGGACGAAAAAGAAGCGAATTTGCTTATGGAAGAGGTCCACGAAGGAGCCTTTGGGACACATGCAGGGGGGCATGCCATGTCTCGAAAGTTGTTTAGAGCAGGGTATTATTGGTTAACTATGGAGTCCGATTGCTTCAAGTACGCCAAGAAATGCCACAAATGTCAGATCTATGCCGACAAGATTCATGTGCCGCCGTGTCCTTTGAATGTCATGTTATCTCCGTGGCCCCTTCTCCATGTGGGGCATTGATATGATTGGAAAGATCGAGCCGACTGCATCCAATGGGAATCGTTTCATCTTAGTGGCTATTGACTATTTCACCAAATGGGTCGAAGCAACTTCCTATGCTAATGTCACCAAGCAAGTTGTAGCCCGGTTCATCAAAAGAGACATCATCTGCCGCTATGGGATACCTAAGAGGATCATTACTGATAATGGTTCCAATCTAAATAACAAGATGATGAAGGAGTTGTATCAGAACTTTAAGATTGACATCACAATTCGTCTCCTTATCGTCTGAAGATGAATGGCGCTGTGGAAACGGCCAACAAAAACATAAAGAAGATAGTGCAGGAGATGGTTGTGAGTTACAAGGATTGGCATGAGATGTTGCCTTTTTCTTTACATGGATATCGTACCTCGGTGCGTACTTCAACCGGGCAAGGCCTTTCTCGTTGGTGTATGGTATGGAAGTTGTCCTACCATTAGAGGTCGATATACCTTCCTTGAGAGTTCTGGCTGACGTCAAACTAGATGAAGCAGAATGGGTGAAGAATAGGCTGAATCAGCTCAGTTTGATGGATGAGAAAAGGTTGGCGTCCATCGCATTCGATCGTCTATACCAAAGCAGGATGAAGAAAGCCTTCGATAAGAAGATACGCCCTCGAAGCTTTCAGGTAGGTGATTTAGTGTTGAAACGGATTCTCCCACCACAGAATGATCACAGGGGCAAATGGACTCCCAATTATGAAGGTCCGTATGTTATGAACAAAGTCTTCTCTGGAGGAGCCTTGCTACTTTCAACCATGGATGGTGAAGATTTGATGTCCCCTGTGAATGCAGACGCAGTCAAAAAATACTTTGCTTAAAATAGACCCGCTGGAAAGAAAAAGAAAATCCAGGCAAAAATGGGGCATCCCGGCGAACCATAAAAAGATAGGTTCGAGCAAAAATTAGGGATAAAAAGAAAAAAAATGTAAACCCGCGAAGTTGAAAACTTGAAAGGGCGACTTTGGCAAAAATGGGTATCCCGGTGAATCGGAAACCCGAAAAGGGCGATTCAGGAAAAAGTTAGGGATTTGAAAAGTAAACAACTGCGGTCCACCCGTAGATCTTCAAAGCATAGTGGGTTATGGAAAGCTCGAGAGTCATCCGTCCAAACCAATCTCTTCAGAAGATGAAGCATCAGAAAGGCGTCGAAGTCACGCGAGTCATAGTTGAGCCGTTCTATGGTGGTTGTCTGTGCCACATTGCCGACATTTTAGTACATTCTTGTGCATTTCTAAATTTTTCTTACGCAACTTTCTCATTTCAGGAGTTGCGTCCCTTTGTAAACTTTCCTGTTTACTGGCTATTCATCAATAAAACATACTATTCAGAAAACTTTTGTTTTTGATTTAGCTTTTACCGTTTTATTTGCAAAAGACGCCTGATGTTTTTGATAAAACTTTGCATACATAACTTTGTGGGCTCTACCAACCATAATCAAAACAATGTTTTTGCTTGAATAAAGTCACAGGTGATAAGTAAGATGACATTTGCGGCACGAGACATTTTTGCTTGTTTGTTATTTGTAGGACACCCAGCCTCGAACTTTTCCAGAAGTCCCTCATCTAATGGAAATGTTCACCTCCCCAACAGTTTGAAACTTCATACAGTTAAGGTTACCCTCAGCAGGTCAAGATTGATGCTTCCAGCAGAGTAGGATCATTTCCAACAGGTAGATGTGGATTTATCCCCAGAAGTGGAATGAATGCAGAATTTCATTTTCCCCACAGAGTCTAAACGACTAGCTCATTTCCCCTCAGAGTCAGGGACATTGTTTCATTTCCCTAAGCAGAGGTCGATATTGTTGAGTATTACGCTCATTTTCTCCAAGAAGAGGTCGATGTTGATTCCCTCCTTACCTAATCCCTAGTCAAGTCAGTGGAGTAGTTTTCTCCCCTGAGATTGTTTATTCCCCATCCTCAGCAGAGAGAAAAATTGGGATGATTCCCCAATAGATCTTATTCATAATCCATAATAGATAGTGGATTAAATCTTCAGCAGTTTGCCTTGATTCCCAGCGGAGTTGTCTGTTCCCTGGAATGTTATATTCTGGCAGGCCATCCAGGGCGCTTTCCTTAGCAGAGTTTGATTTTGATCCCCAGCAGAGTGGATTTGTGCTTAGTAGATCAATTTTACCCAGAAATCTTTTCTCGGAGGCCATCTAAGGCTTGTATTCCCCAGCATGAGTCCATTTGCACTAGGCACGCCTAGTTTTCCCCCCAACGGAGTTGTTTTCCTCTCTTCAGCATTTATTTTGTCGATGTGGTCCCTTTGCATTTGCATCGTGCATAGCATCCTCCCAAACGCGTAGCATTTCCATTTCGTATGGAGCATTACGCCATATTCAAACATGTGCATGTGAAACATAAGCCAGGTCATTATCTCTTTGTTTCAGGTGAATCTCGTAGATGATTAATATCTTTGCTCGTGTGTTGGCTAGACTCCGACTCATGTTGTTTCCCCAACGGAGTTCTTTTATGATTATCATCAATGGATGATCTTAATTTCATTTGAATCTTGATGCTCGCTTTCATGTAGCGAAGGTCTGGCGGCGATGTCAAGTGATTTGGTTTTTCAGCGGCGATGTTGGATGTTTGTCTGGCGGCGATGTCAAGTGATTCGGTTTTTTCAGCGGTGATGTTGGATGTTCGTTTTTGGCGGCGATGTCAAGTGATTCGGTTTTTCTGCGGCGATGTTGGATGTTTGTTTTTGACGGCGAAGTCAGACTGTTGAGGGTTGACGGCGAAGTCAGAGTATTATTGAGAGTTGACGGCGAAGTCAGATGGTATTGAGAAGTTTACGGCAAAGTTAGATTATGTTGAGAAATGACGGCGAGGTCAGATTATGTTGAGAAATGACGGCGAAGTCAAGTTATGTTGAGAAATGACGGTGAAGTCAGGTTGTTTTGAGAAATGGCGGCGAAGTCAAGTTGTTTTGAGAAATGGCGGCGAAGTCAGGCGATTTTTTTGAGTGGACGGTGAAGTCAGGTTATTTTGGAAATTAATGGTGAAGTCAGGTTATTTTGGAAGTAGACGGTGATGTCAGGTTATTTTGGAAGTTGACGGTGAAGTCAGGTTATTTTGGAAGTCGACGGCGATGTCAAGTTATTTTGGAAGTTGATGACGAAGTCGGATGATTTTGAGGACTGACGGCGAGGTCAGGTGTTTTACCAATTTTATATAGAGTTCTGACGGCAAAGTCAAGTTTTTTTAAAGATTTAATATGGAATTCTGACGGCGAGGTCAGATTATTTTGATGACGGACGGAGAAGTCAAATTATTTTGATGAATGACGATGACGTCAGATGTTTACTTGGTTGGTGACTGATGGCGAAGTTAGATATTCTACTTGGTATAGGCTCCTGACGGCTATGTTGGAGGTTTCTTTCCGCGATCGGCAAATTTCTGGGTTCTTTGGTATTCAACCGTCTTTTACCTTGATGGTGTGAAAGCCGTTCGCTTTCCACTCATTCAGGTCTAAGTCGTTTGAATAGGGGAAGCTGTTGTACCCCAAAATTTGCCCAACCTCTTCTTTACTTGGTTTATGTTTCATTTCATTTGTTCTAGCATATTGCATTGCATAGCATTTTGCATTTTTACAGGGGATCAAGAGTGTGCAACAAGAGGAATTTGGCAAGTTTTAAAGTTTGTGAATAAGGCAAAAAAAAACAATTGATAAATATTAGAAATGCACTTGGTAAGTATTGAACCCACAACCTTTGGGTTACAAGTCTAAAATTTCCCCAATTCAGCTAGTGCGCGTGTGTGAATGCTTATGGAGGAAAAAAGGTTAAGTATTAAAGCATGAAATAAAGTGCAAACAACCAAAAGAGTTGATCCACGGATCGAACTTAGGACGTTGGGCAAGATTAATGCATTAGCGCGCAGGTCATGACCACTGGGGTGGTGATACTTCCAGTGATTGAAACCACCCTAGTGTATTATGTACTTCAATGTTGTGAAATATAGGAAAAACCAAACAAGGCAAGAACAAAAGCAACATGGCCAAACGTGAAGCTTCAAATCTGGGCAAAACTTCATCATTTTTAACAAACTCAAAGTCCATTTTGTGTGATTTTCAACAAGGAATCAGATGGCATTATTAGTTTTCTCAAATTGTGTGCGTACATTAAAACCCGATAACAAATGCAAGAGGGAGCTTTGAGATGCATTTTGAAAATTTGATTTAAATATGAACATGTTTATCCTGATTTAATCTCATGAGTAGCCGATGTAAAGTGACTTGTGGGTTAAGAGCTTAAAGCCTAGGGCCTGTGATAACAATCAGTAGCAGTTGTCTTAAAATTTTCCAAATAAGCTCTTTTTTTCCATTGACACAACAAAAGGTGTTTGTGAAAGTGGCAATACACCAGCTCTTGCAACTCATGTCATAGGCTTTTTCTTACTGTCACATGGTAAAGTAAATCCATTTCCCTAATACCTGCAATGAGGACGGCTGAAGACTTGATTGATAGGGTTTATCTTGGAAAGTTTTGGAAAGAAAAGTGGTGCAGCAGGATCAGAAGGGGAAAATCCATTGCATTTTGACTTAAACCTTCTTCCTGATATGCCTTGTTTTAAAGGGAGGAGCTGATTTTGGTCAAGAGAGAGGTTTTTGATTTCTGTTATAAGAAGGGAGGAGAGAAAAAGGAAGATACAACTCCCATTCTATCATTCCTTACATCTGTCTAAAACCCTAAAACCACAGCTGAGAGCCTTGGGTGAGGTCTGTCCAAGATTGCCTCTTTTCCTTCAAGAATAAGTTTCAATCTCAAAGCTTGCATATAAGGAATGAATTCTTGCTTTTATTTAGCATTAAGTGTGGGAAGACGATAAAAGGCATGTAGTTTTGAATTTGCTCGTCATTATGCATCATGTATTGATTGTGTTCTGACTTTGTCATGCTAGAGATTGGTTTGTGATTTGTTTTAACAAGTTGGTAGCTATTGTGTGATTGGTGTTTGAGTTTAGCATTGTAAAGACCTATTATCACTGTCTTGGAATTTGTAGGCTGGATTTTGAAATCAGTTTCCACATTTGATAGGTATGTGTTGAAACTTAGCCTTTTATCTGTTTGTTTAGTTATGAATCTCAGGATGCTTTGTTCAATGCTTTTAGTACTATGACATGTCTGCTAAATGTTTATCAACATTGTTATGTTTGAAAATGCTTTGGTTCTGTTAAGGTCCATTTTGAGTTTGACAACTCATATGAACTGTTAGTATGCTTGATTGATTTTTTAGCAAATAGGTATGTCAATGTACTGTTTTTATTGAAATGATTCATGTAATGCTGTACTGGTCCATGGGGATCAACTTGGTCTTGTTCATGATTGTTGGCTTTCAAATTTGTTTCTCATGTTACAATTTGGTTTGAGTTCTTTTTAGGACAAGTTGGTAACTCTTTTTAGTGTTTAATGATTGGCAACCAAAACTGTCACTGTCACTTATGTTGGAATTTTGTTCTTGAAGTAAGTTTTTCCAGCCTATGTGTGCTTATATTAGTGGCTGTCTTGAAAGAAGTATGTTCACACTATAATGAAAGATTTTTGCTGCTTCTGTTCAGTTGCTATGCATGAATTTTAATTGGATTGCAAATGTATGTTTTGCCTTTATGAAGGCACGGTGGAAGTGAATCATCATGAATGTTGTTGTCCTTGGCATGATGTTTTGGCTTGAACAGTTTGTGTAAGGCCTGTTGTGAACATGACTGGTTTTGTGTTTATCATGTGGAAAATGCCTCTAGACTTGACATGCTTACTGTCAATAAGAGAGGTTTAGGCTGTCTAGGTTAATCTTTGAGCATTGTTGGGTTATAGACTTGTGCTTTGCTTTGTGACTGTCCATGTTGGAATTCACCACTTTGTTTCTGAAGCTATAACTGAGGCAAGGTTGTTCAACCTAAACTTGTTTCTTTGGAATTAATGTGTGTATTATGATAGCAAACTCGGCTGCTAGTTTTGTTTCTCATGTTAGGGCTGTTTTGTGGCTGTCATTGGCAAAGGCCAAAGTTTTGTTTTGCAGCAGTGAACTAATCATAGCAATGTCCACAATTTGGAAGTTTGATGACAACAGTTAGCCACTAGCCTCATGATAGTGTTGCTCCTAGTTTGTTTTTAGGATAAGTGGTTTTGAGATTATTTGAATATCCCTGTTGGAGAAGATGGTGAGATTTAAGGATGTTGGACACTAGTTATATTGCTTTTTGTTGCATCAGGGGTATGGCATCCAAAGGCCTGCTATTACTAATGTTTGGGGCTGTTTGAGTTTGTTTGACTAGGAGCGGGCAGCTAAGCTTGAGATCATGAGGCTTTTTGGTCTATTGAACCTATGAGAGAAGTTTTTCTACTGTGACTTTTTAGTGAACTGAATTTGGATAACAAGTGAGGACTATCTTGGTTTAGATTGATCTGTTAACTCAAGACTAGTTTGTATTGACTTTGTGTTTGTTTAGGCCTTAGCATGGACATTAGAACTCTTGATGTTGGCATAGGTTTTCTTAGTTTGAGGAATTCTGTTTATAAGAGTGAACTGTTACCATGGGACAGTCTGAATTCATGATAGGACTTTATTGCCATTTTGTTTTGACACTTGGCTTGTTGTCTAGTTTTGTGGAGAGATAAACCAGCTTAGATCCCATCATTCCATGTTTTGGATATTTTCTTTGGGATAGAACATAATGTTAGGATCTGTTTAATTTTTATGTTGATATCTTTAGTTGAAAATAGGTCTAGCATTTGTTAACTGTCAGTTTTCTCTTGAGCATACAGTAATGCCCCTTTTATGTATGTTTTGAAGATCTGTCATATTAATGTCATTTGTCTACTTGATTGGAAGCCCTGTGTCAACATTCTGTTAGGAAACCTTTTGTCTTGAGAAAGACCTCTTGTTGGTCTAGGGAGTTGGTTAGAATAGGATTGGATGGGCAGGGGTAACTGGTAGGAGGTTTTCTAAGACTGTTGTATGCCTCAC
Organism: Lathyrus sativus; assembly: GCA_963859935.3. Lineage (NCBI taxonomy): Eukaryota > Viridiplantae > Streptophyta > Magnoliopsida > Fabales > Fabaceae > Lathyrus > Lathyrus sativus. The sequence goes on along the minus strand of OZ012739.1, from coordinate 66,058,139 downwards.
TTTTTGTTTAGAACCATAAAGGAAGTTTGGTGTGGTTCAGGTTGAGATCCTTTAGCCATTAGGTCACTGTTGGTGTTTTAAGAGAGATGTTCATATGCAGCTGCTGCTAAATTGGTTTGTCATTCAGGATTGGTGGCTGTGATTTTCATTTGGAGTGTTTGACTTAGCTGAGGTTGAGGACCTGAATTGTCTTGAGGTTTTGGTTGTGAGTTGGCCTTGTCTTTTATTGTTAACTCATGAATTTGGTTTGGTATGTTGGTTGTTGGTTGATGTTCGAATTGTGATTTATGTCAAAACTGTTAAGGCTTCATCATGTTCATGTTCAGAATTCTGTTTTCTGTCAAAAGTTGCTAATTCATGATAAGTGAGAACTTTTTTGTTGCTGGGACTCACCATATCATGTGGTTAGAATAGGATACCTCGGCCTGCTGTTTTGAAATTATAATGTTAATGTCCACTTGTTGTTCAAACTTGGTCTTCATGCTAAATTGATTGTGTTCACTTGCAACTCACATGCCTGTTTTTGATCCTTTGTATTTTGAATGTTTGTTTCTGTTAGAACTCCCCTAATACCATATTTGAAACTTGCTCAAATCATTTTCCACCTTTAATTGCATCTGTTTCTATCTGTTGAAATTCAAAGTGTATCTCAAAAGCCTCACTTGCGTTTTCATTCGTGTTTTGAATTATGGACATTATCTGGAAAATTGGACGGCTTCATCATGTTCCTTGTGAAAATTCAAGTGATTTAGGCTTTTATTTTGTGAGAATTTATGGAGTTTTGGTGAAGTTTAGATTGGAAACGCATTTGGATAGTTTGCTGTGATTTTTTCCCAGCCACACGCATTATTAAGATTATGTTTTAATGGGGTGGCATTGATACACGGATGTATCGCCACCCCAGTGGTTAAAAGCCTTGCCATAAGTCACTCACAATGCCATGAAACACTGGTTCGAGCCCAGCGTGGGGCATTTTTGCTTTTTTTCTTTCTTTTATTTTTCATGTTTTGTTTTCTTTTTCTTTTTACATTGTTTATCATGCGTGTGTGGATGGTTGGAATTGTTTAGTGTTCAGCCTTGAACCCTAGGGTCATGGGTTCAACCCCTAGTGTAGGCATCTCTTTATTTTATGACTTGCTTGTTTTATTTCTTTTATTTTTATTCTATTTATTTTCTCTTATTAGTTTTAAATATTATAAAAAACCCAAAAAATCATCTTTTATTATTTTAACATGTTTATTTTATTTCCTTTATTTTATTTCTTTTCTCTTTAATTTGCTCTATTTATTTTTAAATCAGTTTTTTATAAAATCCCAAAAAAAAATCTTTTCTTTTCTTTTATGGTGTTATCTTTATTCTCCATTTTTATTTTATCATTTTATTTTGAATTCATCAATTTCATTTTATTTCTTTCTCATTTCATCTGCGATTGATTTATTTAGTGTTTACTTGGTCTTGTGCCATGATCCCCCTAGGATTCCTAGTCCCTTCGTTTAGGATGGGAGTAGGAGAGACATTAGGTGTTCAATCCTTTGCATGATAACATTAGGATAGTTTCATTTCCTTTCATCCCGACTTTAGGAGTATTGTGCATGATAACTTTAGGGTCCAGTTTCCCCTTAGCTTGGGTTTTTCTCTTCTCATCTCAAAACAATCATAAAATACTTAATAAAGGTTAACGATTATTGTGCGTTACGAACCTTAAGCACTTGGGAAAGGGTTGTTGAGGAGTTTCTCTTCAATGACTTGAATGTAGCACCCTTTGGGTGATATGCGACGCATTCACTTCTAAGTCATTGTCTCTAGTGCGATATGAACTGCAAACCATTCAAAAACACTTCTCCTCTAAAAAACACAAAAACAAATCATTCAAACTTCTTTTTGCCCTTTAGGGCCATTAATCTTGGAAAATCTTTTCTCAGAAAAAAGAGTGTTGTTAACTCTTAGTTCTATCGCAAACGGTAACGCCTAAGTCTCCCATTGCTCGAGCTGCATACAACAACTGCTAGAACTGATTGTTAACCCTACTCGCCTAAAAAACATTTGAACAAACCTGTGCTCCCTGTTAGCCCGAACTACGTTTGTTCTGATCTTTCATACCAGATGAAAGTACGTAGGCACAAGACGCGATGTCTTGGCGAGCAACCTTCCCCCCTTTCACCCGTAGTTAGTCGAACTACGTTGACTCAGACTTCTCACCTCAGATGAGATACGTAGGCACAAAGCGTCGTTGCTTTGCCGAGTTACTTCTTTTTCTTTTTCCCTTAAGTCTGTAGCTAGATAGTTTCAATCACCCTTTTAGATAGATGACAAGTGTGGATCCCGTCGAGTACGATGGACGTGAGGGGTGCTAATACCTTCCCCTTGCGTAATCGACTCCCGAACCCGAGATTTGGTTACGATGACCGATCTTATCCCTCTTTTCGTTAGGTTTTCTCTGAGCGTTTCGCTTCCCTCTCTTGGGATAAATAATGCACGGTGGCGACTCTTCTGTCATTGTTGGCCTCGATTTTCGCAGTAGCGACACCTGCCAAACAGAAAAACCCAAGCAGACAAATATATAAAAATATACAGATATACAACAGATAACACATATAAAAATAAGTTAGGTGTAACCCTTTTAGGGAAAACTAGGTTATTCCCCAGTTAAGTCACCATTTCTGTCGCGGTGAGAATTAGAGACCATAGCTATTGAGTTAGTGTCGCACCTCAAAAAATCAATAGATAATTCAAACATACGACCCTCGCGTTAAACGCGCGAAATGCGGTTCGATATAGTCGCCACCGAATTTTATTTATCCCAAAAAGATGGGAAAGGAAAATATCGAGAAAACATTTTAAAAGAAAGACAAGAATGATGGTCGTCGCAACCATGTTCCGGGTTCAGGAGTAGGTTACGTGAGGGGAAGGTATTAGCACCCTTCACGTCCATTGTACTCAACGAGAACCTCTTAGTACGATTTACGATGGGCGTTATCTAAGCTTGTCTGTTTTCTTCTCAATGATAAATACAAAATGGCAAGATAAAAGGATAACGATGCTAGGGGAAAATGGGTGGTTTATGGATAGGGTGCTCACCAAGGATTGGGACCCTTATGCATACGTATGCTCATTCGGAAGAGAATGAGAAATCAGAGTCGTCGTAGTTCGACTACAGGAAAGGATATGGGGAAATGGAAGATGGATAGAATTGCCAACGGAATACAGGAAAAAGATGGAAGTGTGCTCGCTAATATCATCGCAATCTTGTTCCTACGTATCTTAAATTTAGATGAGAATGAAGAATTAGAGTGTCCGTAGTTCGTGGAGAAGACCATGAAAGAAGAGGATTAACATGTTGAAGTTTGGTTTGGAAACGAAAGATTGACTGACAAACAACCCAGGGGGCGTACCTCGAGAACCGTCACTTAAGAATCCAAGGAATGCGAGATTCCAAGAACTCAGTTCTTTTGGGAGTTGATTGAAAAGGGTTGAAGAGAGGGTTGAACATTTTGAAATCGAAAGATTGAATGAACAAAAACTCAAGGGGCGTGCCTCGAGAGCTATTCATTCGAAGGTTCAAGGAATGCTACACTCCAAGAATCTCCTTCTTTCGTAAGTTTGATTACGAAAATCTTTGAATAAGAATTAGGTGTTTACGAAAATCTTTGAACGACAACCCAAAGCGTGCGCCTCAAGAGCCACTCATTCGAAGATCCAAGGAATTCTAGACTCCAAGAATCTTCTTCTTTTGTTATTTGTTTAAGAAAACCGTTAGAAAATGATTGAATTGAATAAATTGCAAAAAGAGGTGGAGTGCAAGGCAAAAAGCACTCGACTTATAAGTTTGAAAATACTTCTTGACGTTAGATCAAGGGTTTTATTTTATTTGTGTGCAAAGACGTGTTGGAAATGAGGTTGGTTTTTAAATAAAACCAGCTTGAAGATGAATTAAGGGTTTGGGTGAAAATGGAATCGACTCGACGATAAATCGAGGGTTAGGTTGTGAGAAACGATACTAGTCACTGAGGGTGCTCCTAATAATGAAACCACGATGAAATGTGAAAGTCTGTGTGATAGGTTGATGGCGAATGCGTATGAGCAAGGGACTTACGAGGGGTGTTTAAAAATGGTTTGATGACGAATCGAGAATTATTTTGAAAATAGTTTAGCCTATGCTAGTCCCTAAGGGTGCTCCTAGAAGGTAAACCACAATCAAAGAAATACAAATGCCTACATCGAAATGGGTGAGGGATACATGTAAGTTACACGGGATTGTACGAAATAAAAGGGTTCATTATAAGGTAGCCCAAGAAGAAGCCATGTGTGTGCGAGGTGTCCTAAACTATGTCTTGAGCAAGAATCAGACAAAATCTCCAAGTTAGGGTTTCTGATAAAGTCCAATAATCCGTTGCTCGGAAAAGTAACAAACAGTCTACCAATTTAGGCTTTTAGGTTTCGATCGTTATTAATGTGTTTTGAAGAGTGTGAATGAGATACGAACAATATGAATAATATGGCAAGATATATAACAATACAATCAAGATAATATTCACAATAGTATAATCGAGATAATATTAACAAGTATATGAACCATGATAATATAATCAAGATATAATTACTGAAAATAAAACAAGAGTATAACGACGGATAGTAAAGTTAGTTGTTAGTAATTTTTTATTTGAACCGGGACGAAATGTAGTGTTAAACTGTCGTAGCTCGACCTATGATGAAGATCAAACTATAGGAGGTCGTGCAAGTTGATATTCGTGCTAAAAAAGACGATGGATAAATGATTTTGAGGATTATTTTCCAATGTAATCGTGTCACAAAGACGGAAAAGGTGACAGTCTTGTCTTAATCACAAACTTGTGTTAGTTAATTGAGGGTAACCTATCACGATCCCAAAGTATAGAGAATGATCTCGATGATCATTTTCTACAAATTTAAAATAATGAAGGTTGAATAACCTCAACTAATCGACATTCGTGAATAGAAAGACTTCACGGACCAATTATCGAAATAAAATTGAAAAGAAAGTCAAAGATGAAAAAAGAAATGGAAAAAAATATAGATCAAGAATAAAATTACATATAATACAATAAAAGTTTTTTTAAGAAAATAAATAATAAAACAAAAAAAAAACAACTTGAAAAACCAAAGAGATAATTGAAATAGGGTGTATATGAAAACAAGTGAGCTCAAATAAACCAAAAAGAAATGGTCTAATCTCAATCATGGAATTTCATCGATAAATCGATAATCCCTGACTTTTAGATGTTCATCGACCAAAAATGAAATAAAAAATGAAAATAAAAAATTCAAACGATAAATCAAAAGATAAACATATAAGAAAAATTAATCAAAGGCTACTAAAGACAAATTCTCCAATCGAATATTAAAAAAACTTTTTAAGACAAATAACATATGACAAAATAATTGGAAAGAAAAAGAAAAAAATAAATATGAAATGGGAGGTAAGAACATGACCATGGTGGTGGTAAGTATGAAAAACAAGTGGGCTACTAAGAAATCCCACCAAACTAGTCTCGGTCCATGAACATGGGGAAATCCCTTAGATTTTTTCCTTTTTAGAATAAGCCACGCTGAACATTTATCAAAAATAAAAAGGAGAAAATAGGTATGAACATGGCACGGTTAAAAATAAAACACATTCTACCGAGGAAGAACAAGTCAACAGAATGGAAAAGCTTAACATCACAACAACCTTCATCTATCAAAAGTAGAAAACACAGTTTATGGGAAAAGAAAGAGGCGAACAACCACAATGAAAATCATGCATCCACGACTCCAACCTTCTTTTGTCTCGAACTCGGTTTCTCACTCCGATTTGCTCAGGTTAATTTTAGATCTGGTGTTCGATTGGTTTCCTCTTTTTCTTCTACTTCATCTTTCTGCTCGTCTCACTCTTCCTCTTATTCTGGTTCTGGTTTTATAATGGGTTTTATTGGTTGTTTGATTTAGGATGAAGGAGAAGATTTGGGGGGCGATTTTGGGGTTTTTGTTTGAAGGTGAATGATGAAAGTTGTTGCCCTGGGTTTTTGCAGTTTCACGTGTTTCGAAGAATGAGGGGTTTTCTCAGCATTTGTTTGGCTCTCACCAGCCTTTTTTCCTGAAAATGAAGGAAACTGTCTATTTTATTAGAATATTAATAGTAATTCATATTTATTTAGTTGTACTATTTTCTTAGCCCCTAAGTTTGTTAGAGGGTATTTTAGTATTTTATCTTATTCTAGTAACCCTAGTTTTAGCTTATAAATAGGGTGACAATCATTGTAACTTTTATCATGTTTTTTAGCCGTCATTCTTAATAGAATATTTCCTTTGTTCTTCATTTATTCACCTTTGCACCAACAATTGGTATCTAGAGCTCCGGTTCAGATTCATTGGGAAACACGGGAAACACGAGTGAACGTGAGGTCTTGTGTGTTTGATTTTGATTCTTAGATTCGTGTTGAATCTTGAACAAAATCTGATCAGAATTTTATTCTGTGGGTTGGGAAACACTGTGTGAGAAATCTGAGTGTATTGTGCAAGGTGAAGATGAACGGAAACGGCAACATGAACACCAAGCTTCCAATATTTGACGGTAAAAACTGGAATCGTTGGATGATCCAAATGCGTGTACTGTTTGGTGCTCATGATGTTTTAGATCTTGTCATTGATGGTTATGTTCCGGTAGCAGCAGATGCAACGGATGAACAGAAAAACGCGCAGAAGGAAGTAAGGAAGAAGGATCAGAAAGCATTATTCTTTATTCATCAATGTGTTGATGTAAATGTGTTTGAGAAGATTGCAGATTCAACGACAGCAAAGGCTGCGTGGGACACACTGGTTAGATGTTATGGTGGTGACGCATCAGTGAAGAAGGTGAAACTTCAGTCCTTGAGAAAGCAATATGAGAATCTCAACATGAAGAATAATGAGAAAGTTTCTGAATACATCTCCAGAGTGATTCTGATCACTAATGAGATGAAGGCGTGTGGAGAAACTCTTTCTGAAGAAACAATCATGGAGAAGGTATTGAGATCCCTTACCTCTCAATTTGATTACATTGTGGTAGCAATAGAACATTCCAAAGATCTGAGTACCATGAGAATTGAAGAGCTGCAGAGCAGTTTAGAAGCGCAAGAGTTGCGTTTGACTGAGAGAACTTCTGAAAGGGAAGTAGAGCAGCAGGCTCTGAAAGCAACTTTTGATAGGAGGTATCAGAAGCAGTCAGAAGTCAATAGAAGATCTGATGGTGGTCAGAAGTTAGAAAGCTCAATCTCTGATAGGCAAAAGAATGCTCAGAAGGGAAAAGAGAAGTATGACAAGAAGAAGATCCAATGTTACTGTTGTAAGAAGTTTGGTCACTTTGCTAGAGATTGTTGGTCAAACAAGGAGAAGAAATCAGAAGAAGCAAATATAGCCAGAAGTTTTGATGACGAATCTATGCTATTGATGGCCTCTGAATCTGATGATATGGATCTGACAGGCTGGTGGTATATGGACACTGGCTGTTCAAATCATCTTACTAGAAACAAAAAATGGCTGGTTGACTTTGACTCTGAAAAGAGGACATAGATCAGATGTGCTGATGACAAATATCTTAATGCAGAAGGTATGGGAAATGTCAGAGTGACTCTGAACAATGGGAAAACAGCATTGATTCAGAACGTGTGGTATGTACCTGGCATCAGAAGCAATCTGATGAGTGCGGGACAATTAATTGAGAAAGGTTTTTCAGTTACCATGAAGGACAATCTTTTGAAGTTGTATGACTATAATCAGAAGTTGATTATGGAGTCAGAACAGGGAAGGAATAGAACATTCAAGGTGAATATCAGAACTGCAGACTCAGAATGTCTTAGTGCAACATGTGCTGAGAAGGAGAGTGAGCTGTGGCACAGAAGATTTGGTCATTTGAATTTCAGAAGCCTAAAACATCTGAATTCAAAGAAGCTGGTACATGGAATTCCTGCAATTAAGAAGCCTGAAAAGTCATGCAAAGTTTGTATGGAAGGAAAACAACCACGTTTGCCATTTGCGTCAGAAGTTGCTCCAAGAGCAAAACATGCCTTGGGAGTTGTACATTCTGATGTGTGTGGTCCATTTCCAGTAGCATCAATTGGAGGGAATAAATACTTTGTGTTATTTGTTGATGAATTCACAAGAATGACATGGGTATCCCTTATTAAGTTCAAACACGAGGTGTTTGATGAATTCAAGAAATTCAGAATGAAGGCTGAGAATCAGAGTGGTCAGAAGTTGAAGATTCATAGAACTGACGGTGGAGGTGAGTATAACTCCAAAGAGTTCCAGAAGTTCTGTGAGGAGAATGGAATTGAGCATGAGGTTACTGCTCCTTATACCCCTCAACACAATGGTCTTGCTGAAAGAAGAAACCGCACTTTGCTTGATATGGTGAGAAGCATGCTAAAGGGGAAGAAGCTTCCTCAAAAGCTCTGGGGAGAAGCTGTTGCCACTGCAACGTATGTACTCAACAGATGTCCTACGAAGAAGTTGAAGGAAATAGTTCTTATGTAGAAGTGGACTGGAGACAAGCAAAGTGCTAGTCATCTGAAGGTGTTTGGTTCTGTTTGCTATAAACATGTTCCAGAAGCCAGAAGATAGAAGCTGGATGATAGAAGCAAAGTGATGATTCTGATAGGGTACCACAGTACAGGTGCATACAAGCTCTATTGTCCAGAAACCAATAAAATTGAATTCAGCAGAGATGTGATTGTGAAGGAATCAGAAGTTTGGAATTGGGATAAGTCTCAACCTGATTCTGATGTTAGAACTTCTGAAGAAAGGTCAGAGTTAAGAATTTTTGAAGTTGAAGTAAACTCTGACGTTGATTCTGACTCTGATAGTGATTCTGACTCTGGAGAAGACTCAGAAGATGAAGGTGACTCTGATGATCCAGACTCTGATGGTAATCCAGATTCTGGTGGAAATTCAGACTCTGAAGATGGCCAAAACTCTGAAAATACGCCAGATCTTGAAGATGGTCAAAGCTCTAGAGAAAGTCAACCATCTGAAGCTGGAAACTCTGAAGCTCAAGACTCTAAACAAATTCAGAGACCACAAAGAATTAGAAGCGTTCCCAGAAGATTTGCAGAATTTGACATGCTGCAAGACACTGAAGTAGACTCTGAAGGAGAAGTTATGCAGTGTGCCATGTTAGTAGACTCTGAACCTATAAGTACAGAGGAGGCTCTTAAGCAGAAGCTCTGGCTGAAGGCCATGAAAGAAGAACTTGATGCTATAGAAAGAAACAAGACTTGGAAGCTGACAGAACTTCCAAAAGACAAGAAAGCCATCAGCGTCAGATGGGTTTTCAAGCAGAAGTTAAAGCCAGATGGCTCAATTGGCAAACATAAAGCAAGGTTGGTAGCCAGAGGATTTCTACAAAAACCTGGGCTGGATTACTCTGAAGTGTTTGCACCTGTAGCAAGACATGAAACAATCAGAATGGTGATTGCAATAGCTGCTAACAGGAATTGGCCTCTGATGCATTTAGATGTAAAATCTGCATTTCTGAACGGTCCATTAGAAGAAGAAGTTTACGTGTCACAACCTCCTGGATTTGTGAAAAAGAATCAGGAAGGGATGGTGTACAGATTATACAAAGCTCTATATGGATTAAAACAAGCGCCCAGAGCTTGGAATCAGAAGATTGATTCATTTTTCAAGAAGCAAGGCTTTCAGAAATGTGAGATGGAGTACGGTGTCTATGTTCAGCATACTTCTGAAGGCAATATGACTCTAGTATGTTTATATGTTGATGATATACTGCTGACTGGAAGTTCTGAACAGGAGGTAGCCAAGTTCAAGAAGGTTCTAATGAATGAATTTGAAATGACTGATCTAGGCAAAATGACATACTTTCTAGGGATGGAGTTCAGATATTCTGAGAAAGGTATCATTTTGCATCAGCTCAAGTATGAATTAGAACTTCTGAAGAGATTTGATCTGAAGAATTGTAAGATGGCTGTCACACCTTCTGATACAAATCAGAAACTAGATTCAGACTCTAAAGGAAAGGATGTGGACGCTACAACCTTCAAACAGTTGGTTGGTTCTCTGAGGTATCTGTGCAATACCAGACCTGATATTTGCTACTCAGTTGGGATGGTTAGTAGGTTCATGAGTAAACCTAAGTGGTCCCATTACCAAGCTGCTGTCAGGATTCTGAGGTATATCAAAGGAACTCTGAAGTATGGAGTGTTATTTCCCTCTGGAGGAAATAATGAGTCAGAACTTCTGAGTTATTCAGACTCTGATTGGTGTGGAGATAGAGTTGACAGAAGAAGTACATCTGGGTACTTTTTCAAATTTCTGGGAGGTTACATTTCTTGGTGTTCCAAGAAGCAACCTGTTGTGGCGTTGTCAACCTGTGAAGCTGAATACATTGCAGGTGCTGTTACTGCATGCCAAGCTGTGTGGATTCTGAATCTGTTGCAGGATGTGAAGATTAAAGTAGACAAACCTCTAAAGTTGATGATTGACAACAAGTCTGCAATCAATCTTGCCAGAAACCCAGTGTTGCATGGGAGAAGCAAGCATATTGAGACCAAGTATCATTTTCTGAGACATCAAGTTCAGAGTGGAGTGTTAGAAGTTGTACACTGCAACACTCAGAAGCAGTTGGCAGATGTTCTGACGAAAGCTATCAAGACTGATCAATTTCTTAGACTAAGGGATGGAATTGGTGTTACAAGTTTTGATGGAATATGAATTAAGGGATGGTATTAGAATATTACTAGTAATTCATATTTATTTAGTTGTACTATTTTCTTAGCCCCTAAGTTTGTTAGAGGGTATTTTAGTATTTTATCTTATTCTAGTAACCCTAGTTTTAACTTATAAATAGGGTGACAATCATTGTAACTTTTATCATGTTTTTTAGCCGTCATTCTTAATAGAATATTTCCTTTGTTCATCATTTATTCACCTTTGCACCAACATATTTATAGGAGGAGGGGAGTGAGTTGTGGTGCGTTTGTTGTACTTCAGGTTTGTGATGCAATATTTAGAGAATCACGGTTGATGTTGGGCACGTATTTTACGTGATGGTTTTGTGCGTTGATACACGAATCATGGTGTATTGGTGACTTAACTGTAGGTTTTTTGCGTTGTGTGGGGTATGGCAGGGGTTTGGTAATGTTGTTGCATCATATTACTAATGTAGTATACTTTGTATGCATACGTTTTATGAAGGTCGTGGTTGTGGGACATGGTGAGATTTTTTTCAATACTGATTGTGTCTTATGTGCAATTTTGATGTGTGTAATTGTTGTTTTGATGGCTTAATTTGTGGCTAACGATTATTTAATGATGTATGTGTATGGTTGGACTTTGTGAATAGCTACAGGGCATCGACGACTTGGAGCATGCAAGACTTGTTGGCATGAACTTGTGGAATGAAGATACAAGGCATGTTAATCAATTTTAGAATGCCAATGTGCATCCTTTTTTTTTTGTAATTTCTAATGGGCTTGTATAAGTTGAGTTATGGGCTTCTCATCTTGTTGCATACCCAATACTTTGTAGCATAATGTTGAATGATGAACCTTTTGTAGAATTCCATCATCTCTTTTTTTTTAATGGTGGACATGGAAAAAAAATGACATGGGCTTATGAATATATTTTTTGTAACTTTGTGACATTTTTGTACTAAATGGGCTTTAGGAAAAATGATAATGGATAATATGTACATATGGATGATGGATATGAATTGAATTTGAATTAGATTTGGAAAGGGATTAAAATGGTTGATAGATATGAAAAGGGTTTAGAATACAGTTTGAAATAAGTGAAAAAATAGATTTAGAAAATGGATAAAAAAGGAAAAGAACTTTTTATTGACTTTAAGTGGAAATGAATATGATTTTGATTAGAGAAGATGAATTAGTCCTCAAGAAGCCACAAACCAATCTTTGAATCTTGAATGGATTAGACTATTGTATCAGAATGAATCTCAAATTAACTTTGAACTTAGAATAAACTAAGACCTTGAATTAATGAATCCATTTGCACCTAGCCACTTGAATATCAATAAACAAATCCATCTATGAAGCATCTGGCTTATCATAGCTTGATAATTTGATCCACACATAGATGATCATAAATGGTACATAAACTCGAACTGAGACCTCGGGCACCAACACTCGAATCAATGCACCCAGATCTTGATTATGAAATAGACCGCTACCTAAGTAACAAATTAAATCAAAACCAATGAACCTCAACCCATTACACATACACTGCTGTTTTGATAACCTAATTCAACCTAGCAAAAACTTAAACTTAGTGAGTGTGAGCAATGAAAGCAGGAGCAACATATTTTTGGAATTTTCTGAATAATAGTTATAGGGTGGATGTACAGATGAAAGTATATACAAGTAGGACAAATTTGGGGTATGACAGTTAGATAGAGACTTCACAAGTCTTAATTCACCACTGATCTTTAATTTATTCAAGGGAAGGGAAAAATAACGAATAACCCATAAAGTATGCAATGCAAAAATAAAGCAAAAGAGAATATAAGGTTCGGGGGTTGGTTATACCTAGGGAAGGTGCAAGCATCCTAAGTGTCTGCAGTACTCCATAGAAACATCTTGTTTTAATGTGTTATATGTTATCCCTAAGTGGTAAAGAGAAAGGGAGACCTAAGGTGTTATCCTTAAGTGTAACACCCCAAAAATTTCCCTTTCGTTTTAACTGTAACTTGCTTATGTTTTAATCGATTGCATTTTCGTATTTTTGCACATAATGGCATTGGCTCTCGAGACATGGGGGTCAAGGTGTTTCTTTGGCTTGAGGTCTTCTTTTTTTATTCCATGTTTTAAGCAGCAAGCATCAGAGGCTTCAACATTTACTTTGCTCAGCAATCGAGTTCCCGATTTTATTTTTAGCAGGTTATTTTAAGCGCACGAGAGAGTTCACATGTTATTTTAGGCATTTTACAGGTGCAATATCAAAAGACAAGTTTCAGAGGCTTAATGTGGCTCAAAACAGATGGCAACGGGAGATTATCCAAGTTTCCCCCCACATGGCGCCAAAGTTTTAAAATTTGAATAATCGATTACAATTGACCTAATCGATTACCACAATTGGCCTAATCGATTACCTCAGTCAAAATTTGCAAACATGCTTCAAATTTCAGCACTGCAGAATTTCCAATCATTTTCATCCCTTGATTTCACATGTGCATCATTGGAAGGATCTAGAATTGATTCATTTTCACCAATTCCCTCCAAAATTCAAACACTCCATTCCTAATTCCACTCTTAAGTTCTATTCCTCACACAAATCCACATTCCAAACCATATTTCATTTCCTAACCTAGAGGTTATTTAACCAAATTCACTCCAAACCTCACTCATTCACACTCATTCACTCTCATTTTCATCTCAATTTCAGAATTTTCTCTCAATTCTCTCTCACTTTTTCATTCTCAACCTTTCACCAAAGCTCCACATACATACATTCACAAATTGTGCATTTCAATTTGTGAATTCTTGGGCTAAACCTCCATTACTTCATCATTCTTGATTCAATTCTGCATTTGAAACTTGTTTTGTTCTAGATTCAAGTTTTTGGAAGCCATTCTTGAAGGAGCTTTGAAGCAAGTTCATCACATTTCTTGGATCTTGAGGTTTCTTGTAAGGATCTTAGATTTCTTATGTTAGATCTGTCTATTTTTGTTTGCAATAATTACCAAAGCAAATCTCAGCTTTGTAGGTTAGTAAATTTCAGATCTATACTTGTTTTGGCTTTATTTCAACTTATGCAATGTAGATCTTTGGCTTTTGTTGCGATTTGGTCCATTTGCTTGAATTTGATTGTTGATGATCATGTTTGTTAACTGGTGTTTACTTGCTGTAATACAATGTAATTTTGGTGCATAATTGATTGGTTGATCATTTGGATGATTGGATAAGTCATTTGCAGCTGGAAGTGCTTTTAGAAAGTTGATTTTCTGCCACCGTCTCAGTGGTAATCGATTACCACTATTAGGGTAACAGATTACCCTGTTCATTTTTTGTGCAATTTGTCAGTTTTTCAAAGGGGTAATCGGTTACCCATATACTGGTAATCGATTACCACTGAGACAAAATGTGATTTTCTAGTTTTTTCTTGCATGTTTGGGTTCCTTTTCATTCCTAATCTTCATGGATTGATGTTATGCATATTTGTGGATTGTTTTTGACTTGTTTCACCTTACATCACAAGTTATGTGAGTCAAACAAAGCAGGGTTTGAGTCGCTTCAAACACCCTAAACTTCCAAAAATAAATTTTTGCTCATAGTTTGGTCCAGTTAAGCTATGTTTATGCATACCTAAGTCACCTAACATGATCAAATACACACAAGACATATATGAGATGTTCCTATATGTATAGACACATTATTTTAGAATATTTTGTGCATTGTAAAGTATGAATGCAAGCTAAGGCGCGATGATACCGTTCAAATTACAAAGTACGAGCTAATACATGATTTAACATCATTATAATAATGACTAAGGCACCTTTCCCTCACATACTTCTGTCATACCCTAAAATTTCCCACCCCTTTTCTAGCTTTGACTAGCTTTTGCTTCGTTCTCGTCTGCATACCATTTATGTTGCATCCTGCCAGTATTATCAGCCGAATTGAATTTATCGAGATTACAATCGCTTTGCTCGCATTTTAGACGATTCAAATCAATTCAAACAAGAAGTTCCATGTAAAAATCGAGCGAAAGTCTCCTTCTTTTTGATGATTCAGCCCGTTTTTTCCGTTTCTTTTTACATAGCATTTTTCATTTTTATTACCTTTTTGCTTTATTTATTTAGAAAATAGTTTAAATAGGTTTTTAATATTGTCATTTAGAATTAAAATAGTTTTATTATTATCATTTTTTAGATTAGTTAGAATATAATAGCTTTTTTATTAGAATATAATTTTAGCTAGAACTTTTTTAGTTTTCATAGAAAATAGATTTTTAATTAATTTAGAAATAGAAGTTGTTTTAGTAGTTTTTAGAATTATTTTTCATTTAAGAATAGTTTAAAAAAAATTAGTTTGTTTATTTAGTTTTTATTAAACTCTTTTTAGAATAGATTTTTTTTAATTAGGATTTAACTTATTTTTAGTTTTAAATAGAATTTTATTTAGGATTAATTAATAATTTTAATTATAGATTAGCTAATTATTAGTTTATTAGTTAATTAGAATTTTATGATATTATTAGAATTATTTATTATTAGTTTTGTTTATTTAGTTAGTTATTAAAATAGTTTATAATAATTAGGATTTCATATGAATTTAAGTTGTTGCAGTATCATCATCAATTAATAAATAATCAGCATCTAAGTCAGCCATTAAGTCCTAACACCATGCCACATGTCGCCTCATGATAGTATATATTACTATTCGTTGTCCCCTTCCTGAGGACAACCCCAAAAACCCTAGGGAACCAGCCGCCTTCTTCCCCATTCAACATCATCATCGTGTTCTTCATCACCCTTGTTCATCAGATTCATCATCATCCAAAACAGAAAACCCAGAAACATTATCATCATCAAACCCCAATTTCACAAACTTCAAACTCCTTCATTCATCCATTAATAACCATCAACCTCACGATATTGAAAAAGCAGAAACCCAACTTGCTTCAACATCCAAAACGAAGCATTCAATTTTCAAATCCCAGAAACCCCATCATCGTAAATCACCGGCAAACCGTTTTCGAACCACTCTTCTGTTTTGAAGCAGCACCGTAAAACCCCCTTCAAAGAACAGAACCCATAAACTTCCCTTCAAAACCTAAACCTCCACTTCAAACCTACTTTTTTCAATCACAATTCACAACACCACAACCATCATCTTCAACATCCATGACAAAACCAACAAACCCAGATGCAAACTATAACCGCAATACAAACTCATCTCCCGTTCAAATCCAAATCGCCCTTTGATCATCTTCCCAAATCACCCTCTCCAAACATCATCAACTTCATCATCAAACCTCCATTAAACTTTATCTCGCCAACAACGACCCGTTTTCTTCAAACTTAAAATAACAACAAACCCATTCTTTAAGACCATTTTCGAAAAACCCCTTCCGTCTCATCTCACCGTAAACCTTCACTCGAGCAACCCACAACCCTCTCTTCAACCTACCTCCAACAACAACTCGCAAACCATTGCTCAAATCTCTTCAATCATCGTCTTTAATCTTCGAAACTCAACAAAACCATTCCAAACCGCCGTTCATAAATTGAAGAGAAAGCAGAGATAGAAGAGAGAACGAAAATGTTATCGAGGTTGAAACGAAAAAGAAAGTGGAAAGCATTTGGGAAGCTCATGTCGTTTTGCTCTTTTTCGTTTTGAGATGAGAAGCTCATGTCCAGCATTTGGGATTTTGATTGCTTTTTTTTTTTGCCTTCCGTCTGGATATTTGGTGAGGTGATGGGCCTCAGGCCCAAATGATCCTTATTTTCCTTTTGCCACCCCTGTTAATTAAACACCCTCCTTGTTTTCCTTCTATTTTTTCTCTTTGTAAAATAAGTTTTCATATAATTTAGTTATTGTAAATATGTTTTGTTTTAAATATTTTTCTTTTGTAAATAAATTATATATGTTATATATTAAGTTCTTTTTAATAGCTTAAAGTCTTTATATATGTTATCTTTTTATTTTTATAATATTGTATATATGTATTAATAAGTTTTAGAATATTTCTCTTAGAACTTTAGAATAATTTTTCTAGTTTATATTATTTTATATTAAAACATTTTATATTTTTAAATTCTACTTCTCTTTTGTTATTGGGTTTTTTATCCCATTTTTGCCTTTTAGGTCGATGAAGAGATTTCCGTAATCCGTTATTGGTCAATTTATTGATAAGTAATGTTGGATCCAAGACCGACTTTTTCTCTTCTTTCTTATTTTTCACTTTATTTCATTTCATCTGTTTTTGGTCGATGACGAGACCTCTGTAATCCATTACCAGTCAAATTATTGATGAATAATATTGGATCCGAGACGACCTCTTTTCTGTCCTCATTTTTTCTTCTTTTCGATTTTATTTTGACTTTCTTGGATCGATGAAGTCTTGTAACCGTAAGACGAGATCCCGCTATTTTTGGTCCGTGCGACACGATTCAATTGGAGAATGATCCTCAATATCATTTCTCTATCTTGGCCATAGCACGAATATTAATACGCGGCCTGCTATAGCTTGGCTTCCCTTATAAGTCGAGTTACAACAGTTTAGCGTCACATTGGTCCCGATTCGATTTCAAAGCATCATCACCAAGGATCAAAGAAGAGGAGAAGTTTGGAAATGGAGCTTGCACGCAAATTCAAGGGTAAACAGAACCACTCAGTTCGGTAACATTGTTTTAATTTCAAATCTTTTATTCAATCATCGAGTGTTGTGAGCCGTAAGCGATAGACACGTGGGAAATGATGAGTTGGAGGCCTCCTCTCTCTCGTCTAGAGTGTTTAGCGTATGTCCTTTGGATGATATGCGACACATTTGCTTCTACTTCTTAGGATTTAGCGTGTGCGTTTCGATCCGAACCTTTTCTCTCGCATCCTTGCGATTTAGACCCCTTTTCTCTCGGATCCTTGCGATTGAGACCCCTTTTCTCTCGCCCCCGCGCGATTGAGACTCTCTTTTCTCTCGCCCCCGTGCGATTGAGACCGTTTTTCATAGTTGACCAAACTACGGTTGCTCTGATCTCTCATATCTATTGAGAGTACGTAGGCATAGGATTGCGTTAATCCTAGCGAGCACTTTCCCGATTCCCTTCCGCTTAGGTGTTTCAGGCCTAGGATCCCTTTCTCTCGCCCCCGTGCGATTGAGACTCCTTTTCTCTCGCATCCTTGTGATTAAGACCCGTTTCCTGTAGTTGTACGAACTACGTTGCGCTGATTTCTCATGCATGTTGAGAATACTTAGGCACAAGACGGCGATGTCTTGGTGAGCACCCTTTTCTCTTTTCCACCCTTTCCCCAGAAAGACATGCTATGTCCGTTCTACCGCAAACAGGTAACGCCTAAGTCTCCAACGAGCGAGCAGGAAAACACCTAAACTGCTAGAATGCGCATGATAGCATCGTCTACTAGAACTCACCCACAAACTGTAGGCCGAACTACGTCTGCTCTGATTCTTTACTTCTTCAAGTAAAGATACGTAGGCACAAGGGCCACAATCCTTGCTGAGCACATCCCCCTCTATATCTGTAGTTCCTCGAACTACATTGACTCTGACTTTCTTATATTCGTTGAGAAAGTGTAGGCCTAGGACCGCAAAGTCCTACCGAGTCTCTTCTTCCCCCGTTACCTCTCTTTCCCTTGTTTCTAACCTTTCTCTCTCCCTAGGAACACTCATAGAAAGCAATACCCTTTAGCAAATACCTTCACACATGCGACAAACAAATGGTTCCCATCGAGTACGATAGATGCGAGGGGTGCTAATACCTTCCCTTCACATAACCGGCTTCCGAACCCGTTCTTGGTCGCGAGACCATCTTATCCATTCTTTTCTTAGGATTTTCTCGATATTTCCCTTTCCTCTCATGGGATAAATAAAGTTCGGTGGCGACTCTTCTGTCTTTCTTTTCGCCTCTCCGTCGTTGCATTTTTCGAGTAGTGACAGTTGGCGACTCTGCTGGGGACTTAGCCAAGCCTAGTTTGTTTGTCGCATGTTTGATTTATTTGCTTTTATTAATTATTATGTTGTGTTCCTTTTACCTGTTGGGTTTATTGGGATGGTTTGTGAGGATAAAGGCTTTCTACCCGAGCTTTCTAGTATACATTAAGATTAGGAGGTGGTTTCTTTCTGATTTGCGAGACTTAGGACTCGTTGAGTTGGTTAGAATTCCACCGCTCATATGAGACCCGTTTGGGATGCTTATGTCTTACGAGTAGTCGTAATGGCGTCTTTATTTCCAGCCTGGGAGTCCGTGACTCTGAGGACATTTTGTAGAACCTTATTCTGAAGGTTACTGAAACGCAACTCTATGTTCATCCTTTGAAGGGATTACCATCTTACGAATCATCGTTCTGATGGAAAAATTTTGAGGGTTATTGCATAGGACTTTGTTTAAAAGCCTTTGGGATACTCTCTTATAAACCAATAAATGGCCCACCCGAGGTGAGAGATACCTTTTGTTGTTGTCTTGCAGGATCTGTGACTTTAATCCTTGATGTGGATCTGTTCTCGTGTGCACTCATTGCATTGCATTTGCATAAGCATCTCTGCATCATTTTGCATTTTCTTCTCTGACCAAGACAGCAAAAGCTTACCCATCCTTTGTTCATAACCTGCAGTTGAATTCCCGACACTCCCGTTGAACTCGTGAGAGCTGTGAAACGTTCGAAGCAAGAGGAAGATAGACGCCTTGAAAGGCCAATTAGACAAAGCAAGTTGAGGTAGCTATGCCAGAGACCAACCTCCAGAATGTTGGTTCCCCGCCAGGATTTACTATGACGACTAATCCACTGTATGATCTTCCGCCGGATGACCATGCTCCGCAAGTAAATTTTCCTACTCGACCCCAGAGGATGCCACTGACTGATCTCATGGAAGAAAAGCTTTGTGCCCTTGAGGAGAGACTTCAAGCTATGAAAGTGCCTGATGTGCCCGAAATTAATGTTGTTGATATGTGTCTAGTGCCAGATTTGGTAATTCCTCCAAAATTCAAAGTACCCAACTTCGAGAAGTACATAGGATTTAGTTGCCCGAGGCGTCATTTGGTGATGTTCTGTTGAAAGATGACCTCCTACACTCATAACAATAAGCTGTTAATTCATTGTTTTCAAGACAGTTTAAGTGGGGCATCATTAAATTGGTACATGAACCTGGAAAGAAGCCATATCCAATCATGGAGGGACTTAGCTAGCGCTTTTATAAAGCTTTACCAGTACAACCTAGATGTGGCTCCCATCCGCATGCAGTTGCAAAGCATATCTCAGAATTGAAATGAATCTTTTAAGAGATATGCACAACGGTGGAGAGAATTCGTAGTAAGAGTGCGACCACCACTCTCGGACAGGGAGTTGATTGACATGTTTCTAAATAGCTTGCATGTCCCTTATATTGAAAGAATGGCTGGCTGTGTGCCATCAAATTTCTCTGATCTTGTGATAGTAGGAGAACACGTCGAAAGCTACCTTAAAAACAGACAAATCCAGAACGCCTCAAGCAGTCAGGCCAGTGAGATTGAATCTCTCGAAGATTTCCATGAGGAAGATAAGGATGAAACCAATGTATTCATAGCAAACATTGAGTATTCTCATGATGTACCAGCGAAACTCTATGGTCTCTCATCTGCTCAACAGGCATCATTTCCAGTGACATGTTATCCTTAATGGGAAATCAGCCATGCCTAAAGCTTCTTCGCACAAGCCATGGGTCGCTCCTCATGTAAATCAATGAGCCCATGGTCGAGGTCATCCGAATTAGAACCGTAATCAGAATAGGCCCAGCAACAACTTGGAAAGAAGGACTACTCGTTTTCATCCAGTCCCTATGTCGCACAGTCAACTTCTCCCACATTTTATTCAAAACTCATTGGTGGAGCCCAAGACTCTTAAGCCTATGCCAAAACCTTACCCTCCTGGGTACGATCCCCATGTTCAGCGTGGATATCATGGAGGATCCACGGGGCATTCAACCGAAGATTGCAAAGCCTTTCAAGCCAAAGTGCAACAGCTAATTGACAAAGAGCACATTTCCTTTCCAGAAGGGAGTTTGGTTGTCCATGTCAACCTCTCGTCTGTCTAAGCTCGAAGATTCCAAGGGCCATCTCCTAAAGCCAGTGGTCCAGACAGGCAGGCGTCCTCAACTTTGGCAGTCCTTGGGCGCTTTTACTATTTGCATTTTATTTTCCTATTAATTGCTACTTGTTTTAAACATTGTTGTTTTGAATGGTAATATTAATGAAGTGGTTATGCATTTTCTGAGTTAATCATGTCACGTTCGCTCATTTTTCTTACACAACACAGACACGTACACCTTTTATCCACTCCACTTTATCACTGTTGTTTTAGCAAAGATTGGAGGGAGGATGACGAAAACGAAATACCCATAATTGCAAACCGTATGCTTTTATACAGAATCTCGTCAATGATGTACAAACATTGTTTCAAATCCCCTAAAACACCGGAGATATAAGGAGTTAATCCCTAGTAAACCACTTCGAGCCTAGAAGTAGGAGTTTCCTTCGGATATTTAAACCCTTACACTCAACCTGGGGCAGGGTAGTTGTTCAGTTAATCCAATCTCGCACTCGAATCAACAAAGCAAAATCCAAAGACATGACGGTTGTTCATTAATAACCCTTGACATGGCAGTCGCAATCCTCCAACAAAATTCAAAAAAAGAAAAAATCAAAAGCCTGCTAAGTCAAGCACCTCAAAAGGGACTTAGGCAAAAATTAGGACTATCCTGATGGATCTGACAAGCAAAATCAGTCCATGCAAAAGTTAGGGATCAAAACAAAATAAAAGAGGTCCTCAAAACCCTCAAAAAAAATAAAATAAGATTAAGTGACTTCCATATCAAATCAAGAAGGGTCACTGACATCCATCAAAAAGCCAAATAAGGTGACTTCCATCTCAAGCAAACATTGAACCCTCAAGCTTATACCGTCAAGTCCGTATACGCGGAATTAACTGAACTTAGGTATGGAGATCATCGAGAAGAAGGGGTGGGTACAAATCATACTTTGAGCCTAATATCCTTTGTTTTATAATCGTGAACTAGACCATGTTACAACCCTCGAAAGACCTAATTGAGGCGAGGTTTATTCTGAAAGGATATTATCGCAAGGTTGCGTAAACTGACTCCCCACATATTTGCTAATCATTAGCATTGGTGTCATTATCTTTGATATATCTTTCACGCCAATCAAGTTAGCACAATGTTTGGACTAACGGTCCAATCGTCTCACTATCACGACACTTAGTAAATGACATTTTTTTTCAAAACTTGCATGAAGGTGTCATTAAAATTACCATTCGTGAACAAACAATTTTAATTGCAAGTCAGTAGTTGGCATCGAGGAAATTCCTACAGAGAGCAATCAAACAGGACTGGATCATTCAGCAGTCTGGATCAGAATCAAGTATACTTGATAGCCCTATGGATCTCGGGCATTGACATATAAAGAATGTGGAATCAGTCAGTCTGAGGCAAATCCCCAAGCATCGGTTGGTTATGGGGCAAATCATTCAAGAAGCGGTTGATCAAAAGTGAATCATCTCGAGACTCCACCAATCAGGGGCAGGCCACCCAGAGTTTCTTTGATTTCAGGACATATCCCTTTAATGTTCAGTTAGGATAAGTTAAGTCGCTTCAACTCTCTTTCAAGGGCAAGCTACTTCAAGAGTATATTGAAGCCAACCGCCAAGAGTCGGTTGATCAAGGATAAATCCTTTTGTGATACAAATTCTGGGGCAAACCATCTCGAGGTCGTTGAAGGTGAGAAAATACTTAGAGGGGGGGTTGAATAAGGATTTTGAAAATATTATGGCAATAAAAACACAATGATTTTTATCCTGGTTCGTTGAACTCAACTAATCCAGTCTACCCTATCAAGAGTGATTTGCCTTTCTCCACAAGGACTTAATCCACTATATCAACCACTAAGAACAACTGTCTTAGTCTTCCTAAGAACTACTGACCACAACTTGGTCTTCTCAAGGAACTTTTACAATCAAATGTAAACTAAACAAGTGTTTGAAATGCTTCTAAGAAAGCTATATCACAACTTTGATTTACACTTAAGTTTAAGAACATATGAAACTATTCAACAAAGAATAATAATTTGTATGAGAGCTTTTTAAGAATATTCAATGGATTTGTCAAAATACGTCAATGTTCGTCAACTGAAGAAAGTTGTTGAAGGCTTGCTTTTATAGACAAAGAAGTCCAAGACGTTGCAAGCTTGAAGACCGTGTACTGGAAAGTAGTTGTAACCTTTTTTCTTCACATCACTTGACCTTTCCTAGAAGTAGAACGTTCAGAGAAATCTTTTTTTCCTGAGTTCTTGTGTCTAGCATGAAAGAGGAAAGAGTCGTTTGGCATAACCAACAGATATAACTTTGAATAATCTTCTTCAACAAGTTTCTATTTCACAGCAATCAACATCAGAGCCTTGAGTGATCAGAGTCTTGATGTAATCAGAGTTTGTTGTATCAGAGTGTTGCAGCAAGTCTGCTTCAGCGTGAAATTAATCATAGCAGAGTTTGGAGATCAGATCCTTAGTACTTGCAGCAAACAGTACTATCAGAGTCTTCTGAAAAAGAGTGCTTGATACTCTTCATACAAAGTCTTCAGTCTACGCTTCAGATGCTTTTTTAGCTTCTGCTTCAGAGTCTTCTGTAGGCAGCGCTCAGAGTCTTCTGTAGGCAGCGCTCAGAGTCTTCTAACACGATGCTTCTGACGCTCAGAGCCTTGCGTAGTTCAATGTTCAGATTCAATTTTACCTTCATAAGAATATTAAATTTAATATTTGCAGCAAAAATACTTGAACAAATTTAGAGTATATAATTTCTTAATACAAAATTTCATTAGTGTTATCATCAAAACATAGAGATATAACTAAGAACCAATCTGTGTTCTAACAATCTCCCCCTTTTTGATGATGACAAAAACATAGGAAATTTTGTTCAATAAAGAGATAAATATAACTCCCCCTGAGATTATGAATCTCCCCCTGAATTAAATACTAAGAAAGAATAGAAACTTCCCTTTTTGCATGAGTATTCTTTTTAGAATTAGAGCCTGAATGTTCAAAATTAGAGCTTGATTTGGATGAACATTTCAGAATCAGAGCCTGATTGGTTAAACCTTGATCTGGGGATCTCAGAGTTACTTTAATGAATTTTGTCAGATTTATCATAATTGTTCTAAAAGACTAAAAATTCATGTTAGATGTGATTTGATATGTCTGAATTTCATTCAGGTAAAGTTTATTTGAACAGTCAGAATTTCATTTTCTCCCCCTTTTTGTCATAATCAAAAGGAAACCTTTTAAAGACAAATAAAGGAAAATAGAGAGAAAAGATGTAATCATATAGAGAAAACATTCAGATTCATTCATTCATTCAAATATTTAGATAAAACAGACAAAACATCAGATAAGAAATGCAAAACAAGTGCTCAAACATCAGATAAAGAAAACATAAATCTAAGATTGTTTGGAGAGAAGCATCTTCAGAAGGTGAGTGATCTCAGAAGAAGATTCTTCTTGCTTGGACATCCATTTCTCAATATTGTCAGTCTTCTGATCTTGCCTTGCCATCCAGGACTTTATCTCAGATTGACCAGCTTCCAACACAACAATCTTATCTTCTAAGTCCGGGTTCTCTTTCTTTATCTCAAAAGAAGTAGACGGAGCATATTCTGATGCAGGAGTAGGAGCAGAGTCAATATCCATTGGAGTTGCAGATTCTGGAAGCACAGATTCACATGACTTATCCACAATCATCAGAGCTAAAGGATTGTCTTCCATAATGACTTCAGAAGCAGATCCTTCAATAGTCTCAGAAGTAGCAGACACTCCAGAAGATGAAGGTGCATCCTCAAGAAGCAATTAGGAGATCTGGTCACATTCCAAAGCATTGTTCTGGTAAGCTCAGCGAATCTGATCTTCGCATCATCAGAGCAGACACTCTTCAGATTTGAAGCAACAGTGTTGAATCTGGAAATGAACTTATCCCAACATTCTTCAGAAGTTTCTGGATTGATGCTTGAGAGACATTTCTCCTCCACGAAGTTTAGACTCATTCTGATTTCCTTTTTGAAACTAGCAAACAGAGTATTAACATCTAATCTGGATTTAGGTTTAAGGTAGGTTTCCAGAGTGGGTGGTTGAGGTTGGTCAGATGAGGATGGTATAGTAAAAGTTGGAATAAAGATCAGAGGACTGGGATATGATGGTTTCTTTTGAGCAGGTATGAGGTGAAAGAATGGTTTTATTTTGCGTATGGATGGAATAACAGCTCTTGGATCAACAAAGTATGGAACAAAAGCTGATTGTTTGGGTTTGAAAAAGAAGTGTTTGAGTTTGAGTCTAGAGGGAAGGGGATCATATGGAGAAGGTTTCAAAGATGCAAATGAAACAAACTCAAATGTTCTTGGAGTGGATTTTGGAGTGGGTTTAGGAATGATAGCATCAGATGAAATAGATGTATCTGGTTGTTTAGGTTCATAGCCACAAAGAGGTTGAATCAAACATAGTTTTGAGGGGTTGGACATCCAGAAGATGGAAGATGCATCAAACATAGTTTTGAGGGGTTGGACATCCAGAACCTCAAAATCAGATATGTATGATTCAGTAGGTTTGGGTTGCTCTGGTTGAGGATTAGGTTGTGGATTGGAAGGGATAGATTTTGGTGGTTCAGATACAATAGGTTCTTATGGAGTTGGTTCTGGTTGGTTTGATTCTGCTGGTGTTAGTTTTGGTGGATTAGAAGTTTGTGGTTCTGGTGGGGGAATTACAGATGATTGTGGTGCAGGTGTTTGTTTGTCAGATGGGGAAATATCAGATGGTTTAGAATGTGTTGGTTCAAATGTATACTTTTCAGATGGAGTTGCTATAGGTGGGGGTACAGAAGAAGCTGTAACAAAAGGCTTCTTAGGTTTAGAAACACGAGGAGTAGAAGGTGATGGTGATGGTATAGGTTCATGGAGAGTTTGATCAGATGTTAATACCTCTTTGACAGTTTCCAGAATCTTGTTTAGACTTGCCTCTAGAGGATTGATCTCTTGCCTCTTGACTCTTTTAGGCTTGACAGCAGCAGCTTCACCAGTAGCCTTCCTCTTGGGTTTAGAAGGTTTTTCTGCAACAACCTTTCTCTTCTTCTTGTGTCTGGCCTCATAAAGATCTGGAGCAGGTTCACCTGCCTTCTGAACCAGATTTGCTGGTAGAGGAATTCCTTCATTCAGACACTCTGTGATGTAATCCAAAACAATCTCCCTTGGTTCATTAGCAAAGAACATAGGAAAATTTGCAACTGGAACTCTTCTTTGAGTGACCTCTTCAGTGTTGAATTTCTTTGGAGCAGAAGTAACTTCTTCTACAACTTTCATCCTCTGAAGACTCTTCTTGTTCAGAGGTTTTCCAACTGTAGAGGCTAATTCTTCCTTCATTCCAGCTTCAACCAGATGATCAACAAGACCATTCTCAGTGAGAATGTCTGAGATAAGCCTTCCCATTGGAATCCAGTTCCTCAGCTTCTGGTGTTTGGTTCTGACCTCTTCCCTTGACTGTTTAACATGCGTCCGCAGATGATTAAACAGAAGATATGGAAGATCCACCTTGGTGCTCTAACTCAGACAATACATGAAGTATAACTGATCAATGTTAACATAATCTAGAGAATTAGAAGATTTTTTGTGGTGAATGCAGCTCATGAAAATCTTAGCCCAGATCCTGTAAACTGGCTTCAGATCCTTAACCTTGTTAGAAGCTACTCCAGATGAGCAAACTTCTCTATACACATCAGTCATATCCACACGCCTAGATGGTAGATTAGTGACTCCATTAGTCTCCTCATATCCTATGAGTTTCCTTATCAAAGCTTCAGTAATGATAATTTCTTTACCCAGAACAAACGAAACTATGAACTTAGGGCAACAAGAAGCATGTATCCAAAATTCCTTTACCAGACGAGGGTAAACTGGTCCCATTAGCCTGTAAAAAAACTTGGTCCAACACTGTGCATCAACAATGGGACGAAGATCATACCCATTTTCAGCAAACGATTCAAAGTTGACAATGGATTCACACAAGACTTCCAACTTGTCAACAGGTGTAAGTAGTGTTCTGATAGGTTCCTTAAACGCAACAACACCCATGTTTGATGAAGAAACAACAACCATTGTAGATTGGAACTGAGCTGAGGTTTAAGATGAAGTAGCCATTGTTGAAGATGTTGAAGAGATAGGTTTACAAACAGATTTGGATTTTGGGTTTAGATGAAGGCAAAAGAACAAGCAAAAATGCATATAAGTGTTTGTGAGAGTGAAAAGTGTGAAATGTTGAGATTTGTGGAATTTATAGAAGAAATTTAGGGCACACAAAAGGTCACACGTTCAACACGTACACATTTAGCATTTAATGGCATTTTAAAAAAATGAATCATTTCAAACAATTAATGATTCTGACAATTGGGAGGAAAACGGGAAAACAAATATTCAAACAGTACCTCAAACGTCTCTTCAGTATTGTGCACTCCACCTTTTCTGATCTAGAGTGACACGTGTTTGCTTGCATGTGCTTCTGAAACCTTTTTGAGAAATGAAACGTTAGCCAATGTTCAGATCCTCTGAGACTTGTTAGTTCATATACACACAGAAATAATAATTCAAGAGTTTAAATAAATGACAGATGTAATACTTCAGAGTTTAAACATTTTGCATCTGAGAAATTTGCTTCTGATAAATATTATTCTGGACAGAATTCCATACCAATATTTTCAGAATAAACTTAAACCTATCTTCAGCAAGGGGTTTTGTGAAAATATCAGCCCATTGATGATCTGTATCAACAAAGTCTAAGTTTATAATACCCTTCTGAACATAGTCTCTGATGAAGTGATGTTTAATTTCTATATGCTTAGCTTTAGAGTGTAAAATTTGATTTTTAGATAAGCATATAGCAGAAGTATTATCACAGAATATAGAAATATTACTCTCAAAGATCTGATAGTCTTCTAGCTGACTTTTCATCCAGAGCATCTGTGTGCTACATCTAGCAGCAGCAATATATTCTGCTTCTGTGGTTGACAGCACAATTGTAGGTTGTTTCTTGCTGTACCAAGAGATTAAATTTCTTCCCAGAAATTGACAACTTCCAGAAGTACTTTTTCTTTCAACTCTGTCTCCAGCGTAATCAGCGTCACAGAATCCAACTAGTTTAAATTCATCAGATTTTCTGTAACACAAACCCACATTAGTAGTACCTTTCAGATACCTTAGAATCCTCTTAACAACAGTTAAGTGTGATTCTCTGGGATCTGATTGGAATCTTGCACACAAGCATACACTGAATAAAATATCATGTCTAGAAGCAGTTAAGTAGAGAAGAGATCCAATCATACCTCTATAGAGTTTCTGATCTACTTTCTTACTTACCTCTTCCTTACCAAGAGTGTTTGTTGGATGCATTGGAGTCTTTTCTAACTTACTATCAGTCATGTTGAACTTCTTCAAAAGCTCTTTTACATATTTAGTTTGATGAATGTAAGTGCACTCTGGAGTTTGGTTGACTTGAATTCCCAGAAAGAATCTCAATTCTCCCATCATGCTCATCTCAAATTCAGCCTGCATACATTGAGCAAACTCCTTTCCCAGCGTAACATTGGTAGATCCAAATATAATATCATCTACATATATTTGACAAATTAATAGATCTTTCTTAAATGTTTTACAGAAGAGAGTTGTGTCCACTTTGCCTCTGATAAAATTTTTCTCCAGAAGAAAGTTGCTTAATCTCTCATACCAAGCTCTGGGAGCTTGTTTTAAACCATAAAGAGATTTCTTAAGTTTAAAAACATGTTCTGGAAATTTATCACTTTCAAAACCAGGAGGTTGATGAACATAGACTTCCTCTTCTATAATCCCATTTAAGAAGGCACTCTTAATATCCATCTGATATAGAGTGATGTTATTTTATGCAACAAAAGAAATGAGTAAATGAATAGACTCTAACCTAGCCACAGGAGCATAAGTCTCTGTGTAGTCAACTCCTTCTTGCTGACTATAACCTTGAGCAACAAGCCTTGCTTTGTTTCTTTCAACTTCTCCTTTTTCATTCAACTTGTTTCTGAAGACCCATTTAGTTCCAATAATGTTGAATCCTTTTGGTCTTGGAACCAAATCCCAAACGTCATTTCTTGTGAATTGATTGAGCTCTTCTTGCATGGAAATTATCCAGTCATTGTCTTGCAGAGCTTCATCCACAGAAGTTGGTTCAATAACTGACACCAACCTAAATAATGACGCTTCATATGATCTGAGGTAGGATCTTGTTCTTATAGGGTCATCCTTCTTTCCAATGATTACATCCTCTGGGTGAGAGGCCTTGATTCTGGAAGATGATCCTCAAACATTAAGTTCTTCAGAAATATTCAGATTATTCATCTTAGCAACTAAAGGAGTTGCATCTGGTGTTGCTTCTGGTTCTTTCACTTGAACCTTTTCTGCCTCTGAGCCTTCAGAGTCTGTGAGAATTACTTCTCTATCTGCAGAACTTTCAAACTGCTTTGGCTTTTGATTGCCAAGCTTATCATCAAATCTAACATGTATAGATTCCTCCACAATCTGTGTTTCAGTATTGTATACTCTGTAGCCTTTAGAGCGTTCAGAATAGCCAAGCATGAAACACTTCTGTGCTTTAGAATCAAACTTGTTTAGATTCTCTTTAGTGTTCAACATATAACATATACATCCAAAAAGATGGAAATAAGAAATGTTGGGTTTTCTATTCCTCCACAATTCATAGGGATTCTTCTCCAGAAGAGGTCTTACAGACACTCTGTTCTGAATATAACAAGCTGTGTTTATTGCTTCTGCCCAAAAATGCTTTGCCAGATTAGTCTCGTTGATCATGGTTCTGGCCATTTCTTGCAATGTTCTATTTTTCCTCTCTACAACTCCATTCTGTTGTGGAGTTCTAGGACAGGAGAAATCATGAGCAATGCCATTTTCATTAAAATATTTTTCAAAATATTTGTTTTCAAATTCTCCACCATGATCACTTCTGACTTTAACAATTTTAAAATCTTTTTCATTCTGGACTTGTTTGCAGAAGTCAAAGAAGACAGAATGTGACTCATCCTTGCGTTTTAGGAATTTCACCCATGTCCATCTGCTATAGTCATCAACAATGACTAATCCATACTTGCCTCTGATGGATGCAGTTTTCACTGGTCCAAACAGATCAATGTGAAGCAACTCTAATGGTCTTGAGGTTGAAACAACACTTTTAGTTTTAAAAGAAGAATTTTGAAAATTTTCCTTTTTGACATGCTTCACAAGGAGCATCTGAGTTGAACTTCAACTTAGGAAGTCCTCTGACTAGATTGAGTTTATTAATCTGAGATATACGTCTCATATTAATATGCCCTAATCTTCTGTGCCAGAACCATTGCTCATCATTAACAAACATAAGGCATTTTACGTCCTGAACCTTAAGTTCTGAAAGATTGATTTTATAAATGTTGTTCTTCCTCTTTCCATTAAATAGGATTAAGCCATCCTTCTGACTAACAGCCTTGCAACATTTTTGATTAAAGATTATGTCATAACCATTGTCACTTAATTGACTTATGGATAATAGATTATGTTTTAATCCTTCTACAAGTAAAACATTAGATGTAGAGGGAAGGTTACCATTGCCAATAGTACCAGAGCCAATTATCTTGCCCTTCTGATTCCCTCCAAACTTGACGTCTGCTCCAGATTTAAGCTCCAGGCTTTGGAACATAAACCTTTCTCACGTCATGTGACGTGAGCAGCCAGATTCCAGGTACCATGATTGGCGTCTTGACTTTACTGCTAAATACATCTGCAACAGGTATATCTTATCCTTAGGTACCCAGATCTTTTTGGGTCCTTTTGAGTCAGTTGCCTTAAAAGTTTGTCTGAACTTCTGTCTTTTTACAACAGGTTTTTTCTGACTAACTTTCGGTTTAAACATAGGAACGTTCGGATCAGAACGTGTGTGTTTAATATCATTCAGATGACCAAACTTAAAATGAGAATATAAGGGAGTCTTCTTAATGATAACTTTATCAATAGGTATTGGATTTAAATCCTTTCCAGAGGAAGATTCATATCCAATTCCTTTCCTGTTGTTTCTGCTAACTCCATAGATCATTGAAGCCATCTTGCTTCTATCTATCCTTTCCAGAGGAAGATTCACACAACCATGTTGATTTCGAAGATGAATCCGATTAAGTATGTCTTCGAGAAGCAAGCGCTCTCAGGAAGAATTGCCAGGTGGCAGATGGTACTGACAGAGTATGATATACAATATGTTTCCCAGAAAGCCATCAAGGGAAGTGTTCTGTCAGAATACCTTGCTGAGCAGCCTATCGAAGATTATCAACCGATGAAGTTTGAATTTCCTGACGAGGATATCATGTTCCTCAAAGCGAAAGATTGTGAAGAGCCATTACACGACGAAGGTCCAGAGAAGGATTCTCAGTGGCAAATGATATTCGACGGTGTTGTCAACTCCTATGGTAGTGGAATTGGGGAAATTACTACAACTCTTCATGGTACTCACATCTCGTTCACTGCCAGGTTGACATTCCCTTGCACCAACAATGAAGCTGAGTACGAAGCATGTACATGGGTCTGGAAGAGGCTATTGATTTGAGAATCAAGAATTTGGATGTATATGGCGATTCAGCGCTAGTGGTTAATCAAATCATGGGAGAATGGGAAACTCATCAACCGAATCTAATTCCTTACAGACATTATGCAAGGAGGTTGTTACCTTTCTTCGATCGGGTAGATTTTCACCGTGTACCACGAGCAGAGAATCAGATGGCCGATGCTTTGGCAACGCTATCTTTGATGTATAAAGTGAATTTCTGGAATGATGCTCCCAGAATAGTCATTTCTCGATTGGACAGACCCACTTTCGTATTCGCCATTGAAGAGGCTGCTGATGGCAAGCCATGGTTTTACGATATACAGAACTTCCTCAAGAAGCAATAGTATCCACCAGGGGCTTCGGCTCAGGATAAGAAGACGCTGAGGAGGTTTTCTGGCAACTTTTATCTAAACCCAGACGATGTGGTTTACAGAAGGAACCGTGATTTGGTGTTGTTGAGATGTGTGGATGAAAAAGAAGCAATGCTGCTTATGGAAGAAGTCCACGAGGGTACTTTTGGTACACACGCCGGCGGACATGCCATGTCTAGGAAACTATTACGAGCAGGGTATTATTGGCTAACTATGGAGTCAGATTGTTTTAAATTTGTAAAGAAATACCATAAATGCCATATTTATGTAGATAAGATACATGTATCGCCGTGCCCATTGAATGTTATGGCGTCCCCGTGGCCCTTCTCCATGTGGGGAATTGATATGATTGGTAAGATTGAGCCAACCGCATCTAATGGACACCGTTTCATCTTGGTAGCCATCGACTACTTCACCAAATGGGTTGAAGCAGCCTCGTACGCCAATGTCACAAAGCGTAGCCCAGTTCATAAAGAAGGACATCATCTGTAGATATGGAATTCACGAGTGAATCATTACTGACAATGGTTCGAATCTGAACAATAAGATGATGAAGGAGTTATGCCAGAACTTCAAGATTGAACATCACAACTCATCACCCTATCGGCCAAAGATGAATGGTGTTGTTGAAGTGGCCAACAAGAATATTAAAAAGATAGTGCAAAAGATGGTTGTTACATACAAATATTGGCATGAGATGTTGCCCTTTGCTCTTCACGGTTATCGTACAACGGTACGCACATCAATCGAGGCAACTCCTTTCTCGCTGGTATATGGTATGGAAGTTGTCCTGCCATTGGAGGTCGAGATTCCTTCTTTAAGAGTTCTGGTTGACGCCAAGCTTGATGAGGCAGAATGGATAAAGAACCTATTGAATCAGCTTAGCCTAATGGATGAGAAGAGGCTAGCATCAATTGCCTATGGTTGTTTATACCAGAGTGGATGAAGAAAGCTTACGATAAGAAGGTGCGCCCTCGAAGCTTTCAGACGGGAAATCTTGTGCTCCCACCACAATCAGATCACAGGGGCAAATGAACTCCTAACTATAAAGGTCCATATGTCATTCGAAAGATCTTCTTCGGAGGAGCCTTGTTCTTAGCCACCATGGATGGTGAGGATTTCACATCTCCTGTGAACACAGACACAGTTAAAAAATACTTTGCTTAAAAGAGACCCGCTGGACACAAAAGGAAAAGTTTAGGCAAAAATGGGGCATCCCAGCGAACCATAAAAAAGGAAAAATAGGTTCGGGCAAAAAATAAAAATGAAAAGATGTAAATCCGCAAGGTCGAAAACCTGAAAAGGAGACTTTGGCAAAAATGGGTATCCCGGTGAATCGAAAACCCGAAAGGGCGGTTCAGGCAAAAGATAGAGATTGAAAAAGTAAATGACTGCGGTCTGCGTTGGAACTTCATTGCTTAGTGGATTAGGAGAACCCGAGGGTCGTGTTTATCTGAATCAATTTCTTCTGAAGAAGAAGCGTCGGGACGCGTCAGAGTCAGGCGAGTCATAGAGGGATCAGCTCATGGTGTTTGTCTGTGCCACGTTGTCGACATTTTTGTACACTTTTGTATATTTCTATACATATCTGTATTTGTTTTTGCGCAGCTTCCTCTTTTCAGGAGTTGCATCTGTTGTAAAACCTTTCCTATTTACAGGCCATTTATCAATAAACATATACTATGCAGTACTTGTTCTGTGTGCTTTGTTTTAACTCTTACTGTTTTGTTTGTGAAAACGCCCAATGTTTTGATGAACTTGCACTAACATAAACTTGTAGGCCTTGGCCAATAATTGTTAAAACTTTGAATTAATTGAACAACATTACGAATGATGACTAAGATGATTCCGATTGCGTAGGATATCTTGTCTGTTTGTTCAGTGTTGCAGGGTCGTTACCCTTGGGGAAAAAAGGTATGGATGAAGTTCGTCCTATTCCCAGCCTGAATCTACTTCCCCGATCAGTGAAGTTTACATCTCTATCCGCAGTAGAGTTTATATGCGGTTTGAGCGAGCAGGCAGCGTGTACGCTTTCCTTCGGCAGTTGATGCACATTTAATCCCCGCAAGATGCATGCTTGTATGCACTCCCCAGTGAGTTATGATTGGATTTTCTTTCCACGGAGTAATTTGCAGCCTGGTTAGGTCCGTTCCTCGGTGGAGCTTAAAAGGTATGGATAAGTCCAATCGTTATTGGCATAAGCAAGTTTGTGCTCTATCCCCGGCAGAATCGTTGATTCTTTCAACAGGGTTATTTTCTTGCCCCAGCAGGGTGTTTTCTGTATCTCTAGCATTTATTTTGCTGATTCAGTTCCGTTTCATCTGCATGTGTGCATAGCATCTACCCAAATGCGTAGCATTTCAATTTCGTATGGAGCATTACGCCATTTTCAAACATATGCATGTGAAACATAAGCCAAGTTGTTATCTCTTTGTTTCAGGTGTATCTTCGGAGGTTTGATCTTTTCCCGTGGTATCCAGACCATGTGATTTCTCTTAGCCCGCATGGTATCCATACCCCGGCTCGTGTTATTCCTTGGCAGTATCTTCGGATCTTAGTGGATCATGATAAGTCTGATGATGATTTCGTTAGTCCGTTGAGTATCCAGACTCCGGTCCGTTCCCAGTTGATGGGGTTTTTTCTTTTTTCCGTCGAGTATCCAGACTCCGGTAAAGATGGTTATGGTATCCAGATCACGGTGATTGATATTATTGTGGTTCTCCGTCGAGTATCCAGACTCCGGTGAAGACAGCATGGTGTTCAGTTTTTGATGGGTATTTGTGATATTTTTCCCTCGTCCGTTGAGTATCCAGACTCCGGTCAATTTTCGTTGAGCATCTAGGCTCCGGCTTCTCCGTTGAGTATCCAGACTCCGGTGAATTGTCAATTCATGACGTATTGTTTTTTCTGTCGAGTATCCAGACTCCGATAAAGTCAGTTAGGTCCAGACCTTAGTAAGTTTGGTGATTTTACTCATACTCCATTGAATATCTAGGTTCCGGTGAATTTCCGATTGGTGGTATTTGGTTTTGTCCGTTGAGTATCCAGGCTCCGGTCAAATTTTCCGTCGAGTATCCAGACTTTGGTAATTTTCGTATAACGATGATCTCTTCTGTCCGTTGAGTATCCAGGCTCCGGTCATTTTTGTTGAGCATCCAGGTTCCGGTTTATTTTCGTTGAGCATTCAGGCTCCAATGTATTACGTTGAGTATCCATACTCCGGCCGATTTCCAATATGTGGTAATTTCTCTTGTGCGTTGAGTATCCAGACTCCGACATGTTTTCCGTGATTCCAATTTCGTTGAGTATCCAGGCTCCGATAAGATTCCAGTTTATCATGTACTTCTTGGTTCGTTGAGTATCCAGGCTCCGGTCCATTTTACGTTGAGCATCCAGGCTCCGTCTTCTCCGTTGAGTATCCAGATCCCGGTGAATTGGCAAATGATATATCTTTTTGTATGTTCAGTATTCAGACTCCGGATTTTATATTGAGTGTCCAGGCTCTGGTTCTTACGTTGATCATTCAGGCTCCGCTCAATCTTACGTTGAGTATTCAGGCTCCGCCTTTTAAGTTAAGTGTTTAGGCTCCGGTTCTTACGTTGAGCGTTCAGGCTCGGCAATTTCGTTGATTCATTTTGTTTGTTGAATATCCAGATTCTGGCAATTTGAAGTATTCCCCTCTTTCAGTGGTTTTCCCCAAGCGGAGTTACTCGTTAAGATTCTCTTTTTCCCAGCGGAATATGTTTGTAATCAGAGCAGTTATCTCCGAAGATTCTTGTTTGCAGATTTATTTTCTGCGGTTGGCAAATTTCTGGGTTCTTTGGTATTCAACCGTCTTTTACCTTGATTGCGTGAAAGTCGTTCACTTTTCACTCATTCAGGTCCAAGTCATTTGAATAGGGGCAGCTGTTGCACCCCAAAATTTGCCCAACCTTTTTCTTAACTTGGTTTATGTTTCATTTCATTTCTTTCTAGCATTTGCATTGCATAGCATTTTTCATTGAATAGGGGATCAAGAGGTTGTGCATAGCAAGAGGAGTCTACTCAGAGGGTTGAGCCTAAGCAAGGGGTGTGACTCACGTTTGAATGTGTTGCACCCCAAAATTTGCCCAACATTTCTTTACCTAGCTTATGTTTCATTTCATTCACATGAGCATTATCATTTGCATTTCATTGACATGTGTGCAGTAGATCAAGAGGTATGATTACCAATCAAGAGCTATATAAGACTATGAAGCTAGCTAAGAAGGTTATTCAGGTGCTCAAGGGTTGATATCCTTGTCAGAGAAGTTAAAAGATCCTCAGAGAGAGTGGTTGAAACCAAGTATGTGGGTCTCCTAACTTGAGAGTTATGGGGAAGACCATCAGATGATTCTGAGGCCATGAAGATGGACTGGAGGTTTTGAGAGAGCTCGTGAGAAGTGTTAAAGATCACTTTGAGGCCTAGATAGGTCATTGTACAAGATTAAGAAGACTCAACCATGATTGGTGCAATTAGGGTTTGACTGGGTCAACCCTAAGTCAACTGATGATTTGAAGGAGGTTGAGACCCAATCCAAGAGCCATGTGATCATGGATTGATACATTGAGATGTTATAAGAATGCTTTTAAGGTTGACCCGTCATGATTGAAGAATTTGAGAAGTTTCAAGCTAGGGTTTCTAAGACTTGACAGTGTAAAATCCCCTAGTTTGACCCCTATCTTCAAGGCAATTTAGCTCAAGATATGATTGTTATCTCATCTTGACCCCAACATGATTGTTTTATAGCATGAGCTTAGCTTTAATTTGAGTACTAGAAGTCCTTGATAGGGTTTATATAACTCAAGTTATGAGCCAGACAAGTTACAAGTCATCTGAGGCATGTGAATTTGGAGCTTGAAAGTGACCCAACTTGCATGGCACTTTTGCCCAAGAAGGATGATTATTATGAACTTTTGGTTAACATGAATGTTGTTCCTTATTCTCTTAGCTTTCTAGATAGTACTAGAAGTCCTTTATAGGATTTGTAGAACTTAAGTTATGGCTTTGACAAGTCAAGGGTATTTTGGGAAGTTGTGATTATGGGTCATTTTTGGTTATGGGTCATTTTCACCAACTTAGACATCTCAAATGAAGTTTTGTTCAACTTGAAAGTTGCTCAAAATGGGGTTTTAACCTTGACCATGCATCAAGGAGGCATTGAAATGGCTCAAGGAGAGACTTGGTTCAAGAGGTTATGAAAAAGGAAGAATTAAAGGCATTAAATGACCAAAAAATTCAAATAAATCATTTTGTGTGCAAATGAGGCAAAATTATAGGTCATTTTGAATGGAAAAAGCATTTTGGAAACTTTGTCAATATTAGAATTTAGATTTGAGTCCAATATCATGCCCTTTTGCTTTGTTTCTTCATGATGAAGTAACATAACATACACAAGCCATTGGATGGAAACAAGGAGGGAAACACTACCATTCATGTTCAAAATCTCATGAGAAGTTGAATGCAAGCTTGCTAAAGCCAAAACAGAGTAGGAATCGTGACTGGTGTAAGTGAGATTTTGGGGAGAAATTGAAAATTGAAAATCTCATTCTGAAGCTTTGATAAGGTTCTGGATGATTCTAATGAGTTATATATAAGTTAGTAAGTGTGTTCAGCCATTTTTTGGTGAAGATTGATCCCTGAAGCAGAGAGTGAAGTTGAAATTTCAGAGGTGCAAGTGAGAATCGGATTCTGGGTTCAAGGCCAATTCAGGGGAGATTGAAGATTGCATTAGCTTTAGAAGGAGTTTTGGAGTGTATCTGCACCATTTTGCATTAGCTTTAGAAGATTGCATGAGCTTGAGATCAAACAAGGATGAAATCCCAGCCATTCACACTCCTCGTGTTACCAGCAAGTGATTTGCATCATTTTAGAGCCAAATTGGAAGGAATTTCGTGCACATGGCCAAAGTGAAAAACTCAAATTCCATGGATTTCAATTGGGCTCTAGGGACTGCCATTGGGCTTTATTCCTTTCCAAATCCATTGCATATAAGATTTCCATCATTCACAAATCATCAGAGCTCGTTTTGGAAGCAGAATTGAAGGAGTAGCATTTTGAAAAAGTGAAGAACAAGTGAAATACGATTTTTGAGATTTAGCAAGATTCAAGCAAAATTAAAGGTTGCAAAGGCTTCATTGAAGATCACTGAACGTTTCTGGATACTTTTCTTCAAGCTTAAGCATCAATTGAAGGCTCAGTGGAAGTTCTCCACTAGGTATTTACAATTCAACTTATCTCTCTCATTATGCCATGTTTCTCTGCCATTAATCACTAAAACGAACTGGCATTTATGATGATTGTTAGATGAAGCTCCAAACTGTTTTGATCTGGTATGGCTTGTTCTTGTGTTGTTTTGCTTAATTGTTGATGGATCTGTGATCTCCATATTTAGTCGAACTACGTTGTCTTGGCGAGCAACCTTCCCCCTTCTTTACCCGTAGTTAGTCGAACTACGTTGACTTTGACTTTCCCATTGCACGAGGGAGTACGTAAGCACAGAGCGGCGATGCTCTGCCGAGTCACTTCTCTTCTCTTTTCAACAAACCCTGTTAGATAGATAACAATGCGTAGATCCCGTCGAGTACGACGTACGTGAGGGGTGCTAATAGCTTCCCCTTGCATAACCGACTCCCGAATCCAGACATGGTTGCGATGACCTTGTCTTTCCCTCTTTTTCGTTAGATTTTTCCGTTTGTTTCCTTTCCCTCTCTTTGGGATAAATAATGAAAGTGGGGACTCTTCTGTTTTTCCGCCGGTTGTTTTTCGCAATTGCGACAGCTGGCGACTCTGCTGGGGACTCTGGTTCCCTATGCGAGTCAATCCTAGCGCTTGTCTATTTATCTTTGGGTGTTGTATATGTGTGCTTTATTTATCTTTCTCACATTTATTTTTAGCATCATATATCATTACTGCTGTGTTGTGGGGAGGGAAGTTCCACTGAGTGATAAGTCGGACCTGGGCTTGAGTACAAACATAGTAGTAGAAGCGAAAAGTAGTGGTGAACCTATATGTTAGGCATGCACTAGTTCCCAAGAAATTTGTGCTCAGACAAGATTCTCTTTGATGACTTTCTTTCCAGCCCAGTGGGCCGTTGAGAGGATTTCAGATTTGAGGGTTGTCGACTCTGGGGACCGATCATCTGTGATTCAGCTAAGTGAGGCCTCTTCGTGAGATGATGATGCCAAACCAAAAATGGTTAACGTATCATCATTTTTCAAAAGTTTGTGACGCTGAAGAACACATAGGATGCCGAACCTTGTCCGTGGATAGGTCCATACCTGTGAGAGGGATTGGGTTATGCAGGAAACCTTGGCTTTCAGAATACCCGGTTCTTTACAATGTGAATCTGTTTATCAGTGGGTCCTGTTATCGGTACTTTGTTCTTGCTAAGGCGAAGCGCTGATTCTTCTCGACCAACAGCACAACAGTCTTGATCCCTTGTTTGCATTTGCATTTGCATTTTCATGTGCATTTCGTTAACATGTGTTTATATTGCAGGTGTATATTTCCTCTTCGATTCTGGTGATCTTGTTATCTTACTGCTGATATGGAGCCCTTGAGAAGGACCTTGGCCTACAAGTTTCCTACGCCTAATATTAGAACTCTACGAAGTTTGATTTCTTTAGCTGACAAGAAGGTTATGGAAGACTTCAGACAGTCTTATGGGAGGCTTTTGAGTGTTGTTTGAAAACCTTCTTTGGATGAATTGAATGGCCTTCAGACGTTGCTGTAATTTTATGATCCTCAGTTGCGAGGTTTCACCTTTCAGAGTTATGTGCTGGCACCAACATTGGAGGAGTTCTCTGCACTGCTAGGAGTGCCCATTCTGAACTAGATACAATTCTATCATATTGATGGAGAGCCGGATTTGACTGAACTTGCTAAAGCTTTACATTTGGATGCCTCTGAGTTGAAAGGGAAGTTAGCTAGTAGGAATGGCATGTTTGGGTTTCAGTTACCTTTTCTCGTGGATAAGGCTCGACAGTTTGCTAAGAAAGGTTGTTGGGTGGTATGCAGCGCTATCTTAGCCCTATGTATTTATGGCATTCTTTTATTCCCGAATATCCCAGACTTCGTAGATGTGGATGCATTTCGTATCTTTGCTTCGAAGAATCCCATACCCACTCTGTTGGGCGATGTTTATCATTTCGTACATTATAAGAACGAGAACAGGAGAGGGAAAAGTGTATCTTGCTGTGCACCTTTACTCTATATATGGTTCATAAGCCACCTTCCCAAGACTGGTCCGTTCTTTGATACTGCAGGTACATCTGAATGGTCCGAGCGCTTGATGAGATTGTTTGCCGACGACATTGTTTGGTTTGACAGGGATGTATTGGGCATTGAGATTATTTATAGTTGTGGAAGCTTACCTAACGTCCCGTTGGTCGGAAGGAAGGGTTGCATAAACTATAACCCGTCCATTGCTATCAGACAATTTGGGTATGCATTGAGAGGTCCTCCGAAGGATGAAGAGATACAGGAATCTCTGTATCTCACTGGTTTGTTGGAGGGGGATACCTTAGCTAGAGTTGAACATGCCTGGAGTAATGTCCACATGAGAGGAAAGGTTGCCTTGGGAAAGAGCAATAGTCAAGCGTACGACCCCCATTTTGTTTGGATTCAGAGTAGAGCCAAAGAGCTGATGATGCGATATCCGTCTACTAAGCCTGTGCACCCTCTAGAGATTGTAGAGCCTACTACAGTAGATATTCAGAAGTATAATCAGGTTTTGCTCGAGAAGGAAGAATTGAAAAAAGCTAATGAAGAATTGGAGAAAAAGATTATCCAGCTTCGAAGTGAGAAGATCGATGCAGTTCATTCTTTCATAAGACAAACCGAGCTTGTGAACAAACTGGGTACAGATCTGACTAAGGAGACTAGTGATAGAGAGCGCACAGGTCGAGACTTGAACACCGTTCACAGTGTTCTTGTCACCAAGAAGGAAGAGTTGGATAGGGCTTACTTGAGGATCTCCAAGTTTGAATCAATATGGAATGCCACACCCACTAACAACAAGGAGCGCGAAGACAGGTTAAAACTTTAGATCAACAAGCTGAAGGCACAACTTAATGCCAAAGATGGGGAAATTCCAGTAGAAGCATCACATAGACGAGACAGTGAGTACAGGTTAAATGAAGCGATCGCGAACTTGAAGGATCTCAGGTTGAGAGCTGACTCCAAGAGACGCAGGCTTGAGACATGTTCCAGGGAAGAAGCTTTGGAGGATCACGTTGATAGTCTACAACATAATGTTAGCCAGTAGGATTTGCTTATTCAGGGACTACTTGCTAGGCCGGATCATCCTGAGACGTTGAGGCTGTTAGAGGGTTTCCGATCACGTCATCCTGCTTGACCGTCTTGTTTATTTCTGTTGTAGTTTTTGCTGTTTATTTGTTGTATTGACCATCTCCAGGCTTGTTGGTTGAGGTCTTTTCCTCATTTGTACTCAGTTGTAGCTTGTACATTGTCGGTTGGCTTTTGATCTATATACGAGGAGTTGGTATTCTATGCTTGCCCGCAGGGTTCTCCATTGTTGTGTTTTTCTGGAAACTAGAATCGAGGGGGAAATGTCCCTGTTGCATAAATACATGTCTGCATTTTAGCATTTTTCTTGCATTTGCAGGTGCACCGGAACTGTTAACCTTATTTCTCCTGTGGTTTACTAGTCTTTCATGATTATTGACGTGACA
Source organism: Lathyrus sativus (assembly GCA_963859935.3). Classification (NCBI taxonomy): domain Eukaryota; kingdom Viridiplantae; phylum Streptophyta; class Magnoliopsida; order Fabales; family Fabaceae; genus Lathyrus; species Lathyrus sativus. The sequence goes on along the minus strand of OZ012739.1, from coordinate 66,016,670 downwards.
ACTCACTGGTACGGTACTAGAAGAAACCAGAAAAGACTGATGGATAAGATGCAGGCAGAAATGCAAGAGATGAGAGATCGGATGGCACAGTTGATGGAGGTCATGCAAGGGGTTGCTAGTGGCCAGGCGCAACTTCAGACTTTAGTGCAACCTTTAATTGCACGAGTTGATGGTGATGGTGTGTTACATGGTGGGATTTCTGCTAACCCTCCTCACATTGAAACTCTTCGGGCAGACAATTCTATGCCAACTTTAGTCATCCCTACTGCTAGAGGGATTGGCCACGTTGTTGGTGCTGGAAACAGTGGTAATGCTGGTTTTGCTAATGGTGGTAATGGTAATGGAAATGGCTATGGTCTCGACACCACGTGTGCCATACAAGGTAATATGGACCATATCTGGAATGAGGATAGACAAGAGGATGTGTTATCACTAAGAGTTGTAGCTGCTGAATTACCTTCTGAGGCTGATAGGAGGATTAAGATGATCGAAGAGAAGATGAGGTCTCTTGAATGCCAAAACTCTATGGGGCTGGATATGTCTAACCTGGGGGTGATCTCAGGCTTGAGAGTGCCACCAAAGTTCAAAGTCCTAGACTTTGATAAGTACAAGGGTACCACTTGCCCTAGGGTTCATCTGAGGTCTTATTATCGCAAGATGTCTGCGCACTCCGATGACGAGAAACTACTTATGCATTTCTTCCAGGATAGCTTATGTGATCCCTCACTAGAATGGTATATGAGCTTGGAGCCTGCAAATTCCCGTAGTTGGAGGGACCTGGCCGAAGCTTTTGTAAGGCACTATCAGTACAACAGTGACCTTGCCCCAAATAGAGTCCAGCTGCAGAATCTTTCCTAGAAAAGCAATGAATTCTTCAAAGAATACGCCCAGGGGTGCGCGAGAGCTTGCTGCTAGAGTGCAGCCTCCCATGGTAGAGCGGGAGCTCGTTGACATGTTTGTTGCTACTTTACCAGGAGTGTACTATGAAAAGCTTATAAGCAGCATGTCAAGCAGTTTTTCTGACTTGATAATCACCGGGGAAAGGGTGGAGAATGGAATTAAGTTAGGAAAGATCAATGCTGGCGAAGGACCTTCAGCTGGAGGGAACAAGAAGGTGTTTGGAAACAAAAGGCGAGAGGGAGATACTAACGTTGTATCCAGTTCACGGGGAAGAAATAGAGGTCAAAATCGGCAACATCAGCAAATTGCCAGCATCACTATTCCAGCAGTTCAACAACCACAGCAACAACAGCGTCAGCAACAATAACAACGACCACAACAAAATCAACAGGGGTACAGAAGATACCGAGATAGAGGCTGGGCAGCAAATAGACATTTTGATGCGCCTCCTATGCCTTACTCTCAGTTATTGCAGGCTTTGCTACAGTTGAAATTGATTCAGAAAAGGACTTTGGGCTCCCTTGACCGGACCTCCTCCACTTGGGTACGATGCAAATGCTCGCTGTGAATTTCATTCGGGTACTCCATGACATAACATTGATAATTTTAAAGCCTTCAAATATAAGGTGCAAGACATGATTGACAGTAAGGCGATTAATTTTTCCAATGATGTTCCCAATGTGGTGCAGAATCCCATGTTGAATCATGGGCAGGATGGGGTTAATGCAATTATCAAGGAGGAGGTGTTGAATTTGGTGACGGATGTTGATGAACTGAAGACACCCTTAAGCTTTGTGAAAGCCATATTGCTAAAAGGGGATGTTTTCCCGTGTTGTGCTGAGGACTGTGTTGAATGTTCTGCTGATCCTGAGAGAGGATGTGGATTGTTGAGAAGATGTATTCAGGAGATGATGGATAGCGGATTTTTACAATTTGACCGTTCTATTAGAAGAGAGTCTGAGGATTTGGTGGCTGAAGAAAAGGATGAGATCACGACAATCTCAATCCCGTATAAGACTGTTACTATCTACGCACCAAAGCCGCCAACGATAACTATCACAAAAGCAGGTTCTGTGCCATTTGAAAGCACGAAGGCTATTCCGTGGAACTACGGAGCCGAAGTGTACTGTAATGGACAGAAGATAAACTTGAATGATCCCCCTGCAAGTTCAGTTGACAATCTTGTGGGAGCAGGAGGCATTTCTCGCAGTGGCCGGGTCTTTTCATCGCCTGAAGTGATTATGGATAAGGTTGACAAGGGGAAAAGACCGGTGGTAGAAGAGACTTCTCAATCTGGGGAGAGAGAATCTTTGTTGAAAGACGCGGAGGAATTTATGAGGCTGATTCGGAAAAGCGACTATAAGATAGTCGATCATTTGCAACAAACTCCTTCCAAAATATTTATCCCGTTGTTGCTCCTTTGCTCTGAGGCGCATAGAAATGCATTGCTGAGAATACTAAACACTGCTTACGTGCCGCAGCAAATTTCGGTCAATCAACTCGAGGGAGTGGTGGCGCACATAAACGCAAGAAATGGCTTAGGCTTTACAGACTTGGATTTGACGCCAAGAGGCAGAAATCATAATTGTGCGCTGCACATATCTTTAGAATGCCGAGGGGCTGTCATGTCTCACGTGCTTGTGGATACGGGATCGTCCTTAAACGTGCTTCCGAAGAAGGCCCTAATGAAGTTAGATATGAAGGGCTTGATCTGCATGCCAAGTGATTTGGTGGTGCGTGCGTTTGACGGAACCCGGAGATCTGTGTTTGGGGAGGTAACTTTACCTATTTAGGTGGGACCTGAAGTCTTTGGTGCAGTGTTTTACATCATGGATATCCAGCCGGCCTACAGTTGTTTACTAGGTCGCCCATGGATTCATTCAGCGGGAGCTGTAACCTCTACGCTGCATCAAAAGTTGAAATACATGGTTGGCGGTAGCGTTGTTACGGTATGCGGGGAGGAGGATATCATGGTCAGCCATTTATCATCCTTTAAATATGTTGAAGTGGATGGAGAGATCCATGAAACTCTTTGCCAAGCCTTCAAAGCGGTCAAGATTAAAGACAAATCTCCGGTAGTGAGAAAAAAGCCTGAGGTGGCTATGTCTTCCTTTAAAGAAGCGCAGGTTGTGGTGCAAGCTGGTTCAACCCAAGGATGGGGGCAGGTGATCGATATACCTCAGAAGCAAGACAAGTTCGGTCTGGGGTACCGCCCATCGTCTTCACAAAGCATGCCGAAGTTCAAAGGGCCGATCAGGTTTACTAACGAAGGTGTTTTCTTTGAGCAGATTAATGCCATTTCTGATGATGAAGACGGAGACAACGATTGTGATATGGACGCCTGGATCAAGCCGTGTATTCTGGGACAGAGTCTGCGCAACTGGTCAATTGAAGAATTCATTCAAGTGACGACAGAATAGTAATGCTTTGTTTTTCCAATTATTGTATTACCCTATGTCCTACCCGGGGCATAGTGGTATTTTATCTCAGGGCCTTGTTTGTTATGTATGAACATTGTTTATCAATTAATCAAAGGGAGTTTTCTCATTCAAATTTTGTGATCTCTGTTTTTCTTATTTTCACTTTTCACAATAAAATGGCAATGTGGTTTATACTTGTTTGCAAATTGTTTGAAACATTTAACCATTTTCATTGCAGGATTCCTATTGCAAATGACACTGATTCAGAACCTCCTATGACTCACTTCGAATTTGATCAACCGATATATCAAGCTGAAGAAGAGATTGATGAGGATGAATACTTACCCGAAGATTTAGCCAGACTCTTGAAACAAGAAGAGAAGATCATTCTGCCTCATCAGGAGGAAATTGAGGTTATTAATTTGGGTTCCGAAGAAGTTGTCAGAAATGTTCGGATAGGGGTTGCATTGTAGAGTGACATCAAGCAAAGAATGATTGAGATGCTTCGAGAGTATAGTGAGATCTTTGCTTGGTCGTACGAAGATATGCTTGGGCTTGACACCGACATAGTGGTTCATCGCTTGCCGTTGCGCGAGGAATGTCCGCCGGTCAAGTAGAAGCTTAGAAGGACAAGACCAGATATGGCGGTAAAAATCAAAGAAGAGGTCCAAAAGCAATTGGACACTGGATTCTTGGCCGTGACTACTTACCCTCCGAGGGTCGCCAACATCGTACCTGTACCTAAAAAAGATGGTAAGGTACGGATGTGTGTAGATTACAGGGATCTGAATAAGGCGAGCCCAAAGGATGATTTCCCACTCCCTCACATTGACGTATTGGTCGATAATACGGCTCAATTTTCGGTGTTTTCCTTCATGAATGGTTTCTCGGGTTATAATCAGATAAAAATGGCACCGGAGGACATGGAGAAAACAAAATTCATTACACCGCGGGGAACGTTCTGTTACAAAGTAATGCCTTTTGGGTTGAAAAATGCAGGGGCAACTTATTAGCGGGCAATGGTAACTCTATTTCATGATATGATTCATCATGAGATCGAGGTCTATGTTGATGACATGATTGCGAAGTCCCAAATGAAGGAAGAACATCTGGTTAACTTGTTGAAGCTGTTTGAGAGGCTTAGGAAGTTCAGATTGAGGTTGAATCCAAATAAGTGCACTTTTGGAGTTCGATCCGGAAAGTTATTGGGGTTTATTGTCAGTGAAAAAGGAATTGAGGTCGATCCTACAAAGATATAAGCCATACAAGACATGCGAGCGCCAAAAACAGAAAAGGAGGTCCGTGGTTTCCTGGGGAAATTGAACTACATTGCTAGGTTCATATCTCATCTCACGGCCATGTGTGAACCAATGTTTAAATTGTTAAAGAAAGACCAGGTGGTCGTCTGGAATGAAAATTGTCAAAAAGCATTTGATAAAATAATAGAGTATTTGCAGGAGCCTCCGATATTGATACCCCCAGTAGCTGGAAGGCCTTTAATCATGTACTTAACGGTTCTTGAGAACAGTATGGGTTGTGTTCTCGGTCAACATGACGAGACTAGAAGGAAGGAGCACGCGATTTATTATTTGAGTAAAAAGTTCACAGATTGTGAGTCCCGTTACTCAATCCTTGAGAAAACGTGTTGTGCACTTGCTTGGGCTGCCAAACGTTTGAGATAGTATATCCTCAATCACACAACCATGCTGATTTCGAAGATGGATCCGATTAAGTATGTCTTCGAGAAGCAAGCGCTCTCAGGAAGAGTTTCCAGGTGGCAGATGGTACTGACAGTGTACAATATACAATATGTTTCCCAGAAAGCCATCAAGGGAAGTGTTCTGTCAGAATACCTTGCTGAGCTTCCTATCGAAGATTATCAACCAATGAAGTTTGAATTTCCTGACGAGGATATCATGTTCCTCAAAGCGAAAGATTGTGAAGAGCCATTACACGACGAAGGTCCAGAGAAGGATTCTCAGTGGCAAATGATATTCGACGGTGCTGTCAACTCCTATGGTAGTGGAATTGGGGTAATTACTACAACTCCTCATGGTACTCACATCTCGTTCACTGCCAGGTTGACATTCTCATGCACCAACAATGAAGCTGAGTACGAAGCATGTATCATGGGTCTGGAAGAGGCTATTGATTTGAGAATCAAGAATTTGGATGTATATGGCGATTCAACGCTAGTGGTTAATCAAATCATAGGAGAATGGGAAACTCGTCAACCGAATCTAATTCCTTACAGAGTTTATGCAAGGAGGTTGTTACCTTTATTCGATCGGGTAGATTTTCACCATGTACCACGAGCAAAGAATCAAACGGCCGATGCTTTGGCAACGCTATCTTCGATGTATAAAGTGAATTTCTGGAATGATGCTCCCAGAATAGTCATTTCTCGCTTGGACAGGCCCGCTTTTGTATTCTTCATTGAATAGGCTGCTGATGGCAAGCCATATTTTTACGATATACAGAACTTCCTCAAGAAGCAAGAGTATCCACCAGGGGCTTCGGCTTATGATAAGAAGACGCTGAGGAGGTTGTCTGGCAACTTTTATCTAAACCCAGACGGTGTGCTTTACAGAAGGAACCGTGATTTGGTGTTGTTGAGATGTGTGGATGAAAGAGAAGCAACGCTGCTTATGGAAGAAGTCCACGAGGGTACTTTCGGTACACACGCCGGTGGACATGCCATGTCTAGGAAACTATTACGAGCAGGGTATTATTGGCTAACTATGGAGTCAGATTGTTTCAAATTTGCAAAGAAATTCCACAAATGCCAGATTTATGCAGATAAGATACATGTACCGCCGTGCCCATTGAATGTTATGGCGTCCCCGTGGCCCTTCTTCATGTGGGGCATTGATATGATTGGCAAGATTGAGCCAACTGCATCTAATGGACACCGTTTCATCTTGGTAGCCATCGACTACTTCACCAAATGGGTTGAAGCAGCCTCGTACGCCAATGTCACAAAGCAAGTCGTAGCCCGGTTCATAAAGAAGGACATCATCTACAGATATGGAATTCCCGAGCGAATCATTACTGACAATGGTTCGAATCTGAATAATAAGATGATGAAGGAGTTATGCCAGAACTTCAAGATTGAACATCACAACTCATCTCCCTATCGGCCAAAGATGAATGGCGCTATTGAAGCGGCCAACAAGAATATTAAAAAGATAGTGCAAAAGATGGTTGTTACCTACAAAGATTGGCATGAGATGTTTCCCTTTGCTCTTCACGGTTATCGTACGATGGTACGTACATCAACTGGGCAACTCCTTTCTCGCTGGTATATGGTATGGAAGTTGTCCTGCCATTGGAGGTCGAGATTCCTTCTTTAAGAGTTCTGGTTGACGCCAAGCTTGATGAGGCAGAATGGATAAAGAACTGATTGAATCAGCTTGGCCTGATGGATGAGAAGAGGCTAGCATCAATTGCATATGGTCATTTGTACCAGATCTGGATGAAGAAAGCTTACGATAAGAAGGTGCGCCCTCGAAGATTTAAGACGGGCGATCTTGTGCTGAAAAAGATTCTCACACCACAATCAGATCACAGGGGCAAATGGACTCATAACTATGAAGGTCCATATGTCGTTCGAAAGGTCTTCTCCGGAGGAGCCTTGTTGTTAGCCACCATGGATGGTGAGGATTTCACATCTCCTGTGAACGCAGACACAGTTAAAAAATAATTTGCTTAATAGAGACCCGCTGGACACAAAAAGAAAAGTTCAGGCAAAAATGGGGCATCCCGGCGAACCATAGAAAAGGAAAAATAGGTTCGGGAAAAAATTAGGGATAAAAATGAAAAGATGTAAACCCGCAAGGTCGAAAACCTGAAAAGGCGACTTTGGCAAAAATGGGTATCCCGGTGAATCGAAAACCCGAAAGGGCGGTTCAGGCAAAAGTTAGGGATTGAAAAGCAAATGACTGTGGTCTGCATTAGAACTTCATTGCTTAGTGGATTGAGAGACCCTGAGGGCCGTGTTTATCCGAATCAATCTCTTCTAAAGACGAAGAATCGGGAAAGCGTCAGAGTCAGGCGAGCCATAGAGGGATCAGCTCATGGTGTTTGTCTGTGCCACGTTGCCGACATTTTTGTACACTTTTGTATATTTCTGTGCATATCTATATTTGTTTTTGCACAGCTTCCTCTTTTCAAGAGTTGCATCTGTTGTAAAACTTTGCCTATTTACAGACCATTTATCAATAAACATATACTATTCAGTACTTGATATGTGTGCTTTGTTTTAACTCTTACTGTTTTGTTTGTGAAAACGCCTAATGTTTTGATGAACTTGCACTAACATAAACTTGCAGGCGTTGGCCAATAATTGTTAAAACTTTGAATTAAATGAACAACGTCACGAATGATGACTAAGATGATTCTGATTGTGTAGGATATCTTGTCTGTTTGTTCAGTGTTGCAGGGTCGTTACCTTTGGGGCAAAAAGGTATGGATGAAGTTCATCCTATTCCCAGCATGAATCTACTTCCCCGATCAGCGAAGTTTACATCTCTATCCCCAGTAGAGTTTATATGCGGTTTGAGCGAGCTGGCAGCGTGTACGCTTTCCTTCGGCAGTTGATGCATATTTAATCCCCGCAAGATGCATGCTTGTATGCACTCCCCAGTGAGTTATGATTGGATTTTCTTTCCACGGAGTAATTTGCAGCCTGGTTAGGTTCGTTCCCCGGCGAAGCAATCCCCAGAGGCCAGTAAGGACCCGTTTCTCAGTATAAGTCCAATCATTATTGGCATAAGCAAGTTTTTGCTCTATCCTCGGCAGAATCATTGATTCTTTCAATAGGGTTATTTTCTTGCCCCAACAGGGTGTTTTTTGTATCTCTAGCATTTATTTTGCTGATTCAGTTTCGCTGCATCTGCATGCGTGCATAGCATTTACCAAAATGCGTAGCATTTCCATTTCGTATGGAGCATTACGCCATTTTCAAACATATGCATGTGAAACACAAGCCATGTTGTTACCTCTTTATTTCAGGTGTATCTTCGGAGGTTTGATCTTTTCCCTTATTATCCAGACCATGTAATTTCTCTTAGCCCGCGTGGTATCCAGACCCTGGCTCGTGTTATTCCCTGGCAGTATCTTCGGATCTTAGTGGATCATGATAAGTCTGATGATGATTTGGTTAGTCCGTTGAGTATCCAGACTCCGGTTCGTTCCCAGTTGATGGGGTTTTTTCTTTTTTTCGTCGAGTATCCAGACTCCGGTAAAGATTGTTGTGGTATCCAAATCACGGTGATTGATATTATTATGGTTCTCCGTCGAGTATCCAGACTCCAGTGAAGACATCGTGGTGTTTAGTTTTTGATGGGTATTTGTGATATTTTCCCCTCGTCCGTTGAGTATCCAGACTCCGGTCAATTTTCGTTGAGCATCCAAGCTCCGGCTTCTCCGTTGAGTATCCAGACTCCGGTGAATTGTCAATTCGTGACATATTGTTTTTTCCGTCGAGTATCCAGACTCCGGTAAAGTCAGTTAGGTCCAGACCTTGGTAAGTTTGGTGATTGTACTCATACTCCGTTGAATATCTAGGTTCCGGTGAATTTTCGATTGGTGGTATTTGGTTTTGTCCGTTGAGTATCCAGGCTCCGGTCAAATTTTCTGTCGAGTATCCAGACTCCGGTAATTTTCGTATGACGATGATATCTTCTGTTCGTTGAGTATCCAGGCTTCGGTCATTTTCGTTGAGCATCCAGGCTCCGGTTTATTTTCGTTGAGCGTTCAGGCTCCGATGTATTACGTTGAGTATCCAGACTCCGACTGATTTCCAATATGTGGTAATTTCTCTTGTGCGTTGAGTATCCAGACTCCGGCATGTTTTCCGTGATTCCAATTTCATTGAGTATCTAGGCTCCGATAAGATTCCAGTTTATCGTGTACTTCTTGGTCCGTTGAGTATCCAGGCTCTGGTCCATTTTACGTTGAGCATCCAGGCTCCGGCTTCTCTGTTGAGTATCCAGGCCCCAGTGAATTGGCAAATGATATATCCTTTTGTACGTTGAGTATTCAAACTCCGGCTTTTACGTTGAGTGTTCAGGCTTTGGTTCTTACGTTGAGCATTCAGGCTCCGCTCAATCTTACGTTGAGTATTCAGGCTCCGGCTTTTACGTTAAGTGTTCAGGCTCTAGTTCTTACGTTGAGCGTTCAGGCTCCGGCAATTTTCGTTGATTCATTTTGTTCGTTGAATATCCAGATTCCGTAAATTTGAAGTATTCCCCTCTTTCAGTGGTTTTCCCCAAGCAGAGTTACTCGTTAAGATTCTCTTTTTCCCAGCGGAATATGTTTGTAATCAGAGCAGTTATCTCCGAAGATTCTTGTTTGCAGATTTATTTTCTGCGGTTGGCAAATTTCCGGGTTCTTTGGTATTCAACCGTCTTTTACCTTGATTGCGTGAAAGTCGTTCGCTTTTCACTCATTCAGGTCCAAGTCGTTTGAATAGGGGCAGTTGTTGCACCCCAAAATTTGCCCAACCTTTTTCTTAACTTGGTTTATGTTTCATTTCATTTCTTTCTAGAATTTGCATTGCATAGCATTTTTCATTGAATAGGGTATCAAGAGGTTGTGCATAGCAAAAGGAGTCTACTCAGAGGGTTGAGCCTAAGCAAGGGGTGTGACTCAAGTTTGAATGGTCATCAGGTCATCTAGAAGTGGTCAATGTTCTTTGAAAGGATTGATGGATGTATGTGGGTCAGCTCCTAACTGGGAGGCCATGTGAAGATCATCAGAGGATTGTGAATGCATGATCATGGATATAAGATGTTGAGAGAGCTCATTGAGTGACTTGAGGGTCATTGTGGAGTTCATCCAAGTGTTTATACTAAGTGTGAAAGGTTACAGTTGAAGGTGTTGCATCTAGGGTTTTCATCTGGTAAATCCTCAGTCAACTGTGAAATTGAAGGAGATTAAAACTCAATTCCAAGTCTCTATGGTTATGGGATGTTGCGTTGAGGTGTCTAATATATCATTTCAAGTTCAATTCATCAAGGATCAAGAGTGTGAGAAGTTACTAAATTAGGGTTCTCAGTGTAAAATCCCCTGTTTAGTGCCCTAACTTCAAGACCACCTTTCTCAAGATACAAGTTTCATCTCAACTTTAGATCAACATGAAACTTGTAGAGCATGTCCTTAGCTTTCTTTTGAGTACTAGAAGTCCTTGATTGGATTTATAGAACCTCAAGTTATGATGCAGACAAGTTACAAGTCATCAGATGAATGTGATTTTGGTCAACAAAAATCAACCAACTTCCAAGCCATTTTGACCTAGAAGGATGTTTCTCCTCAACTTTTGATGAACATGAAAGTTGTAGAGAATGGTCTTAGATTTCCAAAGAGTACTAGAAGTCTTTCATCTGATTTATAGAACTCAAGTTATGAGGTTTACAAGTCAGGGGTATTTTGGGAAAATGAGATTATAAGTCATAAAATTATAGGTCCATTTCACCAACTTGGACACCTCAAATGAAGCTTTTTCCAACATCAAGTTTGTTCCAAATGGTGTCAGTTGTTCAACCAAGCATTGAGAAGTCATGATTTTGGCTTGGAATGGTGAATTCCTAAAGTGATTTTCATGGAAAAAGCCTTAAAATGAGAAAATTGGATTTAATTCATTTTAGATCATTTTTGTGCAAGTAGATACATATTTTGAGTGCAAACTATATTTCAAACACAATGGCAATGATAGAATTTGAATTTGGTGAGTTTTGATGAGCCATTTTCAAGCTTACTTCAAGCTTAAGTCACACTTGAAATATCAACCATTAAGATCAAACAAGGATGAAATCCCAGCCATTCACACTCCTCATGTTACCAGCAAGTGATTTGCATCATTTTGGAGCCAAATTGGAAGGAATTTCGTGCACATGGCCAAAGTGAAAAACTCAAATTCCATGGATTTCAGTTGGGCTCTAGGGACTGCCATTGAGATTTATTCCTTTCCAAATCCATTGCATATAAGCTTTCCATCATTCACAAATCATCAGAGCTCGTTTTGGAAGCAGAATTGAAGGAGTAGCATTTTGAAAAAGTGAAGAACAAGTGAAATACGATTTTTGAGATTTAGCAAGATTCAAGCAAAATTAAAGGTTGCAAAGGCTTCATTGAAGATCACTGAACGTTTCTGGATACTTTTCTTCAAGCTTAAGCATAAATTGAAGGCTCAGTGGAAGTTCTCCACTAGGTATTTATAATTCAACTTATCTCTCTCATTATGCCATGTTTCTCTGCCATTTTTGCATATTCGAGACCTAGACAACATGTAGATCATTAATCACTAAAACGAACTGGCATTTATGATGATTTTTGGATGAAGCTTCAAACTGTTTTGATCTGGTATGGCTTGTTCTTGTGTTTTTTTGCTTAATTGTTGATGGATATGTGATCTCCATAACATGTAGATGATGTTTGCACAAAATTGAGTGAGTTTGCTGAACTTTTGTTCTTGATGCACAAATCTGTTTGTCATCGATTTGAATTTGTTATGAAGAATTAAGGAAAACTAGCCATGGATTCGTGATCCTCTTGAGTTGTAGGTCAATTTTCATATAAGATTTGTTGAGTTTGGTTAATTTTTGCTTCTGTGCACTATTCCCCTCGCCGGAGAAGACGACCGGAGTCTTCTCCGGCCACCACTGAGCTTCCCTCCATCTCTCAGGTTTGAATTGGAGAAGATGAGTCACTGGCCACACGATCTGGCTGACTTCCTTAACTTGGTACACTGATCAAACGCATGAGATGTGTTTTCATTTAGTTGACTAGGGTTTTGCATGCGTGTCTTTGTGTACACTGTTGGATTTGCTTACTTTTGAGATGAATGCGCAGGATTAAGACTCACCGTGTGCGTGAGTCAACTAAGCACACCTGATCCCCAGTGAAACGCGCCGTCTCATTTAAATTCCTCAGTGCTTGCGTGGCACGCTCTAGGCCCTCAGATCTGTTGATCAGTAGGTTGACCCGTTGGCTATTGTTTTTTCCTTGCATTTTCATTTTCGTTTATTCATTTTATTATTTTCTTTTATTCTTTGTTTGAATTTAATTCATTTAAAATAGCTCAAATGCTCCAAAAATTCCACAAAAATATTTTTTACAAACCTTGAGATGTCTATTTTTTTTAGACAATTTCTATTTTATTTTTTTGATTATTTTTCATTTTTTAAATATAATTAAACATTGGAGGTGTTTTTAAATGAGCTAAATTGTGGCATTGTTTGTTCTTTTATTTGTTTCTCTCATTTCTTTTGGGTCCAATGAATGAATATTGATCCTCATACACATCATGAGTTGAACAATTTTTGAGGACCATTTTGCCCCTGGTTGGTTGACTTTAGGGTTGACTTTTGGTTCTTTTCTTTTGACCCTCGATTCTCCCATTTCAAAGTGGTACATCTTGAATATTATTTTCTTTTGATGGTGCTTTGAGGGGATATTTGCTTTGAGCTTTTGACCTCTATTTGCCAACATGTTTAGCTTCCTTGTGCATTTTATTTGATTATTTTTGAACCATTTTCCTATTTTTTAGGTAACTTGCAAGTCATGTTACCTCCAAAGGAGGTTCACACATATACCTTGACCTAGTTTGACTTGGATATGACATTTTTGGATCCTTTGAACTCTCAATGCCTTTTGTTTCATGTTGCTAACATGTTAAGGATGATGTTGGTTCAACTTTAGGTCATGATATTGTTTCTTCATTGTTCATTTGTGTGTTTCTTTTTAAGTTTTCAACTTGAACTTCTATGTGATGTTTGCTTGCACTCTTTGTGCTTTTGCTTGCATTTCCTTTTGAATTGAATTTCTATTGCTTTTGAGCTTTCTTCTCTTCATCTCCCTTCTGTCCAATGACTTTGGAACCTCATTTAAGGTATGTTAGTCCCTCCTGAGGAGGTACTTGAAGTATACCTAAAATGATGGGTCCTTGAGGACTCTTTTGTGCTTCTTTTGCACTTGGTTTGTGATGCTCATGGTTGAGTACCTATTATGAGGACCTTGCTGCCCTCATTTGGTCTCCCATCCTCACTTGGTTTTGGGTTTTGTTTTACCTTTCATTTGGTTTAGTTTGGGTGATGTGGTTGATGTTGTTTCAATTAGGTCATTTCATCCCACTTTTGGTGCATCTTTGTGTGGTTTGCTCTTGTTTGATTGATTTCTTCTTGTGCTTCTGTTCTTCTTTTCTTTTCTTGCATTTCCATATGCATGCTTGGTTGAGATGAGCTTGTGGAGGCTACTGCCCCACACTATTTTCCTCCTACTTTCATTCTATTTGTGCATCTTATGTTTGCATCTTCATTTGCATATGCTTTCTTTTCTTCTCCTTCTTTTGCTTTTCTTTGCCATGCTCCCCATAAGTTCTCTAACCTCTTGAGGTTATGATAGACATTAGGTGCCTAACCATGCATGATAACATTAGGTAGCTCCCTTTTGAATCTCAACTCTAAGTTCACTTTGCATGATAACTTTTAGGATTGATTAGTCTCCCATTAGTGTTCTTTCTTATCTTCTCATCTTCAAACACTCATAAAACACTTAATAAAGAATGACAAGTATTGTACGCTACAAGCCTTAAGCTATTTGGGAAATGATAATTGGGTGGTTGCCTCTCAATTGTCTATAATGTTAGTATATGTCCTTTGGACAATATACGACGCATTCGCTCCTGAGTCATAGTCTTTAGTGCGACATGAGTTGCAAATCAAATTCAAAACACTTCTTCTCTAAAAAACACAAAAACACCTCAAACCTTTTTTCATCCTTCGGGATCTTAATCAGGAAAATCTTTTCAGCTAAAAGAGTGTCGTTAACTTTTAGTTCTACCGCAAACGGTAACGCCTAAGTCTCCAATGGTCGAGCTGCATACACCAACTGCTAGAACTACTTGTTAACCCTACTCGGGCCTAAAAACTTTTGAACCAACCTGTGGTCCTTTTAGCCCGAACTACGTTTGCTCTGATCTTTCATACCAGATGAAAGTACGTAGGCACAAGACGCAATGTCTTGGCGAGCAACCTTCCCCCTTCTTTACCCGTAGTTAGTCGAACTACGTTGACTCTGACTTTCCCATTGCACGAGGGAGTACGTAGGCACAGAGCGGCGATGCACTGCCGAGTCAGTTCTCTTTTCTTTTTCTCTTGTCCCTAAGCCTTTAGCTAGATAGTTTCAACACACCTTGTTAGGTAGACAATAATGCATGGATCCCATCGAGTACGACGGACGTGAGGGGTGCTAATACCTTCCCCTTGTGTAGCCGACTCCCGAATCCAGACATGGTTGCGATGACCTTGTCTTTCCCTCTTTTTCGTTAGGTTTTTCTGATCGTTTCCTTTCCCTCTCTTTGGGATAAATAAAGAAAGTGGCGACTCTTCTGTTTTCCGCCGGTTGTTTTTCGCAGTTGCGACAGTTAGTTTATTTCTGTTTCTTGAAGACAAATCTCATGCCTCCTCATCGTCATGCCACGAATATAATTGAGGACTGTAGAGGGATTCAATTGGTTTCAAACATTGACAAAATGAAGACATCTTTTTCTATTGTTAAAGAGCAACTCTTGTTAATAAACATTTATCCCAGTTGTTCGGAAGACTGTCACATTTGTTTGATTAATCCTCAAGACTGCATTGAGCTGAAGAATGGTATCCAAAGTCTTATTGATTAAGGTGTGTTCATGGTAGATCAAATATAAAAAGCCTAAGAAGTTGGCACCCTCGATATTCCTTTTGATGCATTCGGATCTCCCTAATAACCTGGCTTGTGCTCCATTGATAATTCCTTGTGATGACGAAGACTGGGATAGTTTGTATGGTCAGACCCATGCTCCTTTACAGATCCCATGTGATGTATCATTTGTGCTTCCCCATGGTTAAGGCAGAAAGCCTCTTGATATACCTTATGATCCGATTGAAATACCCATGTCTCCACCTTCAATAAACCAGCTTGTTATTTCAACTCCTGCTCCATTTCCTTACGAGTGCATAAAAGTTGTTCCTTGGGTATACAACCAAGTTTTCTTTCTTAATGGGCAGAAGCTTGGGGAAGAGGACATCCTGGAAGAGAAGAAGGTAGTATAAAACATTGTTGGGATTGGTGGCGTCACCAAGAGTGGTAGACTTTTTGCGTCAGCACCACTGCCCATTAATAACCATGGTACTGCTAGCAAAGATGTTGGAAAACAAGTTACCGCTGAACAGGGGAAGTCTTCCAAGCAGAAGGCTGTTTCTAATGAAGAAGTATAGGAGTTTTTGAGGATTATACAAAAAAGAGATTATAAAGTGGTTGACCAACTCAACCAAACTCCCTCAAAGATCTCCATGTTATCACTGTTGATGTGTTCAAAAGCTCACCAAGAGGCATTGTTGAAATTCTTGAAGGCCGCTCATGTGCCTCAAGAAATATTTGTGGTGCAATTTGAAGAGGTAGTAGGAAACATAGCTTTCGGCCATATTCTAAGTTTCAATGACGAAGAATTACCCTCTGAGGGTAAGAATCATAATAAGGCCTTACACATCTCTGTGGAGTGTGTGGATGTTGTTTTCTCCCGAGTTTTAGTTGATACTGGGTCATCACTGAATGTGTTACCCAAGAATTCACTATGCAAGTTGTCAATAGAAGGACTTATGATGAAACCTAGTCAGACGATTGTGAAGGTTGTCAACGGAGCCAGGCGAGCTGTCATTGGTGAGGTTGACCTCCCAATTAAGATTGAACCACAGACGTTTATTATCATATTCTATATGATGGACATATATCCTGCTTATAATTTCCTTTTCGGTCGACCATGGATCCATGCAGCCGGTGCCGTGACATCAACCCTTCATCAAAGGCCTAAATTCATGATCAACAACCAAATGGTTGTCATTGAAGGGAAAGAAGATGTTCTCGTAAGCTATTTAGCTTCTTTCCGGTATGTTAATATGGGAGGAGAAGTGCACGAAACTCCATTCTAAGCTTTTGAGGTGATTAATGTTGAGATGATCCATCAATAACCTGCATCTTCGATCTTGACATGGAAGGATACGAAGACGGTTATTGAAGAAGGACACCCCCAGGGATGGGGCAGAGTGTTGGAACTGCCAATAAACAAAAATGGTGTCGGTCTAGGCTATACTAGCAAGCAGAAAGCGCAAGAGAAGAACACCTTTGACAGAGGTAAAGGAATTGCAACTCCATTGGTTTTTACTAGTGGAGGCCATCTCGATGATGGTCAAGTCACATTTCTGGAAACCGAAGATGGCGTGCGTGAAGAGATGTGTATGGTGTATCCAAGAACACCCAATCAAACACTAAACAACTGGAGCATTGTGGAAATCCCTGAAGTGACTTTTTTGGAAGAGTAATTCCCTGTTTTTTGTTTTCCTGAAATCCTATGCTCTGCCCAAGGCATATGGATCATGTTGTAGGGCCCTTTCTCTTTAAAAGCATGAACTTATCATCAATAAATAACTTTTGCATTCAATTGCGCTCTCTTTCTTTCATTTTTATTTTTGCATATAAAATAAATAAATAAAAGGGCAATGCTTTTTTTTTTTAGCATTTTCCTTTTTCATTTTTTATTAAAATAAAAACATGAAATCATCCACCGTGCAGATCTTCTTCTATTCTGTTGATGACGATTTTGCTATGGTTCCATATGACTTTGATAATCCAATCTACCAAGCTGGCGAAGACTGCGAGAAAGATTATGATCTCCCAGAGGATTTGGTTAGACTGCTAAAACAGGAATCAAAGGTCATTCAACCGTATCAAAAAGAGATTGAAGTCATCAATATCGGAACTGAAGATGACGCCAAAGAGATCAAGATAGGTGCCACTTTATAAGCAGAGGTGAAGACAAAGTTGGTCGTGTTGTTGCGAGAGTATGATGAAGTGTTTGCTTGGTCCTACAAGGACATGCCCGGTCTGGATGAAGACATTGTAGTGCATAAATTTCCCCTCAAGAAAGATTGTCCGCTGGTGAAGCAGAAATTAAGGAGAATAAACCAGAGATGTACTTTAAGATCAAAGAGGAAGTCCAAAGGCAGCTAGACGTTGATTTCTTGGCAGTATCCAGTTACCCATAATGGGTAGAAAATATTGTTCATGTGCCGAAGAAAGATGGGAAAGTACGAATGTGAGTTGACTACAGAAATCACAATAGAGCGAGTCCAAAGGATGATTTTCCTCTGCCGCACATTGATGTACTAGTGGATAACACAACCCAGTTCTCTGTCTTTTCATTCATGGATGGGTTTTCCGGCTATAATCAAATCAAAATGGCTCCCGAAGATATTGAAAAGACAACTTTCATCATCCCATGGGGAACTCTCTGCTACAAAGTTATGTCATTCGGGCTAAAGAATGCAGGCGCGACATATCAACAAACTATGGTTACTCTCTTTCATGACATGATACATAAAGAGATTAAATGATATGTATAAAATATGATCGCAAAGTCCCAAACTGAGAAAGAGGGCCTCAATCATCTGGAAAAGCTTTTTGCAAGACTAAGAAAATTCATACTGAGGCTAAATCCCAACAAATGCACTTTTGGTGTGAGATCTGACAAGTTGCTAGGTTTTATTGTAAGCCAAAAGGGGATTCAAGCCGACCCAGATAAGGTCAAAACTATCCAAGACATGCCGGCACCTAAAACTAAAAACGAAGTTTGAGGTTTCCTTGGGAGATTAAATTACATTGCAAGATTCATATCTCATATGATGGCCACTTGCGAGCCCATTTTTAAACTACTCATAAAAGATCAAGCTATTGTGTGGAATGACAATTGTCAGAGAGCTTTTGAGAAAATAAAAGAATATCTGCAAGAACCACCAATCTTGATGCCTCTATTGCCAAGACAACATCTGATCATTTACCTAACTGTGTTAGAAGGATCCATGGGATGCGTATTGGATCAACATGATGAAACTGGTAGGAAAGAACACACAATTTACTACCTCAGCAAGAAATTCAACGACTGTGAAACGAGATATTCAATGCTCGAAAAGACGTGACAGTCATCTGTCATGGTCAATTATACCAAAAGCAGTTGAAGAGAGCCTTCGACAAGAATGTTCGCCCGCGACACATTGAAGAAGGAGATCTGGTCTTGAGGAAAATTCAGCCAACTCACACCGATCCAAGGGGAAAATGCACACCGAACTATGAGGTTCCATATATGGTGAAAAAGGTTTTCTCTAGTGGAGCCTTGATTCTGTCGACCATGGACGATGATGATCTTCCATCCCTTGTAAATTCAGATGCAGTTAAAAAATATTATGCCTGAAAGATAGACCCGGTGGACCAAAAAGAAAATCCATGCAAAAATGAGCGTCCTGGTGGACCATGTAAAAACAAAGAAGGTCCAGGCAAAAATTAGGGACAAAAACAAAAGAAATAACCCACTAAACTAAAAACCCGTAAAGGTAACTTAGGCAAAAAGGGGTATCCCAGTAGACTGAAAACCCGAGAAGGGCAGTCTAGGAAAAAGTTAGGGATTCAAAAGGCAAAAACTGCATTCTGAGAGGACGTGTGAATTTTCCTCCTTGATCACAAAACTCTAATTGGGAAGGATCAATGCAATTGTTGTACTCAGAGGCAAGGCATAAAGGGTCTTCAGAGATATATGGGTCATAACAGAAGTGAAACTCGATGGAAACCGATTTCAACATTGCCATTGTTTTTTTTCTTTTTTTTTATCCATTTTTTTCAAAGCAATTACCTCTTTTAGGAATTCTCTCCTCTTGTAATTTTCTCGTTTATGGGTTTTCATCAATAAAGATTATTTTCATCAAAACGGTTTCTCTTCTAATTCATACCATGTGATTGAAAACTTGTTTTTATCGGTGATAAGCATTGCATTTGAATTTTAGGGATGATAATATCATGGTGGAAAGAAAGTGTGTTATTACTTCTCCTCTTAGAGTGTTTATAAGGTGACCATGACCCCAAGCAACATGCAGAAACACCATTGAAACCACAAAGTAAGTTGGCTGAGACAAGAATCATCTAGCTAAGGGGAAACTGGTACAAAAATTAGGAGTCTTAGCATCTCCAAATTTTGATTGCATCATGAAGAAGTGGTGTCTGAAAGTCAAGCTCGTTCCCCATCCATCCTAAAGCCCAATCATATTTGGAACCTTTTTTGTTGTAAAGCCTCTTTCGGTTGGGACTTCCTTATAAAACCACCTCTAACTTGTACCTTTTACCTTACATATCCCCTTTTCCCCCATCAACCCTAGCTACGCTTGGGATGACTATTACTCACTCCAGACTCTCGTATCCCCAACATTTTGCGTACATTTCTGCATTATTTGCATATTTTTTAGCTATTATTCTGTAGGATAGTGCTGCACCCCAAAATTTTCCCTACCTTTTCTTGACTTGATTTATGTTCCATTTCATTTCTTTCTAGCATTTGCATTGCATAGCATTTAGCATTGAATAGGAGATCAAGAGTTGGTGCATATCAAGAGGAGTATACTTAGAGGTTTGAGCCTAAGCAAGGGGTGTTGTTTAAGATTGAATGGTCATCAAGTCATCAAGAAGTGGACAATGGTCTTATGAAAGAAAGGATGGATGTGTGTGGGTCAACTCCTAACTTGGAGGCCAGTTTAAGATCATCAGAGGATTGTGAATTCATGGTTATGGATATAATATGTTGAGAGAGCTCATTGAGTGCATTGAGGGTCATTATGGAGCTCATCCAAGTGTTTGTGCTAAGTGTGAAAAGTTACAGTTGAAGGTGTTGCAACTAGGGTTTTCATCTGACAAATCCTCAATCAACTGTGAAATTGAAGGAGATTAAAACTCAATTCAAAGTATCTATGGTCATGGGATGTTCTGTTAAGATATATGGGACATCATTTCAATTTCAATTCGTTAAGGATCAAGTGTGTGAGAAGTTATTAAATTAGGGTTCTCAGGGTAAAATCCCCTATTTAGTGCCTAAATTCAAGACCACCTATCTCAAGATACAAGTTTCATCTCAACTTTTTACCAACATGGAACTTGTAGAGCATGTTCTTAGCTTTCTTTCGAGTACTATAAGTCCTTGAATGAATTTATAGAACTCAAGTTATGCTCCAGACAAGTTACAGGTCATCAGATGAATATGATTTTGGTCAACAAAAGTCAACCAACTTCCAAGCCACTTTTGACCAAGAAATATGTTTCTCCTAAACTTTTGGCCAACATGAAAGTTGTAGGTATTGGTCTTAGCCTTCCATAAAGTACTAGAAGTCTTTCATCTAATTTGTAGAACTCAAGTTATGAGGTTTGCAAGTCAGAGGTGTTTTGGGAAATTAAGATTACAGGTCATAAAATTATAGGTCCATTTCACCAACTTGCACACTTCAAATGAAGATTTTTCCAACATCAAACTTGCTCCAAATTGTGTTATTTTCTTAGTCAAGCATTGACAAGCCATGGCTTATGCTTGGAATGAAGATTGGATATGTGAATTTTCATGGAAGAAAGTTTAAAAGGGCAAAATGGGAATTAATTCATTATTGATCATTTTGGTGCAAATGAGTACATTTTTTGAGTGCAAACTAAATTTGGAACACATTGGCATTAATAGAATTTGAATTTGAGGAGTTTTAGTGAGACATTTTCAAGGTTTCTTCACTATGAAGTTACACGACCAACATGAACCGTTGAGATCAATTAAGGCTTCAATCCTAGCCATTCACATCCCATGTGGTACCAGCAAGCATTTTCAACCATTTTGGAGCCAATTTGGTGGAATTTTTGTGTACATTAGTGAGCTCCAATTTCAATTCCTTGGATTTTCAATTGGGCTGTTAGAGGCTGAGATTGGGCTCAATTCTTATCAAGATCCATCACATATGAGGTTTTGGCCATGAACAAATCATCAGAAGTGAGAATTGGAGCCAAATTGATCAAGAACAGTTTTGAAAAAGTGTTGAAAATTCAAATTTCAAATTTGGAGATAGAGGACATTTCAAGCCAAATTGTGAATTGCAAAAGCTCTATTGAAGATCATTGAACGATTCTGGATAATTTTCTTCAA
This sequence comes from Lathyrus sativus, assembly GCA_963859935.3. Classification (NCBI taxonomy): domain Eukaryota; kingdom Viridiplantae; phylum Streptophyta; class Magnoliopsida; order Fabales; family Fabaceae; genus Lathyrus; species Lathyrus sativus. The sequence continues at coordinate 65,995,322 of OZ012739.1, read as the reverse complement.
GCTTAACTCCATTTGAAGGCTTAGTGGAAGTTCTCCACTAGGTAATTGAAAATCAACTTTACACTCTTGATAAGCATTGATTCACTGCCATTTTTGCATATTTGAGACGTAGAAACAATGTAGATCATTAATATGTAAAACGAACTGGCATTGGTGTTGATTGTTGGAGGATGCTCAAAAATGTTTGGATCTGTTTTGGCTTGTCCATGTGTGTTCTTGCTTGTTTGATGCTTGATCTATAACCCACGTGACTTATAGATAAGTTTTAAACCAGATTGGAGTTGTTTTAATGAACTTTTGATTTTGGTGCTCAAGTTTGATGGCTTCGGTTTGGATTCATACTGCATGATTACTGAGTTTTGATGGTGGATTTGAGATCCTCATGATCTCTAGATAAATTTTTGGTATAAAATTTGTGCAAAATGGTTGAGAATTGGTGATGCACGTTGTTGTTATTGCTGCGCGTGGTGGAGGTTGGCCGAAGAAGACGATGAATAGTGTCTCCGGCCGACTGTGTGTGTTTTAGGGTTTTGGAGGTAGAAGACGCTGAGGTGTCACTCCCATGTTCACATGATCTGGTGACTTTTCCTTCCAACGCATGAGATTAAGACCTACGGTGGTCCATGTTTGACTTGATGCGTGCAATAATGTTTGAATTTTCATTTATTTGCTGGCGTGCTTGCAACCGTCTGATTTGCTTACCAGTTAATCAAGCGTGCTAGATTGAATTCTATGATGCACTAGGGTTGACCGTGCCACATGCAATTGCCAGGTTTTATTTTATTTTTAGATTTTTTTGATGGGCCTTGTATGTGCGCGCTACTTGCACCCCCTGCTTGGGCCCAGATTTGTTTTGCACTTGCTTTGATTGCTATTTGCCACGCAGGTTTTCTTTTTTTCTTTTTATTTTATTTTATTTATATATTTTATTTTCTATTTAGAATTTAAATCATTAAAAATAACTCCATTACTTTAAAAATTCACCAAAAATATTTTTTATCAACTTTGAGATGTCTACTTTTTTTTGGATATTTTTATTTTACTTTTCAGTTTTATTTTCAATTAAAAAATGAATTAAATATTGGAGTGGTTTTAGATGGTTTAAATTGTAACCTTGTTTGCTTTTGCATTTATTTCTCTTCCTCCTTTTTGATCCAATGACTGAAAATTGTTCCTCATCTCAATGATGAGTTGATAAATTTTTTAGGACCATTTTGCCCCTGGTTGTTGACTTTTGGGTTGACTTTTGTGGCTTTTCTTTGTGCCTTTGTTTCTCCCATTTCAAAGTGGTAAATCTAAATGAATTGTTTCTTTTGATGGTGCTTTGAAGGGATATTTGTCTTGATCTTTTGGCCTCTAGTTGCCAACACGTTTAGCTTCTTTGTGTATTTTATTTGGTATTTTTTGAGCCTTTTTCCTATTTTTGAAGTGACTTGCAAGTTAGGTCATCTCATAGGACAGCTCACACAAGTGCATGACCTAGTTTGGATTGGAAATGACCATTGTGGATCCAATAAACTCTCAACTCTTATTGTTTCACATTTTAGACATGTTGAGCTTGCTGTATGTTCATTTTTAGGTCAAAATTATGTTCATTGCTAGTTGATTGATGTTTTTCTTTTTGTGCCTCCAACTTGAACTCCTATGTGATACATGCTTGCTTCCCTTGTGCTCTTGCTTGCATTTCTTCTTGTTTTGTTTTGATATTGCTTGTGAGCTTTTTTCTATTCATCTCCCTTTTGGCCAATGATCTTGGAGTGTCATTTAAGGTGGTTGGTCCCTCCTTTGGAGGTATTTGAAGCATACTTAGAATGATGAATCCTTGAGGACACTTTTGGTGTTTCTTTGCTTTTGATAAGTGATGCTTATGGTTGAGTACCTATTATGGGGTCCTTGCTGCCCTCATTTGGTATCCCATCCTCACCTGGCTTTGGGTTTTGTTTTGCCTTTCATTTGGTTTGATTTTATTGGTGTGGTTGATGTTGTTTGACTTAAGTCATTTCATCCCATTCTTTTTGGTGCATCTTTGTGTAGTTTACTTGCGTTTGTTTAATTTCTTCTTATGCACTTATCCTTCTTCTCTTTTCTTGCATTTCCATATGCATGCTTGGTTGAGATGAGCTTGTGGTGGCTACTGCCTCACACTATTTTCCTCCCACTATCATTCTACTTGTGCATCTTACATGTGCATCTTTCTTTGCATATGAATTCTCCTTCTTCTTCTTCTTCTTCTTCTTCTTTTGCTTTTCTTTGCCATGATCCCCATAAGTTCTCTAACCTCTTGAGGTTATGATAGACATTAGGTGCCTAACTATGCATGATAACATTAGGTAGTTCCCTTTTGAATCCCAACTTTAGGTCCACTTTTCATGATAACTTTTAGGATTGATTAGTCTCCCATTAGTGTTCCTTCTTCTCTTCTCATCTTCAAACATTCATAAAACACTTAATAAAGAATGACAAATGTAGCATGCTATGAGCCTTAATTGAGGGGCCTCCTCTCAAGGACCTAGAGTGTTTAGTGTACACCCTTTGGGTGATATACGACGCATTCGCTCTTAGGTCATAGTCTCTTGTGTGACATGAGTTACAAATCAAATTCAAAACACTTCTTCTCTAAAAAAACACAAAACACTTCAAAACTTTTTCATCCTTTGGGATCTTAATCAGGAAAATCTTTTCACAAAAAGAGTGTCGTTAACTCTTAGTTCTACCGCAAATAGTAACGCCTAAGTTTCCAATGGTCGAGCTGCATACACCAACTGCTAGAACTATCTATTAACCCTACTCGGGCTTAAAAAACTGTTGAACCAACCTGTGGTCCTTTTAGCTCGAACTACGTTTGCTCTGATCTTTCATACCAGATAAAAGTACGTAGGTACGAGACACGATGTCTCAGCGAGCAACCTTCCCCCTTTCTTAGCTGTAGTTAGTAGAACTACGTTGACTCTGACTTTCCCATTGCACGAGGGAGTACGTAGGCACAGAGCGGCGATGCTATGCCGAGTCACTTCTCTTTTCTTTTATTTTGTCCCTAAGCATTTAGCTAGATAGTTTCAACACACCCTTTTAGATAGACAACAATGCGTGGATCCCGTCGAGTACGACGGACGTGAGGGTGCTGATATCTTCCCCTTGCGTAACCGACTCCCGAATCCAGACGTGGTTGAGATGACCTTGTCTTTCCCTTTTTATTTAGGTTTTTGCAATTGTTTCATTTCCCTCTCTTTGGGATAAATAACGAAAGTGGCGGCTCTTCTGTTTTTTGGCCGGTGGTTTTTCGCAGTTGCGACAGCTGCCGACTCTGCTGGGGACTCTAGTTCCCTATGCGAGTCAATCCTAGCGCTTGTTTTTTTATCTTTGGGTGTTGTATATATGTGCTTTATTTACTTTTCCGCATTTATTTTTTGCATTATATATCATTACTGTTGTGCTGTGGGAAGGGAAGTTCCATTGAGGGATAAGTCGGACCTGGGCTTGAGTATACACCTAGTTTTAGTAGTTGAGATTAGTGGTGGGTGTGCTTGCTTTGCTCGTACTAGCTAACCATAAAATTCACGTTCGGACGAGATTCTCTTAGACAACTTTCTTTCTGGCCCTTTGGGCTCAAGAGAATTTTGGATTTGAGGGTTGTCGACTCTGGGGACCGATCATTTCTGAGTCAGCTAAGTGAGGCCTCTTCAAGAGACGATGATGCCAAACCAGAAATGGTGAACGTATCATCATTTCTTGAAAGTCTGTGACGCTGATAAACGTATAGGATGCCGAACCTTTATCAGTGGATAGTGTCGCTTCCGCAAAAATAAGGTGCCGGCAAAACAGAAAAGTCGCCACCTTTTGTTATTTATCCCTCAGAACGGGAAAGGAAACGATCGGGAAAACCTGACGAAAAGGTATAAGACAAGGTCATCGCAACCGTTGTCTGGGTTCGGGAGTCGGTTACTTAAGGGGAAGGTATTAGCACCCCTCACGTCCATCGTACTCGATGGGATCCACGCTTACTGTGTTTACTGGACGGGTTGGTTTGATCTATCTACCTATCAAGGCTGGTCTGAAAAGATAAGAAAATGACTCGGCAAAGCGTCGCACTTTATGCCTACGTATTCTCATCAGAGAATGAGAAATCAGAGTCAACGTAGTTCGACTAACTACAGGTTATGGGGAAGGTGGCTCACCAATACATCAGTATTGTGCCTACATACTCTCAACAGGCATGAGAGATCAGAGCTTACGTAGTTCAGGATAATACGGATTACGGGGATTCAGATTCATCTGTTTTATCGAGTAGGGTTAACAAACAGTTCCAGCAGTTGGACGTACGCAGCTCGACCCTTGGAGACTTAGGCGTTACCGTTTACGGTAGAACTGGGAGTTAACGACACTCTTTTCTTCAGAAAAGCTTCCTTTGAATTATGGGCCCACGGGGCAAAAAGGATTGAAGTTTGTTTTCTGTCTTTTACGGAAGAACTGTTTTTTATGGATGTTTGCAACTAATATCGTACTAGAGACTATGACCTGAGAGTGAATGCGTCGCATGTCACCCAAAGGGTACCATACTAAACATCCAGACTATTGAAAAGAAACTCTCCAACAATCCTTTCTCAGATAGCTTAAGGCTCGTAACGTACGATATCAGTTAACCTTTATTACTGTATTTTAATTTGTTTTGAGATGAGAAGAGAACGAACAGGTTCAACTACCGGGAGACTATCAAGTCCTAATGTTGTCATGCCAAGGATTCATCCTATGGTTGAAGTTTGAAACAGGGAACTCCTAGAAGTTATCATGCATAGGTTTCAACCTAAAGTTCTAATCATCACTTCCTTATCAAAGGAAGTGAGACTCCTAGGGGATCATGTCAACGATACAGAAACAGATAAAGCATCAGCTTAAACAGTAAATAGATAAACGACTGTAAAATGCATGCAATGCAAGTGAGGGAGGAAATGTGTGTGGGACATCAGCCTCCACAAGCTCATCTCAACCTCAAGCCAGATATGAATAACTGTAATCATACAGAAAATAACCTGCTATCAAGCAAAATAGGATAACTGCAATCATACAGAAGAAATGAAATTCTATCAAGCAACACAAACCACATAGGCAAGGGAGCTGGGCTCTACCGAATACCCGCAAGCAAAGCCATACAGTAAAAATACAAGCAGAGGGAGCAACTCAACCTCTAGTGCAAGCATGCTCCTAGCTTAAATCAGTCTAGATATGGACTTATTCTAATGCATCAAGCAAATCAAACAAGGCACAACAATACAGGAAAGAAATCAGATCAACAGCTTCCACAGCTTCACAGCAAAGCACCATCCTGACAGCAATCCAGTCTTCAGACTTCTACCACCCTTCAAGGCTATCATCTTCAATAACAAGTATCAACTTGCTTCTCCAAGTTTCTAACACACCACACATAAGTATGAACCTATTCCCTTTTCTCCAAGCCTCAGCTCTTCAGTCAATTCTACCTTCAGGCTTCACTCCCAACTGCAAGTATCAACCTGACTCCTTCAGGCTCTCAATGCATCAATATAAGTATCAACTTATCCTTTATTCCTCAAGCCTCATCTCTTCACTCAATCTCAATTTGATCTTCTTCACAAGTGTCAACTTGGTCCTCAAGCTTCAGCTCCAAAAGGTAATCTCCAAACACAAAGAAGTATCAACTCCATCCTTCAATCTCTTCAAGCAAGGAACTCCATCCTCTAACAAGGAAGAAAGATGCATCCATCAATAGCAAAGTTTGGATGATTGGTAGCAGAGTGAAGACCAAAGGTCACCACTAAGCCTCCTATCATCAGAGAAAGGGACCCTCAAAGGTTATACCAACTTGTAGAGAGCCACACATCCTACCAAAGGAGGGATGAGGCCTTTACAAGGGGACATTACATCATAGGAAATAATGGAAGTGATCAACATCATCCATGTTTATGAAGGAAGAGAATTTATCTAGAAGCTCTGCCTACAAACCCTAATCTTAACACCTAAACAACACTACACCGAAAGAAGGGAAAATCTTCACATCCAAGTTTCTTCAAGCAATCCAATGCATCTTCAACTTGTCTTCATCATCCTCCAAGAACAAGCAAAGCAAAACCCTAATCTAAGGGAACTAAAGAAGTTAATCTAGTTGAATTAGGGCATTAGAATCATCTAAAACTAGCACCTAAACTAAAATCAATCAAAAATAGAAAACTACCTTGAAAATTCCTACAAGAATTCCTAAGGGATCCTAATCCAATCATGAATCTACTATACAAAAATCAGAGGTTGAATCATCCACCTAGTCCTAAAAATAAAATCTAAACCACAAGGTATCAACCATAAACCCTAAAAATGGAGCTCTTAAAGTTTCAACCTAAAACTACCACTTATATTCATAAAAAAAATGTGAGAAAAATCTATGGGGAGCATGCATATCTATGCTAACTACTCACAAAAAACCAAGACCAAAATCATCATCACATGATCAAACCAAATTCCACAAAATCAAGCATCAAACATGACTATTTTAATATCAATTAAAATGTAAAAATTCCCATAAAATCAGAAAATGCATGAAATAATAATATTTTTTATCTAAAAAATACTAGATCCTATCATGAATCCAATGCAAAAAGTATGGGATTAATTGAATCATTTTTCCATTTTTTATGAATTAATCAATAACCATGCATAAAATGAAGAATAATATGAAAATCCAAATAAAATAACAAACACGTGGTGCAGGTAGTAAAAGAATTCAGTTCATTTTATCAATTGGGCCATCAGGGGGGTGTAGGTATCACTTATTTCACAAAGCCCAAAACCAGTTGATTAATGAAACGCATCGTTTCATTAAGTTCAGAGATCCTTCACAAAATGAGAAGCACGCGTGGCCGTTGGATGAGGTTCCTAGTCAAAGTCCAACCACAATCTGATGGCTATCAAGTCATCTTCTTCCTTTTGAATCCCTGCAACTCAGGTCACCTGCGCGCCCAAAACCACCGCCGGTGACATTCTCCGGTCACCAATCCACAACCCTAACTTGCCATAGAGTCCACCATAGGCCACAATCCCTTGATCAAACTTGTCCCAAATTCCCCAAGGAACTCAACCATACCATTAATTCACACTGAAACCTCAAGATTCGCAAGAACCAACTCTCAACCGAAAATGGTAACATCCCTAATTGGTCACTAATTCTCAAATTAATGATCTGAAAACCTCCCTACACCATTCTACAATGCATCTAACACCCTAATTCCTCTTAATTCTAACTAAAACAAGCTGGAGATTGAAAGTTACCAACCTGAAAATTTCGTGTGCACAGAAGTAGCAAGCCTTCAAATCAAGCCCTCAAATGCTCCAGACACCTTCAGTGAATCACTTCCAAGCTTCTGTATGCAATAAAATTGATTGAAATGGCTTCAATTCTTAGATTCGATTCTGAATTGTAGGTGGAAAAAACTGAGGTCAAGAACATCAATCAGCCACGAATTTGCCTTGATTATGATCTGGAATCATTCACTAGCCTCCATGGAAGAGATTGCAATCAAGAAAATGAATGGAAAGTGAAGAAATTGGTGTAACCGAATTCAGTTGCAAGCAAGAATTTTCCAAACTCAATCTCTATTCTCTCCTTCAATCATCACCAACCCTGGCCTTGGATCATCTCTATTCAATATATAGGACATGTAGGTATGATCTAGAAAGCTCTAGATCCTTCTAATGAGAAGTTCAATCTCTCATGTCATGAGAAGTTCAATCAGATGCCATGGTATGCATAGTTCTGTTAGCAGCTTGTAATCACCCTCATTCCCTTCCAATTTCTCCCCTAATGACATTTTGGATGTGTTTGGATTGCAAGAGGCCTTGATCATGCCTTGAATTGTGGTTTGGCAAATGTTACTTAAGATGTAAGTAACTACTTTTCAAAGCAAGTTCACAAATTAAACTTCAACTCAAAATTGTGGCTAAACCAATGTTCTTAAAATATGTTTTAGAGTCAAAATGACATATTACATGCCTTGGTTTGGACATGTAGATCAAAAATATCAATTTCCAACTTTGGTTCCTTTGAAAATCACCCTTATTTTAGGTCATTTTTGTAACTTTGAGCTACAAGCAATTCCAACCTTTCATGACCTCTTGGTTAGCCTTAAAACATCATTTTGAACAAGTTTGATGTTGAACATTTTCCCATTTGAAGCTTGGAAATAGGAGTTATGGCCTTATGCTTGAAATGACCTATAATCTCCAAATGACCAAAATACCCTTGACTTGTCAAAGCCATAACTTGAGTTCTACAAATCCTATCAAGGACTTATAGTACTCTCTACAAAGCTAAGAAGATAAGGAACAACATTCATGTTGACCAAAAGTTCATAGGAATCATCCTTCTAGGGCAAACGTTTCATGCAAGTTGGACAACTTTCAAGCTCCCAAATTCACATACCTCAGATGACCTGAAACTTGTCAAAGTCATAACATGAGTTCTACAAATCCTATCAAGGACTTCTAGCACTCAAATTAAAGCTAAGATCATTCTCTAAAACATTCATGTTGGGGGTAAGATGAGATGACAATCACATCTTGAGCTAAACTGCCTTGAAGATAGGGGTCAAACTAGGGGATTTTACACTGTCAAGCCTTAGAAACCCTAGCTTGAAACTTCTCAAACTCTTCAATCATGATGAGTTGACCTTGGAATCATCCTTATAGCATCTCAATGCATCAATCCATGATCACATGGCTCTTGGATTAGGTCTCAACCTTCTCCAAATCATCAGTTGACTTAGGGTTGACCCAGTCAAACCCTAGCTGCACCACTCATGGCTGAGGCTTCTTAATCTTGCACAATGACCTGTCTAGGCCTCAAAGTGATATTCAACACTTCTCATGAGCTCTCTCAAGATCTCAAGTCCATCTTCATGGATTCAGAATCATCTGATGGCTTTCCCATAACTCTCAAGTTAGGAGACACACACTCTTGGTTTCAACCACTCTCTCTGAGGATCTTTTAACTTCTCTGACATGGATATAAACCCTTGAACACTTGAATAAGCTTCTTAGATAACTTAAAACTCTTGTATAGCCCTTGATTGGTACTCATACCTCTTGATCCCCTGCACACATGTCAATGAAGTGCAAATGATAATGCTAATGTGAATGAAATGAAACATAAGCTAGGTAAAGAAATGTTGGGCAAATTTTGGGGTGCAACAGATAGGTCCACACCTGTGAGGGTGATTGGGTTGTGCGGGAAACCTTGACTTTCAGAATACCTGGTTCTTTGCAAGTGTGAATCTGTGTTCATGATATCAGTGGATCCTATTGTCAGTGCTTTGTTCATGCTAAGGCGAAGCTCTGGTTTTTCTCGACCGACAACACAACATTCTTGATCCCCTGTTTGCATTTGCATTTGCATTTTCATTTTCATCTGCATTTCATTAACATGTATTTATGTTGCAGGTGCATATTTCTCCTTCGATTCTGGTGATCTTATTCCCTCCTTGCTGATATGGATTCTTTGAAGAGAACTGTGGCTTACAAGCTTCGGACTCCAGATGTTAGGTCTTTGCTGAGTTTGATTTCTCTGGCTGGTGGGAAGGTGATGGAGGATTTCAGGCAGTCTTATGGGAGATAGTTGAGATGGGTCTGCAAGCCTTCAGCATATGAGGTGGATGGTCTTTATGCGTTTCTGTAGTTTTACTATCCATAGTTAAGGTGCTTTGTTTTTCCTGACTACATTCTAGCACCTACTTTGGAGGAGTACTCAGTATTGCTGGATGTGCCTGTTCTTAGTCAGATTCCATTTATTCATATTGATGTTAAGCCTGATCTGGCTAAGCTAGCTGCCATAGTACATGTGGATGCTTCAGAGTTACAGGGGGGCTTGACAGAGTGGAATGGAGTGCATGGTTTTCCTTTGGCTTTCCTAGTTGATAAAGCTAGGAAGTTTGCTAAGGATGGTTGCTGGATTGCATTTAGTGTTGTTCTTGCTCTTTGTATATACGACATTGTTTTGTTTCCTAATCTCCCTGAATTTGTGGATTTGGATGCATTTCATATATTGGCTTCGAGAAACCCAGTGCCTACTCTTCTCGGAGACATTTATCATTTTGTTCATTACAAGAATGAGAAACGAAGAGGAAAGAATGTGGCTTGTTGTGTTCCTCTATTGTATGCTTGGTTTGCTAGTCATATGCCTAAGACAAAACCATTTGTGGCTACTGCTAGTACTTCCAAATGGTCAGAGAGATTGATGGGATTATCTGCAGAGAATATTGTTTGGTTTGATCGAGACATGCTGGGTACAGATATTGTTTATAGTTGCGGTGGTTTTCCTAACGTTCCTTTGATCGGAAGGAAAGGTTGCATCAACTATAACCCTTCTTTATTGGTGAGACAATTCAGGTATGCATTGAGGGAGCCTCCTAGAGAAGAGGAGATACATGAATCTCTGTATCTTACTGGCTTATTGGAGGGCGAGGCTTTGGGTATACTTGAGCATGCATGGAATAATATTTGTCGGAAAGGGAAGTTAGCTTTGGGGAAGAGTAACAGCCGAGCGTATGACCCTTACTTGACTTGGATTCATGATAGAGCTACGAATTTCTTGATGCCATTCCCTACAGTTGCACCCCTATACCCTCTCATGATAGAGGAACCCACTACTGTAGATACCCAGAAATATAATCAGGTATTGGCAGAGAAGGAAGAGCTGAGAAAAGCAAATGAAGAATTGGAGAGGGAGATTATCCAGCTTCGCAGTGAGAAGATAGATGCAGTTCATTCTTTCAGGAGACAGACCGAGCTTGTCAACAAACTGGGTACTGACTTGACTAAAGACTCTAAGGATAGAGAGCGCACAGGCCGAGACTTGAATGCCACTTATAGTACTCTTGCCACTAAGAAGGAAGAGTTGGATAAGGCTTACATGAGGATCTCCAAGTTTGAGTCAATATGGAATGCCACACTCACTAACAACAAGGAGCGTGAGGACAAGTTAAAACTTCAGATCAGCAAGCTGAAGGCTCAGCTTAATGCCAAAGATGGAGAGATTGCAGCAGAATCATCATGTAGACGAGATAGCGAGTGCAGGATGAATGAAGCGATCGCGAACTTGAAGGATCTCAAGTCGAGAGTTGGCTCCAAGAGACGCAGAGTGGAGGCATGTTTCGGGGAGAAAGCTTTAGAGGATCACGTTGATAGCCTACTGCACACTGTGAGCCAGCATGATTTATTTATTCAGTGGTTACTTACTAGGCCGGATCATCCTGAGACGTTGAGGCTATTAGAGGATTTCCGATAACGTCATCCTGCTTGACCTTTTTTCTCTATTTCTGTTGTAGTTTTGTTGTTGTTTGTTGTATTTTAACATCGCCAAGCTTGTTGGTCGAGGTCTTTTCCTTATTTGTACTCAGCTGTAGTTTGTACTTCACCTGATGGATTTTTATCTATATATGAGGAGTTGGTACTCTATGCTTGCCCGCAGGGTTCTCCACTGTTATATGTTTTCCTGGAAACTGGAATCGAGGGGGAAATATCCCTTTTGCATAAATACATGTCTGCATTTTAGCATTTTTCTCGCATTCGCAGGTGCACCAGAATGGTTAACCTTACTTTCTCCTGTGGTTTACTAGTATTTCAGGATTACTGACGTGACAACTCACCGGTGCGGTACCAGAGGAAACCAGAAAAGGCTGATGGATTAGATGTAGGTAGAAATGCAAGAGATGAGAGATCGTATGGCACAGCTGATGGAGGTCATGCAAGGAGTTGCTAGTGGTCAGGCTCAACTTCAGACTTTGGTGCAACCTCTGATTGTGCGAGTTGATAGTGACGGTGTGTTACACGGTGGGATTGCTTCTAACCCTCCTCACCTTGAAACTCCTCGAGTAGACAATTCTATGCCAACTTTAGTCATCCCTACTGCTGGAGGGGGTGGTTACGCTGCTGGTGCTGGAAATATGGCAGGTTTTAATCATGTTGGCTTTGCTAATGGTGGTAATGGTTGTTGCACCCCAAAATTTGACCAACATTTCTTTACCTAGCTTATGTTTCATTTCATTCACATTAGCATTATCATTTGCATTTCATTGACATGTATGCAGGAGATCAAGAGGTATGAGTACCAATTAAGAGCTATACAAGAGTTTGAAGCTAGCTAAGAAGGTTATTCAAGTGTTCAAGGGTAGATATCTTTGTTAGAGAAGTTAGAAGATCCTCAGAGAGAGTGGTTGAAACCAAGGTTGTGGGCCTCCTAACTTGAGAGTTGGGGGAGCTCCTCAGATGATTCTGAAGCCAAGAATGTGAACTTGAAGCCTTGAGAGAGCTTATGATGTGTCTTGAAAGCCATCATGAAGCCTAGACAGGTCATTATGCAAGATTAAGAGGCCTCAGCCATGAGTGGTGTAATTAGGGTTTGACTGGGTCAACCCTAGGTCAACTGATGATTGGGAGGGGGTTGAGACCTAATCCATGAGCCATGTGATCATGGATTTATGCAATGAGATGTTATAAGGATGATTCCAAGGTCAACTCATCATGATTGAAGAGTTTGAGAAGTTTCAAGCTAGGGTTTCTAAGGCTTGACAGTGTAAAATCCCCTAGTTTGATCCCTATCTCCAAGGAAGTTTAGCTCAAGATGTGATTGTCATCTCATCTTGCCCCCAACATGAATGTTGTAGAGCTTGAGTTTATCTTTAATTTTAGTACTAGAAGTCCTTGATATGATTTATAGAACTCAAGTTATGACTTTGACAAGTTACAGGTCATCTGAGGTATGTGAATCTGGGGCCTTGAAAGTTACCGAACTTGCATCAAACGTTTTTCCAAGAAGGATGATTCCTATGGACTTTTGGTCAACATGAATGTTGTTCCTTATTCTCTTAGCTTTCTATAGAGTACTAGAAGTCCTTGATAGGATTTGTAGAACTCAAGTTATGGCTTTGACAAGTCAAGGGCATTTTGGTCATTTGGAGATTACAGGTCATTTCAAGTATAAAGCCATAACTCCTATTTCCAAGCTTCAAATGGAAAAATGTTCAAAATATAACATGTTCAAAATGATGTTTTAAGGCTATTAAGGAGGTCATGAGGAAAGGCTTGTAGCTCAAAGTTGCAAAAATGACCTAAAATAAGGTTATAAGTTAAATGAACCAAAGTTGGAAATTGATATTTTCAACCTACACATCCAAACCATGGCATGTAATTATATCATTTTGACTCTAGAAAACATTTTAAGAACATTGGTTTAGCCACATTTTTGAGTTGAGATTCAATTGGTGGACTTGCTTTGAAAAGCACTTGCTTGCATATTAAGTAACATTTGCAAAACTCAAAATCAAGGCATGAGCAAGATCCCTTGCAAGCTAAACACTCTCAAAATGTCACTAGGGGAGAAATTGAAATAGAATGGGATGGTTTTTAAGCTGCAAACAGAATTGTGCATGTCATGGCATGTGGTTGAAAATCTCATGACATGAGAGATTGAAACTCTCATTAGAAGGATCTAGAGGGTTCTAGATCTTCCATACATCATCTATATATTGAATAGAGTTGATCCAATGCAAAGGTTGGTGATGATTGAAGGAGAGAGCATAGATTGAGATTGAGATTTCATAGCTTGCAAGTGAATTCGGTTTCATCAAATTCTTCACTTTCCATCTATTTTCTTGATTGAAACTTCTTCCATGGATGCTAAGGAGTGATTCCAGATCATAATCCAAGAGAATTCGTGGCTGAATCGTGTAGGAGCAATTGAATTTTTCCACCTGCAACTCACCATCAGGTTTCAAGATTCAGGAGCTTTCAACCGTTTCTTTTGCATACAGAAGCAAGGAGAGGGTTCATTGATCGTGTCTGGAAGATTAGAGAGCTTGATTTGGAGGTTTAGTGCATCTGTTCATCCAAGATTTTCAGGTTAGCAACTTTCTTTCTCTAGCATGATTTAGGTAGAATCAAGATGAATTAAGGTGTTAGAAGCATTGTAGAACGGTGTAGGATTGATTTCAGACCATTAATTTGAGAATTAGAGACAAAATAGGTGTATTACCATTTTCGGTTGAGAATTGGATATGGTGAATCTTGAGGTTTCAGAGGAGGTTAAGGTATGGTTGAATTCGTGACAAGATTTGGGACAAGTTTCATGTGTTGACCATTTGCAATGGAGGATCCTAGAGAGAATTAGGGTTGAGGAAGATGACCGGAGCACCACCGGTGGTGGCCGGAGCTGGGCGCAAAGTTGCAGAGGTTTGAAAGGTAGGAGATGACTCTGGGACCATCAGATCTTGGGTTGACTTGGACTATGACCCTCATCCAACGAACACGTTTTGATTTAAAGTTGTGAAGGAATTCTCATCATGAAACGCACCGTTTCATTTAATCAGTGGTTCTGGGCTTAGTGGATTAAATGATATTCACACCCCCCTGATGGCCCAACCCATAGTTTGAACTGATTTTCATTGCTATTTGCACCGCGCGTGTGATTAATTTCCACTGATTTTCTTTTAATTTTCATTTTATACAAGGTTCTTGGAAAAATCATATAAAATTGAAAATTAATCCAATTAACCCCATTCTTTTTGCATTTTACTCATGATTGTGTCTAGTATTTTTTAGAGAAAAATATTTCCATTTCATGTATTTTCTGATTTAATGGGAATTTTACATTTTAATTGATATTAAAACGGTTATGTTTGATACATAATTTTGTGGAATTTTGTGTGATCATATGGTGATGATTTTGATCCTAATTTTTTGTGTATGATTAGGTTAGACATCTATGCTCCCATAGAATTTTTCTCACATTTTTGTGATGAAAATAGGTGTGCTTTCTAGATTGATATTTAGATGCTTCCTTTTAGGGTTTAGGTTTAGTACCTCATAATGTAGGATTTATTTCTAGGTCTAATTTGATGATTTGATCTATGAAATTAATGTGGTAGAGTCATGATTGACCTAGGTTCCCATAGTCATTTTTGTAGGATTTTATAATTGGTTTTAGTATTTTAGTTAGGACTAACTTTAGTACTAGGTTTTAGGTGATCCTAACTTACTAATTCAACTAGTTTGACTCAGTTAGCTCCCTTATATTAGGGTTTTTGCTTGGTTTGCCTTTGGTTGAGATTGAAGACAAGTTGAAAACAAGGTGAGGATGCTTGAAGTTGCTTGAAGTTGCTTAGAGCTTGGATTTGTCTGTGCCTGAAGGTGTTTGATGAAGATGTAGGAGATAAGAGCCATAGGGAGAGCCTTAGAACTAAAATGATTTCTTTCACAAGTATGGAAAGGATCTTGTGCTTCCATTCCTCCCAATGACAAAAAGTCCTTCTAAGATATTCACATCCCTCCTTTGGAGGGATGAGTGGATTTATCTGGGAAGTAGAACTTTGAGGGAACCAGTCTCTCATAATGATGAACCCTTACAGGCTTCCTTTGGTTGTCAGTAAGCTGTTTATCATTTCCACTCATCCTGTTAAATCAATTGTCTTCTGGGCTGGGTATCTTGAAAGATGTTGGGCTTGGGTTTGAAGAAGAGGACTTCATTGAAGAGTGTAGAAGAGGATGATTCCTTGAGCATTGCCATTGCAACTGAAGCTTGAAGAGCAAGAGCAACAAGTTGATACTTGAAGATTCAATTGAGATTGAGTATAGAGCTGAGGCTTGAAGATTCAAGGATGAAGTTGATACTTCCATGTGATTGAAGACTACTCTGAGAAGCTGGAGCTTGTAGGAGAAGATGACCAAGTCGATACTGGTAGAGCAAAGAGAGCTGAAGCTTGAAGACTAAGTTGATACTTATGAGGAGGATTCAATTGAGATTGAGTGTAGAGTTAAGGCTTGAGGAATAAAGGACAGGTTGATATTTGTGCATTGATGCTTGGAGAGCCTGAAGGAATTAAGTTGATACTTGTAGTTAAGAGTGAGGCCTGAAGGTGGAATTGACTGTAAAGCTGAAGCTTGGAGAAGAGAGAGAGCAAGTTGATACTTGGGTTTGATGGATTGAAACCTTAGAAGCAAGTTGATACTTGTCATGAAGGATGATAGCCTTGGAGGGTGATTGAAGTCTGAAGATTGGATTGCTGTTAGAAGAGCTGAAGCTTGGAGTTGAAAGAGGGAGTTGTTGATCTGCTTTCTTGCCTGTTTTCTTTCCTGTGCTGATGTGTCTTGATTGACTTGCTTGATGCATTAGAATAAGTTCATATCTAGACTGACTTTAAGCTAGGAGCATGATTGCACTAGAGGTTGAGTTGCTCCCTCTGCTTGTATTTTTACTGTATGGCTTTGCTTGCGGGTATTCGGTAGAGCCCAGCTCCCTTGCCCATGTAGTTTATTTTGCTTGATAGCATTTTATGTCTTCTGTATGATTGCAGTTGTTATTATATTCTGCTTGATAGCATGTTGTTTATTCTGTATGATTACAGTTATTCATATCTGGCTTGAGGTTGAGATGAGCTTGTGGAGGCTGCTGCCCCACACACATTTCCTCCCTCACTTGCATTGCATGCATTTTACTGTATTACTGTTTACTATTTAAGCTGATGCTTTATCTGTTTCTGTATCATTGGCATGATCCCTTAGGAATCTCACTTCCTTTGATAAGGAAGTGATGATAGAACTTTAGGTTGAAACCTATGCATGATAACTTCTAGGAGTTCCCTGTTTCAAACCTGAACTATAGGATGAATCCTTGGCATGACAATAGTAGGACTTGATAGTCTCCCCGTAGTTGGGCCTGTTCTCTTCTCATCTCAAAACAACTTAAAATACAGTAATCATGAATGATTTCTATCGTACGTTACAAGTCTTAAGCTTTCTGAGAAAGGATTGTTGGAGAGCTTTTTTTCAACAGTCTGGATGATTAGTATGGCACCCTTTGGGTGACATGCGACGCATTCACTCTCAGGTCATAGTCTTTAGTGCGATTGAAATTGCAAACACAATAAAAAACACTTCTTTCGTAAAAGACAGAAAACAAACTTCAAGCCTTTTTGCCCCGTGGGCCCATAATTCAAAGAAAAGCTTTTCTGAAGAAAAGAGTGTCGTTAAACTTCAGCGCCAACACAAATCGACTTTGTCCCTAACTGCTGGAACTATTGTTTAACCCTACTCGATAAAACAGATGAATCTAAATTCCCGTAATCCGTATTATCCCGAACTAAGTAAGCTCTGATCTCTCATACCTGTTGAGAGTACGTAGGCACAATACTGAAGTATTGGCGAGCCACCTTCCCCGTAACCCGTAGTTAGTCGAACTACGTTGACTCTGATTTCTCATTCTCTGATGGGAATACGTAGGCATAAAGCGCGACGCTTTGCCGAGTCATCTTCTTTTCTTTTTAAGCCAGCCTTGATAGGTAGATAGATAAACCAACTCGTCCAGTAAACACAACAAGCGTGGATCCCGTCGAGTACGACGGACGTGAGGGGTGCTAATACCTTCCCCTTGTGTAACCGACTCCCGAACCCAGACAACGGTTGCGATGACCTTGTCTTATACCTTTTTCGTCAGGTTTTTTCCGATCGTTTCCTTTCCCGTTCCGAGGGATAAATAACGAAAGGTGGCGACTCTTCTGTTTTGCCGGCACCTTATTTGCGCGGTAGCGACAGCTGGCGACTCTGCTGGGGACTTGATAGTTTCCTGGGATCCAACGTCCCGTATGTGAGTCAGTTTGGGGATCCGACGTCCCCTGCGAGAGTCAATCCTAGCGCTTGTATGATTACTTGTTGGGTTGTGTTTATTTATCGCACTTTATTTCCCGCACTTTATTTTCAGTATGATATGATTATCTGTGCTGTTGTGGGAGGGGCATTCTGATGAGTGAGAAGCCAGACCCAGGCTTGAGTGAACATAGCATTAGTTGTGGAAATTAGTGGGCGCGTGCTTGCTTGGCAGGCACTAGTGTCTCATGAAATCCACGCTCAGACGAGGTTCTCCCGGTTGACTTCTTTTTCAACCCTTTGGGTTGAGGGGGTTGTTGGTTTGGAGGATTGTCGACTCTAGGGACCGATCATTTGGGATTCAGCCGAGTGAGGCCGCTTCATGAGCTGGTGATGCCATACCTTCTAGGTATCGTATCACCCCTCTTGAATGTCTGTGACGCTGATGACCGCATAGGATGCCGAACTTGAGTTAGTTTAGGTCCATACCTGTGAGCAGGGTTAGGTTTGTTGCAGGAAACTTTAACCTTCAGACTAACTGGTTTTCTTGATAGTGAATCAGTTTTGTTGGTACCGGAGGATCTCGTCAGCAGATGTATATTTGTTCTTGACAAAGCAGAGTTTTGGTTCTGTATCAGAGGTCCTTATTATCAGATATTTGTTCTTGACAAAGCAGAGTTTTGGTCCTGTATCAGAGGTCCTTATTATCAGATATTTGTTCTTGACAGAGCAGAGTTTTGGTCCTGTATCAAAGGTCCTTATTACCAGATATTTGTTCTTGACAGAGCAGAGTTTTGGTCCTATATCAGAGGTCCTTATTATCAGATATTTGTTCTTGACAGAGCAGAGTTTTGATCCTGTATCAGAGGTCCTCATTACCAGATATTTGTTCTTGACATAACAGATTTATGGTCCTGTATCAGAGGTCCTTATTATCAGATGGGTGTTCTTGACAGAGCAGATTTGTGGTCTGATACCCGGGTTTTCTTATATAGTGGTTGTTCTTGACAGAGCAGCATCATGGTTTTGTTAATACAGAATCTCCACAGCACAGTTGCCTTGATCTCCTACTGCATGATTGCATTTTACATTGCCTTGCATACTCATTTGCATTTCATTAACGTGTGTCTATGTTGCAGGTACCGTTTTCCCCGATCCAGGATTTCTTGCCTCCTATTGTATTGTTATGGGTTCTCTGAGGAAGACCGTGGCTTATAAGCTCCCTGCCCCTGATGTGGTTCAGCTGACTGGTTTGATTGCTTTAGCAGATGATTCTGTGAGAGATGAGTTCAGAAAATCTTACGGCAAATTGCTCAGTTTGGTTCGTAAACCTTCTGCGTTCGAGTTGAATGGGTTGCACGCTCTGCTGCAGTTCTACGACCCTCCGTTGAGATGCTTTACTTTCCAGGACTTTGTTCTCGCACCCACGCTAAAGGAATATGCTGATTTGTTAGGTGTGCCTATCAAGAGGCAGATGCCCTTTGTTCATATGGATGTTGAGCCTAATTTGGCTAGTCTAGCTCCCTCACTCCATCTGGATGCCTCCGAGTTGGTGTTGTCTAGTTGGAACAAGGTTCCCGGTTTCTCCTTGCAGTTCTTAGTGGGAAAAGCTCAGCAGTGCGCCAAAGACGGATGTTGGGTCGTGTTCAACGCCATCCTCGCTCTGTGTATATATGGCATCATTCTGTTCCCCAATATGCCCGATTTTGTAGACTTCGACGCCTTCCGCATCTTTGCTTCAGGGAATCCAGTCCCTACCTTGATAGGAGATGTCTACCATTCTATCCACTACAAAAACGAGAACAGCAGGGGTAAGAATGTCTCGTGCTGTGCGCCCCTGCTTTATAAATGGCTTGATAGTCATCTACCCAAGAGGGGTCCCTTTGTTTTGTCTGCAGCCACAGCTGAGTGGTCCGAGCGTTTGATGGGTCTATCAGCGGAGGATATTGACTAGTTTGATTGAGATAGGTTGGGTACTGAGATCATCTTCAGTTGCAGCGGGTTTCCGAACGTGCCTTTGATAGGCAGGAAGGGCTATATAAACTATAATCTGTCTCTGCTGGTCCGACAGTTTGCTTATGCTTTGAGAGCTCCGCCGAAGGATGAAGAGGTGCGGGAATCTCTG
This sequence comes from Lathyrus sativus, assembly GCA_963859935.3. NCBI lineage: Eukaryota > Viridiplantae > Streptophyta > Magnoliopsida > Fabales > Fabaceae > Lathyrus > Lathyrus sativus. The sequence goes on along the minus strand of OZ012739.1, from coordinate 65,975,545 downwards.
TACCTCACTGGTCTTCTAGAAGGGGATCTGTTATCTAAGCTTCAACGCGCTTGGAATGGCATCGGTAAGAGGGGAAAACCATTGCTGGGGAGAAGCAATAGGCAAGCCTACCCTCCGTACGTGACGTGGATCAGAGCCAGAGCAGATGCTATAGGGATGCTGTTTCCTCCTGCCAAGCCAGAAAGCCCTCCAGTGATTGAAGAGCCTACCACTGCGCCCATTCAGCAGCATAATCAGGTGTTAGTTGAGCGAGATGAATTGAAGCAGGAAAATGAGGAACTGGAGAAAGAATTGACTCAACTCCGAAGCGAGAGAAACGAAGCCATTCATTCCTTCAAGAGGCAAATAGAACTGGTGAACCAGTTGGGGAAATATTTGACTAAGCAGATAGCCGAGCGTGAACGCATGGGTCGAGACTTCAAAGCTGTCAACGATGTACTGGCCACAAAGAAGCAGCACCTAGACGAAGCGTATCGGAGGATATCCAAGTTCAACCAGCACTGGAAGGCCTCCCTGGCCAACAGGAAAGAGCAGGAGGATAAGCTGATTCAATAGATCTCCAAGCTGAAAGCCCAGGTGAAGGCTAGTGAGAAGAGGTTTGATGAAGAAATCGCTCGCAGATACGCCGCTGAAGGCCAGCTCAACAGGGCTCTTGCTAACCTGAAGGAGCGCAAACTGACGTTTGAATCCAAGAAACGAAAGCTAGAAGATTGTTTCGGCGAAGGAGCATGGGAAGATTCGGTCGAAGGTCTTCAGTACACCATTGTGCAGAGGGAGTTACTCGTCGAAAAGTGACTCACCCGACCTGATCATCCAGAAACGAAGGGGTTGTTAGAAGAGTTTCGCGCTCGTGGCCGTGCTTGACTAGTTGTATTCCTTTTGTTTGATCATTGTTGTATGCTGACCATCACCAGGCTTGTTGGTTGAGGTCATGCTATTGATTCATCTTGTACTCACTGACGTTGTGTACTGCCTTGATGGGCTTTCTTTATATATGAGATGTTATTTCCATGACTGGACTCCGACTTCTTATTATCAGCACTGGCACTCAGGCACTAGGATCGGGGGAAATCTCCCTAACGCACAGACACACGTTTGCATTCGCATGAAGCATTTACATAACGAGCACTTTGTCGTTTTTTCCTTACCCTTTTCTGTTTTCAGGTTGTTTCAGGTTGTTCCAGGATTGATCAGAGACCTATCCACCGCTATCCGACCAGAGCAAATCAAACCAGAATCATGGAGCAAGTGCAAACTGATGTTCAAGAACTCCGCGAAAGAATGGGTCGCTTCATGGAGCTCATGCAAGCGGTCGCCAATGGCCAGGATCAGCTCAGAACTTTGGTTCAGCCTCTGATTTCAAGGGTCGATAGCAATGGCATACTCCATGGCGGGACTGTGCCAACCCCTCCACCAGTTGAAACTCCTTAGAATGGCGTCCCCGTGACCGGGGGGAACGGCAGTGCCAACGGCAATGTGATAGCTAACATGGGACTCAACGGTAATACGACGGGCGTCGGTAATGGAAATTTGAAGCTAACGTCAATGTTGGACTGGGCAACGGCACTGCGGGTGTTGGAAATCTGCTTGGGCCTCAGCCATGGTTAGAAGATCGTCAGGACGATGTATTCTCTCAGAGAGGTGCTGAAGGGGAGCTGACTGCTGAAGCACGGCTAAGGTTCAAGGCACTCGAGGATAAGATGAGAAATATCGAGAACCAGAACACCCTGGGCGTTGGTATGTCCAAGTTGGGACTGATTGCTGATTTCAAGGTGCCTCCCAAGTTCAAGGTGCCTGACTTTGAAAAGTACAAGGGCACCGCTTGCCCTCGCGTCCACCTGAGATCATACTACCGGAAAATGTCAGCTAATTCTGAGGACGAGAAGTTGCTGATGCACTTCTTTCAGGACAGTCTGTCCGGACCATCCCTCGAATGGTACATGAGTCTGGAACCTACCAGTGTGCGCACGTGGAAGGACCTTGCTGAAGCGTTTGTGCACCACTACCAATACAACAGTGACTTGGCCCCGAACCGAGTCCAACTGCAGAATCTATCGCAAAGTAGCAACGAAGGGTTCAAGGAATACGCCCAGCGGTGGCGTGAATTGGCAGCCAGGGTTCAGCCGCCGATGGTTGAACGTGAGCTTAAGCAAATGTTCGTAGCCACCCTCCCAGGGGTTTACTATGAGAAATTGGTCAGCGGTATGTCTGGAACCTTCTCAGATCTCATTATCACAGGTGAGCACATTGAAAATGGGATCAAACTGGGGAAAATTCAAGGTGAGTCATCCTCAGCTGGACGAGGCGGAAAGAAACCTTATGGTGGCAAAAGACGGGAAGGAGAAACGAGCGCCGTGACCAACGCTCGAAGGAAAGGTAAAGGCCCTCACCAACAGGTGGCCAGCATAACTATCCCGGCAGTTCAACAGCCACAGCAGCAGCAGCAGCCGAACCAGCAAGGGTACAGAAAGTACCAGAATCGGGCACCTCTGGCGAGCCGTCACCTCGAGACACCGCCCATGTCGTACGCGCAACTATTGCAGACTTTGCTTCAGCTACAGTTGATCCAGAAAAGAACCCTGGCTCCCTTGACAGGGGCACCTCCGCCAGGTTATGACGCGAATGCAACTTGTGAGTTTCACTCAAGGGCACCAGGCCACACAGTAGAGAACTGCAAAGCCTTCAAGCACAAGGTACAGGACATGGTGGACGCTAAGATCATCAACTTCTCCGATAATGTGCCAAATGTCACGAAGAACCCTATGCCGAATCATAGGGGAGGTGGAGTAAAAGCCATTATTGAGGACGAGAATTTGGATTTGTTGACCAATGTCAGAGATCTGAAGACGCCGCTTAGCTTCGTTAAAGCTAAGCTGATGAAAAGAGGTTTCTTCCCAGGTTGCAGAGAGTTGTGTATGGGTTGTGCGACAAGTCCTAATGGATGTAAACAACTGATAGAGGGAATTCTAAGTCTGATGACTGAAGGGATTTTATAGTTTAGCCGGAGGGCCGAATGTGGATCAGGAGAGGTAATGCTGAAGCAAGATGATGAGGTTGTCACCATCACCATCCCTCGCCAGACGATAACTATTTCTGCACCCAGGCCACCTATGATTACCATCACCAAAGCTGGGCCGATGCCTTTCGAAAGCACCAATGTTGTACCGTGGCATTATGGGGCTGAAGTCTACTGCAACGGATAGAAGTTGGAGCTAGAACCGTTTGGGTCGTCTATGGAAAACCTTGCGAGAATCAGCAGAATCACTCGCAGTGGGAGAGTGTTTGCACCACCTGAGGTCGTGACAGACAAAGCGGACAAAGCTGATGCAACTGATAAAGGGAAAAGTAAAGTCGTTGAAGAGATCCCTCGCGGGGTAGAAAAAGACTTACTCGTTAAAGACGCTGAGTAATTTATGAGGTTGATCAAAAAGAGTGACTACAAGATCGTGGATCATCTCCATCAGACACCCTCGAAGATTTCCATCCTGAATCTGTTGCTGTGTTCTGAAGCACACCGCAACGCGCTGCTGAAGGTGTTGAACGCCGCATATGTACCGCAGGAAATATCGGTAAACCAGCTAGAAGAGGTCGTAGCCCACGTAAATGCTGGAAATGGGTTAGGGTTCACTGACCTAGAGTTGACGCCGAAAGGGAGGAATCACAATAGCGCTCTGCACATCTCGATAGAGTGTAGGGGAACGATTATGTCCCACGTGTTGGTAGACACAGGGTCATCGCTCAATGTTCTTCCGAAGAAGGCATTAATGAAGTTGGATACTCGCGGAGTCATTTGCACATCCAGTGATCTGGTTGTGAAAGCGTTCGATGGAACCAAACGCCATGTTTTCGGGGAGGTGACGTTGCCAATCCAAGTCGGGCCGGAAACATTCGACGCGATCTTCTACATTATGGACATCATGCCTGCCTACAGCTGTCTCTTGGGTCGGCCATGGATCCACTCGGCGGGTGCCGTAACCTCCACATTGCACCAGAAACTCAAGTATGTTGTCGGAGGTAGCATCGTGACCGTTTGCGGCGAGGAAGACATAATGGTGAGCCATTTATCGTCCTTCAAGTATGTTGAGATGGATGGGGAAATCCACGAAACCCTATGCCAAGCGTTCAAAGCTGTTAAAGTCAAGGACGTAGCTCCTGTAGTCACTGAGAAGCCAGAGATGACTCTCTCTTCATTCAAGGAAGCCCGGGCCGTTGTGCAAGCCGGATCTACCCCAGGCTGGGGGCGAATTTTGGAGATACCTAACAAGCAAGACAAGTTTGGGTTGGGATATTCTCCTGGAGCTGAAGCCTCCTCTTCTAGCAGTGCGTCACGAGGTAAAGGGCCGATCCAGTTTACCAGTGGCGGGGTGATATTTGAAAGCGTCAATGCAGTGTCTGAAGACAGCGGAGATAGCGACTGTGACCTAGACTCTTGGATCCAGCCAAGCAAGCCAGGCGAGAGCCTCAACAATTGGTCCGTCAAGGATATCATCCAGATGACAAGCGAAGAGTAATGATTTACTTTTTCCAATCATTGTACAACCCTATGTCCTACCCGGGGCATAGCGGTTTTATTGTCAGGGCCTGATTTGATTATGTACATGCATTTTATCAATAAATCAAAAGTCGTTTTTCTTCGTATTCAAATGTTGTGATCTCTGTTATTCCTATTTTATATTTGTTTTGAAAAACAATAAAATGGCAATGGGGTTTGTGCTAACCTGCATATCCTTGTTTTAAGCTTAACCCTTGTTATTGCAGGATCCACATAACAGATGGCATCGACTCTGGACCTTCTACGGCTCACTTCGACTTCGATTGCCCGACCTATCAAGCCGAAGAAGAGATTGATGAAGACGAAGACCTTCCCAAAGAGTTGGCCCGCTTGTTGAAACAAGAAGAGAAAGTTATTCTGCCTCATGAAGAGGAGATCGAGATTGTGAATTTGGGTTTTGAAGAACTTGTCAGGAACGTCAGGATAGGGGCTGCATTGCAGAGTGATGTCAAGCAGAGATTGGTCGAGATGCTAAGAGAATATAGTGACGTCTTTGCTTGGTCATACAAAGATATGCCTGGACTTGACACTGACATCGTGGTCCACCACTTGCCGCTGCGAGAAGATTGTCCTCCCGTTAAGCAGAAGCTTAGGAGGACGCGACCAAATATGGCCGTTAAGATCAAAGAAGAAGTGCAAAAGCAGCTTGATGCTGGCTTCTTAGCGGTCACTACCTACCCTCCGTGGGTCGCCAACATAGTGCCTGTACCGAAGAAGGACGGTAAGGTACGAATGTGCGTCGATTATCGGGATTTGAATAGGGAGAGCCCTAAAGATGATTTCCCGCTGCCTCGTATTGATGTGTTGGTCGACAATACAGCTCAGTTCTCCGTGTTTTCGTTCATGGATGGCTTCTCCGGCTACAACCAGATCAAGATGGCGCTGGAGGACATGGAGAAAACAACGTTTATCACACCTTGGGGAACATTTTGCTATAAGGTAATACCTTTCGGTCGGAAGAACGCAGGGGCCACTTACCAACGAGCTATGGTTACTTTGTTTCATGACATGATTCATCATGAGATTGAAGTCTATGTTGATGACATGATTGCGAAGTCCCAAACGGAGGAGGGACATCTGGTCAATGTGCTGAAGCGTTTTGAGAGGCTTAGGAAGTTCAGGTTGAGGCTGAATCCTAACAAGTGTACTTTCGGAGTATGGTCCAGAAAGCTACTGGGGTTTATCGTGAGCGAAAGAGGCATCGAGGTTGATCCTGCGAAGATTAAAGCGATACAAGAAATGCCAGTGCCAAAAACAGAAAAAGAAGTTTGTGGTTTCCTGGGCAGAATAAACTACATTGCAAGGTTTATTTCTCAGCTCACGGCCACATGTGAACCGATGTTCAAACTGTTAAAGAAAGATCAGGCGATTATCTGGAACGAGGATTTCCAGAAGGCATTCGATAAGATAAAACAATATCAGCAGGAACCTCCAATCTTGATACCCCCAGTGGCTGGACGACCTTTAATCATGTACTTGACAGTTCTTGAGAATAGTATGGGATGTGTTCTCGGTCAGCACGACGAGACGGGCAGAAAGGAGCATGCCATTTACTACTTGAGTAAAAATTTCACGGACTGTGAATCTCGTTACTCGATGCTGGAGAAAACGTGTTGTGCACTAGCCTGGGCTGCTAAACATTTACGACAGTACATGCTCAATCACACGACCATGCTAATTTCGAAGATGGATCCGATCAAGTACGTCTTCGAGAAGCAAGCGCTTTCGGGCAGGATTGCCAGGTGGCAAATGGTGTTGACGGAATATGACATTCAATACGTTTCCCAAAAGGCCATCAAGGGAAGCGTATTGTCTGAATACCTCGCCGAACAGCCGATCGAAGATTATCAGCCGATGAAATTTGAATTCCCTGATGAGGATATCATGTTTCTTAAAGCGAAAGATTGCGATGAACCGTTGCCCGACGAGGGGCCAGATAGGAAATCCCAGTGGAAATTGATATTTGATGGGGCGGTTAATTCCTACGTGTTGCGGTGGAAATAGGATATCAAACTATTAATGAGTTTGAATCACAATTCAATTCACAACCGCTCTTTGATTTATCCGAAGGAAAAGGTCAAAAGAGGGAAAACCTATTTTGCATCGTAAACACAATGCGGGGAAGGATCTAGGGTTCGGGGGTTGGTTAAAATTAGGGAAGGTATTAGCACCCTAAACTTCCGTAGTACTCTACGGGAACCTTTTGTTCAGATGTTTACTATTTGCTTTATTTATTTGCTTAAGGTATATGTACAAAGGATTAAAAGTGAGAAAATAAACCTAAGGGGTTAGTTCTAAGTTTACTCGGCAAGACATCGCATCTTGTGCCTACGTATCCTTACGGGAGTGGAATCAGAGTAATCGTAGTTCCCCTCAAAAGGGAGGTTAGAGACTTCTTGACAGTGGTCAAGGTCTCAAGGGGAATAAACGCATCTTAAGGACACGCTTACGCGGAGTGTAGAAACTCCAAATCTCTACGTTGAAATGTTAAGTTGTAATTAGGGTTAAATTAGGTTAGGGATTCCACGGCGGGAAACCCTAAAATGAGCGCGGCGGCTCTTTGACCTAAAACTAGGATAAATTTGTAATCTTGCCTGCGGCGAGGCATTTGTGAAATTTAGGGTTTGTGAGGTTGTAAGGGTTTGAAGTTGAGGACTATTGGCGCGGCGACCAAAAGCTAGACCTAATTCCTTCGGAGGTGCGTGCAATGTGACAAAATAATAGTAATGACAGTGTGAGAAATCATACATCAGCGGAAATTTAAATGCGGAAACGTAAATGCGATTGTCAAGATTCGCAAGGTTACAGAGGAAGAACAGTTACAACAATATGATACAATTCAATTTTAAGAACGCGAACATAAAGAAACAACATGGTAAGCTGCACAGTGAACGAACTAGGTTAGTAAACACAATTATGAAAACAGAAGCATGAAGCTATGGGACATTTTTTTGTGGTTTCTTATTTTATGAGAAGTTTAATATGAATCTAAGCTTAATTTTTTTTACTTGATAATGAATAAATAAAAAAAAAGATCTTAATCTTTAAAAAATATTTTCTCTTGGTTTTAAAAAATATATTGACTCTAATTATTAAAAAAAATGTTTTAATTTTAATATTTTAAAGTGTTTTAATTTTAATATTTTAAAAAAATGTTTTTGATTTTTATACTTAAAAAAGGTTTTTGATTTTTAATATTTAAAAAAAAATTCAATTTTACTATTTAAAAAACAACCTAAATATTTTTTTTTTTAATTTGATAATTTAATTAAAAAAAAGAAAAAGAAAGTAAAAAAATAAAAGGGTTGGGCCGGTCATTACCTCCGGACCCAACCCGGTTGAGGTGATTGTAATCACAAGATCATTTTAGGGTTTCAGAACCCTTTGGTTTTTCGCAGCGCCGTTTACACTTCATTCTTCTTCTCTCTCGCCGCGATTCTCTCTGATCTTCCTTATTCCTGAAACAAGACATGAAATCTGTGATGAAAAACATCCCATGGCTTACATTTAAAGTGGAACCGGCCGATGATGAAGAGATTCTGAGGCTGAGGCGGTTGATTGCTCGTCGTTTGGTTAAACGGCGCCGGCGGTCCTTCGCGTGAACGAGTTGAAGTCTCGTGATGGTTTTGGTGGAAAACTTCTCCTTCTTCTGACGTCGCGGTCGTTAGGGTTTCTCGTTCAGTGATTTTTCTTGGCCCTCTTCCCCTTTTTTTCTTCTACGAGGTGATGTTGTCCTTTTATAATCTCTCCTTTTGGGCTTTTGTTGGGTTTTTTTTACGTTACTGAGATATGATTCTGATTGAAATTGATTTGATTTGATTTCTGTTATCTTTTCTGGTGGGATTCGAAACTGAGATTGGATTTGATATCGATTCTGGTGTTATTTTGCAGATGTGGATTTGTTCTATTGTGATTCTGATTTGATTTCTGTTATCTTTTCTGGTAGGATTTGGATCAATTGACCTCAACCGAATTTTGTTTCGATCCTCTTTTCAGATACAGATATCCAGTCTTTGGGTTTCGATTAATTTGTTTTGGAGCCATCAAAACTTGCTCTAGATTTGGGCATTTGCTGTGAGCTGACATGAACTGATTTCATTCTCTTCGACTTCCTGAGTTGAAGCTGATAGTGAATTGGCCGTGATGGATGACAACTGAGCCTTACTTTTTGGTGACTTTCATTTACGGTTGGGATCAATATGACTGGCAAAGTTTCAATGAGCAGGTCTTTAGTTTTTGACATGATTTTGAACTGAATTGAGCTGGCTTTGTTATTTGTAAATTGAACCTGCTCTTCCCTGTTTGACTTGCTTCAAATTTTCCCAATCAGTTCCACGCTGTTTATGATTTTCCTTGCCTATTTTTGCTTTTTCGAACATGAAGCTTGATTTTTCTGTGATGTTTATGAATTCGGATAGTGCAGTTCAGTTTTAGTATCCAGCTTTGTCTTCTGATATGGATTTCGATCTGATGCTGCTACTGATATCCAGTTGTGGACTTTTGTGATTCGCCTGTTGATATGGATTGATCTGTTCTGATAAATCTGGTTTTACTGATATAATCCATTTTGACTTGTGATGAGTTTCGCGTTTATTTGGGAAGTACACTGATTTTCTCTCTTCTGCTTTCAGGTGCAAATAAGTTCGGAGGCTGCCGGTCTCGTGCCATTGGCGAGAAAGGACATAATGGTGATGACGACTTAATAGTCTGAGCCACATTGGGTTGTCGGATGTAGTTGCCTTGCGAGTTGCCTTATTTCGATTTTCGATGCTCGGTAGGGAGTTTGATAATGGCCATGGCCATAGTCCTCCTGGCTGCTCGAGTCTCGTGCCCGATGATGAGTTGAGCTGAGGGCCGGAGTTAAATTTCACTCTCCTTTAGATTATCAGTCCTGTAGTTCATTTATTAATAAAATGCCTTGATTTTCTATTTCCCTAAAACATCATGCCAATGCCTGATTTACCAGTTTTACGCACGCAGAGACAAAGACTTGCTGCTGGCTGATGATTGCATCCTTCATCATAAATGCAAGTCAGGAAGACATGCTCAAAGCCGTGTCGATAGCAGTTGGAGCTGCATCTTTGTGAGTTGCCACTTGGTCACATCTCTCAAGTTTACTCGCCTGGTGTATCATACAATTGCAGGACGTTGCCGAATTTGAAAAAGGTGTAACAGTTTTGCTTCGCTAATTTGACCTGTTATGCCTGTTATGCTGTTATTGTTGTTGACTAATCTTGGCTGTTTGTGATTTATGCCCAATGTAGGTTGTACGCTGTAGTTGTGGCTTATGCAGTTGGCGGGGGTCTGCATTCATACATTCAATTTACGCACTGATCATTGGGAAAGTCTGCTCCAAAAGCTGCAGATTTCCAGCATTGGATAGCATTCCATTGATGGGAGTTTTCATGTTTCTTTCCATACTGGTGTTGGGCTGATTGGGGAATAGACCCGTTTGTCTGGTGCGCTTTGGATGCTGGCTGTTGCCAATTTGTGCGTAAGGCATTGTGCCCGCTCACTAACTTTCTTAGTGCAGAACATGGTTATCAGTTGGGTGTGCAATGCACATATGTCTTGCTGTATAGGATCCTTGCCTTCTTTAATGCAGGCCTGATAAGCTACCTGCTGTCATGAAAATGTTAACTGTTGTTGCTGATACTGCGACATTACTTGCTTGCAAATACTGGCTTGCAGATATGTAGCTTATGTGCTGATACTGCTTGCGAATAATGATGCTATTTGCTAACTGTTTATTGTGTTAGTGATGATGTTATGCTTGTAGGTGATGGAGAAATGGTTCAGATTTTAGTTCGGTTTGGTTATCAGTTTGGAGAATTTACTTGATGAGATGATGCCTAGTATTGAATCCAAAGTCGCGTGAATCCTCTTTCGGCCCAAAACTTCTTTTATCTCTTTCTCTCTCGGTCACCTATTAAGATAAGAGCGAAACTACCTGATTTGATGCCAATGGCATGGACCGGTAACGGGAGTAGGATGCGGCTTCGGTTGTGCCCTCCCGGCACTCGATGATGACAATTGTTCTGAGAGTGTCAAACAACCTCTAACACTTTTCCATTCTGTGTTGTATTGTTTTGACGTGCAGGTTGGTCGAGGACTCGTGGAGAAGCTCAAGGACAGCATGAAGGCATTTAGGAACTTTTAGGATTTAGGATTTATTGTAAATGAAACTCTTGTAAACCAAATTCGAATTCACTTTATCAATTTGTAAACTATAAATATTTATGAAATGAAATTCAACAAATATTCACATTTACTTTCTCTCTTGTAAATTCAGAGTATCCATGAATAATAATTCAGAATTATTTAAGTTCCTTCTTGAGTTGTAACTTATAAGTACTTATGAACACAAAGTTCAAAAATATTTAAAACTTATTTCTCCTTTGCCTTTTATAAATGATACCCCGCCATATGATTATATCCAAACAAATTCAAATTAAAATCTCGTTGATCACATCTCTTCTCAAAATAGCCTTAACAGTATCCACTTCTTTTTCAACCCAACTTCATTTTACTAAGAGGAAACAAAACTGTTTCAGAAATGTTTCAATATCAAACAAGACGCGACCCCGAGTCCAATCATATTTCTGACAAAACAAACCGGCACCTTGACCCAATTGGCAAATAAGTGCCTCAGAACGTAATAACAGCCCTTTTTCAAAGAATTGGTAGAATTTGTGTAAAATGACCAAAATACCCCTGAGACCCAATCTGCAAAACAAAAAACCTTCATAACTTGTTAGTGGTTAGCAAATGTACATATGAGATGATATGCGAAATGACTGACTAAATATAAGGGTAAAATTTGGGGTATTACAGTTGCCCCTATTTAAATAGCTACACCGGACGATTTGAGTGACAGAGACTCGAGGAATCGTGGTGGAGGGATTTAAATATAGATAACCGAAAATTTTGCCCTTATATGCGACGATATGCAATGCTATGGACAAAACTGGAATGACTTAATACAGATGATGCCATGAATATGATATGCTGCGTATGCTGGAATAATGAATGCGAAAATGCTGACAAACATGACGACACCGAGACAGACGCCACGAGAAGAACGCACTGGGGAAAATGGCGCGCTGAGATACAGCACAACACTGGGGGACTCTAAAAAATGATAGTCAACTGGTGCGAATGACCAATTGTCACATTTAGAAAAAGAACGAGATCCTCGAATGGAGATGGTACCTATGAGACGGCCTCCACTGGGGGATCTAAAAATAAAACTGGAGCCCGTACGATGGTAAGATTGATTACAGAATGCTGGAGCATTGAGCAAAGAATAACATCCAAGCTTCTGTGAACTATCTCTTGTGACAGGATCAAACGAACTTCTCGGAAATCCGTAAAAGACCGACTGCATGCCCAAGATAAATGGACTTTAATGGGAAACGCCCTGATAAGCTTCTCGAGGGAGAACTGTCATTTATCGTTGGAAGGGATTTATGCGCAAAAATGGATAAGCACTCAAATAGAGAGGCTGCTGCTTATCTGATAAATAAATCTTATCGCATTTTAAGGTCGGCGCCTGGAATACGATTTTGATTCTTCTCTTACCGAGGGATACGTAAACTTCTTCATGTTTCAAGATCGTGCTCTCCTGAACATAAAAAGGATAAACTGAACTTCCTCATACTTCAGAATCGTGCTCTCCTGAATATGATTTGGCTCTTTCTTGTAAATGAAATTTTTCATAATTCAGAATCGTGCTCTCCTGAATATGAAAAGAGCTAATTGAACTTCCTCATAACTCAGAATCGTGCTCTCCTGAATATGATTCGGATAAAGGGTAAATGAAAATCTCCATATTTCAGAATCGTATTCTCCTGAATATGAAAAGGGCTGACTGAACTTTCTCATACTTCAGAATCGTGCTCTCCTGAATATGAAACTGGATGACTGAATACGCTCATACTTCAGAATCGTGCTCTCCTGAATATGAAACTGGATGACTGAAATTTTCTCATTTTTCAGAATCGTGCTCTCCTGAAAAACGGCCAACTGAACTTCCTCATAACTCAGAATCGTGCTCTCCTGAATATGATTCCGCTCCTTCTTTTACTAAAGGATAAATGAACTTCTTCATGCTCAGAATCGGGCTCTCCTGAATACGATTTGGTTCAAACCTCAAGACGGCAGGTAAATGGAAGCCCAACTGCTCCATGGAGATGGCCATTTGCTGCGAGTCATAATGAGGATAGGATCGATTTCTTAGGTGAGAAATGTCGTATGTTGATGCTGTAAAATGTAAAGTGTAAAGGGTTGTAACATGCAGGATTGCAAAGTGTTGTACTGATATATTTTCCGGCGTGAACTGGCGTGTATCTGTAAATGATTGTAGTTGATTTTCTTGAAAGATAGTGCAAAATAAATGCACGTCCGGGTACATTGATAAACTTCTCAAGCGAGATAGTCGCGTATCTGTCCATGGTATGGTGAAAAATTTTTAGATGGTGCAAAATAAATGCACATCCGGTTGGGCTTGACTACCGACATGGCTGAGATTCAATCTAGGATCGAGCTAGAAAGAAGACTGGTAATCAAGACTCCATCGAGGGAATGATCTCGAAGGGTAAATATCTTATCCTGGTGAGGAAAGATAGCTGAAGTAACCGTCATCCACGAGGATCGAACTCTGTGGGGAAACTTGGAAACACATATGTATTTTATGTTTAGGGCTGACAATCTATTTGGAGAGAATGGACGAACCCAGTTACTCGGCGGTAACGACCAATGATAGAGACGTAATGAACCTGTGAATGCTAACGCATATGTGAATGTATGTTAATGTCTATGTATGTAGTTAAATATGCAAGATGTTATGAAATGAGTATGTAATGAGTATGTGAAATGAATATATGACATAGGCATGTGATGCTTATGCCCCTGCGTATGCTGACGAAACAGACTAGAGACGGGACGAGAGATGAAATAAACATCTCGACGGAAATACCCTGCGTTCTCTGCAACCAATACGTCAATCATGGGCAAGAAAGATCAATGGTAGAACCAAGTCTGGTTTTAAAGTTCTGAATTCTCTGGGGAGAAGATAATCTGCTCGGGCGTACAGTATCACGTCCTCACATGGGGAGCAGAAAACCTGAGGGACACTTTTAAGTTACCCCAAGAAGAAGTTGTCAGCTTATAGTCTCTCTGGGGACTACCACTGGGCAATGGTTTGAAAGTGTTTCTGCAATAATGACATTTCCGGGGAATGAAGAGACCCTTTCGGAATTTCCATTAGTCAAAGTAATTTACTACATTTCAAATTTGGTTTGTTTTTTTTTTTTGAAGAACAGTTTTGAAAAATCTACAATGCACCTTTCATTTTCAAATTTTTAAGAATAAACGCATTTTGCATAACAATAGAAAATAAGGAGCAATGCACCAAGGAATGTAAGTAACGAGATGGTATCTTTTATTAAAGGGTGGCTGCTTGCTGAAGGCATAGCTCCACAGATGATTACATTTTGAAATTGGCAACATGGGAAACGGTTACATTGAATCCAATGATACCTACTGACACTAATAACTAAGACTAATCCAGAATCCTGCTTCGGGCCAGGATGAAAGAACTGAAACATGGCTCTCATGCGGAAAGTGTGTTTGAGATAATCAGTGTCTTCTGATGCAATGAAATGCCTTTGTCCCTAACTTTTGCCTGGACCGCCCTTTCGGGTTTTCAATCCACCGGGACGCTCTTTTTTGCCTAAGCCGCCCTTTCGGGTTTTCAACTTAGCGAGCTTTTTATTATTATTATTTTTTTCATCCCTTACTTTTGCCTAAGTCGCCCTTTGAAGGTTTTCGACTTAGCGGGTTTTTAGGCATAATATTTTCGGACTGCATCAGAATTCACGGGATGTGCTAGTTCTTCACCGTCCATTGTCGTAAGTATTAGAGACCCTCCGGAGAAGACAGTCTTTACAACGAATGGGCCTTCGTAATTGGGCATCCACTTTCCACGCATATCTTTATGTACTGGCAAGATCTTTTTGAGTACGAGCTCTCCTTGACGGAACTCACGGATACGAATCTTCCTATCAAATGCTCTTTTCATCCGTTTCTGATATAATTGCCCATGGCACATGGCTGTCAAGCGCTTCTCGTCAATGAGATTCAACTGATCCAATCTGTCTTGAACCCACTCAGCTTCCTCAAGTTCAGCTTCCATTAACACTCTTAGCGAAGGTATCTCTACTTCGACGGGGAGCACGGCGTCCATTCCATACACCAATGAGAAAGGTGTTTCCCCTGTCGAAGTTCTTACTGATGTTCTGTATCCATGCAAAGCAAACGGTAACATCTCATGCCAATCTTTGTAAGTCACAACCATCTTTTGCAGGATCTTCTTGATATTCTTATTCGCAGCTTCAACGGCCCCATTCATCTTAGGACGGTACGGAGAAGAATTGTGGTGAGTGATCTTGAAGTTGTCACACAGCTCTTTCATAGTCTTATTATTCAGATTGGTGCCATTGTCAGTTATTATCCGGCTTGGGACTCCATAACGGCAGATGATTTCTTTCCTGATGAAGCGGGCAACCACTTGCTTGGTCACGTTGGCGTAGGAGGCAGCCTCTACCCACTTGGTGAAATAATCTATAGCAACGAGGATAAAACGATGTCCATTAGAAGCTTTCGGCTCAATTGCCCCAATCATGTCAATGCCCCACATAGAGAACGGCCATGGTGAAGACAAAACATTCAACGGTGACGGAGGTACATGCATTTTATCAGCATAAATTTGGCACTTATGGCATTTTCTAGCGTATTGGATGCAGTCGGCTTCCATGGTTAACCAGTAATACCCGGCCCTTAACATCTTCTTGGACATAGCATAACCATTGGCATGGGTTCCGAAGGTCCCCTCATGAATTTCCTGCAGTAACATGTCCGCTTCCTGTTTATCAACACATCTGAGCAGGACCATGTTGTGATTTCTCTTGTACAACACACCATTACTGATAAAGAATTTGGACGCCAGTCTTCTCAATGTCTTTTTGTCCAGACCAGTAGCACCATCGGGATACTCCTGCTTGACGAGATAGTTCTTGATATCGTGAAACCAAGGCTTTTCATCCACCTCAACTTCTTCGACCATCTGACAATAAGCGGGCTCAACTTTGCGCTCAATATGGATAAGAGGTGCTTCATTAACGAATTTAACTTTCCACATGGATGCTAACATGGCTAAAGCATCGGCTACGTGATTCTCGGATCTAGGAACATGCTCGAACTCTATCTCATCAAAATACTTGATCAGCTCAATAATGTAGTCCTTATAAGGGATCAGCTTCTCATTCTTCGTTTCCCATTTGCCTTGTACCTGGTAGATAACCAAGGCTGAGTCACCACTTACTTTAAGAAGTTTGATTCGGAGGTGGATCGCTGCTTCGAGGCCGAGGATACACGCTTCATACTCTGCGACGTTATTAGTACACTCAAAGTCCAACCTTGCTGTAAATGGAGTAAATCCACCCTTTGGGTTCATCAAAACGGCGCCTATACCACGCCCATTGAAATTTGAGGAACCATCAAACATCATCTTCCACCAAAGACCTGGTTCTGGACCTTCGCTCGGATCTGGCTCTTCGCAATCTCTTTTAATCAACAAAATATCTTCATCAGGAAAATCGAGCTTAAGAGGCTCATAATCTTCAACTGGCTGGTCTGCAAGATAATCGGATAAAATACTACCCTTAATCGCTTTCTGGGGTACATACTGGATGTCATATTCGGATAACAACATGTGCCAACGGGCTAGCCTCCCGGTTTGAGCAGGTTTTTCAAAAATATACTTGATCGGATCCATTTTAGAAATCAATAACGTGGTATGACAGACCATATACTGCCGAAGGCGCTTAGCGGCCCATGCCAATGCACAACAAGTTTTCTCTAATGGCGAGTATCTGTTTTCGCAATCGGTAAACTTCTTGCTCAGGTAATAAATCGCATGTTCCTTTTTCCCGGTCTCATCATGTTGTCCAAGCACACAACCCATAGACTTCTCGAGAACAGTAAGGTACATAAACAACGGTCTTCCAGGTACGGGCGGGATCAGAATAGGGGGATCTTGCAAATAACCCTTAATCTTCTCAAACGCTTTTTGACAATCAGGGTTCCACTCAACTGTCTGCCCCTTGCAAAGCAACTTGAATATCGGCTCACAAGTAGCGGTCATATTAAAGATAAACCTGGAAATGTAATTCAGACGTCCCAGAAAACCCCTAACTTGCGTCTCGGTTCGCGGAGCCGGCATATCTTGAATGGCTCGGACTTTGTCAGGATCTACCTCAATCCCTCGCTGGCTAACAATGAAACCAAGCAGTTTTCCAGATCTGACACCGAAGGTACATTTTGCAGGATTCAATTTCAACTTATATTTCCTGAGTCGTTCAAACAATTTCACCAAATGGTCTAGATGCTCCTCTTCACTCTGAGATTTGGCTATCATATCGTCCACATACACCTCAATTTCTTTGTGCATCATATCATGAAAAAGAGTGGTCATAGCACGTTGGTAAGTTGCCCCTGCATTCTTTAAACCGAAGGGCATGACTTTGTAGCAGAAGGTTCCCCAAGGAGTAATGAAAGTAGTCTTCTCTCGATCGTCGGGATCCATCTTGATCTGATTATAGCCAGAGAAACCATCCATAAATGAGAACAACGCAAAACTGGCTGTATTGTCTACCAGTGTGTCAATATGTGGCAGTGGGAAGTCGTCCTTTGGACTTTCTTTGTTCAGATCCCTGTAGTCTACACACATTCTAACTTTACCGTCCTTCTTAGGTACCGGCACAATGTTGGCAACCCAATCTGGATATTTTGCGACTGCCAAGAAACCTGCATCCAACTGCTTTTTAACCTCATCTCGAATCTTCAAAGCCATGTCGGGTCTCGTTCTTCGAAGCTTTTGTTTGATAGGCGGACAATCTGGCTTAAGCAGCAACTTGTGAACAACAATATCCGTGTCTAGGCCCGGCATATCTTGATACGACCACGCAAACACATCGATATACTCTTTTAACAACTCAATCAACCTCGGCCTAATCTCCGTCCCAAGCATTGCACCAATCTTGACCTCTTTCTTGCTCTCATCTGTACCGAGATTAATTAGGTCCACCTGCTCTTTATGCGGTTGAAGCTCTGTGTACTCGTACTCAATCAATCTTGTCAGTTCCGTGGGTACTTCAAAATCTTCTTCACCCTCGTCCTCAGCTTGATTGATGGGTGCATCCCAGCCAGGAGTGTCAGTAAGGTCATTGGATCCAACAAGGTTTACGATATCTCTGCATGATGGAAGGCTTACTTAATTAAAATGCTCGAAGACATGTAAGAAGGAAATGCTGTTTTTTATTATTATTTTTTGGAAGAAAGGTTGCCAATTTCATTTTTAAAAGTGAAAACGAAAAACGCAAATGAAACAAAGTGGAATTGAACAAAACGCTTTTATTAATATCTTTTTAGAAATGAAAGGTGGCCCGACAAAACGACCCTATAGCCTTGGGCAGAGCTACGGATTTTTACTTGAAAATGTAAATGAGAAAAAAAAAACAATTACTTTGACAAGGGAAAAATAACAGGGATCTCTACGGCCTCCCAGTTGTTCAAAACTGCATCACCCTTAAACACCAGGTTGCTCAGCTCTTCATTTCCTTCACAGTCGCTGATGGCATTGACTTGGAAGCCTCCGCTGACAAATACCTCTTGGATAACCTTCGGACGCCCTTCGACGATTGTGGCAGCTCCATTCTGAGTTGGCTTGTAACCTAACCCAGAGCGATCAGTCTTGGTCTTGACATCAATTACCTCTCCCCAACCTTCAGGAATGCCCCTGTCAATTGTTGATTTGGTACTCTTCAGAGATGCAAAAGATGGATTACCCTTACCCACTGTCTCTTCGACCTCCAGCAGAACAGCATTGGCGATTTCAAGTGCTTGAAAGGAAATGTCTAAAGCATTCTCGTCGGCCTCGATGTAACGGAAAGAAGACAGGTTACTGACCATCAGATCTTCCTCACCGTGTATAATAACCAACTTTCCATCGATCACGAATTTCATCCTTTGATGTAACGTTGAGGTCACTGCCCCAGCGGCATGAATCCACGGCCTTCCGAGTAAACAACTGTAATTGGGATTAATGTCCATGACTTGAAACGTGATATTAAAAATTTGCGGACCAATCAGGATAGGAAGCTCAACCTCCCCCATTATTGACCGACGAGAGCCATCGAAAGCCTTGACAACCAAAGGAGTAGGTTTCAACACAGTCTCTTTACAAGCCAACTTATCAAGAACCCTCTTGGGTAGAACATTCAGAGAAGAGCCGGTGTCCACTAGCACTCTCGCTAAATTGTCCTCTTGACATTTCACCGATATATGTAAAGCACGATTATGGTTCGGACCCTCCTTAGGTAACTCTTCATTGCTGAAACTGAGAGTGTTACAGGCGGTCAAATTGGCAATCACACTATCAAACCGACTGGTGCTAATATCTTGATCCACATGTGCTTGAGTCAAAACCTTCTGCAAGGCCATCCTATGAGCGGGTGAATTCATTAACAGAGATAGAATTGAAATCTTGGAAGGAGTCTGATGAAGTTGATCAATAACTTTATAGTCACTTTTCTTGATGATCCTCAAAAATTCGGCATCTTCATCATTCGTGACGGCTCCCTTACCTTTGTCTTTGGCAGGCACAGGGATATTAGTGGTCTCCTTAGGTGGATCCTTATTAGGATGGGGAGTGTACACACGGCCACTGCGAGTCATCTTGCTTGCCTCTGCGATATTGGTCACAGTGTCCTTAACCTCTCCCTTTGGAATAATCTTCCCAGACTCCTTGTCAATCATCGTCACGTCATATTTCCAAAGCACAGCTTTAGGATCACTGAAAGGAAACGGACTCGGTCTTCGAATAACTATAGGCTTAGGCTGATTCACTTCAGGGATATACGACCTCGGTATATCGAACACGAGGTTGGCGGAGCCTGCCCCTGATAAATTAAACACTGGTACCTTACTCTTTGATTCAGGCTGATGGAAGACAGGCTCAATCACAGCGACTACATCCTTCTTGGCTTGGCTTGTCACTTGTAAAACACCCTCATTAATTAGCCTCTGAACATCATTCTGAACCAACACACAACCCTTGCTACTGGCTTCACAACTTGCGCATGCAACGTGGGGAGTATCTACCAAACCGGCTTCAAACAGTTTCGAATGGAACATCTTAAGAGGAGTCTTAATCTGTTCGACATCAAGGGCATAACCATTCCCCGAATCAACACTAACGGCATTGACACTCTCATGGTTAGGAAAAGGGTTCTTCTTAACATTTGGTTGAGGATCTTCAAATGTCAAAATCTTCTTTTCCAATAAATCTCTGACAATATTCTTGAGAGCATAACAATTTTCCAGATCGTGACCAGGCGCACCCTCATGAAATAAACAATGAGCGGCGGCGTTGTAATTGGCGGGAAGAGGATTAGGAGGCGGACCCAAAGCCCGAGTAGTGATGAGACCCTGCTTGACCAAAGAGGGATACAACTCGGTAAAAGTCATCGGGATCGGCGGACAAGGTTTATACGTTCTTCTGTTCGGCATATTCTGGCGAGGAGCCGGACTCTTTGGCTGTTGAGGAGCAGGAGTATTAGGCGCCTGTAGGTAGTTGACAGGAGGCGGATAAACAGGAGGTTGTTGCATAGGTTGATACATAGGAACCTGTTGATTGAAAGAAGGTGTAATAGCTGCCACATAGGGTTGTTGAGCATATTGGACTGGGTACCCTTGAGGTTGAGCATAACCTTGCGGATGTCGATAAAAGCGTTCCCTTGGTCTACCAGAGGATATAGCATTAGTCTCACTCTCCTTCTTTTTCTAGGAGCTATACGGAGGTTTCTTCGACTGATCCTTAGAAGCACCATGATTATTTGTCATTTTACCACTCTTCATACCCAATTCAATCTTGACACCCACAGCAACGATGTCGGAGAAATTTGAAGTCACACTACCCACCATTCTCTCGTAAAATTCTAGACGGACTGTGTCGACAAACCAATCAGCTAACTCTTTCTCGGTCAAAGGGGGTTCTACCTGCGAAGCAGTCTCTCTCCACCTTTGAGCATACTCTTTGAATGACTCAGAATTCTTTTGCGACATACTCAACAACTGTCTTCTGTCAGGAGCCAGATCCATATTGTACTTGTAGTGTTTGATGAAAGCGTCAGATAAATCTTGAAAGCTCTTAACGCGGGATTGGTCCAAAGTTAAATACCACTTGGAAGAAGCACCCTTCAAACTGTCTTGGAAGCAATGAACCATCAGTTTATCATTCTCAACATGGGCAGCCATTTTGCGATAATACATGATCAGATGACTCTTAGGACAGGTGGCACCTTCATAGCGATCGAAGTTCGGAGTTTTGAACTTCGGGGGAATAACCAAACCTGAGACCAAACAAACATCTCTTGCAGCAGTCCCAAAAATTTGATCACCCTCTACCTTTTTCAATCTCTGGACGATAGTGTTTACTTCCTCACGAAGCTTATCATGTTTCTCATAACCCTCAACATTCTCATCAAGATTATCAAAAACTGTCTCATTGAAGTACGGTTGCGCACGAGTGTGTACAACAGGTGGTGCAAAGATAGGAGCCCCCCTAGAAACTTCAGAAAATAAAGGCACGGCTTGCTGAACAGGTTGATTAATCGGAACAGTGGCTTGAGGAGGCACAAAACCTGGAGCAAGACCATAAGGTGGGTCCCTTGCTACGGTCACACTTGGTGGAGGGTCCACAGTAACGCCGGTAATCTCAGAAACAACAGTGGGATGGGTATCCATCTTAGCATTCATGACATGTAACAATTCCATCATACGCCCCATACCCCCTCGAAGATCTTCAAGTTCATTGCTAAGGCGATCAATCTCTTTTGCCTGATCCTCCATTCTTTTCCGAGTTTGAGCTCTGGTGTTGTATTGGTGCCGAGAACTCAGGGTGACAAAACTGGAAGGTGAGAGAACCGAGTGTGAGAAATCGGGAGACACATGCAATGCAAAAATATGATGCTAAAATGTGAATGTAAATGAAGATTTCATGGAATTCAAAACATTTACTAATGTCGTGGGGTACCAAGGAAATCTTTTTCTTGTTTTTCATTTTATATATATATATATATTTTTTTTTATGGTATCCCGTGATATCCATAAATGATGTTTGAGCTCCATGAAATACAATGCAATGAGATGCTTTATGGATGCAATGCATGAAAACACACAAAGTCCTAGGTTAAAGGCTTGCATGAGGTTCAAAGGCAAGTACCCTCCCCTGAAGTTAGATGGTTCATCCTGTCCTACAAAAGTAACCAGGTTCTAAGGGATCTCAATATCATTGATCTTTCACCAGGGTGGTTGTTCAGAAGGCAACTTACTTGCCAACCAAAACCCTCCAAGTTTAAGATCTCAATGAGCGTAGTATCGAGTGTCAACCAACTTCAATCTGCACCAAAGCCGGTTACCTCACTACTTTCTAAAGGCCAAGATGAGTTAACTAGGGTTCTAAAAGTCAGTTAGTGCATTGACAACATATGGCAGCCTCAATATTATCCTCAACTTGACTTAAGGAATATAAGCACCAACCAAGAAGTCGCACTAACTATGGCCACCAGATCGACCGTATCGATATACGTCGTACAGTTTCCTTGGTCTATTGCCATTTACCTAAGGTACACTAGATCCGGGTTAGGACCTATCTCACAGCACAAGGAACAGTCCCACAATCAAAGCACAAATATATACATGCAAATGAATAATATCACAGATAGTAATAAATATGAACAAGTTAGGGATAACCCTCAAAAGTTAGAGTCCCCAGTGAAGTCGCCATTTTCTGTTGCGGTGGAAATAGGATATCAAACTATTAATGAGTTTGAATCACAATTCAATTCACAACCGCTCTTTGATTTATCCGAAGGAAAAGGTCAAAAGAGGGAAAACCTATTTTGCATCGTAAACACAATGCGGGGAAGGATCTAGGGTTCGGGGGTTGGTTAAGAATAGGGAAGGTATTAGCACCCTAAACTTCCGTAGTACTCTACGGGAACCTTTTGTTCAGATGTTTACTATTTGCTTTATTTATTTGCTTAAGGTATATGTACAAAGGATTAAAAGTGAGAAAATAAACCTAAGGGGTTAGTTCTAAGTTTACTCGGCAAGACATCGCATCTTGTGCCTACGTATCCTTACGGGAGTGGAATCAGAGTAATCGTAGTTCCCCTCAAAAGGGAGGTTAGAGACTTCTTGACAGTGGTCAAGGTCTCAAGGGGAATAAACGCATCTTAAGGACACGCTTACGCGGAGTGTAGAAACTCCAAATCTCTACGTTGAAATGTTAAGTTGTAATTAGGGTTAAATTAGGTTAGGGATTCCACGGCGGGAAACCCTAAAATGAGCGCGGCGGCTCTTTGACCTAAAACTAGGATAAATTTGTAATCTTGCTTGCGGCGAGGCATTTGTGAAATTTAGGGTTTGTGAGGTTGTAAGGGTTTGAAGTTGAGGACTATTGGCGCGGCGACCAAAAGCTAGACCTAATTCCTTCGGAGGTGCGTGCAATGTGACAAAATAATAGTAATGACAGTGTGAGAAATCATACATCAGCGGAAATTTAAATGCGGAAACGTAAATGCGATTGTCAAGATTCGCAAGGTTACAGAGGAAGAACAGTTACAACAATATGATACAATTCAATTTTAAGAACGCGAACATAAAGAAACAACATGGTAAGCTGCACAGTGAACGAACTAGGTTAGTAAACACAATTATGAAAACAGAAGCATGAAGCTATGGGACATTTTTTTGTGGTTTCTTATTTTATGAGAAGTTTAATATGAATCTAAGCTTAATTTTTTTTACTTGATAATGAATAAATAAAAAAAAGATCTTAATCTTTAAAAAATATTTTCTCTTGGTTTTAAAAAATATATTGACTCTAATTATTAAAAAAAATGTTTTAATTTTAATATTTTAAAGTGTTTTAATTTTAATATTTTAAAAAAATTTTTTTGATTTTTATACTTAAAAAATGTTTTTGATTTTTAATATTTAAAAAAAAATTCAATTTTACTATTTAAAAAACAACCTAAATATTTTTTTTTTAATTTGATAATTTAATTAAAAAAAAGAAAAAGAAAGTAAAAAAATAAAAGGGTTGGGCCGGTCATTACCTCCGGACCCAACCCGGTTGAGGTGATTGTAATCACAAGATCATTTTAGGGTTTCAGAACCCTTTGGTTTTTCGCAGCGCCGTTTACACTTCATTCTTCTTCTCTCTCGCCGCGATTCTCTCTGATCTTCCTTATTCCTGAAACAAGACATGAAATCTGTGATGAAAAACATCCCATGGCTTACATTTAAAGTGGAACCGGCCGATGATGAAGAGATTCTGAGGCTGAGGCGGTTGATTGCTCGTCGTTTGGTTAAATGGCGTCGGCGGTCCTTCGCGTGAACGAGTTGAAGTCTCGTGATGGTTTTGGTGGAAAACTTCTCCTTCTTCTGACGTCGCGGTCGTTAGGGTTTCTCATTCAATGATTTTTCTTGGCCCTCTTCCCCTTTTTTTCTTCTACGAGGTGATGTTGTCCTTTTATAATCTCTCCTTTTGGGCTTTTGTTGGGTTTTTTTTACGTTACTGAGATATGATTCTGATTGAAATTGATTTGATTTGATTTCTGTTATCTTTTCTGGTGGGATTCGAAACTGAGATTGGATTTGATATCGATTCTGGTGTTATTTTGCAGATGTGGATTTGTTCTATTGTGATTCTGATTTGATTTCTGTTATCTTTTCTGGTAGGATTTGGATCAATTGACCTCAACCGAATTTTGTTTCGATCCTCTTTTCAGATACAGATATCCAGTCTTTGGGTTTCGATTAATTTGTTTTGGAGCCATCAAAACTTGCTCTAGATTTGGGCATTTGCTGTGAGCTGACATGAACTGATTTCATTCTCTTCGACTTCCTGAGTTGAAGCTGATAGTGAATTAGCCGTGATGGATGACAACTGAGCCTTACTTTTTGGTGACTTTCATTTACGGTTGGGATCAATATGACTGGCAAAGTTTCAATGAGCAGGTCTTTAGTTTTTGACATGATTTTGAACTGAATTGAGCTGGCTTTGTTATTTGTAAATTGAACCTGCTCTTCCCTGTTTGACTTGCTTCAAATTTTCCCAATCAGTTCCACGCTGTTTATGATTTTCCTTGCCTATTTTTGCTTTTTCGAACATGAAGCTTGATTTTTCTGTGATGTTTATGAATTCGGATAGTGCAGTTCAGTTTTAGTATCCAGCTTTGTCTTCTGATACGGATTTCGATCTGATGCTGCTACTGATATCCAGTTGTGGACTTTTGTGATTCGCCTGTTGATATGGATTGATCTGTTCTGATAAATCTGGTTTTACTGATATAATCCATTTTGACTTGTGATGAGTTTCACGTTTATTTGGGAAGTACACTGATTTTCTCTCTTCTGCTTTCAGGTGCAAATAAGTTCGGAGGCTGCCGGTCTCGTGCCATTGGCGAGAAAGGACATAATGGTGATGACGACTTAATAGTCTGAGCCACATTGGGTTGTCGGATGTAGTTGCCTTGCGAGTTGCCTTATTTCGATTTTCGATGCTCGGTAGGGAGTTTGATAATGGCCATGGCCATAGTCCTCCTGGCTGCTCGAGTCTCGTGCCCGATGATGAGTTGAGCTGAGGGCCGGAGTTAAATTTCACTCTCCTTTAGATTATCAGTCCTGTAGTTCATTTATTAATAAAATGCCTTGATTTTCTATTTCCCCAAAACATCATGCCAATGCCTGATTTACCAGTTTTACGCACGCAGAGACAAAGACTTGCTGCTGGCTGATGATTGCATCCTTCATCATAAATGCAAGTCAGGAAGACATGCTCAAAGCCGTGTCGATAGCAGTTGGAGCTGCATCTTTGTGAGTTGCCACTTGGTCACATCTCTCAAGTTTACTCGCCTGGTGTATCATACAATTGCAGGACGTTGCCGAATTTGAAAAAGGTGTAACAGTTTTGCTTCGCTAATTTGACCTGTTATGCCTGTTATGCTGTTATTGTTGTTGACTAATCTTGGCTGTTTGTGATTTATGCCCAATGTAGGTTGTACGCTGTAGTTGTGGCTTATGCAGTTGGCGGGGGTCTGCATTCATACATTCAATTTACGCACTGATCATTGGGAAAGTCTGCTCCAAAAGCTGCAGATTTCCAGCATTGGATAGCATTCCATTGATGGGAGTTTTCATGTTTCTTTCCATACTGGTGTTGGGCTGATTGGGGAATAGACCCATTTGTCTGGTGCGCTTTGGATGCTGGCTGTTGCCAATTTGTGCGTAAGGCATTGTGCCCGCTCACTAACTTTCTTAGTGCAGAACATGGTTATCAGTTGGGTGTGCAATGCACATATGTCTTGCTGTATAGGATCCTTGCCTTCTTTAATGCAGGCCTGATAAGCTACCTGCTGTCATGAAAATGTTAACTGTTGTTGCTGATACTGCGACATTACTTGCTTGCAAATACTGGCTTGCAGATATGTAGCTTATGTGCTGATACTGCTTGCGAATAATGATGCTATTTGCTAACTGTTTATTGTGTTAGTGATGATGTTATGCTTGTAGGTGATGGAGAAATGGTTCAGATTTTAGTTCGGTTTGGTTATCAGTTTGGAGAATTTACTTGATGAGATGATGCCTAGTATTGAATCCAAAGTCGCGTGAATCCTCTTTCGGCCCAAAACTTCTTTTATCTCTTTCTCTCTCGGTCACCTATTAAGATAAGAGCGAAACTACCTGATTTGATGCCAATGGCATGGACCGGTAACGGGAGTAGGATGCGGCTTCGGTTGTGCCCTCCCGGCACTCGATGATGACAATTGTTCTGAGAGTGTCAAACAACCTCTAACACTTTTCCATTCTGTGTTGTATTGTTTTGACGTGCAGGTTGGTCGAGGACTCGTGGAGAAGCTCAAGGACAGCATGAAGGCATTTAGGAACTTTTAGGATTTAGGATTTATTGTAAATGAAACTCTTGTAAACCAAATTCGAATTCACTTTATCAATTTGTAAACTATAAATATTTATGAAATGAAATTCAACAAATATTCACATTTACTTTCTCTCTTGTAAATTCAGAGTATCCATGAATAATAATTCAGAATTATTTAAGTTCCTTCTTGAGTTGTAACTTATAAGTACTTATGAACACAAAGTTCAAAAATATTTAAAACTTATTTCTCCTTTGCCTTTTATAAATGATACCCCGCCATATGATTATATCCAAACAAATTCAAATTAAAATCTCGTTGATCACATCTCTTCTCAAAATAGCCTTAACAGTATCCACTTCTTTTTCAACCCAACTTCATTTTACTAAGAGGAAACAAAACTGTTTCAGAAATGTTTCAATATCAAACAAGACGCGACCCCGAGTCCAATCATATTTCTGACAAAACAAACCGGCACCTTGACCCAATTGGCAAATAAGTGCCTCAGAACGTAATAACAGCCCTTTTTCAAAGAATTGGTAGAATTTGTGTAAAATGACCAAAATACCCCTGAGACCCAATCTGCAAAACAAAAAACCTTCATAACTTGTTAGTGGTTAGCAAATGTACATATGAGATGATATGCGAAATGACTGACTAAATATAAGGGTAAAATTTGGGGTATTACACTACGGAAGTGGCATCGGGGTGATCATCACGACTCCCCATGGATCCCATATCCCGTTTACTGCGAGACTGACGTTTCCAGTCACCAATAATGAAGCGGAGTACGAAGCATGCATCATGGGTCTAGAAGAAGCAATTGATTTGAGAATCAAGAACCTAGACGTATATGGTGACTCAGCACTTGTGATCAACCAGATTAAAGGGGAGTGAGAAACTCGTCAATCGAATTTGGTGCCGTACATGAACTATGCCAGAAGGCTACTTCCGTTCTTTGATCGAGTGGAACTCCATCATGTGCCCAGGGCCGAAAATCAGATGGATGATGCCTTAGCCACGTTGGCTTCGATGTATAAAGTTAATTTTTGGAATGAAGCTCCAAGAATTGTCCTTTCTCATCTTGATAGACCTGCATTCGTCTTTGCGATCGAGGAAGCCGCCGACGGCAAGCCATGGTTCCATGATATCCAGACCTTCCTTATGACTAAGGAGTATCCTGCGGGAGCGTCAACCCAGGATAAGAAGACTCTGAGGAGGCTGTCTGGAAATTTTTATCTCAATCCTGATGGAGTTTTGTATAAAAGAAATCACGATCTCGTGCTACTTAGATGTGTAGATGAGAAAGAGGCGAGTATGCTCATGGAAGAAGTCCATGAAGGCACATTTGGTACGCACGCCGGTGGGCATGCCATGACAAGAAAGATCCTGAGAGCAGGATATTACTGGATGACGATGGAATCGGATTGCTTTAAATTCGCGAAGAGATGTCATAAATGCCAGATTTATGCTGATAAAGTTCATGTGCCGCCGCGCCCGTTGAATTTCATGTCCTCCCCGTGGCCGTTCTCCATGTGGGGCATCGACATGATAGGCAAGATCGAGCCCACTGCATCTAACGTTCATCGCTTCATTCTAGTAGTTATCGACTACTTCACCAAGTGGGTGGAGGCAGCCTCATATGCTAATGTGACCAAGCAGGTGATGGTTAAATTCATAAAGAGGGATATCATCTGTCGTTACGGAATTCCCGAGCGGATCATTACGAATAATGGTTCGAATTTGAATAACAAGATGATGAAGGAGCTGTGCCAGAGTTTCAAGATTGAACACCACAACTCGTCTCCTTACCGGCCGAAGATGAATGGCGCCGTTGAAGCGGCCAATAAAAACATCAAGAAGATTGTTCAGAAGATGGTTGTGACCTACAAAGATTGGCACGAGATGCTGCCATTTGCACTGCACGGTTATCGTACAACGGTACGTACCTCAACCGGGGCAAATCCTTTCTCCTTAGTGTACGGTATGAAAGCTGTCCTACCGTTAGAAGTAGAGATCCCTTCTTTACGAGTTTTGGTTGACGTGAAACTCGACGAGGCAGAATGGATTAAGAACCGACTAAACCAACTCAGCCTGATGGACGAGAAGAGGTTAGCATCGATTGCACATGGTCGTATGCACCAAAGCCGAATGAAGAAAGCTTATGATAAGAAGGTGCGTCCTAGAAGCTTTCAGACGGGTGATCTCGTCCTGAAGAAGATTCTTCCTCCACACTCCGATCACCGGGGCAAGTGGACTCCTAATTACGAAGGTCCGTACGTCGTCAGCAAGGTCTTCTCGGGAGGAGCTTTGTTGTTATCCATGATGGATGGCGAAGATTTTGCATCCCCGGTGAACGCGGACGCAGTTAAAAAATACTTTGCTTAAAAAATGACCCGCTGGAAAGAAAAAGAATATCCAGTCAAAAAGGGGGCATCCCGGTGAACCATAAAAAAGGAAAAAAGGTTCGGGCAAAAATTAGGGATATAAATCGAAAAAATGTACACACGCAAAGTCGAAAACCTGGAAGGGCGACTTTGGCAAAAAGGGTATCCCGGTGAATCGAAAACCCGAAAGGGCGATTCAGGCAAAAGTTAGGGATTTGAAAAAGCAAATGACTGCGTTCCACGTGTGGACTCTCATTGTTTAGTGGTTTGGAGGACCTGAGGGCCGTTTATCTGAATCAATCTCTTCGGAAGCTGAAGCGTCGGAGAAGTATCGAAGTCGAGTGGGTCATAGAGGGATCAACTCATGGTGTTCGTCTACGCCTCATTGCCGACATGTGCATATACTGATGTATATTTATGTTTTATTTTTGCGTAGCTTCCTCATTCCAGGAGCTTGCCTCTGTTGTAAAACATTTTTACCCATTCAGGGGTTCGTTATCAATAAAATGTGTACTATTCAGCAATTCTGTTTGTCTGTTTAGCATTTATCTGTTTTGTTTGCGAAAAAGAACGCCGATGTTTTTGATAAAATGCGCATACATAAACTTACTGGCCTAGGCCACTGATTGTTGAAACAATGAATTACTTGAACATTGTCACAATTTGATAACCTTGATAGGTCCCTTTGAGAAGGGCATCTTGTCTGTTTGTTTGTGTTGTTGCAGGTGTAGCATATACCAGACAGCGCGCCATGCGCATCCTCAAGCAGGATGATTCCTTCTTCTCCAGCAAAGTTCAGTAGCCTCTCCCTGCAGAGTCCGAACGTGAGATCGTCAAGAGTTGATATGTTCCCCCAGGTAGAGAAGATTCTCTCCCCAATCAGGTGGATCCTGAAGGAGCGGCATCTCCCCAGCTGAGTCAGGTGCCGAAGCGTGTGTTCATCCCCCAGCACCGGGTCACAAGTGCAAGTCTCGTAGGAGACTATTGTTGCGGTGGAAATAGGATCACAAACTATTAATGAGTTTGAATCGCAATTCAATTCACAACCGCTCTTTGATTTATCCGAAGGAAAAGGTCAAAAGAGGGAAAACCTATTTTGCATCGTAAACACAATGCGGGGAAAGATCTAGGGTTCGGGGGTTGGTTAAATTTAGGGAAGGTATTAGCACCCTAAACTTCTGTAGTACTCTACAGGAACCTTTTGTTCAAATGTTTACTATTTGCTTTATTTATTTGCTTCAGGTATACGTACTAAGGATTAAAAGTGAGAAAAGAGACCTAAGGGGTTAATTCTAAGTTTACTCGGCAAGACATCGCATCTTGTGCCTACGTATCCTTACGGGAGTGGAATCAGAGTAATCGTAGTTCCCCTCAAAAGGGAGGTTAGAGACTTCTTGACTGTGGTCAAGGTCTCAAGGGGAATAAACGCGCCTTAAGGACACGCTTACGCGGAGTGTAGAAACTCCAAATCTCTACGTTGAATTGTAAAGTTGTAATTAGGGTTAAATTAGGGATTCCACGGCGGGAAACCCTAAACTGAGCGCGGCGGCTCTTTGACCTAATGCTAGGGGTAAAATTATAATTTTGCCTGCGGCGAGGCATTTGTGAAGATTAGGGTTTGTAAGGTTGTAAGGGTTTGAAGTTGAGGACTATTGGCGCGGCGACCAAAAGCTAGACCTAACCTTCGGAGGAGTGTAATTTGACAAAAATATTGATGAAGAGGTGTGAGAGATTTAAATCATGCAAGCGGGAGTAAAAAGCGGAAAGTAAATGCGATTATTTGTTCGCGAGGTTACAACCGAGAAGCAGTTACAATAATAATGAAACTTAAATAAAAACACAACGTAATAACAGTAAACATAAGCTGCAAAAATGAACACACGCGTTAGTAGGCAAAGTCAGACGGCCATCGGGTGAATTACGAAGACAGTGAAGAAAAAGATGCAAATTTTGGGATTTTGTTATTTTGAAAAAGATCTTGATTTAATTTATATATAGAAAAAAAAAAGAAATAATGTTAGTTTTAAAAAGAAAGAACTTAATTTTTATTTTTGAAAATTGTTTTAGTTTAATCTACAAAAAATCAATTTGTATTAAAAAGAGTTTCAAGTTATTTAAAAAAATTTCTTCTCTTTATCTAGAAAGAGTTTTTTTTTATTATTCAACAAAATATTTTCAGCTATCATTATAAAAAAATATTTTTTGTTATTATTAAAAAAAAGATTTTTAGTTATTATTTTAACAAGTTAATTTTTTTTTTATAATCATTAAAAGCAGAAAAATTAAAATAAATATTAAACAAAAAAAAAAAAGTGGGTTGGGCCGGGTACCACTTCCGGACCCAACCCGGTCCGTTAACCCCTCAAGAATAACCAAAACTTAGGGCAACCCTAATCCTCTTTGTGGTTGTCCGCGGCGCTGAGCTTCTTCTTGTTTCTCTCGTCTCTCGCTTGCTTCGCATGCCTCCATTTTCTCTTCATCTCTTCCATTCTCTATGATGAAAACCCTGAAATAAAACACAACAACATCAAATGTGAAATTATCGTGCTTTTCCCGCTTAAGTTTTTGGTTGCGATGACGGTGATTGACGAGGCGATGATGTGAACTGAGCCTGGAGAGGGAATTGCTCGCCGTTGATGTGAACGGCGCCGGCGAACCCTCCCTTCTAGATCGGTCCGTTTATGTTCTGACGAAAAAGCTTCGATGGAGTTCGTCTTTGTAGCGAATGTGCGTTATCCGTTGTTGGCCGATGAGGTTATCGCTGAGGCTTTGGAGTGATTTCGCGTTTTTTTGATGGGACTCCTTGGTTCTCTTCTGCGGCCGTCTTTGGATCTTTTTTTTTGCTAACTCGTTGTTCTCTGCTTGTGACCCTTCTTCGTTTTCGCAGTTAGCCCGTTAGGGTTTCAACAGGGTGAGTTCGTTCCTTTTATATACTTTCTGATTCTCTTTGATCTGTGGGCTTGGATAAATTTCTGATTTGATTTACCTCTGATTTGATTAACCAACATAGTTTTGATTTGATTGGATTTCATCTCAAAATTATTTGATTGAATCCGTTTTGGATTGATTTGGGATTCTTTCCCTTTTGGATTTCACACGGCTGTATTTTGACTTCAATTGGATCTTGTTTGGATTTTCTTCACAGATATGGGCATCTGGTTTTTTCTTTTATTTCCAAATGGATTTGATTTGTTTCTCTTTTGACCCTTTCGCAGATGTGGATTCGAACAGACTGGTGTGGATATCCAGTTGATTTGGACTCAAATTGCTTTGGATAAACCGTACTTATTTCGGATTTGGATACTTGTTTTTTCGTTCAGATACAGTTTGTGAACTTGTTCTGCTTTCTTCTGATATGGTTTTGTGAACTCGTTTTGTCTTCTTCTGATATGGTTTTGTGAACTCGTTTTGTCTTGATCTGTTCTCAGAAACGAATCAGTTGTCCCTTGTTTTTAAGGCAAATGTGATTTGTTTTGATGTTCTGGATTTCATGAATTGGATTATGGAATGCTACTAACTTTTTTCTCTGATCCATCTGATGTAGACGTTCTATGGACTCGCTTTTGGTTATCCAATTTGATGTTGCCATGAGCCATTCGGTCCCTTGATGCTGATACGGATTTTTACTGATAGGTTATCTTTTCCTCTTCTTCTTTCAGAGAGGGCTACTACGGCTTTGGTCGAGTCAAATGCCGCCGAGGGTGGTATACGGCGATGATGAAGATATTCTGAGCCTGCTGGTGTTACTTCTGGTTTTGACGCCACGACTGCCTTCGAGATTGGTTGTTTTCAATGCTTGGTTGGGTTCAGAACATGAGTTCTGGGCTGCTACTTGCGAGTAAGGTGATGACTGATTGTTGGCTGCCATACTGTGACTGATATGGTTTACCCTTTGAACTGTGATTTCGTGACTTGTTTGTTGGGCAATGATATCTTCCACGCTGAGCCCGGCTCTGCGCTATGCTTTGTGCTGCAACTTGGTGTCCATTTTTGTGACTTGCCATCCGTATCGGGTGAAGCTTAACTGACAACCTTTTGGTATGCTTTATGCAGCTTGATGCAGTTTTGCTTGGATACTTTATTCTTCTTGCTCTATTTGAACATGCTGTTACCTTTTTTCCTTTGGATCCTGTTGAATACTTTTCTGTCATGACAGATTTGTAGGACCTTTTCTTATGTCTTCTTGCGCATGAATTTGCCTTCTGACGCATTGTTTTGATGCAGTTCAGTTTGCGTTTGGTGTTCTGTTTGCAATTTTGGCTTGCATTTCGATTCTCTGTTTGGACTTGGTTTTCATAACCTCACCTACTGGTTCAGGATTAATACTGCTCATGAATTGTTTATGTTCTGGGTTCCAAATTCTGAATCTGATATTGATGCGTTTATGGCTTTTCAGGTGTTGGAAATTTCGGAACCAAAATGACTCAGACCATGCCGGCATCCGGGTCTGAGTTCAATGTTGCCTTATTCTCGTATCAGTTTTGAAAACCAATCGCGGCAAAACGAATCAGTCCCGCTTCTTTTATTACCTCTGTCTCTCGGATGTCCCGTAACGATAAGAACAGGTGTTACCTGATCTGACGCCCACGGCGCGGATCGGTAACGGGGGTAGGACGCGACTTCGGTCGTGCCACTCCCGGCACTCGATGATGACATTGTTCTGAGAGTGTCAAAAACAACTTCTAACATTTTTCTATATTGCTTGTTCTGTTTTGACGTGCAGGTTAGTCGAGGACTCGTGGAGAAGCTCAAGGACAGCATGAAGGCACTTAGGAACTTTTTAGGATTTAGGATTTATTGTAAATGAAACTCTTGTAAACCAAGTTCGAATTCGCTTTATCAATTTGTAAACTATAAATATTTATGAAATGAAATTCAACAAATATTCATATTTACTTTCTCACTTGTAAATTCAAAGTATCCATGAATAATAATTCAGAATTATTTAAGTTCCTTCTTGAGTTGTAACTTATAAGTACTTATGAACACAAAGTTCAAAAATATTTAAAACTTATTTCTCCTTTGCCTTTTATAAATGATACCCCGCCATATGATTATATCCAAACAAATTCAAATTAAAATCTCGTTGATCACATCACTTCTCAAAATAACCTTAACAGTATCCACTTCTTTTTCAACCCAACTTCATTTTACTAAGAGGAAACAAAACTGTTTCAACATCAAACAAAGCACGGCCCCGAATCTAATCGTATTTCTGACAAAACATGCCGGCACCTTGACCCAAGTGGCAAATAAATGCCTCAGAACGTAATAACAACCCGTCTTCAAGGAATTAGCTGAATTTGCGTAAAATGACCAAAATACCCCTGGAACCCAATCTGCAAAACAAACACCTTCATAATTTGTTAGTGGTTAGCAAATGTACATAGGAGATGATATGCGAAATGCCTGACTAAATGTAAGGGTAAAATTTGGGGTATTACAGTTGCCCCTATTTAAATAGCTACACCGGACGATTCGAGTGACAGAGACTCGAGGAATCGTGGTGGAGAGATTTAAATATAGATAACCGAAAATTTTGCCCTTATATGCGACGATATGCAATGCTGTGGACAAAACGGGAACAACTTAATGCAAATGATGCCATGAATATGATATGATGCGTATGAATGCGAAAATGCTGACGAACATGACGACACCGGGACAGACGCCACGAGAAGAACTCACTGGGGACAATGACGTGCTGAGACAACAGTACAACACTGGGGAAATCTAAAAATGATAGTCAACTGGTGCGAATGTCCAATTGTCACTTTTAGAAAAAGGGCGAGATTCTCTAATGGAGATGGTACCTATGAGACGGCCTCCACTGGGGAATCTAAACATAAAACTGGATCACGTACGATTGTAAGGTCGATTACAGAATGCTGGAGCATTGAGCAAAGAATAACATCCAAGCTTCTGTAAACTACCCCTCGCGACAGGATCGAACGGACCTTTAGGAAATCCGTATCAAATATACAGGGTAAAGACCGACTGTATGCCAAAATAAATGGATTTTAATAGGAAATGCCCTAATAAGCTTCTCGAGGGAGAACTGTCACTTATCGTTGGAAGGGACTTATGTGCAAAGAATGGATAAGCACTCAAATAAAGAGGCTGCTGCTTATCTGATAAATAAATCTTCTCGCATTTAAGGTCGGCGCCTGGAATACGATTCTGATTCTTCTCTTACCGAAGGATAAATAAACTTCTTCATGCTTCAAGATTATGTTCTCCTGAACATGAAAAGGGTAAACTGAACTTCCTCATACTTCAGAATCGTGCTCTCCTGAATATGATTCGGCTCTTTCTTGTAAATGAAATTTTTCATAATTCAGAATCGTGCTCTCCTGAATATGAAAAGGGCTAATTGAACTTCCTCATAACTCAGAATCGTGCTCTCCTGAATATGAAACTGGATGACTGAATATACTCATACTTCAGAATCATGCTCTCCTGAATATGATTTGGTTGACTGAATATACTCATACTTCAGAATTGTGCTCTCCTGAATATGATTTGGTTGTAAATGAATTTTTCCATACTTCAGAATCGTGCTCTCCTGAATATGAAACTGGATAATCGAACTTCCTCATAACTCAGAATCGTGCTCTCCTGAATATGATTCCGCTCCTTCTTTTACTAAAGGATAAATGAACTTCTTCATAACTCAGAATCGTGCTCTCCTGAATATGAAACTGCTCAAACCTCCCCGTAACTCAAGATCGTGCTCTCCTGAATACGATTTGGCTCAAACCTCAAGACGGAAGGGAAATGGAAGCCCAACTGCTCCATGGAGATGGCCATTTGCTGCGAGTCATAACGAGGATATGATCGACTTCTTAGGTGAGAAATGTCGTGTATTGATGCTGTAAAATGTAAAGTGTAAAGGGTTGTAACATGTAGGATTGTAAAGTGTTGTACTGGTAGATTTTCCAGGCGTGAACTGGCGTATATCTGTAAATGATTGTAGTTGATTTTCTTGAAAGATAGTGCAAAATAAATGCACGTCCGGGTACAGTGATAAACTTCTCAAGCGAGATAGTCGCGTATCTGTCATGGTATGGTGAAGTTTTTTAGATGGTGCAAAATAAATGCACGTCCGGTTGGGCTTGACGACCGACAAGACTGAGATTCAATCTAGGATCGAGCTAGAAAGAAGACTGGTAATTAAAACTCCATCGAGGGAATGATCTCGAAGGGTAAATATCTAATCCTGGCGAGGAAAGATAGCTGAAGTAACCGTCATCCACGAGGATCGAGCTCTGTGGGGAAACTGGAAACAAGTAAGTATTTTATGCTTAGGGCTGACAATCTATTTGGAGAGAATGGACGAACCCAGTTACTCGGCGGTAACAACCAAATGATGGTGAAACACAATGAACCTGTGAATGCTAATGCATATGTTAATGCATATGTTAATGTGAATGTACGTTAATGTCTATGTATGTTAACGTTTATGTATGCAAGATGTTATGAAATGAGTATGTAATGAGTATGTAATGAATATGTAATGAATATATAATGAATATGTAATGAAATAGGCGTGTGATGCTGACGAAACAGACTAGAGACGGGACGAGAGATGAAATAAACATCTCGACGGAAATACCCTGCGTTCTCTGCAACCAATACGTCAATCATGGGTAAGAAGGATCAATGGTAGAACCAAATCTGGTTTTAAAGTTCTGAATTCTCTGGGGAGAAGGTAATCTGCTTGGGTGTACAGTATCACGTCTTCACATGGGGAGAAGAAAACCTGAGGGACACTTTTGAGTTACCCAAGAAAAGGTTGTCAGCTTATAGTCTCTCTGGGGACTATCACTGGGCAATGGTTTGAAAGTGTTTCTGCAATAATGATATTTCCGGGGAATGAAGAGATCCTGTCGGAATTTCCACTAGTCAAAGTAATTTATTACATTTCAAATTTGCTGTTTTTGAAAAACAATTCTGAAAAATCTACAATGCACCTTTCATTTTCAAATTTTAAGAATAAACGCATTTTGTATAACAATAGAAAATAAAGAGCAATGCATCAAGGAATGTAAGTAACGAGATGGTATCTTTTATTAAAGGGTGGCTGCTTGCTAAAGGCATAGCTCCACAGATAATTATGTTTTGAAATTGGCAACATGGGAAAAGGTTACATTGAATCCAATGACACCTACTGACACTAATAACTAAGACTAATCCAGAATCTTGCTTTGGGCAAGGATGAAGGAACTGAAGCGTGGCTCTCATGCGGAAAGTGTGTTCGAGATGATCAGTGTCCTCTGATGCAATGAAATGCCTTTGTCCCTAACTTTTGCCTGGACCGCCCTTTCGGGTTTTCAATCCACCGGGACGCTCTTTTTTTGCCTAAGCCGCCCTTTCGGGTTTTCAACTTAGCGAGCTTTTGTTATTATTTCTTTTTTTTTTTTTTTTTTTTCAACCCTTACTTTTGCCTAAGTCGCCTTTTGCAGGTTTTCGACTTAGCGGGTTCTTAGGCATAATATTTTCGGACTGCATCAGAATTCACGGGATGTGCTAGTTCTTCACCGTCCATTGTCGTAAGTATTAGAGACCCTCCGGAGAAGACAGTCTTTACAACGAACGGGCCTTCATAATTGGGCATCCACTTTCCACGCATATCTTTATGTACTGGTAAGATCTTTTTGAGTACGAGCTCTCCTTGACGGAACTCACGGATACGAATCTTCTTATCAAACGCTCTTTTCATTCGTTTCTGATATAATTGCCCATGGCACATGGCTGTCAAACGCTTCTCGTCAATGAGATTCAACTGATCCAATCTGTCTTGAACCCACTCAGCTTCCTCAAGTTCAGCCTCCATTAACACTCTTAGCGAAGGTATCTCTACTTCGATGGGGAGCACGGCGTCCATTCCATACACCAATGAGAAAGGTGTTGCCCCTGTCGAAGTTCTCACTGAGGTTCTGTATCCATGCAAAGCAAACGGTAACATCTCATGCCAATCTTTGTAAGTCACAACCATCTTTTGCAGGATCTTCTTGATATTCTTATTTGCAGCTTCAACGGCCCCATTCATCTTAGGACGGTACGGAGAAGAGTTATGGTGAGTGATCTTGAAACTATCACACAGCTCTTTCATAGTCTTGTTGTTCAGATTGGTGCCATTGTCAGTTATTATCCGGCTTGGGACTCCATAACGGCAGATAATCTCTTTTCTGATGAATCGGGTAACCACTTGCTTGGTCACATTAGTGTAGGAGGCAGCCTCTACCCACTTGGTGAAATAATCAATGGCAACAAGGATAAAACGATGTACATTAGAAGCTTTCGGCTCAATTGCCCCAATCATGTCGATGCCCCACATAGAGAACGGCCATGGTGAAGACAAAACATTCAACGGTGACGGAGGTACGTGCATTTTATCAGCATAAATTTGGCACTTATGGCATTTCCTAGCGTATTGGATGCAGTCGGCTTCCATGGTTAACCAGTAATACCCAGCCCTTAACATCTTCTTGGACATAGCATAACCATTGGCATGGGTTCCGAAGGTCCCCTCATGAATTTCCTGTAGTAACATGTCCGCTTCCCGTTTATCAACACATCTGAGCAGGACCATGTCGTGATTTCTCTTGTACAACACACCATTACTGATAAAGAATTTGGACGCCAATCTTCTCAATGTCTTTTTGTCCAGACCAGTAGCACCATCGGGATATTCCTGCCTGACGAGATAGTTCTTGATATCATGAAACCAAGGCTTTTCATCCACCTCAACTTCTTCGACCGTCTGACAATAAGCGGGCTCAACCTTGCGCTCAATATGGATAAGAGGTGCTTCATTAACGAACTTAACTTTCCACATGGATGCTAACATGGCTAAAGCATCAGCTATGTGATTCTCGGATCTAGGAACATGCTCGAATTCTATCTCGTCGAAATACTTGATCAGCTCAATAATATAGTCTTTATAAGGGATTAACTTCTCATTCTTCGTTTCCCATTTGCCTTGTACCTGGTAGATAACCAAGGCTGAGTCACCACTTACTTTAAGAAGTTTGATTCGGAGGTGAATCGCTGCTTCGAGGCCGAGGATACACGCTTCATACTCTGCGACGTTGTTAGTACACTCAAAGTCCAACCTCGCTGTAAATGGAGTGAATCCGCCTTT
This sequence comes from Lathyrus sativus, assembly GCA_963859935.3. Taxonomy (NCBI): domain Eukaryota; kingdom Viridiplantae; phylum Streptophyta; class Magnoliopsida; order Fabales; family Fabaceae; genus Lathyrus; species Lathyrus sativus. The sequence continues at coordinate 65,936,392 of OZ012739.1, read as the reverse complement.
TGGGTTCATCAAAACGGCGCCTATACCATGCCCATTGAAATTCGAGGAGCCATCAAACATCATCTTCCACCAAAGACCTGGTTCTGGACCTTCGCTCGGATCTGGCTCTTCACAATCTCTTTTAATCAACAAAATATCCTCATCAGGAAAATCGAGCTTAAGAGGTTCATAATCTTCAACTGGCTGGTCTGCAAGATAATCATATAAAATACTTCCCTTAATCGCCTTCTGGGGTACATACTGGATGTCATATTCGGATAACAACATGTGCCAACGGGCTAGCCTCCCGGTTTGAGCAGGTTTTTCAAAAATATACTTGATCGGATCCATTTTAGAAATCAATAACGTGGTATGACAGACCATATACTGCCGAAGGCGCTTAGCGGCCCATGCCAATGCACAACAAGTTTTCTCTAATGGTGAGTATCTGTTTTCGCAATCGGTAAACTTCTTGCTCAGGTAATAAATCGCATGTTCCTTTTTCCCAGTCTCATCATGTTGCCCAAGCACACAACCCATAGACTTCTCGAGAACGGTAAGGTACATAAACAACGGTCTTCCAGGTACGGGAGGGATCAGAATAGGGGGATCTTGCAAATAACCCTTAATCTTCTCGAACGCTTTCTGACAATCAGGGTTCCACTCAACTGTCTGCCCCTTGCAAAGCAACTTGAATATCGGCTCACAAGTAGCGGTCATATTAAAGATAAACCTGGAAATGTAATTCAGACGTCCCAGAAAACCCCTAACTTGCGTCTCGGTTCGCGGAGCCGGCATATCTTGAATGGCTCGGACTTTGTCAGGATCCACCTCAATCCCTCGCTGGCTAACAATGAAACCAAGCAATTTTCCGGATCTGACACCGAAGGTACATTTTGCAGGATTCAATTTCAACTGGTATTTCCTGAGTCGTTCAAACAGCTTCACCAAATGGTCTAAATGCTCCTCTTCACTCTGAGATTTGGCTATCATATCGTCCACATACAATTCAATCTCTTTGTGCATCATATCATGAAAAAGAGTGGTCATAGCGCGTTGGTAAGTTGCCCCTGCGTTCTTTAAACCGAAGGGCATGACTTTGTAGCAGAAAGTTCCCCAAGGAGTAATGAAAGTAGTCTTCTCTCGATCATCGGGATCCATCTTGATCTGATTATAGCCGGAGAACCCATCCATAAATGAGAACAACGCAAAACTGGCCGTATTGTCTACCAGTGTGTCAATATGTGGTAGGGGGAACTCGTCTTTTGGACTTGCTTTGTTCAGATCCCTGTAGTCTACACACATCCTAACTTTACCGTCCTTCTTGGGCACTGGCACAATGTTGGCAACCCAATCTGGATATTTCGCGACTGCCAAGAAACCTGCATCCAACTGCTTTTTAACCTCATCTCGAATCTTCAAAGCCATGTCGGGTCTCGTTCTTCGAAGCTTTTGTTTGATAGGCGGACAATCTGGCTTAAGCGGCAACTTGTGAACAACAATATCCGTGTCTAGGCCCGGCATATCTTGATACGACCATGCAAACACATCAATATACTCTTTTAACAACTCAATCAACTTCGGCCTAATCTCCGTCCCAAGCATTGCACCAATCTTGACCTCTTTCTTGCTCTCGTCTGTACCGAGATTAATTAAGTCTACCTGCTCTTTATGCGGTTGAAGCTCTGTGTACTCGTACTCAATCAATCTTGTCAGTTCAGCGGGTACTTCAAAATCTTCTTCACCCTCGTCCTCAGCTTGATTGATGGGTGCATCCCAGTCAGGAGTGTCAGTAAATTCATCGGATCCAACAAGGTTTATGATGCCTCTGCATGATGAAGGCTTACTTAATTAAAATGCTCGCAGATATGTAAGAATGAAATGCTGTTTTTTATTATTTTTGAAAAAGGTTGCCAATTTCATTTTTAAAGGTGAAAACGAAAAACGCGAATGAACCAAAGTGGAATTGAACAAAATGCTTTTATTAATATCTTTTTAGAAATGAAAGGTGGCCCGACAAAACAACCCTATAGCCTTGGGCAGAGCTACAGATTTTTATTTGAAAATGTAAATGAAACTTTTTAAAAAACAATTACTTTGACAAGGGAAAGATAACAGGGATCTCTACGGCCTCCCAGTTGTTCAAAACTGCATCACCCTTAAACACCAGGTTGCTCAGCTCTTCATTTTTCTCACATTCACTGATGGCATTGACTTGGAAGCCTCCGCTGACAAATACCTCTTGGATAACCTTCGGACGCCCTTCGACGGTCGTGGCAGCTCCATTCTGAGTTGGTTTGTAACCCAACCCAGAGCGATCAGTCTTGGTCTTGACATCGATTACCTCTCCCCAACCTTCAGGAATGCCCCTGTCAATTGTTGCTTTGGTACTCTTCAGAGATGCAAAAGATGGATTACCCTGACCCACTGTTTCTTCGACTTCCAGCAGAACAGCATTGGCGATCTCAAGTGCTTGAAAGGAGATTTCTAAAGCATTCTCATCGGCCTCGATGTAACGGAAAGAAGACAGGTTACTGACCATCAGATCTTCCTCAACGTGTATAATAACCAACTTTCCATCGATCACGAACTTCATCTTCTGATGTAAAGTTGAGGTTACCGCCCCAGCGGCATGAATCCACGGCCTTCCAAGTAAACAACTGTAATTGGGATTAATGTCCATGACTTGAAACGTGATATTAAAAACTTGCGGACCAATCAGGATAGGAAGCTCAACCTCCCCCATTACCGACCGGCGAGAGCCATCGAAAGCCTTGACAACCAAAGGAGTAGGTTTCAACACAGTCTCTTTACAAGCCAACTTATCGAGAACCCTCTTGGGTAGCACATTCAGAGAAGACCCGGTGTCTACTAGCACTCTCGCTAAATTGTCTTCCTGACATTTCACCGATATATGTAAAGCACGATTATGGTTCGGACCCTCTTTCGGTAACTCTTCATTGCTGAAACTGAGGGTGTTACAGGCGGTCAAATTGGCAATCACACTATCAAACCGACTGGTGCTGATATCTTGATCCACATGTGCTTGAGTCAAAACCTTCTGCAAGGCCATCCTATGAGCGGGTGAACTCATCAACAGAGATAAAATCGAAATCTTGGAAGGAGTCTGATGAAGTTGGTCGATAACTTTATAGTCACTTTTCTTGATGATCCTTAAAAATTCAGCATCTTCATCATTCGTGACGGCTCCCTTACCTTTGTCTTTGGCAGGCACTGGGATATTAGTGGTCTCCTTAGGTGGATCCTCATTAGAATGGGGAGTGTACACACGGCCACTGCGAGTCATCCTGCTTGCCTCTGCGATATTGGTCACCGTGCCCTTAACCTCTTCATTTGGAATAACCTTCCCAGACTCCTTGTCAATCATAGTCACGTCATATTTCCAAGGCACAGCTTTAGGATCACTGAAAGGAAACGGACTCGGTCTTCGAATAACTATAGGCTTAGGCTGATTCACTTCAGGGATATACGACCTCGGTATATCGAACACGAGGTTGGCGGAGCCTGCCCCTGATAAATTAAACACTGGTACCTTACCCTTTGATTCAGGCTGATGGAAGACAGGCTCAACCACGGCGACTACATCCTTCTTGGCTTGGCTTGTCACTTGTAAAACACCCTCATTAATTAACCTCTGAACATCATTCTGAACCAACATGCAACCCTTAATACTGGCTTCACAACTTACGCATGCAACGTGGGAAGTATCTACTAAACCAGCTTCAAACAGCTTCGAATGGAACATCTTGAGAGGAGTCTTAATCTGTTCAACATCAAGGGCATAACCTTCCTCTGAATCAGCACTAATGGCATTGACACTCTCATGGTTAGGAAAAGGGTTCTTCTTAACATTTGGTTGAGGATCTTCGAATGACAAAATCTTCTTTTCCAATAAATCCCTGACAATATTTTTGAGAGCATAACAATTTTCCAGATCGTGGCCAGGCGCACCCTCATGAAATAAACAGTGAGCGGCGGCGTTGTAATTGGCGGGTAGAGGATTAGGAGGCGGACCCAAAGCCCGAGTAGTGATTAGACCTTGCTTGACCAAAGAGGGATACAACTCGGTAAAAGTCATCGGGATCGGCGGACAAGGTTTATACGTTCTTCTGTTCGGCATATTCTGGCGAGGAGCCGGACTCTTTGGCTGTTGAGGAGCAGGAGTATTGGGTGCATGCAGGTAGTTGGCAGGAGGCGGATAAACAGGAGGTTGTTGCATAGGTTGATACATGGGAACTTGTTGATTGAAAGAAGGTGTAATAGCTGCCACATAGGGTTGTTGAGCATATTGGACTGGGTACCCTTGAGGTTGAGCATAACCTTGCGGATGCCGATAAAAGCGTTCCCTTGGTCTACCAGAGGATATAGCATTAGTCTCACTCTCCTTCTTTTTCTGGGAGCTATACGGAGGTTTCTTCGGCTGATCCTTAGAAGCGCCATGATTATTTGTCATTTTACCACTCTTCATACCCAATTCAATCTTGACACCCACAGCAACGATGTCGGAGAAATTTGAAGTCACACTACCCACCATTCTCTCGTAAAATTCTGGACGGACTGTGTCGACAAACCAATCAGCTAACTCTTTTTCGGACAAAGGAGGTTCTACCTGTGAAGCAGTCTCTCTCCACCATTGGGCATACTCTTTGAATGACTCAGAATTCTTTTGTGACATACTCAGCAACTGTCTTCTGTCAGGAGCCAGATCCATATTGTACTTGTAGTGTTTGATGAAAGCGTCAGATAAATCTTGAAAGCTCTTAACGCGGGATTGGCCCAAAGTTAAATACCACTTGGAAGAAGCACCCTTCAAACTATCTTGGAAGCAATGAATCATCAGCTTATCATTCTCAACATGGGCAGCCATTTTGCGATAATACATGATCAGATGACTCTTAGGACAGGTGGCACCTTCATAGCGATCGAAGTTCGGAGTTTTGAACTTCGGGGGAATAACTAAACCTGAGACCAGACAAACATCCCTTGCAGCAGTCCCAAAAATTTGATCACCCTCTACCTTTTTCAATCTCTGGACGATAGTGTTTACTTCCTCACGAAGCTTATCATGTTTCTCATAACCCTCAACATTCTCATCAAGATTATCAAAAATTGTCTCATTGAAGTACGGTTGCACACGAGTGTGTACAACAGGTGGTGCAAAGATAGGAGCCCCCCTAGAAACTTCAGAAAACAAGGGCACGGCTTGCTGAACAGGTTGATTAATCGGAACAGTGGCTTGAGGAGGCACAAAACCGGGAGCAAGACCATAAGGTGGGTCCCTTGCTACGGTCACACTTGGTGGAGGGTCCACAGTAACGCCGGTAATCTCAGAAACAACAGTGGGCTGGGTATCCATCTTAGCATTCATGACATGTAACAATTCCATCATACGCCCCATACCCCCTCGAAGGTCTTCAAGTTCATTGCTAAGGCGATCAATCTCTTTTGCCTGATCCTCCATTCTTTTCCGAGTTTGAGCTCTGGTGTTGTATTGGTGCCGAGAACTCAGGGTGACGAAACTGGAAGGTGAGAGAACCGAGTGTGAGAAATCGGGAGACACATGCAATGCAAAAAAAAGTAAATGATGCTAAAATGTGGATGAAGATTTCATGAAGTTCAAAGGCAAGTACCCTCCCCTGAAGTTAGATGGTTCATCCTGTCCTACAAAAAGTAACCAGGTTCTAAGGGATCTCAATATCATTGATCCTTCACAAGGGTGGTTGTTCAGAAGGCAACTTACTTGCCAACCAAAACCCTCCAAGTTTAAGATCTCAATGAGCGTAGTATCGAGTGTCAACCAACTTCAGTCTGCACCAAAGCCGGCTACCTCACTACTTTCTAAAGGCCAAGATGAGTTAACTAGGGTTCTAAAAGTCAGTTAGTGTATTGACAACATATGGCAGCCTCAATATTATCCTCAACTTGACTTAAGGAATATAAGCACCAACCAAGAAGTCGCACTAACTATGGCCACCAGATCAACCGTATCGATATACGTCGTACAGTTTCCTTGGTCTATTGCCATTTACCTAAGGTACACTAGATCCGGGTGTAGGACTCATCTCACAGCACAAGGAACAGTCCCACAATCCAAAGCACAAATATATACATGCAAATGAATAATAACACATATAGTAATAAATATGAACAAGATAGGGATAACCCTCAAAAGTTAAGAGAATTCCCCAGTGAAGTCTCCATTTTCTGTTGCGGTGGAAATAGGATCACAAACTATTAATGAATTTGAATCGCAATTCAATTCACAACCGCTCTTTGATTTATCCGAAGGAAAAGGTCAAAAGAGGGAAAACCTATTTTGCATCGTAAACACAATGCGGGGAAAGATCTAGGGTTCGGGGGTTGGTTAAATTTAGGGAAGGTATTAGCACCCTAAACTTCTGTAGTACTCTACAGGAACCTTTTGTTCAAATGTTTACTATTTGCTTTATTTATTTGCTTAAGGTATACGTACTAAGGATTAAAAGTGAGAAAAGAGACCTAAGGGGTTAATTCTAAGTTTACTCGGCAAGACATCGCATCTTGTGCCTACGTATCCTTATGGGAGTGGAATCAGAGTAATCGTAGTTCCCCTCAAAAGGGAGGTTAGAGACTTCTTGACTGTGGTCAAGGTCTCAAGGGGAATAAACGCGCCTTAAGGACACGCTTACGCGGAGTGTAGAAACTCCAAATCTCTACGTTGAATTGTAAAGTTGTAATTAGGGTTAAATTAGGGATTCCACGGCGGGAAACCCTAAACTGAGTGCGGCGGCTCTTTGACCTAATGCTAGGGGTAAAATTATAATTTTGCCTGCGGCGAGGCATTTGTGAAGATTAGGGTTTGTAAGGTTGTAAGGGTTTGAAGTTGAGGACTATTGGCGCGGCGACCAAAAGCTAGACCTAACCTTCGGAGGAGTGTAATTTGACAAAAATATTGATGAAGAGGTGTGAGAGATTTAAATCATGCAAGCGGAAGTAAAAAGCGGAAAGTAAATGCGATTATTTGTTCGCGAGGTTACAACCGAGAAGCAGTTACAATAATAATGAAACTTAAATAAAAACACAACGCAATAACAGTAAACATAAGCTGCAAAAATGAACACACGCGTTAGTAGGCAAAGTCAGACGGCCATCGGGTGAATTACGAAGACAGTGAAGAAAAAGATGCAAATTTTGGGATTTTGTTATTTTGAAAAAGATCTTGATTTAATTTATATATAGAAAAAAAAAAGAAATAATGTTAGTTTTAAAAAGAAAGAACTTAATTTTTATTTTTGAAAATTGTTTTAGTTTAATCTACAAAAAATCAATTTGTATTAAAAAGAGTTTCAAGTTATTTAAAAAAATTTCTTCTCTTTATCTAGAAAGAGTTTTTTTTTATTATTCAACAAAATATTTTCAGCTATCATTATAAAAAAATAATTTTTGTTATTATTAAAAAAAAGATTTTTAGTTATTATTTTAACAAGTTAATTTTTTTTTATAATCATTAAAAGCAGAAAAATTAAAATAAATATTAAACAAAAAAAAAAAGTGGGTTGGGCCGGGTACCACTTCCGGACCCAACCCGGTCCGTTAACCCCTCAAGAATAACCAAAACTTAGGGCAACCCTAATCCTCTTTGTGGTTGTCCGCGGCGCTGAGCTTCTTCTTGTTTCTCTCGTCTCTCGCTTGCTTCGCATGCCTCCATTTTCTCTTCATCTCTTCCATTCTCTATGATGAAAACCCTGAAATAAAACACAACAACATCAAATGTGAAATTATCGTGCTTTTCCCGCTTACGTTTTTGGTTGCGATGACGGTGATTGACGAGGCGATGATGTGAACTGAGCCTGGAGAGGGAATTGCTCGCCGTTGATGTGAACGGCGCCGGCGAACCCTCCCTTCTAGATCGGTCCGTTTATGTTCTGACGAAAAAGCTTCGATGGAGTTCGTCTTTGTAGCGACTGTGCGTTATCCGTTGTTGGCCGATGAGGTTATCGCTGAGGCTTTGGAGTGATTTCGCGTTTTTTTGATGGGACTCCTTGGTTCTCTTCTGCGGCCGTCTTTGGATCTTTTTTTTTGCTAACTCGTTGTTCTCTGCTTGTGACCCTTCTTCGTTTTCGCAGTTAGCCCGTTAGGGTTTCAACAGGGTGAGTTCGTTCCTTTTATATACTTTCTGATTCTCTTTGATCTGTGGGCTTGGATAAATTTCTGATTTGATTTACCTCTGATTTGATTAACCAACATAGTTTTGATTTGATTGGATTTCATCTCAAAATTATTTGATTGAATCCGTTTTGGATTGATTTGGGATTCTTTCCCTTTTGGATTTCACACGGCTGTATTTTGACTTCAATTGGATCTTGTTTGGATTTTCTTCACAGATATGGGCATCTGGTTTTTTCTTTTATTTCCAAATGGATTTGATTTGTTTCTCTTTTGACCCTTTCGCAGATGTGGATTCGAACAGACTGGTGTGGATATCCAGTTGATTTGGACTCAAATTGCTTTGGATAAACCGTACTTATTTCGGATTTGGATACTTGTTTTTTCGTTCAGATACAGTTTGTGAACTTGTTCTGGTTTCTTCTGATATGGTTTTGTGAACTCGTTTTGTCTTGATCTGTTCTCAGAAACGAATCAGTTGTCCCTTGTTTTTAAGGCAAATGTGATTTGTTTTGATGTTCTGGATTTCATGAATTGGATTATGGAATGCTACTAACTTTTTTCTCTGATCCATCTGATGTAGACGTTCTATGGACTCGCTTTTGGTTATCCAATTTGATGTTGCCATGAGCCATTCGGTCCCTTGATGCTGATACGGATTTTTACTGATAGGTTATCTTTTCCTCTTCTTCTTTCAGAGAGGGCTACTACGGCTTTGGTCGAGTCAAATGCCGCCGAGGGTGGTATACGGCGATGATGAAGATATTCTGAGCCTGCTGGTGTTACTTCTGGTTTTGACGCCACGACTGCCTTCGAGATTGGTTGTTTTCAATGCTTGGTTGGGTTCAGAACATGAGTTCTGGGCTGCTACTTGCGAGTAAGGTGATGACTGATTGTTGGCTGCCATACTGTGACTGATATGGTTTACCCTTTGAACTGTGATTTCGTGACTTGTTTGTTGGGCAATGATATCTTCCACGCTGAGCCCGGCTCTGCGCTATGCTTTGTGCTGCAACTTGGTGTCCATTTTTGTGACTTGCCATCCGTATCGGGTGAAGCTTAACTGACAACCTTTTGGTATGCTTTATGCAGCTTGATGCAGTTTTGCTTGGATACTTTATTCTTCTTGCTCTATTTGAACATGCTGTTACCTTTTTTCCTTTGGATCCTGTTGAATACTTTTCTGTCATGACAGATTTGTAGGACCTTTTCTTATGTCTTCTTGCGCATGAATTTGCCTTCTGACGCATTGTTTTGATGCAGTTCAGTTTGCGTTTGGTGTTCTGTTTGCAATTTTGGCTTGCATTTCGATTCTCTGTTTGGACTTGGTTTTCATAACCTCACCTACTGGTTCAGGATTAATACTGCTCATGAATTGTTTATGTTCTGGGTTCCAAATTCTGAATCTGATATTGATGCGTTTATGGCTTTTCAGGTGTTGGAAATTTCGGAACCAAAATGACTCAGACCATGCCGGCATCCGGGTCTGAGTTCAATGTTGCCTTATTCTCGTATCAGTTTTGAAAACCAATCGCGGCAAAACGAATCAGTCCCGCTTCTTTTATTACCTCTGTCTCTCGGATGTCCCGTAACGATAAGAACAGGTGTTACCTGATCTGACGCCCACGGCGCGGATCGGTAACGGGGGTAGGACGCGACTTCGGTCGTGCCACTCCCGGCACTCGATGATGACATTGTTCTGAGAGTGTCAAAAACAACTTCTAACATTTTTCTATATTGCTTGTTCTGTTTTGACGTGCAGGTTAGTCGAGGACTCGTGGAGAAGCTCAAGGACAGCATGAAGGCACTTAGGAACTTTTTAGGATTTAGGATTTATTGTAAATGAAACTCTTGTAAACCAAGTTCGAATTCGCTTTATCAATTTGTAAACTATAAATATTTATGAAATGAAATTCAACAAATATTCATATTTACTTTCTCACTTGTAAATTCAAAGTATCCATGAATAATAATTCAGAATTATTTAAGTTCCTTCTTGAGTTGTAACTTATAAGTACTTATGAACACAAAGTTCAAAAATATTTAAAACTTATTTCTCCTTTGCCTTTTATAAATGATACCCCGCCATATGATTATATCCAAACAAATTCAAATTAAAATCTCGTTGATCACATCACTTCTCAAAATAACCTTAACAGTATCCACTTCTTTTTCAACCCAACTTCATTTTACTAAGAGGAAACAAAACTGTTTCAACATCAAACAAAGCACGGCCCCGAATCTAATCGTATTTCTGATAAAACATGCCGGCACCTTGACCCAAGTGGCAAATAAATGCCTCAGAACGTAATAACAACCCGTCTTCAAGGAATTAGCTGAATTTGCGTAAAATGACCAAAATACCCCTGGAACCCAATCTGCAAAACAAACACCTTCATAATTTGTTAGTGGTTAGCAAATGTACATAGGAGATGATATGCGAAATGCCTGACTAAATGTAAGGGTAAAATTTGGGGTATTACAACTATTCACTGAAGTGTGCAGCAATTGATAGTTCCAGACTGAAGTCTCCAGCGGAATTGAGATTCCCCACAGAGTCGTACTCTCCCTAGGAAGCAGGATGATTTCTTCTTCCCCAGCCGAGTTTGCAGATCCCCAAGAGAGTCGAGTCTTTGGAAAGCAGTTCGGGCCATGATTGGTTGTCCCTAGTAGAGTGTTGAATAGTTGATGCCGTATTTCCCCGCCGGAGTCGTTATCTCCAGGAAGGTTAGTCGTGAAGGCCGTGCAATTTATTTCCGCGATTGACATCGCTTTCCTCAGCAGGTCCAGGTTCTCGTAGAGCTTCATTCCCCTACGGCAGTCGACAGGATGAGTCCTCCCCCACCAGAGTGGTTCTTTCTCCTTGACAGGAGGATCCTCCCTTCGGCATTTATTTTGCTAACGGGGTCGTAGCCTCTTGCATGATTGCATAGCATTTATCATAAACGCATAGTATTTCCACCGTGTGGAGCATTGCGCCGTTGTCAAAGCATATGCATACTAAACATGAGCTAGGTCGTTACCGTTCTTGTTTTGTAGGTGTTCCTCCGCAGAGTCGCTTGCTCAAGATGATTCTTGAATTCCCCAGCAAAAGTTGTTTGCCCAAGATGATTCTTTAATTCTCCAACGAAGGTGCTGGTTTAAGATGATTCTTAAAATCCCCTGTGAAGTCGCCAGAGTTGGTTTCTCAAGTTGATACTTAAAGTCCCCGGCAGAGCATTTGCTCAGGATGAATCCCGAGATCTCCAGCAGAGTTATTGGTTCAGGATGATTCTTGAAGTCCCCGACGGAGTTATTTGTCCAAGATGATTCTTGAAGTCCTCAGTATAGTTGATTCACCCAGAATGATTCTTGGATCCCCGAAGCAGAGTTACTTGATAGTTCTCCAGAATCCCCAGCGGAGATGTGTCATCCCCATCAGGTTTCTGAACAGCGAAGTTGAAACTTCCCCTGAAGACTTGATGACTGAAGTCCAACCGTATTGACGAAGCATTTCTCTCAGCTGATGCGGAGTGCCTGATGGCAGAAGTTCGGATATCCCTAATTGGTTCATGATTGACTGAGAATGCCATTCTCTACTTACCGACGAAGTCCGACTGATGCCCGAAAGTTCTTTGAATGCCCGATGGCATGATTAACTTGATTGTTGACCTGATGAGTCCCGACGGATCTTGATGCCTGACGGCATGATCGACCATGAATTACCGGTTACCGTGTGACCAATTCTCCAGCTAGTTGTCGGGCACCTAATATTTCAGTTTTCGAAGATTTGTTCCCATCAGAGTATCGTGTACTTGTGCAGTTGGAAAATTTTCGGGTTTGTCGGTATTCAACCGTCTCGCACCTTGATTGGTTGAGAGCCGTTCGCTTCTCACCCAGTCAGGTTCAACATTTCTTTACCTAGCTTATGTTTCATTTCATTCACATTAGCATTATCATTTGCATTTCATTGACATGTATGCAGGAGATCAAGAGGTATGAGTACCAATTAAGAGCTATACAAGAGTTTGAAGCTAGCTAAGAAGGTTATTCAAGTGTTCAAGGGTAGATATCTTTGTCAGAGAAGTTAGAAGATCCTCAGAGAGAGTGGTTGAAACCAAGGTTGTGGGCCTCCTAACTTGAGAGTTGGGGGAGCTCCTCAGATGATTCTGAAGCCAAGAATGTGGACTTGAAGCCTTGAGAGAGCTTATGAGATGTCTTGAAAGCCATCATGAATCCTAGACAGGTCATTATGCAAGATTAAGAGGCCTCAGCCATGAGTGGTGTAATTAGGGTTTGACTGGGTCAACTGATGATTGGGAGGGGGTTGAGACCTAATCCAAGAGCCATGTGATCATGGATTGATGCAATGAGATGTTATAAGGATGATTCCAAGTTCAACTCATCATGATTGAAGAGTTTGAGAAGTTTCAAGCTAGGGTTTCTAAGGCTTGACAGTGTAAAATCTCCTAGTTTGATCCCTATCTCCAAGGCAGTTTAGCTCAAGATGTGTTTGTCATCTCATCTTGCCCCTAACATGAATGTTGTAGAGCTTGAGTTTAGCTTTAACTTGAGTACTGGAAGTCCTTGATATGATTTATAGAACTCAAGTTATGACTTTGACAAGTTACAGGTCATCTGAGGTATGTGAATCTGGGGCCTTGAAAGTTACCCAACTTGCATCAAACTTTTGCCTAAGAAGGATGATTCCTATGGACTTTTGGTCAACATGAATGTTGTTCCTTATTCTCTTAGCTTTCTAGAGAATACTAGAAGTACTTGATAGGATTTGTATAACTCAAGTTATGGCTTTGACATGTCAAGGGCATTTTGGTCATTTGGAGATTACAGGTCATTTCAAGTATAAAGCCATAACTCCTATTTCCATGCTTCAAATGGAAAAATGTTCAACATCAAACTTGTTCAAAATGATGTTTTAAGGCTATTAAAGAGGTCATGAGATGTTGGAAAGGCTTGTAGCTCAAAGTTGCAAAAATGACCTAAAATAAGGGTATAAGTTAAATGAACCAAAGTTGGAAATTGATATTTTCAACCTACACATCCAAACCATGGCATGTAATATATCATTTTGACTCTAGAAAACATTTTAAGAACATTGGTTTAGCCACATTTTTGAGTTGAGATTCAATTGGTGGACTTGCTTTGAAAAGCACTTGCTTGCATATTAAGTAACATTTGCAAAACTCAAAATCAAGGCATGAGCAAGATCCCTTGCAAGCTAAACACTCTCAAAATGTCACTAGGGGAGAAATTGAAAGAGAATGGGATGGTTTTCAAGCTGCAAACAAAATTGTGCATGTCATGGCATGTGGTTGAAAATCTCATGACATGAGAGATTGAAACTCTCATTAGAAGGATCTAGAGGGTTCTAGATCTTCCATACATCATCTATATATTGAATAGAGTTGATCCAATGCAAAGGTTGGTGATGATTGAAGGAGAGAGCATAGATTGAGATTGAGATTTCATAGCTTGCAAGTGAATTCGGTTTCATCAATTCTTCACTTTCCAACCATTTTCTTGATTGAAACTTCTTCCATGGATGCTAAGGAGTGATTCCAGATCATAATCCAAGAGAATTCGTGGCTGAATCGTGTAGGAGCAATTGAATTTTTCCACCTGCAACTCACCATCGGGTTTCAAGATTCAGGAGCTTTCAACCGTTTCTTTTGCATACAGAAGCAAGGAGAGGGTTCATTGATCGTGTCTGGAAGATTAGAGAGCTTGATTTGGAGGTTTAGTGCATCTGTTCATCCAAGATTTTCAGGTTAGCAACTTTCTTCCTCTAGCATGATTTAGGTAGAATCAAGATGAATTAAGGTGTTAGAAGCATTGTAGAACGGTGTAAGATTGATTTCAGACCATTAATTTGAGAATTAGAGACAAAATAGGTGTATTACCATTTTCGGTTGAGAATTGGATATGGTGAATCTTGAGGTTTCATAGGAGGTTAAGGGTATGGTTGAATTCGTGACAAGATTTGGGATAAGTTTCATGTGTTGACCATTAGCAATGGAGGATCCTAGAGAGAATTAGGGTTGAGGAAGATAACCGGAGCACCACCGGTGGTGGCCGGAGCTGGGCGCGAAGTTGCAGAGGTTTGAAATGTAGGAGATGACTCTGGGACCATCAGATCTTGGGTTGACTAGGACTATGACCCTCATCCAACGACCACGTTTTGATTTCAAGTTGTGAAGGAATTCTGATCATGAAACGCACCGTTTCATTTAATTAGTGGTTCTGGGCTTAGTGGATTAAATGATATTCACACCCCCTGATGGCCCAACCCATAGTTTGAACTGATTTTCATTGCTATTTGCACCGCGCGTGTGATTAATTTCCACTGATTTTCTTTTAATTTTCATTTTATACATGGTTCTTGGAAAAATCATATAAAATTGAAAATTAATCCAGTTAACCCCATTCTTTTTGAATTTTACTCATGATTGAGTCTAGTATTTTGTAGAGAGAAAATATTTCCATTTCATGTATTTTCTGATTTAATGGGAATTTTACATTTTAATTGATATTAAAATGGTTATGTTTGATACATAATTTTGTGGAATTTTGTGTGATCATATGGTGATGATTTTGATCCTAATTTTTTGTGTATGATTAGGTTAGAAATGTATGCTCCCATAGCATTTTTCTCACATTTTTGTGATGAAAATAGGTGTGATTTCTAGATTGATATTTAGATGCTTCCTTTTAGGGTTTAGGTTTAGTACCTCAATGTAGGATTTATTTCTAGGTCTAATTTTATGATTTGATCTCTGAAATTAATGTGGTAGAGTCATGATTGACCTAGGTTCCCATAGTCATTTTTGTAGGATTTTATAATTGGTTTTAGTATTTTAGTTAGGACTTTCTTTAGTACTAGGTTTTAGGTGATCCTAACTTACTAATTCAACTAGTTTAACTCATTTAGCTCCCTTAGATTAGGGTTTTCGCTTGGTTTGCCTTTGGTTGAGATTGAAGACAAGTTGAATACAAGGTGAGGATGCTTGAAGTTGCTTGAAGTTGCTTGGAGCTTGGATTTGTCTGTGCCTGAAGGTGTCTGATGAAGATGTAGGAGATAGGAGCCATAGGGAGAGCCTTAGAACTAGAATGATTTCTTTCACAAGTATGGAAAGCATCTTGTGCTTCCATTCCTCCCAATGACAAAAAGTCCTTCTAAGATATTCCCATCCCTCCTTTGGAGGGATGAGTGGCTTTATCTAGGAAGTAGAACTTTGAGGGAACCAGTCTCTCATAATGATGAACCCTTACAGGCTTCCTTTGGTTGTCAATAAGCTGTTTATCATTTCCACTCATCCTGTTAAATCAATTGTCTTCTGGGCTGGGTATCTTGAAAGATGTTGGGCTTGAGTTTGAAGAAGAGGACTTCATTGAAGAGTGTAGAAGAGGATGATTCCTTGAGCATTGCCATTGCAGCTGAAGCTTGAAGAGCAAGAGCAACAAGTTGATACTTGAAGATTCAGTTGAGATTGAGTATAGAGCTGAGGCTTGAAGATTGAAGGATGAAGTTGACACTTTCATGTGATTGAAGACTACTCTGAGAAGCTGGAGCTTGTAGGAGAAGATGAATCTCACTTCCTTTGATAAGGAAGTGATGATAGAACTTTAGGTTGAAACCTATGCATGATAACTTCTAGGAGTTCCCTGTTTCAAACCTCAACTATAGGATGAATCCTTGGCATGACAACAGTAGGACTTGATAGTCTCCCCGTAGTTGATCCTGTTCTCTTCTCATCTCAAAACAGCTTAAAATACAGTAATCATGAATGATTTCTATCGTACGTTACGAGTCTTAAGCTATCTGAGAAAGGATTGTTGGAGAGCTTCTTTTCAACAGTCTGGATGATTAGTATGGCACCCTTTGGGTGACATGCGACGCATTCACTCTCAGGTCATAGTCTTTAGTGCGATTGAAATTGCAAACACAATAAAAAACACTTCTTTCGTAAAAGACAGAAAACAAACTTCAAACCTTTTTGCCCCGTGGGCCCATAATTCAAAGGAAAGCTTTTCTGAAGAAAAGAGTGTCATTAAACTTCAGCGCCAATGCAAACCGGCTTTGTCCCTAACTGCTGGAACTGTTGTTTAACCCTACTCGATAAAATAGATGAATCTGAATTCTCGTAATCCGTATTATCTCGAACTACGTAAGCTCTAATCTCTCATACCTGTTGAGAGTACGTAGGCACAATACTGAAGTATTGGCGAGCCACCTTCCCCGTAACCCGTAGTTAGTCGAACTACGTTGACTCTGATTTCTCATTCTCTGATGGGAATACGTAGGCATAAAGCGCGACGCTTTGCCGAGTCATCTTCTTTACTTTTGAAGCCAACCTTGATAGGTAGATAGATAAACCAACTTGTCCAGTAAACACAACAAGCGTGGATGTCGTCGAGTACGACGGACGTGAGGGGTGCTAATACCTTCCCCTTGCGTAACCGACTCCCGAACCCAGACAACGGTTGCGATGACCTTGTCTTATACCTTTTTCGTCAGGTTTTTTCCGATCGTTTCCTTTCCCGTTCCGAGGGATAAATAACGAAAGGTGGCGACTCTTCTGTTTTGCCGGCACCTTATTTTTGCGGTAGCGACAATGGTAACGGAAATGGCTATGGTGTTGGTCTCGACACTACAGGTGCCATACATGGTAGTCTGGACCACACCTGGAATGAGGATAGGCAGAAAGATGTGTTTTCTCCATGAATTATAAATGTTGAAATACCTTCTGAGGCTGATAGAATGATTAAGATGATCGAAGAGAAGATGAAATATTGAAATACCTTCTGGGGTTGATAAACCTTCTAGGGTTGATTCCAGGCTTGAGGCTGATAGAAGAATTATAAATGTTGAAATACCTTCTGGGGTTGATTCCAGGCTTGAGGGTGCCTCCAAAGTTTAAGGTCCCGGATTTCGATAAGTACAAGAGTACGACTTGCCCTAGGGTTCATCTGAGGTTTTATTATCGCAAGATGTCTGCGCATTTTGATGACGAGAAGCTCTTGATGCACTTCTTCCAGGATAGTTTATCCGGACCATCGCTGGAATGGTATATGAGCTTGGAGCCTGCTAATGTCCGTAGCTGGAGAAACCTAGCCGAAGCTTTTGTAAGGCACTATCAGTACAACAGTGACCTTGCTCCAAATAGAGTTCAGTTGCAGAATCTTTCTCAGAAGAGCAATGAATGCTTTAAATAATACGCCCAGAGGTGGCGAGAGCTTGCTGCTAGGGTACAACCACCAATGGTAGAGCGAGAACTTGTCGATATGTTTGTTGCTACTTTACCAGGAGTATATTATGAAAAGCTTATAAGCAGTATGTCGGGAAGTTTTTTAGACTTGATAATTACCGGGGAGAGGGTTGAGAATGGAATTAAGTTAGGAAAGATCAACGCTGATGAGATACCCTCAGCTGGAGGAGGGAACAAGAAAGTCTTTGGAAACAAAAGGCGAGAGGAAGACACTAACGCTGTATCCCGTTCAAGGGGAAGAAATAGAGGTCAGAATAGACAGCATTAGCAGATTGCTAGCATCACTATTCCAGCAG
This sequence comes from Lathyrus sativus, assembly GCA_963859935.3. Classification (NCBI taxonomy): domain Eukaryota; kingdom Viridiplantae; phylum Streptophyta; class Magnoliopsida; order Fabales; family Fabaceae; genus Lathyrus; species Lathyrus sativus. The sequence continues at coordinate 65,918,685 of OZ012739.1, read as the reverse complement.
TTCAACAACCACAGCAACAACAGCGTCAGCAACAACAGCAACAGCGACCGCAACAAAATCAACAAGGATATGGCAGATACCAAGATAGAGGCCGGGCAGCAAATAGGCATTTTGATGCGCCTCCTATGCCTTACTCTCAGTTATTGTAGGCTTTGTTACAGCTGCAATTGATTCAGAAAAGGACTTTGGCTCCTTTGACTAGACAACCTCCACCTGGGTACGATGCAAATGCTCGTTGTGAATTTCATTCGGGTGCTCCAGGACATAATATTGATAACTATAAAGCCTTCAAACATAAAGTGCAAGATATGATTGACAGTAAAGCTATCAATTTTTCTAATGATGTTCCCAGCGTGGTGCAGAATCCCATGCCGAATCACGGGCAGGCTGGGGTTAATGCAATTGTCGAGGAAGAGGTGTTGAATTTGGTGACCGATGTTGATGAACTTAAAACACCCTTAAGCTTTGTGAAGGTCCGATTGCTAAAGGGGGTGTTTTCCCGGGATGTGTTGAGGATTGTGTTGAATGTTCTGTTGATCCCGAGAGAGGATGTGGACTGTTGAGAAGGTGTATTCAGAAGATGATAGATGGCGGAGTTTTACAATTTGACCGTTCTGTTGGAAGAGATTTTGAGGTTTTACAATTGCGACAATCTCCATCCCGTATAAGACTGTTACTATCTATGCACCAAAGCCGCCAACGATAACTATCACAAAAGCAGGTCCTATGCCGTTTGAAAGCACTATGGTTGTTCCGCAGAACTACGGAGCCGAAGTGTACTGTAATGGGCAGAAAATAAACTTGAATGATCCCCCTGCAAGTTCAGTTGACAATTTAGTGGGAGCAGGAGGTATTACTCGCAGTGGCCGAGTCTTTTCGTCGCCTGAAGTGATTGCTGATAAGGTGGACAAGGGGAAAAAACCCGTAGTGGAGGAGACTTCTCAATCTGGGGAAAGAGAATCTTTGTTGAAAGACGCGGAGGAATTTATGAGGGTGATTCAGAAAAGCGACTATAAGATAGTCGATCACTTGCAGCAAACTCCTTCCAAAATATCTATCTTGTCGTTGCTCCTTTTCTCTGAGGCCCATAGGAATGCATTGCTGAGAATACTAAACACTGCTTACGTGCCACAGGAAATTTTAGTCAATAAACTTGAGGGGGTGGTGGCGCACGTAAACGCGGGAAATGGCTTAGGCTTTACGGACCTGGATTTGACACCCAGAGGCAGAAATTATAATTGTGTGCTGCACATATCTTTAGAATGCCGAGGGGCTGTCATGTCTCATGTGCTTGTAGATACGCGATCCTCATTAAATGTGCTTCCCAAGAAGGCCCTGATGAAGCTAGATATGAAGGGGTTGATTTGCACACCAAGTGATTTGGTTGTGCTTGCGTTTGATGGAACCCGAAGATTCGTGTTTGGGGAGGTAACTTTGCCGATTCAGGTTAGACCTGAAGTCTTTGATATAGTGTTTTACATCATGGATATCCAGCTGGCCTACAGTTTTTTACTAGGTCGCCCTTGGATTCATTCAACTGGGGCTGTTACATCAACTCTGCATCCGAAGCTGAAATACATGGTTAGCGGTAGCGTTGTTACGGTATGTGGAGAGGAGGATATCATGATCAGCCATTTATCATCCTTTAAGTATGTTTAAGTGGATGGAGAGATCCATGAAACTCTTTGCCAAGCCTTCGAAGAGGTCAAGATTAAAGACAAGTCTCTAGTTGTGAGTAAAGAGCCTGAAGTGGCTATGTCCTCATTTAAAGAAGCACAAGCTGTAGTGCAAGCTGGTTCAGCCCAGGGCTAGGGGCAGGTGATTGATATACCGCAGAAGCAAGACAAATTCGGTCTGGGGTACCGCCCGTCGTCTTCACAAAGCACGCCGAAGTTCAAGGGACCGATCAGGTTTACTAGCGGAGGTGTCTTCTTTGAGCAGATTAATGCCATTTCTGATGATGAAGCTGGAGACAGTGACTGTGACATGGATTCCTGGATCAAGCCATGTATTCTAGGACAGAGCCTATGCAACTGGTCAATTGAAGAATTCATTCAAGTGACGACCGAACGGTAATGCTTTGTTTTTCCAGTTATTGTACTACCCTATGTCCTACCCGGGGCATAGTGGTATTTTATTTCAGGGTCTTACTTGTTTATGTCTGAATATTGTTTATCAATTAATCAAAGGGAGTTTTCTCACTCAAATTTTGTGATCTCTGTTTTTCTTATTTTATTTTTCACAATAAAATGGCAACGTGGTTCATATTTGTTTGCAAATTGTTTGAAACATTTAACCATTTTCATTGCAGGATTCCTATTGCAGATGACACTGATTCAGAGCCTCCTATGACTCGCTTCGACTTTGATCAACCTATATATCAAGCTGAAGAAGAGATTGGTGAGGATGAAGACTTGCCTGAGGAATTAGCCAGACTTTTGAAACAAGAAGAGAAAATCATTTTGCCTCATTAGGAGGAAATTGAGGTCATTAATCTGGGTTCTGAAGAAGTTGTCAGAAATGTTCGGATAGGGGCTACGCTATAGAGCGACATCAAGCAAAGACTGATCAAGACGCTTCGAGAGTATAATGACATATTTGCTTGGTCGTATGAGGATATGCCCGAGCTTGATACCGATATAGTGGTTCACTGCTTACCGTTGCGCGAAGAATATCTGTCGGTCAAGCAGAAGCTTAAAAGAACGAGACCAGATATGGCAGTAAAAATAAAAGAAGAGGTCTAAAAGCAATGGGACGCTGGATTTTTAGCCGTGACTACCTACCCTCCGTGGGTCGCCAACATAGTACCTGTACCGAAGAAGGATGGTAAGGTGCGCATGTGTGTTGATTATCAGGATCTGAACAAGGCGAGCCCTAAGGATGACTTCCCGCTCCCTCACATTAACGTATTGGTCGACAATACAACTCAATTTTCAGTGTTTTCCTTCATGGATGGTTTTTCGGGTTATAATCAAATAAAGATGGCATCGGAGGACATGGAGAAAACAACATTCATTACACCGTGGGGAATGTTTTGCTATACGGTGATGCCTTTTGGCTTGAAGAATGCCGGAGCAACATATCGGTGTGCTATGAAAACGCTCTTTCATGACATGATGCATAAAGAGATTGAGGTTTATGTTGACGATATGATTGCTAAATCCCAAATGGAGGAGGAGCATCTGGTTAACTTGTTGAAGCTGTTTGAGAGGCTTAGAAAGTTCAGAGTGAGGTTGAATCCAAATAAGTGTACTTTTGGAGTTTGGTCCGGAAAGTTATTGGGGTTTATTGTCAGTGAAAAAGGAATCGAGGTCGATCCTGCAAAGATAAAAGCCATACAAGACATGCCAGCGTCGAAAACAAAAAAAGAATTCTGTGGTTTCCTGGGGAGATTGAATACAATGCTCGATTCATATCTCATCTCACAGCCACGTGTGAGCCAATGTTCAAATTGTTAAAGAAAGATTAGGCGGTTGTCTGGAATGAAAATTGTCAAAAAGCATTTGATAAAATAAAAGAGTATTTGCAGGAGCCTCCGATATTGATACCTCCAGTAGCTGGAAGGCCTTTAATCATGTACTTGACGGTTCTTGAGAACAGCATGGGTTGTGTTCTCGGTCAACACGACGAGACTGGAAGAAAGGAGCTTGCGATTTATTATTTGAGTAAAAAGTTCACAGATTGTGAGTCCCGTTACTCAATGCTCGAGAAAACGTGTTGTGCACTTGCTTGGGCTGCTAAACGTTTGAGACAGTACATGCTCAATCACACAACCATGTTGATTTCGAAGATGGATCCGATCAAGTATGTCTTCAAGAAGCAAGCGCTTTCAGGAAGAATTTCCAGGTGGAAAATGGTACTGACCGAGTACGATATACAGTATGTTTCTCAGAAAGCCATCAAAGGAAGTGTTCTGTCAGAATACCTCGCTGAGCAGCCAATCAAAGATTATCAACCGATGAAGTTTGAATTTCCTAATAAGGATATCATGTTCCTCAAAGCGAAAGATTGTGAAGAACCACTGCATGGTGAAGGTCCTGAGAAGGATTCTCAGTGGCAAATGATATTTGATGGTCCTGTCAACTCCTATGGTAGTGGAATTGGGGCAATTATTACAACTCCTCATGGCACTCACATCCCGTTCACTGCCAGATTGACATTCCAAGTCACCAACAATGAAGCTGAGTATGAAGCATGTATCATGGGTCTGGAAGAGGCTATTGATTTGAGAATCAAGAATTTGGATGTATATGGCGATTCAACGCTAGTAGTTAATCAAATCATGGGAGAATGGAAAACTCGTCAATTGAATCTAATTCCTTACAGAGATTATGCAAGGAGGTTGTTACCTTTCTTCGACAGGGTAGAGTTTCACCATGTACCACGAGCAGAGAATTAGATGGTTGATGCTTTGGCAACACTATCTTTGATGTACAAAGTGAATTTCTGGAATGAGGCTCCCAAAATAGTCATTTCCCTCTTGGACAGACCCGCTTTCGTATTCTCCATTGAAGAGGCCGCTGATGGCAAGCCATGGTTTTACGATATACATAATTTCCTCAGGAAGCAAGAGTATCCACCAAGGGCTTCGACCCATGATAAGAAGATGTTGAGGAGGTTGTCTGACAACTTTTACCTAAACCCAGATGGTGTACTTTATAGAAGGAACCATGATTTGGTGCTGTTAAGATGTATGGATGAAAAAGAAGCAACATTGCTTATGGAAGAAGTCCACGAGGATACTTTTGGTACAGATGCCGGCGGACATGCCATGTCTCGAAAGTTATTACGAGCAGGGTACTATTGGCTAACAATGGAGTCAGATTGTTTCAAATTTGCGAAGAAATGCCATAAATGCCAAATTTATGCTGATAAGATACATGTGTAAGAGCACAGATTGTGTCTTAGTAATATCTCTATGTTTTGATGATAACATTAATGATAATTTGTATACTAGAATTATACTCTCTAAATTTGTTCTAAACTGTTTTCTACAGGCACAAAAGATTTTAATCTTAAAGAGCAAATTTGATGTGAACAATAAATTCTGAATGGCTCAAGAGCATCTGAAGATTAGAAGAATCTGAAGTATAAGAGCTTAGTCATCAAGATTCTGAAGATACAACACGCTGCATATATTATCAAGAATCTGAATGAAAGAAGACTCTGAATGAGAGAAGACTCTGATCTGAGTGAAGACTCTGATCTAAGAGCATGTTACGCTTCAAGCACACAGCTGCACCAGACTCTGATTCATCAACATCTGAAGAACATCTTATGCTCTGAAGTTTCCAGAAGATTCTGAAGACTGAAGACTCTGATGTTGATTGTTGATCTGAACCATCTGAAGAATTATTTGAAGAAGATTATTTTAATATATCCGTTGGAATATGCCAGCAAATCTTTCCTTAATTGGGATAGACAAAATTCTCTGCAAGAAGATTATTCCTCTGATACATTCCTTATATGGTATAATCACAGCTCAGCAGACAATTGCTACACCCACATTTTGTGCGACGTCTCTCTGCTGCAATAGTACAAAGGACAGTACTATTTGTTATTGGAAATATCTTCTCCAACGGTAAAATATTCTCTCCAATATTCAAGTGGCTATATAAAGGAAATCATAGCTCATTCTTCAAGTGACTAATATTGAAAATCTTCTCTGACGGGAAAAACTCTCAAGCTCTCATATTCTTTGCTGTTCATACATTGTTCTAAACTTAGAGAAATAACACAGTTGTGTTTATAGCTTTCGTAGAAGCAATTTATTACTCTTACATTGTATTACATTAATTTGTAAAGGAAGTTTTCCTTAAGAGGATCTAGGTTAGATCAGTAGCTCTTGAGAAGACTAAGAACAGTTGTTCTTATGTGTTGCTATTTGTAATCAGTTGATTTGAATAGTGGATTAAGTCCTTGTTGAGAAAGGCAAATCACTCTTGAAAAGGGTGGACTGGAGTAGTTGAGTTCAACGAACCAGGATAAAAATACTTGAGTTTTTATCTTTGATTATTTTCTGTCATACTTATTCAACCCCCCCTTCTAAGTATTTTCTCACCTTCAGTTGGCATCAGAGCTCCGGTTCTGAGTGTGCATTCGCTTAACCGTGACAGATAAAGATCCAGTGAGAAAAATACTCTGTTATTTATTTGGTTGCTAATATGGGTGATATTCCTACATCAAGCAACAAATATGAAGGAGACAGAATCAGCACCAAACCTCCAATGTTTGATGGAGAAAAATTTGACTATTGGAAAGATAGACTTGAAAGTTTTTTCTTGGGGTATGATGCTGATCTCTGGGATTTAGTCATTGATGGATATGAACATCCTACTAAGGATGGCAAAAAGATTGATAGAAAATCAATGACTGAGGAGCAGAAGAAAGAATTCAAGAATCATCACAAAGCCAGAACCATACTTCTTAATGCAATCTCGCATACAGAGTATGAGAAGATTACCAACAGAGACACTGCTCATGATATGTTTGAGTCTCTCAAAATGACTCATGAGGGAAACTCTCAGGTGAAAGAAACAAAGGCTCTGGCGCTGATACAGAAGTATGAAGCGTTCAAAATGGAAGAATCTGAGAACATTGAGACTATGTTTTCCAGATTTCAGATTCTAACAGCTGGGTTGAAAGTTCTGGACAAGGGCTACTCAACATCTGATCATGTCAAGAAGATCATCAGAAGTCTTCCTACCAGATGGAGACCTATGGTGACTGCATTGAAGCTGGCCAAGGATCTGAACAAAATCTCATTAGAAGAACTCATCAGTTCTTTGAGAAGTCATGAGATTGAGCTGGAGGAAGATGAACCCCAGAAGAAAGATAAAGGTAAATCCTTAGCTTTTAAATCTAACAAATCTGTTAAAGCTTTGCAGGTTAATGAAGAAAGCTCTGAGGAATCTTCTTCTGAAGAAGAAGATGAACTATCCATGCTGTCCAGAAGGATCAACAAACTCTGGAAGCACAAAGGGAAGAAGTTCAACAACCTCAGAAGATCTGATCAAAAGAGAGAATCTTCTGGACACAGAAGATCTGGCAAGAAAGAGGTCACTTGCTATGAATGTAAAGAACCTGGACACTACAAGAGTGAATGTCCCAAACTTCAAAAGGAAAAACCCAAAAGGAAGTTTGATAAAAAGAAAAAGGTTCTGATGGCTACATGGGATGACTCAGATGAATCTGAATCATCTTCTGAATCTGAGGAAGAATGTGCAAATGTTGCGCTGATGGCCAACACAAATGATCAAGATGAAGGAACGTCATCATCTGAATCTGAGTCAGAATCAGACTCTGACTCTGAAGAGGTATTTTCTGAACTCTCCAGAGCTGAACTTGTTGAAAGTTTATCTGACATGTTGGAAAGCTACAGCAAGATTAAACTCAAATACAAGAAGCTGAAAAGCAATCTTGAATCTGAGATTGATCTTCTGAGAACAGAACTTGTTGAGCAGAAAGAAATAAATTTAAAACTCAAAAATGATTTAGAAACAACTCAACAAGAATCTGATACTGAAACAGAGTAAAGTGAAAATATTTTAGAAAAATATGACTCCAGTTTTAAAAGATTCCTCACTAAAAGCATAGACAGAAGCAAAATGGCTTCTATGATCTATGGTGTTAGTGGGAACAACAGAAGAGGCATTGGATGTGAATCCTCCTCTGGAAGCAATCCAAAGTCTGTTGATAAACTCTTCATCAAGAAGACTCCTCTGTATTTTCATTTTAAGTTTGGTCATCTGAATGATATTAAACATACAAGCTCTGAAAAGAGTACTTATGTGTTTAAGCCAAGGGCTAGCCAGAATAAACACTATGTTGAAAAACAGAAGTTTAGGCAAAACCACAGAACATCTAACCCCAAAGGACCCAAGAAGATCTGGGTACCTAAAAGTAAAATTATACCTGTTGCAGATGTTCTTAGCAGCAAAATCCAGACACCAATCATGGTACCTGGACTCTGGATGCTCACGACATATGACGGGCGAAAGGTCTATGTTCCAAAGCCTGGAACTTAGATCTGGAGGGGATGTGAAATTTGGAGGGAACCAGAAGGGCAAGATCATTGGCTCTGGTACAATAGGTAATGGTAACCTACCCTCTATTTCTAATGTTCTGTTAGTTGAAGGATTGAAACATAATCTATTGTCCATAAGTCAATTAAGTGACAATGGTTATGATATCATCTTTAATCAAAAATGTTGCAAAGCTGTATGTCAAAAGAATGGTTCAATCCTATTCAGTGGAAAGAGGAAAAACAACATTTACAAAATTAACCTTTCAGAACTTAAAGTTCAAAATGTAAAATGCCTTTTATCTGTGAATGATGAGCAATGGGTCTGGCATAGAAGATTGGGACATATTAATATGAGACGTATATCTCAGATTAATAAACTCAATCTGGTCAGAGGACTCCCTAATCTGAAGTTCAATTCAGATGCTCTGTGTGGCGCATGTCAAAAGGGTAAATTTTCAAAATCTCATTTTAAACCAAAAAATGTTGTTTCCACCTCTAGACCATTGGAATTACTTCATATTGATCTGTTTGGACCAGTGAAAACTGCATCCATCAGAGGCAAGAAGTATGGGTTAGTCATTGTAGATGACTACAGCAGATGGACATGGGTAAAGTTTCTAAAACACAAGGATGAGTCTCATTCTGTGTTCATTGACTTCTGCAATCAAGTCCAGACTGAAAAAGAATGCAAAATTATTAAAGTCAGAAGTGATCATGGTGGTGAATTTGAAAACAAATATTTTGAAAAATATTTTTCTGAAAAAGGAATTGCACATGATTTTTCCTGTCCTAGAACTCCACAACAAAATGGAGTTGTAGAGAGGAAAAATAGAACATTGCAAGAAATGGCCAGAACCATGATCAACGAGACAAATCTGGCAAAATACTTTTGGGCAGAAGCAATAAATACAGCATGTTATATTCAGAACAGAGTGTCTGTAAGACCTCTTCTGGAAAAGACTCCCTATGAATTGTGGAGAAACAGAAAGCCCAACATTGCTTATTTTCATCCATTTGGATGTATTTGTTATATGCTTAACACTAAAGATCATCTGAACAAGTTTGATTCCAAAGCACAGAAGTGTTTCATGCTTGGTTATTCTGAACGCTCTAAAGGCTACAGAGTATTCAATACTGAAACACAGATTGTGGAAGAATCTATTCATGTTAGATTTGATGATAAGCTTGGCTCTGAAAAGCCAAAGCAAGTTGAAAGTTCTGCAGATAGAGAAGTTATTCTCACAGACTCTGAAGGCTCAGAGGCAGACAAGACTGAAGACAAAGACTCTGAAGCAAATCCAGATGCTACGCCTCTAACTTCCCAACTTGACAATCTGCATATTTCTGAAAGACCAACAGTCAGAGGATCTTCTTCCAGAATGAAAGCTTCTCATCCAGAGGATGTGATAATTGGAAAGAAAGATGATCCAATAAGGACAAGAGCATTTCTCAGAACTTCTGAATCTTCCTTCTGTGGCTTAGTGTCAATTATAGAACCAACATCTGTTGATGAGGCTCTGGAAGATAATGAATGGATTTTAGCTATGCAAGAGGAGCTGAATCAATTCACAAGGAATGAAGTCTGGGATCTGGTTCCAAGACCTAAAGGTTTCAATGTCATTGGAACAAAATGGGTTTTCAGAAATAAACTAAATGAGAAAGGAGAAGTTGAAAGGAACAAAGCAAGACTGGTTGCTCAAGGCTACAGTCAACAAGAAGGCATAGACTACACAGAAACATATGCTCCTGTTGCAAGGTTAGAGTCTATACGCTTGCTTATTTCATTTGCTGCACAACATAACATCACTCTTTATCAGATGGATGTTAAAAGTGCTTTTCTTAATGGAATTATAGAAGAGGAAGTGTATGTCCACCAACCTCCTGGTTTTGAAAATGAAAATTTTCCAGATCATGTTTACAAACTGAAAAAATCTCTTTACGGACTAAAACAAGCTCCCAGAGCTTGGTATGAGAGGTTGAGTAATTTTCTTCTGAAGAAAAATTTCATCAGAGGAAAAGTGGATACCACACTATTTTGTAAAACCATTAAGAAAGATTTGTTGATTTGTCAAATTTATGTAGATGATATTATTTTTGGATCAACAAATATTATGCTTGGAAAGGAGTTTGCTAAATGTATGCAGGAAGAATTTGAGATGAGCATGATGGGAGAACTGAGATTCTTTCTGGGAATCCAAGTAAATCAGACTCCAGAGTGCACCTACATACATCAGACCAAGTATGTTAAAGAGCTTCTGAAGAAGTTTAACATGCTGGATAGCAAAATGGCAAAGACTCCAATGCATCCTACAAGCACTCTAGGTAAGGAAGAGGTAAGTAAGAAGGTAGATCAGAAACTCTACAGAGGTATGATAGGATCTCTTCTTTATTTGACTGCTTCTAGACCAGACATTCTGTTTAGTGTTTGTTTATGTGCTAGATTCCAATCAGATCCTAGAGAATCACACTTAACTGCTGTTAAGAGGATTCTAAGGTATCTGAAAGGTACTGCTAATGTTGGTTTGTGTTACAGAAGATCTGACGAATATTCACTAGTTGGATTCTGTGATGCTGACTATGCTGGAGATAGAGTTGAGCGCAAAAGTACTTCTGGAAGCTGTCAGTTTCTTGGAAGTCATCTGATCTCGTGGTACAGCAAGAAGCAACCAACAATTGCACTATCAACCACAGAGGCAGAATACATTGCTGCTGCTGGATGTTCCACTCAGATGCTCTGGATGAAGAGTCAACTAGAAGATTATCAAATCTATGAGAGTAATCTTTCTATCTTCTGTGACAATACTTCAGCTATATGTTTATCCAAAAATCCAATTTTACACTCTAAGGCCAAACATATAGAGATTAAACATCATTTCATCAGAGACTATGTTCAGAAGGGTGTAATAAATTTAGCCTTTGTTGATACAGATCATCAATGGGAAGATATTTTCACAAAACCCCTTGCTGAAGATAGGTTTAAGTTTATTCTGAAAAATATTTGTATGGATTTTTGTCCAGAGTAATATTTCTCAGAGTCAACTTCTCAGATGCTAAGTGTTTAACACTCTGAAGTATTTCATCTGTCTTGCTTGTTTAATTTATCTGTGAATTATTTTTTTGTGTGAAACTCTATACTGACCATCTCAGAGGATCTGAAAGTTGAAAACGTTTCATTTCTTAAGAGTTATAGAATCACATGCAAGCAAACACGTGTCACTCAGAATCTGAAAAGATGGAGTACACCTACTGATTATGACGTTTAAGGTATTGCTTTGAAAATCTCAATCTGTCTTGATTTTCCCCCAAATGTCATATCATAATTAAAAATGATTACTTTTCATTTAATGCAAACGTGCGTATGTGTCCTATGTGTATCTGTTGTGTCTCCCATGCGTGCTTTATTTGTCTATATAAACCACTCTCTTAACACATTCACACTTTTCACAATCTCAAACACATATGCGCTTTTGTCTGTTGTTCTCTCTCTTTTCAAACCCTAAAAGAACTCAGAAACCTTCATCTTCTTCATCATCATCAACAATGGCATCCACTTCAAAAGCAGTTACTACCAAAGATGCTACCACTGTCATAAAACCAGTACGCACTCTCCTAACTCCTGTTGATTCACTAGAAGTACTGTGTGAAAGTTTCGTGGATTTAGAAGATCTTGCTGAAAATGGGTTTGATCTGATTTCTTCAATCAAAGCACAAGGCTGGGACGGTTACTTTGACAGGCTTATGGGTCCTGTGTATCCAAAGTTAGTGAAGGAGTTCGGGATCCATGCATTTGCTACTCCAAAGTTCATTCACTCCTCTGTGCTGGGGAAAAAGATTGTTATCACTGAAAATCTGATAAGGAAACTCATTGGTTTTAAGGCAACTGATGGAGTAACCTCTCTATCTTCTGCGCGTGAAGACCTGAAAGATGTATGTCAAGAAATCTGCACTACTGGTGAACCTTGTAAGAAGGTTAAGTTCTTGAAACCCACTTACAAGATATGGGCTAAGATTTTCATGAACACCATCTTTCATAGACCCTCTTCAAACTCTTCTGATTATGTTAATGCTGAACAACTTTACTTCATGTATTGTTTACACCAAAACATTCAGATTGATCTTCCATATCTGTTGTTTAATCATCTGGTGTCTCACGTCAAGGAAACAAGGGAAACAGCTAGAGATAAATCTGGAAAAGTCAGAACATGGATTCCTATGGGAAGGCTGATTTCAGATATTCTGATAGAAAACCAACTTGTGGCGCATCTGCAAGAGGCTGGGTTGACAGAAGATCTGACTTATATCATTGGCTCTGAAATAAACGGTTTAACTCTGAGAAGGATGAAACTGGTTGATGATTTATCTGAGAAACCAAGGAAAACTAACTCTGAAGAAGTTAGGGGAAGAAGGATTCCTGTTGAGGATTTTCCTTTATTCACCTCAGATGAACCTAGAGAACTTATTGCTGAGTATGTTGCTCGCTGCATAAGAGATGGTGTTGAGATTCCTGCCAATCTTGTGCAGAAGGAAGGCCAAGTTCTTCCTGATTTGACAAGGGAAAGAAGACGTAAAAGAAAAGCTGATAGTGAAGGTCATCAGAAGAAAAGGAAGCATTCAGATGCTGAAAAGAAGAAGAAAAGGAAGAAGCTGAAGAAGGTTCAACCAAATCCTCCTGCAGCAACTTTTGAAGAAATTAGAGATACTCTGAAACAGGTATTTAACACTGATTCTAATCCTGTTCATCGTTCTGCTACCCCCACATCATCTGACTCACCCCTTATATTTAAAAGATCTAGACCATCTGAGACTCATACACCACAACCAACAAACATACAAACAGAAATTCCACAACAAACTCAACAAACATCTGAACCACAAAACAACCAACCAACATCTGAACATCCATCTTCACAACCTCAACCTTCTGAACCACAAACATCTGAACATCCATCTTCACAACCTAAACTTTCTGAACAAACACCACAAACACAACCAACCCAACCCAGAATCCCTGATGAAGCAGAATTGGGATCAAGTGTTTATACTCTGTTAAGAAATTTTGATAAGGATAATGTCTCAGACTTTGCTGACATTATGGATGTTTGCATGACTACTATGGACAAAGAGGCTGCTAATGCTGTTTGGAAGAAATATCTTTACAGACTGAATAGGGAGGCTTTGAAAATCAGGACTCAATGTCTTAGATTGTCAAAAGTAAGGTTTGCTGCTTATCAAAAACGGATCAAGAGAAACCCTCCTCCTATTCTTCTTCTAGAAGCTCCTCCACCTCCAGAAATTCCTGCACCTGATGTTACTAAGATTGTTTCAGAATCTACTGTTCCAGAATCTACTGTTTCAGAATCTACAGATCTTCAGAAGGATGTCAAAGAACTTAAGGATTTTATGGTTGATCAAAAGAATACAAATGAAGAAATGAAAACTTGGATGGCTAAGCAAGATGAAAATTCAGAAAGGATTACAGCACTGCTGCAACTCATTGCTTCTCAACAAGCCTCATCTGCTAAACCTACTTGATGTTTTGCACAAGCTTTTCATGTTTTGCTTTGTTTTGATTTTCTTCTGATATGTTTTGTGTGTTTTTATCTGAATCTGGATGTTATCTTGACTTAATGAAAATGATCTTTTTGCTTATCTGGATATGTGTTTCTTCTGCATCTTTACTGTCTTTTAAAATTCTTTTTGATTATGACAAAAAGGGGGAGAAACAAAATAGAATCTGATTGTTCAAATCTATAAGCAATTATCTGAACTAAGTCAGACATGTTACTAACATTCTTTGAATCTAACCAGACTCTGACAAATTTCATTGAAGTTTTTCCTGAGATCTATCTTTTCAGAACCTGATCAAAAATAGCTAAATCTGAGTAGACCAGACTCTGATATCTAACCTTGAGTACTATGATCTAAAAGATAACTCAAGACAGGAAATGGCAAGATAAACAACCAGGTGTTCTGAAGTTGTTCATCTGGCATCAAGCTTTAATATGGCATCAAGCTTTGACTCTAGAAGTCAAACATATGTCAACCAGGCTTCAATCAGGATGTTAACCAGGATTCAATCAGGCTCTGAATCTGAAATGTAATCAGGCTCTGAATCTGAAATCTACTCAACCAGAAAGGGAAGTATCTAATTCCATTAGAGTATTCATTTCAGGGGGAGATTGTTAATCTCAGGGGGAGTAATTTTAATTCATATTTTTATTGAACAAATTTCTCATGTTTTGTCATCATCAAAAAGGGGGAGATTGTAAGAGCACAGATTGTGTCTTAGTAATATCTCTATGTTTTGATGATAACATTAATGATAATTTGTATACTAGAATTATACTCTCTAAATTTGTTCTAAACTGTTTTCTACAGGCACAAAAGATTTTAATCTTAAAGAGCAAATTTGATGTGAACAATAAATTCTGAATGGCTCAAGAGCATCTGAAGATTAGAAGAATCTGAAGTATAAGAGCTTAGTCATCAAGATTCTGAAGATACAACACGCTGCATATATTATCAAGAATCTGAATGAAAGAAGACTCTGAATGAGAGAAGACTCTGATCTGAGTGAAGACTCTGATCTAAGAGCATGTTACGCTTCAAGCACACAGCTGCACCAGACTCTGATTCATCAACATCTGAAGAACATCTTATGCTCTGAAGTTTCCAGAAGATTCTGAAGACTGAAGACTCTGATGTTGATTGTTGATCTGAACCATCTGAAGAATTATTTGAAGAAGATTATTTTAATATATCCGTTGGAATATGCCAGCAAATCTTTCCTTAATTGGGATAGACAAAATTCTCTGCAAGAAGATTATTCCTCTGATACATTCCTTATATGGTATAATCACAGCTCATCAGACAATTGCTACACCCACATTTTGTGCGCCGTCTCTCTGCTGCAATAGTACAAAGGACAGTACTATTTGTTATTGGAAATATCTTCTCCAACGGTAAAATATTCTCTCCAATATTCAAGTGGCTATATAAAGGAAATCATAGCTCATTCTTCAAGTGACTAATATTGAAAATCTTCTCTGACGGGAAAAACTCTCAAGCTCTCATATTCTTTGCTGTTCATACATTGTTCTAAACTTAGAGAAATAACACAGTTGTGTTTATAGCTTTCGTAGAAGCAATTTATTACTCTTACATTGTATTACATTAATTTGTAAAGGAAGTTTTCCTTAAGAGGATCTAGGTTAGATCAGTAGCTCTTGAGAAGACTAAGAACAGTTGTTCTTAGGTGTTGCTATTTGTAATCAGTTGATTTGAATAGTGGATTAAGTCCTTGTTGAGAAAGGCAAATCACTCTTGAAAAGGGTGGACTGGAGTAGTTGAGTTCAACGAACCAGGATAAAAATACTTGAGTTTTTATCTTTGATTATTTTCTGTCATACTTATTCAACCCCCCCTTCTAAGTATTTTCTCACCTTCAACATGTGTCGCCGTGCCCATTGAATGTTATGGCATCCTCGTGGCCTTTCTCCATGTGGGGCATTGATATGATTGGCAAGATCGAGCCCACCGCGTCCAACGGTCACCGTTTCATTTTGGTAGCTATCGATTACTTCACCAAGTGGGTTGAAGCAGCTTCGTATGCTAATGTGACCAAGCAAGTTGTAGCAAGATTCATAAAGAAGGACATCGTTTGCAGATATGGAATTCCCGAGCGAATCATTACTGACAATGGTTCGAATCTGAACAACAAAATGATGAAGGAGTTATGCCAGAACTTCAAGATTGAACATCATAACTCATCACCCTATCGACCGAAGATGAATGGCATTGTTGAAGCGGCCAACAAGAATATCAAAAGGATAGTGCAAAAGATGGTTTTCACTTACAAAGATTGGCATGAGATATTGCCCTTTGCTCTTCACGGTTATCATACGACGGTACATACATCAACTGGGGCAACTCCTTTCTCGCTAGTGTACGGTATGGAAGATGTCCTACCGCTAGAAGTCGAGATTCCTTCTTTAAGAGTTTTCATCGACGTGAAACTTGATGAGGCAGAATGGATAAAGAATAGTTTGAATCAGCTTAGCCTAATGGGTGAAAAGAGGTTAGCATCAATTGCATATGGTCGTTTATACCAGAGCCGGATGAAGAAAGCTTATGATAAGAAGGTGCGCCCTCGAAGCTTTCATACGGGTGATCTTGTGCTAAAAAATATTCTCCCACCACAATCAGATCACAGGGGCAAATGGACTCCCAATTACAAAGGTCCATATGTCGTACGAAAGGTTTTCTCTGGAGGAGCCTTCTTGTTAGCCACCATGGATGGTGAAGATTTTGCATCCCCTGTGAACGCAGACGTAGTTAAAAAATACTTTGCTTAAAAGAGACCCGCTGGACACAAAAAGAAACGTCCAGGAAAAAATGGGGCATCCCGGCGAACCATAAAAAAGGAAAAAGGTTCGGGAAAAAATTAGGGATAAAAATGAAAAGATGTAAGCCCGCAAAGTCAAAAACCTGGAAAGGCGACTTTGGCAAAAATGGGTATCCCGGTGAATCGAAAACCCGAAAAGGGCGGTTCAGGCAAAAGTTAGGGATTGAAAAAGCAAATGACTGCGGTCTACGTTGGAACTTCATTACTTAGTGGATTGGGAGAACCTGAGGGCTATGTTTATCTGAATCAATCTCTTCTGAAGATGAAGCGTCAGGAAAGCGTCAGAGTCAGGCGAGTCATAGAGGGATCAGCTCATGGTGTTTGTCTGTGCCACGTTGCCGACATTTTTGTACACTCTTGTATATTTCTGTACATATCTGTATGTTGT
Source organism: Lathyrus sativus (assembly GCA_963859935.3). Classification (NCBI taxonomy): domain Eukaryota; kingdom Viridiplantae; phylum Streptophyta; class Magnoliopsida; order Fabales; family Fabaceae; genus Lathyrus; species Lathyrus sativus. The sequence goes on along the minus strand of OZ012739.1, from coordinate 65,901,867 downwards.
TTTGTGCAGCTTCCTCTTTTCAGGAGTTGCATCTGTTGTAAAACTTTGCCTATTTACAAGCCATTCATCAATAAACATATACTATTCAGTACTTGATTTGTGTGCTTTGTTTTAACTTTTACTGTTTTGTTTGTTAAAACGCCCAATGCTTTGATGAAATTGTGCTAACATAAACTTGCAAGCCTTGGCCAATAATTGGTAAAACTTTGAATTAATTGAACAATGTTAAGAATGATGACTAAGATGATTCTGATTGCGTAGGATATCTTGTCTGTTTGTTCCGTGTTGCAGGGTCGTTACCCTTGGGGTGAAAATATAGGGATGAAGTTTATCCTATCCTCAGCCAGAGTTTTACTTCCCCGATCAGTGAAGTTCGTATCTCTATCCCTAGTAGATTTGTATGCAGTTTTGAGCAAGCAGGTAGCGTGTACGCTCTCTTTCAACAGTTGATGCATGTTCGATCCCCACAAGGTGCATGCTTGTATGAACTCCCCAGCGAGTCGTGATTGGATTTTCTCCCCACAGAGTATTTTGCAGTCTGGTTAGGTTTGTTCCTTGACGGAGCAATCCCCAGCAGATTGAGGGGAGTGTTTCCCCCAGCAGTGTTGCTCTCTCCTCCTCAGCAGGGTGGAGGAATATTGTCACGTCGGTATTTTCTTTACAGGAAGTCAGCAAGGGCCTGTTTCTCGGCATAAGTCCAATGGTTATTGGCATGAGCAAGTCTGTGCTCTATCCCCGGCAGAATTGTTGATTCCCCAACAGGGTTATCTTTGTTATCCAAGCAGGATGGTTTCTGTATCTTCAACATTTATTTTGCTAATTCAGTTTCGTTGCATCTGCATACGTGCATAGCATCTACCCAAATGCGTAGCAATTCCATTTCGTATGGAGCATTACGCCATTTTCAAACATATGCATGTGAAACATAAGCCAGGTTGTTATCTCTTTGTTTCAGGTGTATCTTCGGAGGGTTGATCTATTCCCTTGGTATCCAGACCATGTGATCTCTCTTAGCCCGCGTGGTATCCAGACCCTGGCTCATGTTATTACCCAGCAGTATCTTCGGATCACAGGGGATCAGGATAAGTATTTGTGTTCCGTCGAGTATCTAGACTCCGGTCCCTTCCCAGTTGACGGGGTGTTCTTTTTCCGTCGAGTATCCAGACTCTGGTAAAGAGGGTTGTGGTACCCAGACTGTTGCGGTGAAAATTGGATATCAAGCTATTGAATTAACTTGAATCTTAATTCTTTTACAACCGAACTTTAATTTATCCAAAGGAAAGGTCTAAAGAAAGAAAAACCCTTTTTTTGCGATGTAACAACAACGCTAAGAGATTCGGGGATCGGGGGTTGGTTATACCTAGGGAAGGTGTTAGCACCCTAAGCATCTGTAGTACTCTACAGGAACCTTTTGTTTGTTTGTATGCTAAGTTTGTTAAATGTTTGCTATGGATTGGAAAAAAGGTATAGGTTAAAACCTAAAGATATATACACTAAGTTTGCTCGCAAAGACATCGCGTCCTCTGCCTATGTATCCTAACTAGGATAGAATCAGAGCAATCGTAGTTCACCTCACCAAGTTTGAAGAACACTTGATTATGACCAAGGTTCAAGGGGAACAAACATGACAATGTTTGTGTAGAGTTTAAGGAAACTCTCTAGATCTAAGTTGAAAAGGGGAAGTAAGAATTCATGACAATGATTCTTACATAGATGTGACAAACTCTATCCTAGGGTTATAGTTGAAGAACACTCCTAGTAAAGGTGGGTTTCTTAGACTCAAAGCAAAGTCTAATGGCTTCTAAACTAAGTTTTAAGGTGACTTAACAAAGTCAAGAGAATGGTTACGAGCTATCCATGACACAAGGGTCAATAGAGAGACTTTTCCTTTGGAAGGAGAGAGAGGAGGCAACTTGGACGAGAACTAACGAGTTCCATCACTTGGGGAAAGGGAATTACTTAACACAATAATAAACATGATGAAGATAAGAGCATGGTGACAACCATATAAAGCAAGCATGTTGAAGGTAAAGTAAATGTGACAATATCATACCAACAAAATATGCATTGATGACGATCAAGCAACAAGTAAGCAAGACATGTGACGACAGTTCAAGCTTTAAAATAGTTTCTCAGAGAAAACACATAAGTTCATAGTCACAACCCAAAGAAAATAATCCTATCATGTTGACTAACATAAAAGAAAATAAACATCAACAAATTCACAAGATAAACAGGCATGGTGAGAAAGAAAGATCATCAAGACGTAGGGTAACGACTTCAAAACATACACAACTTCCACGTAGACAGAATGCATCATAATTAAGAACAACTTGGAATATTTTTACATCACATGAATTTAGACATTAAAATAAACATGTTGCAAAAAGAACGGGTCAAAAAGGATGAAAAATGAGCAAGATATAAAATTTTGAAATTTTATGAATTAATGTACAAAATAAGACATGCCAAGTGAAAACAAATAAAATAAAATGCAAGGGGTGGGAGTTGGACCCACGCCCTCAGGCTTGCACATGCGCGCGCATAAAAAAGGAAGAAGAATAAAAGGGTTGATCCTCCTCAGGGATCGAACCCAGGTTCAGGCAATGATAGGCGTGTTTATGGGCAAGGCTTCTACCACTGGGGTGGCTATACATCCGTTATGTAAAGACACCCCATAAATATATATTGTATATCTTCATGGATTTCTGGGTAATTCAAAAGAACCAAGAACAAGCAACAACATGGATGCGTTTTCAATCACAACTTAGCCAAAACTCAATGGATTTTAGTGAAATTTTTATCAAACTTGTGTGATTTTTGATGAGGATCACAGTGGTAACATCCATTTTTTTGAAATAATGTCCATAAAAAAAACACGATAGAACATGCATGTGTGAGTTTTGAAATGCATTTTGATGATCGTAGAACACAACAGTTGCAATTTGGATTAGGGAAAAGGCCTGAGCAAGTTATAAACATGATGCTGAATGAGTTCTAACAAGAGTTTTAATCAAAACATCATTGATTCAAAAAGAAGCATATGAGTTGCAAAAATGAGATGAAGATGCATTTCCAATGTCAATGATCAAATCAGTCATGCTATAACCAGGAATAGAGCTCAAACACAACTCAAATATCATGTACATGAAGTTCATACATTCAAACAGCCCACACATAAGTTAAACCTCAACTGTCATATGGGAATGAGATAAAATTCAAGACATTTGCAAGTATGATATGGAAATTAAGAATCATGCCAAATTGAAGTAAATGAACCACACATACATCTTCAAAACATCACATAGGATATGTCTAAACCTAAAAAATGTTTACACACAACATGGATTTGAAAAACACATAGCAACTGCTCAATCATTCATATAAAGTGCACACTTTGGATCAAAAATGGTATAGGATGGTTTGAGATCAGAATAGAGTCATGCACAAGTTCAAAATGATATGACAAATGAGTTTAGCTCTTAAGGTTACCATGAAATGCTTATAACAAGAAAATGACCAACAAGAATGCAATTTTAAACATAATGAAGACAATCTGTTATGATAGAATAATGAGGCAAATAGAATTGATGAATTCATGATCAAACAAGCTTCATATGTCATAAAAGGTCTAATGTTATATGAATTATCTTAAAACTAAACAAGCTACAAAAAGTGAAGTGTGTGCCCAAGTAATTTTGCAAAAACAGTTGCAGCAGCAGGGCATAAACATGATTTAGTCACAAACAAATGGTCTCACATTGCTAAACATCACATACACATCTCATAAATGCAGGGAGGAATGAGTCACAACTCTGAAATTACACACATTGCAAGCAAACAAGGTTTTGGTATGTGGTCATGGCATTTTGGCTCAAAATTGTAATTAGGTAGTGAAATGATCAAGCAAGCAGTTATTGTTTAAACCAAACATCAACACACATTATGAATGAGTAAGTAAGTGAGTTACAACTCCAAACATAGGCATATGGCAAGCAAATAAGAAACTGGTATGTTCATGGTAATTTGACTTGAAAAAGAGCAGCTTGAGAGTGCAGTAAGGAAAATAAGTACACATGACTCAATTCAATCATCCACACATCTTGAACTTATGGATCTAGGTTTGTTACAACTTAAAACAACAAGTAATACAAACAGAAAAGCAAAAGTGGTATATTGTGGCAGATTTGGTGCACAAATGCAATTGTGAGTGAAAATTGAGGATTTGTGAAAACAAACAAGAATGGATCAAGTAAACCAAGTATACACATTATAAATATGATAAGGAAAATGTTTTAACTTCAAGAAATAGCATATATCAAGTAGAATGGAAATTGGTGTGTTGTGACGAAAAGTTTAGAAAATCTGTCTTGGCAAGATAGTGATAGCAGCAGGTAGTTTCTTTTTCAAAATGTGAGGTTTCAAACCAAGATAACATCATACACACATTCTAAATATGTCAAGGAACATGATTATGCACTGAAAACAAGTTCATGACAGTTAGGGCATTTTGATAGCATACACAATTTGAAAATGGATATGACAATGATAAAATGCACACAAATCATGTAGATGTGGATTGAAACAAAAAAGTGATATGTTGATCTCATGATATCTTAAAAACAAATAACAGTTGAGGAATGACAAGTCAATTTGAACATTTAGGAAGTTTTTGAGCACAACAACATCACACACATCCTCAAAATAAGCAAATAAATGAGTCCACAACTTTGAAATCAAACAACAAACTGATCCAAACAGAAATGGTATGTGAAGCCACATTTGACAGCAAAACACAAGATTTCAAGACAACCCTAAAAGCAAGATTCATATTTCTCATGCTCACACTAATCAAATAGACAAGTAAGTTTTCATACACATTAACCAATGATTTGAGGCACCAAATAGCAAGCACAAACATTCAAAAACCACTTCATAGCAATGATAGGCAAGAAAGACATGAAAATATCACAATGTGAAAACAAGGGCCAAATTGATTCAAACATGATCAAGGGCAAGGGGGATCTATGAGCAAATTACAAGTTATCCACATATCTCACTAATGATCTAGGTTTGACAGTTCTAGGGTTAGTCCATCAATATTTCAACATTGGCTCCTAAAACTACCAAATGATCAAAATCTCACAAACAAGTCTAAACATGATATCAAAGTACAAACTTGTAACCTATCATCCACATATCATTTACAAATGACAATATATTAACAAAACAAGTATCATGATCATAAAAACTAGGGTTCTTGATAAAGAAACACAATGGGGCAACCATGGTATGTTTTCACAAAAATCACCACAAAATGACAATACATGACAATGTATGATTAATAGATAGTTGGAATGTCACATACCTCTTGTTGACCAGCCTTGAGCAAGCTAAAAAGCTTAGAAACTCAGAGATATTCCTTCCTTTGCAAAGAGCTGAAGCTTGCTTCCTCTTGAAGCAACAAAACCAACCTTCAAGACAGTTGGAGTTGTGTGATTCCCAGTTGGTTTTCAATGCTTTGAATAGTTAGAACATCATACACATGAAATGTTGGGAGTGTTGAAAGATTCAAAATAGGTCCAAGTGAGGATTTGTGAGATTTTGTATGTGAAGTCAAACTTTCTTGGATTGAAAGTTGACTTTGTGTAAAATGGTGATTTTGAGTGGTTTAAGGGCTTGAACACCTTCTACGCAATATTTATGGATTGTGTGGATGGTTTTTGGTGAGTTTGAATGTGTGGAAATGTGTTTAGGGGCTGGACCGTCAAGACAGTTTTTGGTGTTTTTTTGTGATTTTGAGATTTTGTGAATTTAAAGTAAAGAGGGAAAGAGAGAAAGCTTGTGACTACTCTGGTTTTTAGAGGGGCTATGATGTCTCCAATGAAGTAGAGGGGTGCTCTATTTATAGGGAAATGAGAGAGAAAGGACAGGTTGGAGGTTTCCTTCCTAAGAGGGAAAAGTTTGGCAATTTGGATCCTATCTTCCAAAAGGTGCTCCTTGGCTTCAAAGTGATCTGAAGTCAAGTGTAATGAGTATGCTAGAGGTGGATGAAGTGAGGCTAGGGAGCTAGAGGCATGGTTGCTTCTGATTTCCACTTTTCACCTTTTGCATTTCCTTGAATTTTATAATGCAAGTTGCATTTGCAACTTGCAAGCCACTTGCCTTGGCTTCAAATTTTTCATTTCCTCTGCATAACTTTCATACTTCTACATTTCAAAATATCCAAATATCAAAAATAACAAAATCAAAGGGCTGAGAAAGGTCCAAGTGATCAAAGAATGAGTTTATGAAAAATTGTCAATGTGGGACTCAAGTGTTGAAACACCATCTTGCCAAATCCATAACTCTCAACTCACAAATGCCATTGAGATGTTCTAGTACTTTTTAGAAAGCCCTCAAGTATCTCTAAACCATTCATGTTTTCATGAATTACAAATTCTCAATGGAGCTTGGCCAAAAAACCTCTCAAATTTGCTAAAAACAAGCTTAAAAGTGAAATTTCTCTAAGTCATTTTCCCTTCTTGAAAAGAATTTGATCTTAACTCCAAATATATGCATTTTCTGATCATGGAACAGTTTTAGGCTTTTGTAGGATTTGCAAGAGCTTTCCAATGAGCTTTGAACCACTTCATTTGGATGTGTGGTTAAGGAGTAATGGTCTCGCCCCTTTCGAAACCCTAATTCTCGACTTTCGCGATTACTCCTCAACCCTTGATCCAATTGTCATGAAATTTTATAGGTAGATGCAATATGTCATTAGGAACATTTTTTATTCACATCTTGTGGTCAGATTCCTTATTGTTGAAGAGTTGACTTTTCGGTCAACCGAACGATCGATCGGTGGCTAACGAGTCGACTATTGCTGCTCTGGACCTCTCGAGGCTTTGAAACTTCTTGAATGGACTTTACCAAGACATATGAACACTATGGACCATAATCCCACCATTGTAACACCTTTTAAATCAAAAGTCAAACCACAATTGACTTTTCCTACTCGAAAACCCTAATCGGGTATCCTGAACTTCACTGCTTTTGATCCCTGGGTGACAACCTCAAATTGGATTCATGCTTGATCCAATGGAATATTCTTGATGATGTGGAGACCCAATCTCAAAGAAAATCAATCCAAAACATTGACCGGTCAACCCTCGAAACCTCAATTTCGGCTGTACAAAACCCTGATTCTCCTGTAACTTGACAAAAACCACTTGAAAAGGGTTAAGGTTAGATAAACATGTGAACATGCTCCTAAAATGATGATGAAGATCTAAGGGGTCAAAATTTGGGGTATGACAGTTGCCCCTATTTAAATATCTTTCACTGGATGGCGGCGAAAGATGACAATCCTCGCGAAGTCGTAGTGAAAGGTATTTAAATATAGTGAACCAAAAATTGTTTCCCTTAGATCCAATGGTATGCAAAAGGACAAATGCGGATATGCTATGAATTTAGATGATGCTTTATGATGTTTGAACGCAAGACAGATGCAGACACGCGAGCAAAGATAAAAGAACGGCAATACAACGAGTAACTACTCATGGAGGACTCGCACACTGGGGAAATATGCAAGGAAAAGCAAACATAAATAGTTCAAACGTGACCAAAGACGCTGCTCAGGGGAATCTTCCACATAGGGGAAACCCACTCCAACAGGGAAAACAAAACTTCATTGGGGAAAAGGAGGTGACACTCTGCTGGGAAAAAAGAAAAGAGACGCAAACCTCATTGGGGATAAACAGCTGAGGAATCTCCTATAGCGAAGAGTTCGAATGGGATCTTCAGGAAAAGAACAGAAACAAGACCAGACGCACTGGGGATGCTAGTAACGACTAGATCTTCGAGACTCGAATGGGAAAGCAACGCTTTACTGGGGATACTGGTGACGACCAGAACACCAACAATCAAAGGGTGCTAGTTTCTACTAGGCTTACAGGGGTGATGGTGACGACCAAACAAATGGGAGTTCCGAATTGCGTTGATACAATAACAATTAACTTTCAAGCAGAGCCAGCAACCACTGGACTTTTCAAAACTATGGTGACGACCAAAGCAACGATACCAATAACAATTGGATTTTAAACATCGCCAGTTACCTACTGGACTTTCCAAATAGCTGCCAATTACCATTGGACTTTAAACAATGCCAGTTACCACTGGACTTTCAGGAGATGCCAATTACCATTGGACTTTCCAAATAACTTCCAATTACCATTGGACTTTAAACAATGCCAGTTACCACTGGACTTTCAGGAGATGCCAATTACCATTGGACTTTCAAGAGACATGGTGACGACCAGAGCTCAATACCAATAACGATTAGATTTTAAATAGTGACAGTTACCACTGGACTTTTCAGAAGATATGGGGGGTGCTAGTAACGACTAGACTTCAAGGAGAGAAACTGGTGACGACCAGGCAAACGATACCAGTAACAACAGGACATCCAAAGGTACTGGTTACAACCAGGAACAAGCGGGATACAGGTAACGACCTATAACCACACACAAACTTAGTAACAACAAAGGTAGAGAAATTGGTGACAACCAACACCTCAAAAGGACAGAGAATGCCCAAAGAACAACAAACAAGACCACTGGTAACAACCAGGAAACAAACAAGACAAGAGGTAACAATCAAAGGCCAAATAGAGGCTGGACAATTGCACATGATATGCCATGATGCCAATGATCAATGGTATGCAGGAGTTGACTCTGACGGGAGTCAGAAGAATCTGGAGACTCAAGGGGAAAGATAGATAAACACATTTATCTTACTGGGGACGCGATGAATCACATTGAATCCATAGAACAAAGGTGTCTGTAGACTTTTGGGAAATAAACCCACTCTGCTTGGAGAAAAATTTCGAAGATACTGACCAGGATTGACAACGTAACTCTAAAATGGATGCTTTGAATTCTTCTACTGGGGATGAGGCTACCATCACAAGAACACGTCTCATAAAGAAACCTGGGGAGAGGGTCTTCAATCTTGGTGACTACACACGACCGAATGAGCAACCTAACAAATCAACTCAACTGACATTCATTGGGAGATGTATCGAGACTGCACGTCAAAGTTTCTGCCACTTTAAAACTTTCGAGAGGTATGATCTCCCCCGAATCTTTCCGTAGGCCAAAGTATTTTTTGTTTTGTTAGTCTTCAAAAGTTATTATTATTATTATTTTTTAAATTCGAACCTGGTGCTTTCAAAATTATCATTGATCAATAAACAATGTTTTGCATAACAAAGAAAATAAAGAAAATGGTAAGTTGCAACATAATGGCTCAAAAACTGATTTCATTTAAGAATGGAAGTTTGTCAATGACAGAACTCCATGGAACTTTTACAATTGAAAATGGCAACATAAAAAAGGTTACATTGAATCCACTAACAATTCTACCCCTAATGACTAAAACTTTCCAAAACCTTGCTTCTGACAAGAGCGGTTGAAAAGGACTTCCTTGTAAAATCTTATGCAGAGGTGACAACCCATCTGATGCAGTGAAACGCCTTTGTCCCTAACTTTTGCCTGGATTGCCCTTTCAGGTTTTCAATCCACCAGGACGTTTTTTTTTCCTAAGCCGCCCTTTCGAGTTTTCAACTTAGCGAGCTCATTATCTCTTTTTTTTTATTTCATCCCTAACTTTTTCCTGGACCTTCTTCATAGGTTATGATCCAGCGGGATACCCATTATTGCATAAGCCGCCCTTACGGGTTTTCGACTTACCGGGTTCTTTTAGACGTAATATTTTTGTACTGCATCAGAATTCACCGGGTGTGCAAGCTGTTCCCCATCTATTGTGGTGAGAATTAACGTTCCTCCTGAGAAGACTTTTTTTACAACAAACGGACCATCATATTTGGGCATCCATTTTCCCCGTGCATCTTTGTGAACTGGCAAAATCCTTTTGAGTACAAGTTCTCCTTCTCGGAATTCTCGGATACGAACCTTTTTATCAAAAGCTCTCTTGATCCTTTTCTGATATAACTGCCCGTGACATACCGCAGTCATGCGCTTTTCATCAATAAGGTTCAACTGGTCAAATCTTTCCCTCACCCATTCAGCTTCTTCAAGTTTGGTTTCCATTATGAATCTTAAGGAAGGTATCTCAACCTCAATAGGAAGTACTGCATCCATCCCATATACCAAGGAGAAAGGGGTTCCCCCTGTTGAAGTGCGAACAGATGTTCTATACCCATGCAAGGCAAATGGCAGCATCTCATGCCAATATTTGTAGGTTTTCACCATCTTTTGCAAAATCTTTTTGATGTTCTTATTCGAAGCTTCGATAGCTCCATTCATCTTGGGACGATAAGGAGAGGAGTTGTGATGTTCGATTTTGAAGTCACCACACAGCTCTTTCATGGTTTTGTTATTCAGATTGGTACCGTTATCTGTTATGATTCAGCTTGGGATTCTGTATCGATAGATAATCTCCTTTTTGATAAAATGGGCCACCACTTGTCGAGTAACATTGGCGTAGGATGCGGCTTCAACCCACTTTGTGAAGTAGTCAATAACGACCAGAATGAATCGGTGTCCATTAGAAGCCTTTTGCTCAATTGCCCCAATCATATAAATGCCCCACATAGAGAACAGCCAAGGTGATGTCAACACATTTAACAACGTCAGAGGCACATGCATCTTATCTGCATAAATTTGGCATTTGTGACATTTCCTGGCATATTGAATACAGTCAGTTTCCAAAGTCAACCAATAATACCCAGCCCTCAAAATCTTCTTGGACATGGCATATCCATTGGCGTGAGTGCCAAATGTTCCTTCATGAATATCTTGGATTAACAAATCTGCTTCTCGTTTGTCGACACATCTAATTAGGACCATGTCATGATTTCTTTTGTAGAGCACACCATTGCTGAGAAAGAACTTAGAGGCCAATCGTCTCAAGGTTTTCTTATCAAGTGATGTAGCATCGATCAGATACTCTTGCTTTAATAGATAATTCTTTATGTCGTGGAACCATGGCTTGTTATCAACTTCTTCTTCAACCATCTGACAGTAGGCTGGCTCAGTCTTGCGTTCAATTCGAATGAGAGTAGCATCATTGAGGTACCTGACTTTCCACATTGATGCTAACATAGCTAGAGCATCAGAAATATGATTTTCAGATCTCGGAACATGCTTGAAAGTGATCTCATCAAAATATTCAATCATTTCAATGATATGGGCTCTGTAAGGGATCAAATTCTCATGTCTGGTCTCCCATTCACCTGTAACTTGATAAATAACCAGAGCTGAATCTCCACTTACTTCGAGAAGTTTGATTATGAGGTCAACAGCTGCTTCAAGGCCAAGAATACATGCTTCATATTCGGCAATGTTGTTTGTACATTCAAAGTCTAACCTTGTTGTAAATGGAGTATACCCACCCTCGAGATTCATCAGAACGACTCCTACGCCATGCCCACTGTAATTTGAGGAACCATCAAACATCATTTTCCACCAAAGACCCAGCTCAGGACCTTCATCAGGACCTGGTTCTTCACAATCTTTTACCAACATAATGTCTTTGTCTGGAAACTCAAACTTGAGAGACTCGTAATCTTCAACTGGTTGATCTGCAAGATAATCTGATAAAACACTTCCCTTGATCGACTTTTGGGCCACATACTGGATGTCATATTCTGATAATAACATATGCCATCGGGCGAGCCTTCTTGTTTGTGCGGGCTTCTCAAAGATATACTTTATCGGGTCCATTTTTGAAATCAATAAAGTAGTATGACAAATCATGTACTGCCTCAAACGTCCGGCAGCCCACGCCAAAGCACAACAAGTTTTCTCTAAAAGTGAATATCAGCTCTCACAGTCGCTGAATGTCTTGCTTAAATAATAGATGGCATGTTCCTTTCGTCCGGACTCATCCTGCTGACCTAACACACAACCCATTGAATTCTCAAGTACTGTCTAATACATGAAAAGAGGTCTTCCAGGAACAAGAGGTATTAAGATCGGAGGCTCTTGAAGATAGCCCTTAATCTTATCAAATGCTTGCTGGCAATCTGAATTCCAAATAACCGTTTGATCCTTTCGTAACAATTTAAAAATGGGCTCACAAGTAGGAGTCATATTGGAAATAAAGCTGGATATGTAGTTCAATCTTCCAAGGAAACCTCTGACTTGCTTTTAAGTTTGCGGAGCTGGCATATCTTGAATGGCCCGAACTTTATCTGGATCAACCTCAATCCCTCGGTGGCTAACAATGAAACCGAGTAATTTCCCAGATCTCACCCCAAAAGTACACTTGGCTGGGTTTAGCCTCAACTGATATTTTCTGAGTCTCTCAAACAATTTCAACAAATGGTTCAAATAGTCCTCTTCACTCTGAGATTTGGCGATCATATCATCAACATACACTTCTATGTCTTTGTGCATCATGTCATGAAATAAGGTCACCATGGCTCTTTGATAAGTGGCCCCGGCATTCTTTAAACCGAACGGCATGACTTTGTAACAGTAAGTTCCCCAAGGAGTAATGAAAGTTGTTTTTTCCATATCATCTAGATCCATCTTGATTTGGTTGTATCCGGAGAAACCATCCATAAACGAGAAAACTGCAAAGCGAGCTGTATTATCCACTAATGTATCGATATGCGGCAAAGGGAAATCATCTTTCGGACTGGCCTTGTTCAAATCCCTATAATCAACACACATTCTGACCTTCCCATCTTTTTTCGGCACAGGTACAATATTAGCTACCCATTCAGGCTATTTGGATACTGCCAAGAAACCTGCATCAATCTGCTTTTTCACTTCATCTCGAATCTTGAGAGCCATGTCAGGTCTAGTTCTTCGAAGTTTTTGTTTGACTGGCGTGCATTCGGGTCGGAGCGGTAACTTGTGGACCACTATGTTGGTGTCTAATCCTGGCATATCCTGATATGACCAAGCAAATACATCCACATATTCTTTTAAAAGCTCTACCAACTGCTGCTTGACTTCTGCCCCAAGTGTTGCCCCAATCTTGACCTCTTTCTTATCTTCATCGGTGCCAAGATTAATAACATCCACCTGCTCCTTGTGAGGTTGAAACTCTGGGTGCTCATAACATGCCATTTTTTCCAGTTCCTCAGGGATTTCAAAATCTTCGTCCTCATCTTCGGCTTGGTAAATTGGTGAGTCAAAGTCAGGAGGGAAAGCAAAGTCAATGGATTCAACGGGTTTTGGGGTATCACTGCATGTTGGAATGGCTTAATTTATTAAAACACACAAAGACAAATGCAACAATCAAGAAAACTGTTTTGATGATTTTTTTTTTTATTTAGAAAATTGCCATCTTCTTTTTAAATATGGAAACAAAAGCATATAAGGGAACAACAAGAAAAGGATTTAAAAAAACAATTCATTAATCATAATATTCATGAAAGCACGGGGCCCTTACAAAATGCATCCTATAGCCTTGGGCACGACTATGGAGGTTTAAAGATAAAAAGCAACAACAAGTAAAGAAAAACAAACAAATTACTTCGACATGGGAAAGACCACGGGAATCTCAATAGCCTCCCAATTTCCTAAAGCAGCTTCATAATGATACACCAAATGTTCAATATCTTCTTCTTCAAAATCTTCTCCCACGGTGTTGACTTGGAATCCTCCACTGATGAACACCTCTTGGATAGTCTTCGGACGTCCTTCGGCGTGTGTTAATGCTTCGATATGAGTTGGTTTGTAACCCAACCCTTGGCGACCCAGTCTTGCCTTCACTTTAATGACCTCTCCCCAACCTGCAGGAGTACCTTCTTCTAATGTAGACTTGATGCTTTGAGCGGATGCAAAAGATGGACCACTCCTTGCCACTGTATCTTCTATCATCACTGCGTTAGCTATTTCGAGTGCTTGGAATGAAGTTTCCAACGCATCCTCATCTGCCTCGATATACCTGAATGATGATAAATTACTCACCATCAAGTCTTCCTAGCCATGCACAATTACCAGTTTGTCATTCACAACAAATTTCATCCTTTGATGTAAAGTGGAAGTCACTGCCCCAGCTGCGTGAATCCACGGTCGTCCTAACAAACAACTATAAGCACGGTTATGATTATGTCTTCCTCTTAACAATTCTTCATCACTGAAACTCAGAGTATTGCAAGCTGTAATGTTGGCTATCACTGAATCAAATTGGCCAGGGGTTATATCCTTTGTCACATGTGCTTGCATTAACACTTTTTGTAGAGCCTCTCTATGAACTGGGGAATTCATTAGGAGAGACAAAATTGATATTTTGGAAGGGGTCTGATGAAGCTGATCAACAACCTTGTAGTCACTCTTTCGGATAATCCTTAAGAATTCTTCAGCATCTCCTTCTGTGATTGGTATTTCTTTGTCTTTGGTTATTTCGGTCGGGGTAACTTCTTTTGGAGCAACTACAGTTATCTTGGGCTGATATATTCGACCACTACGGGTCATCTTGCTTGTTCCTGTAATACTCGTCACATCCATTTATTCATCTTTCACTTTCTCATTCTGAATAACCTTCCCAGATTCTTGGTATAACACCACCATATCATATTTCCATGGAACTGCCAAAAGGAAACGATCTCGGCTTCTGAATGACAACTGGCCGAGGCTGATCAACAACAGACTTGTTAAAAACAGGCTTCACATTCCTACTGATCATATTAAACACAGGGACCTTCTCACCTTTCTTTGGTAAATTGAAAACAGGCTCCACCACCGAAACTTCCTCTCTTTTTACTTTGATACCTACTTGCAATAATCCATCATCAATCAGGCCTTGTACATCTTTCTGCACCGCACCATACCCCTTGAGATTAACATAACATTCTTCACAGTCATTATGGGTACCTTCTATCAATCCTGCTTTCAGCAGCTTCTCGTGAAGTAACCTTAACGGAGTCTTGATCTCTGACACCTCACGAACTATCCTTTCATCTGAAACTTCTTCTACAGCATTAACTCCTCCATGATTCGGCAATGGATTACTTTTAACATTAGGTGGTACATCATCAAAAGACAAGATCTTCTTTTCTATGAGCTCCCTGACAATATGTTTCAAATCAAGGCAACCCTCTAAGTCATGGCCGGCAAGACCTTCATGAAAGGCGCAATGAGCGTTTGGATTGTAATGAGGGGAGGAAGTGTCCGAGGGTGTATTCAATGGTTGTGTTGTTACTAACCCTTGTTGAACTAAAGCTGGGTACAGCTCTGTGTAAGTCATCGGTATCTGAGGAAATGGAGGCCTCGTTGTTGGTCTTTGACTTTGGTAATTCTGCCTTGGTGCCTGAGCCCTAGGGTGCTGATATTGCTGATAGGGTGGAGCGTTGGGCGCTCGTTGATACCCTTGTTTCTGAACCGGTTGATACCTCGGTGCTGGTTGCACTGTCTGATAACTTGGAACAGGGTGATTAAAAGCGGGCGTTATAGCTGCCACATACGGTTGTTGAGCGTACTGTACTGGGTACATTGGTTATTGTATCTGAGGTTGCTGAACATAGCCTTGTGGAGGCTGCTGAATATAACCTTGTGGAGGTTGTTGATATCGTTGATAAGGCTGCTTCCAGGTCTGATTCTTTTTCCCCATTGTTATGGTGTTTGTTTTTCCCTCTTTCTTTTTATGAAAATTACCACTGAACTTCTTGACATTGTTATTGTTGGAACCACTGGAACTACTAGTCATCTTCCCATTCTTCAATCCCAATTCTACTCTCACTCCCACATCTACTATGTCAGAGAAACTTGATGTTACACTGCTAATCATCTTCTCATAAAATTCAGGTCTCACTGTATCCATAAACCAATCTTCTAACTCTTTCTCATTTAAAGGAGGTACCACTTGAGAGGCAGTCTCCCTCCAACGTTGTGCATACTCTTTGAACGATTCAGAACTCTTTTGTGTCATACTCAACAACTGTCTTCTGTCTGGGGCCAAGTCCATATTGTATTTGTAATGTTTTATGAAAGCATCGGCCAAGTCTTGGAAACTGTGAATGTGAGACTGATCTAAACTCAAATAGCACTTAGCAGGGGCTCCTTTCAAGCTATCCTGGAAACAATGGATCATCAACTTATCATCTTCTACATGTGCGGCCATTCTTCGGTAATACATGATTAAATTTGTTCGAGGACAAGTAGCGCCAGTGTATTGATCAAAGTTGGGAATTTTGAATTTCGGCGGAATTACCAACCCAGACACTAAACACATATCTCTGGCATCAGTACCAAAGATATCATTTCCTTCCATTACTCTAACCTTCCTTCCTATAGTTTCTACACTCTCCTTCAACTTATCATGTCGTCTGCTTTCTTCTTTGGACCCATCAGGAATTTCAAACACTTGTGGATGACTGTGAAAAACAGGGCGCACTTGAGTCTGTATAAAGGCTGGAGTATAAGTCGGAACAGCTCGGGGAATTTCTGCCCCTAGAGGAATTGATTGTTGACTGACTGGTGGCGGAGGCACAAAACCTGGTGTGAGCCCATATGGTGGAATACTTGCAACAGTGACGGCCGTTGGGATCGGTTCCACAACTATATTAGTGATCTCAGAAACTACAGTGGCCTGAGTGTCCATCTTCGCATTGATAATTTGTAAGACTTCCATGATTCGTCCTACGCTTCCTCGTAAATCTTCAAGTTCGTTGTCAACCCTGTCCAGAGCCACACTGTGTTCTTCCATTCTTTGGCGATCTTGGGCTCGTGTGTTGTATTTATGGCGAGGATTCAGTATGATTTTCTGGAGATAAGACAGCGAGATGAGACACAACACAGGAAATGCACATGAAATGTATGGGTGCAAAATGCAAAATTAATCATTCAAGGAATCCAAAGAAATATTTGCAAAAATTATAACAATTGGGAAATAAAGCAAATTCAAAGTCTTCATAGATTAATAACTGAGGGTTTTACAACAACAATTCTGAAACTGAAATATAAATCTTCAATACAGATACATGACAAAACAAACAGAAAACAAAAGGATCCTAGATCTTCTGGCTGGAGGGCCCTTCGTCTTCTGGTTGACTCTTCTTCCCACCCTGACGGATCAATTCTTTAAGCTCTTCCTTCTCTTGCATAACCTTGAAATACTTATCCCTCCCAGCCTTCCCTTCTTTTTCAGCTTTTGCCAAAGCAACCTTCAATTCTTCTACGAGAGTAGGTTTGGGTGAGTCAGGCTCAAAGCGAATATAGAACATCTTCAATGCTGCTTCTTTCACCCATGATAAGTAAGATTCTGAAATAGCAGTGTCGTGGTAACCTAGGGCAGATACTCCTCTTGTGTGGATGTGACGCCAAGCATACACAATCCGAGCCTTGTAAGCGGGATTCCTACCCTCTTCAATGTAGAAGCTTCTCAAAAAGGCTGGGTCTGGTTCATTCTCCATCGGGTGCCCCAACTGGCGACGAGCTAAAATAGGATTATAGCTAATGCAACCATTAATGCTGATAAACGGTACATTCGGGAAATCCCCACAGCTTTGAATCATGGCAATCCCCCCATACATGGGGTCATACCACTTAATATCTGAATGTTTGAGTAACAACAGCTTCTCTATCCATGAGAGCCCATTCTGCCTATCCCAGAGTGCTGGAAGTCTTGGCAAGTGCGAAATAAACCACTTGTGCAAGAGAACGGTGCAACACTCAATCTGACCAACTCCATAACGGTTTCTACGGTGGATGGAAAAGCACACATCAGCCAACAAGGTAGGTACATGATTCTTAATTAAGAAGAGGTTGATTGCATTTGCGTCCACAAAATCATTAGCAGTCGGGAACAGGAATAGTCCGTAAATTAGTAAAACCAGAATGGCCTCAAATGCTTCAGAATTCTTCGACACGGCATAACTTTGAGCTTTTTCGTACAGGAACATAGCTGGAAATCCATATAGCCCTCCCTTAGCAGTCATATGAGATCGTACTTCGTCCACCTCCAAATACGCGGCCTCTGCAACTGCTCTTTCATTAGGAGTCCCTTGTCTTCTAGAAAATGGTCTAGGAGTGACGCCTACTCCTATCAGGGCAGAATATTCTTCCAAAGTTGGCAGCAACTAATAATCTGGAAATGTGAAACAATGATAGGTTGAATCATAAAACTGCACGAGTGCGGACAACATCTCTTCATATACTTGAACTTCTAGCAAAGACAACATATTCCCATACTTCTCTCTGAATGCCTTGGGGTCTTTTACTAAACTTCCCAGTTTCCTCAAGTTCTCCAATTTTGGGCTTTGGAACACAACCTCTGCTTTCTTTCCAGAATCCATCCTATAATATCTGCAAAACAATCTTTAGTTCCTTGAATGATTAATAAATGCAAATGCAAATGCGCAAAGTACCATGGAACTCAGATTCAGTAAACATCAAAACATTGTTGATTTAAATTCATTGGATTACAAAATTTTAGTACATCTTACAAAAGTCTTAAACAGAAAGCTAAATAAAAGCTAACAAAAATCCCTAAGAAGGTTCTCCTAACAGCCTCAAGTTAAGCTTCTCAATCTCTTTCTCCATCTGCGCCTTCTCAAGAATGAGCTTGTCCATGATTAACATCCATGGAGTTGACTGGGGGTTAAAAGAAAATAAATCTTCTTGCGCTTTTCTCTTCTTGCTGGAGAGAACCTCTTCATTCTTTAACTCTAATTGCTTCTGGAGCTCTGCGTTCTCTTCAACAACCACTTGGTACTTATGCTTCCAAGCGTCTTCGATTTGTCGTGCCTTGCTCAAAGCAATCCTTAACTTCTCCTCTTCAGACATGAAGATCAGGGTGGGCTCCTCTTTTAAAGCCACAGGTTCTTGTCGAGAATAAGGCATCTTCAACTCAATGGCTCTCTTTCGAACCCATTAGAGATAAGGTTCCAAGGAGATACAGTTAGGCTTTCCCAAGTCTTTCTTTCCTTTCTTGTGCAAATGACCCCAAGCTTTTAGAATCCTCTCTTTCTGCTCTTGATTATTACCCTCTTCTTTAAAGAAAATATTTTCCACATGAACATTGTTGGGCCTATCTCTTAAAGGGTATCCAAATTGTCGACGGGCAAGAACGAGGTTGTAACTGATTCCTCCATTGGTACCAAGAAGGGGTACATTACCAAAATTCCCATAGCTGTCAATGATCATTATCCCATCATATTCACGATTATACCAATCAATATCAGAGTGCGTGAGAGACATAATCTTCTATGACCACCGCCCCTTCTTCGGATCCCAAAAGGCGTGAGCTTTAGGAAAGTGTGAAGTGAACCATTTGTACAATAAAGGAGTACAACAAGTAATCATCCCTCCTTTGAGAAAATTCCTGAGATGAACAGAGTGATACGCGTCTGCTAGCAGAGTAGGCACAGGGTTTTTCTTCAAGAAAATCTTAATGGCGTTGAGGTCTACAAAGTTCTCAAAGCTGGGAAACAGAAAGATACCATAAATGAGTAATGCGAGAATAGCTTCAATTGCATCCATACTCAAATGATCGACGTAGTACTGAGCTTTTTCAACCAAGAATTCTGCACTCAACCCCAAAACTCCTCCTTTTGTGATCATGTTCTTTTGAATATCAACTAATCCCAAACGTGTGGCTTTGGCAATATCTTGTTCTTTAGGGTCCTTCTCCATGATCGGAAAAGGAGAATCTTTAAGAATAGGCAAACCAACCAACTGAGAATATTCTTCTAGTGTAGGCACTAGCTAATAATCAGGGAAAGTGAAACAGTGATAGAGTGGATCATAAAACTGAAGAAGCGTAGAAAGAAGTCCACTATCCACCTTTATGTTTAATAACAACAACAACTTCCCATATCTACTCTGGAAACCCTCTGGGTCTGTCACCAAGGTACCCAACCTTCTTAGGTCATCTAGTTTAAAACCTTTGTAAGCGTACTTTAACGTTTTCTTTCTTTCACTATCCATAGTGATCCCTGATGTTTACAAACAAAGAGAATCTGAGTTCCATGAAACTTCTATGATATGATGTTATGAATGCAAGAATGCACAAACACAAGTAAATGCAAAGGTCACATATATGCACAAGCACAAGTCTAGGTTTAAAGGTCAAGCGTGGATCCAAGGTCTACTCATCCCCAAAAGGTATGTACTAGGGATTTCAAACCTGTAGAGCAGGGTTCTAAAATGGTTCTCAGAGTCATCAACCCATCTTTCGGATATTATCAACTTCCCAAATTACTTGGTAATCAATAATATTCTCAAGAGAGTCTCGTCTAAGTGTAGTATCGCGTATCAACTATTTCGGAAATACTTCCTTATAGCCATCGTACTACATCCTAGTAAGGCCAAAGTGGGGTAGAATGTAATCTAAAAGTCCACATTGTCATGGGCTCCTTCGTCGAAAGTAGCATTGTTTTCACGAATACTCGATCAACAATACTAAACTCTCAAAAAGGGCCTACACTGAGCGGCGGTTTCTCAAGTTAGCTTGGTCGGGAATCAACTCCCTATAAGCCTCCTTGAATATACCACCATCCTATCATAATTTCACTCTAGTCCGGGTATAGGACCATCTCACCACTCAAAAGGTCCCAAGATCCAACAAATAAACAAATATACACAAATATACATGTAAAGCAAATATTCACAAATATGGCACATAAACAAACAAAATAGGCTAAACCCTCAAGTCTATCATTCCCCAGTGAAGTCGTCATTTCTATTGTGGTGAAAATTGGATATCAAGCTATTGAATTAACTTGAATCTTAATTCTTTTACAACCGAACTTTAATTTATCCAAAGGAAAGGTCTAAAGAAAGAAAAACCCTTTTTTTGCGATGTAACAACAACGCTAAGAGATTCGGGGATCGGGGGTTGGTTATACCTAGGGAAGGTGTTAGCACCCTAAGCATCTGTAGTACTCTATAGGAACCTTTTGTTTGTTTGTATGCTAAGTTTGTTAAATGTTTGCTATGGATTGGAAAAAAGGTATAGGTTAAAACCTAAAGATATATACACTAAGTTTACTCGCAAAGACATCGCGTCCTCTGCCTACGTATCCTAACTAGGATAGAATCAGAGCAATCGTAGTTCACCTCACCAAGTTTGAAGAACACTTGATTATGACCAAGGTTCAATGGGAACAAACATGACAATGTTTCTGTAGAGTTTAAGGAAACTCTCTAGATCTAAGTTGAAAAGGGGAAGTAAGAATTCATGACAATGATTCTTACATAGAGTTGACAAACTCTATCCTAGGGTTCTAGTTGAAGAACACTCCTAGTAAAGGGGGGTTTCTTAGACTCAAAGCAAAGTCTAATGGCTTCTAAACTAAGTTTTAAGGTGACTTAACAAAGTCAAAAGAATGGTTACGAGCTATCCATGACACAAGGGTCAATAGAGAGGCTTTTCCTTTGGAAGGAGAGAGAGGAGGCAACTTGACGAGAACTAACGAGTTCCATCACTTGGGGAAAGGGAATTACTTAACACAATAATAAACATGATGAAGATAAGAGCATGGTGACAACCATATAAAGAAAGCATGTTGAAGGTAAAGTAAATGTGACAATATCATACCAACAAAATATGCATTGATGACGATCAAGCAAAAAGTAAGCAAGACATGTGACGACAGTTCAAGCTTTAAAATAGTTTCTCAGAGAAAACACATAAGTTCATAGTAACAACCCAAAGAAAATAATCCTATCATGTTGACTAACATAAAGGAAAATAAACATCAACAAATTCACAAGATAAACAGTCATGGTGAGAAAGAAAGATCATCAAGATGTAGGGTAACGACTTCAAAACATACACAACTTCCATGTAGACAAAAGGCATCATAATTAAGAACAACTTGGAATATTTTTACATCACATGAATTTAGACATTAAAATAAACATTTTGCAAAAAGAACGGGTCAAAAAGGATGAAAAATGAGCAAGATATGAAATTTTGAAATTTTATGAATTAATGTACAAAATAAGACATGCCAAGTGAAAACTGATAAAATAAAATGCAAGGGGTGGGAGTTGAACTCACGCCCTCTGGCTTGCACATGCGTGCGCAGAAAAAAGGAAAAAGAATAAACGGGTTGATCCTCCTCAGGGATCGAACCCAGGTTCAGGTAATGATAGGCGTGTTTATGGGCAAGGCTTCTACCACTGAGGTGGCTATACATCTGTTATGTAAAGCCACCCGATAAATATATATTGTATATCTTCATGGATTTCTGGGCAATTCAAAAGAACTAAGAACAAGCAACAACATGGATGCGTTTTCAATCACAACTTGGCCAAAACTCAATGGATTTTAGTGAATTTTTTATCAAACTTGTGTGATTTTTGATGAGGATCACAGTGGTAACATCCATTTTTTGAAATAATGTCCATAAAACAAAAAACGATAGAACATGCATGTGTGAGTTTTGAAATGCATTTTGATGATTATAGAACACAACAGGTGCAATTTGGATTAGGGAAAGGCCTAAGCAAGTTATAAACATGATGCTGAATGAGTTCTAACAAGAGTTTTAATCAAAACGTCATCGATTCAAAAAGAAGCATATGAGTTGCAAAAATGAGATAAAGATGCATTTCCAATGTCAATGATCAAATCAGTAATGCTATAACCAGGAATAGAGCTCAAACACAACTCAAATATCATGTACATGAAGTTCATACATTCAAACAGCCCACACATAAGTTAAACCTCAACTGTCATATGGAAATGAGATAAAATTCAAGACATTTGCAAGTATAATAGGGAAATCAAGAATCAGGCCAAATTGAAGTAAATGAACCACACATACATCTTCAAAACCTAAAAAATGTTTACACACAACATGGATTTTAAAAACACATAGCAACTGCTCAATCATTCATATAAAGTGCACACTTTGGATCAAAAATGGTATGGGATGGTTTGAGATCAGAATAGAGTCATGCACAAGTTCAAAATGATATGACAAATGAGTTTAGCTCTTAAGGTTACCATGAAATGCTTATAACAAGAAAATTACCAACAAGAATGCAATTTTAAACATAATGAAAACAATCTGTTATGACAGAATAATGAGGCAAATAGAATTGATGAATTCATGATCAAACAAGCTTCATATGTCATAAAAGGTCTAATGTTATATGAATTATCTTAAAACTAAACAAGCTACAAAAAGTGAAGTGTGTGCCCAAGTGATTTTGCAAAATCAGTTGCAGCAGCAGGGCATAAACATGATTTAGTCACAAACAAATGGTATCACATTGCTAAACATCACATACACATCTCATAAATGCAGGGAGGAATGAGTCACAACTCTGAAATTAAACACATTGCAAGCAAACAAGGTTTTGGTATGTGGTCATGGCATTTTGGCTCAAAATTGCAATTAGGAAGTGAAATGATCAAGCAAGCAGTTATTGTTTAAACCAAACATCAACACACATTATGAATGAGTATGTAAGTGAGTTACAACTCCAAACATAGGCATATGGAAAGCAAATAAGAAACTGGTATGTTCATGGTAATTTGACTTGAAAAAGGGCAGCTTGAGAGTGCAGTAAGGAAAATAAGTACACATGACTCAATTCAATCATCCACACATCTTGAACTTATGTATCTAGGTTTGTTACAACTTAAAACAACAAGTAATACAAACAGAAAAGCAAAAGTGGTATATTGTGGCAAATTTGGTGCACAAATGCAATTGTGAGTGAAAATTGAGGATTTGTAAATAAAAAAAAGAGAATGAATCAAGTAAACCAAGTATACACATCATAAATATGATAAGGAAAATGTTTTAACTTCAAGAAATAGCATATATCAAGTAGAATGGAAATTGGTGTGTTGTGATGAATAGTTTAGAAAATCTGTCTTGGCAAGATAATGATAGCAGCAGGTAGTTTCTTTTTCAAAATGTGAGGTTTCAAACCAAGATAACATCATACACACATTCTAAATATGTCAAGGAACATGATTATGCATTGAAAACAAGTTCATAGCAGTTGGAGCAGGATCATGATATGTTGTTTGAAATATGAAACAGTTTTGGTGCATTGGTATATGATGTAGTAGCAAGTATGTTTCATGACAGTTAGGGCATTTTGATAGCATACAGAATTTGCAAATGGATATGACAATGATAAAATGCACATAAATCATGTAGATGTGGATTGAAACAGAAAGTGATATGTTGATCTCATGATATCTTAAAAACAAATAACAGTTGAGGCATGACAAGTCAATTTGAACATTTAGGAAGTTTTTGAGCACAACAGCATCACACACATCCTTAAAATAAGCAAATAAATGAGTCTACAACTTTGAAATCAAACAACAAACTGATCCAAACATAAATGGTATGTGAAGCCACATTTGACAGCAAAACACAAGATTTCAAGACAGCTCTAAAAGCAAGATTCATATTTCTCATGCTCACACTAGTCAAATAGACAAGTAAGTTTTCATACACATTAACCAATGATTTGAGGCACCAAATAGCAAGCACAAACATTCAAAAACCACTTCATAGCAATGATAGGCACGAAAGACATGAAAATATCAGAATGTGAAAACAAGGGCCAAATTGATTCAAACATGATCAAGGGCAAGGGGGATCTATGAGCAAATTACAAGTTATCCACATATCTCACTAATGAGCTAGGTTTGACAGTTCTAGGGTTAGTCCATCAATATTTCAACATTGGCTCCTAAAACTACCAAATGATCAAAATCTCACAAACAAGTCTAAACATGATATCAAAGCACAAACTTGTAACCTATCATCAACATATCATTTACAAATGACAATATATTAACAAAAAAAGTCTCATGTTCATAAAAACTAGGGTTCTTGATAAAGAAACACAATGGGGCAGCCATGGTATGTTTTCACAAAAATCACCACAAAATGACAATACATGACAATGTATGATTAATAGATAGTTGGAATGTCACATACCTCTTGTTGACCATCCTTGAGCAAGCTAAAAAGCTTAGAAACCCAGAGATATTCCTTCCTTTCCAAAGAGCTGCAGCTTGCTTCCTCTTGTAGCAATAAAACCAACCTTCAAGACAGTTGGAGTTGTGTGATTCCCAGTTGGTTTTCAATGCTTTGGATAGTTAGAACATCATAAACATAAGTGTTGGGAGTGTTGAAAGATTCAAAACAGGTCCAAGTGAGGATTTGTGAGATTTTGTATGTGAAGTCAAACTTTCTTGGATTGAAAGTTGACTTTGTGGAAAATGGTGATTTTGAGTGGTTTAAGGGCTTGAACACCTTCTACACAATATTTATGGATTGTGTGGATGGTTTTTGGTGAGTTTGAATGTGTGGGAATGAGCTTAGGGGCTGGACTGTCAAGACAGTTTTTGGTGTTTTTTTGTGATTTTGAGATTTTGTGAATTTGAAGTAAAGAGGGAAAGAGAGAAAGCTTGTGATTTCTATGGTTTTTAGAGGGGCTCTGATGTCTCCAATGAAGTAGAGGGGTGATCTATTTATAGGGAAATGAGAGGGAAAGGACAGGTTGGAGGTTTCCTTCCTAAGAGGGAAAAGTTTGGCAATTTGGATCCAATCTTCCAAAAGGTGCTCCTTGGCTTCAAAGTGATCTGAAGTCAAGTGTAATGAGTATGCTATAGGTGGCTGAAGTGAGGCTAGGGAGCTAGAGGCATGGTTGCTTCTGATTTCCACTTTTCACCTTTTGCATTTCCTTGAATTTTATAATGCAAATTGCATTTGCAACTTGCAAGCCACTTGCCTTGGCTTTAAATTTTTTATTTCCTCTGCATAACTTTCACACTTCTACATTTCAAAATATCCAAATATCATAAATAAAAAATTCCAAGGGCTGAGAAAGGTCCAAGTGAGCAAAGAATGAGTTTATGAAAAATTGTCAATGTGGGACTCAAGTGTTGAAACACCATCTTGCCAAATACATAACTCTCAACTCACAAATTCCATTGAGATGTTATAGTACTTTTTGGAAAGCTTTCAAGTAGCTATAAAACATTCATGTTTTCATGAATTCCAAATTCTCAAAGGAGCTTGGCCAAAAAACCTCTCAAAGTTGCTAAAAATAAGCTTAAAAGTGAAATTTCTCTAAGTCATTTTCCCTTCTTGAAAAGAATTTGATCATAACTCCAAATATATGCATTTTCTGATCATGGACCAATTTGAGGCTTTTGTAGGATTTGTCAAGAGCTTTCCAATGAGCTTTGAACCACTTCATTTGATGTGTGGTTAAGGAGTTATGGTCTCGCCCCTTTCGAAACCCTAATTCCCAACTTTCGCGATTACTCCTCAACCCTTGATCCAATTGTCATGAAATTTTATGGGTAGATGCAATATATCATTAGGAACATTTTTTATTCACATCTTGAGGTCAGATTCCTTATTGTTGAAGAGTTGACTTTTCGGTCAACCGAACGATCGATCGGTGGCTAACGAGTCGATTGTTGATGCTCTGGACCTCTCGAGGCTTTGAAAATTCTTGAATGCACTTTACCAAGCTATATGAACACTATGGACCATAATCCCACCATTTTAACACCTTTTAAATCAAAAGTCAAACCACAGTTGACTTTTTCTACTCGAAAACCCTAATCGGGTATCCTGAACTTCACTGCTTTTGATCCCCGGGTGACAACCTCAAATTGGAGTCATGCTTGATCCAATGGAATATTATTGATGCTGTGGAGACCCAATCTCAAAGAAAACCAATCCAAAACATTGACCGGTCAACCCTCGAAACCTCGATTTCGGCTGTACAAAATCCTGATTCTCCTGTAACTTGACAAAAACCACTTGAAAAGGGTTAAGGTTAGATAAACATGTGAACATGCTCCTAAAATGATGATGAAGATCTAAGGGCTCAAAATTTGGGGTATGACACAGACCATGGTAATTGATATTATTTTCCTACTCCGTCGAGTATCCAGACTCCAGTGAAAATGATGTGGTGTTTAGTTTTTTATGAGTATATCGGTGGTATCTTCCTCTCGTCCGTTGAGTATCCAGGCTCCGGTCAATTTTCATCGAGCATCCAGACTCTGGTTTCTCCATTGAGTAGTCAGACTCCGGTATATTTGTCAGTTTGTGAAGCTTTGCTTTCCCCGCTGAGTATCCAGATTCTAGTAAGGTCAGATTGTGGTAAGTTTTGTGATAATACTCCTTCTCCGTTGAATATCCAGGTTCTGGTGAACTTTTGACTTGTGATATTTAGTTTTGTCCGTTGAGTATCCAGGCTCCGTTCAATTTCCCGTCGAGTATCTAGACTCCGGTAATTTTCGTATGATGATGATCTCTTTAGTCCGTTGAGTATTCAGGCTCCGGTCACTTTCGTCGAGCATTCAGGCTCCGGTTCATTTCGTCGAGCATCCAGGCGCCGGTTTATTCTTGTTGAACATTCAGGTTCCGATATATTACGTCGAGTATCCAGACTCCGGTCGATTTCCGATAGTAATTTCTCTAGTGCGTTGAGTATCCAGACTCCAGCATTTAATTCCAATTTTGTTGAGTATCTAGGCTCCGATAAGATTCCAGTTTACGGTGTACTTCTTGTTTCGTTGAGTATTCAGGCTTCGGTCAATTCTTACGTTGAGCATTCAGGCTCCGGTCAATCTTACGTCGAGCATTCAGGCTCCGGTCAATTATTACGTTGAGCGTTCTGGCTCCGACAAATTACATTGATTCATTTTGTTCGTTGAATATCCAGATTCTGGCAATTTGAAGTATTTCCGTATTTCAGGGTTTTCCCCAAGCAGAGTTACTCGTTAAGTTTCTCTTTTCCCCAGTGGAATGTGTTTGTGATCAGAGCAGTCACCTCCGGAAATTCTTGCTTGCAGATTTATTTTCTACGGTTGGCAAATTTCCGAGTTCTTTGGTATTCAACCGTCTTCTACCTCGATTGTGTGAAAGCCGTTCGCTTTTCACTCCGTCAGGTCCAAGTCGTTTGAATAGGGGCAGCTGTTGTACCCCAAAATTTGCCTAACCTTTTCTTAACTTGGTTTATGTTCCATTTCATTTCTTTCTAGCATTTGCATTGCATAGCATTTAGCATTGAACAGGGGATCAAGAGTTGGTGCATATCAAGAGGAGTCTACTCAGAGGTTTGAGCCTAAGCAAGGGGTGTTGCTCAAGATTGAATGGTCATCAAGTCATCAAGAAGTGGACAATAGTCTTATGAAAGAAATGATGGATCTGTGTGGGTCAACTCCTAACTTGGAGGCCAGTTCAAGATTATCAGAGGATTGTGAATTCATGGTTATGGATATAATATGTTGAGAGAGCTCATTGAGTTCCTTGAGGGTCATTATGGATCTCATCCAAGTGTTTGTGCTAAGTGTGAAAAGTTACAGTTGAAGGTGTTGCAACTAGGGTTTTCATCTGACAAATCCTCAATCAACTGCGAAATTGAAGGAGATTAAAACTCAATTCAAAGTATCTATGGTCATGGAATTTTGTGTTAAGATATATGGGACATCATTTCAAGTTCAATTCATCAAGGATCAAGTGTGTGAGAAGTTACTAAATTAGGGTTCTCATGGTAAAATCCCCTATTTAGTGCCTAACTTCAAGACCACCTATCTCAAGATAAAAGTTTCATCTCAACTTTTGACTAACATGGAACTTGTAGAGCGTGTTCTTAGCTTTCTTTTGAGTACTAGAAGTCCTTGAATGGATTTATAGAACTTAAGTTATGCTCCAGACAAGTTACAGGTCATCAGATGAATGTGATTTTGGTCAACAAAAGTCAACCAACTTCCAAACCATTCTTTACCTAGAAGTATGTTTCTCCTCAACTTTTGGCCAACATGAAAGTTGTAGGTCTTGGTCTTAGCTTTCCAAAAAGTACTAGAAGTATTTCATCTGATTTATAGAACTCACGTTATGAGGTTTGCAAGTTAGGGGTATTTTGGGAAAGTAAGATTACAGGTCATAAAATTATAGGTCCATTTCACCAACTTGCACATTTCAAATGAAGATTTTTCCAACATCAAACTTGCTCCAAATGGTTTTATTTGCTTAGTAAAGCATTGAGAAGTCATAGTTTATGCTTAGAATGAAGATTGGATATGTGAATTTTCATGGAAGAAAGTTTAAAAGGGCAAAATGGGAATAAATTCATTATTGATCATTTTGGTGCAAATGAGTACATTTTTTTAGTGTAAACTACATTTAGAACACATTGGAATTAATAGAATTTTAATTTGAGGTGTTTTAGTGAGACATTTTCAAGGTTTCTTCACTATGAATTTACACAACCAACATGAACCATTGAGATCAATTAAGGCTTCAATCCTAGCCATTCACGTCCCATGTGGTACCAGCAAGCATTTTCAACCATTTTGGAGCCAATTTGGTGGAATTTTCGTGTACATTAGTGAGCTCCAATTTCAATTCCTTGAATTTTCAATTGGGCTATTAGAGGCTGAGATTGGGCTCAATTCTTATCAAGATCCATCACATATAGGATTTTGTCCATGAACAAATCATCAGAAGTGAGAATTGGAGCCAAATTGATCAAGAACAGTTTTGAAAAATTGTTGAAAATTCAAATTTCGAATTTGGAGATAGAGGACATTTCAAGCCAATTTGTGAATTGCAAAAGCTCTATTGAAGATCATTGAACGATTCTGGACAATTTTCTTCAAGCTTAAGCTCCATTTGAAGGCTCAGTGGAAGTTCTCCACTAGGTAATTGAAAATCAACTTTACACTCTTGATAAGCATTGATTCACTGCCATTTTTGCATATTTGAGACGTAGAAATAATGTAGATCATTAATATGTAAAACGAACTGGCATTGGTGTTGATTGTTGGATGATGCTAAAAAATGTTTGGATCTGTTTTGGCTTGTTCATGCGTGTTCTTGCTTGTTTGATGCTTGATCTATAACATACGTGACTTCTAGATAAGTTTTAAACCAAATTGGAGTTGTTTTGATGAACTTTTAATTTTGGTGCTCAAGTTTGATGGCTTCGGTTTGGATTCATACTGCATGATTAGTGAGTTTTGATGGTGGATTTGAGATCCTCATGATCTCTAGATAAATTTTTGGTATAAAATTTATGCAAAATGGTTGAGAATTGGTGATGCATGTTGTTGTTATTGCTGCCCGCGGTGGAGGTTGGCGGAGAAGACGATGAATAATGTCTCCGGCCGACTGTGTGTGTTTTAGGGTTTTGGAGGTAGAAGACGCTGAGGTGTCACACCCATGTTCACATGATCTTATGACTTTTCCTTCCAACGCTTGAGATTAAGACCTACGGTGGTCCATGTTTGACTTGATGCATGCAATAATGTTTGAATTTTCATTTATTTGCTGGCGTGCTTGCAACCGTCTGATTTGCTTACCAGTTAATCAAGCGTGCTAGATTGAAATCTATGATGCACTACGTGTGACCGTGCCACATGCAATTGCCAGGTTTTATTTTATTTTTAGATTTTTCTGATGGGCCTTATACGTGTGCGCTACTTGTACCCCCTGCTTGGGCCCAGATTTGTTTTGCACTTACTTTGATTGCTATTTGCCACGCAGGTTTTCTTTTTTTCTTTTTATTTTCTGTTTAGAATTTAAATCATTAAAAATAACTCCAATACTTTAAAAATTCACCAAAAATAGTTTTTATCAACTTTGAGATGTCTACTTTTTTTTAGATATTTTTATTTTATTTTTCAATTTTATTTTCAATTAAAAAATGAATTAAATATTGAAGTGGTTTTAGATAGTTTAAATTGTAACCTTGTTTGCTTTTGTATTTATTTCTCTTCCTCCTTTTTGATCGAATGACTGAAAGTTGATCCTCATCTCAATGATGAGTTGATCAATTTTTGAGGACCATTTTGCCGCTGGTTGTTGACTTTTGGGTTGACTTTTGTGGCTTTTCTTTGTGCCTTTGTTTCTCCCATTTCAAAGTGGTACATCTAAATGAATTGTTTCTTTTGATGGTGCTTTAAAGGGATATTTGTCTTGATCTTTTGGCCTCTGGTTGCCAACATGTTTAGCTTCTTTGTGTATTTTATTTGGTATTTTTTGAGCCTTTTCCTATTTTTGAAGTGACTTGCAAGTTAGGTCATCTCATAGGACAACTCACACAAGTGAATGACCTAGTTTGGATTGGAAATGACCTTTGTGGATCCAATAAGCTCTCAACTATTCTTGTTTCACATTTTAGACATGTTGAGCTTGTTGTATGTTCATTTTTAGGTCAAAATTATGTTCATTGCTAGTTGATTGATGTTTTTCTTTTTGTGCCTTCAACTTGAACTCATATGTGATACATGCTTGCTTCCCTTGTGCTCTTGCTTGCATTTCTTCTTGTTTTGTTTTGATATTGCTTGTGAGCTTTTTTATCTTCATCTCCCGTCTGTCCAATGACCTTTGAGTGTCATTTAAGGTGGCTTGGTCCCTCCTTTGGAGGTATTTGAAGCATACCTAGAATGATGAATCCTTGAGGACACTTTTGGTGTTTCTTTTCTTTTGATAAGTGATGCTTATGGTTGAGTACCTATTATGGGGTCCTTGCTGCCCTCATTTGGTCTCCCATCCTCACTTGGCTTTGGGATTTGTTTTTCCTTTCATTTGGTTTGATTTTATTGGTGTGGTTGATGTTGTTTGACTTAGGTCATTTCATCCCATTCTTTTTGGTGCATCTTTGTGTAGTTTGCTTGAGTTTGTTTAATTTATTCTTATGCACTTCTCCTTCTTCTCTTTTCTTGCATTTTCATATGCATGCTTGGTTGAGATGAGCTTGTGGTGACTACTGCCCCACACTATTTTCCTCCCACTATCATTCTACTTGTGCATCTTACATGTGCATCTTTCTTTGCATATGCATTCTCCTTCTTCTTCTTCTTCTTCTTCTTTTGATTTTCTTTGACATGCTCCCCATAAGTTCTTTAACCTCTTGAGGTTATGATAGACATTAGGTGCCTAACTATGCATGATAACATTAGGTAGTTCCCTTTTGAATCCTAACTTTAGGTCCACTTTGCATGATAACGTTTAGGATTGATTAGTCTCCCATTAGTGTTCCTTCTTCTCTTCTCATCTTCAAACATTCATAAAACACTTAATAAAGAATGACAAGTGTAGCACACTACGAGCCTTAAGCTACTTGAGAAATGGTAATTGAGGGGCCTCCTCTCAAGGACCTAGAGTGTTTAGTGTACACCCTTTGGGTGATATACGACGCATTCGCTCTTAGGTCATAGTCTCTAGTGCGACATGAGTTACAAATCAAATTCAAAACACTTCTTCTCTAAAAAAAACATCAAAACACTTCAAACCTTTTTCATCTTTCGGGATCTTAATCAGGAAAATATTTTCACAGAAAGAGTGTCGTTAACTCTTAGTTCTACCGCAAACGGTAACGCCTAAGTCTCCAATGGTCGAGCTGCATACACCAACTGCTAGAACTATCTGTTAACCCTACTCGGGGAGCAACCTTCCCCCCTTTCTTAGTCGTAGTTAGTCGAACTACGTTGACTCTGACTTTCCCATTGCATGAGGGAGTACGTAGGCACAGAGCGGCGATGCTCTGCCGAGTCACTTCTCTTTTCTTTTCTTTTGTCCCTAAGCCTTTAGCTGGATAGTTTCAACACACCCTTTTAGATAGACAACAATGTGTGGATCCCGTCGAGTACGACGGACGTGAGGGGTGCTAATACCTTCCCCTTGTGTAACCGACTCCCGAATCCAGACATGGTTACGATGACCTTGTCTTTCCCTTTTTCTTTAGGTTTTTGTGATCGTTTCCTTTCCCTCTCTTTGGGATAAATAACGAAAGTGGTGACTCTTCTGTTTTTCTGCCGGTGGTTTTTCGCAGTTGCGACAGGTAGGGAATTCCTGTGGACTTTGTCTCTTATGTCGATTACTATTTGTAACTCTTTCCGTGCTTTTTACACAGTTTCTTTTCACCTTATCTTTCATAAGGGATTTTATTGCCTTTCGCGTGAAATTTTATCCTGTTGCTTTCCTTTTGTAAGCATTCTCGTTGTCTTTTACACACGACAAAGCTTTGTATTAGGTGTTGCACCCTAAAATTTGCTCAACCTTCTTCACTTGGTTTATGTTTCAATTGCATTAGCATTTGCATATAGAGCCATGTACATAGTCTAATCATCTGCATAGCATAGCATAGCAAGTCATTCAACAAGGGACTAAGCATTATTCTCATCTCTATGAGCCTATCAAGAGGTTATGGTTCAAATTCAATCTCATTCCAGTCATCAGAAAAAAATTGAAAGCTGAGAAGTCAGTGGATCAAGCATTGAATCTATCTCCTATCCTGAGGGTATCTGAGGATCATCAAGGAAGTTGTGAGCTGTGAATTGAGCATGGAGAGTATCTAGACATCATGAAAGACTTATAAAGTCATTTGGAGAAGGAGACAAGTCATTGATATGATCACAAGAGTTGTAGTTGAAGACAGTCAACTAGGGTTTCATCTGGGTCAACTCTAGGTCAATCCTAGGTCAAATGATTGATTGAAAGGCATTAAGGTCTATTGGAGAGATTTGGGGTTCATCATTTGACATGTAGATAAGGATATGGTGATGTGCCAAGAAGAAATCAAGAGAAATCAAGGGCAAGAGGAGTTTCTAAATTAGGGTTTCTGTGTAAAATCCCCTAGTTTAGGTCAAATCTCCAAACAAGATAAGTCAAACTCCAAGCTTCAAATGGATCCTTGCCCAACATGAAACTTGTAGAGGATCTCAAGACCTTTAATTTGAGTGGTGGAAGACATCAAGGAGATTTATAGAACTCAAGTTATGGTCCTTACAAGTTACAGGTCATCTGAGGTATCTGAAATTTTGTCTGTGAAAGTTACTTGTCTTCTAAGCAATTTTTACCCCTCAAGGAGATTTCAAATGAATTTATGGTCAACATAAGAGTTGTTCCTAATTGTCTTAGATTTCTATAATGGTATGGTATGCCTTCATATGATGTGTGGAACTCTACTTATGGTCTTGGCAAGCAAAGGGTATTTTGGTCATTTGAGAAATATAGGTCATTTCAAGCCTATGCCCAAAACTCATACAAGGAAGCTTCAAATGGAAAACTTTACAACATCAAACTTGCTCCAAATGACATTTTGAGTCTATAAAAGTGACCATGAAAGATTGGAAAGGCTCATAGCTCAAGGTTTCAAAATTGGTGAATTTAATGAATAAAAAATGACCTAAAATTGAGATTTTTCATAATTTGGCCAAATGGGATGAAATTATAGGTCATTTTGATTGGAAAAAATGTTTTAAGAACATTGGCAAAAGTGGATTTTTGAGTTTGGTTCAAGATTTAGAAGTTATGCTTGGTTACTTACAAAGGAAGTTACATAATCCAAATCCAAGGGAAAGTGTGCATGGGAAGTTTCTCCAAGGTTCTAGGACTTTCTAATTCCATCTATATATTGAATTGAATAGCTTCATGCCATGGTTGGTGATTCATTGTGCTCACAATACCAAGTTTCACATCATTCTTCCACTTTGCAAAAGCATCTCAAACTCTATCAAATCTCTATCAATTTCCATTTTTCTTGATTTGATCATCATCAACATCTTTCATAGATCACAATTCACACAAGAACTTGGTTGAATTGAAGAGAACTCGTGCCATACAACTTCATCATCCAAGGTGCAAGAAAGTTTCAATTGCAAGATCCAAGAGGTTTGAGCCAGAATTTTTGCATACAGAACTCATAATCAAGTTCACTGATCAAGTTTAGAGCATTGAAAGCATTAGATCAAGAGAATTCTACAACTGTTTTCACCATTTACACCAGGTTGGTTTCTCATTCGATTTGCTTGTTTTAGTTAGAATCATAGAGATTTGTTAGGTTAGAACTGTTAAGATAGGTTAGATGATGGATTTCACAAAGTTTGAGGAGGTTTCATGAGGTTTGCCATAGGTGTACCAAGACTGTTAGGGTTTGTAACTCATGGTTTATTGCACTATAATCTTGAATGAATAGCTCAGAGTGATCAGCATGAGGGGTAGGCTGTGTTAGGGCAAAAATTAGTGAGAATTGGAATGGTTGATAACAGGTGAAAATGGTGGAACCGAGTTGTTATACCTATCGGGTTTGTTTCTTGGTTGAGTTTTAGAAGAAACCATTGCCATGGCTGTGTAGAGGGAAGAGAATGGAGTGTTTTTGGTCTTTGAATCGTGTGAATTCATGGAGAATTGAGGGAGAGCAGGATGGTTGAAGGTGCGTGCATGGAGGTGATTTCTGAAACCCTAGGGTTTGTCCAAGGTTGAAGATGAAGGAGAGCCACACGATGGAGGGTTTGACTTGACTCAGATGTTAATCCAAGGGTCGTGGTTTAAAGCTGAAAAACGGAGGGAAATCCCAAAGGTGCTACGCACCGTTTCATTTATTCGTTCTGATGGGCTCAGTGATCCCTTGCTAATGCCACCCCCCCCCAATGCAGGCCCAAACTAAAATGAACTAGAAATCTTGCTTTCTGCACCGTTCCAGCTTTTTTCATTTTTTTGTTGTGATTTCTGTGTGACTGGGCCCAGACGCGCTTGTTATGCGCGCCCCCCAGTCTGGGCCCATTTTATTCTTTTAACTGCATTTAATTACTCCCTGCACCCCTTAAGTCAATTAATTCACATTATTTTCTTAATTCATTTCAATTCTTTGAAAAAATCATAAATAATAGAAAAATGCATGATTTTAATTGGTTCTTTTTGCATATTGTTCATAATTTTGTTAAGAAAATTATCATTCAAAAAAAATTAGCATTTCATTTTATTTTCATATTTTTAGCATATTTTTATTTTAAATGGGATTAAATAATGTTTAGTTTGATGCATGAATTTGGTGATTTTAGTTTGATTAGATGCTTTTAGATTTTTGATCCATTCTTTTTAGGTTGACTAGTTTAGACCTTTATCTTGTATATAAAATTTAATTCACAATTTTAGGATTAATTTTTAGGTGATTTGTTTAGGTGTGAATAACATGATCAAAACTAGGGTTTAGGAAATAACATAGGTGGATTAGATCATTTCCCTTAGGAGTTGTAGAGTGAATTTTTGGGGTACGGGACTACAGGGATTATGGGTAGATAATAGATCCCTTAGAAATTACTAGGTTTCCCCTATTCTACTATTACTATTAGTATACTGTTTGTGTTTTCTTGACTGTGTGGTGTGCCCTCTCTAGGGTTATTTCATTTGTCTGTATGGGGTATTGGGTTGCTTGGGGATTGGGAGAGCTGAAGACTTGTGATGACGAAGGCCATTGGAGATTAAAGAGAATGAAGTCCAACTTCCAGAGTTGATGAGGAGCATCCTTTGCTGGCAGCTGTTGAGGAGTATAGGATTTAGGAGCTAGGCAGAGCTCTAGAGTAGAAAGCTTGATTCACAAACATGGAAGGCCTTGTCTGCCTCCATCCTTTCTCTATGATTCAAAGTCTCTTTCAAATATCCACCTCCTTCCTTTGGAAGGATTAGTGAATGTATTTGAAAGATAGAACTTTTGAGGGAAAAATTGTCTGTATAATGTTAACAGTTGATGAGCCACCCTTGGTAGGCAGTTGACCTTGCTTGAGGGTTATGGAGATGCAGACTGAGGCTTGCTTGAAGCTTGTAGCTGTTTGGAGATGACTTGAAGACAGGTGTTGATGCAGAGCTGCTGTGGCTGTTTATTTTTGTTGTTTATTTCTTGATGTATTGTTTGGTTTTCCCTGACTGTATTGTTTGCTGTTTAACCTGTTGGGTTGAGAGTGAATCCTGTTCACTTTTGCCTATTGTTTTCTAGGTTCGAGGTTGAGTGGGACTCCCTTGCCTCGCTTGTATTGTTGCATCCATGCATTTTACTGGTTTACTGTATATATTTGTTGTTGTTTCTGTTTCCGTCTATTCCCTTAGGATCTCTGTTTCTCTCTGCGCAAGAGAGGAGCATGATAGACATTAGGTCTTGACCCATGCATGATAACATTAGGTTAGTTTGATTCCCTTGTCAACCGTAGGTTAGAGTTCTGTCTCTTCTTTCTCAAAACAAACAGAAAAACACAATAAGATTTCAAACACAATAAAAGACACTTCTTCCGTAAAAGAATGTGAACTCATCAAAACGTCATTTTTGTCCGCTTGGACCTATTAATCAGAAAAACCTTTTTCAGAAGGAATAAAAACAATCAAAACAGACTTGTGTCGTACGTGGCCCGAACTACGTTTGCTCTGATCTTTCATGCTGTATGAAAGTACGTAGGCATAAGATGCGATATCCTAGCGAGCAACCATCCCCTCCTTTCCCGTAGGTAGGCGAACTACGTTGACTCTGATTTCTCGTTCCAGACGGGAATACGTAGGCATAAAGGGCGATACTTTGCCGAGTCCTTTTATTTTCTTTTTAACCCTTAACCCTTAGTGTAGATAGAAATAACAATCCATACCAGAAAACAAGCGTGGATCCCGTCGAGTACGACGAACGTGAGGGGTGCTAATACCTTCCCCTTGCGTAACCGACTCCCGAATCCAGGTTTTGGTTGCGATGACCATACCTTTTCCCGTCTTTGCGGTAGGTTTACTTCGAGCGTTTCCTTTCCCTCCGTTGGGATAAATAACGCACGGTGGCGACTCTTCTGTTCAGCCGGCGCCGATTTTCGCAGTAGCGACAGCTGGCGACTCTGTTGGGGATTCAACGTCCCCTGGCTGCTAAGTACTGCGATAGTTCCTTATGCATTTGGGATCCAACGTCCCTTAAGAGAGTCAATCCTAGCGCTTGTTTTCCCGTCGAGGATTTTGTATGGATTTATATTTTTGTCATTTACCTTCAGCTATATTATTGATATTATTGTTGTATTTGGGGTGTGACGGGTGGTTCTATGATTGAGAGATAAGTCGGACCTGGGCTTGAGTGCACCTAGAATTAGAGTAGAAAGTAGTGGGCGCGTGCCGGCTTTGCTTGCATTAGTGTCTCATGAAATCTACACTCGGACGAGGTTCTTCTGGTTGACTTCTTTTTCTACCCTTTGGGTCGAAGGGGTTGTTGGTTAGCTGAATTGTCGACTCCGGGAACCGATCATTTGGAAGTTGGCTAAGTGAGGCCTCTTCAGGATTTGATGATGCCACTCCTTCTGGGAATCGTATCATCAACCCTGAAAGTCTGTGACGCTGACGACCGCATAGGATGCCATACCTTTGTCAGTTACTAGGACACCTACCTGTGAGAGCGTTTGGGGTTATGCAGGTAACTAGACCTCCAGATACCGGTTATTTCTTGATCAGAGATCCTGGGTATTTATGGATAGTAGAGGTCTTTCAGAGACTAGTTGGAGATATGATGTGAGGTCTATCAGAGACCAGTCAGAGTTATGATATGGGGTCTATCAGAGACCGGTGTTGGAGCCTTTGTGTTGGGTCTATCTGAGACCAGGGTTTGAGGAATTCTGGAGGGTCTATCTGAGACTTTTGATATGGTTCAGGCTTCCCAGCTACGGCATTTGGTCCCTGTTGCATGTTACTTGCATTGCATTGTCTGCATACCCATTATCATTGCATCCCATTAACGTGTGTCTGTGCTGCAGGTGCATTTGCATATTCCCTGGTTCTAGTGCCCGGACTTCTGCTTATTGATTATGGCTGGTTTGAGGAAGACAGTTGCGTACACGCTACCTACACCTGACGTTACTCCCTTACTTGGTCTGATGTCCCTTGCTGATGAGGAGGTTAGGAGAAGTTTCAGGATGAGTCATGGAAGATTGCTGAGATTAGTCTGCAAACCAACTGCTGTTGAGATGAATGGGCTGTACACCTTGATGCAATTCTATGACCCGGCTTTGAGGTGTTTCACGTTTGCTGACTTTATTGTAGGGCCTACCATTGAAGAGTATGTGGAATTTACTGAGCTACCAGTCCAGAATAGGGTTCCCTTTATTCACTCTGCCGCTGAGCCCAAGTTGGAGGATTTAGCTAAGGCCTTGCACATGAATGCTGCTGAACTATTAGTGACTTCTTGGCTTGGGGTTCCAGGTTTCTCCCTTGATTTTCTGGTTGGCAAAGCTCAAGAGTACGCCAAGAATGGATGTTGGGTGGTTTTTAATGCTATCTTGGCTCTATGCATCTACGGAATAGTGTTGTTTCCTAACTTGCCCAATTTTGTGGACCTGGACGCTTTCCATCTATTCGCTGCTGGCAACCCGGTGCCCACTTTGATTGGAGACTTCTATCACTCATTGCACTACAAAAATGAAAACAGAAGAGGAAAGACTGTTTACTGCTGTGCGCCGCTGTTGAACATGTGGTTTAAGAGCCATCTTCCCCTGCAGGGACCTTTTGTGGATAGTGCAACCATAGCTAGCTGGCCAGAGCGTCTGATGAGGCTATCTTCTGAAGACATTGAGTGGTTTGACCGAGACTTGTTGGGGTCTGAGCTTATTTTCAGTTGTTCTGGGTACCCTAATGTTCCGTTGATAGGAAGAAAAGGATGTATCAACTACAACCCATCTCTGTTCGTTCGCCAGTTTTGATACGCGCTGAAGAACCCACCGCAGGAGGAAGAAGTACAGGAATCTCTGTACTTCACCGGTGATTTGAAGGGAGAGTTACTTGCCAAGATTCAGCATGCCTGGACGCGTATTAATTGAAGAGGGAAGCCACTGTTAGGGAAGAAAGATTGTCAGGCTTATGCTCCCTACAAAGTTTGGATTCAAGAGAGAGCCAGACAGTTACTGATGCCATATCCAGCCGCACCAGTCCCTGTTCATATTCCGGTGGAAGAACCAACTACTGTTACTAGGGAGGCCTACGAGCAAGTTGTTAAAGAAAAAGAAGCCTTGATGAAGATCAATGAAGGGTTAGAGCAAGAGTTGGCTTAGATACGCAGTGAGAAGAACAAGGATGTGCATGCTTTCCAACAGCAGATCGAGCTAATAAACAGGCTAGGGGCTGAGTTGACTGAGGAGAAGAAGAAGCGCGAACGTATGGGGCAAGAGTTCAGAAGTTCCCATGACATGTTGGAATCCAAAAAGAAAGCACTCGACGCCGCACACCGGGAAATTTATTCTTGTAACAAGACCTGGAATGCTACGCTAACCAACAATAAAAAGAGGGAAGATAAATTGAAGAAGCAAATTTCTGACCTCGA
Source organism: Lathyrus sativus (assembly GCA_963859935.3). Lineage (NCBI taxonomy): Eukaryota > Viridiplantae > Streptophyta > Magnoliopsida > Fabales > Fabaceae > Lathyrus > Lathyrus sativus. The sequence continues at coordinate 65,861,848 of OZ012739.1, read as the reverse complement.
AGAGCAGTTGAAGGCTAGCATTAAGAAGTACGAAGAAGAGGTGATGACCAGGTATAGTCTCCAGAATGCATTGAACAAGGCCATCGAAGGCAGGAACGAAGTTGTGTCTCAGAAGCGGAAGCTAGAGGATCGCTTCGGAGAAGGGGCATGGGAAGAAACCGCTGGTGACGTGCGACGTGTTCTCAAGAGAAGAAACCAGCTTGTTGAGGGTCTGCTTACCCGACCAAGTCATCCAGAGACTAAGAAGTTACTAGAAGAGTACCAGGCTTATGAGTGTATTTGACCATTTCATGTATTGATGCTTTATTTGCATAGTGCTGACCATCACCAGGATTGTTGGTTGAGGTCATGCCTTCTTATTGTACTCAGTGATATTGTATTCTTGTCTTAATGGATTTCTCTGCAATATATGAGGCTTTCTATGATTCGGCTCCGATCTTCGTATTGCTAGCACTGTCACTGCACTGGCACCTTCGCACTAGAATCGGGGAATGCTATTCCCTAAGGCACAGACACATTGCATTGCATTCATATTCATATTGCATTACAGGTGATTATTGGATGGTATCTTATTTCCTGCACTGTACCAGGTCTTTTCAGGATTGATGATCAGCGCCCGCATCATTACTCCACTCGCACCAACTGTCGAAGAATCATGGATCAAATGCAGAATGAGATGCAAGACATGCGCGAGAAGCTAGCGCTCTTTATGCAGACAATGGAGACTATTGCAAAAGGTCAGGAGAATTTGCAAGCTATGGTGTAGCCTCTGTTGGCAAGGAATGTTGGGCATGGAAATGAGGATCATCAGTCTGTGCGAGTCGACACTGTTCATGGGGATGGTACTCCCATACCAATGGCTCCACCTGTAGTCAATATACCTGCTGTTAATGTCAACAACGGTACTGCTGCTGGGAACGGTAACGTTGGAATTGGGAACGAGACTGCCGTCCATAACGTTGGGCTTGGTGATGTCAACTTGGGTGATAATATGGGAGGCAATGGCTTTGGTAATGCTGGATATGGCTTCAATGACCAGGGATTCGATAATGCTGGGAAATACGGTTTCAATACTCAAGGCTTCGGGCAGGACGGATATGGTATGACTAATCAGGGTTATGGAGGCTTCGGAAATGGAAACGGCGCTGGGTTAATGGCTTTTGGACCTGCTGGGGTCGCTCCGGGATACGGTAACCGAGGGCGAGGCCTGGTAATGAATCAGATTAGAGCTGGCCGTAACAATGGATACGATGGGTATGGAGCTGGGAATGGTATGTGGCAAGAGGATCAGCAAGAGGACGCTTTCTCCGGTGGAGGTTTCGAGGGGCCTATGGATGACTCCCAGAGGATCAGAATGCTAGAAGAGCAGATGAAGGGGGTCGTGAATCAAAGCGCTGTCGGCTTAGACATGTCAACAATGGGTCTGGTGCCTGGCTTGAGGGTGCCAATCAAATTCAAAGCTCCTACATTTGATAAGTATAAAGGGGACACCTGTCCGAAAGTGCACGTGCGGTCATATTACAGAAGGATGTCGACATATTCAACTGATGAGAGGATGCTAATGCATTTCTTTCAAGATAGCTTGTCGGGCCCTTCCCTCGAGTGGTATATGGGGTTGGAGCCAACTCATATAAAGACATGGAAGCAGCTGGCAGAGGCATTTGTAGCTCACTATAAGTATAACAGCGACTTGGCACCCAACCGGGTCCAATTGCAAGGGTTGTCCCAGAAGAAGGGTGAGAGCTTTAAAGAGTATGCACAGAGATGGCGCGACATGGCTGCTAGGGTCCTTCCTCCTTTAGAAGACAAGGAAATGAATGACATGTTCATAGGAACATTCACCGGCATGTTTTATGACAAGTTGTTTCACACATCTTTGGCCAGTTTCTCAAACTTAATTCTGATGGGAGAAAAGATTGAAAGCAACATTAAACAGGGAAGATTCCAAGCTGAGGAATCTACTGCATCTGGCAGTAACCGGAAGGCTTTTGGTGGGCACCGTCAGGGCGATGCAAGCGCAGTGTTTGGGGGCCGAGGCCGAGGCCGGGGCAGAGGTCGAAACCAGTACCATCAGCCGCAGCAGGTGGCGAGCGTTACTATTCCGTTTCAGCAACAACCAATGCAACAACAGCAACAGCAACAGCAACCGCAGCAGGGGGCACAGCCTGCTCAGCGAAGATTCCAGGGGGGTAAACCAAGGAGAGTGTTTGAGAAGCCTCCTTCAACGTATGCGGATTTGTTGCAGACGCTACTAGGGCTGAACTTGGTAGAGAAGAGAACTCTGGCACCAATAACAGGCACTCCTCCGTATGGTTATGATGCAAGCAGGCACTGTGAATTCCACTCTGGGGCTCCGGGCCACGATGTAGAGGGTTGCCATGCATTCAAGCATGTTGTGCAGGATCTATTGGATAGTAAGGCTATCAATTTTGGAACGGTGGGTCCGAATATAGTGCAAAAGCCCATGCCCGACCATGGGGCAAACGCCATTTTAACTGAGGAGGGTTTGAATTTGATTATGAATGTCGACGATTTAAAGACGTCGTTGAGCGAGATAAAGAGCCGATTATTGCAAGGGGGTGTCTATCCAGGATGTGACGAATATTGTTTAGAGTGCTGGACCTCAGCTGGGGGTTGTGACGATTTAAAGAAGGGTATTCAGGCTTTAATAGATGGCGGCACATTGCAATTTGACCGAGCAGCAATCGAAGAGCCTGCAGGGGCATTACCAGACAAGCAAAGTGATGTGGCCACTGTAACGATTCCTCGAAAGACAATCACTATAACAGCGCCGGCCCCGCGACCATCGATCACCATCACTAAGGCCGGACCAATTCCATACGAGAGCACAAAGGCAGTCCCATGGTCCTATGGGTTGGAAGTGTATTGTGACGGAGTAAAGATTGATGTTAATAAGCAGCCAGCCGAGACGGTAGACAACGTTGTTGGTACCAGAGGTATGACAAGGAGTGGAAGAATCTTCATATCGCCTGAAGTAGAGGCTGAAAGACTGGCGAAGGGAAAGGGAAAGATGATTGAGAACGTCCCTGTGCAGGCAAGCGAAAAAGCAACGACATCGAAAGATGTGGAGAAGTTCATGCGTTTGATTCGCAAAAGTGATTATAAAATTGTTGAGCATCTTCAGCAGACGCCGTCAAAGATATCTATACTGTCGTTGCTACTGTGTTCTGAAGCTCACAGAAATGCACTGTTGAAAGTCCTGGATACTTCCTTCGTACCCCAAGATGTTTCCGTGAACCAGCTGGAGGGGGTGTTAGCACATGTTAATGCGGGCCATAGCTTGGGTTTTACCGACTTTGATTTGACCCCGAAGGGGAGAGAGCACAATATGGCGTTGCACGTCTCTGTGGAATGTAGAGGATCAGTCATGTCGCATGTATTGGTAGACACCGAATCGTCCTTAAAGGTGCTGCCCAAGAAAGCGATGATGAAGCTAGATGTCAGAGGAATCCTGTGCACGCCCAGTGACTTGGTGGTCAGGGCATTCGACGGTACGCGAAGAACAGTTTTTGGATCGATAACATTACCTCTACAGGTGGGGCCGGAGGTTTTCGCAACTGAATTTTATATCATGGACATCCAGCCCGCATATAGCTGCCTTCTCGGACGACCCTGGATCCATGGGGCTGGGGCAGTCACGTCTACCTTGCATCAAAAGTTGAAATATATGGTCGGGGACAGCGTGGTCACCGTATGTGGAGAAGAAGACATCCTGGTCAGCCATCTGTCATCATTTAAGTATGTGGAGGTCGACGGAGAGATTCACGAAACACCCTGTCAGGCATTTGAAGGGTTGCGCATCAAGGACAAAGGTCCCGGGCCAAGCAAAGCGTCGGAGGTAGCCGTCTCGTCATATAAAGAAGCTCAAGCTCTAGTAGAGACAAGAGAGACAAAGGGCTGGGGCAAAGTGCTGGATATTCCTGTGAAGATGGACCGATTCGGGCTGGGATATCAACCGTCGTCCTCAACACCTGCTGTGGGGGCACCCCGTTTCAGAGGACCAATAACCATCACTGCCAGTGGAGTATGTCATGAGACCATCAACGCTGCTTCAGAGTCTGACGAAGGAGACAGCGATTGCGATATGGACGCCTGGATTCAACCGAGCGTGCCAGGACAAGGATTGTGCAACTGGTCTATTCAGGAGATTATTCCTGTGACTCTTAAACAGTAATGCTTTGTTTTTAATTGTTGAACAATCTGGTGTCTTGCCCGGGGCATCATGATTTGCTTAGGGTTGTGCTGTTATGAACATTGCGTGTTTATCATTAAATAAAAGGCGTTCTTTCATGTGCAAATATTGCGATCTCTGTTTTTCTTGTTTGTATTTTACAATAAAATGGCAACGTGGTTATTCGCTTTATACGCATTTTGAAGCATTTAACCATTCCTTTTGCAGGATAACATTTTCAGATGACATCCTTGAACCACCTATGACTCGTCCCGACTTTGAGCACCCGGTATTTCAGGCCGAGGAAGAGATTGTTGAATATAGTGACGTTCCCGAGGAGTTGTCTTGGTTGGTGAAATAAGAAGAACGTGTCATTCTGCCTCACGAAGAGGTCATCGAAATTATTAACCTGGGGTCGGAAGGGGTTGAAAAGAACATTCGTATAGGAGCCGCGCTGCAGAGCGACGTCAAGCAAAGACTGGTTGAAATGCTCAGAGAGTATAGTGACGTGTTCGCTTGGTCGTATGAAGACATGCCTGGGCTCGATACAGATATGGTTGTGCACCGTCTTCCGTTGAGAGAAGAATGCCCGCCGGTCAAGCAGAAGCTTCGCAGAACTAGACCAGATATGGCAGTGAAGATTAAAGAAGAGGTTCAAAAACAGTGGGATGCTGGTTTCTTAGCTGTGACAAAATATCCCTCATGGGTCGCTAACATCGTACCAGTGCCAAAGAAAGACGGTAAAGTGAGAATGTGCGTAGATTACCGTGATTTGAATAAAGCGAGCCCGAAAGATGATTTTCCGCTTCCTCATATCGATGTGCTAGTTGACAACATTGCTCAATACTCCGTATTCTCCTTCATGGATGGCTTCTCAGGCTATAATCAGATTAAAATGGCGCCAGAGGACATGGAGAAGACTACTTTCATAACTCCTTGGGGAACATTTTGTTATAAAGTGATGCCCTTTGGGTTGAAGAATGCTGGGGCAACGTATTAGCGTGCAATGCCGACTCTTTTTCATGATATGATGCATAAGGAGATCGAAGTTTATGTTGATGATATGATTGCCAAATCCCAGACGGAGGAAGAGCATCTGGTGAATCTGCTGAAGTTGTTCAAAAGGCTTAGGAAGTTCAGGCTGAGACTGAACCCTAACAAGTGCACCTTCGGGGTGAGATCGGGTAAACTACTGGGGTTTATCGTGAGCGAAAAAGGAATAGAGGTTGATTCTGCTAAAATAAAAGCAATACAAGAGATGCCGACGCCTAGAACAGAGAAAGAGGTGCGCAGGTTTTTAGGGAGGTTGAACTACATCGCTCGGTTCATATCTCACCTAACGGCCACGTGTGAACCATTGTTCAAGCTGTTGAAAAAGGATCAAGCTGTAACATGGAACGAAAATTGTCAAAAGGCGTTCGACAAAATAAAGCAGTATTTGCAGGAACCTCCTATTTTGATACCTCCAGTGGCAGGGAGGCCCTTGATTATGTATTTGACAGTTCTTGAGGGAAGCATGGGTTGTGTTCTCGGTCAACACGACGAGACAGGAAGAAAAGAGCATGCGATTTATTACTTGAGTAAGAAATTTACTGAATGTGAATCTCGATATTCAATGCTTGAGAAAACTTGTTGCGCGCTAGCCTGGGCCGCCAAGCGTTTAAGGCAATACATGCTGAATCATACAACCATGCTCATCTCGAAGATGGATCCTATCAAATATGTATTCGAAAAGCAGGCGTTATCGGGGAGAATTTCCCGTTGGCAGATGGTCTTGACTGAATATGATATCCAGTATGTCTCGCAGAAGGCTATAAAGGGGAGTGTACTGTCTGAGTATCTGGCAGAGCAGCCTATTGAGGATTACCAATCGATGAGGTTTGATTTTCCTGACGAGGATATCATGTACCTAAAGATGAAAGATTGTGAAGAGCCGTTGCCAGACGATGGACCAGAATTGGGTTCCAAGTGGAAGTTGATCTTTGACGGAGCTGTAAATGCTTACGGTAGCGGAATAGGGGCAATCATCACTACTCCACACGGGTCGCACATCCCGTTTACTGCTCGATTGACCATTGCAGTTACCAATAATGAAGCCGAATACGAAGCTTGTATAATGGGGCTTGAAGAAGCCATTGATTTGCGAATCAAGAATCTGGATGTATACGGAGACTCAGCTCTGGTGGTGAATCAGATAAAAGGGGAATGGGAGACACGTCAGCCCAACTTAATACCATACATGAACTATGCAAGGAGATTGTTGCCTTTCTTTGACAAGGTTTAATCGCATCATGTACCGCGAGTGGAGAATCAGATGGCTGACGCCCTGGCCACTTTGTCTTCCATGTACAAAGTCAACTTCTGGAACGAGGCTCCCAGCATTGTTATCTCTCGACTTGACAGACCCGCCTTTGTGTTTGCTATTGACGAGGCATCCGATGACAAACCATGGTATTTTGATATCCTTAATTTCCTGAAGAACAAAGAGTATCCGGCTGGGGCATCCAGTCAAGATCAGAAGACTCTCAGGAGATTAGCTGGTAATTTCTATTTGAATCCGGATGGTGTCTTATACAGAAGAAATCACGACTTGGTGCTACTGCGTTGTGTAGATGAAAAAGAGGCGAAGTTGCTCATGGAAGAAATACATGAGGGTACATTTGGTACGCATGCTGGTGGACATGCTATGACGAGGAAGCTGCTGCGGGCAGGTTATTTTTGGCTGACTATGGAAACTGATTGTTTCAAGTTTGCGAGGAAGTGCCACAAGTGCCAAATATATGCTGATAAGATCCATGTGCCTCCGAGTCCTCTGAATGTGATGTCATCGCCATGGCCATTCTCGATGTGGGGAATCGATATGATTGGAAAGATCGAGCCGACAGCTTCTAATGGACACCGGTTCATCCTTGTAGCAGTCGATTATTTCACCAAGTGGGTGGAAGCGGCGTCGTACGCAAATGTAACTAAGCAGGTGGTAGCCAGGTTCATCAAGAGAGATATCATCTGCAGATATGGGATCCCCGAGCGGATGATCACGGACAACGGTTCAAACCTGAATAATAAAATGATGAAGGAACTCTGTCAGAATTTCAAGATCGAACATCACAACTCCTCCCCTTACCGACCCAAGATGAATGGCGCTGTTGAAGCGGCCAATAAGAATATCAAGAAGATTGTTCAGAAGATGGTGGTGACCTATAAGGATTGGCATGAGATGCTACCTTTCGCTTTGCACGGTTATCGTACGACGGTACGCACATCAACCGGGGCAACCCCGTTCTCGTTGGTATACGGAATGGAAGCAGTACTGCCACTGGAAGTTGAGATTCCTTCGCTGAGAGTACTACGAGACGTACAACTAGACGAGGCAGAATGGGTGAAAGACAGGTTGAACCAGCTGAGTTTAATGGATGAGAAGAGGCTAGCTTCTCTCGCATACGGTCGTTTGTACCAGAGCCGAATGAAGAAAGCATATGATAAGAAGATACATCCTCGAAGCTTTCAGACGGGCGATCTTGTGTTGAAAAGGATTCTCCCGCCGCAGGCAGATCACAGGGGCAAGTGGACCCCCAACTACGAAGGGCCATACGTTGTCAGAAAAGTCTTTTCAGGAGGGGCTTTGTTGTTGTCCACCATGGACGGTGAAGACTTTACGTCGCCTGTGAATTCGGACGCAGTTAAAAAATACTTTGCTTGAAATTGACCCGCTGGACAAAAAAAGAAAGTCCAGGCAAAAATGGGGCATCCTGGCGAACCAAAAAACAGAATGAAAGGTTCGGGCAAAAGTTAGGGATAAAATTGAAAAAAATGTACACCCGCGAAGTTGAAAACCTACACTGGGCGGCTTCGGCAAAAAGGGGTATCCCGGTGAACTAAAAACCCGTAAAGGGCGGTTCACGCAAAAGTTAGGGATTTGAAAAGCAAATGACTGCGGTCCGAATTCGATACTGCATTGAGCTTTGGTGCGGGAGAATACACCTGAGGGGTCGATTATCAGATACAATTTCTTCGGAAGTGTGGAAACCGGGAAAGCATTAGACTCGAGCGAGTCATAGGAGGATCAGTTCGTGATGTTCGTCTGCATCCCGTTGCCGACATGTGTATACAAATTTAATTTGTCATTATATTTATGCTTCTTGTGCATACTTGTATGTTTGTTGTGCGTAGCTTCCTCTTTTCAGGAGTTACATCCCGTGTACAAAACTCTGCCCATTCAGGGGCCCAATCAATAAAATATGTCGTTCAGTACTTGATGATGGTTCTTTACTGTTTTGTGCATGATAAACGCCTAGGTAATGAAACTAGCAAGTACATAACGTCACTGGCCCTTGCCAACAATTGCTAAAACTTCGAATTAACTAAAAATGATGTCACTAACACTAACCTGAATAGAGTTGGTTGCATAGACTTGTCTTGTCTTGTTTGTGCTATTGCAGGGTTCGTAACCGTACGAAGAGGACGATCAAAAGATGGCAGTATGGACTAGAAGCTCGTAACGAAAGACTCGATCCCCACGTAGGTCGCGATTCTAAAACAGCAATGTTCCTTACTGAAGAAGGATCAAATTCCCCAGCTAGTCGTAACTTACGCCAAAGGACATTCTCCAGCCAAGTCGTTTATCCTTAGCAGAGTTTGGCGATTCCAAGATTGTGAGTTGTATTCAGACAGTGCATCTCAAGCAGAGTGGTTTAGCCGCAGAAGATTAATATTTGTAAGCTGTATTCAGACAGTTCACCTTTCCCCGCAGGGTCATTTATGCTCCTTCAGCGGAGTCAGTTGATTTTCCCCAAGAGAATGGGTTCGTCCTCAGCAGAGTTCTTTTTTCAGCAAGTGTTTTCCTTCCTCCCAGTGGAACTCGAAGATTAAGACTCTCCCCGGAAGAGTTGGTTGGGCGCCCTGGCATTTATTTTGTCAAAATACCGTGTGATGTCCGTTCACTCTCCAGCAGAAGTCCGATCATACCGGGCTCATCTGCTATTCCCCAGCAGAGTTATGTTCCCCAGCAGGGTTGATTTCATTCTTCCAGCATTTATTTTGCTGGAATAATTTTGTAGCATCTGACTATCCCCAGCGGAGTCGGCATTGTCTTCAACATTTATTTTGTTGAAGCAGTTTCCTATATCATAGCAGTCCGAGTCTGCATTTGCATTGGCATATAGTGTCATATTTGCATACACCAAATAAACACGCGTAGCATTTCCATGTCGAATGGAGCGTTGTATCATTGCCAAACACATGCATTTTGAAACATAAACTAGGTTGGCTAACTGTTGGTTTCAAGTATGGTGTCTCTTGCAGGTGGAAGAAGCTCTTGCTCAAATGAATTACCAAACATTCAAGATCTCGACGTGAGACATTCAACGAAAGAGTCAGCTTTGGCATTATTCCCTACAGAGTTATCATGATGAAGTTCTCTTTGTCTCCGAACAGAGTTATTTGTGTAAATTTCTCTTGTTTTCTCCGCCAGAGTTAGTAGGCAAAAGCTCTCCTCATTCCCAAGTAGAGTCCTTTGTCATCAAAGGGTTTCAGGAATCAGAATTTCAGAGGCTGCCGCCAGTTATCAGAACAGGCGTCCGGTAGTTTGGTTTCCAAATATGCCCAGTAGAGTCCGCCTCAAAGTCGCTGTCACGTCAGTGCTAAGAAGTTTGTGGTTTGGGACCAATGGAGAAGTGGGTCCTGACGCGGACAATTTATTCCTATATTGACGGGATTTCTTCGTGCTATAGAAGTGGGTGTCCTAACATGGACAAATTTATTTCCCCGAGTTGATAAGAGGTGCTAGTCCTAACGTGGACAGATTTGATTTCTTGGTATTGATTGAATGTGAGGTCCTGACGTGGACAAAGTTGATTACTCTTCGTGTTGGTGTCCTGACGTGGACAATTTATTTCCAGCAGATATCTTTATTCGTGATGGTGAAATGTGCGTCCTGATGTGGAAAAGTTCATAGTTTTTTCGTGATGATAAAATGCGCGAGTCTTGACGTGGACAAATCAAGGTGAAGCATGAGTCCTGACGTGGACAAGTTTTATTTCTTCAGCAGGTTGAGATATGAGTCCTGACGTGGACAAGTTTTATTTCCCCAGTGGGTCGAAGATGCGTGAGTCCTGACGTGGACGAATTTATATTCCTTCGGGTCAACAAACGGTGTCCTGACGTGGACAATGTACTCCTATGTTGATAGAATCCCCTTGGGCTGATGAAATGCAGACGAGTTATCCCCAGCGAAGTCACCGGGATTTTTTCCGTGTTGACAGCAGGTGGAGTCCTAACGTGGACAAAGTTCTATTCCTTTGATGATAAAATCTTTTGCAGGCTGATAAAAATAGTCCCCAGCACGATCGCTAAGGGATCAGTGGGTTGCCGTAACAGTTGGATTCAGTTGATGAATGTCGTCCCCGAGCAGTGGTGCAGTTCATCTCTGCGGTTGGCAAATTTCCGGGTTCTTAGTATTCAACCGTCTCGTACCTCGAATGTTTGAAGGCCGTTCGCTCTTCACCCAATCGGGTCCAAGTCGCTTGAATAGGGGTATTAGGTATCGTCGATCAATTTGAACGCTTGATGCCTATGTGGCCAAGAACTGAATGGTCGCTACACAAAGAGTGCCATCTACATTGTTGTGCCTGTGAGGTTAATGTTATTCTGATACCTTATACAGGGGTGGTTATTACCCTCAACTTACCTTTTGGAGTCTTGTCTATGCCATCATCGTAAGACTTCTGGCTTGTGCATTTTATACCTTTCCATCCCCGACTGTACCTTTTACACATTATCCTCAGTAGTTCGTCTTTGAGTATTATATTCTCTCCCCACAGAGTATCCTACCTTTGGTAGACCTTTGCCTTTGAACCTTTTGTTCTGGTGCCTTTTGTAACACCCATTTTAATTATTTAGTCTTTTTGGTGTTATTTTATTGTGGTGTGTCCTTATGTAGGAGTGTGCCTGAGTGCGTGGGTGGGTGTCATTAATTTGTAGGAAATTATTTAATAAATATAGAGCTTAATATTAAGATAATATAATTAATAATGATGATAATTTAATAATTAGTAGTAATATTATTATTATTATTATTATTGGTATTATTATGAGATTAAATAAATAAAATGAGGATTAAGAGATATAAGAAGGGGTTTTTGGGGTAAAGAGGAGATAGAACACGATAAAATTGTGGAGAGAGAGCAGATTGAGGAGGAAGAACAAGGGGAAGAAAAGCAAGGCTAGGGCTACCCATTCTTCAGAGTTCTTCAACAATCTGAACAATTAATCGAGGTAAGGGGGAAGAAACTGATTGGGATTGGTATTTTACATGAATTGGGTAGAGGGGATTCCTTAACCCAATAGGGATTTGATGAACTAGATGAGTATATTGTTATGTTTATGATTGTTGCTGCTATTGATGAATTTGTGCGTATATTGTTGTCATTTTGGTGAGATTCTGTGTAACGTAGCAGAGTTGTGATTTTGGTGGGGTTCTGTGTAACTTATGTGCTTTCGGTAATGACCATGAGTATTGTTTCTGGAGAGAAAGTTTGAGGAACAATTGATTAGAGTAGTGTATAATAGTTGTAGTAATAATAGGTAGAAGATGGATGAAGAATGGTAAGTTTGGAATTGTGTTTTAATGGTTAATGAGTAGGAGTTTATGTAGGAAAAACTCATATATCTCTCATGATTTGAGTGAATTTTTGATTGTTAAGAATGCCCTAACATGGAGGGATTGATTATGGTAGCAAAGAGGGGAATAGTTGATGAAAATACACTTCTCTGCATAATTTTTCGTAAACACAGTGAGCAATCGATTGCACTAAGATGTCAATCGATTGCACACTGAGAAAAGCTGTTGGAAGCTGAATTTTCAGCTGAGCAATCGATTGCACCTAGATGTCAATCGATTGCACAACAAACCAGTGGCTAAAATGCTGAAATTTTTAAAGGAGCAATCGATTGCACCCTAACTCCAATCGATTGCACTAGCTGAAACTTAGAAAAATCATGTTTTAGAGGGTGGATTACATAGAGTCTTTGGTTAAGTAAACCTTAATAAAACATGGATCAATTGAGATGATTTATTGATTATTTACTTGAGTATTGATTGATTATAAACCTTCGGTTGTCTATTGAGATATCAATCGTTGTTTAACAAGTTGATTCTGTATTGAGTATTGAATTCAATGATTTGTAATGGATTGATTGTCCTATGTGTAATCATTGAATTGCAATTGAATCTAATTGATTCTTGTGCATTTGGTGTCGTGCATATCATAGTGTTTTGGTGGGATGAATCGTTGCTCAGGAGAAGTGTATGCGATCATCCGTACTCCTTTGTGGAGAATGGTGGGATGAAATCGTTGCTCAGGAGGAGTGTATGCGATCATCCTTACTCCTTTGTGGAGAATGGTGGGGATAGATCATTGCCAAGGAGGGGTGTATGTAATCTATCCGAGGTTCGATTGAATGAACCAATGAGTCGGTACCGCAAGCATGGTGTTGAGTTCCATATTTGCATCATTGTGTGTTGTGTTTGATGGTTGGACAGTAGGTCGTGGTTGATGCATGTTGGATGATATTTTATATGATTGCTACCTTTATTTCATGTATCTTATTACCGATAATTTTGATCATGTTTTCTCACCCCTTTGTTGTTGTTGTGGTCTGTGCTTCTTCGGAGATGCAGATAATCCAGGTACTTAGCTAGCTTGGATAGTGGTGTGTGAGTCAAGTCTTAGGATGCTCTGATACGTAACACGGGACTTGGGTGTTTATTTGTTTTATGTTGAACCTGCTTTACTCATGTGACATATTGTATTTGGTGAACTTATTAATGAATAATTTTTTGTAAATTGGGCGGATGGCCGAGAATATTGGATTAATGATTATTTCCGCTGTTTATTTTGAAAACCAACTAATGAAGATTTATGTTGAACTATTTGATGTGATATCCCACTTGTGAGGGGAGACTCTGATGTTTATTTGAAATAATTGTATTTAATTTAATTTTGGGGAAGTGGGGTGTTACATCTTTCTCTACCTTTCATAGAAGAAATTTGTTTCCCCGAACCTTTTGTTCTGGTGTCTTTCTCTACCTTTTGTAGAAGAAATCTGTTTCCCCGAACCTTTTGTTATGGTGTCTTTCTCTACCTTTTCTAGAAGAAATTTTGTTTCCACTGACCTTTTGTTCTGGAGTCCTCTCTACCTTTTGTAGAAGGAATTTGTCTCCAAGCCTTTCGTTCTAGAGTCCTCACTACCTTTCGTAGGAGGATTTTTCTCATAGCCTTTGCTTAGGAGTCTTTTCTGCTTATTGCGGAAATTTTCACGATCTTTTCTTCCCCAACAGAATATCCTTTACTTTTTATAGTAGGACCGTCTTCTCCAAACCTTTAGTTTTGGGGTTCTTTCTACCTTTCGAGAAGGGAGTTGTCTCCAAGCCTTTTGTTCTGGAGTTCTCGCTACCTTTCGTAGGAAGAATTATCTCTTAACCTTTTATTCAGGAATCTTTTCTGCTTTTGTAGAAATTTATACAATCGTGTTTTCCAGAAGGGAATTCCTCTATGTGATGTAGAAGGAATTTATCTTTTCTCTGAGCCTTTTGCTCTGGAGTCCTTTTCGCCTTTCGCGTAAGGAATCTTTTCTCCAAACCTTTCATTCTGGGGTCTTCTCTACCTTTTGTAAGAGGAATATCTCACTCTTTGATTGTTAGGATCTCTACCTTTGGTAAGATTTATTTCATTATATCCTCTGAGTCCTTGCTGCCTTTGGTGTAAGGAATATCTCAATATTTATAGCTTGAGTCCTCCCTGCCTTTCGTAGGAGGAATATCTCGTAAACCTTAATTATCATCTATATCTGCAGGGATGCTTCCCCTTTTAGGACTAGAAAAGCACTTGTGTTCTTTTGCATTGCATCTCGAGCATATCATCATATATCCCTCATAACCAACCAATTCATCAAACTACGTTTTATCTTTTGACAGATGCCTTTTTCAAAGCCTTCCTGTAATTCCATCCCGATATATTTCACCCCGGTTGGCTGAAAAATTTGGGTATTCTTGTATTTAATTTCCTTGTACCTTGACTCTAAGAAGTCCTTTGTCATACTCACTTTCAAGTCCAAGGAGATTAAATAGGGGCATCTTTCACACCCTCTTTTTCACCCTAACCTTTAACCTTCATACCATTATCTTTAGCATTAGCATTTACATCTTCATGAGATCATGGTTCAAGCTCTAGACAAGATAGCTCACAGGATTTTGACTTGGCTCAAGAGTTCATTTTTATCAAGATTTTGTTTTCCTCAAGTCTCAAGGCATTCATGTTATCTTATCATACTTGAATTTCATCTGGATCATGGACAAGCGTTGGAATCAACAATTTATTCCTTGAAGCTGTGGAATTAAGGTTTTTGTCAGTTGGGTGCACAAATCCCATATGGGCAAGATCAATCAAGAAATCTTATCATCATTAATCATATTTTATCTTTGGTGAAAGGATCCTACATCATACTCAGATGTATCTGAATTTAGAACCTGGGTCATTTCTTCCTATCATTTGGGGCTAAAATTAGGGTTTTGCAATTGGTAAGTTTATTTCTGTTTCTTGAAGCAAGATTTGATCTTATGGTTGAATACATTTTCTAAGGTATCTTGATGTACAAGATGGGCCACCAATTTGATGTGGAAGGCTTTCAATTGATCAATGAATTGAAAATTAGGAATTTGGGGAAAACTCAACTGAGCAGGGAAAAGTCAACTCTTGACTTTTTAAGGTCAAATTGCAAATCCTCATGTTAAACATCATCAATGGACCAAAATTTATCAAGAAATGATAAAGGGATCATAAAAAAAAATCAAGATGTGCAAAGTTGCCAAATTTAGAATCTAGGGTTTTAGAGACTTTCTATTTCAGGAAATTTTCATCCATTTTCAGCCATCATACAAGGAAGTTTCCATCATGTTACAAGCTTCATTTCATTCTCGGCCAAACATCAAAGTTGTATTACGCATCCTAAGCTTTCCAACCATATGAACTATGAGTCATTTGGATCAAAACTCCTCAAGTTATGTGAGTTCAAAGATGATGATCCAAAGATGTCAAAGTTCAATGACTTAGAAAATTTTCTAAGTTGTTTGGGAAAGGATATTCCAAATCCTCATGTCAAACATCATCAGTGGACCAAATTTTACCAAGAAATGATAAAGGGATCATCAAAAAATCAAGATGTGCAAAGTTGCCAAATTTAGAATCTAGGGTTTTAGAGACTTTCTGTTTCAGGAAATTTTCATCCATTTTCAGCCATCTTACAAGGAAGTTTCCATCATGTTACAAGCTTCATTTCATTCTTGGCCAAACATCAAAGTTGTAGTATGCATCCTAAGCTTTCCAACCATATGAAGTATGAGTCATTTGGATCAAACTCCTCAAGTTATGTGAGTTCAAAGATGATGATCCAAAGATGTTAAAGTTCAATGACTTAGAAAAATTTCTAAGTTATTTGGGATAGATTTTTAAACACAACATTCACTCAATTTTCCTCATGCATCCAAGATTCATTTCACCTTTCTTTGAACATGAGAGTTGTTCATTATCCTTCCTAGTTTCATTTGAGCTCAAGACCTCACAATTTGAAGCAAAACTCATCAAGATGTGAGGTTTCAAAGTTGATCATTTGGATTTGTTCTTAAGCATGACATATGATTATTTTTGGCCAAGATTATGAATCAATGTTTTCAGCATGCCTTTGCCTCATGTCACACGTATTTGTCATCACAAAACCTCATCAAAACATTACCAAATCAAGCTAAATATGCACATGTACCTCATGCGCCACTTTTGGAGTGTTTTGCCTAAATGAGCAAAGAACTTGCATAGAAAGAATGATAACACTCTCCCACTTTCTAAGCTCCCTTTCCAGTCATTCTCACTCATCAAAATCAATCTCCAAAACCTCATTCGAAAGATGGCCAAGCCATAACCCAAGCCAACAACCCATGTTCTTATTTTTCACATTTTTCTGTCCAACCCTAAAAGAACAATTCCCAAACCTCCAGCTTCGTTTTCACAATTTTATCCAACCCTAGACATCCCATATAAAATCTTAGTTTGTTCCAAAGGGGGGGGGGGAGAGCATTGAAACTTCTTCATTTTTCTGAAATAAATCACACTATCGGGTTTGAGATTTGAGACTATCTCTCTTATTTTTATCCATTCATACTTACTTCTGGGTGTCAAAGGAGGCTAAAGGAGAGGATATGAGGCTTGCTTGCATGTGGAAAGATCCATTTCAAAGCTTGCTCAGAGGTAATCTTTTGAATTTGTATTCTTCCTCTTTTAAGCAACCATTAAGCATGTTGTGAGCTCCTCTAAAGTCCTACAGATATGTAGGCATTGTTTGGACTTTGTTAAGTTGTGTTTAAGCATGTTCAATATGGTGCCTTGGTTTTTGTTTGCTTGGATTCATCAGGTTTTTGCGTTGTAAAATTATCTTTGATCATGGATATGAAACCAACATGAAAAAATCTTCATTCAGATAACCATTTTGTAATGTTTGGTGGTGGTTTTTGGTCTGCAACTCTGACACCATGACCGGAGCTAGGGCTCCGGAGTCTAAGACCAAGGTCTTAAGCTGATGTGGCTTGTTTGACTATCACGTGTGGCTTGTTTGACTTGCTGAGGTGTGACACCAAAACCCTGCGTTTCATTTAAAATGGTTGGTTTTTTATTTGGTTTCATTTGGATTATTTGGTTAATGGGCCCAAGTATGCTTTTCACACCACCAACTTTTCTGGCCCAAGGCGCATACCATTGAACTCATGTTGTTCTGGTGATTTCTAGTGCACCCCCTTTCATTTAATTTCTTTTTATCCACTCATTCGTTTTATTTTATTTTAAATACTTCCACACATTTGAAAAATACCAAAAAATGTTTTTCTGATTACTTGTCGTCTCGTGATAATTTTCATGATTTTATTAATTTCTTATTTATCTTTTTTCCATTTATTTTGGATTTAATTTGAGTGGGTACTTCCATTGATACCCTTACATTAGGATTGAGGATTTGAGTGGCTTATACTCATCATTTGAGGCTAAGGTTTTAGCCACATTAAGACCATTGAATAAGGGTTATGTGATGTTGTTTTGAGTTTGGTTTGAGTTACCTAAGGTGAATTGCCATTTCTCACTTTTTGACCATCGATTCACCCTCGATTTGATGCATAGCTTGCATGGTTCAACCATTTTGAGCATTGTCCTTAGCCTATCTTCTTCCCATCTTTTGTAGTTTCTTAATTATGTCTTTGAAATTATGTTTGCTTATTTTTTGGGATTTTATTTGAGTATCTTGCTATTTTTGGTGGAAGCCTCTTTGAGGGTTGTTGATAATTTATCATGTTTGAGCCACATTCATAGTTTATTGATCCCTTAACGTAGTTAAGGTTGATTATAGTTTGTGGCATTTTGGCATATGATAACATACTTCCTTGAGGTTCTTCTTGCTTTGGTTTCATGATATTTGAACCTTTTTCCTTTTTTAGTTGATTTTACAAGTTTAGCATTGTTTGAGTGTTTCCCTTAAGTACCTCTTGACCTAGTCTTGTTTTGATACTTCTTTACATGTGCTAGTTGAAGCTTGTTGATCCATATATGTTTCATGTAAGATGTTTAGCTTGTTGGTTGATGTGTTTGTGCCCTCATTTCATAAATCACATTATCTCACACACACTTCACATGATTCTTAGTTCATTGTGAGATTGCTTGACTTGTAATTTGTGCATGCTTTGAAGATTATTCTCATGTCTTGCCTTGTTGATATTTGATGATATGTGAATTGATGTGGTTTCTGCCCATTTGGTTTTTCATCTCATATATTACATGTCTTGATCATTTGACATTTTGTCTGGTTTTTAGTGTTCCTCTTTTAGTTCCCCTTTGTATATTCTCACTCATACCGTCCATGTATCATATATCATCTCCCCCCTTGTTGGGAACTATCTTTCCCTCTCCTTATTTACAATGTAATAGCTTAGTTTTCTTTTATACTTGCTTGCTTGATTGTTAAGAAAGATAAAATGAGTCTAAGTTAGAACATATTTTCAATAAAAGGGACAAATAAGACTTGATCCAATGTCAAGTCATTTTCAAACTTATTTAACATGGTTTGTATCATAGGGTTCCACCTCTTCTCATCTCTCATTTATTGGCATTAACCCATCCTAACCTTGTATGGATCCCACCTTTGTAAGTCGATTGCTTCGCGCATCGCCACCAAACTACCTTAATCTATTCACCACCTTTTATTTTCAAAACCTTTTCTATATTTCTTTTGGCTCCTTGAGTCTAAAAACCTTCGTCTTGTACCAAGTCAATTTTCAAACCTTTTTCTTAATAAACTTGGATGGTTGTGGAATGTTTAGGCGAAGGCCTTGTCCTATCCCGACTGCTTGACATTACCTTTAGGGTTCACTGTCATAAAGCACTTACCATTCAAAATAAAACATCTTTAACAAGAGAATAAGGTTCTCTTTGTATTAAACTAAAGAGAGAGGATTGAGTGAAGACTTCTTCCTCTTCGAGTATAAGGATACTCACTATAGAGTGTGTGTTCTTGATACTCGTCTTTCAATATGAAGACGTGACTATATTCACCACATCATTTTCATAATAAATCTTTTGAGATAAAGAATTGGGTACTATCCGCAAGGGGTTACTATCTGAGGACTTATCTCACCCCTAAAATCAACCTTCACAAATCTAATGTGACATCTTGCCTTGATGGTGAAAACTAATCATTTTCAAAAAGGGCATGTTACGTTTATTCTACCACAAACAGGTAACACATAAGACTCCACAAGCGAGCTGCAAAACACATAACTACTAGAATGTGAACATTGGCATCGTCCATAAAAAACACCAAAAAACTCTAGTGGTCCGAACTACGGACGCTCTGATTCTTCACTTCTTTTAAGTAAAGATACGTAGGCACAAGGGCCCCAATCCTTGGCGAGCATATTTCCATATTTTTCATTCGTAGTCCTCCGAACTATGTTGACTCTGACTTTCTCATACCTGTTGAGAATACATGGGCATGGGACCACGAAGTCCTACCGAATCTCCTCCCCCTTTCCATCTTTTCTTTTCTTTATCATTATTTCCAATCCTTCTCTCTCTCTCTCTCTCTCTCTCTCTCTCTCTCTCTCTCTCTCTCTCTCTCTCTCTCTCTCTCTCTCTCTCTCTCTCTCTCTCTCTCTCTCTCTCTCTCTCTCTCTCTCTCTCTCTCTCCTACAACAGACTTAGAAAGAAATATCCTTTAGCAACATCCTTACACATGAGACAAACAAATGGTTCCCATCGAGTACGATGGATGTGGAGGGTGCTAATACCTTCCCTTTGCATAGCCGACTTCTGAACCCTTTCTCTTGGTTGCGAGACCATCTTATCCATTTCCTTCTTGGGGTTTTTTCGATGTTTTCCCTTCCCCTTTTGGGATAAATAAAGTTTGATGGCGATTCTCCTATTTTCCTCTTTCACCTCAACGTCGTTGCAGTTTTTTTAGTAGCGACGGGTATCAACATGCTCAAACACAGCATCACATTTCTCTATATGATCCCTAAGGAAATGATGGTGAATTTCAATATGTTTCGTGCGTGAATGTAGTACAGGGTTTTTGGTTAAGTTAATGGCGCTTGTATTATCACACAAATGGAAATGCATTCATGTTTAATATTAAAGTCAAGTAATTGTTGCTTGAGCCACAAGATTTAAGCACAAAAAATACCGGCCATAAAGTATTCTACCCTGGCTATTGACAAAGCAACTGAAACTTGCTTTTTCCTATGCCAACTCACTAAGGAATTTGAGAAAAATGACAACTGTGAGTCGTGCTTTTCCTATCTGATTTGTAACCGGCAAAGTTGGAATCAGAATAGCCAACCAAAGAGCAATTAGTTCTCTTGGAATACTATAGTCCATACTTTAGAGTACCACATGGGTATTTAAGTATGTGTTTAACAACTTTTAAATGTGATTCCTTGGGACAAGATTGATACCTAGCACGCATAGATACACTAAACATGATATCCGGTCGAGAAGCGGTAAGATAGAGTGTTTTCCTTGACGTTTTATGAAGAGATTTGTATCAACCTTCCCTCTTGAGTACCCTTGGTCTAGAAAAAAATTTCTAAGAAGCTCATACCAAGCATTAGGGGCTTGCTTGAGAACATATAAAGCATATTTAAGCTTATAAGCATGATCAGGATACTCATGAGATTCAAAGCCAGGAGGTTGAGCTACATATACCTCTTCATTAATGTATCCACTCGAAAAAGCATTCTTTACATCTATTTGAATGAATTTGAAATTTTTAGCAAATGCGAAGCAAGCAAAAGACGTATAGCCTCGAGTCGGGCAGTAAGAGCATAATTTTCCTCATAGTCTATGCGCTCCTCTTGGTTATACACTTGTGCCACTAGGCGTGCTTTATTTCTTGTTATGACTCCATTTTCGTCAATTTTGTTCCTAAACACCCATCTGGTGTCAATTACTCGATGGCCTCACAGAGAGGAGACAAGGTCCTAAACCTCATTCCTTTTTAATTGATTTAATTCCTCTTGCATAGATAAAAACCAATGCTCATCGAGTAAGGCTTCTTTAGAGTTTTTAGGCTCAACCTGAGAGACGAAAGCAAAGTGATAATAAAAGTTACTTGGCTTGGATCGCGTAGTTACTCCCTTTAAAAGGTCACCGAGTATGTTGTCAATAGGATGGTCTTTAGAAGACTTCCAAGCTGGAGGAAGGTCATCGTCGTTAGTCAGATGGTCCTCCTCAATCTCCTCAGGATGGTGATCTTTTTCCTCCTAAACTTAAAGTGCTTCAGATTGATCAGACTCTTTTTCAGTGTCTTTGAGTATGTTTTCTGAAGATACACCTGCACCATAAAAAGAAATACCTTTTCCTAAAATTTTCGGATAAGATTTATCAAAAGTAACATGTAAGGATTCTTCAATACTAAGCAACCTCTTAAATATTCTATATGCCTTACTAGTTTGAGAGTATCCAAGAAAGATATCTTCATCAGCCTTTGAATCAAAATTGTCAAGGTTCTCCTTACCATTATTCAACAAAAAACACCTACAACCAAAAACATGAAGATGTGATAAGTTAGACTTCCTTCCTTTTAAAAGCTCATATGGAGTTTTGTTAAGAATAGGACGGATAAACACCCTATTCAAAACATAATACGCCGTACTAATAGCATCGACCCAAAAGTATTTAGGAAGGTTACTCTCATTGATCATAGTTCTTCCAAAACGTGATTATAACGTTCCATTATGTCATACCCCAAATTTGTCCTACCTGTTTTAAAAATTTTCATTCGCCCGACCTTATTTTTAAATTCGCATCGCTTGTACGACGTAACATTTTTTTCACCAAAAATATATTTTTACCTTTTTAGCTCAATAAAAATGTGCCACGTGACATTTATATATATATATATATATATATATATATATATATATATATATATATATATATATATATATATATATATATATATATATATATATATATATATATATATATATATATATATATATATATATATATATATATATATATATATATATATATATATATATATATATATATATATATATATATATATATATATATATATATATACATATATATATATATATATATATATATATATATATATATATATAACATAATTTTAATATTAATTAATTAATTAATTTAGATTAGAATATAATTTAATTTAATTTAATTTAGAAAATAGATTTAAAAACTAAAACAGAATTAATTTTTTTTAATTAAAATTAATTAATTGGAATTTAGTTAGAATTGTTTCTTTATTAGAATTAAAATGAATTAAAAGATTAAGCAAAAGAAAATAAAAAAAGACACGGATGAGGAGTTGGCATTTAGGGTTTTGAGAAATTGGATA
The DNA here is from genome assembly GCA_963859935.3 of Lathyrus sativus. NCBI lineage: Eukaryota > Viridiplantae > Streptophyta > Magnoliopsida > Fabales > Fabaceae > Lathyrus > Lathyrus sativus. Next base: position 65,839,698 of record OZ012739.1, on the reverse strand, counting down.
TAAATTGGGATTTTTGTTACTGTTCAGGGGAGGATTGGAAGAACCTAAAAACCTAGCCGCCTCCAATCTGAAAAAACAAACCAGCCGCCAAACCCTACTCCATCTCATTTCTTCTCCCCCAACGGCCTCCATCATCTTCTTCAACCTCCCTTCACCCTTCCATTTCCAACCGCCCACCATGCTATCAGCTCAGACAGCCACATCTGAACTCAAACCAAACCGCGCTTCACTCGCATTTTCCTCCATCGTCGGTTTCGACTATCCAAATCCTTCCATTCGAACAAACATCCATTCAATAATATCATTCCCATCCTTATCAACCACACCATAACCATACAACAGTCACCACAAGAATCTCTTCGAGTTGCAACAACAACATCACACGTCGCTACGAACTAGACATCATCCGTAGCTTCAACGTGTATACAATAAACTTGGTGATTTGTTTGGTTTGAAGATGGAAAAAAAATTTGTAGGTTAATGTTCCTAATTGTTTTCGAAGGTGAATATGCTTACCCTTGTCTTCAGAAAGGTAACTCCATTTTCATTTTAGATCGGAATTCGTTAATGAAATATGAAAGATAACCATTTTTTTGAAGCTCTTAAACTATCAATAATAATAATAATTACGTGTATGCTTTATATGAATATTGCTTAGCAGTGTCTTTGCTGAAATGTATTCGGTTTATCTTACTGAAATCAAATTATTACTTTATGCATTAAAGCTAGATAGATATATTTGTTTTTGTCTTATTGAAATCGAATTATTTTTCTATTGTTTACTTTATGCATATTCCAAGTTATAGTTTTAATTTATTGTAGAGTGTAAAAAAGGGGCTGTTGAGGAAAGTATTAGTGCTTTCCTTGATTTGTGGATGAAAAGTTCTGGATATTTATAGTGCAGTTTTTTCCATTGCATCATTTTGTGAAATAACTTATGGTTGTAAAATGATTATAGCTGTAGACATGACTTTACACTAATTAATTTATATAATTACAGTCTTTATGATTCTTGTGATTCATGTAGTTTATATAGTTCATAAAAGTTTCTAGGTTTAAAACATGTATATATTGTATGTGTGTGACTTTGTTTTGTGTTGAAAGAAAGTTGTTGAAAAAAGATATTTTAGGGACAATTTTGTATCATTTAATTCTCATTTTCATGTATTAAAGTTTAGAAATAAAAACCAACTTAACTCTTTTTTTTTTTGTTATTATCTTTATAATTCGTATTAATAGTTAGTCCTGATTATTCTTGAAATTTTGGTTTAATTTCTAAACTAGAAAAGATTCTTACATGATGTTGGTTGGAATTAATCACCTTAGTTTTTTTTTCCATTATAATATTAATGATATATTAATTATAAGGTTGTTTTTTTAGTTAGACTTTATCTCAAATTATTTGTCATTAAACGTGAATATAAAAACTTCAATTAACATCGAATGAATTTTCTCGATTAATTGGATCTAAATCTTTTGGGCTTGACGGTTTTATGCCACTATTGGATTCAGTTTATCTGTTTCATTATATTACATCCCATTTGAACAAATGTATCCCAACTCCCACAAAATGTAATAACTTTATCACTTTTGCCTTATTTATGCTTTAATACTTTAAATACTTTTTAAAAAATAAATTCTCGATTTATTGAGCCATTTTCTACCATTGTAAGTCGAGTGCTTTCAAAGCCTCGCCATCAACCTTTTGGTCACCGACACAACATTTTTAATCCTGGGCTTTCTTACAGTGATACCTATTTGATCAATTATTTCTAGTTGGTCACTTAGAAGACTAGCCCACTTTGCTAGTGCACACGTTTAAAATTAAATTCAAACTTCGACTCATCTTGAGTATTTTTCTTCAAAACAAACTATTATTTTCGATTAAACAATGTAGATATTGAGCTCTAGAGGTCTATCACTTCTTGAGTTCTCGAATGATTACTCTCAAGGTGCACACCTTGAGTTGTGATCCTTTTGATCATACATTTTTAGAATATCTAGCACGCCTAGTTCGAGTGCGCTAATCCATTCAAATTATTTTTTCTAAATTAAATCACGAAAGAATCAAGTTCTTGGAGTCGCGCATTCCTCGAATTCGAGAGTGACTACTATTGAGGCGTACGCCTTGAATGGTGTGTCGTTCGAACTTTCGTTTCTAAAATACCTCCTTTAATTATTTGGACAAGTATTCACTGTCCAACAAACATATTTTATAATTAATGGAATGAAAAAGGTATCGTTGGGATCTAGCATTCCAACGATATCCCGATTAATTGGTTACAAGGTCGGCGTCTCGCTTATCGAATAGTCGTCATTCCTCTCAAATTTCCAACCCGTCTAACCTCGTTCCTCACCTTCGTGCGATCGAGTCTAAACCCTGGTATGTTTCTAAACCATACGTCAAATCCAAACTACTTTCTTGATTAAATTGCGAAAGAATGGAGTTCTTGGAGTCTCGCATTCCTTGAATTCTTGAGTAACCACTCTTGGGGCGTACGCTTTAGGTTGTGGATTACTTGACCTTTCGTCTATAAAATACATTCCCTAACTATTTGGACAAATTCCGTCATTGTCCATTAAAATACAATTTCATAATTAATTGAATGAAAAAGGTGTTGTTGGGATCTAGCATTCCAATAATATCCCGATTAATTGATTGCGAGGCCGACGTCTCGTTTATCGAGTAGTCGTCATTCTCCCTTAAAATATTCTATCCAACTCTCTTTTCTCGCTCCCGTGCGATTGAAACTTTCTCAAACATATTTCAAATTTAGTCGAATGAAAAAGGTGTCGTTGGAATCTAGCATTCTAATAATGCCCCGATTAATTGATTGCGAGGCTGACGTCTCGTTTATCGAATAGTCGTCATTCTCCATCAAATTTCCTAACTAAACTCCTCTTTCTTGCCCAGCACAATCGAAACCTTAAACCTATTCAAATATATCCTCTGACCAAAACATCCAATACGATAACCTTAGCCGAACTACGGCTGCTCTGATTTCTCACATTCGTTGAGAATACGTAGGCATAGGATTGTGATGATCCTAGCGAGCACTTTTCCACTTTTCCTTCCTTCCCACCTTTAGGTTCCCATACCTTTTACTAAGAACATTGTTTAGTCCCTTCTTCCGCGCTTAACAAACTCGTGCTTCAGCCTCCCCTAGCGAGCAGACAAGCCAACGTTTAGCAGTTAGAATGCGATCTAAACTCTCGTTCATTCCAAACACAAACCTTTTATCGTAGTTAGCCGAACTACGACTGTTCTGATTCTTCATTCTCTTCTGAATGTAAGATACGTAGGCACAAGATTGCGATGATCTTGGCGAGCACAATCCCCTCCTTTACCCGTAGTCCCACGAACTACGAATGCTCTGATTTTCCACTTCTTACAAGTGAAGATACGTAGGCACAAGGGCCCTAATCCTTGGCGAGCACCCTATCTTAAAACCACCCATTCCCCCATATAGGAGAAATCTTTAGAAGAAAACAAACAAGCGTAGATAACTTTACTCTCGAATCGATCAAGAGGTTCCCGTTGAGTACAACGGACATGAGGGGTGCTAATACCTTCCCCTCATGTAATCGACTCCCGAACCTAGAATATTGGTTGCGATGACCATGTTCTTATCTCCTTAAAGGTTTTATCGATATTTTCCTATTCCTGCCTTGGAATAAATAAAGTTCGGTGGCGACTCTGTTTCGAACGTATTTTCCGCGTCCATCGCGAGGATCGTATTTTTCGAGGTACGACAGATGGCGACTCTGCTGGGGATATGCATTGCCCTATGCAAGAGAGAGTCAAGCCTAACTTGACTCGATTTGAGAGTACTAACCTTTCGCTTAACTGTTTTCTTTATGTTTATTTTCTCCTACTCTTTATTTATTGCTTTCTCTTTCTATTGTATGCTCTGTAGTATATTTGCTTGTTGGATTATGGGAAAATATCACAAGTAAAGCTCTACACCTGAGCTTTGGAAAAAGAAGAGAGAAAACATAGTTTAGAATTGGTAGTAATTAGTGTTAGTCCCCAAGGACTCGCTCCTTGTGTGCCTAGCATGAAAGCTCCTCCAGAATAGACCTTTTCGTAGATCATATCGTAACGCAGCTAGCCTGTTGCACGATTTGATTCATGAAGGGTCCATGACTCTGGGAACCACTCTTAGAACCAGTTTCTATATTGGTAGTCGTGTAATGTTAGTCTCCGAGGACCCGCTCCTCGTGTGCCTAGCATGAGGACTCCGCTCAGGAGAGACCCTATCGTACTCTCGTTATAATACAGCTAGCCTGTTGCGTAATGTCGCTGCGATCGGTGTCCGTGATCCTGGGAACCTTATCCATCAACATAGAAGCTATCCCGTGAGTGGGTCTGTGGGTACAGAATCTAGAACTTGCCTTGTGTAGTCTACCGGTTAGGGCGCTTTGACCTGCTTATGTTATCCTGGATCTCGTTTGTGCCTGCATTGCATTTACATATCATCGCATTTGCATTTCATTTGCATTGCATATTTTCCAAAAACCAAAAGCTCATCCATCCTTTCTCCATAATCCGCAGTTGATTTCCCGACACCCGTATCGGACTTGAAGCAGCTTTTGGAAGAATCATGAGTTCAGAAGAGCAGAACCAGTTGGCATCAAGAGCAGATGTTGACTTAATGAAGAACCAGTTGGACCAGCTTGTGGATGCTATGTTAGCCTTGGCAAGGAGAGAGAACAACCCTCAACGGCCTATAGTCACTGAGAACGTCATACCTCAGCCTGTGCGGATTCCTGTTGAGAACCATGTTATACAAGAGCGTCACACTATTCAGGATGAACATACCTCGTCTCTTGATGCTGTTGAGTACCATAGTTTCACATTCACTACACCGAATTCCCAAGTGGCAAGCTTGGTGGGGAATGTTGAACGACCTCAGGATGTTGAGTTTGCTGAAAGATGTCGTGTGTTGGAAGAGAAAATTGAGGCCATGAAGGGGCGTGATACTTCTGAGCTGAATGCCTTGGACCTGTGTTTGGTACCCGGACTTGTAATACCTCCAAAGTTCAAAATGCCAAATTTTGAGAAGTACAAAGGAGATAGTTGTCTGAAGCAACATTTGGTAATGTTTTGCAGAAAAATGACCTCATATGCTCACAACGATAAACTCATGATTCACTGTTTCCAAGACAGTTTGAGTGGGGCATCGCTGAGTTGGTACATGCAGCTAGAAAGTAGCCATATCCAGTCGTGGTCGGACTTAGCCAACGCCTTTGTGAAGCAATACCAATACAATCTTGATGTGGCTCCCAACCGCATACAGTTGCAAGACCTATCTCAAGAGGAAAACGAGTCTTTCAGAGGGTATGCTCAGAGATGGAGAGAGGTAGCTGCTTGCGTTCAACCACCGCTCTTAGGCAGGGAATTGGTTGACATGTTCATAAAGTCTTTACAAGAACCATACTTGGAAAAGATGATAGCCAATGGGACATCCAACTTCTCTGATTTGGTATCAGTGGGAGAACGTATCGAGAGTCATCTCAAGAATGGAAAGGTTCATGACATCTCGAACATCCCAGCTGGTGAAAGTGAATCAGTTGTTAGCTCCCAAGAGGAAGAAAAGGATGAGATAAACACGATCAGGGACACTCCCCATGCTCCATCCTCGGTGCCTTATCTTCAGTACCCAATCATCTCGACTGTTCAAAGCCAACAATCCTATGGGTCTACCTGTGTGACTCCAATCTCTTCACATGGTCAATATCCTCCTGTCAATAGACGTCCGCAACAACGATGTTACTATAATCAAATACCAAAGAGACACTTTGATCCATTACCAATGCCATACAATCACGTGCTACCACGTTTGATTAGTAGTGGACTGATAGTGCCAAAGAGCTTAGATCCTGTCATCCCACCATATCCACCAGGCTTTGACACCAATGCACGATGCGGCTACCACGCTGATGCCATGGGGCATTCGACCGAAGATTACAAACAGTTCAAGAATAAGGTTCAAGATCTGATCGAGTCCAAGCTAATCTCGTTCTCGAGGACTTTATATCAACATTAAACCTTCATCTGGTCAAGTGAGTTCATCAGTCCATGACATGGAAGAAGCTGCAGAGAGTTGATATGAAGAAGGTTATCATACTGGTCTCGATGAGCAAGAAGGGTAGCTCAACAGTGGAGCCGGAGAGAAAAGCCCAGTTCCTCTATACTGGCAATTTCCATATTGTTTTTACGCATTTGTAGTTTCTTTTCTGTTATAGTGCTACTTGCTTTTAGACATTGTTTCTTATTAATGGTATTGTTAATGTGATAATTATGCATGTTTTTGATCAAATCCATTCGTATTCACTCACATTTTCTCACTTATTGCAAAAAAATCACAAAAATTTTTTCACTCCACTTCCTTTATCGCACTGCTGTTTAGCAAAGATTTGAGGGAGGATGACGAAAATGAAATACCCATAATTGCTGATGGTATGCTTTTGGATAAAATTCTGCTGATGATGTACAGGAATTGTTTCAAATTCTCAAACACTGGAGAGATAAGGAGTTAGTCCCTAGATAACCACTTCGAGCCTAGAAGTAGGAGTTTCCTTCGAATTTCTAAACCCTTACACTTAACCTGGGGCATGGGTAGTGTTCAGTTAACCTGATTATGCACTCGAATCACGAGGAAAAATCCAAAAGTCATGACGGTTCATCGATGACCAATGACTTGGCAGTCACAAACCCTTAAAAAAAATATAATAAAAAGCCCGCTAAGTCGAACACCTCAAAAGGAGACTTAGGCAAAAACCAAGGCAATCCCGATGGATCTGACAAGCAAAGTCAGCCCATGCAAAAGTTAGGGATCAAAAACAAAACCAAAAAGAGGTCCTCGAACCTTTGACAAAAATAAAATAAGATTCAGCGGCCACCCAAATCAAGGGGTTACTAACATCCATCAAAATAAGGTGGCTGCCATTTCAGGCAAACTTTGAACCATCAAGTTTACACCGTCATGCAAGTGCAAAATTAACTGAACATAGGTATGGAGATCATCACGAAGAAGGGGTGGGTTAAGATCAAATTTTGAGTCTTATATCCTTTGTTTCTATAACCGTGAACCAGACCGCGTTACAACCCTCGAAAGACCTAATTGAGGTGGGGTTTATTCTGAAAGCATACTACAGCAAGGTTGAGTAAACTGACTCCTACAAATTTGATAATCTTCTGTATTGGTGTCATAGTCTTACTATATCTTTCGCACCAGATAAATTAGCACTGCGTTTGGACTAATAATCCACTCGTCACTCACTTTTACATCATTCTAATAAATGATCCTTTCAAAGCTTGCATGAATGTCGCATTAAAATTACCATTTCTTGAATGAACACTTTTTGGAATTATGGAAATTCCAACAAAAGAGCAATCAAAGAGGAACTCGATCACTCATTGGTGTTGACCTGAATCAAGAATTTCTCATAACCCTACAGACTGGGGCAAGTTCTTCCGAGTTTCAAACAGGGGCATATTGTTGCAAAATCCAGACACTGGGGCAATCATCGCAGACCATGTCATGGTATAAACCTTTAAGAAAAAAATTATCAAATACCCAGCAGACTGAGGCAGACTAGATTGAACAAGGGCAGTTCCCTTCTTGCATCCAAGTTGGTCAAGCAGATTGTGCAAGACGCTAGTAACTATTTAGTTCACAACAAGCGTCAAAAGCCTTGGGGCAGAGCAAAAGCACGATCAACATACATTGGTTAAGTCGCTACGCTCGCATATTCAACATGCATTGGTTAAGTTGTTACGCTCATACAGTTAACATGCTTTGGTTATGTCGCTACGCTCAACATTTGTAAGCCGGCATGGCACATTGGCTAGAAGTTAAGGTTCTCCCAGGAACAAGCAGCCAACTTCTACAAGGATCTAACTTGGAGCACCAAGAACATCCACATCTGTCTTATGAGCATATCATTATCAGATACCGTGTGTCGGGAAGTCAAATTCTTTCACCAAATAAAGTCCACTTATGTTGGCATCCCGTAAAACCCAAAAGTCCAATTTTATTGGAAATTACATAAAGTCCAACCCCGCTTGGCATCTCCTAAAGTCCCATTTGTATTGGCAACTATTAAAAGTCCAACCCTGCTTGGCACCCCTCCTAAAAGTCCAATTCATATTGGCAACTACCAAATAAAGTCCACTTCTGTTGGCATCCCTTAAAACCCCAAAAGTCCATCTTTTATTGGCAACTACATAAAAGTCCACCTGGATGGCATCATAACCCAAAAGTCCAACCCTGCTTGGCATATCTCAAAAAGTCCATTTGTATTGGCAACCCTTAAAAGTCCAACCCCGCTTGGCATCTCCTAAAGTCCAATTTGTATTGGCAACCATTAAAAGTCCAACCCCGCTTGGCATCTCCTAAAGTCCAATTTGTATTGGCGACCATTAAAAGTCCAACCCCGCTTGGCATCTCTTAAAGTCCAATCCTTTATTGGCAACTACCAAAGTCCACCCCTGTTGGCACCTTCATAAAACCAATCTCCTGCTTGCATTCACATATGCATCATATAATTGACATGTATCATACACATACATAGCACGATCATTTCCTCTTTCAACCCCCGAGTTGATATGTCTTTATTTTCTCGACCCCCGAGTCGATGTTTTTGCCTTTACTTTCTTCAACCCCCGCGTTGATATGCCTTTATTTCCTTCGACCCCCGAGTCGATATTGTTCTTTATGTTCTCAACCCCCGCGTTGATATTTTGTTTTTACCGACCCCCGAGTCGATATTGTCTTGTTTTTTCTCGACCTCCGAGTCGATATTGTTTTGTTTTCCTCAACCCCCGCGTTGATACCTTACTTTAACTTCCGACCCCCGAGTCGATATTGTCTTGTTTTTTCTCGACCCCCGAGTCGATATTGTTTTGTTTTTCTCGACCCCGAGTCGATATTGTTTTGTTTTTTCTCGACCCCCAAGTCAATATTTTATTTGCTTTTCTTGACCACCGAGTCGATATCCTTATTATTCAACCCTCAAGTTGACTTGTTGTTTTGATTTCTCCTCGACCCCCGAGTCGATAACATATTTGTTTTTCTCAACCCCCGAGTTGATAAACCAATATACCCCGTAAACATTTTCACCATTGCTTCATCTAATACCCTAAATAATCCCTTGATGAAAACCAGAAATAAAGCCTTACCAAAATTCGGTTACTCGGTTGCATTCTCATGCGCATTGCATTTCAATCATTTGCATTTTCATATGCATCTTATTTCCCTACAGTTGCATCATTTACATATTTGTGCATCATAACACATATCATTGCTACTCATCAGCATAGCATAGCAGCATAGCAGGATCCAGGATCGATTCACAAGCATCTTGGTCAGTCTTCCATCAAAGTCGGCAGTATGGCTCTGAAAAGAGTTAATACTCCCGCGTGCTTGTGGAATTTTTTATTCCCCAGCAAGTCATTCATCAACCATGCAGTTGATAATGATCCCCAGCAACTATTACTCTAATCTCTCCCAAAGCAGAGTTTTATTTTAAGAGTTTCTTGTGATCTTTTCCCCGCTGTTATTTCTATATCTTTTTGCATTTGCACTTTTTCCCTTGTCGGACAAATTTTGGGGTCTTCTTGTATCTAATTGACTTCCACCCTAACATGAACGCCATGCAGCTGTTCATTCTCTCGGGTTCAAGACAATTAGATAGGGGCATCTGTCATACCCCAAATTTGTCCTACCTGTTTTAAAAATTTTCATTCGCCCGACCTTATTTTTAAATTCGCATCGCTTGTACGACGTAACATTTTTTTCAGCAAAAATATTTTTTTTACCTTTTTAGCTCAATAAAAACGTGCCACGTGACATTTATATATATATATATATATATATATATATATATATATATATATATATATATATATATATATATATATATATATATCTATATATATATATATATATATATATATATATATATATATATATATATATATATATATATATATATATATATATATATATATATATATATATATATATATATATATATATATATATATATATATATATATATATATATATATATATATATATATATATATATATAACATAATTTTAATATAACATAATTTTAATATTAATTAATTAATTAATTTAGATTAGAATATAATTTAATTTAATTTAAGTTAGAAAATAGATTTAAAAACTAAAACAGAATTAACTTTTTTTAATTAAAATTAATTAATTGGAATTTAGTTAGAATTGTTTCTTTATTAGAATTAAAATGAATTAAAAGATTAAGCAAAAGAAAATAAAAAAAGACACGGATGAGGAGTTGGCATTTAGGAATTTGAGAAATTGGATATAAATTGGGATTTTTGTTACTGTTCAGGGGAGGATTGGAAGAACCTAAAAACCTAGCCGCCTCCAATCTGAAAAAACAAACCAGCCGCCAAACCCTACTCCATCTCATTTCTTCTCCCCCCAACGGCCTTCATCATCTTCTTCAACCTCCCTTCACCCTTCCATTTCCAACCGCCCACCATGCTATCAGCTCAGACGGCCACATCTGAACTCAAACCAAACCGCGTTTCACTCGCATTTTCCTCCATCGTCGGTTTCGACTATCCAAATCCTTCCATTCGAACAAACATCCATTCAATAATATCATTCCCATCCTTATCAACCACACCATAACCATACAACAGTCACCACAAGAATCTCTTCGAGTTGCAACAACAACATCACACGTCGCTATGAACTAGACATCATCCGTAGCTTCAACGTGTATATAATAAACTTGGTGTTTTGTTTGGTTTGAAGATGGAAAAAATTTTTGTAGGTTAATGTTCCTGTTTGTTTTCGAAGGTGAATATGCTTACCCCTGTCTTCAGAAAGGTAACTCCATTTTCATTTTAGATTTGAATTCGTTAATGAAATATGAAAGATAACCATTTTTTTGAAGCTCTTAAACTATCAATAATAATAATAATTACGTGTATGCTTTATATGAATATTGCTTAGCAGTGTCTTTGCTGAAATGTATTCGGTTTATCTTACTGAAATCAAATTATTACTTTATGCATTAAAGCTAGATAGATATATTTGTTTTTGTCTTATTGAAATTGAATTATTTTTCTATTGTTTACTTTATGCATATTCCAAGTTATAGTTTTAATTTATTGTAGAGTGTAAAAAAGGGGCTGTTGAGGAAAGTATTAGTGCTTTCCTCGATTTGTGGATGAAAAGTTCTGGATATTTATAGTGCAGTTTTTTCCATTGCATCATTTTGTGAAATAACTTATGGTTGTAAAATGATTATAGCTGTAGACATGACTTTACACTAATTAATTTATATAATTACAGTCTTTATGATTCTTGTGATTCATGTAGTTTATATAGTTCATAAAAGTTTCTAGATTTAAAACATGTATATATTGTATGTGTGTGACTTTGTTTTGTGTTGAAAGAAAGTTGTTGAAAAAAGATATTTTTGGGACAATTTTGTATCATTTAATTCTCATTTTCATGTATTAAAGTTTAGAAATAAAAACCAACTTAACTCTTTTTTTTGTTATTATCTTTATAATTCGAATTAATAGTTAGTCCTGATTATTCTTGAAATTTTGGTTTAATTTCTAAACTAGAAAAGTTTCTTACGTGATGTTGGTTGGAATTAATCACCTTAGTTTTTTTTCCATTATAATATTAATGATATATTAATTATAAGGTTGTTTTTTTAGTTAGACTTTATCTCAAATTATTTGTCATTAAACGTGAATATAAAAACTTCAATTAACATCGAATGAATTTTCTCGATTAATTGGATCTAAATCTTTTGGGCTTGACGGTTTTATGCCACTATTGGATTCAGTTTATCTGTTTCATTATATTACATCCCATTTGAACAAATGTATCCCAACTCCCACAAAATGTAATAACTTTATCACTTTTGCCTTATTTATGCTTTAATACTTTAAATACTTTTTAAAAAATAAATTCTCGATTTATTGAGCCATTTTCTACCATTGTAAGTCGAGTGCTTTCAAAGCCTCGCCATCAACCTTTTGGTCACCGACACAACATTTTTAATCCTGGGCTTTCTTACAGTGATACCTATTTGATCAATTATTTCTAGTTGGTCACTTAGAAGACTAGCCCACTTTGCTAGTGCACACGTTTAAAATTAAATTCAAACCTCGACTCATCTTGAGTATTTTTCTTCAAAACAAACTATTATTTTCGATTAAACAATGTAGATATTGAGCTCTAGAGGTCTATCACTTCTTGAGTTCTCGAATGATTACTCTCAAGGTGTACACCTTGAGTTGTGATCCTTTTGATCATACATTTTTAGAATACCTAGCACGCCTAGTTCGAGTACGCTAATCCATTCAAATTATTTTTTCTAAATTAAATCACGAAAGAATCAAGTTCTTGGAGTCGCTCATTCCTCGAATTCGAGAGTGACTACTATTGAGGCGTACGCCTTGAATGGTGTGTCGTTCGAACTTTCGTTTCTAAAATACCTCCTTTAATTATTTGGACAAGTATTCACTGTCCAACAAACATATTTTATAATTAATGGAATGAAAAAGGTATCGTTGGGATCTAGCATTCCAACGATATCCCGATTAATTGGTTACAAGGCCGGCGTCTCGCTTATCGAATAGTCGTCATTCCTCTCAAATTTCCAACCCGTCTAACCTCGTTCCTCACCTTCGTGCGATCGAGTCTAAACCCTGGTATGTTTCTAAACCATACGTCAAATCCAAACTACTTTCTTGATTAAATTGCGAAAGAATGGAGTTCTTGGAGTCTCGCATTCCTTGAATTCTTGAGTAACCACTCTTGGGGCGTACGCTTTAGGTTGTGGATTACTTGACCTTTCGTCTATAAAATACATGCCCTAACTATTTGGACAAATTCCGTCATTCTCCATTAAAATACAATTTCATAATTAATTGAATGAAAAAGGTGTTGTTGGGATCTAGCATTCCAATAATATCCCGATTAATTGATTGCGAGGCCGACGTCTCGTTTATCGAGTAGTCGTCATTCTCCCTTAAAATATTCTATCCAACTCTCTTTTCTCGCTCCCGTGCGATTGAAACTTTCTCAAACATATTTCAAATTTAGTCGAATGAAAAAGGTGTCGTTGGAATCTAGCATTCTAATAATGCCCCGATTAATTGATTGCGAGGTTGACGTCTCGTTTATCGAATAGTCGTCATTCTCCATCAAATTGCCTAACTAAACTCCTTTTTCTTGCCCCCGTGCAATCGAAACCTTAAACCTATTCAAATATATCCTCTGACCAAAACATCCAATACGATAAACACAAATTCCTCGCCCTCGTGCGATCTCCAACCTAAATACTTTCTCAAAGAACATTGTTTAGTTCGTTCTTTCGCGCATAACAAACTCGAGCTTCAGCCTCCCCTAGCGAGCAGACTGTAACACCCCACTTCCCGTATTAAATAAAATATAAATATTATAATAATAATCAGAGTTTTCACCAAAAAGTGGGATATCACATCTCCAAATTTTATAAAAATACTTTATTCATTCTTTTCAAAATAATACAGCGGAATTTGTTTCATAAAGTAAAATACATCAAAACATGATACGTCACAGGATTTCAACACGTTTGACATAAAACAATTACAACACCCATATCCCGTGTTACGTATCAGAGCATCCTAGACTCGACGGTCACACCAATATCCAAGCTAGCTAAACACCTGGATTATCTGTACTTCCGAAGAAGCACAGACCACAACAACAACAAAGGGGTGAGAAATAATGATCAGAATATAATGGTAATGTAATACATGTAAATAAGGTAGTAAAACACACCAACACACCAATATTCACCCCCAACAACTCCATATGACGAACCTACTGTTCAAATTACAATATAACATATTATAATGCAAATATGCAACTCAACACCATGCATGCGGTACCGACTCATTGGTTCATTCAATCGAACTTGGATAGATCACTTACGCTCCTCCTGAGACATGATCTATCCCCCACCATTCTCCACAAAGGAGTACGGATGAATCACTTACGCTCCTCCTGAGACATGATTCATCCCACCAAAACACCATGATATGCACACACCAATGCATAACTAATATATTTAGGCACTCAACATGCACACGATCCTCCTGATCATATCATCATACACCAATGCACATATGTACAGATATAACATACACCAACACCATATAATTCAACCAGATAGTAAACAAGTTCATACTTTAACACCAAGATATAACATATCCCACCACTCGGGGGTACGCGATCCTACTGATCACTACATACATATACATCAACTAATTGTCCACCAGTCATTATTACGGGAAACATGCACTATCACCAAGTACACAAGTTAGTTCCCACACTCATCATTCTTACAGTGCATCAAGGCCAAACTGTACCTATCATCTCAACTCAGATCCTCAGTCTATTCTAGTACCAATCTTGCACATTACCGTAACCAATAGGCTTCTAATTCCTATTCCCAAAATCATCACCTACACACTCTATCGATACCTCAAAAGCCATACAGAATTTTCCCTAAAAGCTGTAAGACACCCTATATGCCCTATATGCCAAATCATCCCAAAACACCAATTCATTAACATTGACTTATACTCCATCACTATCAATTACTAGTTATCATCAAACACAAACACACCAATAAACATTATACTTACCAATTACCCTATACTTCCTACTCTAGAACCAACATTACGGTACATTATCGACACTTCAGAGTCACTCTGAATCTCACCAAGGTCCTAACCATAGTCATTAACGACACTATAGGGAAACAACACATAATTTTCCCCAAAGCTATAATCAGGGTCATTACCCACACCACAGTAACAACACAGAATCTCACCAAAACTCTATTTATATTTACTATCAACACTGCAGTAACAACATATAATTTTCCCCAAAGCTATAATCATGGTCATTACTCACACTACAGTAACAACACAGAATCTCACCAAAACTCTATTTATAGTTACTATCAACACTGCAGTAACAACATATAATCTTACTAACATCACCATAATATATATACACCAAATTCACCAATACCAATCAACAATTCATCAATGTCAAGCATCAATTTATCATCAGCAACAATAATAACAAGCATGCCAATATAAAACTTCATAGATCGGAATTTTCCTACGGGGTTAAGGAATCCCCTCTACCCTATACATGTATATACCATCCCAATCAAGTTTCTCCCCCCTTACCTTGTTAATCGGCTGATCGATGAAAGAATCCTCCAAGGTTTGGCCAATTCTGATTTTCCCTTGTATCCTTCGTTCTTTGCTCCCTTTTCCGTTCCCTTTCCCGTTCTCTCCTTTCTATCGTTCTTTTTCCACTTTCTCTAACTTCTCACAATGTATCGTAAAACTGCTAACCCCTCTCCTTCTCTATTTTAATTTTCTAATCCCAATAATAATAATAACTTAATAATAATAATAATAACTTAATAAAATAATAATAATAATAGTAATAATAATCCTATTATTATCTCACCAAAATAATAATAATGTTAATAACTTAATAAAATAATAATAATAATAATAATAGTAATAATAATCCTATTATTATCTCACCAAAATAATAATAATGTTAATAACTTAATAAAATAATAATAATAATAATAGTAATAATAATCCTATTATTATCTCACCAAAATAATAATAATGTTAATAACTTAACAAAATAATAATAATAATAATAATAGTAATAATAATCCTATTATTATCTCACCAAAATAATAATAATGTTAATAACTTAATAAAATAATAATAATAATAATAGTAATAATAATCCTATTATTATCTCACCAAAATAATAATAATGTTAATAACTTAATAAAATAATAATAATAATAATAGTAATAATAATCCTATTATTATCTCACCAAAATAATAATAATGTTAATAACTTATAAAATAATAATAATAATAATAGTAACTATAATAAATATAATAATAATAATATTCCCACCAATATTAATATTATACACTATATTATTATATTCACCAAAACACCACCAATAATCCTCCCACATTAGGGGCACCCACCAAACATCACCAAATACACCCCCACCAAAGGGTACACCAACATATAATATTTAAAATAATAATAAAATGACTAAATAATTAAAATGGGTGTTACAACTCTCCCCCACTTTAATTATTTTCGTCCTCGAAAATTACCGGATGAAAATAGCTCCGGATACGCTTCTCGCATCCTGCTTTCCAACTCCCAGGTCACACTGCCTCCTGCAGCACCTCCCCAAGCTACCTTCATCAAAGGTATCTCTTTCCCTCGGAGCTGTTTCATCTTACGGTCCTCGATCCTCAACGGCATCGTCTCAACAGTAAGATTCTCCCGAATCTGAACATCATCTCTCTGAATCACATGAGATGGATCAGAAACATACTTTCGCAATTGCGACACATGAAACACATCATGTAGATTCGACAACTCAGGCGGCAACGCCACCCTATAGGCCACAGCACCAACTCTTTGCAAAATTTCATAAGGTCCAATAAACTTAGGATCCATCTTCTTGGACTTCAATGCACGACCCACACCGGTCATCGGATTAACTCTTAGGAATACGTGATCACCTACACAAAATTCCAACTCTTTCCTCCGATTATCATGATAACTTTTCTGCCTACTCTGAGACACTTTCATTTTCTCACGAATCATCTGAATTGTCTCTGTAGTCTACTGTATAATTTCTGGTCCAAGCACCACATTCTCACCAGTTTCATACCAACACAGAGGAGTCCTACACCTCCTCCCATACAAAGCTTCAAACGGTGCCATTCCAATACTCGAATGGTAACTGTTATTGTACGTGAACTCAATCAATGGTAATTGAGTATCCCACGCACCACCCTTTTCTAACACACAAGCTCTCAACAAATCTTCAAGCGACTGAATAGTCCTCTCCGACTGACCATCAGTTTGCGGATGATAAGCTGAACTCAATTTCAACTTAGTACCCGAAGCTTCCTGTAAGCCCTTCCAAAATCTCAATATAAACCTCAAATTTCCATCTGACACAATATTCGTCAGTATCTCATCCAACTTCACCACTTTCTCAATATGCATCTCATATATTCTCAACACGGAATAGTTAATCCACTCCTAACAATTAAAAGTAAAATTATGTCTTTACAAATTCTTTGGAAATCTCAACACCAATTTCGTGAAAATACTACCTGATTTCCACTCTGGAATATTTAACGACTGCATCAGACTCAACAGTCTCTGATGTTCACTCTTCGAATTCCTACAATTCTAACCAGCATATTCCACCTCAACTACTCCTCCCCTTATCCATGGTCTCCAAAACAATCTACTCAAATTCGGTTACTTCTTTATAGCACTGGGATGGATACTCCATCTACCCCAATGTATTTCTTCACGAGTACTTCTACTCCCCTCAACAACATTTGGTACACATACTCTATCATAACATCTCGTGGTATTATTTCCACAAGCCCGACAATCCACTCCTCGACTCTAATTTATCAACTTCAACTAATTCACTACTCGACCCAGATTTCTGACTTTCTCGGTTCTTCTCAAGGATATCACTAGTCAGATCTTAATAATAAAAGATTAACTCCATAAGAAGTATCCTTACTCACACAACGCATATTATGAAATTTCTCAATCAGTTCTACCTCTTTTCATCATCATCTTCGGTAAACACAAACATTTCCAACTCACTGCATCATCTACCATATCCACTTTACCCAAAGGGTAATTACACTCAAAGTCGTAATCCTTCAGAAATCCTAATTATTTCCTCTGCCTCATTTTCAACTTTTTCAAATCAAACAAACACCTTAAACTCTTAAGATCACCAAACATCTCCGATCTCAGTCTGAACTTTCGAAGCCTCCGACTCCGGTACAACCACAATAGCAACCAACTCTAAATCACTGGTCGGATGGTTTCTCTTACACACTTCGAGTTGCCTTTTGCATAACTGAAACTCGCTGAAGTTGTCTTTAGCAAATCCCCTAATTATATCAACAAGCATCACAAACACCACAATTAGTTCTATCGGATTCGGCAGAACTTTCCTTACGGAAGTATATCACCGCTCTTTTTCTAACACTGATAACTCCAGTTCCTTATGCTCAACATAATCCTCTATACTCTTCTAATACCTTAAAATATCATTTATCAACACAACCATTGCCTTATATAAATAATTAAAGAAGATCCCATGCCAAGTGGACAAACAAGTTGTGAGTTATAGCGGGAACACATACCGTACTGCCAGTCCTTACTGCAACATTCAAACACACTTAATCATTAAATAGCTTAATTCCATGTCAATACTTCACCATCTCATAGATAATTTCAATAGCTTTCCAACGCTCCGAACCGGGCGTCATTCCGAGTTACGGTTCTCCCGTTACGACAAAAATACCACAACAACATTTTTCTGCTCAAGGCACTTCGCCAGGCGAATCTCGGCGAACATGACAGTCTCGAAATTCTATTTTCGACCGTTACCTGACTTCCGCGTGTCCGATTTCGATTCCGTAAAAAGATGCGATCTCGGAATTCAACGTATAACCACAATTTCATACTTAGGAGGCCGTCCAACACACTTTCAATCTTTAAATATTTTAAAACCCGATTACTTCCAATCTCAACAGCAGATCGTGGAGCCTCCTATTACGATACCACTTCGACCTTCGACACCACAACACAATAATTCTACTCGCGATCTCACGAACACGGAAACTCACGTCCTTCAATCAATTGATCCATCAAATCATTAACTCTTGGAAGCGAACACTTATCCTTGACAGTCACCTTGTTCACTTATCTATAGTTCACCCAAAGCTTCACAAAACCTTCTGTCTGTCTAACCAACAAAATTGGTGCACCTTACGGTAACACACTCAAACAAAAGGACCTCTCCCCCAGCGGGTCTTCAAGTTGACTCTTCAACTTCTCCAATCCCAACGTAAACATACAATATGGAGTCATCAATATCAGACTCGTCCCAAAAACAAAATAAATGTGTAAGCTTTACTTCACACTCCGATAGTAAATCGCTTACTTCCTCAGGGAACCTCCGGCAATTTCAACAAATTGACAAATCCCAATTTTCTCACTTTCCTTCTCATTCGAAGGTTCCGTCAAAATAAACGTCTCAACACCGTATTACGCCAACTCCTCAAAATAATCCCTTAAGCACTTAGCTTAACTCAGGACAATTCATTGCTCACGCCACACAAGCTTGCAAGACACGTCTATCCCATCCAACACAATCCCGTCTACTATTAACAAGAGATTAAGGGTGATCAGTTCCTCAATTTGTTAATAGACAGCCGAAATCATGATGGGGTACAAACCATCTTTACCAAACTATGATAGCATTCCTCAACACATTAAGCCACCACACCGTAGCATTCCGGAGAATTACAAACTTCTCCCCCACTGGAATCATTCCTGCTTCTGCAGACAAGGTTAGGAAATAAACACGTACCGACAGTGTTTTCACACACATGCCGTATACTAGGGATTTAAACCACAACACCAGGTTAAACAACACACAGTCTCCATCCCAAAGGACAGACTCAACTCAACTCAACAACACTGGCCGGACGGACCAATCAGGCTCTGATACCAATTGTAACACCCCACTTCCCGTATTAAATAAAATATAAATATTATAATAATAATCAGAGTTTTCACCAAAAAGTGGGATATCACATCTCCAAATTTTATAAAAATACTTTATTCATTCTTTTCAAAATAATACAGCGGAATTTGTTTCATAAAGTAAAATACATCAAAACATGATACGTCACAGGATTTCAACACGTTTGACATAAAACAATTACAACACCCATATCCCGTGTTACGTATCAGAGCATCCTAGACTCGACGGTCACACCAATATCCAAGCTAGCTAAACACCTGGATTATCTGTACTTCCGAAGAAGCACAGACCACAACAACAACAAAGGGGTGAGAAATAATGATCAGAATATAATGGTAATGTAATACATGTAAATAAGGTAGTAAAACACACCAACACACCAATATTCACCCCCAACAACTCCATATGACGAACCTACTGTTCAAATTACAATATAACATATTATAATGCAAATATGCAACTCAACACCATGCATGCGGTACCGACTCATTGGTTCATTCAATCGAACCTGGATAGATCACTTACGCTCCTCCTGAGACATGATCTATCCCCCACCATTCTCCACAAAGGAGTACGGATGAATCACTTACGCTCCTCCTGAGACATGATTCATCCCACCAAAACACCATGATATGCACACACCAATGCATAACTAATATATTTAGGCACTCAACGTGCACACGATCCTCCTGATCATATCAGCATACACCAATGCACATATGTACAGATATAACATACACCAACACCATATAATTCAACCAGATAGTAAACAAGTTCATACTTTAACACCAAGATATAACATATCCCACCACTCGGGGGTACGCGATCCTACTGATAACTACATACATATACATCAACTAATTGTTCACCAGTCATTATTACGGGAAACATGCACTATCACCAAGTACACAAGTTAGTTCCCACACTCATCATTCTTACAGTGCATCAAGGCCAAAATGTACCTATCATCTCAACTCAGATCCTCAGTCTATTCTAGTACCAATCTTTCACATTACCGTAACCAATAGGCTTCTAATTCCTATTCCCAAAATCATCACCTACACACTCTATCGATACCTCAAAAGCCATACAGAATTTTCCCTAAAAACTGTAAGACACCCTATATGCCCTATATGCCAAATCATCCCAAAACACCAATTCATTAACATTGACTTATACTCCATCACTATCAATTACTAGTTATCATCAAACACAAACACACCAATAAACATTATACTTACCAATTACCCTATACTTCCTACTCTAGAACCAACATTACGGTACATTACCGACACTTCAAAGTCACTCTGAATCTCACCAAGGTCCTAACCATAGTCATTAACGACACTATAGGGAAACAACACATAATTTTCCCCAAAGCTATAATCAGGGTCATTACCCACACCACAGTAACAACACAGAATCTCACCAAAACTCTATTTATATTTACTATCAACACTGCAGTAACAACATATAATTTTCCCCAAAGCTATAATCATGGTCATTACCCACACTACAGTAACAACACAGAATCTCACCAAAACTCTATTTATAGTTACTATCAACACTGCAGTAACAACATATAATCTTACTAACATCACCATAATATATATACACCAAATTCACCAATACCAATCAACAATTCATCAATGTCAAGCATCAATTTATCATCAGCAACAATAATAACAAGCATGCCAATATAAAACTTCATAGATCGGAATTTTCCTACGGGGTTAAGGAATCCCCTCTACCCTATACATGTATATACCATCCCAATCAAGTTTCTCCCCCCTTACCTTGTTAATCGGCTGATCGATGAAAGAATCCTCCAAGGTTTGGCCAATTCTGATTTTCCCTTGTATCCTTCGTTCTTTGCTCCCTTTTCCGTTCCCTTTCTCGTTCTCTCCTTTCTATCGTTCTTTTTCCACTTTCTCTAACTTCTCACAATGTATCGTAAAACTGCTAACCCCTCTCCTTCTCTATTTTAATTTTCTAATCCCAATAATAATAATAACTTAATAATAATAATAATAACTTAATAAAATAATAATAATAGTAATAATAATCCTATTATTATCTCACCAAAATAATAATAATGTTAATAACTTAATAAAATAATAATAATAATAATAGTAATAATAATCCTATTATTATCTCACCAAAATAATAATAATGTTAATAACTTAATAAAATAATAATAATAATAATAATAGTAATAATAATCCTATTATTATCTCACCAAAATAATAATAATGTTAATAACTTAACAAAATAATAATAATAATAATAGTAATAATAATCCTATTATTATCTCACCAAAATAATAATAATGTTAATAACTTAATAAAATAATAATAATAATAATAATAGTAATAATAATCCTATTATTATCTCACCAAAATAATAATAATGTTAATAACTTAATAAAATAATAATAATAATAATAATAATAGTAATAATAATCTTATTATTATCTCACCAAAATAATAATAATGTTAATAACTTAATAAAATAATAATAATAATAATAATAATAGTAACTATAATAAATATAATAATAATAATAATAATAATATTCCCACCAATATTAATATTATACACTATATTATTATATTCACCAAAACACCACCAATAATCCTCCCACATTAGGGGCACCCACCAAACATCACCAAATACACCCCCACCAAAGGGTACACCAACATATAATATTTAAAATAATAATAAAATGACTAAATAATTAAAATGGGTGTTACACAGACAAGCCAATGTTTAGCAGTTAGAATGCGACCTAAGCTCTCGTTCAACTCAATACACCTTTTACCAAAGAACATTGTTTAGTCCCTTCTTCCGCGCATAACAAACTAGTGCTTCAGCCTCCCCTAGCGAGCAGACAAGCCAATGTTTAGCAGTTAGAATGCGACCTAAACACTCGTTCGTTCCCATACCAAACCTTTTTACCATAGTTAGCCGAACTACGGCTGCTCTGATTTCTCACATCCGTTGAGAATACGTAGGCATAGGATTGCGATGATCCTAGCGAGCACTTTTCCACTTTTCCTTCCTTCCCACCTTTAGGTTCCCATACCTTTTACTATGAACATTGTTTAGTCCCTTCTTTCGCGCTTAACAAACTCGTGCTTCAGCCTCCCCTAGCGAGCAGACAAGCCAACGTTTAGCAGTTAGAATGCGATCTAAACTCTCGTTCATTCCAAACACAAACCTTTTACCGTAGTTAGCCGAACTACGGCTGTTCTGATTCTTCATTCTCTTCTGAATGTAAGATACGTAGGCACAAGATTGCGATGATCTTGGCGAGCACAATCCCCTCCTTTACCCGTAGTCCCACGAACTACGAATGCTCTGATTTTCCACTTCTTACAAGTGAAGATACGTAGGCACAAGGGCCCTAATCCTTGGCGAGCACCCTATCTTAAAACCACCCATTCCCCCATATAGGAGAAATCTTTAGAAGAAAACAAACAAGCGTAGATAACTTTACTCTCGAATCGATCAAGAGGTTCCCGTTAAGTACAACGGACATGAGGGGTGCTAATACCTTCCCCTCATGTAATCGACTCCCGAACCTAGAATATTGGTTGCGATGACCATGTTCTTATCTCCTTAAAGGTTTTATCGATATTTTCCTATTCCTTCCTTGGAATAAATAAAGTTCGGTGGCGACTCTGTTTCGAACGTATTTTTCGCGTCCATCGCGAGGATCGTATTTTTCGAGGTACGACACATTACTCCATTTTATTAAGGAGTACGTGGAGCTGAAAAACTATGATCAATCCATGCTTATCACAAAATTCTTTAAAGAGGCGGTTTTCAAATTCACCTTAATGATCGCTTCGGATTATAACAATTTTTGTATTCAATTTGGTTTGAGAGAGCTTGGCAAACGTTTCTAAAGAAAAAAAAGTATCACTCTTACTTGGAAAGAACATAGTCCAACAAAACCTAGAGTAGTCACCCACTATCTCAAAACCATAGTAATTACCACCTAAGCTTTTGATCCTAGATGGTCCAAAAATATCCATATGGAGGAGTTCAAGGGGTCTCGTTGTAGAAACAATGTTTTTAGATTTTAACGAGATCCTTGTTTGCTTTCCCATTTGGTAAGCATCACATAAGTGATATTTTGAAATTTTGATTTTGGGTAGGCCAACTACTAGATCCTTAGAGGCTACTTTATTTAGCAAATCAAAGTTTACATGTGCTAAACGCCTATGCCATAGCCATGTATCTTCACTCATGGTGACAAGACATTTAGTACAACTCAACGATACTTCACTCAAGTCAAGCATATAGACATTTTTAACCCTCAAGCCTTTGAACACATCAATTTTATTATCATTATGTTCAATCATTCAACAATCTTTTGAAAATGAAACTTTATATCCTTTGTCACATAATTGACTAATGCTAATTAGGTTGTGTTTAAGACCTTCAACTAATAGCACGTCTTAGATAATGGTAGAAGATGGATTACCTACACTACCTTTGTCGATTATAGCTCCCTTGTTATTATCACCATAGGTCACAAATCCCTTCTTCTTCACCACAAAGTCGATGAATAAGGAAATGTCTCATGTCATATGTCTTGAACATCCACTATCGAGAAACCATCTTCTCTTTGTAGGCTCAATACATTGTACCCACACAATTCAAATAAGGGAAATAGATACCCAATTTTTATTAGGTCCTTGGGTGTGAGTGAACCTTTGGTTTCATTTGGACAACTATTAGAAAATACCTTTAGGAACCAAGAATCTCCTAAATCGACATTTGGCAATGTTGTAGCCCTCTTGCAACAATACAAACAAGTACGATTAATATAGGATTTACATTTGCTATCTTTATCTCTAATCACATACGTATACTTTTGATATTGATTATTTATGCTTTCTCTATAATGTGACTGATCAATAGCAAATGTGATTTTTGTTTTAGAGCCTTGTCTAATGTGGCTTTAAGAGATCTAACCTCCTTTTGCCAAATATGACAAGCTTCACAACCCAATTTAACCAAGTACTTTGTCCTCCTCAATTTCAGCTTTTGTTGCTTCCACCATAGAGTTCTTAAGAGCTTCTAATTCCTTTACAGAATCAGAAATCTTTTTCTCTATAAGTGTAAAGAATTCTTATTTGAAGCATAGCGCTTAAAAGCTTCTTTAGCCTCATGGTGTAAAGTATCAAAAGCCTTTTGCAATTCCAAATGAGACATCTTATTAGAGTGATCATATTTAGAGTGTCTTACCTCTTTCTTCTTCCTTTGATGAGCCATGAGACAAAGGTTGACGGATTCGTCTTCATCGCTTGAGCTATCTTCACAAGAGGACTTGATATCACTTTCCCAAGAAATGTATGGCCTTCTAGGTTTTCCCGATTTCTTTTGTTGACGGTTCTTCTTCTTTCCTTTGTCTTTCTTTTTCATTGGAAAATCTGACGTATAATGACCGATCTTTCGACAATTGTAGCATGACCCTTTCGATTTTCCACTTTTGTTGCCTCCATTCTTGGAGGACTTTGATTGTCATCCGAAGTTGATGATGTTCTTGTCCGAGTGTTGAATACCATTTTTCCGAATATATCTATTATATCTTCTAACAAACAGTCCCATATCTTCACTCATATCCTCATCATCATCATTAGATTCACTTCCAATTTGCTCTTGTGTTGAGGACTTTGAGCTAGAAGCCTTAAGAGCAATAGACTTCTTGTCCTTGTCTTTCACCTTCTCTTTCTTTTCCCTTTTCTCATGTTTGTCAAGACTTATGAGCACTTGCTCATGTTCATCATGCTTACCAAATAAAGTTGTGATGTCCAATTTAGTGAGATCATTGGCTTCCTTGATCATCGTGACCTTTGGTTGTCATTCCCTACTAAGACATCTTAAAATTTTACTAGTAGAAACTTAATTGGAAATGGGTCTTCCAAGTGTACGTAAGCGATTGATTACATGAGAAAATCTCTTTTTCACTTCAGCAATGGTTTCACCTTGCTTCATGTGAAAGTTATCAAAATCTTATGTCAAGATATTGATTCGAGCTAGTTTGACATCATTAGTTCCATCATGGGCAACTTGCAATGCGTCCCACATAGCTTTAGCAGTAATACAATGGGAAACTCTATAATATTCATGAACTCCCAAAGAAGATATTAGAATATTTCTATCTTTCTAATCGTAACTATACTTTTTCTCATCGTCTTCGTTCTATTGTGCTTTCGGCTTAGGCACAACAACATTATTCACATCGGCCATGGTTATTTCCATAGGACCATTTTGGGCACAACATTATTCACAACAAGATTGCACACACATACAATCTTTCCAATATCTATAGTTCTCACCTGTAAAATCGATGCTCTATTATGAGCCCCTTTTAGTTTGTTAGCCATTTTCTAAAAAGTTATATGCGAAGCACTAGATGAACCGGTGCTCTTGATACCACTTGTTAGATGATGCCAATGATCTATAAGGGGTTTGAATAGATCACTAATTTATTACAAGAGTCGACGCTTAAAGAATTTGGTTTTAAAAAATTGTGTGGAAGCAGCCGAACAACCAAGTTGTCTAAATGAACTATTACCAAAAAGATTGGATATGCAATAAGCCAAATGGAATAAAAATTCTAATGAGAAACATAATCAATAGTTTGATAATTAATCAATACAAATAACAACACTTAGAGTGTCCAATTTCAAATGACTTATAAAGTGTAAAGTTAATTTGACAATAAAGAAAAAAGTTTGTATGCGATCAATTCGTGAGCCACATCTTTTGTGGAAACTTTTTGCAATTTGCAATTTTGATCATTGCTTGCACCTCTATAATTTTTAACTAATGCTCATGTTCTTGACATGAGTCAATCCTTGTATTTTAACTAATCTTTACAACCTCACATGACGCTAGCTTCCCTCAAGTGATCTCGCATAACCAATCTTCCACACAATTAGCATTTGCATCTTTTCTAATAACTAACCATGTGAAAATCCTGAATAAATCATGAGAATTTGAAATGAATTTAGGCCATTGATTCAACTATTGATAAGTGAGACTGAACATGAATTAACCACAAGTGAATCCACTTTTTCCTGGCCAATTGAATACTGATAAACAAAAACTTTTACCATGAACCAAATGAGCAACAATATGCCTTGAAAGTACAAGATAATGAATTGATATGAACTTGAATAATGCATCCTAAATAAACCATAACCATGCACTTTCCATCCTTAACTTGAACCAAATCCTAGAACAAAATCATTTCTTAAGGACTTTGATGCCATGATCAACTTTGAATAGTCTTGAATCAATCCTCCAACTCAACATGCATTAACAGCAGCAAGTAAAATACATTGATCATAATAGGAATCTACCACTTGATCTCTTGCACCATGACCCAATGCCTTACAATTTAATACACAAGATAGCTTGCCCTCTTGACCATTGATCTTAACATGAGAAACATTCCCTGAGGAAACCTTGAAGATGAAGATGAGGCTTGAAGTGGAAATACAGAATCTTAGGGTAAAACATTAGGGTATGACAGATGTCCATATTTAAGTTTCTTCTATCCGGAGATATGGAGATTAAAATCTTCTTCTCGACGTGATATGAAAGACTTAAATACAAACATGCCCAATTTTTGGCCCTAAGATGCCATAAAGATGCATATGATATGATTTGATATGATATGCGAGACAAAGATCCTGTGGGGAGTGATGCCATAGGGGACAACTGTATACGGAAATGCTGCTGAAGCACATCTAAAGAAATAAAGACCCAACAAAGAATAACTTAGCAAAAAAAGCGAGACTCCACTAGGAAAAGAACCAACTCCATTGGGATGAGACTAAACTCCACTTGGGAAGAGACTACCAACTACCAATTACAGTTTAGAATTAAGTAGAAAAATTACTCTGTAAAAGGGCTTATTTCTCACATCGAGTGATAAGCATAAATTAGGCTAGGAATTTGAAGGATTATTTACTCTACTCAAGTTGTTCGTATTTCAAGCTTGTCATCATTATTTTCTTTGAATTTTTGCTCAAAGTTTCTGTGTCAGATTAAGACTTCATTGGAGCAAGTTCTTATTTTATTAGTTTACTTTATTATTATTGTACATTCAAATTATATATATATATATATATATATATATATATATATATATATATATATATATATATATATATATATATATATATATATATATATATATATATATATATATATATATATATATATATATATATATATATATATATATATATATATATATATATATATATATATATATATATATATATATATATATATATATATATATATATATATATATATATATATATATATATATATATATATATATATATATATATATATATATATATATATATATATATATATATATATAATGTTTAGCAGTTTCATTATTAATTTTACAAACAATATGTTGTTCGTTTCAACTATGTCCGGCTAAGTCTTTAGAGACAGGAATTTGAGGATCCTTATTCTGACTGGACTCTATAAAATTAATAGGGGCTAATTATAATTTTAATTATTTTTTCAGTTGTGAATTTTATTCTAAAAAAGTTGAAAAACTTTGCGCGAAAGCGAAAGTACTCAAATATCGGTCAATAGCGCGATAGTGTGAGACCGGTGTCTGATGCTGAAATTTAGATCATTATTTTCTAAAATTAGATACACCACTTTAGTTATTTATTAGGATTCATTTATTTTAAAAGCATGTTTTGTGATTGTAATTTGTGAAGCGACAACATGACTTTTACAATTTCAAAATACAACACGCGTCGATAGCACGACGGTGTGAGACCAGCATTTTTAAATTTATATCTCCTCCGAAAATAAACTTAAAACTTATAATAAGCGCTTAAATTTATCAATGTCCCGGAGGTACACTGGAAATTACATTTCAGTCACATTTATTCGTATATTTACTAAATTAACTAGCTTTAATCTCAATTTTTAGTTTCATCCCACTGTTAGACTTATAGCCTTAGATTTACACAACATCAATAGATAATGATAAGATTTATTATTAATCTTCGTGGGTTCGATATCTTTTAAAACTATGATTGATTTTGTGCACTTGCGGAATAGCACCCATCAGCGTTCTTTAGATGGAGCGAGATGAGCTAATAGAGAAGTATGATACTCTTGAGCGAAAAAATGACGATGATAAGAAGGAATTGGCTGGCCTTTTTGAAAACACTAATGATGTCAACTCTTTGCAAGAAGAGGTAAATTAATACAATCGGCAATCCGATTTGGCTACTCAGATAGGGAAGTTAAAGGTCTCCCTTTCTAATGGAGAGAGGCGTTGTAAGAAGTTTTCCCGAGAAGTGGCTGAAGCGTGTCGGGTGTTCAAAGTGGATCAAAAAGTTCTTAAGTAGAAGAAGGATGGTAGGGCCAATGTTTTAAAAGGTGATGATAGTCGTCATTACATGATTTTTAGGAAGAAATTTAGGAAAATTCGAAAGAAGAATGATAAAAAAATCATGTTGAAGTCTGAAGAGTTGAGCAAAAAGCCAATACATGGAATATACAAAGACTTACTAAAACTTGTGAAGAAAAAAGAGGAAAATGTGTGTTTCCCCACTAGAATTCAGGTGTGTGCGTTGCATTCTATCATGGCGTAATAAGGCTTGCATCACAACACAATACATACTGTCGCAGATGTGATGCTTACTTTTTCATTTGACACGTGTTTTTATTTAAAACATCTTTTGGCCACTTTTTCAAGGTATCTAAATCAGCGAGAGAACTTGACGGCTAGGGTCATTCAAAGAGAAAATCTAGAGCGCATTGGAGTCATTGGAGAGTAATTCTTCCATAGATTTTGATGATGAATACTTCTCCACTCATGGTATTTGTTGATTTATCAATGAGTATTTATGTTTCTCTAGATTAGGGCTTTTTGAGATGAACCTAGTTTTTACTTTGTTGGATCATATGTATGTTTGAGATTTGTTGAGTACTTTTAAGGTTATTATCTTATTTAAATTGTTCTTGTGTTTAATGTTTTTTTATTGCTTACAGATGTACGAATTGATCTAGATAACTAGGAATTTTTACTGTTAGTCTAGTTATCTAAACTAGGTAACTTATTCATCTTTGTAATGAAATAGGAATATGAATTTAGAACTTGTTGCTTATGAATTAATGCGCTAAGAACGCCTAATTTAACTATGAATTGGCATGAGGAATTAGGAAATTACCGTATAAATTAGAAAACTACACACGAAGGAATTAAGTATAGTGGTTATGTTAATTCGAGGTGAAATAATAATATGATTAAAACTCAAGTACGTAGTTCATCAACAGGTAAAAATAAGGGTGTCATACCCTAAATTTTGACCGTAAGATCCTACATCATTTTCATATCATATGAATATACCTTTATGCATCACTAACTTATTTAGATATACAAAGTTTGTTCCTTTTTCCATTTGTGACTGCAAATTAGGGTTTTAAGCCTCATAAAAGCATTTAGGCAAAAGGTCAGTCAAGGATAAGCATGATCTTCAACCTATCAAGTCTCCCATCCATCCATAAAGATCAAGAGCTCCCATCCATCAATAATCAAGTACAAAATTTCCTCATTTCAAAATCAAGAAGAATCAAGATCATTAGTGCACCAAAATTAGAGTTTTTACCTAGTTCAGTCCCTTGGTTAACTTTTGGAGCAAGGCATGATCCAATACCTCAAGATATGTTTCAAGGACCTAAGATACATCACATGGGCTCATTCATATAATTGGATTGATCGAAAGAACATGATTCATAAGCAAAACAAAGATTCAAATTCATCTGGACCGCAAGCTAGGGTTTTTGATGAAAAGTCAATTGTGCCGTTAACTTTTGAGAAAGACATGATCTCAAACCTTGGGACATGACTCAAGACATTCAAAAACACCCTTTGAATCCATCTGTGATGTTTAATTTATCCCAAGGATTTGATCTCATAAAGGATCACAAAGTTCAAGATTTATCTGATACAAAAAGTCAACTATGTTCAAAATCAAGTTTGACTTTTGAGTTTTTGGTCAACCATTCCCTTTTCAAGTCAATTACAATGTTAATATGTGATTTGGATCATGATTGATCAAGAAAAATCAAGAAAAGTGAGATAACTTGTAAAGAGGGCAACCTTAGAAAACTTAGAAATTTTTTTAAGTCATGAAAATATTGATTTTTGCCATACTTTACAAGGTCATAACATCCAAACCAAGCAACCATTTTCTTGGATCCAAATATCAAATTGAATAGCTTGTTACATACTACAACTTCGTCACTTAGGGTGGATTCCCAAAAAATGCATAGATTTTGAGATATGAAGCCATGAAGTTAGAATTTCAAGACTTTCTGAACCTCGACACTTAGAAAACTTTTAGGCATAATTTGTTTTGTGTTTTGGCCAACTTTAAGAGCATTTTTCACAATGATCCAAATTGAATCAAGAACAATTGTGAACATCAAAGTTAAATTAGAATATCTCAGCTTTACAACAAGTACAAGAACATCCATTGATCATGCTTGAGCAAGAAGTTATGAATTTAACAACATGCCTTGATCAAACTAATTTTTCAAGACAGCTTTCATGTTTACTAGTATCACATGATTTTCAAAATAGATTTGGTGACTTTGCAAGCCTTTCATCCTCCAAGATCAGAAAGAATCTTGTTGAATCAGATAATATCTTCGACTTTGAACCATAAGTCAAGGATTGTATCTCTTAGCAAGTAAGAATCATCATTACAAGTCCATGGAGTCAAGTTTGTTTTTATGCATTTAAGTAAAACATTAAATTGGCATGAAATGAGCCAAACCAATTCAGATATGTTCAAAAACAATGAATGTTCAAACCTACAGAATACCAATTGAGTCAAGATTCTAGCTATGCTAAAGAAGAATTTTGGTACCTTGACATTTAAGATAAAGGCTACATGGTTATATTCGTTGGTCAATAGCATGCTCCCTCATCATACACTATACATCCAAAACCAAAACATTTTCCTATAAATAAAGGACTTCTATGATCAATTCAAAGACACCAAAACAATACCAAAGCTTGTTTTCTCACATTCCTCTCTTGTTTCAAAGTTTCATAGTTCAAAAGTTGAGAAATCGAATTTCTCATTTCAGAGCAATTCCATTCAAACCAATCATCCACACACCTCACATACATCATATAGAAGTAATCCAAACACTTCTAAGCTTTTTGTAACATCAGAATAATCATCATCCCATCTCACTTGGGCCAGTTGCAGTTGGATTTGAGTTGTGAGTTCCAGAAGGATTCAATCTATTCCAAGCACTTCAACACATTCCTTGAGGGTCAAGGAAGCTATCTAGAAAATCATTTTGCATCTGTAACACCTCCAAGGAAGAATTTGATTTCTTCTTGCAAGATAAGTTTTCAAAATCCCAACTCTATAATTCATGCATCTTATGTGATATTTTAAGTTATCATTATGTTTCTGCAAGTGTATAGAACGTTTTCCCTCAATCAATTGCTTGTTATCTGTTACGAATAGGATTCCATATTATATTTTGCAAATTCTAGGGTCTCTGTGTTCATGCTTGATAACACACTTCACACTTAATAAAAATGAAATTAAATACTATCATTGAGTTCATTGTTTAAAAACGAGCAATTTTCATGTTTACATCGTTCAATTTCATTGCGTATTTCATGAGATAGAATGGTTTTTCCAAATTCGGCTAGAGGATGAAGAGGAAGTTCTTCACGCACAATTTTGAATTTCCCATGCAAAGATAATATTTTTTATATTGGATTTGCTTAATTGTCACCAACACATGCTGGCTCAATTCGCCAAGACGTGTTTTGATGGTTGGAGGCATGAGGGTGTGGGTTCAAATCCCACCCTTTGACAAAATTTTATCACTTTTCTAATTTTAATATTTTTCTTAATAATTTTCAAATATTTGTTTTTATAGGAAAATATAATTATTTTCAAGTGATTTTTTCCACACATATAGCTCACACACTCTACTATTGTAATCCACAAAAACCTTTAAAAAAGTTGATTTTTCTTAATTGTTTTTAAACCTAATGCATTTTGATTCTCATATGGATAAAATATAATGTTTAAAACCTTGTTTTAAGATCACAACATGTTTATTTTGACTTCCACATCACTTATATCATGCTTAAATTCATTTGAAAAAACACCTTTGATCAAATATTTCAAAATTAGGGTTTTCAAATTGTTGAGTCATAGGCCTCTACTAGAGTGTAACTCCCAACTTCTTTTAATTTTCAAATCATCAAAATCCATGGGCCTCTACCCAAGTGTAAGTCCTAAACCCTTTTAATTTCCAAATCATCAAAATCTATAGGCTTCTATTAGAGTGTAAGACCCATCACTTTTCACATTTTTCAAAATCAAATTGTTTTAAGTCATGGGCATCTGCTAGAGTGTAAGACCTGCCACCTTTTTCTTTCTTTTCAATAAGTCATGGGTCTCGGCTTAGAGAGTAAGACTCAACAACTTTGTACATAGAATAAATCAGGGGCCTCTGCTTAGAGTGTAAGACCCAACACCTTCGGGAATAGAATAAAACACACAAATAAAACATTCAACATATCAAACCCTAAAAGACGTGCAATCTTCCATGAATTCAAAAATGTTTATACTTGTGAATCTTCAATCATGTTTTTTCATGTATTGTTAAGTTTCTCTTGACATTTACATCATCCTTAGTTTAGAAATAGGTCAAACAATAGGATCCCTCCAATCACAACTTAGTTCAAACAACTAGTTCCCTGACCTCCTATTGGGCCTCATAAAAGTATCATTTCCTCCTCTTGGGCATCATATAAAGAATCCCCCCAGCAAGACAACCTCCTCTTAGGCTTCATACAAGGAGACTTGGGAAGTCTCGTTCAGTTCCCCGCATTCTTCTCTTGGGCTTCATGCAAGGACCCTCAAGATTCTCAAAAGCATAAGTCAAGTCTTAGTAATCTATGCAAATAAATTCTTCTAGCCTCATCATCCTAGGCTTTGTACAAGATACATATGAATTCCTTTAGCCTCATCATCCTGGGCTTTGTACAGGATACAAATAAATTATTTTATCCTCGTCGTCCTAGGATTTGTATAAGATACAAATAAATTCTTTCAGCCTCAATCTTAGGCTTTGTACAAGACAGATAAAATTCCCCAAAAGAGTAAGTCAAATCCTCAATATTGAGTCAGCCTCTTCAAATTTCCTCAATAGTTATTAGCCTCCTCTCAGACTTTTTTATAACAAATAATTTCTCCAGTCAGTCAGCCTCAATCTTGGGGTTTATACAAGATAGATAAAACTCCCCAGTTGAGTCAGTTTTCAATCTTTTAGCTTCATATTTGGGCTTCAATCAAGATACATAAATCAATCTCCTCATAGATGAGACTATAATTCACCTCTATAGGAAGACATTTCTTCTAATAATTACAATTTAAGTCAAACATAAAAAAAACCCTTTTCCATATAAGTGATGTAAGTGGCACACTTGTTGATTCAAAATCCAAGCTGGAGTCTCTCTCTTATCATGGATGAAAAACTTTTCTTTCATCTAACTGATGTAAGTGGCACACTTGTCAATCCTATATCCAAGTTAAGGTCCCTGTCTTAGTATGTAAAGAATTCATAAAGGAGAAAGTGGCATCGCTTAAACAAAATAGGTTCAAAGCTCTCTTCCCTTATGACATCATTCTCATATAATTGTAGTGAATAAGGGATATATCTCCCTTGAAGATGACAATTCATCAAATCTTTCCAAAACTCTTTTTAGCTTCATCATCTTGGGCTTTAAACAAGATACAAAACATGTTGATTACTAAATTTTTCAAATCTCTCAAAGTTTTTCAAAAGAATTAAAAAAACAGGTTGTTGCAAATATCAAAAATTGTGCGACGGATTTTGGTAGAAGAAAAACTCAGAAGTACACCTTCAAAAGTCCAAAATTGAAGATCTGAGAAGATTGGGAAGGTTGATTACTAATCCTGAAGCTTTTAGAGCAAGTAGGGAGGAATTTTGTCTCTCTTAAAAGTCAACATGGTGGAAGGAGTCATATCTATGTTGGTTCAATTCTATGATCCGGTATACCACTGCTTCATGTTTCTAGATTATCAGCTCACACCAACATTGGAAGAATACTCTTAACTTATTTATTTACCTATCACTGATCAAGACCCATTCTCTGGTTTGGAAGAGATTCCCAAATATCAAACCATTGCAAGAGCTACCTCCTTGGAAGTGTCAGATATCAAAGCTCACATGACCACCAAAGGAGGAATTCAAGGTCTACCAGCTAGGTTTTTGATGGAAAGAGCCCAATGCTTTGTCAATATAGGAAACATGGTTGCTTTAGAGGTTATCTTTGTTCTACTAATCTATGGATTATTCCTATTTCCCAACATTGACATCTTCCTTGATGTCAACGCTATCAAGATATTTTTACTTGGGAATCTAGTCCCAACTTTTCTAAAGATGCCTTACCCTTGTCATGAAGTGTTTCCCCTAAAGGATTCTATCCTCTACTTCATAAACGACACAGAGAAGCTTCAGGTTGCTTTTAATAAAAATTAACTTGAAAAGAATTCTTGGAGGGACAAGTATCAAATTGTCAGCTTATAGTGCACAAAGATTCAAGAACTGCTAAAAGAAAAAGATGCTCTGATTGAGATACTGGAGCAACATGCTGTAGAAAATCAAGAAGGACGAAAAAGTTTATTCTCTCCCTTCACCTGGTAGAGGACCATCGACCCGCCAACAGTTGAAGAAGCCCGATCAAAGAAGCAAAAAAGAAGTCAGTAACAAGCATTTGGACCTTCATCAAGGATTCCTTAGGATTCATATGCCTTGTTTTCCTTCCTGCACTTTGTAAAATAATGTACTTTTCTCTGTAAGATATTGTAATCCTTTGAATTCAATAAAAGGTTTTCGTCATTGTACGATATTTGAAACATAAATGTTAAAAGTTTTTTTTTAAAAAAAAAGGGGAGGGCATTTGAATTTTTTTCACATCATGCATCATTCTAACATTTCACACATTTTTTTCATAAAAAAACTTACACATTTATCGCACTTTAGAGTCAAACTGTCTCATTCATACAATACTCGGACCAATCGTCAAAATAAAAATGAATATATTGAGGAAGAAAATAGAGAACTAAGAGAGGAAGTTAATACTCTGAAAGAAAGTCTAGAAAGACTCAACGTCATGATTGAATCACTGGAAGTAGCTCAGGATCAACCATCTCAAAGAATTGTGATCTCAGAAATTGTGTCCACACCAACATTTAAGGTACCCGTCAGTCTTGCTTTGTACAACATGCCTAAAGGTTTCCCCTAGGGCATGCCTTTCAATTTTGTGCCTGAAGGATATATACCACTGGTCACTGAAGACCCAAAAGCTATGATTGGAATCTCAAGACCTAAGGGTTACAAACATCAGGTAAATGAAGATGCAAGGCTACGACAGAGATTCCTATACCTGAAGGTTACAAACTTCAATTCACAGAAGCGACAAGAGCTGCATAAATAATGATTATACCACAGCCTATGGTACATACTATTCCAGAAGAAAAAATCTTTCATGCCACTCCAAGCAAGGATATAGAAGTATATGAAAGAATGAATGAATTTCAGGAATAGTTCTTGGAAACGCAGAAAGAACTCTGTGCCATTCGCGGACAGGACTTGTTTGGGAAAGATGATGTTGATTTCTGCTTCGTCCCAAATGTTAAAATACCACACAAGTTCAAGGTCCTGACTTTGAAAAGTACAAAGGCAATTCCTGCCCTCAAAGTCACTTTGTGATGTACGCTCGTAATATGTCTACCCAGAAAAAAATCAACAATTACTGATCAACTACTTTCAAGACTTTTAACTGGTGTCACACTCAAATGGTACATGGGGTTAAACCGTACCAAGATCGGTACCTTCAGAGATCTTGGAGCAGCTTTTGTTCAGGAAAGCAAGTACAATTTGGATATGGCACCTGATAGGGATCAACTCAAAGTTATGTCTCAAAAGGATAAAGAAAGTTTCAAAGAATACGCTCAGAGATGCCGTGAAGTTTCCGCCCAGATATGTCCTCCTCTTGAGGAGAAGGAGATGACAAAGATCTTTCTGAAAACTTTGATCTCGTTCTCTTATGACCGAGTGGTCGCAAGTGCGCCTAGTGACTTTGTGAGGGCAAAGCCTCATCTACTAGATATTCGGGTTTCGATGATGTCAAAACTCAGTCGCATGGAAGAAGAGATGTTGGGCGTTATCACCGCAACGTACAAGCATACCATATTTGGCATGTTTCATTTGCTTGCACAATGCATCTCTAGTATTGCACTTTGTAGTATTAGAATATGCGTCATACGAGTTAAAATCCCATTGGTCGCCATAGGTATCATCTAAGTATGTCAAAAACATCAAGATTATGCAATTTCTAAAAATACAGATGTTTGAGTCGACCACACCTTGCTCCGGTCGACTCATAACAAGTGTCTAAATTTTGCAAAACTCTCGGGGTTAGGTATGGTCTACCGGTCGACGCATACTGTTGTCATTTCTATTTTTCAAAAAATTTAGGCTTTGCATTGACGCATAGCCTTGTTCTAGACGATGCATAACAGGTTATTTTACATAGTCGGTTTTGCTTAGGGTAGCTCGGGTCGACTCTTCCCTCTGTATGGGTCGACCGTTTGCTGTTTGCTGCATAATTTTGGTATTTCTATCATTTTTGAAAAGTGGTTTTGTCAGTTATTTTTGGTCTAATATAAATAGAAAGTTGCTCATTTCATTTCATATCAATTGAATCAATTAGAAAA
Source organism: Lathyrus sativus (assembly GCA_963859935.3). Classification (NCBI taxonomy): domain Eukaryota; kingdom Viridiplantae; phylum Streptophyta; class Magnoliopsida; order Fabales; family Fabaceae; genus Lathyrus; species Lathyrus sativus. Next base: position 65,802,086 of record OZ012739.1, on the reverse strand, counting down.
CAAGAAAAGTGAAAGAGGTGCCAATTGAAGTTCTCATCATCTTTATCTTCTACATTTCATACCACAACAATCACACACAATAATCTTTGTTGTGCACTACGGATTGTTTGAAGTGATAACATTCGAAGCCGTTGATTGGGAATCTGGTTCGGGTTGATATTTTGGAAAGTTTTTCTTGAATAAAACCTTTAGGGTTTTTTCCTCCAAGATTCTCTGAGTTTGGGGGTTTTTGGTACGAATCTTCTCAACATATATTTAGCTGAGCGAAGGTGATCGAGGAGCGGTGGGTTTCGTCGATCTAGTAGCGGTAATCGGTGATTTGTGATGGAGAAGTTCGGGTTTGATTGGCGAGTGTTTGAGATCACTCGGGCTGGGGTTTGAAGACGTAAGGTTGTTCAAACAAAGAGTTGTAATCGGAGGTTCATCCACAAGCTATCGAAGGACTTGATTCGACTTGAATCAAGGGACAAGAAGAGAAAGCATCTTCAATAACAAGGGAGTTTGTTTGTGTATTTGCTATTCTATTCTTGTATAAATGATTCTACAACATGTTACATTTATATTATACGAGCTCAATTCTATTGTTAGAATTGAGGGCAGACGTACCCCGAAGCGAGGACGGCGGGGGAACTGCCTCAACAAATCCTTGTGCCTTTTACAGTACGCTTTTACATTTGCTTAATATTTCAGAGGTTTTCGTACAAACAATTATATTGAATTAAGCACTTTTTTGAGTAAGTGCTGAATTAATTTTGACTCTAGTACAATAGTTTATTGTACAAGGAAACTAGACATACTTACTCAAAGCTGAACTCACTTGGAGTGCTCCGCACGCCAAGTGTTTGATAAATTGTCTGAACCAAAATTCTCGTGTGTTGTCCATTTGTTTTGTTGGCATTTTAAGGCATTGGAACTAGTCATACCAAGTAGTGATTTAAATCAAATTGGTAGTGTGACTAGCATGGTGATTCTCATTTCTCATTATCAATTTCCAAAGGCTAGACGCATATCCGGCTTTCTAGTAACGGTTCGTTATAGACGGTAGCGTCGACTCATTTTTCAAAATTTTTAAAACCATTTTATTGGTAGCGTCGACTCATTTTTCAAATAAGGGATCTATTCAACCCCCCTTCTAGATCTGTGCCATCGTCTAAGAAGTGGTATCAGGAGCACCGGTTTACTATGTGCTTCAAGTATAACTTAGTAGAAAATGGCTAACGAACCTAAAGGGGCCTATAATAGAGCTCCTGTTTTTAATGAAGAAAATTGCAGTTACTGGAAAGACTGTATGCGGGTGCACATTAATTCAATTGATCGAAAGGTGTGGAATGTTATTCTTAATGGTCCAATTGAAACAACTATGACCAATGAGAATAACATGGTTGTGCCTAAGCCCGAAGCACAATGGAATGATGATGATGAGAAGAAATATAATTACGATTGGAAAGCCAAAAATATTTTGATCTCATTTGGAGTTGATGAATATTATAGGGTTTCGCATTATTTAACGACAAAAGCTATGTGGGACTCATTGCAAGTTGCCCATGAAGGAACCAATGATGTTAAGCTAGCGAGAATCAATGTGCTAACACAAGAGTTTGATCTCTTTTACATGGAGCAAGGGGAAACCATTGCGGACATGCAAAAGAGATTCATTCATCTTATCAATAGATTGCACTCACTAGGTAGGCCAGTTGCCAATGATGTTGCTACTAACAAAATTTTGAGATGTCTTAACAAGGAATGGAAACTGAAGGTAACCGCCATCAAAGAAGCTAAAGACCTCACAATTTTGGATCTCACAACATTGTTTGGAAAGCTGCAGGAGTACAAACAAGTGCTTCTAAGCCTAGAGCAACATGAAAAGAAGGATAAAATAAAAAATACTGAAAAGAAGTCAATTGTTCTCAAGACTTCTTCCTCAAAGTCTCAATCTAAGGAGCATAGTGATTACACTTCTAGTGACGATGAAAAGGATGACAAGAGTGAGGACATGGGGCTGTTTGTAAAGCGTTACAGCCGCTATGTCAAAATAAACGGCATCCAACACTCCGAGAAAATTCTTGTCAACTTCCGAAAACAATAAAGGTACTCTAGAGAAAATACTTGCGGAATGACCGGACACTACAAACCGGATTGTCCCTTAAACAAAAATGGCAAAGAGATGGAAACAAGTAGATCACAAAAGAAGCAACCTAAGCCAAGGAGAGCATATATATAGCTTAGGAATGCGATAGTGATTCCTCCGAGGATGAAAGTTCAAGTGATGAAGATGAATTCGTAAATCTTTGTCTTTCCGCCCATCAAAAGAACAAAAAGAAACAGGTACGACATGCCAAGTATGAAAATTCCTCTAAAATTTCTCACTTTCAATTACAAACTGCTTTTAATACTTTGCATTGTGAAGCAAAAGAAGCCTTTAAAAGGCTTGCCTCAAATAACCAAATTTTTGCTCACCTAGAGCAAAAGATTCATGAGTCCGAAAAGAAACTTGAGGCACTAAAAGCTTCCATAGTGGAAAGTACAAAAGCAAGTTGTGAGGACCTAAGAAGTAGAGTTGTTAACTTTGGGTGTGATACTTGTTAAATTTGGCAAAATGAAGTTAGAAACTTGAATGCCAAACTTAACAAGGCTCTAGAGCCCGAAATTACTTTTGCCATCGATAAATCTAATTTTAGAAAGAGTATGGTTAATCCATATCAAAAATACATGTATGTTGTAAAAGATCATGATAGCAAAATTAATTCAAAAGTTAACTTTTCTTGTTTATATTGTTGCAAGAAAGGCCACACCATTTCCAAATGCCGTTTTAGGAGATTTTTGGTTCCTAAAGGCATTTATCAATGGTTGCCTAAATGCGACCATTTTTTCACTCACAACTTAGGACCCAATAAACCATTGGGTACCTACTCTTGTTAATTGTTTTTTCATAGGTACAACGTCTTGAGAACACTGAGAGAAGATGGGTTCTCGATAGTGGCTGCTCAAGACACATGACAGGAGACATATCTCTCTTCATCGACTTCGTGGCGAAGAAAAAGGGGTATGTAATCTATGGAGACAACAATCGTGGTGCAATACTTGGAAAAGGTAGTGTTTGTAATCCTTCTTCCACTACTATATCTGATATATTGCTTGTCGAGGGCCTTAAACATAATCTCGTTAGCATTAGCCAATTATGCAACAAAGGATACATTGTATCTTTTTCAAAAGATCGTTGCAAAATTGTGCATAATGATGAAATCAAGAATGTGTTTAATGGTCTAAGAGTAAACAATGTCTATATGCTGGACTTAAATGAAGTATCTTTGAGAAGTGACAAATGTCTCATGAGAATGATTGAGGACTCATGGTTATGGCATAGACGTTTAGCACATGTCAACTTTGACTTGCTTAACAAAGTAGTCTCAAAAGATCTAGTTATAGGTATGCCCAAAATTAAGTTTACCAAGGATCACCTTTGTGATGCTTGCCAAATGGGAAAGCAAACGAGAATCTCTTTTAAATCTAAGAATATTGTTTCAACTACGAGACCTCTCGAGCTTCTCCATATGGATTTATTCGGGCCATCTAGAATTAAAAGCCTAGGTGGTAACTATTACGGTTTTGTAATAGTTGATAACTTTTCTAGATTTTGTTAGACTATCTTCTTGGCTAGCAAGAGCGATACATTCGTAGCCTTTTAAAGATTTGCTAAGCTTTCTCAAAATAAATTAAACACAAATATCGTAGCAATTAAGAGTGACCATGGAGGTGAGTTTGAGAACTATTTGTTTGAGGAATATTGTAGTAAACACAGAATTGATAACAACTTCTCTGCTCCACGTACCCCTCAACAAAACGAGGTTGTGGAGCGCAAAAAACAAATTTTGGAAGAGTTAGGGAGAACCATGATCAATGAAAGTGTGTTACCTAAGTATTTATGGGTTGACGCCATAAGTACGACATATTATATATTGAATAGGGTGATCATCCGCCCTATTCTAAACAAAACACCATATGAGCTTTTAAAAGGGCGCAAGCCAAATGTCTCTCATCTTCATGTCTTCGGTTGCAAGTGTTTTGTGTTGAATAATGGAAAAGAAAGCTTAGGTAAATTTGATTCCAAGGTCGAGGAAGGTATCTTCCTCGGATACTCTCAGTCAAGTAAAGCCTATAGAATTTTTAATAAGAGATTACTTACCGTTGAAGAGTTTGTACACGTAACATTTGATGAATCTTATCCAAGAGATGTCGGAAAAGGTAGTGTTGTTCATGGTGTAGGTGTATGTTCAAAATACATACTCAATAGTTTCGAGTCGGGAATTGATCAACCCGACGAAGTCAAAATTGAGGAGGAGAAAGATGACCGCCATGAAGAAACCGAGGAAGTTCATCCGTCTACAAAAGATGATCTCCCTCCTGCTTGGAAGTCTTCCAAAGACCATCCTATTGACAATATCCTCGGTGATATATCAAAGGGGGTGACGACTCGGTCTAAGATAAGTAATTTTTGTTATCACTTCGCTTTCGTTTCTCAGATGGAACCTAAAAACCCTAAAGAAGCCTTACTCGATGAACATTGGTTCTTATCTATGCAAGAGGAACTTAACCAGTTCAAAAGAAATGACGTTTGGGACCTTGTCCCTCCTCCGCAAGGTCATCGAGAAATTGGCACCCGATGGGTGTTTAGGAACAAATTGGACGAAAACAGGGTAATAACTCGCAACAAGGTGTCGCTACTGCGAAAATTGGCGCTGGCTGAACAGAAGAGTCGCCACCGTGCGTTATTTATCCCAACAGAGGGAAAGGAAACGCTCGAAGTAAACCTAACGCAAAGACGGGAAAGGAATGGTCATCGCAACCAAATCCGGGATTCGGGAGTCGGTTACGCAAGGGGAAGGTATTAGCACCCCTCACGTCCGTCGTACTCGACGGGATCCACGCTTGTTTTCTAGTACGGGTTGTTATTCTATCTACTTTACAGGTCTGGGGTTAAAGGAAAATAAAATGACTCGGCAAAGTATCGCATTTTATGCCTACGTATTCCCGTCTGGAACGAGAAATCAGAGTCGACGTAGTTCGCCTACTTACGGGAAAGGAGGGGAAGGTTGCTCGCTAGGATATCGCATCCTATGCCTACGTACTTTCATACAGCATGAAAGATCAGAGCAAACGTAGTTCGGGCTACGGAAGACACAAGCTTGTCTGAATGTTTTTTATCTCCTTATGAAAGGGTTTTTCTTGAATAAGAGTCCCATCGGACAAAAATGACACTTTGGTGTTTGTTATCAGTCTTTTACGCAAGAACTGTCTTTTATGATGTTTGCAATCTCTGACGCACTAGAGACTATGATTTGAGAGTGACTACGTCGTATGTCACCCTAAGGGTAACACACTAAGCAATCAGATTACTGAAGAGTGACCCTCCAGCAACCTTTCTCAAATAGCTTAAGGCTTGTAGCGTACGACATCGATTATCCTTATTACTGTGTTTTGAATTGTTCTGAGATAGAAGAGAATGAAGTTCTAAAAGACCTAGGGTTTGAAAGGGAATCAAAACTACCCTAATGTTATCATGCATGGATTACAACCTAATGTCTGTCATAATTCCCTCCTGCACAGAGAAAATCAGAGATCCTAGGGGATAAATGGAAAAGAAACAACAAAAATACAGTAAACGGTAAGTATGCATGAGATGCAGCAAAACAAGTAAGGCAAGGGAGTCCCGCTCAACCTCGAATCTAAGAAAGCAACAGGCAAAGTGAATCAACTTCACTTCAAGCCTAAAGGGCAAATCAACAAACAATACAGCAAAGAAAATCACATCCAACACCAGCTCAGACAGCCACACCAACTCATATAGTAAGCAGTTCAAACAGCACCAGCTCTGGCAGCTACAGTTGATAAACAACAAAAGGTTGTCAGTAACATCTCTAGGAAAGATCCCATCCTCTCTTCAATGAGGTTTAAGCTTCAGGCAAGCTCTTATCTCCAATAATCTCCAACTTTAGCAAGCACAACCAGCTTCAATCATCAGCAAAACCCTAGCTCTCAACACATACCCAGCTGTGACAGGTACAAGCTTCATCTTATCCAGTCATCAATGAACTTCCTATCCTCCATAGATCTTCAACTTCAATGCAAACAAACTCACATGAGAGAATCAAGTAATAGAGGGAGTTGGGATGTTAAGAGGCTTAGTGAAAACCCAAGGAAATCACTAAGATCTTAACACAACTAGTGAAAGTTGTCCTCAAGATTCTACCCAACCAAAGTATGCTCTACATCCCTCCTAAGGAGATATGGAACTCTTTTAGGGGACCTTGTATCATAGGATGGAATAGAGGCACAAGAAGCTCTCTATGTTTGACAGAAGAAATCAGTCTATTCTAGAGCTCTCCCTATATCTCCTATCTCCTAAGTCTTCAAAAACCATCTTCAAGTAAAAGAATCCCTAAGATCTAAGCTTCCTTATTTGTCTTCAATCTCCTCAGAGTCTTCAAATACTCTTTAAGCCAAGCACAAGCTTAATCACCCAATGGAAATGCCCAAAACTCAGCAAACAAACAACTTCCTAAGAGGAAACCCACCAATATCAATCCACTTGCAAACATCAAATAAAATGGAAATATTCATCATAAAATCCTAGATTAATTTCTAAGGTACCCTGACTATGTACCCTATACCCCACATAAACCCCAAGGCCTAAATCAAACTAAAAACCCAAGAACTATGTGTTGAAATGCACCTATGTCTAGTTGAAACCCTAATTCTAACACCCTAAAGTTCCTTATTCAAAACTAATTAAAATTAAATCACAAAAATGTGAAATAAATCCAAGGGGAACCTAATACTATAATCTAATCATAGCAAAAGGAATCACATCAATATGTAAAATAAAATGGTCATACTAAATTCAGCAAATAGCATGTATCAAATGAAAATGAAATAAAAGCTATTAAAAGAAAAATGCATGGAATGATATTTTTTATTCTTTTATAATTTCCTTGAGACAATTATGAGAATGGATAAAAAACTCCCATACAAAAATGTTGATTTTCCAATTTATTATGAATTTTTAAAGAAATTAAAATAATGTGTGAAAATATGGGAAAATATGAGAAAATAGGAAATGTGTGTGTCAAATAGTAATGCAGATTAGTTCAAACAGACATCTGGGCCCAAAAGGGGGTATGGCTAGCCAAGCGCCTAAAGCCCAATATCAATCAGAAAACTAAAACGAAAATAAAAAGGAAAAAGAAAAACTCGCGGTGCAGGAAGTAACAAAAACACGTGCATTTCCTGACTGGGCCTGGGAGAGGGGTGTGGATATCATAAAGTTCACTTAAGCCCAGCATCAGCGTTTAATGAAACGCTGCGCTTTGATAACTCTGTAATCCTTCACAAACTGAAAACAAAACGTGTCTGTTGGATCTTGATTCCAGTCAAAGTCTTGCTCTGATCTAAGTGTGCTCAGATCGTCTTCTTCCTTTGAACTCTCATGGAAGGAAAGGCCATGGCTGAGCAGAGTTTAAAGCTTCCTCTTCCTCCCAATCGTATCTCATCAAATCTCCATCAAATACAAAAATTAAAAAAGCCTAACATGCTCCAAATTTCATACTGAGTTCAACCATGGCAATTAAACATATTGAAACTCCACCTAGCTCAAAACACGATTGAATCTCAGAAAATCACTCAAGAACCAAATCTCACCAAACATGAAATTGAGTGGCTCAATCTCTTCCCCACGTTTCACTGAGCATCTCTAGCCAACAAATCATGATTATAACACCAAGAACAACAAGATACAAGCATGAACATAAATTGCATCATTCAACCAATTATCTCTAAACTGATCCTAAAGCTACCAGAAAGTTCCACATGATCATCTACATTGAATCTAACTAATCAAAACCAATGGAAACTATCTAAATCGAGTTGTGGATTGAAGTTTACCTACCTGCAAATTTGAAATGAACAGAGATACAAAATCTTCAAATCAAGCTTTGAGAACTTCAATACACCTTCAATGAATCACAACCTTGCTTCTGTATGCAAAAGAAATGATTGAGGAGGCTTGGATTGTGGAAACCGATTTTGAGTTGCAGGTGATGAAACTCAATTGCAAGAACACGATTCAGCCACCAATTTGCTATGATTTTGATCTGGAATCACTCACTAGTATCAATGGAAGCTATAACAATCAAAATCTTGGATTGAAATGGATGAAATGCTTGTAACCGATTCTGAATTGCACATGGAAATTTCAACTTGCAATCTCACCAATCTCTCCCAATTCTCACCAAATCTTGCTTGGGATCATTTCATATGCATATATAGAGTGTGTTGGAGGACTCTAGAAAGATCTAGACTGATCCAATGAGAAATTCATCATCTCATGTCATGAGATCTCACCTCATGCTATGTACTCATACCAACTCATGATTTTGCTTGCAATTGTACTTATTCTGAGTTTGAAATCCCTCCAAATGAGATATTGGAGGTGTATGGATGGAAAAATGCCTTGTATTTTCCTTGCCAAGTGGTTTTGCAATGGTGCCTTATGATTCAAGTAAGCCTTTTACAAAGCAAGTACTTGAAATAACCCTCAACTCAAAATTGTGGCAGTGTCAATGTTCTCAAAATGATTTTTACAATCAAAATGGTATGTCATATGCCTTGGTTTGGTTGTGTAGATCAAAAACCCTAATTTCCAACTTTGGTTTATTTAAAATATACCTTCATTTTAGGCCATTTTTATGATTTTGGGAAGCAAGCCATTCCAAATTCTCATGACCTCTTATCTAGCCTAAAAACATCATTTTGAACAGATCTCATGTTGAACATTTTTCCATTTGAAGAGTGGAAGATGGAGATTTGGACCTATGTTGAAAAATGACCTGTAATTCAACTTTCCCAAAATACCCCTGGATTGTCAAGACCATAACTTGAGTTCCATAAATCCTCTTGAGGACTTCTAGTACTCAAATTAAAGCTAATATCAAGATATACAACTCTTATGTTGGCCAAGAATCCATTTGAAAATTCCTTGATGGGAAAAAGTTGCTTGGAAGTCAAGTGACTTTCACAGATAAATTTCAGTATCCTCTGGGGACCCATAACTTGCAAGAACCATAACTTGAGTTCTATAAATCTCCTTGAAGACTTCTAGTACTCAAATTAAAGTTACTGATAATCTCTACAAGTTTCATGTTGACCAAGACTACATTTGAAACTTTCATTTTGACTTATCTGGCTTGGAAGTTAGGCCTAAATTAGGGTTTTTTACACTGAAACCCTAATTTAGTAACTCCTCTTCTTCTTGATTTCTCTTGATTTCTCCTTGGCATAACACCACACATGTATACACATATCAAATACTGAATTCCACATCCTCCAAGTAGGCCTTGATACCCTTCAATCACTTAGTTGACCTAGGGTTGACCTAGATGAAACCCTAGTTGACTGCACTTCAACTCTGGCTCTTGTACTTGTATCAATGACTTATCTCATCTTCAAAATGACCCTCTAGGTCTTCCATGATCTTTGTACACATTCCATGGCTCACACACTCATTGATGATCTTCAACATATCCCCCAGATTGGGAGAGAAATCCACTGGTTGACCTTCAAACTTCTCAAAGCTCCAACTCATTTCTTGATTACTTGGATGGTCTTGAGCTTAAATAAAACCCCTTGATGGGCCTCTTTCTGATAAGAATGGCACTTGATCCCCTGTTGGATGACTTGCTATGCTATGCTTATGCAAATGATTAGACTATGTACATGACTTAGTATGCAAATGACAATGCAATTGAAACATAAACCAAGTGAAATAGGTTGAGCAAATTTTAGGGTGCAACAGCTGCCCCTATTCAAGCGACTTGGACCCGACTGGGTGAAGAGCGAACGACCTTCAAACATTCGAGGTACGAGGCGGTTGAATACCAAGAACCCGGAAATTTGCCAACCGCAGAAATAAACTGCACCACTGCTTAGGGAACCCCATCCATCCATTGAACCTGGACGACTTCACTGGGGAAGTACTTCTGTCAATAAACATAACTTAGCCAACGATACAGGAAAAGAGCTATGCCATCACTACGGGCAATACTACCGCCACCACTGCGGGAAATACTCTGGGAAAATAACACCGTCATCACTACGGGTAAACAACACCGCCATTGCTACGGGTAATACTCTGCCATCACTACAGGGAATAACACCGCCATCGCTACGGGTAATAACTCTGCCATCACTACAGGACATAACTCCCCCATCACTACGGGAAATACTCTGTCATCACTACAGGAAAATAACTCCACCATCACTACGGGAAATATTCTGTCATCACTACAGGACATAACTCCGCCATCACTACGGGAAATACTCTGTCATCACTACGGGACATAACTCCGCCATCACTACGGGAAATACTCATGAATACAACTTCTCTGCCTATCTTTGCAGTATCTAACTCCATCAGTCAAATAGGTAACGCATAATGGTTCAATCTTTCGACCTTTAATGCTGACACTGCAATAAATCCGAGAAGGACTTGACTGGGGATTTTCTGAACTCAAACTGCCAGACCCTTACTGCGACATAAGTGGCAACTTTCAAAAATTAATTCACGAAGTCTTTTGACAACGACATAGCAACAATTTTGAAGAAATACTCCGCTGGAGGGGTAAGAGAAACTTAAACACGCAACTCTGTGGGGAATAATAACGAGACGAACATTGTCATCACACGTCTGAGGCTTTTAATATTTGGTAACTGATCTGAGCAAGAGCTCTCTCCACCTGCAAGGGAAACAACACTTGGATACCAAAGGTTAACCAACCTGGCATATGTTTCAAAATGCGCATGTTTGGCAATGGCATAATGCTTCGTATAGCACGGATATGCTACGCGTTTTTTTTTGGGTAGATGCAAATATGACACTATATGCAAATGCAAATGCAGGCTCAAGCTGCTGGGGAAACTTTGACAAGCTTGCTTCAACACAGCTGTTGAGAGCGAATATCACCATTTTGGGGATGAACAGGTATCATAAAGTCCTCCGGTAAAATAAATGCCGGACATATAAACAATTCCGCCGGGGAGAGATTAAACTTTGATATCCACTGGGAGGAAAGACCACCTGCTGGGGAGAGCAACTCCGCTGGGGAAGAATCGACTCTCTTGGGGAAAGTAAACTGACTGAGCAAGAAATGACTCAGCTGGGGAACGAGGGAAACCTTCTGGAGGAAACGATGCTGTCCGGGCACAGCTTACCAACTCGGAGTTACCACTCCACTGGGGATAATCATCCCGACGAAGGCATGACAACCTGCGGGAAGAAAACCATCTTTTATAGGAATAACCCTTCTGAACCAATTATGACTTGGCTAAACTCTGCGGGATTCCTCCAAGCTGGGGATTGATCGTTCACATACTCGACTCTCTAGGGAGTGCAACCTCCGCCGGGGATACTGATTTTGACTGGCTGGGGATATTCCGTGGGGGGTAAGCTGCGACTAGCTGGGGAGAGTGATCCCTCTTTGGTAAGGGATAACATCATCTCAACTCTCTGGGGATAAGATGCGACCAACCTAGGAATGACATCAACTGAAATCAGGCTCTTCATCAAAAGATTTTGGCTGGGGAAACACGAGTTCCATCCACCTTCTCGGAAATTTGCCCCAGAAAGACCAACATGCCTCAGTTTGAACACTTCGTCTTGAAAAGAAAAGCTATCCATGGTGCTACCTCACAATACCTTGCCCCCGAACCGACACCAATTTCCTGATAAAGACTCTTTGATTTCTGTGCCCTGACGGTTAGATATGAATTGCTTCTGCACGTCAAACCCAAAAGGATGTCCCAACAAAACCTTTGGTTCTTAGGGCGATCTGCCCCGGTCTTGCAATAACCTTTTGCCCCTGATCAGTCGATTCGTGAAGCAACGCCCCCTAGCTGTGAGAGATCTGCCAAATCTCGACCTAATTGGCCCCCAGATTAACTAATTCTTGGGTGGCTGACTCCCACTGGGGATTAACGGATATATCCTGCCCCGGCTCACGAAACATTCAGACATTCTGCATTCTATCCTGATCAGACTTCCCACTGTAGGAAACTTTCCTGCTGCATGCGCTTACTCGCAAGTAAAACTAGTTGTCCTGCATAAAGGATATATTAAATTCAATGCATATGACAATTTTGAAAATCCAGTTCGATTTGTTAGAAAATTTTTCTGACCTACAACGAAACAATCATTAACATATCCACATTAATACAATGCTTCAAGAGGAATCCTTTTAGGAGTCAGTTTCGATGCGATCTTTACCTAAGTATGCTCTCGAACTAAACTTGTTTCAATTAGGACTTTTTCGGGTTATAACGTGGTCAGGTTCACAGTTAACAAGGAAAGATACAGGCTCAAAGTTTATTTCAACCCGCCCATTCTCCGTGATGTTCTCCAATCCTATGTTCAGCTAATTTGACTTCAGCGTTCACCAATTAAAGGTGGAGTGATAGTTCAAGAAATCATTCTTTTTCGAAGTGACATTCACTCTCATTTCGTCTTTGTTTGGGCACCGGTAGCCATACAATTTCGTTCTTTTCCAAGGATTTTCTTTCCTGATCCTTTTTCGCTTTTCATTTCTTCGCTTTTTCGTTTTCCCCTAACTTTTGCCTGGACTAACTCTTTAGAATTTCTTCGTTTTTTTTTAGTCCAGCGGGGTACCCTAATTTTTGCCTAAGTCGCTTGCTTTCAAGATTCGACTTAGCGGGCTTTTTCTTTTCAAGTTTTCTTTTTCTTTTTTTTGAACAAATCGTATGGTCTCGGCTCGTATGACTTGTTAAAGAGATTGTGATTGTTTCACTCCTAATCGGCCCGGTTTAACCATCATGGTTTTTTAGGTACGACCTATAACGACTTGATTGACCCTCGAACGGACACTCGTTTTGTTATTTGAACGCTTGGTCAAATTAACTGACACCTACCCTACCCCGGGTTAAGATTGAGGGTTTTTCATTTTCAGAAAGAAACTCCTACTACTAGGCTCAAAGGGGTTAACAAGGGATTATCTTCCTTATATCTCCGGTGTTTATGGATTGAAACAATGCTTGTACATCATCAACAGGTTTTGATCCAAAAGCATACAATCGGAAGCTTATTCGTCATCTGTTTTTGTCATCCTCCCCGGATTCCACTTAACAAGCGTTTGAAATAAATGAAAACACAAAGAGTGAACACGACTGGATTAATTCAAAACATGCGTATTTATTTCATTTATCAATATCAGTTGAAAAAACAACAAGTTTTACAAACGAAATTTTCAATTATACAGAAAGGCAACTACAAATGCAAAGACATGAACAAGATAACATGAAAAATGCCGGTGTCTCAGAACCGGACTTCTTGCATCCTGACTTATTGGCGAGTCAACCATCTTCAGAAACAATTGTTAGAGGTAGCCTGCTGCTGTCTTGACCTGTTTTCCACGGCCCGACCAAACTTAGAAACCTCTTTAATCAGTCCGACTTTCGCTTGTCCGTGGCCCTACACCACATTGGGGACCCTATCAGAGAAGTTGATAGCTTTGCTGTCAATCAAATCTTGGACCTTATGCTTGAAAGCGTGGCAACTCTCAGTATCATGTTCGGGTGCCCCAGAATGAAACTCACAATGCTTACTGGCGTCGAAACCAGATGGAGGTGCGCCCGTTGGCGGGGCCATCATTCTCTTTTCAACAAGGTTCATCCCTAACAAGGTCTGAAGGAGTTCAGCCTACATTGATGGGGGTGCCTCAAATACTCTCTTTGACTTCCCCTCCTGAATTCTTCGCTGAGCCGGATGCTGGCGCTTCATGCGCTGCTGGTTTTGATCAACCCGTTCCTTAGACTCATGCACTGTCATCCCCAAATTCAGCCCAGGCATTGGCAACTATTGTGGACCTGGAGATTCAGTTTCCAATGATTCCAGGATATGCCTCGATTCTTTTGCAACTTCCGGTAGGGAAATAGGAATATCGGTCTCTAAGACCTTTATACTGCCCGACACAAATTCAAATGCCTTCTCATCCAGCAAATCTTGAATCTTCTGCTTGAACGACTTGCAGTTCGTGATGTTATGCCCCGGTGCACCGGAGTGGAAGAAACAATGGGCGTTCACATCATAGTCTGGTGGTGGTTGCCCAGTCAATGGAGCCAAAGTGCGGGGTTTAATCAGTTGAAGTTGGAACAAGAGTTGCACCAACTGATCATAATCCACCGGAATCTCATCAAATACCCTGCCAGAGAGCTTCATCCTTTTATCATACCCCCTTGAGTTATCCTGAGAAATCAGTCGCGACTGTCGACGAGGAGAATCCCGAGCTTCGAATTGTGTAGAGGGTCTCTTAGGCCTATCATGCCTGGGCCCTGGTTCATCCGACCCCTGTGGGGCATGTAAACCGACCACAGCTTCGGACATTTTCTCACCTTCTCTTCTGAGTACATTCCTCAGTATTTCAGCCATCAATCCTACCTGAGCCTTCAATCGGTAATTCTCCTCTTCGAGCGTCTCTTGATTCGAGCGCAACGCGTGCATGTCCTTCATGAATTGCCCCAGTTGGCCTCGAACTTCAATTAACTCAGCTTAAACATGCTCCATGTCTATCTCTGCAAGTCGGCGTCCAAAACCCTGGAGGAAACCCTGATGGTCATGAGCAGTACTATCATTAGCCCGTGCAATCAGAGGTTGTACAATAGCCTGCAGCTGCTCCTGGCCCTTGGCCATGGTTTCCATTACTTGTATGAATTGCGTCATGTTGTCGCGCATCTCCTGCATCTCATTCTGAACTTTATCCATTATCTTCTTGCAGTTATTTCTGGTTGAATAGCGGTGGACTCTCTGGTCGCCAATCCTGAAAAACCTGAGATGCAGGAAATAAGATACATATTCAAAAATACCGGTCATGCAATATGAGGATGCAGATGCAATTATGTAAATATGCTACAGGTTATATCCCCCCCCCCCCCCCCCCCGACTTTAGTCTCGGAGAGAAGGCCATCACGACAATGGAGTCCCTATCAAGCAATCAAGGAATCAGAAAATCCTCATATATAAGAAAATGCCAAGAGGCTGAGTACAAGAGTATAGCTGGATACAATGGACTAGACCTCGGCCAACAAGCCTGGCGATGGTCCAAATACAAGTACAAATAACAACGGTAAGGCAAAGATAAATCAGGACACATGGCGTGCTCTGACGTCCTCCAATATCCTCATCGTCTCCGAGTGCCCCAGTCGGGAGATCAGCTCCTGAATCAGTAGAGCATGCCGCTCGGTAGTGGATCTCAGCTTTTTGGCATCATCCTGGTAGGCTCCTTTGCTAGAACTCTTGTCAAATCTGTACCTCTTGGAACCGGCCTTTTCTTCATAACCTCTCGGCTTCTCGTCAATGTCACTTATTCTGAGCTCCGCAGCGCTCCTAAGTGATGTCGCTTAAACAATCTTTGCGTCTTGGGCTCTAATCTGTGCCTCTAGCGCGGCGATCTGCAGCTTCAGTTCGTCTTCCCGCTCTTTTCGCTTGGTAAGCGTGGCATTCCACAAAGCTTCCCACTTGCTGATACGGGCATAAGCTTTGCTTAGAAGTTCCTTCTTGGAAGTAAGCACCTTGCTGACGCCGTTTAAGGCTATTCCCACTTTTCCTTTCTTGTTGGTTGCTTCTGTCAGCTCTGATCCCAACCTGTTAATCAACTCAATCTGTTCCTTCATAGTAAAGGTGGCTTCTTTCTTCTCACGACATAACTGGAAGATCTCCTTCTCTAACTCCTCATTGGCTTTCTTCAGTTCCTCATTTTCAGCCAACAACTTGTTATATTTCTCCCTTTCTTCTGAAGGAGGTACCTTAATCAAGGGGAGATACAGAGGTTCCACAGCAGGATAAGGCATCAAAGAAGTACTGGCTCTCTCGCGGACCCATGCCAAATAGTGATCATAAGCTCTGTTGTTGCTCTTACCGAGCAAAGCCTTCCCCCTCCTATGGATGTTAGTCCATGCATGTCTCAATCTGATCAAAACAGCCGTGTCCAATAAGCCTGTGAGATACAGAGATTCATGTATCTCCTTCTCAATGGGAGTGTCCCTCAAAGCATAACGGAACTGTCGTACCAGCAATGAAGGATTATAGTTAATACAGCCTTTCTGTCCAATCAGGGGGACATTCGGAAAGCCACTGCAACTATATATAACGTCAGTACCCAGCATACTTCGATCAAACCAGATGATATTCTCCGCAGACAACCCCATCAACCGGGAAGACCAATCCACAGTATCAACAGCATCCACAAAAGGTCCTTTCTTCGAAAGGTGCCCCTGGAACCACCTGTACAAGAGAGGCAGACAACAGGAAACATTCTTGCCACGACGTTTCTCATTCTTGTAGTGAATGGAATGATAAACATCGCCCAAGAGAGTAGGAACTGGATTCTTCAAGGCAAGAATCAGGAAGGCACCTGAGTCGACGAAGTCTGGCACATTAGGAAACAGGACAATCCCATAAATGCAGACAGCTAGAATAGCACTGAAGGCAACCCAACATCCACTCTTTGCGCACTGTGTAGCCTTCTCAACCAGGACAGACAGGTGAAAACCATAAGCTCCATTCAGCTTAACCAAGCCTCCCGGAAACTCAGAAGCGTCCAAGCTGACAATCTCAGCAAGTGCAGATAACTCAGGCTCAGCATCAACATGTACAAAGGGCATCTGGTCCAACACAGGAACTCCCAACATCGCAGAATACCCCTCCAAAGTGGGTGCCAGAATATAGTCAGGAAATAAGAAACATCTCAGCTGCGGCTCATAAAACTGCAACAAAGTATATACCCTAGTCGTCTCGAATGCTGAAGGTCTGTATAATGTAACACCCCCTTCTATACCCCAAATAAATGCATAAAGAACAGTTAAGCATATACAAATTTATCAGAGTAATAGTTTTTAGAATAAGGTATAAAGGAAGAATGTCACAACTTTACCAATAAAACACTTGCTCCATAAAATATGTAACATTTTCAATTTAAGCGGAAGATAAAATCATTTGATCATTTTCAAAATATTAATTCACGTACACATAAGCTATCCAAATTAATATATCATATCAGTTAGATTTACAAAACCACATAAGCTGATACATCGCAATGTATCACAAAAGAATGACTATACTAGTCTAACTACCCGGTGTTACATATCAGAGCAGCAGACTCAAAAGAATGAAGACTAATCTTCACAAAAGGACTCCAGCATCCTAATCTGCAATGCCTCATAGAGCATTATAAAACAGCAGAAGGGTGAGAAATATTACCATAATAATCAAAGCATAAGATTATATATATATAGGTAATCATATAACACATATTCACATTTCTCACCACACTTCATCCTCATAATCATAATTTATCTCGTGTTCACATATATCAACATTATGAACATTCACAAGCACATCCCTTCATGCTCAGTTCCACAATCATTCACAAGCACATTTATACAACAACAATATTATGTAATGTGACTCAACATATTCCATGCAACTCAATGCTATGTGGTACCGACTCTCGTTATCTTTTTTCGGTTTTCACTCTAAACCGAGTCCACCCTTCTAGACCGATAACTCGTTATCATTTTTCGGTTTTTACTTTAAACCGGGTCCACCCTTCTAGACCGATAACAACCAAGCCCGTCCCCTAGGCTTCAAACCCACCCTTCTAGGTTTGGGACAAGCCACTAGTTTCCACGAAACTAACAGACATTGCCTCTTGACTGAATGATGCATGTACAATCAACCAATCACAATAAATGCACTTAAGACCGTTCCCGCGTCTTAATCCCATGCATTCGAATAATTCACCCCTTTGAGAATTTCATCATGATTGCACATACAACATATATCAAACATTTATCAATGTATTCATTTCACACATCATCATATTCAACAACAATGCACACATATCACATATGTTCCCATGCATTCACACAACAATCGCATACATATATGCACTCACAATTCATTAGACGATACACATACATTCCTCATTGTATTCCCATGTATCTCTAATTATCACAACAATCAAGGTATTCACATCGCAATACCAATCATACAATTATAAGTTATGCACACATATTCAAAATGTTCTCATGCATACTCATTACATAATTGTATACACATCGAGCATTCGCAAATTCATTAAATAATACACACATAATCACTTATTATGTTCACATGTGTTTATACTTGATGCAATTAACCTTTGAATCATAATTCTAGGATTCACGCCCGTAGGCTACCCACAACACACATTATCACAATAGATCGTATCTATATTCATATCATAAGGTATTCACCTATGTGAAACAACCAAACCATCTCCACATGATCAACACAGCAAAAGAAAAATGCTGTCAAACTCGCCCACATTCGCCTGGCGAGACCCCGCAGCGAACCTTCGCCTGGCCTTCGCCTGGCGAACTCTCTCAGCGAACACTCGCTAGGCTTCGCCTGGCGAAACTTCCCAGCGAGCCCAAGTCAGTAGCTACTGACTTCATTCGCCATCATTCGCCAGCACCTTCGCTGGGTGAACATTCGCTATCCAACTTCGCCTGGCGAACTCACCAGCAAAGTCCACTGGGACTTAACTTATAATTATTCGCCAGCATTCGCTAGGCTTCGCCTGGCGAAGCTTCGCCTTTGCTCGCTTGGCGAGAGCCAGCGAACCTGCGCAGAACAGAACCCTATTCTGTTCCTCCTTCACCAATCCATCATCAACCCTCTCTTACACATCCAAATCAGTATAAACAGCATCAATACATGTTACCCGTCCATTCTACGACATTATTACTCAGTTTCAACCGATTAAATCATCAATCTACCGATTAATCCAACATTTGCCCTAATTGGAAAGTGATGAAAACTCTACCAAAACCCTAACCCAACATACATAACATCATGCAATGATCAAATAGAAACATTTCTCACCCTTACCTCGATTAATCGGAGCTTTGATGTTGGTTCTTGATGATTTCCACTTTTCCTCTTCTTCTCCTCTCTTTCTCTTCTTTCTTCTTCTTTCCTCTTTCTTTCCAAATGTTTTTCTATCTTTCTTTTCCTTTCTTTTTCTCTTATATATTTCCTTCATTTTCCTTCCTCTCCAATTCCTTCTTAATTTTCTATCCATACCAATTAATAAAATTAATTCCAACATTAATAAAAATCCCACTAAATCAATTAATTACTACAATTAATTATTTAATGAAATTTTGGGCTGTTACAACTCTCCCCCACTTTAGGAGTTTTCGTCCTCGAAAATGTTACCTGATTCAAACAGCTCTGGATAAGACTCTTTCATCCGACTCTCAAGCTCCCAAGTAACATTTCCACCAGCCGGTCCTCCCCAAGCGACCTTCACTAAAGCAATCTCTTTACCTCGAAGCTGCTTCAATTTCCGATCCTCTATCCGCATAGGGGATGTCTCAACAGTCAGGTTATCTCTCACCTGCACATCATCTATTTGGACTACATGAGACGGATCCGCAATGTATTTCCTCAACTGAGATACATGGAATACGTCGTGAAGATTAGCAAGCGACGGTGGTAAAGCCACACGATAGGCCACTTCTCCTATCCTTTGCAAAATCTGATAAGGACCAATGAAACGCGGCGACAACTTGCGCGACTTCAGTGCCCTACCAACACCTGTCATCGGAGTAACTCGAAGAAACACATGATCTCCCTCTTGAAATTCAAGTGCCTTCCTCCTCTTGTCATAATAACTCTTCTGACGACTCTGAGTAATTCTCATCTTCTCTTGAATCATCTTGATCTTATCAGTAGTCTGTTGAACTAACTCGGGTCCAACAACCGAACTCTCTCCGGACTCAAACCAACACAATGGTGTCCTACACCGCCTACCATACAACGCCTCAAATGGTGTCATACCAATACTCGAATGGAAACTGTTGTTGTAGGTAAACTCAATCAAAGGCAAGTAGCTATCCCAAGCTCCTCCTTTTTCCAATACACAAGCTCTCAAAAGATCTTCAAGCGACTGAATCGTCCTCTCCGTCTGACCATCAGTCTGAGGATGATACGCTGAACTCAAACGCAACTTAGTACCCAAAACACTCTGTAGGCTCTCCCAAAATCTTGAAGTAAACCGCGGATCTCTATCCGAAACAATACTTAACGGAATACCATGCAGACACACAATCCTCTCAATATACAACTTAGCCAACTTCTCCAAAGGGTAATCCATACGCATAGGGATAAAGTGAGCAGATTTAGTCAACCTATCCACGATAACCCAAATAGCCTCAAAATTACTCGGCGTCCTCGGCAAACCCGATACAAAATCCATGGAGATACTATCCCATTTCCACTCAGGAATAAACAACGGCTTCATCAAACCCGATGGCTTCTGATGCTCAATCTTTGACTTCTAGCAAGTCAAACAAGAATATACAAATTCCGCGATATCCTTCTTCATACTAGGCCACCAAAATACTTTCCTCAAATTCTGATACATCTTAGTAGCACCCGGATGAATACTCAATCCGCTACGATGTCCTTCCTCAAGGATGCTCTTCTTAAGCTCAACCATGTTCGGAACACAAACTCGATCCCGACATCTCATAATACCATTCTCATCAATCCGAAAATCACCACCTTGGCCTCGGTTGATTAAAGTCAACCGATCAACTAAGCTCAAATCTGATTTTTGTCCTTCTCGAATTTCGTCCAAAATACCACTCGTAAGCTTTAACATACCCAACTTAAATCCAAAAGAAGTTCTCTCACATACCAAACTCAAATCCCGAAATTGCTCAATCAATTCCAACTCTTTCACCATCAATGCCGACATATGCAATGATTTCTGACTCAATGCATCCGCTACTACATTCGCTTTACCCGGATGGTAATTCAAGCCAAAATCATAATCCTTCAAAAGTTCAAGCCATCTTCTTTGTCTCGCATTCAATTCCTTTTGATCAAAAAGATATCTCAAACTCTTGTGGTCACTAAACACTTCAAATCTTGCGCCAAATAAATAATGCCTCCAGAGTTTCAACACGAACACAACGGCGGCCAACTCTAAGTCATGCGTCGGATAATTCTTCTCATGCACTTTGAGTTGCCTCGAAGCATAAGCTACAACTTGGTTATTCTGAATCAACACACCTCCTAAACCCATCAAAGAAGCATCACAATACACAACGAATGGTTCTTCTGGATTTGGCAGAATCAAAATAGGAGCTGTCGTCAACCTTCGCTTAAGTTCTTGAAAACTCGCTTCACACTTGGCGTCCCAAACAAAGGCTTGACCTTTCCTAGTCAACTGTGTCAACGGCAACGATAACTTAGCAAATCCTTCAATAAACTTCCGATAATAACCGGCTAAACCAAGAAAACTTCTGATCTCAAAAACTGACTTCGGAGTCTCCCATTGCGACACCGCTTCAACCTTCGACAGATCGACTGCAATACCACTACTAGAAATCACATGACCAAGGAAACTAACTTCCTTCAACCAAAATTCACACTTAGAAAGCTTCGCGAACAACTGCTTCTCCCTCAGCACAGATAACACAATCTTCAGATGCTCGGCATGCTCTCCTTCGCTCTTCGAATAAACCAAGATATCGTCAATAAACACCACCACAAACTTATCCAAATACGGATGGAAAATCCTATTCATGTACTCCATAAATACACCTGGTGCATTAGTCACACCAAATGGCATCACGGAATACTCATAGTGTCCATACCTCGTCCGAAAGGTCGTCTTCTGAATATCCTCAGCTTTCACACGGATCTGATGATACCCAGATCTCAAATCAATCTTGTTGAACACGCTTTGCACCAACCAACTGATCCATCAGATCATCAATCCTTGGAAGTGGATACTTATTCTTAATAGTCACCTTGTTCAACTGTCTGTAATCCACACAGAGCCTCATAGAACCCTCTTTCTTCTTAACCAACAACACCGGTGCACCCCACGGCGACACACTCGGGAGAATAAACCTCTTCTCGAGCAAATACTCAAGTTGACTCTTCAACTCTTTCAATTCTGATGCCGACATACGATAAGGAGCCATCGATATCGGACTAGTTCCAGGAATCAAATCTATCGAAAACTCCACTTCTCGCTCCGGCGGTAAATCCTTTATCTCTTCAGGGAATACTTCCGGAAAATCTCTAACAATGGGAAAAGCATCAATCTCTTCACTTCCACTAGTCCTCAAAGTTTCCATAAGCATAAATACCTTAGCTCCATCTTGCACCGATTCCTTCACTTGTTTCCTCGTCATAAACAATTCCCTTTCAACATCCGAGTCGGGAAAAATAACCGTTTTGTCAAAACAGTTAATATAAACACGATTGAATTTTAACCAATTCATTCCAAGAATGACATCCAGTTGATCTAAATGAAGACACACTAAATCAATTCCAAAATCTCTACCGAAAATACTCAACGGGCAATTCAAGCAAACATACGGTGTAGTTACCGAACCCATAGCAGGAGTATCAATAACCATACCGCCACCAATCACAGACAACTCAAGATTCAACCTTCTAACACAATCCAAAGAAATAAAAGAATGCGTAGCTCCGGTATCAATTATAGCGATCAAAGGTATACCATTAATGAAGCACGTACCTCGGATCAATCGATCGTCGCTAGCAGTCTCAGATCCAGATAGAGCGAACACTTTCCCGCTCCCTTGTTCTTCTTCGGCTTATCACATTTGGTATTGATGTGCCCTCGCTCACCACAGTTATAGCAAGTAACACCCGCACCGCTTCTGCACTCAAGAGCCTTGTGGCCTGGCTTGCCACACTTAAAACACGTCTTCTCAACACTTTTGCATTCTGGAGCACGATGTCCCTCTTCACCGCACCTATAACATCTCACCGGAGTCGAAACTCCCCCACTTGGTTTCTTACCGAAACCAACCCTTTGTTTCCCTTTATCAGCAGGAGTTACGTAAGGTTTTCCTCTGAATTGACCTTTTCCTTTCTTATCACTTAGGCTCTTGTAGTGGCTAGACCTAGCCCTATTGTCTTCGTCATAAATTCTGCTCTTGTTAACCAACTCAGAAAGCCGTCTGATTTCCTGGTACCCAATAGCTTGTCTAATCTCGGGTCTCAAACCGTTCACAAACTTGAGGCACTTAGACCTCTCAGCATTGCCAGTATTGTAGTGAGGACAAAATTTGATCAACTCCTCAAATTTCGCCGCATACTCAGCAACCGTCGAATTACCTTGCTTCAACTCAAGAAATTCGATCTCTTTCTTCCCCCGCACATCCTCTGGAAAATACTTCTCCAAAAAGGTTTCTCTAAACAAATCCCACATAATCACAATATCATCTTCCTCAAATCTTTGGCGAGTATTACCCCACCAATCTTCAGCTTCTTCTTCGAGCATATGAGTCCCAAACTGCACCTTCAGTGCATCCGAGCAATTCATAACTCGAAAAATCTTTTCCACAGCTTTCAACCAAATTTGTGCCTTGTCCGGTTCATGAGTTCCCTTGAAGACCGGAGGGTTATTCTTTTGGAATTTCCCCAAAGCACGGAATCCATCATCAGCATGATTCCTCACATTCACATTGGCCGGAGGATTCTGCCCAATTGCCCCCGCCAATCTCGTCAATGCCTCCGCAATCGCTTCGTCGTTCCTTCCTGCAACCATCTTACTAATTCCAGCAACAGAACCACGTAAGAACAACCAATATTGATAATGCAACACACGCATATCAATAACACACAGGAAAAACACTCTAACAACTTGGCCGGACGGACCGACCTGCTCTGATACCACTATTGAAACACCCCCTTCTATACCCCAAATAAATGCATAAAGAACAGTTAAGCATATACAAATTTATCAGAGTAATAGTTTTTAGAATAAGGTATAAAGGAAGAATGTCACAACTTTACCAATAAAACACTTGCTCCATAAAATATGTAACATTTTCAATTTAAGCGGAAGATAAAATCATTTGATCATTTTCAAAATATTAATTCACGTACACATAAGCTATCCAAATTAATATATCATATCAGTTAGATTTACAAAACCACATAAGCTGATACATCGCAATGTATCACAAAAGAATGACTATACTAGTCTAACTACCCGGTGTTACATATCAGAGCAGCAGACTCAAAAGAATGAAGACTAATCTTCACAAAAGGACTCCAGCATCCTAATCTGCAATGCCTCATAGAGCATTATAAAACAGCAGAAGGGTGAGAAATATTACCATAATAATTAAAGCATAAGATTATATATATATAGGTAATCATATAACACATATTCACATTTCTCACCACACTTCATCCTCATAATCATAATTTATCTCGTGTTCACATATATCAACATTATGAACATTCACAAGCACATCCCTTCATGCTCAGTTCCACAATCATTCACAAGCACATTTATACAACAACAATATTATGCAATGTGACTCAACATATTCCATGCAACCCAATGCTATGCGGTACCGACTCTCGTTATCTTTTTTCGGTTTTCACTCTAAACCGGGTCCACCCTTCTAGACCGATAACTCGTTATCATTTTTCGGTTTTTACTTTAAACCGGGTCCACCCTTCTAGACCGATAACAACCAAGCCCGTCCCCTAGGCTTCAAACCCACCCTTCTAGGTTTGGGACAAGCCACTAGTTTCCACGAAACTAACAGACATTGCTTCTTGACTGAATGATGCATGTACAATCAACCAATCACAATAAATGCACTTAAGACCGTTCCCGCGTCTTAATCCCATGCATTAGAATAATTCACCCCTTTGAGAATTTAATCATGATTGCACATACAACATATATCAAACATTTATCAATGTATTCATTTCACACATCATCATATTCAACAACAATGCACACATATCACATATGTTCCCATGCATTCACACAACAATCGCATACATATATGCACTCACAATTCATTAGACGATACACATACATTCCTCATTGTATTCCCATGTATCTCTAATTATCACAACAATCAAGGTATTCACATCGCAATACCAATCATACAATTATAAGTTATGCACACATATTCAAAATGTTCTCATGCATACTCATTACATAATTGTATACACATCGAGCATTCGCAAATTCATTAAATAATACACACATAATCACTTATTATGTTCACATGTGTTTATACTTGATGCAATTAACCTTTGAATCATAATTCTAGGATTCACGCCCGTAGGCTACCCACTGTTGCACCCTAAAATTTGCTCAACCTATTTCACTTGGTTTATGTTTCAATATCATTAGCATTTGCATATAGAGTCATGTACATAGTCTAATCATCTGCATAGCATAAGCATAGTAAGTCATCCAGCAGGGGACCAATCATTACTCTCATCTATATGAGCCTATCAAGAGGTTATTATCCAAATTCAATCTCATTCAAGTCATCAGAAAGAATTTGAAAGCTGGGAAGTCAATAGATCAAGCAAATGCATCCATCTCCTATCTGAGGGTATCTGAGGATCATCAAGGAAAGTGTGAGCTGTGGGCTGAGCATGGGGAGTATCTAGACATCTTGGAGGACTTAGAAAGTCGTTTGGATAAGGAGACAAGTCATTGGTATGGTCACAAGAATTGCAGTTGAAGACAGTCAACTAGGGTTTCATCTGGGTCAACCCTGGGTCAACTCTAGGTCAATTGATTGATTGAAAGGCATTAAGGTCTATTGAAGAGATGTGGGGTTCATCATTTGACATGAAGAATAAGGATATGATGATATGCTAAGAAGAAATCAAGAGAAATCAAGGAGAAGAGGAGTTTCTAAATTAGGGTTTCTATGTAAAATCCCCTAATTTAGGTCAAATTTCCAAGCAAGATGAGTCAAAATGCAAGCATCAAATGGATCCTTGGCCAACATGGAACTTGTAGAGGATCTCAAGACCTTTAATTTTAGTGGTGGAAGACATCAAGGAGATTTATAGAACTCAAGTTATGGTCCTTGCAAGTTACAGGTCATCTGAGGTATCTGAAATTTTGTCTGTGAAAGTGACTTGACTTCCAAGCAATTTTTACCCCTCAAGGAGATTTCAAATGAATTTCTGGTAAACATAATATTTGTTCCTAATTGTCTTAGCTTTCTAGAATGGTATGGTATGCCTTCATATGATTTGTGGAACTCTACTTATGGTCTTGGCAAGCAAAGGGTATTTTGGTCATTTGAGAATTACAGGTCATTTCAAGCCTATGCCCAAAACTCATACAAGGATGCTTCAAATGGAAAACTTTACAACATCAAACTTGTTCCAAATGACATTTTGAGTCTAGGAAAGTGACCATGAGAGATGGGAAAGATTCATAGCACAAGGTTTCAAAATTGTTGGATTTAATGAATAAAAATAACCTAAAAAATGAGTTTTTTCATATTTTGGCCAAATGGGGCAAAATTATAGGTCATTTTGAATGGAAAAATAATTTTGAGAACATTGGCTAAAGTGGAATTTTGAGGTTAGTTCACATTTTGGGAGTTATTCAAGGTTACTTATCATGGAAGAAACATAATCCAAATCTAAGGGAAATTGTGCATGGGAAGCTTCTCCAAGCTTCTAGGAGTTTCTAATCTCACCCATATATTGATATGAGTAACTCCATGCCATGGTTGGTGATCACATTTACTCGAAACCACAAGTTTCACACACTTTCTCCAATTTGCAAAAGCATCTCAAACTCTCTCAAATCTCCATCAATTCCCACATTTCTTGATTTGATCATCATCTAGATCATTCATAGATCAGAATTCCATCAAAGATTTGGTTGAATTGAGCAAGAATCGTGCTATCCATCTTCATCATCCAAGTTGCAAGAAGGTTTCAAGTACAAGATTCAAGGAGTTTGCACAAGATCCATTGCATACAGAACTCATAATCAAGCTCACTGATCAGTTTCCCATCATTTCAAGCATTGGATCAAGAGGATTCCATAGCTGTTTTCATCATCACACCAGGTTGGTAATGTCATTCGAATTGATTGATTTAGTGAGAATTATAGGGAATTGGTAGTATAGATTGGTTAGGATAAGTAAGATGATTGATTTTGGTAAGTTTGGATAAGTTTCATGGATGTTTATCATGGTGCACTAATTCTGTTAGGGATCATAACATCAAGAATAATGAGAAATAATCTTAGGTTAATGGCTCAGATTGATCAGCATAGTATGTAGAGTATGTTAGGACAAGAATTATGGAGAATTGAGAAGTTTGATCACAGGTGTTAATGGTGGTTTACAACTGTTATTCTCTTCGAGTTGGCCTATTGAGTGAGTGTTAGGAGGAGTTATGGTTATGGTTGTGTAGAGGAGAAAGAATAGAGCAACTTTGCTCTTTGTATCGAAGGAATCCATGGAGGGACGAAGGAGAACAGAGCACTTGAAGATGCAAGCATGGTTAGGGTTTTCATGGTTTAGGGTTTGCTGGAGGTTGAAGATAACCCCTGGACCACACGATCTTGAGATTGACCTTGACTTGGCTCTTCATCCAACGGCCGTGGTTTAAAAGGAAAACGGAGGGAGAATTTAAACTATGAAACGCCCCGTTTCATTAAGTCTTTCTGACTGGGCTCAAATGTTGCTTGCTAATAACACCCCCTCAAACCAAGCCCAATCCCAATTCAACTGGAAACCTTGCTATTGGCACCGTTCAGAGTTTTTATTTTTTTATTATGTTTTCTGTTTGCATTGGGCCCAGACGCGCTTGCTATGCGCGCCCCCCAGTCTGGGCCCATCTCTTAATTTCAACTGATTTTCACTACTTTCTGCACCCCTTTCCATTTAATTCATTTCATTTTATTTCAAAAAATATTAATTCTTTAAAAAATCATAATAAATAAAAAAATGCATATTTTCCATTGGTTCTTTTTGCATTATTTTCTTAATTTGGTCAAGAAAATTATCATCCAAAAAAATTAATAATTCATTTCATTTTCTTATTTTTGGCATATTTTCCTTTTAATTAGGTGTAAATAATATTTTGTTTAGCACATGAATTTGTTAATTTTTGTTCTAATAGTTGCTTTAATATTTTCCACCCATTCTTTCTAGGTTGATTAGTAGATAAGATTATCTTGTATATACAATTTAGTTCATATTTTTAGGACTTAATTTTAGGTGATTGGTTTAGGTGTGAATAACATGATCAAAACTAGGGTTTTAAGAAAATATAGGTGAATTAGTTCATTTCCCTTAGGAGTTAGAGACTGAATCTTTGGGGTATGGGACTATAGGGACTATGGGTAGTTATTATATCCCTTAGAAATCACTAGGATTCCCCTACTGCTATTGGTATAATACTGTCTGTATTTGACTGATTGGTGTGGTGTGCCCTCTGGGGATTATTGTTTGTCTGTATGGGTATTGGGATTGCTTGGGGATTGGGAGAGCTGGAGACCTGTGATGATAAAGCCATTGGAGATCCAGAGCTTGAAGACCAACTTCCAGAGTTGAAGAGGAGATTCTTGCTAGCAGTTGTTGAGGAGATTATGGTTTAGGAGCTAGGCAGAGCTCTAGATTAGAAAGCTTGTTTCTCAAACATGGAGTGCCTTGTCTGCCTCCATCCTTTCTCTATGATTCAAAGTCTCTTTCAAATATCCACCTCCTTCCTTTGGAAGGATCAGTGAATGTATTTGAAAGATAGAACTTTTGAGGGAAAATTGTCTATATAATGTTAACAGTTAATGAACCACCCTTGGTAGGTATTTGACTGTCTAACATTCATTCACTTCATCTTGTTGACTGATGTTCCTCCTGGGAGTTTGAGACTGGAAGAAAAGCCATTGCAGATGGAAGATTGATGATCAAGACCTTGCTTGAAGGCTGTGGAGATGGTGAGTGATGCTTGCTGAAGCTTGCAGCTATTTGAAGGTGACTTGAAGATAGGTGTTGATGCAGAGCTGCTGTGGCTGTTTATTTTTCTAGTTGTCATTCAGTTCTGATGTATTGATTGGTTTTCTGGATTGTACTGTTTGCTGTTTACCTGTTGGGTTGAAAGTGAATTCTGTTCACTTTTGCCTATTGTTTTTTAGGTTCGAGGTTGAGTGGGACTCCCTTGCCTCGCTTGTATTGTTGCATCCATGCATTTTACTGTTTTACTGTATATATCTGATATTGTTTCTGTTTCCGTCTATTCCCTTAGGATCTCGGTTTCTCTCTACGCAAGAGAGGAGCATGATAGACACTAGGTCTTAACCCATGCATGATAACACTAGGTTAGTTTGATTCCTTTTTCAACCGTAGGTTAGAGTTCTGTCTCTTCTTTCTCAAAACAAACAGAAAAACACAATAAGATTTCAAACACAATAAAAGACACTTCTTCCGTAAAAGAATGTGAACTCATCAAAACGTCATTTTTGTCCGCTGGGACTGTTAATCAGAAAACCCTTTTTCAGAAGGAATAAAATCAATCAAGACAGACTTGTGTCGTACGTGGCCCGAACTACGTTTGCTCTGATCTTTCATGCTGTATGAAAGTACGTAGGCATAGGATGCGATATCCTAGCGAGCAATATTCCCCTCCTTTCCCGTAGGTAGGCGAACTACGTTGACTCTGATTTCTCGTTCCAGACGGGAATACGTAGGCATAAAGTGCGATACTTTGCCGAGTCATTTTATTTTCTTTTAACCCCAGACCTTTAGAGTAGATAGAATAACAATCCATACCCGAAAACAAGCGTGGATCCCGTCGAGTACGACGGACGTGAGGGGTGCTAATACCTTCCCCTTGCGTAACCGACTCCCGAATCCGGGTTTTGGTTGCGACGACCATACCCTTCCCGTGTTGTGCGAGGTTTACTCTGAGCGTTTCCTTTCCCTCCCGTGGGATAAATAACGCACGGTGGCGACTCTTCTGTTCAGCCGGCGCCGATAGTAGCGACAGCTGGCGACTCTGCTGGGGATACAACGTCCCCTGGCTACTAAGGACTGCGATAGTTCTTATGCATTTGGGATCCAACGTCCCTTAAGAGAGTCAATCCTAACGCTTGTTTTCCCGTCGAGGATTTTGTATGGATTTATATTTCTGACCTTTATTTTCAGCATTATATATATTGATTATTATTGCTGTATTGGGGTGTGATGGGTGGTTCTTTGATTGAGAGATAAGTCGGACCTGGGCTTGAGTGCACCTAGAATTAGAGTAGAAATTAGTGGGCGCGTGCCGGCTTTGCTTGCATTAGTGTCTCATGAAATCTACACTCGGACGAGGTTCTTCTGGTTGGCTTCTTTTTCTACCCTTTGGGTCGAAGCGGTTGTTGGTCAGCTGAATTGTCGACTCTGGGGACCGATCATTTGGAAGTTGGCTAAGTGAGGCCTCTTCAGGATTTGATGATGCCACTCCTTCTGGGAATCGTATCATCAACCCTGAAAGTCTGTGACGCCGACGACCGCATAGGATGCCATACCTTTGTCAGTTACTAGGACATCCACCTGTGAGAGGGTTTGGGGTTATGCAGGTAACTAGACCTTCAGACTACCGGTTTATTTCTTGATCAGAGATCCTGGGTATTTATGGAGAGTTATGAGGTCTGTCAGAGACCATTTGGAGATGTGTTATGAGGCCTGTCAGAGACCAGTTGGATAGTTCTGGGGTCTGTCAGAGACCAGTTGGAGATGTGATTTGAGGTCTACCAGAGACCAGTTGGAGTTATGGTTTGAGGTCTGTCAGAGACCGTCGTTGAAGCTTTGTTTTAGGTCTATTTGAGACCAAGGTTTGAGGACTTCTATAGAGTCTATCTGAGACCTCTTGATATGATTCAGGCTATTCAGCTACGACATTTGGCCCCTGTTGCATGTTACTTGCATTGCATTGTTGCATACCCATTATCATTGCATCCCATTAACGTGTGTCTGTGCTGCAGGTGCATTTGCATATCCTCTGATTCTAGTGCCCAGACTTTTGAGTATTGATTATGGCCGGTTTGAGGAAAACAGTTGCGTATAAGCTGCCGACACCTGATATTACTCCTTTGCTTGGTCTGATATCTCTTGCCGATGAGGAGGTTAGAAGAAGCTTCAGAATGGGTCACGGGAGATTACTGAGATTAGTCTGCAAGCCCACTACTGATGAGATGAACGGGTTGTACACCTTGATGCAGTTCTATGACCCCGCATTGAGATGTTTTACGTTTGCTGACTTCATTCTAGGGCCCACCATTAAGGAGTATGTGGAGTTTACTGAGCTACCGGTGCAGAACAAGGTTCCCTTTATTCACTCTGCTGCTGAGCCCAAGTTGGAGGACTTAGCCAAAGCCTTGCATATGGACGCTGCAGAACTGTTAGTGACTTCTTGGCTTGGGGTTTCAGGTTTCTCTCTTGATTTCTTGGTTGGCAAAGCTCAGGAGTATGCCAAGAGCGGATGTTGGTTGGTTTTCAATGCTATTTTGGCTCTATGCATTTATGGGATTGTGCTGTTTCCTAACTTGCCCAATTTCGTAGACTTGGACGCTTTCCATCTATTTGCTGCCGGCAATCCAGTGCCAACGTTGATCGGAGACTTCTACCACTCCTTGCACTACAAGAACGAAAACAGAAGGGGAAAGGTTGTTTACTGCTGTGCTCCTCTGTTGAATATGTGGTTCAAGAGTCATCTTCCCATGAAGGGATCTTTTATGGAGAGTGCAACCACCGCTAGCTGGTCAGAGCGCCTGATGAGGCTATCTTCCGAAGGCGTTGAGTGGTTTGATCGAGACCTGCTAGGGGCTGAGCTTATATTCAGTTGTTCTGGGTACCCTAATGTCCCGCTGATAGGAAGAAAAGGGTGTATCAATTACAACCCATCTCTATTGGTCCGTCAGTTCGGATATGCGCTGAAGAACCCACCGAAGGAGGAAGAAGTACAGGAATCTCTGTACTTCACCGGAGATTTGAAGGGGGAGTTGTTAGCCAAGCTGCAGCATGCCTGGACGCGTATTAACCGAAGAGGGAAGCCGCTGTTAGGGAAGAATGACTGTCAGGCTTATGCACCTTACAGAGTTTGGATTCAGGAGAGAGCAAGTCAGTTGCGGATGCCGTTTCCAGATGCGCCAGTTCTTGTTCCTATTCCGGTAGCAGAGCCAACTACTGTTTCTAGGGAGGCCTACGACCAAGTTGTGAAAGAAAAGGAAGCCTTGATGAAGATCAACGAAGGGTTAGAGCGGGAGCTAGCCCAGATACGCAGCGAGAAAAACAAGGTCGTGCATGCTTTCCAACAGCAGATTGAGCTAATGAACAGATTAGGGGCTGAGTTGACTGAGGAGAAGAAGAAGCGCGAACGTCTGGGGCAAGAGTTCAGAAGCTCCCATGACATGCTTGAATCCAAGAAGAAAGCACTTGACATCGCTCACCGAGAGATCTCTTCTTGCAATAAGACCTGGAATGCCACGCTCACCAACAATAAGAAGAGGGAAGATAAGTTGAAGCAGCAAATTTCCGACCTCGAAGAGCAATTGAAGTCCAGCATCAAGAAGTGCGAAGAAGAAGTGATGACCCGTTATAGTCTCCAGAATGCACTGAACAAGGCCATCAAGGGCAGAGATGAAGCTGTGTCTCAGAAGCGTAAACTAGAGGATCGCTTCGGAGAGGGGGCATGGGAGGAAACTGCTGAAGACGTGCGGCGTGTTCTTAAGAGAAGAAACCAACTGGTTGAAGAGCTGCTTGCTCGACCAAGTCATCCGGAGACCAAGAAGTTGCTAGAAGAATACCAGACTTATGGGAGTGTTTGATCATTTCATGTAGTAACTTGTATGCTTTATTTGCATAGTGCTGACCATCACCAGGATTGTTGGTTGAGGTCATGCCTTCTTATTGTACTCTCAGTGACATTGTATTCTTGGCTTATTGGTTTCTCAGCAATATATGAGGCTGTCTATGATTCAACTCCGATCTTTGTATTGCTAGCACCGGCACCTTCACACTAGAATCGGGGAATGAATTTCCCTAATACACAGACACACGTTGCATTGCATTCATATTCATATTGCATTACAGGTAATCTTTGGATGGTGTCTTATTTCCTGTTTTGAACCAGGGACTTTCCAGGATTGCAGATCAGCACCCGCACCGCTATTCCACTCGCACCAACTGTCGAAGAATCATGGATCAAATGCAGAACGAGATGCAAGATGTGCGCGAGAAGCTAGCTCTCTTTATGCAGACCATGGAAGCTATTGCAAAAGGTCAGGAGAATTTGCAAGCCATGGTGCAACCTCTGTTGGCCCGAAATGCTGGTCACGGTAACGAGGATCATCAGTCTGTACGAGTCGATACTATTCATGGAGATGGCACTCCCACGCCAGTGGCTCCACCTATAGTCAATATACCTGCTGTTAATGTCAACAACGCTACCGCTGCTGGGAACGGTAACGTCGAAGTTGGGAACGAGACTGCTGTCCATAACGTTGGGCTTGGGGATATCAACTTGGGTGATAATATGGGAGGCAACGGCTTTGGCAATGCTGGATTCGGGTTCAACGAGCAGGGATTCGATAACGCTGGGAAATATGGTTTCAACGCTCAAGGCTTTGGGCAAGATGGTTATGGTGTGGCCAATCAGGGTTACGGAGGTTTCAGAAATGGAAACGGCGCTGGGTTAATGGCTTTTGGGCCTGCTGGAGGTGTTCAAGGGTACGGCAACAGAGGCCGAGGCCCAGTGATGAATCAGATTAGAGCTGGCCGCAATAATGAATATGATGGGTATGGAGCTGGGAATGGTATGTGGCAAGAAGATCAGCAGGAGGACGCTTTCTCCGGCAGAGGCTTTGAAGGGCCGATGGATAACTCCCAGAAGATCAGAATGCTAGAAGAGCAGATGAGGGGGGTCCTGAACCAAAGTGCTGTGGGTTTGGACATGGCAACAATGGGTCTGGTACCTGGCTTGAGGGTGCCAATCAAATTCAAAGCTCCTACGTTTGATAAGTATAAAGGGGACACCTGTCCGAAAGTGCATGTGCGGGCTTATTACAGAAAGATGTCTGCGTACTCAACTGATGAGAGAATGCTAATGCATTTCTGTCAAGATAGTTTGTCAGGCCCTTCCCTAGAGTGGTATATGGGATTGGAGCCAACTAATATCAAGACATGGAAGCAATTGGCAGAGGCATTTGTAGCTCACTACAAGTATAACAGCGACTTGGCACCCAACCGGGTCCAATTGGCAGGGCTGTCTCAGAAAAAGGATGAGAGCTTTAAAGAGTACGCGCAAAGATGGCGCGACATGGCTGCTAGGGTCCGTCCTCCTTTAGAAGACAAAGAAATGAATGACATGTTCGTCGGCACATTCACAGGCATGTTCCATGACAAGTTGTTTCATACATCTCTGGCCAGTTTCTCAGATTTGATTCTGATGGGAGAAAAGATTGAACGTAACATTAAGCAGGGAAAGTTCCAAGTCGAGGAATCAACTGCATCTGGCAGTAATAGGAAGGCTTTTGGTGGGCGCCGTCAGGGCGAGGCAAGCGCAGTGTTTGGAGGCCGAGGCCGAGGCAGAGGCAGAGGTCGGAACCAATATCATCAGCCGCAGCAGGTGGCGAGTGTTATTATCCCGTATCAGCAACAACCACTTCAACAACAACAACTGTTTCAGCAGCAGCCAATGCAGCAGCAGCAGCAGCCACAGCAGCAGCAACAGCCACAGCAGGGGGCACAGCAGGCTTAGCGAAGATTCCAGGGTGGTAAACCAAGAAGAGTGTTTGAGAAGCCTCCCTCAACGTATGCTGATTTGTTGCAAAGATTGTTGGGTTTGAACCTGGTAGAGAAGAGAACTCTGGCACCGATAACGGGAACTCCTCCGTATGGTTATGATGCAAGCAGGTACTGTGAGTTTCATTCTGGGGCTCCGGGCCACGATATAGAGGGTTGCCATGCTTTTAAGCATGTTGTGCAGGATCTTTTGGACAATAAGACTATCAATTTCGGAACGGCAGGTCCGAATATAGTGCAGAAACCCATGCCTAATCATGGGGCAAACGCCATTCTGACTGAAGAAGGGTTGAATCTGATTATGAATGTCGACGATTTAAAAACGCCGCTGAGCGAGATAAAAAGCAGACTGTTGCAAGGGGGCGTTTATCCAGGATGTGACGAGTATTGCTTAGAATGCTGGACCCTAGCTGAGGGGTGTGATGAGTTGAAGAAAGGCATTCAGGCTTTAATTGATGGAGGCACATTGCAGTTTGACCGAGCAGCAACTGAAGAGCCTGCAGGGGCGGTAGCAGATGATCAGAGTGATATGGCCACTGTAACGATTCCTCGAAAGACAATCACTATTGCAGCACCGGTCCAGCGACCACCGATCACCATAACTAAGGCCGGACCGATCCCGTACGAGAACACAAAAGCAGTCCCCTGGTCATATGGGTTGGAGGTGTATTGTGACGGGATAAAGATTGATGTTAATAAGCAGCCAGCCGAGACTGTAGATAACGTTGTTGGTTCAGGAGGTATGACAAGGAGTGGTAGGATCTTTATGTCACCTGAGGTGGAGGCCGAAAGATTAGCGAAAGGAAAAGGGAAGATGGTTGAGAATGTCCCAGCGCAAGCAAGCGGCAAAGAAGCGGCATCGAAAGATGTAGAAGAGTTCATGCGCTTGATTCGAAAAAGTGATTATAAGATTGTGGAGCATCTGCAACAGACGCCGTCCAAAATATCCATCTTGTCATTGCTCTTGTGTTCGGAAGCTCACAGAAATGCTCTGTTGAAAGTCCTGGATACCTCCTTTGTACCCCAGGACGTCTCCGTGAATCAGCTGGAAGGAGTGTTGGCACATGTGAATGCAGACCACAGCTTGGGCTTTACTGACTTCGATTTGACCCCGAAAGGGAGAGATCATAATATGGCGCTGCACATATCTGTCGAATGTAGAGGATCAGTAATGTCGCATGTATTGGTCGACACCGGATCGTCTTTGAATGTGCTGCCCAAGAAAGCGATGATGAAGCTGGATGTCAGAGGAATCTTGTGCACGCCCAGTGACTTGGTAGTTAGAGCATTCGATGGCACGCGAAGAACAGTCTTTGGATCGATAACATTGCCTCTACAGGTGGGGCCGGAGGTATTTGCGACTGAATTTTATATCATGGATATACAGCCTGCGTATAGTTGCCTGCTCGGACGACCCTGGATTCATGGGGCTGGGGCAGTCACGTCTACCCTGCATCAGAAGTTGAAATATATGGTCGGAGACAGCGTAGTCACAGTATGCAGAGAAGAAGACATCCTGGTCAGCCATCTGTCGTCATTTAAATATGTGGAGGTCGACGGAGAGATCCACGAAACACCCTGCCAGGCATTTGAAGGGTTGCGTATCAAGGACAAAGGTCCCAGACCGAGCAAAGTGTCAGAGATAGCCGTCTCGTCGTATAAAGAAGCTCAAGCTCTGGTGGAGGCAGGGGAAGCAAAGGGCTGGGGCAAAGTGCTGGATATTCCTGTAAAGATGGACCGGTTCGGGCTGGGATACCAACCGTCATCATCAACACCTGCTGCGGGAGCACCCCGTTTCAGAGGGCCGGTTACCATCTCTGCCAGTGGAGTATGTCACGAAACCATCAATGCTGCTTCGGAGTCTGACGAAGGAGACAGCGATTGTGATATGGATGCCTGGATTCAGCCAAGCACGCCAGGACAGGGACTGTGCAACTGGTCTATTCAGGAGCTTGTTCCTGTGACTCTTAAACAGTAATGCTTTGCTTTATTAATTGTTGAATAATCTGATGTCTTGCCCGGGGCATCGTGATTTGCTCAGGGTTGTGTTGTTATGAACATTGCGTGTTAATCATTAAATAAATGGCGTTTTTTCTCATGTGCAAATACTGTAGTCTCTGTCTTTCTTGTTTTGTATTTTTCAATAAAATGGCAACGTGGTTATTCGCTTTATACGCATTTTGAAGCACTTAACCATTCCTTTTGCAGAATAACATTTTCAGATGACGTCCTTGAACCACCTATGACTCGTCCCGACTTTGAGCATCCAGTATTTCAGGCCGAAGAAGAGGTTGTCGAAGATAGTGACGTTCCTGAAGAACTGTCTTGGTTGGTGAAGCAAGAGGAAAGAATCATTCTGCCTCACGAAGAGGTCATCGAAATTATCAACTTGGGGTCGGAAGGGGTTGAGAAGAATATTCGTATCGGAGCCGCACTGCAGAGCGATATCAAGCGAAGACTGGTTGAAATGCTCCGAGAGTATAGTGATGTATTTGCTTGGTCATATGAAGATATGTCGGGGCTCGATACAGATATGGTTGTGCACCGTCTGCCACTGAAAGAAGAATGCCCGCCAGTCAAACAAAAGCTTCGCAGAACTCGACCAGATATGGTAGTGAAGATCAAAGAGGAAGTTCAAAAACAGTGGGACGCTGGTTTCCTGGCTGTGACAAAATATCCCTCATGGGTTGCTAACATCGTACCAGTGCCAAAGAAAGACGGCAAGGTTCGAATGTGCGTGGATTATAGAGATTTGAATAAAGCAAGCCCAAAAGACGATTTTCCGCTTCCTCATATTGACGTGCTAGTTGATAATACTGCTCAATACTCCGTATTCTCCTTCATGGATGGCTTTTCAGGCTATAATCAGATTAAAATGGCGCCAGAGGATATGGAGAAGACTACTTTCATAACGCCTTGGGGAACATTTTGCTACAAAGTGATGCCCTTTGGTTTGAAAAATGCTGGGGCAACATATCAGCGTGCGATGACGACTCTTTTCCATGATATGATGCATAAAGAGATCGAAGTTTATGTTGACGATATGATTGCCAAATCCCAGACGGAGGAAGAGCATCTGGTGAATCTGCTGAAGTTATTTAAAAGGCTTAGGAAGTTCAGGCTGAGACTGAACCCTAATAAATGCACCTTCGGGGTGAGATCGGGTAAGCTGCTGGGGTTTATCGTAAGCGAAAGAGGAATAGAGGTCGATCCTGCTAAAATAAAAGCGATTCAAGAAATGCCGACGCCTAAAACAGAGAAAGAGGTGCGCGGGTTTTTAGGGAGGTTGAACTACATCGCTCGGTTCATCTCTCACCTAACTGCCACGTGTGAACCATTATTCAAGTTATTAAAGAAAGATCAAGCTGTAACGTGGAACGAAAATTGTCAAAAGGCGTTCGATAAAATAAAGCAGTATTTGCAGGAGCCTCCTATTTTGATACCCCCAGTGGCAGGGAGACCCTTGATTATGTATTTGACAGTTCTTGAGGGAAGCATGGGTTGTGTTCTCGGTCAACATGACGAGACAGGAAGAAAAGAGCATGCGATCTACTACTTGAGTAAGAAATTTACAGATTGTGAATCTCGATACTCAATGCTTGAGAAAACTTGTTGCGCGCTAGCCTGGGCCGCCAAGCGTTTGAGACAATACATGCTGAATCATACAACCATGCTCATCTCGAAGATGGATCCTATCAAATATGTATTCGAAAAGCAGGCGTTGTCAGGGAGAATTGCCCGTTGGCAGATGGTCTTGACTGAATATGACATTCAATACGTCTCGCAAAAGGCTATAAAGGGGAGTGTGCTGTCTGAGTATCTGACGGAGCAGCCTATTGAAGATTACCAGTCGATGAGGTTTGATTTTCCTGACGAGGATATCATGTACCTAAAGATGAAAGATTGCGAAGAGCCGTTGCTAGACGAAGGACCAGAGTTGGGTTCCAAATGGAAGATGATATTTGACGGAGCTGTGAATGCTTATGGTAGCGGAATAGGGGCAATCATCACTACGCCACACGGGTCGCACATCCCGTTTACTGCCCGATTGACCTTTGCTGTTACCAATAATGAAGCCGAGTACGAAGCTTGTATAATGGGGCTTGAATAAGCCATTGATTTGCGAATCAAGAATCTGGACGTATACGGAGACTCAGCTCTGGTGGTGAATCAGATCAAAGGAGAGTGGGAGACACGTCAGCCCAATTTGATACATTACATGAACTACGCAAGGAGATTGTTGCTTTTCTTTGACAAGGTTGAATTACATCATGTGCCGCGGGCCGAGAATCAAATGGCTGACGCCTTGGCCATTTTGTCTTCCATGTACAAAGTCAACTTCTGGAACGAGGCTCCCCGAATCATTATCTCTCGGCTTGACAGACCAGCTTTCGTATTTGCTATTGATGAAACATCCGACGACAAACCGTGGTATTTTGATATCCTTAATTTTCTGAAGAATAAAGAGTATCCGGCTGGGGCATCCAGTCAAGATCAGAAGACTCTCAGGAGATTAGCGGGTAATTTCTATTTGAATCCGGACGGTGTCTTATACAGAAGAAACCACGATTTGGTGCTGTTACGCTGTGTGGACGAGAAAGAGGCGAAGCTGCTCATGGAGGAAATACACGAAGGTACCTTTGGTACGCATGCTGGTGGACATGCTATGACGAGAAAGCTGCTGTGGGCAGGTTATTTTTGGCTGACTATGGAAACTGATTGTTTCAAGTTTGCAAGGAAGTGCCACAAGTGCCAAATCTATGCTGATAAAATCCATGTGCCTCCGAGTCCTCTGAATGTAATGTCATCACCATGGCCGTTCTCGATGCGGGGAATCGATATGATTGGAAAGATCGAGCCGACAGCTTCTAATGGGCACCGGTTCATTCTAGTAGCGATCGATTATTTCACCAAGTGGGTGGAAGCAGCGTCGTACGCAAATGTAACGAAGCAAGTGGTGGCTAGATTCATCAAGAAAGATATCATTTGCCGATATGGAATCCCCGAGCGGATAATCACGGACAATGGATCAAACCTGAACAACAAAATGATGAAGGAGCTCTGTCAGAATTTCAAGATCGAACATCACAACTCCTCCCCTTACCGACCCAAGATGAATGGCGCTGTCGAGGCGGCCAATAAAAATATCAAGAAGATCGTTCAGAAAATGGTGGTGACCTATAAGGATTGGCATGAGATGCTACCTTTCGCTTTGCACGATTATCGTACGACGGTACGCACATCAACCGGGGCAACCCCGTTCTCGTTAGTATACGGAATGGAAGCAGTGCTACCATTGGAAGTTGAGATCCCTTCTCTGAGGGTATTGCGAGATGTTCAACTAGACGAGGCAGAATGGGTGAAAGACAGGTTGAACCAATTGAGCTTGATGGATGAGAAGAGGCTAGCTTCTTTAGCATACGGTCGTTTGTACCAGAGCCGAATGAAGAAAGCATATGATAAGAAGATACATCCGCGAAGCTTTCAGACGGGCGACCTTGTGCTGAAAAGGATTCTCCCGCCGCAAGCAGATCACAGGGGCAAGTGGACCCCCAACTACGAAGGGCCATACGTTGTCAGAAAAGTCTTTTCAGGAAGGGCTTTATTATTTTCCACCATGGACGATGAAGACTTTACGTCGCCTGTGAATTCGGACGCAGTTAAAAAATACTTTGCTTAAAATTGACCCGCTGGACAGAAAAAAGAGAGTCCAGGCAAAAATGGGGCATCCTGGCGAACCAAAAACAGAATGAAAGGTTCGGGCAAAAGTTAGGGATAAAATTGAAAAAATGTACACCCGCGAAGTTGAAAACCTACACTGGGCGGCTTCGGCAAAAAGGGGTATCCCGGTGAACTGAAAACCCGTAAAGGGCGGTTCACGCAAAAGTTAGGGATGTGAGAAGCAAATGACTGTGGTCCGAATTTGATATTACAGTGAGCATCAGTGCGGGAGAATATACCTGAGGGGTCGATTATCAGATACAACCTCTTCGGAAGTGTGAATACCGGGAAAGCATTAGAGTCGGATGAGTCATAGGAGGATCAGTTCGTGGTGTTCGTCTGCATCCCGTTGCCGACATGCGTACAAAATTTAATTTGTCAAAATATTTATGCTTCTTGTGCATACTTGTATATCTGCTTTGCATAGCTTCCTCTTTTCAGGAGTTACATCCCGTGTACAAAAACTCCGCCCATTCAGGGGCCCAATCAATAAATTGTGTTATTCAGTATTTGATGCTGGTTCTTTACTGTTTTGTACATAATAAAACGCCTAAGTTTACTGAAACTAGCATGTGTATAACATCACTGGCCCTTGCCAACAATTGCTAAAAGCTTTGAATTAACTGAAAATAACGTCACTAACCTGAATCGATTTGGTTGCATAGGCTTGTCCTGTCTTGTTTGTGTTGTCGCAGGTTTCATAGCCGTACGAAGAAGATGATCAAAAGATTGCAATAACGAAAGACTCGACCCCCACGCAGGTCATGCATGTGCCCCTGAAGAAGGATCGAATTCCCTAGCTAGTCGTAGCCTATCCAGAAGGCATGCTCCAACAAAGCCATTTATTCTCAGCAGAGTTGGCGATTTCGTGATTGTAGGCTGTGTTCAGACAGTGTGGCGTTCCCCAGAAGGATTCCTTATCTCAAGCAGAGTTGGTTTAGCCTTAGAAGATTAATATCTGTGAGCTGTATTCAGACAAGTTCATCTTTCCCCGCAGGGTCATTCACTCTCTCCCAGCGGAGTCAGTTGATTTTCCCCAAGAAAATCATCCCCAAGGGAGATCTCTTTTTAGCAAGTGTTTTCATTCCTCCTAGTGGAACTCGAAGATTAAGACTCTCCCTGGAAGAGTTGGTGTGGGTCCTGGCATTTGTTTTGTCAAGATACCGTGTGATATTCGTTCACTCTCCAGCAGAAGCGCATCTGGTATTCCCCAGCAGGGTGTTACTTCAATGAGATGTTTGGTTCGAGTTCCCAATTTCCCAACTGAGTCGACTTCTCTCTTCCGGCATTTATTTTTCCAGAATAATTCCATGGCATCTGGCTATCCCCAGCGAAGTTGGCATTATCTTCAGCATTTATTTTGCTGAAGCAGTTTCTGTACCCAGCAGTTCGAGTCTGCAATTGCATTGGCATATAGTGTCACACTTGCATTCACCAAATAAACACGCGTAGCGTTTCCACGACGATTGAAGCATTGCGTCAGTACCAAACATACGCATTTTAGGAGCATAAACCAGGATGGCTAACCTTTTGTTTCAAGTATTGTTCCTTTTGCAGGTAGAGAGAGCCCTCGCTCAGGTGAATCAATAAACATTCGAAGTCTCGGCATGAGACATTCAACGAAGTGTCAGCTTTGGCACTACTCCCCACAGAGTCATCAGGATAAGTTTCTCTTTGTCCCCAAGCAGAGTTACTTATTTCCCCGCCAGGGTTTCTTGTTGGAGTTTCTCTAGTCCGACCAGCGGATTGTTTCCTTCAAAGTTGTTATTACGTCAGCATTAAAAGGTTTCATGAACCAGAAGTTCAGAGGCTACCGCCGGTTGTTAGAGCGGGCATCCAGTAGTTTGATTTCCAAATATCCCCAGTAGAGTCAGCCTCAAAGCTGCTGTAACGTCAGTGCTAAGAAGTTTGTGGGTTGGGATCGATGGAGCAATAAGTCCTGACGTGGACGGTGTATTCCCATATTGACTGGATTTCTTTGTGCTAGAGAAGTGGGGGTCCTAACGTGGACAAATTTATTTCCCCGGGCTGATAAGAGGTGTTAGTCCTAGCGTTGGACAGGGTCGATTTCTCAGAATTGATGGAATGTGAAGTCCTGACGTGGACAAAATTGATTTCCTCAAATTGACGATATGTGCTAGTCCTAACGTGGACCGATTTAATTTCTCCGTATTGATTGAATGTGCAGTCCTGACATGGACAAGATTGGTTATTCTTCATGTTGGTGTCCTGACATGGACAATTTATTTCCAGCAAGTGTCTTTCTTCTTAATGGTGAACTGTGTGTCCTGACGTGGGCAAAGTTATAGTTTTTCGTGATGACAAGATGCGAGAGTCCTGACGTGGACAAATTTATCCTTCTTCGTGTTGTTGGCAGAGTGTGTGTCCTGACATGGACGAGTTTTATTTCCCCAGCGAGTCGAAGACGCGCGAGTCCTGACGTGGACAGGTTCTATTACTTCAGCAGGTTGAGATGTGAGTCCTGACGTGGACAAGTCTCACTTCCCAAGTGGGTCAAAGGTGCATGAGTCCTGACGTGGACAAAGGTATTATTTCCTCAGCAAGTCAAGAGGTGAGTCCTTACGTGGGCAAATCAAGACGAAATGTGAGTCCTGACGTGGACAAGTTTATTCCTCACGTGGAAAGAAAAGTTGTTTCCTTACGTGGAAAAGTTTAGTCCTGACGTGGACAAATTAAAGTTTCATTCCTTACGTGGAAAGATTGGAGTCCTTACGCGGACAGATCAAGAAAGATTGTATTCCTAATGTGGAAAAATGGTGATTCCTTACGTGGAAAGATTGAGTCCTTACGCGGGCATATCAAGATGATTCCTTACGTGGATAGAAGTTGATTCCTAATGTGGAAAGAAGCGTATTCCTAACGTGGAAAGATTGAGATTCCTTACGTGGAAAGATAAACGTGGAAAAAGTTTGATTCCTTACGTGGAAAAGAAGAGTTGATTCCTAATGTGGAAAGAAGATGGTTTCCTAACGTGGAAAGAATGAGATTCCTTACGTGGAAGGGTGAGTCCTAACGTGGACTGTATTATTCCTAACGTGGAACGGTTATTCCTTACGTGGAAGGATGAGTCCTAACGTGGACTGTATTATTCCTAACGTGGAACGGTTATTCCTTACATGGAAGGATGAGTCCTAACGTGGACGGTATTATTCCTAACGTGGAACGGTTATTCCTTACGTGGAAGGGTGAGTCCTAACGGGGACAATGTTATGCCTAACGTGGACAAGAGTTTCCTCCTAACATGGACGATTTATTCCTGATGAAATGAAGACGAGTCATCCCTAGCACGGTCGCACGAGATCAGTGGGTTGCCGTAACAGTCAGATTCAGTCGATGAATGTCATTACCCAAGCAGGAGAGCAGTTTATTGCTGCGGTCGGCAAATTTCCGGGTTCTTAGTATTCAATCGTCTCGTACCTCGAATGTCTGAAGGCTCCGGGCTCTTCACCCAATCGGGTCCAAGTCGCTTGAATAGGGGCAGCTGTTGCACCCTAAAATTTGCTCAACCTATTTCACTTGGTTTATGTTTCAATATCATTAGCATTTGCATATAGAGTCATGTACATAGTCTAATCATCTGCATAGCATAAGCATAGTAAGTCATCCAGCAGGGGACCAATCATTACTCTCATCTATATGAGCCTATCAAGAGGTTATTATCCAAATTCAATCTCATTCAAGTCATCAGAAAGAATTTGAAAGCTGGGAAGTCAATAGATCAAGCAAATGCATCCATCTCCTATCTGAGGGTATCTGAGGATCATCAAGGAAAGTGTGAGCTGTGGGCTGAGCATGGGGAGTATCTAGACATCTTGGAGGACTTAGAAAGTCATTTGGAGAAGGAGACAAGTCATTGGTATGGTCACAAGAATTGCAGTTGAAGACAGTCAACTAGGGTTTCATCTGGGTCAACCCTGGGTCAACTCTAGGTCAATTGATTGATTGAAAGGCATTAAGGTCTATTGAAGAGATGTGGGGTTCATCATTTGACATGAAGAATAAGGATATGATGATATGCTAAGAAGAAATCAAGAGAAATCAAGGAGAAGAGGAGTTTCTAAATTAGGGTTTCTATGTAAAATCCCCTAATTTAGGTCAAATTTCCAAGCAAGATGAGTCAAAATTCAAGCTTCAAATGGATCCTTGGCCAACATGGAACTTGTATAGGATCTCAAGACCTTTAATTTGAGTGGTGGAAGACATGAAGGAGATTTATAGAACTCAAGTTATGGTCCTTGCAAGTTACAGGTCATCTGAGGTATCTGAAATTTTGTCTGTGAAAGTGACTTGAATTCCAAGCAATTTTTACCCCTCAAGGAAATTTCAAATGAATTTCTGGTCAACATAAGAGTTGTTCCTCATTTTCTTATCTTTCTAGAATG
Source organism: Lathyrus sativus (assembly GCA_963859935.3). Classification (NCBI taxonomy): domain Eukaryota; kingdom Viridiplantae; phylum Streptophyta; class Magnoliopsida; order Fabales; family Fabaceae; genus Lathyrus; species Lathyrus sativus. The sequence continues at coordinate 65,757,228 of OZ012739.1, read as the reverse complement.
GTATGGTATGCCTTCATATGATTTGTGGAACTCTACTTATGGTCTTGGCAAGCAAAGGGTATTTTGGTCATCTGAGAATTACAGGTCATTTCAAGCCTATGCCCAAAACTCATACAAGGAAGCTTCAAATGGAAAACTTTACAACATAAAACTTGTTCCAAATGACATTTTGAGTCTATAAAAGTGACCATGAGAGATGGGAAAGATTCATAGCACAAGGTTTCAAAATTGTTGGATTTAATGAATAAAAATGACCTAAAAAATGAGTTTTTTCATATTTTGGCCAAATGGGGCAAAATTATAGGTCATTTTGAATGGAAAAATCATTTTGAGAACATTGGCTAAAGTGGAATTTTGAGGTTAGTTCACATTTTGGGAGTTATTAAAGGTTACTTATCATGGAAGAAACATAATCCAAATCTAAGGGAAATTGTGCATGGGAAGCTTCTCCAAGCTTCTAGGAGTTTCTAATCTCACCTATATATTGATATGAGTAACTCCATGCCATGGTTGGTGATCACATTTACTCGAAACCACAAGTTTCACACACTTTCTCCAATTTGCAAAAGCATTTCAAACTCACTCAAATCTCCATCAATTCCCACATTTCTTGATTTGATCATCATCTAGATCATTCATAGATCAGAATTCCATCAAAGATTTGGTTGAATTGAGCAAGAATCGTGCTATCCATCTTCATCATCCAAGTTGCAAGAAGGTTTCAAGTACAAGATTCAAGGAGTTTGCACAAGATCCATTGCATACAGAACTCATAATCAAGCTCACTGATCAGTTTCCCATCATTTCAAGCATTGGATCAAGAGGATTCCATAGCTGTTTTCATCATCACACCAGGTTGGTAATGTCATTCGAATTGATTGATTTAGTGAGAATTATAGGGAATTGGTAGTATAGATTGGTTAGGATAAGTAAGATGATTGATTTTGGTAAGTTTGGATAAGTTTCATGGATGTTTATCATGGTGCACTAATTCTGTTAGGGATCATAACATCAAGAATAATGAGAAATAATCTTAGGTTAATGGCTCAGATTGATCAGCATAGTATGTAGAGTATGTTAGGACAAGAATTATGGAGAATTGAGAAGTTTGATCACAGGTGTTAATGGTGGTTTACAACTGTTATTCTCTTCGAGTTGGTCTATTGAGTGAGTGTTAGGAGGAGTTATGGTTATGGTTGTGTAGAGGAGAAAGAATAGAGCAACTTTGCTCTTTGTATCGAAGGAATCCATGGAGGGACGAAGGAGAACAGAGCACTTGAAGATGCAAGCATGGTTAGGGTTTTCATGGTTTAGGGTTTGCTGGAGGTTGAAGATAACCCCTGGACCACACGATCTTGAGATTGACCTTGACTTGGCTCTTCATCCAACGGCCGTGGTTTAAAAGGAAAACGGAGGGAGAATTTAAACTATGAAACGCCCCGTTTCATTAAGTCTTTCTGACTGGGCTCAAATGTTGCTTGCTAATAACACCCCCTCAAACCAAGCCCAATCCCAATTCAACTGGAAACCTTGCTATTGGCACCGTTCAGAGTTTTTATTTTTTTATTATGTTTTCTGTTTGCATTGGGCCCAGACGCGCTTGCTATGCGCGCCCCCCAGTCTGGGCCCATCTCTTAATTTCAACTGATTTTCACTACTTTCTGCACCCCTTTCCATTTAATTCATTTCATTTTATTTCAAAAAATATTAATTCTTTAAAAAATCATAATAAATAAAAAAATGCATATTTTCCATTGGTTCTTTTTGCATTATTTTCTTAATTTGGTCAAGAAAATTATCATCCAAAAAAATTAATAATTCATTTCATTTTCTTATTTTTGGCATATTTTCCTTTTAATTAGGTGTAAATAATATTTTGTTTAGCACATGAATTTGTTAATTTTTGTTCTAATAGTTGCTTTAATATTTTCCACCCATTCTTTCTAGGTTGATTAGTAGATAAGATTATCTTGTATATACAATTTAGTTCATATTTTTAGGACTTAATTTTAGGTGATTGGTTTAGGTGTGAATAACATGATCAAAACTAGGGTTTTAAGAAAATATAGGTGAATTAGTTCATTTCCCTTAGGAGTTAGAGACTGAATCTTTGGGGTATGGGACTATAGGGACTATGGGTAGTTATTATATCCCTTAGAAATCACTAGGATTCCCCTACTGCTATTGGTATAATACTGTCTGTATTTGACTTATTGGTGTGGTGTGCCCTCTGGGGATTATTGTTTGTCTGTATGGGTATTGGGATTGCTTGGGGATTGGGAGAGCTGGAGACCTGTGATGATAAAGCCATTGGAGATCCAGAGCTTGAAGACCAACTTCCAGAGTTGAAGAGGAGATTCTTGCTAGCAGTTGTTGAGGAGATTAGGGTTTAGGAGCTAGGCAGAGCTCTAGATTAGAAAGCTTGTTTCTCAAACATGGAGTGCCTTGTCTGCCTCCATCCTTTCTCTATGATTCAAAGTCTCTTTCAAATATCCACCTCCTTCCTTTGGAAGGATCAGTGAATGTATTTGAAAGATAGAACTTTTGAGGGAAAATTGTCTATATAATGTTAACAGTTAATGAACCACCCTTGGTAGGTATTTGACTGTCTAACATTCATTCACTTCATCTTGTTGACTGATGTTCCTCCTGGGAGTTTGAGACTGGAAGAAAAGCCATTGCAGATGGAAGATTGATGATCAAGACCTTATTGAAGGCTGTGGAGATGGTGAGTGATGCTTGCTGAAGCTTGCAGCTATTTGAAGGTGACTTGAAGATAGGTGTTGATGCAGAGCTGCTGTGGCTGTTTATTTTTCTAGTTGTCATTCAGTTCTGATGTATTGATTGGTTTTCTGGACTGTATTGTTTGCTGTTTACCTGTTGGGTTGAAAGTGAATTCTGTTCACTTTTGCCTATTGTTTTCTAGGTTCGAGGTTGAGTGGGACTCCCTTGCCTCGCTTGTATTGTTGCATCCATGCATTTTACTGTTTTACTGTATATATCTGATATTGTTTCTGTTTCCGTCTATTCCCTTAGGATCTCTGTTTCTCTCTACGCAAGAGAGGAGCACGATAGACACTAGGTCTTAACCCATGCATGATAACACTAGGTTAGTTTGATTCCTTTTTCAACCGTAGGTTAGAGTTTTGTCTCTTCTTTCTCAAAACAAACAGAAAAACACAATAAGATTTCAAACACAATAAAAGACACTTCTTCCGTAAAAGAATGTGAACTCATCAAAACGTCATTTTTGTCCGTTGGGACTGTTAATCAGAAAACCCTTTTTCAGAAGGAATAAAATCAATCAAGACAGACTTGTGTCGTACGTGGCCCGAACTACGTTTGCTCTGATCTTTCATGCTGTATGAAAGTACGTAGGAATAGGATGCGATATCCTAGCGAGCAATCTTCCCCTCCTTTCCCGTAGGTAGGCGAACAATGTTGACTCTGATTTCTCGTTCCAGACGGGAATACGTAGGCATAAAGTGCGATACTTTGCCGAGTCATTTTATTTTCTTTTAACCCCAGACCTTTAGAGTAGATAGAATAACAATCCATACCCGAAAACAAGCGTGGATCCCGTCGAGTACGACGGACGTGAGGGGTGCTAATACCTTCCCCTTGCGTAACCGACTCCCGAATCCGGGTTTTGGTTGCGACGACCATACCCTTCCCGTGTTGTGCGAGGTTTACTCTGAGCGTTTCCTTTCCCTCCCGTGGGATAAATAACGCACGGTGGCGACTCTTCTGTTCAGCCGGCGCCGATTTTCGCAGTAGCGACACCCACAGCACACATTATCACAATAGATCGTATCTATATTCATATCATAAGGTATTCACCTATGTGAAACAACCAAACCATCTCCACATGATCAACACAGCAAAAGAAAAATGCTGTCAAACTCGCCCACATTCGCCTGGCGAGACCCCGCAGCGAACCTTCGCCTGGCCTTCGCCTGGCGAACTCTCTCAGCGAACACTCGCTAGGCTTCGCCTGGCGAAACTTCCCAGCGAGCCCAAGTCAGTAGCTACTGACTTCATTCGCCATCATTCGCCAGCACCTTCGCTGGGCGAACATTCGCTATCCAACTTCGCCTGGCGAACTCACCAGCGAAGTCCACTGGGACTTAACTTATAATTATTCGCCAGCATTCGCTAGGCTTTGCCTGGCGAAGCTTCGCCTTTGCTCGCCTGGCGAGAGCCAGCGAACCTGCGCTGAACAGAACCCTATTCTGTTCCTCCTTCACCAATCCATCATCAACCCTCTCTTACACATCCAAATCAGTATAAACAGCATCAATACATGTTACCCGTCCATTCTACGACATTATTACTCAGTTTCAACCGATTAAATCATCAATCTACCGATTAATCCAACATTTGCCCTAATTGGAAAGTGATGAAAACTCTACCAAAACCCTAACCCAACATACATAACATCATGCAATGATCAAATAGAAACATTTCTCACCCTTACCTCGATTAATCGGAGCTTTGATGTTGGTTCTTGATGATTTCCACTTTTCCTCTTCTTCTCCTCTCTTTCTCTTCTTTCTTCTTCTTTCCTCTTTCTTTCCAAATGTTTTTCTATCTCTCTTTTCCTTTCTTTCTCTCTTATATATTTCCTTCATTTTCCTTCCTCTCTAATTCCTTCTTAATTTTCTATCCATACCAATTAATAAAATTAATTCCAACATTAATAAAAATCCCACTAAATCAATTAATTACTACAATTAATTATTTAATGAAATTTTGGGCTGTTACATATAACAAACTGAGTAATCTCCCATAATATACCCTGAACTCGGCCCTCACTTTCTCATCTGCTAGAGCAACTAAATCCAGCAAGGAACTGATGTCTGGCGAATGCAACCATTAAGCAACTGTCTTCTTCAGGGACTCCATGTCTGGCTAGAAGATATGCGAGAATCAGAGGGGAACGATCACCTGCAACATAAATACATGTTAATGAAATGCAATCATGAAAATGCACATGCATATGCAAACAAGGGACCAAGTGCAATGCTGATAGACTGGGCTGCTCTGTACTGAAGCTTGAGAACCATTCAATCTTCATCTCAAACCAAACCAACCACCCACATCTCACTGACAGAGATAAACCAGGTATTCTGAGGTCAAAGGTTTCCTGCAAACAGACCCTCCTACCCCTCACAGGTGTGTACTTAACTCGCAGACGAGGTACGGCATCCTATGCGGGTTCAACGTCACAAACTTTCAAGAGCGATGATACGATACCCAGAAGGTGTGGCATCATCATCCCTTGAAGCAGCCTCACTTAGTTAAATCCCAATTGATAGGTTCCTAGAGTCGACAATCCTCGGGTCAGACAACTTGTCGAGCCCTAAGTAAGACATGTTATATATTGAATAGGGTGCTCATCCGCCCTATTCTAAACAAAATACCGTATGAGCTTTTAAAAGGGCGCAAGCCAAATGTCTCTCATCTTCATGTCTTCGGTTGCAAGTGTTTTGTGTTGAATAATGGAAAAGAAAGCTTAGGTAAATTTGATTCCAAGGTCGAGGAAGGTATCTTCCTCGGATACTCTCAGTCAAGTAAAGCCTATAGAATTTATAATAAGAGATTACTTACCGTTGAAGAGTTTGTACACGTAACATTTGATGAATCTTATCCAAGAGATGTCGGAAAAGGTAGTGTTGTTCATGTTGTAGGTGTATGTTCAAAAGACATACTCAATAGTTTCGAGCCGGGAATTGATCAACCCGACGAAGTCAAAATTTAGGAGGAGAAAGATGACCGCCATGAAGAAACCGAGGAAGTTCATCCGTCTACAAAAGATGATCTCCCTCCTGCTTGGAAGTCTTCCAAAGACCATCCTATTGACAATATCCCTGGTGATATATCAAAGGGGGTGACGACTCGGTCTAAGATAAGTAATTTTTGTTATCACTTCGCTTTCGTTTCTCAGATGGAACCTAAAAACCCTAAAGAAGCCTTACTCGATGAACATTGGTTCTTATCTATGCAAGAGGAACTTAACCAGTTCAAAAGAAATGACGTTTGGGACCTTGTCCCTCCTCCGCAAGGTCATCGAGTAATTGGCACCCGATGGGTGTTTAGGAACAAATTGGACGAAAACAGGGTAATAACTCGCAACAAGGTGTCGCTACTGCGAAAATCGGCGCCGGCTGAACAGAAGAGTCGCCACCGTGCGTTATTTATCCCAACAGAGGGAAAGGAAACGCTCGAAGTAAACCTAACGCAAAGACGGGAAAGGAATTGTCATCGCAACCAAATCCTAGATTTGGGAGTCGGTTACGCAAGGGGAAGGTATTAGCACCCCTCACGTCCGTCGTACTCGACGGGATCCACGCTTGTTTTCTAGTACGGGTTGTTATTCTATCTACTCTACAGGTCTGGGGTTAAAAGAAAATAAAATGACTCGGCAAAGTATCGCACTTTATGCCTACGTATTCCCTTCTGGAATGAGAAATCAAAGTCGACGTAGTTCGCCTACTTACGGGAAAGGAGGGGAAGGTTGCTCGCTAGGATATCGCATCCTATGCCTACGTACTTTCATACAGCATGAAAGATCAGAGCAAACGTAGTTCGGGCTACGGAAGACACAAGCTTGTATGAATGTTTTTTATCTCCTTATGAAAGGGTTTTTCCTGATTAAGAATCCCAGCGGACAAAAATGACACTTTGATGTTTGTTATCAGTCTTTTACGCAAGAACTGTCTTTTATGATGTTTGCAATCTCTGACGCACTAGAGACTATGATTTGAGAGTGACTACGTCGTATGTCACCCTAAGGGTAACACACTAAGCAATCAGATTACTGAAGAGTGACCCTCCAGCAACCTTTCTCAAATAGCTTAAGGCTCGTAGCGTACGACATCGATTATCCTTATTACTGTGTTTTGAATTGTTCTGAGATAGAAGAGAATGAAGTTCTAAAAGACCTAGGGTTTGAAAGGGAATCAAAACTAACCTAATGTTATCATGCATGGATTAAAACCTAATGTCTGTCATAATTCCCTCCTGCACAGAGAAAATCAGAGATCCTAGGGGATAAATGGAAAAGAAACAACAAAAATACAGTAAACAGTAAGTATGCATGAGATGCAGCAAAACAAGCAAGGCAAGGGAGTCCCGCTCAACCTCGAACCTAAGAAAGCAACAGGCAAAGTGAATCAACTTCACTTCAAGCCTAAAGGGCAAATCAACAGACAATACAGCAAAGAAAATCACATCCAACACCAGCTCAGACAGCCACACCAACTCATATAGTAAGCAGTTCAAACAGCACCAGCTCTGGCAGCTACAGTTGATAAACAGCAAAAGGTTGTCAGTAACATCTCTAGGAAAGATCCCATCCTCTCTTCAATGAGGTTTAAGCTTCAGGCAAGCTCTTATCTCCAATAATCTCCAACTTTAGCAAGCACAGCCAGCTTCAATCATCAGCAAAACCCTAGCTCTCAACACATACCCAGCTGTGACAGGTACAAGCTTCATCTTATCCATTCATCAATGAACTTCCTATCCTCCATAGATCTTCAACTTCAATGCAAACAAACTCACATGAGAGAATCAAGTAATAGAGGGAGTTGGGATGTTAAGAGGCTTAGTGAAAACCCAGGGAAATCACTAAGATCTTAACACAACTAGTGAAAGTTGTCCTCAAGATTCTACCCAACCAAAGTATGCTCTACATCCCTCCTAAGGAGAGATGGAACTATTTTAGGGGACCTTGTATCATAGGATGGAATAGAGGCACAAGAAGCTCTCTATGTTTGACAGAAGAAATCAGTCTATTCTAGAGCTCTCCCTATATCTTTTATCTCCTAAGTCTTCAAAAACCATCTTCAAGTAAAAGAATCCCTAAGCTCTAAGCTTCCTTATTTGTCTTCAATCTCCTCATAGTCTTCACATACTCTTTAAGCCAAGCACAAGCTTAATCACCCAATGGAAATGCCCAAAACTCAGCAAACAAACAACTTCCTAAGAGGAAACCCACCAATATCAATCCACTTGCAAACATCAAATAAAATGGAAATATTCATCATAAAATCCTAGATTAATTTCTAAGGGACCCTGACTATGTACCCTATACCCCACATAAACCCCAAGGCCTAAATCAAACTAAAAACCCAAGAACTATGTGTTGAAATGCACCTATGTCTAGTTGAAACCCTAATTCTAACACCCTAAAGTTCCTTATTCAAAACTAATTAAAATTAAATCAGAAAAATGTGAAATAAATCCAAGGGGAACCTAATAATATAATATAATCATAGCAAAAGGAATCACATCAATATGTAAAATAAAATGCTCATACTAAATTCAGCAAATAGCATGTATCAAATGAAAATGAAATAAAAGCTATTAAAAGTAAAAATAAACCAAAAATAGAAAAATGCATGGAATGATATTTTTTATTCTTTTATAATTTCCTTGAGACAATTATGAGAATGGAGAAAAAACTCCCATACAAAAATGTTGATTTTCCAATTTATTATGAATTTTTAAAGAAATTAAAATAATGTGTGAAAATATGGGAAAATATGAGAAAATAGGAAATGTGTGTGTGTCAAATAGTAATGCAGATTAGTTCAAACAGACATCTGGGCCCAAAAGGGGGTATGGCTAGCCAAGCGCCTAAAGCCCAATATCAATCAGAAAACTAAAACGAAAATAAAAAGGAAAAAGAAAAACTCGCGGTGCAGGAAGTAACAAAAACACGTGCATTTCCTGACTGGGCCTGGGAGAGGGGTGTGGATATCATAAAGTCCACTTAAGCCCAGCATCAGCGTTTAATGAAACGCTGCGCTTTGATAACTCTGAAATCCTTCACAAACTGAAAACAAAACGTGTCCGTTGGATCTTGATTCCAGTCAAAGTCTTGCTCTGATCTAAGGGTGCTCAGATCGTCTTCTTCCTTTGAACTCTCATGGAAGGAAAGGCCATGGCTGAGCAGAGTTTGAAGCTTCCTCTTCCTCCCAATCGTATTTCATCAAATCTCCATCAAATGCAAAAATTAAAAAAGCCTAACATGCTCCAAATTTCATACTGAGTTCAACCATGGCAATTAAACATATTGAAACACCACCTAGCTCAAAACACGATTGAATCTCAGAAAATCACTCAAGAACCAAATCTCACCAAACATGAAATTGAGTGGCTCAATCTCTTCCCCACGTTTCACTGAGCATCTCTAGCCAACAAATCATGATTATAACACCAAGAACAACAAGATACAAGCATGAACAGAAATTGCATCATTCAACCAATTATCTCTAAACTGATCCTAAAGCTACCAGAAAGTTCCACATGATCATCTACATTGAATCTAACTAATCAAAACCAATGGAAACTATCTAAATCGAGCTGTGGATTGAAGTTTACCTACCTGCAAATTTGAAATGAACAGAGATACGAAATCTTCAAATCAAGCTTTGAGAACTTGAATACACCTTCAATGAATCACAACCTTGCTTCTGTATGCAAAAGAAATGATTGAGGAGGCTTGGATTGTGGAAACCGATTCTGAGTTGCAGGTGATGAAACTCAATTGCAAGAACACGATTCAGCCACTAATTTGCTATGATTTTGATCTGGAATCACTCACTAGTATCAATGGAAGCTATAACAATCAAAATCTTGGATTGAAATGGATGAAATGCTTGTAACCGATTCTGAATTGCACATGGAAATTTCAACTTGCAATCTCACCAATCTCTCTCAATTCTCACCAAATCTTGCTTGGGATCATTTCATATGCATATATAGAGTGTGTTGGAGGACTCTAGAAAGATCTAGACTGATCCAATGAGAAATTCATCATCTCATGTCATGAGATCTCACCTCATGCTATGTACTCATACCAACTCATAATTTTGCTTGCAATTGTACTTATTCTGAGTTTGAAATCCCTCCAAATGAGATATTGGAGATGTATGGATGGAAAAATGCCTTGTATTTGCCTTGCCAAGTGGTTTTGCAATGGTGCCTTATGATTCAAGTAAGCCTTTTACAAAGAAAGTCCTTGAAATAACCCTCAAATCAAAATTGTGGCAGTGTCAATGTTCTCAAAATGATTTTTACAATCAAAATTGTATGTCATATGCCTTGGTTTGGTTGTGTAGATCAAAAACCCTAATTTCCAACTTTGGTTTATTTAAAATATACCTTCATTTTAGGCCATTTTTATGATTTTGGGAAGCAAGCCATTCCAAGTTCTCATGACCTCTTATCTAGCCTAAAAACATCATTTTGAACACATCTCATGTTGAACATTTTTCCATTTGAAGAGTGGAAGATGTAGATTTGGACCTATGTTGAAAAATGACCTGTAATTCAACTTTCCCAAAATACCCCTGGATTGTCAAGACCATAACTTGAGTTCCATAAATCCTATTGAGGAATTCTAGTACTCAAATTAAAGATAAGATCAAGATATACAACTCTTATGTTGGCCAAGAATCCATTTGAAAACTCCTTGATGGGCAAAAGTTGCTTGGAAGTCAAGTGACTTTCACAGATAAATTTCAGTATCCTCTGGGGACCCATAACTTGCAAGAACCATAACTTGAGTTCTATAAATCTCCTTGAAGACTTCTAGTACTCAAATTAAATATATTTAGAATCTCTACAAGTTTCATGTTGACCAAGACTTCATTTGAAACTTGCATTTTGACTTATCTGGCTTGGAAGTTAGGCCTAAATTAGGGTTTTTTACACTGAAACCCTAATTTAGTAACTCCTCATCTTCTTGATTTCTCTTGGTTTCTCCTTGGCACAACACCACACATGTATACACATATCAAATCCTGAATTCCACATCCTCCAAGTAGGCCTTGATACCCTTCAATCACTCAGTTGACCTAGGGTTGAGCTAGATGAAACCCTAGTTGACTACACTTCAACTCTGGCTCTTGTACTTGTATCAATAACTTATCTCATCTTCAAAATGACCCTCTAGGTCTTCCATGATATTTGTACACATTCCATGGCTCACACACTCATTGATGATCTTCAACATATCCCCCAGATTGGGAGAGAAATCCACTGGTTGACCTTCAAACTTCTCAAAGCTCCAACTCATTTCTTGATTACTTGGATGGTCTTGAGCTTAAATAAAACCCCTTGATGGGCCTCTTTCTGATAAGAATGGCACTTGATCCCCTGTTGGATGACTTGCTATACTATGCTTATGCAAATGATTAGACTATGTACATGACTTAGTATGCAAATGACAATGCAATTGAAACATAAACCAAGTGAAATAGGTTGAGCAAATTTTAGGGTGCAACACAAGGCGCGTTTAGTAATGCAAGGATATAACCAAGAGGAAGGCATCGACTATGAGGAGACTTATGTGCCGGTTGCCCGACTCGAGGCTATACGCCTTTTACTTGCCTTCGCTTGTGCGAAAAATTTTAAGTTATTTCAAATGGATGTAAAAAGTGCATTCCTTAATGGTTATATAAATGAAGAAGTTTATGTTGCCCAACCTCTGGGTTTTGAGTCTCATGAATATCCAGATCATGTATACAAGTTAAAACGTGCCTTGTATGGACTCAAGCAAGCCCCTAGGGCTTGGTATGAGCGCATAAGCAAGTTTCTACTTGATCAAGGGTATTCAAGAGGCAACGTCAATACAACCCTCTTCATTAAGCGTCAAAGAAAACACTTAATTTTAGTGCAAATTTATGTTGATGACATTATATTTGAATCAACTAACATGAATCTTGTAAGAGAGTTTTCTAACCTAATGCATGGTGAATTCGAGATGAGTATGATGGGGGAGCTCACATATTTTCTCGGGTTACAAATCAAGCAGCTTGAGAAAGGAACCTTTGTAAGTCAAACAAAATATTGTCTTGAGCTTCTCAAGAGGTTTGACATGACAAATTTCAAAGCCATTGACACACCAATGCCGACTTGTGCAAATCTAATTAGAGATGAAAATGGTAAGGATGTAGAGGTAAAAAGATATCGAGGTATGATCGGCTCTCTTCTTTATCTTACCGCCTCTAGACTCAATATTATGTTTAGTTTTTGCATGTGCGCAAGATATCAATCTTCTCCTAAGGAATCCCATCTTAAAGCAGTTAAGGGCATACTTCGATACCTGTCGGATACTCCAAAGTATGGGTTATGGTACTCTAAGGTAAACGATTATTCCTTGGTTGGAATCTCTGATTCCGATTTTACCGAGTGCAAATCGGATAGGAAAAGTACCAGTGGTACTTGTCACTTATTTTCAAATTCTTTGGTTAGCTGGCATAGCAAGAAACAGGTTTTGGTAGCTTTGTCAACCGCCGAAGCGGAATACGTTATCGCCGATAGTTGTTGCGCTCAAGTTTTATGGCTTAAGCAACAATTGCTAGATTTTAATCTCAAACTTGAGAGTATTCCGATCTTTTGTGACAATACAAATGCCATTAATCTTACCAGGAATCCCGTGTTGCATTCACGCACTAAGCATATCGAAATACGACACCAATTCCTTAGGGATCACGTGGAGAAAGGCAATGTGGTTTTTGAACACGTTGATACTAAAAATCAACTAGCGGATATTTTCACAAAACCTCTTGCTACTGAGCCTTTCTTTCATATCCGATGGGAACTAGGTATTCTCGATATTTCGGGTCGTGTTTAGTAAAATTTCTTGCACATCTTTCCTATGTCTATGTTTATATCTACTTTGATTATCGGATATCTAACAAATTAAAGATGTTGAAAGTATATGTGTGTGTTCATCTAGCTACATTTGGAATGAAGGTGATATCTTTCCTCAACTCTCTCTCTCTCTCTCTCTCTCTCTCTCTCTCTCTCTCTCTCTCTCTCTCTCTCTCTCTCTCTCTCTCTCTCTCTCTCTCTCTCTCTCTCTCTCTCTCTCTCTCTCTCTCTCTCTCTCTCTCTCTCTCTCTATTCTCATGTTCATAAAATGTATCAAATTATGTGTTGCATTTGTCATATATGTCATATTATATGTATCTTGTCCTTTTGAATGCTTGAAATTTGTTATGGCTGATTATTTATGTTCTTTTGTTGCCTATATGATCATAAATGTGAAAATTTGTTTGTTTTGCCTGCATGAGTCGGCCTAAACAAGGTTCGGTCGACACATAAAAATGTCCCCAAAATTAAAAATTGTTCGGGTATGCTCAGGTCGACCTACCGGTCGACGCATACATATTAATTTTTGAACGTGAACTTTTTAACACAGTATGCGTCGATGCATACAAGGAGCGGTCGACGCATCGCGCGAAAACTATCAAAAAAATCTTAAATCGTTCAAAATTCCTCTCTATTCAATTTTCTATATGACTCATTTAATGTGTATCATTACATTTGCATTGTAACTTGTCACCTATACTCTATCACTCTCCTCTTCCCAAAACCTAATAGCTACTACAAAAAGGATCAAAGTCTTAAACCTCTCTCCACATTCAAGAATCTTCTCAAATCTTTGCAATTATCATCAAACCATTTTCTCTTCATCTCTTTGAAATAAATAAAAAAACCATGGCTACAAGGAAAGTTACAGGTAAACGATCTACAAGGGCTTCTTCCTCTGCATTTCTCCCGGTTTCCACCGCATCACTAGTTACTCCGGAATTTACCAAAAGCTTCGCCAAAAACTTTAGCAAAAGATATGTGGTGAAGTAACATGCTTATTATCGCCTTCTGCTGAGCAAATGCATATTCTGTAGGTGATCAGTTTGCTTGATTTTCAAGGATTTAATCGATTTCTGGAATGCAATACGAAGTATAATGAAGAGCTTGTGAGGATCTTCTATATGTGTCTTCATAGTAAGTCTCCGGGTTCTGAGTTTCACACTAAATTAGGGAATACAAAAGTAGTTGTTAATGATGTTGTTTGGTTGAAATCTTTTGATAAGTCTTCAGTTTCCAAAAAGCCTCCCGTTAAGGTCACTGATGTCCGCACAGTTGAGGGCTATGAGTTCAAAGCAGCTTTGAACTCGATGTTGAAAAATCCATATGCTGCTGACATTGTGGCAAGTGACTTATTTCCAAAAATCGTCACTACCAGGAAATTGAAATCGATGGATAGGATCTTGCAATGGATTGAGGCTCGCATTCTGTGGCCTAAGAAAGGTGGCTTCTCTCGAGTGGATCAGGCTGAAGTCCATTTGATTTATATTTTGAAGAAAATGATCAGAATCGATTGGCCTTATTATATTGCGAGTAGGATTTTTGCTCTTAGGGACTCGGGGCGTGGTACCGCTCTCTCTTATGGGTCAGTTATTCAAGAGATCCTAACTAATGCTAAAATTGCACTTCTGGAGTGTCCATATAAATCTCTCCCCCCGAATCAATAGTTCTGTCAGAAAACTCTTACCATGATGGGTTATATATGGCTTCATGGTGAAAAGCATTACAAAATTGTTGTTAAAGCCACTACTTCTCGGTTAGAAGACTCTGATGGGAGTGTTGAGGAAGACGAAGAAGAAGATGAAGAAGAACAAAATGAAAACGGTGATAGACAACCAATGGAAGTTGTCGATCACATAATTGTGAGTTGGGTTAATCAAACTCCTAATGCAGATCAAGGAAGTGACCAAGGTTAGGGTCAATGGCAAAATACCGGGTGGACGACATTATGTGAAAACTATCAGTCTTCATAATACTCGGAGTTTCAGGAAACTCCACAGTGGGGTCATGAAGAATCTTCACATTGGGGCTATGAGGAGCCTCCACAGTGGGACTATGAGGACCCAACAAATCCCCTGCAACAACATTCTTCAAAACTTCTAGAAATGATGAGGGACATGCAATTAGAGCAACGTGCCTTCATGAATGCTCAGGATGAGCGTCTCGCACAACTTCAGAGCCAATTCGAGACGCTGACTGAAACATTCAACACCTTTTCCTCGAATATTAATCAACGGTTCGATGACCTGGTTGCATCATCTGAAAGCCAGCACAGGGTCATCTCTAACAGTCTCAGTACATTGAACAATGTTGTTTTGGAGTTTACCGACATGGTCGATGCTCAACTGCCTCCGCCATATCTGTATCATGGAAGAGGCCAACCTTTCAGGGGGGAGGAGACATGTGTGAATGATTGTGTGAATGATTGTTAATGTTTATCCTGTTGTCCATGTTTTGATATGAGCAATTTTTGTTTAACCGGACTTTCTTTCTTTTTGCTGTTGTCAAAGGGGGAGAACGCGTGTCAAGCTGGTAGTAGAACCATAAAAGATCGCAAATGAAGATGTCGCAAATGAAGGCATTAAGCAAGGGGGGAGGGATAATGCCGCACATCATACAAACGGGTTCCACGTGTTTTGCCATCATCAAAAAGGGGGAGTATGTGAGGGCAAAGCCTTAGATACTAGATATTCGGGTTTCGATGATGTCAAAACTTAGTCGCATGGAAGAAGAGATGTTTGGCGTTATCACCACAATGCACAAGCATACCATATTTGTCATGTTTCATTTGCTTGCACAATGCATCTCTAGTACTGCACTTTGTAGTATTAGAATATGCGTCCTACGAGTTAAAATCTCATCGGTCGTCATAGGTATCATCTAAGTATGTCAAAAACATCAAGATTATGCAATTTCTTAAAATACAAGTGTTTGAGTCGGCCACACCTTGCTCCGGTCGACTCATAACAAGTGTCTAAATTTTGCAAAACTCTCGAGTTAGGTATGGTCGACCTACCGGTTGACGCACACTGTTGTCATTTCTGTTTGTCAAAAAATCCAGGCTTTGTGTCGATGTATAGCCTTGTTCCGGTCGACGCATAGCAGGTTATTTTGCATAGTCTGTTTTGCTTGGGGTAGCTTAGGTTGACCCTTCCCTCTGTATGGGTCGACCGTTCGCTGTTTGCTGCATAATTTTGGTATTTCTATCATTTTTGAAAAGTGGTTTTGTCATTTATTTTTGGTCTGATATAAATAGAAAGTTGCTCATTTCATTTCATATCAATTGAATCAATTAGAAAACAAGAAAAGTGAAAGAAGTGCCAATTGAAGTTCTCATCATCTTCATCTTCTACATTTCATACCACAACAATCACACACAATAATCTTTGTTGTGCATTATGGATTTTTTGAAGTGATAATGTCCGAACCCATTGATTGGGAATCCAATTCGAGTTGAGATTGTGGCAGGTTTTTCTTGAATAAAACCTTTAGGGTTTTGTCCTCCAAGATTCTCTGAGTTTGGGGGTTTTGGTACGAATCTTCTCAGCATATATTCAGCTGAGCGAAGGTGATCGAGGAGCGGTGGGTTTCGTCGATCTAGTAGCGGTAATCGGTGATTTGTGACAGATAAGTTCGGGTTCAATTATCGAGTGTTTGAGATCGGACGGGCTGGGGTTTGAAGACGTAAGGTTGTTCAAACAAAGAGCTGTAATTGGAGGTTCATCCATAAGCTATCGAAGGACTTGATTCGACTCGAATCAAGGGACAAGAAGAGAAAGCATCTTCAACAACAAGGGAGTTTGTTTGTGCATTTGCTATTCTATTCTTGTATAAACGATTCTACAACAGGTTACATTTATATTATACGAGCTCAATTCTATTGTTAGAATTGAGGGTAGACTTACCCCGAAGCGAGGATGGCGGGGAAACTGCCTCAACAAATCCTTGTGCCTTTTACATTACGCTTTTACATTTGCTTAATATTTCAGAGATTTTCGTACAAACAATTATATCGAATTTAGGACTATTTTGATTAAGTGCTGAATTAATTTTGACTCTAGTACAATAGTTTATTGTACAAGGAAACTAGACATACTTACTCAAAGCCGAACTCACTTGGAGTGCTCCGCATGCCAAGTGTTTGATAAATTGTCTGAACCAAAATTCTCGTGTGCTGTCCATTTGTTTTGTTGGCATTTTAAGGCATTGGAACTAGTCATACCAAGTAGTGATTTAAATCAAATTGGTAGTGTGACTAGCGTGGTGATTCTCATTTCTCATTATCAATTTCCAAAGGCTAGACGCATATCCGGCTTTCTAGTAACGGTTCGTTATAGACGGTAATTTTTTCACAGCCTCTTCCGCAAATTAAACAAAATTTTTAAAACCATTTTATTGGCAGCGTCGACTCACTTTTTTAAATAAGGGATCTATTCAACCCCCCTTCTAGATCTGTGCCATCATCTAACAGACTTCACCGAGATGGTGAACACGGGAGTGTGCCTTGAGGAAGCAGTTCAAGAAGGTCGATTGGTCAAGGATGCAGAACCGTATGATCATCAAGTTTTTGGTGCCGTTGTCGGGGATTATGGATTTCAACAAGGAAATTTTTATGCGACATTTGTTATTATTTTTTAATTATTTTTAGGTTTAAATTTGAATTTTCTTTGTTTCTACTTATTAGTTGTTTAATCTTTAGTTTTTGTTTTTATTTCTATTTTTTAGCTGGTTCTTATAAATAATTAGAATTTTATTTTATATTCTACTTTAAATTTTAATTTTCTTATTTATTATTTTTTTCATTTTTAGTTTTAATTCATGTTTTTTTATTTTTGTTAATTAGTGCAGTGCCACTGAGGTATTTGTTTTGTTTATTTATGTAAGGTTCAAGATATAGTAAAATCAAAAACAAATAATAATAAAAGCAACTTCGTTAGCACAGTTAACAAGGGAACAACAAGAAGAAATAATCATGCTCGTTCCACCAGGAGAAACATTGGGGGGGACTATTGTAGGGAAACTAACATGGGGTAGATGTCTTTTGGGTTTTAACTGGCTAATCTTGTTATTTTCAACATTAAAAATGTTGTTCTTGTAGGTTTGAAAGATAGCTAGTGTCATACCATAATTTTTAACCCTAAGATCCCACCTCATTTTCATCTTTAGAATGCATCAAGATCACAAACTTGGTTATTCCCTAACCCTTTCATCCTTGGGTTTACCTTTGCAGATATCACCAAGCACCTCTTTGTGTATCTTTCACTGTTATGCTTATATTTTTTATAATTCACTAACCACTAATCAAAATACAAAAAATATGCCTTGTCCCTTTTTATTTCTTTTGCAAGGTAAGGTTTGGGGTCAAGAGCATCAAGTGATTGTATCCTCAGCTATGGTTTGAGTTCCTCAAATCAAAGTGTGCTTAACAATTGATTTTCAAAGGCTATTCAATGAAGCATGACCTCTAATCTCAAATCATAGAGTCTTAAGCATTATTAAAGAAGATAGTTGTCCAAAGCAACATTTTTGGTGATGTTTCGCAGAAATTGACCTCCTATGCTCAGAATGACAAACTTATGATTCATTATTTCCAGGACAGTCTGAGTGGGGCATTGTTGAGTTGGTACATGCAGCTAGAGAATAACCATACCCATTCGTGGTCGGACTAAGCCAACGCCTTTGTGAAGAAATACCAATAAAATCTTGATGTGGCTCACAATCGTATACAGAGAATTGGTTGACATGTTCATAGATTCTTGGCAAGGTTCATACCTAGAAAGTATGATGGGTAATGGGACATCAAACTTCTTTTACTTGGTTTTAGTAGGAGAACGCATTGAGAGCCACATCAAGAAGGGAAAGGACCAAGACACCTCGAACATCCCAACTAGTGAAATTGAATCAGTTGTCAGCTCCAAAGAGGAAGAAAAGGATGAAATTAATGAATCTAGGCTCCATCCTCGATACCTCATCTTTAGTACCCATGCATCTCAACTATTTAGAGTCAGCAATCCTATGGGTCTCCCTGTGTGATTCCATTCTCTCCACGTGGTCAATATCTTCTTTCCAATAGAGGTCCCCTTCATCAACAATGGATTACACAGAAGAATGCTTTGCAACACCGACACTACTATCATCAAAGACCAAAAAGGCATTTTGATCTGTTGCCAATGCCTTACAGTCACATATTTCCATGTTTGATCAATAGTGGACTGATAGTTCCAAAGGGCTTGGATCCTGTGATTCCTCCATACCCACCAGGCTTTGACGCTAATGCATGGTGTGGCTACCATGCTGATGCAATGAAGCATTCAACCGAGGATTGCAAACAGCTCAAACACAAGGTCCAAGATTTGATTGAGTCCAAGCTAATCTCATTTATGTCTCAAGGCCTTCAAATCAACGCCAATCCTTCATTGGGTTAGGTAGGTTCATCAATCCATGTTATGGAAGAAGTTGTTGAGAGTAGGTGTGAAGAAGGTTATCATACTGGTCTCGACGAGCAAGAAGGCTAGTCCAGAAGCTGATCAAGATAGAAAATCCCAATCCTCATCACTGGAAATTTTTAGATTATATCATCTCTTTGCATTTGTTGTTTCTTTTATGTTAAGTGTTATTTTATTTTAGACATTGTTATTTATTAATGGTATTGTTAATGTGATAAATATGCATGTTTTGAACAAGTCTATTCGTGTTTAGCAAAAATCACAAAAAAATTTCACTGCATTTCCTTTATCACATTCCTGTTTAGAAAAGATTGGAGGGAGGATGACGAAAACAAAATACCCATAATTAATTATAGTATTCTTTTGGATAAAATTCCACTGATGATGTACAAGCATTGTTTCAAATCCACAAACACTGGAGAAATAAGGAGTTAGTCCCTAGTTAGCCACTTCGAGCCTAGAAGTAGGAGTTTCCTTCGGATTTCTAAACCCTTACGCTTAACCTAGGGCAGGGTAGTGTTTAGTTAACCTAATTATGCACTTAAATAACACGTTAAAAGAAAAATAAAGTGATTGCCATTTCAAGTAAACCTTGAATCATCATCTTCATTCTTGCACCGTTAAAATCTAAGAGCGTGTGCAAAATTTAACTGAACATAGGACTAGAGATCATCACGAAGAAGGGGTGGGTATAAATAAAATTTCGAGCCTTATATCCTTTGTTTCAAATAACCGTGAATCATACCATGTTACAACCCTCAAAAGACCTAATTGAGGCAAGGTTTATTCTGAAAGCATACTACAACAAGGTTGTGTAAACTGACTCCTACAGATTTGCTAATCATTTGCATTGGTGTTATTCTTGCTATATCTTTCACACTAGATAAATCAGCACTGTGTTTGGACTAACAGTCACTCGTCACACATTTTCATAGCATTCCAATAAATGATTTTTCAAAAATCGCATGACTGTCGCATTAAAGTTATCATATCTGAATGAACAATTCTAATGAAAAATCAGTGCTTGACGTAATGAAAATTCCAACAAACAACAGTCAAAGAGGAACATGATCACTCGCTGGTACTGGCATGAATCAAGACTACCTCATAATCTTGTGAATCTAGGGCAAGTCATTCCGAGGTTCAAATAGGGACAGAGCACTGCAGAATTCGAACACTGGGGCAAACTATCTCAGACCATGTCGTGGCATAAACCTCTCCAAGAGAACTCCTTCAAATACCCTGCAGACTGGGGCAGACCAGTTAAACAGGGGCAGTTCCCTCCATGTTTTCAAGTTGGTCAAGTAGACTAGGACATAAGCTGATAGTTTTTGAGGTCAACAAGTGTCAAAAGCCTTGGGGCAGAGAAAAAGAACAATTAACATGCATTGGTTAAGTCTCTACGCTCGCACAACCAACGTGCTTTGGTTACGTCATTGAGCTCATACCATCATTTGCAAGCCATCATGGCATATCAGCTAGAAGTGAGGTTCTCATAGGAACAAGCATACAACTACATCAGATGATCAAAACTTGGGGCACCAGAAGCACCCATGTCTATCCTTTGATCATAGAATCATCAGATACCGAGTGTCGGGAAGTTAAATCCTTTCACCAAATAAAATCCAACCCTTCTTGGCATCTCATAAAGTCCAACCCCGCTTGGCAACCACTAAAAGTCTTACCCTGCTTGGCACCTCATAAAGTCCACCCTTTTAGAAACTTCATAAAATCAATCATCTGCTTACATTCACATATGCATGTACTATATGCATACATATCATAATCAATTATCTTTCCTCAACCCACGCGTTGATATTCTGATTTGTTCATGACCTCTGAGTCAATGTTGCCTTTATTTTCTCGACTCCTGAGTTGATAGTATTCTCGACCACGGAGTCGATATTGTCTTTAATTTCTTGACCCCAAGTCATTGTTATCTTTATTCTCTTCAACCCTCGAATTGACATCTTATAACAATTCTCGACCCCCGAGTCGATATTTGCCTTTAGCTCTTCAACCCCCGAGTTGACATCTTATTATAAATTTTGACCCCCGAGTCATTGTCATCTTTAGGTTTCTTCAACTCCCACATTGATGTCTTGCTATAATTATCAACCCCCGAGTCGATATTATTTTTATTTTCTCGACCCCCGAGTCGATGTTGTTTCCTTTACCTTTTTTTGACCCCTGAGTTGATGGTGTATTTGTTTCTTCAAACCTCGAGTTGACTTGTTGTTTTGATTCATTCTCGACCCCTGAGTCGATAATATATTTGTTTTTCTCAAACCCTAAGTTGATATGCTGATATACCCCGTGAGCCTTTTCACCTTATTTTATCCAATCCTCCAAAATCTTTCATTGAAAACCAACAATAAAGTCTTACCAAAGACCCAGTTATCCAGTCGCATTCTCACGTGCATTGCACATCAATCATTTGCATTCCATATTCATCCCTAAAATTTCCCTAGTAGTTGCATGTCCGTGCATCGCGCAATGCATGACATTTTTGTTCCCCGGAGGCATAACATATCAGGATCCAGGATCAGTTTGCAAGCATCTTGGTCAGTCCTCAGACAAAGTCGGCAGTATTTTTCTGAAGAGAGTTGATACCCCGCACGTGCTCATGGAATTCTATTCCCCAGCAAGTCATTCTTCAACCATGTCGTTGATAATGATAATCCCCAGTAGCAGTTGGCCTTATTGCTCCCCAAGTAGAGGCTACCTCAAAAAGTTTCTTATGAGCTTTTCCCCTGTATAGCTTAGACAACACTTTTCCTCCGACAGGAATCTTGCTCAGCTATTGCCCCCAGCAGGTTTATTGTTTGAGATACTGCTTTGGTATCATCGAAGAACCTTAATGGATAAGGTACTGCTTCGAAAACCCGAAGAATCTCATATGTATTCAGAGATACTACTTTGGTATCATCGAAGAACCTTAGTGGATAAGGTAATGCTTCGACAGCCGAAGAATCTCATATCTATTCAGAGATACTGCTTTGGTATCACGACGAACCTTAATGCATAAGGGACTGCTTTGACCACCTAAAGAACCTCAAGTTGTCTTGCTCAGATTTTGCATCCTGCTATCCCATTTCTGTTATCTCTTACTTCATTCCTGCATTTCACTTTACTTTCTTGTTTGACAAATTTTTGGGTCTTCTTATATCTAATTGACTTCGACCCTATAAATGAACGCCATGCAGCAGTATATTTTCTCAGGTTTAAGATAATCAGATAGGGGCATCTGTCATACCCCAAATTTGTCCTACCTTTTTTTCAAATTTCATTTGATCGACTTTATTTTCATCTCGCATCATCTGCATAGAATAATTCCTAAAATGTCAGCTACAATAAATTTCTTGGATATACAGGCAGGCCGATTAAATTGCTTTTCAAATATGCAAGAAATCAGTGGTTGTAAAGTTTCAAATTTAAGCTTGCAAACGTCAGTAATATTGATCTACTGTTCACGTAGTTTAACCTGACGCGCTCGTCTTATTTTTCGGCGACTTTTGAGTCACATTTTTATCCGTCTGAGCCTTTTCACCGGTCCTAATTTATTTTCAAAATCACCATTCACCTTAGTCTTTGATGATATACTCTCTCTCTCTCTCTCTCTCTCTCTCTCTCAATCAATTTAAAAAGGAAAAAGGAAAACAAAATGGAAAAGAAAATGCTGAACCTGCAAACATTTTTTAATCAACTATTTTCACACTTTTCCTTTCACCAGTTAACCACCTCCTAACCCTTTACAGCAGTTTTTTTTCAAGCCACAACATCACCTTCTCATGGTTTAACCTTCACCAGAACACCACGGTACACCATATTTCCATCCACCATCAACCATGTGTAAATCTACGCGACTCACAACTACACCACCAAAATCGTACCTCTAGCGGTCATACCACCAAAATCGTGCCTCTAGCCGCCATATACCTTCCCTTCGTTTCACTAGATCCAAGCAACCCTTCCTCATCAACTTACTTCCAACGTAAGATATACACCAACGTCGAACAAACCACCATAGTAAACCCTCAGAACACCACCATGAAACCTTAGTCGTGAGCTTTAACCACCACTTTTTTAAGATCCTGTTTCCTCCAAACAACAATAAAACTTCATCGGCAGTGTTAGCTGTATTATGTTGCTACTATTATTCTATTCACTTTGTTCGTGGTGCTTGATACTGTACTCGTGAGAAATACATTTCAACGTTTCAAGTGGCAACAACTGCAACAAGTTCAACAACAACGATGATGAATGAAGCAGCAACTTGCAGCGATGAAAATTTACATTCGATAACGATTTCAATCCAATGGTTTCACTTGTCCATTATGTTGCGTTCTTTTTCTTTCATGTTTGACTTATTTGCTGCTCTTTGCCTTTGTAGTGTGTGCTTAATATTTTTGTTTAGTTTTTACTTCATTCGATCTTTGAGAAAGTTAGATATACCATTGTTAATGGTCTAAGTCACTACTACTAATTTGTGTATGATTAGAGAACGCATGATATTTGCTGCTTGTGTCAACTTGTACATATACAATGGTTGTTAAGTGGTTGCTAGGATGTGAAGGCAGTTGTGCTTTTCTATTTGAAGTGAATGGTGTATTTTGTTACTACAGTGTTTGTTGACCTGATAACAATAGTTATGTTGTGATACAAATGATACATGTTGTTATTGATTGTCGTTGAAATTGAAAGTCAAAGGCTCATGTTTGTATTAAATTCAATTGGAAAATTGTGCTGAAAGTTAACATGTGACTGATAGACATTATATCATTAAAACCAATGGCCATGGTTTCAAAAAAATCAGGATTATATGTCTGTTGTTTTCCTCTTCCATGCACTGTTGAAACATAATCAGGTTCGGTTCGATCGCACCATGCAAATACGGATTCTTTTCATGTTCGAGTTTTGTAATGTTTATGTAACTAATGAATTTGTTACTGCTATGGTTGCCCCGAGTTATGGTTTTTCTTATTTCTGCTTCCATTAATTTGAGATTTAAGTCGAACGGTAGTCAGTGTTGTTGGGCTCGAATTCGGATATGCTACATTGTATTTTTTGGTTGCATGTTTAGTTCGACTTTTTTTTCATTGAAGTATGCATTGATTGTATTCACCATGATTTTCTCTTTGATTTGCGATGAAGTCTGAGGCCCGCATAAAGGTGTTGCTATATTATCATACGAGAGAGAGAGATTGAAACCAATACATTAATGTAGTTTCTTTCTTGATTTCTTGGGTCGTTTTTTTAATCAACTGAGTTTAGCTCCTAATTTCGACGCCCCATGTAGAAGAAAGGAATTCAAGATGAAAATGTCAAGAACAAGTTGAGAACGAAAGATTGGTCGAAAGATGTAAGACAGCTAAAAGAAGGAGTCGAAGAACTCACCCAGAAGCTAGTTCGACCGCTTGCTGTTGTGGATGGTTCGTCGAAGGGTTTGAAATTCAAAAGTTGGAGGGAACGGTTTTGTTTGCCAAACACTTAAGAAGACACGTGGCACCTTATGAGCAGTAGAATCCATGCATTGTGACAAGTGGCGAGAGGAGGTGATGTCGAAGGTTATTAGAAGTTATTTTTTACTACTATAAATAGGATGTCTTAGACAAAAGCAAGGTGTGTTATAATTTACCTTTGTACAAATTACTCTTAGAATTACTCCAAGTATCCGAGCGTAGAGAAAGCGAGTATTATAGAGAATGTACGTGATGTAAACACACCATCTTTTATCTTAATGAAATTTACTTTATTTTGCTTTAAACTTTACAAAAATTTTATTGTCTTTGCACCTTTCTTCCTCACTTTCTTTCTTTCTCCTCTTTTCCTATGCAATTCCTTTCTCTTCGCCCTCAATCTAGTTTCCTCTCTCTAAACAAACTTTCTTCTTTCTTTTATTGAAGGCTTTATTTTATCTTTTAAGTTATTCCGTAGTCGAATAGATGTTTCTTTAAGATTCTTTCACCCCAATATTGTTTAAGTGTGAAACTTAGATAGATTTTCAAAGTAAAGAACCTTTTAGCACATGTCCTAAGATCAATCTGATCGATCCCGTGAGTCACCAAAGTTAGATTTGGAAGATCAGCGGTTGTTTTCCGATTTTCAAGGGAAACAAAATGGCATGCCCAGTGGGACAGTGCTAAAAAATCTTTCTATAAAACTAAACTTACAAGAAATTTTGCAGTTGTGTTAGTCCTTTTCGTGAGAAGTACATTTTATGTTACTGAGAAGTGGTAAAGTTACCGCTGTAAACGAAGGAAGACGACCAAGACAAAACATTAGGAACATGGCTACGGATACGAACCAGCCAGATAACCTCAACCGTCAAGGAGACGGTTCCAGTGAGGGAATAAGAGACGATGGAGTTCCCCCTTCGATACCGTCGACTGGAGAACAAACGGTGCTTCCTGTGAGGCCAGTACCGACACCCTCCGTACTTGGGGCTGGATCGACGGTGATAAGACCTTATACTCAACCAGTGTTGGAATATATTAGCCATCAAACGTCGAATCCTCAGATTTTGTTAGGACGAAGTTCGACTTCCAGGCAGTTTGGTCCCCCTGGTTTTTCATAGTCACCAAGATATCCCCCATATTGGATGCCCACCGCAATGATGCAGGGGCTCCAAAGTGCACGCCCCCTCCATATTCTCAAATCAGGCAATGGCTTCGCCATTACAGGGGTCAGGGTCAGGCGTGAACATGGGTCAAAATCCCCAAAGCCAGAGCTTAGGGTATTCGACGCAAGGCCCCAATTTGACCAACACCTCAGTTGCTTGTTTGAGACAACAGATGGATGAAAGTAAGCTACAAATGGTTCAGACCTTGTCACAAACCATGGGTGAAATATTTCAACCATTAATCTAAAATACAACTCAGATCAATCAACAATTGGCAGTACAACTGACAAGATTGGCTGAATTCATGGGGGTACCCCCTTTAGCCAGAAATCAGGCTGCAGTAGCAGATATCCCACGAGAAAACTTGGGAAATATGGCAGAAATCGACGTAGGAAACCAAGGAAGGATGGCCCCTCCTGTAGTCGAAGTGCTTAGGGAAGAGCCATTGCGAAATCAGTCCCATGTCCTTGGAGAAAGAGACCCAGGAGTGGTTGTCGTGAATCGGAACCAAGACGCGGACAATGTAGTCCAGCAGGTTCGACGAAATAACGTGGCCGTCGACAACAACCTAACAGCCATGGTCGAGAGAATTATGGCCAGAAATGGGTTAAACACTGGGTTCACCAGGCTAAATTACACTTCACCCATAGTATACTATATCCTTCAGGCGGATTTACCCCCTAGGACGAAAGTACCCAAGTTTACTAAGTTTTCAGGAGATACGACGGAATCTACCGTCGAACATGTGGCTCGTTACCTAATCGAGGCTAGAGAGATAGCTAATGATGAAAGCCTTAGAATAAAATACTTCCCAAGTTCTCTTACTAAGAATTCCTTCACCTGGTTCACAATGCTTCCCCCTAATACGGTGTGTAATTGGATTCAGTTAGAGCGTTTGTTCCATGAACAGTTCTATATGGGCCAGACTAAAATTAGCTTAAAGGAACTCGCTAGTGTGAAGCGCAAGTTTTCTGAGCCAATTGAGGAATACCTTAATAGATTTTGTTTGCTTAAAGCTGTATGCTTTCACACAGGTCCCTGAACATGAGTTGGTCGAAATGGCCGCTGGGGGTCTCGACTATTCTATTAGGAAAAAGTTGGATACCCAGTATGTAACAGCCCAAATTTCATTAAATAATTAATTATAGTAATTAATTGATTTAGTGGGGTTTTTATTAATGTTGGAATTAATTTTTATTAATTGGTATGGATAGAAAATTAAGAAGGAATTGGAGAGGAAGGAAAATGAAGGAAATATATAAGAGAGAAAGAAAAGAAAAGAAAGATAGAAAACATTTGGAAAGAGAGAGGAAAGAAGAAGGAAGGAGAGAAAGAGAAGAGAAGAAGAGTAAAAGTGGAAGTCATCAAGAACCAACATCAAAGCTCCGATTAATCGAGGTAAGGGTGAGAAATGTTTCTATTTGATCATTGCATGATGTTATGTATGTTGGGTTGGGGTTTTGGTAGAGTTTTCATCACTTTCTATTTAGGGCAAAAGTTGGATTAATCGGTAGATCGAGGATTTAATCGGTTAGAAACTGAATGTAATATCGTAGAATAGTCGGGTAACATGTGTTGATGCTGTTTGTACTGATTTTGTTGTGTGAGAAGTTGGTTGATGGTGGATTGAGAAGGAGAAGACAGAATAGGGTTCTGTTCTGCGCAGGTTCGCTGGCCCTCGCCAGGCGAGCGAAGGCGAAGCTTCGCCAGGCGAAGCCTAGCGAATGCTGGCGAGTAATTATGATTAAGTCCCAGTGGACTTCGCTGGCGAGTTCGCCAAGCGAAGTTGGATAGCGAACGTTCGCCCAGCGAAGGTGCTGGCGAATGGTGGCGAATAAAGTCAGTAGCTACTGACTTGGGCTCGCTGGGAAGTCTCGCCAGGCGAAGCCTAGCGAGTGTTCGCTGAGAGAGTTCGCCAAGCGAAGGCCCAGCGAAGGTTCGCTGCGGGGTCTCGCCATGCGAATGTGGGCGAGTTTGACAGCATTTTTCTTTTGCTGTGTTGATCATGTGGAGATGGTTTGGTTGTTTCACATAGGTGGATACCTTATGATATGAATATAGATATGATCTATTGTGATAATGTGTGTTGTGGGTAGCCTACGGGCGTGAATCCTAGAATTATGATTCAAAGGTTAATTGCATCAAGTATAAACACATGTGAACATAATAAGTGATTATGTGTGTATTATTTAATGAATTTGCGAATGCTCGATGTGTATACAATTATGTAATGAGTATGCATGAGAACATTTTGAATATGTGTGCATAACTTATAGTTGTATGATTGGTATTGCGATGTGAATACCTTGATTGTTGTGATAATTAGAGATACATGGGAATACAATGAGGAATGTATGTGTATCGTCTAATGAATTATGAGTGCATATATGTATGCGATTGTTGTGTGAATGCATGGGAACATATGTGATATGTGTGCATTGTTGTTGAATATGATGATGTGTGAAATGAATACATTGATAAATGTTTGATATATGTTGTATGTGCAATCATGATGAAATTCTCAAAGGGGTGAATTATTCGAATGCATGGGATTAAGACGCGAGAATGGTCTTAAGTGCATTTATTGTGATTGGTTGATTGTACATGCATCATTCAGTCAAGAGGCAATGTCTGTTAGTTTCGTGGAAACTAGTGGCTTGTCCCAAACCTAGAAGGGTGGGTTTGAAGCCTAGGGGACGAGCTTGGTTGTTATCGGTCTAGAAGGGTGGACCCGGTTTAGAGTGAAAATCGAAAAAAAGATAACGAGAGTCGGTACCGCATAGCATTGAGTTGCATTGAATATGTTGAGTCACATTGCATAATATTGTTGTGGTACAAATGTGCTTGTGAATGATTGTGAAGTCAAGCATGAAGGGATGTGCTTGTGGATGTTCATAATGTTGATATATGTGAACGTGATATGATTATGATTATGAGAATGAAGTGTGGTGAGAAATGTGAATATGTGTTATATGATACCTATATATACGTAATATTATGCCTTGATTATTATGGTTATATTTCTCACCCTTCTGCTGTTTTATAATGCTCTATGAGGCATTGCAGATTAGGATGCTGGAGTCCTTTTTGTGAAGTTATCTTCATTCTTTTGAGTCGGCTGCTCTGATATGTAACACCGGGTAGTTAGACTAGTATAGTCATTCTTTTGTGATACATTGCGATGTATCAGCTGATGTGGT
Source organism: Lathyrus sativus (assembly GCA_963859935.3). Lineage (NCBI taxonomy): Eukaryota > Viridiplantae > Streptophyta > Magnoliopsida > Fabales > Fabaceae > Lathyrus > Lathyrus sativus. Next base: position 65,728,294 of record OZ012739.1, on the reverse strand, counting down.
TTTGTAATCTAACTGATATGATGTATTAATCTGGATGACTTATGTGCATTTGAATTAATATTTTGGAACTGATTAAATGATGTTATCTTCCGCTTAAATTAAATGTTGAAATGTGATTTCTAAAACTACGAAAATGTTACATATTTTATGGAGCAAAATGTTAAAGAGTTTTGTTGGTGAAACTGTGACATTCTTCCTTTATACCTTATCCTAAAAATTTTACTCTGATGAATTTGTATGTGCTTAATTGTTTTATATGCATTTATTTGGGGTATAGAAGGGGGTGTTACAATAGTGGTATCAGAGCAGGTCGGTCCGTCCGGCCAAGTTGTTAGAGTGTTTTTCCTGTGTGTTATTGATATGCGTGTGTTGTATTATCAATATTGGTTGTTCTTACGTGGTTCTGTTGTGGGAATTAGTAAGATGGTTGCAGAAAGGAACGACGAAGCGATTGCGGAGGCATTGACGAGATTGGCGGGGGCAATTGGGCAGAATCCTCCGGCCAATGTGAATGTGAGGAATCATGCTGATGATGGATTTCGTGCTTTGGGGAAATTCCAACAGAATAACCCTCCGGTCTTCAAGGGAACTCATGAACCGGACAAGGCACAAATTTGGTTGAAAGCTGTGGAAAAGATTTTTCGAGTTATGAATTGCTCGGATGCACAGAAGGTGCAGTTTGGGACTCATATGCTCGAAGAAGAAGCTGAAGATTGGTGGGGTAATACTCACCAAAGATTTGAGGAAGATGATATTGTGATTACGTGGGATTTGTTTAGAGAAACTTTTCTGGAGAAGTATTTTCCAGAGGATGTGCGGGGGAAGAAAGAGATCGAATTTCTTGAGTTGAAGCAAGGTAATTCGACGGTTGCTGAGTATGCGGCGAAATTTGAGGAGTTGATCAAATTTTGTCCTCACTATAATACTGGTAATGCTGAGAGGTCTAAGTGCCTCAAGTTTGTGAACGGTTTGAGACCCGAGATTAGACAAGCTATTGGATATCAGGAAATCAGGCGGTTTTATGAGTTGGTTAACAAGAGCAGAATTTATGACGAAGACAGTAGGGCTAGGTCCAGCCACTACAAGAGTCTAAGTGACAAGAAAGGAAAGGGACAATTCAGAGGAAAACCTTACGTAACTCCTGCTGATAAGGGGAAACAAAAGGTTGGTTTTGGCAAGAAGCCAAGTGGGGGAGTTTCTACCTCAGTTAGATGTTATAGGTGTGGTGAAGAGGGACACCGTGCTTCGGAATGCAAAAGTGTTGAGAAGGCGTGTTTTAAGTGTGGCAAGCCAGGCCACAAGGCTCTGGAATGCAGAAGTGGTGCGGGTGTGACTTGCTACAATTGTGGTGAGCAAGGACACATTAGTACAAAATGTGATAAGCCAAAGAAGAATCAAGGGAGCGGGAAAGTGTTCGCTCTATCTGGATCTGAGACTGCTAGTGACGATCGCTTGATCAGAGGTACGTGTTTTATTAATGGTATACCTTTGATTGCTATAATTGATACCGGAGCTACGCATTCTTTTATTTCTTTGGATTGTGTTAGAAGGTTAAATCTTGAGTTGTCTGTGATTGGTGGCGGTATGGTTATTGATACTCCTGCTATGGGTTCGGTAACTACACCGTATGTTTGCTTGAATTGCCCATTGAGTATTTTCGGTAGAGATTTTGGGATCGATTTAGTGTGTCTTCATTTAGATCAACTGGATGTCATTCTTGGAATGAATTGGTTAAAATTCAATCGTGTGTATATTAACTGTTTTGACAAAACGGTTATTTTTCCCGATTCGGATGTTGAAAGGGATTTGTTTATGACGAGGAAACAAGTGAAGGAATCGGTGCAAGATGGAGCTAAGGTATTTATGCTTATGGCAACTTTGAGGACTAGTGAAAGTGAAGAGATTGATGTTGTGCCCATTGTTAGAGATTTTCCGGAAGTATTCCCTGAAGAGATAAAGGATTTACCGCCGGAGCGAGAAGTGGAGTTTTCGATAGATTCGATTCGATTCCTGGAACTAGTCCGATATCGATGGCTCCATATCGTATGTCGGCCTCGGAGTTAAAAGAGTTGAAGAGTCAACTTGAGGATTTGCTTGAAAAGAGGTTTATTCGTCCGAGCGTGTCACCGTGGGGTGCACCGGTGTTGTTGGTTAAGAAGAAAGAGGGTTCTATGAGGCTCTGTGTGGATTACAGACAGTTGAACAAGGTGACTATTAAGAATAAGTATCCACTTCCAAGGATTGATGATCTGATGGATCAGTTGGTTGGTGCAAGCGTGTTCAGCAAGATTGATTTGAGATCTGGGTATCATCAGATCCGTGTGAAAGCTGAGGATATTCAGAAGACGGCCTTTCGGACGAGGTATGGACACTATGAGTATTCCGTGATGCCATTTGGTGTGACTAATGCACCAGGTGTATTTATGGAGTACATGAATAGGATTTTCCATCCTTATTTGGATAAGTTTGTGGTGGTGTTTATCGACGACATCTTGGTTTATTCGAAGAGCGAAGGAGAGCATGCCGAGCATCTGAAGATTGTGTTATCTGTGCTGAGAGAGAAGCAGTTGTTCGCGAAGCTTTCTAAGTGTGAATTTTGGTTGAAGGAAGTTAGTTTCCTTGGTCATGTGATTTCTAGTAGTGGTATTGCAGTCGATCCATCGAAGGTTGAAGCGGTGTCGCAATGGGAGACTCCGAAGTCAGTTTTTGAGATTAGAAGTTTTCTTGGTTTAGCTGGTTATTATCGGAAGTTTATTGAAGGATTTGCTAAGTTATCATTGTCGTTGACACAGTTGACTAGGAAAGGTCAAGCCTTTGTTTGGGACGCCAAGTGTGAAGCGAGTTTTCAAGAACTTAAGCGAAGGTTGACGATAGCTCCTGTTTTGATTCTGCCAAATCCAGAAGAACCATTCGTTGTGTATTGTGATGCTTCTTTGATGGGTTTAGGAGGTGTGTTGATGCAGAATAACCAAGTTGTAGCTTATGCTTCGAGGCAACTCAAAGTGCATGAGAAGAATTATCCGACGCATCACTTAGAGTTGGTCGCCGTGGTATTCGTGTTGAAACTCTGGAGGCATTATTTATTTGGCGCAAGATTTGAAGTGTTTAGTGACCACAAGAGTTTGAGATATCTTTTTGATCAAAAGGAATTGATGCGAGACAAAGAAGATGGCTTGAACTTTTGAAGGATTTTGATTTTGGCTTGAACTACCATCCGGGTCAAGCGAATGTAGTAGCGGATGCATTGAGTCGGAAATCATTGCATATGTCAGCGTTGATGGTGAAAGAGTTAGAATTGGTCGAGCAATTTCGAGATTTGAGTTTGGTATGTGAGAGAACTTCTTTTGGATTTAAGTTGGGTATGTTAAAGCTTACAAGTGGTATTTTGGATGAAATTCGAGAAGGACAGAAATTGGATTTGAGCTTAGTTGATCGGTTGACTTTAATCAACCAAGGCCAAGGTGGTGATTTTCGGATTGATGAGAATGGTATTATGAGATGTCGGGATCGAGTTTGTGTTCCGAACATGGTTGAGCTTAAGAAGAGCATCCTTGAGGAAGGACATCGTAGCGGATTGAGTATTCATCCGGGTGCTACTAAGATGTATCAGGATTTGAGGAAAGTATTTTGGTGGCCTAGTATGAAGAAGGATATCGCGGAATTTGTATATTCTTGTTTGACTTGCCAGAAGTCAAAGATTGAGCATCAGAAGCCATCGGGTTTGATGAAGCCGTTGTTTATTCCTGAGTGGAAATGGGATAGTATCTCCATGGATTTTGTATCGGGTTTGCCGAGGACGCCGAGTAATTTTGAGGCTATTTGGGTTATCGTGGATAGGTTGACTAAATTTGCTCACTTTATCCCTATGCGTATGGATTACCCTTTGGAGAAGTTGGCTAAGTTGTATATTGAGAGGATTGTGTGTTTGCATGGTATTCCGTCGAGTATTGTTTCGGATAGAGATCCGCGGTTTACGTCGAGATTTTGGGAGAGCCTGCAGAGTGTTTTGGGTACTAAGTTGCGTTTGAGTTCAGCGTATCATCCTCAGACTGATGGTCAGACGGAGAGGACGATTCAGTCGCTTGAAGATCTTTTGAGAGCTTGTGTATTGGAAAAAGGAGGAGCTTGGGATAGCTACTTGCCTTTGATTGAGTTTACCTACAACAACAGTTTCCATTCGAGTATTGGTATGGCACCATTTGAGGCGTTGTATGGTAGGCGGTGTAGGACACCATTGTGTTGGTTCGAGTCCGGAGAGAGTTCTGTTGTTGGACCCGAGTTAGTTCAACAGACTACTGATAAGATCAAGATGATTCAAGAGAAGATGAGAATTACTCAGAGTCATCAGAAGAGTTATTATGACAAGAGGAGCAAGGCACTTGAATTTCAAGAGGGAGATCATGTGTTTCTTCGAGTCACTCCGATGACGGGTGTTGGTAGGGCACTGAAGTCGCGCAAGTTGTCCCCGCGTTTCATTGGTCCTTATCAGATTTTACAGAGGATAGGAGAAGTGGCCTATCGTGTGGCTTTACCACCGTCGCTTGCTAATATTCACGACGTATTCCATGTATCTCAGTTGAGGAAATACATTGCGGATCCGTCTCATGTAGTCCAAATAGATGATGTGCAGGTGAGAGATAACCTGACTGTTGAGACATCACCTATGCGGATTGAGGATCGGAAATTGAAACAGCTTCGAGGTAAATAGATTGCCTTAGTGAAGGTCGCTTGGGGAGGACCGGCTGGTGGAAATGTTACGTGGGAGCTTGAGAGTCGGATGAAAGAGTCTTATCCAGAGCTGTTTGAATCAGGTAACATTTTCGAGGACGAAAATTCCTAAAGTGGGGGAGAGTTGTAACAGCCCAAATTTCATTAAATAATTAATTATAGTAATTAATTGATTTAGTGGGGTTTTTATTAATGTTGGAATTAATTTTTATTAATTGGTATGGATAGAAAATTAAGAAGGAATTGGAGAGGAAGGAAAATGAAGGAAATATATAAGAGAGAAAGAAAAGAAAAGAAAGATAGAAAACATTTGGAAAGAGAGAGGAAAGAAGAAGAAAGGAGAGAAAGAGAAGAGAAGAAGAGGAAAAGTGGAAGTCATCAAGAACCAACATCAAAGCTCCGATTAATCGAGGTAAGGGTGAGAAATGTTTCTATTTGATCATTGCATAATGTTATGTATGTTGGGTTGGGGTTTTGGTAGAGTTTTCATCACTTTCTATTTAGGGCAAAAGTTGGATTAATCGGTAGATCGAGGATTTAATCGGTTAGAAACTGAATGTAATGTCGTAGAATAGTCGGGTAACATGTGTTGATGCTGTTTGTACTGATTTTGTTGTGTGAGAAGTTGGTTGATGGTGGATTGAGAAGGAGAAGACAGAATAGGGTTCTGTTCTGCGCAGGTTCGCTGGCCCTCGCCAGGCGAGCAAAGGCGAAGCTTCGCCAGGTGAAGCCTAGCGAATGCTGGCGAGTAATTATGATTAAGTCCCAGTGGACTTCGCTGGCGAGTTCGCCAAGCGAAGTTGGATAGCGAAGGTTCGCCCAGCGAAGGTGCTGGCGAATGGTGGCGAATGAAGTCAGTAGCTACTGACTTGGGCTTGCTGGGAAGTCTCGCCAGGCGAAGCCTAGCGAGTGTTCGCTGAGAGAGTTCGCCAAGCGAAGGCCCAACGAAGGTTCGCTGCGGGGTCTCGCCAGGCGAATGTGGGCGAGTTTGACAGCATTTTTCTTTTGCTGTGTTGATCATGTGGAGATGGTTTGGTTGTTTCACATAGGTGGATACCTTATAATATGAATATAGATATGATCTATTGTGATAATGTGTGCTGTGGGTAGCCTACGGGCGTGAATCCTAGAATTGTGATTCAAAGGTTAATTGCATCAAGTATAAATACATGTGAACATAATAAGTGATTATGTGTGTATTATTTAATGAATTTGCGAATGCTCGATGTGTATACAATTATGTAATGAGTATGCATGAGGACATTTTGAATATGTGTGCATAAATTATAATTGTATGATTGGTATTGCAATGTGAATACCTTGATTGTTGTGATAATTAGAGATACATGGGAATACAATGAGGAATGTATGTGTATCGTCTAATGAATTGTGAGTGCATATATGTATGCGATTGTTGTGTGAATGCATGGGAACATATGTGATATGTGTGCATTGTTGTTGAATATGATGATGTGTGAAATGAATACATTGATAAATGTTGTATGTGCAATCATGATGAAATTCTCTAAGGGGTGAATTATTCGAATGCATGGGATTAAGACGCGGGAACGGTCTTAAGTGCATTTATTGTGATTGGTTGATTGTACATGCATCATTCAGTCAAGAGGCAATGTCTGTTAGTTTCGTGGAAACTAGTGGCTTGTCCCAAACCTAGAAGGGTGGGTTTGAAGCCTAGGGGACGGGCTTGGTTGTTATCGGTCTAGAAGGGTGGACCCGGTTTAGAGTGAAAACCGAAAAAAAGATAACGAGAGTCGGTACCGCATAGCATTGAGTTGCATTGAATATGTTGAGTCACATTGCATAATATTGTTGTGGTACAAATGTGCTTGTGAATGATTGTGAAGTCAAGCATGAAGGGATGTGCTTGTGGATGTTCATAATGTTGATTTATGTGAACGTGATATGATTATGATTATGAGAATGAAGTGTGGTGAGAAATGTGAATATGTGTTATATGATACCTATATATACGTAATCTTATGCCTTGATTATTATGGTTATATTTCTCACCCTTCTGCTGTTTTATAATGCTCTATGAGGCATTGCAGATTAGGATGCTGGAGTCCTTTTTGTGAAGTTATCTTCATTCTTTTGAGTTGGCTGCTCTGATATGTAACACCGGGTAGTTAGACTAGTATAGTCATTCTTTTGTGATACATTGCGATGTATCAGCTGATGTGGTTTTGTAATCTAATTGATATGATGTATTAATCTGGATGACTTATGTGCATTTGAATTAATATTTTGGAACTGATTAAGTGATGTTATCTTCCGCTTAAATTAAATGTTGAAATGTGATTTCTAAAACTACGAAAATGTTACATATTTTATGGAGCAAAATGTTAAAGAGTTTTGTTGGTGAAACTGTGACATTCTTCCTTTATACCTTATCCTAAAATTTTTACTCTGATGAATTTGTATGTGCTTAATTGTTTTATATGCATTTATTTGGGGTATAGAAGGGGGTGTTACACAGTATCTAAGGGACATGGCCCAACTAGCCGATCGAGTTCGGCAATTAGAAAGGCTCAAAGACGAAAAGGCTAAGTTTAATAAAAATAAGAAGGTAGCTTTTGTCGAATATAATGAGAATGTCGAAGGTTATGCGATGATCCCGTGAGCTTCAACGATGGCGAGGTGGATCTTGCTGAACTTAAACAAGGGCCACCTTACTCATGTAAAGTGCTAGCTCCCCCACAAGGGAAGAGTTATGTCGAATCCGAAAAAAATGATAGATTCTCAAAGGAAACATATACTTTCGACATCACGAAATGTGATGAAATCTTCGATTTTCTAGTTAAAGACGGACAAATGATAGTGCCACCTGGTGCTAAAATGTCGTCCATAGAACAAAGGAAGAAAAGAGGGTTTTCTAAATACCATAATTTCCTGGGTCATAAAACGTCTCAATGTTTTCTTTTCAGGGACCTCGTTCAGAATGCAATCCAGGAAGGACGTCTAAAGTTTGGAGAGAAAGCTGGCGGCCAAATGAAGGTCGACACAGACCCTCTGCAAATGGCGTACGCACATTATACAGAACCACTAGAAGCCAACATGGTCGAAGTTACTGATGGTTGCGACCTTTCGATCGACATAACAGAGACTACTGACAATCCCATAAACGAGGCTGTGATGGCGAAGGTTACCATGAGCTTCGGATAAAAGAACTGTGTGGAAATGGAAATTGATGACTGTGACCAAAGGGATGAAGCCATAAGTTCAAACAACAAAAGCAATCTAGGTTGGGAGATAGTGACCAAAGAAATTGCTGATGACTTCGTCAGAATTGATCAAACCACTAAAGGCGTGGAGCTAGGCCTGAAGAAGCTTTATCTGGTCGAAGAAGTTGAAATTAACATGGTAGAGATCACCCAACATGAAGATGTAGCGGATAGTGAGTCGAATTACCAGGGGACACACACTAGGGAAGCATATCTAGAGCAGGAAGAATCGATCGTTGCTTTCCTTCACCGTTGCCAAGAGAGATGTTCTAGTGTGATGCTTTGTCCCCGATGCAACGCCATATTTGACAAAAAGGCCGCACAGAAGCTAGAGGGAAAACGGAGGCTAAGGCAAGATAACAAAAGGCCCAGATTCGACCCTCAAAGAGGCCTTCAAAAAAGATCTGACCCCCGCATAAGGCCTCCTACAAACAAACCCACTAGTTTTAAACCCAATGCTGAGGCCACTTATGGGAAGTGGACGAAGCCCAATGAGAATAGGCAGCAGGGGCAGAAGAGGTGGAAGAACTTCGAAGTGCAACGAGGATCTTCGTTAAGCTATCAAAAAGAGTTTCAGTCTTCAAAGGTTGCCCATGTATCAGAAAATTATAAAGGAAAAAATCCCATGTCTCGATTGCAATGGAGACAAGAACAGAGAAAAATAAAAGCACTCAGGGAAGGTGCACGAAGGGACCAACCGGAATCCAGTACCAACGTTCCTGTCGAAAATGAAGGACGAACGAAAGCATTCGGGAAGTCACATGTAGGACGAAAGTTGTTTTCGACACAGGTCAAAGAGCAGAGGAAACCGGTCGGGGTCGATGACGAAATGACCAATAACTTTGATGAAGACTCTAACGATACTCTGGATATTTTGGTTAATGTAGTATCAGTGATGCCTAGGGAATTTGACAGGATCTCCGTGGTTGAAAACTTGGACACCTATTCGGACTAGGAGATGGCGGCTCACAAGCCGGTATGTTACTATGTGATGAATAATGGTTGCGTTGAGGAGCAAAACACATTCTTCGAACGGCCCACGGACGCGATGAAGAATCATATGAAGCCTCTTTATATTACGACACAAGTAGAGAAGGTCCCAGTTGACAAAATCTTGGTGGATTGCGGCGCTACGGTGAACCTAATGCCGCATTTTCTGTTGAACAAAATTGGAAAAGATGAGACAGATACCAAGCCGCACAACATGGTATTATCAAACTATGAAGGTAAAGTGGGTTCGACCATGGGGGTCATACAAGTGAATGTCACGGTCGGAACCATTACCCGCCCAACTGTCTTCATGGTGGTAGAAACCACTGCCAACTATAATTTGTTGCTTGGAAGAGAATGGATCCATGGAGTGGGGGCAGTGCCATCTTCGATGCATCAAAGGATCGCCATCTGGAGACCTGATGGCATCGTCGAAAACATTGAAGCAGATCAAAGATATTTCAAAGCACCTATAAACCATGTCGATAGAAGACAGTTCGACAAACATTTGTCCAGCATAGGCCCATGCAAACCTGAAGATTTTGAATTTACACCAAATGACGAAGTGTATTGTTCACTTTATCTGCATCCCGTCGAAGGTTTCCGATGGGACAAGGACGTTCCAGGTGACAGGCTACCATACCTTGGCGAACTTCCCATAGACCCCACTGGGTGGGGAAGTGAATTTAGCGATGATGACTGAAGCCATAGCGCTTCAAAGGATTTCGGCCTACGTGGCCGAAACTAAGCTACAAACGGCCTTGGAGGCCGCTAATAACAAAATGGCTGAGAGAGCCAACGAAGAATCTGAACAAATAGGCTCAGGTGGGCGTTTCGACCTCAAGCCTCCCGACAAGATTCAATACGAAGACCAAAGACTCGGCGCCATCTATGACGATGAGCCTTTGGATTTTGAAAAAGATCCCTTGGCCAACGATGTTAAAATGCTGGCGCAAGATCCATTGGAGGAAGTGGATCTAGGAGATGGAGTGATCAAAAGGCCAACTTATATCAGCGCCAATCTCGACCCCTAACTCAGGGTCGAGACCATCCAGTTACTACGAGAGCACAGGGATTGTTTTGCTTGGGACTATGATGAAATGCCAGGTTTAAAGAGAGATCTAGTCGAGCATAGGCTACCAATCAAGCCTGGAAAAAGACCAGTCAAACAGAACCCAAGACGTTTTGCCCCTGAGATCCTCTCAAAGATAAAGGAAGAAATCGAAAGACTCTTCTGATGCAAGTTCATCCGTACGACCAGGTATGTCGAATGGCTAGCAAACATTGTACCAGTCATTAAGAAAAAAGGATCTTTAAGAGTTTGTATAGACTTTAGGGATTTAAATTCAGCAACCCCTAAAGATGAGTATTCGATGCCAGTGGCAGAAATGCTAGTCGATTCAGCCGTTGGCCATGAGTACCTTAGCATGCTGGATGGATATTCTGGTTACAACCAGATTTTCATTGCTGAGGATGATGTTCCTAAAACGGCATTCCGTTGCCCAGGGGCCTTAGGCACTTACGAATGGGTAGTGATGCCTTTTGGCCTGAAGAATGTTGGGGCAACGTACCAGCGGGCGGTGAATTCAATTTTTCATGATTACATTGAGTCCTTTATGCAGATATATATTGATGACATTGTGACAAAATTTGTGTCAGGAAAAGCTCATGTAGAACATTTATGCATGTCCTTCATAAGGATGAGGAAGTTTGGCCTCAAAATGAATCCCCTCAAGTGTGCATTTTGCGTACAAGCAGGAGATTTTCTGGGTTTTGTAGTCCACAAGAAGGGGATCGAAATCAACCAAAACAAAACAAAGGCCATCATGGAAGCGAAAGCGCCATCCAACAAAAAGGAACTACAATCCTTGCTGGGAAAAATAAATTTCCTAAGAAGGTTCATATCGAACCTCAATGGAAAAACGCAGGCCTTCTCACCATTGCTTCGAGCCACCAAGGAGAAATTCGAATGGGAGAAAGATCAGCAAGAAGCTTTCGACTAGATCAAAGACTACTTGACTCATCCTCCAGTCCTGTCACCTCCATGTCGAAGCAAAAGCATGAGACTGTACATAGCGGCGTCAGATAAAACTCTAGGGAGCATGCTTGCTCAAGAGGACGGAAATGGCGTCGAAAGAGCCATTTACTACCTTAGCAGAGTTTTAAATGACGCAGAAACTAGGTATAGCGAGATAGAGAAATTATGCTTATGTTTGTATTTCTCATGTATGAAGTTGAAGCAATATATAAAACCAGTTGATGTTTATGTCTCGTCGCATTTCGATATTATTAAACATATGTTGTCCAAGCCTATCTTGCATAGTCGAATTGGTGAATGGGCATTAGCATTAACTGAGTACTCACTAACATATAGACCGTTAAAGGCAGTCAAAGGTCAAATAGTGGCAGACTTCATCATCGACCACTCCATAAATGAAAATACCCTGAACATTGTTGAACTAGAGCCTTGGAAGCTATACTTCGACGAGTCTAGTCACAAGAACGGGACAGGCATATGTCTGCTGATCATTTCGCCTGACAAAATTCCAACAAAATTCAAGTATAGAGTCGAGGGCCTATGTTCCAATAATGAAGCTGAATATGAAGTTTTGATTGCCGGATTTGAAATTTTGTAAGAATTGGGGGCAACCCAAGTCGAAATAATGGGAGATTCAGAGTTGGTCGTGAAACAACTAACAAAGGAGTACAAGTGCGTTAAAGAAAATCTCATTATGTATTTCGTGATAACCAACAGGCTACTCAAAAAATTCGAAGTCTGCACTATTCGACATATACCTTAACTACACAATTAGATAGCCAACGATTTGGCGCAAGTCGCTTCAGGATATAGGGTCTCGAAGGAAAACTTGCAAGAAGCAATAGAGGCCAGTGTAACACCCTTCTAACCCCACATGAAAATACATAAATAATCAGAGTAAATTAACATGCTTTCACAAAAGGGCGTCACACATAATTTCAAAACATCAAAACCACCTGTCATGCTTTAAACACTCAAATAAAATAATCATGCTTTTCAAAGTTCACTTTGCATGTAGCAGCGGATTCAATTTATATTCATAATTCTTTTCACATAGCATTCATGTTCATCTCATAATTCAACAATACTTGGGCACTAAAGCCAACATCACAATATTTCGATACATTTAAAACACAACTTAAAATACATAAAATATCTCTAAAGCAAAAACCCAAACGATCCCAGTGTTACATAACTAGAGCATGACTCGACCCAACATAATTAAAATACTAAACGACTGCACCAGCAGAGACCTCACAACTATTAGCAGTACAACTCCAAGATACCTGCACGATGTCATAAAGGACATCATTCCAGCAGAAGGGTGAGAAATATTACCATAATAATCAAAGCACATAATCATATATAAATGCGCAAGTACAGAATACATACATTTCACATTTTCTCACCACAATGCATATTAACACAATAACCATGCACATAATATATATCCATAGCATCAAATACACATATTATACTCCTCACCACAATACCTCACATACCCACTAACATACATCGCAAAGCATATATGTATAAAACCAAGCATTTCATCATGCATACATTCGCAATTACAATTAATCCTCACAAACATACACGTTATGTTTCATTCATCACGAATCATATAACATACGCCATCATGTTTAATCATCAATTCATTATTCAATATCTTTCTCAATTACTCAATCGCAACCCACAATTCAACAATTCATACTGACATGCATATTTCATATAACATTCATAACCATGCCATGTGACTCACTTAAAACTCACCCAATATCACCAATCTCCTTTTTAGGATTATGGGTATGTCACTTATACCCTACCAGGAATAACACCTCAGTTATTCTACCCCGGTAATTACTCCACTAGGAACGACACATTGCCATTCTACCCCAGTGAGTACAAATCTTTCACATAAACATTATTATCTATATTACTCTCATATTTACCAATCATTACCTATATACATGTACTATTATATTCTCAGGCATTATTCACAATTCATCACATACATTACACTGCATGTATATATATATACACACAACTAAGCATACTCATCAATCATGCTTCTACAATTCACATCATTTTCACACAAACATTTATAATTATGTTTATTCATACATCTCAATCATTCCATACATCGCAATTATCCATATAAGTATCTATATATAAATAGAACCTCAAGCATATACAATATGCATTCACCAATGTTTACATCAATCCATGTAAACCCACATATATATACATATCTTCAAGCATACTCACTCATGTCATTATCGCAATTCGTGTTAGTTCACATAAACATACACAATATGTTTATATCATCACCATTTCACATAAACATTCACATACATGTTTATTTCACCAATGCATCATATAAAGATGAATTATGCAACTCATAGAGACCGACTCACGACTCTATGCAGATGCAAATGCGGTACCGACTCAATTCAGCAGGTTCAATTGAAGAACCAAATGGAACCATCGCTCGTTACCGAAGTAACTCCCCGTCGGGCCTACGATGTTCACCCATTGCTCACACCCCACATGGGCACACAATGTTTATGGATTTCTCACACCCCACATGGGCACACAATCCGATTGCTCACACCCTACAAGGGCACACAATCGTTCTGTAGATTCTACGCGGAATCAAATATAGACCATCGCTCACACCCCACATGGGCACACGATGTCTCTGCAGATCCTACACGGGATCAAATAACACAAATGCATATCATGATGCTTCACATGCAAACATGACTCAATCAACTATAAACCATCGCTCACACCCCACATAGGCACACGAGGTTTCTGCAAATCCTACACGGGATCAATCAACACAAAATGCATACATGTTTACAAACATACTCATGCATCTTTCACATTTCACTGCATACATTTATTATGCATTCACAACATATATATCATAATGCAAATATATATATTCATCATTTATTTCACAGCATTTCATACATGGTTCTCATACAAAATGACTCAATCAGTTATAGACCATCGCTCACACCCCACATGGGCACACCATGTCTCTGCAGATCCTACACGGGATCAATCAACACAAACTGCATACATATTCGCAAATATATTATCATGCATTCTTCACACATCAACACGTACAATTATCATGCACTCACAATGTGTATTATATTCATCATTCATCACAATTGCCATGCATTTTTATTCAATTCTAAACAATGCATAATTTGCCCAAAGGCCACGATTCAAAATCATATTCATACACTAGGATTCACGCCTTACGGCTACCCATAGCACATCACAAACCAGCATATAAGCTATTAAATCAAAGAAGGGTCGATCGCAACCGAAACCCGAAGCCACGACAACACCATGCAACAGGGAAAATTCATCCTGCTACGTTCGCTACACGCTCGCCTAGCGAGCTGCTAGCGAGCGTTCGCTACCTCCTCGCCTAGCGAACTGCTAGCGAGCAAGAACATAGGCTACAGACCTCGTTCGCTACCCCGTTCGCCACAACGAACCTCCAGCGAGCTCCTCACTACTCCCTTCGCTGCCAGCGAGGGACATCAGGATCTCACTGTCCCAAGTCTGGGACCGTTCGCTGCACGCTCGCCTAGCGAGCGTTCGCTGCGTGCTCGCCTAGCGAGCTGCTAGCGAGTCGCCTGCGAACAACAACATTCAGTTCTGCTCCAGCACCTCCAAACTCACCAAAATCACTCGATTAAATCCAAAGTTGTTCCAATAGCCTTAGTCTAACATATCCCGACTAAGCTACGAAAGTTATTCTCGATTCTAACCGTCCGAACATCGGCTTCTATCGATTTCTATCATTTCGACCTAAATGGAAACAAGGTTGGAAAACAACCAAACTCATCCACACACATACACAATCATACACAATGATTAAGATGGTAAGATTTCACACCCTTACCTTAGATTAATCGAAGCCATAGGATGTTCTTGATGATTCTCCAAGTTTTCCTCTTTTTCTCCTCTTTTCTCTTCTTCCTCTTTCTTTCTCTTTCTTTCTTTCTTTTCTTTTTCCTTCCACTTTCTCATATATATATCTTTCCCTTTATTTCTTTCCATTGAATTTCCTCTCTCAAAACATCTATCAATCTATTTAAATAATCATCTAATTATTCAAATAATTAGAATAATCCAAATAAATCAATTATTTAACACAAATAATTAATCATTGAAAATTGGGTTGTTACAACTCTCCCCCACTTTAGGAATTTTCGTCCTCGAAAATGTTACCTCTTGCTCATCAATCTGAACTAACAATGTCTCAACAGTCAAATCCTTCCTCACTTGTACACCATCCACCCGGATGAATGCACTTGCACTTCCTCGATTAGGCATATACCATATTATGTAAATTCACAAGCGACAGCGGTAAGACAATCAAACATGATACTTCTCCCACGCTTCCGTTGCGCCCTCTGATACTAAGCAACAAACCACGGTGTGTGCTTCCGAGACTTCAAAGCTCAATCAACACCCGTCACCACTGAAACTCTTAGAACACGTCCTTTCTTAGATCTTCTTGATCTTCTCAGTTGTCTCTTACACAATCCTCAGGTCCGAGCACAACACTCTCGCTTGAATCATACCAATACAAAGGAGTCCTACACCTCATACCATACAACGCTTCAGATCTCTATCTGACACAATATTCGACGACACCTCATACAACTTCATCACCTCAGCGATATCCATCTCAACCAGCTCCAACATAGAATGATTAATCCTCATTGGTAGGAAAAAAAACCAATCTAGCCATTCCATCCAAAATCACTCGATGAAAATCATACTCCTCAAATTCTCCGGAAAACCCAATGCAAAATCCATGGGAATACTATCCAATTTCAACTCTGGAATATACAACGGTTACATCAGACCCAACAGTCTCATACATTCATTCTTCGACTTCCGACAAGTCTAACCAGCACATACGACTAAACCACTTCTCTCTTCATCTATGGCCATCAAAATAATTTTCTCAAATTCGGTTACATCTTTATAGCACTAGGATGGATACTCTATCTACCACAATACTCTTATTCCACTTAATAATCTCTAGAACACAACTCTATCACGACATCTCATGATACCATTCCCATTAATACAAAAATCAGTCCTTCGACTTAATTCATTAAATTCAACCATCATCATCAGTATATACCAAATCTTAAATCGATGAATCAGCTACCGCGTTGCTCTACCCGAATGGTAATTCAATCCCTCAGAAGTTCCAATCGTTTTCCTCTGCCTCATATTCAATTCTCCCAATTCAAACCAATACCTTAAGCTCTTTAGATCACCAACTGTTACAAATCTCACACTAACCAATTTGAGCCTCCAACTCAGGCACAAACACAATAACAACCCACTCTAAGTTACTTGTCAAATAATCCCTCTTATATGCTTTAAATTGCCTCTAAGCAATTAAACTTGCTGATGTTGCACTTAACATATCTCCCAATCATACCCCCATGGTATTCCACATCTTACTTTCCTTAATAATCACCGAAAGTCATTATCCACCTTTATACTCTACTCCACAATCAGTTGTCGTAGCATACACACCAGACACAAGTCTCAAAACTACTCAATCAATTTTAATTCTTTGATCATCTAAACAAACATACCATATGGAGCTCTCAATATCTGACTAGTTTCGGCAACTAAGTCGATCACAACTCCACTTCACGTCCTGGCTGTATAACACTTATCTTGTCAGTATAACTCTCAGGCAACCACAATCAAACGGTAAACCGCCAACTTCCCACTTTCATTAATACTCAAAATTTCCATCAAAATTAAACATCTCATCACTGTCCTGCGCCGACTCATCAAAACAATTCTTAAGCACTCGGCTTCACTCAAAACAATTCACTGCACCACGCCATCTAAACTTGCAAGACACATCTATCCCATCCAACACAATCCCAACTACTATCAACAAGAGATTAAGGGTGATCAGTTCCTCAATTTGTCAATAGACATCCGAAATCATGATGGGGTATAAACTATCTTTACCAAACTATAAGAGCATCCAACCACACTGAGCTACAACTCTACACTTGCAGCAACCTGGAGAAGCACAAGTTTCTCCCCCACTTTAATCATTCTCACTCCTTGCAGACAAAGGTTAGACAACCAACATGTACCGACAGTGTTTCACACACATGTCGCATACAAGGGAATAACTAACATTAGACAACTTGGCCGGATGGACCGACCGGCTCTGATACCATTAATGTAACACCCTTCTAACCTCACATGAAAATACATAAATAATCAGAGTAAATTAACATGCTTTCACAAAAGGGCGTCACACATAATTTCAAAACATCAAAACCACCTGTCATGCTTTAAACACTCAAATAAAATAATCATGCTTTTCAAAGTTCACTTTGCATGTAGCAGCGGATTCAATTTATATTCATAATTCTTTTCACATAGCATTCATGTTGTAATACCCCAAATTTTACCCTTACCTTTAGTCAGTCATTTCGCCTAGCATAGCATCCACTAATCACTAACCAGTCATGGAGTGTTGATTTGTTTTGCAGGAATCCAGTTCAAAGGCGTTTTGGTCATTTTACACTATTTCGGCCAATCCTGAAGAAAACCGGTCTTTAAGACTCGAGGCATTCAGACCATGATACGTGGGACAGTTGTCTGTCATATGAGTTGGTTATCATCAAGGCATCGAGCTGGCTCGGTTTATTATTGAAAATTGTCGGGAGTGTATCTAAATTTGGGTCGTTCATTTGCTTAGGGTTCAAGACCATTCTGGGCGGGGTTCCATTTCAGTTGATAACGCATTCTCTTGATATACAATGATTGGGATTTAGTTTGAATTCACTCAGATTTATTCAGGCAGTGAGATTGAGGCCACGAGAGGAATAAACACAGGGACGAGAAATTAAGTATATATGGATATCAGTCGCGAATGTTTATACTTTACAATTAGGAAGTGAATTCAAATATTTGTGGATTCTTTATTCATAAGTGTTTATAATTTACAACTAAGAAGTAAATATAAATAATTTCAAAATTGGGTATTCATAAGTATTTAAGATTTCAATTGAGAAGTAAATAAGTATTTGTTGAATTTTATTTCATAAGTACTTAATTTACAAGTGAAGAGGACAAATAACTCTTGAATTTGATTCATGGGTACTTATTCAGTATTACAAGAGGTTTATGTTTACAAAGGGTACCCTATTCTAAGTCCTAAGTTGCTAAGCATTCTTCATTTGGTCTTCTCTTTGAGTCTTCATACAACTTCTGATCAACCTGCACAAAGACAAAACAAACAGAATAGGAAAGATTATAATTTATGTTCGACACTCTCAGAACATCATCATCATCGAGTGCCGGGAGTGGCACGACCGAAGCCGCATCCTACCCCCGTTACCAATCTGAACCATCGACGTCAGATCAAGTGGCTACTGTTTCCTATCTAAGGGGCAACCGAGAGAGATGAAGAGTAAAATGAAGTAGGGACTGAATAATTTGCCGAAAGGGATCATATGCCGAAATTGGATTCGTTTTCAAAACCAAACAGAATGTCGTTCATCAAGTAAAACATGGTGACATTATCAAGTAAATTTCAAGATTGCTTCCAAACTGATACAAGGGTAAAACAGCACAGCAAATTCGGACTCAGACCCGGATGCCGGCAGGTCTGAATCGCTTTGTTTTCGAAGATTTCCAACACCTGAAATTCACCACAACAGCATCAGTACAAAGTTTATAACAGAACTCAAAACCAAAACAGTTCATAAGCTGCACCTAAATTGCATAAACAAAACAACTCACAGGATGCTCAAAATTGAATAAAAATTTCAATTCGCAAGCCGGTGAACCAGCTCGAAAAATAGAATGGCAAGTACATCAAAAGAATCAGGTTCAAGTCAATTCGAAAACAAGAGAGGGCAGAGGTCCAGTTCACAAAACCACAGCGGGAAATGCAAACTCAATTCATGCTAGGTAAACCAAATCAAAAGAGCAAGATAAATTCACATAATCACATTCACCTAATCAGCTCAGGGCAAGCCTCAACCAAGGGTGCAAGTCACAATGAAAAGCCAACAGGCAAAGTCTAAAGCACGGTAATGAATACCCTGATTAATGACAGAAAACCACCTCAGAAACAATTTCATAATCATGCCGAAGACTGAGATTCAGTTCGCTGCATCAGTCATAATGATTCCAACCGAATGTGTGGGTCACGATGGGAAAGCTAAAATATAAAGCTCAAAGCTCAGTGAAAGTCATAGCCCAAATTCGCAGCCACCTATCAGTTCGGGAAAAAAGAGATGTGAGTTTCAGTTCAGACAAAGAAGAATCGAGGTATCAAAATGGATGGAACAGGGATTCAGCCCTCAGTTTAACCATCATTGGGCATGAGAATTCGAGTGGCTGGGAGAGCCACGGCCGAAGCCGTTACCAACTCCCTACCGAACGTCGAACTGCAAGCATCAGTAATTTCGTGCAAACTGTCAGCTCAAAACATCAGGTTCAGACCCATAGGTCATCATCACCATATGACCATCCTCGGCGACATTTGATTCGACCAAAGCGTTAGCACCTTTCTGAAAGAAGAAGAAGAAAAGTTAATGTGTGTTCGAAACAGTTAATCCAGAAGTCAGAAGCATATATCCAACAAAACCAAATTTGAATATGGATACAAGCAATTTCCAAATCCGTATTCAATCAAATACTGGGAATTTGAGTCTGTAAGTCTGAAAGGGAAAGAAAAGATCCAATCAGCTTATCAGAAAAATAATCAAGCAAATCAAACAAAATCCATTACAAGTGAATCCGAAAAAGGCAAGTTCAAATCACATCAGAAAATTCAACAAGATCAAATCATATCGCAAGATTACAAGGGAAATAGCCACAATCCAACAATCAGAGGCCCAAAAGGAAATAGAAGAGATTATAAAAAGCAACAGAAAATGGCGACTTCACTGGGGATTCTAAACTGTTGAGGGTTATCCCTAATTTGTTCATATTTATTACTATTTGTTTTACTATTCATTTGCATGTATATATTGTACTTTGATTTTGGGGTTGTTCCTTGTGTTGTGAGATAAGTCCTACGCCCGGACTAGTGACATTATTATAGGATGAGGATATATTCGATGAGGCTTATAGGGAGTTGAATCCCGACCAAGTTGATTCGAGAATCACCGCTCATTTGAGACCTCTTCGAAAATGGTTCGGTTGAACGAGTAATCGTGAAAACTTTTTCCATGGTCGATTGGAGTCTGTGATATTGGGAACCGTAGTACCTTAACACCACCTCGGCCTTATTTAGGACGTAGTGCGGGAACTATGTGGGAGTAGTCCTACAATGGTTGCTACGCGATACTACACTCAAAAGAGGTTCTCTTGAGAATATTATTAACCCCCGAGTCAGTCGGAAGGTTGATAATATCCGAAAGATGGGCTGATGACTTTGGGCACTTTTTTTATAACCTTATTTTGTAGGTACAACTAACCTATAGTACACTCCTTTTGGGGATGGGTAGACCTTAACTCCGCTCACGTTCTTTTAACCTAGGACCTTGTTTGTTTTCATGCATTGCATTCATAAAGCATCATATTGCATTAAGACTTCATGGAATTCAAACTCTATTTATGAACATTGCAGGATACCATGGATCACTCTAGGAAGCATACTTTGAAATTTACTTTTAAGGGCTTTAATTTGGAAGTCCTAGAGAAGCTAAGGGATTTGGTTCAAGATCAAGAAAAGTTCCAAAACAGATATGGAAGGCTATTGTCTTTGTTGAAGATTCAAGTAAACGAAGGACTTCTTGCGACTTTGCTACAGTTTTATGATCCAGATTATCACTGCTTCACCTTTCCAGATTATCAGCTTTTACCTACCTTAGAAGAGTACTCTCAGTTGGTGGGATTACCTATTTTGGATAAGTCTCCATTCCCTTTCTTGGAGGAAGACCCTAAAGAACGAGATATTGCGAAAGCCATTTGTCTAAGGATATCCGATGTCAAAAACAATATGATCACAAAAGGGGGAACCTTCGGTTTTCCCAGGGACTTCCTAGTTAAGAAGGCCCAATTTTATGCCGATCATAAAGACATGTTTGCCTTTGAGACAATATTTGCTTTGCTCATTTATGGGTTGCTGCTTTTTCCTAGTTTTGAGGGGTTTGTGGACCTTAATGTAATCAAGACCTTCATGAGGAGAAATCCAGTTCCAACACTATTGGGTAATACTTATCATTCAGTACATCTCCGAAACTTTCATGGTGGAGGAATGATTACATGTTGTGTGCCATTACTATACAAGTGGTTTATTTCTCACTTACCCAAGTCCGGTCAGTTCTGGAGACCTAATCAAGAACGTTGGTCGCAAAAAGTTATGGCTTTAACTCACTCTGATATTGATTGGTATAATCGCATGTACGATGGGATATCGATCATTGATAGTTGTGGAAACTTCAACAATGTGCCTTTGCTCAGTTTCAATGGAGGAATTAGCTACAATCCAGTCCTAGCTCGCCGACAGTTGGGATACCCCTTGAAAGAACCGCCTAAAGGTATTTATGTGGAGAAAATCTTTTTCAAAGACGACAAAAAGCTTCGAGATCAGATTCTATCTTCTTGGAATCATCTGCATAGGAAAGACAAAGAAAATTTGGGAAGACCTAATTGTGCGTCCATGGAACCATACCTGCAATGGGTCCGAGGAAGAGCTATTGAGTTGAAGATGCCCTACTCTCGCCAAGATCCTGTACCTCAAAGAGAAGAACCTGTCCAGTATTTCATGACCGAGGCTGAGACCTTGAAGATCGCTTTGAAGAGGTCACAACACGAAACAGAAGCATGGAAGAACAAATACCATGTGATGGCCAGCGAGTACGAAGAACTTCAAAAGCAGATTCAGTCGAAGAATGATGAGATACAATCCTACAAGAAGAGAAGGCTCTACGAATATTTATTTTCCTCCGGATCTCCGTCTGCTCACTGAAGTTGGGGAAGATGCTTCTCTAGGATTTTCTAGGCTTTTATTTAGCTATCTTGGTTGCAAGAATATCATTTGTAATTTGTCTTCAATGAATTAAAAGTTTCCTTGGTATTCCGCAATATTCGTAAATATTTGAATTCCGTGAAATCTTCATTTGCATTCACATTTTAGCATTATACTTTTGCATTGCATGTGTCTCCCGATTTCTCATACTCGGTTCTCTCACCTTCCAGTTTTGTCACCCTAAGTTCTCTGCATCAATACGACCCTTCATAAGGATGGAAGACCAAAACCAAGAGATCAACCGTGTCAGCCATGAACTCGAAGATCTTCGAGGAAGTGTAGGGCAGATTTTGGAGATGCTACGAGCTCTTAGTGTGAAGGTGGATGCTCAGTCTACTGTTGTTTCTGAGACTATTAATACCGCTATGGAATCTCAACCTGCTGTTATTGTCGAGAATGTACCTCTTCATGGTCTTCAATCCGGTTTGGTGCCTCCTAGTGCTCAACCAGTTCGACGAGCTACCCCTCCTAAGTGCAAAACTCCTAACTCCGACCATGGTAAAGGACCTGCACGTTCGAGGAACCGCAAAATGGCTACTCCTCAACCTTGGCAACATCAGCCTGATTATGTTCAAGGTTATCCGCTCTCATATGTTCAACAACCCTATGTAGCTACTGTTGCACCTCCTACATACCATCCTGTGCAGTCAGCTCCGGTATATCAAGCACCGATTTATCAACAACCTTCCGGTTATCCGCCCATGCAAGTTCCTGTCAACAGTCAACGAGTGCCCAACGCTCCTGTTCTCCAACAATCACCGGATCAGGTTCCTTATCCCCGTAAGAGGCAGTATAAGCCTTGTCCTCCAATTCCGATGACTTTCACTGAGTTATACCCCCATTTGGTACAACAAGGTCTGATTACCACCCGTGTTTTGGGTCCTCCGCCTAATCCGTTACCTGCAGGTTACAACACTGCCGCTCATTGTTTATTTCATGAGGGTGCGCCCGGCCATGATCTAGAGAATTGCTACGCTCTTAAGAACTGTGTCAGAAATTTGCTAGAAACGAAGAAGCTGTCTTTTGGCGATGCTCAGCCGAAGATCGAGAGTCCTCTCGGGGTTCCCCGCTTGTCAAGCTTAGATTCTGCAAAGTATGTTGACCCCTCAGCAAATCAGCCGAATCCAGTAATTATTCAGAGGCCTAGCTCGCTTCATTTCAGTAACCCTCAAGGTGATATGACCGGGATCAACAAAGAATCTAGGAAATTTATTTTGAAGCAACGACTGAAAACTGTTGAAGATGTGACCAGCGTAACTGGGGCAAGCCATGACGACTCACAGTGATCATGAACCAGACGTCCTTTCCATTGAGGCTCCGCCAAAGGAAACTGTTACTCTTGAATGCAAGATTTCATAAACATTTAGAAGGATTTTTCCGACAGTTCATTTGTTTATTTATATGTATTTCTCTTCGATTAAGCATATTTAGCATGCACGAACTTGTTTATCTTTGATTAATTAATGCAACGCATATGTTTGTCTTGAATAAATCCATTCGTTTCACTCATTCAAAAACGTTTTCATAAATCATAATGCCAACTTTACCCGATCTCTTGTGCTGATGGAGAATTGGGGGGAGGATGACGAACCCAAAACGTCAGATTTCTTGTCGTATGCTTTCAAGTAAAACCTGCTGATGATATAAGGCATTGTTTCAAATCCCAAACACTGGAGATATAAGGATGTTAATCCCTAGTCAACCCTTCGAGCCTTGAAGTAGGAGTTTTCTTTCTTTTAAGAACATTCATCCTAACCTGGGGCAGGGTAGGTTTCAGTTAAACCGATCGAGCGCTTAGACTCTAAAAAGGAAGAGCAAACCTTCGAGAATTTATCCTTAGCATCTTAAGAAGTCCAATACAATGACTATCCCTCAGTTACCTAAGGAGTGGGGCAGTCACAAGCCTTTCAAAAGAGTCATACGACTTGTGCATAAAAGAATATTCAAAAAAATGAGAGCCCGCTAAGGAGACTTAGGCAAAACTGGGGCATCCCGCTGGACTCCAAAGTCAGATCAAAAGACGTTGTCCAGGCAAAAGTTAGAGAATAAAAAAGAACAAAATCGTGTGACCAATTGCCATTAGAAATAGGTGAGTGACTGCCATGTCCAAAGCCTTGATAAGTTCTCGACCATAGCAAATCCGCTTGAGATATGAGCGTTCGTATCCGATTAACTGAATTAGGATTGGAGAACATCACGAAGAAGGGGTGGGTACAAATATAACTTTGAGCCTTTATCCTTTTGTTTCTTAAACCGTGAACCGAGCCACGATACAACCTTTAAAAGACCTAATTGAAGTAGGACTTCGGTTGAAAGCATACTTGACAAGATCACGTTTCCTGACTCCTACGAGCTATGCTCAGAAAAAAAATTCATGTTGGCATTATAATTAAAACTTATATCCTGACTAGTGATTTCGGTCACAAGTTATGCGATATCTTTTTTTCAAAACAAAAATTCAAGACAAATATATGTGTGCATTGACAAGCTCGGGATAGGCATTTCAGGCATGATGACTTTCCTTGATATCTTAAGAGATTTACATATAGACATAACCCTTGGAACTTGAAGATCCTGCTAAACAGGGGCAGACAGTTTCCCAGTTCGCTTACCAACGCGAGTCTGACGTTCTTAAGAGCTATTTCTCGAAGATTTCGTCGTGACACGATTAATTTGTGCCAGTTACGTCGAGACCTGACGAATCTCTCAAAGAGTTTGAAAATAGTGGGGCAACCAGACTCCGTGTTCTTTATAAAATCCTCTTGAGATGACCATACCTCACAACGCAAATATCCTGGGGCACCGTGTTTTTAAAAGAAACAAATGGCGACTACTATAAGGTCCTTCAAGATCAAAACCATGTGGTCTCACAACTTTTCTTCATGCACCCGATGGATTTTACTCACGGCGGCCTTCATTCCCCAGTAAATCTCAGTGTTGCAACAGGCTCCTAAACTATTGCCTCATCACAGTCCCCAGAGAGACTATAAGCTGACAACTTTTTCTGGGGTAACTCGAAAGTGTCCCTCAGGTTTTTTTCTCCCCATGAGAAGACGTGATACTGTGCACCCAAGCAGATTACCTTCTCCCCAGAGAATTCAGAACTTTAAAACCAGATTTGGTTCTACCATTGATCCGTCTCACCCATGATTGACGTATTGGTTGCAGAGAATGCAGGGTATCTCCGTCGAGATGTTTATTTCATCTCTCGTCCCGTCTCTAGTCTGTTTCGTCAGCATACGCAGGGGCATAAGCATCACATGCCTATTTCATACACATACTCATTACATACTCATTTCATAACATCCTGCATATTTAACTACATACATAGACATTAGCATACATTCACATTAACATATGCGTTTGCATTCACAGGTTCATTGTGTCTCGCCATCATTGGTTGTTGCCGCCGAGTAACTGCGTTCGTCCATTCTCTCCAAATAGATTGTCAGCCCTAAGCATAAAATACATAGGTGTTTCCAGTTTCCCCACAGAGCTCGATCCTCGTGGATGACGGTTACTTCAGCTATCTTTCCTCGCCAAGATAAGATATTTACCCTTCGAGTTCATTCCCTCGATGGAGTCTTGATTGCCATTTTTTCTTTCTAGCTCGATCCTAGATTGAATCTCGGTCTTGTCGGTTGCTGAGCCCAACCGGACGTGCATTTATTTTGCACCGTTTAAAAATTTTCACCATACCTTGGCAGATACGCGACTGTTCTCGCCCGAGAAGCTTATCACCGTACCCGGATGTGCATTTATTTTGCACTATCTTTCAAGAAAATCAATCACAATTCTTTACAGATACACGCCAGTTCACGCCTGGAAATCCATCAGTACATCTTATAGCATCGGTATGCAACTGTTCTCGCCTGAGAAGCCTATCGGTATAACACTTTACAATCCTACAGCATCGGTATGCAACTGTTCTCGCCTGAGAAGCCTATCGATATAACAATCCTACATCTTACAGCATCGGTATGCGACTGTTCTCACCTGAGAAGCCTATCATCGATCAGCAACAGTTCTCGCCAAGAGAAGCTTATCACAAAATTTTACAATCAATCAGCAACAGTTCTCACCAGAGAAGCTTATCACAACCATACGCAACGGGGTATGCAACAGTTCTCGCCAAGAGAAGCTTATCACAACATCTTACAAGATCAGCAACTGTTCTCACAAGAGAAGCTTATCACCATCGATCAGCAACTGTTCTCACCTGAGAAGCTTATCATCGATCAACACCTGTTCTCACCTGAGAAGCTTATCATCGATCAGCACCTGTTCTCACATGAGAAGCTTATCATCGATCAACACCTGTTCTCACCTGAGAAGCTTATCATCGATCAACACCAGTTCTCGGTTAAGAAGCTTATCGTAACGTTCTTCAGCAACGGTATGCAACAGTTCTCCGCCGAGAAGCTTATCATCATCTGTTATCACCTCTACAAGCAGTTCTTGCATGAGAAGCTTATTATTGCCACTCTTGCAAATAAGCGACATTTCTCGCCTGAGAAGCTGATCCTATCTTCGTTATGACTCGCAGCAAATGGCCATCTCCATCGAGCAGTTGGGCTTCCATTTTCCTTGTCGTCTTGAAGTATGGGGAGGTTTGAACCGAATCATATTCAGGAGAGCACAGATCTTGAAGTATGAAGAAGTTCATTTACCCTTTAGTAAAAGAAGGAGCAGAATCATATTCAGGAGAGCACAGATCTTGAAGTATGAAGAAGTTCATTTACCCTTTAGTAAAAGAAGGAGCAGAATCATATTCAGGAGAGCACAGATCTTGAAGTATGAAGAAGTTCATTTACCCTTTAGTAAAAGAAGGAGCAGAATCATATTCAGGAGAGCACAGATCTTGAAGTATGAAGAAGTTCATTTACCCTTTAGTAAAAGAAGGAGCAGAATCATATTCAGGAGAGCACAGATCTTGAAGTATGAAGAAGTTCAATTTACCCTTTAGCAAAAGAAGAAGCGGAATCATACCCGACGCGCTGTCCTCGGAAGTATGAAGAAGTTTATTTTATCCTTTAGTAAAAGAAGAATCTGAAACGTATTCCAGGCACTGACCTTAAATACGAGGAGATTTGCACATCAGATAAGAAGCAGCCTCTTTATTCGAGTGCTTATCCGTTTTGGCATGTAAGTCCCTTCCAACGATAAGTGACAGTTCTCCCTCGAGAAGCTTATCAGGGCATTTCCACTTAAAGTCCATTTATTTTGGCATACAGCCGGTCTTTACCCTGTATATTTGATACGGATTTCCGAAAAGTCCGTCTGATCCCGTCACGAAGGATAGTTTATAGAAGCTTGGATGTTATTCTTTGCTCAATGCTCCAGCATTCTGTGATCGATCTTGCAGTCGTGTAGATCCAGTCTTATTGTTAGATATTCCCTAGTGGAGGCTGTCTCATAGGTACCATCTCCATTTAAGGATCTTATTCTTAAAGTCCATTTATTTTGGCATACATCCGGTTTTTACCCTGTATATCTACTACGGATTCCCGAAAAGTCCGTTTGATCCTGTCACGAGGGATAGTTTACAGAAGCTTGGATGTTATTCTTTGCTCAATGCTCCAGCATTCTGTGATCGATCTTGCAGTCGTACATGATCCAGCTTTACTTTTAGACTCCCCAGTGGAGGCCGTCTCATAGGTGCCATCTCCATTTGAGAATCTCGTTCCTTTTCTAAAAATGACAATTGGTCGTGTTCGCACCAGTTGACCATCATTTTAGAATCCCCCAGTGTTGTACTGTGTCCCAGCGTGTCGTTTTCCCCAGTGTGTTCTTCTCGTAGCGTCTGTCCCTGTGTCGTCGTATTCGTCAGCATTTTCGCATTCATCATTCCAGCATACGCATCATATTCATGGCATTGTCTGCATTAGTCTGCTTTTGTTTTGTCCATAACATCGCATATCGCCACATATAAGGGCAAAATTTTCGGTTATCTATATTTAAATCCCTCCACCATGATTCCTCGAGTCTCCGCCACTCAAATCATCCGGTGTAGCTATTTAAATAGGGGCAACTGTAATACCCCAAATTTTACCCTTACCTTTAGTCAGTCATTTCGCCTAGCATAGCATCCACTAATCACTAACCAGTCATGGAGTGTTGATTTGTTTTGCAGGAATCCAGTTCAAAGGCGTTTTGGTCATTTTACACTATTTCGGCCAATCCTGAAGAAAATCGGTCTTTAAGCCTCGAGGCATTCAGACCATGATACGTGGGACAGTTGTCTGTCATATGAGTTGGTTATCATCAAGGCATCGAGCTGGCTCGGTTTATTATTGAAAATTGCCGGGAGTGTATCTAAATTTGGGTCGTTCATTTGCTTAGGGTTCAAGACCATTCTGGGAGGGGTTCCATTTCAGTTGATAACGCATTCTCTTGATATACAATGATTGGGATTTAGTTTGAATTCACTCAGATTTATTCAGGCAGTGAGATCGAGGCCACGAGAGGAATAAACACAGGGACGAGAAATTAAGTATATATGGATATCAGTCGCGAATGTTTATACTTTACAATTAGGAAGTGAATTCAAATATTTGTGGATTCTTTATTCATAAGTGTTTATAATTTACAACTAAGAAGTAAATATAAATAATTTCAAAATTGGGTATTCATAAGTATTTAAGATTTCAATTGAGAAGTAAATAAGTATTTGTTGAATTTTATTTCATAAGTACTTAATTTACAAGTGAAGAGGACAAATAACTCTTGAATTTGATTCATGGGTACTTATTCAGTATTACAAGAGGTTTATGTTTACAAAGAGTACCCTATTCTAAGTCCTAAGCTGCTAAGCATTCTTCATTTGGTCTTCTCTTTGAGTCTTCATACAACTTCTGATCAACCTGCACAAAGACAAAACAAACAGAATAGGAAAGATTATAATTTATGTTCGACACTCTCAGAACATCATCATCATCGAGTGCCGGGAGTGGCACGACCGAAGCCGCATCCTACCCCCGTTACCAATCTGAACCATCGGCGTCAGATCAAGTGGCTACTGTTTCCTATCTAAGGGGCAACCGAGAGAGATGAAGAGTAAAATGAAGTAGGGACTGAATAATTTGCCGAAAGGGATCATATGCCGAAATTGGATTCGTTTTCAAAACCAAACAGAATGTCGTTCATCAAGTAAAACATGGTGACATTATCAAGTAAATTTCAAGATTGCTTCCAAACTGATACAAGGGTAAAACAGCACAGCAAATTCGGACTCAGACCCGGATGCCGGCAGGTCTGAATCGCTTTGTTTTCGAAGATTTCCAACACCTGAAATTCACCACAACAGCATCAGTACAAAGTTTATAATAGAACTCAAAACCAAAACAGTTCATAAGCTGCACCTAAATTGCATAAACAAAACAACTCACAGGATGCTCAAAATTGAATAAAAATTTCAATTCGCAAGCCGCTGAACCAGCTCGAAAAATAGAATGGCAAGTACATCAAAAGAATCAGGTTCAAGTCAATTCGAAAACAAGAGAGGGCAGAGGTCCAGTTCACAAAACCACAGCGGGAAATGCAAACTCAATTCATGCTAGGTAAACCAAATCAAAAGAGCAAGATAAATTCACATAATCACATTCACCTAATTAGCTCAGGGCAAGCCTCAACCAAGGGTGCAAGTCACAATGAAAAGCCAACAGGCAAAGTCTAAAGCACGGTAATGAATACCCTGATTAATGACAGAAAACCACCTCAGAAAAAATTTCATAATCATGCCGAAGACTGAGATTCAGTTCGCTGCATCAGTCATAATGATTCCAACCGAATGTGTGGGTCACGATGGGAAAGATAAAATATAAAGCTCAAAGCTCAGTGAAAGTCATAGCCCAAATTCGCAGCCACCTATCAGTTCGGGAAAAAAGAGATGTGAGTTTCAGTTCAGACAAAGAAGAATCGAGGTATCAAAATGGATGGAACAGGGATTCAGCCCTCAGTTTAACCATCATTGGGCGTGAGAATTCGAGTGGCTGGGAGAGCCACGGCCGAAGCCGTTACCAACTCCCTACCGAACGTCGAACTGCAAGCATCAGTAATTTCGTGCAAACTGTCAGCTCAAAACATCAGGTTCAGACCCATAGGTCATCATCACCATATGACCATCCTCGGCGACATTTGATTCGACCAAAGCGTTAGCACCTTTCTGAAAGAAGAAGAAGAAAAGTTAATGTGTGTTCGAAACAGTTAATCCAGAAGTCAGAAGCATATATCCAACAAAACCAAATTTGAATATGGATACAAGCAATTTCCAAATCCGTATTCAATCAAATACTGGGAATTTGAGTCCGTAAGTCCGAAAGGGAAAGAAAAGATCCAATCAGCTTATCAGAAAAATAATCAAGCAAATCAAACAAAATCCATTACAAGTGAATCCGAAAAAGGCAAGTTCAAATCACATCAGAAAATTCAACAAGATCAAATCATATCGCAAGATTACAAGGGAAATAGCCACAATCCAACAATCAGAGGCCCAAAAGGAATCAGAAGAGATTATAAAAAGCAACACATGTTCATCTCATAATTCAACAATACTTGGGCACTAAGGCCAACATCACAATATTTCGATACATTTAAAACACAACTTAAAATACATAAAATATCTCTAAAGCAAAATCCCAAACGATCCCAGTGTTACATAACCAGAGCATGACTCGACCCAACATAATTAAAATACTAAACAACTGCACCAGCAGAGACCTCACAACTATTAGCAGTACAACTCCAAGATACCTGCACGATGTCATAAAGGACATCATTCCAGCAGAAGGGTGAGAAATATTACCATAATAATCAAAGCACATAATCATATATAAATGCGCAAGTACAGAATACATACATTTCACATTTTCTCACCACAATGCATATTAACACAATAACCATGCACATAATATATATCCATAGCATCAAATACACATATTATACTCCTCACCACAATACCTCACATACCCACTAACATACATCGCAAAGCATATAAGTATAAAACCAAGCATTTCATCATGCATACATTCGCAATTACAATTAATCCTCACAAACATACACGTTATGTTTCATTCATCACGAATCATATAACATACGCCATCATGTTTAATCATCAATTCATTATTCAATATCTTTCTCAATTACTCAATCGCAACCCACAATTCAACAATTCATACTCACATGCATATTTCATATAACACTCATAACCATGCCATGTGACTCACTTAAAACTCACCCAATATCACCAATCCCCTTTTTAGGATTATGGGTACGTCACTTATACCCTACCAGGAATAATACCTCAGTTATTCTACCCCGGTAATTACTCCACTAGGAACGACACATTGCCATTCTACCCCAGTGAGTACAAATCTTTCACATAAACATTATTATCTATATTACTCTCATATTTACCAATCATTACCTATATACATGTACTATTATATTCTCAGGCATTATTCACAATTCATCACATACATTACACTGCATGTGTATATATATATATATATATATATATATATATATATATATATATATATATATATATATATATATATATATATATATATATATATATATATATATATATATATATATATATATATATATATATATATATATATATATATATATATATATATATATATATATATATATATATATATATATATATATATATATATATATATATATATATATATATATATATATATATATATATATATATATATATATATATATATATATATATATATATATATATATATATATATATATATATATATATATATATATATATATATATATATATATATATATATATATATATATATATATATATATATATATATATATATATATATATATATATATATATATATATATATATATATATATATATATATATATATATATATATATATATATATATATATATATATATATATATATATATATATATATATATATATATATATATATATATATATATATATATATATATATATATATATATATATATATATATATATATATATATATATATATATATATATATATATATATATATATATATACACACACACAACTAAGCATACTCATCAATCATGCTTCTACAATTCACATCATTTTCACACAAACATTTATAATTATATTTATTCATACATCTCAATCATTCCATACATCGCAATGTATCCATATAAGTATCTATATATAAATAGAACCTCAAGCATATACAATATGCATTCACCAATGTTTACATCAATCCATGTAAACCCACATATATATACATATCTTCAAGCATACTCACTCATGCCATTATCGCAATTCGTGTTAGTTCACATAAACATACACAATATGTTTATATCATCACCATTTCACATAAACATTCACATACATGTTTATTTCACCAATGCATCATATAAAGATGAATTATGCAACTCATAGAGACCGACTCACGACTCTATGCAGATGCAAATGCGGTACCGACTCAATTCAACAGGTTCAATTGAAGAACCAAATGGAACCATCTCTCGTTACCGAAGTAACTCCCCGTCGGGCCTACGATGTTCACCCATTGCTCACACCCCACATGGGCACACAATGTTTATGGATTGCTCACACCCCACATGGGCACACAATCTGATTGCTCACACCCCACAAGGGCACACAATCGTTCTGCAGATTCTACGCGGAATCAAATATAGACCATCGTTCACACCCCACATGGGCACACGATGTCTCTGCAGATCTAACACGGGATCAAATAACACAAATGCATATCATGATGCTTCACATGCAAACATGACTCAATCAACTATAAACCATCGCTCACACCCCACATGGGCACACGAGGTTTCTGCAGATCCTACGCGGGATCAATCAACACAAAATGCATACATGTTTACAAACATACTCATGCATCTATCACATTTCACTGCATACATTTATTATGCATTCACAACATATATATCATAATGCAAATATATATATTCATCATTTATTTCACAGCATTTCATACATGGTTCTCATACAAAATGACTCAATCAGTTATAGACCATCGCTCATACCCCACATGGGCACACGATGTCTCTGCAGATCCTACACGGGATCAATCAACACAAACTGCATACATATTCGCAAATATATTATCATCCATTCTTCACACATCAACACGTACAATTATCATGCATTCACAATGTGTATTATATTCATCATTCATCACAATTGCCATGCATTTTTATTCAATTCTAAACAATGCATAATTTGCCCAAAGGCCACGATTCAAAATCATATTCATACACTAGGATTCACGCCTTACGGCTACCCACAGCACATCACAAACCAGCATATAAGCTATTAAATCAAAGAAGGGTCGATCGCAACCGAAACCCCAAGCCACGACAGCACCACGCAACAGGGAAAATTCATCCTGCTACGTTCGCTACACGCTCGCCTAGCGAGCTGCTAGCGAGCGTTCGCTACCTCCTCGCCTAGCGAACTGCTAGCGAGCAAGAACAGAGGCTACAGACCTCGTTCGCTACCCCGTTCGCCACAATGAACCTCCAGCGAGCTCCTCGCTACTCCCTTCGCTGCCAGCGAGGGACATCAGGATCTCACTGTCCTAAGTCTGGGACTGTTCGCTGCACGCTCTCCTAGCGAGCTGCTAGCGAGCGTTCGCTGTGTGCTCGCCTAGCGAGCTGCTAGCGAGTCGCCTGCGAACAGCAACATTCAGTTCTGCTCCAGCACCTCCAAACTCACCAAAATCACCCGATTAAATCCAAAGTTGTTCCAGTAGCCTTAGTCTAACATATCCCGACTAAGCTACGAAAGTTATTCTCGATTATAACCGTCCGAACATCGGCTTCTATCGATTTCTATCATTTCGACCTAAATGGAAACAAGGTTGGAAAACAACCAAACTCATCCACACACATACACAATCATACACAATGATTAAGATAGTAAGATTTCACACCCTTACCTTAGATTAATCGAAGCCATAGGATGTTCTTGATGATTCTCCAAGTTTTCCTCTTTTTCTCCTCTTTTCTCTTCTTCCTCTTTCTTTCTTTCTTTTCTTTTTCCTTCCACTTTCTCATATATATATCTTTCCCTTTATTTATTTCCATTGAATTTCCTCTCTCAAAACATCTATCAATCTATTTAAATAATCATCTAATTATTCAAATAATTAGAATAATCCAAATAAATCAATTATTTAACACAAATAATTTTACAGCCAGAGGTAAGGTTGTGTCTGTAGGTTTGAGACCGTCAAACTTAGAAGTTACGAAATTTGGCTACGCTGACGAGGAAACCTTCGAGATTTTTACAGTCGAAGGCCTGACAGACAAAGATTGGAGGAAACCTTTGGTCGAGTACCTTCAAAACCCTTTGGCAACCACAGAGCAGAAAATAAAATATCAAGCGCTAAGCTATGTCCTTTTGGGGAATGAGTTATTTAAGAAAACCTCTGAGGGAGTTTTACTTAAATGCCTCAGTGAATCTGAGGCATACTTGGTGTTGTCATCAGTCCATGGTGGGACATGTGGAGTGCACCAAGTAGGCCATAAGATGAAATGGCTGCTATTTCGCCAGGGGATGTACTGGCCCACGATGCTGAAAGATTGCATTGAGTTTGCCAAAGGTTGTCAGGAATACCAAGTTCACGCTGGCATTCAACATGTCCCAGGAAGCGAGTTACACTCCATAGTCAAGCCATGGCCATTCAGAGGTTGGGCTTTAGACCTGATAGGAGAGATTCGACCTGCGTCTTCCAAAAACCAGAAGTATATTTTAGTAAGGATAGACTATTTTACCAAGTAGATCGAAGCTATACGTCTACCAAAAGTATACCAAGAAGATATCATCGAGTTCATTCAGAATTATATCATCTACGGATTTGGGCTACCAGAAACAATAACGACAGACCAAGGGTCAGTGTTTACAGGTAGGAAGATGCAGGAGTTTGCCAAAGAAATGGGATTTAAACTCCTTACTTCGACACCTTATTACGCCCAGGCCAATGGCCAAGTCGAAGCGGAAAACAAAGTGATAATTGGCATGATAAATAAGCAGATTGGAAGCAAGCCTAGGAATTGGCATAAGACGTTGGATCAAGTCCTATGGGCATGTCGAACATCCCCGAAGGAAGCAACCAACAATTCCCCTTATCGACTGACCTTCGGCCATGACGCAGTGTTTCCAGTTGAGATACACATACAGTCGGTCAGAATTCAAAGGCATCACGAAATCCCTCGAGAGATTTATTGGGACATGATGCTTGATGAGTTAGTCGATTTAGACGAAGAAAGACTAAAAGCTCTAGAACTCTTGAGAAGATAAAAGAAAAGAGTGGAGAAATCATATAATAAGAAGGTCAAAGCAAAGGCTTTCCTGGTCAGAGATTTAGTATGGAGAGTAATTCTTCCTATGGATCGAAAGGTTAGGTCTTTAGGCAAATGGTCTCCAAAATGGGAAGGACCATTCCAGGTATCAAAAGTGTTCTTTAATGGGGCGTATGAAGTGACAGAGTTGAGTAAAGACGAGAGAATATTAAAAGTAAACGACAAATATTTAAAGAAATATAAGCCTACACTTCAAGAGGTAAAAATATCAGCAAAATAATAGTCAAATATAAAACAAAGCCATAAATGGTGATCAGCAAATGCGCCAAAATGGCTCAGTATCTTACAAACAAAGTTAAAATGGCTTACAAAGGCCAGTACAATCTGCTCTATTATAAAACCTAAATAAATCAAAAAGGAAGATTTTCCTTCATCTTAAGGTAGTTCGACTTTTGAAGTTCGAGGCGGCTCTGGAATTGAGCTTTGTCTGTTCTCAGCTGGGCAACTTTGGATTCCAAACGACGGGCTTCCTCAGCGTAGGTAACGGCAATGTTCAAGTTCAGTTGTTAGGGAAGAATCATCGAAAGAAGATAATTCAGTATTCTTCTTCTTGGCTTTCGCTATCTTACTGCGAAGTCTCTTGATCTTGCGCTCCCAGCAAGCAATGTTTGCCTCATTAGTAAGGATCTCTTGCTTATTTTTCTCCCTCGTCTCCTCCAATGCAGCGATCCTTTCTTTAGAATCGACAATAGCACTCCAAGCGGCAGCTTCACTGCCTGCTTTCGTCTGAATGTCACCCTGAATATGAGGCAATAATCGAAAGTCTTTGTAAACCTGGTCAATCAGGGTACCAACTTCTTGAATAACATTTGCGGCTTCAGGAGTAAGGGGTTTAATATCCACTTGTTGGAGAAAAGCTTTGAGGGGAAGATGGCTGGTTGGGCCCATCTGCATGAGGGTGAAAAGATCCCCTTTGAAAATCTTTTTCTTAATCTTATCGAGAGCACTGTCAGTTGGCTGATTCGAGGTTTGCCCTTCAGATGTCGAGGTGCTGGGAGTTCGGCCAGAAGAATGACTCCGCCTGCTCAAGAAAAGCCTGATGTATTGTCGAGGGTTAGAAACCTTCAACGCATCCAGTTCGGCTGAGGAAAGTTGAATTTTGCCTTGGAAGGGGATTGTTGGAGTATCCTTGAGGGTAGAAGAAACCGGAGTCTTTGTCACTTCAGCAGTTGTGGTTTTTTCGAAAAAGGTTTCCACAGTTTTCAATTCTTTATCTTGGCCTTCTTTTGCCTTTGCGCCATCCTCTTCCATTTCATCTCCAGTACCTTCATCATTGAACTCATTTAATTCAGACTGATGCATGGTTTGATCTTCAACAACACGATCACCTTCGATATCTTTTTCGTCCACAACTATTGTTTGACCCAAGGGAGAACTGTTCGTATCAATCAAGTTTGTGCCCCCCTCCAAGGTTTTGACTTCATCATCTGTTGTGATAGGATCGACCAGAACACTGTTGTCTTCATGGTCAGAGCCATCAGTTTAAGACTGTTGGGTAGTTGTCTTTGCAGGAGAAGGAGGGACTGTGAAAGAATTAGGTTTATTAATTTTACCAAGGGAACTCATACAAGTACCCAAATCAGAGGTGGGATGATAGGTAGGCTCACCTTGGCTATTCAAGGGATAGAGTGATAGAGGAAGCTTGGTTGGGTCAGATTGTGGAGCCCTAGCATCAGCCTAGAAAAGACAGACATTAAAAAGAATGGGACCAAAAAATCAGTGCAAGACCCACATAAAGATAGATGCGCAATATACCTTGACATTTTCATCAGCAGGGCTAGAGTTGTCACTCTCCATGGGAACAACAGTTTGGATCGAAGCATCCCCTGTAGGAGCCTAAGTGAGGTCTTGAGAGGGAGTATTAGTATGAGGTATGTTGGTTGCAAGAGGAGCGGATGGAGCATCAGGAGTATCCACATCATGGACGATCTTTCGTTTTCTTTTTACTTGAAGACTCTCACGAGGAGATCCATCTTCGTCATCAGAATCAATGATAATCTGGGCAGAAGCCCTTTTTAGTCTCTTTTGAGGGGTGGGTGGTTTTCGACTAACCTGAAAGCAACATAAAGTGTCAAGAGTGATTAAGGAGGTCGAAATAGTAGAAAGTTGCGGAGGATTACCTTCTGATCTTCGACCTTGCCTTCAGTTTTGGTTGCTGGGGCAGCACGCTTTGGAGCAGCTGAAAAATAAATAATACCAAAGCCAGTTAGCAACAATAAAGCTCAGAGAGGAAAGTCCAAATCGAAGGGGGATAAACCTTCAAGAATGTCGGATTCGATGCGAACATCTTCGATACTAACATGAAGGTGCCCTTTAAACGTATCGAGTGTATGTTTAGTCGGAACCACCCGCTGCGCTTTGGGCTTCGACTGCTGTCGAAGAATTTTTATGGCGTCTCCGCAAATAAACCAATCTGGGAATGGAGGGGCAAGAGCCACGCCAAAACCAGTAGTTGGTAGTCGAGGGACTTTTGGGGGAAAAAGTTTAAAGGCAACCTCACACCATTTCTCACGAGGAACAGAAGAGGGAATCTTTAAACTACCCAATTTTTTAGAAAACTTTTCTTTCAAAGTAACAGCAGCCTCACGGATGGTTCGACTAACATCATCTGGTCGATAGGAAGTTTCGAAGTACTTCTAGAAGGCTTGAATCTCTTTGATATGGGTAGACATACCTTTCTTGATCTTCTCCTGCACATCAACAAAAGCTTGGTCAATCAAGCGAGCAAAACTTGAAGCGTCAAGAAACTCTGAGGCATAATGTTTCGACCACCAGTCGTAGAAGTCTTGGGAGCAGAAATAAGAAGGTTCAAAATGGACAGGTGTAAGAAAAGACTTATGGGAGTGGCGTGCCAATTGTGTCGAACAGTCAAGGGGAGATAGCACCGCTAAAGGAAATATGATATGTAATTTCTTGTCATATAGGCACTTGGGCAAAGTCGGTATCAACCCAAATTGCCTGGACACCAAGTTTGGTTGGTAGGCTACTAAGCTGGAGTGACCTCTAACAAGGTTTAATTTATGAACCAGTAGTCGAGGTATGAGGAATTGTTCCCAAATCAGCTTCGACTCCTCTTCTTGTTTCTTTAGGGGAGCGGGGAAGGGTCTAGTGAACCACTCTGGGCCGCATCTTCGTTCCGCAAAGGGAGCCATCTTCAGGGTGAACTCGTACCGTTTTGCGAACATGTGAATGAAGTTAGATAAGTTGGATCGAAGAGTATGGCCTTCTTCGCTAAGAGTAATTTGGTCCAAGCGAGTCCATTCGACTCTTCTCTCAGCGACTAAAAACGAACCTTCATCGACTTCGCCTCTGTTGGGGAGATTATGTTCAAAAGTGGCATTAAGCCACAGCTGGAAGAGCCAAAAGGGGCCTGATAACAACAAGTTGCCATGGCTTTCAGGGTCTTTCAATTTTCTAGCACCTTCACCCAAGGCCTCATAAATTCTGGCCAGAATCATCTCACTTAGGCAGATGCCTCTCTTCAGGTGCAGTTGGTTGGCAAGAACAAGATATTTTCGTGCCACCTGCAATGACTTTGTACAAAATACACAACGAGATAACCACATGGCCAGAAAGGCTATATGTTCCTCGTTATCAACCGAGGCGTTGGTTTTGTTATGATAATGTTGAACAAAAGTTGTGTAGGTATGTTTGGTGTTGGCGAAACCTATGGTGTCGTGGCTATCAATCTCAGGGTCGTAAACAAGGTCGTAGGGTTTTAGGCCTACAATGGCAGCTACATCAAGCAATATGGGTGTCATCATCCCACAAGGGAGGTGGAAAGTATTGTGAGTTCTATCCCAGAAAAATAAGGAAGAAGCCAGCATAAGGGGGCAGTAAGTATGGCCTACCTTCGACATCATTATCATATTATAAATCCCAGTGTCCTTCCAATCTTGGGCTTTTACTTTATCTATTTTTGCCAGCCAATTGAGGTAAAGTTCATAATATTTAAAGTAGGGGGTAGCCCTAAATAATCTGGCCCCATCATGGAGATACCTAAGATCTACGTCGAAGAGGTTTAGGCTATCAGGGCCATCAGTGGGGATTTTGCTAGAATCTTTTTTCCCTAAAGGTTTAGTGACTCTATAGGAGGGGAAGAAGTCTTTAATGGTGGAATAATCAAGACCTAGAGGAGGTAAAGGGCCAGACATGGCTAAGGGTTTACCTGCAACAGTAACGGGAATGATTACCTGCGATACATAAATGTGGTGTTTCTCTTCTGACAAGGGTTCGCGAATGAACTGTTGGTTCTTCACTACCTAGGGACCGCTCAAGCTGGCAAAGGGAGGAAGAGTTGATGCAAAGGTTTGTCCTTTGAGTTGCATTTTCTTCTTTTGATGATCAGCCATTTTTGAAGGAAGTAAAAAGTTTGTTGGTTGGGGAGTAGAAGATTAGAGGTAAAAATGAAAATATAAGAGGAGAATGACTTATATAGTGTATGGAAGATTGAATGTTTTTTCATCATTAAGGGGCTAGAGTTAGTGGGCCACGTGTGCGCTTGGATGTAGGGTGGCAGAGATAGCAGTTGCAATTCATGTCCCCTAGGTGGAAAAGGTGATGATGGCCCACGATTTTGGTGATTCCTGAGAAAATCGCCATGATGAAAGTGACGTCAGAGACGTGCCTCAAGGTGGCGGGTCAGTATCTTGCGTGTTCCCCTTTATTTCCTTGTTTCTCTTTCTTGCATTGGTTGAAAGAACATCAGACGACACGTAGGAAGAGGACAAGCGGCGTCGAAAGTCAGAGATTATCAAAAAATGTGTTTTTCCATATCAGAAGTCGAAAATACATTTTTGAGGGGCAATTTTATAGCTCCTAATTTTGACGCCCCATGTAGAAGAAAGGAATTCAAGATGAAAATTCCAAGAACAAGTTGAGAACGAAAGATTGGTCGAAAGATGTAAGACAACTAAAAGAAGGAGTCGAAAAACTCACCCAGAAGCTAGGAGTTCGACTGCTTGCTGTTGTGGATGGTTCGTCGAAGGGTTTGAAATTCAAAAGTTGGAGGGAACGGTTTTGTTTGCCAAAAAATTAAGAAGACGCGTGGCACCTTATAAGCAGTAGAATCCATGCATTGTGACAAGTGGCGAGAGGAGGTGATGTCGGAGGTTATTAGAAGTTATTTTTTACTACTATAAATAGGATGTCATAGACATAAGCAAGGCGTGTTGTAATTTACCTTTGTACAAATTACTCTTAGAATTACTCCAAGTATCCGAGCATAGAGAAAGCGAGTATTATAGAGAATGTACGTGATGTAAATACACCATCTTTTATCTTAATGAAATTTACTTTATTTTGCTTTAAACTTTACAAAGTTTTTATTGTCTTTGCACCTTTCTTCCTCACTTTCTTTCTTTCTCCTCTTTTCCTATGCAATTCCTTTCTCTTCGCCCTCAATCTAATTTCCTCTCTCTAAACAAACTTTCTTCTTTCTTTTATTGAAGGCTTTATTTTATCTTTTAAGTTATTCCGTAGTCGAATAGATGTTTCTTTAAGATTCTTTCACCCCAATATTGTTTAAGTGTGAAACTTAGATAAATTTTCAAAGTAAAGAACCTTTTAGAACATGTCCTAGGATCAATCTGA
This sequence comes from Lathyrus sativus, assembly GCA_963859935.3. Taxonomy (NCBI): domain Eukaryota; kingdom Viridiplantae; phylum Streptophyta; class Magnoliopsida; order Fabales; family Fabaceae; genus Lathyrus; species Lathyrus sativus. The sequence goes on along the minus strand of OZ012739.1, from coordinate 65,687,218 downwards.
TCGATCCTGTGAGTCACCAAAGTTAGATTTGGAAGATCAGCGGTTGTTTTCCGATTTTCAAGGGAAACACCGAGCTACTTGTCTTTATTGGATTGGGGTTTGAAAACTCTCATGCAGTAAGTTGATGTTGCCTTTCATGTGGCAATGTTTGTTTTTTATTATTATTATTTTATGTTATTCTTACTATTGCCCTTTCTTTTATTTACCAATTTATTTTATTTATATTTAATAAGGATAAGTGATTTTGAAATGGGCTTTAAGCCCATGGCGTCGTTTGCATCTAATAACCACTTTGCACCTCCTAGATATTGTGAATAATTTTTAATGATGGATTTGTTATTTGAAAATGGAGTTACTCGATTTCTATGTAATCCATAAATGTGTACATAATTTTTGTGAGTTTTGTTGTTCATTGCAAATTCGGAGTATAAATTTGATTTTTTTTCTCGGAACTCGTTTGGATGCATAGATTTTGTCCTGACTATTTATAGTGTGATTCCCACTTGAATGTACTCTTAATGAGCTTAATACGGGTTTTAATTTGGTTACCTTCGGTATCGGTTGCTTTCAAGTCTCGTGGCTTACTCTTGGGCCTTATTACAAAGAACACCTTTTATGTATGCTTGTTCAATTGGGTTTGATTTAATTATCTCTTATCCTCATTCGATAAAATGTACCACATTCCCATGAAGTGTAATAACTTTACCGCTTCCATTTATTTTGTTTATGCATTTTCATTATATCGCCCAAAATCATTTTCAAAATAAATTCTCGATCAAACGTCAAGCCATTTTAACCCTTGTAAGCCAATTGCTTTCAAAGAATCGCCATCAACCTCTTGGTCACCATTCACAACATTTAAAAGCTTACTCCTGGGCTTTCTTACAGTGAGACCTCTTCGATCAATTTTTTCTAGTTGGTAGTTTAGAATACTGGTCCACTTTGCTAGCGCACACGATTAAAACTCAATTCAATTACTTGTTCATTTATCTTGATTCAAATTGAGACCCTAAGGTACAAACCATACCTCTTGTAAGTCGTGCGCTTTTTCCTCGCCATCGACCTTACCCTATACCAATATGACATCCCTTCCATTAGTTCAAACCTTGACTGTTTCATACACAAATTCAAACCTCAATCAACATCGAGCATTTTATCAAAGTCAAATTAATAAACTTAATCATACTTAAACGCAATTTTAATAAGCATTGAAAAGGGAGTTGGAATGGAGTCTTGTTTAGGCCCGAGGAGTCTTTCTTAAGTTCGAACAATTATCTTCTCCAAAAATTTTCATAATTTGATCCTACATCAAACTATTTTTATAATAAATGAAATCAAATTTATTTTCTCAACACTTAGATGAAAAAGAAAGGGAGTCGGATCTTCGATTGACTCTCCCGATTACTTGGGCCTAAGGAGCCTTTCTTAAACTTCGAGTAATCGTCATCCGTTTGAAACACTCTAATTACATCGAAACTCTTTCATAATTAAGGGTGAAAGAGAGAGAGAGAGAGAGAGAGAGAGAGAGAGAGAGAGAGAGAGAGAGAGAGAGAGAGAGAGAGAGAGAGAGAGAGAGAGAGAGAGAGAGAGAGAGAGAGAGAGAGAGAGAGAGAGAGAGAGAGAGAGAGAGAGAAAGAGAGAGAGAGAGAGAGAGAGAGAGAGAGAGAGAGAGAGAGAGAGAGAGTCAAGTCTTTGACTCATTCTCTCAATTACTTGGGTCCGAAGAGCCTTTCTTAAGTTTCAAGTAATCGTCATTCAAAAAAGCATCCAATACATTAAACTCTCTTCTCTCGCCCCCGTGCGATCGAAACTTCCCAAAACACTAACTCTTCGCTCTCGTACGATTTACAACTCAAACACTTTTTTCCAAGAACATTGTTTAGTCCCTTCTTCTGCGCATATGAACTAGTGCTTCAGCCTCCCTAGCGAGCAGACAAGCCAATGTTTAGTAATTAGAATGCGACCTAAACACTGGTTCGCTGAAAACACAAACCAACCAACCATAGTCTTCCAAACTACGGTTGCTATGACTTCTTCATTGCACTATGAGGGTACGTAGGCATAGGATTTCGAGATCCTAGAGAGCTACCTTTTTCCCTTTTACCCCAAACCTTTTTCCGTAGTCCACGAACTACGACGCTCTGACTTTCCCATTGCACGAGGGAGTGCGTAGGCACAAGGGCCCCAATCCTTGGTGAACACCCTAATATAAAAACCACCTATTTTTTTCTTAGAAGCAAATCCTTAGAAGAAAACAAACAACCCTAGCTAACTTTTCTCTCGAATCGAATCAAGAGGTTCCCGTTGAGTACAACGAACGTAGAAAATGATCATATTTTTCGAGGTACGATAACACTCACAAAAAAGGATTACCCAAGAGGGATTGAATAAATGAATCGGAGATCTCAATGAGTTTGGTCTCTTGAATACCACAAAATCTAAGAAGTTAGCAAGAATAAGATCTCACACCTTCCTTCATTTAATTATACCTTAACCCCTAATATTCAAAGAGAAAATTAACATCTACTCCTCAGCCTAGACAAACAAATAGATCTCTTCTTCTTATCTTTCTTATCCAATACCATAAGAATTTCAAGAACAAAATCATCACTTAACAAATACTCGTAACATAACTGCTTAGTAACCCTTAAAACTCTATTATCTATATCTCTATCAACACACTATGACACCCTTGATAAAAGCAGTACCAAAGTCAACAAACATGAAGAAGAAGGAATTGTCGAGCCTTCTAAACAAACAAATAACAAGAACCTCTAAGAACTCAACCTTCCCTCTATTACTGACATGGGAATAATATTGTGCAAACAAAAAGCCAATAAAAGAGCAAGGATCACAAAAGGGATTAGCCATACCTGAATCTTGAGGAGAAGTTAGGAACATTTGAATTCTCTGGTCCATATTAGGTTTTGGCCCTGAGTCTGGCATAAAGTGATCAACGAGTGAAACTTCAGGCAAGCGACCAATAATAGGGGAGAAACTAATTTAAACAGTGAAGAGGTCATTGCAAACAGACACTTCAGCCTACAAGGGACTAGGTCAGAGTCTAACTCCTGCGCATCTCCTGATCTCATATCCAAAATGGTCTATGCACTCTTAGAGTGGGAGGATATAATATTAAAACCACACCTTAGCTAAAATAATGAAAACAGTGAATTGATGGGAAGACATGCCCAAAAGAATCGAAGCCTCCCAACGAATTGTTCTCCAACAGACGAGAGGTAACAATAATATCTAAATTGTGGGTTATGTAAGATACACTTCCACCATCAAAAGAGAGAACCGGAATAACATTTGCAAGACAACAAGGGTGTTGAAAAAATAAATAGGGATTTGAATAGCAAATAATCTTCAATCATGCTGAATCGACAAGCCCAAGGGTGGGCAAGAATTGAAGCTTCAACAAGAATGTCATAAGTCTAAATAATGTAATAAGTCAAATATAATAAATTATAAAAAAAATTTATTAAAGACAATCACAATTACAACAAATAATAAAAACTAACCAAGAGTACGAGATATAAGCTAGTATAACACTAACTCTATTATTTTAAAGACTTGCTCTCTTTTGATTGTAACAAGAGTAGCTAATCATATATAAAAAATAAAATAAAAACGTAAAAGATACTAATGATTGGAGAAATGAGGAAATGAGGATGAAATATGGTGACCATTTGGAACATTGTAATTGTTATTTTCCATTCGGACATTGTTAACTCCAGCTCCAACAAATGAATGAGGCCAAGAAGAGCTGTTATAGCCACCAAATGGGCTGCCAGTCCCATAGCCAACAGGTGCAACAAATGATGAAGCTCCAACTCCATTATAAAAAGATGAGCCTGCAGTTATGAAGGGATATGGAAAATTATAACCACCATATCCAAAAGTTCCCAATTGAATTTCTTTGTCTATTCTTGAAAGCACCCTTTCACGTCTATGGGCATTCTGGTGTCCTCCCAATGCTTGTGAGGTTGAAAACTTCTTGTCGCAAAACTTACATGGATGTTCCCTCTTCTCATCTTCCAGACGCTGACGCTTTAGGGTTTCCAATGAAGGTCCTCCTAGACTCAGAGACAAAGACACCTCTAATTCTAAATCATCATCACCAATTGTTTTTTCCATCATGCGCTTTAGCTTTCTCTTCTCTTCTTTGCCAAACTGTTTCTCAGACATTATTAAACCTCAAAAAATGATGTAATCTAATGTAACTTTCAATGATATTTATCAACACAGAAGTTAATATATTCTATTATCTCTTAAAATAATAATAATAATAATAATAATAATAATAATAATAATAATAATAATAATAATAATAATAATAATAAGGTGATATTTATTTTTATAATTTAAAATGAAAAAATATATATCATATTATAAAGTATAGAATTAATTAATTATTAATAATAGGTAAAGATAAGTTTGAAGACTTTGAAAAGTCAAACTTTAGGATGCATGAACTTTTTTGTAATATAATATATTTTAACTTAGGCATAGTGATGTGTTTTCTTTGACTCAATATATGGGATGAGTTTGGCATAATATGGTTTGAATAATTTTAACAAAAATGGTAAATAGAATATAATATAAAAAATAGGAAAAAAAACAATGGGCTCGGACAAACCGCAGAGTACAATTAAACAACTTAATTAATTAGTTCAATATAAAAATATATATATATAATTTATTTTCCATGGTCAATAAGTAAAAAACTAATTTAATTTATTGGAATCCATGTTTTTTCAAGCATTATTTGTGTGAATCAATTTCACATGGCTAACTAATTATATAATTTCTAAATTATAAAAATTACAGAATTTAAATTACAGTAGTAATTGATTCAAGTCACATAAATTTATATATTTTGAAGACAATTTCCCTATCCATCACAAAAAAATTGGATACTATACCTTCAACTAATTTATTAAAGTTATATCATTTTATTATATAATTAAATAATTAAAATTTTGTAAATTTTTAATGTAATTTATTCTATGATAACCCTATCCAATTTTTTGATATGGATAGGTAAGAATTCATCATATATTTTTATTACATTTTCTAGACATATGAATATGATTAGTTAAATTGACGAATTATTTAACTAAATCATACGTGATACCTTATTCTGCAAAGACATTGAACATTACAAAGTTATACAACTACTTCTAATTCTGTGTTTCTAGAATATATATATATATATATATATATATATATATATATATATATATATATATATATATATATATATATATATATATATATATATATATATATATATATATATATATATATATATATATATATATATATATATATATATATATATATATATATATATATATATATATATATATATATATATATATATATATATATATATATATATATATATATATATATATATATATATATATATATATATATATATATATATATATATATATATATATATATATATATATATATATATATATATTATTTGGAAATTTAATAAGTAAATTAATAAAATGATAAGTCTAGTTTGACTAAGGATTAGACTTGTGGTTAATTTAATATAACCTTTTTATCAAAATTGTCTAAAATTTATCATTAACTAAATTTTGAATTCTAATTTTAAAAATTTAAATAATATCAATACACATCAATATAGAATTTTATAAAATCAAAATAGTTTATTTTAGCCATATAAAATTGTAAAATTGAAAACAAAACTAGCATATATTTTAAATATTGAAATATTTGTAGGTAAGATAATTGGTAATGTGTTAATAGAATAGGGTTCAATAACCCCTTGTAATAATATTTATTTATATTTATATATGTTTATATTATAAATCATTATTTTTAAATTTTTTTAATAAAAAAATATTCATTATTTTTAAAAAATATACTATCTTTATTTGAAACTGACTAAGAGACAAGTAACATAGGTGTCGTGGATATATTTATACTAAAAAAAATAACAAAGGTGAAATAAACAAAAATAAAATTCAACTAATAATTGAGTTAATGATTAAAAGGAGTTATGTTAGAGGCTCAGAGTTCAAAGTCACAATTAACACTAACAATTTATCATTAACAAATACAAATAAAATATAAATCAACAGACTTAGTAATAAAAGAGAGAAAAAACAAGTCCTCATTCATAAATAAATGGACTATTTTTCGTAAATTCGACTAATCGCTTTCGTTGTTTTGGACTACGTTGTTTACAAATCTACGTTCTGATATCGACACATATCCTTTTAGGCTAAGGTCGATACCTGAGAACCATTTACTTTCGTAACGAAGTTGGAATGCATGAACTCACATTATAAAATAAATTTAATTAAAATTCTAACAATTGATTGTAACGGATCATACAATAGGTTTTGAAATAAATCTCATAACTCCTTGTCCCTAAGAAACTACTCATTCATGGTGAGGCAAACATAATCGAAACAATATTCATCAAAATCAAATCTAACAATCACAACGGATGAACAATAGAGAAAGAATGAATAATAAAACCTGAATTTTGATTAAACCTTGAACCCCAGTTGCTTACTTGGAGACTTGAGTAATAAAGAAAAAAGGAGCAAATAATATGTAGAAACTTGGAATGAAAAATTGTGATAAAAGATGGATTCTTAAAACTCATAACAGGCAATGAGTTTTATATCAAAATAGTAAAAGTGCATAAAATTCTTGGCTTAATGAAAATTATTCAGATTCGAGACAAATCAATTGTTGTCTAAGAGCCACGATTAAAAGAGGATTAATCTAAATATGGAAACAAGAAAACTTGGCATCTTTCTCTTGCCTCTCTGCTACAACCCATAGCAGCCGCTCTAGGTGGCCATACCAGGCCTCTAACTTTAGTACCAAGAAGGCTTCAAGGGGGTGCCTAGGGTTCTTGCTGCTATGGGTGGCCGTAGCAGCCCCCTGGTTTTTGTATGGGGAAAATTCATCTTTTGCCATTTTGCCTCGTTTTTATTGTCTTTGATCCCTCTTTGTATTGGATGCTCATTAGACCTTGAAATTAGCAAGAAATCACAAACCAAAACATAAAATATGACAATTGAAAGTAAATCGAACAAAATGCGATAAAATACTAAGACAAAATGACTAGAAATAATGATGTAAAGGCCACTTATCAAACTCTACCAAACTTATACCATTGCTTGTTCTTAAGAAACAAAGCTTACATTCATAAGTTTTCAGATTAAGCGGTTAAAATCATGATAAAGCATATGAAAACAAAGTTAATGATACTCACACGTGAGTCTTTGTTACGATCGACTAGGCCTAGTTCTCTTTGTAATCACTTGTGTATAAAGGTATTCACAAGAACATTAATCGCGATAAAGCCACAAATCTAAGTCTCCCTTTTGGACACTTTTCTAACTATGTTTCAGGCTTAAGTATCTTTTTCGATTTTTTCCCTTTCATTCGGACATTCATATTAATGAATTTGGAATTATTGATGTCGTCACATGCACAAGATCGATCGAGAATTTTTGTTTAGACGCCTTTTTGTTAATTTTTTTTTTATTTTTCTATGAATTTACACACCTTTGTGTGTTTATTGGTTTCATTTAGGATGATATTTGAGGTTCAACCACAAATAGGCTAAATAACGAGGCGAGGGTTACCAACTTAGAAGGTCTAGTTGCCTTCATTTCCTTTTTATCATTTTGTTGCCCAAAATTATTTGTTTCTCAACCAATCATACATGCATGCTAGTCTAAATTATGTCGGATTGTCAATATAAACTAATCGGGGAATACTTTTCAGAGGCAGAGTACTATGGCATAAATCTACACGTTGGACTCATGTACTACTTCGGGGAACATAAGGTGTTCGGGTAGTACCTAAATTTTCAAACTTTCCCAATGTCCCTAGTCCTAGCTTGTCTTTCCTCAAACTCTATATACTTTCCCCTTTTACCCACAACCGAATCATGTCATAAATTTTTTTATACAGTTCAAGTAATGTGAAAAGCTTCGAAAAGATGGTCTTATTACAACAAATAAACTAGAAATAGATAAAAACAAGAAAGGAACATGAACATAAAAATGAAAGAAATAAAAGTGCAAGAAAATAAAGAAAAGTGCAGGAAAGTTAAAGAAGTACCCCCCAAACTTGAACCAAATATTGTCCTTAATGTTTTAGTGCAAGAAAGAGGGGGTGAACTCATAAAAACCTCACTCGAGAGGTAGGAACCATAACATGAGTTGTTGAATAATTGCTTGGAAGTCATCCAATACAACTCTTTGCCTATTTTGTTCCACCTTCATCCTTGGATCTTCAGTTGGACCCACTCCCACCTATCTTGGTTTGCATTTGAAGCACCCGCTTCGTATTGGGTGGGAAGCGTGGGTTGAGGAACAATGTTCTCCTCCATGGAAGTACCTATAGGATGGATAGAATTATCGGGTTCTCCCTCATCCTGAGATGTGCTATCCAGAGAAGGGACACCCTCTCGATAAAGCCAATTATTTAGAACATAAATTATTTCAGATTATCACCTTATAGGTGTTTCCGTCCATATCAATCATCCCTTGATGAACAATAGCTTCCATATAAATTTTAATCTTTCCCTCAACAATATGGTCCTTGGCCAAGTTGAACTTAAAACCAAGGAACTCGGAGATTTTTGTAATCATACCTCCCACCATAATGTCTCCAATGGACGCACGATACACCTTACCCAAATAATTTAACGCAAAGGTGGAAATGTTTAAAATTTCATTAGTGGTCATGAAATGCAAGAAAAATAGCTTCCTTTGGGTAGCCACTCCGGTGCTATCACCTCATTCAAACAAGGTGTAGGCAAGCACCTTTTACGCATACCGAAAGCATGGGTTTTGGATAATGGAGACCTTAGCCCCCGCGGAGGTATATCACCGGAAATAGAACACCAAAATCTTTTAGCATCAAACTCCTTTGGTACATCTCCCAGCCCATACATGGGAAATTGGAGGATATGCTCCTACTCCTCAACACTCAATTGTTGGTTTTGGTTATATAGACGAAATTTGAGAGTATCGTAGTAGTATCTCTTTCCATCGATACTTCTTTTACAAATTAAAGTCTAAGGTGCTAAGAATCTCAAGGGTGATTTTCTCAAAGGTATGCGCTTCCATTTGTATTAAATCAAGTAAACCAATCGAAATAAACATCCTATCTATTTCGTCTTTAAGGCCAAAGGTAGTAATGGTATTTTCGCAAATGTACCTTGACGAAGTGATCCTCCACTTGAAGAGCGTGGAGTACCACTTGGCTTGTAAATCATCTTCAAAGACGATGTTGTAAGGGTTTCATGAATGGATGCTTCCCCTCTTGTGAGGCCTTGATGACTCCACCACTTTTTAAACCTTGTCGGTTATCTTAGGTCCCATGATGGATGAAGCTTTAAAAAATATTTAAAGTCAAGAATTTGGGGAACTTTTGCTTAGATGTAAGATTGGGATGGTGGATAATGAAGTTTTTGTGAAGGTGATTTGGTGGTTAGGAGCAGTATGATATTAAAGGTGAAGGGTTTTTGTTTGAGAACAATTGAGTTTTTGTGAAGGTTTTAAAAAAGAGTTTGGAGAATTTGAAGAAGATGAAAGATATGGAAAGAGAATGAATGAAGGTAATGATGGCTAGAAAATCAGACTTTGTGTATTTCAAGAAAGTTAATCGGCGATTATTGGTGTAATTAGAGGTGTGTGAGGTCCTAAGAAAAAAATTTGAATTTGAAAAAGATCCAAAATTTAGGTTCTCCCTCTATATGCCTCGCTACTGCTCATAGCAGGGCGCTATTTCCCAAAGGTTTTTTTTGGCATTTTAGGGCTTTGAGGCTAGGCCTGCTATGACCCGTAGCAAGTACTACAGGTGCCCGTAATAGGCCTATATTGTTTCTATGGGGGGTTTTGTTTTCTTGGGTTGTTTTGGGTTTTCTTCCAGGCATGATTCGACGAACGATTTTTATCATCTTTTTCCAAAAATTTGATACTTATCTGGCTTCGTTCTTTTGAGCTTTTTATTAACTCAAAAAGAAACAAAACAAAAAGAAACAAATTAGTGCAAAAAAGCGTTGCTTGCCTCCCACGAGGCACTTTGTTTAAGGCTGTTTAGCTCGACCATTTACACCCTCAACTCAAGAGGTTGCTTCCATCATATTGGAATCCTTAGCATGTCCCTTAACCATAGTCGGGACCCAATTTATTACAGACATACATACCATGCAACCTTCTTCTTTACTCTTCCCCCGAGGTGGATGATCATACTTTTGGTCCAGTCATTCACAGCCTTTCTCTTTCACCATTTTCTTATCCTTAGACTAACTCTTATTTGGCCCTAGACGGGCCCTACAGTTCTTGAATTCATTAACTTTTATAACAGATGCATCGAGGCCTTGGCTAATGGGGATATGATTTCCTCTCAAAGCCTCTTCATAACCTTAGCCTTGGTATTAACCTTCTCAATCTCAGTGCCATCAAGCAAAATATCTTCCAACTTAGCGGTTTAAGGAGGTTTTAGTGCATTCTCTTAAACACAACCACTTAACAAGTCAACCAAACAACAAGAATACCTTAAAGAAGGTACTTAAACTATTTTACTAGAATGATTTCAATTTTCTCTTCTCCTACTTTAAAGGCCAATTTTCCTCTCTTGAGATCTATGATGGCCGCCCGTCATAGCTAAGAAATTCCTTCCTAAAATTATCAATATTTGACAATCTTCATCAATGTCCATTATCCCAAAGTCAATCGATATATAATACTCTCCAACTCTTATTGGGACATCCTCTAACACCCTTGTTAGATACTTAACTGATATATCAGCAAGTTGTAAAGACACATTAGTAGGTTTCATGTCTCTCATATCCAAATTCTTACACATGAACAAGGGAATTACGCCCTCTAGCTTTCTTTTATTAGAAAGGATGTCTTTTAAGAACTTGGCATAACGGGGTATTTGAGTTAGTACCTCGGCCAAAGTCGCATTGTGGTGGATCTTCTTGAGAAATTCCATAAATTTTAATTTGGTCTCCACTTTGGCTTTCACAAACCCTTATAGGAAAGAAACAATAGGTTTCTAGGGAGGGAGTTTTTAACTTGCCACCCCCCAAATTATACCAAACACCCCACAAACATTCATATTCCCAAAATTGCCTCTGGCATAAAATTGGTCCAAATTTCCGTACAAAATTTTCGATAGTCTTAATGAAATTTCTGGTACAGAACGAAACTTCCGGTAGTGTATTTGAAATTTACTGTATACCAGAAATTTCAAAATTTCTGGTAAGTTTCAGTATGTTCCGGAAATATGAAATTTACATGTTGATACCGGAAATTTCAACCTTAATGAAATTTCCAGAAGTGTTATTTGTTTGATTTTTTAGATGTTTGGGATTTTGCCGACAGTTTTGGATGGTTGTGATTGCACTGACAATTTTATGTGGTCCAGAGTAAATGCAAAGTTGTATAAATAGGGGGTCACATGTGATTGGATAAACACATCTAAAAAAATGCTTCTTCCTCAATTTTTGATTAAGGCAGAAGTGTACTTCAATGGAGCTTCTTCTCCTATAGAGTTCCGGCTTCCGGATGGCACTATATTTCTTGCAGGCCTAATGTCGAAGTTGAATAAATTGTTTCCTGATGCCGAAAACAGAAAGGTGAGAAAGATTGATTTTTGTGAAGATTGGATTGGTACTGAATGAAGGGTGAAATACAAGCTTATTGAGTTGAAGACCAACAAACATGTGAAGGAAATGCACAGGTCATTTAGTCGTAGGATAACAAAGGGGCTGATCGAGTTAGATGTTAAGCTTTCAAGATCTATTGACGACATAATGGAGATGCTGAAACATCCATAATTGTTTGGTAGTGTTTAGGTTTTTCTTATTTATTAATCATCTGGTATTGTTAAGTTTTTTCTTAAGTTATGTTTAATTTATGTTTAAGTTATGTAATCGATTGTTAGATGTTAGTTAATATTGACGTTGCAATTTATGGAATATAAAAAATATTAGCAAGTAAAGAGTTAGGATAAAGATGTTTGAATAATATACAAATGATACAAATAATACAAAAAAGACCAAATCCATGATATAAAAAAGATGTCTAAATAGGCCCCCACGGGCTATGTGTGCGGCCCGAGATAATCTATTATAAACCTCACCATCTTGGTTTACCAAACCTATAAGGCTATCTATAATAATTCCAATCATCTGGAGGCGTTGTTGGTCATCGACATCATCTGTTGGAGGAGGAGGTAGCGACACGTCATTAACAGGTACCCCGACATCAGAAGGCCCAACATCAGCTGTAGGTGGGGTGATGTGAGGGTGTGATATAGTAAGGTATCACTCTAAGTAACCATCCTCGCACTACGAGGGGTGCTGAACAGTGTGTACTCGGCCTCTAATGGCACAACCAGAGCTAATGAAGTTACTCGGTAACCAACAATCAATACTTGAAGATGGTATATCTGGAACTAATCGTGGGATACTCTGAACATAAACAAATTGTCGCAGACACCTCTCAGGCAAGTGTATGGAAACCATGGTCTCCCACCGCATATAACCTGAATATAAAGACAACTCCTAGAACTTACAGTGGACTTTATGACCATTGTATATGTCGCAGTGAGAATCGGATATCAAGCTATTAATTAACTTGAATCACAAATCGTAATTCACGACCGATCTTTAATTTATCCAAGGGAATGGAAAAATAGCGAATAACCCAAAATATGCAATGCAATACAAAGCAAAAGAGAATCTAATGTTTGGGGGTTGTTATACTAAGGGAAGGTGCTAGCATCCTAAGTATCTGCAGTACTCTACAGGTACCTCTTGTTTTATTGTGTTATTGTTGTTTACTAAGGGTGAAAGACCTAGGGGGTTTATTTTTAAGTACGCTCGCTAAAAAATTGCATCTTGTGCCTACGTATCCTGACAGGAGTGGAATCAGAGCATTTGTAGTTCCCCTAAAAGGATTGAGGAACCATTGACTATGGTCAAAGTTCCATGGGGAGAAGGTTCGTTGATTGGTTCTAGGAGAAGATACGAGTCGTCATCTTAGGGAGAATACTCGACTTAACCTCCAAAAACGTATCGAAGACGGTCTTCGCATCGCATTGAGAGAAGGACCCTGATTCGGATTTTTATCGACGAATAAGTCACTATAAAATAATATTATTTTAATTAAATAATATTTGTTTCTCATTTCTAATTAATTGACATGTTAAAAGTCTCTCAATTAATAGAGAAAAATAGTTAAATTATTAATCTAAGACCTTTTAAAATATTTAAATAGATATTTAATTATTTTATCTATCACATACTGATCATGTCAAATAATATCACACCGATAAAGTATGTCCATCACTTACATAATACAAGAGAATTGAAATTCATTTAAAAAAATATAGAATAAAAGTTATTGGATTTCATAAAGTATTATATATCTTTAAAATAATTTCTTATTTCTCAAATAATATTTTCAACAATATTAAATAAGAAATATAACAACGTACGAATATTATGTCACTAAAAAATTCTAATACGAATAGGATATTCGAACTATAATTTATATAATCATAAATTATATTAATAATAACACACAGAAATAATATAACTATGATCAATATAATATTTATTATAATTAAAATTAATTTAATTATTTACTAAACAAAATTTGTATAATTGTAGTCACGATAGGTGAGTTACAATTATACAAATTAAGAATACTTATTTTTTTATCAAAATAGAAAAATTTATATAATTGTATCCACCATAAATGAAATTAAAATTACACAAATTAATTATGATTATTTAATTTTCAGAATAAAATTCATAAAATAATAAATTTTTTGATATACTCATAAAATTTAATATTTATTTATTTATTTGAGTATATAACAAGAAATAAATTTGTGACAATAAATAAGAAGTTTTTAATTCAGAATATTTTGAAAATTAATTTTACTTTATATTAATATCAATGTATATTTTGTAATTCTCAAAGGATAAAATAATATGAGACATAAAATAATATGTCAGAAGATATTTAAAATAAATTTCTCCTCAGGACACTATTTAAACATTCCATATTAAAAAAATATTTTTTTAAAAATTCAAACACTTCAATTTTCAATGCACATTATTACACATCATTGCACATACTTTTATAAAAACTTACTATTTAAAGTTTTAAAAGTGTCATGAGGGCACTGGTTAACATTTCCCTTAAAATAATACTTCAATTTTAACTAACCTTAAAGAGAATGTGACATTAATCCTTGTCCGAAAAATTAATAAATTTTGATGAATTATACAATATTAGAGTGTCATCTTAAATAATTCATAAATTAGGAATAATTCTTGATTTATAAAAATTTTATTTATTCTAATATAATTAAAATCAATTTTATTAACATAGGAGATACATGAGATATGATTCATAGAGGATAGAATAATTGCAAATTGCCATATAATGTTAGATAATAATATTTTTGTGAGAGAAATATTAAGATTGCTAGGCTGGCTACAAATTATTTTGATTGTGGAAATAAAGTTCTCATCAAAATTAAAATAAAATGGTTTGAATGAAATAATTGAGTTCATGTTAATGTTAATGTAAGGTTAAAATTCAAAAATACATGTATTAATGCAAGCAATTATAATTAATATTCTCAAGACAAATTTATATATTGATGCATTTCCTGAACGAGAATCAACAAACGATAATTAAAATTTTCTTAAAACTAAAGATATTCTCACAATTTAAGCAAATATTATTTTAATTAACTATAATTTTTCCATAGCAATTTGAAACAAATATACAGACTCATTGTTGCTATCTAAATAGCAAATAGTCAATACAAATTAAACATAATATTTGCTTAACGAGAGAAAAAATAGACACCAAAAGGAGAATAGTTCATGCACTTTTATTTTAATTTGCTATTTAATAGGAAACTTGGTCAAGATGACCTTATAGAGCGATACAATTATTCTAGATGTTATCATATCACTTTTTTGTTTGTTTTTGTTTTATTAAGTTCATCAAGCCAATCAACAAAAACAATCCCATATTAAAATTTGATTAATGCAATGTTAAGATCAATCAAATATAATTCACTGGATTACGCAAATATATGTTTAGATGAGTTCATATGGGGTGTTATTTGTCGCTTGCGCGAAAATAAGGTGCCGGCATGACAGAAGAGTCGTCACCTTTCGTTATTTATCCCTCAGAGCGGGAAAGGAAACGATCGGAAAAACCTGACGAAAAAGGGTAAGACAAGGTCATCGCAACCATTGTCTGGGTTCGAGAGTCGGTTACGCAAGGGGAAGGTATTAGCACCCCTCACGTCCGTCGTACTCGACGGGATCCTCGCTTGTTTGTTTACTTGGACGGGTTGGTTATAATCTATCTACCTATCAAGGCTGGCTGAAAAAGAAAAGAAAAATGACTCGGCAAAGCGTCGCACTTTATGCCTACGTATTCTCATCAGAGAATGAGAAATCAGAGTCAACGTAGTTCGGCTCACTACGGGTTACGGGGGAAAGGTGGGGAAGGTTGCTCGCTAGGATATCGCATCCTATGCCTACGTACTTTCATCTGGTATGAAAGATCAGAGCAAACGTAGTTCGGGAAACTACGGGTTATCTCCTAAAAGAAGTGTTTTTTTATTATGTTTGCGATCTCAACCGCACTAGAGACTATGACCTGAGAGTGAATGCGTCGCATGTCACCCAAAGGGTACCATACTAAACATCCATCCTCAGATAGCTTAAGGCTCGCAACGTACGAAAGAAATCATTCATGATTACTGTATCTTAAACTGCTTTGAGATGAGAAGAGAACAGGCCCAACTAGGAGGGAGACTATCAAGTCCTACTGTTATCATGCCATGGATTCATCCTATGGTTGAGGTTTGAACAGGGAACTCCTAGATGTTGTCATGCATAGGTTTCAACCTAAAAGTCTATCATCAAATCCTCATCAGAGGAAATGAGAGTCCTAAGGGATCATGTCAATGATACACCAAAACAGACAAAAGCATCAGCTTTAACAGTAAAATGCATGCAATGCAAGTGAGGGATGAAATGTGTGTGGGGCTTCAGCCTCCACAAGCTCGTCTCAACCTCAAGCCAGTCATGAAATAACAGTAATCATACTGAAAATAAACCACAGGCTATCAAGCCATATACAGATAAAAGAAATGAAGTGCCATTAGGCAAACAAAACACAAGCTTGAGAAAGAATCATCTACTCTCTAATCCTAACCTTAACACAGAATCTAAATCAAATCTAAGCAAAGCCCTAAAGCAAAACCTAACCAAAAGAAATCAATCCCAGTCTTCAAGCTTCAGAACAAGCTTACCAAAGAAAGGGAGCTAAGTAAGCAGACTCATAGTGTCTTCCTCAGGAAAGCACTAGGAGGTGTATACTCAGGAGTCATACCCTATGTGGCTCAACCACTGTGATCAGTTTACATTCCTCCTCAGGAGAAATTAAACTCACAAGCAGGCTCCAACATCACTGGATATTTAGGAAATCCTATCTGAACTAGTGGAACTAAGTGAACAGACTCATAGGACCTTCCTCAGGAAAGTACTAGGAGGCTTCCACTTAGGAGTTGTATCCTATGTGGCTCAACAACTGTGATCAGTTTACATTCCTCCTCAGGAGAAATTAAACTCACAAGTTGGCTCCAACATCATTGGATACTTGAGAAATCCTAGATAAACTAATGGAACTAAGTGAATAGACCCATAGGACCTTCCTCAGGAAAGTACTAGGAGGCTTCCACTTAGGAATTGTATCCCATGTGGCTCAACAACAGGTGATCAGTTTACATTCCTCCTCAGGAGAAATTAAACTCACAAGTTGGCTCCAACATCATTGGATACTTGAGAAAGAGGTGAGAAGAAAGAATGAAAGTCATTCACAGTGCCTTCCTCAGGAAAGTACCATGAACTTCCCTCAAACTTCAGGATCTCAAACCTCACAGACAGGGAAAAATCCAAGCTCTGGGTCTCTGAGTCTTGATCTACACTCTTCTCTTCATCATGCTCTCCAACAAGATTTTCAAGACAACACATGCCCCACAATAAATTCCTCAAAACAAACCCCAGAGATGAACAGATAACCACAGCACAGACAAAATTAATAGGCAACTTCAGAAAATACCTAAAAATACTAAACCAAGGGGGAAAAATCTAACAATTATTCACAAGGGTCTACAATATCTATCCATAACATCCACATATGCCTCTACCCAAAAATCAAGACAAAACTATCTAAAGAAAATGAATTTCCTCACCTATGCACAACCTAAACCCTAATTAGACTATCCTAAGTTCAATTCAACTAAACTAATCAAAATTTAATCTAAAAATCAAGAATTAAATCCTATGGGGAACTATGATTCATCATCTAATTACACAAAAAAGAATGAGTTAAAAATCAATCAACAAATGCATGAACAAAATTAAACAAAATGATGTACCAAATGTAACACCTAAACTAACCATTTATTTGGAAAATGTGGGAAAAATATCTAATAAAAAATAAAATGCCATTTTTATTTTTTATAATTTTCTAGACATCCTAAAGAAAATAATGCAACAAGAATCATTCAAAAATATTGAATTTTCATTTTATTATGAATTTTCTAAAATGCATGACATATTAAAAGAATTAAAAAGAAAATAAAACAATTAAAGGGGAGGGGGTGGAAATAGCAAGAAGCGCTAGTTATTATACAAGATGGGCTGAATGGGGTGGGGTGCGAATAGAAGTGGACTCAGCCCAGGCGCTACTACTAATTGAAACGACCGCGTTTCAGGTTTCAAATTTCCCTCCAACTCGTTGTTCAATCTGAGCCATTGGATGCAGCGAATTAGTCAAAATCTGGGGACTAATCCAACGATGGACAGCCATCGTCCCAAACGAAACCCTAGGGTTTTGCAGAACCCCACTCCATGCACTAATCTCTCCTTCCCTCGTTCTCTCTCTACAGGTCACGATTTTCAAAAGTTCAAAAGGGAAAAATGATCTACTCACTGAGAGGAACAAGACCATGCGTACACTTTTTCCTAATTCTCCTTGAGTCCCTCTAACAGAAAGCTTAAAGACTCGGGTTCCACCATGGATCTCTGAGATCAATCATGTCAAAGCTTCAATCTAATGGCCTGAGGGTGTTCTTTATGCTACCCTAGTCACACTAAACCCTAGCACGATCATTAAAACCTAATACACAGTCTGTTCTTGCAACCTAAAGAATCTTGCACCTGTTATGGATCTACATACAGAGCTCTCAAACTCTCAGAATTTGATCCTCTATCCTAGCACGTTAATTCTACACCTAAAGAACGAACTGAAACTAAATAAATTAAGAGATATAGGGAGAAGAAAGAACCTGTCAAGTGATGATGGAGAAAGTATGAGGAGAAGGTTTCAGGCCTTGTAATTGCTTCAAAAGGATCCTTGGATGATCAATGGCCTTCTGTTTGCACTTGTGATGAAGGAGAAGATCTGCAATGGAAGGAAACCAGAATTGCTTCAACTTGAAGAAACCTCTTCAATGGATGCTTCTCTCTCTCTCTCTCTCTCCCCTTTGAGTTCTCTTGCTATCACCAACCCCAATCACACTCTAATGCACTCTTCTTATAATGATCATTAGACACTTCTAGATTCATCTAGAATATGGTGGAAAGTTCTTGAAAATCTCATGTGGGGACAAGTTGAAAATCTCACATCTCATGCCTTATGCTTTGCAATCTGGTCTTAAAATATCTTTACATGAGATATTGAGAAGGAGTGCACAATTACAAGCCTTGGTTTTGCCTTGTGTTGGGATTTCCAAAAGGTGACTTCAAATGCAAGTAACAAAATAACAAAGCATCACCCATTTTAAAGCTTCAAATAAAAATTCTATCTAAACCAATGTTCTCAAAATGATGTTTCCAATCAAAATGATATATTGGATGACCTATTTTGGATTTGTGGATCCTCCAAACCAATTTCCAATTTCAACTTTTCAAACTTATAAGCCATTTTTAGTTCATTTTTGACCAATAAAGCAAATCCATGCTATGAGCTTCTCCAACAATTCATGACATTATTTCTAGACTTAAAATCACATTTTGAACAACTTTCATGTTTTGAGTTTTTCCATTTGAGGCTTGGAAATAGGAGATATGGCATTTGCTTAAAAATGACCTATAACTGACAAATGACCAAAATACCCCTGTCTTGTTCAAACCATAAGTTGAGTTCTACAAATCCTATCAAGGACTTCTACCACTCAAATTAAAGCTAAGAAGATGCCCTCCAACATTCATGTTGACCAAGAGATCATAGGAATCATCCTACTAGGGAAAAAGTTGTCTGCAAGTTGGGTGACTTTCAAGGACCCAGATTCACATACCCCTGCTGACCTGTAATTTGTCAAAACCATAACTTGAGCTCTGTAACTCCTATCAAGGACTTCCACCACTCAAATTAAAGCTAAGAACAAGCTATACAACAGTCATGTTGTAGGGAAGATGAGATATAAATCACATCTAGAGCTAAAACTGCCTGGAAGATAGGGGTCAAATTAGGGTTTTTCCACTGACAATCCTCAGAAACCCTAACTCAAAACTTCTCAAACTCCTCAATCATGAGGATTTGGTCTAGGAATCACCTTTACAACATCTCTATGCATCATTCCATGATCTCATGGCCCTTGGATTAAGTCTCAACCTTCTCCAAATCTTCAGCTGATCTAGGGTTGACCCAGTCAAAACCTTAATTCTACCATTCATGGTTGAATCCTCTGAACTCTTGCATAATGACTTCTCTGGGCTTCATGATGGCTATCAAGACATCTCATAGGCTTTCTCAAAACATCAAGTTCATTCTCAAAGTCTCAGAATCATCTGAGGGGCACCCACAACTCTCAAGCTATGAAGCACACAACCCTGGTTTCAACCAATTCCTCTGAGGATCTCCTGCACTTTCTGATGAAGGTATCAACTTTCAAACACTCAATGAATAAATAATTGTTGGTCAAATTTTGGGGTGCAACAGCTGCCCCTATTTAAACGGCTTGAACCTGACTGGGTGAGAAGCGAACGGCTCTCAACCAATCAAGGTGCGAGACGATTGAATACCGGTAGACCCGAAAATTTGCCAACTGCGCGAGCACACGGTACTCTGCGGGGAACAAATCTTTGAATACTGCAACACTAGCCGCACGGCAACTAGCTGGAGAAATATCGATCTGACGTCACCGTCAGTTATCCACATTAAATTCTTCTGATATTGCCTTCAGACAACCACCACACCCAACATCGCCGCTGGAGGAAATACATCTCTGAACAAAGTACCCCGCATCGCCGCTGGAGAAAATACAACAATGAACAAAATACCCCGCATCGCCGCTGGAGAAAATACAACACTGAACCACTCTGACCTGGGGTTCACCCCTGGTAAATGGAACAAAAGGTACACTTGCGTATTTGGACCCACTCCGCTGGGAATGAGAGACTTAACCGAGCACACTCTGATCTGGGGTTCACCCTCAGAACCATGACGAACATCGGAATACTGCTGCACACTGCCCACCGTAGAACTTCACTATTAAAGATATATGAAACCCTGGCCCCTGGCCATTTCCAGCTTCAGCTAGAAAAAATCTTCAAGTATTTCTGAAGATAGATGAAACCCTGCCCGTCGGCTATTCTAGCTTCAGCTAGAAAGAACATCCTTGGCCTTCAAGGACGTAAACTTTGCCCGTCGGCAACTCTGCAGGAGGTATCTTCGACTTCAGTCTGAAGAAATGGTCCTTGGCCTTCAAGGATACATGGATCTGCCTTCAGGCAACTCCGCCTCTGCTATAGAGCATCCGAGACTTCAGTCAGGGATATACTTCGGCCTTCAGTCCGAAAAATGAATCCTAGGTCATTCATGACCTTGGGGGATAACCTTGCCCTTAGGCACCTTCGCTTCAGCTTAGGAAATCTGTGACTTCAGTCAGAGAAATGGTATCCAGAGCCATTCATGACTCTACGGGGATTCAAACACTTTGCCTTCAGGCAAAAATCCGCTTCAGCTGGAGAAACATCTTCGACTTCAGTCAGAAGAAATATCATTCACTTGATCGCAATCAATCATCTCCTCAGGACAACTGACTTGGTCTTCAGACCAACACGGATCACCTTGCATACACAAGCTTTGGAACCTTGTCTTCAGCCACATGTTGATTCATCAACAGGGACATCTGAGCTCACGGGAACCTTTGATTCCGCCTTCAGGCGTTTACGAAATCCATCTTCAGATTAGACATCGCTGTTGGAGCAGACATATCACGCTGCTAAGGACTTCAAGAATCATCTTGAACAAACAAATCCGTCGGGCACCTTCAAGAATCATCCTGAACTGATAACCATTCTGGATACTTCATTCTGCTGGGTATTCCAGGAATCTTCCTGGGCAACTCTTGCTGGGGATGCTATTGGGGAGCTCAAGTATCACCCTAAGCAAACAACTCGGGAAGCTGCACTGAGATCTTAAGACTCATCTTAAGCAAACGGCCCTGCTGAGGAATTCGAGGATCGTCTTGAACTGACTTCGCTGGGGATCTCAAAAATCATCTTGAGCGAGCGACTGTGGGAATTACACCGGGGTCTTAAGAATCATCTTAAGAAAGCGACCTTGTTGGAGAGAATATCAGGAATCATCCTGAGCAACCGATCCTTCGGTTGAACACCTGTAAGGCAAGAATGATAATGACCTAGATCATGCTTATGATGCATATGCTCCTGCGCTATGCCCCACACGGTGGGAATGTTATGCATTTATGCTAAATGCTGTGCAATCATGCACAATGCTATGCAACGTTAAATGCTATGCAGTGTTAAATGCTATGCAGTCATGCACAATGATGCGATCCCGTCAGCAAAATAAATGCCGAGGGGGAAATTCTCCTGTCAAGGAGACAAGAACTACTCAGGTAGAGGAATCATCCTGCTGAGGAGAACGTGAAGACGCCAATATCAATCGGACTCCGTCTGGGGAATTGATCTTCCGGTCGACTGCTGCAGGGCAAACAACTTCAGCTGATTTCTGCAGGGGAACGAAGCTCTACGAGAACCCGAACCTGCTGAAGGAAAGCGATGTCAATCGCGGGAGTGAACTGCGTGGCCGCCTCGGCTAATCTTCTGGGGATAACAACTCTGTGGGGAAACAACTTCAGCTGCTCCACACTCCACTGGGGAAAATTAATCATGATCTGATCAACTTCCAAGGACTCGGCTCTCTTGGACATCTGCAAACTCGGCTGGGGAAGGAGAAATCATTCTGCTTCGCTGGAGAGAGTGCGACTCTGGGAGATACAGCATCAGCTGCCCCACGCTCTGCTAGGGAAAATTGATCATGATCTGATCAACTTCCAAGGATTCTGCTTTTCTGCAGACTCCGCCGGGGAGAGAAATCATTCTACTTCACTGGAGAGTACGAATCTGATGAGGAATTTCAATTTTACTGGGGAAGAAAGAATCATCTGACTTCGGGGGAGAGTACAACTCTGCAGAGGAATACAACATCAGCTGCTCCCCATTCCACTGGGGAAGAGGGAATCATCCAACTTCAGGAGAGAATACGGCTCTGGTGGGGAATCTCAATTCCGCTGGAGACTTTAGTCTGGCACCATCAGTTACTGCATCCTTCGGCATACGAACAGCCTCCTGCGAAACCTGCACTTGTGACCCGGTGCTGGGGGAGAGACGACGTCACTCTTCGGTGCTTGGCTCAGCCAATGAGGTGACGCTCCCTCAGGATGCGTCTGCTTGGGGAAGAGAATCCTCTCTGCCTGAGGAGACATATCAATGCTCACTATCTTGCGTTCAGATTCTACAGAGGAGAGACTACTGAACTCTGCTGGAGAAGGAGGACTCATCCTACTTCGGGGATGCGCACGGCACATCTTCTGGAAGGCGCTACACCTGCAACAACACAAACAAACAGACAAGATACCCTCCTCAAAGGGGCCTATCCAGGTTATTATCTCGTGACAATATTCAGTTAATTAATTGTTTCAACAATCAATGGGCCTAGGCCCGTAAGTTTATGTATGCGCATTTTATCAAAAAACATCGGCGTTTTCATTCGCAAACAAAACAGATAAATGCTAAACAGACAAGCAGAATTGCTGAATAATGTGCATTTTATTGATGATGAACCCCTGAATGGGCAAAAATGTTTTACAACAGAGGCAAGCTCCTGGAATGAGGAAGCCGCGCAAAAAAGAAAACATAAATATACATCAGTATATACAAATGTCGGCAACGAGGCGTAGACGAACACCATGAGTTGATCCCTCTAAGACCCACTCGACTTCGATACTTCTCCGACGCTTCAGCTTCGGAAGAGATTGATTCAGATGAACGGCCCTCAGGTCTTCCGAACCACTAAACAATGAAAGTCCATATGCGGAACGCAGTCATTTGCTTATTCAGATCCCTAACTTTTGCGTGAACCGCCCTTTACGGGTTTTCAGTTCACCGGGATACCCTTTTTTGCCGAAGCCGCCCAGTGTAGGTTTTCGACTTCGCGGGTGTACATTTTTTCAATATATCCCTAACTTTTTCCCGAACCTTTTATTCTGTTTTTGGTTCGCCGGGATGCCCCTTTTTTGCCTGGACTCTTTCTTTTTTGTCCAGCGGGTCTCTTTTAAGCAAAGTATTTTTTAACTGCGTCCGCGTTCACCGGGGATGCAAAATCTTCACCATCCATCGTGGATAACAACAAAGCTCCTCCTGAGAAGACCTTGCTGACGACATACGGCCCTTCGTAATTCGGAGTCCACTTGCCCCGGTGGTCGGAGTGTGGCGGAAGAATCTTCTTCAGGACGAGATCACCCGTCTGAAAGCTTCGAGGACGCACCTTCTTATCATAAGCTTTCTTCATTCGGCTTTGGTACAGGCGACCAAATGCAATCGATGCTAACCTCTTCTCGTCCATCAGGCTGAGTTGGTTCAAGCGATTCGTAATCCATTCTGCCTCGTCGAGTTTCACATCAACCAAAACTCGCAAAGAGGGAATCTCCACTTCTAACGGCAGGACAGCTTCCATACCGTACACCAAGGAGAAAGGAGTTGCCCCGGTCGACGTACGCACCGTCGTACGATAACCGTGCAAGGTAAACGGCAGCATCTCGTGCCAATCTTTGTACGTCACAACCATCTTCTGAACAATCTTCTTGATGTTCTTGTTGGCCGTTTCAACAGCGCCATTCATCTTCGGCCGGTAAGGAGATGAGTTGTGGTGTTCAATCTTGAAGCTCTGGCACAGCTCCTTCATCATCTTGTTATTCAAATTCGAACCATTATCAGTAATGATCCGTTCGGGAATTCCATAGCGACAGATGATGTCCCTCTTTATGAATTTAGCTACCACCTGCTTGGTCACATTAGCGTACGAGGCTGCCTCCACCCATTTGGTGAAGTAGTCGATAGCTACCAGAATAAAACGATGACCATTGGATGCAGTGGGCTCGATCTTGCCTATCATGTCGATGCCCCACATGGAGAACGGCCAAGGGGAGGACATGACATTCAATGGGCACGGCGGCACATGAACTTTATCAGCATAAATCTGGCATTTGTGACATTTCTTCGCGAATCTGAAGCAATCCGACTCCATAGTCATCCAGTAATATCCTGCTCTCAGGATCTTTCTCGTCATGGCGTGCCCGCCGGCGTGCGTACCAAATGTGCCCTCATGGACTTCTTCCATGAGCATACTTGCTTCTTTCTCATCTACACATCTGAGTAGCACGAGATCGTGGTTTCTCTTATACAGCACTCCATCAGGATTGAGATAAAAGTTTCCAGATAGCCTCCTCAGAGTCTTCTTATCCTGGGTTGACGCACCCGCAGGATACTCCTTAGTCATAAGGAAGGTCTGGATGTCGTGGAACCATGGCTTGCCGTCATTGGCATCCTCGATCGCAAACACAAATGACGGTCTATCAAGACGCGAAAGTACAATTCTTGGAGCCTCATTCCAATAATTGACCTTGTACATTGAAGCCAGCGTGGCTAAAGCATCAACCATTTGATTTTCAGCCCTGGGTACATGATGGAGTTTTACTCGGTCGAAGAACGGAAGCAGCCTCCTGGCGTAATTCATGTACGGCACTAAATTCGCTTGACGAGTTTCCCACTCCCCTTTGATCTGATTGATTACAAGCGCTGAGTCACCATATATGTCTAGATTCTTGATTCTCAAATCAATTGCCTCTTCTAGACCCATAATACATGCTTCATACTCGGCTTCATTGTTGGTAACTGGAAACGTCAGTCTCGCAGTAAAAGGGATGTGGGATCCGTGAGGAGTCGTGATGATAGCCCCGATACCACTTCCATAGGAATTAACTGCTCCGTCGAATATCAACTTCCACTGAGACTTCTTATCTGGCCCCTCATCGGGCAATGGCTCATCGCAGTCCTTCGCTTTGAGAAACATAATATCCTCGTCAGGGAATTCGAACTTCATTGGCTGGTAGTCTTCGATTGGCTGTTCAGCAAGATAATTAGACAATACGCTCCCCTTAATGGCTTTCTGAGAGACGTACTGAATATCGTATTCTGTTAACACCATTTGCCATCTGGCAATCCTGCCTGAAAGAGCCTGCTTCTCGAAGACGTACTTGATCGGATCCATCTTCGAAATCAGCATAGTGGTGTGATTGAGCATATACTGTCGTAGACGTTTGGCAGCCCAGGCTAATGCACAACACGTCTTCTCCAGCATCGAGTATCGAGATTCACAATCAGTGAACTTTTTACTCAAATAATAAATGGCATGCTCTTTTCTGCCCGTCTCGTCGTGCTGACCGAGAACACACCCCATACTATTCTCCAGAACCGTCAGGTACATGATTAATGGCCGTCCAGCCACTGGGGGTATCAAGATTGGAGGTTCTTGAAGATACTGCTTTATTTTATCGAATGCCTTCTGGCAATCCTCATTCCAAGTAATCGCCTGATTTTTCTTCAAAAGCTTGAACATCGGTTCACAAGTGGCCATGAGCTGAGAGATAAACCTTGCAATGTAGTTTATTCGGCCCAAGAAACCACAAACTTCTTTTTCTGTTTTCGGCGCTGGCATTTCTTGGATAGCTTTTATTTTCGCAGGATCAACTTCAATACCTCGTTCGCTAACGATAAACCCCAATAACTTTCCGGACCGCACTCCGAAAGTGCACTTGTTAGGATTCAGCCTCAGCCTGAACTTCCTAAGCCTCTCAAACAGCTTCAATAGTTTGACCAGATGCTCTTCCTCCGTTTGGGACTTTGCAATCATGTCATCAACATAGACCTCGATCTCACGATGAATCATGTCATGAAACAAAGTTACCATTGCTCGCTGGTAAGTGGCCCCTGCGTTCTTCAGACCGAAGGGCATTACCTTGTAGCAAAATGTGCCCCAGGGGGTAATGAACGTCGTTTTCTCCATGTCCTCCGGCGCCATCTTAATCTGATTGTAACCGGAGAAGCCATCCATGAACGAAAACACGGAAAACTGGGCTGTATTGTCGACCAACACATCGATATGAGGCAACGGGAAATCATCCTTAGGGCTCGCCCTGTTCAAATCCCGATAATCGACGCACATGCGTACCTTACCGTCCTTCTTCGGTACAGGCACTATGTTGGCGACCCACGGAGGGTAAGTGGTAACGGCTAGAAATCCTGCGTCCAACTGCTTCTGGACTTCTTCCTTGATTTTTACAGCCATGTCTGGTCTCGTCCTCCTAAGCTTCTGCTTGACTGGAGGGCAATCTTCTCGCAACGGCAAGCGATGAACCACGATATCAGTGTCAAGTCCGGGCATATCCTCATATGACCAAGCAAAGACGTCACTGTACTCTCGAAGCATCTCGACCAGTCTATGCTTGACATCATTCTGCAGCGCAGCCCCTACTCTGACATTTCTGACAAGCTCCTCAGAACCCAGATTTATGATCTCAATATCCTCCTCGTGAGGCAGAATAACCTTCTCCTCTTGTCTCAACAAGCGGGCCAACTCTTCCGGAAGGTCCTCGTCTTCATCAATCTCATCCTCGGCTTGATAGATCGGGCAATCAAAGTCGTAGTGAGCCGTAGAGGGTCCAGAGTCGATGTCATCTGTTACGTGGATCCTGCAATAACAAGGGTTAAGTTTAAAGCAAGAATATGCAGGTTAGCACAAACCTCGTTGCCATTTTGCTGTTTTTCGCAATAAACATAAAACAGGAATAACAGAGAACACAACATTTAATTACGAAGAAAACGCCTTTTATTTGTTAACAAAATGCATGCACATAATCCAACAAGGCCCTGACAGTAAAACCACTATGCCCCGGGCAGGACATAGGGTTGTACAAAGATTGTAAAAAGCAAATCATTACTCTTCACTTGTCAGCTTGATAATCTCCTTGATGGTCCAATTGTGGAGGTGCTCGCCCGGCTTGCTCGGTTGAATCCAGGCGTCAAGATCGCAATCACTGTCCCCGCTGTCCTCTGACGCAGCGTTGATGCTCTCGAAAATTACTCCCCCCTTGGTGAATATGATCGGCCCTTTCCCACGAGACGAGCTGCCAGAAGAAGATGAAGCTTCAGCTCCAGGAGAATACCCCAATCCAAACTTATCCTGCTTGATTGGTATATCCAATACATGCCCCCAGCCTGGGGTGGAACCGGCTTCGACAGCGGCTTGAGCTTCCTTGAACGAGGAGAGACTCATCTCTTGCTTCTCTGCGACGACAGGAGCTACCTCCTTCACCTTGACGGTTTCAAAAGCTTGGCAGAGGGTCTCATGGATCTCGCCATCCATTTCCACATATTTAAAGGACGACAGGTGGCTTACCATGATGTCCTCTTCACCACAGACGGTCACTATGCTGCCCCCGACAGCATATTTAAGCTTCTGATGCAGCGTGGACGTCACGGCACCAGCAGAATGGATCCATGGCCGGCCTAAAAGGCAACTATAGGCGGGCATGATATCCATGATATAGAAAACCATATTGAACGTCTCTGGACCAACTTGAATTGGCAGGGTCAATTCTCCGAAGACGTGGCGCTTGGTCCCATCAAAGGCTTTTACGACCAGATCACTAGGCGTGCACAGCAGTCCACGGGTATCCAACTTCATCAGTGCCTTCTTCGGAAGCACATTAAGCGAGGAACCCGTATCCACCAGGACATGTGACATAATCGTGCCTCTGCACTCTATCGAGACGTGCAAGGCGCTGTTGTGATCTCTTCCCTTAGGAGTCAGCTCCAGATCTGTAAATCCCAACCCATTACCAGCATTGACATGGGCCACCACCTCCTCGAGTTGATTTACTGATATCTCCTGCGGCACGTATGCAGCATTCAATACTTTCAGCAAGGCGTTGCGGTGCGCTTCAGAACACAGCAACAGGTTAAGAATCGAGATCTTTGACGGAGTCTGATGAAGATGATCTACAATTTTGTAGTCACTCTTCTTGATTAGTCGCATGAACTCTTCAGCATCCTTAACCAGCAAGTCTTTCTCTGCCCCTGCAGGGACCTCCTCAACAGCTTTACCTTTACCCTTATCCACAGCGTCAGCTCGGACCACTTTCTCTGCTGCAACCTCTGCTGGCGCAAATACTCTTCCGCTTCTAGTGATGCCACTGACTTCGGTAAGATTCTGCACAGTCGATCCGAATGGCTCTAGCTCTATCTTCTTACCATTACAATAAACTTCGGCGCCATAATGCCATGGAACGGCATTGGTACTCTCGAATGGGATTGGTCCGGCCCTGGTGATGGTGATAGTAGGCGGCCGAGGCGCGGAAATAGTAATAGGGTGACGAGGAATAGTAATGGTAGCAACTTCATCTGCCTGCTTTAGCACGACCTCCCCTGATGCACTCTCAATGCTCCGGCTGAACTGTAAAATACCCTCGGACATCAGACTCTGGATACCTTCGATCAGCTGCTCACACCCATCAGGAAGTGTAGCACAAGCCATACATAATTCTCCACATCCAGGAAAGAAGCCCTTATTCAGCAACTTAGCCTTGACAAAACTCAACGGCGTCTTCAAATCTTTGACATCGATCAGCAAGTCTGAACTCTCCTCAGTGATAACAGCATTCACTCCGCCCCCTTATGATGAGGCATCGGGTTTTTGGTGACGTTGGGCACGTTGTCAGAAAAATTGATAACCTTGGCGTCCACCAAGTCCTGGACTTTGTGCTTAAAAGCTTTACAATTCTCAACCGTATGGCCTGGTGCCCCAGTATGGAACTCACAAGTAGCATTGGCATCATACCCCGGTGGTGGTGCCCCTGTTAAGGGAGCCAACGTCCTCTTTTGAACTAATTGGAGCTGAAGCAGCGTTTGCAGAAGCTGTGCATATGACATAGGTGGAGTATCAAAATGACGGCTTGTCAGAGGAGCCCGATTCTGATATCTTTTATACCCCTGATTATTCTGCTGCTGAGGCTGCTGCTGCTGCTGTGGCGGGGCAGCTGGGATATTTATGCTAGCAATCTGAGGCTGAGGGCCCTTGCCCTTTCTCCTAGCATTAGTGACAGCACTGGCATCCCCCTCTCGACGCTTGCCAATATAGGGTTTCTTGCTAGCTCCTCCAGCTGAGGATGATTCGCCCTGAATTTTTCCGATCTTTATACCGTTCTCAACATACTCGCCCAGAGTGATAAGAGCCGAGAATGTTCCAGACATGCCACTGACCAGCTTTTCATAGTAGATTCCGGGAAGGGTAGCCACGAACATTTGCACTAGCTCACGCTCAACCATCGGTGGTTGAACCCGAGCAGCCAATTCACGCCACCGCTGGGCGTACTCTTTGAAGCTTTCATTGTTCCGCTGTGAGAGATTCTGAAGCTGAACTCGGTTGGGAGCCAAGTCGCTATTATATTGATAGTGGAGAACAAACGCTTCTGCAAGATCTTTCCAGGTGCGCACAGTAGCGGGCTCCAAACCCATATACCATTCGAGCGATGGACCAGAAAGACTATCCTGAAAGAAGTGCATCAACAGCTTCTCATCGTCAGAATAGGCGGACATCTTTCTATAATAAGATCGGAGGTGGACCCGAGGACAAGTAGTGCCCTTATACTTCTCAAAGGTAGGCACCTTGAACTTGTGAGGTACTTTAAAGTCAGCAATCAACCCGAGCTTGGACATGTCAACGCCCAACGTGTTCTGATTTTCTATGTTTCTCATCTTGTCTTCCAGCGCCTTGAACCTGAGTCGAGCTTCAGCAGTCAACTCTGCCTCTACACCTCTCTGAGAGAATATGTCATCCTGATGGTCCTCCAGCCACGGTTGAGGCACCACCAGATTTCCTGCACCAGCATTGCCATTGCTCGGCCCTATGTTAACATTGGCTCCCAAACTACCATTGCCGACGCTTGCCGCGTTGAGTCCGAGATTAGTCATCAAATTGCCGTTAGCACTGCCGTTGCCCCCGGCAGCAGGAACAACGTTTTGTGGAGTATCCCCTGGAGGAGGAGTGGGCACGGCCCCGCCGTGAAGTATTCCATTACTGTCAACCCTGGAGATGAGAGGTTGAACCAAAGTACGAAGCTGGTCTTGCCCATTCGCAACTACTTGCATCAGCTCCATAAAACGATCCATCCGTTCACGAAGCTCTTGAACATCTGACTGTACCTGATCCATTATCCTTGTCTGATTGGCGCGAGTTGAGTAGCGGTGGATGAGTCTTTGATCAATCCTGGAGATCGAAAGCAGCTCGGAACCTGAGTACCTGAAAAACCTGTCAACATTAAAGGTTAGGAAAGGCAACATAATGTATGTCATGCAAAATGCTTTATGCAGATGTATGCGTGTGTCTGTGTGCTTGAGAGATTTTCCCCCGATCCTGGCGCCTTAGTACCGGTGCTGACAATAACAAGGAGGGGAATCTGGGCCCAATCATGGAAATAGTAACCTCACATAGCAATAGTCAGATTCGACACATCAAGGACCGAGAACTCGTACGCAACAGTCTTACTGAGAGAGGCTGCAGTAATGCAATAAGAGGCGAGAGATCCTGGATCGGGGAATGGTACCTGTCACAGACACACACCGATGGACTGCGAATGATTATGCAAACTAATGCAAAATGCAGGCATGCAACAATATATACAGGTGGCTGCTGTGGAGACTTGGTGTCAACAGTCACTGAAGAGAAGGAAACCCCGGTGTAAAACCACTGATCTGATCTGCTGAGAATAACCGTCTGATAGGATTGAGATCAACATTCTGCCCTAACAGGAACAAGGGCCTGATAATAAAGACCCCGGATGCAAGATCAAGTAACATCTGTTGATGAAGTCTTCAGACCCCAAATCAAAAATCTGCCCTGTCGAGAACAAACACACAGCTGCTGATGAGATCTTCAGACCCCACTCAAAATCTGCCCTATCAAGAACAAATAACAACTGCCGATGAGATCTTCAGACCCCACTCAAAATCTGCTCTGTCCGGAACAAACCTCTAGTGATAATACTCTGATCGAAACCTGCTCTATCAAGAACAGACAAACACCCGATGATAAGATCCTCTGATCAAACCCTTGCTCTATCAAGAACATATCTGCAACTGAGAACTCAACATAACTGATTCACTGTCAAGAAAACCAGGTAGTCTGGAGGTCAAAGTTTCCTGCAATATCCCAACCCCACTCACAGGTATGGACCTAATCCACGGACAAAGGTACGGCATCCTATGCGGTTATCAGCGTCACAGACTTTCATGAGTGACAATACGATTCCCAGAAGGAGTGGCATCGTCAAGTCATGAAGAGGCCTCTCTTAGCTGACTTCCAAATGATCGGTCCCCAGAGTCGACAATCCTCACGTCTGGGCTCCCCTCAGATCCTCAGGACCGGAAAGGAGCACCTCTGCAAGAATCTCGTCTGAGCGCAGATTTTCGTAGGGAACTGTGCCTGCTCAGCAGACAGGTTTGTCTACTACTTCTCCGCAACTATGTCTAGGTGTGTACTCAAGCCCAGGTCCGGCTTTTCACTCACAGTAACATCCCTCTCCCACAGCAGCACAGATAATCATATCAAACTGGAACTAAAATGCGGGAAATAAAATGCGGGAAGTAAAAAATGCGATAAATAAACGCAACCCAACAAGCAAACACACAAACGATAGGATTGACTCGCGTAGGGGATGGGAAACGGTCCCAGCATAAGGGATGGGAAAAGTCCCTAGATGCTATAAGATTTTCCCCAGCAGAGTCGCCAGCTGTCGCTTGCGCGAAAATAAGGTGCCGGCATGACAGAAGAGTCGCCACCTTTCGTTATTTATCCCTCAGAGCAGGAAAGGAAACGATCGGAAAAACCTGACGAAAAAGGGTAAGACAAGGTCATCGCAACCATTGTCTGGGTTCGGGAGTCGGTTACGCAAGGGGAAGGTATTAGCACCCCTCACGTCCTTCGTACTCGACGGGATCCTCGCTTGTTTGTTTACTTGGACGGGTTGGTTATAATCTATCTACCTATCAAGGCTGGCTGAAAAAGAAAAGAAAAATGACTCGGCAAAGCGTCGCACTTTATGCCTACGTATTCTCATAAGAGAATGAGAAATCAGAGTCAACGTAGTTCGGCTCACTACGGGTTACGGGGGAAAGGTGGGGAAGGTTGCTCGCTAGAATATCGCATCTTATGCCTACGTACTTTCATCTGGTATGAAAGATCAGAGCAAACGTAGTTCGGGAAACTACGGGTTATCTCCTAAAAGAAGTGTTTTTTTATTATGTTTGCGATCTCAACCGCACTAGAGACTATGACCTGAGAGTGAATGCGTCGCATGTCACCCAAAGGGTACCATACTAAACATCCATCCTCAGATAGCTTAAGGCTCGCAACGTACGAAAGAAATCATTCATGATTACTGTATCTTAAACTGCTTTGAGATGAGAAGAGAACAGGCCCAACTAGGAGGGAGACTATCAAGTCCTACTGTTATCATGCCATGGATTCATCCTATGGTTGAGGTTTGAACAGGGAACTCCTAGATGTTGTCATGCATAGGTTTCAACCTAAAAGTCTATCATCAAATCCTCATCAGAGGAAATGAGAGTCCTAAGGGATCATGTCAATGATACACCAAAGCAGACAAAAGCATCAGCTTTAACAGTAAAATGCATGCAATGCAAGTGAGGGAGGAAATGTGTGTGGGGCTTCAGCCTCCACAAGCTCGTCTCAACCTCAAGCCAGTCATGAAATAACAGTAATCATACTGAAAATAAACCACAGGCTATCAAGCCATATACAGATAAAAGAAATGAAGTTCCATTAGGCAAACAAAACACAAGCTTGAGAAAGAATCATCTACTCTCTAATCCTAACCTTAACACAGAATCTAAATCAAATCTAAGCAAAGCCCTAAAGCAAAACCTAACCAAAAGAAATCAATCCCAGTCTTCAAGCTTCAGAACAAGCTTACCAAAGAAAGGGAGCTAAGTAAGCAGACTCATAGTGTCTTCCTCAGGAAAGCACTAGGAGGTGTATACTCAGGAGTCATACCCTATGTGGCTCAACCACTGTGATCAGTTTACATTCCTCCTCAGGAGAAATTAAACTCACAAGCAGGCTCCAACATCACTGGATATTTAGGAAATCCTATCTGAACTAGTGGAACTAAGTGAACAGACTCATAGGACCTTCCTCAGGAAAGTACTAGGAGGCTTCCACTTAGGAGTTGTATCCTATGTGGCTCAACAACTGTGATCAGTTTACATTCCTCCTCAGGAGAAATTAAACTCACAAGTTGGCTCCAACATCATTGGATACTTGAGAAATCCTAGATAAACTAATGGAACTAAGTGAATAGACCCATAAGACCTTCCTCAGGAAAGTACTAGGAGGCTTCCACTTAGGAATTGTATCCCATGTGGCTCAACAACAGGTGATCAGTTTACATTCCTCCTCAGGAGAAATTAAACTCACAAGTTGGCTCCAACATCATTGGATACTTGAGAAAGAGGTGAGAAGAAAGAATGAAAGTCATTCACAGTGCCTTCCTCAGGAAAGTACCATGAACTTCCCTCAAACTTCAGGATCTCAAACCTCACAGACAGGGAAAAATCCAAGCTCTGGGTCTCTGAGTCTTGATCTACACTCTTCTCTTCATCATGCTCTCCAACAAGATCTTCAAGACAACACATGCCCCACAATAAATTCCTCAAAACAAACCCCAGAGATGAACAGATAACCACAGCACAGACAAAATTAATAGGCAACTTCAGAAAATACCTAAAAATACTAAACCAAGGGGGAAAAATCTAACAATTATTCACAAGGGTCTACAATATCTATCCATAACATCCACATATGCCTCTACCCAAAAATCAAGACAAAACTATCTAAAGAAAATGAATTTCCTCACCTATGCACAACCTAAACCCTAATTAGACTATCCTAAGTTCAATTCAACTAAACTAATCAAAATTTAATCTAAAAATCAAGAATTAAATCCTATGGGGAACTATGATTCATCATCTAATTACACAAAAAAGAATGAGTTAAAAATCAATCAACAAATGCATGAACAAAATTAAACAAAATGATGTACCAAATGTAACACCTAAACTAACCATTTATTTGGAAAATGTGGGAAAAATATCTAATAAAAAATAAAATGCCATTTTTATTTTTTATAATTTTCTAGACATCCTAAAGAAAATAATGCAACAAGAATCATTCAAAAATATTGAATTTTCATTTTATTATGAATTTTCTAAAATGCATGACATATTAAAAGAATTAAAAAGAAAATAAAACAATTAAAGGGGAGGGGGTGGAAATAGCAAGAAGCGCTAGTTATTATACAAGATGGGCTGAATGGGGTGGGGTGCGAATAGAAGTGGACTCAGCCCAGGCGCTACTACTAATTGAAACGACCGCGTTTCAGGTTTCAAATTTCCCTCCAACTCGTTGTTCAATCTGAGCCATTGGATGCAGCGAATTAGTCAAAATCTGGGGACTAATCCAACGATGGACAGCCATCGTCCCAAACGAAACCCTAGGGTTTTGCAGAACCCCACTCCATGCACTAATCTCTCCTCCCCTCGTTCTCTCTCTACAGGTCACGATTTTCAAAAGTTCAAAAGGGAAAAATGATCTACTCACTGAGAGGAACAAGACCATGCGTACACTTTTTCCTAATTCTCCTTGAGTCCCTCTAACAGAAAGCTTAAAGACTCGGGTTCCACCATGGATCTCTGAGATCAATCATGTCAAAGCTTCAATCTAATGGCCTGAGGGTGTTCTTTATGCTACCCTAGTCACACTAAACCCTAGCACGATCATTAAAACCTAATACACAGTCTGTTCTTGCAACCTAAAGAATCTTGCACCTGTTATGGATCTACATACAGAGCTCTCAAACTCTCAGAATTTGATCCTCTATCCTAGCACGTTAATTCTACACCTAAAGAACGAACTGAAACTAAATAAATTAAGAGATATAGGGAGAAGAAAGAACCTGTCAAGTGATGATGGAGAAAGTATGAGGAGAAGGTTTCAGGCCTTGTAATTGCTTCAAAAGGATCCTTGGATGATCAATGGCCTTCTGTTTGCACTTGTGATGAAGGAGAAGATCTGCAATGGAAGGAAACCAGAATTGCTTCAACTTGAAGAAACCTCTTCAATGGATGCTTCTCTCTCTCTCTCTCTCTCTCCCCTTTGAGTTCTCTTGCTATCACCAACCCCAATCACACTCTAATGCACTCTTCTTATAATGATCATTAGACACTTCTAGATTCATCTAGAATATGGTGGAAAGTTCTTGAAAATCTCATGTGGGGACAAGTTGAAAATCTCACATCTCATGCCTTATGCTTTGCAATCTGGTCTTAAAATATCTTTACATGAGATATTGAGAAGGAGTGCACAATTACAAGCCTTGGTTTTGCCTTGTGTTGGGATTTCCAAAGGTGACTTCAAATGCAAGTAACAAAATAACAAAGCATCACCCATTTTAAAGCTTCAAATCAAAATTCTATCTAAACCAATGTTCTCAAAATGATGTTTCCAATCAAAATGATATATTGGATGACCTATTTTGGATTTTTGGATCCTCCAAACCAATTTCCAATTTCAACTTTTCAAACTTATAAGCCATTTTTAGTTCATTTTTGACCAATCATGCAAATCCATGCTATGAGCTTCTCCAATAATTCATGACCTTCTTTCTAGACTTAAAATCACATTTTGAACAACTTTCATGTTTTGATTTTTTCCATTTGAGTCTTGGAAATAGGAGATATGGCATTTGCTTAAAAATGACCTATAACTGACAAATGACCAAAATACCCCTGTCTTGTTCAAACCATAAGTTGAGTTCTACAAATCCTATCAAGGACTTCTACCACTCAAATTAAAGCTAAGAAGATGCCCTCCAACATTCATGTTGACCAAGAGATCATAGGAATCATCCTACTAGGGCAAAAGTTGTCTGCAAGTTGGGTGACTTTCAAGGACCCAGATTCACATACCCCTGCTGACCTGTAATTTGTCAAAACCATAACTTGAGCTCTGTAACTCCTATCAAGGACTTCCACCACTCAAATTAAAGCTAAGAACAAGCTCTACAACAGTCATGTTATGGGGAAGATGAGATATCAATCACATCTAGAGCTAAAACTGCCTGGAAGATAGGGGTCAAATTAGGGTTTTTCCACTGACAATCCTCAGAAACCCTAACTCAAAACTTCTCAAACTCCTCAATCATGAGGAGTTGGTCTAGGAATCACCTTTACAACATCTCTATGCATCATTCCATGATCTCATGGCCCTTGGATTAAGTCTCAACCTTCTCCAAATCTTCAGCTGATCTAGGGTTGACCCAGTCAAAACCTTAATTCTACCATTCATGGTTGAATCCTCTGAACTCTTGCATAATGACTTCTCTGGGCTTCATGAAGGCTATCAAGACATCTCATAGGCTTTCTCAAAACATCAAGTTCATTCTCAAAGTCTCAGAATCATCTGAGGGGCACCCACAACTCTCAAGCTATGAAGCACACAACCCTGATTTCAACCAATTCCTCTGAGGATCTCCTGCACTTTCTGATGAAGGTATCAACTTTCAAACACTCAATGAATAAATAATTGTTGGTCAAATTTTGGGGTGCAACATTATTATGGTAAGATCTGGTATTTTCATGAATTATACTATATCAACCATATTTTTCTATTCATATATTTAAATAATAACATGCACCAATTTTATCATAGATTAATAGCTATAAAAAAATAATCAATTGATAGCAATTGATAAATTTAATTGAATCTATAGACACAAATTATAACATATTGTTATATTAAAGAATAATCAACGATAAGAACGGTGTATCATATAGAATTGAGAGACAGTCATCGGAGGAGTGAATATGAAAGGATTATTATCCTCATTGTCGTCTAGGTTTTCAAAGTATGTTAATTGTCTAATGGGGCGACACTTAAATAGTTAAACGACGGAGAGAATAGACCAATGGTCCAACTCATCACAGTCCATTAAGACCCAAAATTCAATCAAATAATTCATCAAAAATTAGTGTTTAATAACAATAGACCACAGTAGAATTAATTAATAATTAGTTATGTCAATCCATATTTAATTAATTAAATAATTAATCTAATGCATATTAAAAAGAATGAATTGTTGAACATCCTTCCCCAATTTTGGCCAAGTAACAACGATCGTGACAGGTTTGAGTGGAAAAATAACGCTTCCATTTCTCTCTCTGTTTCTTCATGTTATGAGTTGATGTATCAAGATAGGTTGATGATTGTTGTGGAGGAAAATTTGCAAAAGAGACTTCAAGTTTCTTTGGGAATCCTATATTCCGTCTAATCTGCAAGTGTTTGTATGGAAGTTATTGAGGAACATAATAACTACTAAAGACCGAATGTTAAAGAGGAACATTGAAATCGGTGGGGCATCGGAAATCTGCCAGCTTTGTGACGCTGCGACAGAGAATTGTAAACACTTATTCATGAATTGTTCTTATGCAGCTAAAATCTAGAAAGGAATGTCTTCATGGTTTGGCTTAAAGGTAATAACTAGTAGTTTTTGTATAGACTCTTTTATCAATTTTTCAGTGGCTTCTAGAAAGGAATTTGGTAACTCGGTGAGTATTTTTGTTTGAATTATTTTGGTTTGGTTCATTTGGTGTAGTAGGAATAGTTTTATTTTTAATAGTAAATTGTTGCCAGTTGATTATATTATTAATTCAATTATCTTTTTGGAAATGGCGGGGAGGGTATCATAATTTTCCTATCTGCAATTTTTACGATTGGTACGTCGCTCCTTTAAACTGTATTAGGCGGATGTAATATTTCCGCTCTTCTGTATCACGAGCTCAAGCATCCCTTGTGCTTGTTTTAATATCATTGTTTATTAAAAAAAAAATGAAAACAACGTAAAAGCACATATTCTAGTATAAGTAAATTACAGGGTATATGATAATTATATATGAGGTAGTTGATGGAATATAATTTTTCAAATTGAAACTTAGTTGATAAAATAATTTTTTTTCATAATTTTTTAAAACTAAAACCCACAAGAAGTGCTAAAGATAGCACTTTTTAAAATTAAAAAATTCTGATTAAAATCAAAACTCATTTAAATTTTAAAGAAATGCTAAAGAAAATACAATTTTAAATAGAAGTGCTAAAGAAAATAAAATTTAAATTTAATTAGATAATTTAAATTAAAACTTAAATCTATTTAAAATTGGTTTTAAACTAATTCATAATCGATTATAAATTTTAATTGTGATTTAATTTATAAACCATAATTATAAAAATAAATTAATTTATATTAAATAGTTATTTATGCGCACCTCTAATCTAACCCCTAAATTGTATTATTGTAATGTATTCCACAAAACAAGTGTTCTTACTATAAATTAGTCAATTAGTACACTTTTTGGGCCAAACACATGCTTCAAAATTTGATAGAGAAATTCCAACTTTAACAAATCACATATGTCAGAAAGATTGAATTCAAAGACGTGATAAAAATTTTAAACACATAACATTTTTTCTATTAACTTGTTGCTCCAAAAAGACATCCTTATTAGATAACTAGTTGATTTATGTACTTGTCGAAACAAACACATACTTATAAATTTTGACCGGGGACCCTCAAACCCTCTAGAAAGGCTTGTGGAAAATCACATGCCATTAAATACTGGGTGAGAAGGATTTTATACCAGATCCATTCCTGAACCCCTGCCTCTATATGAGAGGCTGTGGAAAACAAACCTTGGTGTAAATACCACAAAGTTAGAGACCACCATATAGATGAATGCCGTCAATTTAAGAATAAGATAGAGAACCTTGTTAAATAATTAAATACTAGATGTTGACCCGCGTATTGGTAGACTTGAAAGAAAAAAAAACTATTCTCATATATTTTTAAAATATTTGTTATCTTAAATATTTTAAAATTATAATTTATTAAGATTATAATATTTATAAATATAAAAATCTTAAAACATGCTTTTTTTTTTCTTTCTTTTTTCTTTTGTCTTTTGCTCATGATATTTAAAATTTTTTTCGAGTTTAAAATTATACAAACTAAATTAAAAATATTATCATCAATATTATATATATATATATATATATATATATATATATATATATATATATATATATATATATATATATATATATATATATATATATATATATATATATATATATATATATATATATATATATATATATATATATATATATATATATAATTTCCTCTTTAATAAAAATATATATTTTATTATAGATATTTTTAATTGTCAATTAATAAGTTTGGATATAATATTTATTAATCAAATTCTTTATTGATGTGATTTTACATATAGTATATCATGTAAGATATTAGAAAACAAATTAGAGTTATTAGTGATGTGAGAGGGAATATTTTTGTAGGTCTAACTCTTTCATTTTTTTAGAGCTTATAATATATTATTAAACTTATTAATATTATATAATTTATTGGACAAAAGAATTGAGGTCATATTCAATACATTCTACATCAAACATGAAAAAATTCTTCTTTTTTTGGTAGAAACTATTGGCATATATAATTGCAATAAAATAAAATAAAATTGAAATTTATAACAAATTAATTAAATAGTCAAATAAAATAAATAGAAGAAATAAGAAGAAAGTAACTTTAATAATGTTTTTGTTCATCAAATATCTTAATAAATTTTATATCTTTATGGATATGAAATATTGTGAGGTTTCGTACCAGGGTCTTGCACATTAATTTAGACCATTTACAATAGAGTTTTTAAAGTGTATTAAAAATAGACATATTTTATAAACGATTAAATTTCTATGTGCTCTTTTTTTTTTTAAAGATTGGGGAGGTGGAGATCATCAACTCCTTTGGTTCTCATAAACATCGGTTTCAATATAGACAGATATTGAGTAGGTTTACTATTGAATTGTCAATATTAAGGGACAAATCCTTACATGATGTGAAATAAATAAAAAACATTAATAAGCACAATAGTCATAAAATTACTAATCTAATACTAATACTAATAATAAATATTTAATTAATGAAAATGGCGAAATAGACATCTTATATATAAAATTTCATGAATAGAATAAAGTGTTGCACCCTAAAATTTGCCTAACCTTTTCTTACTTGGTTTATGTTTCATTGCATTGGCATATCATTGATCTAACATTTGCATTGCATAGCATTGTTCATTTGTGCAGGGGATCAAGTGTGGTTTATATCCAAAGGAGCCTATCTAGAGGTCTTATGCAAGTTTGAGAACTCATCAGGAAGAGAGTTGGGTTCTTGAGAAGTTTAGATGCTAGTGTGTGGTTAATCTCCTAATCTGAGGACCAATTGAAGATCACTAGTGGGTTGTGAGGCCTTGATCAAAGATAGAGGGTGTGGATAGAGCTCATAGAGTGCCTTGAGGGTCATGGTGGAGCACAGACAAGTCATTATGCCAAGTGTGAAGAGCCACAGTTGAGGGTGTTGTAATTAGGGTTTTCATCTGAGTAACCCTAAGTCAATGGTGTAATTGAAGAGGATCAAAGCTCATTTCTAAGTCTTTGTGATCATGGAGAGTTGTTTTAAGACACATGAGATGATATTCCAAGATCAATTCAAGAAGAATTCAAAGTGTGAGGAGTTGCTAAATTAGGGTTCTCAGGGTAAAATCCCCTATTTAGTGCCTAACGTCAAGATCATTTATCTCAAGATACAAGTTTCATCTTCACTTTTGGTCAACATGAAACTTGTAGAGCATGCTCTTAGCTTTAATTTAAGTACTAGAAGTCCTTCATTGGATTTATAGAACTCAAGTTATGACCTAGACAAGTTACAGGTCATCTGAAGAATGTGAAATTTGTCTGTGAAAGTCAACCAACTTCCAAGGAACTTTTGACCTATAAGGGTGTTTTTCCTAAACTTTTGGCCAACTTGAAAGTTGTAGGTCTTGATCTTAGCTTTCCAAATTGTATTATAAGTCTTCCATATGATTTGTAGAACTCAAGTTATGAGGTTTACAAGTTAGGGGTATTTTGGGAAAGTGAGATTATAGGTCATTTGGCATTATAGGTCATTTTCACCATCTTGAAAGCTTCAATTGAAATTTTGTTCAACATGAAACTTGCTCAAAATGATGTTTTTAGGTCAACCATGTCCTCATGAGGAATTGTTTTGGCTTAAGGTGAGACTTGGTTTGAGAAATTTTGCAAAAGAAGGATTAAAAGGCATTTAATTGAAAGAATTCTCAAATTAATTCATTTTGTGCTCAAACAAGGCAAGTGGGTACTCATTTTAATCAGAAAAATCATTTTGAGTACTTTGGCATTTTTAGATTTTTCATTTGAGGTCTATTTCATGGCATTTTGACTTGTAACTTCACAAGTAAGCAACACATCCAAATTTGGTCATGGGATGAATTCAAGCTCTCAAATCACTCTAGACACTCTCACCAGACCACAAGGGATTGAATGGAAACTTCTTGGAGAAGATTTGAGCCAGAATTCGTGTTTACCACAGTTGAGTTTTTCAAAGAAAATTGAAATTGGATATTCTGATTTGGGCCTCAATTGAACCCCAAAAGCCCACAAAACACTTCTATTTAAGTTCTATATTGAATTCAGAACAATTTTGGTGATTGATTCGTGTTAGAACCAGAGCTTGCAAGTTGAGTTTCAAGAGGAGAAGTGGAAATCGTGTTTTCAATTTCTGACCAATTCAAAGGAAATTGAAGTTACAAACACCTTCAGCATCAAGCATTGAGTAGATCTGCACAATTTGAAGTTGAGAATCGTGTCCTAGATACCTCAATTTCAAGCTCTAACACAGGTATGTAGTTTTCAAAATTACTGAAGATTCATCATGATTTAGCATCTGTTAGCATGCGGTTAAGCTTTATGAAGTTGCTTAGATGGATTTTGGATCATTAATTGAGAGCTTAGAGACAAAATAGGTTGACATGTGATTTCTGTTGAGAGTTGGTTTGGCCTGATCTTGAGGTTTCAACATGCTCTAGTTAGTTTAGGATGATCAGTGAAGTGTGAGGAACAGATCTATGGTTTTAGATTAAGTTATGGTGATGATCAAGATTGATGTGAAATTTCTGTTTGCTTGTGTGTTTTAAAATCAAGGAAGAATTAGAGGATTTGGATGTCATATTTGGAATCAATGTGGAAATTGGAGTGGAATCACATAATTTTTGTTGAGAATTGGCCACCTGTCATTGCCTGCTCACCGGAGAAGAAGGCTGAGGATCACCGGACCACCGTGCCAGAAAACTTCCCTCCCTCTGAGTTCAAATGTGGAAGATGACCACAGACCGTTGGATTTGGCTGGAAATGAGACTTTGTATGTGCATCGTACGCTTACAATTCAACTTGAGGATTGAACTTTGACTTCCAAAACAAAGCCATTTCATTAATTTGATGTGGCAGCTGAAGTGGCGTGCTGGCAAGCCTTAGATTAGGAGAATGAGTCAATTGATCCAACGCCTGTGACATTTTCTCAGCATTTTGATTTTCATTAATTCATTTTCTTTTATTTTAATTGCTTTTTTGATTTTGAAAATCGTTTTAAATCCAATATTCATCAGAAAAATGAAATAAAAATATGTCCATGCTCCTCACTTTATTTGTGATTTTTCCATGCTCTTACATGTTATTTTTGCTAGATTTTCCATTTAATTTGAATTTCTCCATTTTATTAATTTCTTTAATTTTGCATATTTGATACATGATTTTGCTGATTTTTGTTCTTGCAGTTGGTATTGAATCTTAGGCTTATTTTTTGCTAGCTGGTGGGTTAGAGATGCATGATCCCCTATGATTTAATTTAGATTTTTTAGATAACATTAGGTTCTGTTTTGGATTAGGATCATTAAACTTTCTATTTTAGGGTTTTAGTTAGATACCTTGTGATCTAGGATTTCTTTAGGTAACTTCCCTTTAGATTAAGGTTCTGATCCTTTGGCCATAGG
The DNA here is from genome assembly GCA_963859935.3 of Lathyrus sativus. NCBI lineage: Eukaryota > Viridiplantae > Streptophyta > Magnoliopsida > Fabales > Fabaceae > Lathyrus > Lathyrus sativus. The sequence goes on along the minus strand of OZ012739.1, from coordinate 65,643,657 downwards.
TCCTTAACATGTTTAGGTTCCCTTAGAAAATTTATTAGAATTTTAGAATGTATTTTAGGATTTTTCATAGATTTAAAACTTAGGCTAGTTTTAGTTGCTTTCAACATAGCACTTGCTTTAGAATGACCCCAATGGTTGCCTTTAGTGCATGATAAGCTTGCTAATCTTATTTGATGGTATTTTAGACATGTTTGAGCTTCTGTTTGCTTGTCGGTGATGCTTGGTTTGGTGTTTAGGCCTCCCTTTAGAAGCTTTCTTTGAGCTTGTTCAATTAGGGTTTAGGAGGAGCTTAGTTGTTTTCTCTTTCTTCACATAAAACATGGATTGCTTTGATTGCTTTCCATTTTCATCCTATGATTCAAGGTCCCTATGTGAAAGCCTCATCTTTCCTTTGGAAGGATGTGTGGCATTTCACAAGAGGTAGAACCTTTGAGGATGCCTTTCTCTGATGACTGGTTGAGTGACAGGAGGGATTCCTTTGGTTTCCTTCCTGCTTCCCATCATCAATCCAATATTCTTGATGTTAATTCTCTTCCCTTGCGTGGGAGCTTGTTGAAGCATGAAGATGAAGATTTCTCTTGAGGTGGCTTAAAGTTGTTTGTTTGCAGTCTGTTTGATTGTTTGTTGTTTGTCTGTTTGCTGTTTATCTGCTTTGCTGTTGAGCTGTTTGTCTGCTGTACTTTCTGGCTGCTCTGCTTTGCTTGTGTGACTGATTGGATGTGTGTTGCATTAGAATAGGTTTTTCATATAGTGATATAGGCTTAGGAGCATCCTAAAGGTTGAGATTAGCTCCCTTTGCTTGTCTGCATCTAGAGGTTGAGTCTGGCTCCCTCTACTTGACTGTTATTAATTGGCTTTGCTTGATGGCTTAAGGTTGAATCTGTCTCCCTTGCCTATGTTTTGTGTGTTGCCTTTGGGCTTGCTTGCTCTAGAAGTTGAGCTTGGCTCCTTCTGCTTGTTTGTTGCATTGCATGCATTTTATTTACAGTTGTTTCTGTACAGTTATTTTCTTTTGCTGTTGTTTTCCTTTGCCATGTTCCCCTAGGAACTCTGACTTCTCTTGTTCAAGAGAAGTTATGACAGACATTAGGGTTCTAACCATGCATAATGAAATTAGGTAGTTCCCTCCTAACCTCAACCATAGGATCAATTTTGCATGACAACTTTAGGATTGAATCAGTTCCCCTTTAGTGCGTCTTTTCTCTTCTCATCTGCAAACCAAATCAAGATACAGTAATAAAGGTTAATTGACGTTGTACGCTACGAGCCTTAAGCTACTTGAGAAAGGATTGTTGGATAGTTTCTTTTCAACAGTCTGGATGTTTAGTATGGCACCCTTTGGGTGACATGCGACGCATTCACTCTCAGGTCATAGTCTCTAGTGCGATATCAATTGCAAACATCCATAAAAGACACTTCTCTAAAAAACAGAAAACAAAGATCAAACTCTTTTTGTCCTTTTGGACCTTCAATCCCTTGGAAACCCTTTTTCAGAAGGAGAGTTTTGTTAACTCCTGGTTCTACCGCAAACGGTAAACGCCTAAGTCTCCGTTGAGCGAGCTGCATACACCAAACTGCTGGAACCGTCTGTTAACCCTACTCGGATAAAAAAGACAAACATGTGTCTCTCGTGTCCCGAACTACGTTTGCTCTGATCTTTTGCGCTGTGTGAAAGTACGTAGGCACAAGATGCGATATATTGGCGAGCAACCTTTCCCCGTAGTTAGGCGAACTACGTTGACTCTGATTTCTCATTCCAGACGGGAATACGTAGGCATAAAGTGCGATGCTTTGCCGAGTCATTTTCTTTTCTTTTCAGACCAGACCTTTAGTGTAGATAGATTTAACAAACCCGTCAGATAAACACAACAAGCCTGGATCCCATCGAGTACGATGAACGTGAGGGGTTCTAATACCTTCCCCTTGCATAACCGACTCCCGAATCCAGACAATGCTTGCAATGACCTTGTCTTATACCTTTGCGTCAGGTTTTTCCGATCGTTTCCTTTCCTGTTCTGAGGGATAAATAATGAAAGGTAGCGACTCTTCTGTCTTGCCGACCTCGTTTTTCGCAGTAGCGACACAAAGGTCTTACAAAAAATAATAATTAACTACAAACAAATGATGAGAAGGTTTAGACATATTTGGCAATCCTCACATGTAAGAAACTAAGGGTAAAAAGTGAAAGAAAATTTGAGATACATTTTTTTATTTATACTGATAAACTATTGAGAGATTTGGGGGATTTAGATGGTTTTTTATGAGTTATTGAAATGAATAAATTTTTCAGGTATAACCAATCAACTAAAGAGACATCAATAAATTAGTAACGCATCTAATATCAATGGTAGAATGAAAATACAATAGAATATATTTATAACTGAAAGATAGTATTGATAAAAATTTATTGTTTGGAATTAGTTGATAAATATTTTAGTTAAGCCCATATCACCTATGTCGAGCACAAGGGTCCCCGTCGGCCAAACACTGCCCTCGGCGGGCAGAACCTTCCCTCCTTCGAGCAGAAAAACGTGTCATCCACATGTTCTCCACGTGCCCCCCTCCGCGAGGGACACGTCCTCATCCAATCACCCACCTCTGCGGGAGTTGGTCAAACCACCTTCCGAAGATCACGGGACGATTGAACTAGGGCAAAGATCACGTGTTGGTCTTCACTACGCCATGTAAGCCCTAGCAGTCACCTGGGTTTGGCCTGACAATCCAGCCCAACACAAGTGACCGTTGGCCCTGCACTGGGGTCTCTCTATAAATACCCTCTTTCACAAGAGGGTCAGGTATTCTATTCTCGACACCTTCTCTTTGTATTTGCTTTACTCCGGTCCTTTCTCATTTTGGCATCGGAGTGTCTTGCAGGTACACCCCTCCTCCTTCTTACCACCGGTGAACAGGCTGTAGATCAAAGGCGCGTGGTGGTCCATTGATTCCCTTCTGATCAGGTCAGATCAGTGGCGCCGTCTGTGGGAACCAAGCTTCCTCGTTCCTCTGAGCAGAGAACCAAAGTGTCACTACGCTGCGAAGAGGGACCAGCAGTGACAGAAGAGTCACCACCGTGCGTTATTTATTCCAAGAGAGGGAAAGGAAACGCTCAAAGAAAACCTAACGAAAATGGGGGAAGACAGGTCATCGCAACCATGTCTCGAGTTTGGGAGTCGGTTATGCAAGGGGAAGGTATTAGCACCCCTCACGTCCGTCGTACTCGACGGGAACCACACTTGTTGTCTATCTAAAAGGGTGATTGAATCTATCTACGCTACAGGCTTGTGGGACAAAAGAAAAGAAAAAGAAATGACTCGGCAAAGAAACGACGCTTTGTGCCTACGTATCTCATCTGAAGTGAGAAGTCAAAGTCAACGTAGTTCGACTAACTATGGGTGAAAATTGTGGGAGGTTGCTCGCCAAGACATCGTGTCTTGTGCCTACGTACTTTCATCTGGTATAAAAGATCAGAGCAAACGTAGTTCGGGCTAAAAGGGAACACAGGTTTGTTCAACTGTTTTACCCGAGTAAGGGTTAACAATCAGTTCTAGCAGTTTGGTGTATGCAGCTCGACCATTGGAGACTTAGGTGTTACCGTTTGCGATAGAACCAAGAGTTAACATAAATCTCCTTATGAAAATGATTTTCCAAGATTAAAGGCCCCAAAGGGCAAAAAGGGTTTGAATGATTTGTTTTTGTGTTTTTTAGAGAAGAAGTGTTTTTGAATTGTTTACAATTCATATTGCACTAGAGACTATGACTTAGGAGTGAATGCGTCGCATATCATCCAAAGGGTGCTATACTAAACATCCAAGCCATTAAAGGGAAACCCCTCAACAACCCTTTCCCAAGTGCTTAAGGCTCGTAACGCACAATAATCATTAACTTTTATTAGGTGTTTATGATTGTTTTGAGATGAAAAGAGAAAGGACACTAAAGGGGGACTAAACTCAAGCCTAAAGTTATCATGCACAATGCTCCTAAAGTCGGGATGAAAGGGAATGAAACTATCCTAATGTTATCATGCATAGGATTGAACACCTAATGTCTCTCCTACTCCCATCCTAAACGGAGGGACTAGGAATCCTAGGGGGATCATGGCACAAGGCCAAGTTAACACTAAATAACTCAATCGCAGATGAAATGAAAGGAAGAAAATTAATTTGTAAATTCAAAATTAAAATGAAAATAAAAATAAAAAATAACATGAAATGAAATAAAAAAGGATGGAAAATAAAAAAAAATAACACCTTTTAAAAAAGAAATAAGATTTTTTGGTTTTTGATATTTTAAAACTATTTTAAAAAAAAGTTAAAACAAAACAAGAAAATAATAAAATAAAATAAAGAGAAAAAGAAAAAAACAAGTCAATAAAAAAAAAGTGCCTCCACTAGGAGTTGAACCCCTCACCTTGGCATTGCAAGCATAACAAAACACCAACTCTACCACTTAGGCGCATGTAAATAGAATTGGGAAAGGAGAAAGAAATAATAAAGCATGGAAATAAAATAAAATCAAAGCAAAAACGCCCCAGCCGAGCTCAAACTCAGGTCATGGGCGATGCAAGGCAAGTTACTAACCACTGGGGTGGCGATACATCCATTGTATAACGCCACCCCATTTGCATATATGCCAAAACAAAGCAAGTTTTTTCTGGGCAATCAAGAACAAAACCAAGGCAAAACTCAAAATGCATTTTGATCACCACTCTATCAATTCTTATCCAATTTTAACAAAATTTTAGTCTATCTCACTCCATTTTCCACAAGGAACATGGTGGTGCTGTTAGTTTTCTCAAACAATGAGCACAACTCAAAATTTGAATGGAAATGCAAGAATGAAGTTTGAAATGCATTTTCAATGCTAGAACCCAAATCAATCAAAAATGTATCAGTTTGAGAGCATGCACACACTCCAAATATGGTATACGAGAAGTTTCAAAATCAAAGGGGCTTAAATTCAAGCTAGAACAGAATGTGACCTATGAGTTGAAATTGCTGCATAAGTTGAAATGACAAATTTCAAAACAAACCGTGACAGAACCAAATAAGCAAACAAATCATGATTCAACCAAAACAGCGGGCATATAAGTGAGTTCCAAACACCTATACCTCATGAGCTTAAACAAAAAAAAGAACTTAGATTCAAACTATAGTGCCAAGTAAATTGTGGTTTATGAAGTTGTGATGACATCTCTCAAGACAGCTTGTAGCAGAGCCAAATCAAACACACATTATGACTTAAACAAACACAAATAGCATGAAGAGTAGTAGAATGCAAAGAAAACCAAACAAAACTTCCAAGTCATGATACTAATGTCAGTCTTGAACAACAACAAAACAACTGCTACACCACTTGCCAAAGAAAAACCATACATGGAAATGCAGCAGCCAAACAGTTGTGATGTACCAAAACAAATTGCCAAACCTCAACAGAAACATAAACAGTGAAATCAATGCATATGCTTATCAGTCCAAAGCTGCAACAGACCAAAGAACTTGCTATACATGAATTGCAAACAGCTTAAGATTGTGCTTGATGGCATTATGATTAACCACCCTCAAGGGAGAAACTAACAGCCAGTTCAATGCACTAAAACCAACCCAATGGTTCAACAACATTGCAAACAAAGTAAGTGCAGAAATCAGACAAATAAACTTTTAAAAAAGTAATCAAGGCAGGCCAGGCTCAAACTGATTGAGTTCACAATTTACAAATTGAAATGCCGAAGCCACAAACAACAATCCTTTTCACAGATTGAAAACAGTTTTAACAATAAGGTTACAACATGACCATATTCCATGCATTCATCAAAATGTTCTATACACACATGATAGAGCAGCTGCTATTTCACCAACAGGTTTTAGTATGAAAGATAACTTTGTGATAGAAAAGAACCAATGAGTTGACAAACTTCAAACAGCAAGTAATGTAATCAAATTAACACTCAACATCACCAATGTTCATTAACTTTTGAAATTCAGCATGGCCTAAACTCAAACAAGCAAGGGTTTTTAAAATTCAAGTGAAGTTTGAAGTGCATTTGAGTTCATGGATCCAAGACAGATGCAATTAAGAGCAAGCAAGGGTCTTCTCACATTTCAAATTCAATATATAATGAGTTACAACAGAAAGAAACAATCAAAAGGCATTAGATCAAAATATTGGCATGCGAGTTGCATTGAAGAAAATGAGTTTTGAAAATCCAAAACCAAAAAAAGAGGTCACATAGCAAAACCAATGATGTCAACAAATCATACCTGTATAAGCTCAAACAGGTGTATCCATGAGGTCCTAGATGCAAGCTAAATCTACTCCTAAGAGCTCCTGACCAACTGTCGTCAAGGAGTTCAAAACAAAAATGGAAAAGACATATTGACACATGCCTTCAACTCAAATGACCTATAAGCAAAACTAATGGCAGGTTCAAGAGTGGTTTCTCAAAACATACATGGTGGATAGATTAACATATGCTAAACTGCAAATCAAGAAGGGTTCAGTTTCTGTCATGGATCAACAAATGATCAAACAATTCAAAACTGGCCTAAACAGCCAAACAGGTTTATCATAATGAAAAGCAATTTCACAACAAAAATCAAAATCAACACAGTCTTGTTTTTAAACAGAAATAGCAACAAAACTTGGTTATCACAAAGTTAATTCACCCAAAATCCAATTAACTACATACTTCATATGATGGTTACAGCCTCATGACAACAGACCAATGCAAACACAAAGGGTGGACAAACTCACTCAAGAACTAGATGCAATCCTAACAGCTGCAGACTCCTCCACAAATGACAGTGATAATTTTGGTCCTTTCCAATCCATACAACAAACACCAATTCCTTATATTGCAATCAAGGACAGTTAGAACCTTAAAATGAAAAGACATTAATCGAAACAGTTTTAAACCCACAAATAATTCAACAGTAATGAGGCTCAACCTATGACAATGTCCAATTCACAAACTGCTCAGCACACTCATGAGATTTCAATTCACCCATTCAGCAAGGTATCAATTAGGAATAAAACAAAATGCATCATTACATTACAAGGCTAAGTCAAACAGATGCACATTTAGGTAAAAGTTCATGATGCAATGTAGTACTCATCTCTAACAATTACAAATTCTGACCAAAGCAGTACTCATCTCATCAAACTGACCAATTCATAGCATGATAGGAAAGTTTCTAATCATAAACAAGTTTTTAGCTATGAGAAACAAGCTTGACAGTAATGAACACAAACATAACAATGTTGATCATTTCAACATTGGACTTAAGTTGGCAAACTCCAATTTCAAAACAGTTTGGGCAGCATATGATCAAAAGTTTAAGGTCACAACATCAATCCCCAAGGCATCACACATTTCAACAATTTATAACAATGCTTTTACAAAAGTAATGACATACACCCACTTGATAACATTACAACAAATACACATGGTTTTTGACAGATTCGATATCTAACCAGATATGGACATCATAATCACAACTTAACACAACAATGTCTATACCAATCCAACAAACCACAAAACATAAACATTATGCATATCAATGGTAGGGTTTGAAACCATATACCTCTTGTAGACCTCACTATGCTAGCAACCAAGAAAACCAAGGATCCTTCCCTTTTGAGCACCCTTGTGAGAGCAAAAATTGATTTTTGAGGACAGTTTGAGCAGATGAAGTTCCAATTGTTTTTTAGGGTTTTAGACAGTTGGTGTAACACAAATGGAAGGTGTCCAAAGTGTCAAAGTGTTCAAAACTGGTGTAGGCAATGTGTGTTGCTGTTTTATGCAGAAAAGTCAATGTCCATGGTGTGAGAGGTTGACTTTTTGAGTTAAGGTATTTTTGGGTGGTTTAATGGTTGGAACACCTCCTAAACATCATTTTGAGGTTGTATGGATGGTTTTTGAGGTGGTTGAATGATTAGAAATAAGGCTGGTATCCAACTTGCCCAAGACAATTTTGGTGGTTTTGGGAGGATTTGAAAAAATGCAAGCTCTGGTTTTTTCAATGCAACAGTGGCTGGAGCTGTCTAGGGTTTGTGGTGAATGGTATTTAGCTTAAATATGAAGTAAAAGGGGTAAAATGGCAAGCTTTACCAAGGTGAAAAATGAAGGCGCATATTTGCATTCTTTCATGAATTTTTGAATCAAGGGTGGATGGTGATCAAGGACAAACAACCCATAGGGCTATGCAGTAGCTGGATGTAATGACAGCTGCTTTTGTGCCTGCTAGCAAGGAGAGAGGTATGGAGTTGTGACAGCTTTTGGCAATGTTTGGCATGCTCCCAATGCAAGTCCTTTGCATGATTTGAGGAGTTAACAGGCTGTATGATGAAAATACAAGGTTATGCCAAAATATCTTATAACAAATGCCTTGCAAATATGTTTAAATCACCCACTTTGGACCATGATAACTTGATGCTCAAAGATCACTTTGCCCTAAACTCGAGTTCTAAGTAAAGAGGACATGGCAAGGAACAATTTCCATGTTGAAGTTATCTTTATTTGAGGATTGGAATATCATGAAATTTATGGTTGAAAATCGTGGCAAGCAAACTGCTCATGAATAACTTAAAAAAATTCTAAGTTATGAAATTGGCTTATTTTTTCCCAACTTTGCACATCCATAACTTGAGCTTCTCAAATCCAATGGAGGACTTCTTGGACTCTTTGGAAAGCTTGGAACACACTCTACAACTTTCATTTGGGACAAAGTTTCATTTGACATCAAGAAGGTGATGAAAATTGGCTTGCAAAGTAGTGTAAAAATCTGCCCAAACTTAACAACTTTTGAAATCATTGAAATCTCCAACTTCGATTGATCATAACTTGAGTTCCAAATATCATATAATTATGAATTGGTACTCAAAAGAAAGCTTGAGATACAAGGAACAACTTTGATGTTGGCCAAAGGTTCATTTGAAACCTTGATCATGAAGAAAAATGGGTTTGAAGATGGTTGTTCCAAACATAAAACTTTCCAAAAATGGAAAGTTTCTAAAACCCTAATTCCCAAAATGGCAACTTTCAACAACCTTTGATTTTTCATGATTCTCTTGACTTTTCTTGATCAAATTCCACCCATTGGTCATATTGAAATTAAGTATCATGATCTTGACCTTAAAAAGTCAGGAGTTGACTTTTTTCACTGCACAGTAGACTTTTCTCTAAACCTCTTGATTTTCAATCAACTGATCAATTGAAGCTCCTCGATTAAAATTGATGGTCAATCACCCATCCTCAAACACCTTAGGACATACGGCAGACCATGGAAACAAGTTTGCTTCAAGAAACAAGTTTTATCCTGATTAAAATTGAAACCCTAATTCCAACCCTTTTGGCCTGGGCATTGTTTAGATGAACTGAGTAACCATTCCACTTCACTATAACCTCTGAGACACTCAGCAAGCTTCTGCCTCACGTTCATACCAGTGATAAAACCCTATGGACCTCCTGACAATCTTCTGATGGTTTGTACCAGTGCCTTTGCTTGGGCTTGAAGCCAATAAAGGCTCTCATCTTGGATGGTACACAGACAAACACTTGATCCCCTGTAAGAACTATGCTATGCAAATGCAAGAATGTTAAAACGCAATGAAACATAAGCCAAATGTTAAGAAAAAAGGTTGGTCAAATTTTGGGGTACAACACAAAGCTTCATTTTAACTTCAGGATCATGACTAGCCCACGCCATGACGACGCTGTTCACAACTCCTCCGTCGTCCCTGCCGCCAACGACGACGATCACATAGGGACATCTCAACCCCATGAGACTGACGCTAGGGAAGGCCAGACTGCCTCCCCTTCCTTCGAGGATGCGTCGCACCACAACATTCTTTGAGCAAGAAGTCCAGCAGTGTTCCAACCCATCCCCACTCCGACCAGCGCGGACCCGATGATGGTCTCCCTCTTTGCGGCCATCAATCAGACGAACCAGATGTTGTTCCAGTAGAACGAGGCCATAGGCGCGCTGGAACATGACACCTCATCCCGCTCTCCTCCGTGGATAAATCAGCGCGGGAACTCTCGGAGCCCTTCTTCCCAAACACGCCAGGGCCGACCACAATTGGAGAGGTCCCAACCCATGGACTCCAAGAAGCGAGCGAGGTCGCCGGCTCAGAAGGACATATGTTCTTAGGAACCGAGGACGGGGAGACCCGAGGCTCCTGTCCAGCAACCGAGGGTACGGAACTAGCCTCCTCCTCGGCATGGGTCTTCACCCCCTCAGTCCCTGATCCTCAGCGAAGAGGACGACTACAGGACCCTGCTCTCAACGTACGAAGGAACCTCGGATCCGGATGACCATCTAGAAGACATCGAGGCTATGCTCGACTATCGAAACGTCTGGGGAGCCATCAAGTGCAGGCTTTTTCCAACGACCCTAAGAAAAGGCGCTATGACGTGGTACAAAAGCCTGGAACCGGAGTCTGTTACATCGTGGAGGGTCCTAAAGGACCTATTTTCGCGACAGTTCACGGTATCCAGACGCCACCCAAAGACATAGGCAGCGCTGGGCGCGATCATCCAGTCCCCCGACGAGCCTCTCAGGAACTACATTGAGAGGTTCATGAGGGAGGCAGTCCAGCTGACCACTTCTGACGAGATGAAACGTTACCTATTGGAGTAGGGGCTACGCCGAGATTCAAAATTCTACGAGGCTGTGGCGATCCACCAGCCAGACTCCCTTCAAGACTTCCTCAACAGAGCGCGTCATTATATCCGATTCTAGGAGATGCAAGCCGCCAACACTTCCTGCGACACCCGGAACAAGGAAACTCCTCGGGGATCCCGAGAAGAAGGGACCTCGGGCCAACGCCGCGGGGGGACAGACGATGAGAAGACCGCCCCCGAGAACCCCGCGAGCAACGGGGCCCCGTCGGGTGCTTCACCAAATATACGGCGCTGGTCGCTTCACGCGAGCGTATACTGGCGGAGTTCACCAACTCAGAATTTGTTCGAGGAGGTGTCCGTTTCCAAAACCGGCACCACCAAAGGCAACATGGACAAATCAAATTACTGTCGCTTCCATCAAAGCCACAGCCACGTGACGGAAGACTGCGTCCATCTGAAGGACGCGATCGAAATTCTGATCAAGGACGGGCATCTGAAGAGGTACACCCGGGGAAGGGACCTGCGCAACTGCGAAAAACACCCGGCCAAAAACAGAAGAGTCGCCACCTTTTGTTATTTATCCCAAAGAGAGGGAAAGGAAATGATCAGAAAAACCTGACGAAAAAAGGAAAGACAAGGTCATCGCAACCAAGTCCTGGATTCAGGAGTCGGTTACGCAAAGGGAAGGTATTAACACCCCTCACGTCCGTCGTACTCGATGGGATCCACGCTTTGGTGTCTAGTCTATGGGTGAAAAACAATCTATCTACGACTTCTAAAACTAAACGGAAAGAACTGACTCGATAGAGCATTGTCGCTCTATGCCTACGTATTCCCTCGTGCAATGGAAAAGTCAGAGTCAATGTAGTTTGGGAAACTACGGGGAGATTGCTCGCCAAGACATCACGTCTCGTGCCTACGTATTCTCATCTAGTATGAGAAATTAGAGCAAAAAGTAGTTCAGGCTAACTACGGGACGAATGGGTGTTCTCAATCACACGGGGGTGAGGGAAAAGGTTGACGATACTAGCGTACGCATTCTAGCAGTTAGGTGTATGCTGCTCGACCATTGGAGACTTAGGCGTTACCTGTTTGCGGTAGAATGGACGTAGTATGTCATTGGTTTAAAGGTACGGGGACCTACGGGAACTAGAACTACGGGCTGGTATCAATTGCGCTAGGGCAAGAGAAAAGGATAGATTAGTCGTCAGCGGGAAAGTCTCGATCGCACGGAAGCGAGAGAAAAGAGAAGTTAGTTGTTAGTGTGCTCGCTAAGACATCACATCTTGTGCCTACATATTCTCATCTGGTATGAGAAATCAGAGCAGCTGTAGTTCGGCTAACTACAAGAAAGGGGGGAAAGTGCTTGCTAGGATTATCGCAATCTTATGCCTACGTACTCTCAACAGGTATGAGAAATCAGAGCAGCCGTAGTTCGGCTAACTACGGATAAACGGTCTCAATTGCACAGGGGCAAGAGAAGGAAGCTCAATCACCAAGATGCGAGAGAAAAGGGGGTTTCAATCGCCAGGATGCGAGAGAAATGGTTTGGATCGGGACGCACACGCGAAGTCCTAAGACGTAGGAGCGAATGTGCCGCATATCATCCTAAGGATGTATACTAAACACTCTAGACAAGTGAGAGGAAGCCATTCACTCATCATTTCCCACGTATCTAACGCTTACGGCTCACAACACTCGACGGTTGAATAAAAGAGATGAAATAAAAACAATGTTACCGAACGGAGTGGTTCCGTTGACCCTTGACATTTGCATGTAAGCTCCATTCCAAGCTTTTCCTCTTAGATCCTTAATGATGACGTTTTGAATCAGAACCAGTGTGACGCTAAACCTTCGTAGCTCGACTTATAAGTGAAATCGAGCTATAGGAGGTTACGTATTGATTTCTGTGTCAAAGACAAGATAGAGAAATGATATTTCGAATCCTTCTCTAATTGAATCATGTCACACAGACCAAACCAGAAGAAAGTCAAAATAAAATCAGAAGAAGAAGAGGAATGAGGTGAGAAAAAATGGTCTCGGATCCTACATTATCCATTAACAAGTCGATTAATAACGGTTTACGGAAGTGTCGTCATCGACCTACAATATGAAAATGATGAGAAAAGTCCACTAACAAATGAAAATGAGATGAAAAGTCCAATAACAAATGGAACCAAGAATCAACTCTAAAATTTAAATACAACTTCTAAAAAGGAAATAAATTCTAAAGAAAATATATAAAAAATAAGCATGAAAATAGTATATAAATCCAATGTAAAATATATGTATAATATTCTAAAGAAAAATATAAAATACTATGAATTTTTTAAAAGAAAAGAAGTACAATATTAACATATATTCAAAAGGAAATATAATACATAATTGAAAATGAATTTACAAAAATAAAAGAAAATCAACAGGGGGTGCAGCAACCAGATAGGGGTGCAACCATTAAAATCTAGTTGGGCTTGGCCCAACTCCAAAACAAATCAAACAGTAAACCAACGGGGAGGGGTATATCAGCATATTTGGGGGTTCAGCTAGAGAATGCAGTTGGGCTTGGAGCCTAAAATCTATAATCAGCAAACCATAGCAAACCGGCACATCAATGGGTAAAAGGGGGTACGAATCCAAAAACGAATGGCCCAAAGCCCACTAACCAGCTTAAAGTTCCACGAATCATCTTCTTCCTTTCATTTTGCCCAGACACCAAAACCTAGCTCTGCCGCCTTCACTTCGCCGGCCGAAATCTCCCCCCTCACACACTCAGTTCCGCTTGTACAATGTTCACCTAAAACACTTTAACCTTTCGATCCTGAGTCCGTCACTCTCAACCCTTCCTGCTTCGCCTCAAGTTTCTCTCAACTCAAGCCTTCTGTTCATTTCCTACTCGAATCTGAAATGACAAAGTGAGGTTCTGGACGGGGTTCCTTTTGGTTTTTGCGTCTATTGTTGCATGAAGATGAGGGAAGACGGAGTTGTTTGGGTGGTTTAGATTTATGTTGTTGCAGTTTTGGATCGGAGGTTGTTGGTTCGTTTAAGGCGGGTTGTGCGATGATGATGGTGGATCCGTGGTTCGATTGGAGGTTTTGAGTTCATACAGATGCAGATCTATGAGTTTGTGGAAGTTTGGTTGTGGATCTGTTGCGGATATTCGAAGGTAGTATTGAGAAGATGAGGATCTGGCGTTTAAATCTGAAGTTTGGTTAAAATCTGAGTAAGTGGTTGAATGTTTGAAGGTTTAGATCGTGTGAGGTGAAGGTTTATTGATGTGAAGAGGTTTTGTTCATGCGTTTGAAGGTTTGTAATGAAAATATGAAGATCTGGATATTTGTGATGAAGGTTGATGCGTTCGTAAGAACCTGGTATGAATGTATGAATGTTTCTGGAAAATTGTTTGAAGGTGATGAGTTTCTGAGAAGTTAAGATGATGAAGATCGATGAATGTTGTTGAGTCTGCTGGAGAATTGTTTGAAGATATGAAGATTGGATGAATGTTCATACGTGGATGAAGATATGAAGTTAGATCTGGAAAAGAGTTTTGGTTGTTATGAACATGTGGAGATCATGATGAATTTCTGGAAAAACTAGATGATGGTTTGAATATGGACGAAGAAATGATGAAGGTTTAAGTGTTTCTGGAAAAAATTGTGAACGAAAATGATGAACATGGATGAAGATGACGATGAACATGATGAACATTGTTGGAAAATCTGAAAAACTGATGAAGTTTCCGATGACGGTTTGAGTTTTCCGACGAAGGTTGGTGGTCGTTGATTTCTCCGGCGGTCTACTATAGGGTTTACTCGGGATTCGTGTAGCAACCTATGAGAGAGAGTGAACAGGGCTATTTATAGCCCTGACACTTGTCACGTGAATGCTGCATTGGACCTGCAAACTTAATTAAATGACCTAATTTAATGATTAATTAAAAGACACTAGAAATTAAAGCTTAACTAAGAATTAAATGCTTAAACTAAACAAAGTTGAATAAAGACAAATCTGACAATTAATAAAAAGCTGACTAATTAAAACCTAATGTTAACTAACTAAAATTAAAGCAAAGTTAATTAAAAACAAGAGATGCAACGTGGATTCTCCAAGATTAGCTAATTAGACCCAAATTCAATAAAACTCTAATACCCTAATTAAAACCAATCTAAACTTCTAACCAAAATTAATCTAGATCAATAAATCTAATTAAAATATAAAAGGATTAATAACCTAAAATATTCTAAAAAAAACAATTAATTCTAGAAAAAAACATTTAAAATAGAGGAATAAAAGATAAAATCTATTAAAAATCTAAAATCTATGCCAAAATTAAGAAATAAATTTTAGAAAATTAAATCGGTGAACATAAAATGCGAGAATGCAACAAAATAAACGGTAACAAAACCGGACACCGAAATATCCCCAAAATAACAGCATAGACTGAATCACCGGGAAGAGCATAAATTCCACCATAAAACTCCTGATCTGAACTGGCTTGAATCGCCTGAAACGCGAGCAAAGGGCTGTAATCCCGATAAAATCCATCCGGCTGAAAAAAATGCACAGTATGTTGTATGCAGATGCAAATGCCAATGAAACGAAACATAAGCCAAATACGAGAAACGGTTGGTCAAATTTTGGGGTGCAACAGCTGCCCATATTAAAACGGCTTGGACCTGAAGGATTGAAAAGCGAACGACTTTCAAACATTCAAAGGTAAAAGACGGTTAAATAGCAAAGAACCCGGAAATTTGCCAACCGCAGAAATAAACTGCAAACTCTGATGGGACAAAAATCTCCGGAGATAACTGAATAATGATAAGTATCTGACATCGCCGCTAGTCATTCACAAAGTTGATAAACACCTGACATTGCCGCCAAGTCCCTGTTAAATAAAAACAGACATTGAACCCGAAAGTAAAAACATCTGACATTGTCGTCAGGCATTTGCATGGGACGAAATATCTGACCTCGCCGTCAGGCATCTACGCCATTAAGAAACATCTTATCCGAAGATCACATCGTCTAATGGTAGACAGAAAAGAACAACGTCCAAAGTCACATCGTTTAAGGGTAGGCAGAAAGAAACATAACCAAAACTCACATCGTCTAATGATAGACGGTAAGAAATATCCATATCCAAAATACCATATCGTTTAAAGGTGGAAGGAAAGAAACACCATCCGAAGAAACACATCGTCTAAAGGTAGACGGGAAGCAAATATTCGAAGAACCACCTCGTCTAAGGGTAGACGAAAGAAATATCCATAAAGCCAAATTGTCTAATGGTAGACGGAAAGAAATATATCCGACATTCACATCGGCGAACTTTAGAACTCTTTCGTCAATAGGAATCGACGGCAAGAAATACCAAATGCACAGATCACGTCAAAGAACTTCAGAGTCCTTTCGTCAATAGGAATCGACAAAAAGAAAACCATATCAAAGAAACACATCATCAATAGGAATTGACAGAAAGAAGATCATATCCAAAGCTCACATCGTCTAAGGATAGACAGAGAGAAACCCATCCAGAGATCATATCATCAATAAGAATTGACAGTCAGAAAACCATACAGAACATCACCTCGTCAATAGGAATTGACAGAAAGAAAATATCCAGAATATCTAAAATCTACATTGTCTGATGATAGACGGAAAGAAAACTTGTCCGAAGAACCACCTCGTCTAAGGGTAGATGGAAAGAAATATCCATAACCCACATCGTCTAATGGTAGACGGAAAGAAATATCCATAACCAAATCTCGCATCATCTAAGGATAGACGGAGAGAAAGCCACACAGAATAATCACATCATCAATAGGAATTGACAGAAAGAAAATCACCCCAAAATACCTCGGTGAATCTCAGAACTCCTTCGTTAATAGGGGTTTACAGAAGGAAAACCTGCTAGGGATGCACATCAGAGGGCTGACGGACAAAGAAAATCTGCTTGGGGATGTCATCGTCAGAGGACTGACGGACAAAGCATAACCGATGTATGATCTGAAACCTAAAAGTAAGCAGATGAGCCGTTGTTGATATATCACTGTCTTGACTAAAAAGTTGAATCAAATTGCCACGGGGCTAACAGAAACTGGCTTATGCTTCGCATGCATATGTTTGAATTTGGCGTAATGCTCCATACGAAATGGAAATGCTACGCGTTTGAGGATGAAATGCAAGGATGATGCAAATATGATAACTATATGCAAAAATGCGGATGCAGGCCCGGGCTGTCGGGGAAAGCTGGATAACCAAAAGAACTGCTCCAGCAAAATAAATGTTGAAGCCAACTCCGCTGGGGGATAACCGGATGTGCCAAGTATGATTGGCTTGCTGGAGAAGATCGGGTGAAATTTCTCTGGGTACCAATGGGAATTGGATTTTGGAATGAGGTGCCAATATGGATTGGGCTTTCTGGTGGTTGCCAATATGATTGGACTTTAGGTTTTCTGTGAAGGGTCAAGGGATGGTTAACCTGACGTCCCGACATTCATCTTGCACTCGAAGGTTGACTGAACCTGCTTGAATAGCTTTGAGTAGCCTTGAGGACATGGAGAGGACACATCCTTCTATTTCCAAATTTGCCCCAGCCTGTGGGATATCCGTAGAAATCTTCCTCGAAAGGAAACCTGAAATCTCCATACCCTGATGGTTTGAAATGAACTGCCTCAGCATTCTGAACCTCGAGGGAGTGCTGGCTTCTGGATAAGGATAGCTTCTGCTCGTGGGGTGACCTGCCCCAGCCTTGAAATGACTTTGCCCCTAATTGGCTGATTTATGGAGAAATAGTCCTGACTGACTCCGAGAGATTTATCGAATCTCGACCTAACTGCCCCAGGTTAACTGCATCTTGGAATGGCTGGCTCGCATTATATGATCATTTGATGAATTGCCCCGGTTCGACGGAGTGCTCAGATATTCTGCATCTTATCCTGATCAAAACTTTCCACTATGGAATCTTTCCTGATGTCAAATGCTTACTCGCAAGTAAAACAAATTGTTCTGCACAAAAGATATATTAATGCAATGCATATGATAGCTTTTGAAATACAAGTCTGTTAACTGGAAAAACTTTTGTGACATACAGTGAACGAATCACTTATCAGAATGTCAACATTAAAACCACAAGTTGAGCAGAATCCTTTAGGAGTCAGTTTCGACGCGATCTTTCCCGAAGTATGCTTTCGAAACAATCCTGCTTGAACTAGGACTTTTGAAGGTTGTAACTTGGCTAGGTTCACGGTTTTAAAGAAAGGATAAAGGCTCAAAGTTCATTTTAACCCACCCACTCTCCGTGATGTTCTCCAACCCTATATTCAGCTAATTCGACACTAGCGCTCACCTCTCAGAGGTTGAATGACAGGAGTGATGGTTCAGGAAACCACAAGTTTTCGGAGTGACAATCACTCGCTTTTCGTCTTTAGTGCCTGAATCACATGACTTGTTTTTCATCATCATTTTCCTGATTCAGATTTCCCTATTTTTTCCTGGACTAACTCTTTTGAGCTTCTTTTGATTTCAAAGTCCAGCAGGATGCCCTAATAATTTTTTTTTTCCTGAGCCACTTGTTTTCAAGATTCGTCCAGCAGGATGCCCTAATAATTTTTTTTTGCCTAAGCCACTTGTTTTCAAGATTCGACTTAGCGGGCTTTTTCTTTTCTTTTTCTTTTTGAACAAATCGTGTGACACTGGCTTGTCTGACTTGTTAAAGGGATTGTGACTATTTCATTCCTTGGTCGGAAAGGGATAACCACTGTGGTTTTTTTAGGTACGACCTATACAGTTGTGATTGATCCTCGAACGGGAACACTCCTTTTGCAACTTGGATGCTCGGTCAAATTAACTGATACCTACCCTGCCCTGGGTTAAGATTGAGGGTTTTTCGTTTTTCAGAAAGAAACTCCTACTACTAGGCTCAAAGGTGTTGACAAGGGATTATCATCCTTATATCTCCGGTGTTTAGGAATTTGAAACAATGACTGTACGTCATCAACAGGTTTTTTATTCAAAAGCATAAATTCGGAAGCTTGCGCGTCTTTAAACTTCGTCATCCTCCCCGGGTTCCGCTTAAACAAGCGTATGACATTAGTAAAAAGCAGTATTGAGTGAACACAAATGGATTGAATCAAAACATGCATATTCATTTCATTATCATTATCAATTGAAAACAACAAGTTTTACAAATGAGTTTGCACTTTAACAGAAGAGAAACTACAAATGCAAAGAAATGACATAATAAAAAGAAATTGCCAGCTTCGGGGAACTGGGCTTTCAAGTCTTGATTTGCTGCTGAACCATCCATCTTCAGTATTGCTCATCGAAGTCATTCTGATACTCTTCTGAACACCTGCTCTCAGTAAACTCTCCCATAACATTGACTGTTGAACCCACATGATTGGCTGAAGGAGAATCATTGATCTAGATACCCTGAGAAGTGACAGAGAACATATTGGAGTCAAGCAGCGTCTGCACCTTGCTCCTAAGCACCTTACAGTCCTCAGTTGAATGCCCCTATGCCCTAACATGGTACTCACAGCGGGCGTTGATATCAAAACCTGGCGGATACGGAGGAATCTCTGGATTAATCTACTTCGGCACTATCAATCCACCCTTGATCAAGTCTGGAAACATCTGACTATATGACAACGGCAGCTGGGTGAAATGCCTCTGTGGCTTCCTTGGTCTCCGTCGGGTGTGCTGACGCGGCGGATGACGATAAGATTGTTGACTCTGAAGGGGAACAGATACCTAATACACAGACCCAACAAGCTGCTGACTCTAAACACTCGAAGTATCTGAAAACTGAATCTGAGGTACAGGAGATTTCAGGATAACATCACTTTCTTTCTCCCATTCTTCTTGAGAACTGACAACTGATTCACCTTCATAAACTGAAGATCTGAGATGTCTCAAATTTTTCCACTCTTGATTCCACTCTCGATACGTTCACCTACTATCACTAAGTCAGGAAAGTTTGATGTCCCACTACCAACCATCTTATCAAAGTAATGGACTTGTAAGGTACCCATGAATAGGTCAACCAATTCTCTGTCCAGAAGTGGTGGTTGAACACGAGCAGCTAACTCTCTCCATCTCTGAACATACACTCTGAAGGATTCATTGTCCGCCTGAGATAATTCTTGCAACTGCATGCGGCTGGGAGCCATGTCGAGATTGTAGTTGTACTGCTTCACAAAGGCATTGGCTAAATCTGACCATGATCTGATGCAATCACTCTTCAACTGCATATACCAATTCAACGATGCTCCACTCAGACTGTCCTGAAAACAGTGAATCATAAGCTGATCATTATGGACATGTGAGGTCATTTTCCTGCAGAATATTACAAAATGCTGCTTCGGACAACTATCCCCTTTGAACTTCTCAAAATTCGGCATTTTAAACTTCAGAGGCATCACAAGACCTGGTACCAAACATATGCTCAAAGCATTCAGATTGAGAGTATCCTGACCCATCAGGGCGTCGAGCTTTTCATCCAACAGGCGACATTTTTCCATAAACTCAACAGTCCGTGGGTCCTTAGCATTAATCTTCGGAACATCCCTATGAACATATGGCACAGAGAATGTGAAGCTCTGATAGTCTGTGTCAAGAAGAGAAGATGAATCTCTACCTCTGGCAATGGGATGCTCTCCGACAGGAATCTGTGCAGGCTGAGTGTAACACCCATTTTATTTATTTAGTCATTTTGGTGTTAATTTAATTATTTTATGTTGGTGTGCCCTTAGGTGGGGTGTGTTGGTATGTGATTGATCACACTAAAATTCACCGTATTTCTGACTCCGATTTCGCATGCATTCTTAGCTTTTATTGTTGTTTTGCTTTGTTATTGCTTAGTTTTCTTATGTTTTCAGGTTTTTATAATAATCGGAGCTGGAATCGGGAAAAGGAGCGAAAAAGGAGTGAAAACGGACGAAAACCTAGAAATTCAGCATTTTGCACTTACGGCACCCACTGTGGCGGGCGCCATGGGGTTAGCCATGACGTGGCCACGTCTCAAGACCACTCCTCAACCTCCAAGACCCACGATCCCCACTACATCATCCCCTGTAGGGACCGTGGCGGGCGCCATAGGCCTGTGGCGGGCGCCACAAGGCAAAAATCTTCAACCTCCACTTTTTAGTGGAGGGGCGTCCCGGTCATTTCGCGCTTTCAGTTTCTCCTATAAATAGGACCTTAGATTTTCGTTTTTCTTCATCCAGAATTAGAATTCTCTAGGCATATATCAGTTATAAAGCAGTTGCCATTCCACATCGGGGTGCCTCTGCAATCGAGTGATCGAGTCTGTAATCTGTCTGTGGTTCGAGTTTTGGAGCACTCTGGAGGAAGTTAATCCTGCCGCCATTTTAATTCCAGTTCGTATTTTATTTTTCCGCATTGCTTTACTTTTATTTATTTTCTCGCACTTTACTTTGTTTATTTCCTGCACTCGCACATTTACGTTGTTTATTTCCCGCACTCGCACATTTACGTTGTTTATTTCCCGCACTCGCACATTTACGTTGTTTACTTCCCGCACTCGCACATTTACTTTGTTTACTTCCCGCACTCGCTTTAAATTACTCATATGAAAAACTATAAAAAGAATATTTACTTTATCATGTCTAACTAATCCCATAAAGGTTAGAATGTAAGGATCGTAATTAAACCAGTAATCAGTATAATTGTTCGTGGAAACACCTAAGGGCTATTTTATCCTTCAATTCAAGTAATTGTTTTTAACTATTTCAAAAACAGCCAAAAGCGCTTTGTATAGTTCATTAGGAGTTTTTAGATTAAAAAGAAAAGAGATTTTAAAACGATTTTCGGACGCGTTATGAGATTTAGAGTCTGGTTCATAAGAACCTCTTTTTGCTAAGAAGTCCAGGTTAAAATACTTTTCAACTTTGTTAAGAAACTATATTTCTTAAAAATAGGTTTACTACTCTAACGCAGTACGCACCTTTTTATCCGTGACAATAGGAGGGGTTGATTAGAGAGTACAACTCGGTTCTGAATACGCGAAAGCGACGGTTCCTGTTAAATTAGTTCTTTTCAAAGGAGAAAACATTGCCCATAAGTAGTTCCATTAACAAGTACTGGATTATCATTGATTACGTGAATTACATTCGAGCCTGTCTTTTATTTATTATTTAAAATTATAATTTTATTTACCATTGCACCCTTACTAAAACCCTTAAAAATAGTTGCCTTAGATAAACACCATAACAACAGGTACGATAGATTGACACTTGGTCTCTGTGGATTCGATAATCTTTTATATTACTTTGACGTGATTCGTACACTTGCGAAAAACACGCATCAAGTTTTTGGCGCCGTTGCCGGGGACCAATATCGTCAAATTTCATTACCCTGTAGTTATACCGTTTAGACTAAGGTTGTTACCCACCGGTCAATGCGAAAGACTCGCAGTGCCGGAAGTTTAGTAGACCCTCTAGCTGAACCTGAACGTTACACTCGCGCACGTTTATTTTTCCATAGGAATAGGAGAGCTATGGCCGAAGATCAAAACCGAAGACCTCTTAAGGACTTCGCCCGACCATCAAACGAGGAACCTAGTTCCAGTATAGTAAACCCCGCTATCCCAGCCAATAATTTTGAACTTAAACCGTCCCTGCTGCAATTAGTGCAACAGAGACAATTCGCAGGTCTCGCTACTGATAACCCAAACCAACATTTAAAAAACTTTCTTCAATTAGCAGACACCTTTAAAACCAATGGAGCTTCTCCTGAGGCAATACGCTTAAGATTATTTCCCTTTTCCCTCAGAGATAAAGCTCTATCATGGTTAGATTCCCTTCCACCCAATTCAATAACAACTTGGGATGACCTTAGAAAAGTTTTCCTTGCTAGATATTTTCCCCCAAGTAAGACCGCTCTTCTTCGAAACCTAATAACTAGATTTACCCAACACCAAGGAGAGTCGTTGTTCGAAGCCTGGGAGAGATATAAAGAACTATTAAGAGCATGCCCACACCATGGCCTAGAGAATTGGCTAATCATCCAAACCTTCTATAATGGACTTCTTTATAACACTAAAATGACCATCGACGCTGCCGCTGGTGGCGCACTGATGAACAAACCTTACCCTGAAGCTAGTGCCCTTATCGAGGATATGGCCCAAAACCATCAATCGTGGGGAGTAGAACGAGCGACAGTGGAAAAGAAGGAAGCCCAAGGAGGAATACATGAGCTAAGCTCTATAGACATGATGCAGGCTAAAATGGACGCGTTGGCCCTTAGAGTCGAACATATGTGTACAACTCCGAATACTGTTGCCGCAGTTTCGCCGAATTGTGAGATATGTGGAACGCAAGGACACCAATCCGCCGAATGCAATCTGTTGAATGAAACCAACACTGAGCAAGTGAACTATACCCAAGGGAACCCATTTTCAAACACATATAACCCTGGATGGAGGAATCACCCAAACTTCTCCTACAAAAATAATAACCCTATCCAAAATACCGCACCTCCGAGACAACAAGGTTACCAAGCCCCTAGAACAAATCAACCTATGCAACCTGTACCACCTAGCCCGAGCTTTGAGGAAGTTGTAAAAGATTTTATCGTTGCTCAAAAACAACAAAACAAAGAGTTCATGAACCATAACGTCCATGTTAACGAACTAATTACCAAGTTAGGAACCAAGGTTGATCAAATTATTACTCATAATAAGATGCTTGAAACCCAGATCTCTCAGGTAGCGTTAAACCAAGCCCCACAGACTACGCCTGGAGGACAGTTCCCTGGACAACCTCAACAAAACCCGAAAGGGCAAGCTAATGCCATTACTCTACGAAGTGGAACCGCTTATAAGGAACCTTTAAACCCTAGATTAAGTGAGCCCGAAACTTCTGAGAGGAATGAGGGAAAGGAACCAGAGAAGCCTGAAACCCCGGAAAGTCAAGAAAAAGGAGAAGAACCTAAAAATAAAACCTATGTACCGCCACCGCCATACAAACCACCAATACCTTACCCTCAAAGATTAAAGAAAACCCAAATCGATAATCAATATCAAAAATTCGTTAAGGTTATAGAAAAACTTCACGTAGAAATCCCCTTTACAGAAGCCATCACCCAAATACCTTATTATGCTAAGTTTCTCAAAGACATACTTACAAATAAACGTAGACTCGAAGATCCGAAACCCGTGGAATGTAATTCTATTTCCGAAAATAGGTTAGCAAAGAAAGATAAAGATCCCGGAAATTTTTCCATTCCTTGTGTTTTGGGGAATCATGTCATCGAAAAAGCTTTTCTAGACTTAGGAGCTAGTGTGAGCTTAATGCCTTTAGCAGTTTGTGAGAGATTAAACTTAGGAGAATTACAACCTACTAAGATGTCACTTCAATTAGCCGATAGATCCGTTAAATACCCTATAGGCATACTTGAAGACGTCCCTGTTAGGATAGGTCAGCTGTTTATACCTACTGATTTTGTTGTCATGGACATTAAAGAAGATGACGACATACCAATCCTCCTAGGTAGACCGTTCTTATCGACTGCTGGAGCCGTAATAGATGTTAAAAAGGGAAAACTAACTTTTGAGGTAGGTGGCCAGAAGATAGAATTTATATTGTCAAAATTTCTTATGGCACCTGTGATAGGAGATTCTTGTTATGCCTTAGATATCATCGA
Source organism: Lathyrus sativus (assembly GCA_963859935.3). Taxonomy (NCBI): domain Eukaryota; kingdom Viridiplantae; phylum Streptophyta; class Magnoliopsida; order Fabales; family Fabaceae; genus Lathyrus; species Lathyrus sativus. Next base: position 65,619,371 of record OZ012739.1, on the reverse strand, counting down.
AGAATGTATTAGGGAATTAGAACAAGAAGAAGAAACTGAATCTATAAAATTGCCATCAACCCTTATTTTGGAAGATGACAATTATAAAACACCCTACATTGATGATAACCTTCACGAATGTTTATCTCTTACCCCAGATCCTATGCCTTGCCCTATAAAACCGACCGTAAAACTTAAGGAACTGCCTAAAAACCTGAGATATGAATTTCTTGATGAAGATATGAACCGTCCAGTTATAGTCAGTGCTACCTTAAACCAAGAAGAAACTGATCAATTATTAGAAGTTTTACGTAGGTACCCCTCAGCCTTAGGATATAAGATCTCTGATCTAAAAGGAATAAGCCCATCCGTATGCATGCATCGGATTTTGCTTGAAGAAGATTCAAAACCTTCTAGAGAACACCAACGTAGAATAAATCCTATAATGAGTACTGTAGTTAAGACTGAAGTTCTTAAGTTACTAGAGGCAGGTATAATATATCAGATCTCGGACAGTAAATGGGTGAGTCCTGTGCATGTCGTACCTAAAAAGGGAGGCATCACAGTCGTGCAAAACGAGAAGGGCGAACCTGTAGCAAAAAGAACTGATGGAGGTTGGCGTATGTGCATAGATTATAGAAAATTAAATAAAGCAACTAGGAAGGACCATTTCCCATTACCATTCATAGACCAAATGTTGGAGCGCCTAGCCAGACACTCTTACTTTTGTTATTTAGATGGATATTCAGGATTCTTCCAAATACCTATTCACCCCGAAGATCAAGAAAAAACTACCTTTACATGCCCAGTTGGAACCTTTGCCTATAGAAGAATGCCTTTTGGACTTTGTAGTGCTCCTGCAACTTTCCAACGCTGCATGATGTCTATCTTTGCTGATTATTTGGATGGAATCATGGAAGTATTTATGGACGATTTCTCAGTTTGTGGGTCAGATTTCAAAAATTGTCTTGTCAACCTTGAGAAAATCCTGGAGAGATGTGTGGAGGTAAACCTTGTGCTAAATTGGGAAAAATGTCATTTCATGGTCACCGAAGGGATTGTTTTAGGACATATAGTTTCCGAAAAAGGTATAGAGGTAGATAAAGCAAAAATAGAAGTCATAGAGAATCTAAAACCGCCGAAGACTATCAGGGAGATAAGAAGTTTTCTTGGACATGCCGGATTTTACCGACGTTTTATCAAGGATTTCTCCAAAATAACAAAGCCCTTAACTGGTCTTTTAATGAAAGATGCTGAGTTCATCTTCGATGAAAAATGTACTGAAGCATTTAATCTTCTGAAGCAAGCTCTGATTTCAGCACCTATAATGAAACCCCCTGATTGGTCGGAGCCGTTTGAGATAATGTGTGACGCCAGTGATTATGCTGTTGGAGCCGTTCTAGGTCAGAGAAAAGATAAGAAGTTACATGTGATTTATTATGCCAGTAGAACCCTAGACGCTGCACAGCTCAACTACGCAACAACCGAAAAAGAGCTCCTAGCTGTAGTTTTTGCAATAGACAAATTTAGATCTTATCTAGTAGGAGCCAAGATTATAGTTTACACCGACCATGCTGCCATTCGTTACTTACTAAGCAAAAAGGATGCCAAGCCTAGGTTACTTCGATGGATTCTATTATTACAAGAGTTTGATTTGGATATCCGTGACAAGAAAGGCACTGATAATGTGGTAGCTGATCACCTATCTAGGCTAGAATACCTGAAACCTGAACCAGTACCCATAAATGACGATTTTGCCTATGATAGACTGATAGCCCAACTAGAAACCATTGAAGATGATAACCCAGACCCTCATGAGCAATTTCATAAATCCTTAGCTATAAGCAATGTACCTTGGTATGCAGATTTTGTTAATTACCTAGCCGCTGACATCATACCCCCTGATCTAAACTACCACCAGAAGAAGAAGTTCTATAGTGATGTGAGAAACTTCTATTGGGACGATCCATTTCTTTTCAAGAGAGGTAAAGATGGCATTTTCCGCCGTTGTGTTCCAGAAGAAGAGGTAAATAATATAATTGAGCATTGTCACTCTGCACCCTATGGTGGACATGCAAGCACATCTAAGACCTACGCCAAGATTCTTCAAGCTGGCCTATTCTGGCCTACTATGTGGCGTGATGTCCATGCTTTCATTGTCAAGTGTGACAGATGCCAACGCACAGGAAATATTTCAAGACGTAATGAAATGCCGTTAAGAAATATCCAAGAAGTAGAACTCTTCGACGTATGGGGTATAGACTTTATGGGACCGTTCCCACCATCTTTTGGAAATCAGTACATATTAGTAGCTGTTGACTACGTGTCTAAATGGATTGAAGCTATCGCCGCACCCACAAACGACACCAGAGTAGTCATCAAATTATTCAAGAATTATATATTTCCCAGGTTTGGAACACCCCGTTTAGTCATAAGTGATGGAGGATCACACTTCATATCGAGAATATTTGATAAACTTTTAAGCAAGTATGGAGTTAAGCATAGAGTAGCAACACCATACCACCCACAGACCAATGGACAAGTGGAAGTATCTAATAGGGAGATAAAACAAATCCTCGAGAAGACTGTCTCTATATCTAGAAAAGATTGGTCGCAGAAACTTCAAGAAGCATTATGGGCCTATAGAACCGCTTTCAAAACTCCTATAGGAACAACCCCTTATCAACTGGTCTATGGAAAATCATGTCACTTACCATTTGAGTTGGAGCATAAGGCCTATTGGGCCATCAAAACTTTGAATTTGGATTACTTGACAGCTGGTGAGAAACGTATCCTTGATATCCACAAATTAGAAGAGCTCAGACAATCTGCCTATGAAAATGCCATCATATACAAAAAAAGAACAAAAGCTTGGCATGACAAAAGAATCATAAGAAGAGACTTCAAAATAGGCGATCCTGTTCTCCTGTTCGATTCTAGGTTACGACTATTTCCAGGTAAACTCCGTTCGAGATGGACTGGCCCTTTCGAAGTATCTAAGATCCTGAGATCCGGTGCTATTGAAATCAAGAACCAAACATGTAAACCGTTCATAGTCAATGGACAGAGGTTGAAGCCCTACGAAGGAGGTGACATTCCAACAACATACACCTGTCATACTCTGAGTGATCCACCATATCCTTCCAATGATGTTTAAATATCGGTCGTCGAGCTAATGACGTTAAACAAGCGCTGCATGGGAGGCAACCCATGGTTTTTCTTATTTTTGTACTTTTTATTTTTACTTTATTTTTTTATTTTGTTTATTTTATTATTATGTCAGGACTCACGATTGAATGTTTTATGTGCTTTCAGGACTTGTTTGCTAACCTTGTACATAATGCAGAACCCTGATGACATGCACGTGGCCTTTAGAGATGATGCACAGAGAGAGCGTTACTATGTTCACATGAGACGCCCTATGGCTCCTACCAGGTACCCTGACCAAGACTGCATGGATGCCTTGGGGATAGAGCCAAGCGTCAGATTTTTATGCCATCAACTCCAGTGGGACCAGTTTGACGACAGGAACGACACTTATAGGAACTTGACTCTTGAATTCCTCAGCTCGTTTCATCATGACCCTTGGGCTGGACCCGATGGACTCGCTGTTTTCAGGTTGTTCGGGATTGACTACTCATTCTCTCACAAAGAGTTTGGTGATTTACTAGGTTTCCAGACTACTCCTGATGCTATTCCAGAGACTCCGATGGGGTATTTTATGAGCAGAGAAGTGGAAAAGTTTTGGACTAAAATATCAGGCGGAGGGAGCCAAGATCCTTCTACCCAGTTTTCTCAGGTAATCCACAACCCTGCATTGAGGTACTTCCAGATGATTCTAGCACATTCTTTCCTAGGTTTTCCAGATACAGAGACACTGCTAAGTGAAGAGGAGATTTTCCTACTGTTTTGTGCGACTCAGTCTCGCCCTGTTGCTTGTGGCAATTTTCTACTGAAGGGCCTTGCTAGTGTTTCCAGATCATCAGTAGGAATCATCCATGTCGGTGGGATTGTTACACAGATTGCTACTGCATTGGGTTTGTCTCGCAAGCTATTGCACCTCAGGACCTTCTGCTGCTACACCACCCTGGATATTGATTTTTGTCTTGATAGAGGACTGATGAGGAGGGCTTCTTTTGAGCCCAACAGGTTTAGATTGCTGATCGACGGTGAAGCGATACACTACTTTACATTACCAGATCCGCTGATGACCAGTGTCCATGATCCTGCCAATTGGAGTTATGCTCTAGAGGGTTATGGAGAGACTGTCGAAGAGCCGAAATCGCCTCCCGCCGCTGAGTACACTCCTACACCTCTTACTCCCCGAATCACTGTTATGTCTAACAATATGTCTCTGCAGCCACCCGACCTACAAACACAGATTTATGAGCTCCGCAAGGAGACTGCCCTGCTCAAGCAGGAAGTGGCAGACTTAGAGTTACAGATGCAGGTTTCCGATCTCACTCATTCCTCAGAGACCGATGCTCTACATCAGGCGATCGACGAGCTTCGGAGGGAGATAGCTGAGATTCGTGGATCAAGCCAGGATAAGAAACCTACCACATGACTCATTCCACCCTGACAGCACTACCCTAGTATTTAACTTCCTTTTATTTATCGCATTTCCACTTTTATATTTTCATGCACTTTGAATTCCTTATATATATACATATTATGCACTAATTTTTACTTTTCTTTTTCTTTTTTTTTATTTTTAATCATTTTATTTTTATCGTGCAAAGAAAAAATATATAAGACAAAAATATGCAAGCCAATGCCTTGAAAAGAAGAAGAAAACGCTATTCAGACCCCCCGGAAGACAAAGGTGCAAGGAAGGCCCAAAAGGAGGATCCAAAACCACAAGGCCCAGGAATTGGCCTTGTGGCGGGCGCCATAGGCCCTGTGGCGGGCGCCACACCGTTGTCATCACCAAATACGGGATTTAATCCCCATTTCCACCATTTTCATCCCTTTCTTCACCAAAAACCCATTTTTCCAACCTTCCAAATCCTCCTTGAACCCCATTAAAGCTCCCCCATTTCCAAAATACCCTTCATCCATAAAACATATCCAACATCCATTTCCATTTTCATCCATCAAAAACCAAAAAAATCAAAACTTTATCATTCCCCTCATAAACCACTTTTCTACTATTTTCACTACCTAAGGAGCTTTTCAACAATGGAGTTCAACGGATTTATTCTTCGTGATGGAAGACCGGGCGAAAGGCAACGGAAAATTATTCAGAGGCTTCAAAGTCGAGAAATCCTCTCGACTAGGTACGTCGACGATAACTGTCTGTATGCTTTGGGTATTTATCATAGTGTTTTTAATTTATTAGAATTTCTAGGTTTGCATAACATTTTCATTAATCAGGAACCTACCTATGAGAGGCTGACAACTGAGTTTTTGAGTTCTTTGATATACACTGTCAGTCCTGACACTGCTAGCACTGTCGGTACTGCTATTTTTAGACTGTTTGGAATTGAATATGAATTCAGTACCAATGAGCTAGCAGATTTGTTAGGAATCCCTCATAGGGAAGGTTCGATCTGTGAGGCACCTTTGGATGCTGAATGGTCGGCCGAGGTATTTACCTTCTGGCTAAGGCTTTCAAGTACTTCAATTAATTCTTTTGAAGGGATACTTGCGTCGACCATTCACAACCCGGCCATAAGAGTTTTTAGACTTCTTTTGGCATGTACTATTTTTGGTCGGGAAAGTCCAAACAAGGTTAATGCTCGTGAACTCCTATTTTTGCAAGGATGCCTCACTAGAACCCACATCAATCCGGTCCCGTTTATGCTTGCCCACATGACTTTATTTACTAATAAAACAGGACCGATTGTTTTTGGAGGGCTTGTTACGTCTATTGCTCGGGCTCTTGGCCTGAATGATGAGATAACTACACTTGAACCACTACCTCCTCGCACAATTAATTTAAAATTTCTGAAAGACATGAAATTGTGCCGAACAAGGAGAGAAGGTGGTTATGAGTTGATGGTTCATGGGGTAGCTATCCCATCTGTTGCTTTACCATGCAGTAGACGTACTGATGTACGCGATGAAAGGAACTGGACCTATGATCTTAATGCTCCACGTGTTTTGGGTCCACTTCCTCCTAATATTCCCGATGGGGAGGCACATGACACTGATGATGAGTATGATCGGAGAGAGCAGTCTCCCATCCCTCACATGTCCCCCCATCGTCCTTCACAGTCACACACTGCACCATCTTCCTCTAACCCTGTTGCAGGTACTGCTCCTGGATTCTTTGTCACCGAGGAGATGTGGCGTGATATGACAGCTAGAGAGGAAAGGCGTGATGGCCTTCTCTCTACTATTTCACAACAGCTGACGGACAATATGAGCTTCATGCAACAATCGCGATTGGTTTCGGATCGTGCTTATAGCAACGTTTGCCGTACCTTGAACGCTATTTCATTAGAGCAGAACCGTCAGAGAGAGTTCAACAGCCGACACTACCAGCTTGTAGAGGCTACTCAGGGTTCCATCTTGGGTAACCTTCGAGAGGTCCGGAGTGCTCAGGCTGCTTTATCAGCACGACTCGACCGGAGGGACCAGCATCGTAGTAGATCCCGTCGTTCTAGACCATCACATCAGGACGGCGAAGGCACCAGTGCCCCTCCTCAGTAGTCTTTTTCCAGGTTACCCCCCTTATCTTATTTCGAAACATTGGGGACAATGTTCGATTTAAGTGTGGGAGGGGATTTTATTGCTTTCCGTTATTTCCCTTTTTAGTTAATTTCCTTTCAGTTATTTCCCTTTTTAGTAATTTATTTTTCTTAGATAATGCATGAGTCTGACGAGTCACCAGTATAGTGTTCTTTTTAGTTCATCTTCATTTTTTCCCATTTCCTTAGCCTTACCAGAAAATTTTTAAAAAGAAAACAATGTTGTTTCACATGTTTTTTGGGCTTTGAGACAGGTTTAGATTAGGATGTGGTGACTTAGGTCAACTTTTTGAAACATCAGAACCATTTTTAGCACCATAGACCTCTTGAATATAGGAATCACTCCTAAACCCCACCACCATGGCCTTTACTATCATTCAAAAAATTGTCCTAAGTAGTTTATTTTAGCAGTCAGCTCCGGCCTAAGCATACTCTACGTAGGGGCCCGATGAATATAAGTGAATGATCCAGTGCTAATAAAAAAGAAAAAAAAAAGGCAAACTCTGGTATAGGTGACCCTCACAAAGTCATTTAAACCGAAAAAAGAGAAGAAAAAAAATTTTGCCACAAAAAGAAAAAAAAAAAATTGCAAGTCACCTATTGTTAGTTGGTTCAGAGGTATCTGGCACTGAACTTGGTAGGGCGGATTACGATCCGATCCCCCGCAGCTACATTTAGGCGAAATAAAAACAGGTTTACACATGCTTATGTGCCAGAAACCTTATGTTATGGATCAGAATCACTAACCGGTCACTCTACTATGAAGCATGTACGGATAACGGGCTTAATGTGATTGCGCCTGAATGAAAAGGACACAAAAAGATGAGAAGATAGGCCTAGGTATCGTGGGATGACATGGAGTGGTTAATATAGGATTGAAGTTTGTGTTTGTGTTACTATGGTACCCTTGGTTCACTTAGTTAGTATCTGTCACCGCATCCTGACTTGAACTTAGAATCCCTTTAGCCCAAAGACAAGTGTTGACACCATATTTTCTTAAGCTTTAATGTTTGCTTGAGGACAAGCAAAGGTTTAAGTGTGGGAGAATTTGATCACACTAAAATTCACCGTATTTCTGACTCCGATTTCGCATGCATTCTTAGCTTTTATTGTTGTTTTGCTTTGTTATTGCTTAGTTTTCTTATGTTTTCAGGTTTTTATAATAATCGGAGCTGGAATCGGGAAAAGGAGCGAAAAAGGAGTGAAAACGGACGAAAACCTAGAAATTCAGCATTTTGCACTTACGGCACCCACTGTGGCGGGCGCCATGGGGTTAGCCATGACGTGGCCACGTCTCAAGACCACTCCTCAACCTCCAAGACCCACGATCCCCACTACATCATCCCCTGTAGGGACCGTGGCGGGCGCCATAGGCCTGTGGCGGGCGCCACAAGGCAAAAATCTTCAACCTCCACTTTTTAGTGGAGGGGCGTCCCGGTCATTTCGCGCTTTCAGTTTCTCCTATAAATAGGACCTTAGATTTTCGTTTTTCTTCATCCAGAATTAGAATTCTCTAGGCATATATCAGTTATAAAGCAGTTGCCATTCCACATCGGGGTGCCTCTGCAATCGAGTGATCGAGTCTGTAATCTGTCTGTGGTTCGAGTTTTGGAGCACTCTGGAGGAAGTTAATCCTGCCGCCATTTTAATTCCAGTTCGTATTTTATTTTTCCGCATTGCTTTACTTTTATTTATTTTCTCGCACTTTACTTTGTTTATTTCCCGCACTCGCACATTTACGTTGTTTATTTCCCGCACTCGCACATTTACGTTGTTTATTTCCCGCACTCGCACATTTACGTTGTTTACTTCCCGCACTCGCACATTTACTTTGTTTACTTCCCGCACTCGCTTTAAATTACTCATATGAAAAACTATAAAAAGAATATTTACTTTATCATGTCTAACTAATCCCATAAAGGTTAGAATGTAAGGATCGTAATTAAACCAGTAATCAGTATAATTGTTCGTGGAAACACCTAAGGGCTATTTTATCCTTCAATTCAAGTAATTGTTTTTAACTATTTCAAAAACAGCCAAAAGCGCTTTGTATAGTTCATTAGGAGTTTTTAGATTAAAAAGAAAAGAGATTTTAAAACGATTTTCGGACGCGTTATGAGATTTAGAGTCTGGTTCATAAGAACCTCTTTTTGCTAAGAAGTCCAGGTTAAAATACTTTTCAACTTTGTTAAGAAACTATATTTCTTAAAAATAGGTTTACTACTCTAACGCAGTACGCACCTTTTTATCCGTGACAATAGGAGGGGTTGATTAGAGAGTACAACTCGGTTCTGAATACGCGAAAGCGACGGTTCCTGTTAAATTAGTTCTTTTCAAAGGAGAAAACATTGCCCATAAGTAGTTCCATTAACAAGTACTGGATTATCATTGATTACGTGAATTACATTCGAGCCTGTCTTTTATTTATTATTTAAAATTATAATTTTATTTACCATTGCACCCTTACTAAAACCCTTAAAAATAGTTGCCTTAGATAAACACCATAACAACAGGTACGATAGATTGACACTTGGTCTCTGTGGATTCGATAATCTTTTATATTACTTTGACGTGATTCGTACACTTGCGAAAAACACGCATCAGTGATTGGTGAGTATCCTTGATATATAAGGATCATTGGTGGTGTGGAGATAATAATATAATAAGTTAATAGTAATATTGGTGGTATTATTATTATTATTATTATTATTATTATTATTATTATTATTATTATTATTATTATGATTATCATTGTTATTATTATTATTATTATCATCGGTATGAATATTATTATTGGTGGTGAATTGGTGTAGATATAATAATATAATAACTAACGGTAATATTGGTGGTGCTTTGGTGTGAATATGATAATATAATGAATAATAGTAATATTGGTGGGGGTATTATTATTATTATTATTATATTTATTATATTTATTATTATTATTATTATTATTTTGGTGAGATAATATTATTATTATTATTATTATATTTATTATATTTATTATATCTATTAATATTATTATTATTATTATTATTTTATTAAGTTGTTATTATTATTATTAAGTTATTATTATTATTGGGATTAGAGAATTAAAATAGAGAAGGTGAGGGTTAGTAGTTTCCACGATACATTGTGAGAAGTTAGAGAAAGTGGAAAAAGAAGATAGACAGAGAGAAGTGAGAAGAACGGAAAAGGGAACGGAAAAGGGAGCAAAATAACGAAGAAACGGGGGAAAATCAGAATTGGCCAAACCTTGGAGGGTTCTTTCATCGATCAACCGATTAACAAGGTAAGGGGGGAGAAACTTGATTTGGGATGGTATATACATGTACAGGGTAGAGGGGATTCCTTAACCCCGTAGTGAAATTCCAATCTATGAAGTTTTATATTGGCGTGCTTGTTATTATTGTTGCTAATGATAAATTGATGCTTGACATTGATGAATTGTTGATTGGTATTGGTGAATTTGGTGTATATGTATTATGGTGATGTTAGTGAGATTATATGTTGTTACTGCAGTGTTGATAGTAAATATAAATAGAGTTTTGGTGAGATTCTATGTTGTTACTGCAGTGTTGATAGTAAATATAAATAGAGTTTTGGTGAGATTCTATGTTGTTACTGCAGTGTTGATAGTAAATATAAATAGAGTTTTGGTGAGATTCTGTGTTGTTACTGTAGTGTTGATAGTAAATATAAATAGAGTTTTGGTGAGATTCTGTGTTGTTACTGTAGTGTTGATAGTAAATATAAATAGAGTTTTGGTGAGATTCTATGTTGTTACTGTAGTGTTGATAGTAAATATAAATAGGGTTTGGGTGAGATTCTGTGTTGTTACTGTAGTGTTGATAGTAAATATAAATAGAGTTTTTGTGAGATTCTGTGTTGTTACTATAGTGTGGGTAATGACCATGATTATAGCTTTGGGAAAAATTATGTGCTGTTTCCCTATAGTGTCGTTAATGACTATGGTTAGGACCTTGGTGAGATTCAGAGTGACTCTGAAGTGTCGGTAATGTACCGTAATGTTGGTTCTAGAGTAGGAAGTATAGGATAATTGGTAAGTATAATATATATTGTTATGTTATGATTGATGATGATTGTTGTTAATTATATAGTAATCGTTAATGAATTGGTGTTTTGGGATGATTTGGCATATAAGGCATATAGGGTGTTTTATAGTTTTTAGGGAAAATTCTGTATGGCTTTTGAGGTATCGATAAAGTGTGTAGGTGATGATTTTGGGAATAGGAATTAGAAGCCTATTGGTTACGGTAATGTGCAAGATTGGTATTAGAATAGACTGAGGATCTGAGTTGAGATGATAGGTACAGTTTGGCCTTGATGCACTGTAAGAATGATGAGTGTGGGAACTAACTTGTGTACTTGGTGATAGTGCATGTTTCCCGTAATAATGACTGGTGGACAATTAGTTGATGTATATGTATGTAGTGATCAGTAGGATCGTGTATCCCCGAGTAGTGGGATGTGTTTGTATCTTGGTGACAGAATATGAACTTGTTTACTGACTGATTGATTTATACGGTGTTGGTGCATGTTATATCTATGTATATATATGTGATGTATAATGATACGATCAGGTGGATCGTGTGCACTTAGTGTGCCTGAACATAATAGTTATGCATTGGTGTGTGCATATCATGGTGTCTTGGTGGGATGGATCATGTCTCGGATGGAGCGTAAGTGATCTGTCCGTACTCCTTTGTGGAGAATGGTGGGGTTGAATCATGTCTCGGATGGAGCGTAAGTGATTCACCCGTACTCCTTTGTGGAGAATGGTGGGGTTGAATCATGTCTCGGATGGAGCGTAAGTGATTCACCCGTACTCCTTTGTGGAGAATGGTGGGTTCGATTGAATGAACCAATAAGTCGGTACCGCATGCATGGTGTTGAGTTGCATATTTGCATTATAATATGTTATATTGTAATTTGAACAGTAGGTTCGTTATATGGAGTTGTTGGGGTGAATATTGGTGTGTTGGTGTATCTTACTACCTTGTTTACATGTATTACATTACCATTATATTCTGATCATTATTTCTCACCCCTTTGTTGTTGTTGTGGTCTGTGCTTCTTCGGAAGTACAGATAATCCAGGTGCTTAGCTAACTTGGATAGTGGTGTGACAGTCGAGTCGTAGGACGCTCTGATACGTAACACGGGATATGGGTGTTTTAACTGTTTCATGTCAAACTTATTGTAATCCTGTGACGTATCATGAATTTGATGTATTTTATTTTATTAAACAAATTTCGCTGTATTATTTTGAAAAGAATGAATAAAGTATTTTTATAAAATTTGGAGATGTGATATCCCACTTTTTGGTGAAAAATCTGATTATTATTATAATATTTATATTTTATTTAATACGGGGAAGTGGGGTGTTACACTGAGCTTGAGCGACATTGTTCACTGCAGTCCTCTAAATATTGGTCTCTCTTTTGGCCATATCTGCCATGGCTTCCATGAGCTAATCTAGCTGATTCTTCATCAATTCAAACTCTACCTCGTAACAACCTGATTCTGCTCTGCTGAGTTCATGATCCTTTCCAGAAGCTAATACAAGTCCAACGCGAATGTCGGGAAATCAACTGCGGGTTGGACAAAAGACTGGTAAGCTCTCGGTTCCAGCTGAGGATGGATATGCAAAAATGAAATGCACATGAAATGCAATGCAAAATGCTGATGCAGCAAACACGGGATCATAGCCCCCACAAAGCTCTGAAACAACTGCTGCGCTGCTGACTGGAATAGTTCGCTCTGAAGAGAAAACCAAAATACCGGGTTGGCTGGAAGTCAAGTTTCCTGCAAAAACCCTCCCACTCACAAGTATGGACCTAATCTGATAAGGTACGACATCCTATGCGTTCATCAGCGTCATAGACTTTCGAGAAACGATGATACGTTCACCATTTCTGGTTTGGCATCATAATCTCCCGAAGAGGCCTCACTTAGCTGAATCACAGATGATCGGTCCCCAGAGTCGACAATCCTCAGATCCAAAATCCCCTCGAGCCCTAAGGTCCAGAAAGGAAGTCATCAAAGAGAATCTCGTATGAGCGCGAATTTCATGGGAAACTGTGTCTGCTAAGCAAACAGGCCCCCCACTACTCTCCACTACTAATGTTAGGTGTGTACTCAAGCCTGTGTTTTGGCTTATCTCTCAAAGGAACAACCACCCAACAGCACAACAGCAACATATAATAATATAGTGCGGAAAATGTGAATACAGCAATATAAAAAATACAATACACAAATATACACACCCAAAGGCAAACAAACAAGCGCTAGGATCGACTCGCATAGGGGATATTCTTGTCCCCAGCAGAGTTGCCAGCTGCTGGGGAAGACCCACACAGCCAGGAAAAAATAAGGCGAGACTGCAAAAGAAATCCCCACCAGATTCGCCAGCTGTCGCAACTGCGAAAAACACCCGACAAAAAACAGAAGAGTCGCCACCTTTCGTTATTTATCCCAAAGAGAGGGAAAGGAAACGATCGGAAAAACCTGACATAAAAGGGAAAGACAAGGTCATCGCAACCAAGTCCTGGATTCGGGAGTCGGTTACGCAAGGGGAAGGTATTAGCACCCCTCACGTCCTTCGTACTCGACGGGATCCCCGCTTTGGTGTCTAGTCTATGGATGAAAAAAAATCTATCTACGGCTTCTAAAACTAAACGGAAAGAAGTGACTCGATAGAGCATCGCCGCTCTATGCCTACGTATTCCCTCGTGAAATGGGAAATTCAGAGTCAACGTAGTTCGGGAAACTATGGGGGGATTGCTCGCCAAGACATCGCGTCTCGTGCCTACGTATTCTCATCTAGTATGAGAAATCAGAGCAAAACGTAGTTCAGGCTAACTACGGGACAAACGGGTATTCTCAATCACATGGGGGTGAGATAAAAGGTTAACGATACTAGCGTACGCATTCTAGTAGTTAGGTGTATGTTGCTCGACCATTAGAGACTTAGGTGTTACCTGTTTGCAGTAGAACTGACATAGTATGCCATTGGTTTAAAGGTACGGGGACCTATGGGAACTAGAACTACGAGTTTGTCTCGATTGTGTTAGGGCAAGAGAAAAGGAGATATTAGTCGTCAGCATGAAAGTCTCGATCGCACGGAAGCGAGAAAAAAGAGAAGTTAGTTGTTAGTGTGCTCACCAAGACATCGCATCTTGTGCCTACATATTCGCATCTGATATGAGAAATCAGAGCAGCTGTAGTTCGGCTAACTACAGGAAAGGGGGAAGAGTGCTCGCTAGGATTATCGCAATCCTATGCCTACGTACTCTCAACAGGTATGAGAGATCAGAGCAGCCGTAGTTCGGCTAATTACAGAAGAACGGTCTCGATTGTACGGGGGAAAGAGAAGGAAGCTCAATCTCCAAGATGCGAGAGAAAATGGGGTCTCAATCGCCAGGATGCGAGAGAAGAGGTTCGGATCGGGATGCACACGCGAAGTCCTAAGACGTAGGAGCGAATGCGTTGCATATCATCCTAAGGACGTATACTAAACACTCTAGACGGGTGAGAGGAAACCACTCACTCATCATTTTCCACATATCTAACGCTTACGGCTCACAACACTCGACGGTTGAATAAAAGAGATGAAATAGATGAAATAAAAACAATGTTACCGAACGGAGTGGTTCCATTGACCCTTTACTTTAGCGTGCAAGCTCTATTCCAAGCTTTTCCTTTTAGATCCTTGATGATGACGTTTCGAATCAGAACCAATGTGACGCTAAACCGTCGTAACTCGACTTATAAGAGAAATCGAGCTATAATAGGTTGCGTATTGATTTCTGTGTCAAAGACAAGATAGAGAAATGATATTGCGAATCATTCTCCAATTGAATCGTGTCACACGGGCCAAACCAGAAGAAAGTCAAAATAAAATCAGAAGAAGAAGAGAAATGAGGAGAGAAAAAGTGGTCTCGGATCCTACATTATCCATCAACAAGTCGATTAATAATGGTTTACGGAAGTGTCGTCATCGACCTGCAAAATCAAAATGAAGAGAAAAGTCCACTAACAAATGAAAATGAGATGAAAAGTCCAATAACAAATGGAACCAAGAATCAACTCTAAAATTGAAATACAACTTCTAAAAAGGAAATAAATTCTAAAGAAATTATATAAAAAATAAGCATGAAAATAGTATATAAATCCTATGTAAAATATATGTATAATATTCTAAAGAAAAATATAAAATACTATGAATTTTCTAAAAGAAAAGAAGTACAATATTAACATATATTCAAAAGGAAATATAATACATAATTGAAAATGAATTTACAAAAATAAAAGAAAATCAACAAGGTGGTTAGCAACCAGATAGGGGTGTTGCCATTAAAATCCGGTTGGGCTTGGCCCAACTCCAAAACAAATCAAACAGCAAACCAACGGGGAGGAGCGTATCAGCATATTTGGGGGTTCAGCCAGAGAATGCAGTTGGGCTTGGAGCCCAAAATCAATAATCAGCAAACCATAGCAAACAGGCGCATCAATGGGAAAAAAGGGGTATGAATCCAAAAAACGAATGGGCCAAAGCCCAATAACCAGCTTGAAGTTCCACGAATCATCTTTTTCCCTTCATTTTGCTCAGACACTAAAACCTAGCTCTGCCGCCTTCACTTCGCCAACCGAAATCTCCCCCCTCACACTCTCTGTTCCGCTTGTACAATGTTCACCTAAAACACTTTAATCTTTTGATCCTGAGTCCGTCACTCTCAACCCTTCCTGCTTCGCCTCAACTTTCTCTCAACTCAAGCCTTCCATTCATTTCCTGCTCGAATCCGAAATGACGAAGTGAGGTTCTGGACGTGGTTCCTTTTGGTTTTTGCGTCTATCGTTGTATGAAGGTGAGGGAAGACGGAGTTGTTTGGGTGGTTTGGATTGTTGTTGCAGTTTTGGATCGGAGGTTGTTGGTTCGTTTAAGGCGACTTGTACGATGACAATGGTGGATTCGTGGTTCGATTGGAGGTTTTTAGTTCATATGGATGCAAATCTATGAGTTTGTGGCAGTTTAGTTATGGATCTTTTGCGGATATTTGAAGGTAGTATTGAGAAGACGAGGATCTGGCATTTAGATCTGAAGTTTGGTTAAAATCTGAGTAAGCGGTTGAATGTTTGAAGGTTTAGATTGTGTGAGGTGAAGGTTTGTTGATGTGAAGAGGTTTTGTTCATGCGTTTGAAGGTTTGTAATGAAAATATGAAGATCTGAAGATTTGTGATGAGGGTTGATGCGTTCGTATAAAGCTGGTATGAATGTATGAATGTTTCTGGAGAATTGTTTGAAGGTGATGAGTTTTTGGAAAGTTAAGATGATGAAGATCGATGAATGTTGTTGAGTTTGCTGGAAAATTGTTTGAAGATTTGAAGATTGGATGAATGTTCATAAGTGGATGAAGATATGAAGTTAGATCTGGAAAAGAGTTTTGGTTGTTATGAACATGTGGAGATCATGATGAATTTCTGGAAAAACTAGATGAAGATTTGAATATGGATGAAGAAATGATGAAGGTTTAAGTGTTTCTGGAAAAAATTGTGAACGAAAATGATGAACATGGATGAAGATGACGATGAACATGATGAACATTGTTGGAAAATCTGGAAAACTGATGAAGTTTTCGATGAGGGTTTGAGTTTTCCGGCGAAGGTTGGTGGTCGTTGATTTCTTCGGCGGGCTACTCTAGAGTTTACTTGGGATTCGTGTTGCCACCTATGAGAGAGAGTGAACAGGGCTATTTATAGCCCTGACACTTGTCACGTGAATGCTACATTGGACCTGCAAACTTAATTAAATGACCTAATTAAATGATTAATTAAAAGATACTAGAAATTAAAGATGAACTAAGAATTAAATGCTTAAACTAAACAAAATTGAATAAAGATAAATCTGACAATTAATAAAAAGCTGACTAATTAAAACCTAATGTTAACTAACTAAAATTAAAGCAAAGTTAATTAAAAACAAGAGATGCAACGTGGATTCACCAAGATAAGCTAATTAGACCCAAATTCAATAAAACTCTAATACCCTAATTAAAACCAATCTAAACTTCTAACCAAAATTAATCTAGATCAATAAATCTAATGAAAATCTAAAAGGATTAATAACCTAAAATATTCTTTAAAAAAACAATTAATTCTAGAAAAAATATTTAAAATAGTGGAATAAAAGATAAAATCTATTAAAAATCTAAAATCTATGCCAAAATTAAGAAATAAATTCTAGGAAATTAAATCGGTGAACATAAAATGCGAGAATGCAACAAAATAAACGGTAACAAAACCGGACACCGAAATATCCCCAAAAATAACAGCATAGACTGAATCACCGGGAAGAGCACAAATTCCACCATAAAACTCCTGATCTGAACTGGCTTAAATCGCCTGAAACGCGAGCAAAGGGCTGTAATCCCGATAAAATCCATCCGGCTGAAAAAATGCACAGTATGTTGTATGCAGATGCAAATGCCAATGAAACGAAACATAATCCAAATACGAGAAACGGTTGGTCAAATTTTGGGGTGCAACAGGACCCATCACGACTGGAGGCCCCCAAAGCTAAGAAAGTCGAGGACCTCCCTCCTCACGATGACTCTGTCCTACAGGTAGCCCTCACCGTCGGCCAACCAGAGGATTGGTTCGCCCTAAGAAAGTTCAGCCTCCCCGCCGAACTTCAATTACCCGAGGAACCGGTACGCCCCACCAGCTGGTGGGAATACTTCCCGAGAGCAATGGTCATCTTCGGCGGGACCTCGAGCAAACTCTCAATGGGATCAGTTAAGCGAAAGTTTGACGAGCTCATGAACAACAGCTCTGGCAAGATGAGCACCCTCAACAAGTTCTGAGGTTGTTCCAATCCTATCACTTTCTACCTCGAGGAGCTCCCCGGGGGAGCCCTAAACTTAAACATTCCCCTACTGATCTGAGCACAGATGGCTAACTTCGACGTCCGATGCGTCCTGTTCGACGGGGGGAGCTCAGTGGACATCATGTACACCCATCTCTTCGTGACGCTTCAGCTCGACGAATCCAACTTATCCCCCTACCTAGGCTCCGATCTACAAGGCTTCAACGGAGCTCAAGGTCACATTCGGGGAAAAGGAAACGGCCAGGAAAATCAACGTCTGTTTTTTAGTCGTCGAATGCCCGTCTCTATACAACTGCATCTTGGGAAGGACAATGATGGCCGAACTTACCGCGGTACCATCGACCGTCCACCTAAAGAGGAAATACTACACCAGACTTGGAGCCGTTTTCACCCTCAACAGGGACATCGAAGCCGCCCGACGATGCTTCGACGCAGCGATGAAGGGCCTCACTACAATCGGCCCCCCGACCAAAACAACCAAGCCACCTCCTGCCCGAGACGTCAAACCGAAGGATCACGTCGACGTCGTGGACCTTGACTGCCATTTCACCGAAGAACCTAACCACGAGGACGAATCCGACGAAACCAACGGGCAGCCTTCCCACCCAATGCGCCCCATTCCATACGAGGACTTCGAGCTCGTAACCCTCGGGGCAGACGCAACAAAAACCGTGAAGATTGGGGCGGGATTTCCCGACCTGGCGAGGAAGCAACTAGAGGCCTGCCTCTAGGAGAATTCCGATCTCTTCGCCTGAAGCGCCGCCGAGATGCCCGGAATCGACCCCGAGGTCGCCTGCTACCCTCCATCAACCCGGCCGCTAGGGTTGTAGTTCAACGTAGGCGTAGGCAGTCCCCCGAAAAGTCAGCGGCGGATGAAAAAGCTGTAAAAGACCTCCTAGAGGCAAATTTTATTTTAGAAGCCCGGTATTCAACCTGGCTGTCCAACGTTGTACTCGTTAAGAAAAATAATGGAAAATGGAGGATGTGCGTTGACTACACAGATCTGAATCGGGCATGTCCTAAGGACGCATACCCCCTCTCCAACATCGACAAGCTCGTCGACAACTCGGCGGGCTTCAAACTACTATCCTTCATGGACGCGTACTCGGGGTACAACCAGATATCCATGGCCGAGGCCGAAAAACAGAGCACGGATTTCATGACCAAGTCGGGCAATTACTACTACAATGTAATGCCCTTCAGCCTAAAAAACGCTAGCGCCACCTACCAGCGGATAATGAACAAGGTCTTCCAAGGAGAGATTGACGACATGCTCGAGGTCTACATGGACGACATGATCGTCAAGTCGTGCATGAAATTCGACCACACGGCACATCTCAAGAAGGTCTTCGAGACAGCGAGGAAGTGTCTGATACATTTCAACCCAGAGAAGTGCACCTTCGGGGTACGCACGGGGAAGTTCCTCGGTTTCTATCTGACCGAGTGGGGGATCGAAGCAAACCCGCACAAGTGCGGGCCTTCTTCGAGATTGCAATGCCGAGCTCGAAGAAATCGATACAGTCCCTCAACGGGATGCTCGCATCACTGTCCTGCTTTGTCACCAAATCCGCGCAGCATGCCCTCCCTTTCTTCAAGTTGATGAGAAAGGAAGCCGCTTTCGAGTGGACAGAGGAATGCGAGCAGGACCTCCTCCACCTCAAACGCATCCTGTCGGAGCCACCCGTGTTGACGAGTCCAGAGGTCGGGGAAACCTTATACCTATACCTGGCCATGGCAAACGAAGCCGTCAGCACCGTACTGATCCGAGAAACCCCTGAGGGGCAGAAACTGATCTACTTCACGAGCAAAGCCCTCCACGGACCCGAGGTGAGGTACCAACAGATCGAGAAAGTCGCCTTGGCCATCATCAACTCATCCAGACGGCTCCGACATTATTTCCTGGCCCACACCATCATAGTCAAAATCGAGCAGCCCATTAAACAGCTGCTCGAACGACCCGACATGGCGGGGCGCATGCTGAAATGGTCGCTGGTGCTTTCCGAGTTTGACATCACCTACGAAGGCAGAAAAGCCCTCAAGGACTAAGTCTTGGCCGACTTCGTCTCCGAGATGACCCCCGCGCCAGAATCAACCCCGGGGACTCAGAAATGGACTATCTTCGTCGATGGTGCCTCGAGCTCCTCAGGAAGCGGCGCGGGCATCATCCTCGAAAATGAGGAAGGCACTGTCATAGAAGTCTCCCTAGAACTGGCCTTCCCGACGACGAATAACCAGGAATAATACGAACCCTTCCTGGCCGGCCTCCGCCTAGCAGAAGATCTCGGAGCCAAGGAGATAAAAATCTTCACGGACTCCCATCTAGTCGCCTCGCAAGTACGAGACGAATACCAAGTGAAGAACGACAACCTGGCCGAGTACTTAGCCCTCATCAAGGAACGGATGAAAAGTTTTGACTCCGCAGAGGTCCAACACATCCCCCGCAAGCATAACACAAGAGCAGACATCCTCTCAAAGATGGCGAGAACCAAAAAGAAAGGAGGGTACAAATCAGTCATCCAAGAGGTCCTCGCGCAACCAAGCACGGGGAGGGCAAAAGCGCAACTCGACATCAATGCCATCGGGGACGCCATCTGTTGGATGACAATTGTACACGCCTACCTTAGCACAGGACGACTCCCCCTCGATGCTAAAGAGGCCAACACGGTCAAACGACGATCTTGCTCGTACGTTCTGCTCGACAACAAACTATATTGAAGAGGATTCTCGATCCCTCTCCTTAAGTGCATCGACCAAACCCAAGTTGCGGCCATCTTACAAGAATTTCACGAGGGCATCAATGTGCAACACCTCGAAGGATGATCCTTAGCGAGGAAAGCTCTACGAGCCGGGTACTACTGGCCGACGATGCAAGAAGACGCAAAAGAGCACGTCAAGAAGTGCGATAGGTGCCAACGGCACGAGGACATGCACCTCGCCGCTCCAAGAGAGCTCGAATCCCTCTCCTCCCCTTGGTCATTCGCCTGGTGGGGGATGGACATCCTCGGCCCATTCACCCTAGGCTCATATCACTAACAGAAACTTCCGGGACTTTGTCACCAAACTCGGAACCAAACACCATTTCACCTCGGTCGAACATCCACAAACAAACGGTCAAGCCGAGGCCGCGAATAGAGTAATCCTCCGGGGATTAAAACGAAGACTCGGCGATGCCAGGAGAGGATGGGTCGAGGAGCTCTACAGTGTGTTGTGGGGTCATCGCCTTGGTTCCGTCAGGCACAACGTCTCATTCGACCACCAGGGAAACCCCATTCCGCCTCACGTACGGAACCAAGGTGATGATCCCAGTCGAGATTCGGGAACCATCCAGAAGGAAGGAGGCACGCCTCGAAGAAGAAACCAACGATGAAGCTCTCCGGGAGGAACTCGACCTAGTCGAGGAGATCCGGTCAGGAGCTGCTCTACACGAGGCCAGGCTAAAACAAAAGATTTCCCTTCACCACGACAGCAGAGTCCTAAAGCGCGAGTTTCAGGTCGGCGACCTGGTCCTACGAAGAAACCAGAAGGACTCACACGAGGGAAAACTTGAGGCAAACTGGGAAGGCCCCTATCGTGTTCGAGACAAAACGGAGCACGGGGCGTATTACCTCGAAAACCTACACGTGGACCAACTAGCTCAACCAAGGAACACTGAGAAGCTGAAAAAATACTACAGTTAAACACTGCCCGCGACGACAGGAGCGCAATGCGGTAGCATCGCGCCTCCTCGAAGCCAACGCCATAACAAGCCTCTACCTTTGTATGCGCAGGCAGAAGGTTCTGCTCGACGGAGAACCCCTCAATCGAGACTCCCCATCGCTGTACCATGCTCGGCAGAACACCTAGCTCGCGATGGGACGTTCACGCTGTAGGGACTGGTCCACGATCGTGGTCCACCCCCTTGACCGACCAAGTAACCACCCCGGTCACCTGGCCAGTTCCCTACACTAGCGGACACAATTATCGTCGAGTTAATCCCCTCAAAACTACTAGATAACATAGTAAACATACATTTCGAGCATACAAACATGCAGAAATAAAACAGGCATATCATAATGCAAACACAAACGAGCGCACACTTAACCAAAACAAAATATTGTATTATCAAAGCGGGTACCATCCCAGTAGTCAATTACAAACCCAAAAAAGGCACGCAGGCCCGACAAAAACACTTAAGCAAAAAATAGAAAAGTATTGGCGCGCAGGCCTAGAAACCATGAGCACGCAGGCCTGGACAAATCTACATATCTTCTGAACAGTCCACCTCATGCTCGTCTGTAGGGGCAAAATTATCAGCAGCTTCAGAGTCAGGATCGACCACCCATCCATCAACGATCTGGTGGAAGGGCCCGATCCCATCTACGACCAAGCTGACTGCGGGGTTAACCACCTTGAGTTGGCCCACATCACTGGAAAAACCAACCCCGACTGCCTCCAAGCAATCACTCTACAACTCCCGGATCCTCCTCAACAGATCCGCACGGGTGACTAGAAGCTTGTCCTCATCCGTCTCGTTGTCGGCAGGATAGAGAGCCTTCCAGCTCCCTCACACGGGCCTTCAGCGCTTGCACCTCCTCCTCCGCAGCCTTCAGCTTCTTCTCGGCACTCTCCCCCCTCTTACGCTGCGCAAAGGTATCTTCCTGACTCTTCTCCAACTCCCCGGTCAGCTTGGTCAGCCGCGACTGCGCGAAAGTGAGATACCCTGCAGCTTGGCCAGCTCGGCTGAGGAGCAGCTTTCATCACTCAGGACCAAGGCCATCGAGAAGACCTGCATCATGGCAGCCAAATCCTCAATCCAAACCTGCCTCCGAGTAGCCCGGTCCAAACCGAGGACCTTCTTTGCCTCCCTGACCGGTATGGCTGGCGACCTAGCACCATGAAAGAAGCTAGGATGCTGATGGCACGACGAGATTAGGAATCCCTCCTCGGCAAACCCTTCCATCAAGTCGACGACACCCTCGGGCTGGTGAATCTTGGCCCGCTTAACAGACCCTTGAGACGGCGGGGATTGGCTGCTCTGGGGCGACGAAGAGGAACGCATGCCTCCCTGATTGGCAGCAGCTTGCCTGGTCACCTGGGCAACCCATGTCTTCCCGACCTTAGCAGCGAGTCTCGAGGCAACCAACTTCTTCACTCTCTCCTCAGCAGTAGACATGCTCCCTACAAAACAAAAGAAAAATGTCAGCAAATGAATAAAAAATTAGGGAGTCAAAGGACGGGGAGATGGTCACCACCTAGGTAACTAAGGGTCTCCTCCTCCGACGAACACTCGAGCAGAGCCTTCGTGCTGATCAGCCTCTGCTTCTAACAAACGCGCCCTTCACTATCGTGAATATATCTACCATCGGGCGTCACTAGGTTCGACAGGGGCAGGTTGGCCACAAACGAGACTATCTTTTGGTAACCGGCCAGATCCTCTTCGTCCAGGGTCCCCGCCCACACTATATATCGGTCGATACCCTTTGTAAAATGTTCCCCTGTCCACTCAAGGGAACCTTCGGTATCATGACAGCCTCCCGCTGCCCGTTCACTACTCGTTCCCCTCTCCTGTACAACGAGGAACACGCTCCGTGAGACACCGGCCTGACGACTAAGAAGCGAGATTTGAAATCCCTGACAGAATCCATGTACGCCCGAAAAAGATTCTTCGGTTGCTTCAACGAGACCCAGCCGTGTCGACCATTCACCGTCTTCATTTGCAGATGAAAAATACAGAAGAAAAGCGGCAGCGTGGCCCCGACCTCCAGATATCTACACACGAGCTCGAATGCCCAGACAAAAGCTATGGCGTTGGGATGTAGTTGCGAGGGAGCTAACCGCAACCAATCGAAGACCCCCAACTAGAAGTCCGTGAACGGAAGCCTGAGCCCGACTTCCTAAAAAAAGAACTCGTACATAGGGAACCATATTTTCCCAAACGTCGAGCAGATGCGGTGTTCCTCGCGAGGCTGGTACACCTGCTAGTTTAAGGGTTCGTCCGCACGCCTGTCCTCTATAGTGGCAAAAGCGCCGGTTTGGTTGTCTACAAAATACGAGGGCGTAGTCATAGGCTCCTCGGCCACCCATTCCGCGACAGGGAGAACTCTATCCTCGACTGTGGGGACTTCTGGCTCCTCGTCAACATCCATGGTCCCCGGTACCCACGACGTCACTAACACCTGAAAAGTAGAAGGAAACGGTGAATTTGATGTCCAAGATCAAATCCACCCTTCCATTGCGGGCCAAGTGAAAGGGCGACGGGGACAACACCCACAACGATTACAAAAGCCTCCTGGGCAACCGTCCTCGGGAAATCATCCTACATCCCTCATCGGCCCCAGGAAACGCCCACGATCCTGCCACACGTCCCCGTGAGGTTCGTCTGACCCCTACCGTCCGTCCCCGGGTAAGTCATCTAACCCACATATCCTCCTCGGGGCACTCAAGTAGTCCTATCGTTCGTCCCCGAGACATTCATCAAAAACTAGTATCTGTCCCCGGGGGATTCAAACTATCACTTCGCTCGTCCTCGGCAAATTCATCCTAAACTTAGAAAACCACTGCCTATCGCAGCGGAGATTCGTCTCCCTCCTCGGGGCGTTCAACACGCCTCGACCCTGGCTTAAACACGCGAAATAAGAAAAGAACAAGGAAAGGGAACTTACTGAGTTACTGGTAAAGGCGGAATACGCGGCGGCGGTTGCGGCGGTGGTGACGAACAGACACGACCAAGAGAATCGGCGCGTGTGGGAGAAAGCAGAAGCGAAAATGAGGAATGGACGGGGGCTCACTTACTTATCCCCCGGCACGGGACTCGGAGCGTCCCTAGGCACTTGAATGCCCTAGGGTAGCCGCCCCACATGGCCCGTGCAATGTTTGACACGTGGCATAGTCTGACAGTCGCTTCCCTTCATATCTCCCCGCCAACAATGTCTGTTGAGGACACGTCCACGACCTGGGTCCCCGACAACCCAAAGACGCCCATGCTCACACGTCCTCACAAAACACGCACCGGCGAAATCTCTCCCCGTGCATACCTCCTACCTCGACACAATGTCATCAAGTCCTCGCTCCCTCTCCTCCGAGCTACGACTTGGAGGGCTCCTATTCTGGTCTAGGCCCCGGTTTGACCGGGAAGGCCCAACCCAATGATACGTGGGAAGGTCCAAGCAAGCCCATATCACCTATGTCGAGCACAAGGGTCCGCGTCGGTCAGACGCTGCCCTCGGCGAGCAGAACCTTCCATCCTTCGAGCAGAACAACGTGTCCTCTACACGTTTTCCACGTGCCCCTCTCCGCGGGGACACGTCCTCATCCAACCACCCACCTCTGCGGGAGTTGGTCAACCCACCTTCCGGAGATCACGGGACGGTTGAACTAGGGCGAAGACTACGTGCTGGTCTTCACTACGCCACGTAAACCCTAGAAGTCACCTGGGTTGGGCCTGACAATCCAGCCCAACACAAGTGATCGTTGGCCCTGCATTGGGGTCTCTCTATAAATATCCTCTTTCGCAAGAGGGTCATGTATTCTATTCTTGACACCTTCTCTCTGTATTTGCTTCACTCTGGTCCTTTATTATTTTGGCATCGGAGTATCTTGCAGGTACACCCCCTCCTCCTTCTTACCACCGGTGAACAGGCTATAGATCAAAGGCGTGTGGCGGTCCATTGATTCCCTTCTGATCAGGTCAGATCAGTATATATATAAATTTATTGTTTGGAATTAGTTGATAAATATTTCAGTTAAGTTTTATAATTATAATGTAACATGTAACGGACTTTTAAATTTATATTTAGTGTCACAATATATTTTCTTAAAGAAATTGATAAACATTATTATTTTTATTATTATTCTATTTAAATGAACATTATTATTATTATTATTGTTATTTTTATTTTTATTATATTAATTTATATTTTAAATTAGAATATAAATATGAACAATGTTATTATTATTATTATTTTTCATAACTTATAACTCAGTTATCTATAACAATATATAAAGGCAAAGCACAATTTTGGTATAGCCTTTTTTACTTCCAATTTTGCCCCTAATAAATTAATTCTTTTACACTATTTTTTTATTGTTAATAGATTAGTAAGTTATTATTCATCATCTTTAGTAACAAATAATTTATTAACTAAATTAATTAAATAAGAAATAATAATTAAAAAAATAGTAGTAACTTCTAAAAATAATTAACTGCTTTATAACCCACTAATTCCATTACTGAATTAACTAAATTAATTATATAAGAAATAATAATAAAAAAATAGTAGTAATTCTAAAAATAATTAACTGCTTTATAATCCACTAATTCTATTACTGAATGAAATAGAAGCATATAACAACTTGCATACTTAATTAAATTAATTAAATAAGAAATGATAATAAAAAAGTAGTAGTAACTTCTAAAAATGATTAACTGCTTTATAACCCACTAATTCCATGACTTGATAAAATAGAAACATATAACAACTTTGGTACTCAACTAATATTACTATATTTAATTATATATTTAATTGTTTTAATTTTGAAGATATATAATGTATTTTATTTATGACTAAATTTATCCAAAGCTTTTTCTTAATAAAACTGAATGATAATGATTATAAAGTCTGTATACTCTAAGTTTTGATAAATTACATACTTAAAATCACAATTATATATATTATCTTCTAAATATTTAAATAATTACTGATTATTATCATCAATAATTTTCTCATACAATTTAATGGATTATACGGATAAGTGAATTATAATTGCCTAAAAATTTCATTGGAGTTCCTAAAATACAGTTTTTGAAAATATGATTAACCAATATTTTATTTTATTTTATTTTAATCTATAACAATATATAAAGGCAAAGCACAATTTTGGTGTAGCCTTTTTTACTTCCAATTTTGCCCCTAATAAATTGATTCGTTTACACTATTTTTTTTATTGTTAATAGATTAGTAAGTTATTATTCATCATCTTTAGTAACAAATAATTTATTAACTAAATTAATTAAATAAGAAATAATAATTAAAAAAATAGTAGTAACTTCTAAAAATAATTAACTGTTTTATAACCCACTAATTTCATTACTGAATTAACTAAATTAATTATATAAGAAATAATAATAATAAAATAGTAGTAATTCTAAAAACAATTAACTGCTTTATAACCCACTAATTCTATTACTGAATGAAATAGAAGCATATAACAACTTCCATACTTAATTAAATTAATTAAATAAGAAATGATAATAAAAAAGTAGTAGTAACTTCCAAAAATGATTAACTGCTTTATAACCCACTAATTCCATTACTGGATGAAATAGAAGCATATAACAACTTCCGTACTCAACTAATATTACTATATTTAATTATATATTTAATTGTTTTAATTTTGAAGATATATAATGTATTTTATTTATGACTAAATTTATCCAAATCTTTTTCTTAACAAAACTGAATGATAAAGATTATAAAGTTTGTATACTCTAAGTTTTGATAAATTACATACTTAAAATAATCACAATTATATATATTATCTTTTAAATACTTAAATAATTACTTATCATTATCATCAATAATTTTTCTCATACAATTTAATGGATTATACAGATAAGTGAATTATAATTGCCTAAAAAATTCATTGGAGTTCTTAAAATACAGTTTTTGAAAATATGGTTAACCAATATTTTATTTTATTTTAAAAACAATTTTTTAAAATAAATTATAAAATAATTTTAAATTTTTGAAAAATCTCAGTCAAATCTAAACTATCTATTACTTTAAATCCAACGATAGAGGATAAATAGTTTTTTCATTTTCCGCTCAGAATGATATATAAATACCCTTTTCATCTTCTACTTTTTCACATTCAAAATTCAAAAGAATAAACAGTTTCTCAAAATTTCTTACAAAAATGGCAGGTCGTAGAAAGGGTATTGAGGCTCAGAAAGGGAGGAGTAAAGAGGCACATGAACATTTAGGGAATTACAAAGCCAACGATTCGTAGATTGGCGAGGAGAAGAGGTGTGAAGAGGATAAGTGGTTTGATCTATGAAGAAACTAGGTTATTTCTCAAGGTTTTCTTGACAAAAATCATTTATGATGTTGCTTCATATACTGATCATGCAAGTAGGAAGGTTGTGACTACCATGGATGTTGTGTAACTTAAGAGACAATGAAGAACTTTATATGGTTTCGGAGGTTGAAGAAGATACTCTCTTTTATTTATTATTATGTTATCTTTTTATCGTCTAAGTTGTGTAATTTGTATTTCTGTTTCTGTATTTTTTTTTAAAATTATATCTAAGTAATAGTCGGTGATTATACAATGATCACCGTCTAAGTTATGTAATTTGTATCTGTATTTTCAAAAAAAATTATTTTCAAGTATTAATTGGTGATTATGCAATGATAATGACTAAATACTACTATATATATTTTTTCTATTGTATGGTTTATGGACAAAATTACACTATATATGCATTATAATAAACTTATGATGATTTTAGTTAAGTTAAATCTAACTTTTATAATTATAGATAAACTGAATATGAGTCGTTGGTTATTTTTGTTCTTTAACCATCATTAACTTCCATTAAGAAAAACTTATGGAAACTTTAACACATATAAATCTTCTTTGCATGGCGATTTTTGAAGAGTGTTTGCTGGTGATCATACATAGAAAACAAATTAATTAATTTTTTTTATTATAGTTTGTTAAAAATGAATTTATACGTATATATGTATTTTAATTGGTGACCGGTTTTGTTAAGTTACATTTATAATTATTTTGGTGTATTATCCACAAGGTTTTGTCTTATTTAGAAGTCATGGTAGAAAATATTATTGTTAGATTTCAAATTATTTTCCTTTCAAAGATGATTTTTTTACCATTCACATAGGGATTGTTATTCAACTGCTTTTGAATTAATTTATTGATGGAGGTATTATTATTATTAGAATTTAATTGGTATGCACTAAATAATACAAACTTTTAAAAACCGTTATATTATGCATGTTGTGCCACATATTGATTTTTTTAGGGATAATAAAGAGGATGACATAGTTAGGATGCCTCCTGAAATTGTCATATCATACATTTCCCCAATTAGAAAGACATGGATGAGATGCTTCATATATGGTGGAGAGAGTCATACTTACTCCCAAAAAATTTGATGTACATATGTTGAATGACAAGATTATTAATAAATTCTCTGGAGATGAACATATTTTGTTATCTTTTGATGAGGTTAATGGTGATACTCGTAATTTATATCAACGGGAATACTTGCACATAATTGCTCCTGGTACTTTACCACCACATGTTTTAAAGATGAAAATAGGGGCTCCACTGATGTTGATGCGAAACATAGACCCTAAATTTGGATTGTGTAATGGTACAAGGTTGTTATGTCGTGGTTTTTATGAATTTGCTTGATAAATACTTACTGGCCACGATGTTGAAAAAAGAGCTTTATTGCCAAGAATTAAGCTCAAAACCACTGAAGGTGCGAGACTTTCTTTTGTGCTTATTAGAAAATAGTTTCCTGTCAAACTAAGCTTTGCAATCACTATAAACAAATCACAAGGACAAACAATTCCAAATGTTAGAATTTATCTTTCACGACATGTTTTTAGTCACAACAATTGTATGTTGCTTTATCAAGAGGTGTTTCGCATGCTGCCACAAGAGTGTTAATTAAAGACGGAAAAGTAGATGGGGAAGAAGGGGTGTTTACCAAAAATATAGTTTTTAAAAAAAAATTATTGTCACATACTCAGGTATTTATCTATTATATTTAAACGTTCAACTATACTTTTGCAAAATCACACTTGGCGTGCACTCACTAGATTACACTATATTGTTGACTACTAAAATTTACTTCATTTGTTTTGCAATAAAACAAGAGATATTTTTTATTTCGATTTTATGGTTGACCTTCCTATTTTTTCCCTTCTTTTATTTAAATCTTCGTATGATTTTGTACAATCTATAACAATACATAAATACAAAATTTAATTTTGGTGTAATCTATTTTCTTTTTCCTTAATACGGTATTCGTAACCATCAAATTATTTCTCACATTATTGATTTGTTTGAAAAAAACTGATTAAATATAGTCACGTCACTATTGTCGCTTGCGCGAAAATAAGGTGCCGGCATGACAGAAGAGTCGCCACCTTTCGTTATTTATCCCTCAGAGCGGGAAAGGAAACGATCGGAAAAACCTGACGAAAAAGGGTAAGACAAGGTCGTCGCAACCATTGTCTGGGTTCGGGAGTCGGTTACGCAAGGGGAAGGTATTAG
The DNA here is from genome assembly GCA_963859935.3 of Lathyrus sativus. Classification (NCBI taxonomy): domain Eukaryota; kingdom Viridiplantae; phylum Streptophyta; class Magnoliopsida; order Fabales; family Fabaceae; genus Lathyrus; species Lathyrus sativus. The sequence goes on along the minus strand of OZ012739.1, from coordinate 65,589,501 downwards.
CACCCCTCACGTCCGTCGTACTCGACGGGATCCTCGCTTGTTTGTTTTACTTGGACGGGTTGGTTATAATCTATCTACCTATCAAGGCTGGCTGAAAAAGAAAAGAAAAATGACTCGGCAAAGCGTCGCACTTTATGCCTACGTATTCTCATCAGAGAATGAGAAATCAGAGTCAACGTAGTTCGGCTAACTACGGGGGAAGGTGGGGAAAGGTTGCTCGCTAGGATATCGCATCCTATGCCTACGTACTTTCATCTGGTATGAAAGATCAGAGCAAACGTAGTTCGGCAAACTACGGGATAAATGGCTCAACTAGGAGGGAGACTATCAAGTCCTACTGTTATCATGCCATGGATTCATCCTATGGTTGAGGTTTAAACAGGGAACTCCTAGATGTTGTCATGCATAGGTTTCAACCTAAAAGTCTATCATCAAATCCTCATCAGAGGAAATGAGAGTCCTAAGGGATCATGTCAATGATACACAGAAACAGACAAGAGCATCAGCTTTAACAGTAAAATGCATGCAATGCAAGTGAGGGAGGAAATGTGTGTGGGGCTTCAGCCTCCACAAGCTCATCTCGACCTCAAGCCAGTCATGGAATAACAGTAATCATACTGAAGATCAACAACATGCTATCAAGCAATAAACAGATAAAAAGGAAATGAAGTGCCATCAGGCAAACAAAACACAAGCTTGAGAAAGAAAGAATCCACTCTCTAATCCTAACCCTAATCACAGGATCTAAACAAATCTAAGCAAAGCTCTCAAGCAAAACCCTAAACAAAAGAAACAATCCCAGTCTTCAAGCTTCAGAACAAGCTTACCAAAGAAAGGGAGCTAAGCAAGCAGACTCATAGTGTCTTCCTCAGGAAAGCACTAGGAGGTGTATACTCAGGAGTCATACCCTATGTGGCTCAACCACTGTGATCAGTTTACATTCCTCCTCAGGAGAAATTAAACTCACAAGCAGGCTCCAACATCACTGGATATTTAGGAAATCCTATCTGAACTAGTGGAACTAAATGAACAGACTCATAGGACCTTCCTCAGGAAAGTGCTAGGAGGCCTCCACTTAGGAGTTGCATCCCATGTGGCTCAACAACATGTGATCAGTTTACATTCCTCCTCAGGAGAAATTAAACTCACAAGTTGGCTCCAACATCATTGGATACTTGAGAAATCCTAGACAATCTAATGGAACTAAGTGAATAGACCCATAGGACCTTCCTCAGGAAAGTACTAGGAGGCTTCCACTTAGGAATTGTATCCCATGTGGCTCAACAACATGTGATCAGTTTACATTCCTCCTCAGGAGAAATTAAACTCACAAGTTGGCTCCAACATCATTGGATACTTGAGAAATCCTAGACAATCTAATGGAACTAAGTGAATAGACCCATAGGACCTTCCTCAGGAAAGTACTAGGAGGCTTCCACTTAGGAATTGTATCCCATGTGGCTCAACAACATGTGATCAGTTTACATTCCTCCTCAGGAGAAATTAAACTCACAAGTTGGCTCCAACATCATTGGATACTTAAGAAAGAGGTGAGAAGAAAGAATGAAAGTCATTCATAGTGCCTTCCTCAGGAAAGTACCATGAACTTCCTTCAAACTTCAGGATCTCAAACCCCACAGACAGGGGACAAGACAAGCTCTGGGTTTCTGAATCTTGGTCTACAATCTTCTCTTCATGATGCTCTCCATCAAAGTCTTCAAGGCAACACAAGCCCCTCAACAAATTCCTCAGAATGGACCCCACAGATGGACAGATAACCACAGGATACACAAACTCAATAGGCAACCTCAGAAGATACCTAAAAAAAACTAAACTAATGGGGAAAAATCTAACAATTATTCCCAAGGGTCCTAAACACCTATTCATAACATCTACAAAGGTCTCTACCTAAAAAATCAAGATGAAACTCAATCAAAGAAAGGGATTCATCACCTAAACACATTCTAAACCCTAATCAGGATACCCTAAGTCTACCCTAATTAAACTAATCAAGATTTAATTCTAAAAATCTAGAAAAAATCCTATGGGGAACTATGATTCATCATCTAATTGCACAAAAAGGAATGGATTAAAAACCCTAAGGCAAGGTTCTAAAATAATTCCTACAAAATCATGACACAAGATTAAACAATTAAAAAGCTATTTAATTGGAAAATCTATTAAAAATATTAAACCTAAAAATAAAATCTCATTTTTATTTTTATAATTTTCTACACATTTCCATCTATTCATAGAAAAAAGAAGAATTTGAAAAGAATTAATTTCCAATTTTTAATGAATTTTACAAAACAGAAAACATTAAAAGAAAATAAAAGAAATAAAATGAATTAAAGGGAGGGGGGTGCAACTAGAAATACGCGCCAGTTAAATTGGTTGGGCCAAAAGAAAAGGGGGGTGGGGATAGAATTCTGGGCCCAGCGCTGGTTTAATGAAACGCAGCGTTTGGGATGAATTCAAATTTTCCCTCTCACTCTCAGATACGCGCACAGCCACACGATTGGATGAATTTGTCAAATCTGGGACTTGATCCAACGGCTTCTCCTTCATCGTCCCAAATGGGACCTAGGGTTTTCAGACCCTCCCTCCATGCGCTCAAATTCGAGCTCCTCTAGCTCTCTCCACACGCCATGGAACAACATGATTCAAAAACAAGAAATGCTCTACTAAATGAGCTCTACACAACCATACGTACAGCTTTCCATAACTCGCCCTAGATTGTTCTAACAGAATGCTTCAACATCCTGGTACGACCATACTCGACTGCTATCAATCTTCTTCAAACTCAAAACTAAAGGTCTACAGATGCTCTACATGATACCCTAGCTAACACACACTAATTCTTGATGATTAAAACTAACAATCTACACAGTTCTTGCAACTCAAAGCTTTCTGGTCCTGCCATGGAACCTCATGGAACAGGCTGTAACTCATGGGGAAGAATCATCTAGCCTAGTACATCATTTCTATGCCTAAGAAACTAATTAACACTACATAATTAAGATGGTATAAGGTGAAAAAGAAACCTGTCAAGAAGTTAATGGTGAGGCTCGAGGGGATGCTTGCAGTCCTTGTAATTGCTCCAAGATGGTCCTACAATGGTCCTCAACCTTCTGTTTGCAATGGTGATGAAGGAGGTGGCTGGTAGTGCAAGATATCTTGACTTGCTTCAACTTGAAGAAATCTCTCCAATGGCTATGTATCTCTCTCCCTCTTCTGACTTGGCTCAAGTTTCACCAACCCTAGACTCTCCACAATGCACTCTTTTTATAACAATTGATGGATGCTTCTAGATTCATCTAGAATGTGATGGAAACTTCTTTAAAATCTCATGTGATGATAAGTTGGATTTCTCATATACCATATGCTATGCCTTGCAATTCATTGCCAAATTCTCCTTACATGAGTTATTGAGTGTGGATGAGTGAAAAACAAGTGCATTTTTGGCTTGTGTAGGGTTTTGCAAAGTTGCCCTCTTATGCAAGCAACAAATTTCCAAAGGAACCTCATTTTTTAAGCCTCAAATGAAAATTCTATTTAAACCAAAGTTCTTAAAATGGTTTTTCCAATCAAAATGATATATTGGATGACTTATTTTGGATTTGTGGATCTCCCAAATCACTTTTCAATTTCAACTTTTCAAAGTTATAAGTCATTTTTAGTTCATTTTTGACCAATCATGGAATCTTGTGCTATGAGCTTTTTCAACAATTTGTGACCTTCTTTCTAGACTTAAAATCACATTTTGAGCAACTTTCATGTTTTGAGTTTTTCCATTTGAGGCTTGGAAATAGGAGTTTTAGGCATTGGCTAAAATGACCTATAACTGACAAATGACCAAAATACCCCTGTCTTGTTCAAACCATAAGTTGAGTTCCACAAATCCAATCAAGGACTTCTACCACTCAAATTAAAGCTAAGAAGATCCTCTTCAACATTCATGTTGACCAAGAAATCATAGGAATCATCCTACTAGGGCAAAAGTTGTCTGCAAGTTGGGTGACTTTCAAGGACCCAGATTCACACACCTCTGCTGACCTGTAATTTGTCAAAACCATAACTTGAGCTCTGCAACTCCTATCAAGGACTTCCACCACTCAAATTAAAGCTTAGAACAAGCTCTACAACATTCATGTTGTGGGGAAGATGAGATATCAATCACATCTTGAGCTAAAACTGCCTGGAAAATAGGGATCAAATTAGGGTTTTTCACTGACATTCCTCAGAAACCCTAACTTGAAACTTCTCAAACTCCTCAATCATGATGAGTTGGTCTAGTAATCATCTTTATAACATCTCTAGGCATCATCCCATGATCTCATGGCCCTTGGATTAAGTCTCAACCTTCTCCAAATCTTCAGTTATCCTAGGGTTGACCCAGTCAAAACCCTAATTCCACCACTCATGGTTGAATCTTCTGAATTCTTGCTCAATGACCTCTCTGGGCTTCATGATGGCTATCAAGACATCTCATAAGCTTTCTCAAAACATCAAGTTCATTCTCAAAGTCTCAGAATCATCTGAGGGGCACCTACAACTCTCAAGCTATGAAGCATACAACCCTGGTTTCAACCCACTCCTCTGAGGATCTCTTGAACTTTCTGATGAATATATCAACTTCCAAACACTCAATGAGTAAATAATTGTTGGTCAAATTTTGGGGTGCAACAGCTGCCCCTATTCAAACGGCTTGAACCTGACTGGGTGAGAAGCGAACGGCTCTCAACCAATCAAGGTACGAGACGGTTGAATATCGGTAAACCCGAAAATTTGCCAACTGCACGACCACATGATACTCTGCGGAGAACAAACCTTCGAACACTGCAACACTAGCTGCTCAACAACTAGCTGGAGAGATACTGATCTGACATCGCCGCCGGAAACAAACATAATCTGAGAGACACTCGACATCGCCGTCGTACCCACATCATCTCTGCTGGGGATTTAAAGAGTCTGACCTCGCCGTCAAACAAACATCCAACTTTGCCGCCGAACAAATGATGATCTTAAACATCTATGACCTGGGGTTCACCCCTGGTAAATGGAACAACAAGTACACTTGCATACCTGAAGCTACTCCGCTGGGAATGAGAGACTTAACCGAGCACACTCTGATCTGGGGTTCACCCTCAGAACCATAACGAACATCGGAATACCGCTGCACACTGCCCACCGTAGAACTTCAACATTAAAGATATATGAAACCCTGGCCCCTGGCCACTTCTAGCTTCAGCTAGAAAAGATCTTCAAGTACTTCTGAAGATAAGCATCCTTGGCCTTCAAGGATGGCAACTCTGCAGGAGGTATCTTCGACTTCAGTCTGAAGAAAATGATCCTTGGCCTTCAAGGATACATGAATCTGCCTTCAGGCAACTCCACCTCTGCTATATAGCATCCGAGACTTCAGTCAGGGATATACTTCGGCCTTCAGTCCGAAAAAATGAATCCTAGGTCCTTCATGACCTTGGGGGATAACCTTGCCCTTAGGCACCTTCGCTTCAGCTTTAAGGAATCTGTGACTTCAGTCAGAGAAATGGTATCCTGAGCCATTCATGACTCTACGGGGATTCAAACACTTTGCCTTCAGGCAAAACTCCGCTTCAGCTGGAGAAACATCTTTGACTTCAGTCAGAAGAAATATCATTCACTTGATCGCAATCAATCATCTCCTCAGGACAACTGACTTGGTCTTCAGACTAACACGGATCACCTTGCATACACAAGCTTTGGAACCTTGTACTCAGCCACACGTTGATTCATCAACAGGGACATCTGAGCTCACGGGAACCTTTGATTCCGCCTTCAGGCGTTTACGAAATCCATCTTCAGATTAGACATCGCTGTTGGAGCAGACATATCACGCTGCTAAGGACTTCAAGAATCATCTTGAACAAACAGCTCCATCGGGCACCTTCAAGAATCATCCTGAACCGATAACCATTCTGGAGACTTTATTCTGTTGGGTATTCCAGGAATCTTCCTGGGCAACTCTTGTTGAGGACGCTACTGGGGAACTCAAGCATCATACTAGGCGAACAACTCGGGAAGCTGTACTGAGGTCTTAAGAATCGTCTTAAGTAAATGGCCCTGCTGAGGGACTTGAGAATCATCTCGAACTGAAGACTTCGCTGGGGGTCTCAAAAATCATCTTGAGCGAGCGACTGCGGGGATCACACCGGGGTCTTTTAGAATCATCTAAGAAAATAACCTTGCTGGGGAGAACTTCAAGAATCGTCCTGAGCAACCGGTCTTTTGGTGGTACACCTGTACAACAAGGATGATAATGACCTAGATCATGCTTATGATGTGTATGCTTCTGCACTATGCCTCACACGGTGGGAATGATATGCGTTTATGCTAAATGCTGTGCAATCATGCACAATGCTGTGCAACGTTTAAATGCTATGCAGTCATGCACAATGACAGGCAATCACGCACAATGCTATGCAGTCATGCACAATGCTATGCAATCATGCTCAAAGATGCGATCCCATCAGCAAAATAAATGCCGAAGGAGGAAATCCTCCTGTCAAGGAGAAAGAACTACTGCTGAGGAGGATGTGAACATGCCAATATCAATTAGGCTCTGTCTGGGGAAATGATCTTCCGCGGACTGCTGCAGGGAAAACAACTTCAGCTGACTGCGGCAGGGGATGAAGCTCTACGAGAACTTGGATCTACTGATATCAATCGCGAGAATGAATTGCGCGGCCGTCTCGGCTAACTCTTCTGGGGATGACCACTCTGTGGGGAACCAACTTCAGCTGCTCCACACTCCACTGGGGAAAAACCAATCATGATCTGATCAACCTTTAGGGACTCGGCTGAGGAAGGAGAAGTCATTCTGCTTTGCTGGAGAGAGTACGACTCAGGGGAAATACAGCATCAGCTGCCCCATGCTCTGCTGGGGAAAATCGATCATGACCTGATCGACTTCCGAGGATTCTGCTTTTCTGCGGACTCGGCCGGGGAGAGAAATCATTCTACTTCACTGGAGAGTACGATTCTGATGGGGAATTCGATTCCGCTGGGGAAGAAAGAATCATCTGACTTCGGGGAAGAGAGTACGACTCTGCAGGGGAATATAATATCAGCTGCTCCGACACTCTACCGGGGAAGAGGGACTCATCCAACTTCAGGAGAGAGCCTGACTCTGGTGAGGAATTTCAATTCCGCTGGAGACTTCAGTCTGGCGCCATCAGTTACTGCATCCTTCGGCATACGAACAGCTTCCTGCGAAACCTGCACTTGTGACCCGGTGCGGGGGAAGACACCTGCTTCGGTGACTTTACTGGGGAAAACACGAGCTTCAGCTTCCCGAACATTTCTCTGAAATCTGCACTTGTGACCCGGTGCTGGGGAAAGACGACATCATGCTTCAGCGCTTGACTCAGCTGATGAGGTGACATTCCTTCAGGATGCGTCCGCTTGGGGAAGAGAATCACCTCTACCTGGGGAAGACATATCAATGCTCACTATCTGGTTCTGATTCTGCGGAGGAGAGACTACTGAACTCTGCTGAAGAAGGAGGACTCATCCTGCTTCGGGGATACGCACGGCACATCTTCTGGCGAGGTGCTATACCTGCAACAACACAAACAAACAGACAAGATACCCTCCTCAAAGGGGCCTATCAGGGTTATTATCTTGTGACAATGTTCAGTTAGTTAATTGTTTCAACAATCAATGGGCTTAGGCCCGCAAGTTTATGTATGCGCATTTTATCAAAAAACACATCGGCGTTCTCATTCGCAAACAAAACAGATAAATGCTAAGCAGACAAGTAGAATTGCTGAATAATGTGCATTTTATTGATGATAAACCCCTGAATGGGCAAAAATGTTTTACAACAGAGGCAAGCTCCTGGAATGAGGAAGCCGCGCAAAAAAGAAAACATAAATATACATCAGTATATACAAATGTCGGCAATCGAGGCGTAGACGAACACCATGAGTTGATCCCTCTAAGACCCACTCGACTTCGATACTTCTCCGGTGCTTCAGCTTTGGAAGAGATTGATTCAGATAAACGGCCCTCAGGTCTTCCGAACCACTAAACAATGAAAGTCCATACGCGGAACGCAGTCATTTGCTTATTTAAATCCCTAACTTTTGCGTGAACCGCCCTTCACGGGTTTTCAGTTCACCGGGATACCCCTTTTTGCCGAAGCCGCCCAGTGTAGGTTTTCGACTTCGCGGGTGTACATTTTTTCAATATATCCCTAATTTTTGCCCGAACCTTTTATTCTGTTTTTGGTTCGCCGGGATGCCCCTTTTTTGCCTGGACTCTTTCTTTTTTGTCCAGCGGGTCGCTTTCAAGCAAAGTATTTTTTAACTGCGTCCGCGTTCACCGGGGATGCAAAATCTTCACCATCCATCGTGGATAACAACAAAGCTCCTCCCGAGAAGACCTTGCTGACGACATACGGCCCTTCGTAATTCGGAGTCCACTTGCCCCGGTGATCGGAGTGTGGCGGAAGAATCTTCTTCAGGACGAGATCACCCGTCTGAAAGCTTCGAGGACGCACCTTCTTATCATAAGCTTTCTTCATTCGGCTTTGGTACAGGCGACCAAATGCAATCGATGCTAACCTCTTCTCGTCCATCAGGCTGAGCTGGTTCAGGCGATTCGTCACCCATTCTGCCTCATCAAGTTTCACATCAACCAAAACTCGCAAAGAGGGAATCTCCACTTCTAGCGGTAGGACAGCTTCCATACCGTACACCAAGGAGAAAGGAGTTGCCCCGGTCGACGTACGCACCGTCGTACGATAACCGTGCAAGGAAAACGGCAGCATCTCGTGCCAATCTTTGTACGTCACAACCATCTTCTGAACAATCCTCTTGATGTTCTTGTTGGCCGCTTCAACAGCGCCATTCATCTTCGGCCGATAAGGAGATGAGTTGTGGTGTTCGATCTTGAAGCTCTGGCACAGCTCCTTCATCATCTTGTTATTCAGATTCGAACCATTATCAGTAATGATCCGCTCGGGAATTCCATAGCGACAGATGATGTCCCTCTTTATGAACTTAGCTACCACCTGCTTGGTCACATTAGCGTACGAGGCTGCCTCCACCCACTTGGTGAAGTAGTCAATAGCTACCAGAATAAAACGATGACCATTGGATGCAGTGGGCTCGATCTTGCCTATCATGTCAATGCCCCACATGGAGAACGGCCAAGGGGAGGACATGACATTCAATGGGCACGGCGGCACATGAACTTTATCAGCGTAAATCTGGCATTTGTGACATTTCTTCGCGAATCTGAAGCAATCCGACTCCATAGTCAACCAGTAATATCCTGCTCTCAGGATCTTTCTTGTCATGGCATGCCCGCCGGCGTGCGTACCAAATGTGCCCTCATGGACTTCCTCCATGAGCATACTGGCCTCTTTCTCATCTACACATCTGAGTAGCACGAGATCGTGGTTTCTCTTATACAGCACTCCATCAGGATTGAGGTAAAAGTTTCCAGATAGCCTCCTCAGAGTCTTCTTATCCTGGGTTGACGCACCTGCAGGATACTCCTTAGTCATAAGGAAGGTATGGATGTCGTGGAACCATGGCTTGCCGTCAGCGGCATCCTCGATTGCGAACACATATGCTGGTCTGTCAAGACGCGAAAGAACGATGCTTGGAGCTTCATTCCAAAGATTGACCTTATACATTGAAGCCAACGTGGCTAAGGCGTCAGCCATCTGATTTTCAGCCCGGGGTACATGATGAAGTTCTACTCGGTCAAAGAACGGAAGCAGCCTCCTGGCGTAATTCATGTACGGCACTAGATTCGGTTGACGAGTTTCCCACTCCCCTTTGATCTGATTGATTACAAGCGCTGAGTCACCATATATGTCTAGATTCTTGATTCTCAAATCAATAGCCTCTTCTAGACCCATAATACATGCTTCGTACTCGGCTTCGTTGTTGGTAACTGGAAACGTCAGTCTCGCAGTAAACGGGATGTGGGATCCGTGAGGAGTCGTGATGATAGCCCCGATGCCACTTCCATAGGAATTAACCGCTCCGTCGAATATCAACTTCCACTGAGACTTCCTATCTGGCCCCTCGTCGGGCAATGGCTCCTCGCAATCCTTCGCCTTGAGAAACATAATGTCCTCATCAGGGAACTCGAACTTCATCGGCTGATAGTCTTCGATTGGCTGCTCGGCAAGGTAGTCAGACAATACGCTTCCCTTGATGGCTTTCTGGGAGACGTACTGAATATCATATTCTGTTAACACCATTTGCCATCTGGCAATCCTGCCCGAAAGAGCCTGCTTCTCGAAGATGTACTTGATCGGATCCATCTTCGAAATCAGCATAGTGGTGTGATTGAGCATATACTGTCGTAGACGTTTGGCAGCCCAAGCTAATGCACAACACGTCTTCTCCAGCATTGAGTATCGAGATTCACACTCAGTGAACTTTTTACTCAAATAATAAATGGCATGCTCCTTTCTGCCTGTCTCGTCGTGCTGACCGAGAACACACCCCATACTATTCTCCAGAACTGTCAAGTACATGATTAATGGCCGTCCAGCCACTGGGGGTATCAAGATTGGAGGTTCTTGAAGATACTGCTTTATCTTATCGAATGCCTTCTGGCAATCTTCATTCCAAGTAATCGCCTGATTTTTCTTTAACAACTTGAACATCGGTTCACAAGTGGCCGTGAGCTGAGAGATAAACCTTGCTATGTAGTTTATTCGGCCCAAGAAACCACGAACTTCTTTTTCTGTTTTCGGCGTTGGCATCTCTTGGATAGCTTTTATCTTCGCAGGATCAACTTCAATACCTCGTTCACTAACGATAAACCCCAATAACTTTCCGGACCGCACCCCGAAAGTGCACTTGTTAGGATTCAGCCTCAGCTTGAACTTCCTAAGCCTTTCAAACAGCTTCAGCAAATTGACCAGATGCTCCTCCTCCGTTTGGGACTTCGCAATCATGTCATCAACATAGACCTCGATCTCATGATGAATCATATCATGAAACAAAGTTACCATTGCTCGCTGGTAAGTGGCCCCTGCGTTCTTCAGACCGAAGGGCATTACCTTGTAGCAAAACGTGCCCCAGGGGGTAATAAACGTCGTTTTCTCCATGTCCTCCGGCGCCATCTTAATCTGATTGTAACCGGAGAAGCCATCCATGAACGAAAACACGGAAAACTGGGCTGTATTGTCGACCAACACATCGATATGAGGCAACGGGAAATCATCCTTAGGGCTCGCCCTGTTCAAATCCCGATAATCGACGCACATGCGTACCTTACCGTCCTTCTTCGGTACAGGCACTATGTTGGCGACCCACGGAGGGTAAGTGGTAACGGCTAGAAATCCTGCGTCCAACTGCTTCTGGACTTCTTCTTTGATTTTCACAGCCATGTCTGGTCTCGTCCTCCTAAGCTTCTGCTTGACCGGAGGGCAATCTTCTCGCAACGGCAAGCGATGAACCACGATATCTGTGTCAAGTCCGGGCATATCCTCATACGACCAAGCAAAGACGTCACTATACTCTCGAAGCATCTCGACCAGTCTATGCTTGACATCCTTCTGCAGCGCAACCCCAACTCTGACATTCCTGATAAGCTCCTCAGAACCGAGATTTATGATCTCAATATCCTCCTCGTGAGGCAGAATAACCTTCTCCTCTTGTCTCAACAAGCGGGCCAACTCTTCCGGAAGGTCTTCGTCTTCATCAATCTCATCCTCGGCTTGATAGATCGGGCAATCAAAGTCGTAGTGAGCCGTAGAGGGTCCAGAGTCGATGTCGTCTGTTACGTGGATCCTGCAATAACAAGGGTTAAGTTTAAAGCAGGAATATGCAGGTTAGCACGAACCTCGTTGCCGTTTTGCTGTTTTTCAAAACAAACATAAAATATGAATAACAGAGAACACAATATTTGATCACGAAGAAAACGCCTTTTTATTTATTAACAAAATGCATACACATAATCCAACAAGGCCCTGACAGTAAAACCACTATGCCCCGGGCAGGACATAGGGTTGTACAAAGATTGTAAAAAGCAAATCATTACTCTTCACTCGTCAGCTCGATAATCTCCTTGATGGTCCAGTTGTGAAGGCGCTCGCCTGGCTTGCTCGGTTGAATCCAGGCATCAAGATCACAATCACTGTCCCCGCTGTCCTCCGACGCTGCGTTGACACTCTCAAAAATTACTCCTCCCTTGGTGAATAGGATCGGCCCTTTCCCACGAGACGAGCTACCTGAAGAAGATGAAGCTTCAGCTTCAGGAGAATATCCCAATCCAAACTTATCCTGTTTGAATGGTATATCCAAAACGTGCCCCCAGCCTGGGGTAGAACCAGCTTCGACAACGGCTCTAGCTTCCTTAAACGAAGAGAGGTTCACCTCTTGCTTCTCTGCAACAACGGGAGCTACCTCCTTCACCCTGACGGTTTCAAACGCCTGGCAAAGAGTCTCATGGATCTCGCCATCCATTTCGACATATTTGAAGGACGACAGGTGGCTTACCATGATGTCCTCCTCTCCACAAACTGTCACTATGCTGCCTCCCACAGCATATTTAAGCTTCTGATGCAACGTGGACGTCACGGCACCAGCCGAATGAATCCACGGCCGACCTAAGAGGCAACTATAGGCGGGCATGATATCCATAATATAGAACACTGCATTAAACGTCTCTGGACCAACTTGAATTGGCAAGGTCAATTCTCCGAAGACGTGGCGCTTGGTTCCGTCAAAGGCCTTCACGACCAGATCACTGGGCGTGCACAGCAGTCCCCGGGTATCCAACTTCATCAGCGCTTTCTTCGGAAGCACGTTAAGCGAGGAGCCCGTATCTACTAGGACATGTGACATAATCGTGCCTCTGCACTCTATCGAGGTGTGCAAGGCGCTGTTATGATCTCTTCCCTTGGGCGTCAGCTCCAAATCCGTAAATCCCAGCCCATTACCAGCGTTGACATGGGCTACTACTTCCTCAAGTTGATTAACCGATATCTCCTGCGGCACGTATGCAGCATTCAATACTTTCAGCAACGCGTTGCGGTGCGCTTCAGAACACAGCAACAGGTTGAGAATTGAGATCTTCGACGGAGTCTGGTGAAGATGATCTACAATCTTGTAGTCACTTTTCCTGATCAGCCGCATGAACTCTTCTGCATCTTTAACCAACAAGTCTTTCTCTGCCCCTGCAGGAACCTCCTCAACAGCTTTACCTTTGCCTTTGTCCATAGCGTCAGCCCGGACTACTTTCTCTGCTGCACCCTCTGCCGGCGCGAACACTCTACCACTTCTGGTGATACCACTGGCTTCAGCAAGACTCTGTGCAGTCGATCTGGACGGCTCCAGCTCTACCTTTTGACCATTACAATACACTTCAGCGCCATAATGCCATGGAACGGCATTGGTGCTCTCAAATGGGATTGGTCCAGCCCTGGTGATGGTGATAGTAGGCGGACGAGGTGCAGAAATAGTGATAGGATGGCGAGGAATGGTGATAGTAGCAACTTCGTCCGCCTGCTTCAGCACGACTTCTCCTGACGCATTGTCAACGCTCCTACTGAACTGCAAAATACCCTCGGTCATCAGACTCTGGATACCTTCACTCAACTGCTCACACCCATCAGGAAGTGTGGCACATGCCATACAAAATTCTCCACACCCGGGAAAGAAGCCTTTCTTTAGCAGCTTAGCTTTAACAAAACTCAGCGGCGTCTTCAAATCTCTGACATCAGTCAGCAGGTCTGAATTCTCTTCAGTAATAACAGCATTTACTCCGCCTCCCCTATGATGAGGCATTGGATTTTTGGTGACGTTGGGCACGCTGTTAGAAAAGTTGATCACCTTGGCGTCGACCAAGTCCTGGACTTTATGCTTAAAAGCTTTGCAATTCTCAACTGTATGGCCAGGTGCCCCAGAATGAAATTCACAAGTAGCATTAGCATCGTACCCTGGTGGTGGTGCCCCTGTCAAGGGAGCCAACGTCCTTTTCTGAACTAATTGGAGCTGAAGCAATGTCTGCAGAAGCTGTGCATACGACATAGGAGGAGTTTCCAAATGACGGTTTGCCAGGGGACCCCGATTCTGATATCTCTTATATCCCGGATTATTCTGTTGCTGAGGCTGCTGCTGCGGCTGTGGGGGAGCAGCTGGGATGTTTATGCTAGCGATCTGAGACTGAGGGCCCTTGCCCTTTCTCCTAGCATTAGAGACAGCACTGGCATCGCCCTCCCGACGCTTGCCAGTATAAGGTTTCTTGTTAGCTCCTCCAGATGAGGATGATTCGCCTTGAATCTTTCCAATCTTTATACCATTTTCAACATGCTCGCCCAAAGTGATGAGGGCCGAGAACGTTCCGGTCATGCCACTAATCAGCTTCTCATAATAGACTCCGGGAAGGGTAGCCACGAACATTTGTACCAACTCACGCTCAACCATCGGCGGTTGAACCCGAGCAGCCAACTCACGCCACCGCTGGGCGTACTCTTTGAAGCTTTCATTGCTCTGCTGCGAGAGATTCTGAAGCTGAACTCGGTTGGGAGCCAAGTCGCTATTATATTGATAGTGGAGGACAAACGCTTCAGCGAGATCTTTCCACGTTCGCACAGCAGCGGGTTCCAAACCCATATACCATTCAAGCGATGGGCCAGAAAGACTATCCTGAAAGAAGTGCATCAGCAACTTCTCATCATCAGAGTAAGCGGACATCTTTCTGTAATAAGATCGGAGGTGAACACGGGGACAAGTAGTGCCCCTATACTTCTCAAAGATAGGCACCTTGAACTTGTGAGGTACTTTAAAGTCAGCAATCAACCCAAGTTTGGACATGTCAACGCCCAATGTGTTCTGATTTTCTATATCTCTCATTTTATCTTCCAGCGCCTTGAACCTGAGTCGAGCCTCAGCAGTCAATTCAGCCTCTACGCCTCTTTGAGAGAAAATGTCGTCCTGATGGTCCTCCAGCCACGGTTGAGGCACCACCATATTTCCTGCACCAACATTGCCGTTGACCGGCCCCACGGTAACATTGGCTCCCAAACCACCATTGACGGCGCCCGCCGCATTAAGTCCGAGATTATTCATGAGATTGCCGTTAGCACTACCGTTGCCCCCGGCAGCAGGAACAACGTTCTGTGGAGTATCCACTTGAGGAGGAGTAGGCACGGCCCCGCCGTGAAGTATTCCATTGCTATCAACCCTGGAGATGAGAGGTTGAACCAAAGTGCGAAGCTGATCTTGCCCGTTCGCAACTACTTGCATCAGCTCCATAAAACGATCCATCCTTTCACGAAGCTCCTGAACATCTGACTGTACTTGGTCCATGATTCTCGTTTGATTGGCGCGAGTTGGGTAGCGGTGGATGAATCTTTGATCAATCCTGGAGATTGAAAGCAGCTCGGAACCTGAGTACCTGAAAAACCTGTCAAGATCAAAGGTTAGGAAAAGCAACAGAATGTATGTCATGCAAGAATGCTTCATGCAAATGCATGCGTGTGTCTGTGTGCTTGAGAGATTTCCCCGATCCTGGCGCCTGCTGGCAATAACAAGGAGAGGAATCTGGGCCCAATCATGGAAACAGTAACCTCACATAGCAATAGTCAGATTCGACACATCAAGGACCGAGAACTCATACGCATCAGTCTTTCTGAGAACGGTTGCAGTAACACAATGAGAGATCTTGGATCGGGGAAACGGTACCTGTCACAGACACACGCTAATGGAATGATTATGCAAGCTAATGCAAAATGCAGGCATGCAACAATATATCCAGGTGGCTGCTGTGGAGATTCAATGTCAACAGTCACTGATGAGAAGGAAACCCCGGTGTAAAACCCCTGATCTGATCTGTTGAGAGTAACCATCTGGTAGGATCGAGATCAAAATTCTGCTCTGACAGGAACGAAAGCCTGATAATAAAGACCCCGGATGCAAGATCAAGGAATATCTGTTGATGAAGTCTTCAGACCCCAAATCAGAAATCTGTCCTCTCGAGAACAAAAATACAGCTGCTGATGAGATCTTCAAACCCCACTCAAAATCTGCCCTACCAAGAACAAAATAACAACTGCTGACGAGATCCTCAGACCCCACTCAAAAAATCTGCTCCATCCAGAACAAACCTCTGATAACAATACTCTGATCAAAGCCTGCTCTCTCAAGAACAGACAAACACCCGACGATAAGATCCTCTGATCAAACCCTTGCTCTATCAAGAACATATCTGCAACTGAGAACCCAACATAACTGATTCACTATCAAGAAAACCAGGTAGTCTGGAGGTCAAAGTTTCCTGCAATATCCCAACCCCACTCACAGGTATGATGGACCTAATCCACGGACAAAGGTACGGCATCCTATGCGATTGTCAGCGTCACAGACATTCATGAGTGACAATACGATTCCCAGAAGGAGTGGCATCGTCAAGTCATGAAGAGGCCTCTCTTAGCTGACTTCCAAATGATCGGTCCCCAGAGTCGACAATCCTCACGTCTGGACTCCCCTCAGATCCTCAGGACCGGAAAGGAACACCTCTGCAAGAATCTCGTCTGAGCGCAGATTTTCGTAGGGAACTGTGCCTGCTCAACAGACAGGTTCGTCTACTACTTCTCCACAACTATATCTAGGTGTGTACTCAAGCCCAGGTCCGGCTTTTCACTCACAGTAACATCCCTCTCCCACAACAGCACAGATAATCATATCAAACTGAGAATAAAATGCGGGAAAGAAAATGCGGGAAGTAAAGATGCGATAAATAAACCCAACAAGCAAACACACAAATGATAGGATTGACTCGCGTAGGGGATGGGAAACGGTCCCAGCATAAGGGATGGGAAAAGTCCCTAGATGATATACATTCCCCAGCAGAGTCGCCAGCTGTCGCTTGCGCGAAAATAAGGTGCCGGCATGACAGAAGAGTCGCCACCTTTCGTTATTTATCCCTCAGAGCGGGAAAGGAAACGATCGGAAAAACCTGACGAAAAAGGGTAAGACAAGGTCGTCGCAACCATTGTCTGGGTTCGGGAGTCGGTTACGCAAGGGGAAGGTATTAGCACCCCTCACGTCCGTCGTACTCGACGGGATCCTCGCTTGTTTGTTTTACTTGGACGGGTTGGTTATAATCTATCTACCTATCAAGGCTGGCTGAAAAAGAAAAGAAAAATGACTCGGCAAAGCGTCGCACTTTATGCCTACGTATTCTCATCAGAGAATGAGAAATCAGAGTCAACGTAGTTCGGCTAACTACGGGGGAAGGTGGGGAAAGGTTGCTCGCTAGGATATCGCATCCTATGCCTACGTACTTTCATCTGGTATGAAAGATCAGAGCAAACGTAGTTCGGCAAACTACGGGATAAATGGCTCAACTAGGAGGGAGACTATCAAGTCCTACTATTATCATGCCATGGATTCATCCTATGGTTGAGGTTTAAACAGGGAACTCCTAGATGTTGTCATGCATAGGTTTCAACCTAAAAGTCTATCATCAAATCCTCATCAGAGGAAATGAGAGTCCTAAGGGATCATGTCAATGATACACAGAAACAGACAAGAGCATCAGCTTTAACAGTAAAATGCATGCAATGCAAGTGAGGGAGGAAATGTGTGTGGGGCTTCAGCCTCCACAAGCTCATCTCGACCTCAAGCCAGTCATGGAATAACAGTAATCATACTGAAGATCAACAACATGCTATCAAGCAATAAACAGATAAAAAGGAAATGAAGTGCCATCAGGCAAACAAAACACAAGCTTGAGAAAGAAAGAATCCACTCTCTAATCCTAACCCTAATCACAGGATCTAAACAAATCTAAGCAAAGCTCTCAAGCAAAACCCTAAACAAAAGAAACAATCCCAGTCTTCAAGCTTCAGAACAAGCTTACCAAAGAAAGGGAGCTAAGCAAGCAGACTCATAGTGTCTTCCTCAGGAAAGCACTAGGAGGTGTATACTCAGGAGTCATACCCTATGTGGCTCAACCACTGTGATCAGTTTACATTCCTCCTCAGGAGAAATTAAACTCACAAGCAGGCTCCAACATCACTGGATATTTAGGAAATCCTATCTGAACTAGTGGAACTAAATGAACAGACTCATAGGACCTTCCTCAGGAAAGTGCTAGGAGGCCTCCACTTAGGAGTTGCATCCCATGTGGCTCAACAACATGTGATCAGTTTACATTCCTCCTCAGGAGAAATTAAACTCACAAGTTGGCTCCAACATCATTGGATACTTGAGAAATCCTAGACAATCTAATGGAACTAAGTGAATAGACCCATAGGACCTTCCTCAGGAAAGTACTAGGAGGCTTCCACTTAGGAATTGTATCCCATGTGGCTCAACAACATGTGATCAGTTTACATTCCTCCTCAGGAGAAATTAAACTCACAAGTTGGCTCCAACATCATTGGATACTTGAGAAATCCTAGACAATCTAATGGAACTAAGTGAATAGACCCATAGGACCTTCCTCAGGAAAGTACTAGGAGGCTTCCACTTAGGAATTGTATCCCATGTGGCTCAACAACATGTGATCAGTTTACATTCCTCCTCAGGAGAAATTAAACTCACAAGTTGGCTCCAACATCATTGGATACTTAAGAAAGAGGTGAGAAGAAAGAATGAAAGTCATTCATAGTGCCTTCCTCAGGAAAGTACCATGAACTTCCTTCAAACTTCAGGATCTCAAACCCCACAGACAGGGGACAAGACAAGCTCTGGGTTTCTGAATCTTGGTCTACAATCTTCTCTTCATGATGCTCTCCATCAAAGTCTTCAAGGCAACACAAGCCCCTCAACAAATTCCTCAGAATGGACCCCACAGATGGACAGATAACCACAGGATACACAAACTCAATAGGCAACCTCAGAAGATACCTAAAAAAAACTAAACTAATGGGGAAAAATCTAACAATTATTCCCAAGGGTCCTCAACACCTATTCATAACATCTACAAAGGTCTCTACCTAAAAAATCAAGATGAAACTCAATCAAAGAAAGGGATTCATCACCTAAACACATTCTAAACCCTAATCAGGATACCCTAAGTCTACCCTAATTAAACTAATCAAGATTTAATTCTAAAAATCTAGAAAAAATCCTATGGGGAACTATGATTCATCATCTAATTGCACAAAAAGGAATGGATTAAAAACCCTAAGGCAAGGTTCTAAAATAATTCCTACAAAATCATGACACAAGATTAAACAATTAAAAAGCTATTTAATTGGAAAATCTATTAAAAATATTAAACCTAAAAATAAAATCTCATTTTTATTTTTATAATTTTCTACACATTTCCATCTATTCATAGAAAAAAGAAGAATTTGAAAAGAATTAATTTCCAATTTTTAATGAATTTTACAAAACAGAAAACATTAAAAGAAAATAAAAGAAATAAAATGAATTAAAGGGAGGGGGGGTGCAACTAGAAATACGCGCCAGTTAAATTGGTTGGGCCAAAAGAAAAGGGGGGTGGGGATAGAATTCTGGGCCCAGCGCTGGTTTAATGAAACGCAGCGTTTGGGATGAATTCAAATTTTCCCTCTCACTCTCAGATACGCGCACAGCCACACGATTGGATGAATTTATCAAATCTGGGACTTGATCCAACGGCTTCTCCTTCATCGTCCCAAATGGGACCTAGGGTTTTCAGACCCTCCCTCCATGCGCTCAAATTCGAGCTCCTCTAGCTCTCTCCACACGCCATGGAACAACATGATTCAAAAACAAGAAATGCTCTACTAAATGAGCTCTACACAACCATACGTACAGCTTTCCATAACTCGCCCTAGATTGTTCTAACAGAATGCTTCAACATCCTGGTACGACCATACTCGACTGCTATCAATCTTCTTCAAACTCAAAACTAAAGGTCTACAGATGCTCTACATGATACCCTAGCTAACACACACTAATTCTTGATGATTAAAACTAACAATCTACACAGTTCTTGCAACTCAAAGCTTTCTGGTCCTGCCATGGAACCTCATGGAACAGGCTGTAACTCATGGGGAAGAATCATCTAGCCTAGTACATCATTTCTATGCCTAAGAAACTAATTAACACTACATAATTAAGATGGTATAAGGTGAAAAAGAAACCTGTCAAGAAGTTAATGGTGAGGCTCGAGGGGATGCTTGCAGTCCTTGTAATTGCTCCAAGATGGTCCTACAATGGTCCTCAACCTTCTGTTTGCAATGGTGATGAAGGAGGTGGCTGGTAGTGCAAGATATCTTGACTTGCTTCAACTTGAAGAAATCTCTCCAATGGCTATGTATCTCTCTCCCTCTTCTGACTTGGCTCAAGTTTCACCAACCCTAGACTCTCCACAATGCACTCTTTTTATAACAATTGATGGATGCTTCTAGATTCATCTAGAATGTGATGGAAACTTCTTTAAAATCTCATGTGATGATAAGTTGGATTTCTCATATACCATATGCTATGCCTTGCAATTCATTGCCAAATTCTCCTTACATGAGTTATTGAGTGTGGATGAGTGAAAAACAAGTGCATTTTTGGCTTGTGTAGGGTTTTGCAAAGTTGCCCTCTTATGCAAGCAACAAATTTCCAAAGGAACCTCATTTTTTAAGCCTCAAATGAAAATTCTATTTAAACCAAAGTTCTTAAAATGGTTTTTCCAATCAAAATGATATATTGGATGACTTATTTTGGATTTGTGGATCTCCCAAATCACTTTTCAATTTCAACTTTTCAAAGTTATAAGTCATTTTTAGTTCATTTTTGACCAATCATGGAATCTTGTGCTATGAGCTTTTTCAACAATTTGTGACCTTCTTTCTAGACTTAAAATCACATTTTGAGCAACTTTCATGTTTTGAGTTTTTCCATTTGAGGCTTGGAAATAGGAGTTTTAGGCATTGGCTAAAATGACCTATAACTGACAAATGACCAAAATACCCCTGTCTTGTTCAAACCATAAGTTGTGTTCCACAAATCCAATCAAGGACTTCTACCACTCAAATTAAAGCTAAGAAGATCCTCTTCAACATTCATGTTGACCAAGAAATCATAGGAATCATCCTACTAGGGCAAAAGTTGTCTGCAAGTTGGGTGACTTTCAAGGACCCAGATTCACACACCTCTGCTGACCTGTAATTTGTCAAAACCATAACTTGAGCTCTGCAACTCCTATCAAGGACTTCCACCACTCAAATTAAAGCTTAGAACAAGCTCTACAACATTCATGTTGTGGGGAAGATGAGATATCAATCACATCTTGAGCTAAAACTGCCTGGAAAATAGGGATCAAATTAGGGTTTTTCACTGACATTCCTCAGAAACCCTAACTTGAAACTTCTCAAACTCCTCAATCATGATGAGTTGGTCTAGTAATCATCTTTATAACATCTCTAGGCATCATCCCATGATCTCATGGCCCTTGGATTAAGTCTCAACCTTCTCCAAATCTTCAGTTATCCTAGGGTTGACCCAGTCAAAACCCTAATTCCACCACTCATGGTTGAATCTTCTGAATTCTTGCTCAATGACCTCTCTGGGCTTCATGATGGCTATCAAGACATCTCATAAGCTTTCTCAAAACATCAAGTTCATTCTCAAAGTCTCAGAATCATCTGAGGGGCACCTACAACTCTCAAGCTATGAAGCATACAACCCTGGTTTCAACCCACTCCTCTGAGGATCTCTTGAACTTTCTGATGAATATATCAACTTCCAAACACTCAATGAGTAAATAATTGTTGGTCAAATTTTGGGGTGCAACAACTATGTGGTTTTTTCAATTCAAACAAAATTTAATACACGAATATTACATATTGCAAAATAAAACTTAATATGTATCTAAATAAATACAATATATTTCGTCATATAAATATTTTATATTAAAATCAAAATTATAAAAAAAGACATTGTCAATATTTTCACGCGTTAGCACGGTAAAAAAGCGGACAAACGGGCATGGACTCCAAACAAAAGCGGATAAACGGGCGTGGAATGTCCGTTTGGACGCTAGTCATACATAAAACTAATAATAATGATTAAAGTATTTATTACTATTTAATTATTTAATTATTATTTATTATGATGCATAAAAAAATTCATTTGATAAAATAATTTTAAAAATAAAATTGTTAATTTAAATTCTAAAAATTATTTTATTAACTTATATAATGAAAAAATATTTTTATTATGTTTAATAATTAAATTTAGAATTATATAAAATAAAATATATGATTTAGTCATTTAATAAAATCGAGACAAAATCTTCTTATAATTTTTATTCACTAAGTGAATAATATTTTTATTATAATTAGTTATTAAAATAATTTTTATATTTATGATTTATGATTTGTATTTATAATTTTTTATTTTATTGAAACAATGATTTGTATTAATTATTTTTAAAAACTAAATAATTAAAAATTTATATAAAAATATAAGTAACGTAGTAAATAATTTTATTCTTACTTTATTTTTTTTTTTAAAATTTTATCTCCGTGGTAATTATTAATGAGTTTAGTTTTAATTTTTTATATAATCATCATTGTAGTGTATTATTTATAATTTTAGTCATTATGAAAACAAAATTTAATTTAATTTTTTACTTTTTAAATTAATGTTAAAAGAATTAAGATTTTTGTAAAGAAAATATAATTATATGAATTTTATTTTATTAAATACCCTTTATAACTGAAATAGGAACATAAATATTTTTATGTGCTTTATTTTATTAATTTATAAAGCACAATATTATATCATTATTATTAATATCTAATAATAGAATAAAGAGTTTCACAAAAAAAAATATAATTATATCAATTGATAATTGATGTGCGTTAATGAGTTTAGAAAGAAAACGAAAAGTTTCTTTTAAATTATTTTATTGTTAATGAATAAATTCCCCACATATACACACAAGCTGAATGAGTTATAGTTGATGATGTGTCATTACAATATTCGATGCATTAGATATTCTAAATTGAAATATGTATATGAATATTATTATTATTATTATTTTTTCATAACTTATAACTCAGCTATCATACATAAAACTAATACTAATGATTAAAGTATTTTTTACTATTTATTTATTTAATTATTATTTATTATGATACATAAATAAATTCATTTGATAAAATGATTTTAAAAATAAAATTTTTAATTTGAATTCTAATAATTATTTTATTAATTTATATAATAAAAAATATTTTTATTATGTTTAATAATTAAATTTAAAATTATATAAAATAAAATATATGATTTAGTCACTAAATAAAGTCGAGACAAAATCTTCTTATAACTTTTATACATTAAGTGAAAAATATTTTTATTATAATTATTTATTAAAATAATCTTTATATTAATGATTTATTATTTGTATTTATTATTTTTTATTTTATTAAAACAATGATTTGTATTAATTATTTCTAAAAACTAAGTAATTAAAATTTTATATAAAAATATGAATAATGTAGTAAATAATTTTATTCTTACTTTATTTCTTTTTTATTTTTAAATTTTATCTCTATAGGAATTATTAATGAATTTATTTTTTGTTTTTTTATATAATCATCATTGTAGTATATTATTTATAATTTTAGTGATTATTAAAAAAAATTATTTTTATTTTTTACTTTTTAAATTAATGTTAAAAGAATGAAATGTTTTATATAGAAAATATAATTTTATAAATTTTATTTTATTAAATACCCTTTATAATTGGAATAGGAATGTAGCATTTCATTCAAGTGGAGCAGTTCCTCGAACTCTATGAATTTTTTACAATACTTTTTTCGTGAATACTATTCAAGAAAATTTCAGATTCTTTCGTATTCCACCAATTAGTAATCTAAGATTCCAGACTTTTCTTAAATGTAAAAGAGATGCACCATTATTTGTGACCTTATATCAACTATGATCACTCCTTTTAGCTTCGATTGAATCGAGAAATAGGTTTGGTTGTCCCTTTATTTTGTTTGTAAATAAAAGAATATAAAATAATAAGACATAGAATAATCAGAACTTTATTAAAAAAATAAAATATTTTTATATGGTTTATTTTATTAATTTATAATTGAAGTTGGAATAGGAATATGAACAATATTACATCATTATTATTAATATCTATTAATAGAATAAAGAGTTTCATAAAGAAAATATAATTATATCAATTGATGATTGATGATGTTTCAATGAGTTTAAAAAGTAAATGAAAAGTTTCTTTTGGATTGTTTTATTGTTAATGAACAAATTGTCCACATATACAAATAAGTTTATGTGGCACATTTTAAAGTTATAATTGATGATGTGTTGCTACAATATTCAATGCATTAGATTTAATATATATAAATAGATTAGGAGATACGTTCTTGGTGTGCCATATAAATCTAGAGAAAGAGCTTGACCTTTTTAGTGCGAGAGGCCTCGGAGCCCTAAACCTTGAAAGTGATTAAAAACTATAATGAAGAAAAAAATGCAAACTTATTTGTCACACCCTCAAATCTATAGTTAGAGAATTTGATTAAGAAGGCTAGTTGAGATCCTCGTGCAAAATATATACTCCCCTTGCAATGCGCGTTGTTGGCTTGTCGTAAGAAGCTTGGTCTTCTTCATCTTCTTTTAATATTACTTTTCACACAGAGACGTTGCCGAAATTTTACTCCACGAGAATGACCATAAGGTCATTAGTGTTCATATGTCCAAATCGAGCGTAAAGTGAGTCCTCATAGACCCCCAACAATTTTGCTGACGTCCTCTACAAGGGCACCTTTAAACGATCACAACTAAATTTTGAGCAGCTTCAACCCTTTAAGGGTTTCATAATGGGATTTTAAGGAAAAGGAGTATACTGACGAGGACACATCTCCATCTGGACAACCTTCAAAGTAGCAAAGATGGAAAAGGCCATAAAGGAAATATATTATGGGGTAAATGCCTCTACACCATACAAAAATAGTTATCAAACACACTACTTCCAACGGTATTGAGGGATTCTTGTCCACCCTTTGCCTTATAATGAAATATTCCCTGGACAATAGGTATCCAAGAAATACTACTAAGATATTATCAAAATAAAAGGGTACGTAGTAATAGTTATCAACACGCCACCTAGAACAAG
The DNA here is from genome assembly GCA_963859935.3 of Lathyrus sativus. Taxonomy (NCBI): domain Eukaryota; kingdom Viridiplantae; phylum Streptophyta; class Magnoliopsida; order Fabales; family Fabaceae; genus Lathyrus; species Lathyrus sativus. Next base: position 65,564,403 of record OZ012739.1, on the reverse strand, counting down.
TTCCCACAATTCTAACTTTGTGGACTTAAACCCGAGGGACGAATACTTGGAGGATAGTTTGGTCCCCACTAAAGATATTAAAAAGGTTCAAATTAGACCCCCAGAGTTTATTCACCATATAGAGGGAGAATTAATTTTATTTTTCCAAAAAATATATGGATCTATTAGCTTGAAGTCCCTTTAATATATCAGGGTTAGTTTCAAACGACATCAGTCATCGTCTCACCCTAATTAGCATCAAAATATGGGTGACCAACATTGTAATGGTGAGAAAGTCCTCATATAAGTGGAGGATGTGTATGGATTTAACAGACCTCAACCTAGCTTTCCTAAGGATCCATATTTTTTACCCAACATATATAGACATATCAAGAAAGCTTCTGAATATAAAATTCTTAGTTTCATGGATGCATATTAGGGATATAATCAAATCAATATGAACCTCTTGAACACACCCAAGATGAACTTTATGACCAACACTTGCAACTACTATTATAAAGCGATGATATTTAGCCTCAAAAATGTCGATGCCACTTACTAGAGGATGATGGATGCAGGGTTTACTGAACAAATGTGAAAGAATTTGTAGGTATACATAGATTATTTGATGGCCAATAATGCAGCTACAAATGTAAGTTTATCACGAAATAATAAAATAGATATTGAATCAGAGAGACTAATGGCTTAAGTACCGAATACTACTCCAAATGGTGTACATCTAGAGAAATCAAAAGTAGGGATTTTAGTAAACAGATTAAAAGAAAAAGCAATTAATTAAAAGCGGCTTAACAAAAAAATCACTTAAATCTTAAATTGGGGAAAACAGGACCCAGTGTTACAATTCATGTTTCTAACACAATCATATGATCCTTGTCACATCTACTACGAGAACTTTGCATAAATTATAGAAAATATATAAAATTGGGCACTACCTGCCTTTGCTAGCGCATTGTCCCTATCGTCGACGAATAATCCATCGTCTTTCGCATCATTCAGATTATTATTTGATGAGTCATTACTTTTGCCTAACTATATGTGTTCTCAAATTTGTCTGTAGGTTATCGCATCATCCGAATTAGGTTGTTTAAAAATCTTTCCTCCGATATCAACACATATCCTTTTCGATTACAATCGATACTTGAGAATCACTTACTTTCTTGACGAAGTTGAAATGCATGAACTTAGATTATAAAATAATTTAATTAAATTTCTCGTAACTGACAATAGTAGATAATATAAAATGTCATGAAACAATCCCCATAACCCCTAGTCCCTAGGAAACTATTCACTCATGGTGAGAGAAAACACAACCACAGAGGTATTCATCATCAAACACATATCAATCAAAGAAAACAGATGAATAATATAAAGAGAATGAATTATAAAACCTGAAATATGCATAAACCTTGTTCCACAAATTGCTCCCTTGGAGACTTCAGTACAATGAAAATAGAATAAAAACTAGGAATGAAAAATGACAAAAGTTGGGAACACTAAAATCATAACAGGATATGAGTTTTATAGGGAAATAATAAAAATACTAAAAATATTTGATTCAATATGCAATATTCAGATTTGATATAGACCCAATCACGCCTAAGAGCCACAATTAAGAGTGAGTCATTCTATTTATGGAAGTAAAAAAAATTTGACTTTTCACTCTCCTCCCTCCTATGGCCCGTAGAAGCTTCTACGGGTGGCTGTAGCAAGTACATGTGTATTGTACCAAAAGGCGCTTCAAATAGGGGCTAGGGTATCATGCTGCTATAACCCATAGCAACTGTTACATGAGACCATAGCAGTCCTCTAGTTATTGTATGAGAGAAAGTTCCAAAATGTCGTTTTGCTCCATTTTACTTGTCTTTGATTCCTCTTTGTCTTGGATGCTCATTAGATTTTAGAATTCACAAGAAACCTCAAACCAAAGCATTAAACATCACAAATGAAAGGAAACACGAACTAATGCGGTAAAATACTAAAGGAAAACAACTAGAAAGAATGATGCAAAGACCACTTATCAAACTCCTCCAAACTAAGAGTGTTGCTTGTCCTCAGGCTATAAGGCTTGCGTTCATGATTTTTCAGATCAAGCAGTCACATCATGATAAATCATATGAGAACGGGGTCAATGGTACTCATACATGAGTCTTTGTTTCGATTGAATAGGCCTAGTTCTCTTGGTAATCATTCTTCAATGAAGGTATTCGCAAGAACACTAACCGCAGTGAAGCCACAAACCTATGTCTCCCTTTCGGACACCTCTCCATCTATGCTTTAGGCTTACGTCTCTTTTTCGATTTTCCTCCTTTCATTCAGACAATCATATAAAGGCATTCAGAGTTATTGATTTAATCACATGCACAAGATCGACCGATAATTTTTTCTAGGCACCCTTTTATTATTATTATTTTTCTTTTTCGTTGAGTTTACATACTTTGGCATTTATTGGTTTGCTTTTGGATGACATTTGAGTATCAAGCGCCATTAGGCTAAATAACCATGAGATGGTGACCCCACTTAGAAGGTCTAGTTTCCTTTATTGCCTTTTTTATCATTTTGGTATCCAAATTATTTGTTCTCAACCAATCATACATACATGCAAGTGTTAAATTATGCCAGACTGTTAATATAAACTAATCAGGAAATACTTCTCAGAATTGAGTACTATGCCACAAATCTACATGTTAGACTTGCGTCCTTACTCCGGGGGACCTAAGGTGTTCGGGTAATACCTAAGTTTAAAACTTTCCCAATGACCCTAGTCCTAGCATCTCTTTCCTCAAACTCTATATACTTTCCCATCTTCCCCACAATCAAATCTTGTCATAGTTTTTTTTGTCACGGTCTTAGTTTTGGGAAAAACTACGGAAAGGCGGTCTTAATGCATCAACCAAACTAGAAAATAACTAAAAAGAAGGAAGAAACAAGAGCATAAAATTGAAAGAAATAAAAATAAGATAAAAGTAAAAGAAAATAAATAGATACCCCCCCCCCCCCCCCCCCCAAACTTGAACCAAACACTGTACTATCATCCGAACAAGGTGTAAGAAAACGCCTTTTATGCATACTGGAACATGGGTTTTGAATTAGGGAGGCCTTGGTGTCATATCCTAAATTTTACCCTAAGTTTTTTTCACCTGCATCACCATAGCATAATCATTTCATTTCATTAATAAAAAACATTCATCAGAATTTAGATGAAAATTTAATAGTTTTGGCATTTTATCTCGTCTTGATGACATTCATTCAGCTAGTTATTGATTAAGAAGTCAAAAGACTTGATTTATCAATCATAGTGCATCGTTCATTCTGTTGCATCATATTTTAGAGGTCCAAAGGGTGACAGTCAAGAGTGTTTTCGTCATCTAAATGTTTGTAAGATTTTATTTGTAATTGAGAATCAGAAGTAAATGGTCCAAAACAATTCCTTTGCATTTGATTGTCTATTCACGATTATTTGATTAGTAATTCAATGCGTTCAAAAGACATATGCATTTTTTACTTATTACAACATGCATTTTGTTTTGTATAACGCTTAAAATGTCAACCAAAGTGATTTTTCGGATCTATAAACAGATCAGTTGAATCAATTTTCAAACGTACTTCGAACTATCGGGCAAAAAATTTCAAAATCAAGCTTGTAGACGTCAGTATTATTAATCTAAGATTCACGTAGTTTAAATTGACGTGCTCATTTTATTTTTTTGACTACTTTTTTATCGCATTTTTATCAACCCGGACCTTTAAAACAGTCATTTTGTATTTTAAAATTTGATCAAAACATGAATGTTTTTTAGAAGTTTATTTTGCGCCGATCATTTTGGTGCATTTATTTTATTTTTTTGGGCACTTTTGCGCCCGATTTTTTTTTATCCCATTATTTTTGTTTTTAGCCAAAATAACCAGTAAAATTAATTACAATTTTCCACGTTTTTATTTTAAGTTAATTTTGATTATTTAAGATAGTATGATTTTGTTTGATTTAACTTGTTTCTAAATCCATTTTACACTAGTAAACTCATTAAGAATTATGTTGGTATTAAAAGAAAAGGGGTTATAACTTAGAAATGTTACTATTTTTTATTGGATGATAGCCAAGTGACTACTTTTATTTTTCTTTGATTCTATGTGCGTTTTTTTAGGGGTTACTAAATCATTTGGGAAAAAGAGTTAGAAAGGACAATAAAGGAGATGTGCTTTCCTACTGATGAAAAAAAAGTTTATGTGTGTGGGGTTCATTTGATTTTCATAATAAAATACATAAACTCTCTCCAATTTCAATAGGACGGAGGGGGCCAAATTAGAAAAGTTTCTTCTTCGTTATTTTGCACAAAGAACAAAAACATTAACAACCCATAAAAAAACTCCTCCAAATATCTTCATTTTTGGACATCATAAATCTCTCTACTCCATCTTCATAACAACATACCATAAAAACTCTTCTTCTCTCCACTCAATCATCTTCAACCTACACAACATAACTTCAAACTATACACCATTATCCTTCTCTTCACCACCATCATCATATACAACCATATAAATCAACTTCATTTCTTCAAAAACAAATCAACAAATAACATCTCTAACTACACACATCATCTTGATAAAACAAACCACTTTATCTCATCATAAACTCCAACTTCATACAATATTTTATGGGCTACAATCAATTGTGGTTTAATTTGTAAAAAACGGGTTAATCGTGATTCTGATGGGGGTGCATATATAAGCTCTTTAATTAATTAAGTGATCAATTTTTAACTAATGGCTGAGTATCTGAAACCTGATTGGTGTGGGTAAAAGTGTGGGTTTTAACCTTGGGTCCATAATGGGTAGGGACTAAGGTTATATATATTATATGGCTAGGTCCCCTCTGTAATCACAAAAAGCATCAAAAACATAATTGACAGCTCCATAACTTGCCCCATTGAAAGTTGTGAACGGGAGTGTGAGATACAGAGGAAGATCCGGTCATTCATCCATTCGGAATTCCGAATCATGACTTCAACAAGAAGTATTGATGTTTTAATCTCATATAATATCCATGAATATTTCCGCTTACATTTGGTATCAGAGTCTAGATTATATGAGTTAGGACTCAATTATTTATTATTATTTTTGTGAATACGAATTGATGATATTATTTTTTTTTATTGTCGTAATAAATTTTACCATTACGGAACTGCTCCATAAATAATATGAAAATTGGAATTGATATTTTGTGATTACAAAATCTATGAAGTATATATGGAATCAATTAAAACAATATATATGATTCTTTGGTTACTAAAATGCAAAATATGTGAATGTCATCAATAGTGCAGGTAACTTTGTTTATCTGGTGTTTCTTTTGCAAATTAATAGAACAATTCCAAGTTAATAGCCACTTCTAAATTCTTTTGTTCAATTTTTTCACGCCAATACAGTATCATATAAAATTATATATTACTAATTGAATTATATATATAATTAACTAGATTAATTATTTTCAAGACAATATGTACTATATATTTCTAAATTTTTATTGTATTGTCTTGGACATTTTATTAAATAAATGTTAGTTTATATAAATTTGTAATATATTTGTTTTGTCAATTATTTTGAAATATTATATAATATCTCTATAATATTGAGATTGATACTGTTGAAGACAAAATTTATTAGGAATGTTATATGGTTTAAATTCATGATTGGTTCATGATTTATTTTGGCAAGAATATTTTTTTTAATTCCTATGCAAGAAATTCTATAAATTATTGTGTGTGATTACCACCAAAGTGAGATCGCTCGTTTTAATTTGTAAAAGTCTCTTTGTAGTTTGAGGAATGGTCTTAAGTCATTACTGTGATTGTCTTCCCAAAGGTGGACAATTGTATGTAAAGATTGTGGTTGATTAAGGATATAACAATTGGAGATGCTTTGGTCTAAGGGATTTATTTACCCAAAGGAAATAAATTTCTAAACTCAATGTATGCTCATTGAGTAGCTTATTCTTGAAATTTGTAGATGAAGTTGTTGGAGGTGTTTTGGTTTAGAGAATTTATCTACCCAAAGGAGATAGATTTTCGAACCCAATTTATGCTCATTGAGCGACTCATCTGAGGTTCTGACCTTGGTTCTAACCTGGGTTTTACGCATTCCTCCCAAAGGGGATTGTGTGATAATGTTGGCCTCTTAGTGATAACTTATGTTCATTAAAGCTATATCTTGCCTTTATTATTTGTTCTAATGCATTCCTATATTGTCTAAACAGTGACCTTCTCTATGAACAATTGTTCTGCTTCTATTGAGATCCTGAATGGGTCTAATTTTAAAAAATGGAAGAAAAACTTAGAGTTTTCGTTAGGGATTGCTGACCTTGACATGGCATTGCGTGAAACCAAACCTGTGATCAATGATCATAGTACACCCGAAGAGAAAGAAAAATTAGCTAAGTGGGAGAGGAGTGACCGACTTAGCTTGTGTGCTATGAAGAGAACAATTTCTGAACATCTGATAAGTGGGTTGCCTGAAAAAGAGAATGCTAAAGAGTATCTTACTGCTATTGGAGAGAGATTTCAGGTATCTGATAATGTTGAATCTGGATGTTTAATGAAACAACTCACGAACATGAAATATGATAACAATGGGGGTGTCAGAGAGTTCATTCTTAATATGGTTCATGTCCAAACCAAACTAAAATCCCATGACATTGACCTGAATGAGAATTTTATTGTGTCTCATGCCTTAAATTGCTTACCTGTTGAGTTCACTCAAATTAAAACTGGTTATAATACATTTGGTGATAAGTGGACTATCAATAACCTCATTACCAAGTGTGTAGCTGAAGAAGAGAAACTCAAGAAGGAGAAAAGTGATCTAGCACTCCTAACCTTTCATGCTAAACCTCATTCTGGTAAAAAATCTTGGAAAAATAAGAAAAACACTCATAGTGTTTCTCATAGAATTCCCGATAGGAAACCTGATAATGGTCAACATCATAATATAGGAGGTCCCAGACCTGTTGCTTTTAAGAAATCTGTTTGGTGCTTTTGGTGTAAGGAAAAGGGACATAAGAAAACTGATTGTCATGCTTTTAAAGCTTGGTTAGACAACAAGAACAAATCTGGAGGTAATCATTTAGCTTTTGTCTGTTTTGAGTCTAACTTAGTTGATGTTCCCATTAACTCTTGGTGGATTGATAGTGGTTCTACAACCCATATTGATGTCTCCTTACAGGGGTTCAGAAACCAGAGGAGACCAAACTTGAGGGAAAGCAAACTCAGGGTAGGAAATGATCTTGAAGTCGTTGTGGAGCTAGTGGGAGATGTTAGCTTAGTCTTAGGAACTGGTTTTGAACTTGTTTTGAAAGATACTTTTTATGTACCTTCTTTTAGGAGAAATTTGATTTCAGTATCTTGTTTGGATAAGTTTGGATTTCAATTTACCTTTTATGATGGAAAATTAAATTTGATGTTGAATTCTCAAGTTGTTGGTAATGGTATCTTGTTGGATGGTTTATATAAGTTATCTTTGGATTGTGATATGATATCCTCATCCTTAAATGTTGAAAGCTACATTGCTAAAAGATCTAAAATTAGAGAAAAATCCTTTTTGTTGTGGCACAAGCGTTTAGGACATATCTCTAAAGAAAGACTTGAAAGGTTAATTAGAGATGATATTTTACCTTCCTTAGATTTCAATGGTATAGGGACTTGTGTGGATTGTATTAGAGGAAAATTTACAAAGACCAATAAGAAAGGTTCAACTAGAAGTTCAGACCTTTTGGAAATAATTCATACAGATATTAGTGGCCCCCTTTCTCCAACTATCTGTGGTAATACATCTTTTATCACTTTCATTGATGATTTTTCACGGTATGGCTATCTCTACTTGATTAAGGGAAAATCAGAAGCACTTGAAAAGTTTAAAAATTTTAAAGCTGAGGTTGAAAAGCAACTAGGAAAAGTGATAAAGGTGGTACGTTCTGACCATGGTGGAGAGTATTATGGTAGATATCATTCTACTGGGCAACACATGGGACCTTTTGCAAAATACTTGCAAGATTGTGGAATTGTTCCACAATACACCATGCCTGGTACTCCTGAACAGAATGGTGTAGCTGAAAGGAGAAACCGCACCCTTAAAGCTATGATGAGAAGCATGATGAGTAGGAGTAATTTACCAGAATTTTTATGGGGTGACGCTTTGAAAACAGCCCTCTATATACTTAATAGAGTTCCTAGTAAATCAGTTCCAAAAACACCTTTTGAGCTTTGGACAGGTAGAAAACCCAATTTGAACCATCTCCGTGTCTGGGGTTGTCCTGCAGAGGTTAAAATATATAATCCTTTTGAGACAAAGCTTGACCCAAAAACAAGTCGTTGTTTGTTTATTGGATATCCGGATCGATCTAAAGGATACAGATTCTTTTGTCATGGTAGAGGTAATAAAATTGTGGAGTCCATGCATGCAAAATTCCTTGAGCTTGATGTTGCTGAGCTTGTCACCAAATCTGATAATATTAATTGTGTTATGCCTGATGTTGTTACTTTGTCACTTCCTAATTTTGATAATGCTAGATCACCCACGACTCATGGAGGTTTTGCTCCAAATGAGAATGTGGCTGAATATCCAGTTGAAGATGTGGTTGAACCACTTGTTGAAAATGTAGTGGATCCTCCTATTATAACTGAGGTTGAACAACCTAATGAGCTAGTTGAGCAAATTCATGTTAGAAGGTCAGTAAGACAAAAGCGACCTGCTATCCCTGATGATTTTGTAGTTTATCTTAGTGAGGATGCTTATGATGTTGGTATTGTTATTGATCCTAAAAATTATCTAGAAGCTATTGTCGCTACCACGAAAATAAGGTGTCGGCAAAACAGAAGAGTCGCCACCTTTCGTTATTTATCCCTCGGAACGGGAAAGGAAACGATCGCAAAAACCTGACGAAAAAGGTATAAGACAAGGTCATCGCAACCATTGTCTGGGTTCGGGAGTCGGTTACGCAAGGGGAAGGTATTAGCACCCCTCACGTCTATCGTACTCGATGGGATCCACGCTTGTTGTGTTTACATGACGGGTTGGTTTTACTATCTACCTATCAAGGCTGGCTTAAAAAAGAAACGAAAATGACTCGGAAAAGCATCGCACTTTATGCCTACGTACTCTCATCAGAGAATGAGAAATCAGAGTCAACGTAGTTCGACTAACTACGGGTTACAGGGAAGGTGGCTCGCCAATACGTCGGTATTGTGCCTACGTACTCTCAACGGGTATGAGAGATCAGAGCTTACGTAGTTCGGGATAATATGGATTACGGGTTAATTCATCTATTTTTTCGAGTAGGGTTAACAAACAGTTCCAGCAGTTCGGCGTATGCAGCTCGACCCTTGGAGACTTAAGCGTTACCGTTTGCGGTAGAACTGGGAGTTAACGACACTCTTTTCTTTAGAAAAGTTTTCCTTTGAATTATGGGCCCACGGGGCAAAAGGTTTGAAGTTTGTTTTCTGTCTTTTATGGAAGAACTGTTTTTTATGGAGGTTTGCAACCGATATCGCACTAGAGACTATGATCTGAGAGTGAATGCGTCGCATGTCACCCAAAGGGTACCATACTAAACATCCAGACTGTTGAAAAGAAACTCTCCAACAATCCTTTCTCAGATAGCTTAAGGCTTGTAACGTACGACATCAGTTAACCTTTATTACTGTATCTTGATTTGTTTTGAGATGAGAAGAGAGAACAGGCTCAACTAAGGGGGGACTCTCAAGTCCTAATGTTGTCATGCCAAGGGTTCATCCTATGGTTGAGGTTTGAAATAGGGAACTCCTAGAAGTTATCATGCATAGGTTTCCACCTAAAGTTCTAATCATCACTTCCTTGTCAAAGAAAGTGAGATTCCTAGAGGATCATGTCAATGATAAACAGAAACAGATAAAGCATCAGCTTAAATAGTAAACAGATATACAGATATGCAGTAACATGCATGCAATGCAAGTGAGGGAGGAAATGTGTGTGGGGCATCAACCTCTACAAGCTCATCTCAACCTCAAGCCAGATATGAATAATTGTAATCATACAGAAGAAATAACATGCTATCAAGCAAAATATAATAACTGCAATCATACAGAAGAAATGAAATAAAATGCCATCAAGCAAATCATAAACCACATAGGCAAGGGAGCAGGGCTCTACCGAATACCCGCAAGCAAAGCCACACAGTAAAAATACAAGCAGAGGGAGCAACTCAACCTCTAGTGCAATCATGCTCCTAGCTTAAAAGAATCTAAACATGAAATTATTCTAATGCATCAAGAAAATCAAACAAGTCACACCAATACAGTTGCACAGAAAGAAAACAGACAGTTAAGAAAGCGGATCAACAGCTTCCACAGCTTCACAGCAAAGCAATCCTTTGACAGCAGTTCAGTCCACAGTCTGTAACTGTTCTTCAAGGCTCTCATCTTCAGTAGCAAGTGTCAACTTGCTTATTCAAGCTTTCAATGCATCAAACACAAGTATCAACTTGTTCTCCAACTTCAAGCTTCAGCTCTTCATTTGATCTCAGCAGGATTTCCTTCACAAGTGTCAACTTGTTCTTCCTGGTCTTCAAGCTTCAGCTCCAATGGCAGTCTTCAAATACAGAGAAGTAGAAACTTCTAGCATCTTCAATCTTCTAACAAGGAACTCCATCCTCTAGCAAGGGAGAAAGATTCATCTGACAAGAGCATGGTTTGGATAGTGGAAAGCAAAGTGAAGACCAAAGGTCACCACTAAACACTCCACCATCAAAGAAAGGAACCCTCAAAGGTTCTACCAACTTGGGAAGGGCCACACATCCTACCAAAGGATGGATGAGGCCTTCACAAGGGGACCTTACATCATAGGGAAGAATGGAAGTGATCAATGTAACAGCCCAATTTTTCAATAAGTGAGTAATTGTGCTAATTAATTGGTTTATGTGATTTATCTGATTTAAATAAATTATTGGATTTATTTAAATGAGTTAAGGGATTTAATTAATTTATTCTACTTGGTAGAATAATGTGTATTTATTAGATATTCTCTAATTAATGATAAGATGAGATATTTTGTGAGAAATGAATTGATAGATATTTTTGAGAGAAGAATTATGATGGGAAAAAAATAGAAGGATATATAAGGGAAATTGGAGAGAAAAGAAAAGAGATAGAAACATAAGAGAAAGAAAGAAAGAAAAGGAGAGAAAGAATAGAGAAAGAGGAGAAAAGAGAAGAGAAGAGGGAAATTTGGAGAAATCATCAAGAATCAACTTCAAGCTTCAACCCAATCAAGGTAAGGGTGATAAACATTATTATTTGATCAATGTGTATGATTATGTATGAGTTGTGTTGGATTTGTGGGTAGTTTTCTCTATTTTCCATTTCTAGGGCATAAATGGTTTAATCGGTAGAATCGAGTTTTGAACGGTTAGAATTCAAAATAAATTGCATAGTTTAGTCGGGTAATGTTTAGCCGTGATTATTGGATTTCGTTTGATTGAGTTTGGTTGAGTTTGTGAGTTTTGATATTTTTGGATAATTGAGGGTTTGAGATTTGCGTGAAAATCGGACGTCGTAGAAATCGTGTTTAATGGTTATAATTCACTGATATATGTTAGGTGAGTATGAGTATGTGTTTGTTTCGAATAAAGAATTGAATCGGTCGGATTTTTGGGCGAAAATGCAAAATCCCGTAGCCGTGTTTAGGCAAAATTCTAGTTTTTCGGAAAACTTCGAAAATTTATAACTCTTGAACCGTAAGTCGGTTTTGACCCCCGTTCGAAGTGTTGGTAAGTTAACAAGATTGTCTTTCTAGAAAAAATGGCTTTGACGCCTGTACCTAGTTCAATTATAGCAGAAAATTGAAAACATATTGTTGTGTTGATTTTTACCGTCGCGAATGTGTGTGATTGATGTGTTATTGTGCAGAATACTTTTGTTATATAACGTATAGCTTGTGCATGTTGTGATATAATATGTTGTGGGTAGCCGTATGGCGTGAATCCTAGATGGTGGAATCGATTATGAAATATAGTCTTTTGACAAATATATGCATATTGTTTGTATGTGAAGAATGCATGAGAACATATTGTGAATATGTGTGCATTGCTTGATAAATGTGGTAATGATATTGAAGTGTAAATGCATATTGATTGTATGCAATATTGTGAATGCATGAGAGCATATTGTAAATATGTGTGCATTGTTTGAAAATGTAATGAGGTTGAATTATGAATGCATATTTGTTGTATCTGATTATTGTGAATTAATGCATGGGAGCACATTGTAAGATATATGTGTATTGTTTGACAAATATGTTGATGAAAAGTATGAATACTTGATTATATGATATGTTGTGTGTGCAATCTTGTTTAATTCTTGAAGGGAGGAATTATGTGAATGCATGGGATTAAGACGTGTGATCGGTCTTAAGTGCATTTTGTTGTTGATTGCATATGCATCATTTAGTCAAGAGGCAATGTTTGCTAGTTTCGTGGAGACTAGTGGCTTGTCCCAAACCTAGAAGGGTGGGTTTGAAAGCTTAGGGAACGGGCTTTTGTTGTTATCGGTCTAGAAGGGTGGACCCGGTTTAAGTGTAAAAACCGAAAAATGATAACAAGTGTTGGTACCACATGGCATGAGTTGCATTGAGTTGCATTGAGTCTCATGGAATGAATATATGATTGTTGTATGAAGTTATGCATAGGTGTATGTACATGACTTGTGTAATTGTGAACTATGGATATGTTTGATGATTGTCCATATTTGCCTATATATATATATATATATATATATATATATATATATATATATATATATATATATATATATATATATATATATATATATATATATATATATATATATATATATATATATATATATATATATATATATATATATATATATATATATATATATATATATATATATATATATATATATATATATATATATATATATATATATATATATATATATATATATATATATATATATATATATATATATATATATATATATATATATATATATATATATATATATATATATATATATATGCTTTGTGAAGTATATGATGAGTTATGATGAAGTATGGTGAGAATGGTGGAATATGCGTATGTGCATTACTTGTGTAATTGAGAGTTGTGAATATGTGATCATTGTATGAAAGTATGCTTATAAACATGAATTGTTGATTTGAGAATTGTGAATGTGTAATTGTGAATTAGTGAGTAAACATAATATGTGTATGTTCATGTGGAATGTTGAGATTTATGGATACATGCATGATGAATATGCTTGGTGATTATCCATATTTGATTATATATATATATATATATATATATATATATATATATATATATATATATATATATATATATATATATATATATATATATATATATATATATATATATAAGTTGTATTGTACATGATGAGTTATAATGAATTGTGGTGAGAAAATGTGGAATATATGTATTTTGTGCTTGTGTATTTGTGTATATATAATTATATGCATTGTTATTATGATAATATTTCTCACCCTTCTGCTGGAATGATGTCCTACATGACATCGTGCAGGTATCAAGGAGTAGTATTGCTCATAGTTACGAGGTCGCTTTTGGTGTAGCCGTTTAGTGATTTAATTATGTTGGGTTGAGTCATGCTCTGGTCATGTAACACTGGGATCGCTTCGGTTGTGTTTAAGATATACATTATGTACTCTATAAACGTGTTTATATCCATTGGAGTATTATGATATTGGCCTTAGTGCCTAAGTGATGTTGTTTTATGTGATAAAAACAAATGTTTCTTTTATGAAAATTGTGGTATAATTGAATCCGCTGCTACATGCAAAGTGAAGTTTTGTAAAGCATAATTTTATATTGAAATAGTAATGAGCATGACAGGTGGTTTTGATATTTTGAAAGTTATGTGTAATGCCCTTTTGTAAATGCATGGAAATTTACTCTGATTATTCATACATTATCCGTGGGGTTTAGAAGGGTGTTACAATCAACACCTTCCATGTTTATGAAAGAAGAGAATCTATCTAGAAGCTCTACTTACAAACCCTAATCTTAACACCTAAACAAAACTACTCCAAAGGAAAAGCAAACTTCAAGTCAAAGCTCCACCATGCATTCCTCAGCAGCCCACACAAGTCTTCATCATCATCCAAGAGCAAGAGAGGCAAAACCCTAATCTAAGGGAACTAAAGAAATCAATCTAGTTGAGTTAGCAAGTTAGGATCACCTAAAACCTAGTACTAAAGTTAATCCTAACTAAAATACTAAAACCAGTTGTAAATTCCTACAAAAATAACTATGGGAACCTAAGTCAATCATGAATCTACCATACAAAACCCAGAGGTTGAATCATCCACAAAGTCCTAGAAATAAATCCTAAATCATGAGGTACTAAGCTTAAACCCTAAAACTAGAGCACCCAAAGTTTCAACAAAAAACCAACATCTAATTTCATCACAAAAATGTGAGAAAAATCTAAGGGGAACATACATGTCTAAACTAGATACACACAAAAAATCATCTCAAGAATCATCACCAAGTGATCGTACAAAATTCAGCAAAACAAGGTATCAACCATAATGATTTAATATCAATTAAAATGCAAAAAATACAATTAAAATCACAAATGCATGAATTCCTAATATTTTAATTCAATAAAATTCTAGATTCAATCATGAATTAGGGGAAAAAAACTTGGATCAATTTGAGTTAATTTCCTATTTTTTATAAATTATTTACAAAACTATATGAAATGATGAAAATAAAATAAATAAGAAGAAAATGATAAAAGGTGCGTGACAAATAGCAAACATTTCAAGTTTATTTCACAGACTGGGCCAATTGGGGGGGTGTGGATATCAATCAGTGCACTAAGCCCAAACCATTTCAATTAATGAAACGGTGCGTTTCATTTAGAAATCTCTCTTCAGAGTTTGAGGGTAAATCGTGGCCATTCATCCATTGCTTGAGTCAAATGTCAAACCTTCATCTGATGGTCCATGTTCATCGTCCCCAATTTGAATCAGATGGAGGGAAATAACTAGACGGTGGCCTGAGCTGCAGCGCCACCGTCTTCTCCGGTGAGGTGCTCTTCTCAGGTAATCAAAAATGACAAAACAAATCATCATCTTGCTCAATTTTTCATCTTGATCACGAATCCATCATCCAAATTTATTGATTCCTTCTCTAACTCCAAACACGATATCATTTTCAGAAATCCACCAAATCTTGATCATCATGATTCTTAAAATTAATGACACTAATGTAATCCTTACTCTTCACTGATCAATTTCCACTATCCAATCATGAATAACACTCCAAGAATCATGAGGAATTCATCTCAACAGAAGTTGCACAACACCTAGCATTGTCTCTAACCGTGTAATTAACAATCCTAAATCCATCTAGATCATGAATAGAACCTAACCACATAAAGATTTCTATCTAACACTGCCTTAATTAAGCATAATTTCAATTTTCACAAACCTGGTTTCAGATGAATAACAGGTGCAGTTCTTGCTCGATTCAACCTTCAAGATGATGCAGATTCACTCTAAATCACCTTCCAAAGCTAATGCACACCTCAATTTCTCTTGGATTGGCCTTGAACTCAGGATACAATTTCAACTTGCAGCTATGAAACTTCAACCTCACTCTCTGCTTCAGGGATCAATCTTCACCAAAAAATGGTTGAACACACTCTAATGTTTATATAGAACTCAATGGAAATGTCTAGAAAGTTCTGTAACCTTCCATAGGAGATTTTGCAATTTCAATTTCTCCTTCAAAGTCTCATGTGCATAGTCACGATTTTGGCTCTCTTTGGGCATGAAAATGCTTGGAAAACTCATCTCATGAGATATTGAATTAGTTTGTTATGTTAATTTCCTTATTTGCAAGCCAATGGTGTGAGTTTGATATATTGCTTCATCATGAAGAAACAACATGAAATGGTATGAAAATGGACTCAAACCAAAATTCCAACATTGCCAAAGTTCCTAAAATTATTTTTCCAATCAAAATGACCTATAACTTTGCCTTGTTTAAACACAAAATGACTTATTCCAATTTTTGGTCATTAATTCCCTTTAATTCTTCCTTTTTTCAAACTTCCTTGAACCAAGTCTCTCCTTGAGCCATTTCAATGCCTCCTTGATGCATGGTCAAGGTTAAAACCCCATTTTGAGCAACTTTCAAGTTGAAAAAAAATTTCATTTGAGGTGTCTAAGTTGGTGAAAATGACCTATGATCATACATGACCTATAATGTCCAAATACCCAAAATACCCTTGACTTGTCAAAGCCATAACTTGAGTTCCACAAACCCTATTGTCACTTCCGCGAAAATAAGGTGCCGGAAAAATAGAAGAGTCACCACCTTTCGTTATTTATCCCTCGGAACGGGAAAGGAAACGATCAGAGAAACCTGACGAAAAGGTATAAGACAAGGTCGTCGCAACTGTTGTCTGGGTTCGGGAGTCGGTTACGCAAGGGGAAGGTATTAGCACCCCTCACGTCCGTCGTACTCGACGGGATCCACGCTTGTTGTGTTTACTGGACGAGTTGGTTTATCTATCTACCTATCAAGGCTAGCTTAAATAGAAAAGAAAATGACTCGGCAAAGCGTCACACTTTATGCCTACGTATTCTCATCAGAGAATGAGAAATCAGAGTCAACATAGTTCGACTAACTACGAGTTACAGGGAAGGTGGATCGCCAATACATCAGTATTGTGCCTACGTACTCTCAACAGGTATGAGAGATCAGAGCTTACGTAGTTCAGGATAATACGGATTACGGGAATTCATATTCATCTGTTTTATCGAGTAGGGTTAAACAGCAGTTCCAGCAGTTAGGGACAAAGCCTCCAATTCAAGCTCTACAATCTTGCAGACACCTTCAATGAACCTTCCTCTTGCTTCTGTATGCAAAAGAACCAGTTGAAAATGCTTGAATCTTGAAACCCGATGGTGAGTTGCAGGTTCTGAAAGTCACTTGCTCATACACGATTTAGCCACCAATTCTTCTTGAAAATGATCTGGAATCACTCCTTGACATCCATGGAAGAAGTATCAATCAAGAAAACAGAAGGAAAATGGAGAATTTGGTGAAACCGATTTCAATTGCAATCCAAGAAAACTCAATCTCAAGCTATGCTATTTCCTTCAATGATCACCAACCCCTTCAATGGATCATCTCTACTCCTTATATAGATGAAGTTTGGATGATCTAGAACCCTCTAGATCCTTCTAATGAGAATTTCCACTTCTCATGTCATGAGATTTTCAAACACATCTCATGTTATGCCCAAATCTGTTTGCAGCTTGAAATTCATCTCATTCACTTTCAATTTCTCCCCTAGTGACATTTAGGAAGGGTTTAGCTTGCAAAGGCCTTTGCTCATGCCTTGATTTTATGTTTTGCAAATGTTTCTTAATATGCAAGTAAGCACTTTCCAAAGCAAGTCCACAAATTGAATATCAACTCAAAAATGTGGCTAAACCAATGTTCTTAAAATGTTTTCTAGAGTCAAAATGATATATTACATGCCATGGTTTGGATGTGTAGGTTGAAAATATCAATTTCCAACTTTGGTTTATTTAACTTATGCCTTTATTTTAGGTCATTTTTGCAACTTTGAGCTACAAGCCTTTCCATCATCTCATGGCCTCCTTACTAGCCTTAAAACATCATTTTGAACAAGTTTGATGTTGAAGATTTTTCCATTTGAAGCTTGGAAATAGGAGTTATGGCTTTATGCTTGAAATGACCTGTAATCTCCAAATGACCAAAATGCCCTTGACTTGTGAAAGCCATAACTTGAGTTCTATAAATCCTATAAAGGACTTCTAGTACTATCTAGAAAGCTAAAGATATAAGGAACAACATTCATGTTTACCAAAAGTTCATAGGAATCATCCTTCTTGGGAAAAAGTTTGATGCAAGTTGGGTGACTTTCAAGGCCCCAGATTCACATACCTCAGATGACCTGTAACTTGTCAAAGTCACAACTTGAGTTCTACAAATCCTATCAAGGACTTCTAGTACTCCAATTAAATATAAGGACAAGCTCTAAAACATTCATGTTGGGGGTAAGATGAGATGACAATCACATCTTGAGCTAAACTGCCTTGAAGATAGGGGTCAAACTAGGGGATTTTACACTGTCAAGCCTTAGAAACCCTAGCTTGAAACTTCTCAAAATCTTCAATCATGATGAGTTGACCTTGGAATCATCCTTATAACATCTCAATGCATCAATCCATAATCACATGGCTCTTGAATTAGGTCTCAACCTTGTTCAAATCATCAGTTGACCTAGGGTTGACCCAGTCAAACCCTAATTACACCACTCATGGCTGAGTCTTCCTAATCTTACACAATGATCTATCTAGGCTTTATGATGGCTTTCAAGACATCTCATAAGCTCTTTCAAGGCTTCAAGTCCACATTCTTGGCTTCAGAATCATCTGAGGTCTTTCAGAATCATCTGAGGTCTTCCCACAACTCTCAAGTTAGGAGGCACACAACCTTGGTTTCAACCACTCTCTCTGAGGATCTTCTAACTTTTCTGACAAAGATATAAACCTTTGAACACTTGAATAACCTTCTTGGCTAGCTTCATGGTCTTGTATAGCTCTTGATTGGTAGTCATACCTCTTGATCTCCTGCATACATGTCAATGAAATGCAAATGATAATGCTAATGTGAATGAAATGAAACACAAGCTAGGTAAAGAAATGTTGGTCAAATTTTGGGGTGCAACAGCTGCCCCTATTCAAACGGCTTGAACCTGACTGGGTGAGAAGCGAACGGCTCTCAACCAATCAAGGTGCGAGACGGTTGAATACCGACAAACCCGGAAATTTGCCAACTGCACAAGTACACGGTACTCTGATGGGAACAAATCTTTGAAACTGAAATAGTAGTTGCACGACAACTAGCTGGAGAATTGGTCACACGGTAACCGGCAATACATGGTTGATCATGCCGTCAGGCATCAGGATTCTTTGGGACTCATCAGGTCAACAATCAAGTTAATCATGCCATCGGGCATTCAAAGCAATCTTCGGGCATCAGCCGGATTTCATCAGTAAGTCGAGAATAGAATTCTCGGTCAATCATGGACCAGTTGGGGATATCCAACTTCTGTCATCAGGCACTCTGCATCAGCTGAGAGAACTGCTTCGTCAATATGGTTGGACTTCAATCATCAAGTCTTCAAGGGAAGTTTCAACTTCGTTGTTCAGAAACCTGCTGGGGATGACGCATCTCCGCTGGGGATTCTGGAGAACTATCAAGCAACTCTGCTTCGGGGATCCAGGAATCATTCTGGACGAACCATCTCTGCTGAGGTAATCAAGAATCATCTTGAGCCAATCTCTGCTGGAGATTTCAGGAATCATCCTGAACCAATAACTATGCTGGAGGTTTCAGGAATCATCCTGAGCAAACACTCCGACGGGGACTCTAAGCGTCGACTTGAGCAACCAACTCTAGAGACTGCACTGGGGATTTCAAGAATCATCTTAAGCAAACGACCTTGCTGGGGAAAAATTCAAGAATCATCTTGAGCAAGCGACCCTGCGGAGGAACACCTGCAAAACAAGAACGGTAACGACCTAGCTCATGTTTAGTATGCATATGCTTTGACAATGGTGCAATGCTCCACACGGTGGAAATGCTACGCATTCATGGTAGATGCTATGCAATCATGCAAAATGATACAGCCCCATCAGCAAAATAAATGCCGAAGGGAGAATTCTCCTGTCCAGGAGAAAGAACCACTTTGGTGGAGGAAGGAATCATCTTGCCACGGAGAAAAGGTCACACCAATCTTAAACGGACTCCGCATGGGGAAGCAAACTTCAGTCGACTGCTGCAGGGGAATAAAAGCTCTACGAGAACCTGGACCTGCTGAGGAAAGCGATGTCGATCGCGGAAATAAACTGCACGGCGTTCGCAGCCAGAGCTTTCCTGGAGGTAACGACTCCGGTGGGGAAATACGGCATCAGTTATTCAACACTCTACTGGGGACGACCAATCATGGCTCGAACCGCTTCCAAGGACTCGGCTCTCTTGGGGATCTGCAAACTCGGCTGGAGAAGAAGGAATCATCCTGCTTACAGGGGAGAGTACGACTCTGTGGGGAATCTCAATTCCACTGGAGACTTCAGTCTGGGACTATCGATTGTTGTACACTTCAGTGTATGGTCTCCTACGAGACTTGCACTTGTGACCCGGTGCTAGGGGATGAACACACGCTTCGGCGCCTGACTCAGCTGGGGAGGTGGCATTCCTTCAGGATGCATCTGATTGGGGAGAGAATCTTCTCTGCCTGGGGAGACATATCAATGCTTACGATCTCCGGTTCAGAATCTGCGGGGAGGGACTGCTGAACTTTGCTGGAGAAGAAGGAATCATCCTACTTGGGACGCGTACAGCGTACTGTCTGGTACATGCTACACCTGCAACAACACAAACAAATAGACAAGATACCCTTCTCAAAGGTACCTATCAAGGTTATCATCTTATGACAATGTTTAAGTAATTCATTGTTTCAACAATCAGTGGCCTAGGCCAGTAAGTTTATGTATGCGCATTTTGTCAAAAACATCGGCGTTCTTTCTCGCAAACAAAACAGGTAAATGCTAAATAAACAAACAGAATTGTTGAATAGTATACATTTTATTGATAACGAACCCCTGAATGGGTAAAAATGTTTTACAACAGATGCAAGCTCCTGGAATGAGGAAGCCGCGCAAAAATAAAACATAAATATACATCAGTATACACAAATGTCGGCAACGAGGCGTAGACGAACACCATGAGTTGATCCCTCTATGACCCACTCGACTTCGATACTTCTCCGACGCTTCAGCTTCAGAAGAGATTGATTCAGATAAACGGCCTTCAGGTCCTCCAAACCACTAAACAAATACAGTCCACACGCGGAACGCAGTCATTTGCTTTTTCAAATCCCTAACTTTTGCGTGAACCGCCCTTTGCGGGTTTTCAGTTCACCGGGATACCCTTTTTTGCCAAAGTCGCCCTTCCGGGTTTTCGACTTTGCGGGTGTACATTCTTTTCAATTTATATCCCTAATTTTTGCCCGAACCTTTTTCCTTTTTTATGGTTCGCCGGGATGCCCCATTTTTGCCTGGATACTCTTTTTCTTTCCAGCGGGTCATTTTTAAGCAAAGTATTTTTTAACTGCGTCCGCGTTCACCGAGGATGCAAAATCTTCGCCATCCATCGTGGATAACAACAAAGCTCCTCCCGAGAAGACCTTGCTGACGACGTACGAACCTTCGTAATTAGGAGTCCACTTGCCCCGGTGATCGGAGTGTAGAGGAAGAATCTTCTTTAGGACGAGATCACCCGTCTGAAAGCTTCTAGGACGCACCTTCTTATCATAAGCTTTCTTCATTCGGCTTTGGTACAGACGACCATACGCAATCGATGCTAACCTCTTCTCATCCATCAGGCTGAGTTGGTTCAGTCGGTTCTTGATCCATTCTGCCTCGTCGAGTTTCACATCAACCAAAACTCGCAAAGAAGGGATCTCCACTTCTAGCGGTAGGACAGCTTCCATACCGTACACTAAGGAGAAAGGAGTTGCCCCAGTTTATGTATGTACCGTCGTACGATAACCGTGCAGTGCAAATGGCAACATCTCGTGCCAATCCTTGTAGGTCACAACCATCTTCTGAACAATCTTCTTGATGTTCTTATTGGCCGCTTCAACAGCGCCATTCATCTTCGGCCGGTAAGGAGATGAGTTGTGGTGTTCAATCTTGAAACTCTGGCACAACTCCTTCATCATCTTGTTATTCAGATTTGAACCATTATCAATAATGATTCGCTCGGGAATTCCGTAACGACAGATGATATCCCTCTTTATGAATTTAGCCACCACCTGCTTGGTCACATTAGCATATGAGGCTGCCTCCACCTACTTGATGAAGTAGTCGATAGCTACTAGAATGAAGCGATGACCGTTAGATGTCGTGGGCTCGATCTTGCCTATCATGTCGATGCCCCACATGGAGAACGACCATGGGGAGGACATGACATTTAGCGGGCACGACGGCATATGAACTTTATCAGCATAAATCTGGCATTTATGACATCTCTTCGCGAATTTAAAGCAATCCGATTCCATCGTCAGCCAGTAGTATCCTGCTCTCAGGATCTTTCTCGTCATAGCATGCCCGCCGGCGTGCGTACCAAATGTGCCTTCATGGACTTCTTCCATGAGCATACTCGCTTCTTTCTCATCTACGCATCTGAGTAGCACGAGATTGTGGTTTCTCTTATACAACACTCCATCAGGATTGAGATAAAAATTTCCAGACAGCCTCCTCAGAGTCTTCTTATCCTGGGTTGACGCACCCGCAGGATACTCCTTAGTCATAAGGAAAGTCTGGATGTCATGGAACCATGGCTTGTCGTCGGCGGCTTCCTCGATCGCAAAGACGAATGCAGGTCTATCAAGACGAGAAAGGACAATTCTTGGAGCCTCATTCCAAAAATTGACTTTATACATTGAAGCCAACGTGGCTAAGGCATCAGCCATCTGATTTTCTGCTCTGGGCACGTGATGGAGTTCCACTCGATCAAAGAACGGAAGTAGCCTTCTGGCATAATTCATGTACGGCACCAAATTTGATTGACGAGTCTCCCACTCCCCTTTAATCTGGTTGATCACAAGCGCTGAGTCACCATATACGTCTAGGTTCTTGATTCTCAAATCAATTGCCTCTTCTAGCCCCATAATGCATGCTTCATACTCCGCTTCATTATTGGTGACCGGAAACGTCAGTCTCGCAGTGAACGGGATATGGGACCCGTGGGGAGTCGTGATGATCGCCCCGATGCCACTTCCATAAGAATTAACCGCCCCGTCAAATATCAATTTCCACTGGGATTTCCTATCTGGACCCTCGTCGGGCAATGGTTCATCGCAATCTTTCGCTTTAAGAAACATGATATCCTCATCAGGGAATTCAAATTTCATCGGCTGATAATCCTCGATCGGCTGTTCGGCAAGGTATTCAGACAATACGCTTCCCTTAATGGCCTTTTGGGAAACGTATTGAATGTCATATTCTGTCAACACCATTTGCCATCTAGCAATCCTTCCCGAAAGCGCTTTCTTCTCGAAGACATACTTGATCAGATCCATCTTCGAAATTAGCATGGTGGTCTGATTGAGCATGTACTGTCGTAAACGTTTGGCAGCCCAGGCTAGTGCACAACACGTCTTCTCCAGCATCGAGTAACGAGATTCACAGTCTGTGAACTTTTTACTCAAATAGTAAATGGCATGCTCCTTTCTGCCCGTCTCGTCATGCTGACCGAGAACACACCCCATACTATTCTCAAGAACTGTCAAGTACATGATTAATGGCCGTCCGGCCACTGGGGGTATCAAGATCGGAGGTTCCTGAAGATACTGCTTTATCTTATCGAATGCCTTCTGGCAATCCTCGTTCCAGATAATCGCCTGATCTTTCTTTAACAGTTTGAACATCGGTTCACACGTGGCCGTGAGCTGAGAGATAAACCTTGCAATGTAGTTTATTCTGCCCAAGAAACCACGAACTTCTTTTTCTGTTTTTGGCACTGGCATTTCTTGTATCGCTTTAATCTTCGCAGGATCAACCTCGATGCCTCTTTCACTCACGATAAACCCCAGTAACTTTCCAGACCGTACTCCGAAAGTACACTTGTTAGGATTCAGCCTCAACCTGAATTTCCTAAGCCTCTCAAAAAGCTTCAGCAAATTGACCAGGTGTCCCTCCTCCGTTTGGGACTTCGCAATCATGTCATCAACATAGACTTCAATCTCATGATGAATCATATCATGAAACAAAGTGACCATAGCTCGTTGGTAAGTGGCCCCTGCGTTCTTCAGACCGAAGGGCATTACCTTGTAGAAAAATAATTCCCCAGAGAGTGATAAACGTAGTTTTCTCCATGTCCTCTGGCGCCATCTTGATCTGATTGTAACCGGAGAAGCCATCCATGAACAAAAACACAGAGAACTGAGTTGTATTGTCGACCAACACATCAATATGAGGCAGCGAGAAATCATCTTTAGGGCTCGCCCTATTCAAATCCCGATAATCGACGCACATTCGTACCTTACCGTCCTTCTTCGGTACAGGTACTATGTTGGCGACCCACGGAGGGTAAGTAGTGACCACTAAGAAGCCAGCATCAAGTTGTTTCTGCACTTCTTCTTTGATCTTAACGACCATATCTGGTCTCGTCTTCCTAAGCTTCTGCTTGACGGGAGGACAATCTTCTCGCAACGGCAAGTGGTGGACCACGATGTCAGTATCAAGTCCGGGCATATCTTCGTATGACCAAGCAAAGACGTCACTATACTCTCTCAGCATCTCGACTAATCTCTGCTTGACATCACTCTGCAGTGCAGCCCCTATCCTGATGTTCCTGACGAGTTCTTCAGAACCCAGATTCACAATCTCGATCTCCTCTTCATGAGGCAGAATAACCTTCTCTTCTTGTTTCAACAAGCGGGCCAACTCTTCAGGAAGGTCTTCGTCTTCATCAATCTCTTCTTCGGCTTGATAGATCGGGAAATCGAAGTCGAAGTGAGTCGTAGAAGGTCCAGAGTCGGTGTCATTTGTTATGTGGATCTCTTCGTTTGTCATCTGGATGATATCCTTGACGGACCAATTGGTGAGGCTCTCGCCTGGCTTGCTTGGCTGGATCCAAGAGTCGAGGTCACAGTCGCTATCTCCGTTGTCTTCAGACACTGCATTGATGCTTTCGAATATCACCCCGCCGCTGGTAAACTGGATCGGACCTTTACCTCGCGACGCGCTGCTAGAAGAGGAGGCTTCAGCTCCAGGAGAATATCCCAATGCAAACTTGTCTTGCTTGTTAGGTATCTCCAAAATTCGCCCCCAGCCTGGGGTAGATCCGGCCTGGACAACGGCCCGGACTTCCTTGAATGAAGAGAGAGTCATCTCTGGCTTCTCAGTGACTACAGGAGCTACGTCCTTCACTTTAACAGCTTCGAATGCTTGGCATAGGGTTTCGTGAATTTCACCATCCATCTCAACATACTTGAAGGACGACAAATGGCTCACCATTATGTCTTCCTCGCCGCAAACGGTCACGATGCTACCTCCGACAGCATACTTGAGTTTCTGGTGCAACGTGGAGGTCACGGCTCCAGCAGCATGGATCTACGGCCGGCCCAAGAGACAGCTGTAGGCAGGCATAATGTCCATAATATAAAAGATTGCGTCGAACGTTTCCGGCCCGACTTGGATTGGCAGGGTCACCTCCCCGAAAACATGGCGTTTGGTTCCATCGAACGCTTTCACAACCAGATCACTGGGTGTGCAAATCACTCCGCGAGTATCTAACTTCATTAATGCCTTCTTCGGAAGAACATTAAGCGACGACCCCGTGTCTACCAGCACGTGCGACATAATCATTTCTCTGCACTCTATCGAGACGTGCAGGGAACTATTGTGGTTCCTTCCCTTCGGCGTCAGCTCTAGGTCAGTGAACCCTAACCCATTTCCAGCATTCACATGGGCTACGACCTCTTCTAGCTGGTTTACCGATATTTCTTGCGGTACATATGTGGCGTTCAACACCTTCAGCAATGCGTTGCGGTGTGCTTCAGAACACAACAACAGGTTCAAGATGGAAATTTTCGAGGGTGTTTGATGGAGATGATCCACAATCTTGTAGTCACTCTTTTTAATCAACCGCATAAACTCCTCGGCGTCTTTAACAAGTAAGTCTTTGTCTACCCCACAGGGGATCTCTTCAATGACTTTACTCTTCCCTTTATCAGTTGCATCAGCTCTGTCCGCTTTGTCTGCCACGACCTCAGGTGGTGCAAACACTCTTCTGCTGCGAGTAATACCACTGATTCCTGCAAGGTTCTCCACAGACGACCCAAACGGTTCTAGTTCCAACTTTTGTCCGTTGCAGTAGACTTCAGCCCCGTAATGCCACGGGACAGCATTAGTGCTTTTGAAGGGTATCGGCCCAGCTTTGGTGATAGTAATCGTAGGCGGCCTGGGTGCAGAAATAATTATCGTCTGGCGAGGGATGGTGATGGTGGCAACCTCATCATCTTGCTTCAGCATTACCTCTCCCGGTCCGCTTTCGGCCCTCCGGCTGAACTGTAAAATCCCTTCAATCATCAGACTTTGAATTCCCTCTATCAGCTGTTCACATCCATCAGGACTAGTAGCACAGCCTATGCACAGCTCTCCGCAACCTGGAAAGAAACCTCTTTTCACCAACTTAGCTTTAACGAAGCTAAGCGGCGTCTTCAGATCTCTGACGTCAGTCAACAAATCCAAACTCTCGTCTTCAATAATGGCGTTCACTCCACCTCCCCTATGATTCGGCATGGGGTTCTTCGTGACATTTGGCACATTATCGGAGAAGTTGATGATCTTAGTGTCCACCATGTCCTGCACCTTGTGCTTGAAGGCTTTACAATTCTCTACTGTATGGCCTGGTGCCCCTGAGTGAAATTCACAAGTTGCATTCGCGTCATAACCTGGCGGAGGTGCCCCTGTCAAGGGAGCCAAGGTTCTCTTCTGGATCAACTGTAGCTGAAGCAAAGTCTGCAATAGTTGCGCGTACGACATGGGCGGCGTCTCGAGGTGACGGCTCGACAGAGGTGCCCGATTCTGATACTTTCTGTACCCTTGTTGATTCGGCTGCTGCTGCTGTGGCTGTTGAACTGTCGGGATAGTTATGTTGGCCACCTGTTGGTGAGGGCATTTACCCTTCCTTCGAGCGTTGGTCACGGCGCTCGTTTCTCCTTCCCGTCTTTTGCCACCATAAGGTTTCTTTCCGCCCCCTCCAGCTGAGGATGACTCACCTTGAATTTTCCCGAGTTTGATCCCATTTTCGATGTGCTCACCCGTGATAATGAGATCTGAGAAGGTTCCATACATACCGCTAACCAACTTCTCATAATAAACCCCTAGGAGGGTAGCTACAAACATCTGCACAAGCTCACGTTCAACCATCGGCGGCTGAACCCTGGCTGCCAATTCACGCCACCGCTGGGCGTATTCCTTAAACCCTTCGTTGTTCCTTTGCGACAGATTCTGCAGTTGGACTCGGTTCGGGGCCAATTCGCTATTGTATTGGTAGTGGTGCACAAATGCTTCAGCAAGGTCCTTCCACGTGCGCACACTAGTAGGTTCCAGACTCATGTACCATTCGAGGGAGGATCCGGACAGACTGTCCTGAAAGAAGTGCATCAGCAACTTCTCGTCCTCAGAATGAGCTGACATTTTCCTGTAATACGATCTCAGGTGGACGCGAGGGCAAGTGGTGCCCTTATACTTTTCAAAGTCAGGTACCTTGAACTTGAGAGGCACCTTGAAATCAGCAATCAGTCCCAACTTGGGCATATCAATGCCCAGGGTGTTCTGGTTCTCGATATTTCTCATCTTATCCTCGAGTGCCTTGAACCTTAGACGTGCTTCAGCAGTCAGCTCACCTTCAGCACCTCTCTGAGAGAACACATCGTCTTGACGGTCTTCTAACCATGGCTGAGGTCCATACAGATTCCCAACACCTGCATTGCCGTTGCCCAGCCCAACATTGACATTAGCTTCCAGACTCCTATTACCGACGCCCGTCGTATTGCCATTGAGTCCCATGTTAGCTATCACATTGCCGTTGGCACTGCCATTCCCCCCGGTCACGGGGACACCATTCTGAGGAGTTTCAACTAGTGGAGGAGTAGGCACGGTCCCACCATGGAGTACGCCATTGCTATCGACCCTTGAAATCAGAGGCTGGACCAAGGTTCTGAGCTGATCCTGGCCATTGATGACCGCTTGCATGAGCTCCATGAAGCGATCCATTCTTTCGGGGAGTTCCTGAACATCAATTTGCACTTGCTCCATGATTCTGGTTTGATTTGCTCTGGTCGGATAGCGGTGAATAGGTCTCTGATCAATCCTGAAACAACCTGAAACAACCTGAAAACACAAAAGGGTTAGGAAATACGACAAAGTGCTCGTTATGCAAATGCTTCATGCAAATGCAAACGTGTGTCTGTGTGTTAGGGAGATTTCCCCCGATCCTAGTGCCTGAGTGCCAGTGCTGATAATAAGAAGTCCGAGTCCAGTCATGGAAATAACATCTCATATATAAAGAAAGCCCATCAAGGCAGTACACGACATCAGTGAGTACAAGCAGAATCAATAGCATGACCCCAGCCAACAAGCCTGGTGATGGTCAGCATACAACAATGATCAAACAAAAGGAATACAAATAGTCAAGTACGGCCGCGGGCGCGGAACTCTTCTAACAACTCCTTCGTTTCTGGATGATCAGGACGAGTGAGCAACCCTTCGACGAGTAACTCCCTCTGCACAATGGTGTACTGAAGACCTTCGACCGAATCTTCCCATGCTCCTTCGCCGAAACAATCTTCTAGCTTCCGCTTCTTGAATTCAAACATCAGTTTGCGCTCCTTCAGGTTAGCAAGAGCCCTATTGAGCTGGCCTTCGGCGGCATATTTGCGAGCGGTTTCTTCATCAAACCTCTTCTCACTAGCCTTCACCTGGGCTCTCAGCTTGGAGATCTGTTGCATCAGCTTATCCTCCCGCTCTCTCTCCTGTTGGCTAGGGAGGCCTTCCAATGCTGGTTAAACTTGGATATCCTCCGATACGCTTCGTCCAAGTGCTGCTTCTTCGTGGCCAGTACATCGTTGACAGCTTTGAAGTCTCGACCCATGCGCTCACGCTCAGCTATCTGCTTAGTCAAATCTGTACCTAGCTGGTTCACCAGCTCTGACTGCCTCTTAAAGGAATAAATGGCTTCGTTTCTCTCGCTCCGGAGCTGCGCCAATTCTTTCTCCAATTCTTCATTTGCCTTCTTCAATTCATATCTCTCAGCTAACACCCGATTATGCTGCTGAATGGGCACGGTAGTAGGCTCTTCAATCACTGGAGGGCTTTCTGGCTTGGCAGGAAGAAACGGCATTCCTATAGCATCTGCTCTGGCTCTGATCCACGCCACATACGGAGGGTAGGCTTGGCTATTGCTTCTCCCCAGCAATGGTTTTCCCCTCTTACTGATACCATTCCAAGCGCGCTGAAGCTTGGATAACAGATCCCCCTCTAGAAGACCAGTGAGGTACAGAGATTCCTGCACCTCTTCATCCTTCGGCGGAGCTCTCAAAGCATACGCAAACTGTCGGACCAGCAGAGACGGATTATAGTTTATACAGTCCTTCTTGCCTATCAAAGGCACGTTCAGAAACCTGCTGCAGCTGGAGATAATCTCAGTACCCAACCTATCTCTGTCAAACCAGTCAATATCCTCCGCTGATAGACTCACCAAACGCTCGGACCACTCAGCTGTGGCTACAGACGAAACAAAGGGACCCCTCTTGGGTAGATGACTATCAAGCCATTTATGAAGCAGGGGCACACAACACGAGACATTCTTGCCCCTTCTATTCTCGTTTTTGTAGTGGACAGAATGGTAGACATCTCCTATCAAGGTAGGGACTGGATTCCCTGAAGCAAAGATGCGAAAGGCGTCGAAGTCTACAAAGTCGGGCATATTGGGGAACAAAATGATGCCATATATGCACAAAGCGAGAATGGCGTTGAACACGACCCAACATCCGTCTTTGGCGCACTGCTGAGCCTTTCCCACTAAGAGTTGCAAGGAGAAACCGGGAACCTTGTTCTAACTAGACAATACCAACTCGGAGGCATCCAGATGAAGTGACGGGGCTAGACCAGCCAGATCAGGCTCAGCATCCATATGAACAAAAGGCATCTGCCTCTTGATAGGCACACCTAACAAATCAGCATATTCCTCTAACGTAGGTGCGAGAACAAAATCCTGGAAAGTAAAGCATCTCAATGGAGGATCGTAGAACTGCAGCAGAGCGTGCAACCCATTCAACTCGAACGCAGAAGGTTTATGAACCAAACTGAGCAATTTGCCGTAAGACTTTCTGAACTCATCTCTCACAGAATCATCTGCTAAAGCAATCAAACCAGTCAGCTGAACCACATCAGGGGCAGGGAGCTTGTAAGCCACGGTCTTCCTCAGAGAACCCATAACAATACAATAGGAGGCAAGAAATCCTGGATCGGGGAAAACGGTACCTGCAACACAGACACACGTTAATGAAATGCAAATGAGTATGCAAAGCAATGGAAAACAATCATGCAGCAGGAGATCAAGGCAACTGCGCTGTGGAGATTCTGCATCAACAAAACCATAATCCTGCTCTATCAAGAACAACCACTTTCTCTGATAAGAAGAAAAACCCTGGTATCTGACCACAAATCCGCTCTGTCAAGAACACACACACATAGGACCATAAATCTGCTCTGTCAAGAACAAACATCTGATAATAAGGACCTCTGATACATGACTAAAACTCTGCTCTGTCAAGAACAAACATCTGATAATAAGAACCCCGGATATAGGACCCTAACTCTGCTCTGTCAAGAACAAACATCTGATAATAAGGACCTCTGATCCCAATCAAAACCTGCTCTATCAAGAACAAATACACATCTGATGATAAGATCCTCTGATCCTAATCAAAACCCTGCTCTGTCAAGAACCAATACACATATACTGATGAGATCTTCTGATCCCAATCATAAATCTGCTCTGTCAAGAACCAATACACATATATCTGAAGACAAGGTCCTCTGATACAGGACCAAAACTCTGCTCTATCAAGAACAAACATACATCTGACAATGAGATCCTCTGATCCCAACTTGCTCTATCAAGAACAAATGCACATCTCTGAATATGAGGTCCTCTGATACAGGACCAAAGTTCTGCTCTGTCAAGAACAATCATATATCTGATGATGAGAACCTCCGGTACCAACAAAACTGATTTACTATCAAGAAAACCAGGTAGTCTGAAGGTCAAATTTTCCTGCAATAAACCCAACCCTGCTCACAGGTATGGACCTAAACTGACTCAAGTTCGGAATCCTATGCGTTCATCAGCGTCACAGACATTCAAGAGAGGTGATATGATACCCAGAAGGTGTGGCATCACCAGCTCATGAAGCGGCCTCACTCGGCTGAATCACAAATGATCGGTCCCCAGAGTCGACAATCCTCCAAACCCACAACCCCCTCAACCCAAAGGGTTGAAAAAGAAGCCAACCGGGAGAACCTCGTCTGAGCATGGATTTCATGAGACACTAGTGCCTGCCAAGCAAGCACGCGCCCACTAATTTCCACAACTAATGTTATGTTCACTCAAGCCTGGGTCTGGCTTATCACTCATCAGAATGCCCCTCCCACAACAGCATAGATAATCATATCATACTGAAAATAAAGTGCGGGAAATAAAAATGTGATAAATAAACACAACCTAACAAGTAATCATACAAGCACTAGGATTGACTCTCGCAGGGGACGTCGGATCCCCAAACTGACTCGCATACGGGACGTTGGATCCCAGGAAACTATCAAGTCCCCGGCAGAGTCGCCAGCTATCGCTTCCACGAAAAGAAGGTGCCGGAAAAACAGAAGAGTCGCCACCTTTCGTTATTTATCCCTCGGAACAGGAAAGGAAACGATCGGAGAAACCTGACGAAAAGGTATAAGACAAGGTCGTCGCAACCGTTGTCTGGGTTCAGGAGTCGGTTACGCAAGGGGAAGGTATTAGCACCCCTCACGTCCGTCGTACTCGACGGGATCCACGCTTGTTGTGTTTACTGGACGAGTTGGTTTATCTATCTACCTATCAAGGTTGGCTTAAACAGAAAAGAAAATGACTCGGCAAAGCGTCGCACTTTATGCCTACGTATTCTCATCAGAGAATGAGAAATCAGAGTCAACGTAGTTCGACTAACTACGGGTTACGGGGAAGGTGGCTCGCCAATACATCAGTATTGTGCCTACGTACTCTCAACAGGTATGAGAGA
This sequence comes from Lathyrus sativus, assembly GCA_963859935.3. Lineage (NCBI taxonomy): Eukaryota > Viridiplantae > Streptophyta > Magnoliopsida > Fabales > Fabaceae > Lathyrus > Lathyrus sativus. Next base: position 65,532,406 of record OZ012739.1, on the reverse strand, counting down.
TCAGAGCTTACGTAGTTCGGGATAATACGGATTACGGGAATTCATATTCATCTGTTTTATCGAGTAGGGTTAAACAGCAGTTCCAGCAGTTAGGGACAAAGCCTGTTTGCGTTGGCGCTGAAGCTTAACGACACTCTTTTCTTCAGAAAAGCTTTCCTTTGAATTAACGGGCCCACGGGGCAAAAAGGTTTGAAGTTTGTTTTCTGTCTTTTACGAAAGAACTGTTTTTTATTATGCAATTTCAATTGCACTAGAGACTATGACCTGAGAGTAAATGCGTCGCATGTCACCCAAAGGGTGCCATACTAAACATCCAGACTGTTGGAAAGAAGCTCTCCAACAATCCTTTCTCAGATATCTTAAGGCTCGTAACATACGAAAGAAATCATTCATGATTACTGTATCTTAAGCTGTTTTGAGATGAGAAGAGAACAGGCTCAACTAAAGGGAGACTATCAAGTCCTACTGTTGTCATGCCAAGGGTTCATCCTATAGTTGAGGTTTGAAACAGGGAACTCCTAGAAGTTATCATGCATAGGTTTCAACCTAAAGTTCTATCATCACTTCCTTATCAAAGGAAATGAGAGTCCTAAGGGATCATGTCAATGATACACAGGAACAGATAAAGCATCAGCTTAAACAGTAAACAGTAAACGACTGTAAAATGCATGCAATGCAAGTGAGGGAGGAAATGTGTGTGTGGCAGCAGCCTCCACAAGCTCATCTCAACCTCAAGCCAGATATGAATCACAGTAATCATACAGGAAGAAATAACATGCTATCAAGCAAAATACAATAAACTGTAATCATACAGAAGAAGTAAAATGCCATCAAGCAAACACAAACCACATGGGCAAGGGAGCAGGGCTCTACCAAATACCCGCAAGCAAAGCCATACAGTAACAATACAAGCAGAGGGAGCAACTCAACCTCTAGTGCAATCATGCTCCTAGATTGAAGTCAGTCTAATCATGGACTTATTCTAATGCATCAAGCAAGTCAAACAAGGCACATCAGCACAGAAAAGGAAACAGACAAGAAAGCAGATAAACAACTCCCCCTGTCAATTCCAAGCTTCAGCTCTTCTAACAGCAATCTAGTCTTCAGACTTCCATCACCCTTCAAGGCTATCAACTTCACTGGCAAGTATCAACTTGCTTCTCCAGGTTTCAGCCCATCAACATAAGTTTCAACTTATCCTCCTTCTTCAAGCTTCAGCTTCCCAGTCCATTCCACCTTCAGGATTTGCTTCTAACTACAAGTATCAACTTGATTCCTTCAGGCTCTTAATGCATCAGTGCAAGTATCAACTTATCTTTTATTCCTCAAGTCTCAGATTTTCACTCAATCTCAATTGGATCCTCTTCATAAGTATCAACTTGGTCTTTAAGCTTCAGCTCTCTCTTCTTTACCAGCATCAACTTGGTCTTCTTCTCCTACAAGCTTCAGCTTCTCAGAGTAATCTTCAATCATGTGGGAGTGTCAACTTCATCCTTCCATCTTCTTCAAGCAAGGAACTCCTCATTCTCCACTCAATCTCTATTGGGTCTTCAAGTATCAACTTGCTCTTCAAGCTCTTCAAGCTTCAGCTACAATGGCACTGCTCAAGGAATCATCCTCCTCCACACTCTTCAGTGAAGTCTTCACCTTCAACCTCAAGTCTAACATCTCTCGAGATACTCAACCAGAAGACAATTGATTTAACAGAATTAGTGGGAATGATAAACAGCTTATTGGCAACCAAAGGAAGCCTGTAAGGGTTCATCATTATGAGAGACTGGTTCCCTCAAAGTTCTACTTCCCAGATAAATCCACTTATCCCTCCAAAGGAGGGATGTGAATATCTTAGAAGTACTTTTAGTCATTGGGAGGAATGGAAGCACAAGATGCTTTCCATGTTTGTGAAAGAAATCATTCTAACTATAAGGCTCTCCCTATGTCCTATCTCCTAATCTTCATCAGACACCTTCAGGCACAAACAAATCCACAAGCTCCAAGAAACTTCAAGAAACTTCAAGCATCCTCACCTTGTCTTCAACTTGTCTTCAATCTCAACCAAAGGCAAACCAAGCACAAACCCTAATCTAAGGGAACTAAATGAGTTAAACTAGTTGAATTAGTAAATTAAGATCACCTAAAACCTAGTACTAAAGTTAGTCCTAACTAAAATACTAAAATCAATTGTAAAATCCTACAAAAATTAATATGGGAACCTATGTCAATCATGACTCTACCACATTAATTTCAAAGGTCAAATCATCAAATTAGACCTAGAACTAAAATCTACATTCTAAGGTATCAAACCTAAACCCTAAAAGGAAGCATCTAAATATCAATCTAGAAAGCACACCTATTTTCATCACAAAAATGTGAGAAAAATACTATGGGAGCATACATGTCTAACCTAATCACACACAAAAAATTAGGCTCAAAGTCATCATCATGAGATCACACTAAATTCCACAAAAATATGCATCAAACATAACCATTTTAATATCAATTAAAATGTAAAATTCCCATTAAATCAGAAATTACATGAAATGAAAATATTTTTTCTCTAAAAAATAATAGACTCAACCATGAGTAGAATTCAAAAAGAATGGGTTTGATTGGATTAATTTTCAATTTACTATGAATTTTTCAAGAACCATGAATAAAATGAAAATTAAATGAAAATCCAATTAAAATAAACAAGCGCACGGTGTGGATAGCAACAGAACATAGTTAAAATTCTGGGTTGGGCCATCAGGGGGGTGTGGATAGCACCTAGTTCACTAAGCCCAAAACAAACTGCTAAATGAAACGCAGCGTTTCCTTCATCAGAATCCTTCACAAATCAACTTTAAAACGTGGCCCTTGGATCAAGCTCCCAGTCAAAGGTCCAACCATCATCTAACGGTCCCAGAGTCATCTTCTCCATTCAAACCTCTGCAACTTCGCGCCCAGCTCCGGCCACCGCCGGTGGAGCTCTGATCATCTTCCTCAACCCTAGTTCTCCCTAGAGGCCTCCATTGCATGTGGTCAAATCATGAAACTCATCCCAAATCTTGCCACGAACTCAACCATACCCTTAGTTTCCTCTGAAACCTCAAGATTCACCATATCCCAATCTCAACCGAAAATGGCAATTCACCTAATTTGTCTCTAACTCTCCAATTAACTATCTGAAATCCATCCTACACCATTCTTCAATAAATCTAACAACTTAATTCAACCTAATTCCACCTAAATCATGCTATAGGAAGAAAGTTGCTAACCTGAAAATCTTGGATGAACAGATGCACGAAACCTCCAATTCAAGCTCTACAATCTTGCAGACACCTTCAATGAACCTTCCTCTTGCTTCTGTATGCAAAAGAACCAGTTGAAAATGCTTGAATCTTGAAACCCGAAGGTGAGTTGCAGGTTCTGAAAGTCACTTGCTCATACACGATTTAGCCACCAATTCTTCTTGAAAATGATCTGGAATCACTCCTTGACATCCATGGAAGAAGTATCAATCAAGAAAGTGGAAGGAAAATGGAGAATTTGGTGAAACCGATTTCAATTGCAATCCAAGGAAACTCAATCTCAAGCTATGCTCTTTCCTTCAATGATCACCAACCCCTTCAATGGATCATCTCTACTCCTTATATAGATGAAGTTTGGATGATCTAGAACCCTCTAGATCCTTCCAATGAGAATTTCCACTTCCCATGTCATGAGATTTTCAAACACATCTCATGCTATGCCCAAATTTGTTTGCAGCTTGAAATTCATCTCATTCACTTTCAATTTCTCCCCTAGTGACATTTAGGAAGGGTTTAGCTTGCAAAGGCCCTTGCTCATGCCTTGATTTTATGTTTTGCAAATGTTTCTTAATATGCAAGTAAGCACTTTCCAAAGCAAGTCCACAAATTGAATCTCAACTCAAAAATGTGGCTAAACCAATGTTCTTAAAATGTTTTCTAAAGTCAAAATGATATATTACATGCCATGGTTTGGATGTGTAGGTTGAAAATATCAATTTCCAACTTTGGTTTATTTAACTTATGCCTTTATTTTAGGTCATTTTTGCAAATTTGAGCTACAATCCTTTCCATCATCTCATGACCTCCTTAATAGCCTTAAAACATCATTTTGAACAAGTTTGATGTTGAATATTTTTCCATTTGAAGCTTGGAAATAGGAGTTATGGCTTTATGCTTGAAATGACCTGTAATCTACAAATGACCAAAATGCCCTTGACTTGTCAAAGCCATAACTTGAGTTCTAAAAATCCTATCAAGGACTTCTAGTACTATCTAGAAAGCTAAGGAGATAAGTAACAACATTCATGTTGACCAAAAGTTCATAGGAATCATCCTTGGGAAAAAGTTTGATGCAAGTTGGGTAACTTTCAAGGCCCCAGATTGACATACCTCAGATGACCTGTAACTTGTCAAAGTCACAATTTGAGTTCTACAAATCCTATCAAGGAATTTTAGTAATCCAATTAAAGCTAAGAACAATCTCTACAATATTCATGTTGGGGGTAAGATGAGATGACAATCACATCTTGAGCTAAACTGCCTTGAAGATAGGGGTCAAACTAGGGGATTTTACACTGTCAAGCCTTAGAAACCCTAGCTTGAAACTTCTCAAACTCTTCAATCATGATGAGTTGACCTTGGAATCATCCTTATAACATATCAATGCATAAATCCATGATCACATGGCTCTTGAATTAGGTCTCAACCTTGTTCAAATCATCAGTTGACCTAGGGTTGACCCAGTCAAACCCTAATTACACCACTCATGGATGAGTCTTCCTAATCTTACACAATGACCTATCTAGGCTTTATGATGGCTTTCAAGACATCTCATAAGCTCTCTCAAGGCTTCAAGTCCACATTATTGGCTTCAGAATCATCTGAGGTATTTCCACAACTCTCAAGTTAGGAGGCAGACAACCTTGGTTTCAACCACTCTCTCTGAGGATCTTCTAACTTTTCTGACAAAGATATAAACCTTTTAACACTTGAATAACCTTATTGGATAGCTTCATGTACTTGTATAGCTCTTGATTGGTAGTCATACCTCTTGATCTCCTGCATACATGTCAATGAAATGCAAATGATAATGCTAATGTGAATGAAATGAAACACAAGCTAGGTAAAGAAATGTTGGTCAAATTTTGGGGTGCAACACCTATCAAGGACTTCTAGTACTCTATGGAAATCTAAGAGAATAAGGAACAACATTCATGTTGACCAAAAGTTCATAGGAATCATCCTTCTAGGGCAAACGTTTCATGCAAGTTGGGTAACTTTCAAGCTCCAAATTCACATACCTCAAATGACTTGTAACTTGTCAAAGCCATAACTTGAGTTCTATAAATCCTATCAAGGACTTCTAGCACTCAAATTAAAGCTAAGACCATGCTATACAACAATCTTGTTGGGGGAAAGATGAGATGACAATCACATCTTGAGCTAAATTTCCTTGAAGACAGGGGTCAAACTAGGGGATTTTACAATGTCAAGTCTTAGAAACCCTAGCCTGAAACTTCTCAAACTCTTCAATCATGATGATTTAACCTTGGAACCATCCTTATAACATCTCAATGTATCAATCCATGATCACATGTCTCTTGAATTAGGTCTCAACCTCCTTCAAATCCTCAGTTGACTTAGGGTTGACCCAGTCAAACCCTAGTTGCACCACTCATGGTTGAGCCTTCTTAATCTTGCACAATGACCTGTCTAGGCCTCAAAGTGATCTTCAACACTTCTCATGAGCTCTTTCAATACCTCAAGTCCATCTCCATGACCTCAGAATCATCTAATGGCTTCCCACAACTCTCAAGTTAGGAGACCTACACACTTGGCTTCAATCACTCTCTCTGAGGATCTTTTAACTTCTCTGAAAAGGATATCAACCCTTGAGCCCCTAAATAACCTTCTTAGCTAGCTTCATAGTCTTGTGTAGCCCTTGATTGGTAATCATACCTCTTGATCTCCTGCATACATGTCAATGAAATGCAAATGATAATGCTAATGTGCATGAAATGAAACATAAGCTATGTAAAGAAATGTTGGGCAAATTTTGGGGTGCAACAACTATTACTTGTTCTCAATCTAGCATGTGGACAGATGCAATGCATGATGAAATGAAATCCATGATAAATAATGATGTTTGGGAACTAGTGGAGTTACCAAGAAACTATAGAGCGATTGGATGCAGGTGGATATTCAAAACAAAGAAGGACTCGAAAGGTAAAATTTAGAGGTTTAAGGCAAGACTTGTGGCTCAAGGTTTCACACAAAAGGAGGGGATTGATTTTAATGAAACTTTTTCTCCTGTTTCCACTAAAGACTCTTTTAGAATCGTTATGGCCCTTGTAGCACATTTTGACTTAGAATTGCATCAGATGGATGTTAAGACTGCTTTTCTGAATAGTGATCTTAATGAGGAGGTGTACATGCAGTAGCCAGAGGGTTTTGTAAAAAGTGGTGATGAGCACTTGGTTTGTAAATTAAGAAAATCTATTTATGGTTTGAAACAAGCTTCTAGACAATGGTACTTGAAATTTGATGAGGTGGTAACTTCATTGGGTTTTGAAGAAAATAAAGTTGATCAGTGCATCTATCTTAAGGTCAGTGGGAGCAAATTCATCTTTCTTGTGTTATATGTTGATGATATTTTGCTCGCGAGTAGTGATCTTGGTCTACTTCATGAGACCAAGCTTATGCTAACCAAGTTCTTTGATATGAAGGACCTTGGTGAAGCATCTTTTGTATTGGGAATTGAAATACACAGAGATAGATCACGTGGTATGCTTGGCTTGTCACATAGAGCTTATATTGATAGAGTTCTGGAGAGATTTAATATGCAGAACTGTAAGCCAGGAGATGTTCCAATTACTAAAGGAGACAAATTCAGTAAAGATCAATGTCCTAAAAATGAGATTGAGCGGACAGAGATGAAGGGAAAACCCTTTAACAGTGCATTGGGCAGCCTAATGTATGCTCAAGTATGCACTAGGCCTGACATTACTTTCGTAGTTGGCGTCTTGGGACGATACCAGTATAATCCTGGGAATGATCATTGAATTGCGGCTAAGAAAGTGATGAAATATTTGTAAAGAACTAAAGAATGTATGCTTGTTTTTGGGAGAGTTGACAACTTGGAAATAGTTGGGTATACTGACTCTGATCTTGCTAGGTGTGTTGATGATAGAAAATCTACTTCTGGTTACATTTTTATGTTGGCTGGAGGCGCGATATCATGGAAGAGTAAAAAGCAAACTCTTGTCGCCTCTTCTACTATGCAGGCAGAGTTTGTTGCTTATTATGCTGCTGTCACTCATGCTGTTTGGTTAAGAAATTTAGTAACTGGACTTCGTATTGTTGATTCCATTGTAAAGCCACTAAAGCTTTACTGTGATAATAGTTCAGTTGTGTTCTACTCCAAGAATAATAAAACTTCTAGCGGTTCTAAGCATTTGGAATTGAAGTATTTGACAGTCAGAGATCTTGTAAAGAAAAATGACATTGTTGTTGAGTACATTGGTACTGATTTCATGCTAGTGGATCCCCTAACTAAGGGACTTAGACCCATTGTGTTCAAAAACCATGTTGAGAACATGGGTATTGTGAGTTCTTTTACTGTACTTGGTTAGTGGAAGTTTGTTCTTTATGTCATTTTCTTTTATCATGTTATATTTTATTTTAGACACTTTAAATGTTGGATTGTCGAGTATTTTCTATTTTAAGCAATTAATATTACAATGATTATTATTATTATTATCATTTGTCATTGTTTATTTACATTTAAATTGCTAAATTTGGGACTCAGTGTCATCGAAACCATTGTGCCTATGGTCGACACTAGTTTGGAGTTCAAGGCATGGTTATTATTTTGAGCTCGGTGTCTTCGGGACCCCTATACCGGTGGTTGATGTCATATTGGAGCTGAAGTATGATTTTAAGCTCGGCGTTGTCAGGACCACTGTGCCGGTGGTCGACGCCATATTGGAGCTGAGGCATTATGGTTTGTAAAACCATACAATTTCTTTGTGTTTAATGCATTTGAGAGAAATTGTTAAGGACTGGCAAAGAAAATAGCAAATGGTTGTTGGATCACATTAGCATGTTATTTTCTTGCCACACTCCACACTGATGACTAGTTGACGGAGTATGTAGTATTTGTAACCACGAAAGGTTTTATGTCAATGAAGTACATAATAATCGTCGTGATTCAATACTGCTTAACTTTTTTTGGATGGAGTCATATTCAGATAATGCACCTGGAATCATGGATTTCCTTAAAATGCGGCCGCATTTTAAGGAATTAGTCATTAACCCGAGAGCCGTTTTCAAAATATATTTTAAAATAAAAATCATACAATTAATTTTTCCCAAGTGGGAGAATGTTAGATTTATCTAATATTTTATGGGCTATAATCAATTATGGTTTAATTTGTAAAAAACGGGTTAATCGTGATTCTGATGGGGGTGCATATATAAGCCCTTTAATTAATTAAGTGATCAATTTTTAACTAATGGCTGAGTATCTGAAACCTGATTGGTGTGGGTAAAAGTGTGGGCTTTAACCTTGGGCCCATAATGGGTAGGGACTAAGGTTATATATATTATATGGCTAGGTCCCCTCTGTAATCACAAAAAGCATCAGAAACATAACTGACGGCTCCATAACTTGCCCCATTGAAAGTTGTGAACGGGAGTGTGAGATACAGAGGAAGATCCGGTCATTCATCCATTCGGAATTCCGAATCATGACTTCAACAAGTAAGTATTGATGTTTTAATCTCATATAATATCCATGAATATTTCCGCTTACATTTGGTATCAAAGTCTAGATTATATGAGTTAGGACTCAATTATTTATTATTATTTTTGTGAATACGAATTGATGGTATTATTTTTTTTATTGTCGTAATAAATTTTACCATTACGGAACTGCTCCATAAATAATATGAAAATTGGAATTGATATTTTGTGATTACAAAATCTATGAAGTATATATGGAATCAATTAAAACAATATATATGATTCTTTGGTTACTGAAATGCAAAATACATGAATGCCGTCAATAGTGCCGGTAACTTTGTTTATCTGGTGTTTCTTTTGCAAATTAATAGAACAATTCCAAGTTAATAGCCACTTCTAAATTCTTTTGTTCAATTTTTTCACGCCAATACAGTATCATATAAAATTATATATTACTAATTGAATTATATATAGTAAACTAGATTAATTATTTTCAAGACAATATGTACTATATATTTCTAAATTTTTATTGTATTGTCTTGGATATTTTATTAAATAAATGTTAGTTTATATAAATTTGTAATATATTTGTTTTGTCAAGTATTTTGAAATATTATATAATATCTCTATAATATTGAGATTGATACTGTTGAAGACAAAATTTATTAGGAATGTTATATGGTTTAAATTCATGATTGGTTCATGATTTATATTGGCAAGAATATTTTTTTTAATTCCTATGCAAGAAATTCTATAAATTATTGTGTGTGATTACCACCAAAGTGAGATCGCTCGTTTTAATTTGTAAAAGTCTCTTTGTAGTTTGAGGAATGGTCTTAAGTCATTACTATGATTGTCTTCCCAAAGGTGGACAATTGTATGTAAAGATTGTGGTTGATTAAGGATATAACTATTGGAGATGCTTTGGTCTAAGGGATTTATTTACCCAAAGGAAATAAATTTCTAAACTCAATGTATGCTCATTGAGTAGCTTATTCTTGAAATTTGTAGATGAAGTTGTTGGAGGTGTTTTGGTTTAGAGAATTTATCTACCCAAAGGAGATAGATTTTCGAACCCAATTTATGCTCATTGAGCGACTCATCTAAGGTTCTGACCTTGGTTCTAACCTGGGTTTTACGCATTCCTCCCAAAGGGGATTGTATGATAATGTTGGCCTCTTAGTGATAGCTTATGTTCATTAAAGCTATATCTTGCCTTTATTATTTGTTCTAATGCATTCCTATATTGTCTAAACAGTGACCTTCTCTATGAACAATTGTTCTGCTTCTATTGAGATCCTGAATGGGTCTAATTTTAAAAAATGGAAGAAAGACTTAGAGTTTTCGTTAGGGATTGCTGACCTTGACATGGCATTGCGTGAAACCAAACCTGTGATCAATGATCAGAGTACACCCAAAGAGAAAGAAAAATTAGCTAAGTGGGAGAGGAGTGACCGACTTAGCTTGTGTGCTATGAAGAGAACAATTTCTGAACATCTGATAAGTGGGTTGCCTGAAAAAGAGAATGCTAAAGAGTATCTTACTGCTATTGGAGAGAGATTTCAGGTATCTGATAATGCTGAATCTGTATGTTTAATGAAACAACTTACGAACATGAAATATGATAACAATGGGGTGTCAGAGAGTTCATTCTTAAGATGGTTCATGTCCAAACCAAACAAAAATCCCATGACATTGACCTGAATGAGAATTTTATTGTGTCTCATGCCTTAAATTGCCTACCTGTTGAGTTCACTCAAATCAAAACTGCTTATAATACATTTGGTGATAAGTGGACTATCAATAACCTCATTACCAAGTGTGTAGCTGAAGAAGAGAAACTCAAGAAGGAGAAAAGTGATCTAGCACTCCTAACCTTTCATGCTAAACCCCATTCTGGTAAAAAATCTTGGAAAAATAAGAAAAATACTCATAGTGTTTCTCATAGAATTCCTGATAGGAAACCTGATATAGGAGGTCCTAGACCTGTTGCTTTTAAGAAATCGGTTTGGTGCTTTTGGTGTAAGGAAAAGGGACATAAGAAAACTGATTGTCATGCTTTTAAAGCTTGGTTAGACAACAAGAACAAATTTGGAGGTAATCATTTAGCTTTTGTCTTTTTTGAGTCTAACTTAGTTGATGTTCCCATTAACTCTTGATGGATTGATAGTGGTTCTACAAGCCATATCGCTGTCTCCTTACAGGGGTTCAGAAACCAGAGGAGACCAAACTTGAGGGAAAGCAAACTCAGGGTAGGAAATGATCTTAAAGTTATTGTGGAGCTAGTGGGAGATGTTAGCTTAGTCTTAGGAACTGGTTTTGAACTTGTTTTGAAAGATACTTTTTATGTACCTTCTTTTAGGAGAAATTTGATTTCAGTATCTTGTTTGGATAAGTTTGGATTTCAATTTACCTTTTATGATGGAAAATTAAATTTGATGTTGAATTCTCAAGTTGTTGGTAATGGCATCTTGTTGGATGGTTTATATAAGTTATCTTTGGATTGTGATATCATATCCTCATCCTTAAATGTTGAAAGCTCCATTGCTTAAAGATCTAAAATTAGAGAAAAATCCTTTTTGTTGTGGCACAAATGTTTAGGACATATCTCTAAAGAAAGAGTTGAAAGGTTAATTAGAGATGATATTTTACCTTCCTTAGATTTCAATGGTATAGGGACTTGTGTGGATTGTATTAGAGGAAAATTTACAAAGACCAATAAGAAAGGTTCAACTAGAAGTTCAGACCTTTTGGAAATAATTCATACAGATATTAGTGGCCCCCTTTCTCCAACTATCTGTGGTAATACATCTTTTATCACTTTCATTGATGATTTTTCACGGTATGGCTATCTCTACTTGATTAAGGGAAAATCAGAAGCACTTGAAAAGTTTAAAATTTTAAAACTGAGGTTGAAAAGCAACTAGGAAAAATGATAAAGGTGGTACGTTCTGACCGTGGTGGAGAGTATTATGGTAGATATCATTCTACTGGGCAACACATGGGACCTTTTGCAAAATACTTGCAAGATTGTGGAATTGTTCCACAATACACCATGCCTGGTACTCCTGAACAGAATGGTGTAGCTGATAGGAGAAACCGCACCCTTAAAGATATGATGAGAAGCATGATGAGTAGGAGTAATTTACCAGAATTTTTATGGGGTGACGCTTTGAAAACAGCCCTCTATATACTTAATAGAGTTCCTAGTAAATCAGTTCCAAAAACACCTTTTGAGCTTTGGACAGGTAGAAAACCCAGTTTAAACCATCTTCGTGTTTGGGGTTGTCCTGCAGAGGTTAAAATATATAATCCTTTTGAGACAAAGCTTGACCCAAAAACAAGTCGTTGTTTGTTTATTGGATATCCGGATCGATCTAAAGGATAAAGATTCTTTTGTCATGGTAGAGGTAATAAAATTGTAGAGTCCATGCATGCAAAATTCCTTGAGCTTGATGTTGCTGAGCTTGTCACCGAATCTGATAATATTAATTGTGTTATGCCTGATGTTGTTACTTTGTCACTTCCTAATTTTGATAATGCTAGATCATCCATGATTCATGGAGGTTTTGCCCCAAATGAGAATGTGGTTGAACATCCAGTTGAAGATGTGGTTGAACCACTTGTTGAAAATGTAGTGGATCCTCCTATTATAACTGAGGTTGAACAACCTAATGAGCCAGTTGAGCAAATTCATGTTAGAAGGTCAGTAAGACAAAAGCGACCTACTATCCCTGATGACTTTGTAGTTTATCTTAGTGAGGATGCTTATGATGTTGGTATTGTTATTGATCCTAAAAATTATCTAGAAGTTATTACTTGTTCTCAATCTAGCATGTGGACAGATGCAATGCATGATGAAATGAAATCCATGATAAATAATGATGTTTGGGAACTAGTGGAGTTACCAAGAAACTATAAAGCGATTGGATGCCGGTGGATATTCAAAACAAAGAAGGACTCGAAAGGTAAAATTGAGAGGTTTACGGCAAGACTTGTGGCTCAAGGTTTCACATAAAAGGAGGGGATTGATTTTAGTGAAACTTTTTCTCCTGTTTCCACTAAAGACTCTTTTAGAATCGTTATGGCCCTTGTATTTTAATTTACCTTTTATTCAAATCTTTTGATTTTAGTTTTTTTTTAATTTTATGTTTTTTGGTAAATAGTAAAATTTAATCATAATTTCATTAACAGAACAAAAAATTTCTCTAAACATAAGTACTATGTTGAGTTATGAAAGATATTTATTAATATTTAAATATAATATATTACTACTAATTTTACCTACACTAAAGCATAATTTCATATATTTATAAAAAATATACCATGATTTTTTTAAAATTTTTTTAATATAATAAAATAAATTGAAAAAATTAGATTATCAATTTTTTTTCATCCCAAAAACAGTTTTGAATTAAGATTGTCAAATAGATTTTTTCATTTTTTATTTATGAAACTGTCTTAAAAACTTATATTATCAAACACAAATTTTTAAAATTCTTTTTAAAAAGAGTTTTTTTTTAATACAAATTAACAAAACACTTTTTAAAAACTAAAAATCAAAATTAATTCAAAGAAGCCCAATTCTTTCTCTTTGTTTATCATAATTGTCAACTTCTCTTTTATAAATAAAAGGACAAGTGTTGTTGTTTTAAGTGAATGAATGAGATGTCGTGTGTGTTTAAGCCTTGCCACACATCGATTAACACTTGGCCAAAACAAAAATAAGGGGAGTGACGCTTATCCCCTCCCCAACATGTTGATTGTTGTTATTTTTTTGTTTTATTATTCTTATTTAATTTATGTAACTTTTAGTGAAATAGAGTTTACTTCTAGTGGGCTTGGCTCATTACCTTCACACCCTTTCCATTTATTATTTCATCATAATTTGCACCCCTACTTTATTTGTTTTATTTCTTTTCTTTTCATTTAAACTCACCAGGAGAGTTTCATATCAGCATAATTCTTTATATAGGTATCTTCAACAACTTTATCCTCATCAATTCTCTTCAAAGTGTTTATCTAAAATGGATATCTCTTCACAAGGATAAATCAAGTTAGCAATATCCTCAGTAGTCTAATGGATAAGAGTTCCCTGACAAACAAGTTCCACTAAAGGATGCTTGGTATATCTCCAACAACTATATTGTGTGCTTATTCCCCAAAGAGTCTTTTGTATTCCTCAATGGATTACTTCAGTCAATTCCCAACAGAGTCAGTTGTCTTGACTGATCTACTCTCTGAAGAAGAAATTGGATTAGACCATTCAGTTCGATGATTGAAAGTATATGCTAAACCTTTTTATTAGTATTAAACTTTCACTCTTCACCAAATATATGGGATCTTCTTATTCCCTAGAGAATTTTTATGTTTAATCTAAGCAGCAGTCTCTGAGCAGATGACAATCAACATAATTCAACATCAGCAGTACGAAGATCTCTTTGTGTTAGATTTGAATGTCAAACATAAAAAATGTAACGATCTCTTTGTGTTGGATATGAACGTTTAACTTTTTCAGCATGTGAAGATCTCTTTGTGTTAGGTCTGAACATCAACTTTTAACAGGGTGACGATCTCATTTTATTAGATCGAAGTCTCGTTTCAGTAGTGTGAAGATCTCTTTTGTGTAAAATCTTAGCATCATTTTCAGAAGGCGAAGATCTCTTCGTGTTAGATCAAAGCTTTTTCAGCAATGTAAAGTTCTCTTTGTATTAGATCTTAGTTTTCATTTTCAACAATGTGAAGATCTCTTTATGATAGGTCTAACTTTCAACTTCTCAAAAAAAAGCGAGGACCTCTTTGTGTTAGATCCGAGCATTCATCCTTAGCATGTGAAGATCTCTTTGCGGTAGATTTTTCCATCAAAATTTTCAGCATACGAGGATCTATTTGTGTTAGATCCAAGCAACCTTATTCAATGGTGACGATCTCTTTGTGTTAGATCAGAGCTTCCTACCATAAGTGTCAAGATCTCTTTGTGATAAATCTTAACATCTTCTTTTAGCTTTTAACGATCACTTTGGGTTAGATCAAAACATCATATTTCCACCAGGGTGAGGATCTCTTTGTGTTAGATCAAAGTCTTTTTTCAGTATGAAGATCTCTTTGTGTTAGATCGGAACATCATACCCAAAAGTACTAAGATCTCTATGTGTTGGATTATAGCATCATTTTTCATAGTATGAAGATCTCTGTGTGTTAGATTGGAACTTTCAACTTATTAGAAGTGAAGATTTCTTTGTGTTAGATCCAAGCATGTTGGTTCAAAGGCAATGATCTCTTTGTGTTAGATTAGAGTTTATTACTAGCAGTAATAAGATCTCTTTGTGTTATATCTTAGCATCATTTTCAGCAAGAATGAAGATCTCAATATGTTAGATCGACGTTTCTTATCAACAGATTGACAATCTCTTTGTATTATATCAAAGTATCTTCTCAGCAATGCAATGATCTCTTTGTGTTAGATCATAATTTGTAGGGCGATGGTCTCTTTTTGTTAGATCAGAGTTTCTTTTCAACAATGCCAAGGTCTCTTTGTGTTAGATCTTAGTATCATTTTCCGCAGTGCCAATGTCTCTTTGTGTTAAATCTTAGTATCATTTCCAACAATGCCATGATCTCTTTGTGTTAGATCTTAGTATTATTTTCAACAATGTGAAAATCTCAGTGTGTTAGATCAGAGCTTTAAGGTTTCAATAAGGTTGTTTAGATCTCTTTGTGTTAAGTCGGCCATCCATTTCCAAACAAGTACGAAGATCTATCTGTGTTAGATCAAAGTTTTCATCTTCAGTAAAAAGGAAGATATCTCTCTGTGTTAGATTCAAGCAGTAGGAGTAGTTCAACATCTTAATCCCTATAAGAGTCTATTATCATCCAAGAGCAACTGAGTATGATCATTTCTTCCTTAGGAAAGTCTACCTTCAACGGAGAATGTTTGAAGAACAATCAAACATGATACTTTATAAATTATAACAAATCCATCCCTATTAAATTTTCATTCATTCATAACCATAAGCATATCATTCTATTGCATAAGAAGGCAAAATTTGGGTTTGTTTGGTATTTAAACTATCTTTCACCATGACGATTTGAAGATAAGAGTTCTTCATATCCTCCAATTAAAGATGTTTAAATAGGGGTTGGTGTCATACCCTAAATTTTACCCTGAGTTTTTTTCACATGTACCAGGATAGCGTAATCATTTCATTTCATCGGTCAAAAGCATCCATTAGGTTTTAGATGAAAAGTCAAGAGTTTCGACATTTTATCTGGTCTTGATGACATTCATTCAGTTAGTTATTGATTAAGAAGTCAAAAAACTTGATTTCTCAATCTCAGTGCATCGTCCATTCTATTGCATTTGTTAGACGATAAGGTTCGATCTAGAGGGGGTGAATAGATCACAAATTTAAAACCAAAAACGCTTGCCAAAAATTTGTTCTCGAAAATATATGGCATAGTGGAAACAACTCGAATCGAATCGTCTAATCAAACCAATTATCGAAAATCTTGGATATGCATAACGTAAATCGATGAAATGATAATGAACACAAATTGTTCAACAATAACTGATTCACAGATCAATCAAATGCAATGTTATTCGTAAATCTTATTTCCAATGAACATAAATCGATAAAAATACTCAAAGAAAATTTATCAAAGACTTTGTGTGCGATTGATCACTTTTGGAAATTCTATTTATTTTGTTGATGTTAAAAGCCAATCACAATCAAAGTGATTGTGATTATATCAACAACAACACTTTAAAAGATAGTTGAAAACAATTTCCAATTGAAATAATCAAAATAACAACAAAATTGATAATTTGTAAGAAAAACAATTTAAGAGAGATAAAGCAATAAAGAGACACAAAGATTTGTTTAGGAAGTTCCCTAATCGGCCTCACCATGGGTATGTCTGCCCTCAATCCAAAATTGAATAGTGATACTTGCAATTAATCTTAACTTTGCAAAAGTGTTTATACAAGAGGTGAAAAACTCTAACCCCACAAACCCTATGGTTTGCCATTGATTCAACCACCTACGTACCCTTAATCAAAGCTTGATTAAGTCACCAATAATGCGGCTAGAATTCACAGATTATCCCGAGCACGCAGTTGTTGAACCCAAGATTCTCGAACACGATTCACCCTTTCACACTACTCCCTTGCAAGGAAACAACCTTGTCTGAAGGCCTTCACTCGGTCGAATCCGTGTTGACGTGATCTTGTCCAAAACCTTCAAATCCCAATGATGTTGAAGGAAAAACCCACCTTGGTTTTCTTTTTTGAAACACACAAAGATCCCAACTCAATATGCTCGATTACACCAACCTAATTGGATGCTATCAACCCTAATCTAGGTGGTCACCCAATCGAAAAATGATGGGAATAATTTGTAATTTGGTTTTGTTTAGGTTTTACACTAGTACCTTGCTAGATAAAGGTGCGTGTCTGAGTATATATATATATATATATATATATATATATATATATATATATATATATATATATATATATATATATATATATATATATATATATATATATATATATATATATATATATATATATATATATATATATATATATATATATATATATATATATATATATATATATATATATATATATATATATATATATATATATATATGTGTGTGTGTGTGTGTGTGTGTGTGTGTGTGTGTGTGTGTGTGTGTGTGTGTGTGTGTGTGTGTGTGTGTGTGTGTGTGTGTGTGTGTGTGTGTGTGTGTGTGTGTGTGTGTGTGTGTGTGTGTGTGTGTGTGTGTGTGTGTGTGTGTGTGTGTGTGTGTGTGTGTGTGTGTGTGTGTGTGTGTGTGTGTGTGTGTGTGTGTGTGTGTGTGTGTGTGTGTGTGTGTGTGTGTGTGTGTGTGTGTGTGTGTGTGTGTGTGTGTGTGTGTGTGTGTGTGTGTGTGTGTGTGTGTGTGTGTGTGTGTGTGTGTGTGTGTGTGTGTGTGTGTGTGTGTGTGTGTGTGTGTGTGTGTGTGTGTGTGTGTGTGTGTGTGTGTGTGTGTGTGTGTGTGTGTGTGTGTGTGTGTGTGTGTGTGTGTGTGTGTGTGTGTGTGTGTGTGTGTGTGTGTGTGTGTGTGTGTGTGTGTGTGTGTGTGTGTGTGTGTGTGTGTGTGTGTGTGTGTGTGTGTGTGTGTGTGTGTGTGTGTGTGTGTGTGTGTGTGTGTGTGTGTGTGTGTGTGTGTGTGTGTGTGTGTGTGTGTGTGTGTGTGTGTGTGTGTGTGTGTGTGTGTGTGTGTGTGTGTGTGTGTGTGTGTGTGTGTGTGTGTGTGTGTGTGTGTGTGTGTGTGTGTGTGTGTGTGTGTGTGTGTGTGTGTGTGTGTGTGTAGAAATAGACAAGAGGATGCAAGAAAAAATAAGATGCAAAACAAAATTTAAGTTTTTGAAAGCTACAGGTCGGCTTATGAAAGCAATAGGTCGGCATGTCAAGGTGTTCAGGTCGGCCTGAGAAAGGCGACCTATGGACAAAATCCACAGGCTTTAATATTGACGCGTGGAGTTCAGCCTGTAAGAACTATGTGTCGACCCGTACTTAAGCAAAAGCTTCTATAGATCGGCCTGAAATCGTATGTGTCAGCCTATGCAAGAGTGTTCACAGATAAGACATATTTTTTGATGTATGAATCATGCCTAGATATTTGCAATCATTATTAAAACCATTTGTATGCATCTGTCATACCCTAAATTTGTCATACCCTCTCATTTTTCTTATACTAAGCATGTTGTTTCTTCATGGACTTTTCTCAAGATCATAATATGGATTTTTTCCATATTCCTCAAAAGTTTAGGTCAATAAGGTCTTGTTTATGTTCATAAGCTCTTGCAAGTGTGTTGAATTCAAGTGGAAACAAGAGAAGAGATATGTCCTCATTAGCATGGCCAATTAGTTAACACATGATCAATTAACTTCAAGTTGATTTTAAGCCATATTCCAAAATGATTCTAGGTCATATTTCAAGTTGATCTGATGCCATGATTTGAATTCATTTTTTCAATCCATGCTTAAGGTTGTTTCAAGTTTCAAGATCAACTTGTGACAAGCTTTGACTTAATTTGTTTCAAGTTGGTTCTAAGTGGAGATCAAATTAGTCAAATTATGATTCAAGTTGTTCAAGATGATTCAAGTGGTTTCAAGATGATTCTAAGGCTTATCTCAAGAAGATTTTAGGCCATATTTAAGTCATGTTTCAAGTGGTTCAAGCATATTTACAAGCTATGGTTGGAAGAATTGTTTCTTTGATGATTATTAGTGATTTCAAGTTATAATCATTAATTTCCAAAGCATAACCAATTTGAGATCAAGCCATAAGTTCAACTTGTGCAATGTTTGGATTATTTTCAAGTCATGTGGGATTTATTTCAAGTCATAAGTAGAATCGTTTTTTGCAAGCCATAATGGGAAACCATGGTTCAAAATTTCAAACGGTCTCAAGCCTTGTTTAAAATGCTAAGGCAAGCCTTGTTTAAAATGCTAAGGCAGCTCTAAAGTCCTATTTCAAGACTACACTAAATATGACTTCAAATTGTTAGGCTTAGGACCAAAATTGAGTCATGGAGGTGATTTGGTTTAAGTGACATACTAGAGGTTTCTGAAGTTTTGTTTTAATGCAACAAGACATGTGTGAATTACCTCAAAATATAAGGGAAGTTATTGGAGCAAGTCATGAGTTCATTAAGCCACATTGAGTTTTCTTTAAGGTTGTTTCAAGATGAATTTGCTTTAAGGTTGTTTCAAGATCAACTTAAACCAAGTTTTGTTTAAGTTTGTTTCAAGTCCCAAATTGTGACAAGATTTGAAATTAAAGGGCCAAACTTCATTTGAAGGAAACACTTAGGTCAAGATAAGGCTACAAAGTATTCCAAGTGAAAAGTTCCAAGAACTCATGTTACAAGTGGTCACGAAGCTAATGAAAATATTCCAAGTGAAAAGTTCAAGAGTGAGTGTTACAAGGGAGATATCCAAATTTCTTGTTTATGACATAGTCTGATTTTACAATTCACGAGATCTAGGCTTAAGAGGCTGAGATATCCAAAGTTCTATTCTACGTCTTCGTGAGCCAGCTTATCTTCATGCCAAAGTGCAATTGCCTAAGCTTCTTCACGCCAATCCGCTCATCCAAACTCCAAATGTATCACCATTTTGCTCCCATGTCAAGATTGCTTCCATGCCTAGCTTCACACCTCGGCCAAACTCGTACCATACCAAGGTCAAGTACATGAAAAATAAAGATAGAGCAATAATTAGTATACAAAACAAGCAAGCAAGGCTATGTTCAATTGCCAAAAGAAACCAAATTGCAAAACTGGAGACCATTCAAGAACATAGTAGCAGAAATGAGAAAATTCTTCGACACACATGGATGCTAAGGACAAATACAATCTAGCTACGCAACGCATACAGAATTCACACAATGATAGCCATGAGCAACATACATGTATAATTCAAGGGCAGTAAATTCAAATACATGACAGTAGCAGAAATAGAGTCTTGACATGTACAATCCAAACCAAGTTTTAAAATTAAGGATTAATTCAATGGCAGCTTGTGAACAATTTATAAACATGAAAAGTAAAGGAAAGCACGTGAAACAACTCAAATCCATAAATACACATGACACCAAGATATGACCACATGAATTTCTAGAAAGCAGAAGAGACAAAAACAGATCAAATGCAGCAGAGAAAATATCACGCACAAAAAATCCCACAGAATCCGGGTTCACACAAACATTCACAAGGGATTGATATTCAAAATATCCACCTCATCCTTTTCATAGAAAATTTCACACGTATCAAATTCACACTATAAATGTCCTACTGTTCATTGGTTCAAGTACATAGATAATACACCTGGAAAAAAACCCTAAGAATTCTTCCACACGGCAAGAACACAAAAACCCTTACCGAAGCTCATTTTCAGAGGTTTTTTTGGGTATCACATTAATACTCAAGAAGACTAGAGCTAAAACACATTGACCATATTACAAGAGCTAAAACACATTGACCATATTACACATTGAAGAACATAGAGGAGGTAGAAGAAGAGAGATTAAAGTCTAGAAAAGAGAAAGGTGAAGATTACCCGGATGTGTTCCAAGTCTCTTTTAAAAAGATTCTTCAAGGAGGTACTCTTTTGATCTCTTTTTCCTTTGGTCTAAGTTATCCTTGCTGGATTGTGTGTTATGTGATATCTCTGAGTAACTTACACTGTCTTGCTCTATTTTGCTTGATTCTAATTTGTTTTAGAAACTAGGGTTTCATTTAGGATTTCTTAGATTTGAGTTTTTGATTGAGTTTTTGAAATTTGATCTCAGATTTGGAAAGAGGGTAAAATGTTGAAGGGGGGGGGGGGGGGTTGTGTAGAAATTTCTGAGTTTTGTGGTGGTCGGCCGGAGAAAGACGGCGGAAGCCAGCGCGCACCACCATCTTCTCCGGCAAGAAGGGGCGTTTTTTGGTGAGAGATTTGTAGAGAGGGGGAATTTGATAAAGTGAGTTAAAGAGAGAGAGAACATGGAGTCTAAAGATGAGACTCGTTCCCTCCGTCTCTTTGTTTTATCCGACACATGCTGGCGTGGATGGGTGGCGCAACGGGAGGATGGCACTTGTCCTTTCCTGTGACAAGTGTCATCAGAATTGACTCCCTCCTCGTAATCCTATGTGTGTACTCTTCCTAGACCTTATCGTGCACTGCATTCCCAACCTTTAGATCTGAGTCAACTATTGACTCTATACTGATCTAACGTGCCTGGTATGTTTTGGGGTCAACCCAGTTTGACCAGGGTCCAATGATGGACCCTCACCAGCGCCTGGGCTTAGGTTGTTTTGGGCCTATGGTGTTCACTAATCACATCCCTTTCTGACTCCAGTCTGGCCCAGTTAGCCCTTGTCTTTATTATTTGTTTTTTTATATTTATTTTAGACTTTTTTTTTTTATTTTGTTAATTTATTTTTAAAATCCAAAAAAATATTACTATTGTATTTATGTTTTTGTTAGAAAAACCTCAACTTTTTTTTATTAATTTGATTAATTTTAGTAAAATATTTTATTTAATAATAATTAATTTACTTAATAATTAATTTTATCAAATAATTGATTTTAATTTAATTAATTATTTTAATTTAGCTTCATTAATTCTAAAAAACCCAAAAAGAAATAGTTTTTATTTAATTTCAATCAATTTTAATTTTAATTAATTTTAATCATCCTTTTTAATTTATTTTTTTATATTAATTGTTCTATTTAAGTAATTAGCTAACTATTAAGTTTAATTGTTCACCTTTTCTTTAATTCTAAAAATTCTAAAAATGATTTTTTCATTAATTCTTAACTTTTATCACCCAATTCCTAATTAATTTTATTAAACCTTTTTATTTAATATTAATTAACTTTAATAGTTAAATTTATTAAATATTTAAGTTTCATTCAATTAATTATTTAAGTTTTTATTTCTCTTTCTTTAATTCTAAATCTAAAATTATTAATTTGAGAATCCCTCTTTTATTTGCTTAAGTTAAGCCTTAGATAATTAAGTTATTAATTAGGTTTGATTAACATCTTTGCCCTTTACCTAGTTTCTAATTGTTTATGTGGTGCTTATACATGTTGTTCATACGTATTATTATCATGCCTTGATATTCTTTATGTCATTCATCATTTACTTGTATAAATCAATTCTTTTCAAACTAATACATTGACTTAATGTCAAGCCCTTTTCAAATACCTTGTAAGTCGATTATTTTCACGATCGCCATCGACCTCGTATAGCCTCCTCTTAGGTCTTATACAGTGATACTTGTTGCACATTTCACATTCTCGTTTACATGCATATGTGTGATTGATTTACTTTAATTATGGTTTGATATTATGCTCATTTGAGCAAATGTATCCCTCTCCCATGAGATGTAATTTCTGTTTACGCTTAGGTAGTTTAACACAAGATTAAAATCAATCTTTTTTTCAAAAGAAAGAATAAGCTTGATTCAACGTCAAGCATTTTCAAAACAAATTCAATTAATCACCAAACTATTCTCAAGCATACTTGATCCACATATCAAGTTCCATTACCCGATTTGTAAGTCGAGCGCTTTCACCTCGCCATCGACCTTACCTTATACCACTAGGACCTCCTTTCCATTAGTTCAAACCTTAATTGTTTCGCATGCAAATTTAAACTTCGATCAACATCGAGCATTTTATCAAAGTCAAATTAATAAACTTAATTATACTTAGACCATATTTCTATAAAGATGAAAAGGGAGTTGGAATGGAGTCTTCGATTCCTCTCCTCAATTGTTTGGGCCCGAGGAGTCTTTCTTAAGTTCAAACAATTATCTTATCTAAAAAATTCATAACCTGATTCTACATCAAAATATTTTATAATAAACAAAATCAAACTTATTTTCTCAATACTTAAATGAAAAAGAGAGAGAATCAAGTCTTTGACTCATTCTCCCGATTACTTGGGCCCGATGAGCCTTTCTTAAGCTTCTAGTAATCGTCATTTGTAACTTACTCTAACTATATCAAAACTCTTTCATAGTTAAGAGTGAAAAATATAGAGATTCAAATCTTTGACTCACTCTCCCGTTTCCTTAGGCTCGGGGAGGCTTTCTTAAGCTTTGAGTGATCGTCATCCAATCAAAATACCTACACATTAATTCAACTTCTCGTTGTCGTGCGATTAAAACTCTTTTAAAAAAGAACAATGTATAGTCCCCTTTAAACATTTTTTTGATAAAACGAACCAACAACCATAGTCCCACGAACTACGATGCTTTGACTTTCCCATTGCACGAGGGAATACATAGGCACAAGGGCCCCAATCCTTGGCGAGCACCCTAATAAAAAATCATCCATTTTCCCCATTAAGAAGTGCCTCCTTTCCTTGTTATTACCTTATAGGAAAATAAACAAACCTAGCTAATGTTTCTCACAAATCGAATCAAGAGGTTTCCGTTGAGTACAACAGACGTAGGGGGTGCTAATACATTCCTCTTGCGTAATCGACTCCTGAACCTAGAATTTGTTTACGACGACCATTTTATTATCCTTTAAAGGTTTTATTGATATTTTTCTATTTCTTCCTTGGAATGAATAAAGTTTGGTGGTGACTCTATTCGAACATTTTTTCCCCGTCCATCGCGAGGATCGTATTTTCGAGGTACGACAACATCCTAAGCCTAAAATGATTTAATGCACATCTAAACTTAGGTTGATACCGCCCAAAAATTTTAAGTCACGCTCCTAGTTTTGACATCATTCAAAACATGGCTAGATTGAAGAATTCACTCACACACTCTCCCTTTTTGATGATGACAAAACTTGAATCACATAGACATTATAGACATTTGTGTTCGGTACAATGAATAACTACCCATTAATGTGTGCATTATCCTATTCATAATCTTCTCCCCCTTTGACAACATCAAAAAGAGACAAGTAATTTGTTAGACGCATCACATAGATGCACAGTTCACATATTTCATATACTACCCAGAGACAATTGCAAAGATTAAGTAGTGCACTCACATACAAACATATATGTAAAGAACACAAGCATAATAAAACATAACAATAATACTCATATTCATTAATATTTAATTAATTTTAATACAAACATTGATTCAATACATAACACATACCAATAATAGGATAACAAACCAAACCAAAATAAAATGCATGGAGACATAAAGGAAAAATTGAATGCATAAACAACAAGAAACAAGTCCTAAATCACACGACAAAAACTACCCAAACTTTGCACATCACTATCTTCCGTGACCTCCAGGCCTTACTCCATGAAACCATCCTTGACCATCGCTTTTGAACTAACGGTCCAAGAAGTCTCAAATTTCCTGATAGAATTGTGTGTAATGATTATGGTCTTCATTTTGGGCAGCAATCATGTGATTCACCCTTGCAATGGTAGTGTCCGTATTCGCATCCACTTCATCCTTCAAGGAGACCAGTTTCTCTATGACAAAACACGCAAAATCCTCAAAGTTCACATCTTGAGTCTTCATGTGTTCTTGTATAGTGCGGAGCTGTGCCATTTGAGCATCTTGTTTGATCATCATATTTTGAAGAAATAAAGTGATGGAGGATTGATGAACATCATTGTGAAGGTAGAGAAAAACATAAGAAAGGGGATTTAAATTGAGGTTTTTAAAACTTTTTCAAAGAAATGCTTTACACACACAAACAAGATATATAAACCAAGAAAGTAAGTGACACGTTTGACTTATACAAGTTCTCCTATAACGAGGCTACATCGTGTTCACCCGCCAAGGTGATTTCACCTTCAATAAGGACTTAATCCACTAATCTTGAAAGATTACAAAAAGTTCGTCTAAGTGTTAGAAAACACCTTAGCCCTCTCAAGTCTACAAACTAACGCTTAGTCACCTGAGGAAAAATAATATCAAGAAGATTACAATGAAAGTGTTTACACAAGTGCTTCTAATAAGAGAATGAAACAATTTAAGAGCAGTGTTTACACAAATATGAGGAACAACTCTTTGTGTTTAAGAATATTTCAGACTTGGCGTTTTTCACTCCTAAAGACCAACTTATTAGGAGGAACATAGGGTTAGGAGAGGCATCAGTGTTATGCCCATTTTGCAACAATAACGAAGAGACAAGCATTCATAATTTCATGGACTGTGTTTATGCAGAGAAAATCTGGAATGTGGTGTCTTCTTGGTGTAGATTTAAGGTTCAACAATTTTTTTGTGTATTGAATCTCTTAACTTATTCTCTGTTACTTCAAGAAATATTATAGGCAACTCTATTTGAATTTCTGTTTGGGTAATAACGGTGTGGTTTATTTGGTATATTATGAATAGTTTAATATTCAAAAACAAATTGATGGCAGTAGATGATGTTATCAATTCGATCATTTTCTTCTTTTAGCGATAGTGGGGAGGGTACCCTAAATTCCCCATCTATAACTTTTACGGCTGGTTTATTGTTCTAATAGATTGTATCAAGCGGATGTAATATTCCCGCTTTTTTGTATTTCGGGTTCAAGCACTCCTTGTAATTGTTTTAATATCATTGCTTATTAAAAAAAATATTTTGATGAAAGGATGGACGCACTCTTGTGTGACGCATGCTAGTCCACCTGTTCGTTAGTGACTGGTGCGTTTTAACTGGATCAAACATATGTATTGGCTAGCCGAAAAGATAACCTACCAGTTATATATATATACATATATATATATATATATATATATATATATATATATATATATATATATATATATATATATATATATATATATATATATATATATATATATATATATATATATATTATTTTTTTCAAATTATTAAAATTAGAAAACTATTCTACAAACTAAATTAAACAAACCATAACATCTCCAAGATTCTCCTCGAATTTTCCCACTAACATATTTACAGTTTTAGACATACAATCATACATAATTATCACACTTACAATTATCTCATATAATCACACAATCAGTCATGTTAGGTAACATATCTACCAGACATAATAATATACAAAAATAAAAAATGTAGTATTATAATGGACTTAATAGTAATTCATAATTCAGTCAGAAGATAAATAAAAAACTTTAAAAGATAATGTGATTCAATTTGAATAGCTAATTAGAATTGCTTAAATTTTAGAAATCATTTGAATGGCTTAACTTTAATGTATATGTTAAGAGTAGCCTTTTAGGATTATAAATTAATTGAGTTTAACTATGATAATATTTCCTTTAATCATAAGTTGTATTTTCCCGCCTTTTTGTTTTTCAAAACTTGTATATATAGCTTGAATCTCCTACTGTTTATTCATGCTTTTCCACTCTAATACAAGCTTCACTTCTCAATCTTTCTTCATTTTCTGTTATCTGGTTTCTTGGTATTGAGTAAACCAAGATGTTTTGATATTTCTCAATATGGTACCATTCGCATTTTCGATTCAACTTCCACTCTTCAATCTCTGAATTTTCTGTTTTCCGATTATTGCACCGTCAAGGGTTCAAACACTCGATCCACTCTCTGATCCAAATTCACCATACTTTGTTCATCCCAACGATGGTCCTTGCTCAGTCACCGTCTCTCCGAAGCTTACCGGATCAAACTACCATTCTTGGGCACGATCCATGAAGAGAGCTCTTGGTGGTAAGTTAAAACTGGATTTCATTGATGGTAGTCTTCCTCCACCACTCGATTATTTTGATCCTTCGTTTCGAGCTTGGAATCGCTGTAATATGTTGGTGCATTCTTGGATCATAAACTTTGTTTCTGAATCCATTGCACAATCAATAGTTTTCATGGAAAACGCAGTAGATGTTTGGAATGACCTCAAAGAATGTTTTTTGCAAGGTGACCTCATTCGTATTTCTGAGCTGCAGCAAGAAATCTACAACCTCAAGCAAGAAAACAAATAGCTAACTGAATTTTTCTCATCTCTAAAAATTCTTTGGGAAGAACTTGACCTATACTTTCCTTTACCTATGCGTACTTTCCTTATTCAATGTTCTTGCGAAGCTATGCGTAGTTCTAGGTCCAATCACAAATTACTTTACATCATTAGGTTTTTAACTGGATTAAATGATCAATTTGTTGTTGTTAAGTCTCAAATCTTGTTAATGGATCCTTTGCCTCCATTTAACAAGATATTTTCTATGGTAATCCAACATGATAGGTAAAATCAGTTACCTATGGTGATTGATGAATCTCAAGCATTAATCAATGAGGCACATTCCAAAAGATCTCACTCTAAGTTCAATTCCTTCAAATCTCATAATTGTGTATGTACTTTCTGCAACAAAACCAATCACATAGTAGAAAATTGTTTCAAGAAACATGGAGTTCCACCCCATATGCCGAAATAGTTTTCTAATTCAGCAAACAATGCTACATCAGAAAGAGGAGATCTTGCTTCCACATCCAATTCAACTTCTGATTCTCTTGACATGAAGAATGGTAGCACCTCTATAACACAAGACCAGTTCAATTCTTTAATGGATCTAATTCAGAAGTCAAATCTTGAATCCAAAGGTACAGGACAAGTTTCTTTTAATCAGGTTACTGTTGGTCATTCACTAGCAGGTAGTACCCTATTTGAAGGTGAGAAAGTACTTAGAAGAGGGGTTGAATAAGTATGAAGATAAAAATTTAGAAGTAAAAAGTCAAGTATTTTTATCCTGGTTCGTTGAACTCAACTACTCCAGTCCACCCTATCTAGAGTGATTTGCCTTTCTCAAACAGGAACTTAATCCATTATTTAATCAACTGATTACAATAGTAAGCACTAAGAACAAATGTTCAAAGTCTTCTCAAGAACTTCTGATCCCAACTGGATCTTCTTAAGGAACTATTACAATAAAATGTAAGATTAATACAAGTGTATGAATGCTTCTAACAAGCTTTATCACAACAGTGATTTTTCACTTAATGTTAAGAACAAAAGAATAAACTCAGCAATAAGAATATTTTATGAGAGCTTTTAAGATTTTCTATCAGAGATTCGTTGGTTCTTGATTGCTACTGAAGAAGATGATGAAGACTTGATTTTATATGCACAGTAGTCCACAAAGTCTTGACATTGGAGGCTGTGTACTGAAAAGGCCTGAACCTTTTTGTCTTTACATCACATGACCTTTCCTGGAAGTAGAATGCACAGAGAAATGCGTTTGGTCTGTGTTCTAGTGTCAAGCATGAAAGAGGAAAGAGTCGTTGAGCTAAATCAAAGGATATTACTTTGAATTCTTCTTCAATAAGTATTTCTTTTCAGCAAGGTAACCATCAGATTTCGCATGATCAGAGTCTTGGATACCCATCAGATTTTGCTGAATCAGAGTAAGGCAGCAAGTGTGCTTTAGCGTGTAGTTCTATCAGAGCAGAGTTTTATGAATCAGATCCTCAGTACATGCAGCGTGTAGTACTCTCAGAGTATTCTGAAAAACTGAGCTTCTTAACTCTCATACAAAGTTCTTTAATACTTCAGAGTCTTTAGATCTTACTAGAGTCTTCTGCTTCAGATTCTTCTGCAGCTTCTGCTTCAGATGCTTCTGTAGCTTCTGCTTCAGATCCTTCTGCAGACAGCGCTCAGATTCTTCTATAAGATGATTCTGACTCTTTAGAGCCTTCCATAGTTCTAAGTTCAGATTAATTTGTTCTTGAATGTATATATACTTTAATTATCTGCAGCAAATATTCATGAACCAATTTTAGAGTATATAATTCTTTAATACAAAATTTCATAAGAGTTATCATCAAAACATAGAGATATTACTAAGAAACAATCTGTGTTCTTACAATCTCCCCCTTTTTGATGATGACAAAACATGAGAAATTTTGTTCAATAAAAAAACAATAATTATAACTCCCCCTGAGATTAAGAATCTCCCCCTGAAATGAATATTCTAAGAAAAAGAATACTTCCCTTTTTGCTTGAGTGTATTTCAGAATCAGAGTCTGATGACTTCTTTCAAATACAGAGTCTGGTTAATCAGAGTCTGATGACTTCTTTCAAGCACAGAGTATGGTTAATCAGAGTCTGATGACTTCTTTCAAACACGGAGCCTGGTTTTGTGTTTAGACTCAGAGTACATTTTGCTTCAAGAATCAGAGTCTGGTTGGGTAATTCTCAGGATAACTTCAATGAATTTATTTTGTCAGATGAAACACTAGAATCTGAAAGACTTAAATTCAAAGATAGTTAATAATATGTCTGAATTTTGTTTTAGTATTTGCTTATGGATTGAACAATCATATTCTTTTTCTCCCCCTTTTTGTCATAATCAAAAAGATGTGTAAAGACAGAAAAGGTAATAGAAGAAAAGCAAAGCAAACAATTTCATTCATTCAGATGGTTCATATAACAGATGATAACAAAACAAACAAGAGAAAACAGATGCAAAACAGCAGTGCAAAAACATGAAAAGAAACTAAGGTTGACGAGATGCAATCAGGGTCAGAAGATCTGTGATCTTTGTAGTAGACTCTTCTTGCTTGGCCATCCAAGTCTTAATCTCTTCAGTAGTTTGTTCTTGTTTGATCATCCAGGACTTGATTTCCTTAACTTCTTTTACAAGTTCTGAATTGTCAGCCTTTACTTCAGGTGCAGATGCATCAATGTCCATATCAGATGCAACGTCTTCAGATGGAGAGTCTTCAGCAGGAGCAGCTTCCAGAAGCAACACTGGTGGTTTGGGAATGCTCATCAGAGTCTGTCTTACCAACTCAGCAAACTTTACCTTAACATCTTCAGCACAGACTGTCTTGAGATGAGAGGCCACCACGTTGATCTTAGAGATAAATTTATCCCAAGCAGCTTCAGACTTAACAGGACCTATACTGAACATACACTCTTCTTCCACACGTGCAATCCCCATACAAAATTCCTTTTTGAAATTATCAAACAGTTTATCAACATCTGATCTAGGGTTGGGGTAAAGAAATTCCTCAAGGGTCACTTTCTCAGCAGATTCAGAGTTTGGCTGAGGTTGTTCACAAGTGGTGTTAGGAGGTGTTGGATCAGATGATGGTTGTTCAGATGGTTGAGGTTCGGATGGTTGAGGTTCGGATGGTTGAGGTTCAGATTGTTGAGGTGCAGATGGTTGAGATGCAGATGGTTCAGATGGTTGTGGTATGGTGAGTTGAGGTGTAGGGGTTGGTGAAATTTCAGCTTCAGAGGATGAATTTTGAAAATCTGAGAGGTTGAAATTTGAACGAAGTGAAAGTCTACGATTTATTTGGTCAGGTGTTGATAGATCAGAAAATGCAGGTTTAAGTGGATCAGGAATATGTAAACAAGAGGGTGAGTGACCTTCTAATTCAGAATCAGATGAATCAGTGGAGTGACATGAGGCGGATGACAAGACAACCATGGTTGCAAGTGGTTCCAGATCAAGAATGTCATTTGAGGGTTCTGGAACAGGTAACGGTTGTTCTATTATTGAGGGATGTTCAGATGGTGTTGGTTGGGGAGGTTCAGATGAAATGGGTTTAGAGTGATGTTCTGGCAATTGTTGTTGTTGTTCTGGTTGTAGTAGTTGTTGTTGTTGAGGTTCTGGTTGTTGTTTTTGTTGAGGTTCTGGTTGTTGTTTTTATTGAGGTTCTGGATGAGATGGTTCTTGTTGTTGATGTTCTGGTTGGATTTTTGTTTGAGGTGGTTCAGATGGAGTTTGTACAGAAGATGGTTGAGAAAGTGTAGTTTGAGATGAAGGGGAGATGATGGTGGTACGAATGATTGTGGTCTAGAAGGTAATGGAGAGTGAATGGTTGGAGTTGGATCAGATGTTAATACATGTTTGATAGTTTCTCTTATGTCTTCCAGACTTGCTTCTAGAGGAGTGGGTTTCACTTTCTTTACCTTCTGAGGCTTAGCAGCAGCTTCAGAGGCTTTTCTCTTTGGATGAGCCTCAGATACTTCTTCAGCAATCTTCTTTGAGCGTCTTTCTCTAACAGGATTGGGCAGAACTTCTCCTTCCTTCTGGACGATGTTCACAGGCAGAGGAACACCATTTAATAGACAATCAACTATGTAGGATAAGATGATCTCCCTTGGTTCTTCAGCAGTGAACATTGGAAAATCTTCAACAGGAATCCTTCTGTTGTTGACATCCTTAGTAGCAATTTTCTTAGGTTTGCTGACAAGCTCTGTGATGACTTTCATCCTCTTCAGAGTATTGCCATTGATGACAGAACCTATGACATATGACAGATCCTCTATCAATCCAGTATCATACAGATATTTCACAAGACCATTCTCTGTTAGAATGTCTGATATCAGTCTACCCAAAGGAATCCAATTCCTAACTTTTCCAGTTTTGACTCTTACATCTTCTCTTGTTTCCTTTATATGATTCAGAAGGTAACTAAACAGAAGATAAGGCAAGTCCACCTTCTTTCCCTTGCTCATACAAAACATAAAGTATAGTTGTTCAGCACTGACATAATCTGGGGAATTTGATGATTTTCTGTGAAAGATGGAACTCATGAAAATCTTGGCCCAGATCCTGTAGACTGGCTTCAGTTCCCTTACTTTGCTAGTTGGTGTCCCATAAATAGTAACTTCTTGAAACACATCAGCAAGATCCACACGAGCAGATTGTAGACTGGTTTCACCATCACTTTCAGAGTATCCAATTAGTTGTCTGATCAGCTTCTCAGTAATCACAATCTCCTCTCCAAGGACAGAAGAATGGATGAACTTAGGGCACACCTAAGCATGTATCCAGAATTCTTTCACCAAAGTTGGATAAACAGGACCCATAAGCCTGTCAAAATACTTTGTCCAACTCTGAGTTTGAATGGTTGAAGAAAGATTAAACCCATTTTCTTCAATGGACTCAAGGTCTATGAAGCATACACTCAGAACTTCCAGTTCTATGGTTGGAGTGAGAAGAGTTCTCACAGGTTCTTTGTAAGCTTCAGCATTAGGAGCAGAAACAACAATGGTTGATTGCATCTGAGCAGATGTTGATGAAGAAGATGCCATTGATGTTCTTGAGAGAGAGAGGTTTTAGGTTTAGGGTTTTGGTGAAGAGCAAAGAGAAGACAGAAATGCATAAAAGGTTCGTGAAGTGAAAAGTGTGAAATAGTGTGATTTGTGGTATTTATAGATAAAATCAGGCACACAAACAATCACATAAGCACGCTTTACATAGCATTAAATGAAAAAGTAAAAACATCATTGCACAACAATTATGATTCTGACAGATGGGGGGAAAATCAAGAAAAATCAGATTTTCAAAGCAGTACTTCAAACGTTAATTCAGTAAAGTGCACTCTACCTTTTCAGTTTCTGAGCTACACGTGTTTGCTTGCTTGTGCTTCTGAAATCTCTTGAGAAATGAAATATTAGACAACGTTCAGATCCTCTGAGCATTGTTAGTTCAGATTTACACAAGTAAAATAATTCAAGAAAATGAATAAATTAACAGATGAAATACTTCAGAGCATTAAACATTTTGTATCTAAGAAGTTTGCCTCTGATAAATATTATTCTGGACAAAAATCCATACCAATATTTTTCAGAATAAACTTGAACCTATCTTCAGCAAGGGGTTTTGTAAAAATATCAGCCCATTGATGATCTGAATCAACAAAAGCTAAGTTTATAATACCCTTATGAACATAGTCTCTGATGAAATGATGTTTAATTTCTATATGTTTTGCCTTAGAGTGTAAAATTGGATTTTTAGACAAACATATAGCAGAAGTATTATCATAGATGATAGATACATTACTCTCAAAGATCTGATAGTCCTCTAATTGACTCTTCATCCAGAGCATCTGCGTGCTACATCCAGCAGCAGCAATATATTCTGCTTCTGTTGTAGAAAGTGCAATTGTGGGTTGCTTCTTGCTGTACCATGAGATCAGATGACTTCCAAGGAACTGACAGCTTCCATAAGTACTTTTACGTTCTACTCTGTCTCCAGCATAGTCAGCATCATAGAATCCAACTAATGTATATTTATCAGATCTTCTGTAACACAGACCCACGTTAGTAGTACCTTTCAGATACCTTAGAATCCTCTTAACAACAGTTAAGTGAGATTCTCTAGGATCTGATTGGAATCTTGCACATAAATATACACTGAACAAAATGTCAGGTCTATAAGCAGTTAAGTAGAGAA
This sequence comes from Lathyrus sativus, assembly GCA_963859935.3. Taxonomy (NCBI): domain Eukaryota; kingdom Viridiplantae; phylum Streptophyta; class Magnoliopsida; order Fabales; family Fabaceae; genus Lathyrus; species Lathyrus sativus. The sequence continues at coordinate 65,498,995 of OZ012739.1, read as the reverse complement.
GGGATCATATCATACCTCTGTAGAGTTTCTGATATACTTTCTTACTTACCTCTTCCTTGCCTAGTGTACTAGTTGGATGCATGAGAGTCTTTGCCATCTTACTATCAGTCATGTTAAATTTCTTCAGAAGTTCTTTAACATATTTGGTCTGATGAATGTAAGTGCACTCTGGAGTTTGGTTGACTTGAATTCCCAGAAAGAATATCAATTATCCCATCATGCTCATTTCAAATTCTGCCTGCATACATTGAGCAAACTCCTTTCCCAGCATAGTATTGGTATATCCAAATATAATATCATCCACATATATTTGACATATTAGAAGATCTTTCTTAAATGTTTTACAAAAGAGTGTTGTGTCTACTTTGCCTCTGATGAAATTCTTTTCCAGAAGGAAATTACTTAATCTCTCATACCAAGCTCTGGGAGCTTGTTTTAAACCATATAGAGATTTATTTAGCTTAAAAACATGTTCTGGAAAATTTTCACTCTCAAAACCAGGAGGCTGGTGAACATAAACTTCTTCTTCTATAATACCATTTAGAAAGGCACTTTTAACATCCATCTGATATAGAGTGATGTTATATTGTGCAACAAATGAAATAAGAAGGCGTATAGATTCTAACCTTGCCACTGGAGTATAAGTTTCAGTGTAATCAATACCTTCTTGTTGGTTGTACCCTTGAGCAACAAGCCTTGCCTTATTTCTTTCAAATTCTCCTTTCTCATTAAGCTTATTTCTGAAGACCCACTTAGTTCCAATTATGTTGAATCCTTTTGGTCTTGGAACTAAGTCCCACACATCATTTCTAGTGAACTGATTTAGCTCTTCTTGCATGGTAATAATCCAGTCATTGTCTTGCAAAGCTTCATCCACAGTGGTTGGTTCAATTACTGACACCAATCCAAATAATGATGCTTCAGAGAATCTGAGGAAGGATCTTGTTCTGATAGGGTCATCCTTCTTTCCAATGATCACATTCTCTGGATGAGAAGCTTTGATTCTGGAAGATGATCCTCTAACAGTTGATTCTTCAGAAATGTTTAAGTTGTTCATCTGAGAAGTCAAAGGAATTGCATCTGGCGTTGCTTCTGGTTCCTTCACTTGAGCTTTGTCTGCCTCTAAGCCTTCAGAGTCTGTGAAGACTACTTCTCTATCTGCAGAGTTTCCAAACTGCTTTGGCTTTTTAATGCCAAGCTTATCATCAAATCTAATATGTATAGATTCTTCCACAATCTGTGTTTCAGTATTGTATACTCTGTAACCCTTAGAGCGTCAGAATATCCAAGCATGAAACACTTCTGTGCTTTAGAATCAAACTTGCTAAGATTCTCTTTAGTGTTCAACATATAACAAATACATCCAAAAGGATGAAAATAAGCAATGTTGGGCTTTCTGTTCCTCCACAATTCATAGGGAGTCTTTTTCAGAAGAGGTCTTACAGACACTCTGTTCTGAATGTAACATGCTGTATTGATTGCTTCTGCCCAAAAGTGCTTTGCCAGATTAGTCTCATTGATCATGGTTCTGGCCATTTCTTGCAGATGTCTATTTCTCCTCTCTACAACTCCATTCTGTTGTGGAGTTCTAGGACAGGAAAAATCATGAGCAATGCCATTTTCATTAAAATATTTTTCAAAATATTTGTTTTCAAATTCACCACCATGATCACTTCTGACTTTTATAATTTTGAAGTCTTTTTCATTCTGGACTTGTTTGCAGAAGTCAAAGAACACAGAATGTGACTCATCCTTGTGTTTTAGGAACTTTACCCATGTCCATCTACTATAGTCATCAACAATGACTAATCCATACTTCTTGCCTCTGATGGATGCAGTTTTCACTGGTCTAAACAGATCAATATGAAGTAATTCTAATGGTCTAGAAGTAGAAACAACATTTTTTTTATTTAAAAGAGGATTTTGAAAACTTCCCTTTTTAACATGCTTCACAAAGAGCATTTGAGGTGAACTTCAACTTAGGAAGTCCTCTGACAAGATTAAGTTTATTAATCTGAGATATACGTCTCATATTAATATGCCCTAATCTTCTGTGCCAGACCCATTGCTCCTCATTAACAGACAAGAGGCATTTAACATTCTGAACTTTAAGTTCTGAAAGATTTATTTTATAAATGTTGTTCTTCCTCTTTCCACTAAATAGGATTGAGCCATCCTTTTGACTAATAGTTTTACCACATTTTTTATTAAAGACTATGTCATAATCATTGTCACTTAATTGACTTATGGACAATAGATTATGCTTTAGTCCTTCTACAAGTAAAACATTAGTGATAGAGGGAAGATTACCATTTCCAATAGTGCCAGATCCAATGATCTTGCCCTTCTGATTCCCTCCAAATTTCACGTCACCTCCAGATCTAAGCTCCAGACTTTGGAACATAGACCTTTCTCCCGTCATATGTCGCGAGCATCCAGAGTCTAGGTACCATGACTGGCGTCCTGACCTTGCTGCTAAGAACATCTGCAACATGAATTATTTTACTCTTAGGTACCCAAATCTTCTTGGGTCCTTTTCGGTTAGTTGTTCTGAAGGTTCATCTAAACTTCTATTTTTCAACATAAGGTTTATTCTGACTGCCCTTAGATTTAAACACATGAATGTTCTTTTCAGAACGAGTGTGTTCAATATCATTCAAGTGACCAAATTTGAAATGGGAATATAAAGGAGTCTTCTTGATGATAATTTTATCAACAAGTTTTGGATTTAAATCTTTTCCAGAGGAAGATATATATCCAATTCCTTTTCTGTTATTTCTGCTAACTCCATAGATCATAGAAGCCATTTTGCTTGTGTCTATGCTTTTAGCAAGAAACTTCTGAAAACTGTAGTCATATTTTTCCAAAATATTTTTTTGCATTCAGACTCAGTTTCAGAACAGAGTCTTGTTGAGCTAATTCAAAATCATTTTTCAGTTTTAAGTTCTTTTCATTTAGCTCAGCCACTTCTGATTTGAGAATATTATTTTCAGATACAAGATTGCTTTGACGCTCCTTGCATTTGAGCTTAATATTATTATAGCTCTTTAGAACCTCTGATAACACTTTGATAAGTTCATCTTTAGTGAGTTTAGCCATTACCTCTTCAGCGTCAGAGTCAGATTCAGAGTCAGATTCAGAACCTGAAATTCCTTCCTCCTGATCTTCTATGTCTGCCATCAATGCTACATTGGCACATTCTTCTTCTGCCTCAGATTCAAATTCAGATGTATCTGAATCATCCCAGGTTGCCATTAGAACCTTCTTCTTCTTATCAAATTTGCTTTTAGGCTTTTCTTTCAGAAGCTTTGGACAATCATTTTTGTAATGCCCAGGTTCTTTACATTCGTAGCAGACAACCTCCTTTTTGCCAGATCTTCTGTGTCCAGAAGATTCCTTTCTTTGGTCAGGCTTCTTGAAGTTTCTAAACTTCTTTCCTTTATGCTTCCAGAGTTTGTTTATTCTTTTGGACAACATGGATAATTCATCTTCATCTTCAGATGAGGATTCTTCAGAGCTTTCCTCTATTACCTGCAACGCTTTAGCAGATTTATTAGATTTTAAGGCAATTGACTTACCTTTCTTTTGAGGCTCATCTTCCTCAAGTTCACTTTCATGGCTCCTTAGTGAGCTGATTAGTTCCTCCAAGGAAATCTAGTTCAGATCTTTAGCCATTTTCAGCGCAGTCACCATAGGTCTCCATCTGGTAGGTAAACTTCTGATGATCTTCTTCACGTGATCAGCAGTAGAGTAACCTTTATCCAGAACCTTTAGTCCAACTGTAAGTATTTGAAATCTGGAGAACATGGCTTCAACAGATTCAGCTTCTTCCATCTTGAAAGCTTCATACTTCTGAATTAGAGCCAGAGCCTTTGTTTCCTTGACTTGAGAGTTTCCCTCATGAGTCATTTTCAAGGACTCAAACATGTCAAATGCAGTTTCTCTATTTGTGATCTTTTCATACTCAGTGTGAGATATTGCATTTAACAATATTGTTCTAGCCTTGTGGTGATTTCTAAATTCCTTCTTTTGGGCTTCTGTCATAGATTTTCTATCTACTTTCTTGCCATTCCCATCAATGGGATGAACATATCCATCTATGACCAAATCCCATAAATCAGCATCATAACCAAGAAAAAAACTTTCAATCCTGTCTTTCCAATAATCAAATTTCTCCCCATCAAACATATGGGGTTTAGTACTGATTATGTCTCTTTCTTCATACTTGTTAGATGTTGAAACATCAGCCATTATAAACAACCAAATATAAGTATCAAAGTTTTTCTCACTGGATCTTTTCTGTCACTGTGAAGTGGTAGCACAAACAGAACCGGAGCTCTGATGCCAACTGAAGGTAAGAAAATACTTAGAAGGGGGGTTGAATAAGTATGAAGATAAAAACTTAGAAGTAAAAAGTCAAGTATTTTTATCCTGGTTCGTTGAACTTAACTACTCCAGTCCACCCTATCTAGAGTGATTTGCCTTTCTCAAACAGGAACTTAATCCACTATTTAATCAACTGATTACAATAGTAAGCACTAAGAACAACTGTTCAAAGTCTTCTCAAGAACTTTTGATCCCAACTGGATCTTCTTAAGGAACTATTACAATAAAATGTAAGATTAATACAAGTGTATGAATGCTTCTAACAAGCTTTATCACAACAGTGATTTTTCACTTAATGTTAAGAACAAAAGAATAAACTCAACAATAAGAATATTTTATGAGAGCTTGTAAGATTTTCTATCAGAGATTCGTTGGTTCTTGATTGCTACTGAAGAAGATGATAAAGACTTGCTTTTATATGCACAGTAGTCCACAAAGTCTTGACATTGGAGGCTGTGTACTGAAAAGGCCTGAACCTTTTTGTCTTTACATCACATGACCTTTCCTGGATGTAGAATGTACAGAGAAATGCTTTTGGTCTGTGTTCTAGTGTCAAGCATGAAAGAGGAAAGAGTCGTTGAGCTAAATCAAAGGATATTACTTTGAATTCTTCTTCAATAAGTATTTCTTTTCAGCAAGGTAACCATCAGATTTTGCATGATCAGAGTCTTGGATACCTATCAGATTTTGCTGAATCAGAGTAAGGTAGCAAGTGTGCTTTAGCGTGTAGTTCTATCAGAGCAGAGTTTTATGAATCAGATCCTCAGTACATGCAGCGTGTAGTACTCTCAGAGTCTTCTGAAAAACTGAGCTTCTTAACTCTCATACAAAGTTCTTTAATGCTTCAAAGTCTTCAGATCTTATTAGAGTCTTCTGCTTCAAATTCTTCTGCAGCTTCTGCTTCAGATGCTTCTGTAGCTTCTGCTTCAGATCCTTCTGCAGACAGCGCTCAGATTCTTCTATAAGATGATTCTGACTCTTTAGAGCCTTCCATAGTTCCAAGTTCAGATTAATTTGTTCTTGAATGTATATATACATTAATTATCTGCAGAAAATATTCATGAACCAATTTTAGAGTATATAATTCTTTAATACAAAATTTTATAAGAGTTATCATCAAAACATAGAGATATTACTAAGAAACAATCTGTGTTCTTACACTATTCTCTTTTCCTTCATCTAATTCTAGTCCTTATATTATTGACTCTGGTGCTAGTGATCACATATGTAGCTTTCACCAGTGGTTTCAATCATATAATTATATTCCACCTATTCATGTAAAATTACCTAATGGACACACACTTATTGCCAAATATTCTGGCACCATCAAATTTTCCTCTAACTATTTTTGTGACCAATGTATTGTTCATACCTGAATTCTCATTAAATTATTATCTGTTTCAAAATTATATGAATCTTCTAATTGTAATATGTATTTTTCTGGCTCACAATGTATTCTTCAGAACAAAGCATCGTTGAAGATGACTGGTTTGGCTGAAAGGAGGGATGGATTGTATTACTTAATCTTAGGAGATAAGACCTCAAACACTTAAATCAATAAAGCTTCAGCAACCAATGTTTCAATACCTGACATAGACATAACATTATGGCATTTTAGATTAGGACATTTATCTCATAATAGATCACTCATTTTACACTCAATGTTTCCTTTCATTCCTACTAACAATAAAGATGTTTGTGATGTGTGCCATTATGCTAGACAAAGAAAACTTTCATATGATGTTAACACAAGTAGAGCTTCACACCCTTATGATATGATCCACTTTGACATTTGGGGACCCCTAGCTATAAAATATTTGCATGGTCACTCTTATTTTCTCACTGCTGTTGATGATTATAGCAGATACACATGGATAACCCTTATGAAATCTAAAGCTGAAACTAGACAACATGTTATCAATTTCATCAAACTTATTGAAAAACAATATGGAGCTAAAGGCAAGATCATTAGAACTGATAATGGCCCTGAGTTTAGTATGCCAGATTTTTATGCCTCTTGTGGCATTGTTCATCAAACTAGTTATGTTGAGACTCCATAACAAAATGGAAGAATAGAGAGAAAACATCAACACATTTTAAATGTTGGGAGAGCCTTACGTTTTCAATCAAAATTACAAAAACATTTTTGGTCTTATGTTTTTGTCCATGCCATTTTCATCATTAACAAAATCCCTACTCATGTTTTACAAAATAAATCTCCTCATTTTTTATTACATAATGAGCTTCCCAACATCCATAGTCTCAAAGTTTTTGGTTCCTTGGCTTATGCCTCTACTCTGCAAGCCCATATAACTAAACTTGAGCCAAGAAGTAGAAAATGTATCTTTCTTGGTTATAAAAATGATATGAAGGGTGTTATTTTATATGATATAAACAGTCATGAAATTTTCATTTCTAGGAATGTTACACATCATGAGCATTTATTCCCTTACCAAGGAAACAATGATACTGCTTGGCATTACCATGTTCACAAGGACTCACAATCTACACTTAGGAACTATCCTAATGATTTAACCTAGAGTGATCATAATCATCACACCTATTCTCCACAAGACCTCACATTTGATTCTCTCCCATAAAACCTTAGTTTTGATTCTGATATTCCACCTCAGAACTATATTCTCAACCAACATGATCAATAAATCCTTGATCCTAACTCTGAGTAAACTAACCAAACTGAACCACACTCAGATAATGTTGAAGATACATAACACTTAGTTGAACCTTGCACTCATTCTAGACCTATTAGAACAAAACAAATACCCTCACATCTCTCTGATTATGTTTGCAATTCATCTCTCAGTTCAGCTGACATGGGATCTTTAGGTACTAATCCTATACTGTATCCTATTTTTTATTTTGATTCTATGTCTCACATATCTGATTCTCATCGTGCCTTCACCACTTTTATAACACAACATCATGAACCAAATAACTATAAAGAAGCTTGATTGTCTGATCATTGGATACATGCTATGAAATCTGAATTAGATGCATTGAGCAAGAATGGTACTTGGACTATAGTTTACTTACCACCTCATGTTAAGCCTATTGGGAGCAGATGAGTATATAAGGTAAAACACAAGTCAGATGGAACAATAGAGAGATATAAGGCCAGGTTAGTAACTAAGGGCTACAATCAGATTGAGGGCTTAGATTTTTTTGACATTTTGTCACGTGTAGCTAAGCTCACTACAGTGAGAACTCTGATTGCCACTGCTGCTGTTCATGGATGGTTCTTGCATCAACTTGATGTAAATAATGCCTTCTAGCATGGTGATTTTCAAGAAGATGCCTACATGACAATACCTGAAGGAGTTGTTTGTGAAAAACCTAACTAGGTATGCAAATTGATGAAAAGCTTATATGGTCTCAAGCAAGCCAGCCACAAATGGTATGAAAAACTGACTGCTCTACTTGTTCAACAAGGGTACAAACAGTTAGTTTCTGATTATTCATTGTTTACTCTTAATACTGATAACAACTTTACTGCCATTCTTGTTTATGTTGATGACATAATCCTGGCTGGAAATTCTATGAATGAGTTTGACATGATTAAGGTTAGTCTTGACAACAAGTTCAACATCAAAGATTTGGGTTTGCTCAAATACTTCTTGGGCTTAGAAGAGGCTCATTCCAAGGAGGGTATTTCTTTATCTCAAAGAAAATATTTTCTTGATCTCCTTCAAGAATCAGGCCTACTTGGATCAAAGCTAGCCACACTCTTGATCGATCCATAAAATTACATGCTGATAGTGGTAAATCCTTTGAAGACATTGGAGCATATAGAAGATTAATTGGCAAATTACTATACCTCAATACCACAAGGCCTGATATCACATATGCAACCCAACAACTTAGCCAATTCTTGCACAATCCAACCATGACTCATTATCAAGCTACCTGTCGTGTCATTAGATATCTGAAAAGCAATCCTGAAATAGGCTTATTCTTCTCTAGAAATTCAGAGTTGCAGATACTTGGCTTTTCTGATGCAGATTGGGCAGGATGCATTGATTCACGCAAATCAATTTCTGGCTATTGTTTCTTTTTAGAATCCTCTCTTAATTCATGGCGTGCGAAGAAACAACAAACTATCTCAAGATCTTCTTCTGAGGCTGAATATAAAGCACTGTCCTTTGCTACATGTGAGCTGATTTGGTTGACATACTTGCTGAAAGATTTGAAAATCATTTGCTGCAAGCCACCTGTTATGTACTGCGATAGTCAAAGTGCTATGCACATAGCCTTGAATCCTGTCTTTCATGAGCGCACCAAACACTTGGAAATCGACTGTCATCTAGTCCATGAGAAGCTTCAGCAAGGATGGCTTCGACTTCTTCCAATCTCAACTCACGAACAACTTACAGATTGTTTCACTAAAGCCTTGCCAGTTGTTACTTTCAACAAGTTCATTTCTAAACTTGGCATGATCAATATCTACCATACTTAGCTTGAGAGGAGCTGTTAAGATTAACTTTTTAGGATTAAAAATTAATTAAGTTTAATTGTACTAATCTGTCCTTTAATCATAAGTTACATTTTCCCGCCTTTTTGTTTTTCAAAACTTGTATATATAACTTGAATCTCCTATTGTGTATTCAAGCTTTTTCACTCTAATACAAGCCTCACTTCTCAAATCTTTCTTCATTTTCAGTTATCTGATTTCTTGGTATTGAGTAAATTGATATTTCTCAATAGTATACTTGGACTAATATTATAGTATACCTACAAAATAAATGATGCTGAAGTCCTAATACTAATTTCTTAAGTCCATAACAAAATCATATTTAAATTTGCTAATTCACAAATTTTATATAGGTTTTATATACATTAATAACACGTGAAGAAATGAAAAATATTTCAGCAACTAATTAACAATAACAATCATATTAGAATACTTTAGAAAAACAAAATTAACTTTTAACAATAGAAAATTACCATGTGCCTAACTCGAGTACAAACTAGTAAAACAAATTTCACACGTACCTAGAAAAAAATTATTTTTTTGCTGACATCGATTGGGTTGGGCCTTAATCCTTTTTCAATATATTAGTTATTATCAAACAAAAGACTTCAAGACTTTTCTTAAATTAAAAATAAGCAATTAGAATAAAAACATATTTTTTGATTATCATATTACTCACCACTGTGTATGTGAGTTTATAGTAATAATTATTATTTTATTTACAAATAAAAAATTAATTTTTTTATAAAAATAATTTTTTTTTATCAAGATATAATATTCTCTTACTTGGATATGACAAAATAATTTATATCGTCAAATATTCACTTAAATCCACTTTAAGTTTGATGAAAAATCTGCTTAAACTGAATTTGAATCTGTACATAAATTTTCTCCGATATCACAAGATGGGTATGTGACAAGTTATAGGGACACAAATATCCATTTTAAACTCGTCTTCAAACCGAGCATAATTTAAAGTATTTAATTTTGATAATTTAAAATATTATTGGTTAATAAATTGATACTTTATTTTATATTTTATTATTTAAAATATTTATAATATATTTTTGAAAATTTTTAAAATTATTTTCATTTATTATTTTTTAATGTTTGTTAGAATTGCGAACAAATTTAAGTTTTGAGAAATGAATAATTTTAGTTAAAAAAAAGTTAATTGTGATACAAAGATGGGTTGAAATAAAAATATTCGAACTAGTTTATGACGAATTTTGAAATTAATAGATTCGGGATTAGAAAAAATATTTAAAGTAAATTCGAATTTTGATATGAAGAAATTAAAATTTGCATAGTTCTCGCTCTCCGTCCATTGCCATGTCTATTTATATTATCATGTAAATTCAAAAACACGTTAATTTTAATCAATTAATCACCTTTTAATACTATACATATTATTTTTCTCATCTTTTTATCTAAACCTAAAGTGAAAAGAAGATAAAAAGCGGTCCCTTCTTCAATATATGATAAAATGTAGTAAAATATAAATAGGACCACAGACCCAATAAATTTTCTTTTGTAGGCCATGACGTACTCTTCTGCACGCCTACAAAGCGCATGCAACTCAACCACTAAAAGCATATCGAATTTACATTCTTTAGGTACACACTGCTGGTTTCATTGGTTCTGTTCTATCAAGACAAAATTTTCGACATCAAGACAATTGAAATTAATGTCAAATATCTGATAACTATGCATGTTTTGTAACAAAAATATACTCCATGGTTTACCGTTTGCCATCCCTAGCTACAAGTTGTTGCATAGATAATGAAGGTAGGTTAAGTATGATCTCATAAATGTTACACTTGCCATTCCTATAAAAAGTTTTCTACTTCTCTATGTGTGAACTCGGTTTTTTAATTGATTATTTTCTTCTTTATTAAAATACTAATTTTTATTATTTTATAATAAAAGTAATCTTTTATTGATTGTTTTCTTCTTTCTGCCATTATTTGATTATTAATGAATTTGTTTAGTTTTATTTATTGTGTTGTGAATCAAATGTCTTGAAACAAAATATAAACGGTTTTTTTATGATTAAGAAATACAAAAGAGTTAGGGTTAACAAAAAAAAAAAGGTAAAACAGATTATAAGTATATAAGAATAACAAAATTACGTTATAAACTGCTATTCTTTCCTTCCTCTTAGAACAAGGATTACAAGTATATAAGAATAACAAAATAACCTCACTCACTTGAATTAAGATTTTATCTTTCTATTTTTTCTTATTCCAAGATTGAGAAACTAACATTCTATTTATAAGAAAAATAGCACACTAAGCTAATGAAATTTTTAACAATTACCCATTACAAGCTAACTTAGAGTACAAGTTAACTTAAACAATTGGCCTTACAAGCAAGGCTCAACTCGACATGCTAACAACCCTAGCAAAATTTCCTAATGCATGTTAGAACAAACTTTGACTACAACACGCATTACTTCGACAGCAGCATGCGAACAGACTTCGACCTCATGCTTAATTCCTGTCGAACCAGAAGTTACCCTTCGACCATACTGGAGTTCGATCCAACACCTCACAAATCTCCACCTTGGATCTAACTCTATAATATCAAGAAACTAGCTTTCTTCATGCAGCTTTATCAACTACATACAGTGGAAAAACTTGCATCTTAGCAATGTCTTGGTGATCAAATTAGCAACATGTGAACAAACTTCGATTGCTACTTTACTATCTTCACCCAAGGCTCCACCATAAATTAAGACTCTATTCAGAGACCCATTTATATACCTTAGAATCCACTTTAATGCTTGCCAGTGAGCCTTTTCAGGATTCTCCATGTACCTGCTTACAAGACTTACTGCATATGTTATGTCGGGTCTAGTACAGACCATAACATACATCAAAGAACCCACTATATTAGCATATGGAATGCTATTCATATAAGTTATTTCAACATCAGTGCTGGAACACTGATCTATACTCAACTTAAATTGAGGGTTTGTTGGAGTCACAACAGGCTTTGAATTCGACATACCAAACTTTTTGAGAACCTTCTGTAGGTATGCCTCTTGAGATAAGCATAATTTTGACTGCTTTCTATCTCTTCGAATGTCAATCCCAAGAATCATGGACGCAGCTCCCAGATCCTTCTTGTCGAACTCCTTATTGAGTTCAACCTTCACCCTTATTACATCTTCGACATTATTGCTTACTATTAGGATATCATCCACATAGAGCAACAAAATAACAAATGAATTACCCGTTGAAATCTGAAGTAAATACAATGATCGAACTGAATTCTGATGAAACTTATGTGTGCCATGAACTTGTCGAATCTCCTATTCCACTGTCGAGGAGATTGTTTCAGTATATATAAGGATCTATTCAGCTTGCACACATAATCTTCCTTCCCTTTTTCGATATACCCTTCAGGTTGCCTCATCAGGATTGTTTCATCTAAATCACCATACAAGAACACAATATTCACATCCATCTGTTCCAGTTCAAGGTCGAACTGTGCCACTGTGAAAAACAACATTCAAATGGATTTGTACTTCACAATAGGAGAGAACACATCATTAAAGTTGACACCTTTTTTCTGAGTGAACCCCCTAGCAACCAATCTTGCCTTGTATCTCTTCAGCGCCTCTCCTTTGATTCCTTCCTTAACTTTGAAAATCCATTTACAGCTAACTAACCTAGCTCCAAGAGGTTTCTTGATCAGTTCCCAGGTATTTTTATCATGAAGAAATTTCAACTCATCATCGATGGACTTCAACCATTCAGTCTTCTTTCGACTCCTCATAACTTCCTTATAGTCTCTAGGTTTTTCATCTAGAACCTCACTTGCAGAGATTAAAGCATACACTATAGATCTGCATACCCAAGTCTCTAAGGTGGCTGGATGATTCTCCTCGATCCGTTTCTTGCTAGCAGGTAGTCATTATCAGTATCCTCATCTTCGACAACATCTTCTGCGTCTTCTTTGACTTCATCTGGGGTAGGCAATTCAGCATCAACATGCTCCACCTCAACAGGAATCTCTCCCTATTCCAGCTCTTCGTCAACATCATCAGTTTTCTTAAAATCCATCTCTGCTTCATTTAAAGCTATATCTTGATTGGTGACACACCTCCTGTGACCTGGCTCTAGGCACCATAGCCTATAAGCTTTGACTACTTTAGGGTATCCCATGAACATGCATTTCCGAGCTCTAGGTTCGAGCTTGTCTTGCCTAATATGAGCATAGGCCACACAACTAAATACTCTCAGTCTGTCGAGACTATGTGGATGTTCTGACAAAACTTCTTCATGTGTCTTCATTCCCAAGGCAGTCGAGGGACATCTATTTATCAGGTAAGCTGCTATCGAAACAGCTTCCGCCTAAAACACCTTCTTCAATCCAACACTAACCAACATGCATCTAAACCTTTCAAGTATTGTTCGATTGAATCTCTCAGCTAAGACATTTTATTAAGGAGTACCTGCTACAGTCTTATGCCTTGCAATCTCAGACTCAAAACAGTAACTGTCGAACAGTTCATTGCATAATTCAAGGCCATTGTCGGTTCTCAACCTCTTAAACTTTCGGTCAGTTTGAGTTTCGACCAGAATCTTCCAACTTTTGAAATTCTCAAAAGTTTCATCCTTCGTCTTCTGAATGAATACCCATAGCTTTTTGGAATAGCCATCAACGATGGATAGAAAATACCTTGCACCTAAGTGTGAAGGATTCCTTGTAGGCCCCAAAGATCAGCATGAATGTAATCCAGGGATCCATGTGTTCTTTGCTTGCCTTTGTTAAACTTCGCCCTACAGGATATACCGAATGCACAAGATTCATAAAACTCCAAATTTTCGACTTTGTCACCTTCTAGCAGGTTCTGCTTCCCCAATTCGACCAGACCTCTTTCGCTGACATGGCCCAATCTCATGTGCCATAGTTCTGTCTTCGACACAGGTTTCGTGGATGCAACATTTGTCAAACCACTTACAACCTCAGTCTCAAGGGTATACAAGCCTTGTTTCTTCACGCCTCTCAAGACTTCCTTCGACCCCTTCATGACTCTTAGGATACTTTTCTCTCCTTGAAAAACATATCCCTTTCTGTCGAATTCACCATTAGAAATCAAATTTCTCTTCAAGTCAGATACATACCTGACTTAGTCAATAACCTTATTGACTCATAATGGAGCTTGAATCTCAAAGATCCAATAGCTGCAATTTTGCAAGATTTGTTGTTTCCCAGCAGCACAGATTCACCATCTTGATCACATAGCTCCTCGAACAATTCTCTATTTGGAGTCATGTGCCAAGTGCAACCTGAATCTATAATCCACTCTTTTCTCGAGTCGCCACTTGAAACCATAAGAACATCAGATGAGTCGAAGTCATCTTGAACAATGGATGTGTTTCCATAACCTCCATGATCTTTTAGGCATTCAGGGCACACCTTTCTTGTGTGACCCTTCTTCTTACAGTGATAACATCGAATACCAGATGTTTCGCCACTATAAGACTTCTACTGACTTTTACCTTTCTTCTTGTCGAACTTACCATCCTTTCGCAATAATTTTCCCTTAACGGCCAAACCTTCGCCCACCTTGAAGGTTTATGCTCCTTTCGTTTGTTCAAGTCCTTAGAATACAAGGCTAATTGAACTTCTTCAAAGGTCAGGGACTCCCTTCCATACAAGAGAGTTTCTTTGAAGTGAGCATGTGTTCTGGGCAAAGCACACAACAACATCAGTGCTTGATCTTCATCATCGATCTTCCCATCAATATTTTCAAGATCAAGAATTAGCTTGTTGAACATATCCAACTTCTCAGCCAACACTTTGTCTTCACTCATCTTGAATGAATACAAAGATTGCTTCAGGTAGAGTCGATTCACCAGAGATTTGGTCATGTACAAACTTTCAAGTTTCACCCATAATCCCGATGTTGTAGTCTCCTTTGATACCTGTCGAAGAACCTTATCACCAAGGCTCAATAATATTGCGTTGTTGGCTTTCTCAGTCATGTCCGTCTTTTCTTTTGCTGTTAATGCATCGTCCATGGCTGCCTCTCCCTTTAACGCTTCCAAACAACTCTACTGAACTAGTAGGGATTTCATCTTCAAGCGCCACAGATCGAATTCGTTCACTCGGGTGAACTTTTCAATCTCATACTTTATTGAAGGCATCTTCTTCATGCTCACCGCACCAATTTGTTTTGAATCGGATGTCTTGAAACAAAATATAAACGATTTCTTTATGATCAAGAAACACACAAGGGTTAGGGTTAACAAAGAAAATAAGGTAAAACAACAAGGAACAACAAAGATTGGTTATAAATTGTTATTCTTTCCTTCCTTTTAGAACAAGATTACAAGTATACAAGAATAACAAAATAACCTTTCTCACTTGATATAGGATTTTATCTTCCTATTTTTCCTTATTCCAAGATTGAGAAACTAGCATCCTATTTATAAGAAAAATAACACACTAACCTAATGGACTTTTTAACAATTAACCATTACAAGCTAACTTAGGGTACAAGCTAACTTAAACAATTGGCCTTACAAGAAAGGCCCAATTCAACATGCTAACAACCCTAGAAATATTGACTAATTCATGTTAGAACAAACTTCGACTACAACATGCATTACTTCGATAGCAGCATGCGAGCAGACTTCGACCTCGTGCTTAACTCCTGTCGAACCAGAAGCTACCCTTCGACCATACTAGAATTCGATTTAATATCTCACATATTAAATAAATATTTTATGAGTTATTAAATAAATTTAGTACATTAGTAAATAATCAATGAAGATTTTTCTATCCAGATCGATCTAGAAATTAAACAAATTTAGTACATTAGTAAATAATTAATGAAGATGTTTGATCTGGATCGATCTAGAAGTTCTAAGTGATGAACAACTGAACCACGACCGTTACTATGTTGTTGTTTTTGGTCACTGGGGTGTTGTAAAAACTCTAATGATCAAGTTAGTATAGTTAGTGAATGTGAGATTTATGTTTAGAATAGTGTCCATGAATCTAAAATGTTCGTTAGACTATAACGAGTTGGAAGCCATATGTAAACGAATCTTGTAGACTTTTTTATCTGAGGGATCCTAGGGGCCATTCACCTCTAATCATATATTCCAGTGTATTCCCTCTCATGCCCGTCCTATTTCCTTAAGACTCAGGTTATGTGCGTCCATGCAGATTGGGCATTGGCCTAGCCCGAAATAATTGCCCACAACTCTTGGCTGACATAACGGATAATAGATTATATTGGGACTCACTATTTCATCCATTGATTGAAGAGTTCAAGTAGAGCTGCATTTTCCTGCAAGTTGAGTAAAAATAATGGTGGCAGTGATTATTGGTTGTGGGTTAGGTGATAATATTTGGGACGTCATTTTGGATCAATGTCCTATTTTTGAATTCTTAAGGCTTATTTTGAGACATGTTCCACTAACGTCCAACATTTTTCTTCCTTCATAATTTAGGGAGATAGAATGTCCCTCCATACCCTATTATTGTATCTTTCGATGATGAGGACTCAACCTAGACTTTACTCTTATTTTTTCCATATAGATCATATCCTTGAGGCTAAAGGATAAAAGGTGATGTTTTTGACCAAGTGACTCCAAACACAAGTGGAAGGAGAGATGAATTGTGATATTTAAAAGTCGTTTTTTTAAAGTTCTTTACTAAATCAGTTTATATTAGTTCAATAAAGATAAGGTCTAACGCCCGTTCATTTTAAATTAAATTATTTATGAATTGTTGGTGTGCCTTTATGTGGAAGTGTGTCTGAGTGCGTTGCTGGGTGTCCTTAAGGTATAGGAACTTATTTAATAAAATATAGAGTTTAATAATAATATAATATAATTAATAATGATGATAATTTAATAATAATAATAATAATAATAATAATAATAATTATTATTGTTATTATTATTAGTGGATGGAATAAGTGAAATAGGGGAGTTATTAGAGAAGTTGTGGGGGAAGAGAGGAAAAACACGATAAACTGCTCAGAACCAAAATTAAGGAAAAAGGTTGAGGAGAAGAGGAAAAAGGAACGTGGCTGGGGAAAATTGAGAACAAAGGAATTAACCGCCGGAGAGAATTCAAGGTATGATCGATTTCATGAAGGGAATTGAATCATGGGGTTAGTTCCCGTAGGTTGAGAAATATTAATGGTTAATGTTTGTTTGTGCCTGAAGTAGTGTTTTATGTCATTAGTTCTATGTAATAATATTGGGAAATGGCGCCGACACGTGCTAATTTCCCATTCGTTGAGAGGGTTGTATGGTGTCCTCATTTGATTATAATATGTTGAAAGTTGTGGTTACGTGATCCATATGAAATTGTGATGCTTCGGTTATGGACAATTTGGTTGTAGGCTTAATGCCTTGTTATGTGGTTGTTATGGTTGTGTTGTAGTCCATAATAGTTGCATCTCATAGCATATCATCCTGGTTGTCCTGTATTGGCGTTGGTTGTGCCTGTATTGGCGGCCTATAATGGCAAATAAAATTGGTTGTGGAGTGCTGCTCCAAATTGGTACCACATGCATATGCATAGTTGAGTCGCATAGTGTCGCGTCATTATGTGTTTGCAAGTAATGATGAGTTGTTGAATTTTTCTTACTAATTGTTGCGAATATGAATGATGAATTTCCTGGTAGTTTGTTGTGATAATATTTGGAGAACTGCGAGAATCTTAATTGCTGTGATATAAACCTGACATGACTTTTATCATGCCTTATGTTATAATTTTGATATCTCACCCTTTACGTTGTATGTTACCTCCGTTGGTGGTAATTTGCAGGTAACCCGGAATAGAGTGTCGCTTTTCGTTTAAGGTCGTTGGTCACTCTGATACGTAGCACTCTTGGGGGGATGAACGCTCGATGTTATTGTTTTAATTGAACTCCTTGTTGCTGAAATTTATTAAGTACTTTTCTTTAAATTGATTGCTTCTAATACTGCCAAATGTTGGTTGTATGCACTAGACCGATGAATCGGTAAGACTGATTTCGTGGTCGAGAACTAGTTGTTTTGTGAATTGATGCAAGATAATTACTTGCTGAAGTTCAATGGAATTTAGCTGCAGACTTTCTGGTCTTGCTTTGGTTTATTATAAATGCTGGAAGTGTATTAAATTCCGCTGAAAAATAATAGGTTGTCTTGTAATTGAGATGTTAAACAAGTTGTCTTTATTTGTTCATTCGGATCTGTGTTATGTATGTTATTAAATGTTTGTTGCAGGTGTATGTTATATGTTAAGGTGAAAATGTGACACCCTGATGCGTCCTAGAATTTGTGTGTGACGGTTGTCAGCACTCTATGACGCTCGTCATGACCGTCATGGTCGTGACATCCATGACGGTCGTCATGACCACCACGGTCGTGCCAGTTCCTTACGACTGTCATGATACTTGTTTTTGTGCACTCTGATTGTTGTTTTGCCTAATTACCAGGTGGGTTAGAATGGGGTGTTACATTAGTGGTATCAGAGCAGGTCGTTCCATCCGACCAAGTTATCGAGTCAGTCGTCGTGTCTAACAATCGAGTATTGTTGTTTGTGAAATCTGACTGCTGTTGGTTGCAGTTTAAATTGAAATGGCTGGAAGGAATGATGCTGCAATTGCTGCTGCTCTGCAAGCTATAGTTAATGCTATGGAAAATCAGCCGAATCCTGTTGGAGATGCTGGGTTTCGCAGTTTGGCAATGTTTCAGCGGGAGAATCCACCTACATTCAAGGGTAGGCACAATTCTGATGGTGCACTGGACTGGTTGAAGGAGATGGAGCGAATCTTTCGTGTGATGGATTGTACTCCAGCACAGAAGGTTCGTTATGGGACTCATATGCTAGCAGTTGAAGCTGATGACTGGGGGCTAGAGACTCGTCCCGTATTGGAAGCTGCAGGTGAGGAGGTCACTTGGACTGTATTCCGTAGGGAATTTTTGAAGAAGTACTATTCGGAAGACGTCCGTGGTAAGAAAGAGATTGAGTTTCTTGAACTGAAGCAAGGAGACAAATCTATTACCGAGTATGCTGCGAAATTCAAAGAGTTGGCTAAGTTTTATCCGCACTACAACGCAGAAACCGTTGAGTTCTCTAAGTGTATCAAGTTTGAGAATGGATTGAAGTCTGAAATCAAGAAGGCAATTGGGTATCAGAAGATCCGTGTTTTTGATGCGTTGGTTGAAAGCTGTAGAAATTATGAAGAAGATAGAAATGCTCATTACAAGCTATTGAGTGAGAGGAGAGGCAAGTCACATCAGACTCGTGGTAAGCCTTATGACCCTCCAGTTGGCAAAGGGAAACAGAGGGCAACTGATGACAAGAAAACTGGTAAGGGAAATGCTTCTGCTGGTATTGTTTGTTATAAGCGCGGGAAACCTGGTCATAAGAGTAATGTTGTAACTCTGGACCAGTGAGATATTACCATTGCGGTGAGCTGGGACACGCTATTGCTGAGTGCAAACGCAAGGGGATGGTTTGTTTCAACTGTGGTGAAGAGGGACACCTGCGTGACAAGTTTCAGAAGCCTAAGAAAGAAAAGACTGGTGGAAGGGTGTTCGCTCTATCTAGGACTCAAACATCCAGCGATGACAGACTCATTGAAGGTACTTGTTTCATTAATAGTACTCCTTTACTTGCTATTATTGACACTGGTGCTTCTCATTGTTTTATTGCTGCTGATTGTGTTGAACGTTTGGGTCTTGTGTTATCTCACATGAATGGGGATATGTTAGTTGAGACTCTAGATAAGGGATCAGTGACTACATCTCTGGTATGTTTGAAATGTCCTCTATCAATGTTTGATAGAGATTTCCTGGTTGACTTAGTCTGTTTGCCACTAAGTGGGATAGACGTAATTTTAGGTATGAACTGGTTAGAGTATAACTGCATTCATATTAATTGCTTTGATAAGTCGGTGAGGTTTTCTACTCCTGAGGAGGAGGGAGCCTGCTTAGTAACTACAAAACAGATGAGGCTGATACTGCTAGAAGATACTCAGGTGTTTGCGTTGGTGGCATCATTATCCGTTGAGAATCAAGCGATAATTGATGAGTTAGAAGTTGTTCGTGATTTTCCTGAAGCGTTTCCAGATGAAATTCCCGAAGTTCCTCCGGAACGAGAAGTTGAATTTTCTATTGACCTTGTACTTGGTACCAGACCTGTGTCTATGGCACCGTACATGATGTCTGCATCTGAATTGGTTGAGTTGAAGAAACCGTTGGAAGACTTACCTGAGAAGAAGTTCGTTAGACCGAGTGTGTCACCGTGGGGAGCTCCAATATTATTAGTAAAGAAGAAGGATGACAGTATGAGGTTGTGTATTGATTACCGACAACTGAACAAGGTGACAATTAAGAATAAATATCCACTCCCAAGAATTGATGACTTGATGGATCAATTGGTTGGTGCGCAGGTGTTTAGTAAAATTGATTTGAGGTAGGGGTATCATCAGATTAAGGTAAAAGATGAGGATGTTCAGAAGACTGCATTCAGAACCAGATATGGACACTATGAGTATACGGTAATGCCTTTTGGTGTTACTAATGCACCGAGAGTTTTTATGGAATACATGAACCATATCTTTCACGATTATTTGGATCGATTTGTGGTAGTGTTCATCGATGATATCCTAATCTATTCTAAGTCAGAGGAGGAGCATGTGGAGAACTTGAGATTAGTACTGCAAGTTTTGAAAGAAAGGAAGTTGTATGCGAAACTGTCAAAGTGTGACTTCTGGTTGAAAGAGGTTAGCTTTCTGGGTCATGTTATATCAGGTAGTGGAATTTTTGTAGACCCATCTAAGGTCGATGCGGTGTTGCAATGGGAAACTCCGAAGTCGGCAACTGAGATTAGAAGCTTTTTGGGACTTGCTGGTTATTACAGAAGGTTTATTGAGGGTTTTTCTAAGTTGGCTCTTCCATTAACTAAGTTGACTTGTAAAGGGAAAACGTTTGTGTGGGATGCTCAGTGCGAAGCGGGTTTTGCAGAGTTAAAGAAGAGGTTGACGTATGTTCCGGTGTTGACCTTGCCGAACATAAAGGAACCGTTTGTTGTATACTGTGATGGTTCTAAGTTTGGTTTGGGAGGCGTACTCATGCAGGGTAACAACGTAGTTGCTTATGCTTCAAGACAGTTGAGAAGCCATGAGAAGAATTACCCTACACATGATTTAGAACTCGCTGCTGTTGTTTTTGTGCTGAAGATTTGGAGACAATATTTGTATGGTTCAAGATTCGAGGTGTTTAGTGACCATAAGATTTTGAAGTACCTGTTTGACCAAAAAGAACTGAACATGAGACAGCGAAGGTGGTTAGAACTATTAAAAGACTTTGATTTTGGTTTAAACTACCATCCGGGAAAGGCCAATGTTGTAGCTAATGCCTTAAGCCGCAAGACTTTGCATATGTCGGCAATGATGGGCAAAGAGTTGGAATTGATTGAGCAATTCAGAGATTTGAGCTTAGTTTGAGAAGTGACACCGAAGAGTGTAAAGTTGGGCATGTTAAAGATTAATAATGACTTTCTGGACAACATCAGAGAAGCTCAGAAATTAGATGTGAAGTTGGTAGATGTAATGCCCGGGTGGATCATTCAGAAAATAATGATTATCAGTTCGATGCGCAAGGCGTGTTGAGATTTTATGGTCGTATTTGCATTCCTGATAGTGCAGATATGAAGAAAGTGATTCTGGAGGAGGGTCACTGAAGTAAGTTGAGTATTCATCCAGGAGCGACGAAAATATATAGTGATTTGAAGAATCTATTTTGGTGGCCAGCTGTCGCTTCCGCGAAAATAAGGTGCCGGCAGAACAGAAGAGTCGCCACCTTTCGTTATTTATCCCTCAGAATGGGAAATGAAACAATCAGAAAAACCTAACGAAAAGGGTAAGACAAGGTCGTCGCAACCGTTGTCTGGGTTCGGGATTCGGTTACGCAAGGGGAAGGTATTAGCACCCCTCACGTCCGTCGTACTCGACGGGATCCATGCTTGTTGGGTTTGTCTATGGGTGAAAAACAATCTATCTACGACTGCTAGATCTAAACGGGAAGAAATTGACTCGATAGAGCGTCGCACTCTATGCCTATGTATTCTCATCAGAGAATGAGAAATCAGAGTCAACGTAGTTCGGGAAACTACGGGGGAGGTTGCTCGGCAAGACGTCGCGTCTTGGGCCTACATATTCTCGTCAGATAAATCAGAGCATGACGTAGTTCAGGCTAACTACGGCTAGACAGGGGTGTTCTCGGTCACACGGGGGTGAGAGAAAAGGTTGACGATACTAGCGTACGCATTCTAGCAGTTAGGTGGACGCTGCTCGACCATTGGAGACTTAGGCGTACCTGTTTGCGGTAGAACGGACGTAGTATGTCGGGTTTCGAGGTATGGGAACCTACAGGAACTAGAACTACGGTCTGGTCTCAAATGCACTCAGGCAAGAGAAAAGGAAAACATCAGTCGTCAGCGGGAAAGTCTCGTTCGCACAGCAGCGAGAGAACAAAAGGTTAGTTGTTAGTGTGCTCACTAGGATATCGCATCCTATGCCTACATATTCTCTTCAGAGAAAATCAGAGCAGCTGTAGTTCAGCCTACAGCTAAAACGGGGACCACAGCACAAATCTCATTTTATTAATATTCGGAAGATTACAATGATAAACTCCTAAAAAATCATACCCATCTATCATGGAAAATCTAATGAAAAATAGTCCCCTAACAAGTGGACCTTTAATTCTACCTCTAAAAAGGCGTAAAAGAAACTCCTAAAAGAAAATATATCCTAAAAAGAAAATATTAAAATACTATCATTTTTTATATTTTTCATCTCACTATACCTTCCATTTTTCTATTTTTATATTATATATTCTTTTTCACATATTATTTTTCTTAAAAAATCTAAGCAAATGAATATAAAAGAAAATAATGAAAAAAAAGAGAAAAACAAAGGGGGGGTGCATCAGTTCAGCCAGAGGTATACAGCCAGCAAACTAAAACAGAATTGGGGCCCAGCCCACTAAGCAAATTCAGAAAAGAAAATAAAAAACAGGGGGTAAGAGAGTACAACGGAGGGTGTGCCCAGAAAAGCAAAGAATGGGCCCAGCCCAATCATACCAAACAGGAGGGGGAAGAAGAAAGAAAACGGAGGGGTATGCGAAACAGAATGGGCCTTAGAGGCCCAATACCCAACCAAGCCGCTTGATCCATCCTCTTCAGCAAACATAACCCTAATCTCAATTTTGCAGAACACTGTTCACCGCGCCGTCCCTCTCTTCTCCAAACTCTCTCTCTCGCAAGCTCTCTCAAACCCTAATCCCCTCACCGTTTCGAATCATCACCACAAACAACAACAAAATTACATCACTAATCTCCGAAAAATAAACTGCGGCTGACGTGCTCTTGAGGATCCAAATCGTTGATGAAAATCTGGACGACATTGCAAGATTGATGAAGAACTTTTGAAGGCGTTTGCATGTGAAGATCTATGGAGTTTGAGATCTTTCTGAACAGACTTATGAAGACGATGGTGAACCAAATAAATCTAGTGAAGAACTCACAAGAAGATTGCTGTAGGTCTGATGATTGTTGAAGATTCGTGGAGTTCTAGGGAGGACGTTCTTGATGTTCGTTACGAATCTTGAACGGAGATCTGGAGGATCAAACATGGTGAATGGTGCGACGGAGTTGTTGAAGAATTATTGATGAACCTTTTGCAGATCTGGACAAAAAATCCTCGGAGGTCGTTTGCGAAATCTGGATCTACGAAGATCTCGCCTATTCTGGATGAACATCCCGTTGAAGACGATGAAGAACTTGGAGGAACTTCTGAAGAAAATGCGTAGGGATCTTGAAGATCATGATGAACATTAATCTGAAAAAACTTGAAGACAGATGAACACGCGAGAAGGAGTCCGTCGAGAATCTTTCAAGATCTTCGGAGATCTTGAAGAAATCTGGGCGATGATTGATGATCATAGGAGCTTGATGAACGAAGAGATCTGGCATTTCTGGAAAACAAGGTCGAAGAACACATGAATGTTCTTAAGGATCTTCATGAAGAAGATGAAGATCTTAAGTTTCCAGATGGAAAATCACAATTTCCGGCGAGAATGGGATGAAGAAACGGTGAGGATTTTGGACGAACACATCAAGATCTGGAAAATCTCACAGTTATGATAAAGGTTCTGGGCAATAAACGATGGAGTTTCCGGTGAGTTCTTACGGTTTCCAGCGAAGTTTGGCCGTGAGAACCACCGTTTGATCTTGCTGGTGATGTTCTCCGGCGTTTGCATGGCCGGAGGGAGGAGTTGCCGTCGAGGAGGGTACATGGCGCGATGCATGCAGTGATCAGCGTGAGTGGGACGCGTCGCGGCTGGGAAGAGAGAGGGAGTGCCAAGTGTGGGTGAGGTGGCGGAAGTGGAGGACGAAATGTGGCGAATGCAGTGGCTAGTTCTGAGATTGCAACGTGGACATGAAGTGGGAGCTTGAGAAAAGCACACGCGTGGGGCTTTATAGACAGACACGTGGACTGGGGGTTGTGGGCCTCCAAAGCTGACACATGGCCCACCGAACTTAATGAACTCTGATTAATTAATGATTAACACTCGCTTAAGCCTAATGATCACCTAATTAAACTCAGTTAATACTAAACTAAACCTAAAACTGCAATTAAGGCTATTCTGACCCTAATTAACTCTAAACAAATGATTATAACCTAATTAAATCCTAAAAGAATTAAATCTTAAAATAAAACTCTAATATCTATTAAATCTAAAAAAAGAGCATTAACTATTAAAATCTATTAATTCTATTTAATCTAAAAGAGAATTAACTATTAAATTCTAATAATTTCTAAACAACTAAAAAATAGAGAAAAAAAACTCTATTATCTATTAAAAAAAATCCTAGTAAAGGGAATTATCCCATTAAAAATCATTTTTAAAAAATCTACTTAATATCTATTAAACATGATTTATTCTTAAAAGAAAATTAAAACTAAAATCTATTTAAAAACAATTTAATATCTATTAAAAACCTATCTAATATCTAGAAAAATCAATTAAACCCATAAAAATTCTAGAAAATAAAGGGGAAAAATCTAAAAAAGCGAGGAAGCCGATTAAGTCGATTAGCGCCTATATCGAAATAAACGGTAAAAATCCCGGACACCGAAATGTCCTCAAAAACAACAGCGAGAGCTGAAAACACCGGGACGAGCATCAGCTCTCAAAATACGTCCTCGTATTGGTCTGGAATGCTTGAAGCGCGATTAGAGGGCTGTAATCCTGATAAAGTCAACCTGACTGGAAAAAATGCAATGTACGTGGTATGCAAATGCAAAATGAAATGAGTCGAAACATGAGCCAAATTGCGATAAGTAGTTGGTCAAATTTTGGGGTGCAACACCTGGTATGAAGCGTGATGTAGCCCGATTTGTTTACGCATGTTTGACTTGTCAGAAGTCGAAAGTTGAGCACCAGAAACCTGCTGGGTTGATGCAACCGTTAGAGATTCCATAATGGAAATGAGACAACATTTCGATGGATTTTGTAACGGGTTTGTCGAACGCCTTGAGAGGATGTGATTCCATTTGGGTGATTGTTGATAGGCTCACAAAGTCAGCTCACTTTATTCCTATTAACATCACTTTTCTGGTATCGAAGTTGGCAGAGATTTATGTCAGAATGGTTGTTAAGATGCATGGTATCCCGTTGTGTATTGTGATAGATAGAGATCCGAGGTTTACTTCTGAATTTTGGAAGAGTCTGCAAGAGGCATTAGGTTCCAAGTTGAGGTTGAGTTCAGCATACCATCCTCAAACAGATGGTCAGACAGATCCGAGGTTTACTTCTGAATTTTGGAAGAGTCTGTTAAGATGCATGGTTTACTATTTAGTCTTTAGAAGATTTGCTGAGGGCATGTGTTCTGGAGGAACGCGATTCGTGGGATACCTATCTTCCGTTGATAGAGTTTACTTATAACAACAGTTACCACTCTAGTATCGGAATGGAACCGTTAGAAGCTTTGTATGGTCAGAGATGTAGGACTCTGTTGTGTTGGTATGAAGCTGGCGAGAGTGTGGTACTCAGACCGGAAATTGTTCGGGAGACGACGGAGAAGGTGAAGTTAATTCGAGAAAAGATGAAAGCTTCACAGAGTAGGAAGAAAAGTTATCATGATAAGCGCAGAAAGGAGTTAGAATTTGGAGCTGAGGATCATGTGTTTTTGAGAGTCACGCATGTGACTGGAGTTGGTAGGGCTCTGAAATCTAAGAAGCTTACCCCTCGTTTCATTTGTCCGTACCAGATATCAGACAGAGTTGGAAAGGTTGCGTATCAAGTGGCGTTGCCGCCTAATTTGTCGAATCTGCACGATGTATTTCATGTGTCACAGCTCCGAAAGTATATCTCAGATCCGTCGCATGTCTTTCCTATGGATGATGTGCAAGTACGTGACAATCTTACGGTGGAGACGATGCCTGTAAGAATTGATGATCGGGAGGTGAAGACGTTAAGAGGAAAAGAGATTGCTTTGGTGAAAGTGGTCTGGTTGGGAGCTACTGGAGAAAGCTTGACGTGGGAACTGGAAAGCAAGATGCGAGAGTCTTATCCCGAGCTGTTTGATTGAGGTAATTTCAAGGACGAAATTCTTTTAAGTTTGGGGGAGTTATAACGCCCGTTCATTTTAAATTAAATTATTTATGAATTGTTGGTGTGCCTTTATGTGGGAGTGTGTCTGAGCGTGTTGTTGGGTGTCCTTAAGATATAGGAACTCATTTAATAAAATAGAGTTCAATAATAATATAATATAATTAATAATGATGATAATTTAATATTAGTGGATGGAATAAGTGAAATATGGGAGTTATTAGAGAAGTTGTGGGGGAAGAGAGGAAAAACACGATAAACTGCTCGTAACCAAAATTAAGGAAAAAGGTTGAGGAGAAGAGGAAAAAGGAACGTGGCTGGGGAAAATTGAGAACAGAGGAATTAACTGTCAGAGAGAATTCAAGGTAGTTGTAGAAGAGTCACCGGAGAGCAGACCGAAACCGGGAGTTTAGAGTTGTCCTCAATCCAAAGGTAAGGGTGGGGTTCAATTCTATAACTATGGGTATGATCGATTTCATGACGGGAATTGAATCATGGGGTTAGTTCCCGTAGGTTGAGAAATATTAAGGGTTAATGTTTGTCTGTGCCTTAAGTAGTGTTTTATGTCATTAGTTCTATGTAATAATATTGGGAAACGACGCCGACACGCGCTAATTTCCCATTCGTTGAGAGGGTTGTATGGTGTCCTCATTTGATTATATTATGTTGAAAGTTGTGGTTACGTGATCCGTATGAAATTGTGATGCTTCGGTTATGGACAATTTGGTTGTAGGCTTAATGCCTTGTTATGTGGTTGTTGTGGTTGTGTTGTAGTCCATAATAGTTGCATCTCATAGCATATCATCCTGGTTGGCCTGTATTGGCATTGGTTGTGCCTGTATTGGCAACCTATAATGGCAAATAAAATTGGTTATGGAGCGCTGCTCCAAATTGGTACCACATGCATATGCATAGTTGAGTCGCATAGTATTGCGTCATTATGTGTTTGCAAGTAATGATGAGTTGCTGAATTTTTCTTGCTAATTATTGCGAATATGGATGATGAATTTCCTGGTAGTTTGTTGTGATAATATTTGGAGAACTGCGAGAATCTTAATTGCTGTGATATAAACCTGACATGACTTTTATCATGCCTTATGTTATAATTTTGATATCTCACCCTTTACGTTGTATGTTACCTCCGTTGGTGGTAATTTGTAGGTAACCCGGAATAGAGTGTCACTTTTCGTTTAAGGTCGTTGGTCGCTCTGATACGTAGCACTCTTGGTGGGATGAATGCTTGATGTTATTGTTTTAATTGAACTCCTTGTTGCTGAAATTTATTAAGTACTTTTCTTTAAATTGATTGCTTCTGATACTGCCAAATGTTGGTTATATGCACTAGACCGATGAATCGGTAGGACTGATTTCGTGGTCGAGAACTAGTTGTTTTGTTAATTGATGCAAGATAATTACTTGCTGAAGTTCAATGGAATTTAGCTGCAGACTTTCCGGTCTTGCTTTGGTTTATTATAAATGTTGGAAGTGTATTAAATTCCGCTGCAAAATAACAGGTTGTCTTGTAATTGAGATGTTAAACAAGTTGTCGTTATTTGTTCATCCGGATCCGTGATATGTATGTTATTAAATGTTTGCTGCAGGTGTATGTTATCTAATAAGGTGAAAATGTGACACCTCTGAAGTGTCCCAGAATTTGTGAGTGTGACGGTTGTCACTACTCTATGACGGTCGTCATGACCGTCACGGTCGTGACATCCATGACGGTCGTCATGACCACCACGGTCGCGCCAGTTCCTTACGACTGTCATGATACTTGTTTTTGTGCACTCTGATTGTTGTTTTTCCTAATTATCCGGTGGGTTAGAATGGGGTGTTACAGAAGGCATAGTAGAAAAATAATAAGGAATAAGAGATGAAATAAAAATAAATGACAGAATGGTAAGAGATAGAGTTAGAGAGATTGTTCCAGGGATTCTTACATATTCGACCTACCGCTTGACTTACTCTTGTTCCTAAGAATTTTCACTTTAGAGTTCTAGTAATAATAGCTTTTAAGGATATTCCAACAAAATTTGTTACAACAAATGAGGGATTTTACACATGTTTATCCCCAAACCAAACAGAGCTTCTAATAGGTTAAGGTCACTAACCAAAGAAATATTTTAACTTGTTGATCTCAAGAATAAAAAAAATCTTTTCAAATACTAAGCTTAAGAACCAAACAAAGGTACTTCTCAAGAGGATCACACCATTGAATAATAAAAAATCGAAGCACCACACTAGTACAACCAAACTCTGCAAGTATTTTTAAATCTCTTGGCATTAAGATAACTTTAGTGAAGACAAAAAAAATAGAGAAGTAGAGAGTATAAAGTTAGATGTTAGAATTTTAATTTCAAACAATGGATTAAAATGAAATGAGAAGAATCTCTCTATTTATAAGAGAATAATGCACTTAAAAAGAAAATGATCCATGAGTTTTTTTAATGTTCTAATTGATAAACCCTAGTCGTAAATCAATTATATTGTTCCTTTTGATTGAGTGCATTAGGTAAGACAATATGGGTAGTACAAGATGTATTTTTGTAAAGATGTAACATGTGGGACAAGATGTTAGTGCATGAGGCGTAACATGTAACACCCATTTTAATTATTTAGTCATTTTATTATTATTTTAAATATTATATGTTGATGTGCCCTTTGGTAGGGTGTATTTGATGATGTTTGGTGGGTGTCCCTGAGATGGGAGATCATTGGTGGTAATTTGGTGAGTTTATAATAATATAAGAAATAATAGTAATATTGGTGGTGGTATTAATATTATTATTATTATTATTATTATTATTATTATTATTATTATTATTATTATTATTATTATTATTATGTTATTTTTATTAGTTATTATTATTATTATTATTATATTATTTTTATTAGTTATTATTATTATTGGGATAGGAAATAAAAAGGAAAATAGAATATGAAGGGATGGGGAAGTATTAGAGAAAATAACACGATAGAGCGATAGAAAGAGAGAAGAGGAAAGAACGAGAGAAGTGAGAAGAACGAAGGAAAAAGGGAACGAAGAACGGAAAGAAAAGAGGAGGCCAAGAGACCAAATCCAGGAAGAATTTCATCGATCAACCGATTAACAAGGTAAGGGGGGAGAAACTTGATTGGAAATGGTATATACATGTATAGGGTAGTGGGGATTCCTTAACCCCGTAGGAATGTATCGTTGATGAAGTTTTATATTGACATGCTATTGATTGTTGAGTTATGTTGATGTTGATGGATTGAAATATGTTGAGTGTTGGTGAATTGTTGTTTTTGGTTAATTTGGCGTATAGGTTGGGTTTACGGTTTTAGGGAAGTTCTGTGTGACCTTTTTGATGTGTCGATAGATTGTTTAAGTGATGACTTTGGAATAATATGTATATGATGATGTACGAATGTTTGATGTTGCCACTGTTGATTGACTGTTGGTGTTGGTTTGGTTTGAGTAAGGTTCAGAGTAACTCTAAAGTGTCGGTAGTGTGCCGTAATGTTGATCTGGAGTAGAATTATAGGAAGATTGATAAGCCTAATATGCATTGGTCGTAATACGGATAGTATAGGAAGTGGATGTTATAGAATAGGCTTGAATCAGAGAAGAGTGAGAATTCTGAACTGTGAGAACTTGAGAAGTCGCAGGCAACTCGCTAGCACTTCGCTTAGCGAGAAGGCAGCGAGCGTTCGCTAGGTGCTCGCCTAGCGAGTGAGGTAGCAAGTGAGTCTAGTAGGTTCTGTTTGCCTTCGCGAGGAGGTTCGCTAAGCGAACAGGTAGCGAGCATTCGCTGGGAGCTCGCCTAGCGAGGGTGTAGCGAGCGTAGCAGAATGGGGTTTTTCTATGTTGTTATACTGTGTGCGCTAAGAGTGTAGTGCCCTTGGACTTTGTTGATTATAGGGGAGATGATTGAGTGTTATAGAGTGAGTACTCGGTGATAGTATGTGATTTCCGTTACTAATTATTTAAATGGATAATTAGTTGGTGTATGAATCATGCGGAGCATGGTGTAGTGATCAGTAGGATCGTGTATTCCCGAGTGGTGGGACGTGTTTATATCTTGGTGATAAAGTATGAACTTGTTTACTTGGTGATGGTACTCGTTTTCCTTGATATTGTTGGTGAACAATTGGTTAACGTATATGTATGTAGTGATCAGTAGGATCGTGTGTTCCCGGGTGTTGGGATGTGGTTATATATGGTGTTATAGTATGAATTTATTTACTATCCGATTGATTTATATGGTGTTGGTGTAATATATCTACACATATATGCATTGATGTATGATGATATGATCAGGAGGATCGTGTGCACTTAGTGTGCCTAAATATGATAGTTATGCATTGGTGTGTGCATATCATGGTGTTTTGGTGGGATGAATCATGTCTCAGGAGGAGCGTAAGTGATTCATCCGTACTCCTTGGTGGAGAATGGTGGGGGATAGATCATGTCTCAAGAGGAGCGTAAGTGATCTATCCAGGTTCGATTGAATGAACCAATGAGTCGGTACCGCATGCATGGTGTTGAGTTGCATATTTGCATTATAATATGTTATATTGTAATTTGAACAGTAGGTTCGTTATATGGAGTTGTTGGGGTGAATATTGGTGTTTTGGTGTGTTTTACTACCTTGTTTACATGTATTACATTACCAATATATTTTTGATCATGTTTTCTCACCCCTTGGTTGTTGTTGTGTCTGTGCTTCTCCGGAAGTACAGATAATCCAGGTACTTAGATAGCTTGGATGGTGGTGTGCCAGTCGAGTCTAGGATGCTCTGATACGTAACACGGGATATGGGTGTTTTAATTGTTTTATGTCAAACTTATTGTAATCCTGTGACGTATCACTTTTTTTTTTGTGAATTATAATAATAAAGATTTTACGAAATTTGGCGGATGGCCGAGAATGTTGGAATAATGTTTTCCGCTGTATTATTTTTGAGAATAATTAATAAAGTATTTTTATAAAAATTTGGTGATGTGATATCCCACTATTTTGGGGAAAACTCTGATGTTTATTTATAATATTTATATTTTATTTAATTTGGGAAGTGGGGTGTTACAATTGGTATCAAAGCAGGTCGGTCCGTCCGGCCAATGTTGTCTAGTGTTATTGTTTCCTGGTATGCGACATGTGTGTAAAAACACTGTCGGTACATGTTGTTGGTTAACTTCATTGGTAGAAGTGGAATGATTCCAGTGGGGGAGAAGTTGTATTTCTCCGAAAAGCTACAGTGTGGTGGCTTAGTGTGTTGAGGAGGGATATTATAGTTTGGTAAAGATGGTTTGTACCCCATCATGATTTCGGCTGTCTATTAACAAATTGAGGAACTGATCACCCTTAATCTCTTGTTAATAGTGGACGGGATTGTGTTGGATGGGATAAACTTATCTTGCAAGCTTGGGTGGCGTGAGCAGTGTATAGTCTTGAGTTAAGCTAAGTGCTTAAGGGATTATTTTGAGGAATTTGGCGTAAGACGGTGTTGAAGTGTCTATTTTGACTGAAACTTGGAATGAGAAGCAAAGTGAGAAAAATTGGGATTTGTCAATTAATTGCGATTGCCGGAGGTTTCCGGATGAGGTAGGTGATTTACTATCGGAGTGTGAAGTAAAGCTCACACGTTGACTTTGTTGTTGGAACGAGTCCGATATTAGTGACTCCATGTGGTGTGTTTTCGTTGGGATTGGAGAAGTTGAAGAGTCAACTTGAAGACCTTCTAGGAGAGAGGTTCTTTTGTTTGAGTGTGCTACCGTAATGTGCACCAATTTTGTTGGTTAGACAGATAGAAGGTTTTGTGAAGCTTTGGGTGAACTATAGATAAGTGAACAGGGTGACTATCAAGGATAGGTGTTCGCTTCCAAGAGTTAATGATTTGATGGAACAATTGATCGAGGGATGTGAGTCCCTTGGTCATGTGATCTCGAGTAGAGTTCTTGTGGTGGATGGGACGAAGGTCAAAAGTTCTATCGTATTAGGAGGCTCAAAGATCTGCTGTTGAGATTGGAAGTAATTGAGTTTTAAATTATTCATGGATTTAAAATGTGTTGGATGTCTTCCTAAGTATAAAATTGTTGTTGTACGTTAAATTCCGAGATCGCAGCTTTTTACGGAATCGAAATCGGACACTCGAAAGTCGGGTAACGGTCGAAAAGAGGATTTTGGGACTGTCATGTTCGCCTGGCGAGCATACTGGCGAACGTCCATATTCGCTGCGGTGTTCGCTTGGCGAAGGGGTCCTGGGCAGAAAATGTTATTCTGGTGTTTTTGCCGTAACGGGAGAACCGTAACTCGGAATGACGCGCGGTTCGAAGCGTTGGAAAGCTATTCAAATTATCTATGAGATGGTGAAGTATTGACATAGATTTAAGCTATTTATTGATGAAGTGTGTTTGAATTTTGTGGTAAGGACGGGCGGTACGGTATGTGTTCCCGCTATAACTCACAACTTGTTTGTCCACTTGGCATGGGATCTTCTTTAATTATTTATATAAGGCAATGGTTGTGTTAATAAATGATATTTTAAGGTATTCGAAGCGTATAGAGGATTATGTTGAGCATAAGGAACTGGAGTTATCAGTGTTGGAAAAAGAGCGGTGATATACTTCCGTAAGGAAAGTTCTGCCGAATCCGATAGAACTAATTGTGGTGTTTGTGATGCTTGTTGATATAATTAGGGGATTTGCTAAAGACAACTTCAGCGAGTTTCAATTATGCAAAAGGAAACTTGAAGTGTATAAGAGAAATCATCCGACCAGTGATTTAGAGTTGGTTACTATTGTGATTGTACTGGAGTCGGAGTCTTCAAAAGTTCAGACTGAGATCGGAGATGTTTGGTGATCTTAAGAGTTTAAGGTGTTTGTTTAATTGGAATAAGACAAATATGAGGCATAGGAAATAATTGGGACTTCGAAAAGAGTACGACTTCGAGTTGAATTACCATTCGAGTAAAGCGGACATGGTAGATGATGCAGTGAGTTAGAAATATTTGCATATACCGAAGATGATGGTGAAAAGAGTTAGAACTGATTGAGAAATTTCATAATATGCGTTTTGTGAGTAAGGATACTTCTTATGGAGTTAAGCTTTTATTATTAAGATCTGACTAGTGATATCCTTGAGAAGAATCGAGAAAGTCAGAAATCTGGATTGAATAGTGAATTAGTTGAAATTGATAAATTAGAGTCGAAGAGTGGATTGTCGGGTTTGTGGAAATAATACCACGAGGTGTTATGATAGAGTATGTATATCAGATGTTGTTGAAGGGAGTAGGAGTACTCGTGAAGAAATACATTGAGGTAGATGGAGTATCCATCTCGGTGCTATGAAGAAGTAACCGAACTTGAGTAGATTGTTTTTGAGACCATGGATAAGGAGAGGTGGAATATGCTAGTTAGAATTGTCGGAATTCGAAGAGTGAACATCAGAGACTGTTGAGTCTGATGTAGTCGTTAAATATTCTAGAGTGGAAATCAGGTAGTATTTTCACGAAATTGGTGTTGAGATTTCCAAAGAATTTGTAAAGACATAATTTTAATTTGAATTGTTAGGAGTGGATTAACTATTCCGTGTTGAGGATATACGAGATGCATATTGAGAAAGTGGTGAAGTTGGATGAGATACTGACGAATATTGTGTCAGATGGAAATTTGAGGTTTATATTGAGATTTTGGAGGGGCTTACAGGAAGCTTCGGGTACTAAGTTGAAGCTAAGTTCGACCTATCATCCGCAAACTGATGGTCAGTCAGAGAGGACTATTGAGTCTGTAGAGAATTGGTGAGAGCTTGGGTGTCGGATCAAGGTGGAGCGTGGGATGATTAATTATCGTTGATTGAGTTACCTATAATAACGGTTACCATCCTAGTGTCGGAATGGCACTATATGTGGCTTGGTGAGATAGGGAGTGTAGGACTCTCCTGTGTTGAAATAAATCGAGTGAGAGTGTTGTACTCAGACTTGAAGATTATGCTTGAGATGGCTGAGAAGATCGAGAGGATCCGAGGCAATATGTATTTTGAGGGTCACGCCGGTGACTGGTGTTGGTCGAGCTTCGAAATCTCATAAGTTCGCACGTGTTCTGTAGTTATATCAGAGTGGCGCAGCGGAGGCATGGGAGGAGTAACATGTTAGACTGTTTTTCTGTTGTCGCTGTGAATTGGCATGATATGTTTCATGTGTCTTAGTCGAGAAAGTACATTGAACCAGGTGGATGATGTACAAGTGAAAAATATTCCGATTGTTGAGGCATTGCTAGTTCGTTTTGGCGAGCGAGGAACAACTCCGAAGGGAGGAGATATCTTTGGTGAAAGTAGTATGGGGAGGTGCTGCAGAAGGCAGTGTGACCTGAGAATTGGAATAAAAGATGCGGGGAGCGTATCCGGAATTATTTCCATCAGATAATTTTCGAGGACGAAAATAATTAAAGTGGGGGAGAGTTGTAACACCCATTTTAATTATTTAGTCATTTTATTATTATTTTAAATATTATATGTTGATGTGCCCTTTAGTAGGGTGTATTTGATGATGTTTGGTGGGTGTCCCTGAGATGGGAGATCATTGGTGGTAATTTGGTGAGTTTATAATAATATAAGAAATAATAGTAATATTGGTGGTGGTATTAATATTATTATTATTATTATTATTATTATTATTATTATTATTATTATTATTATTATTATTATTATTATTATTATTATTATGTTATTTTTATTAGTTATTATTATTATTATTATTATATTATTTTTATTAGTTATTATTATTATTGGGATAGGAAATAAAAAGGAAAATAGAATATGAAGGGATGGGGAAGTATTAGAGAAAATAACACGATAGAGCGATAGAAAGAGAGAAGAGGAAAGAACGAGAGAAGTGAGAAGAACGAAGGAAAAAGGGAACGAAGAACGGAAAGAAAAGAGGAGGCCAAGAGACCAAATCCAGGAAGAATTTCATCGATCAACCGATTAACAAGGTAAGGGGGGAGAAACTTGATTGGGAATGGTATATACATGTATAGGGTAGTGGGGATTCCTTAACCCCGTAGGAATGTATCGTTGATGAAGTTTTATATTGACATGCTATTGATTGTTGAGTTATGTTGATGTTGATGGATTGAAATATGTTGAGTGTTGGTGAATTGTTGTTTTTGGTTAATTTGGCGTATAGGTTGGGTTTACGGTTTTAGGGAAGTTCTGTGTGACCTTTTTGATGTGTCGATAGATTGTTTAAGTGATGACTTTGGAATAATATGTATATGATGATGTACGAATGTTTGATGTTGCCACTGTTGATTGACTGTTGGTGTTGGTTTGGTTTGAGTAAGGTTCAGAGTAACTCTAAAGTGTCGGTAGTGTGCCGTAATGTTGATCTGGAGTAGAATTATAGGAAGATTGATAAGCCTAATATGCATTGGTCGTAATACGGATAGTATAGGAAGTGGATGTTATAGAATAGGCTTGAATCAGAGAAGAGTGAGAATTCTGAACTGTGAGAACTTGAGAAGTCGCAGGCAACTCGCTAGCACTTCGCTTAGCGAGAAGGCAGCGAGCGTTCGCTAGGTGCTCGCCTAGCGAGTGAGGTAGCAAGTGAGTCTAGTAGGTTCTGTTTGCCTTCGCGAGGAGGTTCGCTAAGCGAACAGGTAGCGAGCATTCGCTGGGAGCTCGCCTAGCGAGGGTGTAGCGAGCGTAGCAGAATGGGGTTTTTCTATGTTGTTATACTGTGTGCGCTAAGAGTGTAGTGCCCTTGGACTTTGTTGATTATAGGGGAGATGATTGAGTGTTATAGAGTGAGTACTCGGTGATAGTATGTGATTTCCGTTACTAATTATTTAAATGGATAATTAGTTGGTGTATGAATCATGCGGAGCATGGTGTAGTGATCAGTAGGATCGTGTATTCCCGAGTGGTGGGACGTGTTTATATCTTGGTGATAAAGTATGAACTTGTTTACTTGGTGATGGTACTCGTTTTCCTTGATATTGTTGGTGAACAATTGGTTAACGTATATGTATGTAGTGATCAGTAGGATCGTGTGTTCCCGGGTGTTGGGATGTGGTTATATATGGTGTTATAGTATGAATTTATTTACTATCCGATTGATTTATATGGTGTTGGTGTAATATATCTACACATATATGCATTGATGTATGATGATATGATCAGGAGGATCGTGTGCACTTAGTGTGCCTAAATATGATAGTTATGCATTGGTGTGTGCATATCATGGTGTTTTGGTGGGATGAATCATGTCTCAGGAGGAGCGTAAGTGATTCATCCGTACTCCTTGGTGGAGAATGGTGGGGGATAGATCATGTCTCAGGAGGAGCGTAAGTGATCTATCCAGGTTCGATTGAATGAACCAATGAGTCGGTACCGCATGCATGGTGTTGAGTTGCATATTTGCATTATAATATGTTATATTGTAATTTGAACAGTAGGTTCGTTATATGGAGTTGTTGGGGTGAATATTGGTGTTTTGGTGTGTTTTACTACCTTGTTTACATGTATTACATTACCAATATATTTTTGATCATGTTTTCTCACCCCTTGGTTGTTGTTGTGTCTGTGCTTCTCCGGAAGTACAGATAATCCAGGTACTTAGATAGCTTGGATGGTGGTGTGCCAGTCGAGTCTAGGATGCTCTGATACGTAACACGGGATATGGGTGTTTTAATTGTTTTATGTCAAACTTATTGTAATCCTGTGACGTATCACTTTTTTTTTTGTGAATTATAATAATAAAGATTTTACGAAATTTGGCGGATGGCCGAGAATGTTGGAATAATGTTTTCCGCTGTATTATTTTTGAGAATAATTAATAAAGTATTTTTATAAAAATTTGGTGATGTGATATCCCACTATTTTGGGGAAAACTCTGATGTTTATTTATAATGTTTATATTTTATTTAATTTGGGAAGTGGGGTGTTACATAACATCTGGCCTCAACCTGTTAGCTAGACTTTGTGAGTAAATTTGAGCGGAATTGTGGTTGTTTCTATGAAGTTTGTTAAAGATTGAGAAGATTTAATTGGATATGGTTCAAATTAAAAGTATTTGCATTTAAGAAAAGATGAAGATTTGATTGGATTTGCTTTAAAGAAAATATTTATTTTAATATGCTTAGTAGGAAGATTTGTTTAAAATGTTTCAAAGATATTGATTGAAAATTCACTACATGAAGAGATTTAATTTGAAATGTTTTGAATTTGTGCTTAATAAGAAAATCTCCAATCTCTATCAAAAATATTTAAAGCGTGGTTCAACTTTTGCAAGAATTTTATTTTGAATCGTTTACTTGAGAAGTTGGAATTATGTCTTATATCAATAAAGATTTTATTTGATATTTTCAAGATTTAGAATTTTGTCACGTGGACAGATGTTATGCCAAATGCTCCAGCATGGGTGTAACATCTGACACTTGTTAGCAAGCCAATATTGTTGCTATTCTGAGCATAATTTCTAGTCCGGTTTCAATCAGATTTGTTGCTATCTTTTAGAATTCTATTAATTAGGTATCTTTGGTAGATTAAAAGGATCAAATCAAATCAGTTAGAGATTTAAATTTGAATTCAAACAAATCAAATGTTTTGTTGTATTTTTTTAAAAACAAATTTAAGGAAATCTTCTATATATGTGAATGTGATCTCATATCTTATGCCCATTGGAGAAAAGCTCAGAAGATTGCATTGCCATTTAAGGAGAATCAATCCTAACGTTTGAAGATAACGCATATATTGAAGATCTAGTATGCTAGGGTTTGGTTCTTTGAGTCATTGTAATTTTTTTGTCTTCCTACACCTCTATAAGAATCCTAAACTGAATATTCAAGGCATATATGTTGATTATTAGTTGAGTTGTAACTCACAATCCTTAAACTGTTTATTATATTGAGAGAAAGTGAGAGGGATTCTCATATTTATTGATCTCAAATGCCCAATCATTAGAAAAAGCATAAAGATATTATTGGTTATAAAGCCTTTACAAATCCAAACAAAATAACATGCCCAAATACAATGGCCAGGAAATCTATAGAAAGAAATGTCAAGACTCAAGGTCCTTAGATCAAAAGCCAATTTAGGTTATCTTCATCTAACTAAGAATCACATGAGTCACTTGATTCCATTAGCTCTACAACTGCAGCCTCTATCCTTCTTATCTTCTCATGATGCATATTTGAGAGAGTTATCTTCTTAGGGCCTAATGTTTCACCAGAAGGTTCAACAATGGTGATGTTATTCTTAACAGCTCCAACTTCCTTGGCCTTATTTAACTAGGATTCCAACTTATCTGTAATATTCTTGGGAACCTCAATTTCTTTAACAGGTGCGCTCCCACTAGTCAATTCATTATTATTTTGATTCATGTTGAAATAAAGAGAGAGATCTGTATTCTAATAGTAAGGTAAAGCAAGAATTATTTTCTCTCTTGCTTGTAATGACAACCCAATTATACCACACTTGAGATACCAAAGTAATCTGCCTTAAATTTTGTGCCAAAGTGGTCTTAGGAGAGAGAAACACATTTTCTCTCTTGGAATAACTCCCTAGCACTGATTTCTATTGAATCACACAAATGCAATCACCTTTTCAAAGTTGATTGCATTTAATGACTTAAGAATGTTAGATACAAATGTCATATCATCTTGTATCATATTGCACTTCTTTACCACATGTTTGTCCCTGAGTAATTGCTTAGCACTGCACCCAACAATAGAGAATTTAGCTTCATTAGAAAGTACAATTACATCAATTCGTTCCTTGAAGTCCAAAGATATGATGTTTTTGGCAATAAAAGATCATCTATTAGATGTACTCATACTATTACACTTGTGACTTAACATGAAGAACTCCTTGTCTCTCACAAAGCCTTCCTTCAGTAGTTGTAGCATTTCCTTGAATGTCAAAACTCCGCTTGGAATATCCTTTTCAAGACACATCCTTTTATGGTACAACCACACTTATTTCAGTAGATTTTATTCGAATAAGAAAGGCACTTTAAGTGTGACATTCTCGTGGTCATTTAACCTTCTCTAGATGTTAGACCTCCTGAATCAGGCATTTGCTTCAGCATCTGATTTAGGCATTTCGCTTTCTTCATAGTTATTGATAATAGTTTTCTCATTCTCCTTATGAGTAGGTAAATTAGTTACCCATATGTTACTCATTATGTCTGGAACATCTAGAGTGACATCTTCATTTTCCTCTTTGAGAAATTTATTATTCCTCCAAAGTCTTGTGCAATTTTTTCATTAGAATTACTTGAGAAACCCTTTATTTTCTCTTCTTGAAGATCAGGAAGATAACAAATATCTTCTATTTTGTGATACTCAAGCTCAATAAACCTTTATTGAATAGTCTGCACTGTCCTACATTCCATTATAGTGTTTATCATTAGATCTTCACAGTCTCCTATGATGATGTTAGAAGTGGCGTTCCAATTACAATTTAGGATAATAGTTTCTACATCCACTAGATTTGTAGTTTGCTCTACTTCATTATATGGTAACATATCATTCATAGGTTGTATCTCTTTTGAGATTAATCTCATCTTATTGCCAACCAAAGTTTTCACATATTCTAAGGCATGACCATGGTAATTATCACTATCATTAGCTATGCCATTATCATCACCAAATTCTTCATGGACATGGCCATCAATTTCCTTATGAACTTGAGATTCAGATAATGTGTTTGACAAGTTGTCTAACACATCATTATCACCATCAAGATTTCTTAAACCTTATTTTTAGGAATTTTTATCTTGCACAATTTTCATAGTCCTAATCATAATTCCTTCAGCATCTAGATTAGACTTGTCTGATACAAACTCCAGTGCACCTGCTTCCAATTCATCAAGAATCATAACATGTTGTTGATTAGTCATACTTTTAGATATATGAGAAAAACTATTACCACTGTTATCCCTTACTCCAGTAGGTTGTTCAAAGTTCGGAGGACCTCTAGCCTGACCTTCAACCTTCCCTTCAATGACATAGTCCTTATGAGTTACTTCATACTCCAGTGACAGATGTTGGACCATTTGTGTTGACATTTTTAACAGACATTTCGTCAAACATAATAGCTTTATCAATCCCTAGGTCTTGCAAAGTCTTGATGTATTCCTCCTTCTACATACAGACTACTTTACCTTTGACACAATGTTTGTTGAAGTTCATATTATATCTTTGATCACCCTGTTGGTTCACATTGGTAGATGACTCTCTTCTTAGTGGAAACAATGTTTGATGAACTTCCTCTGGATCAATTTGGGAAACAAAATCCATAAATTTGCATACCTTTTTAAGGGAGTGTCGAG
Organism: Lathyrus sativus; assembly: GCA_963859935.3. Classification (NCBI taxonomy): domain Eukaryota; kingdom Viridiplantae; phylum Streptophyta; class Magnoliopsida; order Fabales; family Fabaceae; genus Lathyrus; species Lathyrus sativus. The sequence goes on along the minus strand of OZ012739.1, from coordinate 65,458,159 downwards.
TTGTGACTTCCTTAGAAATATCTCCAATGACATTTTGGATTGGATGGTTTTTAACAGTCCTCCATTCCTCGAAAAGGAGTTGAAATTATACATTTGTTTCTTCATTTTGAATGCCTTCAATTTAATTTATATCTTTCTTTGGATTTATTTCTCGATCTTCACCTTTCTTGAAAGAAATAAATCCAGTCTTCCACTCAAAATCACTCATTAGTTTTTCCTAAAAATGCTTCCATCTCAAAACCATACAGCAACATAAAAATGACATTAACTTTGCATTTTCATCCACACAGTCTTATTCAAACATGATAAGCCTCAAATAAAGGTTCAAACACATTGTTTTCAACATAGCAAACATGCTCACAGTCAATGCACATCAAAGCATTGCATGGTATGGAAGTTCAAAGTTCAAATGAACTTACGTCTTGAAGTTAAACTTGAAACTTCAAGAAAAGTTGCTACAAATGTGTTGTGATGCTTTGGACAACTTCAAAACACCTTTGTAAAGTTGTTAGGAAGCTCATAATCAAATAAAGATTGCTGGAGCAGAATATCATCTCTTCTTGCAAATGTATGATAAGTGGTTAATATGGAACTTCAAGGAGATGAAGCTACAGATGGAAAAGTTGTTTTGGAACAGCTTGGTAATGATTTATAGAAGGTGTTTGAGGTGTTTAGAGGTTTGGAAATGTTCTAGTCAGTGACTTGGCTTTGAAAATGCAGAAAAGTCAAGTTTTAGTGGTTTGAGAGTCGACTTTCTGTTCTAGCAGGTTTTGGATGGTTTTAATGGTTTGAACACCTCTAACATATGTTTTGTGATATGTTAGAGTGATTTGCTTGATGATTGGAAATGGTTTTGGATGAGTTAATGCAAAGTGGTGGTTTTTTTTACATAAGTGGTGTCTTGCAAAACCAAATCTGATGTAGGAGCTCTAGGGTGCTGTGAAGTGTGTTTTCTCTTCAATTCAACCTATAACTTCTTTCCTCAAAACCTGAAGTGAACCTCTATTTATAGGGCAAGGCATGAAAAGAGAATTTAAACTTGTTGCAACTTGGTTTGGTTGAAATCCAACTTGATGGTTTGGATGCTTTCCATGGTTTCAAGGCAAAGGTACCACAATATCTTGAGTGGTTGAGATCTTTCTGGATTTCAAAGAGTGTTTGAGTGCAGAAAGGACTTTGAGAGGCTCAAGACTGATTTTATGGAAAGTGCCATGCTTTATGCAAATGAAAGTCACACCTTTAAGCCAAAACTTCCATAAATGGTATGAATCTTGAATTAAGGCTTAATCCTTTGTGTAATGACCTTAAAAGTGGTATGGTTTTCTGATTAGAGGTGGGCATGCAAGTTTCAATGTTGGTATTCAAAGAATCTTGCAGATTTGAGTGGTTTTGCAACTTGTCTTGGGATGAAAATGACTTGGAAATCAAATTTTGGACCTCAACTTCCTCTCTTCGAAAATCCCAGTCCACAAATGCTATGAAGGAGTTCTTGTACTTTTTGGAAAGCCTTAAACATTCTCTACAACTTTCATGTTTTGTGAAAATCTTGAATCCCAAAGGATCTTGTGAATACTTTCCTTGAAGTTGACTGAAAATTGGAGTAACAAAGCTATCTTGGAAAATTCTAAGTGTTTTTTGCAATTCTCCCAAACTTTGAAGCTTCATAACTCAGAATCTAAGCATCTTTTGCTCATAGGTTTAATAGGACACTTTTGTAGTATATGAGGAGATCTACACATTGGTTTTTATAACTCATAAAATGAATGTGTGGATTAAAAGTTATGGCTTTTCAAAGTTGGCACCTAAACTAGGGTTTTTCCACACTTAGAAAATTCCAAGTTTTCTTCTTTTGCAAGAAACCTTTAAAATCTTGATTTTTCTTGATCAAACTCAATGTTGGGACATATCTTGATGAAACTTGGTTTGGATGCTCCAATTTGAACCAAAACCCTAAAAGCCAAAGAGTTGACTTTGTTAGATATATTGTGAATCAGATGAATTCAATTGTGTGATCTTCAATGAAATTACCAGTTGGGACTTCTCAAACACCCTATGTAGACTTCAAGGATGTATCTGAGTATATTGAATCATGTCCCCAGGCTTGGGGGCATGCTTGGGTCAGAAGTCAAAGACACATTTGACTTTTCTTGATGAAAACCCTAATTTGGGGCCATATGAAATTGAGCTTCAATTGACTTGCCATGAGATGAATTAGCAGTTGATTTTTATTGGATATAAGATCCTTGAATTTAAGAGAAGTTTATTTGGTGATGATCAATCCAAAACATTGACTGATCAAGCAATAATCCTCTTGATTCCACAAGTGCAAAGCCCTAATTCAGCTGAATTAAACAACAACAAAACTTGCAACAAGGTTAGGGATAGGAAACAATGCTTAATCCTCCTAGAATGATAATGGAATCTAGGAGTCAAAATTTGGGGTGTGACAATTATCCCTATTTAAATAGGTTTACCAGATGGCATGAGAGATGACAATCTCCATAGAATCATGTGAAAGGTATTTAAATAGAGCAGACCGAAAATTTTTTCCCTTAGATGCACTGATATTCTAAGGACGACAAAATTATGCAAGTGATGACATGCCATGATCTCTAAAATGATGCTTTATGATGAGAAATGCGCACATGCAAGATGCCGACAGACGCACGAGCGAAATAGAGGAAATCCAACACAACGAGTAACTACTCCCTGGGGAAAGTCAGCAACACACTAGGGAAAATCTAAACCAACAGAGCAATAGGTTCAAGCATGACCAGCTAACACTCTAGAAGAAAAGAACTCCCAACAGGGGCAAGACACAACTCTGAGGATACATTAACGGAAAAAGACTCACTGGGGAAGTCCAGAAAGAAACAAAATCTTTACTAGAGACACAAAAATTTCCAACAGGAAAAACCAGGAAGGAACAAAATCTCCACTGGGGGGAAACAAGACAAAACTCCACCGGGGACGGAGAACCAAAACTCTACTAGGGAATACAACAGAATGGAAAAACTTCCTTTTAACGAAGAGTTCAAACAGGATCTTCAGGAAACAACCGGAGATGTTGGTGACAACCAAGCATCCTAAGATTCACTAGGGATACTGGTAACAACCAGCCATCCTGAGATGAGCAATGCTAATAACCATTGGACTTTAAATAACGGCAGTTAAAACATTACTGGACTTCGAATGAGGATAACCATCAAATAGAGATGCCAATATGAATTGGGCTTTAAACAATGCCAGTCAAAACATTTCTGAACTTCAGGGGGATTGCTAGTAACGACTAGACTGAAATGCCAATAACAATTGGAATTCAAAGAAACCCCATTAAAATAATTACTAGATTTTCTGGGGATAATGTAAAAACCCTAATCAAGAATACCAATAACAATTGGATTTTAGATAATTCCAGTCAAAACTTTACTGGACATACTTGAGATATGGTACCAATAACAATTGGGTTTTAGACAATGTTATTCAAAACATTACCGGGCTTATAGGGAGTACTAATAACGACTAGAACTCAATGAGGAAAAAGATGATTGGTGATCACTAAATAGCAGCAGCAAATTGAGGGACTAGTAACAACTAGACTCACCAGGTAACACTGGTAAGTACCATGAAAAAAGCACCAATGATAAATGAATTCTCTGTTGGAAATTACTAGTTACAACTAGACTTTGCAGGGGAATCTGGAGATGACCAGAGGTTAAAAGATGGCAGTAACAACTGATCTTAGAAGGGGTTGGTGATAACCAAAGATCTCGAAAGGGGAGCCAAGCGACTCTGTAGGAGACAAAGGTGGGCGACAACCACAACAGACGCGAGAGGTTGCCAGTCACACCTGGACTTAGGAGCGAAAACAACATCCAAGCAAATGCAAACCAAAAGATAAGCTAAATGTGAATGCCATGATATGATGCAACTGCTCAGAGACGCACCAGAGTCGACTTTAACAAGAGACACAAATCAACAGACTCGGAGGGAAAGATATATCACAATCTACTTCGCTGGGGGAACAAGTGTCACACTGAATCCCAGGAAACAAGGCATCCTTGGCAACTTCATTGGGAACAAAACCCACTCCACTTCATTGGGGAACTGTACGGGGCTTAGGCAAGCCAATACAAACCTCTTCGAAGAGTCAAAGTGTTCATTCTGAGAATGGGTCTTCAAAACCTCCATCAGGTGAGAGGTACTAGAGAAATCGTTCTTTGGTGGGGCCAATATTGCTGAGGTGGCACATCAAGGCTTCTGCCACCCTAAGACTTCTTGGAGAATATATGATTTCCACTGAATCTTCTCATGAGCCAGAGCACATTATGTTTTGTTAACCTTTCAAAAGCTATTTTTTTTAAGATCAAAACCTTTTGCTTTAAAAATCGATATTAACAAATAAACGATGTTTTGCATAACAAAGAAAAGTAATGGAAATAGTAAATTGCAAACAAACGAATGACGCAAAATATGATTTTATTCAATAATGGTAGCTTGCAAATGGAAAATCTCCATGGAACAATAACAATTGAAAATGGCAACAAGGAAAAAGGTTACATTGGATCCAATGACAAACTATCCATAGTGATTAAGAGTCCTCTAAAATCTCGCTTCTAACAAGAGCAGTCGAAATGAACTTCTCGTACAATCTTCTGTAGAGGTGACAACCATCTGATGGAGTTAAATGCCTTTGCCCCTAATTTTTTCCTGGTTCGCCTGTCGCTTCCGCGAAAATAAGGTGCCGGCAAAATAGAAGAGTCGCCATCTTTCGTTATTTATCCCTCAGAACGGGAAAGGAAACGATCGGAAAAACTTGACGAAAAGGTATAAGACAAGGTCATCGCAACCATTGTCTGGGTTCGGGAGTCGGTTACGCAAAGGGAAGGTATTAGCACCCCTCACGTCCGTCGTACTCGACGGGATCCACGCTTGTTGTGTTTACTAGATGGGTTGGTTTATCTATCTACCTATCAAGGCTGGTCTGAAAAGAAAATAAAAATGACTCGGCAAAGCGTCGCGCTTTATGCCTACGTATTCTCATCAGAGAATGAGAAATCAGAGTCAACGTAGTTCGCCTAACTACGGGTGGTGGGGAAGGTGGCTCGCCAATACATCGGTATTGTGCCTACAGACTCTCAACATGCATGAGAGATCAGAGCTTACGTAGTTCGGGATAATACGGATTACGGGAATTCAGATTCATCTGTTTTATCGAGTAGGGTTAAACAGCAGTTCCAGCAGTTAGGGACAAAGCCTGTTTGCGGTGGCGCTGAAGTTTAACAACACTCTTTTCTTCAGAAAAGCTGCCTTTGGATTATGGGCCCACGGGGCAAAAAGGTTTGAAGTTTGTTTTCTGTCTTTTACGGAAGAACTGTTTTTTATGGATGTTTGCAACCAATATCACACTAGAGACTATGACCTGAGAGTGAATGCGTCGCATGTCATCCAAAGGGTGCCATACTAAACATCCAGACTGTTGAAAAGAAGCTCTCCAACAATCCTTTCTCAGATAGCTTAAGGCTCGTAACGTACAACGTCAGTTAACCTTTATTACTGCATTTTAATTTTTTTTGAGACGAGAAGAGAGCAGGCTCAACTAAAGGGAGACTATCAAGTCCTAATGTTGTCATGCCAAGGATTCATCCTATGGTTGAGGTTTGAAATAGGGAACTCCTAGAAGTTATCATGCATAGGTTTCAACCTAAAGTTCTATCATCACTTCCTTATCAAAGGAAGTGAGATTCCTAGGGGATCATGTCAATGATAAGCTGAAACAGATAAAGCATCAGCTTAAATAGTAAACAGATATACAGTAAACGAATGTAAAATGCATGCAATGCAAGTGAGGGAGGAAATGTGTGTGGGGCATCAGCCTCCACAAGCTCATCTCAACCTCAAGCCAAATATGAATAACTACAATCATACAGAGGAAATAACATGCTATCAAGCAAAACATAATAACTGCAATCATACAGAGGAAATTACATGCTATCAAGCAAAATAAACCACATAGGCAAGGGAGCAGGGCTCTACCAAATACCCGCAAGCAAAGCCATACAGTAAAAATACAAGCAGAGGGAACAACTCAACCTCTAGTGCAATCATGCTCCTAGTTTACATCAGTCTAGATATGAACTTATTCTAATGCATCAAGCAAATCAAACACGTCACATCAATACAGTTGCACAACAAGAAAATAAACAGGAAAGAAAGCAGATCAACCACTCCTACAACTTTACAACAAATCAACCATCTGACAGCAGTCCAGTCATCAGTCCTCAACCACTCTTCAAGGCTATCCTCTTCAATAGCAAGTATCAACTTGCTTCTCCAAGTTTTCAAACACATCAAACATAAGGATCAACTTATTCTCTCTTCCTCAAGCCTCAGCTTTACAGTCAATTCCACCTTCAGGCTTCACTTCTAACTGCAAGTATCAACTTGACTCCTTCAGGGACTCAGTGTATCAACATAAGTATCCACTTATCCTTTATTCCTCAAGCCTCAACTATTCACTCATTCTCAATTTGATCTTCTTCATAAGTGTCAACTTGTTCTTCAAGCTTCAGCTCTCTCTTCTTTACTAGTATCAACTAGTTCCTCTTCATCTACAAGCTTCAGCTTCTCAGAGTAATCTTCAAACACAAGGAAGTATCAACTCCACCATTCCATCTTCTTCAAGCAAGGAACTCCATCCTCTGACAAGGGAGAAAAATTCATCCATCAAGAGCAAAGTTGGGATGATTGGTAGCAGAGTGAAGACCAAAGGTCACCACTAAGCCTCCTATCATCAAAGAAAGGGACCCTCAAAGGTTCTACCAACTTGCAAAGAGCCACACATACTACCAAAGGAGGGATGAGGCCTTTACAAGGGGACCTTACATCATAGGGAAGAATGGAAGTGATCAACACCTTCCATGTTTATGAAGGAAGAGAACTATCTAGAAGCTCTGCCTACAAAACCCTAATCTTAGCCTAATCAAAACTACACCACAAGAAAGGAAGATCTTCAAATCCAAGCCTCTTCAAGCAATCCAATGCATCTTCAACTTGCCTTCAACATCATCCAAGAACAAGCAAAGCACAACCCTAGTCTAAGGGAACTAAAGAAGTTAATCTAGTTGAGTTAGTGCCTTAGAATCATCTAAAACTAGCACCTAAACTAAAATCAATCAAAAATAGCAAACTATCTTATATATTTCTACAAAAATTCCAAAGGGATCCTAATTCAATTAAAAATGCCTCATACAAAAACCAGGGACTAAATCATCTATCTAGTTACAAAGTTAAGTCCTAAATCCAAAGGTATCAACCATAAACCCTAAAAATGGAGCTTCTAAAGGTTTCAACCTAAACTACCACTTATGCTCATCACAAAAATGTGAGAAAAATCTATGGGGAGCATGCATATCTATGCTAACTACTCACAAATAAAACAGGATCAAAATCATCATCACATGATCACACCAAATTCCACAACATCAAGCATTAAACATGACTATTTTAATTAAAATGTGAAAATTCCCATAAAATCAGAAAATGCATGAAATAAAAATATTTTTTATCTAAAAAACACTAGACCCTATCATGAATCTAATGCAAAAAGAATGGGATCAATTGAGCTATTTTTCCATTTTTTATGATTTTATCAAGAACCATGAATAAAATAAAAAAAATAAAGAAAATCAAGATAAAATGGTAAACACACGGTGCAGATAGTAATAAAAATCAGTTCAATTCATGGATTGGGCCATCAGGGGGGTGTGGTTATCAGTTATTTAACAAAGCCCAAAACACAACTTAAATGAAACGCTGCGTTTCATCACTCAGAACTCTTCATAAATTGAAATCCATTCGTGGCCATTGGATATTCATCTGGTCAAAGGTCCTACCCTGATCCAAGGGCTCTGGGATCATCTTCAACCTTTTGAAACTCTGAACCTCGCGCGCAGCCACGGCCACCGCTGGTGGTGCTCCGGTCATCGTCCCCAACCTGAACTCTCTCCACAGGCCTCCATTCCAAGAGGTCTCCACATGAAACTCACTCCAATTTTCACAAGGAATCTTCCTATGCCATTTAATCATGCTAACAGTTCAAGAATCCAAGAATAACAATCTCAACCGAAAATTCCATGAACCCTAATTGGTCACTAATCTCCAAATTAATGGTCTGAAATCCTTCCTACACCATTCTACAATGCCTCTACCATGACAATTCATCTTAATTGTACCTAATTAAAGCCATGGCACAAGAGTTACATACCTGGTAAATTTGAACAAACAGAAGGGTTGAATCTTCAACTCAGCCTTCAAGAACTTGCAGAAACCTTCACTGAATCACAATCAATCTTCTGTATGCAAAGAAAAGAGTTGAATCTTCTTGAATTATCAAATCCGATTATGAGTTGCAAGCTTCACTCTCCAATGGCTACTTCACGATTCTTCCACCACAGTGCCTTGAATTTGATCTGGAATTGATCACCAACCTCAGAGTAAGCTATTGAGATCAATTTCTTGGACTGAAATGGCCTCTAACCTTGTAACCGATTTTGATTTGCAATGTGAAATCTCAAAGTGCAATCTCAGTTTTCTCTCTCAATCATCACCAACCTTGACCTTGGATCAACTTATTATCATATATAGAACTTGTGTGGATGATCTAGAAACCTCTAGATCCTTCTAATGAGAGTTTCAATCTCTCATGTCATGAGAATTTCAATCACATGTCATGGTATGCATAGTTCTGCTAACAACTTGAAATCACTCTCAATTCCTTCCAATTTCTCCCCTCATGACATTTTGGAAGTGTTTGGCTTGCAAGGGGCTTTGGTTATGCCTTGGTTCTAGGTTTTGCAAATGTTACTTAAGATGTAAGTACCTACTTTTCAAAGCAAGTCCACAACTTAAACTTTAATTCAAAAATGTGGATAAACCAATGTTCTTAAAATGTTTTTTAGAGTCAAAATGACCTATTACATGCCTTGGTTTGGACATGTAGATCAAAAATATCAATTTCCAACTTTGGTCTATTTAACTTATACCCTTATTTTAGGTCATTTTTTCAACTTTGAGATACAAGCACTTCCAACATCTCATGACCTCTTGAATAGGCTTAAAACATCATTTTGAACAAGTTTGATGTTGAACATTTTTCCATTTGAAGCTTGGAAATAGGAGTTATGGCCTTATGCTTGAGAATGAAATGAATATCCTTCTTAGCTAGCTTCATAGTCTTATATAGCCCTTGATTGGTACTCATACCTCTTGATCTCCTGCATACATGTCAATGAAATGCAAATGATAATGCTAATGTGAATGAAATGAAACATAAGCTAGGTAAAGAAATGTTGGGAAAATTTTGGGGTGCAACAGCTGCCCCTATTCAAACGGCTTGAACCTGACTGGGTGAGAAGCGAACGACTCTCAACCAATCAAGGTAAAAGACGGTTGAATACCAACAAACCCGGAAATTTGCCAACTGCACAAGTACACGGTACTCTGATGGGAACAAATATTTGAAAACTGAAATATTAGCTGCACGACAACTAGCTGGGGGATTGGTCACACGGTAACCGGTGATACATGGTAGATCATGCCGTCAGGCATCAGGATTACTCGGGACTCATCAGGTCAACAATCAAGTTAATCATGCCATCGGGCGTTCAAAGAAGTTTTTTCGGGCATCAGCCGGACTTCATCTCGGGAATAGAATTCTCAGTCAATCATGAACCAATTGGGGATATCCAAACTTCTGCCATCAGGCACTCTGCATCAGCTGAGAGAACTGCTTCGTCAATACGGTTGGACTTCAATCATCAAGTCTGCAAGAGAAGTTTCAACTTCGCTATTCGGAAACCTGTTGGAGATGACACACCTCCCCTGGGGATTCTGGAGAACTATCAAGTAACACTGCTTCGGGGATTCAGGAATCATCCTGAATAAACTCTGCTGGAGATTTCAGGAATCATCCTGAGCAAACACTCTGCCGGGGACTCTAAGCGTCAACTTGAGCAACCAACTCTTGCGACTTCACTGGGGATTTTAAGAATCATCTTAAACGAGCGCCTTCGCTGGAGAATTCAAGAATCATCTTGGGAAAACGACTTTCGCTGGAGGGATTCAAGAATCATCTTGAGCAAGTGACTCTGCGGAGGAACACCTGCAAAACAAGCACAGTAACGACCTAGCTCATGTTTCATATGCGTATGCTTTGACAATGGTGCAATGCTCCACACGGTGGAAATGCTACGCGTTTTTAGGGTAAATGCTATGCAATCATGCAAAATGCTACGACCCCATCAGCAAAATAAATGCCGAAGGGAGAATTCTCCTGTCAAGGGGAAAGGACCACTCTGGTGGAGGAAGGACTCATCCTGCCAAGGAGAAGAAGTCACGCCAATCTCAATTGGACTCCGCCTGGGGAAATGATCTTCAGTCGACTGCTGCAGGGGAATAAATCTCTACGAGAACCTGGACCTGCGGAGGAGAGCGATGTCAATCGCAGAAATAAACTGCGCGGCATTCGCAGCCAAACCTTCCCGGAGGTAACGACTCCGGTGGGGAAACACATCATCAGCTATTCAACACTCTACTGAGGGAAAACCAATCATGGTCCTAACTGCTTTCCAAGGACTCGACTCTCTTGGGGAACTGCAAACTCGGCTGGGGAAGAAGGAATCACCCTACTTGCTGGGGAGAGTACGACTCTGTGGGGAATTTCAATTCTGCCGGAGACTTCAGTCCGAAACTACCAATTGCTGCACCCTTCAGTATGTGACTCAGCTGGGGATATGACGACCCTTCAGGATACATATGACTGGGGAGAGAGTCTTCTCTGCCTGGGGAGACATATCAATGCTTTACGATCTCACGTTCAGACTCTGTGGGCAGAGGCTGCTGAGCTTTGCTGGAGAAGAAGGAATCATCCTGCTTGGGGACGCATACGGCGTACTACCTGGCATATGCTACACCTGCAACAACACAAACAAACAGACAAAACACCTCTCTCAAAGGGACCTATCAAGGTTATCATCTTGTGACAATGTTCAAGTAATTCATTGTTTCAACAATCAGTGGCCTAGGCCAGTAAGTTTATGTATGCGCATTTTATCAAAAACATCGGCGTTCTTTTTCGCAAACAAAACAGATAAATGCTAAACAAACAAACATAATTGCTGAATAGCATACATTTTATTCATAACGAACCCCTGAATGGGCAAAAATGTTTTACAACAGATGCAAGCTCCTGGAATGAGGAAGCCGCGCAAAAATAAATCACAAATATACATCAGTATATACACATGTCGGCAACGAGGCGTAGACGAACACCATGAGTTGATCCCTCTATGACCCACTCGACTTCGATACTTCTCCGACGCGTCAGCTTCAGAAGAGATTGATTCAGATAAACGGCCCTTAGGTCTTCCAAACCACTAAACAATGAAAGTCCACACGCGGAACGCAGTCATTTGCTTTTCCAAATCCCTAACTTTTGCCTGAATCGCCCTTCCGGGTTTTCGATTCACCGGGATACCCTTTTTTGCCAAAGTCTCCCTTCCAGATTTTCGACTTTGCGGGTGTACATCTTTTCAATTTATATCCCTAATTTTTGCCCGAACCTTTTTCCTTTTTTCTGGTTCGCCGGGATGCCCCATTTTTGCCTGGATAGTCTTTTTCTTTCCAGCGGGTCATTTTTAAGCAAAGTACTTTTTAACTGTGTCCGCGTTCACCGGGGATGCAAAATCTTCACCGTCCATCGTGGATAACAGCAAGGCTCCTCCCGAGAAGACCTTGATGACGACGTACGGACCTTCGTAATTGGGAGTCCACTTGCCCCGGTGATCGGAGTGTGGAGGAAGAATCTTCTTCAGGACGAGATCACCCGTCTGAAAGCTTCTAGGACGCACCTTCTTATCATAGGCTTTCTTTATTCAGCTCTGGTATAGACGATCATGCGCAATCGATGCTAATCTCTTCTCGTCCATCAGGCTGAGTTGGTTTAGTCGGTTCTTAATCCATTCTGCCTCGTCGAGTTTCACGTCAACCAAAACTCGCAAAGAAGGGATCTCCACTTCTAACGGTAGGACAGCTTCCATACCGTACACTAAGGAGAAAGGAGTTTCCCCAGTCAACGTACGTACTGTCGTACGATAACCGTGCAATGCGAATGGCAACATCTCGTGCCAGTCCTTGTAGGTCACAACCATCTTTTGTACAATCTTCTTAATGTTCTTATTGGCCGCTTCAACGACGCCATTCATCTTCGGCCGGTAAGGAGATGAGTTGTGGTGTTCAATCTTGAAACTCTGGCACAACTCCTTCATCATCTTGTTATTCAGATTCAAACCATTATCAGTAATGATCCGCTCGGGAATTCCGTAACGACAGATGATGTCCCTCTTTATGAATTTAGCCACCACCTGCTTGGTCACATTAGCATACGAGGCTGCCTCCACCCACTAAGTAGTCGATAGCTACTAGAATGAAGCGATGACCATTATATACAGTGGGCTCGATCTTGCCTATCATGTCGATGCCCCACATGGAGAACGGCCACGGGGAGGACATGACATTTAACGGGCACAGCGGCACATGAAATTTATCAGCATAAATCTGGCATTTATGACATCTCTTCGCGAATTTAAAGCAATCCGATTCCATCGTCAGCCAGTAATATCCTGCTCTCAGGATCTTTCTTGTCATAGCATGCCCGCCGGCGTGTGTACCAAATGTGCCTTCATGGACTTCTTCCATGAGCATACTCGCCTCTTTCTCATCTACACATCTGAGTAGCACGAGATCGTGGTTTCTTTTATACAAAACTCCATCAGGATTGAGATAAAAATTTCCAGACAGCCTCCTCAGAGTCTTCTTATACTGGGTTGACGCTCCCGCAGGATACTCCTTAGTCATAAGGAAGGTCTGGATGTCATGGAACCATGGCTTGCCGTCGGAGGCTTCCTCGATCGCAAAGACGAATGCAGGTCTATCAAGACGAGAAAGGACAATTCTTGGAGCTTCATTCCAAAAATTGACTTTATACATTGAAGCCAACGTGGCTAAGGCATCAGCCATTTGATTCTCAGCCCTGGGCACATGATGGAGTTCCACTCGATCAAAGAACGGAAGCAGCCTTCTGGCATAGTTCATGTACGACACCAAATTCGATTGACGAGTCTCCCACTCCCCTTTAATCTGGTTGATCACAAGTGCCGAGTCACCATATACATCTAGGTTCTTGATTCTCAAATTAATTGCCTCTTCTAGACCCATGATGCATGCTTCGTACTCCACTTCATTATTAGTGACTGGAAACGCCAGTCTCGCAGTAAACGGGATGTGGGATCCATGGGGAGTCGTGATGATCGCCCCAATGCCACTTCCGTAAGAATTAACCGCCCCGTCAAATATCAATTTCCACTGGGATTTCCTATCTGGACCCTCGTCGGGCAACGGTTCATCGCAATCCTTCGCTTTGAGAAACATGATATCCTCATCAGGGAATTCAAATTTCATCGGCTGATAGTCTTCGATCGGCTGTTCGGCAAGGTATTCAGACAATACGCTTCCCTTGATGGCCTTCTGGGAAACGTACTGAATGTCATATTCCGTCAACACCATTTGCCATCTGGCAATCCTGCCCGAAAGCGCTTGCTTCTCGAAGACGTACTTGATCGGATCCATCTTCGAAATTAGCATGGTGGTGTGATTGAGCATGTACTGTCGTAAACGTTTGACAGCCCAGGCTAGTGCACAACACGTCTTCTCCAGCATCGAGATTCACAATATGTGAACTTTTTACTCAAATAATAGATGGCATGCTCTTTTCTGCCCGTCTCGTCGTGCTGACCGAGAACACACCCCATACTATTCTCAAGAACTGTCAAGTACATGATTAAAGGTCGTCCGACCACTAGGGGTATCAAGATCGAAGGTTCCTGCAGATACTATTTTATCTTATCAAATGCCTTCTGGCAATCCTCGTTCCAGATAATCGCCTGATCTTTCTTTAGCAGCTTGAACATCAGTTCACACGTGGCCGTGAGCTGAGAGATAAACCTTGCAAGGTAGTTTATTCGGCCCAGGAAACCACAAACTTCTTTTTCTGTTTTGGGCGCTGGCATCTCTTGTATTGCTTTTATCTTCGCAGGATCAACCTCAATGCCTCTTTCACTCACGATAAACCCCAGTAGTTTTCCGGACCGTACTCCGAAAGTACACTTGTTAGGATTCAGCCTCAACCTGAACTTCCTAAGCCTCTCAAAAAGCTTCAGCAAATTGACCAGATGCCCCTTCTCCGTTTGGGACTTCGCAATCATGTCATCAACATAGACTTCAATCTCATGATAAATCATGTCATGAAACAAAGTGACCATTGCTCGTTGGTAAGTGGCCCCTGCGTTCTTCAGACCGAAAGGCATTACCTTGTAGCAAAACGTTCCCCAGGGTGTGATAAACGTAGTTTTCTCCATGTCCTCCGGTGCCATCTTGATCTGGTTGTAACCGGAGAAGCCATCCATGAACGAAAACACGGAGAACTGAGCTGTATTGTCGACCAACACATCGATATGGGGCAGCGGGAAATCATCTTTAGGGCTCGCCCTTCAAATCCCGATAATCAACGCACATTCGTACCTTACCGTCCTTCTTTGGTACAGGCACTATGTTGGCGACCCACGGAGGGTAAGTAGTGACCGCTAAGAAGCCAGCATCAAGCTGCTTTTTCACTTCTTCTTTGATCTTAACGGCCATATCTGGTCGTGTCCTTCTAAGCTTCTGCTTAACGGGAGGACAATCTTCTCGCAGCGGCAACTGGTGGACCACGATGTCAGTGTCAAGTCCGGGAATATCCTCGTATGACCAAACAAAGACGTCACTATACTCTCTCAGCATCTCGACCAATCTCTGCTTGACATCGCTCTGCAATGCAGCCCCTATCCTGACGTTCCTGACAAGTTCTTCAGAACCCAGATTCATAATCTCAATTTCTTCTTCGTGAGGCAGAATAACTTTCTCTTCTTGTTTCAACAAGCGGGCCAACTCTTCGGGAAGGTCTTCGTCTTCATCAATCTTTTCTTCGGCTTGATAGATCGGGCAATTGAAGTCGAAGTGAGTCGTAGAAGGTCCAGAGTCGATGTCATCTGCTATGTGGATCTCTTTGCTTGTCATCTGGATGATATCCCTGACGAACCAGTTGTTGAGGCTCTCGCCTGGCTTGCTCGGCTGGATCCAAGAGTCTAAGTCACAGTCGCTATCTCCGCTGTCTTCAGACACCGTGTTGACGCTTTCAAATATCACCCCGCCACTGGTAAACTGGATCGGCCCTTTACCTCGCGACACACTGCTAGAAGAGGAGGCTTCAGCTCCAGGAGAGTATCCCAACCCAAACTTGTCTTTCTTGTTAGGTATCTCCAAAATTCGTCCCCAGCCTGGGGTAGATCCGGCTTGGACAACGGCCCGGGCTTCCTTGAAGGAGGAGAGAGTCATCTCTGGCTTCTCAGTGACTACAGGAGCTACGTCCTTGACTTTAACAAATTCAAACGCTTGACATAGGGTTTCGTGGATTTCCCCATCCATCTCAACATACTTGAAGGACGACAAATGGCTCACCATTATGTCTTCCTTGCCACATACGGTCACGATGCTACCTCCGACAGCGTACTTGAGTTTCTGGTGCAACGTGGAGGTCACGGCACCCGCGGAATAGATCCACGGCCGGCTTAAGAGACAGCTATAGGCAGGCATGATGTCCATAATGTAAAAGGCCGCGTCGAATGTTTCCGGCCCGACTTGGATTGGCAACATCACCTCCCCGAAAACGTGCCGTTTGGTTCCATCGAACGCTTTCACAACCAGATCACTGGGCGTGCAGATCAATCCTCGAGTATCCAACTTCATCAATGCTTTCTTTGGAAGAACATTGAGCGATGACCCTGTGTCCACCAACACATGAGACATAATCATTCCCCTATACTCTATCGAGATGTGCAGGGCACTGTTGTGGTTTCTTCCCTTCGGCGTTAGCTCTAGGTCAGTGAACCCTAACCCATTTCCAGCATTCACATGGGCTACGACCTCTTCCAACTGGTTTACCGATATTTCCTGCGGTACGTACGCGGCATTTAACACCTTCAGCAGCGCATTGCGGTGCGCCTCAGAACACAACAACAGGTTCAGGATGGAAATCTTCGAGGGTGTTTGATGGAGATGATCCACAATCTTGTAGTCACTCTTTTTAATCAACCGCATAAACTCTTCAGCGTATTTAACAAGTAAGTCTTTTTCTACCCCACGAGGGGTCTCTTCAACGACTTTGCTCTTCCCTTTATCAGTTGCATCAGCTTTGTCCGCTTTGTCCGCCGCGACCTCAGGTGGTGCAAACACTCTTCTACTGCGAGTAATTCTGCTAACGCCCGCTAGGTTCTCCGCACATGACCCTGAGGGTTCTAGTTCCAACTTCTGTCCGTTGCAGTAGACCTCTGCCCCATAGTGCCATGGGACAACATTGGTGCTTTCGAAAGGTATCGGCCCAGCTTTGGTGATGGTAATCGTGGGCGGCCTGGGTGCAGAAATAGTTATCGTCCGACGAGGGATGGTGATGGTGGCAACCTCATCATCTTGCTTCAGCATTACCTCTCCCGATCCGCTTTCAGCCCTTCGGCTAAATTGCAGGATTCCTTCGGTCATCAGACTTTGAATCCCCTCTATCAACTGTTCACATCCATCAGGACTAGTCGCACAGCCCATACACAGCTCTCCACAACCTGGAAAGAAACCCCTTTTCATCAGCTTAGCTTTAACGAAACTAAGTGGTGTCTTCAGATCTCTGACGTCAGTCAACAAATCCAAATTCTCGTCCTCAATAATGGCATTTACTCCACCTCCCATATGATTCGGCATAGGGTTCTTCGTGACGTTTGGCACATTATATGAGAAATTGATGATCTTGGCGTCCACCATGTCCTGCACCTTATGCTTAAAGGCTTTGCAATTTTCTATTGTGTGGCCTGGTGCCCCTGAGTGGAACTCACATGTTGCATTCGCGTCGTAACCTGGCGGAGGTGCCTCTGTCAAGGGAGCCAGGGTTATCTTCTGGATCAACTGTAGCTGGAGCAGAGTCTGCAGTAGATGAGCGTAAGACATGGGCGGAGTCTCGAGGTGATGGCTCGACAGAGGTGCCCTGTTCTGATACTTTCTGTACCCTTGTTGATTCGGCTGCTGCTGCTGCTGCTGCTGTGGCTAGGGTTGCTGTACGGCAGGGATAGTTATACTGGCCACCTGTTGGTGAGGGCCTTTACCCTTCCTTCAAGCGCTGGACATGGCGCTCGTCTCTCCTTCCCTCCTTTTGCCACCATAAGGTTTCCTTCCGCCTCCTCCAGCTGAGGAGGAATCACCTTGAATTTTCCCCAGTTTGATCCCATTTTCAATGTGCTCACCCGTGATAATGAGATCTGAGAAGGTTCCAGACATACCGCTGACCAATTTCTCATAATAAACCCTTGGGAGGGTGGCTACGAACATTTCCACAAGCTCCCGTTCAACCATCGGCGGCTGAACCCTGGCTGCCAATTCACGCCACCGCTGGGCGTATTCCTTGAACCCTTCGTTGTTCCTTTGCGACAGATTCTGCAGTTGGACTCGGTTCGGGGCCAAGTCACTGTTATATTGGTAGTGGTGCACAAATGCTTCAGCAAGTTCCTTCCACGTGCGCACACTGGTAGGTTCCAGACTCATGTACCATTCGAGGGAGGGCCCGGACAGACTGTCCTGAAAGAAGTGCATCAGCAACTTCTCGTCCTCAGAATGAGCGGACATTTTTCTGTAATATGATCTCAGGTGGACGCGAGGGCAAGTGGTGCCCTTGTACTTTTCAAAGTCAGGTACCTTGAACTTGGGAGGCACCTTAAAATCAGCAATCAGTCCCAACTTGGACATATCAACACCCAAGGTGTTCTGGTTCTCGATATTCCTCATCTTGTCCTCGAGTGCCTTGAACCTAAGCCGTGCTTCAGCAGTCAGCTCCCCTTCAGCACCTCTCTGAGAGAACACATCGTCTTGACGGTCTTCTAACCACGGCTGAGGCCCGAACAGATTTCCAACACCTGTGGTGCCGTTGCCCAGCCCAACATTGACGTTAGCTTCAAAATTTCCGTTACCGACGCCCGTCGTATTGCCGTTGAGTCCCATGTTAGCTATCACATTGTCGTTGGCACTGCCATTCCCCCCGGTCACGGGGACGCCATTCTGAGGAGTTTCAACAGGTGGAGGGGTTGGCACAGTCCCACCATGGAGTACGCCATTGCTATCAACCCTTGAGATCAGAGGCTGAACCAAGGTTCTGAGCTGATCCTGGTCATTGGCGACCGCTTGCGTGAGCTCCATGAAGCGGTCCATTCTTTCGCGGAGTTCCTGAACATCAGTTTGCACTTGCTCCATGATTCTGGTCTGATTTGCTCTGGTCGGATAGCGGTGGATTGGTCTCTGATCAATCCTGGAACAACCTGAAACAACCTGAAAACACAAAAGGGTTAGGAAAAACGACAAAGTGCTCGTTATGCGAATGCTTCATGCAAATGCAAACGTGTGTCTGTGTGTTAGGGAGATTTCCCCCGATCCTAGTGCCTGAGTGTCGGTGCTGGTAATAAGAAGTCCGAGTCCAGTCATGGAAACAACATCTCGTATATAAGGAAAGCCCATCAAAGCAGTACATAACATCACTGAGTACAAGCAGAATCAATAGCATGACCTCAACCAACAGGCCTGGTGATGGTTAGCATACAACAATGATCAAAACAAAAGGAATACAAATAGTCAAACACGGCCACGGGCGCGAAACTCTTCTAACAAATTCCTCGTTTCTGGATGATCAGGCCGAGTGAGTAACCCTTCGACGAGTAACTCCCTTTGCATGATGGTGTATTAAAGACCTTCCACGGAGTCTTCCCATGCTCCTTCGCCGAAACAATCTTCTAGCTTCCGCTTCTTGGTCTCAAACGTCAGTTTGCGCTCCTTCAGGTTAGCAAGAGCCCTATTAAGCTGGCCTTCAACGGCATATATGCGAGCGGTTTCTTCATCAAACCTCTTCTCACTAGCCTTCACCTGGGCTTTCAGCTTGGAGATCTGTTGCATCAGCTTATCCTCCCGCTCTTTCGTGTTGGCTAGGGTGGCCTTCCAATGCTGGTTAAACTTGGATATCCTCCGATATGCTTCGTCCAAGTGCTGCTTCTTAGTGGCCAGTAGATCATTGACAGCTTTGAAGTCTCGACCCATGCGCTCACGCTCAGCTATCTGCTTAGTCAAATCTGTCCCCAACTGGTTCACCAGCTCTGTTTGCCTCTTGAAGGAATGGATGGCCCCGCTTCTCTCGCTTCTGAGTTGAGCCAATTCTTTCTCCAATTCTTCATTTGCCCTTTTCAATTCATCTCTCTCACCTAACACCTGATTATGCTGCTGAATGGGCACAATAGTAGGCTCTTCAATCATTGGAGGGCTTTTTGGCTTGGCAGGAGGAAACGGCATCCCTATAGCATCTGCTCTTGCTCTGATCCAAGTCACATACAGAGTGTAGGCTTGGCTGTTGCTTTTCCCCAGCAATGGTTTTCCCCTCTTACCGATACCATTCCAAGCGTGCTGAAGCTTAGATAACATATCCCCCTCTAGAAGACCAGTGAGGTACAGAGATTCCTGCACCTCTTCATCCTTCGGCGGAGCTCTCAAAGCATAAGCAAACTGTCGGACCAGCAGAGATGGATTATAGTTTATACAACCCTTCCTGCCTATCAACGGCACGTTCGGAAATCCGCTGCAGCTGAAGATAATCTCGGTACCTAACCTATATCTGTCAAACCAGGCAATATCCTCTGCAGATAGACTCATCAAACGCTCGAACCACTCAGCTGTAGCTGCAGACGAAGCAAAGGGACCCTTATTGGGTAGGTGATTATCAAGCCATCTATAGAGCAAGGGCACACAGCACGAGACGTTCTTACCCCTTCTGTTCTCGTTTTTGTAGTGGATGGAGTAGTAGACATCTCCTATCAAGGTAGGGACTGGATTCCCTGAAGCAAAGATGTAGAAGGCATCGAAGTCCACAAAGTTGGGCATATTGGGGAACAGAATGATGCCATATATGCACAGAGCGAGAATGGCGTTGAACACGACCCAACATCCGTCTTTGGCGCACTGCTGAGCCTTTCCCACTAAGAACTGCAAGGAGAAACCGGGAACCTTGTTCCAACTAGACAAGACCAACTCGGAGGCATCTAGGTGAAGTGAAGGAGCTAGACTAGCCAGATTAGGCTCAGCATCCATATGAACAAAGGGCATCTGACTCTTGATAGGCACACCTAACAAATCAACATACTCCTCTAGCGTAGGTGTTGCACCCTAAAATTTGCCCAACCTTATTCCTTGGTTTATGTTTCATTATCATTAGCATTTGCATATAGAGTCATGTACATAGACTAACCATCTGCATAGCATAAGCATAGCAAGTCATTCAACAGGGGACCAATCATTATTTTCATCTCTAGAGGCCTATCAAGAGGTTATTATCCCAATTCAGTCATATTCAAGTCATCAGGAAAGAATTTGAAAGCAAAGAGTTCAGCAGATCAAGCCTTGAGTCTATCTTCTAGCTGAGGGTATCTGAGGATCAACAAGAGGGTTGTGAGCTGTGAAGTGAGAGCATGGAGGGCATCTAGACATCTTGAGAGACTTATAAAGTCATTTGGAGAAGAAAGCAAGTCATTGATGAAGGCACAAGAGCTACAGTTGAAGACAGTCAACTAGGGTTTCATCTGGGTCAATCCTAGGTCAACCCTAAGTCAATTGACTGACTTAAGAGGGCATTCAAGTCTGTTGGAGAGATGTGGGGATCAACATTTGACATATGAAGAATGATATGGAGATATGGCAAGGAGAATTCAAGAGAAATCAAGGAGAAGAGGAGTTACTAAATTAGGGTTTCTCTGTAAAATCCCCTAGTTTAGGTCAAATTTCCAAGCAAGATAAGTCAAAATGCTAGCTTCAAATGGCTTCTTGGCCAACATGAAACTTGTAGAGGATCTCAAGACCTTTAATTTGAGTGGTGGAAGACCTCAAGGAGATTTATAGAACTCAAGTTATGGTCCTTACAAGTTACAGGTTATCTGGGGTGTCTGAATTTTTGTCTGTGAAAGTGACTTGACTTCCAAGCTAGTTTTGCCCCTCAAGGAGATTTCAAATGAATTCTTGGTCAACATAAGAATTGTTCCTCATTGTCTTAGCTTTCTAGAATGGTATGGCATGCCTTCATATGATGTGGAGAACTCAACTTATGGTCTTGACAAGCAAAGGGTATTTTGGGCATTTGTGAATTACAGGTCATTTTAACCTATACCCAAAACTCATACAAGGAGGCCTCAAATGGAAAAACTTACAACATCAAACTTGCTCCAAATGGGATTTTAAGTCTAGAAAGAAGGTCACAAGTTATTGGAGAAGCTCATAGCATGATGTTACAAAATTGGTCAAAATATGAACTAAAAAGGCTTATAAAGTGAATAATTTCAAGTTGAAAAATGGTTTGGGAGATTTACAAGTCCAAATGGAGACTTCCAATATATGATTTTGAATGGAAAAACAATTCTAAGAACAATGGTTCACACACTTTTTTGAGTTTAGAAGAAAAAAATGAAGTTATCCATGGTTGCTTACCTTTTAAGAAACATAATCAAAATGAGCCAAAGTTTGAAAACAAGGGAATGTGCAAGATGGATCTAGAATGTACCATTGGGGTCTATATATTCATGAAAGATGAATTTGGCAAGGGTTGGCTTCATTTTGCACCAAGAGTTTCACAAATTCCCTCATTCTTTTCATTGAAGTTTCATTGTAATTCTCTCAAAATCTTCACAAAATCATCATCCACATTGATTCAATTGTGCTCCATTATCATCATAGATCAGAATTGAAGCAAGGTTTTGGTGATTATCATCCATTTTCGAGTGCCTTTTGCAAGAATATCAAAATTACAATCTCAAGTGGATAGCATAATTCTGGCCAAGTCTCATCCAAAGCTTGCATACAGAATCAAGTTCATCAAGGATTGATCAAGATTCAACACTTAGAAGCTTCAGATCCACATCTTCCATAGCTGTTTTCAAGGTTTCTCATCAGGTAAGTTTTCATTCGATTTGCTTAATTCAGTTAGTTTAGCATGATTGTATTAGTTTAGACTTGATCTAGGTGGTTAGGAGATTAAGTTAGATGAATTTGGAAAGGATTGGTGATGGTTAGTGACAGGTGCAACAATCTGTTTGGATCAATATCTCTTAGGTTAAGCCATTAGAATCTTAGATCGATAGTGTAGGTTAATCACCTTTATGTGTAGATTAGTTTAGGTTAAGTTTGAAGAAGAATGGTGAAGGTTCGTATCAGTGCATTTCAATGGTGGCCAGATGTTGCTTCGATCGAATTTGGTGTTATGGTGAGTTTCAAGATGAACTGATGCCCTAGGATTGTAGAGAGGGAGGTCCTGAGTAAATTTCATGTTTATGACATGTTGATTCGTGGCTTGGAGATGGAGAACAGAGAGGTGGAACGTAGCTCGTGCATGAGCTCGCATGGCAGAAACCCTAAGTTCAGTTGGTCCATTGAGGAAGACGCAATCTGAGCCGTCCATCTCATGTTGGACCCTTGACTTGTTGAGCCATCGTGTGGCTGGCATTTGATCTGATTTTTGGAGGGAAGCGTTAGCCCTAAACGCACCGTTTCATTAATTGAAACGGGCGGGCCTTAGATGAGATTGATATCCCCACCCCTGTGTTAGGCCCAAAACCAATATTCAACATGAATTCGTTACTTTTCTCACCCCCAGCTGGTTTCCATTTGTTTCTTTAAGTCTGAGTGTTTTCTGGGCCTTAGTAAAAGGCGCTATCTGCACCCCCATTGTGAGGGCCCATCCTGGTTTGAACTGGGGCGAGTTTCTAAATGCACCCCTCTCCCTCATTTAATTCATTTTATTTTTCTTAATTCCATTAATATTTTACCAATTTTCATAAAATCATAACTAATTCATAAAAAATGCATTTTAATCCATTCTTTTTACCATATGTTCTTTAGGATGTGTAGAATATTATAGAAAAATAAAATTTCATTTTTAGTTTTATTCCATATTTTTTACATATTTTCTAAATAAATGTCACATTAAATAATTCATTTCATGCATTATTTTTATGATTTTTGTTCTCTCACATGCTTTAATATTTTTTGATCATTCTTTTCATATTGTTTAGATGAGATATTCAACTTGTAGAAATATTTTAGTACCCATTTTTAGAGGTTAATTTTAGGTGATTAATAAATGCTTGAACATCATGAACAAAACTAGGGTTTTTTAGGTGACAACTTAGGAGTTTGATTTCATTTCCCTTAGGGCTTAGGGTTTGGATAGATTAGTTATGGGACTATAGGGGCTATGGGTAGCTATTAGATCCCTTAGAAAAGTCAGGATTCCCCTACTGCTATTATTACTGTCTGTATATCTGCTGTCTGGTGTGGTGTGCCCTCTGGGGATTGTTGATTGTTTGATTGGGTATTGGGTTTGTCTGGGGCCCTGGGGAAGCTGAAGATTTGTGAAGATGAAGCTATTGGAGATTCAAAGATTGAAGATCAACTGTCAGAGTTGAGGAGGAGTTTCTTGATGGCAGATGCTGAGGAGACTAGAGTTTAGGAGCTAGGCAGAGCTCTAGATTAGAAAGATTGTTTCTCAAACATGGATTGCCTTGTCTGCATCCATTCTTCTCTGTGATTCAGAGTCTCTCTAAGACACTCACCCCCTTCCTTTGGAAGGCTTGGTGATAGTGTCTATGAGATAGAACTCTTGAGAGAAAATGTCTCTTGTGCTAGAAGCAGTCTGTTCACCACCTTTGGTAGTCAACTGATTGCTTAACACTCAATTCACTCTTGTGACTGATTCCTCATCCTGGAGGTTTGAACTTGAAGAAAAGCCATTGCAGATGGAAGAATGATGATCAAAGCCCTTGCCTGAGGGCCATGAAAATGGAGACTGATGCTTGTTGAAGCCTGTGAATGATTGGAGATTGCTTGAAGCCAGTTGTTGATTCAGAGCTGCTGATGCTGTTTCTTCTGCTGTTGTATTGCATTTCTGATGTATTGATTGGTTTTCTGAACTGTATTGTTTGCTGTTTACCCTGTTGGGTTGAAAGTGAATCCTGTTCACTTTTGCCTATTGTTTTCTAGGTTCGAGGTTGAGTGGGACTCCCTTGCCTCGCTTGTATTGTTGCATCCATGCATTTTACTGTTTTACTGTATATATCTGATATTGTTTCTGTTTCTGCCTATCCCGTAGGATCTCTGTTTCTCTCTGTGCAAGAGAGGAGCATGATAGACACTAGGTCTTAACCCATGCATGATAACATTAGGTTAGTTTGTTTCCCTTCGCAACCGTAGGTTAGAGTTCTGTCTCTTTCTTTCTCAAAACAAACAGAAAAACACATAAAGATTTCAAACCCAATAAAAGACACTTCTTCCGTAAAAGAATGTGAACTCATCAAGACGTCATTTTTGTCCTCTTGGACTGTTAATCAAAAACCTTTTTCAGAAGGAATAAAAAATCAATCAAGGACAGACTTGTGTCATACGTGGCCCGAACTACGTTTGCTCTGATCTTTCATGCTGTATGAAAGTACGTAGGCATAGGATGTGATATCCTAGCGAGCAACCTTCCCCTCCTTTCCCGTAGGTAGGCGAACTACGTTGACTCTGATTTCTCGTTCCAGACGGGAATACGTAGGCATAAAGTGCGATACTTTGCCGAGTCATTTTTTTATTATTTTCATTTTCTTTTCTTTTAACCCCAGACCTTTAGCGTAGATAGAATAACAATCCATACCCGAAAACAAGCGTGGATCCCGTCGAGTACGACGGACGTGAGGGGTGCTAATACCTTCCCCTTGCGTAACCGACTCCCGAATCCAGGTTTTGGTTGCAACGACCATACCTTTCCCGTGTTGTGCGAGGTTTACTCTGAGCGTTTCCTTTCCCTCCCGTGGGATAAATAACGCACGGTGGCGACTCTTCTGTTCAGCCGGCGCCGATTTTCGCAGTAGCGACAGCTGGCGACTCTGCTGGGGATCCAACGTCCCCTGGCTGCTAAGGACTGCGATAGTTCTTATGCATTTGGGATCCAACGTCCCTTAAGAGAGTCAATCCTAGCGTTTGTTTTCCCGTCGAGGATTTTGTATGGAGTTATTTTATATTTCTAACCCTGTATTTTTCAGCTTTGTATATTGATTATTATTGCTGTATCTGGGGTGTGACGGGTGTTCTGATATTGAGAGATAAGCCGGACCTGGGCTTGAGTGCACCTAGAATTAGAGTAGAAATTAGTGGGCGCCCGCTTGCTTTGCTTGCTTCGGTGTCCCATGAAATCTACACTCAGACGAGGTTCCTCTGGTTGGCCTCCTGCCCCTTCCTTTGGTTGGCGTGGGTTGCTGGTTAGTTGGATTGTCGACTCTGGGGACCGATCATTTGGAAATTGGCTGAGTGAGGCCTCTTCAGGAATTGATGATGCCACTCCTTCTGGGAATCGTATCATCAACCCTGAAAGTCTGTGACGCCAACGACCGCATAGGATGCCGTACCTTGTGCCAGTTATAGGGCCACCCACCTGTGAGGGGATTCAGGGTTATGCAGGTAACTAGACCTCCAGACTACCGGTTATTTCTTGATCAGAGATCCTGGTTATTTATAGAGAGTTATGAGGTCTGTCAGAGACCATTTGGAGATGTGTTCTGAGGTCTGTCAGAGACCAACTATGGATGTGATTTGAGGTCTATCAGAAACCAGTTGGAGTTATGGTTTGAGGTCTGTCAGAGACCAGCGTTGGAGTTTTATTTTAGGTCTATCTGAGACCAGGGTTTGGTGACTTCTGGATGGTCTATCTGAGACCTTTCTTGATTGGGTTTAGGCTATTTAGCTGCAGCTTTGGTCCCTGTTGAATGTTACTTGCATTGCATCCTTGCATATCCATTATCATTTGCATTTCACTAACGTGTGTCTGTGCTGCAGGTGCATTTGCATTTCCCTAGTTCTAGTGCCCAGGCTTCTGAGTATTTGATCATGACTAGCCTAAGGAGAACAGTTGCCTACAAATTGCCTACGCCTGATATTGTTCCTTTACTTGGGTTGATCTCTCTTGCTGATGAGGGTGTTCGTAGGAGCTTCCGGATGAGCTATGGTAGATTACTGAGATTGGTGTGTAAACCTACAGAGGTAGAGTTAGATGGGCTGTATGCTTTGATGCAATTCTACGACCCTGCTTTGAGGTGTTTTACGTTCTCTGACTTTATTATGGGACCAACGCTGGAGGAATACGCTGAGTATGTTGAGCTGCCCGTGCAGAACCAGGTTCCATTCATTCATTATGATGCCAAACCTAAGCCGGAGGAATTGGCAAAAGCCTTGCATGTTGATGCTTCTGAACTTGTGACTACTGTTTCCCGTGGAGTTCCAGGCTTCTCATTTCAGTTCTTAGTTGGTAAAGCCCAAGAGTATGCCAAGAGTGGGTGCTGGGTTGCTTTCAACGCTGTGTTGGCCTTGTGCATTTATGGCATAGTACTGTTCCCCAATATACCGGATTTTGTGGACTTCGATGCTTTCTACTTGTTCGCCGCTGGTAATCCTGTACCTACTTTACTCGGAGATCTCTACCATTCACTGCATTACAAGAATGAGAAGGGAAGAGGGAAGAATGTTCATCTGTGTGTACCCTTATTGAGTATGTGGTTTGAGAGTCATCTTCCTAAGAGAGGATCTGCTGCAGAGACTACAATTCCAGTTGGTTGGCCAGAACGCTTGATGAGGCTATCGTCGGAAGATATGGAGTGGTTTGATAGAGACCTGTTGGGATCGGAGCTCATCTTCAGTTGTTCCGGTTACCCTAATGTCCCATTGATTGGAAGAAAAGGGTGTATCAACTACAACCCTTCTCTATTCATTCGCCAGTTTGGATATGCGCTGAAGAATCCACCTCAGGAGGAGGAAGTACAGGAATCTCTGTACTTCACTGGAGATTTGAAGGGGGAGTTATTAGCCAAGTTGCGACATGCCTGGACGCGTATTAACCGCAAAGGGAAGCCGTTGTTAGGAAAGAATGACTGTCAGGCCTATGCACCTTATAGAGTTTGGATTCAGGAGAGGGCTAGTCAGTTGAGGATGCCGTTTCCAGATGCACCAATTCTTGTTCCTATTCCGGTAGAAGAACCGACTACTGTTTCTAGAGAAGCATATGAACAGGTTGTGAAGGAGAAAGGAGTCTTGATGAAGATTAATGAAGGGTTAGAGCAAGAGTTAGCCCAGGCGCGCAGCGAGAAAAACAAGGCTGTATATGCTTTCCAACAACAGATTGAGCTAGTAAACAGGTTAGGATCTGAGTTGACTGAGGAAAAGAAAAAGCGCGAACGTCTGGGGCAAGAGTTCAGAAGTTCCCATGACATGCTGGAAGCCAAAAAGAAGGCGCTCGACGCGGCACACCGAGAGATCTTCTTGCAATAAGACTTGGAATGCTACACTCACCAACAACAAGAAGAGGGAAGATAAGCTGAAGCAGCAAATTTCCGACCTCGAAGAGAAGTTGAAGTCCAGCATCAAGAAGTGTGAGGAGGAAGTGATGAACCGGTATAGTGTCCAGCATGCACTGAACAAAGCAATCAAATCCAGAGATGAAGCAGTGTCCCAGAAGCGAAAGCTAGAAGATTGCTTCGGAGAAGCAACATGGGAAGAAACTGCTGAAGACGTACGCCGTGTCCTTAAGAAGAGAAACCAGCTTGTTGAAGGGCTGCTTGATCGACCAAGCCATCCGGAGACCAAGAAGTTGATAGAGGAGTACCAGACTTTTGGGAGGATCTGATCATTCCATTATTTGTATGCTTTATTTGCATAGTGCTGACCATCACCAGGATTGTTGTTTGAGGTCATGCCATCTTTGTGCTCTCAGTGATATTGTACCCTGGGCTTATTGATTCTCTCTGCTATATATGAGGCTTTCTATGATTCAGCTCTGATATTCCTATTGTCAACACTGTCACTGCACCGGCACCATCGCACTAGAACTGGGGGAATGAACTTCCCTAATGCACAGACACATTGCATTGCATTCATATTCATCTTGCATAACAGGTAATCTATGAATGGTGTCTTATCTCTTGCTCTGCATCAGGTACTTAACAGGATTCCAGATCAACATCCGCACCGCTATTCTACACGATCCAACTGTCGGAAAGTCATGGACCAGATTCAGAACGAGATGCAGGATGTGCGCGAGAAGCTCGCCCTCTTCATGCAGACCATGGAAGCTATAGCAAAAGGGCAAGAGAACTTGCAGGCCATGGTCCAGCCTCTGTTGGCTCGCAACGCTGGTCATGGTAACGAAGATCATCAGTCTGTCCGGGTTGATACTGCTCATGGAGACGGCACTCCTACGCCAGTGGCTCCGCCCGTGGTCAATATACCTGCCGCTAACGTCAACAACGCTACCGCTGCTGTGAATGGTAACGTCGGAGGGGGAAATGAGACTGCTGTCCATAACGCTGGGCTGGGTGATGTCAATTTGGGAGATAATCTCGGAGGCAATGGTTTTGTCAATACTGGGTTCGGATTCAACGATCAGGGATTCGACAACCCTGGCAAGTATGGCTTTAATGCTCAAGGCTTTGGGCAAGATGGTTATGGTATGGTCAATCAGGGTTACGGAGGTTTTGGAAACGGAAACGGTACCGGATTTATGGCTGGAGGTCCTGCTGGAGGTGTTCAAGGGTACGGCATCAGAGGCCGAGTTCCGGGGATGAATCAGGTCAGAGCCGGACGTAATAATGCATATGATGGATACGGGGCTGGAAACGGTATGTGGCAAGAGGATCAACAGGAGGACGCCTTCTCTGGAGGAGGCTTTGAAGGGCCGATGGATGATTCTCAAAAGATTAGAATGCTGGAAGAGCAAATGAAGGGAGTCCTAAACCAGAGTGCTGTGGGTCTGGACATGGCAACAATGGGCTTGGTACCTGGGCTGAGGGTGCCAATCAAGTTCAAAGCGCCTGCGTTCGATAAGTACAAAGGAGATACATGTCCGAAGGTGCATGTCCGAGCTTATTACAGAAAGATGTCTGCATACTCCACTGACGAAAGAATGCTCATGCATTTCTTTCAGGATAGTCTATCGGGTCCTTCCTTAGAGTGGTACATGGGGTTGGAGCCCACTGACATCAAGACTTGGAAGCAATTAGCAGAGGCGTTCGTAGCCCATTACAAATATAACAGTGACCTGGCACCCAATCGGGTCCAGTTGGCCGGGCTTTCGCAGAAGAAGGGGGAGAGTTTTAAAGAGTACGCGCAAAGGTGGCGCGATATGGCTGCCAGGGTCCGTCCCCCTGTGGAAGATAAAGAAATGAATGACATGTTTGTCGGCACATTCACCGGGCTGTTTCATGATATGTTGTTTCATACGTCTCTGGCTAGTTTTTCAGACCTGATTCTGATGGGTGAAAAGATTGAGCGGAACATTAAGCAAGGAAAGTTCCAAGTTGACGAGTCAGCTGCATCTGGCAGTAATAGGAAAGCTTATGGTGGGCGCCGTCAGGGCGAAGCTAGCGCGGTATTTGGAGGCCGAGGCCGAGGCCGAGGCAGGGGAAGAAATCAATATCGTCAGTCGCAGCAAGTGTCGAGTGTTACTATCCCTTATCAACAGCAACCAATCCAGCAACAACAACAGGTTCAGCAGCAACCAATGCCACAGCAGCAGCAGCCTCAGCAGGGGGCACAGCAAGCTCAGCGAAAATTCCAGGGTGGTAAGCCGAGAAGGGTGTTCGAGAAGCCTCCCTCTAACTATGCTGATTTATTGCAGACATTGTTGGGATTGAATCTAGTGGAGAAAAGAACCTTGGCACCAATAACGGGAACTCCCCCGTTCGGCTATGATGCAAATAGGCGCTGCGAGTTTCATTCTGGGGCCCCGGGCCATGATATAGAAGGTTGTCACGCTTTTAAGCACGTTGTGCAGGATCTCTTGGACAACAAGTCTATCAACTTCGGAACGACCGGTGCGAATATAGTCCAGAAACCCATGCCTAATCATGGGGTGAACGCCGTGCTGACTGAGGAAGGTCTGAATCTGATTATGAATGTTGAGGATTTAAAGACGCCGCTGAGCGAAATAAAAAGCCGACTGTTGCAAGGAGGTGTTTACCCGGGTTGTAATGAGTACTGCTTAGATTGTTGGGCCCTGTCTGGGGGGTGTGAGGATTTGAAGAAAGGCATTCAGGCCTTGATTGATGAAGGTGTATTGCAGTTTGATAGAACAGCAACTGACGAGCCCGCAGGGGCAGTAGTGGATAATCAGAGTGATGTTGCCACAGTGACAATTCCTAGGAAGACGATCACTATTTCAGCACCAGCTCAGCGACCACCGATTACTATAACTAAAGCCGGGCCAATCCCGTATGAGAACACGAAGGCGGTCCCATGGTCATATGGGCTAGAGGTGTATTGTGACGGGATTAAAATCGATGTTAACAAGCAGTCAGTGGAGGTTGTGGATAATGTTGTGGGCTCAGGAGGCATGACAAGAAGCGGCAGGATCTTTACATCTCCTGAAGTAGAGGCTGAAAGGATAGCGAAAGGAAAAGGGAAAGCGGTTGAAAATGTTCCGATACAAGCAAATGAAAAAGAAGCAGCGTCGAAGGACGTAGAGGAATTCATGCGCTTAATTCGGAAAAGCGATTATAAAATCGTGGAGCATCTGCAGCAAACGCCATCCAAAATATCTATATTGTCATTGCTGTTGTGTTCGGAAGCTCACCGAAACGCTTTGCTGAAAGTCCTGGACACTTCTTTTGTACCACAGGATGTCTCCGTGAACCAGCTAGAAGGAGTATTGGCACATGTAAATGCAGGCCACAGTCTGGGCTTTACTGATTTCGACTTGACTCCGAAAGGAAGGGATCATAATATGGCATTACATGTATCCGTTGAGTGCAGAGGGTCGACAATGTCGCACGTATTGGTTGACACCGGGTCGTCTTTGAATGTGCTGCCTAAGAAGGCTATGATGAAGCTGGATGTTCGAGGGATTTTGTGTACACCAAGTGATTTGGTAGTCAGAGCGTTTGACGGCACGCGGAGAACAGTCTTCGGATCGATTACCTTGCCTCTACAAGTGGGGCCGGAAGTGTTTGCAACGGAGTTTTATATCATGGATATACAGCCTGCGTACAGCTGCTTGCTGGGAAGACCTTGGATTCACGGGGCAGGGGCAGTCACGTCAACCCTGCATCAGAAGTTAAAGTATATGGTCGGAGACAATGTAGTCACCGTGTGCGGAGAAGAAGACATCCTGGTCAGCCATCTATCTTCGTTTAAATATGTGGAAGTCGACGGGGAGATCCACGAGACGCCATGCCAGGCATTCGAAGGGTTGCGCATAAAGGACAAGGGTCCCGGGCCAAGCAAAGTGCCAGAGATAGCTGTTTCTTCATATAAAGAGGCCCAAGCGCTAGTGAAGGCAGGAGAAGCCACGGGCTGGGGCAAAGTATTGGACATTCCGGTGAAAATGGACCGGTTCGGACTGGGGTACCGACCGTCGTCATCAACTCCTTCCGTGGGGGCCCCTCATTTCAGAAAGTCAATCACCATCTCTGCCAGTGGAGTATGCCATGAATTTGTCAATGCTGCTTCGGAGTCTGATGAAGGGGACAGCGACTGTGATATGGATGCCTGGATTCAGCCAAGCACGCCAGGACAAGGACTGTGCAACTGGTCTATTCAGGAGCTTGTTCCTGTGACTTTTAAACAGTAATGCTTTGCTTTATTAATTGTTGAATAATCTGATGTCTTGCCCAGGGCATCGGGACTTGCTTAGGGCTGTGTTGTTATAAACATTGCTTCGTTAATCATTAAATAAATGGCGTTTTTTCATGTGTAAATACTGTAATCCCTGTCTTTCTGGTTTTGTATTTTTCAATAAAATGGCAACGTGGTTATCCGCTTTATACGCATTTTGAAGCACTTAACCCTTTCTTTTGCAGGATAACATTTTCAGATGACATCCTTGAACCACCTATGACTCGTCCCGACTTCGAGCACCCGGTATTCCAGACCGAAGAAGCGGTTGTCGAAGATAGCGACGTTCCTGAAGAACTGTCTTGGTTGGTGAAGCAAGAGGAAAGAGCCATTCTGCCTCACGACGAGGTTATCGAAATTATCAATTTGGGGACGGAAGGGGTTGAGAAGAATATTCGTATCGGAGCCGCACTGCAGAGTGATATCAAGCGAAAACTGGTTGAAATGCTCCGAGAGTATAATGATGTATTCGCTTGGTCGTATCAAGATATGCCAGGGCTCGGTACAGATATGGTTGTGCATCGTCTGCCACTGAAAGAAGATTGCCCGCCAGTCAAACAAAAACTTCGCAGAACACGACCAGATATGGCAATGAAGATCAAAGAGGAGGTTCAGAAACAGTGGGACGCTGGGTTCCTGGCTGTGACGAAGTATCCCTCATGGGTTGCCAACATCGTACCAGTGCCAAAGAAAGATGGCAAGGTTCGAATGTGCGTGGATTATAGAGATTTGAATAAAGCAAGCCCAAAAGACGATTTTCCACTTCCTCATATTGATGTATTAGTTGATAATACCGCTCAATACTCTGTATTCTCCTTCATGGATGGCTTTTCAGGCTATAATCAAATTAAAATGGCGCCAGAGGATATGGAGAAGACTACTTTCATAACGCCTTGGGGAACATTTTGCTATAAAGTGATGCCCTTTGGTTTGAAAAATGCTGGGGCAACATATCAGCGTGCGATGACGACTCTTTTTCATGACATGATGCATAAAGAGATCGAAGTTTATGTTGACGATATGATTGCTAAATCCCAGACAGAGGAAGAGCATCTGGTGAATCTGTTGAAGTTGTTTAAAAGGCTTAGGAAGTTCAGGCTGAGGCTGAACCCTAACAAATGCACCTTCGGGGTGAGATCGGGTAAACTGCTGGGGTTTATCGTAAGCGAAAGAGGAATAGAGGTCGATCCTGCTAAAATAAAAGCGATTCAAGAAATGCCGACGCCTAAAACAGAGAAAGAGGTGCGCGGGTTTTTAGGGAGATTGAACTACATTGCCCGGTTCATATCTCACCTAACTGCCACGTGTGAACCATTATTCAAGTTGCTAAAGAAAGATCAAGCTGTAACGTGGAACGATAATTGTCAAAAGGCGTTCGACAAAATAAAGAAGTATCTGCAGGAGCCTCCTATTTTGATACCCCCAGTGGCAGGGAGACCCTTGATAATGTATTTGACGGTTCTTGAGGGAAGCATGGGTTGTGTTCTCGGTCAACACGACGAGACGGGGAGAAAAGAGCATGCAATTTACTATTTGAGTAAGAAATTTACAGACTGTGAATCTCGATATTCAATGCTGGAGAAAACTTGTTGCGCGCTAGCCTGGGCCGCCAAGCGTCTGAGGCAGTACATGTTGAATCATACAACCATGCTCATCTCGAAGATGGATCCAATCAAATATATATTCGAAAAGCAGGCGTTGTCAGGTAGAATTGCCCGGTGGCAGATGATCTTGACTGAATACGATATTCAATACGTCTCGCAAAAGGCAATAAAGGGGAGTGTGTTGTCTGAGTATCTGGCGGAGCAGCCTATTGAAGAGTATCAATCGATGAGATTTGACTTTCCTGACGAGGATATCATGTATCTCAAGATGAAGGATTGCGAAGAGCCGTTACCAGACGAAGGACCAGAGCCGGGGTCCAAATGGCAGATGATATTTGATGGAGCTGTGAATGCTTACGGTAGCGGAATAGGGGCAATTATCACTACGCCGCACGGGTCGCACATCCCGTTTACTGCCCGATTGACCTTTGCCGTTACCAACAATGAGGCCGAATACGAAGCTTGTATAATGGGGCTTGAAGAAGCCATTGATTTGCGAATCAAACATTTAGACGTATACGGAGACTCAGCTCTGGTAGTGAATCAGATCAAAGGGGAATGGGAGACACGGCAGCCCAATTTGATACATTATATGAATTATGCAAGGAGATTGTTGCCTTTCTTCGACAAAGTGGAATTGCATCATGTGCCGCGGGCAGAAAATCAAATGGCTGACGCCCTTGCCACCTTGTCTTCCATGTACAAGGTCAATTTCTGGAACGAAGCTCCCCAAATCACTATCTCTCGGTTGGACAGGCCAGCTTATGTATTTGCTATTGATGAAGCATCTGATGGCAAACCGTGGTATTTTGATATCCTTAATTTCCTGAAGAATAAAGAGTATCCGGCTGGGGCATCCAGTCAAGATCAGAAAACTCTCAGGAGATTAGCGGGTAATTTCTACTTGAACCCGGATGGCGTCTTGTACAGAAGAAACCACGACTTGGTGTTGTTGCGTTGTGTAGACGAGAAAGAGGCAAAGCTTCTTATGGAGGAAATTCACGAAGGTGCCTTTGGTACGCATGCTGGTGGGCATGCTATGACGAGAAAACTGCTGAGGGCAGGTTACTTTTGGCTGACGATGGAAACTGATTGTTTCAAGTTCGCGAGGAAGTGCCACAAGTGCCAAATTTATGCTGACAAAATACATGTGCCTCCGAGTCCTCTGAATGTGATGTCATCTCCATGGCCATTCTCGATGTGGGGAATCGATATGATCGGAAAGATCGAGCCGACGGCTTCTAACGGGCATCGGTTCATCCTAGTGGCAATCGATTATTTCACCAAGTGGGTGGAAGCAGCGTCTTACGCAAATGTAACGAAGCAAGGGGTGGCTAGATTCATCAAGAGAGATATCATTTGCCGATATGGGATTCCCGAGCGGATAATCACGGATAATGGTTCTAATCTGAACAACAAAATGATGAAGGAGCTCTGTCAGAATTTCAAGATCGAACATCACAACTCCTCCCCTTACCGACCCAAGATGAATGGCGCTGTCGAAGCGGCCAATAAGAATATCAAGAAGATCGTCCAGAAAATGGTGGTGACGTATAAGGATTGGCACGAGATGCTACCTTTCGCTTTGCACGGTTATCGTACGACGGTACGCACATCAACCGGGGCAACTCCGTTCTCGTTGGTATACGGAATGGAGTCGGTATTACCATTGGAAGTTGAGATCCCTTCTCTGAGGGTATTGCGAGACGTTCAGCTGGACGAGGCAGAATGGGTAACGAACAGATTGAACCAACTGAGATTGATGGATGAGAAGAGGCTAGCTTCTCTGGCATACGGTCGTTTGTATCAAAGACGAATGAAGAAAGCGTACGACAAGAAGATACTTCCGCGAAGCTTTCAGACGGGCGACCTTGTGCTGAAAAGGATTCTCCCGCCGCAAGCAGATCACAGGGGCAAGTGGACCCCCAACTACGAAGGGCCATACGTTGTCAGTAAGGTCTTTTCAGGGGGAGCTTTGTTGCTGTCCACCATGGACGGGGAAGACTTTGCATCACCTGTGAATTCGGACGCGGTTAAAAAATACTTTGCTTAAAATAGACCCGCTGGACAGAAAAAAGAGAGTCCAGGCAAAAATGGGGCATCCTGGCGAACCAAAAACAGAATGAAAGGTTCGGGCAAAAGTTAGGGATAAAATTGAAAAAATGTACACCCGCGAAGTTGAAAACCTACACTGGGCGGCTTCGGCAAAAAGGGGTATCCCGGTGAACTGAAAACCCGTAAAGGGCGGTTCACGCAAAAGTTAGGGATTTGAAAAGCAAATGACTGCGGTCCGAATTCGAATTCAATGAGTATCAATGCGGGAGAATATATTTGAGGAGTCAGTTATCGGACACAATCTCTTCAGAAGTAGGGATACCGGGAAAGTATAAGAGTCGGACGAGTCATGGGAGGATCAGTTCGTGGTGTTCATCTGCATCCAGTTGCCGACATGTGTACAAAATTTAATTTGTCAATATTTATGCTTCTTGTGAATACTTGCATACTTGTATATTTGCTTTGCGTAGCTTCCTCTTTTCAGGAGTTACATCCCGTGTACAAAAACTCCGCCCATTCAGGGGCCCAATCAATGAAAATGTGTTATTCAGTACTTGATGCCTGTTCTTTACTGTTTTGCGCATGATAAAACGCCTAAGTTTATTGAAGCTAGCATGAGTATAACAGTACTGGCCCTTGCCAACAATTGTTAAAGCTTTGAATTAACTGAGTGTAACGTCACTAACCTGAATCGATTTGGATTGCATAGGCTTGTCGTGCTTTGTTTGTGTTGTTGCAGGTTTCATAACTGTACGAGGAAGGTGATCAAAAGATCGCAATAGTGAAAGGCTTGATCCCCACGCAGGTCATGCATGTTCTTCCTGAAGAAGGATAGAATTCTCCAGCTAGCCGTAGCTTATCCAAAGGACGTGCTCCAGAGAAGTTACTCGTCTTCAGCAGAGTTTAGTGATTCCGAGATCGTAGGGCTGTATTCAGACAGGTTCATCTCCCCCCGCAGGGTCATGCATTCTCCCCCAGCAGGGTCAGTTAATTTTCCCCAAGAGAATCCAGCCATCCCCAGCGGAGTTCTCTTTTCAGTAAATGTTCTTTCCTTCCAGTGGAATTCGAAGGTCAAGACTCTCCAAAGCAGAGTTGATGGCGGTTCCTGTCATTTATTTTGTCAGAGATACTGGTGATATCGGTTCACGTTCCAGCAGAAAGTCCGATCGTGCTGTGCGCATCTGTTATTCCTCAGCAAAGTTATTGTCCCCAGCAGGGGTTACTTCAACAAGACGTGTGGTTTGAGTTCCCAACTTCCCAGCAGGGTCGACTTCACCCTACCAGCATTTATTTTGCCGGAATAATTTTGTAGCATCAGGCTATCCCCGGCGAGTCGGCGTTATCCTTCCAGCATTTATTTTGCTGAAGCAGTTTTTGTATTCTAGCAGTTCAGGTGGAGAGAGCTCTTGCTCAAATAAATCACCAAACAGTCAAGATCTCGGCAGGAGATATTCAATGATAATGTCAGTTTCGGCGGTATACCCCCACAGAGTTATAATGACAAAACTCTCTTTGTCTCCAGCAGAGTCATTTAGGCAAAGGTCCTTTATTTTCCCCAGCCAGAGTGGCCAGGATAAGAATCTCTTTATTCCCAAGCAAAGTTCGTTTGTCATCAACGAGTCGCATGAATCAGAATTTCAGAGACCACCGCCGGTTATCAGAGCAGGCGTCCGATAGTTGGTTTTCAGACATCCCCAGTAGAGTTCATCTCGAAGTCGCTGTCACGTCAGTGCTGAACAGTTTGTGGGTAAGGATCATTGAAGAATTAAGTCCTGACGTGGACCATTTACTCCTAGAATGACGGGATTTCTTCAGAAGTGGGCGTCCTAACGTGGATAGGTTTGTTTTACCGGATTGGTAAGGTGCGTTAATCCTGACATGGATAGATTCGGTCTCTCGAAATTTGGAGAAAAGGAGGTCATGACGTCGACAAAAGATTGGTTACTCTTCGTGTTGGTGTCCTGACGTGGATCATTGGTTTTCAACGGATATCTTTATTCGTAATGGTGAAATGTGCGTCCTGACGTGGACAAGTTTGTAGTTCTTTGTGATGACAAGGTACAAGAATCCTGACGTGGACAAATTTATCCTTCTTCGTGTTGTTGGCAAAGTGTAAGTCCTAACGCGGATATTTCCCCAGTGAGTCGAAGGTGTGAGTCCTTACGTGGACAAGTCTTATTTCCTCAGTGAGTCGAAGACGCCTGAGTCCTAACGTGGACAAATCAAGACGAGATCAGTGTCCTAACATGGACAGATCAAAGAGATTATTATTCCTAACGTGGAAAGATGTAGTCCTTACGCGGACATATCAACAGAAGTGGTTCCTAACGTGGAAAGACGGAGATTCCTAACGCGGAAAAGATGGAGTCCATACGCGGACGTGTCAGAAGATAGTTTCCTTACGTGGAAATGACAGTATTCCTAACGTGGAAAGAAGAGAGTCCTCACGTGGACAGATTAAGATGGCATTCCTGACGTGGCAAAGTTTAGTCCTGACGTGGACAGATCAAGGTTTGATTCCTAACGTGGAAGGATTTGAGTCCTAACGTGGACATATCAAGAGCATTCCTTACGTAGAAGAAAAATGGTTTCCTTACGTGGAAAGACGAGTTTATTCCTTACGTGGAAAGATTGAGTCCTCACGCGGACATATCAAGATTGATTCCTGACGTGGAAAGAAATGGATTATTCCTGACGTGGAAAGAGAGTTTAGTCCTGACGCGGACAGATCGAAGAAGATATTCCTAACGTGGAAGAAGGAAATTAGTCCTTACGTGGACAGATGCCAGAAAAGTTGAGTCCTGACGTGGACAAGTTCAGAAATAGTTGTATTCCTTACATGGAAAGATCAGAGTCCTGACGCGGACATGTCAAATGGCATTGGAGTCCTTACGTGGACAGATTGATATAGTTTCCTAACGCGGAAAGAAGATTGCTTCCTAACGTGGAAAGATAAAAGCGTTACTCCTAACGTGGACGATGTGATTCCTAACGTGGACAGGTGTTACTCCTGACGTGGAAGAGTTTTTCCTAACGTGGGCGATTCAGTTTACGGAAATGCAGATGAATTATCCCCAGCGGAGTTGCCGAGATTTTCCTGGGTTGACAGTAAGTGGAGTCCTAACGTGGACAAGTTTTAGTTGAGATTTCTTCGTGTTGACAACAGACAGAGTCCTAGCATGGACAAGCAAGCAATCTGTTATGACAGAATCCTCTTCAGAACGATGAAGACAATCCCCAGCACGGTCGTGCGAGATCAGTGGGTTGCTCTAACAGTCAGATTCAGCTGACGAATGTCATTCCTCAAGCAGGAGCGCAGTTTATTTCTGCGGTTGGCAAATTTCTGGTTTCACTAGTATTCAACCGTCCCGTACCGCGAATGTCTGAAGGCTCCGGGCTCTTCACCCAATCGGGTCCAAGTCGCTTGAATAGGGGCAGCTGTTGCACCCTAAAATTTGCCCAACCTTATTCCTTGGTTTATGTTTCATTATCATTAGCATTTGCATATAGAGTCATGTACATAGACTAACCATCTGCATAGCATAAGCATAGCAAGTCATTCAACAGGGGACCAATCATTATTTTCATCTCTAGAGGCCTATCAAGAGGTTATTATCCCAATTCAGTCATATTCAAGTCATCAGGAAAGAATTTGAAAGCAAAGAGTTCAGCAGATCAAGCCTTGAGTCTATCTTCTAGCTGAGGGTATCTGAGGATCAACAAGAGGGTTGTGAGCTGTGAAGTGAGAGCATGGAGGGCATCTAGACATCTTGAGAGACTTATAAAGTCATTTGGAGAAGAAAGCAAGTCATTGATGAAGGCACAAGAGCTACAGTTGAAGACAGTCAACTAGGGTTTCATCTGGGTCAATCCTAGGTCAACCCTAAGTCAATTGACTGACTTAAGAGGGCATTCAAGTCTGTTGGAGAGATGTGGGGATCAACATTTGACATATGAAGAATGATATGGAGATATGGCAAGGAGAATTCAAGAGAAATCAAGGAGAAGAGGAGTTACTAAATTAGGGTTTCTCTGTAAAATCCCCTAGTTTAGGTCAAATTTCCAAGCAAGATAAGTCAAAATGCTAGCTTCAAATGGCTTCTTGGCCAACATGAAACTTGTAGAGGATCTCAAGACCTTTAATTTGAGTGGTGGAAGACCTCAAGGAGATTTATAGAACTCAAGTTATGGTCCTTACAAGTTACAGGTTATCTGGGGTGTCTGAATTTTTGTCTGTGAAAGTGACTTGACTTCCAAGCTAGTTTTGCCCCTCAAGGAGATTTCAAATGAATTCTTGGTCAACATAAGAATTGTTCCTCATTGTCTTAGCTTTCTAGAATGGTATGGCATGCCTTCATATGATGTGGAGAACTCAACTTATGGTCTTGACAAGCAAAGGGTATTTTGGGCATTTGTGAATTACAGGTCATTTTAACCTATACCCAAAACTCATACAAGGAGGCCTCAAATGGAAAAACTTACAACATCAAACTTGCTCCAAATGGGATTTTAAGTCTAGAAAGAAGGTCACAAGTTATTGGAGAAGCTCATAGCATGATGTTACAAAATTGGTCAAAATATGAACTAAAAAGGCTTATAAAGTGAATAATTTCAAGTTGAAAAATGGTTTGGGAGATTTACAAGTCCAAATGGAGACTTCCAATATATGATTTTGAATGGAAAAACAATTCTAAGAACAATGGTTCACACACTTTTTTGAGTTTAGAAGAAAAAAATGAAGTTATCCATGGTTGCTTACCTTTTAAGAAACATAATCAAAATGAGCCAAAGTTTGAAAACAAGGGAATGTGCAAGATGGATCTAGAATGTACCATTGGGGTCTATATATTCATGAAAGATGAATTTGGCAAGGGTTGGCTTCATTTTGCACCAAGAGTTTCACAAATTCCCTCATTCTTTTCATTGAAGTTTCATTGTAATTCTCTCAAAATCTTCACAAAATCATCATCCACATTGATTCAATTGTGCTCCATTATCATCATAGATCAGAATTGAAGCAAGGTTTTGGTGATTATCATCCATTTTCGAGTGCCTTTTGCAAGAATATCAAAATTACAATCTCAAGTGGATAGCATAATTCTGGCCAAGTCTCATCCAAAGCTTGCATACAGAATCAAGTTCATCAAGGATTGATCAAGATTCAACACTTAGAAGCTTCAGATCCACATCTTCCATAGCTGTTTTCAAGGTTTCTCATCAGGTAAGTTTTCATTCGATTTGCTTAATTCAGTTAGTTTAGCATGATTGTATTAGTTTAGACTTGATCTAGGTGGTTAGGAGATTAAGTTAGATGAATTTGGAAAGGATTGGTGATGGTTAGTGACAGGTGCAACAATCTGTTTGGATCAATATCTCTTAGGTTAAGCCATTAGAATCTTAGATCGATAGTGTAGGTTAATCACCTTTATGTGTAGATTAGTTTAGGTTAAGTTTGAAGAAGAATGGTGAAGGTTCGTATCAGTGCATTTCAATGGTGGCCAGATGTTGCTTCGATCGAATTTGGTGTTATGGTGAGTTTCAAGATGAACTGATGCCCTAGGATTGTAGAGAGGGAGGTCCTGAGTAAATTTCATGTTTATGACATGTTGATTCGTGGCTTGGAGATGGAGAACAGAGAGGTGGAACGTAGCTCGTGCATGAGCTCGCATGGCAGAAACCCTAAGTTCAGTTGGTCCATTGAGGAAGACGCAATCTGAGCCGTCCATCTCATGTTGGACCCTTGACTTGTTGAGCCATCGTGTGGCTGGCATTTGATCTGATTTTTGGAGGGAAGCGTTAGCCCTAAACGCACCGTTTCATTAATTGAAACGGGCGGGCCTTAGATGAGATTGATATCCCCACCCCTGTGTTAGGCCCAAAACCAATATTCAACATGAATTCGTTACTTTTCTCACCCCCAGCTGGTTTCCATTTGTTTCTTTAAGTCTGAGTGTTTTCTGGGCCTTAGTAAAAGGCGCTATCTGCACCCCCATTGTGAGGGCCCATCCTGGTTTGAACTGGGGCGAGTTTCTAAATGCACCCCTCTCCCTCATTTAATTCATTTTATTTTTCTTAATTCCATTAATATTTTACCAATTTTCATAAAATCATAACTAATTCATAAAAAATGCATTTTAATCCATTCTTTTTACCATATGTTCTTTAGGATGTGTAGAATATTATAGAAAAATAAAATTTCATTTTTAGTTTTATTCCATATTTTTTACATATTTTCTAAATAAATGTCACATTAAATAATTCATTTCATGCATTATTTTTATGATTTTTGTTCTCTCACATGCTTTAATATTTTTTGATCATTCTTTTCATATTGTTTAGATGAGATATTCAACTTGTAGAAATATTTTAGTACCCATTTTTAGAGGTTAATTTTAGGTGATTAATAAATGCTTGAACATCATGAACAAAACTAGGGTTTTTTAGGTGACAACTTAGGAGTTTGATTTCATTTCCCTTAGGGCTTAGGGTTTGGATAGATTAGTTATGGGACTATAGGGGCTATGGGTAGCTATTAGATCCCTTAGAAAAGTCAGGATTCCCCTACTGCTATTATTACTGTCTGTATATCTGCTGTCTGGTGTGGTGTGCCCTCTGGGGATTGTTGATTGTTTGATTGGGTATTGGGTTTGTCTGGGGCCCTGGGGAAGCTGAAGATTTGTGAAGATGAAGCTATTGGAGATTCAAAGATTGAAGATCAACTGTCAGAGTTGAGGAGGAGTTTCTTGATGGCAGATGCTGAGGAGACTAGAGTTTAGGAGCTAGGCAGAGCTCTAGATTAGAAAGATTGTTTCTCAAACATGGATTGCCTTGTCTGCATCCATTCTTCTCTGTGATTCAGAGTCTCTCTAAGACACTCACCCCCTTCCTTTGGAAGGCTTGGTGATAGTGTCTATGAGATAGAACTCTTGAGAGAAAATGTCTCTTGTGCTAGAAGCAGTCTGTTCACCACCTTTGGTAGTCAACTGATTGCTTAACACTCAATTCACTCTTGTGACTGATTCCTCATCCTGGAGGTTTGAACTTGAAGAAAAGCCATTGCAGATGGAAGAATGATGATCAAAGCCCTTGCCTGAGGGCCATGAAAATGGAGACTGATGCTTGTTGAAGCCTGTGAATGATTGGAGATTGCTTGAAGCCAGTTGTTGATTCAGAGCTGCTGATGCTGTTTCTTCTGCTGTTGTATTGCATTTCTGATGTATTGATTGGTTTTCTGAACTGTATTGTTTGCTGTTTACCCTGTTGGGTTGAAAGTGAATCCTGTTCACTTTTGCCTATTGTTTTCTAGGTTCGAGGTTGAGTGGGACTCCCTTGCCTCGCTTGTATTGTTGCATCCATGCATTTTACTGTTTTACTGTATATATCTGATATTGTTTCTGTTTCTGCCTATCCCGTAGGATCTCTGTTTCTCTCTGTGCAAGAGAGGAGCATGATAGACACTAGGTCTTAACCCATGCATGATAACATTAGGTTAGTTTGTTTCCCTTCGCAACCGTAGGTTAGAGTTCTGTCTCTTTCTTTCTCAAAACAAACAGAAAAACACATAAAGATTTCAAACCCAATAAAAGACACTTCTTCCGTAAAAGAATGTGAACTCATCAAGACGTCATTTTTGTCCTCTTGGACTGTTAATCAAAAACCTTTTTCAGAAGGAATAAAAAATCAATCAAGGACAGACTTGTGTCATACGTGGCCCGAACTACGTTTGCTCTGATCTTTCATGCTGTATGAAAGTACGTAGGCATAGGATGTGATATCCTAGCGAGCAACCTTCCCCTCCTTTCCCGTAGGTAGGCGAACTACGTTGACTCTGATTTCTCGTTCCAGACGGGAATACGTAGGCATAAAGTGCGATACTTTGCCGAGTCATTTTTTTATTATTTTCATTTTCTTTTCTTTTAACCCCAGACCTTTAGCGTAGATAGAATAACAATCCATACCCGAAAACAAGCGTGGATCCCGTCGAGTACGACGGACGTGAGGGGTGCTAATACCTTCCCCTTGCGTAACCGACTCCCGAATCCAGGTTTTGGTTGCAACGACCATACCTTTCCCGTGTTGTGCGAGGTTTACTCTGAGCGTTTCCTTTCCCTCCCGTGGGATAAATAACGCACGGTGGCGACTCTTCTGTTCAGCCGGCGCCGATTTTCGCAGTAGCGACAGTAGGTGCGAGAACAAAATCCTGGAAAGTGAAGCATCTCAACGGAGGATCGTAGAACTGCAGCAGGGCGTGCAACCCACTCAACTCAAACACAGAGGGTTTACGAACCAAACTGAGCAGTTTGCCGTAAGACTTTCTGAACTCATCTCTCACAGAATCATCTGCTAAAGCAATCAAACCAGTCAGCTGAACAACATCAGGAACAGGGAGCTTGTAAGCCACGGTCTTCCTCAGAGAACCCATGATAGCACAATAGAAGGCAAGAAATCCTGA
Source organism: Lathyrus sativus (assembly GCA_963859935.3). Taxonomy (NCBI): domain Eukaryota; kingdom Viridiplantae; phylum Streptophyta; class Magnoliopsida; order Fabales; family Fabaceae; genus Lathyrus; species Lathyrus sativus. The sequence continues at coordinate 65,414,149 of OZ012739.1, read as the reverse complement.
ACCAGGGGAAACGGTACCTGCAACACAGACACACGTTAATGAAATGCAAATGGGTATGCAAAGCAATGTAAAATGCAATCATGCAGCAGGAGATCAAGACGACTGTGCTGTTGAAGATGCGAAGGTTCTGTATCAACAAAACCACAACATTGCCCTGTCGAGAACAACCATAGATCTGATGAGAAGAAAACCCATATATCGGACCATAAATCTGCTCTATCAAGAATACACATATCTGATAATAAGGACCTCTGATACAGGACCAAAACTCTGCTCTGTCAAGAACAAACATCTCTGAAAATAAGGACCTCTGATACAGGACCAAAACTCTGCTCTGTCAAGAACAAACATCTCTGATAGTAAGGAGCTCTGATACAGGACCAAAACTCTGCTCTGTGAAGAACAACATACACATCTGCTGATGAGATCCTCTGATCCCAACCAAAACCGATTCACTATCAAGAAAACCAGGTAGTCTGAAGGTTAAGGTTTCCTGCAACAAACCCAACCCTGCTTACAGGTATGGACCTAAACTGACACAAGTTCGGCATCCTATGCTGTCATCAGCGTCACAGACATTCAAGAGGGGTGACACGATACCCAGAAGGTGTGGCATCACCAGCTCATGAAGCGGCCTCACTCGGCTGAATCCCAAATGATCGGTCCCCAGAGTCGACAATCCTCCAAACCAACAACCTCCTCAACCCAAAGGGTTGAAAAAGAAGTCAACCGGGAGAACCTCGTCTGAGCGTGGATTTCATGAGACACTAGTGCCTGCCAAGCAAGCACGCGCCCACTAATTTCCACAACTAATGCTATGTTCACTCAAGCCTGGGTCTGGCTTCTCACTCATCAGAATGCCCCTCCCACAACAGCACAGATAATCATATCATACTGAAAATAAAGTGCGGGAAACAAAATGCGATAAATAAACACAACCCAACAAGTAATCATACAAGCGCTAGGATTGACTCTCGCAGGGGACGTTGGACCCCCAAACTGACTCGCATACGGGACGTCGGATCCCAGGAAACTATCTAAGTCCCCAGCAGAGTCGCCAGCTGTCGCTTCCGCGAAAATAAGGTGTCGGCAAAACAGAAGAGTCACCACCTTTCGTTATTTATCCCTCAGAACGGGAAAGGAAATGATCGGAAAAACCTGACGAAAAGGTATAAGACAAGGTCATCACAACCATTGTCTGGGTTCGGGAGTCGGTTACGCAAGGGGAAGGTATTAACACCCCTCACGTCCGTCGTACTCGACGGGATCCACGCTTGTTGTGTTTATTGGACGGGTTGGTTTATCTATCTACCTATCAAGGATGGTCTGAAAAGAAAATAAAAATGACTCGGCAAAGCGTCGCGCTTTATGCCTACGTATTCTAATCAGAGAATGAGAAATCAGAGTCAACGTAGTTCGCCTAACTACGGGCGATAGGGAAAGTGGCTCGCCAATACATCGGTATTGTGCCTACGTACTCTCAACATGCATGAGAGATCAGAGCTTACGTAGTTCGGGATAATACGGATTACGGGAATTCAGATTCATCTGTTTTATCGAGTAGGGTTAAACAACAGTTCCAGCAGTTAGGGACAAAGCCTGTTTGCGGTGGCGCTGAAGTTTAACGACACTCTTTTCTTCAGAAAAGCTTCCTTTGGATTATGGGCCCACGGGGCAAAAAGGTTTGAAGTTTGTTTTCTGTCTTTTACGGAAGAACTGTTTTTTATGGATGTTTTCAACCAATATCGCACTAGAGACTATGACCTGAGAGTGAATGCGTCGCATGTCACCCAAAGGGTGCCATACTAAACATCCAGACTGTTGAAAAGAAGCTCTCCAACAATCCTTTCTCAGATAGCTTAAGGCTCGTAACGTACAACGTCAGTTAACCTTTATTACTGCATTTTAATTTGTTTTGAGATGAGAAGAGAGCAGGCTCAACTAAAGGGAGACTATCAAGTCCTAATGTTGTCATGCCAAGGATTCATCCTATGGTTGAGGTTTGAAACAGGGAACTCCTAGAAGTTATCATGCATAGGTTTCAACCTAAAGTTCTATCATCACTTCCTTATCAAAGGAAGTGAGATTCCTAGGGGATCATGTCAATGATAAACAGAAACAGATAAAACATCAGCTTAAATAGTAAACAGATATACAGTAAACGAATGTAAAATGCATGCAATGCAAGTGAGGGAGGAAATGTGTGTGGGGCATCAGCCTCCACAAGCTCATCTCAACCTCAAGCCAAATATGAATAACTGCAATCATACAGAGGAAATAACAGGCTATCAAGCCAAACATAATAACTGCAATCATATAGAGGAAATGACATGCTATCAAGCAAAATAAACCACATAGGCAAGGGAGCAGGGCTCTACCGAATACCCGCAAGCAAAGCCATACAGTAAAAATACAAGCAGAGGGAACAACTCAACCTCTAGTGCAATCATGCTCCTAGTTTACATCAGTCTAGATATGAACTTATTCTAATGCATCAAGCAAATCAAACATGTCACATCAATACAGTTGCACAACAAGAAAATAAACAGGAAAGAAAGCAGATCAACCACTCCTACAACTTTACAGCAAATCAACCCTCTGACAGCAGTCCAGTCATCAGTCCTCAACCACTCTTCAAGGCTATCCTCTTCAATAGTAAGTATCAACTTGATTCTCCAAGTTTTCAAACACATCAAACATAAGTATCAACTTATTCTCTCTTCCTCAAGCCTCAGCTTTACAGTCAATTCCACCTTCAGGCTTCACTTCTAACTGCAAGTATCAACTTGACTCCTTCAGGGACTCAGTGTATCAACATAAGTATCCACTTATCCTTTATTCCTCAAGCCTCAGCTATTCACTCATTCTCAATTCGATCTTCTTCATAAGTTTCAACTTGTTCTTCAAGCTTCAGCTCTCTCTTCTTTACCAGTATCAACTAGTTCCTCTTCATCTACAAGCTTCAGCTTCTCAGAGTAATCTTCAAACACAAGGAAGTATCAACTCCACCATTCCATCTTCTTCAAGCAAGGAACTCCATCCTTTGACAAGGAAGAAAAATGCATCCATCAAGAGCAAAGTTGGGATGATTGGTAGCAGAGTGAAGACCAAAGGTCACCACTAAGCCTCTTATCATCAAAGAAAGGGACCCTCAAAGGTTCTACCAATTTGCAAAGAGCCACACATCCTACCAAAGGAGGGATGAGGCCTTTACAAGGGGACCTTACATCATATGGAAGAATGGAAGTGATCAACACCTTCCATGTTTATGAAGGAAGAGAACTATCTAGAAGCTCTGCCTACAAAACCCTAATCTTAGCCTAATCAAAACTACACCACAAGAAGGGAAGATCTTCAAATCCAAGCCTCTTCAAGCAATCCAATGCATCTTCAACTTGCCTTCAACATCATCCAAGAACAAGCAAAGCACAACCCTAGTCTAAGGGAATTAAAGAAGTTAATCTAGTTGAGATAGTGCCTTAGAATCGTCTAAAACTAGCACCTAAACTAAAATCAATAAAAAATAGCAAACTATCTTATAAATTTCTAAAAAAATTCCTAAGGGATCCTAATTCAATTAAGAATGCCTCATACAAAAACCAGGGACTAAATCATCTACCTAGTTACAAAATTAAGTCCTAAATCCAAAGGTATCAACCACAAACCCTAAAAATGGAGCTTCTAAAGGTTTCAACCTAAACTACCACTTATGCTCATCAAAAAAATGTGAGAAAAATCTATGGGTAGCATGCATATCTATGCTAACTACTCACAAAAAAAACAGGATCAAAATCATCATCACATGATCACACCAAATTCCACAACATCAAGCATTAAACATGACTATTTTAATTAAAATGTGAAAATTCCCATAAAATCAGAAAATGCATGAAATAAAAATATTTTTTATTTAAAAAATACTAGACCCTATCATGAATCTAATGCAAAAGGAATGGGATCAATTGAGCTATTTTCAATTTTTTAATGATTTTATCAAGAACCATGAATAAAATAAAAATAATAAAGAAAATCAAGATAAAATGGTAAACACACGGTGCATATAGTAATAAAAATCAGTTCAATTCATGGATTGGGCCATCAGGGGGGTGTGGTTATCAGTTATTTCATAAAGCCCAAAACACAACTTAAATGAAACGCTGCGTTTCATCACTCAGAACTCTTCAGAAATTGAAATCCATTCGTGGCCATTGGATCTTCATCTGGTCAAAGGACCTACCCTGATCCAAGGGCTCTGGGATCATCTTCAACCTTTTGAAACTCTAAACCTCGCGCGCAGCCACGGCCACCACCGGTGGTGCTCCGGTCATCGTCCCCAACCCTAACTCTCTCCACAGGCCTCCATTCCAAGAGGTCTCCACATGAAACTCACTCCAATTTTCACAAGGAATCTTCCTATGCCATTTAATCATGCTAACAGTTCAAGAATCCAAGAATAACAATCTCAACCGAAAATTCCATGAACCCTAATTGGTCACTAATCTCCAAATTAATGGTCTGAAATCCTTCCTACACCATTCTACAATGCCTCTACCATGACAATTCATCTTAATTATACCTAATTAAAGCCATGGCACAAGAGTTACATACCTGGTAAATTTGAACAAACAGAAGGGTTGAATCTTCAACTCAGCCTTCAAGAACTTGCAGAAACCTTCACTGAATCACAATCAATCTTCTGTATGCAAAGAAAAGAGTTGAATCTTCTTAAATTATCAAATCCGATTCTGAGTTGCAAGCTTCACTCTCCAATGGCTACTTCACGATTCTTCCACCACAGTGCCTTGAATTTGATTTGGAATTGATCACCAACCTCAGAGCAAGCTATTGAGATCAAATTCTTGGACTGAAATGGCCTCTAACCTTGTAACCGATTTTGATTTTCAATGTGAAATCTCAAAGTGCAATCTCAGTTTTCTCTCTCAATCATCACCAACCTTGGCCTTGGATCAACTCATTATTATATATAGAACTTGTGTGGATGATCTAGAAACCTCTAGATCCTTCTAATGAGAGTTTCAATCTCTCATGTCATGAGAATTTCAATCACATGTCATGGTATGCATAGTTCTGCTAACAGCTTGAAATCACTCTCAATTCCTTCCAATTTCTCCCCTCATGACATTTTGGAAGTGTTTGGCTTGCAAGGGGCTTTGGTTATGCCTTGGTTCTAGGTTTTGCAAATGTTACTTAAGATGTAAGTAACTACTTTTCAAAGCAAGTCCACAACTTAAACTTCAATTCAAAAATGTGGCTAAACCAATGTTCTTAAAATGTTTTTTAGAGTCAAAATGACCTATTACATGCCTTGGTTTGGACATGTAGATCAAAAATATCAATTTTCAACTTTGGTTCATTTAACTTATACCCTTATTTTATGTCATTTTTGCAACTTTGAGATACAAGCACTTCCAACATCTCATGACCTCTTGAATAGCCTTAAAACATCATTTTGAACAAGTTTGATGTTGAACATTTTCCCATTTGAAGCTTGGAAATAGGAGTTATGGCCTTATGCTTGAGATGACCTATAATCCCCAAATGACCAAAATGCCCTTGACTTATCAAAGCCATAACTTGAGTTCTACAAATCCTATCAAGTACTTCTAGTACTCTATAGAAAGCTAAGAGGATAAGGAACAACATTCTTGTTGACCAAAAGTTCATAAGAATCATCCTTCTTGGGCAAATGTTTCATGCAAGTTGGGCAACTTTCAAGCCCCCAAATTCACATACCTCAGATGACCTGTAACTTGCCAAAGTCATAACTTGAGTTCTACAAATCCTATCAAGGACTTCTAGCACTCAAATTAAAGCTAAGATCATGCTCTACAACATTCATGTTGGGGGTAAGATGATATGTGTTGCACCCTAAAATTTGCCCAACCTTATTCCTTGGTTTATGTTTCATTATCATTAGCATTTGCATATAGAGTCATGTACATAGACTAACCATCTGCATAGCATAAGCATAGCAAGTCATTCAACAGGGGACCAATCATTATTTTCATCTCTAGAGGCCTATCAAGAGGTTATTATCCCAATTCAGTCATATTCAAGTCATCAGGAAAGAATTTGAAAGCAAAGAGTTCAGCAGATCAAGCCTTGAGTCTATCTTCTAGCTGAGGGTATCTGAGGATCAACAAGAGGGTTGTGAGCTGTGAAGTGAGAGCATGGAGGGCATCTAGACATCTTGAGAGACTTATAAAGTCATTTGGAGAAGAAAGCAAGTCATTGATGAAGGCACAAGAGCTACAGTTGAAGACAGTCAACTAGGGTTTCATCTGGGTCAATCCTAGGTCAACCCTAAGTCAATTGACTGACTTAAGAGGGCATTCAAGTCTGTTGGAGAGATGTGGGGATCAACATTTGACATATGAAGAATGATATGGAGATATGGCAAGGAGAATTCAAGAGAAATCAAGGAGAAGAGGAGTTACTAAATTAGGGTTTCTCTGTAAAATCCCCTAGTTTAGGTCAAATTTCCAAGCAAGATAAGTCAAAATGCTAGCTTCAAATGGCTTCTTGGCCAACATGAAACTTGTAGAGGATCTCAAGACCTTTAATTTGAGTGGTGGAAGACCTCAAGGAGATTTATAGAACTCAAGTTATGGTCCTTACAAGTTACAGGTTATCTGGGGTGTCTGAATTTTTGTCTGTGAAAGTGACTTGACTTCCAAGCTAGTTTTGCCCCTCAAGGAGATTTCAAATGAATTCTTGGTCAACATAAGAATTGTTCCTCATTGTCTTAGCTTTCTAGAATGGTATGGCATGCCTTCATATGATGTGGAGAACTCAACTTATGGTCTTGACAAGCAAAGGGTATTTTGGGCATTTGTGAATTACAGGTCATTTTAACCTATACCCAAAACTCATACAAGGAGGCCTCAAATGGAAAAACTTACAACATCAAACTTGCTCCAAATGGGATTTTAAGTCTAGAAAGAAGGTCACAAGTTATTGGAGAAGCTCATAGCATGATGTTACAAAATTGGTCAAAATATGAACTAAAAAGGCTTATAAAGTGAATAATTTCAAGTTGAAAAATGGTTTGGGAGATTTACAAGTCCAAATGGAGACTTCCAATATATGATTTTGAATGGAAAAACAATTCTAAGAACAATGGTTCACACACTTTTTTGAGTTTAGAAGAAAAAAATGAAGTTATCCATGGTTGCTTACCTTTTAAGAAACATAATCAAAATGAGCCAAAGTTTGAAAACAAGGGAATGTGCAAGATGGATCTAGAATGTACCATTGGGGTCTATATATTCATGAAAGATGAATTTGGCAAGGGTTGGCTTCATTTTGCACCAAGAGTTTCACAAATTCCCTCATTCTTTTCATTGAAGTTTCATTGTAATTCTCTCAAAATCTTCACAAAATCATCATCCACATTGATTCAATTGTGCTCCATTATCATCATAGATCAGAATTGAAGCAAGGTTTTGGTGATTATCATCCATTTTCGAGTGCCTTTTGCAAGAATATCAAAATTACAATCTCAAGTGGATAGCATAATTCTGGCCAAGTCTCATCCAAAGCTTGCATACAGAATCAAGTTCATCAAGGATTGATCAAGATTCAACACTTAGAAGCTTCAGATCCACATCTTCCATAGCTGTTTTCAAGGTTTCTCATCAGGTAAGTTTTCATTCGATTTGCTTAATTCAGTTAGTTTAGCATGATTGTATTAGTTTAGACTTGATCTAGGTGGTTAGGAGATTAAGTTAGATGAATTTGGAAAGGATTGGTGATGGTTAGTGACAGGTGCAACAATCTGTTTGGATCAATATCTCTTAGGTTAAGCCATTAGAATCTTAGATCGATAGTGTAGGTTAATCACCTTTATGTGTAGATTAGTTTAGGTTAAGTTTGAAGAAGAATGGTGAAGGTTCGTATCAGTGCATTTCAATGGTGGCCAGATGTTGCTTCGATCGAATTTGGTGTTATGGTGAGTTTCAAGATGAACTGATGCCCTAGGATTGTAGAGAGGGAGGTCCTGAGTAAATTTCATGTTTATGACATGTTGATTCGTGGCTTGGAGATGGAGAACAGAGAGGTGGAACGTAGCTCGTGCATGAGCTCGCATGGCAGAAACCCTAAGTTCAGTTGGTCCATTGAGGAAGACGCAATCTGAGCCGTCCATCTCATGTTGGACCCTTGACTTGTTGAGCCATCGTGTGGCTGGCATTTGATCTGATTTTTGGAGGGAAGCGTTAGCCCTAAACGCACCGTTTCATTAATTGAAACGGGCGGGCCTTAGATGAGATTGATATCCCCACCCCTGTGTTAGGCCCAAAACCAATATTCAACATGAATTCGTTACTTTTCTCACCCCCAGCTGGTTTCCATTTGTTTCTTTAAGTCTGAGTGTTTTCTGGGCCTTAGTAAAAGGCGCTATCTGCACCCCCATTGTGAGGGCCCATCCTGGTTTGAACTGGGGCGAGTTTCTAAATGCACCCCTCTCCCTCATTTAATTCATTTTATTTTTCTTAATTCCATTAATATTTTACCAATTTTCATAAAATCATAACTAATTCATAAAAAATGCATTTTAATCCATTCTTTTTACCATATGTTCTTTAGGATGTGTAGAATATTATAGAAAAATAAAATTTCATTTTTAGTTTTATTCCATATTTTTTACATATTTTCTAAATAAATGTCACATTAAATAATTCATTTCATGCATTATTTTTATGATTTTTGTTCTCTCACATGCTTTAATATTTTTTGATCATTCTTTTCATATTGTTTAGATGAGATATTCAACTTGTAGAAATATTTTAGTACCCATTTTTAGAGGTTAATTTTAGGTGATTAATAAATGCTTGAACATCATGAACAAAACTAGGGTTTTTTAGGTGACAACTTAGGAGTTTGATTTCATTTCCCTTAGGGCTTAGGGTTTGGATAGATTAGTTATGGGACTATAGGGGCTATGGGTAGCTATTAGATCCCTTAGAAAAGTCAGGATTCCCCTACTGCTATTATTACTGTCTGTATATCTGCTGTCTGGTGTGGTGTGCCCTCTGGGGATTGTTGATTGTTTGATTGGGTATTGGGTTTGTCTGGGGCCCTGGGGAAGCTGAAGATTTGTGAAGATGAAGCTATTGGAGATTCAAAGATTGAAGATCAACTGTCAGAGTTGAGGAGGAGTTTCTTGATGGCAGATGCTGAGGAGACTAGAGTTTAGGAGCTAGGCAGAGCTCTAGATTAGAAAGATTGTTTCTCAAACATGGATTGCCTTGTCTGCATCCATTCTTCTCTGTGATTCAGAGTCTCTCTAAGACACTCACCCCCTTCCTTTGGAAGGCTTGGTGATAGTGTCTATGAGATAGAACTCTTGAGAGAAAATGTCTCTTGTGCTAGAAGCAGTCTGTTCACCACCTTTGGTAGTCAACTGATTGCTTAACACTCAATTCACTCTTGTGACTGATTCCTCATCCTGGAGGTTTGAACTTGAAGAAAAGCCATTGCAGATGGAAGAATGATGATCAAAGCCCTTGCCTGAGGGCCATGAAAATGGAGACTGATGCTTGTTGAAGCCTGTGAATGATTGGAGATTGCTTGAAGCCAGTTGTTGATTCAGAGCTGCTGATGCTGTTTCTTCTGCTGTTGTATTGCATTTCTGATGTATTGATTGGTTTTCTGAACTGTATTGTTTGCTGTTTACCCTGTTGGGTTGAAAGTGAATCCTGTTCACTTTTGCCTATTGTTTTCTAGGTTCGAGGTTGAGTGGGACTCCCTTGCCTCGCTTGTATTGTTGCATCCATGCATTTTACTGTTTTACTGTATATATCTGATATTGTTTCTGTTTCTGCCTATCCCGTAGGATCTCTGTTTCTCTCTGTGCAAGAGAGGAGCATGATAGACACTAGGTCTTAACCCATGCATGATAACATTAGGTTAGTTTGTTTCCCTTCGCAACCGTAGGTTAGAGTTCTGTCTCTTTCTTTCTCAAAACAAACAGAAAAACACATAAAGATTTCAAACCCAATAAAAGACACTTCTTCCGTAAAAGAATGTGAACTCTTCAAGACGTCATTTTTGTCCTCTTGGACTGTTAATCAAAAACCTTTTTCAGAAGGAATAAAAAATCAATCAAGGACAGACTTGTGTCATACGTGGCCCGAACTACGTTTGCTCTGATCTTTCATGCTGTATGAAAGTACGTAGGCATAGGATGTGATATCCTAGCGAGCAACCTTCCCCTCCTTTCCCGTAGGTAGGCGAACTACGTTGACTCTGATTTCTCGTTCCAGACGGGAATACGTAGGCATAAAGTGCGATACTTTGCCGAGTCATTTTTTTATTATTTTCATTTTCTTTTCTTTTAACCCCAGACCTTTAGCGTAGATAGAATAACAATCCATACCCGAAAACAAGCGTGGATCCCGTCGAGTACGACGGACGTGAGGGGTGCTAATACCTTCCCCTTGCGTAACCGACTCCCGAATCCAGGTTTTGGTTGCAACGACCATACCTTTCCCGTGTTGTGCGAGGTTTACTCTGAGCGTTTCCTTTCCCTCCCGTGGGATAAATAACGCACGGTGGCGACTCTTCTGTTCAGCCGGCGCCGATTTTCGCAGTAGCGACAGCTGGCGACTCTGCTGGGGATCCAACGTCCCCTGGCTGCTAAGGACTGCGATAGTTCTTATGCATTTGGGATCCAACGTCCCTTAAGAGAGTCAATCCTAGCGTTTGTTTTCCCGTCGAGGATTTTGTATGGAGTTATTTTATATTTCTAACCCTGTATTTTTCAGCTTTGTATATTGATTATTATTGCTGTATCTGGGGTGTGACGGGTGTTCTGATATTGAGAGATAAGCCGGACCTGGGCTTGAGTGCACCTAGAATTAGAGTAGAAATTAGTGGGCGCCCGCTTGCTTTGCTTGCTTCGGTGTCCCATGAAATCTACACTCAGACGAGGTTCCTCTGGTTGGCCTCCTGCCCCTTCCTTTGGTTGGCGTGGGTTGCTGGTTAGTTGGATTGTCGACTCTGGGGACCGATCATTTGGAAATTGGCTGAGTGAGGCCTCTTCAGGAATTGATGATGCCACCCCTTCTGGGAATCGTATCATCAACCCTGAAAGTCTGTGACGCCAACGACCGCATAGGATGCCGTACCTTGTGCCAGTTATAGGGCCACCCACCTGTGAGGGGATTCAGGGTTATGCAGGTAACTAGACCTCCAGACTACCGGTTATTTCTTGATCAGAGATCCTGGTTATTTATAGAGAGTTATGAGGTCTGTCAGAGACCATTTGGAGATGTGTTCTGAGGTCTGTCAGAGACCAACTATGGATGTGATTTGAGGTCTATCAGAAACCAGTTGGAGTTATGGTTTGAGGTCTGTCAGAGACCAGCGTTGGAGTTTTATTTTAGGTCTATCTGAGACCAGGGTTTGGTGACTTCTGGATGGTCTATCTGAGACCTTTCTTGATTGGGTTTAGGCTATTTAGCTGCAGCTTTGGTCCCTGTTGAATGTTACTTGCATTGCATCCTTGCATATCCATTATCATTTGCATTTCACTAACGTGTGTCTGTGCTGCAGGTGCATTTGCATTTCCCTAGTTCTAGTGCCCAGGCTTCTGAGTATTTGATCATGACTAGCCTAAGGAGAACAGTTGCCTACAAATTGCCTACGCCTGATATTGTTCCTTTACTTGGGTTGATCTCTCTTGCTGATGAGGGTGTTCGTAGGAGCTTCCGGATGAGCTATGGTAGATTACTGAGATTGGTGTGTAAACCTACAGAGGTAGAGTTAGATGGGCTGTATGCTTTGATGCAATTCTACGACCCTGCTTTGAGGTGTTTTACGTTCTCTGACTTTATTATGGGACCAACGCTGGAGGAATACGCTGAGTATGTTGAGCTGCCCGTGCAGAACCAGGTTCCATTCATTCATTATGATGCCAAACCTAAGCCGGAGGAATTGGCAAAAGCCTTGCATGTTGATGCTTCTGAACTTGTGACTACTGTTTCCCGTGGAGTTCCAGGCTTCTCATATCAGTTCTTAGTTGGTAAAGCCCAAGAGTATGCCAAGAGTGGGTGCTGGGTTGCTTTCAACGCTGTGTTGGCCTTGTGCATTTATGGCATAGTACTGTTCCCCAATATACCGGATTTTGTGGACTTCGATGCTTTCTACTTGTTCGCCGCTGGTAATCCTGTACCTACTTTACTCGGAGATCTCTACCATTCACTGCATTACAAGAATGAGAAGGGAAGAGGGAAGAATGTTCATCTGTGTGTACCCTTATTGAGTATGTGGTTTGAGAGTCATCTTCCTAAGAGAGGATCTGCTGCAGAGACTACAATTCCAGTTGGTTGGCCAGAACGCTTGATGAGGCTATCGTCGGAAGATATGGAGTGGTTTGATAGAGACCTGTTGGGATCGGAGCTCATCTTCAGTTGTTCCGGTTACCCTAATGTCCCATTGATTGGAAGAAAAGGGTGTATCAACTACAACCCTTCTCTATTCATTCGCCAGTTTGGATATGCGCTGAAGAATCCACCTCAGGAGGAGGAAGTACAGGAATCTCTGTACTTCACTGGAGATTTGAAGGGGGAGTTATTAGCCAAGTTGCGACATGCCTGGACGCGTATTAACCGCAAAGGGAAGCCGTTGTTAGGAAAGAATGACTGTCAGGCCTATGCACCTTATAGAGTTTGGATTCAGGAGAGGGCTAGTCAGTTGAGGATGCCGTTTCCAGATGCACCAATTCTTGTTCCTATTCCGGTAGAAGAACCGACTACTGTTTCTAGAGAAGCATATGAACAGGTTGTGAAGGAGAAAGGAGTCTTGATGAAGATTAATGAAGGGTTAGAGCAAGAGTTAGCCCAGGCGCGCAGCGAGAAAAACAAGGCTGTATATGCTTTCCAACAACAGATTGAGCTAGTAAACAGGTTAGGATCTGAGTTGACTGAGGAAAAGAAAAAGCGCGAACGTCTGGGGCAAGAGTTCAGAAGTTCCCATGACATGCTGGAAGCCAAAAAGAAGGCGCTCGACGCGGCACACCGAGAGATATCTTCTTGCAATAAGACTTGGAATGCTACACTCACCAACAACAAGAAGAGGGAAGATAAGCTGAAGCAGCAAATTTCCGACCTCGAAGAGAAGTTGAAGTCCAGCATCAAGAAGTGTGAGGAGGAAGTGATGAACCGGTATAGTGTCCAGCATGCACTGAACAAAGCAATCAAATCCAGAGATGAAGCAGTGTCCCAGAAGCGAAAGCTAGAAGATTGCTTCGGAGAAGCAACATGGGAAGAAACTGCTGAAGACGTACGCCGTGTCCTTAAGAAGAGAAACCAGCTTGTTGAAGGGCTGCTTGATCGACCAAGCCATCCGGAGACCAAGAAGTTGATAGAGGAGTACCAGACTTTTGGGAGGATCTGATCATTCCATTATTTGTATGCTTTATTTGCATAGTGCTGACCATCACCAGGATTGTTGTTTGAGGTCATGCCATCTTTGTGCTCTCAGTGATATTGTACCCTGGGCTTATTGATTCTCTCTGCTATATATGAGGCTTTCTATGATTCAGCTCTGATATTCCTATTGTCAACACTGTCACTGCACCGGCACCATCGCACTAGAACTGGGGGAATGAACTTCCCTAATGCACAGACACATTGCATTGCATTCATATTCATCTTGCATAACAGGTAATCTATGAATGGTGTCTTATCTCTTGCTCTGCATCAGGTACTTAACAGGATTCCAGATCAACATCCGCACCGCTATTCTACACGATCCAACTGTCGGAAAGTCATGGACCAGATTCAGAACGAGATGCAGGATGTGCGCGAGAAGCTCGCCCTCTTCATGCAGACCATGGAAGCTATAGCAAAAGGGCAAGAGAACTTGCAGGCCATGGTCCAGCCTCTGTTGGCTCGCAACGCTGGTCATGGTAACGAAGATCATCAGTCTGTCCGGGTTGATACTGCTCATGGAGACGGCACTCCTACGCCAGTGGCTCCGCCCGTGGTCAATATACCTGCCGCTAACGTCAACAACGCTACCGCTGCTGTGAATGGTAACGTCGGAGTTGGAAATGAAACTGCTGTCCATAACGCTGGGCCGGGTGATGTCAATGTGGGAGATAATCTCGGAGGTAATGGCTTTGTCAACGCTGGGTTCGGATTCAACGATCAGGGATTCGACAATACTGGCAAGTATGGCTTTAATGCTCAAGGCTTTGGGCAAGATGGTTATGGTATGTTCAATCAGGGCTACGGAGGTTTTGGAAACGGAAACGGTACTGGTTTTATGGCTGGTGGGCCTGCTGGAGGTGTTCAAGGGTATGGCAACAGAGGCCGAGTTCCGGGGATGAATCAGGTCAGAGCCGGACGTAATAATGCATATGATGGATACGGGGCTGGAAACGGTATGTGGCAAGAGGATCAACAGGAGGACGCCTTCTCTGGAGGAGGCTTTGAAGGGCCGATGGATGATTCTCAAAAGATTAGAATGCTGGAAGAGCAAATGAAGGGAGTCCTAAACCAGAGTGCTGTGGGTCTGGACATGGCAACAATGGGCTTGGTACCTGGGCTGAGGGTGCCAATCAAGTTCAAAGCGCCTGCGTTCGATAAGTACAAAGGAGATACATGTCCGAAGGTGCATGTCCGAGCTTATTACAGAAAGATGTCTGCATACTCCACTGACGAAAGAATGCTCATGCATTTCTTTCAGGATAGTCTATCGGGTCCTTCCTTAGAGTGGTACATGGGGTTGGAGCCCACTGACATCAAGACTTGGAAGCAATTAGCAGAGGCGTTCGTAGCCCATTACAAATATAACAGTGACCTGGCACCCAATCGGGTCCAGTTGGCCGGGCTTTCGCAGAAGAAGGGGGAGAGTTTTAAAGAGTACGCGCAAAGGTGGCGCGATATGGCTGCCAGGGTCCGTCCCCCTGTGGAAGATAAAGAAATGAATGACATGTTTGTCGGCACATTCACCGGGCTGTTTCATGATATGTTGTTTCATACGTCTCTGGCTAGTTTTTCAGACCTGATTCTGATGGGTGAAAAGATTGAGCGGAACATTAAGCAAGGAAAGTTCCAAGTTGACGAGTCAGCTGCATCTGGCAGTAATAGGAAAGCTTATGGTGGGCGCCGTCAGGGCGAAGCTAGCGCGGTATTTGGAGGCCGAGGCCGAGGCCGAGGCAGGGGAAGAAATCAATATCGTCAGTCGCAGCAAGTGTCGAGTGTTACTATCCCTTATCAACAGCAACCAATCCAGCAACAACAACAGGTTCAGCAGCAACCAATGCCACAGCAGCAGCAGCCTCAGCAGGGGGCACAGCAAGCTCAGCGAAAATTCCAGGGTGGTAAGCCGAGAAGGGTGTTCGAGAAGCCTCCCTCTAACTATGCTGATTTATTGCAGACATTGTTGGGATTGAATCTAGTGGAGAAAAGAACCTTGGCACCAATAACGGGAACTCCCCCGTTCGGCTATGATGCAAATAGGCGCTGCGAGTTTCATTCTGGGGCCCCGGGCCATGATATAGAAGGTTGTCACGCTTTTAAGCACGTTGTGCAGGATCTCTTGGACAACAAGTCTATCAACTTCGGAACGACCGGTGCGAATATAGTCCAGAAACCCATGCCTAATCATGGGGTGAACGCCGTGCTGACTGAGGAAGGTCTGAATCTGATTATGAATGTTGAGGATTTAAAGACGCCGCTGAGCGAAATAAAAAGCCGACTGTTGCAAGGAGGTGTTTACCCGGGTTGTAATGAGTACTGCTTAGATTGTTGGGCCCTGTCTGGGGGGTGTGAGGATTTGAAGAAAGGCATTCAGGCCTTGATTGATGAAGGTGTATTGCAGTTTGATAGAACAGCAACTGACGAGCCCGCAGGGGCAGTAGTGGATAATCAGAGTGATGTTGCCACAGTGACAATTCCTAGGAAGACGATCACTATTTCAGCACCAGCTCAGCGACCACCGATTACTATAACTAAAGCCGGGCCAATCCCGTATGAGAACACGAAGGCGGTCCCATGGTCATATGGGCTAGAGGTGTATTGTGACGGGATTAAAATCGATGTTAACAAGCAGTCAGTGGAGGTTGTGGATAATGTTGTGGGCTCAGGAGGCATGACAAGAAGCGGCAGGATCTTTACATCTCCTGAAGTAGAGGCTGAAAGGATAGCGAAAGGAAAAGGGAAAGCGGTTGAAAATGTTCCGATACAAGCAAATGAAAAAGAAGCAGCGTCGAAGGACGTAGAGGAATTCATGCGCTTAATTCGGAAAAGCGATTATAAAATCGTGGAGCATCTGCAGCAAACGCCATCCAAAATATCTATATTGTCATTGCTGTTGTGTTCGGAAGCTCACCGAAACGCTTTGCTGAAAGTCCTGGACACTTCTTTTGTACCACAGGATGTCTCCGTGAACCAGCTAGAAGGAGTATTGGCACATGTAAATGCAGGCCACAGTCTGGGCTTTACTGATTTCGACTTGACTCCGAAAGGAAGGGATCATAATATGGCATTACATGTATCCGTTGAGTGCAGAGGGTCGACAATGTCGCACGTATTGGTTGACACCGGGTCGTCTTTGAATGTGCTGCCTAAGAAGGCTATGATGAAGCTGGATGTTCGAGGGATTTTGTGTACACCAAGTGATTTGGTAGTCAGAGCGTTTGACGGCACGCGGAGAACAGTCTTCGGATCGATTACCTTGCCTCTACAAGTGGGGCCGGAAGTGTTTGCAACGGAGTTTTATATCATGGATATACAGCCTGCGTACAGCTGCTTGCTGGGAAGACCTTGGATTCACGGGGCAGGGGCAGTCACGTCAACCCTGCATCAGAAGTTAAAGTATATGGTCGGAGACAGTGTAGTCACCGTGTGCGGAGAAGAAGACATCCTGGTCAGCCATCTATCTTCGTTTAAATATGTGGAAGTCGACGGGGAGATCCACGAGACGCCATGCCAGGCATTCGAAGGGTTGCGCATAAAGGACAAGGGTCCCGGGCCAAGCAAAGTGCCAGAGATAGCTGTTTCTTCATATAAAGAGGCCCAAGCGCTAGTGAAGGCAGGAGAAGCCACGGGCTGGGGCAAAGTATTGGACATTCCGGTGAAAATGGACTGGTTCGGACTGGGGTACCGACCGTCGTCATCAACTCCTTCCGTGGGGGCCCCTCATTTCAGAAAGTCAATCACCATCTCTGCCAGTGGAGTATGCCATGAATTTGTCAATGCTGCTTCGGAGTCTGATGAAGGGGACAGCGACTGTGATATGGATGCCTGGATTCAGCCAAGCACGCCAGGACAAGGACTGTGCAACTGGTCTATTCAGGAGCTTGTTCCTGTGACTTTTAAACAGTAATGCTTTGCTTTATTAATTGTTGAATAATCTGATGTCTTGCCCAGGGCATCGGGACTTGCTTAGGGCTGTGTTGTTATAAACATTGCTTCGTTAATCATTAAATAAATGGCGTTTTTTTCATGTGTAAATACTGTAATCCCTGTCTTCCTGGTTTTGTATTTTTCAATAAAATGGCAACGTGGTTATCCGCTTTATACGCATTTTGAAGCACTTAACCCTTTCTTTTGCAGGATAACATTTTCAGATGACATCCTTGAACCACCTATGACTCGTCCCGACTTCGAGCACCCGGTATTCCAGACCGAAGAAGCGGTTGTCGAAGATAGCGACGTTCCTGAAGAACTGTCTTGGTTGGTGAAGCAAGAGGAAAGAGCCATTCTGCCTCACGACGAGGTTATCGAAATTATCAATTTGGGGACGGAAGGGGTTGAGAAGAATATTCGTATCGGAGCCGCACTGCAGAGTGATATCAAGCGAAAACTGGTTGAAATGCTCCGAGAGTATAATGATGTATTCGCTTGGTCGTATCAAGATATGCCAGGGCTCGGTACAGATATGGTTGTGCATCGTCTGCCACTGAAAGAAGATTGCCCGCCAGTCAAACAAAAACTTCGCAGAACACGACCAGATATGGCAATGAAGATCAAAGAGGAGGTTCAGAAACAGTGGGACGCTGGGTTCCTGGCTGTGACGAAGTATCCCTCATGGGTTGCCAACATCGTACCAGTGCCAAAGAAAGATGGCAAGGTTCGAATGTGCGTGGATTATAGAGATTTGAATAAAGCAAGCCCAAAAGACGATTTTCCACTTCCTCATATTGATGTATTAGTTGATAATACCGCTCAATACTCTGTATTCTCCTTCATGGATGGCTTTTCAGGCTATAATCAAATTAAAATGGCGCCAGAGGATATGGAGAAGACTACTTTCATAACGCCTTGGGGAACATTTTGCTATAAAGTGATGCCCTTTGGTTTGAAAAATGCTGGGGCAACATATCAGCGTGCGATGACGACTCTTTTTCATGACATGATGCATAAAGAGATCGAAGTTTATGTTGACGATATGATTGCTAAATCCCAGACAGAGGAAGAGCATCTGGTGAATCTGTTGAAGTTGTTTAAAAGGCTTAGGAAGTTCAGGCTGAGGCTGAACCCTAACAAATGCACCTTCGGGGTGAGATCGGGTAAACTGCTGGGGTTTATCGTAAGCGAAAGAGGAATAGAGGTCGATCCTGCTAAAATAAAAGCGATTCAAGAAATGCCGACGCCTAAAACAGAGAAAGAGGTGCGCGGGTTTTTAGGGAGATTGAACTACATTGCCCGGTTCATATCTCACCTAACTGCCACGTGTGAACCATTATTCAAGTTGCTAAAGAAAGATCAAGCTGTAACGTGGAACGATAATTGTCAAAAGGCGTTCGACAAAATAAAGAAGTATCTGCAGGAGCCTCCTATTTTGATACCCCCAGTGGCAGGGAGACCCTTGATAATGTATTTGACGGTTCTTGAGGGAAGCATGGGTTGTGTTCTCGGTCAACACGACGAGACGGGGAGAAAAGAGCATGCAATTTACTATTTGAGTAAGAAATTTACAGACTGTGAATCTCGATATTCAATGCTGGAGAAAACTTGTTGCGCGCTATCCTGGGCCGCCAAGCGTCTGAGGCAGTACATGTTGAATCATACAACCATGCTCATCTCGAAGATGGATCCAATCAAATATATATTCGAAAAGCAGGCGTTGTCAGGTAGAATTGCCCGGTGGCAGATGATCTTGACTGAATACGATATTCAATACGTCTCGCAAAAGGCAATAAAGGGGAGTGTGTTGTCTGAGTATCTGGCGGAGCAGCCTATTGAAGAGTATCAATCGATGAGATTTGACTTTCCTGACGAGGATATCATGTATCTCAAGATGAAGGATTGCGAAGAGCCGTTACCAGACGAAGGACCAGAGCCGGGGTCCAAATGGCAGATGATATTTGATGGAGCTGTGAATGCTTACGGTAGCGGAATAGGGGCAATTATCACTACGCCGCACGGGTCGCACATCCCGTTTACTGCCCGATTGACCTTTGCCGTTACCAACAATGAGGCCGAATACGAAGCTTGTATAATGGGGCTTGAAGAAGCCATTGATTTGCGAATCAAACATTTAGACGTATACGGAGACTCAGCTCTGGTAGTGAATCAGATCAAAGGGGAATGGGAGACACGGCAGCCCAATTTGATACATTATATGAATTATGCAAGGAGATTGTTGCCTTTCTTCGACAAAGTGGAATTGCATCATGTGCCGCGGGCAGAAAATCAAATGGCTGACGCCCTTGCCACCTTGTCTTCCATGTACAAGGTCAATTTCTGGAACGAAGCTCCCCAAATCACTATCTCTCGGTTGGACAGGCCAGCTTATGTATTTGCTATTGATGAAGCATCTGATGGCAAACCGTGGTATTTTGATATCCTTAATTTCCTGAAGAATAAAGAGTATCCGGCTGGGGCATCCAGTCAAGATCAGAAAACTCTCAGGAGATTAGCGGGTAATTTCTACTTGAACCCGGATGGCGTCTTGTACAGAAGAAACCACGACTTGGTGTTGTTGCGTTGTGTAGACGAGAAAGAGGCAAAGCTTCTTATGGAGGAAATTCACGAAGGTGCCTTTGGTACGCATGCTGGTGGGCATGCTATGACGAGAAAACTGCTGAGGGCAGGTTACTTTTGGCTGACGATGGAAACTGATTGTTTCAAGTTCGCGAGGAAGTGCCACAAGTGCCAAATTTATGCTGACAAAATACATGTGCCTCCGAGTCCTCTGAATGTGATGTCATCTCCATGGCCATTCTCGATGTGGGGAATCGATATGATCGGAAAGATCGAGCCGACGGCTTCTAACGGGCATCGGTTCATCCTAGTGGCAATCGATTATTTCACCAAGTGGGTGGAAGCAGCGTCTTACGCAAATGTAACGAAGCAAGGGGTGGCTAGATTCATCAAGAGAGATATCATTTGCCGATATGGGATTCCCGAGCGGATAATCACGGATAATGGTTCTAATCTGAACAACAAAATGATGAATGGCGCTGTCGAAGCGGCCAATAAGAATATCAAGAAGATCGTCCAGAAAATGGTGGTGACGTATAAGGATTGGCACGAGATGCTACCTTTCGCTTTGCACGGTTATCGTACGACGGTACGCACATCAACCGGGGCAACTCCGTTCTCGTTGGTATACGGAATGGAGGCGGTATTACCATTGGAAGTTGAGATCCCTTCTCTGAGGGTATTGCGAGACGTTCAGCTGGACGAGGCAGAATGGGTAACGAACAGATTGAACCAACTGAGATTGATGGATGAGAAGAGGCTAGCTTCTCTGGCATACGGTCGTTTGTATCAAAGACGAATGAAGAAAGCGTACGACAAGAAGATACTTCCGCGAAGCTTTCAGACGGGCGACCTTGTGCTGAAAAGGATTCTCCCGCCGCAAGCAGATCACAGGGGCAAGTGGACCCCCAACTACGAAGGGCCATACGTTGTCAGTAAGGTCTTTTCAGGGGGAGCTTTGTTGCTGTCCACCATGGACGGGGAAGACTTTGCATCACCTGTGAATTCGGACGCGGTTAAAAAATACTTTGCTTAAAATAGACCCGCTGGACAGAAAAAAGAGAGTCCAGGCAAAAATGGGGCATCCTGGCGAACCAAAAACAGAATGAAAGGTTCGGGCAAAAGTTAGGGATAAAATTGAAAAAATGTACACCCGCGAAGTTGAAAACCTACACTGGGCGGCTTCGGCAAAAAGGGGTATCCCGGTGAACTGAAAACCCGTAAAGGGCGGTTCACGCAAAAGTTAGGGATTTGAAAAGCAAATGACTGCGGTCCGAATTCGAATTCAATGAGTATCAATGCGGGAGAATATATTTGAGGAGTCAGTTATCGGACACAATCTCTTCAGAAGTAGGGATACCGGGAAAGTATAAGAGTCGGACGAGTCATGGGAGGATCAGTTCGTGGTGTTCATCTGCATCCAGTTGCCGACATGTGTACAAAATTTAATTTGTCAATATTTATGCTTCTTGTGAATACTTGCATACTTGTATATTTGCTTTGCGTAGCTTCCTCTTTTCAGGAGTTACATCCCGTGTACAAAAACTCCGCCCATTCAGGGGCCCAATCAATGAAAATGTGTTATTCAGTACTTGATGCCTGTTCTTTACTGTTTTGCGCATGATAAAACGCCTAAGTTTATTGAAGCTAGCATGAGTATAACAGTACTGGCCCTTGCCAACAATTGTTAAAGCTTTGAATTAACTGAGTGTAACGTCACTAACCTGAATCGATTTGGATTGCATAGGCTTGTCGTGCTTTGTTTGTGTTGTTGCAGGTTTCATAACTGTACGAGGAAGGTGATCAAAAGATCGCAATAGTGAAAGGCTTGATCCCCACGCAGGTCATGCATGTTCTTCCTGAAGAAGGATAGAATTCTCCAGCTAGCCGTAGCTTATCCAAAGGACGTGCTCCAGAGAAGTTACTCGTCTTCAGCAGAGTTTAGTGATTCCGAGATCGTAGGGCTGTATTCAGACAGGTTCATCTCCCCCCGCAGGGTCATGCATTCTCCCCCAGCAGGGTCAGTTAATTTTCCCCAAGAGAATCCAGCCATCCCCAGCGGAGTTCTCTTTTCAGTAAATGTTCTTTCCTTCCAGTGGAATTCGAAGGTCAAGACTCTCCAAAGCAGAGTTGATGGCGGTTCCTGTCATTTATTTTGTCAGAGATACTGGTGATATCGGTTCACGTTCCAGCAGAAAGTCCGATCGTGCTGTGCGCATCTGTTATTCCTCAGCAAAGTTATTGTCCCCAGCAGGGGTTACTTCAACAAGACGTGTGGTTTGAGTTCCCAACTTCCCAGCAGGGTCGACTTCACCCTACCAGCATTTATTTTGCCGGAATAATTTTGTAGCATCAGGCTATCCCCGGCGAGTCGGCGTTATCCTTCCAGCATTTATTTTGCTGAAGCAGTTTTTGTATTCTAGCAGTTCAGGTGGAGAGAGCTCTTGCTCAAATAAATCACCAAACAGTCAAGATCTCGGCAGGAGATATTCAATGATAATGTCAGTTTCGGCGGTATACCCCCACAGAGTTATAATGACAAAACTCTCTTTGTCTCCAGCAGAGTCATTTAGGCAAAGGTCCTTTATTTTCCCCAGCCAGAGTGGCCAGGATAAGAATCTCTTTATTCCCAAGCAAAGTTCGTTTGTCATCAACGAGTCGCATGAATCAGAATTTCAGAGACCACCGCCGGTTATCAGAGCAGGCGTCCGATAGTTGGTTTTCAGACATCCCCAGTAGAGTTCATCTCGAAGTCGCTGTCACGTCAGTGCTGAACAGTTTGTGGGTAAGGATCATTGAAGAATTAAGTCCTGACGTGGACCATTTACTCCTAGAATGACGGGATTTCTTCAGAAGTGGGCGTCCTAACGTGGATAGGTTTGTTTTACCGGATTGGTAAGGTGCGTTAATCCTGACATGGATAGATTCGGTCTCTCGAAATTTGGAGAAAAGGAGGTCATGACGTCGACAAAAGATTGGTTACTCTTCGTGTTGGTGTCCTGACGTGGATCATTGGTTTTCAACGGATATCTTTATTCGTAATGGTGAAATGTGCGTCCTGACGTGGACAAGTTTGTAGTTCTTTGTGATGACAAGGTACAAGAATCCTGACGTGGACAAATTTATCCTTCTTCGTGTTGTTGGCAAAGTGTAAGTCCTAACGCGGATATTTCCCCAGTGAGTCGAAGGTGTGAGTCCTTACGTGGACAAGTCTTATTTCCTCAGTGAGTCGAAGACGCCTGAGTCCTAACGTGGACAAATCAAGACGAGATCAGTGTCCTAACGCGGACAGATCAAAGAGATTATTATTCCTAACGTGGAAAGATGTAGTCCTTACGCGGACATATCAACAGAAGTGGTTCCTAACGTGGAAAGACGGAGATTCCTAACGCGGAAAAGATGGAGTCCATACGCGGACGTGTCAGAAGATAGTTTCCTTACGTGGAAATGACAGTATTCCTAACGTGGAAAGAAGAGAGTCCTCACGTGGACAGATTAAGATGGCATTCCTGACGTGGCAAAGTTTAGTCCTGACGTGGACAGATCAAGGTTTGATTCCTAACGTGGAAGGATTTGAGTCCTAACGTGGACATATCAAGAGCATTCCTTACGTAGAAGAAAAATGGTTTCCTTACGTGGAAAGACGAGTTTATTCCTTACGTGGAAAGATTGAGTCCTCACGCGGACATATCAAGATTGATTCCTGACGTGGAAAGAAATGGATTATTCCTGACGTGGAAAGAGAGTTTAGTCCTGACGCGGACAGATCGAAGAAGATATTCCTAACGTGGAAGAAGGAAATTAGTCCTTACGTGGACAGATGCCAGAAAAGTTGAGTCCTGACGTGGACAAGTTCAGAAATAGTTGTATTCCTTACATGGAAAGATCAGAGTCCTGACGCGGACATGTCAAATGGCATTGGAGTCCTTACGTGGACAGATTGATATAGTTTCCTAACGCGGAAAGAAGATTGCTTCCTAACGTGGAAAGATAAAGCGTTACTCCTAACGTGGACGATGTGATTCCTAACGTGGACAGGTGTTACTCCTGACGTGGAAGAGTTTTTCCTAACGTGGGCGATTCAGTTTACGGAAATGCAGATGAATTATCCCCAGCGGAGTTGCCGAGATTTTCCTGGGTTGACAGTAAGTGGAGTCCTAACGTGGACAAGTTTTAGTTGAGATTTCTTCGTGTTGACAACAGACAGAGTCCTAGCATGGACAAGCAAGCAATCTGTTATGACAGAATCCTCTTCAGAACGATGAAGACAATCCCCAGCACGGTCGTGCGAGATCAGTGGGTTGCTCTAACAGTCAGATTCAGCTGACGAATGTCATTCCTCAAGCAGGAGCGCAGTTTATTTCTGCGGTTGGCAAATTTCTGGTTTCACTAGTATTCAACCGTCCCGTACCGCGAATGTCTGAAGGCTCCGGGCTCTTCACCCAATCGGGTCCAAGTCGCTTGAATAGGGGCAGCTGTTGCACCCTAAAATTTGCCCAACCTTATTCCTTGGTTTATGTTTCATTATCATTAGCATTTGCATATAGAGTCATGTACATAGACTAACCATCTGCATAGCATAAGCATAGCAAGTCATTCAACAGGGGACCAATCATTATTTTCATCTCTAGAGGCCTATCAAGAGGTTATTATCCCAATTCAGTCATATTCAAGTCATCAGGAAAGAATTTGAAAGCAAAGAGTTCAGCAGATCAAGCCTTGAGTCTATCTTCTAGCTGAGGGTATCTGAGGATCAACAAGAGGGTTGTGAGCTGTGAAGTGAGAGCATGGAGGGCATCTAGACATCTTGAGAGACTTATAAAGTCATTTGGAGAAGAAAGCAAGTCATTGATGAAGGCACAAGAGCTACAGTTGAAGACAGTCAACTAGGGTTTCATCTGGGTCAATCCTAGGTCAACCCTAAGTCAATTGACTGACTTAAGAGGGCATTCAAGTCTGTTGGAGAGATGTGGGGATCAACATTTGACATATGAAGAATGATATGGAGATATGGCAAGGAGAATTCAAGAGAAATCAAGGAGAAGAGGAGTTACTAAATTAGGGTTTCTCTGTAAAATCCCCTAGTTTAGGTCAAATTTCCAAGCAAGATAAGTCAAAATGCTAGCTTCAAATGGCTTCTTGGCCAACATGAAACTTGTAGAGGATCTCAAGACCTTTAATTTGAGTGGTGGAAGACCTCAAGGAGATTTATAGAACTCAAGTTATGGTCCTTACAAGTTACAGGTTATCTGGGGTGTCTGAATTTTTGTCTGTGAAAGTGACTTGACTTCCAAGCTAGTTTTGCCCCTCAAGGAGATTTCAAATGAATTCTTGGTCAACATAAGAATTGTTCCTCATTGTCTTAGCTTTCTAGAATGGTATGGCATGCCTTCATATGATGTGGAGAACTCAACTTATGGTCTTGACAAGCAAAGGGTATTTTGGGCATTTGTGAATTACAGGTCATTTTAACCTATACCCAAAACTCATACAAGGAGGCCTCAAATGGAAAAACTTACAACATCAAACTTGCTCCAAATGGGATTTTAAGTCTAGAAAGAAGGTCACAAGTTATTGGAGAAGCTCATAGCATGATGTTACAAAATTGGTCAAAATATGAACTAAAAAGGCTTATAAAGTGAATAATTTCAAGTTGAAAAATGGTTTGGGAGATTTACAAGTCCAAATGGAGACTTCCAATATATGATTTTGAATGGAAAAACAATTCTAAGAACAATGGTTCACACACTTTTTTGAGTTTAGAAGAAAAAAATGAAGTTATCCATGGTTGCTTACCTTTTAAGAAACATAATCAAAATGAGCCAAAGTTTGAAAACAAGGGAATGTGCAAGATGGATCTAGAATGTACCATTGGGGTCTATATATTCATGAAAGATGAATTTGGCAAGGGTTGGCTTCATTTTGCACCAAGAGTTTCACAAATTCCCTCATTCTTTTCATTGAAGTTTCATTGTAATTCTCTCAAAATCTTCACAAAATCATCATCCACATTGATTCAATTGTGCTCCATTATCATCATAGATCAGAATTGAAGCAAGGTTTTGGTGATTATCATCCATTTTCGAGTGCCTTTTGCAAGAATATCAAAATTACAATCTCAAGTGGATAGCATAATTCTGGCCAAGTCTCATCCAAAGCTTGCATACAGAATCAAGTTCATCAAGGATTGATCAAGATTCAACACTTAGAAGCTTCAGATCCACATCTTCCATAGCTGTTTTCAAGGTTTCTCATCAGGTAAGTTTTCATTCGATTTGCTTAATTCAGTTAGTTTAGCATGATTGTATTAGTTTAGACTTGATCTAGGTGGTTAGGAGATTAAGTTAGATGAATTTGGAAAGGATTGGTGATGGTTAGTGACAGGTGCAACAATCTGTTTGGATCAATATCTCTTAGGTTAAGCCATTAGAATCTTAGATCGATAGTGTAGGTTAATCACCTTTATGTGTAGATTAGTTTAGGTTAAGTTTGAAGAAGAATGGTGAAGGTTCGTATCAGTGCATTTCAATGGTGGCCAGATGTTGCTTCGATCGAATTTGGTGTTATGGTGAGTTTCAAGATGAACTGATGCCCTAGGATTGTAGAGAGGGAGGTCCTGAGTAAATTTCATGTTTATGACATGTTGATTCGTGGCTTGGAGATGGAGAACAGAGAGGTGGAACGTAGCTCGTGCATGAGCTCGCATGGCAGAAACCCTAAGTTCAGTTGGTCCATTGAGGAAGACGCAATCTGAGCCGTCCATCTCATGTTGGACCCTTGACTTGTTGAGCCATCGTGTGGCTGGCATTTGATCTGATTTTTGGAGGGAAGCGTTAGCCCTAAACGCACCGTTTCATTAATTGAAACGGGCGGGCCTTAGATGAGATTGATATCCCCACCCCTGTGTTAGGCCCAAAACCAATATTCAACATGAATTCGTTACTTTTCTCACCCCCAGCTGGTTTCCATTTGTTTCTTTAAGTCTGAGTGTTTTCTGGGCCTTAGTAAAAGGCGCTATCTGCACCCCCATTGTGAGGGCCCATCCTGGTTTGAACTGGGGCGAGTTTCTAAATGCACCCCTCTCCCTCATTTAATTCATTTTATTTTTCTTAATTCCATTAATATTTTACCAATTTTCATAAAATCATAACTAATTCATAAAAAATGCATTTTAATCCATTCTTTTTACCATATGTTCTTTAGGATGTGTAGAATATTATAGAAAAATAAAATTTCATTTTTAGTTTTATTCCATATTTTTTACATATTTTCTAAATAAATGTCACATTAAATAATTCATTTCATGCATTATTTTTATGATTTTTGTTCTCTCACATGCTTTAATATTTTTTGATCATTCTTTTCATATTGTTTAGATGAGATATTCAACTTGTAGAAATATTTTAGTACCCATTTTTAGAGGTTAATTTTAGGTGATTAATAAATGCTTGAACATCATGAACAAAACTAGGGTTTTTTAGGTGACAACTTAGGAGTTTGATTTCATTTCCCTTAGGGCTTAGGGTTTGGATAGATTAGTTATGGGACTATAGGGGCTATGGGTAGCTATTAGATCCCTTAGAAAAGTCAGGATTCCCCTACTGCTATTATTACTGTCTGTATATCTGCTGTCTGGTGTGGTGTGCCCTCTGGGGATTGTTGATTGTTTGATTGGGTATTGGGTTTGTCTGGGGCCCTGGGGAAGCTGAAGATTTGTGAAGATGAAGCTATTGGAGATTCAAAGATTGAAGATCAACTGTCAGAGTTGAGGAGGAGTTTCTTGATGGCAGATGCTGAGGAGACTAGAGTTTAGGAGCTAGGCAGAGCTCTAGATTAGAAAGATTGTTTCTCAAACATGGATTGCCTTGTCTGCATCCATTCTTCTCTGTGATTCAGAGTCTCTCTAAGACACTCACCCCCTTCCTTTGGAAGGCTTGGTGATAGTGTCTATGAGATAGAACTCTTGAGAGAAAATGTCTCTTGTGCTAGAAGCAGTCTGTTCACCACCTTTGGTAGTCAACTGATTGCTTAACACTCAATTCACTCTTGTGACTGATTCCTCATCCTGGAGGTTTGAACTTGAAGAAAAGCCATTGCAGATGGAAGAATGATGATCAAAGCCCTTGCCTGAGGGCCATGAAAATGGAGACTGATGCTTGTTGAAGCCTGTGAATGATTGGAGATTGCTTGAAGCCAGTTGTTGATTCAGAGCTGCTGATGCTGTTTCTTCTGCTGTTGTATTGCATTTCTGATGTATTGATTGGTTTTCTGAACTGTATTGTTTGCTGTTTACCCTGTTGGGTTGAAAGTGAATCCTGTTCACTTTTGCCTATTGTTTTCTAGGTTCGAGGTTGAGTGGGACTCCCTTGCCTCGCTTGTATTGTTGCATCCATGCATTTTACTGTTTTACTGTATATATCTGATATTGTTTCTGTTTCTGCCTATCCCGTAGGATCTCTGTTTCTCTCTGTGCAAGAGAGGAGCATGATAGACACTAGGTCTTAACCCATGCATGATAACATTAGGTTAGTTTGTTTCCCTTCGCAACCGTAGGTTAGAGTTCTGTCTCTTTCTTTCTCAAAACAAACAGAAAAACACATAAAGATTTCAAACCCAATAAAAGACACTTCTTCCGTAAAAGAATGTGAACTCATCAAGACGTCATTTTTGTCCTCTTGGACTGTTAATCAAAAACCTTCCCGAACTACGTTTGCTCTGATCTTTCATGCTGTATGAAAGTACGTAGGCATAGGATGTGATATCCTAGCGAGCAACCTTCCCCTCCTTTCCCGTAGGTAGGCGAACTACGTTGACTCTGATTTCTCGTTCCAGACGGGAATACGTAGGCATAAAGTGCGATACTTTGCCGAGTCATTTTTTTATTATTTTCATTTTCTTTTCTTTTAACCCCAGACCTTTAGCGTAGATAGAATAACAATCCATACCCGAAAACAAGCGTGGATCCCGTCGAGTACGACGGACGTGAGGGGTGCTAATACCTTCCCCTTGCGTAACCGACTCCCGAATCCAGGTTTTGGTTGCAACGACCATACCTTTCCCGTGTTGTGCGAGGTTTACTCTGAGCGTTTCCTTTCCCTCCCGTGGGATAAATAACGCACGGTGGCGACTCTTCTGTTCAGCCGGCGCCGATTTTCGCAGTAGCGACAATATGACAATCACATCTTGAGCTAAACTGCCTTGAAGATAGGGGTCAAACTAGGGGATTTTACACTATCAAGCCTTAGAAACCCTAGCTTGAAACTTCTCAAACTCTTCAATCATGATGAGTTGACCTTGGAATCATCCTTATAACATCTCAATGCATCAATCCATGATCACATGGCTCTTGAATTAGGTCTCAACCTTGTTCAAATCATCAGTTGACTTAGGGTTGACCCAGTCAAACCCTAATTGCACCACTCATGGCTGAGTCTTCTTAATCTTGCACAATGACCTGTCTAGGCCTCAAAGTGATCTTCAACACTTCTCATGAGATCTCTCAAGACCTCATGTCCATCTTCATGGCTTCAGAATCATCTGATGTTCCCACAACTCTCAAGTTAGGAGACACACCCTCTTGGTTTCAACCACTCTATCTGAGGATCTTTTAACTTCTCTGACAAGGATGTCCACCCTTGAACACCTGAATATCCTTCTTAGCTAGCTTCATAGTCTTGTATAGCCCTTGATTGGTACTCATACCTCTTGATATCCTGCATACATGTCAATGAAATGCAAATGATAATGCTAATGTGAATGAAATGAAACATAAGCTAGGTAAAGAAATGTTGGGCAAATTTTGGGGTGCAACATCGCCCTTTTCATGTTTTCAATCCACCGGGACGCTTATTTTTTCCTAAGCCGCCCTTTCAGGTTTTCGATTTAGCAAGCTCATTTTTTTCATTTCATCCCCAACTTTTACCTGGATCTCCTTCATAGGTTATGATCCACAGGGATACCCATTGTTGCATAAGCCGCCCTTCCAGGTTTTTGACTTATCGGGTTCTTTAGACATAGTATTTTTGTACTGCATCAGAATTCACCAGGTGTGTAAGTTGCTCTCCATCCATTGTTGTGAGGATGAGTGAACCTCCAGAGAAATCTATCTTTACAACAAATGGGCCATCATAGTTGGGCATCCACTTTCCACGTGAATCTTTATGAGTTAGCAATATCTTCCTGAGTACAACTTCCCCTTCTCGAAATTCTCGAATACGAACCTTCTTGTCAAAGGCTCTTTTGATCCTTTTTTGATATAGCTGGTTGTGGCACATGGTGTTGCACCCCAAATTTTGACCCCTAGATCTTCATCATCATTCTAGGATCATTTTCATTTTATTATTTAACCTTAACCTACTTCAAATTTTTCTTTGTTGAGTTACAAGTGAACTAGGGTTCCGTACAGTCGGAAATCGAGGTTTCAACGGTTTAATCAATTAATGCCTTGGATTGATTATCCATGAAGAAAGTATCTACACCATCAACAATACTCCATTGGGTCAAGCATGAGTCCAATTTGAGGTTGTCACACAAAGATCAGGAACAGTGCAATTCAGGATCCCCGATTAGGGTTTTTGATTAGGAAACGTCAACTGTGGTTTGACTTTTGATTTTTAAGGTGTTCCGATGATGGAATTATGGTCCATGAAGCTCATATAACTTATTCAAGTCCTCTCAAGAAGTTTCAAGGCCCCAGGAGACCCAGAACAACAATAGTCAATCCGATCGTCATCGATCGATCGTTTCGTTGACCAAAAAGTCAACTCTTCAACCATAAGGAATTTGACCTCAAGGTGGGAATGAAAAATGTTCCTAATGACATATTACACCTATCCATGAAGTTTCATGACCATTGGATCAAGGATTGGGGAGTAATCGCAAAAATCAGGAATTAGGGTTTTGAAAGGGGCAAGACCATAACTTCCTAACCACACATCCAAATGATGTGGTTCAAAGCTTGTTGGAAAGATCTTTACAATTCCTACAAAAGTCTCACAAATGTCCACGTGCAAAAAATGAGTAGATTGGTAGTTATGATTAAAAACATCACAAGAGGGGAAAATACTTAGAAAATTTCTAAGTCTTTTGGCCTTGCAAATCTTGTTTTCAGCCAACTTTGAAGGGCTTTTTAACCTAGTTCCACTTGGAATCTGAAAATCATGAAAACATAAAAGTTGTAGAGCTTCATGAGGGATTTCCAAAAAGTTATAGAACTCCTCCATAGTCCTTGTGAGCTGAGAGTTATGAAGTGAGAAAGTTGGGCTTATGTGCTAGATTGTCAACTTGCCAAAACCCAACATGAACTTGATTTCCAACTATGAACTTCATCTCTAACCATGGAATGACCTCTGATATGATGTTTTAGAGGTTGAAATGAACAAATTCAAAAGAGGATCCAAGCAAATCCAAAGATCTTGACAAAATCCATTTGTTTATTATGGAAAAGTACAAAAAGTACACCATGAAAGAGAAGGTTGGTGGCTGCAGCATGGGAGGGTGTCCTTGTACACTCTTTCGTCACTTCTTACAGCCCATTGTAGCTGGTTTTATGGGGCTAATCTCTTTGAAAGTAAGCTAGGCCAGCAGAACCAAACCATCACTTGGATTCACAAGGATTTTTCACCAAAAAAACCACTTTGAATACCACAAATCCAAGTCTGCTCCAATCTACCACTTTGCCTATAAATAGAGGTCTCCTCCCGCTATATCTTTCAAAGTGCAAGGAAAGGCTGCTTTCATCAAGATATTGGTTGGACAGCTGCTAGAGGTTTTTCAAGGTATTCCCTGTTGCAACAAGCTTTCTTGGAGGTCTACAAGAGGTTGGTAGTTACCATCCCTTTCATTTCTGTCATAAACATATTGGACATGCTTGGTGTTTAAATGCAAAATGTAGTCTATATGCAAATCTGCCAGTTTTTGTGCTTGTTTTGATCATATCATGTTTAAGTGTTTGTCAACCATTTCATGATGTATTATTGTACCTAAGTCATGTGTGAACTCCAGGGGATCTTTAATTCATAACTGTTGCTTAAAGTTGGATTGGGATGTTGAGCTGTTTTCATGAACATTTTGATGTTGGTGCTGTTTTAGTTCAAGTTAGGATGATGAGCATTTCATTTGTTCGTGCCTAGTGTCGCTACTGCGAAAATCGGCGCCGGCTGAACAGAAGAGTCGCCACCGTGCGTTATTTATCCCAACAGAGGGAAAGGAAACGCTAGAAGTAAACCTACCGCAAAGACGGGAAAGGAATGGTCATCGCAACCAAATCCTGGATTCGGGAGTCGGTTACGCAACGGGAAGGTATTAGCACCCCTCACGTCCGTCGTACTCGATGGGATCCACGCTTGTTTTCTAGTACGGATTGTTATTCTATCTATTCTACAGGTCAAGGGTTAAAAGAAAATAAAATGACTCGGCAAAGTATCGCACTTTATGCCTACGTATTCCCGTCTGGAACAAGAAATCAGAGTCAACGTAGTTCGCCTACCTACTGGAAAGGAGGGGAAGGTTGCTCGCTAGGATATCGCATCCTATGCCTACATACTTTCATACAGCATGAAATATCAGAGCAAACGTAGTTCGGGCCATGTATGACACAAGTCTGTCTTGATTGTTTTTATCCTTCTGAAAAAGGTTTTCTCCTGATTACGCGTCCAAGCGGACAAAAATGACTCTTTGATTGATTTACAGTCTTTTACGCAAGAACTGTTTTTTTATTTATGTTTATCCTTTTATTGTATTTTTCTGATTGTTTTGAGATAGAAGAGAACGACACTCTGAAGCCTAGGGTTTGAAAGGGGAATCAAAACTACCCTAATGTTGTCATACATGGATGAGAGCCTAATGTCTGTAATATTTCTCTCTTACACAGAGAGAAACAGAGATCCTAAGGGGATAAACGGAAAAGCAACAACATATATATAGTAAAGCAGTAAAATGCATGAATGCAGCAGTACAAGCGAGGCAAGGGAGTCCCACTCAACCTCGAACCTAGAAAACAATGAGCAAAGTGAAACAGCTTCACCTCAAACCTCAAGGGGAAAAATTAACAAACAATATAGCAAAGAAAATAAACCCCAAAAACCCAGCTCTGACAGCTCACCCAACTCTGACAGTTGATAAACAGCAATCTCCCAATGAACCCCAACAATCCAACTCTAATGAAACCCAAGCTACAATAAGCTTCCATCTTCACGAAATCACCAAGCTCAAGCAAGCACAGAATCTTAATCAATTGACAGCACCAGACAACAAATAGCTCCAGACAGCAGTAAACCCTAGCTTTAACAGTTGCACAGCTTTGACATGAACACTCTTCATCTTTGTCAATCTTTGATCTTCATCTCTTTCTTCAATGGCTTCTTTCTTCAAGACAAGCTCTCCCAGATGAGAATTGATTTATCAGGATAAATTGAATGTCAAACAGTTCATTGACAACGAAAGGAAGCCTATAAACAGTTGACATTGTAACAGACTATTTCCCTCAAAGTTCTACCTCTAAGGTAAGGCCACTTATCCCTCCAAAGGAGGGAGGTGAATACCCTAAAGGGACTTTATGTCATAGAGAGGAATGGAAGCACAGGAAGCTATCCATGTTTGTGAAAAAAAATTCAGTCTATTCTAAGGCTCTGCTTATTCCTATTATTTCCTATGCCTTCAATCAGCTCCAAGCTCAAGCAGTCTTGAAGATTTAACATTTGATTATTATCCTCAATCTTCTCCTTTAATGTCTTCATGCTTCCACACGCCCAAACCAAGCCCCATACCCCAAATATGAACCCAAAAGCCCAAGCAGACAAATAAAACCCCAAGTGGGCTCACCAAACAACCACACAATTTGCAAAATATACTAAAAATAGAAAAATAGCATTTAAAATCCTAATATTTATTCTAAGGGTATTTCTATATCTACCCTACATACCCTATATGCCCCATAACCTAATTCATGCTAAAAACCCCAAAAGAAAATATTAGAATGCACCTATGTTGAATTTAAACCCTAATTATACTAACCTAATGTTTTCTAATCAAAACTACACAAGATTTAATCACAAAAATGTGAAATAAATCCAAGGGGAACTTGATGATCTAATCTAACTAATATAAAAAGAATGGAAACAAAATATGGAAAGAAATGTCTAAACAAAATTCATCAAATTGTATGTACAACCAAACATGAAAATAAAAGCAATTAAGTTTGAAAAATCACCATAAATGGAAAAAACCTAAAATAATATTTTTTATTTCTTCACAATTTTCTTGAATCAATCATTAAAATGCATCAAAAATCCCCATGTCAAAATGATCATTTTCTGATTTTTTATGAATTTATTTGTAAAACATATGCAAACAAAATAAAAATGAAAATTCAACTAAAATGATATAGCAGGGGGAGGGGGAAACAGCAGTTTATTATAGTTCAGAATACAACTGGGCCCAGGAGGGGGGGTGCGCTCAGCAATGTGCTGGGCCCAGTCCACCAATTCAGAAAAATAACAAAAAACTTAGGGGGGTGCGCATAGCAGCAAATTGCCTTGGTTATCTTGTTGGGCCCCAAGCTGGGGGCGCTATTAGCAATTGCGCTTGGGCCCATATTTTGTTTCAGAAAACAAAACGAGGGGGGGGGGCGCAGGTAGCATCCAGTTAGCTTGCAATTCAATCTGGGCCTCCCAACGGGGGTGCTAATGGCAATACTGCCTGGGCCCAAACCAGACTTGAACAAGGGGAGAGGGGTGTGACTGGTAAGCCAGGGGCGAGATTCAGTAAGAAAATTGTTTTGGGCTTAAGCCCGATGTTCATGATAATCCATATTCAGCAAACCTCAAAAACCCTAAAACTAACCAACCTTACTTTGATGACTACTGTTCATCTCTCCCCCCAAATCGAAACCCTAGCGCCGTCCTTC
This sequence comes from Lathyrus sativus, assembly GCA_963859935.3. Lineage (NCBI taxonomy): Eukaryota > Viridiplantae > Streptophyta > Magnoliopsida > Fabales > Fabaceae > Lathyrus > Lathyrus sativus. The sequence goes on along the minus strand of OZ012739.1, from coordinate 65,379,283 downwards.
ATCTCCAAATTCTCTCTCTCTGAAACAAAACATTTCACCACCTTCTTCATCTCTACGCTCAACCTACCCTTCCCTAACACAAACCTCACCAAGAAACCATCACGAATTCTCACACAGATTGTCCTATCCTAAACACACCCTAGTTCTACAACTAAACAATCAACAAACTAAACAAGTTTAATGGATTTCGAAGGGAACCTGGGGATACGAAGGAGTTGATGGTGCCGGTAACGATGACGAGCAATAAGCTTCCACTATGCGCGTTCTGGATGCGTGAAGCAGCTTCAATGGATCTTGAAGAATCAGCGACCCTGAGAACCTCTTCTTCAACGTCAGAAGGTGTTCAGCGAGTACCAGACGAAGGCGATCTTGATGTCTTGGGGATCTTGACGCGCGAGGAAGCGACTTCGCTGAAGCTCTTGAAGCAATTTCTGGAGAAAAAAACTTGAACGGAGGAAGATTTATGAAGAGCGTTGCATTTTTGGAAAAAGTAGATCTATGAGGTTTGGAATTTCTGAAGAGTTGGATGAAGACCGTGGGAGATCGTGATGATTCTGGGAATATTGATGAAGAACATGAAGTTTCTGGTGAGACTATGGTGTTTCCGGTGAAGATGGATGGAGGTGGGGGATGAAGATCCAAGGCGTTTGAATGGATTTTCTGGAAAAATCCAGATTCCGGCGAGTTGGCGGCGGTCGGAGACGGTTAGAGGGGTCGCTGGCGAGTAGTTAGGGTGGTTGCATGGCCGGCGGTGGGAGTGTCCGGCGAAGGGGCAGGTGGCAGGAGGAGTGCTGAGGGCGAGACACGTGTGGGGAGTGAGGTCTGAGAGAGTGGTGACGTGGAGCGCATGCAGAGTGAGAGAGAGAGTGAGGTGGGACCAACCCTGCTGCACGCGTGGCGGGGCCTTTTATACGACACGTGTCCCTCTGGACCTGGACTTTGACTGGGCTTAATGGATTCTGGATACTGCATACTAGGCCCAATTGAAATTAAACATGGATTAAGTGACTAAAAACAGAATTAAAATGGAAAATTAAAACTAATTAACCTATTAAAACCTAATTAAAATCTAAAACGAAAATAAAGAATAAAACCTAATTAAATCTAATGAAACCCTAGTTAATTCTAAAATTAATCCTAATTAATATCTAAGAAAATAAAAAATAAAAACCTAATTAAATCTAAAAAATCTAAAAAAACTATTATTTAATCTAAAAAAAAACCCTTTTTAAAATCCTAATTAATTCTGAAAAATAAAAATAAAAAAAATCTAAAAAAACCTTTAATCTCTATTTTCTTTTAAAATCTATTATCATTTTAAAAACAATCTAAAACAAACTAATATCTATATTTTTTTTATTAACCATTCTATTAAAGGAAAATGAGAATATCTATTTATCCTTCTTTTAAATCTACTCTTTTTAAAAAAACTATTTATCTATTAAAACTATTAAAAGAAAAATAATATCTAAGATTTATTAAAAATAACCATAATATCTAAAAATCTTTAAAAAAAACCATTAATTTCTAAAAAATGAAAAGAAAATCTATTTAAACTCTAAAAACATTAAAAAACTCTATTAAATCCAGAAAAATCCATTAAATGCATTAAAAATCCAGAAAAATGACAGAAAAATACTAAAAATGCCAGGAAGCCGATTAAATCGAATAGAATCCAATTACACAACCGTAGCGGAACCCGGGCCCCGAGATGGTCTGAAAACACGGGAAACGAACACCAAATCTCAACAGACTTTTATTCTGACTGGCTTGTACTGCCTGAAACACCAGGGGCTCTAATCCTGATAAAAATCAATCTTGATTGATAAAAATGCACTGCATGCCGTATGCGAATGCGAATGCAAAATGTATCGAAACATAAACTAGATATGGGAACCGGTTGGTCAAATTTTAGGGTGCAACAGCTGCCCCTATTCAAGCGGCTTGGACCCGACTGGGTGAAGAGCGAACGACCTTCAAACATTCGAGGTACGAGACGGTTGAATACCAAAGAACCCTGAAATTTGCCAACCGCAGAAATAAACTGCACCACTGCTTGGGGGTCGACATTCGTCGAGTGAACCTGATTGTTCGTCGGAGAATAACTCCGATTTTGAGTATCACCACCCGTGTAGCACCACGGGTACTAAACTATCTTTGCGAAAATACCTCTGTCCACAACTGGACTAACCTCGTCAACACAAGAAGAGAAACAAATTCATCCACACGAGTAAGGATCCGATCATCACAGGAAAAACCTTATCCACAGTTGCCCTTAAATTTCGTCAACACGAAAAGCCATAAATTCGTCATTACGAGGAAATCCTATTGTCATAGGAATACAACTTGCCCTCATCAGTACTTTTCAAATTTGTCCTCCGCAGGACTCCATATTCCATCATCATGGAGAAACAAAACTTGCCGACTCCACTGGGGATGGGCTATCCGCATCTTGTCAACACAAGGGAAATAGATTCATCAACATGAATAAATCCTATCATCATAGGAGTACCATTCTTGTACATCCCTGAACTCACATTTCGTCAACACGAAGAAATCCTATCCACATAATCATAAATTATCCTCATCAAGACGCACATTCTGTCAACACAGAGGGGATGATCCGTCAACACAAATAAATCCTATCAGCATAGGCGTAGATTGTCCTCATCAGGACTCCATATTCCGTCAGCACGGAGGAACCTCGTCCTCATCAGGACCCCATGTTCCGTTAACCCGGAGAAATCAAACTTCGTCCTCAACAGGACTCCATATTCCATCATCATGGAGAAGTAATTCGCCAACACGAATGAATCCTATCATCATAGGCCTAAATTGTGCTCATCAGGACTCCATATTCCATCAACACGGAGAAATAGTTCGTCAATACGAATAAATCCTATCATTATAGTCATACATTGTCCTCATCAGGACTCCATATTCCGTCAACACGGAGAAATCAAACTTCGTCCTCAACAGGACTCCATATTCCATCATCATGGAGAAGTTAAACTTCTTCCTCAACAGGACCCCGTATTCCATCATCATGGAGAAGTAATTCGTCAACACGAATAAATCCTATCATCATAGGCATGAACTGTCCTCATCAGGACTCCATATTCCGTCAACACGGAGAAATCAAACTTCGTCCTCAACAGGACTCCATACTCCATCATCATGGAGAAATTAAACTTCGTCCTCAACAGGACCCCGTATTCCATCATCATGGAGAAGTAATTCGTCAACGCGAATAAATCCTATTATCATAGGCATGAACTGTCCTCATCAGGACTCCATATTCCGTTAACACGGAGAAATCAAAACTTCATCCTCAACAGGACTCCAAATTCCGTCATCACGGAAGAATGATTCGTCAATCACGAAGAAATTCTATCAACATAGCTGGAGATATTCTGAAAACAAGCGACCACTTCTAAAATTTTGATACATGGAACCCTGAGATGCCACTGCAGCAACATACTGATAAAACAGTCCGCTGATCGGACACGAGAAAACCTCAATCAATAACTCTGTGGGGATGATGATAAACTGAATCACATCATTATATGTCTCACATCAAGACTTTGATTTTCTGAAAAGACCTCTGAGCTTTAGAACTCCATACTCCTATTGAGAAAACGCACCTGAAAGCAAAAGGTTAACCAACCTGACTTATGTTTCAAAATGCGCATGTTTGACGATGGCGTAATGCTCCATACAGCATGGAAATGCTACGCGTTTTCTAGATGGATGCAAACATGATAATGCATGCAAATGCAAATGCAGGTTCGAACTACTGGGATAGCTCTAACACGCTCGCATCATCAATCTTGGCCGTCGAGGACAAATATTACCCTGCTGGGGAGTGAACGAGTATCACAAAGTATTCCGGCAAAATAAATGCCAGGACACACAACCAACTCTGTCAGTGAGAGTTTTAACCTTCGATTTCCACTGGGAGGAAAGAAAACACTTGCTGAAAAGAGAGAACTCCGTTGGGGACGAAACGACTCTCTTGGGGAATATTAACCGACTCCGTTGGGGAGAATAAATGACCCTACTGGGAAGGGAATCTCTGCTGGGGAGAGTAGACTGTTTGGGTACAACTCACAAGTTTGGAAATGTTAGTCTTCTGAGGCTAAACAACTCTGCTCGGGATATGGAATCCCTTTGGGGGACACCACGCTGTCTGAATACAGCCCACAATCTTGGAACCACCAAACTCTGCTGAGGGTAAACGACCCTGCTGGAGAATGTCCTTCGGATAAGCTGCGAATAGCTGGGGAATTTAATCCTTCTTCAGTAAGGGACCTTGTCATCTCAGCTCCAGGGAATGAAGTGCGGCTTGCACGGGGATTCACTTCACATAATGATCAAGTTTTTTCGTCAAGCCTCTGGTTAGGAACTCTGCAACACCACAAACGAGACAAGACAAGTCTATACAACCAAATCTATTCAAGTTAGCGTTAGTGACATCATCTTCAGTCAAATCGAAGTTTTAGCAATTATTGGCAAGGGCCAGCAACGTTATGCAACTGCTAGTTTTATCAAAACATTGGCGTTTTTCACATACAAAAACAGTAAAGAACAAACATCAAATACTGAATAACATGTTTTATTGATTGGGCCCCTGAATGGGCAGAATTTTGTACACTGGATGTAACTCTTGAAAAGAGGAAGTTACGCATAACAAATATACAAGTATGCACAGGAAGCATAAATACAATGACAAATCAAATTTGCGCATATGTCGGCAACATGAAGCAGACAAACATCATGAGATGATCCTCCTATGACTCGCCTGACTCTGACGCTTTCCCGGTATTCAAACTTCTGAAGAGATTGTATCTGATAATCGAACCCTCAGGTGTATTCTCCCGCACCAGTGCAATGCAGCATCAAATTCGGACCGCAGTCATTTGCTTTTTTAAAATCCCTAACTTTTGCGTGAACCGCCCTTTGCGGGTTTTCAGTTCACCGGGATACCCTTTTTTGCCGAAGTCGCCCAGTGTAGGTTTTCAACTTCGCGGGTGTACATCTTTTCAATTTTTATCCCTAATTTTTTCCCGAACCTTTTATTCTGTTTTTGGTTCGCCGGGATGCCTCATATTTGCCTGGACTCTCTTTTTTTTTTGTCCAGCGGGTCAATTTCAAGCAAAGTATTTTTTAACTGCGTCAGAATTCACAGGCGACACAAAGTCTTCACCGTCCATGGTGGACAACAATAATGCTCCTCTTGAAAAGACTTTTCTGACAACATATGGCCCTTCGTAGTTGGGGGTCCACTTGCCCATGTGATCTGCCTATGGCGGGAGAATCCTTTTCAGCATAAGGTCGCCTGTCTGAAAGCTTCGAGGATGTATCTTCTTATCATACGCTTTCTTCATCCGACTCTGGTACACCCGACCGTATGCTAGAGAAGCTAGCCTCTTCTCATCCATTAAACTCAGCTGGTTCAATCTGTCTTTCACCCATTCTGCCTCGTCGAGTTGGACATCTTGTAATACCCTCAAGGAAGGAATCTAAACTTCCAGTGGTAACACCGCTTCCATTCCGTATACCAACGATAACGGGGTTACCGCGGTTGATGTGCGTACCGTCGTACGATAACCGTGCAAAGCGAAAGGTAGCATCTCGTGCCAGTCCTTATAGGTCACCACCATCTTCTGAACAATCTTCTTTATGTTCTTATTGGCCGCTTCAACAGCGTCATTCATCTTGGGTCGGTACGGAGAAGAGTTGTGATGTTTGATCTTAAAACTCTGACACAACTCCTTCATCATCTTGTTATTTAAGTTCGAACCGTTGTCGGTAATAATCCGCTCAGGGATTCCATATCTGCAAATGATATCTCGTTTGATAAACCTGGCTACCACCTGCTTGGTCACATTTGCGTATGATGCCGCTTCCACCCATTTGGTAAAATAATCAATTGCTACCAAAATGAACCGGTGTCCGTTAGATGCCGTCGGCTCAATGTTTCCAATCATATCAATTCCCCACATCGAGAATGACCACGGTGACGACATCACGTTCAGAGGACTCGGAGGCACATGAATCTTATCCGCATAAATCTGGCACTTATGACACCTCTTCGCAAACTTGAAACAGTCAATTTCCATAGTTAGCCAGTAATAACATGCCCGCAACAGCTTTCTCGTCATAGCATGCCCACCAGCATGTGTACCGAATGTACCCTCGTGTATTTCCTCCATGAAAAACTTCACCTCTTTCTCGTCTACACAACGTAGCAACACCAAGTCATGATTTCTTTTGTACAGGACACCGTCCGGATTCAGATAGAAGTTACCAGCCAATCTCCGGAGAGTCTTCTGATCGCGACTGGATGCCCCAGCCGGATACTCCTTGTTCTTCAGGAAATTCTGGATGTTAAAATACCAGGGCTTATCGTCGGATGCTTCGTCAATGGCAAATACAAAGGCGGGTCTGTCAAGCCGAGAGATAACAATTCTAGGAGTCTCGTTCCAGAAGTTGACTTTATACATGGAAGACAAAGTGGACAGAGCGTCAGCCATCTGATTTTCTGCTCGCGGCACATGATGCAACTCAACCTTGCCAAAGAAAGGCAACAATCTCCTTGCATAATTCATGTACGGTATCAAATTGGGCTGGCGTGTCTCCCATTCTCCTTTTATTTGATTCACCACCAGAGCTGAGTCTCCGTATACATCCAGATTTTTGATTCACAAATCAATGGCTTCTTCAAGCCCCATGATGTAAGCTTCGTATTCGGATTCATTATTGGTGACCGGAAAGGTCAATTGAGCAGTAAATGGGATGTGCGACCCATGTGGAGTAGTGATGATTGCCCCTATTCCGCTACCGTAGGAATTCACAGCTCCGTCAAATATCAACTGACACTTGGAATCCGTCTTTGGCCCTTCATCCGGCAACGGTTCTTCCCAATCTTTCATCTTCAGGTACATGATATCCTCGTCAGGAAAATCAAACCTCACCGATTGGTAGTCCTCAATAGGCTGCTCAGCTAGATACTCTGATAACACGCTCCCTTTTATAGCCTTCTGTGAAACATACTGGATGTCATATTCGGTCAAAAACATCTGCCAACGGGCAATTCTCCCAGATAGAGCCTGCTTTTCAAATACGTATTTGATAGGATCCATCTTCGAGATGAGCATGGTTGTATGATTTAACATGTACTGCCTCAAACGCTTGGCGGCCCAGGCTAGCGCACAACAAGTTTTTTTGAGCATTGAGTATCGAGATTCACAGTCAGTAAACTTCTTACTCAGGTAGTATATCGCATGCTCTTTATGCCCTGTCTCGTCATGTTGACCGAGAACACAACCCATACTCCCCTCAAGAACCGTCAAATACATAATCAAGGGTCTCCCTGCCACTGGAGGTATCAAAATAGGAGGCTCCTGCAAATACTATTTTATTTTATCGAACGCCTTTTGACAATTTTCATTCCATGTTACAGCCTGGTCTTTTCTCAACAGCTTGAATAACGGCTCACACGAAGCTGTTAGGTGAGATATGAACCGAGCGATGTAGTTCAACCTCCCAAAAACCCGCGCACCTCTTTTTCTGTTTTAGGCGTCGGCATTTCTTGTATTGCTTTAATTTTCGCAGGATCAACCTCTATTCCTTTTTCACTCACGATAAACCCCAGCAGCTTACCCGATCTCACCCCGAAGGTGCATTTGTTAGGGTTCAGTCTCAGCCTGAACTTCCTAAGCCTCTTGAATAATTTTAGCAGATTCACCAAATGTTCTTCCTCCGTCTGGGATTTGGCAATCATATCATCAACATAAACCTCGATCTCTTTATGCATCATGTCATGAAAGAGAGTCGTCATTGCACGCTGATACGTTGCCCCAACATTCTTTAATCCGAAGGGCATCACTTTGTAACAAAATGTTCCCCAAGGCGTAATGAAGGTAGTCTTCTCCATGTCTTCTGGCGCCATTTTAATCTGGTTATAGCCCGAGAAGCCATCCATGAAGGAGAATACGGAGAATTGAGCGGTATTATCGACCAGCACATCGATCTGAGGAAGTGGAAAATCATCTTTCGGGCTCGCCTTGTTCAGATCACGGTAATCTACGCACATTCTCACTTTACCGTCTTTCTTTGGCACTGGCACGATATTAGCGACCCATGAGGGATATTTTGTAACAGCCATGAAACCAGCATCCCACTGCTTTTGAACCTCCTTCTTAATCTTCACAGCCATGTCCGGTCTAGTTCTTCGGAGCTTATGCTTAACCGGCGGACATTCTTCTTTTAGCGGCAGACGGTGCACAACCATATCCGTATCCAGCCCAGGCATGTCCTCATATGACCAAGCAAAAATATCATTGTACTCTTTGAGCATTTCAACCAATCTTCGCTTGACGTCACTCTGCAGCGCGGCCCCAATACGGATGTTCCTTTCAACCCCTTCCGACCCCAGATTGACGATTTCAATGACCTCCTCGTGAGGCAGAATGATTCGTTCTTCTTGTTTTACCAACCAAGACAACTCTTCTGGAACGTCGCCATCTTCAATAGTCTCTTTTACGGTCTGAAATACCGGGTGCTCAAAGTCGAAATGAGTCATAGGCGGTTCATAAATGTCGTCTGAAATAGTAATCCTGCAAAGGAAATGGTTAAATGCTTCAAAACACATACAAAGCGAATAACTACGTTGCCATTTTATTGTAAAAATAGAACAGGAAAAACAGGGATCACAATATTTGTACATGAAAAACGCCTTTTTATTTAACGATCAAACAGTGCAATGTACATAACAGAACAACCCTAAGCAAAATCACGATGCCCTGGGTAGGACACCTAATTGTTCAACAATTAAGAAAACAAAGTATTACTGTTTAGTTGTCACAGGAACAATCTCCTGAATAGACCAATTGCAAAGCCCTTGTCCTGGCACGCTCGGCTGAATCCAGGCGTCCATGTCGCAGTCACTGTCTCCTTCTTCGGAATCTGAAACAACGTTGATGGTCTCGTGATATACTCCACTAGCCGTGATGGTTATCGGTCCTTTGAAACGGGGTGCCCCTGCAGTAGGCGTTGATGATGAAGGTTGATATCCCAGCCCAAATCTGTCCATTTTCACGGGAATATCCAGAACCTTGTCCCAGCCCTTGGTCTCTCCAGTCTTCACAAGAGCCTGAGCCTCTTTGTATGATGATACTACCACCTCTGATGCTTTACTCGGCCCTGGAACTTTGTCTTTGATGTGCAACCCTTCAAAGGCTTGACAGGGTGTTTCATGAATCTCGCCGTCGACTTCCACGTACTTGAATGACGACAAATGGCTGACCAATATATCCTCCTCTCCACAAACTGTGACCACGCTGTCCCCTACCATGTATTTCAGCTTTTGGTGCAAGGTAGATGTGACTGCCCCAGCACCATGGATCCATGGTCGTCCAAGGAGACAGCTATATGCTGGCTGGATGTCCATAATGTAAAATTCAGTTTCAAAAATCTCCGGCCCCACCTGCAGAGGCAAAGTTATGGATCCAAAGACTGACCTCCGTGTACCATCAAATGCCATGACCACCAAGTCACTAGGCGTACAAAGGATTCCCCTGATGTCCAATTTCATCATTGCTTTCTTTGGCAGCACATTCAAGGAAGACCCGGTATCTACCAGCACGTGGGACATGACTGTGCCCCTGCATTCAACTGAGACGTGCAACGCCATGTTATGCTCTCTTCCCCTCGGGGTCAAATCAAAATCCGTAAATCCCAAACTATGGCCTGCATTTACGTGCGCCATTACCCCATCCAACTGATTCACAGAAACATCTTGGGGTACAAACGACGTGTCCAGAATTTTCAATAATGCATTCCTATGGGCTTCGGAACACAATAACAACGACAATATGGATATCTTCGACGGTGTCTATTGAAGGTGCTCAACAATTTTATAGTCACTCTTGCGGATAAGGCGCATAAACTCTTCTACATCTTTCAGTGACGTTTCTTTTTCATTTCTCTGCACAGGAACATCCTCATTCACCTTTCCTTTACCTTTTGCCAATCGTTCAGCCTCTACCTCAGGCGCTATAAAAATTCTCCCGCTCCTTGTCATCCCTCCAGTCCCGACGACATTGTCTACAACCTCAGCTGGCTGTTTACTGATATCAAGTTTCTCCCCATCACAGTATGCTTCCAGCCCATAAGTCCAGGGTACTGCCCTGGTGCTCTCATAAGGGATTGGCCCCGCCTTTGTTATAGTGATCGTCGGTCGCCTGGCTGGCGCCGTTATAGTTATCGTCTTCCGTGGAATTGTCACCGTAGCAACATCACTTTTCTCATCAGCTGATACTTCTGCAGGTTTCTCAACTGTCGTTCTGTCGAATTGCAACGTGCCTTCATCTATCAAGGTCTGAATACCCCTCTTCAATTCAGCACAACCCCCAGCCTGGGTCCAACATTCTAGACAATTCATCACAGCCCGGATACACACCTCCTTTCAATAACCTGCTCTTTATTTCACACAATGGTGTTTTCAGTTCATCAACATCCATAACCAGATTCAAACCCTCCTCAGTCAAAGTAGCATTTTCCCCATGGTTGGGCATTGGCTGCTGTACTATATTCGGACCTGCTCGTCCAAAATTTATGGCCTTGCTATCTAGTAGATCTTGAAATTTATGTTTAAACGCGTGACAGGCCTCTATGTCATGCCCGGGAGCCCCGGAGTGGAAGTCACAGTGTTTGTTAACATCATACCCATAAGGAAGGGTTGGTCCCGTGGGCGGCGCCAAGGTCCTTTTTTCAACTAAATTCAGCCTCAACAGGGTCTGAAAGAGTTCCGCGTACGTGGAAGGAGGCGCTTCAAACACTCTTTTTGGCTTCGCATTCGGAAATCTTCTTTGGCCAGCATTCTGCCCTTGCTGCTGCTGTGGCTGCTGCTGTTATGGTAGTATCTGCTGTAGTGGTATTGGCTGTTGATGAAATGGAATTGTGACGCTTGCCACCTGTTGCAGATGATTGTACTGATTCCGTCCTCTGCCCCGGCCCCCGAATACTGCACTTGTGTCACCCTGACGGCGACCACCGAAAGCTTTTCTGTTACCTCCAACTAAAGTGGATTCCTCAGCTTGGAATCTCCCTATTTTAATATTACTTTCAATCTTCTCGCCCATCAAGATTAGATCCGAGAAACTGCCCAAGGAAGCAGGAAACAGCTTATCATAAAACATACTGGTGAACGTTCCTATGAACATATCATTCATCTCCTTCTCAACCAAAGGAGGATGAACCCTCGCAGCCATGTCACGCCATCTCTGCGCATATTCTTTGAAACTCTCATCTTTCTTCTGCGACAACCCCTGTAACTGGACCCGGTTTGGTGCCAAGTCACTGTTGTACTTATAATGAGTCACAAATGCTTCAGCCAGTTGCTTCCATGTTTTTATCTGAGTAGGCTCCAACCCCATGTACCATTCAAGGGAAGGACCAGACAGGCTGTCTTGAAAGAAATGCATCAGCATTCTTTCATTGTTCGAATAAGCCGACATCCTTCTATAGTATGACCGCACGTGTACCTTGGGACAGGTATCTCCCTTATACTTGTCAAAGGTGGGAGCCTTAAATTTCAACGGTACCCTCAGGCCAGACACCAAACCCATTGTGGTCATATCTAAACCAACAACACTTTGATTCACAACACCTTTCATCTGCTCCTCGAGCATCTTGATTCGCTGAGTGTTGTCTACAGGACCTTCAAAACCTCTACCAGAGAAAGCATCCTCTTGTTGGTCTTCCATCCAATTACCATCCTCGTTTCCGTACCCATCATACCCATTGTTACGACCAAATCTAGTCTGATTCATCACAGGGCCCCGTCCCCTGTTACCATACCCTTGAGCGACCCCGGCAGGTCCAAAAGGCATCATTCCAGCACCATTTCCGTTACCGAATCCACCATAGCCCTGATTGGCATTACCAAATCCATCATGTCCGAAACCCGGAGCGTTGAAGCAAAACTTCCCATCCTGGTTAGCATAATCAAACCCCTGGTCGTTATAGCCAAATCTGTTGTTACCGAAGCCATTACCTCCATTATTATCCCTGCCCAGATTGGTGTTTCCAAATCCAACGTTGTTAATGACAGTCTCATTACCAATTCCTGTATTACCATTCCCAGCGCCAGCGCCATTGTTCATATTCATAGCAGGTATTTTTACCACAGGTGGAGCTACCGGTGTAGGAGTACCATCCCCGTGAATGGTGTCAACACGTACAGAATTGTGGTCTTCGTTTCCATGCCCAGCATTTCTCACCAGCAATGGCTGCACCAACGTTTGCAAGTTTTCCTGCCCTTTCACAATTGTCTCCATCGTCTGCATGAACAGCGCCAGCTTCTCACGCATGTCCTGCATCTCGCTCTGCACCTGGTCCATAACTCTTTTGCAGTTGGTACGAGTAGAGTATCGGTGAGGACATTGACTTTCAATCCTGGAAAAACCTGGAGAATGCAGGAAATGAGATACAGTTCAATAATCACCTGTAATACAACATGAATGTGTATGCAAATGCAACATGTGTCTGTGCATTAGGGAATGTCACTCCCCAATTCTAGTGCCAATGTGCCAGTGTGGTGACAGTGATATCAATAAGAAGCTCGAAACTCAATCATAGAAAAACATCTCATACATTGCAGAAAATCCCATCAAGTCAGGAATACAATATTAATGAGCGTACAATAAGAAGGCATGACCTCAAACAACAATCCTGGTGATGGCCAGCACAATGCAAATAAAGCGTACACATCAATACATGAGATAGTCAAGTGCAACCATACGCCTGGTACTCCTCCAATAACCTCTTAGTCTCGGGATGATTTGGTTGAGTAAGCAAACCCTCGACAAGTAGATCTCTTCGCTTGAGAACACGTCGTAAATCACCAGCAGATTCCTCCCATGCCCCTTCTCCAAAGCGATCCTCTAACTTCCGCTTCTGAGACACAACCTCCTTCTTGCACTCGATGGCTTTGTTCAATGAGTTCTGAAGACTATATCTTGTCATAACCTCCTCTTCATACTTTCTCTTGCTAGCTTTCAACTGATCTTCAAGTTCAGAAATTTGCTGCTTCAATTTGTCTTCCCTCTTTTTGTTGTTGGTTAGCGTAGCATTCCACGTTTTGTTGCACGAAGAGATTTCCCGGTAGGCGGCATAAAGGGACTTCTTCTTGGACTCTAGCATATCATGAGAGCTTCTGAATTCTTTTCCCAGGCATTCATGCTTCTTTTTCTCTTCTGTCAGTTCAGCACCTAGCCTGTTTACCAACTCAGTCTGCTGTTGGAAGGAATACACAACTTTGTTCTTCTCGCTCCGGATTTGAGCCAATTCCTTCTCTAGCTCTTCATTGATCTTTATCAAGTCTTCTTTTTCTTTCACAACCCGCTCATAGACCTCAATAGCTATAGTAGTCGGTTCCTCCACTGGAATGGGAACAGGACGTGATACTACTGGAAAAGGCATCTGCACCTGCCTTACCCTCTCTTAAATCCACACCTTGTGAGGCATATAGGCTTGACAATCATTCTTGCCTAGTAATGGTTTCCCTCTTCTGCAGATATGATTCCAAGCGTGCTGAAGCTTGGCTAATACTTCCCCACTCAGGTCACCAGTGAAATACAGAGATTCCTGTATTTCTTCTTCCTTCGGCGGACTCTTCAAAGCATACCCAAATTGTCGAACCAACAAAGATGGGTTGTAGTTGATACATCCCTTCCTTCCAATTAGAGGAACATTAGGAAACCCGACGCAACTGAAAATAATCTCTGACCCCAATAAATCTCTATCAAACCAGACAATGTCTTCTGAAGAAATCCCCATTAGACGCTCAGACCATTCAGCTGTATGTGCAGACTCAGCAAAAGGACCCTTCTTGGGCAGATGGCTCTCAAACCACATATTCAGCAAAGGCACACAACAATGGACATTTTTCCCCCTTCTGTTTTCATTCTTATAATGCAGGGAATGATAGAAATCTCCAATCAAGGTAGGCACCGGGTTGCCTGCAGCAAACAAGTGGAATGCATCCAAATCAACGAACTCAGGCAGATTAGGGAACAGTATAATTCCATAGATGCACAAGGCAAGAACAACATTAAACACGATCCAGCAACCACTTTTGGCATATTCTTGAGCTTTGCCAACCAAGAACTTGAGAGAGAACCCAGAAACTCCATGCCAGGAAGTCAACAACAACTCTGCAGGATCCATATGCAAGGGAACAACTAAGTCTTCCAGCTTAGGCTTTGCATTACAGTGAATGAAAGGCACTCCGTTCTGAACCGACAATTCTAGAAACTCAGCGTACTCCTCCATGGTCGGAGCCAAAATGAAGTCATGGAACATAAAACACCTCAAGGAGGGATCATATAACTGCATCAATGTGTATAACCCATTCAGCTCATACGCAGTTGGTCTGCAAACCAAACTCAGTAGCTTCCCATAATTCTTTCTAAAACTTCTCCTCACATCCTCATCAGCTAGGGAAATCAGGCCCAACAAAGAAGTCACATCAGGGGTAGGCAACCTATACGCAACAGTCTTCCTCAAAGTACTCATAATAACAGGTAGAAGTCCGGAGCACTAGAATCGGGAAGTATGCAAATGCACCTGCAGCACAGACACACATTAATGATATGCACATGATGATGCAAACAATGCAATATGCAAACAATGCAACAAGGGATCACGTGCCCCTGGCTGAGAAATCCAATCCACAACACTGGCCTCGAATAGACCCACAAACTGCTCAAGATCATTCACAATGCTCCAACCTGGTCTCTGACAGACCCAATAATACTGTCCTCAAATATCACACCACTGAATCTCAATCAAGAAAACCGGTAATCTGGAGGTCAAGTTACCTGCATGTCCCAACCCCTCTCACAGGTAGGTGTCCTAATAACTGACACAAGGTATGGCATCCTATGCGGTCGTTGGCGTCACAGACTTTCAAGACTGATGATACGATACCTAGAAGGTGTGGCATCATCATGTCCTGAAGAGGCCTCACTTAGCCAACTTCCAAATGATCGGTCCCCAGAGTCGACAATCCAACTAACCAACAACCCCTTCAACCCAAAGGGTTGAAAAAGAAGCTAACTAGAAGAACCTCGTCTGAGCGTGGATTTCATGAGACACTAGTACATGCAAAGCATGCACGCGCCCACTAATATCCACTCTAATTCTAGGTGCACTCAAGCCCAGGTCCGACTTATCTCTCAATCATAGAACCCCCTCATACCCACATCAATAATAACAATGATATAATGCTGAATGTAAAATACAGAAAGCGTAAATCCATACAAAATCCACGACGGGAAAACAAGCGCTAGGATTGACTCTCTTAAGGGACGTTGGATCCCAAATGCATGAGGAACCATCGTAGTCCCCAGCAGAGTTGCCAACTGTCTCTACTGCGAAAATCGGCGCCGTCTGAACAGAAGAGTTGCCACCGTGCGTTATTTATCCCAACAGAGGGAAAGGAAACGCTCGAAGTAAACCTACTGCAAAGACGGGAAAGGAATGGTCATCGCAACCAAATCCTGGATTCGGGAGTCGGTTACGCAAGGGGAAGGTATTAGCACCCCTCACGTCCGTCGTACTCGACGGGATCCACGCTTGTTTTCTAGTACGGATTGTTATTCTATCTATTCTACAGGTCAAGGGTTAAAAGAAAATAAAATGACTCAGAAAATTATCGCACTTTATGCCTACGTATTCCCGTCTGGAATGAGAAATCAGAGTCAACGTAGTTCGCCTACCTACTGGAAAGGAGGGGAAGGTTGCTCGCTAGGATATCGCATCCTATGCCTACATACTTTCTTACAGCATGAAAGATCAGAGAAAACGTAGTTCGGGCCACGTACGACACAAGTCTGTCTTGATTGTTTTTATCCTTCTGAAAAAGGTTTTCTCCTGATTACGCGTCCAAGCGGACAAAAATGACTCTTTGATTGGTTTACAGTCTTTTACGCAAGAACTGTTTTTTTATTGATGTTTATCCTTTTATTGTATTTTTCTGATTGTTTTGAGATAGAAGAGAACGACACTCTGAAGCCTAGGGTTTGAAAGGGGAATCAAAACTACCCTAATGTTGTCATACATGGATGAGAGCCTAATGTCTGTCATATTTCTCTCTTGCGCAGAGAGAAACAGAGATCCTAAGGGGATAAACGGAACAGCAACAACATATATATAGTAAAGAGTAAAATGCATGAATGCAGCAGTACAAGCGAGGCAAGGGAGTCCCACTCAACCTCGAACCTAGAAAACAATGAGCAAAGTGAAACAACTTCACCTCAAACCTCAAGGGGAAAAATTAACAAACAATACAGCAAAGAAAATAAACCCCAAAAACCCAGCTCTGACAGCTCACCCAACTCTGACAGTTGATAAACAGCAATCTCCCAATGAACCCCAACAATCCAACTCTAATGACACCCAAGCTACAATAAGCTTCCATCTTCACAAAATCACCAAGCTCAAGCAAGCACATAATCTTAATCAATTGACAGCATCAGACAGCAAATAGCTCCAGACAGCAGTAAACCCTAGCTTTAACAGTTGCACAACTTTGACATAAACACTCTTCATCTTTGTCAATCTTTGATCTTCATCTCTTTCTTCAATGGCTTCTTTCTTCAAGACAAGCTCTCCCAGATGAGAATTGATTTATCAGGATAAATTGAATGTCAAACAGTTCATTGACAACGAAAGGAAGCCTATAAACAGTTGACATTGTAACAGACTGTTTCCCTCAAAGTTCTACCTCTAAGGTAAGGCCACTTATCCCTCCAAAGGAGGGAGGTGAATACCCTAAAGGTACTTTATGTCATAGAGAGGAATGGAAGCACAGGAAGCTATCCATGTTTGTGAAAAAAAATTCAGTCTATTCTAAGGCTCTACTTATTCCTATTATTTCCTATGCCTTCAATCAGCTCCAAGCTCAAGCAGTCTTGAAGCTTTAACATTTGATTATTATCCTCAATCTTCTCCTTTAATGTCTTCATGCTTCCACACGCCCAAACCAAGCCCCATACCCCAAATAAGAACCCAAAAGCCCAAGCAGACAAATAAAACCCCAAGTGGGCACACCAAACAACCACACAATTTGCAAAATATACTAAAAATAGAAAAATAGCATTTAAAATCCTAAGATTTATTCTAAGGGTATTTCTATATCTACCCTACATACCCTATATGCCCCATAACCTAATTCATGCTAAAAACCCCAAAAGAAAATATTAGAATGCACCTATGTTGAATTTAAACCCTAATTATACTAACCTAATGTTTTCTAATCAAAACCACACAAGATTTAATCACAAAAATGTGAAATAAATCCAAGGGGAACTTGATGTTCTAATCTAACTAATATAAAAAGAATGGAAACAAAATATGGAAAGAAATGTCTAAACAAAATTCATCAAAATGTATGTACAACCAAACATGAAAATAAAAGCAATTAAGTTTGAAAAATCACCATAAATGGAAAAAACCTAAAATAATATTTTTTATTTCTTCACAATTTTCTTGAATCAATCATTAAAATGCATCAAAAATCCCCATGTCAAAATGATCATTTTCTGATTTTTTATGAATTTATTTGTAAAACATATGCAAACAAAATAAAAATGAAAATTCAACTAAAATGATATAGCAGGGGGGTGGAAACAGCAGTTTATTATAGTTCAGAATACAACTGGGCCCAGGAGGGGGCGTGCGCTCAGCAATGCGCTGGGCCCAGTCCACCAATTCAGAAAAACAACAAAAAACTCAGGGGGGTGCGCATAGCAGCAAATTGCCTTGGTTATCTTGCTGGGCCCCAAGCTGGGGGCGCTATTAGCAATTGCGCTTGGGCCCATATTTTGTTTCAGAAAACAAAACGAGGGGGGGGGGGGCGCAGGTAGCATCCAGTTAGCTTGTAATTCAATCTGGGCCTCCCAACGGGGGTGCTAATGGCAATACTGCCTGGGCCCAAACCAGACTTGAACAGGGGAGAGGGGTGTGACTGGTAAGCAAGGGGCGAGATTCAGTAAGAAAATTGTTTTGGGCTTAAGCCCGATGTTCATGATAATCCATATTCAGCAAACCTCAAAAACCCTAAAACTAACCGACCTTACTTTGATGACTACTGTTCATCTCTCCCCCCAAATCGAAACCCTATCGCCGTCCTTCATCTCCAAATTCTCTCTCTCTCTCTGAAACAAAACATTTCACCACCTTCTTCATCTCTACGCTCAACCTACCCTTCCCTAACACAAACCTCACCAAGAAACCATCACGAATTCTCACACAGATTGTCCTATCCTAAACACACCCTAGTTCTACAACTAAACAATCAACAAACCAAACAAGTTTAATGGATTTCGAAGGGAACCTGGGGATACGAAGGAGTTGATGGTGCCGGTAACGATGATGAGCAATAAGCTTCCACTATGCGCGTTCTGGATGCGTGAAGCAGCTTCAATGGATCTTGAAGAATCAGCGACCCTGGGAACCTCTTCTTCAACGTCAGAAGGTGTTCAGCGAGTACCAGACGAAGGCGATCTTTATGTCTTGGGGATCTTGACGCGCGAGGAAGCGACTTCGCTGAAGCTCTTGAAGCAATTTCTGGAGAAAAAAACTTGAACGGAGGAAGATTTATGAAGAGCGTTGCATTTCTGGAAAAAGTAGATCTATGAGGTTTGGAATTTCTGAAGAGTTGGATGAAGACCATGGGAGATCTTGATGATTCTGGGAATTTTGATGAAGAACATGAAGTTTCCGGTGAGACTATGGTGTTTCCGGTGAAGATGGATGGAGGTGGGGGATGAAGATCCAAGGCGTTTGAATGGATTTTCTGGAAAAATCTAGATTCCGGCGAGTTGGCGGCGGTCGGAGACGGTTAGAGGGGTCGCCGGCGAGTAGTTAGGGTGGTTGCATGGCCGGCGGTGGGAGTGTCCGACGAAGGGGCAGGTGGCAGGAGGAGTGCTGAGGGCGAGACACGTGTGGGGAGTGAGGTCTGAGAGAGTGGTGACGTGGAGCGCATGCAGAGTTAGAGAGAGAGTGAGGTGGGACCAACCCTGCTGCACGCGTGGCGGAGCCTTTTATACGACACGTGTCCCTCTAGACCTGGACTTTGACTGGGCTTAATGGATTCTGGATACTGCATATTGGGCCTAATTGAAATTAAACATGGATTAAGTGACTAAAAACAGAATTAAAATGGAAAATTAACACTAATTAACCTATTAAAACCTAATTAAAATCTAAAACGAAAATAAAGAATAAAACCTAATTAAATCTAATGAAACCCTAGTTAATCCTAAAATTAATCCTAATTAATATCTAAAAAAATAAAAAATAAAAACCTAATTAAATCTAAAAAATCTAAAAAACTATTATTTAATCTAAAAAAAAACCCTTTTTCAAATCCTAATTAATTCTGAAAAATAAAAATCAAAAAAATCTAAAAAAACCCTTAATCTCTATTTTCTTTTAAAATCTATTATCATTTTAAAAGCAATCTAAAACAAACTAATATCTATATTTTTTTTATTAACCATTCTATTAAAGGAAAATGAGAATATCTATTTATCCTTCTTTTAAATCTACTCTTTTTAAAAAAACTATTTATCTATTAAAACTATTAAAAGAAAAATAATATCTAAGATTTATTAAAAAAAACCATAATATCTAAAAATCTTTAAAAAAAACCATTAATTTATAAAAAATGAAAAGAAAATCTATTTAAACTCTAAAAACATTAAAAAACTCTATTAAATCCAGAAAAATCCATTAAATGCATTAAAAATCCAGAAAAATGACAGAAAAATCCTAAAAATGCCAGGAAGCCAATTAAATCGAATAGAATCCAATTACGCAACCGTAGCGGAACCCGGGCCCCGAGATGGTCTGAAAACACGGGAAACGAACACCAAATCTCAACAGACTTTTATTCTGACTGGCCTGTACTGCCTGAAACACCAGGGGCTCTAATCCTGATAAAAATCAATCTTGATTGATAAAAATGCACTGCATGCCGTATGCGAATGCGAATGCAAAATGTATCGAAACATAAACCAGATATGGGAACCGGTTGGTCAAATTTTAGGGTGCAACACCTAGCATGACTTTGCTCTTGATATGCTTGATCTTTGTTGTTTGAATATAGCATGGGACAATTTCTGTTATGTCTTTTTGCTGCAAGATGTATAATATGCCATGCTCAAATCCATTATCTTGATGACTGTATCTTTGTGAAGAACTTGCATTTACCGTAAACACAATGTGTGCCATTCTGTTGAATTTGACTGCCATGTTTTAACTTATTTGTGCATCAACTGTTTTGAAAGAAAAATTGTTGTTTGTTTTAGCATTGTCATGCTTGCCTTAGTTTACCTTTAGGTTGTAACCTTATTGAAACATCGTACATTGGATGATTCATGAAACCTGTTTGATTCATATTACTTATCTTGTTGTCAAATGCTGGCAATCACCATGATGCATACTTTGAATATGAGGCTTGCCATTATCATGTGCATATCTGATTTGTTTTGAACTTTCTGCCTACAGCTTGACCTATGTTTGTTAACATGAAAATGAGGTATACAATATGTCTTTTGTGCATTTCACTTGTACTGCTGTCAACATGAGGCTTGTGTGCTAGAATAGGCTTGCTTTGTTAAGTATGTGATTATCTTGTTTAGGTAGTACATTAAGCTGTTTCCATTTGTTCATAATCATGTTGCTTGTGTTGCCAAGTATGTTGAAATGTTTTGCACTTGCCCATGTAGATTTGTATGTCTTGTAAGCCATGATGTTGCTTGATCAATGTGCCAAATGTTTGTGCCCTGCCTATGTCTTTTCAAATCCATCTGCCATGCCATGCTGCTAGCATCTGTCCTATTCAACTATTATCCATGTGAAATGCTTGTGATTGCTTGTAAGCATAAAACACCATGACTTGCCCTGTTTGCATCTGATGCCATGAAAACTTTGATGATGTATGTGAATTGGTTAATTGCATTTACTTCTTGCATCAAAATCTATCTACTTTGTGAAATGCATGAATTCATTTGTGAGTCCTTGCATTTGTTTTAAGATCATGACCTGACTACATATGAATCATTGGAGGTGTTTGTTGATTTGAGTATAACATGCTGCATCATAGCCTGTTTCTTCTTTTCCAACAGCATTTTGAACCATAGTTGCAATCAACATACCAGTTCTTGTTTTGAGTAGTATTTGTTTGTTCTTTGAACTGGAAATCATTGGATTACATGTTTAAAGTTTGTGTCTGATGTTTGCATGAATTGAACCTGTCTAGTTTGAACGTTGACTTCAATTTTGCATTTCAAACTTTCCATCTGCATCTACTATCGAATTCCATTTTCTGTGCATGATTTTGAAAATCTGTGAGTACCTCCTTGTTCCTCGTTCAATTCCAAGTAGATTAGGCTTTTATTTTTGCAAAGTTTGACGCTGTTTTGATGGAATTTGATTCCAACCCGCTCCCATGTTAGTTGCTCGAGGCCTGGCCCAGAATTCTTGGCTTGGCAAGGGTTATGTTTTTCTGGAGTGGCTTAATACACAGATATATTTCCACCCTAGTGGTTGTCACCTGCGCACTATGTACCTTGTCTCCCTGCATGTCCTGAGTTCGATCCTTGGTGATCAACTCTTTTATTGTTTTATTTTGTTTATCTTGTTCTATTGTTTTCTTTCTCATTTCCATTGGATTTACGCGCGTGCATGTTGTTGGGTTAGCATGACTTCAAGTCGATAACTCCAAGGACGTGGGTTCAATCCTTGGTGTGGGCACTTCCATATTTTTTTAGCACTTGGTTTATTTATCTTATTTAATTTTTATTCAATCTTCAATTTATCATAACTCCTTCAATTTTAATCCTTTTTTAGTGATTCTTTTTGCCAAATTCTTGTGTTAATGTATATTTTTGCATAATGTTTGAACCTTTTCTTTACATTGTTGGTTTATATTCCTCTTTACCTTTTATCCTAACCTTAGGATTTGAGTCACAATGCTCACTTTTAGCGTCCTGTCGTGGACAAATTATCCCTTTATCCTAACCTTAGGATTGGAGCCTCCGTGCTCTATTTAGCGTCCCGCCGTGGACATCCTTTATCCAGTTATCCTAACCTTAAGATTGGAGCCTCCGTGCTCTATTTAGCGTCCCGCCGCGGACATCCTTTATCCAGTTATCCTAACCTTAGGATTGGAGCCTACCTGCTCTATTTAGCGTCCTTCGTGGACATCTTTTACCCTTTTATCCTAACCTTAGGATTTGAGTCGCCGTACTCATGTTTAGCATCCCGCCGTGGATATTTTCTACCATGACAATCTCAACTTAGATTCAGGAGTCGCTGCACTCCATGTATGTACTTCTCTATGAATTCTTACATCCCCTTGGAACCTTGACCACATTCAAGAGTTCCTAACCCCTAGCTAGGGGAACTACGGTTGCTCTGATTCCATTCCCGTCAGGATACGTAGGCACGAGATGCAATTTCTTGGTGAGCAAACTTTGTACATACTTTATACTTTATACCTTTAAACCCCTAGCACATTTCCTTTAGCAAGCAAACTTTAGCAAACAAAAATATTAACAAGAGGTTCCTGTAGAGTACTACAGATATTTAGGATGTGAAATACCTACCCTAGGCATAATCAACCCCCGAACCTTTAAATCTCTTTGCTTAGCTTTAAGTCTTGATTTTTGCTTTGCATTTTAATAGGTTTTTCTTTCTTTAAACCTTTCCTTTTTTGGATAAATTAAAGCCCGGTTGTGAATTTAAGAATTAAAGATTCAAGTTAATCAATAGCTTGGTATCACGATTCTCACTGCAGCAGAAATGACGACTTCACTAGGGATTTCCCCTAAGAGGGTTAAGCCCATCTTGTTTATATTTATGTTTGCTATATGTTTGCTTGCTTGTATATTTGTATATTTGTACATATATGTGTCTGCGCTTGGGTTTTATGTATGCAGGGTTGTTACTTTGAGTGGTGAGGATAAAAGTCCTATACCCGGACTTGAGTGCACTTATGATAGGAAAGTGGTATATTCAAGAAGGCTTATAGGGAGTTGATTTCCGACCAAGCTAACTTGAGAAAACACCACTCAGTGGAGGCCCTCTTGAGAGTAGCTTTGTTTAACGAGTATTCGTGAAAACATTACTACTTTCAACCTAGGAGCCTGTGACACTGAGGACTTTAGTTACCTTTTACCCCCACTTGGCCATTTAGGACGTAGTGCGATGGCTATGAGGGAGTATTCCCGACGTAGTTGATACGCGATGCTACACTCAGACGAGACTCTCTTGAGAATATCATTGATTTCCAAGTAGTTGATGTGTCGATAATATCCGAAAGATGGGTCGAGGACTCTGGGAACTTTGTTAGAACCCGCTGTGCAGGTGCTTTACCCATAGTACACACCCTATGGTTGGTTCTTTACCCAGACTTCATACTGTGATCTTGCACCTTTGATTATTATTTGTGTTTTGCATCCAGTCTTGCATAGCATTTCATTGCATTTGCATCTTTGCACAGTTTATTGCATACCTCTGCTTGTCCAGTCGTTAATCTCCGGTTGTCTTCATCTTCCAGCATGCCTTTGAGTCGTCAAGCTGATTCCTCGACACCGATATCGGACTAGAGCTAATTATTGATGCAAGATGTAACGCCCCGATTCTGAATTTCCCAATTTGTTTGAGTCCTTTTTGATTTATTTGGATGAATGTTATTTTAATTATGGAATTTATGTGTCGATAAGTTTAATTGCTTTTTGTGCTATTTTACCGATTCGGAGAGTTTTCGGGGAAAATAGATTAAAGGGTATTTTAGACATCTAGTATTTTATATTAAGTGGGGTATTTTGTGAGAAAATATTTTAAGAGGTATTTTGAGGAGAAATAGAATAGAATAGAAAGAGGTATAAGTGAGAATTAGAGAGAAAAGAAATAAGATAGAAAGAAAAAGGAAGGAAAGAAGAAAGGAGAAGAGAAAGAGGAGAAATGGAGAAAAACCTAGAAATTCATCAAGAAACAACTTCTAAGCTTCAATCAATCGGGTAAGGGTGTGAAACCTTATTATTATATCAATGTGTATAATCATGTATGATTTTTGTTGGATTGTTTTGGATTGATTGGTAGTTTTTTACACTTTCCATTTTAGGTCGAAATTGGTTTAATCGATAGAAATTGTTGTTTAACAGTTAGAATCGTGATTAGACGACGTAGATTAGTCGATACATGTTAGACTAAGGCTACTGGATATGAGTTGGAGTTCATCGGGTGATTTTATCGGTGGTTTTGGATTCTGAACAGTGGGGAGAAGTGGAAATCGCAGACGCTCGCTAGCAGCTTGCTAGGCGAGCAGGTCGCGAGTGTTTGCTGGCAATTCGCTAGGCGAGTGCGCAACGAACGGTCCCAGACTTGGGACATAATGGTTTTGATGTCCTTCGCTTGCAGCGAAGGGAGTAGCGAGGAGCTCGCTGGAGGTTCACTGTGTCGAACGAGGTAGCGAACGGATTCTGGAGCTTCTGTTTGTGCTCGCTAGTAGTTCGCTAGGCGAGCAAGTGGCGAACGCTCGCTAGCAGCTCGCTAGGCGAGCGTGTAGCGAACGTAGCAGAATGGGTTTTCCCTGCTGCTGTGTGCTGTTGTGGCTTGGGGTTTTGGTTGCGATCGACCCTTCTTTGGTTTAATAGCTTGTGTGCTGATTTGTGATGTGCTATGGGTAGCCGTATGGTGTGAATCCTAGTTTATGGTTTGTGAAGCATAAGTGTGGCCGGTTGGCAATTTTGTGCATTTGCTTAGTTTGAATAGAAATGCATGAGGAATTGATTGTGAATGTGAGCCATGTTTGAATGGTGTGAATGAATGATGAATATATATGTTTTGTGATACGTATATTTTGAATGCATAAATGAATATATGCGATAAATGTGAAGAATGCATGAGTGTGTTTGTAAACATGTGTGCATTTCAAGAGTGTCACGAGTCATGTTGTATGTGAAGCATCATGGTGTGCATTCTTGTGTTGATTTATTCCGTAGTGAATCTCCAGAACCTCGTGTGCCCATGTGGGGTGTGAGCGATGGTTATTTCTTGATTCCGTAGTGAATCTACAGAACGATTGTGTTCCCGTGTGGGGTGTGAGCAATCAGATTTTGTGCCCGTGTGGGGTGTGAGCAATCCTGAAACATCGTGTGCCCATGTGGGGTGTGAGCAATGGGTGAACATCGTAGGCCCGACGGGGAGTTACTTCGGTAACGAGCGATGATTCCATTTGGTTCTTCAATTGAACCTGTTGAAATGAGTTGGTATCGCATTTGCATCTGCATAGAGTCGTGAGTCGGTCTCTATGAGTTGCATGTTGACATCTTGCATGATGTATGATGAATGAACATAAGTGTAAATGTTTATGTGAATTATAGATGATTGGAATGATTGGTATGCTTGAAGATATATATATATATATATATATATATATATATATATATATATATATATATATATATATATATATATATATATATATATATATATATATATATATATATATATATATATATATATATATATATATATATATATATATATATATATATATATATATATATATATATATATATATATATATATATATATATATATATATATATATATATATATATATATATATATATATATATATATATATATATATATATATATATATATATATATATATATATATATATATATATATATATATATATATATATATATATATATATATATATATATATATATATATATATATATATATATATATATGAATGTATGTATATGTATGTTTTGTGAGTTTATGAATTAATATAAACATGGTTGACGCATATTGTATATGCTTGGCATTATATTGTAAATGTTATGTGGAAATAATTTGTATGTGTAGAAGTATGATTGGCGAATATGCCCAGTTATGAAATGTGCATTGAGGTTTATATAATGAATCGTGGTGAGAATGTGAAGTATGTGTAATTTGTATAATATATAATTTTATGCATTGACTGTTATGATATTGTTTCTCACCCTTCTACTGTTCTATAATGCTCTATGAGGCATTGCCGAGTAGGTTGCTGGAGGTCCTTTTGTGAAGCGAGTCTTCATTGTTTTTGGTCGTTGGCTCTGATATGTAACATCTGGGTAGTTAGGAAGCCGTTGGCTCTTTTTGGAGATACAAGTGTTTTGATTCTTTTGTGATACATCTGTGTATGTATCTGCTTATGGATGATTTGTAAACATGAATTAACTGAATGATGTATATATGTTTATATGAACGAATTGATTCAATGTTTAGATGTTTCCGCTTTTATTCTAAATGTTGAGATGTGGGTTTTAGGACTAAGATTTCTTTGTTATGACTTGCCCATTGTTGCATATCTACTAGAGCAGGTGTTGTATGCGTTTAATTTCATGATAATGTGATGCACCTCTTTTATACCATGTTTAAAATAAACTCTGATGAAATTCATATTGAGTGCCTAAATTATTTATTCAATTATTTGGGGGTATAGGAAGGGGGTGTTACATTAAGTGGTATCAGAGCCAGTGTTGAGTCAGTTGTGTCTGTCTTGTCGTTGTGTTGGTTGAACAGTTTTTTAACCTTGTTGATATTTTTGGTAATGGTTAGAATGGATGGTCGTAACGGTGACGCGGTGGCGAATGCTTTGGAAGAAATGGTTAGGACGGTGCGAGATGCGCCGATTGTGAATGCGACTGATGAGTTCAGGAAGAAGGAGATGGAGTTCCTTGAGCTGAAACAAGGTAGTATGTCCGTGGTGGACTATACTGCTAAGTTTGTGGAATTGGTTCAATTTCATCCTCACTATGATGCGGCTACGACTGAGTTTGCAAAGTGTATTAAGTATGAGAATGGCTTGCGTCCTGAGATTAGGCAAGCGATGGGATATCAGCGGATAAGAAGGTTTTCGGATTTGACGGAGTGTTGTAGAATCTTCAAGGAAGATAGCAAGGTTCGTTTCGCTCATTACAAAAGTTTGAATGAGAAGAGAGGAAAGCAACTGGTAAGGAGTGGGCCTTATGTGACGCTTGCTGATAAAAGCAAGCATAGGGAACACTTTATTAAGAAGTCCGGAGGTGGATGTTCGGGTCCCATTAAGTGCTACAAGTGTGGCGAGATGGGTCACAAGTCTTTTATGTGTAGGAAGCCCAAAGTTAAGTGCTCTAGCTGTGGAGTTCTTGGACATGATGCTACGGATTGTAGAATGGGTGTAGTGAAGTGCTACAATTGTGGAGAAATAGGACACATCAATGCTAAGTGTCCTAAACCTAAGCAAGCTCCAACGAGTGGGAAGGTATTTGCATTAGCAGGCTTCGACGCTACTAATGCGGACCGTTTGATTAAAGGTACATGCTTTATTAATAATATGCTTTTAGTTGCTATTATTGATACCGGAGCGACTCATTCGTTCATTTCTTTTGAGTGCGCTAAGCGATTGGATTTGTGTATATTTACTTCTGATGATAATATGGTTATTGAGACGCCCGCTTCGGGGTCGGTAACTACTTCTTTGATATGCATAAGTCGTCCTTCGACCATGTGTGGTAAGGACTTCGTTATGGATTTAGTGTGTTTACCGTTGGACAGTTTGGACGCGATCTTCGGTATGAATCAGTTGCAATCTAATAGAGTTCATTTAGATTGTTGTTACAAGTTGGTAGAGTTTACTTCTTTGGAAGATGATAGAAGTGAGAGTTTTCTATCCACTAAAGAGTTGAAGAATTTTTAGCGGACGAAGCTCAGTTGTTTGACTTGTTTGCATCGTTGTCGGTTGGGAGCAAGGTGGAAATTGATGTGTTTCCCGTGGTGTGTGATTAAGCGCTATTATAATCTGGTAAAGATGGTTTATACTCCATCATGATTTTCGGCTGTCTATTGACAAATTGAGGAACTGATCACCCTTAATCTCTTGTTGATAGTAGCTGGGATTGTGTCGGATGGGATAGACGTGTCTTACAAGCTTAGATGGTGCGTGTAGTGAATTGTTTGGAGTGAAGCCAAGTGCTTAAGGATTGTTCTGAGGAGTCGACGCAGGGCAGTGTTGAGATGTTGAATTTTGATGAGATTTGGAGTGCTAATGAAAGTGGGGGGTTGGCAGTTTTCGACTAATTATGGTTGTCTGGAAGTTATCCTGACAAGATAAGTGATATAGAGCCAGGATGTTAAGTGGGGTTATGAAGGACGCAATTTTGGGAACTGGTCCGGGATTGAGAACCCCATGTTATAGGTGTGATTGGATGGTCAAGGTGTTAAATTAATTGAGTGGTTGAGACTCGCGTTTGGTGTTGGCGCTACGGCAACAGACTCCGAGGTTAAGCATATAAAGAGTGGATGGTGACTTCTGGTAATTACTAAAGGGAGTAAGATGTAGGATACAAGATTAGTATGGGTAAACCTTCAACCATTTCGAGAAGTTGAAGACGATTTGAATGGCCTTCTAAGTGCAGAATGTTGTTTCTAAATTTTATAGTAACGGGAGAACCGTGATTCGGAATGACGCAAAGTTAGGAGCGTTGGAAGTTATTTTAGTGCTCTACGCGACGAGGAGGTAGTGACATGGAATCAAGTATTTATTGATGAAATATGTTTGGGTGTTGTGGTAAGTGCGATTCGTGTTTTCGCCATAGGTCCACAACTGCGTGTTCGTTTGGAATGGGATTTTCCACACTTGAGTGAGTGAGCCAAGGGTTGTGTAACCAATGGTGTTTCGATGTATTAGAAGGATGTAGAGGATCAGGTTGTACATCGCAGAATTGAGTTATCAATGTTAGAGAGGAAGTAGTATTATGTCACTATGAAGAAAGTTCAAAGAATTTTGGAAAAGCTGTCAACAGCTTGTGTGTTGGTTTTGTCGAATCCAACAAGACTATTTGTTGTGCTTTGTGATGCCTTGGTGATATGATCGGGAGATACGTTAAATGCAACACCAGCAATGTTTGAATTATGCTTTAAGGCGGTTAAAAGTACAAGAGGAATTATCTGATGAGTGACTTAGAGTTAGTTGCTGTTGTGTGTTTGTACTGGAGTTTGGGGAGCTTCAATGGCTTAGTTGAGCTTTGAGGTGGTTAATGATCTTAAGAACTTTAGGTATTTGTTTGGTTTGATAAAAATTGCATATGATGAAGAGGAAATAATAGGGACTTCGTATGGAGTTGAGCTTTGTGTAGTGAGACTGATTATTGGTGTTCTCGATGAGATTCGAGAAGGTTGGAATTCTAATTGGAGTTAATAGATTGATGGAGTTTAAGGAATTGAAGTCGAAGGGCTGATTTTAGGATTTATGGGAAGGGTGACATGAGATGTTGTGATAGAGTCTATGTGTCCTAGTAGTGTGTATTGGATATGAGTACTTTGAAAGAATTGTTTCGGTGGCCACGGATAGAGAGCGTATGAGTGCGAGAGGATTTGACTATTGAGACAACCTTGAGGAAAAGGGATCGTCTTGGTAAAGGTAATTAGGCGGAATCAACTAGAGGGAGTTGGATTTGGAAGGTGAGGATGCGAGAGTCACATCCCGAGTCGGTTGAATCGGTTAATATTTTCGAGGACAAAAATTTCTGAAGTGGGGGAGAGTTGTAACGCCCCGATTCTGAATTTCCCAATTTGTTTGAGTCCTTTTTGATTTATTTGGATGAATGTTATTTTAATTATGGAATTTATGTGTCGATACGTTTAATTGCTTTTTGTGCTATTTTACCGATTCGGAGAGTTTTTGGGGAAAATAGATTAAAGGGTATTTTAGACATCTAGTATTTTATATTAAGTGGGGTATTTTGTGAGAAAATAATTTAAGAGGTATTTTGAGGAGAAATAGAATAGAATAGAAAGAGGTATAAGTGAGAATTAGAGAGAAAAGAAATGAGATAGAAAGAAAAAGGAAGGAAAGAAGAAAGGAGAAGAGAAAGAGGAGAAATGGAGAAAAACCTAGAAATTCATAAAGAAACAACTTCCAAGCTTCAATCAATCGGGTAAGGGTGTGAAACCTTATTATTATATCAATGTGTATAATCATGTATGATTTTTGTTGGATTGTTTTGGATTGATTGGTAGTTTTCTACACTTTCCATTTTAGGTCGAAATTGGTTTAATCGATAGAAATTATTGTTTAACGGTTAGAATCGTGATTAGACGACGTAGATTAGTCGATACATGTTAGACTAAGGCTACTGGATATGAGTTGGAGTTCATCGGGTGATTTTATCGGTGGTTTTGGATTCTGAACAGTGGGGAGAAGTGGAAATCTCAGACGCTCGCTAGCAGCTCGCTAGGCGAGCAGGTCGCGAGTGTTCGCTGGCAGTTTGCTAGGCGAGTGCGCAGCGAACGGTCCCAGACTTGGGACATAATGGTTTTGATGTCCTTCGCTTGCAGCGAAGGGAGTAGCGAGGAGCTCGCTGGAGGTTCGCTGTGGCGAACGAGGTAGCGAACGAAGTCTGGAGCTTCTGTTTGTGCTCGCTAGTAGTTCGCTAGGCGAGCAAGTGGCGAACGCTCGCTAGCAGCTCGCTAGGCGAGCGTGTAGCGAACGTAGCAGAATGGGTTTTCCCTGCTGCTGTGTGCTGTTGTGGCTTGGGGTTTTGGTTGCGATCGACCCTTCTTTGGTTTAATAGCTTGTGTGCTGATTTGTGATGTGCTATGGGTAGCCGTATGGCGTGAATCCTACTTTATGGTTTGTGAAGCATAAGTGTGGCCGGTTGGCAATTTTGTGCATTTGCTTAGTTTGAATAGAAATGCATGAGGAATTGATTGTGAATGTGAGCCATGTTTGAATGGTGTGAATGAATGATGAATATATATGTTTTGTGATACGTATATTTTGAATGCATAAATGAATATATGCGATAAATGTGAAGAATGCATGAGTGTGTTTGTAAACATGTATGCATTTCAAGAGTGTCATGAGTCATGTTGCATGTGAAGCATCATGGTGTGCATTCTTGTGTTGATTGATTCCGTAGTGAATCTCCAGAACCTCGTGTGCCCATGTGGGGTGTGAGCAATGGTTATTTCTTGATTCTGTAGTGAATCTACAGAACGATTGTGTGCCCGTGTGGGGTGTGAGCAATCCTGAAACATCGTGTGCCCATGTGGGGTGTGAGCGATGGGTGAACATCGTAGGCCCGACGGGGAGTTACTTCGGTAACGAGCGATGATTCCATTTGGTTCTTCAATTGAACCTGTTGAAATGAGTTGGTACCGCATTTGCATATGCATAGAGTCGTGAGTCGGTCTCTATGAGTTGCATGTTGACATCTTGCATGATGTATGATGAATGAACATAAGTGTAAATGTTTATGTGAATTATGGATGATTGGAATGATTGGTATGCTTGAAGATATATATATATATATATATATATATATATATATATATATATATATATATGTGTGAATGTATGTATATGTATGTTTTGTGAGTTTATGAATTAATATAAACATGGTTGACGCATATTGTATATGCTTGGCATTATATTGTAAATGCTATGTGGAAATAATTTGTATGTGTAGAAGTATGATTGACGAATATGCCCAGTTATGAAATGTGCATTGAGGTTTATATAATGAATCGTGGTGAGAATGTGAAGTATGTGTAATTTGTATAATATATAATTTTATGCATTGACTGTTATGATATTGTTTCTCACCCTTCTGCTGTTCTATAATGCTCTATGAGGCATTGCAGAGTAGGTTGCTGGAGGTCCTTTTTGTGAAGCGAGTCTTCATTGTTTTTGGTCGTTGGCTCTGATATGTAACATCTGGGTAGTTAGGAAGCCTTTGGCTCTTTTTGGAGATACCAGTGTTTTGATTCTTTTGTGATACATCTGTGTATGTATCTGCTTATGGATGATTTGTAAACATGAATTAACTGAATGATGTATATATGTTTATATGAACGAATTGATTCAATGTTTAGATGTTTCCGCTTTTATTCTAAATGTTGAGATGTGGGTTTTAGGACTAAGATTTATTTGTTATGACTTGCCCATTGTTGCATATCTACTAGAGCAGGTGTTGTATGCGTTTAATTTCATGATAATGTGATGCACCTCTTTTATACCATGTTTAAAATAAACTCTGATGAAATTCATTTTGAGTGCCTAAATTATTTATTCAATTATTTGGGGGTATAGGAAGGGGGTGTTACATAAGATGTTAGAGCAAGAAGTACACAACACAGAAGTCCGAATGGAGATCGATGAGTTGAACTCAGGCATGACTAAGCTCACCGAGATGCTTCAAGTATTGATTGCCAGAGAGAGCCATCTCAAAGGACCGTCCTTCAGGAAGTTTCAAGTGTTGATCCTGCTCCTGTTCAAATACCGTCTTCAACTTGGTCAGAGTTTGGTTTACCTCCCAACTACTCTCCGCCCTTTGCATCTACTGCTATGATTGATCCAGCTGTCAGACCAGTTTTTCAAGCTCCCATCTTTACAGAAGCCAAACCTGTGGTCCATACTGTTGCCCAGAATGGCCGAACTCCCTTTGAGACTCCTTTCTTTGACTACAATGCTGCTAGTGCTAAAGGAGAAGACCGTGAAGATTTTGTTGAGCCTGAGATTGTCCGTGAATAGTTTCATAACATAGACAAGAGACTCAAGGCTGTCGAGGGTACAAATTTCTTCAACGTTGATGCAGACAACATGTGCTTAGTTTCTGGCCTCGTTATGCCTGCTAAGTTTAAGATTCTTGAGTTCGTGAAGTATAAGGGTCACTCATGTCCAAGATCCCATCTGGTCATGTACTTCCGAAAGATGGCAGCCTACACCAATAATCAGAAGTTGCTCATCCATTGCTTTCAGGACAGCTTGAGTGGTGCTTCTCTCAAATGGTATATGAACTTGGAGCATAACAACATCCATTGCTTCCAGGATCTTGCCAACGCTTTTATGAGGCAATACAAATACAATATGAACATGGCTCCTGATTTCCGCCAACTTCAAAGTATGTCTCAGGGTGAAAGAGAGTCATTCAAAGAATACGCTCAACATTGGAGAGAGTTAGCTTCCCAAGTTGAACCACCTCTAGCAGAGAAGGAGTTAACTGGAATGTTCATGGATACTCTGTCCCCTCTTTATTGGGAGAAGATGATAGGAAGTGTATCTTCAAGCTTTACAGATCTGGTGACTATTGGCCAAAGGATAGAAGAAGGACTGAAAAATGGTAAAGTCTCCAAAGCTGCTGAATCTTCAAGTGGTGCAAAGAAATCCTTTGGGATCTTCCATAAGAAGAAAGAAGAGAAAACCAATGTTGTCATGGTTGAAGTGAGAAATCCCCGTCCCCAACCATGGTATAATCACTCTGCTATTGATGTCGTTACTGCTGCTCCTGCTCCACGACCAACTCAAATTCCTCAACGCCCAACTATTGGACATAACCAGTATCGAAATAGGAATCAATTTGATCCTATTCCTATGACATACACAGAACTTTATCCTGACCTGGTTCAACAAGGGTTGATCACTACGAAGACTTTGCAACCTCCTCCTAATCCTCCTACAACTGGATTTAAGGCTAATCTCCATTGTTCTTTTCATGAGGGTGCCCCAGGCCACGACTTGGAACATTGTTATGCACTGAAAGCCAGAGTGCGTGAGTAGATTAGAACTGGAATCCTTGATTTTAAAGATAGTCATCCGAATGTCCAGAACAATCCCATGCCAGTACATCAAAGGTGAAGCTTCAGACTGACTTCAGTAGACTATCTTCCTAAACGCCAGTGTTTCAGACAAGACGACTCATCCTTGTCCTGATTTAGTCACTAGGCCCTTTTGTTTCTCATTGTTTGTACTTTCCTTCATTTTGTTTAAGCTGTTTGCTTTCAAATTATGTTTGTACTTTTGTGTTAATGAAATGAGCATTGCGACTTTTTGATTTCAAATTCACTTTGTCTATTACTTGCACTTATATACTTTATCTTTCAAATACTTATTTTTTGTCCAGACTTTTGATTATGCAATTATTTGAGGGAGGATGATGAAAATGTTATACCCATAACTGCTGTCAGTATGCTTTCAAACAAACTTTGTTGACGATGTAAGGCATTGTTTCAACACCCAAACACTGGAGAAATAAGGAAGATAATCCCTCGTTAACCCCTTCGAGCCTAGAAGTTGGAGTTTCTTTCTTTATAAAAAAACCCGTAATCTTAACCTGGGGTAGGGTAGTTCTCAGTTAACTTAGTTGTTTGTTCCAGCAATACACCTTTCATATAAAGGTTGAATTCACAAGTTTTCCTTCGCACACAACAAACAAGTGTCAAAGATGTTTTTCAAGCCAAAAAGCCGATGATGGTTCGTCGTAATCATTAAAGCCCGACAATCACTCTCTTTATTTCAAAAAGATCAATCAAAAGAAAAAAAGCCCTCTAAGTCAAAACCTATGAAGGAGACTTAGGCAAAACTGGGGTATCCCGCTGACTGTAATCTTCGCAAGAAACAGTTCAGGAAAAAGTTAGGGATAATAAAAAGAGGAGATATTTAAATCTTCACCCTGAAAATCCTCAATGTCAGAAGTAGTGACTGCCGTCTCAAGGGTCCTTGGACTTCTGGACCATTATCATGGCTATAATCAGTGTAATTCCTATAGGAACCTGAGTGTAGACTCTGAGTTAGCTGAGCATAGGACTGAAGATCATCACGTAGATTGGGTGGGCACAAATAAACTTTGAGCCTTTATCCTTTTGTTTCTTAAACCGTGATCCAGACCACGCTACAACCCTCAAAAGACCTAACTGAAACAAGGTTATTTTGAAAGCATACTACAACAAGGTTGCGTAAACTGACTCCAAAAGATCTTTGCAGATCATTTATTTTGGCATCATACCTTTTTGTTTTACCTTTAAACTTTGAGTGTCTTGAACCACCGTGTTCTAACCAATGACTCATTTATTTTGCATCTTTTAAAAATGATTTTGATTTCAAAAGTTGCATGAACTTTACATTACCATGTTTGTATGAATACTTTTATTTGCAAACTGGCTTTCCTCTCAAGGAATTTTCAAACATTGAGAAACTTGGTCAGTGATCCTATCAGGGGAAAGTTCTTTTCACATCTTGTCGAAGAATCAGTTCAATATTTGTTCAAGAATATGGTTTATCTAGAAGATATTTCAAGACTCAGACTGGGGCAAGCCTTCCAAGCACCCAGCGGATCAGTCATCTTCAACAAGCTGAAGCGGTTATCAATTTTAACTACAACAAACAGCTAAACTAGGGTAGTTAACTTGAAGAATCCCCAGGCAGCTCTTCATCCTTCCTACAAGGATCATCAATTTGACACAGTTTACCAGTGTGGCAGAGATATGTTCAGCAGTAGCATCTTTGGTCCCTAAGCAGAGCGAAAGTGATCTTCGTGTTGAGGAATCAGTCTTCCGGTCTTGTCTTCTCACTAAAAGAGTCGAGCCTTGTCGTTGGTGTCTACATTTGCATTTTGATCATATACCACCTGCATAATTCATATACATATGCATAACATGGGTGTTTCATTCTCATTTGCATTTCTCCCGAGGTCGTGTTTTATCCGCGTCTTACCTTGCGGTCGAAGTCCAACTCACTTGGCACCTACCAAGAAGATTTTTGTGTCGTGTCTATTTGATGTTCTTCCAGATATGACACTTCTTATCCGATTGTTCTTCCAGACATGTTTGTTCCTATATACTTCCAATACTATTCTTAGATACTATGTTTATACCTTTCATTCAAAGCCATTATTGGATGTCTGGTTTCCTTTTATCCAACGCTATTCTTGAAAGTCACCTTTGTTTCTCTATATAATGTTTTTCCAGATTGAGTCTTTGTTCTGATGTTCTTTCAGAACTTATCTGATGGTTTTCCAGATATTTACCTTGATTCTGATATTTTTCTAGAATCTATCCGATGTTTTTTCGGATATGTTTCTCTATCTGATGTTTTTCAAGATTGAGTCTTTGTTCTGATGTTTTTCCAGATATTTACCTTAATTCTGATGTTTTTTCAGAATCTATCCGATGTTTTTCCAGATATGTTTCTCTCTCTGATGTTTTTCCAGATTGAGTCTTTGTTCTGATGTTTTTCCAGAACTTATATGATAGTTTTCCAGATAATTACCTTGATTCTGATGTTTTTCCAGAATCTATCCGATGTTTTTCCGGATATGTTTCTCTCTTTGATGTTTTTCCGGATTGAGTCTTTGTTCTGATGTTTTTCCAGAACTTATCTGATGGTTTTCCAGATATTTACCTTGATTATGATGTTTTTCCATAATCTTTCGATGTTTTTCCGGATATATATATATATATATATATATATATATATATATATATATATATATATATATATATATATATATATATATATATATATATATATATATATATATATATATATATATATATATATATATATATATATATATATATATATATATATATATATATATATATATATATCTTTGTTCTGATGTTCTTCCAGAACTTCTTTGTTGTTTACCTGATGCTCTCCTGGATATGTCTTCAAATACCCTTCTAAATGTTTCAGATATACCTTCAGAGTATATGTCTTCAATGTGCTTCTTTGATATGTTTCAGAGTTTATTCGATGTTTTTCCGAGTATCTTTGGTATATTTCAGAGTTCATTCGATGTTCTTCCGAATGTCTCTGATGTTTGTTTTTGTGTCCCTGTTATATTTCTCAGGTTTCTCCTCACCTCATTCATTGATATTTCGAATGTTGTGACTCTTTTCCATCCAGTTCCGTTCATGGATGATGTCTGTTATTTCCCAGTGTGTCGGGTCCCCTGTGAGTAATTACTCGTCGTATTGTCGTTCTTTTATTTTGTTGCTCGTGTGTCTACATCTGTCTTGGATTCAAGCATCATAAAACATCATTTAGATTCACGGCATATTAGCATTTAACCTTTTGCATATCATCCGATCTAAGGGACAAAAATTTATGGTTTGTTATATTTAAATACCTTTCACCACGATTCTATGAGGATTATCATCTCTCATTGCCATCTAGTGAAAATATTTAAATAGGGGCAACTGTTGCACCCCAAATTTTGACCCCTAGATCTTCATCATCATTCTAGGATCATTTTCATTTTATTATTTAACCTTAATCTACTTCAAGTTTTTCTTTGTTGAGTTACAGGTGAATCAGGGTTCCGTACAATCGGAAATCGAGGTTTCGACGATTTAATCAATCAATGCCTTGGATTGGTTATCCATGAAGAAAGTCTCTACACCATCAATAATACTCCATTGGGTCAAGCATGAGTCCAATTTGAGGTTGTCACACAAAGATCAGGAACAGTGCAGTTCAGGATCCCCGATTAGGGTTTTTGATCAGGAAAAGTCAACTGTGGTTTGACTTTTGAATTTTAAGGTGTCCCAATGATGGAATTATGGTCCATGAAGCTCATATGACGTATTCACGTCCCCTCAAAGTTTCAAGGCCCCAGGAGACCCAGAACAACAACAGTCGATCTGATCGTCATCGATCGATCGTTTCGTTGACCAAAAAGTCAACTCTTCAACCATAAGGAATTTGACCTCAAGGTGGGAATAACAAATGTTCCTAATGACATATTACACCTATCCATGAAGTTTCATGACCATTGGATTAAGGATTGGGGAGTAATCGCAAAAATCAAGAATTAGGATTTTAAAAGGGGCAAGACCATAACTTCCTAACCACACATCCAAATGATGTGGTTCAAAGCTTGTTGGAAAGATCCTTACAATTCATACAAAAGTCTCACAGATGTCCATGTGCAAAAAATGAGTAGATTGGGAGTTATGATCAAAAACATCACAAGAGGGGAAAATACTTAGAAAATTTCTAAGTCTTTTGGCCTTGCAAATCTTGTTTTCAGCCAACTTTGAAGGGCTTTTAAACCTAGTTCCACTTGGAATCTGAAAATCATGAAAGCATGAAAGTTGTAGAGCTTCATGAGGGATTTCCAAAAAGTTATAGAACTCCTCCATAGCCTTGTGAGCTGAGAGTTATGAAGGGAGAATGTTGGGCCTATGTGCTAGTTTGTCAACTTGCCAAAACCCAACATGAACTTGATTTCCAACTATGAACTTCATCTCTAACCATGGAATGACCTCCGATATGATGTTTTAGAGGTTGAAATGAACAAATTCAAAAGAGGATCCAAGCAAGTCCAAAGATCTTGACAAAATCCATTTGTTTATTAAGGAAAAGTACAAAAAGTACACCATGAAAGAGAAGGTTGGTGGCTGCAGCATGGGAGGGTGTCCTTGTACATTATTTGGTCACTTCTTACAGCCCATTGTAGCTTATTTTATGGGGCTAATCTCTTTGAAAGTAAGCTAGGCCAGCAGAACCAAGCCATCACTTGGATTCACAAGGATTTTTCACCAAAAAAACCACTTTGAATACCATAAATCCAAGTCTGCTCCAATCTACCACTTTGCCTATAAATAGAGGTCTCCTCCCACTATATCTTTCACACCAGAGCACTCTTAGAACCAAGAGAAAGCCATAGCTCTCCTTCCCTTCTTGCTTGCCTCATTTTCAAATTTCCAAGTTTCATCAAAATCTGCCTTGGGCAGTTGGCCTCCCAAATCCATTTCCACACACTCCAATCCTTTAAAAACCATCTACACAATCCACAAATGATGTGTGGAAGGTGTTCATACTCTTAAACCACTCAAAAACTCCTTTTTCCCAAAAGTCAACTTTCAACCAAGCAAAGTTTGACCTCGCACACAAAATCAAAGAAACCTCTGTTCAGGCCTGTTTTGATCATTCTAACCCTCCATACACATTTGATATATGATGTACCAACTGTCCATAACTTAAAATAACCTCATCCTCATTTATTTTGAGCTCTGTCACAAGTTCCTCCCATTTCTTCAAAGTGCAAGGAAAGGCTACTTTCATCAAGATATTGGTTGGACAGCTGCTAGAGGTTTTTCAAGGTATTCCCTGTTGCAACAAGCTTGCTTGGAGGTCTACAAGAGGTTGGTAGTTACCGTCCCTTTAATTTTTGTCATAAACATATTGGACATGCTTGGTGTTTAAATGCAAAATGTAGTCTATATGCAAATCTGCCAGTTTTTGTGCTTGTTTTGATCATATCATGTTTAAGTGTTTGTCAACCATTTCATGATGTATTATTGTACCTAAGTCATGTGTGAACTCCAGGGGATCTTTAATTCATAACTGTTGCTTAAAGTTGGATTGGGATGTTGAGCTGTTTTCATGAACATTTTGATGTTGGTGCTGTTTTAGTTCAAGTTAGGATGATGAGCATTTCATCTGTTCGTGCCTAGCATGACTTTGCTCTTGATATGCTTGATCTTTGTTGTTTGAATATAGCATGGGACAATTTCTGTTATGCCTTTTTACTGCAAGATGTATAATATGCCATGCTCAAATCCATTATCTTGATGATTGTATCTTTGTGAAGAAGTTGCATTTACCGTAAACACAATGTGTGCCATTCTGATGAATTTGACTGCCATGTTTTAACTTATTTGTGCATCAACTGTTTTGAAAGAAAAATTGTTGTTTGTTTTAGCATTGTCATGCTTGCCTTAGTTTACCTTTAGGTTGTAACCTTATTGAAACATCGTACATTGGATGATTCATGAAACATGTTTGATTCATATTACTTATCTTGCTGTCAAATGCTGACAATCACCATGATGCATACTTTGAATACGAGGCTTGCCATTATCATGTGCATATCTGATTTGTTTTGAACTTTCTGCCTACAGCTTGACCTATGTTTGTTAACATGAAAATGAGGTATACAATATGTCTTTTGGGCATTTAACTTGTACTGCTGTCAACATGAGGCTTGTGTGCTAGAATAGGATTGCTTTGTGAAGTATGTGATTATCTTGTTTAGGTAGTACATTAAGTTGTTTCCATTTGTTCATAATCATGTTGCTTGTGTTGCCAAGTATGTTGAAATGTTTTGCACTTGCCCATGTAGATTTGTATGTCTTGTAAGCCATGATGTTGCTTGATCAATGTGCCAAATGTTTGTGCCCTGCCTATGTCTTTTCAAATCCATCTGCCATGCCATGCTGCTACCATCTGTCCTATTCAACTATTATCCATGTGAAATGCTTGTGATTGATTGTAAGCATAAAACACCATGACTTGCCCTGTTTGCATTTGATGCCATGAAAACTTTGATGATGTATGTGAATTGGTTAATTGCATTTACTTCTTGCATCAAAATCTGTCTACTTTGTGAAATGCATGAATCCATTTGTGAGTCCTTGCATTTGTTTTAAGATCATGACCTGACTGCATATGAATCATTGGAGGTGTTTGTTGTTTTTAGTATATCATGATGCATCATAGCCTGTTTCTTCTTTTCCAACAGCATTTTCAACCATAGTTGCAATCAACATACCGGTTCTTGTTTTGAGTAGTATTTGTTTGTTCTTTGAATTGGAAATCATTGGATTACATGTTTAAAGTTTGTGTGTGATGTTTGCATGAATTGAACCTGTCTAGTTTGAACGTTGACTTCCATTTTGCATTTCAAACTTGCCATCTGCATCTACTATCGAATTCCATTTTCTGTGCATGATTTTGAAAATCTGTGAGTACCTTCTTGTTCCTCGTTCAATTCCAAGTAGATTAGGCTTTTATTTTGCAAAGTTTGACGCTGTTTTGATGGAGTTTGATTCCAACCCGCTCCCATGTTTGTTGCTCGAGGCCTGGCCCAGAATTCTTGGCTTGGCAAGGGTTATGTTTTTCTGGAGTGGCTTAATACACGGATGTATTGCCACCCTAGTGGTTGTTACCTGCGCGCTATGTACCTTGTCTGCCTGCATGTCCTGAGTTCGATCCTTGGCGATCAACTCTTTTATTCTTTTATTTGTTTATCTTGTTCTATTGTTTTCTCTCTCATTTCCATTGGATTTACGCGCGCGCATGTGGTTGGATTGGCATGACTTCAAGTCCATACCTCCAAGGACGTGGGTTCAATCCTTGGTGTGGGCACTTCCATATTTTTTTTAGCACTTGGTTTATTTATCTTATTTAATTTTTATTCAATCTTCAATTTATCATAACTCCTTCAATTTTAATCTTTTTTTAGTGATTCTTTTTGCCAAATTCTTGTGTTAATGTATATTTTCGCATAATGTTTGAACCTTTTGTTTACATTGTTGTGACATTGTTAGTTTATATTCCCCTTTACCTTTTATCCTAACCATAGGATTTGAGTCGCCGTGCTCACTTTTAGCGTCCCGCCGTGGACAAATTATCCCTTTATCCTAACCTTAGGATTGGAGCCTCCATGCTCTATTTAGCGTCCCGCCATGGACATCCTTTATCCAGTTATCCTAACCTTAGGATTGGAGCCTCCGTGCTCTATTTAGTGTCCCTCCGTGGACATCCTTTATCTAGTTATCCTAACCTTAGGATTGGAGCCTCCGTGCTCTATTTAGCGTCCCTCCGTGGACATATTTTACCCTTTTATCCTAACCTTAGGATTTGAGTCGCCGTACTCATGTTTAGAGTCCTGCCATGGATATTCTCTACCATGACAATCTCAACTTAGATTCAGGAGTCGCCGCACTCCATGTAAGTACTTCTTTATGAATGCTTACATCCCCTTAGAACCTTGACCACAGTCAAGAGTTCCTCACCCCTAGCTAGGGGAACTACGGTTGCTCTGATTCCATTCCTGTCAGGATACATAGGCACGAGATGCGATTTCTTGGCGAGCAAACTTTGTACATACTTCATACTTTATACCTTTAAACCCCTAGCACATTTCCTTTAGCAAGCAAACTTTAGCAAACACAAATATTAACAAGAGGTTCCTGTAGAGTACTACAAATGTTTCAGATGTGAAATACCTACCCTAGGCATAACCAACCCCCGAACCTTTAGATCTCTTTGCTTAGCTGTAAGTCTTGCTTTTTGATTTTCATTTTAATAGGTTTTTCTTTCTTTAAACCTTTCCTTTTTTGGATAAATTAAAGTCCGATTGTGAATTTAAGAATTAAATATTGAAGTTAATCAATAGCTTGGTATCACGATTCTCACCGCAACACATGGAAGCCATTCTTTTCTCGTCGATGAGGTTCAACGGATCGAACCTTTCTCTAACCCATTCAGCTTCTTCCAACTTAGCTTTCATCAGGACTTGCAAAGAAGGTATCTCTACTTCAATGGGAAGGACTGCATCCGTTCCATATACCAAGGAAAGCGGGATTGCCCTGTTGAAGTGTGAACAAATTTTTTGTTTCCGTGTAAAGAAAACGGTAACATCGCATGCCAATCCTTATAGGTTACAACCATTTTTTACACAATTTTCTTAATGTTCTTGTTCGCGGCTTCAACATCTACATTCATCTTTGATCGATAAGGATAAGAGTTATGATGTTCAATCTTGAAGCTATCACAGAGCTCTTTCATAGTCTTGTTGTTCAAATTAGTCCAATTATCTGGGATAGTATGGCTAGGAATTCCATATCAGCATATAATCTCCTTCTTGATGAATCGGGCAACCGCTTGTCTGGTTATGTCAACGTAGGATGCGGCTTCAACCCATTTTATGAAATAGTCGATGGCGACTAGAATGAATCGGTGCCCATTGGAGGCCTTTGGCTCAATTGCTTCAATCATGTCAATGCCCCACATAGAGAAAGGCCACGACGATGATAAAACATTCAGTAATGTCGGAGGCACGTGCACCTTGTCCGTATAATTTTGGCATTTATGGAATTTCCTGGCATTATATTGGATGCAATCGGTTTCCATAGTCAACCAATAGTATCCGACTCTTAGGATCTTTTTATACATAGCATATCCATTGGCACGGGTAACAAGCATTCCTTCATGGATGTCTTGCATCAGCAAGTCTTCTTTTCGTCTATCAACATACCTAAGTAGGACCATGTCATGATTTCTTTTGTACAACACATAATTTCTAAAGAAGAACTTGGATGCCAACCTTCTCAAAGTTTTTTTGTCAAGCAAAGTGGCATTAGATTGATACTCTTGATTTTGTAAGTATTGTCTAATATCATGAAACCACGGTTTCCCATTAGACTCTTCTTCTACCATATGGCAGTAAACAGGCTTGATCTTCCTCTCAATTCGGATGAGCGTTGCTTCATTAACAAAACAGACTTGCCACATAACAACCATCATAGCTAAAGCATCAGCGATGTCATTTTCAGACCTTGGCACATGCTTGAAGGTTATCTCGTCAAAGTACTCAACCATTTCCACAATATAAGCTATATACGGGATTAGTTTCTCGTCTCGGGTTTCCCATTCACCTTTGACCTGGTAGATAACTAATGTTGAGTCACGAATCACTTCTAGAATTTTGATGCTGAGATCAATTGCTGCTTCTAGTCCCAAAATACAAGCTTCATATTCAACAATGTTGTTAGTACATTCAAAATATAACTTTGTTGTGAAAGGAGCATACCCACCAGTCGGGTTCATCAAGATGGTACCTATACCGTGCCCCCTTTAGATGGAAGCACCGTCAAACATCATTTTCCATCGGAAACCAGGTTCAGGACTTCGTCTGGGCCTGGTTCTTCGTAGTATTTCTTGATTAGCATAATGTCTTCATATGGGAATTCAAACCTTATATGCTTATAATCTTCTACTAGCTGTTCAGAAAGGTAATCTGATAAGATTCTACCTTTGATGGAATTTTGAGCAACGTACTGGATATCATATTCTGAAAAAAGCTTGTGCCAACGGGCGAGCCTTCCTATCTGAGAAGGTTTCTCAAAAATATACTTTATTCGATCCATCTTGGAAATCATTAAAGTGGTATGACATATCATGTATTGTCTCAGACGTTTAGAATCCCAAGCCAAACCATAACAAGTCTTTTCCAAAAGTGAGTAACGACTTTCACAATCGGTGAACTTCTTGCTAAGATAGTAAATGGCATGTTCCTTTTGTCCGGACTCATCATGCTTACCCAATACACAACCCATTGATACCTCAAGCACAATCATGTAC
The DNA here is from genome assembly GCA_963859935.3 of Lathyrus sativus. NCBI lineage: Eukaryota > Viridiplantae > Streptophyta > Magnoliopsida > Fabales > Fabaceae > Lathyrus > Lathyrus sativus. Next base: position 65,335,220 of record OZ012739.1, on the reverse strand, counting down.
ATGAAAAAAGGTTTTCCAGGTACAGGAGGAATCAAGATTGGAGGTTCTTGGAGATAACCTTTGATTTTATCAAAGGTTTGTTGACAGTCTACATTCCAAACAACAGTCTGATCTTTTCGAAACAACTTGAAGATCGGCTCACAGGTAGGAGTCATGTTAGAGATGAATCTAGAGATGTAGTTGAGTCTTCCAAGGAAACCTCTGACTTGGTTCTCGATTTTCGGAGCTAGCATTTGTTGGATAGCTCGAACCTTGTGAGGATCTACTTCAACCGTCATTAACTAACGATAAAACCTAGTAATTTTCTGGATCTTACTCCAAAAGTACACTTTACAGGGTTCAGTCTCAACTGGTATTTTCTGAGCATTTCAAATAGCTTTAACAGATATCCAAATGGTCTTCTTCATTTTGAGATTTGGCTATCATATCATCGATATATACCTCAATTTCTTTGTGCATCATGTCATGAAATAATGTGACCATAGCTCTTCGGTAAGTGGCTCTTGCATTCCTCAAACCAAAAGGCATGACTTTATAACAATAAGTGCCCCAGGGTGTGATGAACATGGTCTTTTCCATGTCCTCGAGATCCATCCTTACCTGATTGTATCCTGAGAAACCATCCATGAAAGAGAAAACGGAAAATCTAGAAGTGTTATCAACCAAGGTGTCAATATGCGGCAGAGGGAAGTTGTCTTTTGGATTGGCTTTGTTCAGATCCCTGTAGTCTACACATATTATAACTTTGCCATCCTTCTTTGGTACGGGCACAATGTTGGCCACCCATTTAAAGTATTTGGATACTGCCAAGAAACCGGCGTCTATCTACTTTTTGACTTCGTCTCTGATCTTATGAGCCATATCGGGTCAATTCCTTCTGAGCTTCTGTTTGACAGGTGGACACTCAGGTCGTAGAGGTAATTTGTGAAAAACTATGGAGGTGTCCAAACCAGGCATATCTTGATATGACTAAGCGAATACATCAACATACTTTTTTAGAAGCTTCACTAGTCATTGCTTGATCTTTTCCCCAAGCATTGCCCCAATCTTGACTTCTCTCTTGTTTTCTTCAGTGCCAAGATTAATGACATCAACCTGCTCTTGGTGCGGCTGTAGGTCCGTGTACTCATACTCAGACATTCTTGCCAACTCATCCAAAATCTCAAAATCTTCATCGTCTTCGTCTTGAGGTTGATTTATGGGTGAATCAAAGTCAGGAAGGAAAGAAGAGTCATTGGATTCAATGGGTTTTAGAGTTTCACTGCATGTTTTTAAATGGCTTGATTTATTAAATCACACAAAGACAATTGCACAACACAAGAGGAATGTATTTTACTAGTTTTCAAAAGAAATGTCATTTTATTTAAAAATAAAAGAAAAAAAAACATTAAACAAAATGAGGATTTTAACAAAACATATGCATTGATTAATATTAAATTGAAAGCATGTGGCCCATACAACATAATCCAATAAACTTTGGGCAGGGTTATGGAAACAATTTTGAAGGAAATTACAAAATAAACAAGCAAATTACTTTGTCACAGGATAGATGACAGGAATCTCAATAGCCTCCCATTTGCTTAGAGCGGCCTCATCATGATATACCAATTGATCAACATAGTCATCCTCAAAACCCTCCTCAACGGCGTTGATTTAGATACCTCCACTGATGAACACTTCGTTGATTGTCTCTGGTCGTCTCTTGGAAAACTCTTGAGTCTTGTCACGAGTTGGTTTGTAACCCAACCCCTGGCGGTTCGTCTTTCCTCTTGCTTATACTTTAATGACTTCCCCCCCATCATGTAGGAGTGTCATTCTTCAATGCAGATTTGATGCTTTGAACCGACGCAAAAGATAGACCATTCTCAACCATAGCTTCTTCGATTAACAGAGCATTATCTATTTCTAGGGCTTGGAAAGAGGTTTCCAAAGTGTTCTCATCGAATTCAATGTACCAAAATAATGATAAATTGCCGACCATTAGATCTCTTCCCCATGGATAACCACTAGTTTGTCATCCACTACAAATTTCATCTTTTGGTGAAGAGTCGAGGTCACTGCACCAACAGTATGGATCCATGGTCTCCCTAATAAACAACTGTAGGCGGGGTTGATATCTATCACTTGGAAGGTAATGTCAAATGTGTGCAGTCCAACCATAATAGGTAACTCTACTTCGCGTATTACCGTTCTTCTGGAACCATCAAATTCCTTGAGAATTAAAGAGGTGGGTTTCATGCCAGCCCCTTCATATGCTAATTTAGCAAGCGTCCTCTTAGACAACATATTCAGAAAGGAACCAATGTCTACCAAGACCCTTGCCAGAGTATCTTCCTGGAACTTTACTGATACATGTAAGGCACGATTCTGCTTACGACCTTTGGCAGGAAAATCATCGTCGCTGAAACTCAAGGTATTACAGGCAGTGATGTTGGCAATCACCGAATCAAATTAGCCAATAGTTATGTCCTTGGTTACATGATCTTGTGCCAGCAGTTTCTTTAGTGGGGACCTGTGGGCAGGAAAGCTCAAAAGAAGAGACATGATAAAGATTTTTGAAGGAGTCTGGTGAAGCTGATCTATGATTTTGTAGTCACTTCTTTTGATGATCCTTAAAAAATCTTCTTTTTCCTCATTTGGTATTTCTTTGTTTTTTTCAGGTTCCACATGGATGTTTTCCTTGAGAGGGACCACAATTATCTTTGGTTGGTAGATTCGACCGCTTTGGATCATTTTTCTTGTACCAACAATATTAGAGACATCTTCGTGCTTACAATTTATCTTTTCATGTTGGGATTCTTTACCGGATCTTTAATTTTTCCATGAGTCATCGTATCTCCAAGGTATTCCCTTTGTACTCTTGAAAAATAATGGTTTAGGTTTCTGAGCCTTGACTGGCCTTGGCTAACGAGCCGAGGGTTTGGTAGGTTTTTCAACATTGAAATCTGGTTTGAGTGTTGAATTTGTTGAGCTGATGTTTGGAAGGTTGAATATGGGCATTTTTTCAGTCCCCTCTGACATATCAAAGATAGGCTCAATCACTGATACCTCTTATTTCTTCATTTAGCAGCAAATTTGCAAAAGTCCATCATTCATCAATTTATGGATTTTCTCTTGGACTAACACTTGGGATTCCCAGCACATTCTTCATAATCAGATTGGGTACTCTCAATTATACCGGCTTTGACCAATCTTCTATGGAGAGTTTGGAGCATATTTTTGATTGCGGTAAGATCAGAAATTACCATTTCATGCGTGTCTTCGATTGCATTGACATTTTCATGGTTAGGCAACGAGTTGTCTTTGACATTGGGTTGTCGGTCCCCAAAGGACAAAATCTTCTTCTCTATTAGTTAACGGACAATATGCTTCAAGTCAAAGCATCCTTCTAGGTCATGTCTAATTCATCCTTCATGAAACACACACCGGGGGTTAGGATTATAGAATGGTGGAAGAGGATCTGGTGGAGGTCCCATCTTTCTAGTAGTAATCAGACCTTATTGCACCATGTATGGGTACAATTCAATATAGCTCATTGGAATTGGTGGAATAGGAGGTCTTCCCCCTGGTCTTCTGTTTTGTACATTCGATTTGGGAATCAGAACCCTTGGTTGTTATTGTTGATAGGCGAAGGCGGTGGGCACCTTCTGGTAGCCTTGCTGATATGAGGGTGGCTGTTGATTTGTCTGGAAAACCGGAGTTTGATTGTGAAAGGTAGGCATTATGGCCGCCACATAGGGTTGCTGAGTGTACTGTATAGGGTATGATGGTTATTGTTGAGGTCGTTGTTGACGCTGAGGTTTTCTCGTCTGACTCCTTCTTTCTGCAGAAATGGCATTGGTCTCGCCTTCCTTTTTCTTGTGAACATTTCCAAAGGACTTCTTAGTGATGCCTCCACTTGAACTGCCTGCGATACTTGTCATTTTTCCATTTTTGAGTCCCAAATCCACTTTTACTCCCACAACTACAATGTTGGAGAAGTTAGCCCTCACACTACTAATCATTCTTTCATAGAATTTCAGCCTCATCGTATCTATGAACCAGTCAGCTAGTTCTTTTTCAGTCAGAGGGGGCTCCACTTGGGAGGCAATTTCCCTCCAATGTTGGGCATACTCTTTGAAGTATTCAGAATTTTTCTGAGCCATACTTAACAACTGTCTTCGGTCCGACACCAAATCCATGTTGTATTTGTAATGCTTGATGAAAGCATCAGATAAGTCTTAAAAATTATGAATTCTTGATTGGTCTAACCCTAAGTACCACTTAGCTGAAGCGCCTTTGAGATTGTATTGAAAATAGTGAATCATCAATTTATCATTTTCCACATAGGCTTCCATCTTCCTATAGTACATAATCAAGTGGGTCCTGGGACAGGTAGCCCCCTCATATTTGTCAAAGATTAGGATTTTGAACTTCGGAGGAATCACTAGTCCAGAGACTAAACACATGTCCCTTGCATCAGCCCCAAATATGCTATTACCTTCCATAGCCCTGATTTTTCTCGCTATAGTTTCAAATTATTCTCTCATCTTCTCATGGCGTTCATCTCCTTCTTTTGACTGATCAGGTATGTCGAAAACCTGATGTTAGTTATTGAAGTATATATGTGCCTGTGTTTGTACAACAACTGGAGTGTAAATATTTATCATGAGGAAAATCACCATTCAGAGGAATAGTCTGCTAAGTAATCTTCACAGTGACTGGTGGTGGTACAAAGTTGAATGGTAGTCTAAAGGGTGGTTCACTGGTGGTAACAGTTACAACTGGTGTTGGTTCTATCACGGTAGCATTGATCTCAGAAACCACGATTGGCTGAGTGTCTATTTTTGCACGAATCACATGCAACATGTCGCTACTGCGAAAAAAGGTGCCGACAAAGACAGAAGAGTCGCCACCTATCCTTATTTATCCCACAAGAGGGAAAGTAAACGATCAGGAAAAACCTAGCGAAAAGGGATAAGATTAGTCATCGCAACCAAATCTCGGGTTCGGGAGTCGGTTACGCAAGGGGAAGGTATTAACACCCCTCACGTCCATTGTACTCAACGGGATCCACGCTTGTTTGTTCATCTAAAAGGGTTGTTTATCTATCTAACTAATGGTCTGGTTTAAAAGAAGAGAAAAAGGAAAAGGACTCGACAGAGCGTCGCTGCTCTGGGCCTACGTATTCCCTTGTGCAATGGGAATGTCAGAGCGAACGTAGTTTGGGATAAAACGGAACACAGGTTTGTTCTACTTCTTTTTTACCCGAGTATGGTTAACATATAGTTCTAGCAGTTGGTGTATGCAACTCGACCATTGGAGACTTAGGCGTTACCGTTTGTGGTAGAACTAAGAGTTAACAACACTCTTTTATCTAAAAAGATTTTCCTGATTAGAGAGAGCCCCAAAGGGCAAAAGGAGTTTGGTGTTTATTTTTGTATTTTATCGGAGAAGTGTTTTTGATGAATGTTTGTAATTCATACTGCACTAGAGACTATGACTTAGGAGCGAATGCGTCGCATATCGCCCAAAGGACGTACACTAAACACTCTAGATGATTGAGAGGAGGCCGCTCAATTATCATTTCCCAAGTAGCTTAAGTCTCGTAACGTACAATACTAATTAGCCTTTATTACGTGTTTTGTTATTGTTTGAAGATGAGAAGAGAGAAAAGGACTCTACGGGGGACTAATCAAAACCCTAATGTTGTCATGTAAGATGATCCTAATGTTGAGTTTGAAAGGGAATCTATCCTATATGTTATCATGCAAAGGATTCAACCTAATGTTCTATCATAACTCCCTTAAACAAGGAAATGAGAGCCCTAAGGGGACATGCCAAAGGAAGGAGAAACAATAGGAAATCATCAGGATTATTCAACTAAAATGTAAAATGCATATGAATGCACATGCAATGCAACAACACAAGCAAAGGGAGGACACCTCAACCTTTAATGCAAACATGTCAAGTATGAAAGGCAGATAAACATCCAAGCAAAGGGAGGCAAGCTCAACCTTTAAATGCAAGCAAGAGATGCGCAGAGAAAGCACACAAGCAAAGGGAGACTAGCTCAACCTTTAAATGCAAACATGGAAGTGAAAAGAGAAAGCTACCAAGCTTGCCCTACTTCTAATGCACAACACTACACCATCATGAGGATGAAAGGATAAACAAAATGAGGGGAAGCAAAGTGAGAAAGAAAATCACTAAGTTCAATGTGTATCAACACAAGGAGTCCACCAAAGGCTCAAACTTCTCATGGAATTCACAAAATTCGACCAAAGGAAGAATTAGGCTCTCACAAGAAGGATCCTAAGAATGTAGGACAGAGAAGGATGAGAATCATAGCGTGAACCAAAGGAACCCACTATGTTCAAGGTGTACATCAAAGGCTCAAACTTCTCATGGAATGCATAGAATTCGACCAAAGGAAGAATTAGGCTCTCACAAGAAGGATCCTAAGAATGTGACTTAGAGGAGAAAGGAAGATAATGTAAACCAAAGGAATCCACTATGTTAAATGACTGTCCATAAAAGGCTCAACCTCTTATGGAATGCACAGAATTCAACCAAAGGAAGAATTAGGCTCTCACAAGAGGGATCCTAGGAATAGGACTGAGAGAAAGTGTGCAGAGCACTTGAGTCCTCAAAGGATCAACCTCTTATGGAATGCACAGAATTCAACCAAAGGAAGAATTAGGCTCTCACAAGAGGGATCCTAAGAATAGGACTTGGGGGGAGGTGGAATGATTGACCAAGGCAAGGCAAATGGAATCACACAAAGAAGAGAAATCAAAACACTAAAAGCTTCTAAGGAACTCTAAAAGTTAAGCTCTAAAGGAAGTCTATCATAATCAAGCTATGGACATGTTAAGGGCTTGAAATTTAACCTACATAGGCTTCAACCTATGTACTATAGGATCATGCAAGGATTCGGTGCCTAAGGATTGCAAAAGGATCACCTAAAATGCAAAACTAGGTGAAAGTTTCAATGGGAAACACACTAACAACAGCCAGAATGAAAAATCTATTAAAAATAGGAAAACAATCCTAAAAATTCTAATAAAAAACCTAGAGGGTCCTTAAGATGTTAGAAATCTATGGTTAAAATGGTGGAGCAAAACTCTAAGCCTAAGTATGCTAACAGGGGCCAAAACCCTAATGTGTTCTATGGATGAGGCAAAGGGAAAGGGTGCTAAAGATCTAATTCAAACCCTAACTAAATGATATCTAAAAATTAGAACCAAAATACCTAGAAATCAATCAAGGTGTCTAGAATCATGACACAAAAAATCAGAAGGTTATTCTATGCTTTGACAAGGAAATAAAATTCAAGAAGTAAACATGTATATTTCTCACATTTAAAGAACAACCAATCATGGAAAATTCACATTAAATTGAAAAATGATCTAAAAATCAATCCAACAACTTGAAAAATCAATTAAAATTTTGAGGAATCTTGGGAAAAAATCTCATGAATTTTTCATGCATTTTACTAATTTTAATCAATTAAAAGCAATCATGCATAAAATAAGGAAGATAAAGAAAAATAAATGAAAAAAAAAGAAAAGTTATGGTGTGGTTAGCAATTGTTTCACGTTGGTTTGCATTGGGCTTACTGAAAGGGAGATGTGGAAAGTAACTAAGCCCAAATCTGATTCAGGTTTCCACTTAACTAAACTATGCGTTTCATTAAAACTAGGATAACCAGCTGAGATTAAATCCTGGCTGTGTGATGTGGGTGGAGTCAAGCGATCCTAAGGCTGATGAGGTGACACGCATGCAACTGAAAACTAACATAAAACGTGATTGAATCGTGACCACAAGATTAGGTCCAAGTCAAGAGTTCAACCATGATCTAAGGGTTTACAGTTACGCCACGCAAGCAATGAGGATTTAAATACAAATTGGAGGGAGAACACGCAGACGGTGGGGAGCATTTGCAGACGGCGGCCGAAAGAACTCCGGTCGTCTTCTCCGGCCAATGATGAACAGTGCCCACTTCAAGAACTCATCAAAACCTCTAATTTTTTATACCAATCTCTTCCTCATGTTATGTAGGTCATGATTCCACAATTTTTTTTTCATTTTCAGCCTATAATTAATCCAAATCGAAAGCTACAAGTTTGAAGGTCATTTCAAAGGTTGTCATAATCATTCACTAATCCTTTCCTAAATCGATATGCAAGTCTAGGGGAACATGTTTATGTAACAATGGCGTGATGAAGATCCCTAAACAGTGAGGTATGATGAATTCTAAATACCTGGTTAGAAGCTTGCACAAAACCTCCAATGGCCACCAATTCTTCAAGCTACCTGCCCAGAATCAACCCTTGCACCTTGCTAGAGCTTTCCCACACCTTGAGTTGGCTTGAAAATGTAAGAATCTTAAAAATCAAATTTCAATTGCTCTCCACTTTTTCTCAACTATGTTCAGTTATTTCTCTTTCCAAAGTTAGTTAACAGTGATTATTGATGATGATATGAATATATGGAATGGGCTTGGATGAGTTTAAAGCCCAATTGCATCCCATGAGAGTCCAATTGAAAATCCAAGTTTCTCATGTTGAAGCTTTATGATTCTCACCAAAACAGAGCTTGAATTGTTGCAAATTGCTTCATACCAATTGCCTATGATGCAAGGAACATGAATGGATGAGATTAGCTCCTTGGATTTGAATCAATGGTTGATTTTGATTTTGTTACTTCAAGGTGAAGTAATCTTGAATTTTTCCATGTAAATGACCTTAAAGTTGGTTTATGGTTTTGGCATTTCATTTAGAACATTTAAGGCACTCAAAATATGCACACATATGACATGAATTGATTTAATTTGAATTGGATCCAAACTAGCCCTTTCAAAGCTTTCTTCCATGGAAATTTCTTCAAGCATTCTCTTTTCCAAGCCAATTCCATGATGCCTCGATGTTTGGTTGAGCAAATGACCCCATTTGGAGCAACTTTCAAGTTGGAAATATTTTCATTTGAGATGTGCAAAGTGGTGAAATTGACCTATAATAAAAATGACTTGTAATCCTAGTTTCCCAAAATACCCCTGCCTTGCAAGCTTCATATCTTGAGTTCTACAAATCAGATGAATGACTTCTAGTACTCTTTGGAAAGCTAAGATCATAAGTAAGAACTTTCATGTTTAAGTCAAAATGAGGAGAGACATCCTTCTAAGTCAAAAATGTCTCGGAAGTTGGTTGACTTTCATGAACCAAAATCACATTCATCTGATGACCTGTAACTTGTCAGCTTCATAACTTGAGTTCTAGAAATCAGATGAATGACTTCTGGCACTCAAAATAAATATAAAAACAAGTCTTACAAGACTCATGTTGGAGTCAAGATGATATGAAACTTGTATCTTGAGTTATGTGGCCTTGAAGTTAGGCACTAAAATAGGGGATTTTACACTGTCAAGCCTAGAAACCCTAGCTTAGCAACTTCTCACACTCTAGAGTATTGATGAATTGATCTTGGAACAATCTTCTAGGTGTATCAACACAACATCCCATGATCATAGTTGCTTGGAATTGAGTCTTCATCTCCTCCAATTTCACAGTTGACTGAGGGTTGACCAGGTGAAACCCTAATTACATTACCTTTGGTTGTGGCCTCTTGTACTTTGCATAATGACTTGTATAAGCTCCTTAATGACCCTCAAGGTATCGCATGAGCTCTCCCAATAGATTTTATCCATAACCATGGACTCATAGCTTCCTGATGACTTTCATAATGGCCTAGGAGATGAACTACCTTTTTGACTTTTCTGATGGTGATAAGCTCTTGAATAACTTGAATACAAACTCTTGATTAGGCTTAGACCTTGATAACCTCTTCTTGCTGAGCACACCTCCCTTGGTCCACTGTAGATGGATAATGGTATACAAAATGCTAATGCTATGCATGCAATGAAACAGAAGCTAGATGAAGAAAAGGTTGGGCAAATTTTGGGGTGCAACACAACATTTCCATCATTTAGCCCATACAGCCTCGTATGTCATCAAGTTCATTGTTGAATCTGTCAAACTCTTGATCTTGCTTATCCATTCTCCTTTGGGCTTGAGCTCTTATATTGTAAGGATGTGGAGGATTCAGTGTGACCAACTGGAGGTAAACAACACAGAATAAGCCACAGAACAGGAGGATGCATATGCTATGCTCATGAAATGCTAATGCAAGTGCAATGCTAACATTCAAAAGAAAACCCCAAACCATGTTTACAAACATTAATAATGGAGGAAAGAGCAAATCAAAATAACTTTTCATTAACAAATGAAAGTTTTACAGGAAAAGAAATACACATTTGAAGCCCAAGTATGGACATAAATTACAAGATTGAAAGTTGAAACTAAGAGGTCTAATGTTTCTGACAAGAAGATCCTTCCCCTTCTTGAAGCTTTGCAATCACTTATTTCTAGTTTTGACGGAGCAGCTTCCAGAGTTCTTCGTTCTCTTGAACAACCATGAAGTGTTTGTCTTCCCACATCTTCTTCTCCTTTTCAAATTTGACTAAAGCATCCTTCAATTATTCCATAGATAAGGGTTCTCTCGGAGTTTTCGGAGTAGACTCGAAACGAGTGTAGAACATCTTTAAGGCTAACTCTTTAGACCAAAAAAGATACGCCTCTGAAACTGTGCAGTCTGAATGCCCTAGAGTAGTCACCCCTTGGGTATTAAGGTGATGCCAAGCATACTCAATTCGTGCTTTAAGATCTGGATTTCTCCCTTCTTCAAGGAAACATCTTTCTAAAAGGACTGGGTTAGGCTCCTCCTCTGCCGAATATCCTAGCTAGCGGCAAGCTAGGATGGGGTTGTAACTAGTGTCGTACCTCGAAAAATACGATCCTTGCGATGGACGTGGAAAAAACGTTCGAACAGAGTCGCCATCGAACCTTATTCATTCGAAGGAAGGAATAAGAAAATATCGATAAAACCTTTAAAGAGATAAGAACATGGTCATTGTAACAGCCCAATTTTCAATAACTATTTAATGGTACTAGTTAATTGGTTTGTATGATTTAAGTGAATTATTGGATTTAACTCATTTATTCTATTTGGTAGAATAATGTGGACTTACTAGATATTATCTAATTAAGGATGAGATGGGATATTTTATGAGAAAATGAATTGGAAAATATTTTGAGAGAAGAAATAAATTGGAGAGAAATAGAAGGGAAGGATATATGAAGGGACGCGGAACGAAAATGTAAAATAGAAAACATGAAAGGAAAGTGGAGGAAGAAGAGAAAGTAGAAGGAAAAAGAAGGGAAAGCTTGAAAGCTCAAAAATGACTTCTGGCTTCCGATTAATCGAGGTAAGGGTGTGAAATATTGTTATCTTACCAACGTATGTGATTATGTATGATTACTAGGATTTGTTTGGTTGTTCTTCCTCATCTTCCATTCTAGGGCATAATGAGTTTAATCGGTAGAAACCGAGTTTTAATGGTTAAAATGAGGATAAGTAGTAGAGTTTAGTCGAGGGATGTTGGGCTAAGGCTATTGAGACGAGTTGGGATTGAATCGGTTGGATTTCGATGAGTTTCAGAGTGTTCGACAGTGGGGAATTCTGAGTTCGCAGAACCTCGCTAGCTTGTTCGTTAGGCGAGCAGGCCGCGAGCATTTGCTGGGCATTCGCTGTGGCGAGCCAGTAGTGAACGATCCTAGACTTGGGCAAAATAGTTTTGGGTTTTCTTCGCTGGTAGCGAGCATTTGTTGGGCATTCACTGTGGCGAGTGGGGTAGCGAATCAAGTCGGTGGCTTCTGTTTGCCTTCGCGAGCTTGTTCGCTAGGCGAACAGGTAGCGAGCACTCGCTAGGAGAGCAAGGTAGCGAGTGTGACAACATGTTGTTTTCTTGTGTGTTCCATCCAATGGTTAATTGTTGGGTTCAATGATGTTAATTATATATATTTGTGAATGGTTTGTGTACTGTTAACATGAGACGTGTTGTGGGTAGCCTTATGGTGTGAATCCTAGATTGTGTAACATGGCCTTTTGGCAATTATATGCATTGTTTGAATTAAACATGAATGCATGATGAATGTGATAATCTATGAAGTATGCATGAGAATATATGTATGTTATATGTGCAATGCTTGGTAATATGATAATGATGTTGAGAATATGTAACGTGCGAGATTCTTACTCACTAGGGTAGAATGACAAGGTGTCGTTCCTAGTGTAGTAATCACTGGGGTAGAATAACTGTGGAGTTGTTCCTGGTGGGGTATAAGCAATGTACCCATAATCCAAGTTAGGATTTGTGACAGTTGTTGAGTTTATATGAGTTATATGGTATGCGTATGTGATTGTTGTATGCAAGTGTGAGATGTGGCCGTTTGGCAATAATGTGTATAGTTGTACGTACTTGTGTAAGGTGTAATGCGTAATTATATATTGGTGTATATGTGTGCATTTAGAGAGTGTGTGGAGTCATTGTGCGTGTGTAGCATCATGATTGCATTCTTGTGTCTTGATCCCATGGAGGATCTGCAGAAACCTCGTGTGCCCTTGTGGGGGTGTAAGCGATGGTTTATTCTTGATCCCGTGGAGGATCTGCAGAAACCTCGTGTGCCCTTATGGGGTGTGAGCGATGGTTTATTCTTGATCCCGTGGAGGATCTGCAGAATGATTGTGTGCCCTTGTGGGGTGTGAGCAATCCTGAAACATTGTGTCCCCGTGTGGGGTGTGAGCGATGGGTGAACATCGTAGGCCCGACGTGGAGTTACTTCGGTAACGAGCGATGGTTCCTTTGGTTCTTCAATTGAACCTGCTGAATGAGTCGGTACCACATTTGCATCTGCATAGAGTCGTGAGTCGGTCTCTATGAGTTGCATTATCATCTTTATATGATGCATTGGTGAAATAAACATGAATATAGATGTTTATGTGAATTGGTGGAATAAACATGTTGGGTGTATTTATGAGAATTGATGGATGTGCTTGATTAGGTAAACGTATGTTGTAACATATATGACATTTATAATGTATTGTGGTGAGAAAATGTGGAATATATGTATTCGGTGTTTGTGCATTTATATATGATTATATGCATTGTTATTATGATAATATTTCTCACCCTTATGCTGGAATGATGTCCTTCATGACATCCTGCAGGTATCAAGGTGTAGTACTGCTCGTAGTTGCGAGGTCGTTATTGGTGTAGCTGTTTAGTGATTTAATTATATTGGGTTGAGTCGTGCTCTGGTCATGTAACACTGGGATCGTTTGGGTTATGTTTCAGATGTATTTTGTGATGTTGGCCTTAGTGCCTAAGTGATGTGAATTATGTGATAAATGCAAATATTTCTTTTATGAAAGATATGTGATGTAAATGAATCCGCTGTTACATGCAAAAATGAAAATTTGTAAAGTATGATTATTTATTTCAGTGTTGCTGAGCATGACAGGTGGTTTTTAAGTAATTTGGAAGTATATGTGTGGCACCCTTTGTGAATGCATGTTAATTTTACTCTGATTATGCTATATTTTCTTTGGGGTTTAGAAGGGTGTTACATTAGTGGTATCAGAGCAGGTCGGTCCATCCGGCCAAGTTGTCTAATGTTGTTTGTTCCCTTGTATGCGACATGTGTGTGAAAACACTGTTGGTACGCGTTTGTTATTCTAAACCTTGTCTGCAGGAGTGGGAGTGATCCAAGTGGGGGAGGAAGTTATGCTTCTCCAGGATGCTGCAAGTGTGTGGTTGAACGCTCCTATAGTTTGGTAAAGATGGTTTATGCCCCATCATAATTTCGGCTGTTTATTGATAAATTAAGGAACTGATCACCCTTAATCTCTTGTTGATAGTAGTTGGGATTGTGTTGGATGGGATAGACGTGTCTTGCAAGCTTAGATGACGTGATCAGTGAATTGTTTGGAGTAAGGCCAAGTACTTGGGAGTTTTGTGTATTAACGAAAGTGGAAAGTTGGCGGTTTACCGATCAGTCGTGATTGTCTGGAAGTTGTCCTGACAAAGTAGTGATACACAGCCAGGGCGTGAAGTGGAGTTGTGATCGACTTAGTTACGGAAACTAGTCCGATATTGAGAGCTCTATGTTATATGTCTAATTGGTTAGCCAATGAATTAAATTGATGGAATAATTTTGGGACTTGTGTCCGTGTGTGCTACGGCAACAGTATGTGAGGTCTAGTATATAAAGGGTGGATGGTGATTATTAAAGAAAGTAAAAGGTGGAATACAATCTTGGTATAATTAGGCCTCTAAATATTTCAAGAGTCGAAGATGTGTAAATAGCCTTCTGAGTGTGGGAATGTTGTTTTCGTATTCTGTCGTAATGAGAGAACCGTAACTCGGAATGACGCAGGATTAGAAGCGTTGGAAGTTGCTGCAGTACTCTATGTGATGGTGAGGTAGTAACATGGAATTAAGTTATTTCTTGATGGAGTACGTTTGGGTGTTGTAATAAGTACGGGAAGTGTGGTTTGTGTTTCCGCCATAAACTCACGAATTGAGTATCCGTTTGACATGGGATTTTCCATTCTTAATTGAGTGAGTGAATAGTTGTGTAGCCAATGATATTTGGATATTCGAGGAGTATAGAGGATCATGTTGAGCATCGGAGACTTGAGTTATCGATGTTTGAGAAAGAGTAGTGATATGCCACTGGAAAGAAGTTTAAAGAGTTCTTGGGAGAAGCTGTCAATAACTCGTGTATTGGTTGGCCAAATTTCACAGAACTACTTGTGTGTTTCGTGATGTTTGGTTGATATGATTGAGAGATATGTTAAGTACAACATCAACGAGTTTTGGTTATGCTTTGAGGCAACTCAAGGTACATAAGGGAATTATCTGACAAGTAAATTGGAATTGGTTGTTGTGTGTCTGTGCCGGAACTTGGAGGTCTCAATTGTTTGGTTGAAATTTGAAATGATTACTGGCCTTAAGAGCTTAAGTTGTTTATTTGACTTGGAAAAGTTAAATATGGGGCAAGGGAAATGATTGGGACTTCTGAAGGAATGTGGTTTTGGTTGAATTACTATTTGGGTGAGACGACGTGGTGACTGAGATATCGAATGGGAAATTCTTGTATATACTGATGGTGAGGGTATTAAGCTAGAACTGAGGAAGAAAATTCGGGATATGAGTTTGTTATATGGAGAGACTTCATGTGGAGTTGAGCTTTGTATGTTGAGACTGGCTATTGGTATTTCCGATGAGATCTGAGGGAGTCAGAATTTATTTTAGTTAATAGAATGATTGAATTTAATGAATAAAGGTCGAAGAACTGATCTTCGGATGGATGGAATTGTACTATGAGTGTCGCGATAAAGTTTGTATTTCCAATAGTGGGAGTTGGATAAGAGTACCCTAGGAGAAGAACGTTGAGATGAATTGAGTATCCATCCAGGTACTGTGAGGATATGACCGAATTTGAGGAATCGTCTTGGTGACCGTAGATGGAGAGAGAAGTGGTCGAAGTTGTATAGGTTGATTATACTTGTTGAAAGTCGAAGTGTGAACATCAGAAACTGTTGGACCTGATACAACTGTTGAATATTTCTGAGTGGCATGGGATAGTATCTCCATGCATCTTGTGACGAGTTTTCCGGAGAATTTGATAGGATATGATTCAATTTGGATGGTTAAGAATGGATTAACAAGAGTAACTCGTTACTTACCAGTAAGGATGAATCGTTCTGTTAGATGGGAATCTGAGTTCTTCATTGAGATTTTGGGAAGGTTTGTAGGTACTTCTGGGTGACATGTGGTTTATTCTTGACCCCGTGGAGGATCTGCAGAAACTTGGTGTGCCCTTGTGGGGTGTGAGCGATGGTTTATTCTTGATCCCGTGGAGGATCTGCAGAACGATTGTGTGCCCTTGTGGGGTGTGAGCAATCCTGAAACATCGTGTCCCCGCGTGGGGTGTGAGCGATGGGTGAACATCGTAGGCCCGACAGGGAGTTACTTCGGTAACGAGCGATGTTTCCTTTGGTTCTTCAATTGAACCTGCTGAATGAGTCGGTACCGCATTTGCATCTGCATAGAGTCGTGAGTCGGTCTCTATGAGTTGCATTATCATCTTTATATGATGCATTGGTGAAATAAACATAAATATAGATGTTTATGTGAATTGGTGGAATAAACATGTTGGGTGTATTTATGAGAATTGATGGATGTGCTTGATTAGGTAAACGTATGTTGTGACATATATGACATTTATAATGTATTGTGGTGAGAAAATGTGGAATATATGTATTCGGTGTTTGTGCATTTATATATGGTTATATGCATTGTTATTATGATAATATTTCTCACCCTTCTGCTGGAATGATTTCCTTCATGACATCGTTCAGGTATCAAGGTGTAGTACTGCTCGTAGTTGCGAGGTCGCTATTAGTGTAGCTGTTTAGTGATTTAATTATATTGGGTCGAGTCGTGCTCTGGTCATGTAACACTGGGATCGTTTGGGTTATGTTTCAGATGTATTTTGTGATGTTGGCCTCAGTGTCTAAGTGATGTGATTTATGTGATAAATGCAAATATTTCTTTTATGAAAGATATGTGATGTAAATGAATCTGCTGTTACATGCAAAAATGAAATTTTGTAAAGTATGGTTATTTATTTCAGTGTTATTGAGCATGACAGATGGTTTTTAAGTAATTTGGAAGTATATGTGTGGCACCCTTTGTGAATGCATGTTAATTTTACTTTGATTATGCTATATTTTCCGTGGGGTTTAGAAGGGTGTTACAGTCATCGCAACCAAATTCTAGGTTCGGGAGCCGATTACGCAAAGGGAAGGTATTAGCACCCTCTACGTCCGTTGTACAAAACGGGAACCGCTTGATTCGATTCGAGAGAAAAGTTAGCTACGTTTGTTTGGTTTCTTCTAAAGTTTCGCCTATAGAGAGAAATGGGTAGTTATTTACTAAGTTACTCGCCAAGGATTGAGAGCCTTGTGCCTACATACTCCCTGGTGCAATGGGAAAGTCAGAGCATTATAGTTCGTGGGACTACGTATCTTGTATTTAGAAGAGAATGAAGAATCAGAGCGTCCATAGTTCGGACTACTACGATTTGTTGGTTTGTCTTTGGAATGAACGAGAGTTTATATCGCATTCTAACTGCTAAACATTGGCTTATCTGCTCGCTAGAGGAGGCTAAAGCACGAGTTCATATGTGAGGAAGAAGGGACTAAACAATGTTCTTTGGGAAAAAATGTTTGAGTTGTGAATCACACGGGGCGAGGAATTAGTATTTAAGAAGTTTTAATCGCACGGGGGCGAGGAAAATGAGGTTTGTTATGTATTTTGATGGAGAATGACGACTATTCGATAAACGAGACGTCAGCCTTGCAATCAATTAATCGGGGCATTATTGGAATGCTAGATCCCAACGACACCTTTTTCATTCCATTAATTACGAAATTTGTATTTGAATGGACGGTGAAAGTACCATATGGAATGCTAGACTCCAATGGCATTTCTTTGTCAAAATAATTAAGGCAAGTATTTTAGGGACGAAAGGTTGAGCAACCCACAGCCCAAGGCGTACGCCCCAAGAGCGGTTACTCAAGAATTCAAGGAGTGCGAGACTCCAAGAAATCCGTTCTTTCGTAATTTAATATAGAAGATAATTTGAACTTGATTAGCATGCATTAGAGTTTAAATTGAGAGAGATTTATATTCGATCACATGGGGGCGAGAAAACGAAGTTAGACTGGTTGAATATTTACGGGGAATGACGACTATTCGATAAACGACACGTCAGCCTCGCAACCAATTAATCGAGATATTATTGGAATGCTAGATTCCAACAACACCTTTTTCATTCCATTAATTTTCGAAATTGTATTTGACGGACAATGAACGACTTTGTCCAAATAATTAGGGATGTATTTTATGAAACGAAAGTTCGAATGACACGCTACCCAAGGCGTATGCCTTAATAGTTGTCACTCAAGAATTCAAGGAGTGCGAGACTCCAAGAAATCGATTCTATCGAAATTTAGTTTAGAAAAGATTTTGAATACGATTAGCGCATGTGGATTTAGATGCGTTAAGTATTTTGAACGAATTGTGTATTTTAAATGATCGAAAAGATCACAACTCAAAGCGTGCGCCTCGAGAGCAATCTTTTCGAGAATCCAAGAGGTGCTAGACCTCAAGAATTCTATATTTCTATTATTAATTAAAAATAGTTTTTAAAACGAAATATGACTTTAATTGGGAAAAGATAGATATTTGTAAATATTAAACATTTTTATTAAATTGAGAAAGTATTTAAGTTATTTATAAAAAAAAACTTAATTAGATTTATAAATGGTTTTAATTTAGTTTAGAAAATACTTAAAATTAATGGTATAGAAAAGTTTAATATTTCTTTTAATATTTATTAGGTAATAATTTTGAGATTTATTTTTTAAAAAAGAGAATAATTTGAATTTTCTTATAAAAATAACTAATCAATAAAAGTGAAATTTCAATTAAATTGAGTGAAAAAAACGTTTTGAAAAATGAAAGACGGAATAACCACAGCTCAAGACGTGCGCCTCAAGAGCGGTTGTTCAAAGATCCAAAGAGTGCTAGACTCCAAAGACCTACTACCTTCATTCCTTAATTAATTTTAGAAGATAGTTTGGAGAAATGATTTAATCAAAAGCAATTATAACTTCAATTTAGTTTAAAATATATTTTGCAGATTACACATTATAGTTAGATTAAGTGTGTAAGTCAAATTTCATGAAGACTAATCTTCTATTTAATTATTACTTGTTAATTAGAAAATTAGAATTTTGAATTAATGAAATTGAGGTAATAAAAATAAAATTAGGATTAATTTGATATATTTATCAATATAACCAAATTAGTTAAACTAATAAAACCAAACTTAATCAGTCAAAGAATTTTTTTTGAAGAAAAACTTGCACTTCAGCACATAATATTCTAATATTCTAAGAAACGTTATGGTTAACCATATCCAATGCCCCTTGAATTTACGGCTCCGTATGCAATGAGCATCGATAACAGTAAGAAAACCGAACCGTTCAACAATTTACAGAACTTGCAGTAACTCACATAACTAAAAAAAACGTACCCCAACCGTACTATATCAAAATCAAGTCATAAACTATATTCAAGATCAAACCAATTGGCTCCACTATAGTAGCAACAGGAATAATAAACAGAGTATCTGCAAATCGAAATTCGAACAGCAAGCATAGCGTGTAGATTTGAAAACCAACCGAAATGAATTCGAATTATTGCCACGTTTTGTGGTTGTTGACGGTGGTTGTCTTTTATGAGCTGAGATCTCAAGCTTGTGTTGTTGCTCAATATTGATGCTATTGCTGCATACACCTCTTCTTCATGTTATTGCTGTAAGATTGGAATCGGTGTTCGGCGGCGCACTAAAACAAATTTAAATCCAAGTCTTTACTTTGAACTTCTAACATGTATAGAACAAGCTAAACAAGAGATTAAGCCATTAGGAAATTCACAAATGAAAAAAAAAACAGAGTTGAACTTGAAGACGCGGGGAGATTTTGCTGTATTGTGGAGTTGTGATGAGAAGGCAGTTTGTTGAAGAAAATCCATTAGTAGATTCTAAACTCAGCGAAGAAAACGTGTTGCTGCTGAGCTATTGTGTTGCGGTCGGAAGCGATACTTAACAACGTCGAAACAAAGACAATTCGCACTAGCCATAAGCTGTTATTGTCATCGAATCCTCGATGCCGATTGACACGGCAATAACACACCTCCTTTTTAACAATCGAGCCAATGTTCCGAACTCGTGTTCATTGAATTGACGTTTGCGCTGCACCTTCGCGGATTCTAAACCAATCGAAATAGGGCCATGTAAAATGAGTTCAAGCGTTGAAACGTGTCATTATTGAAGCAATCATGAGGTTGAGTGGGGTCAAGGGGACTTGTCCTCTCATGAACGTATTTACGACATGGCGAAAAAAAGAAATTTCACGGCGGAGGTCGTGGGGTTGGCAAAAGTGATTGGGAAGAAGATAGGGTTTTGTGGTGATTATGATGATGGCGATGGAAATGAGTGGAGAAATGTCTAGGGTTTTGATTGGAGAGAAGAAGGGTTGTGATGAATATGATGATGGTTTTTGAAGATGAAAGGGTTTTGAAGGGGAGGAAGGTTTGATAAGATTGAGATGATGTTGACGAAAAGGGGAGGAAGAAAGAGACGACGGTAGATTTGATGATGGTTGCTTCGCTGAAAAAAAAATGGTGGAGAGAGGAGTGTGAAGATGAAAGGGTTTTGAAGGGCGAAGGAGAGGAGAAAATGATGACGAAGGTGGTGATTTGAGCTGGTTGAAGGGAGACGAAAATGGAAGGGATGATGGTGAAGATTTCGGCGGCTGGATTTCTGGGGTGAATAGGAAAGAAGACGAAAGGGAAGGGAAGGGTTTGTGTGGTCGGCGATGGTCTAGGAGAACAAGGGTTTCTCTTCTGCCCTCAACAAAGAGGCAACTCCCCCTTCTTATCCTCTAAATTTTTTTTAACCTAATCCCTCTCTCTCTCTCTCTCTCTCTCCGCTTTCCTTTCCTTTTCTTTTTTTCTCTTTTTTTTAATTATATTTTAATAAAACAATATTATATATATCATATAATAAAGTTATTTATTAAAATAAAACTATAAAAAAAATTACATAAAACCCAAACCTCAAATGACACGTGTCCTCCTTTAATTGGTCGAGGTGATAAAGATTTTGCATTCAACCAATTGTGGGTGGACAAGTGTCTTAATGACATTAAAAAGAGTTTATACACATATTCTGATTTTATTATCAATTAATTCAAAATAAAACAAAATGCTAAAATATGATTGGTTAATGGCAAAAAATGAGGATCATGCATGTGCACCCTTGATTAAATTTCAATCTGACGATCAATATTTAATCAAAGAAGCACACCTATTTAAAATGCCAAAGTTGCCCTTTCTAGAAGCTTTAATTAATTTAATAGAATTAAATCAATTAAAAACCACTAGAAAATTTATAATTTATTAAATAAATATGCTAAAAATGAAATGCGGGCACGAAAAATTCAAATTAATTGTTCTTGATATTTTGATGAAAATATAAAAATAAACCGGGTGAAAACAAACAGAAATCGGGTGACAGAGATGCTTAAACGATAAAATCGACTGCACACAAAAGATTAACGCGAAGTAAATAACTTGGAAAGACACAACACTCAGTCAATCTTGAGAATCGACCGGGACTGGTAGAAAGGTTCAGACTGATCAAAAGTGATTGACAATTTGTCGAGAGATAAGATGAGCGTGATAGGTCAAGTTTCAATGAAAAGTAGGTTAAATCCCTAACGCCTGCATGCTTAAATTCGAAACTTTTCAATCGTTGATTTTTCTCATATATTTGAAACACAATTTGACCAATCCGTCTGCATATCCAAGAAATTTGTTATGGCTAATCATTTTGTGAATTATTTAGGGTAAAATAAACGTTATGATGTACAAGCGATGCAAATTGAAAATAAAGTCAGGCAAATGAAAATTTAAAATAGGTTGTTGCAGTGAAAATCATGATGTCAAGATATTGATTAACTTGAATCTTAATTTATTAAATTCACAACCAGACTTTAATTTATCCAAAGGAAAGGTTAAAGAAAGAAAGACCTTTTGCGTGATGTAACAACAATGCTAAGAGATTCGAGGATCGGGGGTTGGTTATGCCTAGGGTAGGTTTTTCACATCCTAAATATCTGAAGTACTCTACAGGAACCTTTTGTATGTTTGTATGCTAAGTTTGCTATGGGTTGGGATTGGGTATAAGGTAAAGGTTTTAGGTAAAGACCTAAGGATGGTTTCTAAATTTGTTCATAAAGATATCGCATCCTCTGCCTATGTATCCTAACTAGGATAGAATTAGAGCAATCGTAGTTCACCTCACCAAGGATAGATGAACACTTGATTATGATCAAGGTTCAAAGGGGAACAAACATAACAGTGTTTGTGTAGAGTTTAACAAAAACTTTGTATTTCTAAGTTGTACACTCAAAAGAAATGACTTTAACGAAAGTCAAGAGGGAAGCAAGTAACCATCACCATGATTCTTACATAGAGTTAACAGACTCTACCTTAAAGCTCTAGTTGAGGAGTACTTCTAACAAGGAGTAGGTTTTCTAGACTTAAAGCAAAGTCTAATGGCTTGTAGGTTCTAACTTAACTAAGTTATGGTTCAAAGATGACTTAACAAAGTCAAAGGGAGGGTAATGAGCTATCTATGACTATGAAGTCAATAGAGAAACCTTCCTTTGGAATAGGGAATGATGAGGCAACTGGATGAGAACTAATAAGTTCCATCACTTGGGGAATAACTTAACAAAGCTACAACATACATAAGCATACATTCAAACATGATGAACATATAAAAGAGCATGGTGACAACAAAGAAGAGATATGCAAGCATGTAACAACATCAAGCAAATATTACAATCAAGTCAAATGGTTATAACCATAGCATACAAAGATATTAAAATATCCTAGAAGGGGAATACAATAGAGGTTCTTACAAAACCAATCGTATGAGGTAAAAACCACTTGAAACATCTTAACAAAGATGAAGGGAAACATGGTAACAACCATCAAGACAAACAACATGTAATGCAAAAATATTTAAATGCAAGCAAGTGACAACTTGAGGCAAGCATATCATAGGTTTAAAAGATGTCAAATGTAACCACATAGAGCAAAAATCATGCATTGATGACAATTAAGTGCAAATAAGCAAGCAAACTATGTTATAACAATGCAAGTAAGAAATTCATAAAGAAAACATACAAGTTCAAGGTAACAACCACAAATGAAGAAAATCCTATTTATATTAGAGTTCTAACAAGATTTCTTAATGGGTGAGGGACCATATGAAGAGTGTATTCAAGAGATCACAACATCAAGAGATAACATGGTCTTTAAACACACAAATGCAAAGGTAAATCAAATAGATGCTTACAAGCAAATATTGAAATGAAAATATTTTTTTGGTTCAAGGAACATATTCAAACATACAAAGGACTTTACATAGTTCACATCAAGTGCAAATCAAACTCAATGAAATTGAATCAAAGAAGTTTTGAAAAATGATTGAAGGAAAATGAGGGTAAAAACCCTAAAATGGAACATGACTTTCTTATAGTATAAAGTGTTTCTAAAATGCAAATTCTAAAATTCTTTAAATTCCATATGAATATAGGCAACATTACAAGACTTTTGCAAAAATAATTATTCAAAAATGATAAAAAAATGACAAAGTTACATTAGTTTGAATTTTGAAGAAAAAACAAAGAAAATAGTGATAAAAAGAAATAGAGTGTCTACATCAAGGGTAGAACTCATGACCTTGTGGATCATGGATCAAAATCTCACCACTTCAACTATCACACACGTGTGATTATTAAATGGAAGAGAGGGATAAAATACTATAACATGGAAAAAATGCTAAAATTGCTAAAAAGTTGATCCACACGGATCGAACCCAAGACATCAAGGCTAACAAGTACATGAAACGCAAGGCATAACCACTGGGGTGGCAATACATCCATTGTATCAAGACACCACAAGAATATATAACCCTATAAGTCATAAAATCTGGGCAACATTACAAGGCAAGTTGTGTCAAAACGGTTTTGATTCAAACTTGGTCAAAACTTAACTAAATTTCATGAAATAAAACTCTACCTTACTTGTTGATAAGGAACACAATGGTAACAACCATTTTTCAAAATGATGCACACACCTTAAAATTCGAAGAAAGATGCAGAATAAGGTTTTCGAAATGCGTCTTGGAAATCATAGATCAAAATTGATGCAGACAAGATCAAATGAAGGTATGCATTTGTTCTAAATACTTTGCTGGTGGGTTATGTCCAAAGAGATATCTCAATTCCTCACTGAATCAAGATATGACCCCCTACGTTGCAAGTTTAATGAAATGGTTTAAAGCAAACTTTGTGTAAAACTAAAGCTAGAACAAAGAGCCATGACAACACAAGTTTATTGATCTAAACTGCATTATGTCATGAACTTATACACATACCAGATTGTAAGAAATTTGAAAGTTGAATTGACAAAAACAGAGGTTAGCAAACCCCAAAACATAAACTTGACAACCAAGGTTTTCAACAACATTCATTGATGAATTCCAACCATCATGCCTTTACAAAGACCTAACTCCAACATCAACTTATAAAACAAGATTGACAACATCAATCAAACAAAAGTGTTTTGTTTAAAACATAAACAATAACAAATTTTGATATTACAATACCAAAAACCAAACAGCAGTCGAATACCTTTCCTTTATGACAGTCACTAACTTAATACAAGCAACATAGATTGGACAAGTCAACTTAAAAACAAATTCAACCAGAAAGTTGCAAACTCAACATGACAATGTTACACATCTAAAAACCAGCAGGTTTGACATTACAATAACAATATCAACAAAGTATCTTGAATGCAAGTTAACAAACTTCATGCATAAAATCTGAACAGAGGCAACAAAAATCTTGGACATAATAATGTTAACATCCACTCAAAACTTGCTGACAGCAAACATGAGTTAACAAACTCAAACCAAAGATATCTCTTAACAGAACCAATGTAGTTTTATACATAATAATGTTGATACATTTAGCAGTCAAATCAATACACACTTCAAAAGAGAAGGTCATAGCCTTAAGACAGCAAGTGTGAACAAACCAAACACAAAACTAAGTTCAAACAGATGTAAACCTAAACATGATAATTTCAAGAACCAACCAAACAACTCAATTAATATATCTCACAGAAACAACTTGCAAAATCAACATAGTAATATTGTACATCAAATAACAGTATGCTTGACATAACAATAACAAGTTAATACTTCCAATGAAAGTCAACAAACTCCATGATGGCAAACACAAACAATTTTAAGTATGAGGACCAAATCTTAACAGCCATAGACATAATCTTAACATAACAATGTTAACCAACAATGATCAAATGCACTAACATGTTTCACATGGTAATCACAAATTCATGGCATAAACACAAACAAGTTCAACATATGATCAACAGTTTTTGATAATGCATATATATGAGAGAAAGAAAGAGCTAGAGATCACCTACCTCTTGTAGACCTCCAAAAACAAGCTAGCAGCCTTGAGCAAGATATCCCTCCCTCCTTTGAGCAAGCTTTGAAGTTGCTTCTTCTTGAAGAAACAAGTGATCCTTGAGGACAGATCTAGCAAATGAGGTTCCAGTTGCTTTTTAAGAGTTTAGACAGTTGGTATAACATAAATAGAAGGTGTTCAAAGTGTTAAAGTGTTTCAAACTGATCTAGGTAGTGAATTCAGCATTTTATGCATAAAAGTCAAACTATAGTGTGTGAGAAATTGACTTTTGGTTTTGTGGAGTTTTTGGTGAAACCAATGGTTAGAACACCTTCTAATGATAATTTAAAGGTTATGTGGATGATTTTTATGGTGTTTGAATGATTGGAAATGATGTTGATGTGAAGTTTGCACAAGGCAATTTTGGTGGTTTTGAAACTTTCTTCACTTACAAGCAAAACAAGGTAGGAATGAGATCTTGAATTTCTCTTGGGTTTTGAGGGATCTGGTGTATGTATGGTTATAGAGGAAGCCTCTATTTATAGGCCAAGTGAAAGGTGAGGACAGATTTGTACAAGTTGTTTTGTAAGATGGGTTTGTTGAAAAACTAGCAAATCTAGGTGTGATTTACTTTTTGCAGATGAGGCTTGTTTCCAAGGTGTTTAGACCCTTAAAACCTGCTAATATTGAGCTGTGAGAAGTGACCAAAGAGTGGGCAAGGACATCACCCCATGCTGCAACCACAAACACTTTCTCTCCTTGTGTACTTTTATACTTTTTCACATTAAACAAATAGATCTTGGACAAGACTTTGGCCATGCTTGAAAGATCTTCATATCAAGTTTAATATAAACTCTAACACATTATATCAGAGTTCATTCCATGGTTAGAACTCAAGTAGATAGTTAGAAATCAAGTTTGTGTTGAGTTTGCACATGATGACAATCAAGTGTTTGGGCCCAACTTGTCCCCGTCGAATCTCTCATCTCACAAGGGCTATGGAGGATTTCTTGTACTTTTTGAAAGCCCTCATTATGCTATACAAATTTCATGTTTATGGTATTTTCAAGTTCCAAGTGGAACTAGGTCAAAAAACCTCTTGAAGTTGGCTGAAAACATGTCTTAAAAGTGCCAAAACTTAGGACTTTACTAAGTGTTTTTCTCCTTTTGTGATGATTTTGACTATAACTCCAAATCCATTCATTTTTTGCAAATGGACCACTGTGACTATTTTGTAGGACTTACCAAGACCTTCCGAACAAGCTTTGAACCACCTCATTTGAATGCGTGGTTAAAAAGTTATGGTCTTGTCCCTTTCAAAACCCTAATTCCCGACTTTTTCGATGACTCCTCAATCCTTGATCCAATGGTCACAAAACATCATTACTAGATGTAATATGTTATTAGGAACATATTTTCTTCCAACTTTTAGGTCAAATTCCTTTTGGTCAAAGAGTTGACTTTTCAGTCAAACGAACCGATCGATCGAAAACTCCTGAATCGACTGTTGGTGTTCTGGGTCCTCTGAGACTTTTAAACTTCTTTGGTGGACTTCAATAAGTCATATGAGCTCCATGGACCATGGTTCCATCATTGGAATGCCTTTTAAATCAAAAGTCAAACTACAGTTGACTTTTCCTGATAAGAAACCCTAATCGGGGGTCCTGGACTGCACTGTTCTTATTCCTTAGGTGACAACCTCAAATTGGATTCATACTTTATACAATATATCATTCTTTATTATATGGGGAATTACTTCATTGAGAATCACTCCAAGACATTGACTGATCAAACCATAGAAACCTCGATTACTGGTTGTATGGAACCCTCATTTACCTGTATCTTGACAAAGATAAACTTGAAATAGGTTAAGGTTAGATAAGAAAATGATGATGCTCCTAGAATGATGATGAACATCTAGGGGCAAAAATTTGGGGTGCAATAGTTTCCCCTATTTAAATATTTTCACTATATGGCAATGAGAAATAACAATCCTCATAGAATCGTAGTGAAAGGTATTTAAATATAGCAAACCGAAAATTTTGCCCCTTAGATCCGATGGTATGTAAAAGGACAAATGCTAAAATGAAATGAATTCTAAATGATGCTTCATGATGCTTGGATGCAAGACAAATGCTGACACACAAGCAAAAATAAAAGAACGACAATACAACGAGTAACTACTTACAAGGGAACCGACACACTGGGGAAAGATCCAAGGCATAACAAGGAATAGTTCATACATGATTAATAACGCTGCTCCAAGGGGATCTTCCATACAGGGACACGAACTTCACCGGGGAAGACAAGTCTTCACTAGGGAAAAGAGGGAACACACTCCACTGGGGAAAGATGCAAATCTCCACCGGGGAAGCGAAAGACCAGAGACACAATCCTCACTGGAGACAAACCAAATGAAGAGCTTCCTATAATGAAGAGTTCGAACGGGATCTTCAGGAAAAGACTATAAATAAGACCAGACGCACCGGGGATGCTAGTAACCACTAGATCTTCGAGACTCCAACTGGGGAAACCAATGCTTCGCCGGGGATACTGGTGACAACCAAAACATTCTACCAATATAAATTGGTTTTAAACAAATACCAGTAACTATTGGATTTAGAAAGACTGGTGACAACCAAATCAAAGGTACCAATAACGATTGGATTTAAAATATGTTAGTAACTACTAGGCTTAAAAAGACTGGTGACAACCGAATCAAGGATACCAACAACAATTGGATTTAAGACGTGTTAGTGACCACTGGACTTTATCTGGGGAGAAGTTGGTAATCAAACTAACTAAAATATCAATAACCATTGGCTTTAAGCAATGCCAATAACCACTGGACTTACACAGGGGAATCGGTAACAACCGAACTAAATACCAATAACAATTGGCTTTAAGTGATGCCAGTAACTACTGGACTTACTGGGGAATTGATAACAACCAAACTGAATACCAATAACAATTGGGTTTAAGCAATGCCAGTAAGCACTGGACTTACCAGGGAAATTGGTAACGACCACTTCAAATACCAATAACCATTGGATTTCAATGCTATACTAGTAACTACTAGACTTCAACGAGGATTGGTAATAACTGAATCAAATGATTCCAATAACAATTGGATTTAAGTAACGCTAGTGACTACTGGACTTCAAACATTGGTGACGACCAAGTCGAGATAAACATTAGTAATAACTAATCATCTTGGTAATATCAGATATTACTAGTCACAACTAGCCTCCCAGAATGAAAACAAGTTAACCTCAAGATTACTGACAAAGTTGGGGTAACAACCGCAAAGCGAAACCGTGGGAAACGGATCAAGGAGATAGTAATGACCAAAGGATCTCAATGGCAATAGCCGAACAAACAGAAACCAAAGCAAAAGCAAACAGATGCATATGCTAATGATATGATGCAAATGCAAAATGCAGACCAACCCACGAGGGAGAAGGAAAGAGAAAAGCAAGGAACATAAAGAGGGAACTCATCACGCTGAGTCTCGATGTTTCAAACTAGATGGCGCTTCTTCCGGGAAAATAACAATTTTCCAACAATACTTTTGCAAACCTGCTGAAGAGAAATCTTGGCTTAGTAGCGGGAATTGTTGTTGGACGCGTCTTTGGTCGGAGGCGACAACAAGCTCTTACAGTGCTGGGAGTAGTGTAACACTGTCATGTTACCTCTAGAGTTTCAACGTGCTTTGTTAAACCAGTTTTCTTTTAACCAAAATTTTTAATTTTCAAAACACCTTGCCTTTTCGAAAAATCATTATTAACAAATAAGTGAAATTTGCATAACAAAAACAGAAGATCATAACAATGATTGGTCCAAAATCTGATTTCATTGATAGACGAGAACTTTACAAAGGGTATAGTCTCGGGAAAAAAAATACAATTTTTGAAAAAATGGCAAACAAAAGGGGTTACAGAATCCCACAATGATCCGGTCCTACTAACTAGCAGTCCATGCACTTCGTTGCTTCTGATGAGAATGATTTTCTTTTCATACCTTGGGCAAGACTTTGCCCCTGCATTTGCTGGTTTTGGTCTTTCGATTTGCTGACGTGTTTCTAGCTTGATTCACCTCTCTAGGTTTTCCATTTTAGGTGTAGTACTTTCTCACTGCATCTGAGTTGATAGGGTACTTGAGTTGTTCGCCGTCTATGGTCTCAAGAATTGGAGATCCTCTTGAGAAGATCGTGTTTACAACGATAGAGCCATCATAATTGGGCATCCATTTGCCATGTATGTCCTTCTATGTTGATAGGATTTTTCTGAGCACAATCTCTCCTTCCTTATACTCTTTGAGACGAACCTTCTTGTCGAACGCTCTTATCATCCTTTGTTGATAAATCTGGCCATGACACATTTCGGTCATTCATTTTTCATCGATGAGGTTCAATGAACTGAACCTTTCTTTTATCCACTCGGCTTCTTCAAGCTCGGCTTCCATTAAGATTTTCAAAGAAGGTATCTTGATCTCGATGGGTAGCACTGCGTCCATCCCATAGACCAAGGAGAAAGGAGTTGCCCCTGTCGAAGTTCACATTGATGTTCTGTACCCATGTAAAGAAAATGGTAACATCTCATGCCAATCCTTATAGGTCACAACCATCTTCTGTACTATCTTCTTGATATTC
The DNA here is from genome assembly GCA_963859935.3 of Lathyrus sativus. Classification (NCBI taxonomy): domain Eukaryota; kingdom Viridiplantae; phylum Streptophyta; class Magnoliopsida; order Fabales; family Fabaceae; genus Lathyrus; species Lathyrus sativus. The sequence continues at coordinate 65,305,480 of OZ012739.1, read as the reverse complement.
TTGTTTGCAGCTTTGACAACACCATTCATTTTGGGCCTGTATGGAGAAGAGTTGTGATGTTTGACTTTGAAGTCATCAAAAAGTTCATTCATTGTTTTGTTATTTAGATTTGACCCATTGTCGGTGATGATCTGGTCAGGAATGCCATACCGACAGATGATCTCTTTCTTGATAAAGAGGGCAACCACTTGCTTTGTTATGTTCGCATACGATGCTGCTTCTACCCATTTGGTGAAGTAATCAATTGCAACGAGGACAAAACGATGGCCATTGGAAGCTTTTGGCTCTATTGCCCCAATCATGTCTATGCCCCACATTGCAAATGGCCATGATGATGTCATCCCATTGAGAGGATGTGGAGGAACATGAACTTTGTCGGCATAGACTTGGCATTTATGGCACTTTCGGGCGAAGAGGATGCAGTCCATCTCTAAGGTCAACCAAAAGTAACCAGCTCTTAAGATCTTTTTCACCATGGCATAGCCGCTGGCATGGGTGCCAAACCTTCCTTCGTGCACTTCAACCATTAAGAGACTTGCTTCTTTTTCATCAACACATCTGAATGGAACCATGTCATGGTTTCTCTTGTACAGGATGTCATTGCTGATGAACAACTTAGATGAAAATCTTCGTATGGATTTTTTTTTCAATTCTAGATGCGTCAACTGGATATTTATGATATTGGAGAAAGTTCTTGATGTCATGGAACCAAGGTTTCTTATCAGACTCTTCTTCTATTGTCATAACATATGCGGGTACAGTTCTTCTTTTGATGCAGATTAGAGGTGCCTCATTAACAAACTAGACCTTTCACATTGATGCTAACATGGCTAAAGCATCAACAATGTGATTTTCTGCTCTTGGTACATGCTTGAAAGTAATTTCATCGAAATACTTGACCATCTCCTGAATGTGAGCTTTGTAAGGGATCAAATTTTCATCTCGGGTCTCCCATTCTTCTTTGAGTTGGTAGATCACCAAAGCAGAATCACCTATTACTCCCAAGATCTTGATACGGAGATCAATTGCGGCTTTCAACCCTAGGATGCAAGCTTTGTATTCGGCTATGTTGTTAGTACATGAGAAACAAAGTCGGGTTGTGACAGCAGTATATCCTCCAGTTGGATATCTCAAGATAGCTCCAATGCCATGTCCATTCTTGTTTGACGCTCCATCAAACATCATTTCCCAGCGAGACCTAGGCTCGAGACCTTCTTCAGGACCAGGTTCTGGCTTCATGCTTTGAATGTACATTACATCTTTATTGGGAAACTCAAACTTGAGTGATTGATAATCCTCCACAGGATGCTCGGCAAGGTGTTCTGATAAGACACTGCCTTTGATGGACTTTTGAGCAACATATTGAATATCATACTCTGACAATAGCATGTGCCATCTAGCCAACCTTCCAGTTTGAGCTAGATTTTCGAAGATGTACTTTATTGGGTCCATCTTGGAAATCAGCAATGTGGTATGGCAGATCATATATTGTCACAGGCGCTTGGCGGCCCATGCTAAAGCACAACATGCTTTCTCTAGAGGAGAGTAACGACTCTCGTAATCTGTGAACTTCTTGCTTAAATAGTAGATCACATGCTCTTTCTTTCCTGAGTCGTCAGTTTGGCCTAAGACACAACCCATTGAATCTTCCAACACCGTCATATACATGAACAATGGTTTTCTGGTTACTAGAGGAATCAATACCGGTGGCTTTTGCAGATACTTCTTGATCTTCTTGAATGCCAACTGGCAGTTTTCATTCCATACCATCGTTTAATCTTTTTGTAACAACTTGAAGATCGGTTTGCAGGTAGGCGTTAGATTGGAAATAAACATGGAGATATAATTCAGCCGTCTAAGGAAACCTCTGACCTATTTTTCTGTTTGAGGAGCAAGCATTTCTTGGATTGCTCTAACTTTATCGGGATCTACTTTAATTCCTCATTGACTAACAATGAAACCAAGTAGCTTGCCTGAACGAACCCCAAATGCGCATGTAGCTGGAGTTATTCTTAGATGATACTTCCGGAGTCTTTCAAATAGCTTCAACAAATGATCCAAGTGGTCCTCTTCACTTCAGACTTTGCAGTCATATCGTCTACATATACTTCAATCTCCTGATGCATCATATCATGAAACAGTGCGACCATAGCTCGCTGATATGTTGCTCCTACGTATTTTAAACCAAAAGGCATGACCTTATAACAATAAGTTCCCCAGGGTGTAATGAAATTCATTTTCTCCATGTCGGCCAGATCCATCTTTATCTGATTGTAACCAGAAAATCCATCCATAAATGAGAATACTGCAAAACTAGCTGTATTATCCACCAGAGTGTCGATATGTGGAAGAGGGAAATTGTCCTTCGGACTAGCTTTGTTTAAATACTTGTAGTCTACGCACATTCTGACTTTGCCATCTTTCTTTGGGAGTGGCATAATGTTGGCAACCCATTCTGGATATTTGGATACAGCTAAAAATCCTTCATCAATTTCTTTCTTGACTTCGTCTCTGATCTTTAGAGCCATATCAGGTCTAGATCTTTGAAGCTTCTGCTTGACTGGAGGACACTCTGGCTTCAGAGGGAGCTTGTGCATAACAATGTCAGTGTCCAACCCTGGAATATCTTGATAGGACCAAGCGAATATGTCGACATAATCTTTGAGGAGTGTCGTCAGCATGCTTTTGACCTCTGCTTCTAACGAGGCTCCAATCTTGACTTCTCTCTTTTGTACTTCAGACTCCAAGTTGATGACATCAATCTGTTCCTTATATGGCTGAAGATAATCATCTTCGTATTCAGTCATCCTCTTCAACTCTTCAGGGATCTCTGAGTCTTCATCGCTCTCTTCTTCGGCTTGAAAGAGGAATGGGTCACTAGTAGAAGGAACCGAATGATCATGGGATTCTGTGGGTGGTGGAGGTGTTCTGCATGTTTTTACAGTTTTGAGAATGATTAGAAACACGCATACAGACATGCAGATGAAGGGTTGTTTTTAAATTTTTGAAAAAAAGTTTCCATTTTTCCTTTTAACAAAAAGAGAGAAAATGATAAGCAGAAAACAAAATAAGAGTTTTAACAAAAACACTTTTCATTCATAGATTTTTCAAATTGCAAAGTGGCCCATAAAAAATGATTCACAGGTCTTGGGCAAGACCAAGAAATTTTAAAGAAAAACAAAGCTAACAAGCAAATGAATTACTCTAAAGGTAAAAAGACGGGGATCTCCACAGTCTCCCAGTTGCACAAAGTTGCGCCTCCTTGAATTATCAGGCTGTCAAGATCACTATCTTCTTCTTCAGCTATGATGGCGTTTACTTGCAATCCGCTGCTGGTAAAAATCTCTTTCAAGGATTTCTTCTTCATGATGCTCTCCTCTAGCACATCTTCTAGAGTTGGTTTGTAACCTAACCCTTGTCGATCATTCTTCGCTCGAGCATTGACTTCAATAATCTCCCCCCATCCCAAAGGGATTTCAGTCTTCAATGCAACTTTAATACTTTGAGCAAAAGCAAAAGATGGACCACATGTTATTACTGATTCATCGACCAACACGACATGGGCTATTTCCAGTGCTTGGAAAGCCATTTCAAGCGAGTCTTCATCTGCTTCAATGTATCTGAAGGAAGACAGGTTGCTTACCATTAGGTCTTCTTCACCATGAATTATGACCAACTGGTCATTGACAACGAATTTCATTTTCTGGTGCAGACTGGAGGTAACAACACCCACTGTATGTATGCAAGGCCTCCCCAACAGACAACTGTAGGCTAGATTAATATCTGTTACCTGAAAAGTAATTTCTAAGATTTGTGGACCTATTATGATTGGTAGATCAACTTCTCCTATCACTGTCCTTCTTGAACCATCAAAAGCTTTTACCACTAGAGATGTGGGCCTCATGTCAGCTCCTTGGTAAGCTAGCTTAGCTAGGGTCCTCTTAGGCATTACATTAAGCGCATATCCTGTATCAACGAGTACCCTGGCTAATGTATCCTCTTCATATTTGATCGACACATGCAAGACACGGTTGTGCTTGCATTTTTCTATTGTTAGATCATTATCATCAAAGCTCAAAGTGTTGCATGTTGTGATGTTGGCAACAACTGAATCAAATTGCCCCACTATGATGTCTTTCGTCACATGAGCTTGCGTCAGGATCTCCAGCAAAGCTTGACGATGTGTAAGAGAGCTTAACAGTAGCGACATAATGGAAATTTTGGACGGGGTCTGATTCAGTTGGTCTACCACTCGGTAGTCGCTCATGCGAATAATCCTTAGGAACTCTTCCTCATCGTCTTTAAGGGACTCTTTTCCTTTGGTGGTAGGTTCCTTAGCAACAGCTTCTTTCAGAATGGTTTCCTTAGGAGTAGCGACAACAATCTTAGGAATAGGAACCGTTGGTTGAGGAACTGCAGGATTTGCTCGGGGTTGATACACACGACCGCTTCAGGTCATTCTGCTTCCTCTGGAAATGTTGGCGATATTTCCTTGTCTTCTTTCTTTGAAAATTTCATCGCACCATGAATAATCATCCTTCGGTGTTATGGCCCTCGGGTGAGGTCTAGACCCTCTCCTTGGCTCGAACCTAGGCTGATCTCTCCCAAACTTGGGTGCTATATCGTCGCGGAATACAGGCCGGACTGCTTTGTTCCTGGTTGTATTGTTATTGTTATCTCTGAAGACAACCCTCTTGCTGGGTTCTTCGGGTATATTGAATATTGGTCCAATTACCGCTACGTCCTCCTTTTTATTCCTGCTGCTAATCTCTTGCATTCCTTGATCAATTAGTGCTCGAACATCTTTTTGTACAAGGTCACAACCTTGTGGATTTAGCATACATTGCTCACAATTCTCATGAGAAGTCTTAAGCATCCATGATTGAGCGAGCCTTTTGTGCAACTCTACCAATGGCACTTTGACTTTATCAACATTGGTAACAATCTTTGTTTCAGATCCCTCCCCTTCTTCAGTGATGACGTTCACTCCACCATGATTTGGTAGAGGGTTATCCTTCAAATTCGGGTGGTTATCTTCAAAGGACAGAATCTTCTTTTCGATCAACTCTCAAACAATGTGTTGGAGCGCGAAGCATCCTTCTAAGTCGTGCCCGGGGGCGTTTTCATGGAACAAACAATGTGCATTGGCATTGTAGTAGTATGGCAGAGGGTTTGGCGGAGCACCTAACTTCCTCGTTCTGACAAGTCCTCTTTCTATCAGCATGGGGAACAATTCATGTAGCTAATAGGAATGAGTTGTATCCTTGGCTTATTACTTCGGTAATTAGGCCTTGAAGCTTGAGCTTGAGGCTGCCACACTTGTTGGTGGTACTGCTAATGTTGGTTGGGTGCCCCTTGTTGAGGACCCTAACGAGCTTGTTGTTGAAAAACAGGCGTCACTGCTGCAACATGGACAGTTGTTGATATTGTTGTCGTTGATTCTTTGGAATTTGTGCCCTCTTCCCATATGCCACGACACTTACTTCACCTTCCTTCTTTTTGTGGAAGTTACTAGCCAGCTTTTTGGTAGCACTGGCGTTGGAATTAGCAGTTGGAGTTGTTACTTTACAACTTTTCAACCCTGCTTCAACCTTTAATCCTACAGTGACAATGTCAGAGAAATTAGTTGTGACACCACTAATTAATCTTTCGTAGAACTCCGACCTGACTGTGTCTACAAACCAGTCCGCTAGTTCTTTTTTCTATGAGGTGTGGCTCTACTTGAGCTGCAGTACTCGCCATCTTTGCGCATACTCTTTAAAAGATTCGATACTCTTCTGCGTCATGCTGAGAGGCTGACGACAATCTGGAGCCAGATCCATATTGTATTTGTACTGTTGGATGAAAGCATCTGATATGTCTTGAAAACCATGGATCTTCGCCTGATCTAAGCTCAAATACCATTTGACAGATGCCCCTTTGAGACTATCTTGGAAGCAATGTACCAATAGCTTGTTGTTTTCGATATGCGGAGCCATCCTCTTGCAATACATGATTAAGTGAACCTTGGGACAAGTAGCTCCCTCATATTTGTCAAACATATGCATTTTGAACTTTGGTGGGAATATCAGTCTTGATACCAAACACATGTCTTTGGTGTCTGATCTAAAGACATTACTCCCTTCAATAGCTCGCATTCTTTTAGCCATAATATCCATCTCCACCCTTAGCTTTTCATGCTTCACATCTTCGACCTCAGAATCATCTGGTATATCGAATATTGGCTGGTGATGGTTGAAGATAGGTCGAACATGAGTTGGTCCTCTTACCTGAGTGAAGATAGGATTTTTCGTTATTGGATCAACTTGTGGTTGAAAATTGGACGGCTAAGGATTGTTGATTGGCGGTAGGAAATCCCTAGTCATGCCAAATGGGAATTCAGTTGACGTAGTAGTTGTTGGAAGGCTTGTTGCTGCTGTAGTGACTTCAGCAACCACTGTAACCTGTGTATCCATCTTTTCCTTAATCACGTTAAACACCTCCATGATCTGACTGACATTGTCTTTAATCCCTTCGATGTCGTTGTCTATCTGGTAAATCCTCTGATCATTGTCTACCATCTTTCTTTGAGCTTGAGCTTGGGTGTTGTATGTGTGAGAACTCGGCATGAATTTCCACTTTCTAGCAGACAAGAACAACAGATGAGCTGCGGAACCTAATGCAAGACCAAATGCAGAATGATATGCAGATGCAAATGCAGATGCAGAACCAACCATTCAAGGAAAAAGAAAATTTTGTTTACAAACAAAATTAGGAACACACGTAACAACGTGCTTTAAAAGTAAATTTTCATTGATAAATCAAGATTTATTATAATAGATGGCCTTTGCTATCAAGCAACACCTTTCTTACAACAAAAGTAAATGCAACACAAGATTACAATCTTTTTAGGGAAAGCAGGAAATGGTGAAGTATCGATCAATCTAACTAGATGATCCTTCTCTTTCTTGAGACTTGGGATGAGCTTGATTCTGACGAATAATCTCCCATAAGTCTTCATTCTCACGCCGAGCTTTGATTAAAGCATATCTCATTTCTTCCCTAAGCATAGGAACTTCAGGCTCAATCGTGATCTCATAGTCATGAGTGTAGAACATCGACAAAGCTATCTCCTTTGACCAAAGTAGATAAGCTTTAGTAGCTAGACAACTTATATTTTCTTCTGCGGTTATCCCTTGCATGTGAGGATGCCACCAAGCAAGGCTTGCTTAGGTTTTGAGTTCTTCGTTGCAACCTTTTTCGCAAAAACAGGATTTTAGCATCTCTAGCTCTGGCTCTGGCCCGATTATATACCCATGCTGGCGTCGAGAAAGAGTTGGGTTATAGTTGATAACTCCTCTTGTACCAATGAGAGGAATGTTAGGGAAGTCCCCACAACTTTGGATCATTGCTACACCACTGATTTTGGGATCATACAAATTGACATCATAGTGTTTGAGAGTTATTAATTTTGCGACCCATGCTTCCTTGCTAGGAAGGTTCCACAGAACATAAGTCTTGGGCAAGTGGGAAACAAACTACTTGCTAAGCAAAGCGATACAACACGAGAATTATCTGAGATCATACATAGTCTAGCAGTGGATGACAATGTAGGTGTCTGCTAGTAATGTATTCACAGAATTTTTGATAATGAAGAGTCGAATAACCTCCTCAATGATGAATTCATTACAGCATGGAAAGAGGTACAAACCATAGATCAAGATCGCCTCGAAGATACCCAAATTCCTATTTTCGTAGTGAAATTCAGCCATTTCTATAAATGGTCTCGCCTCCATTCCATGAAAACCACTTATGGCTAACAAATAAGCAGGCAATTCATCTGGCCTGAGGTGTAATGCCTTGGCAAAGTCTCTTCTTCTCGGTTTCCCATAAGACGCCTTGAAGTTTAGAGGAAGCTTTAGGTAAGCAAAATATTCTTCTATAGTCAGAAGCAATTGGAAGTCTGGAAAGATGAAGCAATGATATATTGGACTGTAAAACTCGACGAGCGCCTGCAACATGTTCTCGTTAACTCGAATGTTAAGTAATGGTAGAAGATCTCCATACTTTGCCATGAAAGCGGCGGGATTCCTAACAAGGCCTACCAAGATCCTGAGGTTGTTCAATTTCAAGTATGGAATTGGAAATATGCTTCGTCGTTAAATGTTGATGTCTGCAAAGAAAAATTTGAATTTCCTTGAATGTTTAGAAAAATGCAAAGATCCAATGCAAATGCGAATGGTTTTACAAAACTCAGAAGATCAATTTGTGTCAAACCCTCATTTCATTTAATATTGGTAAAAGTTAGAAATCTAAATTATCTCAAGAAGCTAAGTTCCATAGTCTAAACTAATGACTTCAAGCACGAGGCCTCTTCAACTTCTTTAAGATTGCATTCTCCATTACCAACTTATCCATTATCCCTTTCCAGGCTCCGGAGGTAGGAGGGATATTAGAGTATTCATGATTACTTTGAGTGGGCTTGATACTAGGGAAAAATAAATTCTCCTTTGTGGCTTCCCCATCAATCACTCGTTGTTCGAGCCAATCTATCAATTCATCTTTTTCTTGCACCTCCCGGATGAGTCTTGTTGCTTCGGAAGAAAGCGCATGGTACTTTCCTTCCAAAGTGTCTCTCTCAAGTTGCGCTCTTGCAAGTAGTTCTTGGTACTCTTCCATCTTCCCAATGGGAATGGCAGAGGATGACGATGCAATGAATACCTGCGTGTTCTTTTCTGGGAGATATGGCATCTTCAAATCTTTTGCTCTAGACTGGACCCATTGAGTAAATGGTTCTAAAGCTATGCAATTTCTTTTCCCTAGATCTGCATTTGTCTTTTTGTGGATGTTCTCCCAAGCATCAATTGTACTGTTTCTCACATTTTCTGCCACCTTAGCGTTGAGATAAAAGAAAATGGATAGGAGCACATTGTTGGGTTTATCTTTCATCGGAAAACCAAATTGTTGTCTAGCCAAGGTTGGATTGTAATTGATCCCTCCTCGCACTCCAATGAGTGGTATATTTGGGAAACTTCCTCAATGATCAAAGTAAACTCCTCGGTTGTATGCGAGATTGTACCAATAAATACCAGCTTGTGTTAAAGAGATTATCCTTTGAGACCATCTCCATCCATTGTGATTTTCCTTGAAAGAATCAGTTTTTGGAAAATGATTGACAAACCACTTGCATAACAGAGGTGCACAACATAGGAAAGCTCCTTTTCCTTGAAGTGTCTGATAATGAATTGAATGATAAACATCTCCTAAGAAGGTAGGCACAGGGTTGCCACTTAGAAATATAACAATGGAAGGGAAATTGATGAATTCCTCTACCTCGGGAAATAACACTAGTCCATAGATTAACATAGCTAATACTGCCTCAAATGCATCCATGCTTCCTTCTTTGGCAAGATAGGCAGTTTTCTTGACTAAGAAATCTGAATGAAAACCTGCTACTCCTTTTTTGGTTGCACGTTGAGCTTTAATTTCAGACGCTTCAAGGTGAAGAGCATCTACAATTTCTTTCGGTGAAGGCAAGTTTTCCAATCCACTGTAGGGTTTCTGATCCTTCACAGAGACTCCCACATAATAGGCGTACTCTTCCAAAGTCGACATCAATTGATAGTCGTGAAAAGTAAAGTAATGATACAATGGATCATAGAATTGAACCAAAGTGTTGAGTATCCCTTCTTCCATTCCCATCCCGACTAGGCTCAAAATCTTCCCATATCTCTTTCCAAAGTTATCTGACACCATGGTTCCTAGCTTTCTCAACTCGGAGGTATCAGGCTTTTTGAAAATGTATCTCTTGGTGTTTCTTGTTCCAATATCCATGATATGTCTAGGATTTTTTACAAAGAGATCAACTGAGTTTTACAAAACTAGTCACAATATGAAATGCTATGAAGAGATGATAAGATGATGCACACACAACACCAAGGCAAGTATTCACAAATACAACGCACATGCACACACAAAGGTTCCCTAGGCTCAAGGTCAAAGCATGAAGTCAAAGGTCTACCTATCCCCAAGGGTTTGTACTGTGAGTTATTTGTACCTGCCGAACGGGTTCTATCAAAGTTCCTAGAGTCATAGTAAATCCTTTGGATATTGCCAACTAACGCAACTACTTACATGAGTCAACAATATTCTCAAGATAAACTCGTCTGAGTGTAGTATTGTGTAACGCCCCGATTCTGAATTCCCATTATTGGTTGAGTCTTTTAATTTATTTAGTTGATGTTTGTTTTAAATTGAGAAATTATATATTGCTATGTGGTGTTTTGCTTATTTTATCTATTTTTACCGATTCGGAGAGTTTTCGGGGAATTAGAGTAAAAAGGGCATTTTAGACATTTAGCACTTTAGTATGAGAATTGATTGATAAGTGTTGGAAAGAATTTGAGAGGAAAGAAATAGAGATAGAAATAGAATAAGAGAGGAAAAGGAAGAAAGATAGTAACATAAGAAGAAAAACAAGAGAAAGAAAAGAGGAGAAGAGAAAGAGAAGAGAAAGTGGAGAGGAAAACCTAGAATCATCAAGGAATCATTACCAAAGCTTGCAATCGATCGGTAAGGGTGTGAAAATCCATCATCTCTTTAATGTGTATGATTGTATGTGTATGTGTGTGGATTTTGTAGAGTTTCTACTCTTTTTCCACTTAGGTTAGAAGTTGGTTTTGTGAGTAGAATGAGGTTTTAATCGGTTAGAACTCGGATTAGACGATGTAGTTTAGTCGGGTGATGGTTGGGTTGTGCTACTGTGACTGGTTTGGATTTAATCGGTTGGTTGTGTGGAGTTTGGGCTTTGAGACAGCCATGGAAGTTCTGTCTTCGCAAGTTCGCCAGGCGAAAGGCAGCGAAGCTTCGCCAGGCGAAGCCCAGCGAGCTGTAGCGAAGCAAGTCAGAAGCTAATACCCTGTATTCGCTGGCAAGTTCGCCAGGCGAGGTGAGTTGGCGAAGGTTCGCCAGGCGAGTGGGTAGCGAGCCTCAGCGAGTAATTCCAGAATTACTCCCAGTGGACTTCGCTGGGGAGTTCGCCAGGCGAAGGCCAGCGAGCATTCGCTGCGTGGCTTCGCCAGGCGAAGGTTGGCGAACCTGGCAGTGTTATTTGTTTTGCTGTTTGTTCATGGCATGATGTTTGGTTGATTCAATTATGATTAATGCCTATATGAATGATTGATGTGTGAACTGTTTCAACATGCTGTGTTGTGGGTGGCCGAAAGGCGTGAATCCTAGATTGCGGAGCCGAATTGTGAATCTTAATCGTTTGATAATGTTGTGCGTTTGCTCGAATTAAGATAGAAATGCATTGATGGATTAATAGGTATGTAAACCTTGTGTGAAATGGTGTATAATGTGAATGCATAATGAATATATGTGATGTATGTGATAAATGCAATGAGTATGTTTGTGAACATAGTATGCATTTTTGTGATTGATCCCGTGGAGGATTTGTAGAACCTCGTATGATACGATGGTTATATTCGATTCCGTGGAGAATCGGTTGCATTGTGTGATTCCTCGGAGAATCGGTCATAACATGTAATCCCGTGGAGGATTGGTTAGAGTATTTGATTCCGTGGAGAATCTGCTGAGTACTTGATCCCGTGGAGGATCTGCTGAATATTTGATTCCGTGGAGAATCTGATGAATATTTGATTCCGTGGAGAATCTGCTGAGTACTTGATCCCGTGGAGGATCTGCTGAATACTCGATTCCTTAGGGAATTTGTTGAATGAGTCGGTACCGCATTTGCATCTGCATAGAGTCGTGTGTCGGTCTCTATGAGTTGCATGAGTCATCTGTGTATGATGCATTGGTTGTGTGAATATAACTGTGTATGTCTTATGTGATTGTTTGGAGAAAGTGTAGTGAATGTTCATGTGTATGTGTAGAGACATGATTATTTGTATATGCTTCATGTGGTGAGAACATAATTTGAGTATAACTTGTATAATTATGGAGTTATGTATATATACAATTTTATGCATTAACTGTTATGATGTTGTTTCTCACCCTTCTGCTGTTTTCTAATGCTCTATGAGGCATTGCAGAGTAGGAAGCTGGAGGTTCTTTTTGTGAAGCGATGTCTTCATTCTTTTTGGTCAATGGCTCTGATATGTAACATCTGGGTAGTTAGGAAGCCTTTGACTCTTTTGGAGTTACATTTGTTTTGATTCTTTTGTGATACATATGTGTATGTATCTGTTATGGATACGTTGTAAAACATGAATTAACTGATGGTTGTATATACTTTTATGAATGAGATCGATTCAATATTTGGATGTTTCCGCTTTATTCTAAATATTGAGATGTGGGTTACCCATTGTTGCATATCTATTTTGAGCAGGTATCGTATGTGTTTAATTTCTTGATAATGTGATGCGCCTCTTTTATACCATGTTTTAATCAAACTCTGATGAAATAAATTTTCTATGTGCCTAATTGATTTATCTAATTTATTTGGGGTATAGAAAGGGGGTGTTACATTAAGTGGTATCAGAGCCAGTGTTGAGTCAGTCGTGTCTGTCTTGTTGTTGTGTTGGTTGAACGGTTGTTTAACCTTGTTGTTATTTTTGGGAATCCTCAGAATATGGCAGGTCGTAATGACAATGCTATGGCAACGGCGTTAGAGGCTATGGCCAGAGCTGTGCAGGGTGCACCTAACGTGAATGCGAATGATGAGTTCAGGAAGAACCAACCACCGGTGTTTAAAGGGAGATTTGATCCGGATGGTGCTCAGATATGGTTAAAGGAAATTGAGAGAATTTTTAGGGTGATGGATTGTGCTGAAGGGAATAAGGTGAGATTAGGGACTCACATGCTGAGAGAAGAGGCCGATGACTGGTGGGTCAGCATGAGGCAAGTTCTTGAGGTCGACGACGAGGAGATTACGTGGGATTTATTTCGTGCTGAGTTTCTAAGGAAGTATTATCCCGAAAGTGTTAAAGGGAAGAGAGAAATGGAATTTCTGGAGTTGAAACAAGGTAATATGTCGGTGGTGGACTACACCGCTAAGTTTACTGAGTTAGTGAAGTTTCACCCTCACTATGATGCGGTTACGGCGGAATTTTCCAAATGTATCAAGTATGAGAATGGCTTGCGTCCGGAGATAAAGCAAGCGGTGGGTTATCAAAGGATACGAAGATTTTCGGATTTGACCGAGTGTTGTAGAATTTATGAAGAAGATAGTAGAGCTCGTTCTACTCATTATAAGGGTTTGAGCGAGAGGAGAGGGAAGCAGCAAGTACGAAGCGGACCTTATGTGACGCCTGCTGATAAGGGCAAACATAAGGGAAACTTTGATAGGAGACCCGGAGGAGGTTCCGGTGCGATCAAATGTTTTAAGTGTGGCGTGGTGGGCCACAAGTCTTATGATTGTGGAAAGTTCAAGGCGAAGTGTTCCAACTGTGGACTCTTTGGTCATGATGCAGCAGAGTGTAGAAAGAATGCTGTGAAGTGTTTTAATTGTGGCGAGGTGGGTTACATTAGCCCGAATTGTACCAAACCGAAGCAAGCTCTGGCGAGCGGAAAAGTATTCGCATTAGCAGGTTCAGACGCCACTAATGCGGCAGATCATTTGATTAAAGGTACATGCTTTATTAATGATATGCCTTTAGTTGCTATTATTGATACTGGAGCGACTCACTCGTTCATTTCTCTTGCGTGTGCTAAGCGGTTGGATTTGTGTATGGTTTCTTTGAGTAGTGGTATGGTTATTGGGACTCCCGCTTCGGGGTCGGTAACTACTTCTTTGGTGTGTGCAAGTTATCCTTTGACCATGTATGGTAAGGACTTCGTTATGGATTTAGTGTGTTTGCCGTTGGAAGGTTTGGACGTAATCTTGGGTATGAATTGGTTGCAATTTAATAGAGTTCATTTGGATTGCTATCACAAGTTAGTAAGGTTTCCTTCTTTGGAAGATGGTGAAAACGAGAGTTTTCTTTCCACTAAAGAGTTGAAGAAACTTTTAGCGGACGAAGCTCAGTTGTTCGGTTTGTTTGCATCATTGTCGGTGGAGAGCAAAGTTGAGCTCGACGTGTTTCCTGTGGTTTGTGAATTTCCTGAAGTGTTTCCGGAAGATGTTGCGGATGTGCCGCCAAAGAGAGAGGTTGAATTTTCTATTGATCTAGTTCTGGGTACTAGACCGATTTCGATGGCCCCGTATCGGATGTCGGCATCGGAGTTGGTGGAATTGAAGAAGCAGTTGAATGATTTGTTGGATAAGAGATTTGTACGACCAAGTGTTTCTCCTTGGGGTGCGCCGGTATTGTTGGTAAAGAAGAAGGATGGTAGTATGCGATTGTGTATTGATTATCGGCAGTTGAATAAGGTGACAATTAAGAACAAGTATCCGCTTCCAAGAATTGATGATCTGATGGATCAATTGGTTGGAGCCCGTGTTTTTAGTAAGATTGATTTAAGATCCGATTATCACCAGATTCGGGTTAAGGAAGAAGATATTTCGAAGACGGCTTTTAGAACACGATATGGTCACTACGAGTATACGGTGATGCCATTCGGAGTTTCTAATGCGCCGGGTGTTTTCATGGAATATATGAACCGTATCTTTCACGAGCAGTTGGATCGTTTTGTGGTGGTGTTTATCGATGACATTTTGATTTATTCTAAGTCTCGAGAGGAACACGAAGACCATTTAAGGATTGTGTTGCGGATTTTGAAAGAGAAGAAGTTGTATGCAAAGTTGTCTAAGTGTGAGTTTTGGTTGTCGAAGGTGAGTTTTCTTGGACATATTATTTCCGGCAATGGTATTAGTGTGGATCCATCCAAGATCGATGCGGTAATGCAATGGGAGACTCCAAGATCGGTTACGGAAATTCGAAGCTTTTTGGGCTTGGCCGGTTACTACCGGAGGTTTATCGAAGGATTTTCAAAGTTAGCACTTCCGTTAACGCAGCTGACTTGTAAAGGAAAGGATTTTATTTGGGATGTTAATTTTGAAGAGAGTTTCATGGAATTAAAGAGAAGGTTAACAACAGCGCCAGTTTTGATTTTGCCGAATCCTACGGAACCTTTTGTGGTTTATTGCGATGCTTCTTTGTCAGGATTGGGTGGTGTATTGATGCAAGATGGGAAGGTCGTGGCGTATGCTTCTAGGCAGTTGAGAGTGCATGAAAAGAATTATCCTACTCACAATTTGGAGTTAGCGGCCGTGGTGTTCGTTTTGAAAATTTGGAGGCACTATCTTTATGGTGCAAGATTTGAAGTTTTTAGCGATCACAAGAGTTTGAAGTATTTGTTTGATCAAAAGGAATTGAATATGAGGCAAAGGAGATGGCTAGAACTTTTGAAGGACTATGATTTTGGTTTAAATTATCATCCGGGTAAGGCGAATGTGGTAGCAGATGCCTTAAGTCGGAAGTCGTTGCACGTGTCTACTTTGATGGTTAGAGAGTGGGAACTCTTGGAGAACTTTAGAGATTTGAGTTTGGTTTGTGAGTTAACACCGAGTAGTGTGAAGCTTGGTATGTTGCATGTCACGAATGATTTCCTTACTACAGTGTGTGAAAAGCAAAAGTTGGATTTGAAATTTGTGGATTTGATGACGAATGGAAATGAAGATTTCAACGTTGATGAATTAGGAGTTTTGAGGTTTCGAGGTCGTATTTGTATTCCCGATGACGCGGATTTGAAAAAGATGATATTGGAAGAGGGACATCGGAGTAACTTAAGTATTCATCCGGGAGCGAATAAGATGTATCAGGATTTGAAGAAGATCTTTTGGTGGTCTGGGTTGAAAAGCGATGTTGCTCGTTTTGTGTACTCGTGTTTGACTTGTCAGAAGTCTAAGGTGGAGCATCAGAAGCCTAGTGGATTGATGCAACCGTTGGATATTCCGGGATGGAAATGGGATAGTATATCGATGGATTTTGTTACGGGATTGCCGAATACGCAAAGAGGACATAATGCTATTTGGGTGATTGTTGATAGGCTTACTAAATTGGCTCACTTTATTCCGATTGATATTACTTATTCTTTGGAAAGGTTAGCCGAGATTTATGTTGGCACTATTGTGAAGCTTCATGGAGTTCCTAAGAGTATTGTGTCGGATAGGGATCCTAGATTTACTTCAAGATTTTGGAAGAGTTTGCAAGGTGCCTTGGGTTCTAAGTTGAGATTGAGTTCGGCATATCATCCGCAAACGGATGGTCAAACCGAGAGGACGATTCAATCGTTAGAAGATCTGTTGCGTGCTTGTGTGCTTGAACAAGGTGGTGCGTGGGACGGTTATTTAGCGTTGATTGAGTTCACCTATAATAACAGTTTCCATTCGAGTATCGGTATGGCTCCATTTGAGGCTTTATATGGACGGAGATGTCGAACACCTCTGTGTTGGCATGAGACGGGTGAAAGGTCGGTAGTTGGTCCTGAAATGGTACAGAAAACGACGGAAAAGGTGAAATTTATTCGGGAAAAGATGAGAGCTTCTCAGAATAGACAGAAAAGTTATCATGATAAAAGGAGAAAGGATCTCGAGTTTCAAGAGGGAGACCATGTGTTTTTGAGAGTTACACCAGTTGCGGGTGTGGGTCGTGCTTTGAAGTCGAGAAAGTTGACTTCTCGTTTTATTGGTCCGTATCAGATTGTCGCACGGGTTGGTGCTGTGGCGTATCGTGTGGCGTTGCCTCCGAACCTTTCGAATTTGCATGATGTATTCCATGTCTCGCAACTTCGGAAGTATGTTCCGGATCCGTCACATGTGATCCCAATGGATGAAGTTGAAGTAAGAGATAACCTTACAGTTGAAGTTTCACCAGTTAGTATTTTGGACCGTGAGGTTAAGAAACTGAGAGGCAAGGATATTGCGCTTGTGAAAGTGTCCTGGGGAGGTGCCGCGGAAGGCAACATGACTTGGGAATTGGAGAGCAAGATGCGAGAATCGCATCCAGAGTTGTTTGAATCAGGTGATATTTTCGAGGACGAAAATTTCTAAAGTGGGGGAGAGTTGTAACGCCCCGATTCTGAATTCCCATTATTGGTTGAGTCTTTTAATTTATTTAGTTGATGTTTGTTTTAAATTGAGAAATTATATATTGCTATGTGGTGTTTTGCTTATTTTATCTATTTTTACCGATTCGGAGAGTTTTCGGGGAATTAGAGTAAAAAGGGCATTTTAGACATTTAGCACTTTAGTGTGAGAATTGATTGATAAGTGTTGGAAAGAATTTGAGAGGAAAGAAATAGAGATAGAAATAGAATAAGAGAGGAAAAGGAAGAAAGATAGTAACATAAGAAGAAAAACAAGAGAAAGAAAAGAGGAGAAGAGAAAGAGAAGAGAAAGTGGAGAGGAAAACCTAGAATCATCAAGGAATCATTACCAAAGCTTGCAATCGATCGGTAAGGGTGTGAAACTCCATCATCTCTTTAATGTGTATGATTGTATGTGTATGTGTGTGGATTTTGTAGAGTTTCTACTCTTTTTCCACTTAGGTTAGAAGTTGGTTTTGTGAGTAGAATGAGGTTTTAATCGGTTAGAACTCGGATTAGACGATGTAGTTTAGTCGGGTGATGGTTGGGTTGTGCTACTGTGACTGGTTTGGATTTAATCGGTTGGTTGTGTGGAGTTTGGGCTTTGAGACAGCCATGGAAGTTCTGTCTTCGCAAGTTCGCCAGGCGAAAGGCAGCGAAGCTTCGCCAGGCGAAGCCCAGCGAGCTGTAGCGAAGCAAGTCAGAAGCTAATACCCTGTATTCGCTGGCAAGTTTGCCAGGCGAGGTGAGTTGGCGAAGGTTCGCCAGGCGAGTGGGTAGCAAGCCTCAGCGAGTAATTCCAGAATTACTCCCAGTGGACTTCGCTGGGGAGTTCGCCAGGCGAAGGCCAGCGAGCATTCGCTGCGTGGCTTCGCCAGGCGAAGGTTGGCGAACCTGGCAGTGTTATTTGTTTTGCTGTTTGTTCATGGCATGATGTTTGGTTGATTCAATTATGATTAATGCCTATATGAATGATTGATGTGTGAACTGTTTCAACATGCTGTGTTGTGGGTGGCCGAAAGGCGTGAATCCTAGATTGCGGAGCCGAATTGTGAATCTTAATCATTTGATAATGTTGTGCGTTTGCTCGAATTAAGATAGAAATGCATTGATGGATTAATAGGTATGTAAACCTTGTGTGAAATGGTGTATAATGTGAATGCATAATGAATATATGTGATGTATGTGATAAATGCAATGAGTATGTTTGTGAACATAGTATGCATTTTTGTGATTGATCCCGTGGAGGATTTGTAGAACCTCGTATGATATGATGGTTATATTCGATTCCGTGGAGAATCGGTTGCATTGTGTGATTCCTCGGAGAATCGGTCATAACATGTAATCCCGTGGAGGATTGGTTAGAGTATTTGATTCCGTGGAGAATCTGCTGAGTACTTGATCTCGTGGAGGATCTGCTGAATATTCGATTCCGTGGAGAATCTGATGAATATTTGATTCCGTGGAGAATCTGCTGAGTACTTGATCCCGTGGAGGATCTGCTGAATACTCGATTCCTTAGGGAATTTGTTGAATGAGTCGGTACCGCATTTGCATCTGCATAGAGTCGTGTGTCGGTCTCTATGAGTTGCATGAGTCATCTGTGTATGATGCATTGGTTGTGTGAATATAACTGTGTATGTCTTATGTGATTGTTTGGAGAAAGTGTAGTGAATGTTCATGTGTATGTGTAGAGACATGATTATTTGTATATGCTTCATGTGGTGAGAACATAATTTGAGTATAACTTGTATAATTATGGAGTTATGTATATATACAATTTTATGCATTAACTGTTATGATGTTGTTTCTCACCCTTCTGCTGTTTTCTAATGCTCTATGAGGCATTGCAGAGTAGGAAGCTGGAGGTTCTTTTTGTGAAGCGATGTCTTCATTCTTTTTGGTCAATGGCTCTGATATGTAACATCTGGGTAGTTAGGAAGCCTTTGACTCTTTTGGAGTTACATTTGTTTTGATTCTTTTGTGATACATATGTGTATGTATCTGTTGTGGATACGTTGTAAAACATGAATTAACTGATGGTTGTATATACTTTTATGAATGAGATCGATTCAATATTTGGATGTTTCCGCTTTATTCTAAATATTGAGATGTGGGTTACCCATTGTTGCATATCTATTTTGAGCAGGTATCGTATGTGTTTAATTTCTTGATAATGTGATGCGCCTCTTTTATACCATGTTTTAATCAAACTCTGATGAAATAAATTTTCTATGTGCCTAATTGATTTATCTAATTTATTTGGGGTATAGAAAGGGGGTGTTACATATTGCATGACAACTACTGAGGGACTACTCCCTAACAATTTCCGCGCTACATCCTAAAAAGGCCAAGTGGGGTAAAAGAGTCACTAAAAGTCCTTAACTTCACAGACTCTCAGGTTGAGACGATTAGTGAATACATGACTACTCATGCATTACTGACCATCTCAAGGAGTTCTCCACTAAGCGTGATTACATCATATGTCAGACATATTGGGACTACTCCCAATAGCCCAACTATTGATCCTATCACAATCCTATCTCACGTGTCAGTCAAAACTGGGTTAGGTTTATCTCACCGCTCAAAGCACCCAATGTCCATAAAACAGATATAATGACAAATATACATGTAAGCAAATATTCACAAATATAACATACAACCAGACAAAATAGGCTAAACCCTCAAGTTTAAGTGTTTCCCCAGTGAAGTCAACATTCTTGTTACGGTGAGAATCATGATGTTAAGCTATTGATTAACTTGAATCTTAATTAATTAAATTTACAACCGTACTTTAATTTATCCAAAGGAAAGGTTAAAGAAAGAAATACCTTTTGCGCGATGTAAGAACAACGCTAAGAGATTCGGGGATCGAGGGTTGGTTATGCCTAGGGTAGGTTTTTCACATCCTAAACATCTATAGTACTCTACAGGAACCTTTTGTATGTTTGTATGCTAAGTTTGCTAAATGTTTTTTATGGGTTGGGATTGGGTATAAGGTAAAGGTTGTAGGTAAAGATCTAAGGATAGTTTCTAAATTTGCTCGCAAAGATATCGCATCCTCTGCCTACGTATTCTAACTAGGATAGAATCAGAGCAATCGTAGTTCACCTCACCGAGGATAGATGAACACTTGATTATGATCAAGGTTCAAAGGGGAACAAACATAATAGTGTTTGTGTAGAGTTTAACAAAAATCTCTATTTCTAAGTTGTACACTCAAAAGAAATGACTTTAACAAAAGTTAAGAGGGGAGCAAGTAACCATCACCATGATTCTTACATAGAGTTAACAAACTCTACCTTAAAGCTCTAGTTAAGGAGTAATCTTAACAAGGGGTAGGTCTTCTACACTTAAAGCAAAGTCTAATGACTTGTAGGTTCTAACTTAACTAAGTTATGGTTCAAAGATGACTTAACAAAGTCAAAGGGAGGGTAATGAGCTGTCTATGACTGTGAAGTCAATAGAGAAACTTTCCTTTGGAATAGGGAATGATGAGGCAACTAGATGAGAACTAACAAGCTCCATCACTTAGGGAATACTTAACAAAGCTACAACATACATAAGCGTACATAAGCATTCATTCAAACATGATAAACATATAAAAGAGCATGGTGACAACCAAGAAGAGATATGCAAGCATGTAACAACATCAAGCAAAGATTACAATTAAGCCAAATGGTTACAACCATAGCACACAAATATATTACAATATCCTAGAAGGGGAATATAATATAGGTTCTTACAAGACCAATCATATGAGGTAAAAACCACTTGAAACATCTTAACAAAAATGAAGGGAAACATGGTAACAACCATCAAGACAAACAACATTTAATGCAAACAAATTTAAATGCAAACAAGTAACAACTTGAGGCAAGCATATCATAGGTTTAAAAGATGTCAAATGTAACCACATAAGAGCAAAAATCATGCATTGATGACAATCAAGTGCAAATAAGCAAGCAAACAATGTTACAACAATGCAAGTAAGAAATTCATAAAGAAAACATACAAGTTCAAGGTAACAACCACAAATCAAGAAAATCCTATTTATATTAGAGTTCTAACAAGACTTCTTAATGGGCGAGGGATCATATGAAGAGTGTATTCAAGAGATCACAACATCAAGAGATAGCATGGTCTTTAAACACACAAATGCAAAGGTAAATCAAATAGATGCTTACAAGCAAAGGTTGAAATGCAAATGGTTTTTTGGTTCAAGAAACAAATTCAAACATACAAAGGAGTTAAGAAACATAGTTCACATCAAGTGCAAATCAAACTCAATGAAATTGAATCAAAGAAGTTTTGAAAAATGATTGACGGAAAAGGAGGGTAAAAACCCTAAAATGGAGCATGACTTTCTTATAGTATAAAGTGTTTCTAAAATTAAAATTCTAGAATTATTTAAATGCCATATCAAAATAGGCAACATTGAAAGACTTTTGCAAAAAGAATTATTCAAGAATGATAAAAAATGACAAAGTTACATTAGTTTGAATTTTGAAGAAAAAACTAAGAAAATAGTGATAAAAAGAAAGAGAGTGTCTACACCAAGGGTAGAACTCATAACCTTGTGGATCATGGATCAAAATATCACCACTTTAAATATCACGTGATTATTAAATGGAAGAGAGGGATAAAATACTATAACATGGAAAAAATGCTAAGATTGCCAAAAAGATGATCCACGCGGATCGAACCCAAGACATCAAGGCTAACAAGTACATGAAACGCAAGGAATAACCACTAGGGTGGTGATACATCCATTGTATCAAGCCACCCCAAGAAGATATAACCCTACATGTCATAAAATCTGGGCAACATTATAAGGCAAGTTGTGTCAAAACGGTTTTGATTCAAACTTGATCAAAACTTAACCAAATTTCATGAAATTAAATTCTATATCACTTGAAATTTGATAAGGAACACAATTGTGACAACCATTTTTCAAAATGATGCACACACCTTAAAATTCAAAGAAAGATGCAGAATGAGGTTTTTAAAATGCATCTTGAACATCATAGATCAAAACTGATGCAAACAAGATCAAATGAAGGTATGCACCTGTTCTAAATACTTTGCTTGTGGGTTATGTCCAAAGAGATATCTCAATTCCTCACTGAATCAAGATATTACCCCCTATGTTACAAGTTTAATGAAATGGTTTAAAGCAAACTTTATGTAAAACTAAAGCTAGAACAAAGATCCATGAAAACACAAGTTTATTGATATAAACTGCGTTATGTCATGAACTTATACACACACCTATATTATAAGAAATTTCAAATTTGAATTGACAACAACAAAGGTTAGCTAACCCCAAAACAGAAACTTGACAGCCAAGATTTTCAACAACATTCATTGATGAATTCCAACCATCATGCCTTTACAAAGACATAACTCCAACAACAACTTATAAAACAAGATTAACAGCATAAATCAAACAAAAGTATTGTGTTTAAAAGAGAAACAACAACAAATTTTGATATTACAATACCAAAAATCAAACAGCAGTCCAATACCTTGCCTTTATGACAGTCACTAACTCAATACAAGCAACATAGATTGGACAAGTCAACTTAAAAACAAATTCAACCTTGAAAGTTGCAAACTCAACATGACAATGTTGCACATCTAAAAAACAGCAGGCTTGACATTACAATAACAATATTAACAAAGTATCTTGAATGCAAGTTAACAAACTTCATGCATAAAATCTAAACAGAGGCAACAACAATCTTGGACATAATAATGTTACCATCCACTCAAAACATACTGACAGCAAACATGAGTTAACAAACTCAAACCAAAGATAGCTCTTAACATAACCAATGCAATTTTAAACATAAAAATGTTGATACATTTAACAGTTAAATCAATACACACTTCAAAAGAAAAGGCCACAACCTTAAGACAGCAAGTTTGAACAAACCAAGCACAAAACTAAGTTCAAACACCAACCAAACAACTCAATGTATATTTCCCACAGAAACAACTTGCAAAATCAACATAGCAATATTGTACATCCAATAACAGTAGGCTTGACATAACAATAACAAGTTAATACTTCCAATGGAAGTCAACAAACTCCATGATGGCAAACACAAACAATTTTAAGTATGAGGACCAAATCTTAACAGCCATAGACATAATCTTAACATAGCAATGTTAACCAACAATGATCAAATGCACTATCATGTTTCACATGGAAATAACAAATTCATGGCATCAAACACAAACAAGTGCAACATATGATCAACAATTTTTGATAATGCATATATATGAGAGAAAGCAAGAGCTAGAGATCACCTACCTCTTGTAGACCTCCAAAAACAAGCTAGCAGCCTTGAGCAAGATATCCCTCCATCCTTTGAGAAAGCTTTGAAGTTGCTTCTATTAGTTCCATAATTCTATGATTGTCCATGGTTCTATGATTGGCTAAATTTTGGTAAAACATGATTCTGCTCTGATGTTAAACAAGATGTTATAACATCTTTATCTAATGTTTTGACAGTACTACTGTCATGTGTTTTAATCAAGATGTCAAGACAGAACTGTTGTCATGTGTTTTAATCAAGATGTCAAGACAGAACTGCTGTCATGTGTTTTAATCAAGATTTCGAGACAGATGTCGTGACATCTTTGTCTGGTATAGCAGGAGATGCTATTTTATATCTCTTGACAACGGTGTTTTGGTTTGATGAGATCCTGTTGGATATACCTCATCAGTATGCGCAGGTCAAAGAGATTTATTAGGAACAAAGTATAGATTTAATTAGATTTCATAAAAATGATCTTTGATACTTTTTAGGAAACTATAAAATATTTGTTTCTACTTTTATAAACAAGATTCTGCAGAAGATCTGGAGATTGGCAGGCATTGTGGTAAAACTTGGAGTAATCACAAGATGTCCTACAGGACGTCATGACATCTGTCTGTCAGGATCAACAAGTTGCTTCCATATCTTCTTGTGTAAGCTTGCTGCACTATTCTGGTGTAGAACTTGTGTGTTTTTGGTGGCTTACTAAAGGTGTTTCTGATACACTGATTATGGATCAGATTGGATTTGATTTGGTGTTATTATCATAAGATTGATTGAAGATTGGAAGAATGATATGATTAGATTTGTTAATTGTTCACTCAAAGCTTTTAAGCAAGAGTGTATTGTTGTTGATTGAAGCTGTTAAGAAAAATCAAGTTGTGGCTTTGAAGAGTGTCTTCTAAAGTTGTCTCTTTTTGTGTTGAATTGTTTATCACTGCTGTGATTATGGGGAGTGAGAGGTGTCTCTTGTCTAGTGGGTTCTAGGCAGAAATTGCATTGGGTAGAGATTAAGTGAGGAGTTGTAAACTGGGAGTTTAGCTCTGAATTAATTCTACTAATAGTGGATTCCTTCCTGGCTTCGTAGCCCCCAGATGTAGGGGATGTTGCACCGAACTGGGTTAACAATTCATTGTGTTATTTTTCTTTCGGAATTTACAATTCTGCACATTTTAAATAGTTATATAAATAGTTCTGTCAGTCTGCAGATGTTACAACAAATGTCATGACACTGTTAATTTTTAAAGGGATTTAAATTGCTCATGTTCTGTCCTTGTTCTGTTTTAGCAGAGATCAATGTTATTAGCATCTCTTAGGACATCTGAGATCTGCATACCAGAATTTCAGCTTCTTCTTGAAGAAACAAGTGATCCTTGAGGACAGATCTAGCAAATTAGGTTCCAGTTGCTTTTTAAGGTTTTAAACAGTTGGTATAACATAAATGGAAGGTGTTCAAAGTGTCAAAGTGGTTCAAACTGATCTAGGCAGTGAAATTCCCCATTTTATGCATAAAAGTCAAACTTTAGTGTGTGAGAAGTTAACTTTTGGTTTTGTGGAGGTTTTGGTGAAACCAATGGTTGGAACACCTTCTAATGATAATTTTAAGGTTGTGTGCATGATTTTTATGGTGTTTGAATGATTAGAAATGATGTTGTTGTGAAGT
This sequence comes from Lathyrus sativus, assembly GCA_963859935.3. Taxonomy (NCBI): domain Eukaryota; kingdom Viridiplantae; phylum Streptophyta; class Magnoliopsida; order Fabales; family Fabaceae; genus Lathyrus; species Lathyrus sativus. Next base: position 65,280,520 of record OZ012739.1, on the reverse strand, counting down.
TTGCACAAGGCGATTTTGGTGGTTTTGGAACTTTCGTCACTTACAAGCAAAGTAAGGTAGGAATGAGAGCTTGAATTTCTCTTGGGTTTTGAGGGATCTGGTGTGTGTATGATCATAGAGGAAGCCTCTATTTATAGGCCAAGTTAAAGGTGAGGAAAATTTTGCACAAGTGGTTTTGTAAGATAGTTTTGTTGAAAATCTAGCAAATCTAGGTGTGATTTACTTTCTGTAGATGAGGCTTGTTTCCAAGGTCTTTAAAACCCTAAAACTAGCTAACATTGAGCTGTGAAAAGTGACCAAAGAGTGAGCAAGGACAACCCCCCCATGTTGCAGCCACATTAAACAAATGGATCTTGGACAAAACTTTGTCCATGCTTGAAAGATCTTCTGATCTAGTTCAATATACACTCTAACACATCATATCAGAGGTCATTCCATGGTTAGAACTCAAGTAGATAGTTGAAAATCAAGTTTGTGTTGAGTTTGGACATGATGACAATCAAGTGTTTGGGCCCAACTTGTCCCCTTCGAAACTCTCAGCTCACAACGGCTTTGGAAGAGTTCTTGTACTTTTTGGAAATATTACATAAAAGTACATCAGAGTTCTCAAAACAAGTAGGATGTCACACTAAGTCACTTCATTCTTCATAAATAAACCAATGCAATCTAGCTTTCAATTAAATAGCAGAATAAAATCAATGGTCAAACATACTCTCCACCACAAGGTGATCATACATCCTTAATCCAACCAATAAAATATACATAACAATTAATCAAGAAAATAAGCAAAATATGATGTAATCCCGTTATCCCATGTTACATATCAGACCGACTCCTAGTACTCGATCAAATAGCAACACACTCCAAGCACTACTTAGGTACCTGGTCATCTGCACTCCCCAAGGAGCACAGATGCAACAAACATAAAGGGGTGAGAACTACATTCAATAAATAAGCGGTGAAATGCACATGCTAAGGAGTAGTTACACACCACACATATAATCATACACATACAACGCACATACACGTGCCATCTCAATCGCTCGGCAATAATAGCCCATAATCAAATACAAATATCTATTGTGACTCACTGACTTGACACAATGCATATGGTACCAACATAAATACATACAGTTCACCCTAGAACCCGATTCCCCTCGGAATCCGGATAAGTCGTATACTTTCCTCTAAACTACAACTTATCTCCACAACGACTTCCACATGAAGTCCGGATGAAACTAGGAACCCATCATGGATTCCCACCTAGCCATCTCCACAAGACACATGACATGAAATACATGACAACACAATTATGAAACATAATAATTCAGGCATAATTCAGGATCATCAATGATCCACACGAGCCATTCGCTCATTGTAATCCTCTCGGGAATTACCACAATCGCACAAGATTATCCAATTCTGACAGGGACAAGATCAATCGTAAACTCTACTTCCCTCTCTGGAAGTAGCTCTGCAACATCCTTTGGGAACACTTCAGGAAATTCTCTCGCAACCGGTAATTCCTTAATCGACGACTTACCCTCCATAGATAACGAAGCGAACATTGCAAATACTTTAGCTTCGTCTTCTACCAAGATTCTTAACTCTTTGGTAGATATAAGACTAGTCATTTCTTCTTCTTCAGGAGTCAAGAATAATAACCTCTTCCAATAACAATCAATACAAACATAGTTGTTCTCGAGCCAATTCATCCATAAAATAACATTCAACTCGCTGAGTGGTAGTCAAATCAAGTCCACTCCAAAATCTTTACCAAAGATCGACACAAGACAATTCAAACACACTAAAGATGTAGTGATTTATCTAATAGATGGAGTATCAATCACTATCTCTCTAGTCAAAGTAGACAGCACAAGTACGAATCTCTTCACATAATTCACAAAAATAAACAAGTGAGTTGCACCCGTATCAACAATAGCAGTCAAAGGAGTGTTATGAATGTAACACGTACCTCTGACCAAACAATCCTCACTGGTAGGCTGAGCTCCCACCAATGCAAACACCTTCCTACTGGTCTGAGACTTCTTCGGTTTCTGACAGTTGGTACTGATATGACCCTGCTCACCACTGTTGTAACAGGTTGGTATGTTGGTCCTATAATCCACGAACACATGACTTGGCTTTCCACACTTAAAACACTTCTTCACCTCATTCTGACATTCATTTGCACGGTGACCTGCACCACCACATCTGAAATACTTGAGAGGATTGAAAGGATTTCCTCCCCCACTTGGTTTCTTCCCAGCAACATCTTTTTGTTTTCCTTTATCAGCCAGAGCACGGGTTGGTGTATTCCTATGCCTCTGTTTGCCTCTTCTGTCGCTTAGATTCTTATAGTGAGCGATTCTAGCTCTGTTGTCTTCATCATAGATTCTACACCTGTTCACCAGCTCAGGAAAGTATCTGATCTTCTGATAACCGACACCCAGTTTGATCTCGGGATGTAGCCTGTTCTCAAACTTGATGCACTTCAAACTCATAGCTGCATCAGTATTGTTATCAGGATAATACTTTACCAGTTCGTCGAACTTAACCGCATACTCTGCCATTGTCATGTTCCCCTGTTTCAACTCAATGAATTCAATCTCTTTCTTACCACGAACATCTTTCAGAAAATACCGTTCCAGAAACTCTTCCCTGAGCACAATCCAATTAATGGGACCCTCACCAACTTCCAATCTTTGACGGGTGTTGTCCCACCAGTCCTCAGCCTCACTTTCTAGCATATGGGTACCAAACTGTACCTTCTGATCCTCTAAGCATCCACTGACTCTGAAGATCTTCTCAATATCCTCCATAAGGGCACATCCAGATAATTCCACATTCTCTCGATTTAATTCATTACTAATATTTCTTTAGTTCATTTTAGGTCTATTAGTCCTACCGATTAAACGGAATTACATTCCATGCGAAATCTGGACAAAAATCACAAAAACTGGGGAAATGTCATCCCAGACTGTCCATACGCGTACCAACATGGCCCATACGCGTAGTGCCTGCTGTCATACATGTATCAGACCTGCCTTACGCGTATGATCAAAGGCTTTCACCTCCCAAAACCCCTCAGAGTTACCTCTTACGCGTATGGCTACCCTCATACGCGTATTGCCCAAGCCCATACGCGTACCATACGCGTATCGGCAGATGTGTAACACGGTGGGAGAACTGACTTCAAACAATGTTGCGGATAGCAAGAGTCGCCACCGACTTTTATTTTATCCATAAGGAAAGGTTATAAAAGAACAGGAAAGACCTTAGAGAATATTTTGGGTCCGGGGGGTAGGTTATGAAAAGGGAAGGTGTTAGCACCCTTTTCATCCATGGTTATCCATGGGCTCTTAGGTACTTAAGCTCACTTTTGAATTGTTTTGAAAGTGTAGTGTGTGAATAGAAAATTTTCAGAATAGTTAATAAATAATCCATGTAAGGATGTGTTAAGAACTTGTTTGAAAACTTGTTGAAAATTTGTTTAAGTGTGAAAAAGTTTTGAAGTGAGCAAGTATCTAGGAGTAGCCTACCTTAATGTTTTAAGGTCTTTCTTATTCTTTATCCTTTCCTTAGTAAGACTATCCCTACTATAATGGAGTAGGTAGTCCTTACTTTGGATGTTAAGGGACATGTGAGGGACAATTGGATTTTTGAAGGCCATTGTGGGGTGTAATAAGCAAACTAGAGGGACTATCATCATTTTTCGAAAGGGACTCGATTCGTAAAGGCAACCATAAGGGACTTTGATGATTTTCTTTTTGAGGGACTTGCTTTATACACCCCACTTAACCAATATTCATAGGCAACTTGAGGGATATCCTTAAGAAGTGAGACGGCGATTAAAATCGACTTACGTGTGTGAAATGTTTAATTTAATTATCTTATATTAAAATGATCTAATTTATTTTTTTAAATATCATACATATTAGCACTCCCTAATTACTAACCATAATGATAATAATAATTAAGTAATTACAATTTACATCCAAGAGGCAATTACAAAATTATAATAAATAAAAAAAATAACAAATAAGCAAATAAAATATTAGGGTTAGTAAATAATAAGAAAAATTAAATAAGGTTAGTATAAATATAAAGTTAGTGAAAATAATTAGTTGAAACAATAATAATGAGAAAAATAGACAAAGTTAGAAAAAATAATAAGATAGAAATTTCAAAATAATAATAAGCAACAAAATATGATTAGCAATAATAATTAATTAATAACGTGATTAAACATAAGATTTGATTTTTATTTAGAAACATAAATGATTAAATAATTACTATAATATAAAGTTCTAAATATCATAAGATTTGATTTTTATTTAGAAACATAAATGATTAAATAATTACTATAATATAAAGTTCTAAATATCATAAGATTTGATTTTTATTTAGAAACATAAATGATTAAATAATTACTATAATATAAAGTTCTAAATATAACATAATTATAAATTTCTTAATCATTTACAAAAATTTAATTATCTCTAATTATATATTAACAATTATTAAGAAAAATATTTACACATTATGATGAAAACAAATTTTAACTAATCAATAAATCACATTCACCAAAATTTTACATTAAGTGTTTATAAGGTTTAATTTTATTTACAAAAATTTACAAGAATTATAATAAATATATACATAGAATCATATAGAAAATAAAAATTAGGTTTTCATATTAATTTGGAAAAAAGATGTTAATGTCATTTATTTTTAAAAAAAACAGATTTTTATATTACAACAAATTTTAATAAATTAATGATAACAATAATAATAATAATGATAATAATGATAATAATAATAAATAATGATAATAATAATAATAATAATAATAATAATAATAATAATAATAATAATAATAATAATAATAATAAAGCAATAATGAATTTTAAATGTGCCAAATAATCCAACAATGTTGCTAACGCAGAAATGCGCTCATCGCAACCAGATCTAAATCGGACGAAACAAAATTTATCGCAAAGAAAAAGAAATTAAGCAAAAAATAGTATTATTGCTCACACAAAAATGCGATCATCGCAACCAGATCGAACTAACACAAATGTCACGCGTCATGCACACAAATGTGCAAACATCGTATCGACATAATTCGATCAAAAATCTTATATACATAAACTCTAACAATTTAAAAATTATATATATATAAACGTAACAGTAATAGATAAAGAAAAAGAAATAATGGTAATAGATGAAGAAAAAGAAATAACGGTAAAAGATGAAGAAAAAGAAACAACAGTAATAGATGAAGGAAAAGAAATAACGGTAAACGATGAAGAAAAAGAAACAATAGTAATGGATGAAGAAGAAAACTAAATAACGGCCAACGGCACTCACTCCTCTTAGGTTTTTTCATTCTCTTCTCCAACAAGGCAACACATGTATATATAGGGAACAAATTAGGGTTAACACCAAATTGTCAATAATGTCCCTAAAGCCCATTTTAAAGCCCAAACTAAATAATTAGTTAAGAAAAAATAAAATTTAAATAATTTAAAATAATTAAAATAAACTTAAAATAAAAACTAATAATCCTATTGATTCCTAAAATAAAAAATATTATAAAAAGAACAAAATTTTTTTCAATATTTTTTATTTTATGATTTTTTTGGATATTTTTATGAATAATTTAGAAAAAAGTGAAAAAAATAATATTTTAAAAAATGATTTAATTAAAATACGAAAATAATAATTAAATAATAATAAAAAACTATTTTTGTTATTTTTTTAATGAAAGATAGAAAAAAAATAATAAAAACAAAAAAAAAAAGTGACAAAGGTGAGATTCGAACTCTCAACCTCTCACACTCATAACTCCTTACACATGTCCTCCTGCCAATTGTGCCATTTTCACTTTTTAGAAAAAAAATGCATGCCATATGATATTTACCTGCAAAAAGTCAAACGACTACACAAATTTGTTAGTAATTGATTAAATGCAATGAAATGCGACGACAAATCTTAGGGCAAAATTTGGGGTATTACAGTTATTATGATAATATTTCTCACCCAACCTCTCTTTGATGTTGGCAAAAAAAAATCATGAAGTTTGACTTTGGTTTGACCACAGTTGACCTCAGTTTGACCTTTTAACTGCATTGACTGCTTTTGACTTATCTGATCATCTGACTGAGCAAACTTTTGAGAAAAGTCTTGAAACTTGACATGAGGGTTCTTATACACATATAAGATGTTATGAAGCTCACTTGAAGTCTTGGAAGTCCATTTAGCCTGATTAAAGTCAAAACCCTAGTTTTGGATGCACTGCTTAGGAGGTGCATTGTCTGAGGGAATTGTCAACTCTTCTGACCAATTATGAATTTTGTGAACCTTGTGAACCTTCTTGGAACACAAAGTCTTGTATTGTGAGGGCAAATTTTGGGGTGCAACAGCTGCCCCTGTTCAATTTTCTGAAACCTGAGGGGTTAGATTGGTATATTTGCCAGTCGTAACCTGGAAGGTTGAAGGGGATTGAACACAAAAGCCCAAAAATTTGCACTCACCAGTGCATGGAGTGATATTGATGGTTGGTTGAACATGATTGAGTGGGCTTAAAGATGCCACTAGGGGAAAGTTCTTCAGTAGTATAATGAGAGCTGTCAGGAGTCTGGAGTAATACTGATGTAACAGCATGTCTTCATGAGGATAGAGCGATCAATAATGATAACCCTAAAGCAGTCTTGAAGTGATAAATCGGACCTCAGGAGGATAGAGCAATCAATAGCTCTAAAGCAGTCTTGAAGTAATAATGGCTTCAGGAGGATAGAGCAATCAATAGCTCTAAAGCAGTCTTGAAGTAATAGAATGGCTTCAGGAGGATAGAGCAATCAACAGCTCTAAAGTAGTCTTGAAGTAATGATTTCAGGAGGATAGAGCAATGAATAGCTCTAAAGCAGTCTTGAAATAATAACGTGATATGTCTTCAGGAGGATAGAGCAATCAATAGCTCTAAAGCAGTCTTGAAGTAATGATTTCAGGAGGATAGAGCAATGAATAGCTCTAAAGCAGTCTTGAAATAATAATGTAATTTCAGGAGGATAGAGCAATGAATACTCTAAAGCAGTCTTGAAGTAATGATTTCAGGAGGATAGAGCAATGAATAGCTCTAAAGCAGTCTTGAAATAATAACGTGATATGTCTTCAGGAGGATAGAGCAATCAACAGCTCTAAAGTAGTCTTGAAGTAATGATTTCAGGAGGATAGAGCAATGAATAACTCTAAAGCAGTCTTGAAATAATAACGTGATATGTCTTCAGAAGGATAGAGCAATCAATAGCTCTAAAGCAGTCTTGAAGTAATGATTTCAGGAGGATAGAGCAATGAATAGCTCTAAAGCAGTCTTGAAATAATAATGTAATTTCAGGAGGATAGAGCAATGAATACTCTAAAGCAGTCTTGAAGTAATGATTTCAGGAGGATAGAGCAATGAATAGCTCTAAAGCAGTCTTGAAATAATAACGTGATATGTCTTCAGGAGGATAGAGCAATCAATAGCTCTAAAGCAGTCTTGAAGTAATGATTTCAGGAGGATAGAGCAATGAATAGCTCTAAAGCAGTCTTGAAATAATAATGTAATTTCAGGAGGATAGAGCAATGAATACTCTAAAGCAGTCTTGAAGTAATGATTTCAGGAGGATAGAGCAATGAATAACTCTAAAGCAGTCTTGAAATAATAACGTGATATGTCTTCAGGAGGATAGAGCAATCAATAGCTCTAAAGCAGTCTTGAAGTAATGATTTCAGGAGGATAGAGCAATGAATAGCTCTAAAGCAGTCTTGAAATAATAACGTGATATGTCTTCAGGAGGATAGAGCAATCAATAGCTCTAAAGCAGTCTTGAAGTAATGATTTCAGGAGGATAGAGCAATGAATAGCTCTAAAGCAGTCTTGAAATAATAATGTAATTTCAGGAGGATAGAGCAATGAATACTCTAAAGCAGTCTTGAAATAATTAGATGGCTTCAGGAGGATAGAGCAATCAATAGCTCTAAAGCAGTCTTGAAGTAGTAATATGACCTCATGAGGATAGAGCAATGAATAGCTCTAAAGCAGTCTTGAAGTAATAGGATGATTTCAGGAGGATAGAGCAATCAGTAGCTCTAAAGCAGTCTTGAAGTCATGAGAGGCTATCAGGAGGATAAAATAACCCTGAGGTTACAATAAAGCAGTCCCAAAGTAATAAAAAGCTCATCAGGAGGATAAAGTAACCCTGAGGTTACAATAAAGCAGTCCCAAAGATCATAAGCTTGTTTGTTGGATAATTAACCTGAAAACAAGGTAGCATTCTGTATAACAACATTAGTTTATGCTTTATGTATGCATGTATGACATGATACACTTAGGTAATGTACTATAGACATATATGTTATGGTATGATGTAAATGATGTATGTATGATATGACACTGCTGGAAGTGTCTGGATATCCTTGTATAACAACTGCTGGCCAAGGAAAATAAATCCCGATTCGTTGTTGAAGAATATATAACCCTCCGTCTGCTGGGGATAACAAGGTATAGATAACCTCCCGTTGTTGGGGATAACAAGGTATAGATAACCTCCCGTTGTTGGGGATAGTAGGGTATAGATAACCTTCGTTTTCGTTTGATAGTAGGATAAGTATAACATCCCGTCTTCGTTCATCGTGCCCTTATTGGAAAGTAATTTCCCGTATATCCGTATGAGGATAAAAGAGATGGATATAAATTCCAGGGGAGATTAGACTTTGTGAAAATGGATTAGTCCTACTGATGGTTTGTAACTGCCTTGTAAAGATGAACCGGCGAAGCTTCGTTGAAATCCTTCCCTCGTTCGTCCTTAGTAAATACTATTACTGCATTTTCATGCATTTCTGGTAAACATCAATCATATTAAAAGCATACATGCATTTCTGGTAAACATCAATCATATTCAAAGGCATACATACATTCAAACACAACCAATGGACGTTTCGCTTATGTAAATAGGGTAAAAGTAAATCTGGATTCAAAAGATGGAATTTATTTATATCAAAAGTGACCCATACACGGATAAGTTTGTACAAGGAGACATAAACCCTAGTAAGAGAATTTTGTCATGAAGTTTTTACAAAAAGAATCAGCTATGTGGGAAATAATCCTATTGAGTTTCAATTCTACTATTGCCACTCAAGTATCTCATCTTCTTGCTGTTGAGACGGAAACGATTGGATTGAGCTTTATCTGTTTGAGCTTGAGTAAGTAGTACAACTGGTTGCAGTTTCATGAGTGATCCAAACGAGACATAGTCATACGCTTTAATCCCTAACTTTTGCCTGGATTGCCCTTTCAGGTTTTCAATCCACCGGGATACCCTTTTTTGCCCAAGCCGCCTTTTCAGGTTTTCGACTTGCCGGGTGTACATCTTTTTATATATATATCCCCAATTTTTGCCCAAACCCTTTTGGTTTGCCGGGATGCCCTTATTTTTGCCTAGGCCTGTCAACCTAGCGGGTCTCTTTTTATGCGTAGTATTTTTTAACTATGTCTGCGTTTACAGGTTGTGGGAAGTCTTCACCATCCATTGTAGTCAGTATCATGGCACCTCCTGAGAACACTGTCTTGACTACAAATGGTCCCTCATATGTTGGAGTCCACTTGCCCCTTCAGTGTCAATCTCATTGCAGTATGCAGGCTTCTCAAATCTATCAATGGTAATCTTGGGAGCTTCATCATCCCAGCTTATCTCAAACATAGATGCCATGGTGGCCAATGCGTCTGCCAACTGATTCTCTCTTCGTGGAATATGTCCAAAAGTAATCTCTTTGAAATGTGGGATCAAAGACAACACATGTTCTCTGTAAGGAATGAGATTATCATGCTTTGTATCCCAATCTCCTTTAATCTGACTTACTACCAGAGCTGAATTTCCATACACCTCAAGGAACTGAATCTTCATATCAATAGCAACTTGCATACCCATGATACATGCCTCATACTCAGCCATGTTATTGGTACAATAGAAACAAAGTCTGGCAGTAATCGGGGTATGACAACCTTCAGGGGAACTAATCACAACACCAACACCATTACCATGTGCATTGGAGGCACCATCAAAAACCATAGTCCATCGGGATCCTTGTTCAGGTCCGTCATATTGTCCAGGTTCTTTGGTAACAGACATAACGTCTTCATCAGGGAACTCAAAATTCATTGACTGGTAATCATCTACTGCTTGATGAGCCAAATGATCAGCAACAACACTCCCCTTAATGGCCTTCTGAGTAGTATACTGTATATCATATTCCGTCAAGATCATTTGCCATCTTGCAATTCTTCCGGAGAGAGCAGGTTTCTCAAATATGTACTTGATTGGATCCATCTTCGAAATCAACAAGGTAGTATGGGTCAACATATACTGTCTTAGTCGGCGAGCAGCCCATGCCAAAGCGCAGCAAGTTTTCTCGAGCAGTGAGTATCTTGTTTCACAGTCGGTAAACTTTTTGCTAAGGTAGTATATTGCCTGCTCTTTTCGACCAGACTCGTCATGTTGCCCCAATACACACCCCATTGAGTTGTCTAATACTGTTAAATACATAATCAAGGGTCTTCCATCAATTGGTGGCATTAAAATTGGAGGTTCTAGCAAATATCTCTTGATTTCATCAAAGGCAGTCTGGCACTCATCATTCCATTCCATCACCTGATCTTTCTTCAACAACTTGAAGATTGGCTCACAGATGGTAGTTAATTGGGAAATAAATCTTGCAATGTAGTTCAATCGTCCCAAGAAACCTCTAACCTCCTTCTCAGTACGGGGAGCTGGCATCTCTCGTATAGCTTTCACTTTTTGTTGTAACAACCTAGCAAGCTCCACAGGTATTTCACAATCGTCCTCGTTTCCGTCTTCAGTTTGATAGATCGGATTCTCGAAATTGTAATTGGCAATAGTAGAACTGTTATCAACTGGATCCAGAGTGGATGAGGATCTGCATTTTAGTGGCGTGGGTGTGTGTAAGAACACATAGCTGATAAAGCAAAAATAAAAGAAAAAGAAAGACAAGGAACACAATATTTACGAAAACGAAACGTCCACTGATCTTATCGAATGAAGTATGCAAATGAAATGACAACCCGTAACAAGCACACCATTGTGCCCCGGGTAAGGCACATGGCTTGAAAGTTTTAATTGTTCCAGAAATTATAAATTTAAAAACATAACACAGTAATAGTATTTACTCCTGACTAAAGGAGATAGGGATAACATCTTCAGCTTTCCAATTATTGAGTCCAGCACCCACAGTAGGAAAAATCCATGCCTCCAAGTCGTAGTCTTCATCTTGATCTCCCACAGCATTGATAACCCCTTGATTGGTGATACGAACAGCACGAGCACGACGAACAGCCTTCTGGGACTCTGCAGTGAAACCCAAACCAAACTTGTCAGACTTGTATGGAATATCAGGAAGCTGACCCCAAATAGTACAACCACCTTCTTCCACCACAGCTTTTGCATCATTGAGGGAGGCCATTGCCATTGTTGGAGGGTTTCTGATGACCACAGGAACCTTCTTCACAGCAGGAGGAGTCACACAATCCTTAACAGCCCAGGGAACCACTTCAAATGACTGACATGGAGTTTCAATGTATTCACCTTCTATTTCCAGATACTTGAAAGTGTTTACATGGCTGATAAAGTATTCTTCCTCTCCAAAGACAGTAACAACTTTTCCATTCACCGGATATCTCAACTTTTGATGTAATGTGGAGGTCACAGCACCTGCCCCATGGATCCAGGGACGACCAAGCAGACATGAGTACGAAGGACGAATATCCATCACATAGAATGTAGCAGTAAACACCTGAGAGCCAACCTTGATTGGAAGATCAATTTCCCCATGCACTACTCTTCTAGAACCATCAAAAGCCTTTACCACAATATTACTGGGCTTCAATACCGTATCTTCAGGACTCAGCTTGTTCAGGACTTTCTTAGGCAACACATTCAGAGAGGAACCATTGTCTATCAGCACATGAGACAGGGTAGTGCCCCTGCATTCAATTGAAATGTGCAAGGCCCTGTTATGATCCCTCTCGGCAGGGGTCAAGTCAGCATCAGAAAATCCTAACCCGTTGTCATAGGTCAGGTGAGCAACACAATTCTCAAACTGGTCCACAGAAATTGCACTGGGTACATGAGCCATCTTTAGAAACTTGATCAATGACTTGGCATGAGCCTCAGAACATAATAACAGGGAGAGCATAGAAATCTTTGAGGGAGTATGCCCCAGCTGATCAACAATATCATAATCACTCTTGCGAATGATTTTCAATACTTCTTCCATCTGCTTAGAGAGGTCATCAGCAGCTGGCACATCAGTAGATACAGGCTCAATAACAGGACCCTTGCCCCGAGCATCAGTGGTGGAAGTAACAGCAGGAGTAACTGCACTCTTAGAAGCAACTGGAAGAGAGAAGACTCTTCCACTACGAGTGATCTTGCTAGATCCAGCAATATTGTCAACAGGCATATCAGGTAAAGGCTCCTGCTTGACACCATGGATGTAAACATCAGACCCATAGTGCCAAGGCACGGCTTTGTCAGATGTATAAGAAATAGGACCAGGAGTGGTAATGATCAGAGGAGCTACTCTGGCTTCAGCGACAACTTTCACAGGACCTTCAGCAGTAATCTTGATTGGGCCCTGATGAGTGATTTTAATGGGACCCTTTGAAGTGATTCTTAGTGGTACTTTGTCAACCATGTCAACCTCTTCAACCTTCTTACCCTGAGTCAGATGATCCACCATACTTTCTACAGATGCTGGTCTTCTTTCAAACACTATAGTATATTTATCCATGAGACGTTGAATCCTATCTCTCAAAATGAAGCAACTATCCGGCTTATAGGTACAATATAGACAATCTTCATGACAACCTGGAAAGATCCCAGCTTGTACTAACCTCTTTTTGATAACAGACAATGGTGTGCTCAACTCCATAAACAGCGAGAAGACGAGAAACTGTGCACAATTATAAACCTGTGATGCAATGATATGGGAATGCATATGCAATGTTTTCAAGGACCGCAGGATTTAAATTTGCTTAAACAAACAAGAAAGTAACTTTTTATTAGTAATAACTTGTTTTGCCTTTTAGGCTTACAAAAAATGAAAACGAAATAAGTACAAAAGATGGGGTTTTAAGTCTCCCATGGACGTTTCCTCTTGGTGTTGAGGTATGAGTTGAGGTTCCGTTCCTCATGAAGTAGCTTTGTTAGCTCTAGGATCCTTGCTTGGCTTGCTTTGTAATGAGCCTCGAAAGTATCCCTTTGCTCTTTCAGTTGGATCCATGATCTCTGCAAGTCTTCCATATCAGTAGGCATGTCTGGGTGAAGGATGGTATAAGCTGTGTCTCCTTCAGCAATGGGTTCCATGGTAACTGGTAGGATGGCAGGATATGGCATCATGAGTGTCTGAGCACGAAATCGTACCCATCTGAGATAAGCCTCCATAGGAATGGTGTACTTAGGCTCCAGTGTCTTGCTGTCAATCCTGTTTACCTTTCCCCAAGCTCGTATGAATCTCTGATGGTAACCCTGAAGATCGTTGTCGTAGTCAAACACAATGCCCTGAATCAACATGTCATGTGGACCATCGCTCCGGGCGTAACCAAACTGTCGTAAAGCTAGAGATGGGTTGTAGGTGATGCCTCCTCTTATGCCTAGAAGTGGCACATTAGGAAACTCCCCACAACGATCAATGATGGTGACATTCTCCATAGATCTGGAGCACCAATGGATGTCTGAGTGAGAAAGTGACATGATCCTCTTGGACCATCTGAACCCTTGCTCATTCTTCATTACTGAGCGAGGAAGGTGAGAAATAAACCACCTAGAAAGTAAAGGTATGCAGCACATCAAAGTTCCTCTTGCCCTTGTAGTACGGGTGTGAAGAGAATGTAGGATGTCTCCAAGTAAGGTAGGCACTGGATTGTGACTCAGGAATATGTTGATGGCATGAACGTCTATGAACTGATCAGGATTGGGGAACAACACTAAGCCATAAATCAATAAGGCTAAGATCTCCTCAAAAGCATCGTAGCTCATAGCCTTCAAGAACATTTGAGCTTTATCCACTAATACCTTGGCAAGAATACCTTTAACTCCACTTCTCGTCTCTAGAACAATGTCAGACTTCTTCAGATGTAGAGCTGCAGCAATAACTTCTGGTTTAAGCTCCTTCTCTAAGCCTGTGAATGGCTTCTGATCAAGAACAGGTATACCCAGAAGTTTAGAGAACTCCTCCATGGTTGGAACCAGCTGATAATCAGGAAATGTAAAGCAATGGTGCTCAGGGTCAAAGAACTGAAACAGCACACTCATCATGTCTTCACTGAACCCTGAAGTAACTAGATCCAATAAGTGACCATGCCTCTTGTTGAACTGGGAATGATCAGGCACTAGGGAAACCAACTCCTTGAGCTTAGCAGGTATCCCTACAAAGTTGATCCTGATGGTGTTTCTACGAGCAGAAGCCATGACCTGCAACAAAGAACAAAGATAAATCCTTTGGTCCTTGAAATGGTTAGGGAAAATGATATGCTTATGATGCATGATGATGTCATGATGTTATGTTCAATCACAAACATGTGGCACACACAAACAAGTCACACAATTGCCCTAGGTTTAAAGGCTTGCATGAGGTTTAAAGGTAAGTACCCTCCCCTGAAGTTAGATGGTTCATCCTGTCCTACAAAAGTAACCAGGTTCTAAGGGATCTCAATATCATTGATCCTTCACAAGGGTGGTTGTTCAGAAGGCAACTTACTTGCCAACCAAAACCCTCCAAGTTTAAGATCTCAATGAGCGTAGTATCGAGTGTCAACCAACTTCAGTCTGCACCAAAGCCGGTTACCTCACTACTTTCTAAAGGCCAAGATGAGTTAACTAGGGTTCTAAAAGTCAGTTAGTGCATTGACAACATATGGCAGCCTCAATATTATCCTCAACTTGACTTAAGGAATATAAGCACCAACCAAGAAGTCGCACTAACTATGGCCACCAGATCAACCGTATCGATATACGTCGTACAGTTTCCTTGGTCTATTGCCATTTACCTAAGGTACACTAGATCCGGGTTAGGACCTTTCACACATAAGAGCACCCCAACAATATAATATAGCAAACAAGGCAAACAATTTAAAGTGATCTTAATTCCTAAGGGTACCCCTCTTAAATAAATCCCCAGCAGAGTCGCCAGTTCTGTAACACGGTGGGAGAACTGACTTTAAACAATGTTGCGGATAGCAAGAGTCGCCACCGACTTTTATTTTATCCATAAGGAAAGGTTATAAAAGAACAGGAAAGACCTTAGAGAATATTTTGGGTCCGGGGGGTAGGTTATGAAAAGGGAAGGTGTTAGCACCCTTTTCATCCATGGTTATCCATGGGCTCTTAGGTACTTAAGCTCACTTTTGAATTGTTTTGAAAGTGTAGTGTGTGAATAGAAAATTTTCAGAATAGTTAATAAATAATCCATGTAAGGATGTGTTAAGAACTTGTTTGAAAACTTGTTGAAAATTTGTTTAAGTGTGAAAAAGTTTTGAAGTGAGCAAGTATCTAGGAGTAGCCTACCTTAATGTTTTAAGGTCTTTCTTATTCTTTATCCTTTCCTTAGTAAGACTATCCCTACTATAATGGAGTAGGTAGTCCTTACTTTGGATGTTAAGGGACATGTGAGGGACAATTGGATTTTTGAAGGCCATTGTGGGGTGTAATAAGCAAACTAGAGGGACTATCATCATTTTTCGAAAGGGACTCGATTCGTAAAGGCAACCATAAGGGACTTTGATGATTTTCTTTTTGAGGGACTTGCTTTATACACCCCACTTAACCAATATTCATAGGCAACTTGAGGGATATCCTTAAGAAGTGAGACGGCGATTAAAATCGACTTACGTGTGTGAAATGTTTAATTTAATTATCTTATATTAAAATGATCTAATTTATTTTTTTAAATATCATACATATTAGCACTCCCTAATTACTAACCATAATGATAATAATAATTAAGTAATTACAATTTACATCCAAGAGGCAATTACAAAATTATAATAAATAAAAAAAATAACAAATAAGCAAATAAAATATTAGGGTTAGTAAATAATAAGAAAAATTAAATAAGGTTAGTATAAATATAAAGTTAGTGAAAATAATTAGTTGAAACAATAATAATGAGAAAAATAGACAAAGTTAGAAAAAATAATAAGATAGAAATTTCAAAATAATAATAAGCAACAAAATATGATTAGCAATAATAATTAATTAATAACGTGATTAAACATAAGATTTGATTTTTATTTAGAAACATAAATGATTAAATAATTACTATAATATAAAGTTCTAAATATCATAAGATTTGATTTTTATTTAGAAACATAAATGATTAAATAATTACTATAATATAAAGTTCTAAATATCATAAGATTTGATTTTTATTTAGAAACATAAATGATTAAATAATTACTATAATATAAAGTTCTAAATATAACATAATTATAAATTTCTTAATCATTTACAAAAATTTAATTATCTCTAATTATATATTAACAATTATTAAGAAAAATATTTACACATTATGATGAAAACAAATTTTAACTAATCAATAAATCACATTCACCAAAATTTTACATTAAGTGTTTATAAGGTTTAATTTTATTTACAAAAATTTACAAGAATTATAATAAATATATACATAGAATCATATAGAAAATAAAAATTAGGTTTTCATATTAATTTGGAAAAAAGATGTTAATGTCATTTATTTTTAAAAAAAACAGATTTTTATATTACAACAAATTTTAATAAATTAATGATAACAATAATAATAATAATGATAATAATGATAATAATAATAAATAATGATAATAATAATAATAATAATAATAATAATAATAATAATAATAATAATAATAATAATAATAATAAAGCAATAATGAATTTTAAATGTGCCAAATAATCCAACAATGTTGCTAACGCAGAAATGCGCTCATCGCAACCAGATCTAAATCGGACGAAACAAAATTTATCGCAAAGAAAAAGAAATTAAGCAAAAAATAGTATTATTGCTCACACAAAAATGCGATCATCGCAACCAGATCGAACTAACACAAATGTCACGCGTCATGCACACAAATGTGCAAACATCGTATCGACATAATTCGATCAAAAATCTTATATACATAAACTCTAACAATTTAAAAATTATATATATATAAACGTAACAGTAATAGATAAAGAAAAAGAAATAACGGTAATAGATGAAGAAAAAGAAATAACGGTAAAAGATGAAGAAAAAGAAACAACAGTAATAGATGAAGGAAAAGAAATAACGGTAAACGATGAAGAAAAAGAAACAATAGTAATGGATGAAGAAGAAAACTAAATAACGGCCAACGGCACTCACTCCTCTTAGGTTTTTTCATTCTCTTCTCCAACAAGGCAACACATGTATATATAGGGAACAAATTAGGGTTAACACCAAATTGTCAATAATGTCCCTAAAGCCCATTTTAAAGCCCAAACTAAATAATTAGTTAAGAAAAAATAAAATTTAAATAATTTAAAATAATTAAAATAAACTTAAAATAAAAACTAATAATCCTATTGATTCCTAAAATAAAAAATATTATAAAAAGAACAAAATTTTTTTCAATATTTTTTATTTTATGATTTTTTTGGATATTTTTATGAATAATTTAGAAAAAAGTGAAAAAAATAATATTTTAAAAAATGATTTAATTAAAATACGAAAATAATAATTAAATAATAATAAAAAACTATTTTTGTTATTTTTTTAATGAAAGATAGAAAAAAAAATAATAAAAACAAAAAAAAAAAAGTGACAAAGGTGAGATTCGAACTCTCAACCTCTCACACTCATAACTCCTTACACATGTCCTCCTGCCAATTGTGCCATTTTTACTTTTTAGAAAAAAAATGCATGCCATATGATATTTACCTGCAAAAAGTCAAACGACTACACAAATTTGTTAGTAATTGATTAAATGCAATGAAATGCGACGACAAATCTTAGGGCAAAATTTGGGGTATTACAGTTATTATGATAATATTTCTCACCCAACCTCTCTTTGATGTTGGCAAAAAAAAATCATGAAGTTTGACTTTGGTTTGACCACAGTTGACCTCAGTTTGACCTTTTAACTGCATTGACTGCTTTTGACTTATCTGATCATCTGACTGAGCAAACTTTTGAGAAAAGTCTTGAAACTTGACATGAGGGTTCTTATACACATATAAGATGTTATGAAGCTCACTTGAAGTCTTGGAAGTCCATTTAGCCTGATTAAAGTCAAAACCCTAGTTTTGGATGCACTGCTTAGGAGGTGCATTGTCTGAGGGAATTGTCAACTCTTCTGACCAATTATGAATTTTGTGAACCTTGTGAACCTTCTTGGAACACAAAGTCTTGTATTGTGAGGGCAAATTTTGGGGTGCAACAAGATGGTCGTGCTGGCACTAGGGACAAGGCACGTCTACTACGCGTACAACCCTTGGGAAGTCTCCCATAAACGTATTGACACCCCCAATACGCGTATGACCTGTAGGTCTGTCCAAAAACTCAGATCTCATCATTCTCACGAGTTCCCTCTCAAGATCTATCATTCTACCTTCCCATTCATCCAAAAACTCATATTTTAATCGATTTCAATGAATCCTATTTTCTATTCTATCAAGATTCTATTTATTAGATCTAGTTTCGATTACAGTTAACCCCTTAGTTTTCAGATCTGTTAATCCATAATATTCTGTCACAACTTTAGAAAATTTCCATACAAATTTTAATATTCGTACCGGAATCATACATACAACATCATACAAAGATCATCCAACAACAACAGCAATCACAGGGAAATTGTAATATCACAAAAATCAAATAAAAAGAACAAGAACAGACAAAATGCCTACGAGAGAAAGGACCTCTCACTATCCTCTCATGTTAAATCACCCATATTGAAATCCGTTCTCCCCCCTTACCTTGGATTGAAGCTTTTTCCTTGACAACAATGGAGAAAACCGGTTCTTCTGCCCTAGCTCTCCTTCTCTACCTTTTTCCTCTTTCACGTATTAACAGACTAATTCTTCCACTAACCCTCTCTTAACCCTCTTAATCAGATTTTAATTCTACTAATCAACTTAATAATAATAATAATAATGATAATAACTACCGCCCCATTAATATTAATAATAATAATAATATCAATAACCATTGTATTCGCATTATTGTTATTAAATGGTTATTATTATTATAGGTCCACCTTAACCCAACTTAGGTCACCTCTCACTCTCGCTCCTAACCTCATACCCTTAATTAAGAACATCACAACAAATACACACCACAGAAAAATACAAAAGCGACTAAATAATTTAAATGTGGCGTTACACCTTATCCATTAAGGTCCTTCACGATACCAAAGCAGTATCTATGAGCACAAATGAGATTTCATCGGGTGGTCGAAGTAGTCCCTTATCCATTAAGGTTCTTCGCGATACCAAAGCAGTACTTCAGGACACAAATGAGATTTATCCGGGTGATCGAAGTAGTCCCTTATCCTATAAGGTCCTTCACGATAACAAAACAGTATCGCGAAACACAAACGAGATTTTTCCGGGTCATCGAAGTAGTCCCTTATCCGTTAAGGTCCTTCGCGATACCAAAGCAGTATCTCAGAATACAAACAAGATTTCTTCGGGTGATCGAAGTAGTCCCTTATCCATTAAGGTCCTTCGCGATACCAAAGAAGTATCTCAGAATACAAATGAGATTTCTTCTGGTGATCGAAGTAGTCCCTTATCCATTAAGGTCCTTCACAATACCAAAGCAGTATCTCTGAACACAAACGAGATTTCTTCAATTGGTCGAAGCAGTCCCTTATCCATTAAGGTCCTTCGCGATACCAAAGCAGTATCTTGAAACACAAACAAGATTTCTCCGGGTGGTCGAAGCAGTTCCTTATCCATTAAGGTCCTTTGCGATACCAAAGCAGTATCTCTAAACACAAACGAGATTTCTTCGGGTGGTCGAAGCAGTCCCTTATCCATTAAGGTCCTTCACGATATCAAATCAATATCTCAAAACACAAACGAGATGTCTTCGGGTGGTCGAAGCAGTCCCTTATCCATTAAGGTCCTTCGCGATACCAAACTAGTATCTCAGAATGCAAACGAGATTTCTCCGGGTGGTCAAAGCAGTCCCTTATCCATTAAGGTACTTCGCGATACCAAAGCAGTATCTCAGAACACAAACGAGATTTCTTTGGGTGGCCAAAGTTGTCCCTTATCCATTAAGGTCTTACACGATACCAAAGCGGTATCTCGGAACACAAACTAGATTTCTTTGGGTGGTCGAAGTAATCCCTTATCCATTAAGGTCCTTCGTGATACCAAAGCATTATCTCGAGTGATAAATTTGCTAGGGAATAGTTGAGCCAAAGTTCCTATTAAAGGAACATTATTGTTTAAACTCTGCAGGGGAAAAGCCTCAAGAAGCTTCTTAAGATAACCTCTACATGGGGAGCCATAGGAGCAAAAGTTGTTGGGGACTATCATTATCAACTGCATGGTCGAAGAATGACTTGCTGAGGAATAGAATTACATGAACACGTGCGGGGTATTAACTTTCTCCAGAGAAATACTACCAACTTTCAATGAAGGAATGGCCAAGATACTTGCGAAGTGATCCTGGGTCCTTCTATGTTATTATGTTATGCCGCCGGGGACAATGATGCTATGCATAGAAATGCAACTTCTAGGAGTTTAATGTACGTATGAATGGAAATGATGTGCTAATGCTTGATATGGTTATGATATGATACTGTATGCCATGCTTATGACAATGCAAATGATCAGGTATGCTAGGGATAAATTTCCTGTTGAAGGCATTACTAGAAACTGGATTTGGTAGTTGCCAAATGAGTTGGACTTTAGTTATTTTGCCAAATGAGACCGGGCTTTGGTTTTATGAGGATGCCAACAAGGGTGGACTTTTAGGGTGTGCATGGTTCGGGGTAGATGGGGGGGGAGGGGAGGGGAGGGAAATTGTTTAATTAAATATGTTTGGTTCAAATTTTAGGAGGGGAGGGGAGGGGAGCAAAATCCCTCCAAAACACATTTTTTGGTTCCCTCTGAATTGGGGGGATTTGGAGGGGAGGGGAGGGAATATGAGTTTTGATATTTAAAAATTATTATATTTACTAAAATATCCTCAGTTTAATTTTATTATTTCAAAACTATTTGTTATCTTTTGTGTTACTGTTTTTTCTCGATTGTTTTCATCATCTTATTATAATTGTTCTCCACCTTCAAATTATTTTATAATTTTTATAATTAATATAAATCATAATCATTATCTTTTTTTTATAAAAAAAATTATGTTTCGTTATATTCATTTTTTTTCTTTTAATATTGTTATGTACTCTATCATATTTTCTTTTATATCAAATTGTAAACCATATCATTTTATTTATTTTTGTTTATTCATTTTATTAAATATTTTGAACCATTAATATTTAGTAATAAGTTATTTTATATATTTTTTTGTGATATGATTCATCACAATTTAAACGATGTTATTCACATATAGTTTAATTTATGTTGAAAAGTTATAAGTCGAATCGATTGTACTCAATTTTTTAACTTTATGTGACAAATAAATATTTTTTAATCACTCAATATTATAAATTTTATTACCAACAAAAATACGCACGAATTTTTCACATTTTAATATCATATGACTTATATAAGATCATAAGGATAAAAATGTAAATTATTAATAAAACCCTTCCCATCCCCTTCTGAACCAAACACATTTTTAATTAAAATCCCTCCCCTCCCCTCCCCTCCTCTCTTTTGAACCAAACACTTATTTGATTAAAAAATTACTTCACCTCCCCTCCCCTCCCCTCCCCTTCATTAAAATCCCTCCCCTCCCCTCCCCCTCATTTGAACCAAACAGACCCTTAGTGGTTGCCATTAAAGACTAGACTTTAACGGGCAAATTTGAGAGTACCAACGAAAGTGGAATTTTATGTAGTTACCAATAAAAGATTGGACTTTGTGAATGTGCCAAGTGAGATCAGACTTTATTTGGTAAAAGGATTTGTCTTCCCGATACATAGTATCTGACAACGCCACAATCAGAGGACAGATGTGGATACTCTTGGTGCCCCAAGTTGGCCCCTTTGCAGAAATAATGTATTCGTTCCTGTAAGAACCTCACTTCTAGCTGATATGTCATGATGGCTTACAAAATTTTAGCGTGGCGACATAATCAAAGCATGTTGAATGTGTGAGCGTAGCGACTTATCCAAAGTGTGTTGACAATGCGAGTATAGCGACTTAACCAATGCATGTGGATTGTGCTTTTGCTCTGCCCCAAGGCTTTTGACGCTTGTTGACCTCAACAATTACTGGTTTCTGACATGGTTAGTTTGATCAAATTTTGAAAGCAAGGAGGGAAACTGCCTCTTTTCAACTAGTCTGCCCCAATTCAACTGGTCTGCCCCAGTTTAATTAGTTTGCCCCAGTTCAACTAGTCTGTTGTATATTTGAAGGATTTTTCTGGGATGAGAACTTTAGGAGTGATTATACTGGGATGCCCCAATGTCTTAACCTTGTAGTGGCCTGGCCCTTTTTGAACCTCAGAAGGATTTACCCCAGGTTCACAAGGTCATGAGAACGTCTTTATTGAAGCCAGTATCAATGAATGATTGAGTTCCTCTTTAATTGCTTTTTGTTGGAATTCTATTATGTCAAGTACTGATTTGCAGTTTACATTTGTTCTTTCAGAAATGGTAATTTTAATGTGACATTCACTCATGTTTTGAAAGTATCATTTATTAGAACGATGTGACGGTGTGTGACGAATTGGACCATTAGCCCAAACATAATACTGATTTAACTGGTGTGAAAGATATAGCAAGCATGTGACACCAATACAAAAGATTAGCAAATATATAGGAGTCAGTTTACGCGACCTTGTTGTAGTATGCTTTCAGAATAAACCCCGCCTCAATTAGGTCTTTTGAGGATTGTAACATGGTCTGGTTCACGATTCAAGAAACAAAGGATATTAACAGACTTGTACCCACCCTTTCTTCGTAATGATCTCCAGTTCTACGTTCAGTTAATTCTACACAACTTTGTTTTCCAAAAGGGTTGACGGTGTAAGCTTAATGATTCAAGGTATGCTTGAAATAGCAGTCACCCTTATTTTGTTTTTTTGATGGATGTCAGTGACCCTTTTAATTCTGACATAGTGGTCACTAGATCTTATTTTATTTTTTCTTGAGGAATTGAATACCTCTTTCATTTTTTTCTTTTGATCCCTAACTTTTGCAGGGACTAATTTTGCTTTTCGAGTCCATCGGGATTGCCTTAATTTTTTCCTAAGTCTCCCTTTGAGGTGTTCGACTTAGCAGGCTTTTATTTTTTTGAAAGGCTTGTGACTGCCAAGTTGTTGGTCTTTGGAGAACAACCGTCATCTCTTGGATTTTGTCTTATGATTTGGGTGCACACTCAGGTTAACTGAACACTACCCATGCCCTAGGTTAAATATAAGGGTTCATAAATCTAAAGGAATACTCCTACTTCTAGGCTCAAAGTGGTTGACTAGGGACTATCTCCTTATCTTTACAGTGTATGGGGATTTGAAACAATGTCTGTACATCATCAATGAGATTCTATCCGAAAGCATACTATCAGCAATGATGGGTATTATGTTTTCGTCATCCTCCCTCAAATCTTTGCTAAATAGCAGCGCAATAAAGGAAGTGAAATTTTTGTGATTTTTGTAATAAAAAGGAAAACGTGAGTGAATACGACTGGATTTCATCAATTCATGCATAATTATCACATTAACAATACCATTAATAAACAATAATATCTAAAAACAAATAGCACTTAACATAAAAGAAACTACAAATGTGATCTTAAAATTTCCAACATTGAGGAACTGGGCCTTTCCTTCTCGGCTTGCTGTCTTGTTGAGATGCATCTTGAAGTTTTCAAACTCATTCAGGTGCGAGGCGGATACGCATAACCAAACTCCCTTCTTGGAAGGATATGCATCTCTCGTCAATCAATTGCTGCACCCTGTCCTGGAAAGCTTTGCAATCTTCTGTTGAATGCCCCATTGATCCAGCATGGTATCCACAATGTGCCTTGAGATCATACCCAGGGGGGTATGGTTCTGACACTGACTTGAGATACTTAGGCTCGACTAGTGAATTTCGAATCAAATGTGGCAAAAGCTGAGTGTAAGACACATGAACTGTATGGAGAGGAGCGTCTCTTCTTCCCAAATTGTTGCGAGGCCTATGTTGATTCTGGTGTGGATTTTGATTTCCTTGGCCATAAGCTCGTTGATTTGCATAAGGAGCAGCCCAAGGTTTCTGACATGGTACCCTAGGTACTGTTGATTTTCCTTTTGGGACCCAAAGGTGGATGTCATCATCTTCCTCAGCGTCAACAGGATGCTCTTCAAAGTGGCTTTTTGATGTCTCTTCAGCAGATACAACCCTTTTGAACTTCTCTTCCAGCTCTTCTCTTGAGATCATGGTTTCAACATGATTATTAGAAGATAAAGACATTTTATCTATCATAAACTCGATCTTTTCCTTTGGTATAGGATTTTTATTGGTCCACAAAACTCTGGTACTTTCTCGTTGCCAGCTCTTTGAGTTAAACCAATTACGCTAGGGTCTTCCTTTCTGGTCAATCTTTGTAACTTTTTTCGAAAGCTTTCACACTCTTCAATAGCATGCCCTATGGTTCCAGTGTGATACCCACATTCTGCCCCTGGGTTGTCTTCCTCGAAGACTAAGAATTTGTTGTTAATTAGCTCTCGAACTTTATTCTTGAATGACCAACAACCTTCAATAAAGTACCCTTTTGACCCTTTATGGTATTTACACTGCGTATTCGGATCATATCCACATGGAAAAGGAGTATGAGCTGGCCCGAGGGATATGGGTACCACCAATGCACTCTGAATTAGCAGTTGTCCACACTGTATAGGAATAGGTTCGAGAATAGGGCATGCCTGAGACTTCTTACTGCCTCTCCAATTTAGATTCCCCTGTTCCTGGGACAGAACAGGTGATGATCATTGATTCCGAGGCTTTGGAAGAAAAGGTTGAGGATAAAACCCAAGAGGAGCAACACACAATAGGTTATTCACTGCAGGTTGCAGAGTGGAAGGAACTATGGGAGTAAAACTCCTAGTTGTGGCGCCTTCTTGAAGCTTTTCCTTTCTTCTCCCCATGATTGTTATAGCTTTTGGAAACTCCTTTATCTTTCCTTTCTCATTGTTCTCGTATTTTCTTAGCTTAACTTGATTCTGCTTCAAGCGCTCTATGGTCTTACAACACTAATTTAAGTCCAATACTTGTGTCGAGAAATCAACTGCGGATTATGGACAAAGAATGGATGAGTTTTTTGGGTTTAGGAAAATATGCAATGCAAATGAAATGCGAATGCAACGACATGAAAATGCAATGCAGGCGCGAATAGGATCCAGGATAACATAAGTAACTCAAAGCACCCTAACTGGTATACTTTAAGGAAAGTTCTAAATTCTTTACTCACAGGCCCACTCGCGGGATAATTTCTATGTTGACGGATAAGGTTCCCAGGATCACGGACACCAATCGCATTAACATCATGCAACAGGCTAGCTGCATTATGACGGTAATACGAAAAGGTCTCTCCTGAGCGTAGTCCTCATGCTAGGCACACGAGGAGCGGGTCCTCGGAGACTAACACTACATGACTACCAATATTGAAACTGGTTCTAAGAGTGGTTCCAAGAGTCACGGACCCTTCATGAATCAAGTCGTGCAACAGGCTAGCTGTGTTACAACAAGATCTACGAAAAGGTCTACTCTTATGGGAAGCTTTCATGCTAGGCACACAAGGAGCGAGTCCTTGGGGACTAACACTAATTACTTCCAAAATCTAAACTAAGTGTTCTCTCTTCTTTTTCGAAAATTCGGGTGTAGAGCTTTACTTGCAATGTTATCCCCGAATCTAGTAGGCAGATATAATAAACAACATACAATAAAAAGAGAAAGCAATAAATAAACAATAGGAGAAAACCATTATAAAGAAAAAAACTAAGAGAAGTTAGCACTCTCGAATTGAGTCAAGTTAGGCTTGACTCTCTCTTGCATAGGGCAATGCGGGTTCCCAGCAGAGTCACCATCTGTCGTACCTCGACAAATACGATCCTTGTGATGGACGCGAAAAAAACGTTTGAACAGAGTCGCCACCGAACTTTATTCATTCCAAGGAAGGAATATGAAAATATCAATAAAACCTTTAAAGAGATAAGAATATGGTCATCGCAACCAAATTCTAGGTTTGGGAGCCGATTACACAAAGGAAAGGTATTAGCACCCTCTACGTCTGTTGTACTCCTCTTGATTCGATTCGAGAGAAAAGTTAGCTACGTTTTTTTGGTTACTTTTAAAGTTTTGCCTATAGAGAGAAATGGGTGGTTATTTACTAGGTTGCTCGCCAAGGATTGGGGCCCTTGTGCCTACGTACTCCCTTGTGCAATGGGAAAGTTAGAGCATCATAGTTTGTAGGACTACAGGGATATGAAGGAATTGTGCAATTGTACTCGCCAAGATCATCGCAATCTTGTGCCTACGTATCTTGCATTCCAAAGAGAATGAAGAATCAGAGCGTGTGTAGTTGGAACTACTACGGTTTGTTGGTTTGTGTTTGGAATGAACGAGAGTTTATGCCGCATTCTAACTGCTAAACATTGGCTTATCTGCTCGCTACGGGGGGCTGAAGCACGAGTTCATATGCGCGGAAGAAACGACTAAAAAAGGTTCTTTGGGAAAAGGTGTTTGAGTTGTGAATCACACGGGCGAGGAATTAGTACTTAATAAGTTTCAATTGCACAGGGGCGAGGAAAATGAGGTTCGTTAGGTATTTTGATGGAGAATGACGACATTCGATAAACGAGGCGTCAGCCTCGCAATCTATTAATCGGGGCATTATTGGAATGCTAGATCCCAACGACACCTTTTTCATTTCATTAATTACGAAATTTGTATTTGAATGGACGCTGAAAGTACCATATGGAATGCTAGAGTCCAATCGCATTTCTTCGTCAAAATAATTAAGGCAAGTATTTTAGGGACGAAAGGTTGAGCAACCCACAACCCAAGTCGTACGCCCCAAGAGCGGTTACTCAAGAATTCGAGGAGTGTGAGACTCCAAGAACTCAGTTCTTTCATAATTTAATTTAGAAAATAATTTGAATTTGATTAGCATGCATTAGGGTTTAAATTGAGAGAGATTTAGATTTGATCTCAGGGGGGCAAGAAAACGAAGTTAGACTGGTTGAATATTTAAGGGGAATGACGACTATTCGATAAACGAGACATCAACCTCGCAACCAATTAATCGAGATATTATTGGAATGCTAGATTCCAACGACACTTTTTTCATTCCATTAATTTTCAAAATTGTATTTGACGGACAATGAACGACTTTGTCCAAATAGTTAGGGATGTATTTTATGAAACAAAAGTTCGAATGACATGCTACCCAAGGCGTACGCCTTAATAGTTGTCACTCAAGAATTCAAGGAGTGCGAGACTCCAAGAACTCGATTCTTTCGTAATTTAGTTTAGAAAAGATTTTGAATACGATTAGCGCATGTGGATTTAGATGCATTAAGTATTTTGAGCGAATTGCGTATTTCAAATGATCGAAAAGATCACAACTCAAAGCATGCGCATCGAGAGCAATCTTTTCGAGAATCTAAGAGGTGCTAGACCTCAAGAATTCTATATTTCTATTATTAATTAAAAAATAGTTTTTAAAACGAAATATCACTTTAATTGGGAAAAGATAGATATTTGTAAATATTAAACATTTTTATTAAATTGAGAAAGTATTTAATTCATTTATAACAAAAACTTAATTAGATTTATAAATGGTTTTAATTTAGTTTAGAAAATACTTAAAATTAATGGTATAGAAAAGTTTAATATTTCTTTTAATATTTAGTTGGTAATAATTTTGAGATTTATTTTTTAAAAAAGAGAATAATTTGAATTTTCTTATAAAAATAGCTAATCGATAAAAGTGAAATTTCAATTAAATTGAGTGAAAAAAAACGTTTTGGAAAACGAATGACGGAACAACCACAGGTCAAGGCGTGTGTCTCAAGAGCTGTTGTTCAAAGATCCAAAGAGTTATAAATTCCAAGGACCTACTACCTTCATTCCTTAATTAATTTTAGAAGATAGTTTGGAGAAATGATTTAATCAAAATGAATTATGACTTCAATTTAGTTTAAAATATATTTTGCAGATTAAACATTATAGTTAGATTAAATGTGTAAGTCAAATTGCATGAAGACTAATCTTCTATTTAATTATTACTTGTTAAATAGAAAATTAGAATTTTGAATAAAATAAATTGAGGTAATAAAAATAAAATTAGGATTAATTTGATAGACTTATCAAACTTAATCAGTCAAAGAATTTTTTTTTAAAGAAAAACTTGTACTTCAGCACATAATATTCTAATATTCTAAAAAACGTTATGGTTAACCAAATCCAGTGCTCCTTGAATTTATGGCTCCGTATGCAATGAGCATCGATGACAGTAAGAAAATCGAACCGTTCAACAATTTACAGAACTTGTAGTAACTCACATAACTTAAAAAAAACGTACCCCAACCGTACTATATCAAAATCAAGTCATAAACTATACTCAAGATCAAACCAATTGGCTCCACTATAGCAGCAACAATAATAATAAACAGAGTATCTGCAAATCGAAATTCGACAACAAGCATAGCGTATAGATTTGAAAACCAACCGAAATGAGTTCGAATTATTGCCGTGTTTTGTGGTTGTTGACGATGGTTGTCTTTTATGAGCTGAGATCTCAAGCTTGTGTTGTTGCTCAATATTGCTGCTATTGCTGCGTACACCTCTTCTTCATGTTATTGCTGTAAGATTAGAATCGGTGTTCGGCGGAACACTAAAACAAGTTTATATCCAAGTCTTTACTTTGAACTTCTAACCTGTATAAAACAAACCAAACAAGAGATTAAGCTATTAGGAAATTCACAAATGAAAAAAAAAACAGAGTTGAACTTGAAGACGCGGGGAGATGTTGTTGCGTTGTGGAGTTGTGATAAGAAGGGTTTTTTTTGGAAGAAAATCCATTAGTAGATTCTAAACTCAGCGAAGAAAACATATTGTTGCTGAGATATTGTGTTGCGGTTGAAAGCAAAACTTAACAACATCGAAAAGGCAACAATTCGCACTAGCCATAAGTTGTTATTTTCTTCGAATCCTCGATGCCGATTGACATGGCAATAACACACCTCCTCTTTACCAATCGAGCCAATGTTCGAAAATCATGTTCATCGAATTAAATTTTGCGCGGCACCTTTGTGGATTCAAAACCAATCGAAACAGGGCCATAAAAAATGAGTTCAGGCAATGAAACGTGTCATTATTGAAGCAATCGTGAGATTGAGTGGGGTCAAGGGGACTTGTCCTCTCATAAACGTATTTACGGCATGGCGGAAAAAGAAATTTCACGGCGGAGGTCATGGGGTTGGCAAAAGTGATTGGGAAGAAGAGAGGGTTTTGTGGTGACGATGATGATGGCAATGGAGATGAGTGGATAAGTGTCTAGGGTTTTGATTGGGGAGAAGAAGCGTTGTGATGAATATGATGATGGTTTTTTGAAGATGAAAGGGTTTTGAAGGGGAGGATGGTTGGAGAAGATTGAGATGGTGTTGACGAAAAGGGGAGGAAGAAAGAGACGACGGTTGATTTAAAGATGGTTGCTTCTTCGGAAAAAAGAAATGGGGGAGAGAGGAGTATGAAGATGAAAGGTTTTTGAAGGGCGAAGGAGAAGAGAAGATGATGACAAAGGTGGAGATTTGAGCTGGTTGAAGGGAGACTGAAATGGAAGGGATGATGGTCAAGATTTCGGCAACTGGATTTCTGAGGTAAATAGGAAAGAAGACGAAAGGGAAAGGGAAGGGTTTGTATGGCCAGCGATGGTCTAGGAGAACAAGGGTTTCTCTTCTGCCCTTAACGAAGAGGCAGCTCCCCCTTCTTATCCTCCAAATTTTTTTAAACCTAATCCCCCTCTCTCTCTCTCCGCTTTCCTTTCCTTTTCTTTTTTTCTTTTTTTTTTCAATTATATTTTAATAAAACAATATTATATATCATATAATAAAGTTATTTATTAAAATAAAACAATAAAACAAAATTACATAAAACCCAAACCTCAAATGACACGTGTCTTCCTTTAATTGGTCGAGGTGATAAAGATTTTGAATTCAACCAATTGTGGGTGGACAAGTGTCTTAATGACATAAAAAAGGATTTATACACATATTTTGATTTTATTATCAATTAATTCAAAATAAAACAAAATGCTAAAACATGATTGATTAATGGCAAAAAAATGAGGATCATGCATGTGCACCCTTAATTAAATTTCAATCTGACGATCCATATTTAATCAAAGAAGCACATCTATTTTAAAATGCCAAAATTTCCCTTTCTAGAAGCTTTAGTTAATTTAATAGAATTAAATCAATTAAAAACCACTAGAAAATTCGTAATTATTAAATAAATATGCTAAAAATGAAATGCGAGCATGGAAAATTCAAATTAATTATTCTTGACGTTTTGATGAAAATATAAAAATAAATTGGGTGAAAAAAAATAGAAATTGGGTGACAGAGATGCTTAAACAATTAAATCGACTGCACACAAAAGATTAACGCGAAGTAAATAACTTGGAAAGACACACCACTCAGTCAACCTTGAGAATCGACCGGGACTGGTAGAAAGGTTCAGACTGATCAAATGTGATTGAAAATTCGTTGAGAGATAAGATGAGCGCGATAGGTCAATTTTCAATGAAAAATAGGTTAAATCCCTAACACCTGCACGCTTAAATTTCAAGCTTTTCAATCGTTGATTTTTCTCGTATATTTGGGACACAATTTGACCAATTCGCCTGCATATCTAAGAAATTTGTTCTGGCTAATCATTTTGTGAATTATTTATGGTAAAATGCACGTTATGCTATACAAGCGATGCAAATTGAAAATAAAGCCAGGAAAATGAAAATTTAAAACAGGTAAGACAAATTTGGGGTATGATAACTAGTACATCCTTTTGTGCCAAGAAGAGGCACATTAGGGAAATCCCCACAGCTGTGAATCATGGTAACCCCTCATACCTGGGATTGTACCAACGAATGTCATTGTGTTTGAGCGATAGAAGCTTTTCTGTCTAAGAAATGTTGTTCTTCAGATCCCATAAAGAGACCATCCTTGGCAAGTGCAAAATAAACCACTTGTGAAGGAGAGCGGTACAACAAGTAATCTGCCCTTCTCCATGAGAGTTATTTAGATTCATGGAGAAGTATGTATCAATTAGCAGGGTCAGAACAGGGTTCCCAATTAGAAACAAGTTGATGGCGTTCATGTCTATGAACTCATCATCACTTGGGAACAGAAGAAGCCCATAAATCAATAAATCCAAGATAGCCTGAAAGATTTATATGTTGTGCTTATCAGCTTGAGCCTCATCTCTTTCCATCAAAGGTCTTGCTTGTAAACCATATCCATCTTTGACATCCAAATGAGTCTGAAGATCAGATGGTTCTAGGTATAAGGCTTCAGCTAAGATTCTTCTACTTGGCCTTATTTCTCTCCTAGAGAATAGTTGAGGAGTGATGCATAGTCTTATCAAAGTAGAATACTCTTCCAACGTTGGTGGCAACTGGTAGTCTGGAAACGTGAAGAAATGGTAAATGGGATCGTAGAATTGAATGAGCTCCATTAACATCTCTTCATTTACTTGGAGCTCCAAAAGAGGTAGTAGATTTCCATACTCGTTGCTAAACGATAAATGATCTTCTATTAGGCCTCCTAGTTTCCTCAAATTGTCCAACTTTAGGATCTTGAATATGCATTTTAGGGTCATTTTCTTTCTTGAGTCCATTACAATGTCTGCAAAGAAAGTTAGGAATCCTTTGAATGTTAACACAAATAATGAGATGCAATGAAATTGGTTTTAAGAAACTCAGAAGATTGATTTGTAAAAGGAACACCTTTTTTGCACAAAAATCTCATTTCATTAATATTGGAAAAAGTTACGAGACTAAAATACAAAGGAAAAATACTAGGCCCTAGAGTCTCCACGGAGTCTAGCTAGAAAGGTCTTATCTGCGCATTCTCTTTTGTCTTTTTAGCTTTTCATTCTCCAATACTAGCTTGTCGACGATTCCTTTCCAAGTACCAGATGTAGGTGAGATATCAGAGTACTCATGGGTACTAAGCACAGGTCAAACACTAGATAAAAATAAATTCTCTTATGTCATGTGTCTGTCAATAACCCTCCTTTCAAGCAGCTCAATCAAACCATCCTTCTCTTTCAGCTGTATCTTCATCTCCATTTGCTCGGAATGAATGACATGGTACCTGCCCTCCCAAGTATCTCGCTCAAGCTTTAATCTATCCAAAGTTCCTTGGTACTCCTCCATCTGCTCAACAGGAATGATAGAGGAAGAAGTGGAAACAATCTCCAAAGATTTCTCTAGGAGATAAGGCATCTTGAGATCACGGGCTCTAGCATGGACCCATTGCGTGAAAGGCTCAAGAGATATACAATTCTTATTTCCTAGGTAATCATGGTCTTTTTGTGGATAGTCCTCCAAGCATCTGCAACACTATCCCTAAACCTCATACTAGCTTCTACATTGAGGTAGAAGAAACCTGTCAATAGGACATTGTTAGGCTTATCCTTCATGGGAAACCCAAATTGGCGTCTAGCAAGGATAGGGTTGTAATTGATTCCCCCCATATGCTGAGAAGAGGTACGTTGGGAAATGAACCACAATTGTCAATGATCACTCATTCGTCTTAAACGGGGTCATAGCAATGCACATCAGAGTGCGTTAGAGTTATGAGTCCTTGAGACCATCTTAGTCCATTTGGATTTTCCTTGAAAAGATCTGTTCTTAGAAAATGTGCAACAAACCATCTATATAACAGAGGAGCACAACATAGGATAGTGTTGCACCCCAAATTTTGACCCCTAAGATTCTCATTATCATTTTAGGAGCATACTCATGAATTATCTAACCTTAACCCAGTGCAAGTTTGTCTTTGTCAAGTTGCAGATGAATCAGGGTTTCGTGCAGTAAAAATTGAAGCTTCAGGGTTTGTGATTAGTCAATGTTTTGGGCTCATTCAAATAGGAAACAAGGTCAAGGGTATCATATAATGTCAATTGAGAAGCAAATTTGAGGTTGTTACCCCAGAATTCAGAGCAGTGCATTTCAGAGCACCCGATTTGGGTTTTGGACTAGTAAAAGTCAACCGTAGTTTGACTTTAATGTTGGAAGATGTTTAAATGGTGGGATTATGATTCATGAAGTTCATATAGCTTAATAAAGTTCATCCATGAAGTTTCAAAGTCTCAGGAGGCCCAGAATGTCAACAGGCGACTCGGTAGTCACCGATCGGTCGTACGGTTGACCGAAAAGTCAACTCTCCAAATTTTAGGAATTAGACTTCAAGTTGTGAAACAAAATTGTTCCTTATGTCATATTGGACTTGCATATAAATTTTCATGACCATTGGATCAAGGATGAAGGAGTAATCAAAAAATCGGGAAATTAGGGTTTTGAAAGGGGCTAAACCATAACTTCTTAACCACACATCAAATTGAGTTGGTTCAAAGCTCATTTGGAAGCTCTTGACAAGCCTTACAAAAGTCCCTAAGTGGTACATGATCATGAAATGCATAGATTTGGATTTATGATAAAATTCATTTCTAGAGGGGAAAAAGACTTAGAGAAATTTCATTTTTAAGTTCATTTTTTAGCAACTTTGGAAGGCTTTTTAGCCAGGTTCGTTTGGGAAATTGAAACTCATGAAAGCATGAATGTTTTAGAACTATTTGAGGGCTTTCTAAAAAGTACTAGCACATCTCAAAAGGATTTGTGAGCTTAAAGTTATGGTCATGGCAAGTTGGTGGTTTTTCACTTTAGTCCCACATTGCCCAATTTCAAAAATCACTTCCTTCATCAAAACTGACCAATTCTAACTTTTGAATCCTATTGTATCTGATATGTAGAAATTTTGTAACCCAAGAGAACCAAGGAAGTGCAGAAATATGGAAAACGACAAGTTTTGCAAGTAGCTTGCAAGTTGGCT
Source organism: Lathyrus sativus (assembly GCA_963859935.3). Taxonomy (NCBI): domain Eukaryota; kingdom Viridiplantae; phylum Streptophyta; class Magnoliopsida; order Fabales; family Fabaceae; genus Lathyrus; species Lathyrus sativus. The sequence continues at coordinate 65,246,215 of OZ012739.1, read as the reverse complement.
TGCAACTTGCCTTCAAAAGTGAAAAGTAAGCATGAGGTGTAAAGAGAGTTCTGAAACAGCCATGATGCTACACTCTAGCCTGCATTTAGACACTTCAAATTCATCATGTTTCTTGACTATTGAGGTTGGCCTTGCAGATCAAGGAAACCCACTTGAGGAGGTTTGATTTTAAAAGTTCAAAACCTTTCTTCAAAGCGAAGAAACTTCAAATCTGCCCAAGCCACTTCATTTGCCTATAAATAGGACTCTCCCTCACTTCATTTTCAACATCAAAAATCTTCTAAAAACCAGAAGAAACCTCTGCCCTTGCACTTTGCCTCAAAAACTTCAAAACCACAAAATCACCATTTCCACCAAAAACACCAAAAAATCTGCCTTGCTACTAGGGCTGCCAAAACCATTTCTCTACACTAAAACACCCCAACAATCATCCATACAATCCTTAAATATGGTATAGAAGTTGTCTAAACCATTAAACCATCCAAAAACTTCACCAATCAAAAAGTCAACTTCAACACCAAGTTACTTTGACCAAAAGCTAAAAATTGCACCAAATATTGTTCTAAGCATTTTATTAGTGTTTTAATCATCCTAACACCTCTTATATATTGTTTTTCAATTTTCCAAAGTGTTAGAATTCATTGGTGAGACCTATTTCTCCAACTGTCATCATATTTGCATATTGCTTCAAAGAGAAGAAATGACTCAAGGCAAAAAAGGTAGATTGAAGTTCTCTGGGTTTCTTGATTATTCTAGCTTGTTCAAAAAAGTCTACAAGAGGTATGTAGCTTATAAACATTGCCCTTTGCATCATTTTCCATACTTTGGCATTTTTGAGCAATATTGAGAAATATGAACTATGGACTTTCAATGATTTTCATGACACTTGATATTTTGATGAATGTAAGGATTTGATGAGTCTTAACATGTGTGTTTGACTGGTTCTTGTCGCTACTGTGAAAATCGGTGCCGGCTATGACAGAAGAGTCACCACCGCACGTTATCTATCCCACAAAAGGGAAAGGAAACGCTCAGAGTAAACCTAACGTAAAGAGGGAAAGGAATGGTCATCGCAACCAAATCCTGGATTCGGGAGTCAGTTACGCGAGGGGAAGGTATTAGCACCCCTCACGTCCGTCGTACTCGACGGGATCCACACTTGTTTTCTATCTAAGGGTATGTTTATCTATCTACTCTAAAGGTCTGGGTTAAAAAGAAAAGACAATGACTCGGCAAAGTATCGCACTTTATGCCTACGTATTCCCGTCTGGAACGAGAAATCAGAGTCAACGTAGTTCGATTAACTACGGGTTAAGGGGGGAAGGTGGCTCGCTAGGATAAGGCATCCTATGCCTACGTACTTTCATACAGCATGAAAGATCAGAGCAAACGTAGTTCGGGCTACGGAAGACACAGATTTGTCTGACTGTTTTTTAGATCATTCTGAAAAGGTTTTCTTCTGATTAGGAGTCCAAGCGGACAAAAATGACACTTGGATGTTTGTTTTCAGTCTTTTACGAAAGAAGTGTTTTTTTTAGTGTGCTTGCAATCTCCGACGCACTAGAGACTATGATTTGAGGGTGACTACATCGTATGTCACCCTAAGGGTAACACACTAAGCAACCAGATTACTAAAGAGTGACCCTCCAGCAACCTTTTCTCAAACAGCTTAAGGCGCGTAACGTACGACATCGATTAACCTTATTACTGTATTTTTTTGAAGTGTTTTGAGATGAGAGGAGAAAGAAACTCTGAAAAGCCTATGGTTGAAAGGGGAAGAAAACTAACCTACTGTTGTCATGCATGGATAAGGATCTAATGTCTGTCATATTTCTCTCTTGCACAGAGGGAAACAGAGATCCTAGGGGATAAACAGTAAAAGAAACAGATATATACAATAAACAGTAAAAATGTGTGCAATGCAGCAATACAAGCAAGGCAAGGGGGTCCCACTCTACCTCGAACCTGGGAAAACAACAGGTAAAGTGAAATAATACTCACTTCAAACCTTGGGGGGGGGGGGGGGAAAGCTGTACAAGCCAACAAACAATACAGAAAAGAAAATAGCACCAACACCAGCTCTGACAGCAATAATCAAGCTCTTACAGTAAGCAGCACAAGCAGCAATAGCTCTGACAGCTACAGTTGATCAAACATCAAAGGATTGACGGTAACAACTTCTTCAAGCAAGACCCCATCTTCAATTTTCAACAATCTTCGAGCTTCAAATAAGCTCCTATCTTCAAGCTCCATCTCCAAGAGAGAATCAATTAACAGATTAAGTTGAAATGTTAAGAAGCTTAGTGACAACCCAAGGAAATCACTAAGAACTTAACATTGCAAATGAAAGGTATCCTCAAGGTTCTACCCAACCAAAGCATGCTCTACATCCCTCCTAAGGAGAGATGGAACTTCTTTGGGGGACCTTTTATCATGGGATTGAATAGAGGCACAAGAAGCTCTCTATGTTTGAAAGAAGAAACAAGACTACTCTAATGCTTTTCCTATATACCCTAACTCCTAAGTCTCTGACAAGCACTCCAACAGATGAGAAATCTTCAAATCCAAGCTTCTTCAAGCCATCCAAAACAAATTCATTTGATCTTCTAGTCCTCCAAGCAAAGCCCAAGCCGAAAGCACCCCCAAAATAGCCCCACACAAATATAACCAAACCAAATATCCAATGGAGAAACCCACAATCACCACACAAGTTGCAAAAATCAAATAAAATGCTAAAACTCATCAGAAAATCCTAGGTAAATTTCTAAGGGAACCTAACCCTATACCCAATACCCCATAGGAATCCCAAAACCTAGATCAATCATTTAATCCTCAAACTATGCACTAAACTACAACTATTTGTTTTGAAACCCTAATTCTAACACCTCTCCTATTCACCTCTCAAACTAACCTAAATTTTATTCACAAAATTGTGATAAAATTTCTAAGGGTACATGCTTCCCTAATCTAATTCATCCAACAAGAATCAACTCAAAATTCCTCACCAATTGGTCACAATAAAATCAGCAAGTACATGTAGCAAATATACAAAATTAAAGAAAATAGTAAAATGGAGAAAATCAAATTAAATTGAAAAAATGGGTGAAAATGAGATTTCTTGATTTTAGAAAATCACAATTAAATCCAGGATCATGGAGGTATTTTTAAAATATTTTTTGGATCAAAATTGGATTTAATATGGATTTTTGAAACAAAAACAATTAAAATAAATGCCAAAAAGAATAAAAAATGAAAAAAAGGAAATTAAAATGCCAGAATATATCATGTGCGTTGGATATGTTGACTGGTCATCTCATCTAAGGTTTAGGAGCGCGTCCACGTGACTGCTGACTGGCTGCTGACTCATGTGCCACATAGTTTTAATGAAACGATGCGTATTGGATTAAAGAGGGGAATCTGAAGTTTAAACATGAGCCATTGGATGATCATCTGAGTCAACCGGTCAATGCAATCTGAGGGCTAGAACCTCATCTTCTCCAAAAGCTCAGGCGACCTTAGAATGTTCTCAGGTGGTGGTTCACGGTGGTTTCCACCGTCTTCTCCGGTGAGAGTCCACTTGCAGGTGTTCAGAAATCACAAAGATTATACCTATCCCACTCAAAATTCCATGCTGATCATGAATCTGCCCTAAGATTTTCTCAATTCCTTCTAGATTCTCAAACCCGATAGCATTTCCAAAACATGTTACATTCTTGATCTTCACCAAACTCAAATCAAAAGCCACAGGAATGATCCTCATGTTACACTGATCATTCTAAGCTATCACAATCATGTTAATTCCTCAAGATTACATGTAACTGAATCCAAACAGAAATTGGTGCACTCCCTGGATCATCACCAAATGACGCCAAACTAAGCCTAAATCGTTCTACCAATCATAGGGAACCTAACCACATGCACATTGCTAACTAATTCAGCCTAGATCAATAGGAAATCCAAGAGTTACATACCTGTGAAAATTGACTCAACAGAGGTAGAAGAAGATGGATTCAAGCTGTGCTACTCTTCAAACACGATCAATGAAGCAAGATGAAGCTTCTAGGCACTTCAATTTGGCTTGATCTTGATCCAAACTCCAAAACCATTTTCAGTTAGAACTCTTGAAACTCAACTTGCTATCTTCCTTCTCTCCACGAATTCTGCACCAAACTTCATCTGGAAACATTCTAGAGCTTAAATAGAAACTATTTGTGGGCTTTTGCAACCCAATTCAGGCCCAAATCTGTTGATCCAAAATTCTGTCATGGCCATGAAAGTCCAATGCTACAGTCACGATTCTGAGTTCTTAGCTTGCTCTAGAATGTTCCTTTCAAATGCAAATTGGTTTGTGAGTGTGTTTGGATAGCTAGCTTGGCCTGAATTGCCTTGATTCTTGCTTTGGCATTGTAACTTGTAATGTAAGTAAGCACTTTTCAAAGCAACTCATAAAATTAGGGCTCATCTCAAAATTTTGACATTTCCAATGTGTTTGAAATCCCATTTCCATTCAAAATGACTACCCATATGCCATGCTTATGTCTCATAATGCAAATATCTCAATTTCCCTCCTTTGAATCTTTTGAAAAATCCCTCTTTTTAGGCCATTTTGGATCATTTTGAGAAGCAAGCCAATTCAATCACACATGACTTCTTTCCTGACCTAAAAACATCATTCTAAACACATTTCATGTTGTACACTTTTCCATTTGAGGAGTGGAAGATAGAGATTTTGACCTATGTTGAAAAATGACCTATAATTCAACTTTCCCAAAATACCCCTGGATTGCCAAGATCATAACTTGAGTTCCACATATTTTCTTGAGGACTTATAGTTCTCAAATTAAAGGTAAGATCAAGCCCTACAATTATTATGTTGGCCAAGAATCCATTTGAAAAGTCCTTGAGGGGAAAAAGTTGCTTGGAAGTCAAGTAACTTTCAGAGATAAATTTTAGTGTCCTCTAGTGACCTGTAACTTGCAAGAACCATAACTTGAGTTCTACAAATCTCCTTGAAGACTTATAGTACTCAAATTAAATCTATTGAGAAGCTCTAAAAGTTTCATGTTGTCCAAGAATCCATTTGAAACTTGTATTTTGACTTATGTGGCTTGGAAGTTCAGTGCTTTACAGGGGATTTTACCCTAGGAACCCTGTCTCAAACACCTCCAACCACTCTTGATTCTCTTGGACTTGATCTTGACTTATCCATAAACATGCTTTAACATATAAAACCATGACTTCCATGACCTAGAGCTAGGTCTTGATGCCCTTTCTTTGCTCCTCTTGACCTAGGGTTACCCAGATGAAACCCTACTTGTACACACCTCAACTATGGTTCTTGAACTTGATACCATGACTTGTCTAAGCTTCAACAGGGCTCTCTAGGCCTCCCATGGGATCCATACAAACCTCAAATTCATAGTTACATGTTGATAATCTTCAATACACCTCAAGTTAGGAGAGAAATCCACCTGTGGGCACTCAAACTTCTCAAGACTTCAAATCACTCCTTGATTGCCTGGAAAACTTCTCCTTTTGGATAACACACATTGCTAAGCTCTTCTTTTGATAGACACCTTGATCCCTTTTTGGATGCATGCTATGCTATGATATGCAAATGATTAGACTGTGCATATGATGTAACTATGCAAGTGAAATGCAATGAAACATAAATCAGGCAAGAAAAGGTTGAGCAAATTTTGGGGTGCAACAGTTCTTGTCAAGTTTAAAATATTAGTATGTTGAAAATGGTTGTTTTGCTGTCAAAACAATTTTGGAGGAAATTGTTAATATTGCTTTTTTTGGCTAGAATATAAGTTTGGTTGAATTTGATGTTGTGATTGATTTCTGATGTGGTTGGGATCCTATCAGCCATTAGGTTGTTGTTGGTTTTAGGAGACATTCAGGTTTGGTTATGTCACCATTATTGATGTGGTTAGGGTTGGTGACTCCTTGAGTTACCTTAACATTTCATTTAGCATTATAATGTCAAGATCTTGGTTTTCTGTTTGGTTGGGCTAGACAAAATATTTCATTATGCAGTGAGGTATGTTTGAGATTTGTATCAGCATGAGGGTTATTAGCAGTATATGGTTGGTCTGCTACATGTGGGAGGTTTTTAGGAGACCTCAGACCTGCTGGGCAGGTTTAGTGTGTCTAATGAAGGTTATGGAGGAGAGTGTTGTCACTCTTTGAGCTCAGGCCAAGGTTTTGTCCAAATGATAATGACATGGTAGGCTTGTGCATAATAAGATCAAAGGTTTAAACCTCATGATTTGGACTGTTGGATTCAGACTGTTGTTTTGGTCTTGTTACATTAAGAAGCCTGCATTGGCATTGATAAATGAATGTTGTCATTTGAGTTAGGCCATTTGCTGTTAGAAATTGAACACTCTTGTTGTTTCATGCTAAAGTTTCATGAGGGCCTAATGTTTGGAAATTAGTAAGCCCTGCTGTTTTAAGGTTGATTATGCCAAACATTTCTAGGCATTGTGTTGATCATGTTTAATTGCTGTTCAGTTTGGTGTATTTAAAAGGAATTGCATATAACTGTTGGGATATCAATATTGGTGGATATGGTGATGTTGTTGTGAGACCTGCATAGTGGCTGACTCCCATTTTTGGTCTGACTGCCCTTTGGACTTAGCTTTGTGATACCAACCTCAGTGGTTTTGTTTAGGCCTGGGTGTAGCTGGCTTGGTTTTGGTTGCACTTTCACATTCTGAGTTTTAACAAGGTGTATGGGACTGTCTTCAAAATCGTGCACTAGGGCTGCTATTTCTATTTAGAATCACCAATGAAATTGTTGCATCCTTACTAAAATCATGTGCATTGTTTGGTTTAGTTGTTGATGTCAAACTTGCTAGTTTCAACTCACATACACTATTTTGCTCACTTGGTTTTTGAATGATATCTTTTGTTGAAATCTCATCTAAACCATATTTCAAACTTGCACAAACAATCACTCACTGTCAAAGTCATTTGTTTTAGTCATTGGATTCAAGTGTGCATTTTCAAAACATCATTAAGACACTCACATGCCAATTTTCCATATAAGCCTGTTCTGCATCAAATTCATGTTGAAAAACTTTGATTTAATTATTTATGAGTTTCTTACATGATTCTTTACCATTTAAACCAACTGTCATGAGTTGTTCATTGCAAAATGCATCTTTTAACAAAGATTGCAACTTGACATGTCATTTTCACAAACTGTTTGCCTTGAGCTTGGTTTAAGTGCTAATATCATTCATTATCATATATTTGAGCTGTGTGTATCTTTGGTTTGGATCAAAAAATGGTTGAAACAAGTTGTTCACTTCAAAATGCATTTTTAAAACATTATACTTGCATGATCATACCAGTATTTGTTCTGTTGTGTTTTGATCCAAATCAACTGTTGGAATACATCAAGTACATCATTCTTAAAATGTTCAAACCCTCATTTGATTATTACAACAGTTGGTTTATGTTTTGGATTTCAAAATGCGTCTTTTAGAAACAATTGCAACTTAACATGTCATTTCCATAAACTGTTTGCATTGAGTTTGATTTAAGTGCTTGAATCCTTCATCACCATATATTTGAGCTTTGTGTATCTTTGGTTTGGATCAAAAATGTTTGAAACAAGTTGTGAACATCAAGATTCATTTTCAAGTGTTAAGAAGCAACTACCATCGAGTTTTTAAATAGAAGAAGAATCTCAGAAAATTAACATCACCATCGTATTCCTCGTGTTTTTCTGGTCAAGATTGATATAAATTTCATCGCGTTTGGTTAAGAATCGGGAAAGTTACGAGTGAAAACGTAAATCATTTGAGTGTTCTTACTCTTGCCCAGAAATTCCAAGTAAATCACCCATATATATTAATGGGGTGGAATATACAAACGGATGTATAGCCACCCCAGTGGTAAGACCATTATGCCAAACACGCCTTGCACGCCTTGTACCTGAGTTCGACCCCTGAGAAGGGCAAATCTTTTATTATTTTTTGTCATTTTTCACTCCATTTTCAAAAATTCGTATCTCTCTCAATTTTAATCGTTTTTCACCCGTTCTTTTTTTATTGTGTTCATCTTGATGTGTAATTTCATGTCATATTTTTTATTTTCATATTGTGTGTTTTAATAAAATAAGCCATTCCAACGTGCAGTGATGTCCTAAAACCCATTGAATCCTATGACTTTGCATTCCCTCCGGACTTTGATTCACCAATATACCAAGCTGAAGATGAGGATGAAGATTTTGAAATCCCTGATGAACTGGTAAAATTGGCACACCATGAGTATGCAGAACTTCAACCCTACAAAGAACAGGTAGAAGTCATTAATCTTGGCACTGAAGAAGACAAGAAAGAAGTCAAGATTGGGGCAGCTCTAGGGGCAGAAGTCAAGCAGCAACTAGAAGAACTTTTGAAAGGATATGTGTATATATTTGCTTGATCATACCAGGATATGCCGGGTCTAGACACTGACATAGTAGTTCAGAAGTTACCACTTCGACCAGAATGCCCACCGGTTAAGAAAAAACTCCGAAGAACAAGACCTAACATGGCTCTCAAGATTCGAGATGAGGTGAAAAAACAAATTGATGTGGGTTTCTTAGCAGTTGTAGCGGTAAAAATCGTGAGCGTAAGCTATTGATTAGCTTAACTCAAAAAAACAAGAGTCGCCACCGCACTTTTATTTTATCCAAATAAAGGAAAGGAAAAAGAGCGAACAAAACCAAAGAGTTCTAAATAAGAACACGAGACAGAGATCGGGGTAAGGGGGTTGGTTACGCAATGGGAAGGTGTTAGCACCCAAAACGTCTATAGTACTCTATAGGAGCCCTTTGAAATATTTACGTTTTTTGGTTTGAAAATGGTTTGTTTGAAAAGAGATTGGGGAGATGAGAAGAGAATTATTTTTTAGATTTTTGTGTTTGGAGAGACTTATCGCCTCATGCCTACGTACCCACAAAGTGCAATATGGGATCAAAACCCCGTAGTTCATGGTACAAATGACAAAAATTTGTTGGTTTTGATTGATTTTAGATGTAAAGACAAGTCGTCATTTTAAGGAGAAAACTGCGACTATTCACCCACGAGTATTAAGACAACATCTGCGTCACATAAAGATGGAGGATTTGCTTGGATTATCAACAAGACTATCACTCAACATCAACGTGGAAAATGTCAAAGTCTTAATAATATGGGGAATAGGAGAATTACATCTCAACTATAGAAATGAATCATGTCTAAACTTTATGAAAAGTTTTAAAGTGAAAAAGTACATAAAGGCACAAAAAGAGTTGATGAGTTTTTGTATTTTTTATGTCTTTTGAAATTGGTCAAAACATGATTAACATTGATTGACTTTTATTAGGAAGAACAAAGTTTGAAAATCACTTGACGAAAGTCAAGGTTTTATTGCGAAAGCGGTTTTGAAGTTTGAAACCAAGAAGGTTTTGAAAGAGGGAGAAAGTTTTGAAAATTTAAGAAGGGGAGGAGATGAAGTGACTATCCTAGAAACCAAAATAAGAGCTAGAGGTAAGAAAGATCTAACCGACTTGTAGCACACTCCATAGAAAGCAAAAAGAATTCCATCCGATTTAAAGCATAAGCTAATGAGCGAGCCAAATAAAGGCTAAGATCCACAAAACTCCAAGCATAGGAATGAAAGTCCTAATTCTAAGTCCAAAAGTCCATGAAGTCTAAGGTCTAAGAGTAGTCCAAGAGCATAACCATAAAGTTAATAGCACCAAGTTTTTTTTTAGAGATTTTTTATCCTTTATTAGTATTTTGAACAAGGTATGGTCCAAGTGGACAAAAGAGAAATGACATAAATATAAACAAAGATATGATATGAAATGATAATATGGAAACATAAAAGTAAGAAATAAGGAGTAAGAAGAGAATATAAACAAAATTAAACAAGGATAATGTTAGTGAATTAGTAATTAGTTGTTAGAACATATGATCAATGATGATTAATTCTTGCACTTAGACCAAGGTTAATGAAAACTCATTAGAGGATTGATAGAATCAAAGCCTCCTAACAATGATTTTCATAGGTATTGGACTTAATACAAACAACTAAACATACTTGGACTTTTAAACGTAAGTTTGAGCCACGAATAATCATTTTCCGATTAAGGGACACTTTAGCGCTATGTTAAGCAATCGTATCGGGTTTATGTAGAAACCACGACTATCTGAGGCCGGTCAATAATAATGTTAGTGTTAACACATGTTAGAGAAGTGATATGTAAATCACTCTCCTAAAACATGCCACACAAAAAGAAAAGAGGTAGTGATCTCATCATAATCAAGATTTTTCATCAATTAATCAAAGGTAATCTATCACTATTCCAAAGTAAGGAGAATTATCTCGATGATTATTCGTCCATAGATTTGAAATAATGAAGATTAAACAACCTTGATAATCAACAATCTATGATCCATAGATTTCATCGATCAAAAATAAAAAGAAGAAGAAAGAGAATTAAAATGAAAAGAAACCACAATTTGAATCATAAATTGATTAAATCATCATCAATATCAATCACTTCTCTTGGTGGATAAAATCGACACCCAAAGTCGATTGATATTGATGAGATTTTATCAAAATTCAAGGTCCAAAACAAAATCTATTTTAAGAAATTATTTCAAAAGAAAAACAAATATTAAAAAAAATAAGAAAATTGAATGAAAAGTTTCTTTATAAAAAAAAAAGAGGAGGTTTATAGTAAAAAAAAAAAACTGGTGATAAAAGTAAAAAGGCCTCACGGCCCAAGATCTGTTTTAAAAAAAAGAAACAAAAAACTAAAATAAAAGAGAATCAGAACTTCATCGTCTTCTCCAAAACACACTGTAACTGTTCACGCCATCTTTGTGAGCTCAAAGCTTGCTCAAATCAAAGCGACGGGATGCGAAAATCACACCGAACAGATCGAAATCAAAAGTTCTTCACAACAGTACCAACAATTCAAAGAATCACAACAAAAGGTAACGAATCGGTGAAGCTCAAACTACCTTCAAATCACGAGTAACACTTCAATTCCTATTCCTTTTCTTCTTCTGAACTACGAAATTCTGATTGTTGTGTTGAAGAAGTTGAAGTATGGTGAGTAGTTATGTGGAAAGGTTGTGAATGAAAAGAGAGTTAAATCTGATGAAATTTGAAGAATGGTTGAGGGTGATTTTTTTTAAGGTGAAATTTGAAGAAAATTGAGGAATTATGATGAAAATTCTGCAGGGATTAATTGGCTTGAAAATCTTGCAAAAACAAATGAGAGGTGAGTTGTATTTATAGATTGAGAATGAGGGAGAGTGATTTGCCATTTATGAAAATTTGCTACCGTTTTGAATTGGGTGTTTATGCGTGACTTGTGCTGAAACTTGTTCATGTCGTTTTTACTCCTTTTCTTTCAGCTCACTTAAGTGACGTGGAAGGCTTGTGGGGTCAGCTTGGAGTGTAACGTGGCTGAGATTATATTCACATGGCTTGTAATATGGCTTGGATAAGTGATGAATTGTTTCCTCAATTCAACCTCAATTTCGAGCCGTTTTTGCTCTGTTGTTCCATAGACATTGAAGATGATACAGACATGACAATATCACTAATGAATTTGCTTGTGGAAACTCAAAGAACCGGGACTGGTACACAACTCTCCAATCTAAGCCACTCAAAAATTCTTGCCACATAGCTTAGCATCAGGATTTTCATAGTCAGATAAAGCAAGACTGATGGCAATTTTCTCCAATAAAGACAACTGTAATCCATTACAAAATCTTTCGAGGAAGCTTTCATTAATGTCTACATTTTTCATTGACTCAGAAAACATTATGCTGAAGTTTGGTTTGTCCAAGAGGTACTCAACTACTGCCCCAAGAATTGGCTCATGTCGCATATCTTTTCATAACTTAAGTGATCCAATCAAATTTGGAGCAGCAAAATGCATCCAACTGTTCCAAATTCAGTGAACTGAGAATGTTGCTGGAGAATGGAATCAAAGTTGACTTTGTTCAAGGAGTTGAGCAGGAACTGAATCTGATTGGAAGCTGGATAGGAATTCAATTGATCAGCAATGACACTGTTATTTAAACATGCGGATACCCTGTTAGTTAATCTTTGGATAACTGAGCTCAACTTAGAATTTTGGGACTGAAACTGTCGAGAATTATCACTCAATGAATACATAAGCTTTGAATGTGGTGATGCATCTAGAACTGATTTTGACGGAAAGGATGTTACATCAATCCCTGGCGCACTGAAATTGAATTGGCATTTGAAACAGGCAGAATTGGTAGCTTCTCACATTCTGCTCGAATAGGTGGAGACGTAACTTCCGGCTTGGTTTGAATATTCCTGCCGAAATGATTCTTGGCAAGTGTTCTTGTTCCATTATCAAGGCTTATTTCATTGTGCACTGAGTTTATGTCGTTAGGCATTGAAGAGTAGTTTGCAAAATCTGTCCCAAGCAACTTGACATCATCAGTCCATATCTATCCTGAATATCATGTATATAGACATCATTTTGATCATGGTGCAAACTTCTCAGTTAGAATAACCGCTTCAAGTGACAATTCTTCATGCATTGCAAACTCCTTCGTGCTGAGATATTGTCGTAGTTCTTCAACTATATCCTTCGCGTTTGTAACATCACACATGCCATAAAGCAAATCTAGAGCACGCCTCTGAATACTGATGTCAGGATCTATTCTGTGAGCTAAAACTGACAGAGATAAGTGACTGTGGCTCAATTGCATGTGTATTTACAAATTACACGTTTTATATCTGGTAACTCAGTGTAATGTTGCAAAGCTCGCACATAAAGACCAGCTTTTTCACAGAGTTGAGCAATACGAGGACGGTCATCATGGCTAAACATGCCGTTGGCTAAAATTGCATCAGCAACATTGGGGTAAATCACAAGATTTATCTCTAACACCTTTATTTGAAGGAATCCATGTTCCGATAATCCTCGAGAAAGTTATCGTTGTAGAGATCTTCTCCATCTTCATCTTCCTCCGGCTCAGGCTCGTCGCGGATAATATCGGGATCAACGGAAGCTTCGTCGTCTTCGGAAGCGCGACTGGTATGAGTGTGAGGAAGTTGATCGGTGTTGAAACTGATGGATGGAGATGTAGGCGAATCGGGAGTTGATGGGGGAATTCCTGAATCCATGATTCTCTTCTAAACTCTGAAACTTTTGCTCTTGCTCTCTCTCGATTTGGTTGTCCTTGCAGGACTGGTCGTGGTTGAATAACACATGGTCTTATACCGGCATGAGAAGATGGCTGAGCCACTGTCATCTGCACTGCAGGGATTACCTCTTGGGATACATAACCAGCAGTATGATCATGAAAATGATGCTGAGAGTAGATAGTTTCAAGACACTCCGAAATGCATTCATAAATGAGCTTCAGATACAGCAGCAGCGTTCATTTCAATTCCAATAACCATTCCAACACGATGTGCTAATGTCAGGCCAATTGCTCCTGAAAAAAATGAGGTTGGAGATATGGAATTCTAGACCTGGATGAAGATACTTCAAACTTACTTGCTAATCCATTTGAAAAATCTTCTTCTCGAGCAGATTCTGAGTTTCATAGAAGAGTAATTATTCGTTTTTCAGAACATCAAATTCACCCAGGATCCACTGCAAAGTATTCATGCGAACACAGAGTTGTGGTATCCCAAAAGAGTTATCCCCATTTGTTGCAACCTGAGAGTTTCTCTTCTGAGGATTTGGAGATTTCTCCTTTTTCTTCCCAAAGCCTTGAAATTTTGAGCCAACAGTACATCTCGTCAGTGCCGGCATTTGTTGGAATAAATGTATTTCGTGATCCATAGCCAGATTTTGACTTAGCAACATAATATTGAAGGCATCTATCAAGGCCGTGCATCACATCAGGAAGCAATGCAGGATGCATTGGTATTGGAAGCTGCAATGACATAAACCTTGCCCTGTAGCATTCAAGTTTTGAGCAAAGATCGGACAGTGGTAGAAATATCCCTTCAAGACGTTTGGGATGTGAGCAGAATCTAGAACAACAGTAAGTGCAAAATCAACTGAATTGTGCAGACGATCATAATGGATGTTACTTCTAAATGCAGATGAGCTATCTGCATTCTCATCCACGTTCAACCCAACATGATTTTCAAGACATAATTCAATTCGTGGTTTTTGAGCTGAAACGACATCTCCAACTTGTGCCTGAGCTAATCCCTTCTTCCAAGCAATTAACTTCAAGAATTCTCTCAAAACTGGTATAGGTAAGGTGAGCATGGTTATGAATGAACCAACACGAGAAGCATCATAGGGCTCGGATGCCACCCGACGACTGAAGTAGTCACATATTTCACTTATTTCAGATGGACTCAGTTCCTCTAGTGCAGGACTGGAGTTTTGTTGTTGCTGCTGCTGTTGGTGGTGAAATCGTTTTACGCTTAACACCTGTAGAAGAAGCAGAACTCTGTGGACACTAACAGCAAATACATATCCCCCAACAAAAAATCGCAATGCAGGCTGCTCAGGGTCCAAGGCAGTGATCTTCTTGCTCATACGGTCAGCAATACCGGGAAACATAGTTGAACCACCACTAAGAACAATGTTTCCGTACAAATCCTTTCTGATATCAACATCACACTTCATTATAGAGTTGTAGGTGGTCTCATGAATTCCAGCAGCTTCCATTCCAATCATAGATGGCTGAAAAAGGACTTCTGGGCAACGGAGCCTCTCAACTCCGATTGTGATAACTTGTCCATCAGGAAGCTCATAGTTTTTCTCAATAAAGGAACTGCTCTTTGCAGTTTCAAGTTCTTGTTCATAATCCACAACAACATAAGCAAGCTTCTCTTTAATGTCACGAACAATTTCCCGCTCAGCTGAGGTGGTGAACATATACCCTTTCTCAGTGAGGATCTTCATCAAAGATTCAGTTAGATCACGACCAGCAAGATCCATATGAAGGATGGCATGAGGGAGTGCATAACCCTCATAGATTGGCACAGTATGACTCACACCATCACCAGAATCCAAGACAATACCTGTTTTACGACCACTTGCAGGTACATTGAAGGTCTCAAACATGATTTGGGTGATCTTTTCTCTGTTGGTCTTTGGGTTGAGTGGAGCCTCAGTTAGAAGCACTGGGTGCTCCTCAGGAGCAACACGCAATTCATTGTAAAATGTGTGATGCCAGATCTTTTCCATGTCATCCCAGTTACTGACTATACCGTGCTTAATGGGGTACTTAAGAGTAATAATACCTCTTTTAGATTGGGCCTCGTCACCTACATAGGCATCCTTTTGAACCATCCCAACCATGACACCAGTATGACGAAGTCGGCCAACAATACTTGGAAAAACAGCCCTAAGAGCATCATCACCAGCAAATGACATTATACCTTGATCATGTGCCCCTGCTTGTATTTGGACTTTGAGCTTTGACAATTGTCTTGTCTTAATGAACCCTTGACAACTTTGAATTTGGGAAATATTAGTGATGATGAATGCCTTACATTTTCAAGTAACTTGTATTCCAAGTAAGCCATATGCATGTCTCTTCCAAATTTAATTTGAATCAAATTCTTGGATGAAATAAATCTTTAAGGAATTGATGTCATGATAAACCCAAATATCAATGCCTTTAATCATGCTTTAAAATCACTTGGAAATGGCACACTTGAATGAACACTTTGTACTTGCATCCCAAAACCAACACCTTGATCGAACATCCACCAAACTTGACTTGTACAGACAAAACTCTGAATCTTCGGTTAAAACTGAATCTCTTTGAATTTATCTGAATTAATCTTTGGGAAAATAAATCCATAGATGAGCACAACCTGGACTGATGAACCTTGATCATAATAGTCATGGACCAAACTTCTCATAGAACACTGCTTGATAAACCACTGAATTTCAATACAAGACAATTTGACCTTGAACAAATCTCATTTCCTGAGAAAATATCCCACTACCACAAACCAATTTGCATTTGATGCAATCTCTTGATAGTTTGACCAAGATGAGGTCAAACTTCCATTTGATTTAGACTTGAATGAATGTCCTTGCTATCAATCTCCTTGCAAAACCCTAAACACACAGAGAAGAAGAAGAAACAAGCAAAAATTGCAAAAATATTTTTGGTATTTTAGTTAGAGGTTAGTAAACAGAAACAAACATAAAGTAAATAAGAAACACAAGGGTGAGAGAACCAAAAAGTATGATCTTGTTTGTGTATGTAATAATGCAAATGAAATGTGGGATCTTAGGGGTAAAAATTAGGGTATTACAGCAGTGTCCAAATACCCCGAAGGGTAGCCAATATTGTACCTGTACCGAAAAAGGACGGGAAAGTCAGGATGTGTGTGGATTATCGAAATCTGAATAAAGCCAGTCCAAAGGATGACTTTCCACTGCCACATATTGACACCTTGGTAGACAACACAGCTCGTTTTGCAGTGTTCTCATTTATGGATGGGTTCTCCGGTTGCAATCAGATTAAGATGGATCCCGATGACATGGAAAAAACTACTTTCATTACCCCATGGGGGACTTACTGTTACAAAGTTATGCCTTTCGATCTGAAGAACGCAGGTGCTACTTATCAAAGGGCCATGGTAACTTTATTTCATGATATGATGCACAAGGAGATAGAGGTATATGTTGCTGATATGATAGCCAAATCTCAAAGCGAGGAGGACCATTTGGAACATCTTTTGAAATTGTTTAAGAGACTCAGAAAATATCAGTTGAGACTGAATCCAGCCAAGTGTACCTTTGGGGTAAGATCTGGGAAATTACTCGGTTTCATTGTCAGCCACCGAGGGATTGAAGTAGATCCAGACAAAGTCCGAGCCATTCAAGACATGCCAGCTCCACAAACAGAAAAGCAACTCAGAGGTTTTCTTGGAAGACAGAACTACATATCCAGATTTATTTCCAATATGACTCCTACTTGTGAGCCCATCTTCAAATTGTTACGCAAAGACCAGACGGTTGTGTGGAATTCAGATTGTCAGCAAGCATTTGATAAGATCAAGGGTTACTTACAAGAACCTCCAATCTTAGTACCTCCTGTTCCAGGAAGACCTCTCTTCATGTATTTAACAGTGCTTGAGAATTCAATGGGTTGTGTGTTAGGTCAGCAGGATGAGTCTGGACGGAAAGAACATGCGATCTATTATTTAAGTAAGAAGTTTACTGATTGTGAAGGCCGATATTCACTTCAGGAGAAAACTTGTTGTGCTTTGGCATGGGCGGCCAAACGTTTGAGGCAGTACATGATTTGTCATACCACCTTGTTGATTTCAAAAATGGATCCAATAAAGTATATTTTTGAGAAGCCTGCTCAGACTGGAAGACTCGCCCATTGGCATATGTTATTATAAGAATACGACATCCAGTATGTAGCCCAAAAGTCTATCAAGGGTAGTGTATTGTCGGAATATCTTGCAGATCAACCAGTGGAAGATTATGAGCCTCTCAAATTTGATTTCCCAGATGAAGACATTATGTTAGTAAAAGATTGTGAAGAACCAAGTCTTGATGAGGGTCCACAGGAAGGTCTTTGGTGGAAAATGATGTTCGATGGTTCCTCCAACTACAGTGGGCATGGTGTAGGCGCTGTTTTAATGAATCCGGAAGGTGGTTACACTCCATTCACAACCAGGTTGGATTTTGACTGCACAAACAATATCACCGAATATGAAGCATGCATTCTCGGCCTCGAGGAAGCTATCGACCTCAAAATCAAACTTCTTTAAGTCAATGGGGATTCAGCTTTGGTTATCTATCAGGTTACTGGAGAATGGGAAACTAGACATGAAAATTTGATTCCTTATAGAGCCTATATTGTCAAAATGATGGAGTATTTTGATGAAATCACTTTCAAGCATGTCCCGAGATCTAAAAATCACATTGTCGATGCCCTAGCCATGTTAGCCTCGATGTGGAAAGTCAGGGATGTCAATGATGCCACTCTCATCAGAATTGAACGCAAGACAGAGCCTGCCTACTATTAGATGGTTGAAGAAGAAACTGATGACGAACCATGGTTCCATGACATAAAGAATTACCTTTTGAAACAAGAGTATCCAGCAGATGCTACATCACTTGACAAGATGTTCACGAAGGATTGTTCGGTATTCATGCCAATGGATATGCTATGTCTAAAAAGATTTTGAGGGCTGGTTATTACTGGTTGACCTTGGAAACTGATTGTATTCAATATGCCAGGAAGTGTCACAAGTGTCAGATTTATGCGGACAAGATGCATATACCACCGACGTTGCTAAATGTGTTGTCATCACCGTGGCCTTTCTCTATGTGGGGCATTGATATGATTGGGGCAATTGAACCAAAAACTTCTAACGGACACCGATTTATTCTGGTTGCAATTGATTATTTCACAAAATGGGTTGAAGCCGCATCCTACACTAATGTTACTTGGCAAGTAGTGGCCCGTTTCATAAAAAAGGAGATTATCTGTCGTTACGGAATCCCGAGCCGAATCATAACGGACAATGGTACCAATTTAAACAACAAAGTCATGAAAGAGTTGTGCGATGACTTCAAAATTGAACACCACAATTCTTCTCCTTATCATCCCAAGATGAACGGAGTTATAGAGGATGCAAATAAAAACATCAAAAAGATTTTGCAAAAGATGGTGAAAACTTACAAAGATTGGCATGAGATGCTGACATTCGCCTTGCATGGATACAGAACGTTCGTCCGCACTTCAACAGGGTCAACCCCTTTTTCTTTGGTATATGGAATGGATGTGGTACTTCTTATTGAGGTCGAGATACCTTCTTTGAGAGTCATAACGGAAACAAAGCTTGAAGAAGCAGAATGGGTGAGAGAAAGGTTTGATCAGTTGAATCTTATCGACGAAAAGCGCATGTCTGCAATGTGTCATGGTCAGTTATATCAGAAGAGGATCAAGAGAGCTTTTGACAAGAAAGTTCGTGTCCGAGAATTCCGCGAAGGGGAACTTGTACTCAAAAAGATTTTACCAGTTCATAAAGACGCACGACGAAAGTGGATACCTAACTATGACGGCCCGTTTGTTGCGAAAACCGTCTTCTCAGGAGGCTCATTAATTCTCACTACCATGGATGGGGAGCAGCTTACTCACCCAGTAAATTCTGATGCAGTACGAAAATATTACGCCTAAAAAGAGCCCGATAAGTCAAAAACTCAAAGGAACGGCTTATGCAAAAGTTAGGGTTGAAGAAAGAGAAAAGATGTCGCTTTCGCGAAAATAAGGTGCCGGCAAAACAGAAGAGTCTCCACCTTTCGTTATTTATCCCTCGGAGCGGGAAAGGAAACGATCGGAAAAACCTAACGAAAAAAGGGTAAGACAAGGTCATCACAACCATTGTCTGGGTTCGGGAGTCGGTTACGCAAGGGGAAGGTATTAGCACCCCTCACGTCCGTCGTACTCGACGGGATCCACGCTTGTTGTGTTTACCGGACGAGTTGGTTTATCTATCTACCTATCAAGGCTGGCTTAAAAAGAAAAGAAAAATGACTCGGCAAAGCGTCGCGCTTTATGCCTACGTATTCTCATCAGAGAATGAGAAATCAGAGTCAACGCAGTTCGACCTACGACGGGTTACGGGGAAGGTGGCTCGCCAATACATCAGTATTGTGCCTACGTACTCTCAACAGGTATGAGAGATCAGAGCTTACGTATTTCGGGATGCTACGGCTTACGAGAATTCAGATTCATCTGTTTTTCCGAGTAGGGTTAACAAACAGTTCCAGCAGTTAGGGACAAAGCCTGTTTGCATTGGCGCTAAAGTTTAACGACACTCTTTTCTTCAAAAAAAGCTTTCCTTTGAATTATGGGCCCACGGGAAAAAAAGGTTTGAAGTTTGTTTTCTGTCTTTTACGAAAGAAGTGTTTTTTATTTTGTTTGCAATTTCAATCGCACTAAAGACTATGACCTGAGAGTGAATGCGTCGCATGTCACCCAAAGGGTACCATACTAAACATCCAGACTGTTGAAAAGAAACTCTCCAACAATCCTTTCTCAGATAGCTTAAGGCTCGTAACGTACGAAAGAAATCATTCATGATTACTGTATCTTAAGCTATTTTGAGATGAGAAGAGAACAGGCTCAACTGCGGGGAGACTATCAAGGCCTACTGTTGTCATGCCAAGGATTCATCCTATAGTTGAGGTTTGAAACAGGGAACTCCTAGAAGTTATCATGCATAGGTTTCAACCTAAAGTTCTATCATCACTTCCTTATCAAAGGAAATGAGAGTCCTAAGGGATCATGTCAATGATACACAACCAGATAAAGCATCAGCTTAAACAGTAAAACAGTAATACAGTAAACGACTGTAAAATGCATGCAATGCAAGTGAGGGAGGAAATGTGTGTGGGGTGTCAACCTCCACAAGCTCATCTCAACCTCAAGCCAGATATGAATAACAGTAATCATACTGAAGAAAATAACAACAGGCT
This sequence comes from Lathyrus sativus, assembly GCA_963859935.3. Lineage (NCBI taxonomy): Eukaryota > Viridiplantae > Streptophyta > Magnoliopsida > Fabales > Fabaceae > Lathyrus > Lathyrus sativus. The sequence continues at coordinate 65,225,736 of OZ012739.1, read as the reverse complement.
ATCAAGCAAAATACAGTAAACTGCAATCATACAGAAGAAAAGTAAAACATGCTATCAAGCAGAATAAACCACATGGGCAAGGGAGTAGGGCTCTACCGAATACCCGCAAGCAAAGCCATACAGTAAAAATACAAGCAGAGGGAGCAACTCAACCTCTAGTGCAATCATGCTCCTAGATTAAAGCTAGTCTAGATATGAACTTATTCTAATGCATCAAGCAAGTCAAACAAGGCACATCAATACAGAAAAGAAACAAAGAAGAAAGCAGATCAACTCCTCTCTCTCTCCAAACTTCAGCTCTTCTGACAGCAACTCAGTTTTCAGACTTCAATCACTCTTGACAAATATCAATTTGCTTCTATAGGTTTCAACCCTTCAACATAAGTCTCAACTTATGCTTCTTCTTCAAGCTTCAGCTCCTTAATCCGTTCCCACTTTCAGGCTTCATTCTTAACCACAAGTATCAATTTGATTCTTCAGGATCTCCAATCTTCAAAGTAAGTATCAACTTATCCTTTGTTCTGCAAGCTTCAGCTCTTCAGTCAATCTCAATTGAATCCTCTTCATCTACAAGCTTCAGCTTCTCAGAGTAGTCTTCAATCCTTTAGAAGTGTCAACTTTATCCTTCAGTCTTTAAGCCTCAGCTCTTCATTCAATCTTTATTGGATCTTCATGTATCAATCTGCTCTTCTTGCTCTTCAAGTTTCAACTGAAATGGCAATGCTCAGGGATTCATCCTCTTCCATACTCTTCAATGAAGTCTTCATCTTCATATTCAAGCCCAACATCTCTCAAGATACTCAAACAAGGAGAAATCACTTAACTGGATAAGCTAGGATATTAAACTGCTTATTGACCACCAAAGGTGACCTATAAGGGTTCAACATCAAAAGAATGGTTCCCTCAAAAGTTCTACTTCCTAGGTACCATCACTTATCCCTCCAAAGGAGGGATGTGAATACCATGGAAGGACCTTGAATCATGGGGAAGAATGGAGGTGAAAGATACCATCCATGTTTAAGAGAGAAGTTAACTAGGTCTAAGCTCTACTTAATTCCTAACCCTAAAACAACAACAAAACAAACAAGACTTCAAGGTCTCAAGCTCCTTAATCAATACTCAAGTCTTCTACCATGCTCCTCCATGCTCCTCAAAGCAAGACCAAGCCCACCAAGCAAAGCAAAAACCCATAAAGCAAGGCAAAACAAAATACAAGCCCACAAGGGCAGCACAAACAACCATCAATTACAAAAATCAATTAAAAATAGCATACTATTATATTAAAATCTAATATAATTTCTAGGGGATCCTACATGACTACCCTTAATACCCTATATGTCCCAATGTCTAACTTGACCTAGAAACCCAAAATTCTAGTGTTATTGTGGACCTATGTTAAGGATTGACCTAAATCTACACAACCTAAAGTCATCTAATCAAAACTAATCGAAAATTAATCAAAAAATTATTGAATAAATCCAGAGGGGAGCTAAAGTCCTAAGCTAACTATCCTAAAAAGAATGGCCTAAAAATATGAAGGGAACTAGCTAAACAAAATTCTATAAATCTATGCATCAACATAAAAGGAATTAAAATGCTATTAAAAGAGAAAATATACAAAAAATATTAAAAATGAATGAAATGCAAATGTTTTGATTTCATAATTTTCTAGACATTAACATGAAATAGGAGAAAAAATCCCCATGCAAAAATCATCATTTTTCTATTTAATATGATTTTTCGAAGATTAAAGAAAAATGGAAAAAAAGAAATTAAAATGGAAAAACATTGGTGCAGATAGCAATGGGCCATGAGAGTGGGGTGTGGATAGCAAGTATCAACTTAAGCCCAATACCACCGTTTAATGAAACGCAACGCTTTGGGGTATCTTTAGAATTCCTCTTCAAACGCGAAATTGAATCTCAGCCCTTAGATCTCCACTCAGTCAATGAGTCCACGCATGATCCAATGGCCATGTCTCTATCTTCTTCCTTCAGCCAAGGTTCAAAATGAGGAAGCAATGGAAACAGATCTCCATAGTGAATCTTCACCACAATCGAATCACCTCAATTGAAATGCCCTTAATCTCTAAACCCGATCCAAGATCAAAACTATGCTCAAACTTCAATTCTAACAATCCTTGAAATTGGTTACCTCAGAATGATCACCACCTCACACTGGTTAATTCTTGATATCAAACTCATGTTATAGCTCACTATACATCGTGTTCTTGGTCCAAACAAAAATGGTGTCACTAACTCAAACTTCATCAAATGCCTTCAAACTTTCCAGAATCCATCTCCTACTTATCTCTAACCATTCTAACCTAACAATTCTAACTAATTATGCATAAATTATGGTGTAGAAGAAAAGTTACAAACCTGTCAAATCTTGAATATCAGATAGGTCAAACCTCCACTTCAACCTCTCAAACTCTTCAGAAAACTTCCTTGATTGATGATAAAGCTTCTGTTTGCAAAAGATTTGATCAAGAAAGCTTGAATCTCCAAACTCAATTGTGATTTGAAGCTTCCAAAATCCAAAAGCTAACTCTTCAATTCTTCATGATCTTGCCCTCAATTTGGTATGCACACATTCAGTGTGATCAATGGAAGGTGTTGGGATTGAAAGAAGCAATGGAAATGAAGCAGAATGTAGAATTTGATTTCAACTTGCAATGGAAGAAGAAAAATGGCTATCTCACTCTTCTCTCTAATCTCTCACCAACCTTGCATCTGAGCAAGTTCTAATCCATATATAGGATGATTCTAAACCCTCTAGAACTTTCTGGAATCATCCAATGAGATATTGAGATTCTCATGCCATGAGTTTTTGATTTCAATCCATCTCACGTGCCATCTCATGCTATGCCTCTTGCAGCAACTTGTTCTGACCTGAAAATCTCCTTAGATGAGATACATGAGGTGCTAAGACACTTTACTAGCTTGTGTTTTGCATTTGTACCTTAATATGCAAGCAACCATTTTCCAAAGCAAGTCCATGATCTAGGCCTCAAATCAAAAATGTGGCTGAACCATTGTTTCTAAAATGTTCTTTGGAGTCAAAATGACCTATTACATGCCATGGTTTGGATGTGTAACTTGGAAATTTCAATTTCCAACTTTGACTTATTTAACTTATGCCTCCATTTTAGGTCATTTTTTTCACTTTGAGCTACAAGCCTTTTCAACATCTCATGACCTCCTTACTAGCCTTAAAACATCATTTTAAGCAAGTTTGATGTTGAAGATTTTTCCATTTGAAGCTTGGAAATAGGAGTTATGGCCTTATGCTTGAAATGACCTATAATCTCCAAATGACCAAAATGCCCTTGACTTGTCAAAGCCATAACTTGAGTTCTACAAATCCTATCAAGGACTTCTAGTAATATCTAGAAAGATAAGAGGATAAGAAACAACATTCATGTTGACCAAAAGTTCATAGGAATCGTCCTTCTTGGGCAAAAGTTGGATGCAAGTTGGGTGACTTTCAAGGCCCCAGATTCACATACCTCAGATGACCTGTAACTTGTCAAAGTCATAACTTGAGCTCTACAAATCCTATCAAGGACTTATAGTACTCAAATTAAAGCTAAGAACAAACTCTACAACATTCATGTTGGGGGTGAGATGAGATGACAATCACATCTTGAGCTAAATTGCCTTGAAGATAGGGTTCAAACTAGGGGATTTTACACTGTCAAGCCTTAGAAACCCTAGCTTGAAACTTCTCAAACTCCTCAATCATGATGAGTTGATCTTGGAATCATCCTTATATCATCTCAATGCATCAATCCACGATCACATGGCTCTGGGATTGGGTCTCAACCCTCTCCAAATCATCAGTTGACCTAGGGTTGACTCAGTCAAACCCTAATTACACCACTCATGGCTGGGTCTCTTTAACCTTGCACAATGACCTCTCTAGGCTTCATGATGGCTTTCAAGACATCTCATAAGCTCTCTCAAGGCTTCAAGTCCATCCTCATAGCTTCAGAATCATCTGAGGAGCTCACATAACTCTCAAGTTAGGAGGCACACACTCTTGGTTTCAACCATTCTCTCTGAGGATCTCTTAACTTCTCTGACAAAGATATCAACCCCTGAACACTTGAATAACCTTCTTGGCTAGCTTCAAACTCTTGGTTGGTAATCATACCTCTTGATCTCCTGCATACATGTCAATGGAATGCAAGTGATAATGCTAATGTGAATGAAATGAACCACAAGCTAGGTAAAGAAATGTTGGTCAAATTTTGGGGTGCAACAACTGCCCCTATTCAAATGGCTTGAACCTGACTGGGTGAGAAGAGAACGACTCTCAACCAATCAAGGTGCGAGACGGTTGAATACCGGTAAGCCCGGAAATTTGCCAACTACATAAGTACACGGTACTCTGATGGGAACAAATCTTCGAACACTAAAATGTTAGCTGCACGGCAACTAGCTGGAGGATTGGTCACACGGTAACCGGTAATACATGGTCTATCATGCCGTCAGGCATCAGCAATCAAGTTAATCATGCCATCGAGCATTCAAAGAGATTTTTTGGCATCAGTCGGACTTCATCAGTAAGTCGGGAATAGAATTCTCGGTCAATCATGAACCAATTGGGGATACCCAAACTTCTGCCATCAGGCACTCCGCGTCAGCTGAGAGAACTGCTTTATTAACACGATCAGACTTAAATCATCAAGTCTTCAGGGGAAGCTTCCACTTCGCTGTTCAGAAACCTGCTGGGGATGACGCATCTCCGCTGGGGATTCTGGAGAACTATCAAGTAACTCTGCTTCGGGGATCCAGGAATCATCCTGGACGAATCAACTCTGCTGAGGACTTCAAGAATCATATTGGTCGAATAACTCCACCGGGGACTTCAAGAATCATCCTGAACCGATAACTGTGCTGGAGATTTCAGGAATCATCCTGAGCAAACACTCTTTCGGGGACTCTAAGCATCAACTTGAGCAACCCACTATGGCGACTGCACTAGGGATTTTAAGAATCATCTTAGGCAAACGACCTTGCTGGGGAATTCAAGAATCATCTTGAGCAAGCGACTTTGTTGGGGAGAATTCAAGAATCATCTTGAGCAAACAATTATGCGGCGGAACACCTGCAAAACAAGAACGGTAACAACCTAGATCATGCTTATTATGCATATGCTTCGGCAATGGCGCAATGCTCCACACGGTGGAAATGCTATGCATTTATGATAAATGCTATGCAGTCATGCAAAATGATGCGATCCCGTCAGCAAAATAAATGCTGAAGGAGGAATCCTCCTGTCAAGGAGAAAGAACCACTCAGATAGGGGGAAGGAATCATCCTGCTGAGGAGAACAAAGTCGCGCCAATCTCAATCGGACTCCGCAGGGGGAAGTGAACTTTAGTTGACTGATGCAGGGGGTGAACTTCAGTTGACTGTTGCAGGGGGACGAAGCTCTACGAGAACCTGGACCTGCTGAGGGAAAGCGATGTCAATCGTGGAAATAAACTGCACGGCCTTCACGGCTACTTCCCCTGGAGATACCGACTCTGGTGGGGAAATGCGGCGTCAGCTATTCAACACTCCGCTGGGGAAAACCAATCATGGTCCCGAGCGGCTTCCAAGGACTCAGCTCTCTTGGGGATCTGCAAACTCGGCTGAGGAAGAAGAAATCATTCTGCTTGCTGGGGAGAGTACGACTCTGTGGGGAATCTCGATTCCGCTGGAGACTTCAGTCTTGAACCATCAATTGCTGCACACTTCAGCGCATGACTCAGCTGAGGAGATGGTGTTCCTTCAGGATGCATCTGATCGGGGAGAGAATCTTCTCTGCCTGGGGAGACATATCAATGCTCACGATCTCGCGTTCAAACTCTGCGGGGAGAGGCTGCTGAACTTCGTTGGAGAAGGAGGAATCATCCTGCTTGGGGATGCGCACGGTGCACTATCTGGAAAATGCTACACCTGTAACAACACAAACAAACAGACAAGATACCCTTCTCAAAGGGACCTATCAAGGTTATTATCTCGTGACAATGTTCAAGTAATTCATTATTTCAACAATCAGCGGCCTAGGCCAGTAAGTTTATGTATGCGCATTTTATCAAAAACATCGGCGTTCTTTTTCGCAAACAAAACAGATAAATGCTAAACAGACAAGCAGAATTGCTGAATAGTATACATTTTATTGATAACGAACCCATGAATGGGTAAAAATGTTTTACAACGGATGCAAGCTCCTGGAATGAGGAAGCCGCGCAAAAATAAAACATAAATATACATCAGTATATACAAATGTCGGCAACGAGGCGTGGACGAACACCATGAGTTGATCCCTCTATGACCCACTCGACTTCGATACTTCTCCGACGCTTCAGCTTCAGAAGAGATTGATTCATATAAACGGCCCTCAGGTCTTCCAAACCACTAAACAAAGAAAGTCCACACGCGGAATGCAGTCATTTTCTTTTTCAAATCCCTAACTTTTGCGTGAACCGCCCTTTGCGGGTTTTTAGTTCACCGGGATACCCTTTTTTGCCAAAGTCGCCCATCCGGGTTTTCGGCTTTGCGGGTGTACATTTTTTCAATTTATATCCCTAATTTTTGCCCGAACCTTTTTCCTTTTTTATGGTTCGCCGGGATGCCCCTTTTTTGCCTGGACTCTCTTTTTACTGTCCAGCGGGTCGCTTTCAAGCAAAGTATTTTTTAACTGCGTCTGCGTTCACCGGGGATGCAAAATCTTCACCATCCATCGTGGATAACAATAAAGCTCCTCCCAAGAAGACCTTGCTGACGACGTACGGACCTTCGTAATTAGGAGTCCACTTGCCCCGGTGATAGGAGTGTGGAGGAAGAATCTTCTTCAGGACGAGATCACCCGTCTGAAAGCTTCTAGGACGCACCTTCTTGTCATAAGCTTTCTTCATTCGGCTTTGGTACAGACGACCAAGTGCAATCGATGCCAACCTCTTCTCGTCCATCAGGCTGAGTTGGTTCAGCCGGTTCGTAATCCATTCTGCCTCGTCGAGCTTCACGTCAACCAAAACTCGTAAAGAAGGGATCTCCACTTCTTACGGTAGGACTGCTTCCATACCGTACACTAAGGAGAAAGGAGTTGCCCCGGTCGACGTACGTACCGTTGTACGATAACCGTGCAGTCAAATGGCAGCATCTCGTGCCAATCTTTGTAGGTCACAACTATCTTCTGAACAATCTTCTTTATGTTCTTATTGGCCGCTTCAACGGCGCCATTCATCTTCGGCCGGTAAGGAGATGAGTTGTGGTGTTCAATCTTGAAACTCTGGCACAGCTCCTTCATCATCTTGTTATTCAGATTCGAACCATTATCAGTAATGATCCGCTCGGGAATTCCGTAACAAAAGATGATGTCCCTCTTTATGAATTTAGCCACCACCTGCTTGGTCACATTAAGATACGAGGCTGCCTCCACCCACTTGGTGAAGTAGTCGATAGCTACTAGAATGAAGCGATGACCGTTAGATGCAGTGGGCTCGATCTTGCCTATTATGTCGATGCCCCACATGGAGAACGGCCACGGGGAGGACATGACATTTAACGGGCACGGCGGCACATGAACTTTATCAGCATAAATCTGGCATTTATGACATCTCTTCGCGAATTTAAAGCAATCCGACTCCATCGTCAGCCAGTAGTATCCTGCTCTCAGGATCTTTCTCGTCATAGCATGCCCGCCGACGTGCATACCATACGTGCCTTCATGGACTTCTTCCATGAGCATACTCGCTTCTTTCTCATCTACACATCTGAGTAGCACGAGATCGTGGTTTCTTTTATACAAAACTCCATCAGGATTGAGATACAAATTTCCAGACAGTCTCCTCAGAGTCTTCTTATCCTTGGTTGACGCACCCGCAGGATATTCCTTAGTCATAAGGAAGGTCTGGATGTCGTGGAACCATGGCTTGCCGTCGGCGGCTTCCTCGATTACAAAGACAAATGCAGGTCTATCAAGACGAGAAAGGACAATTCTTGGAGCCTCATTCCAAAAATTTACTTTATACATCGAAGCCAACGTGGCTAAGGCATCAGCCATCTGATTTTCTGCTCTGGGCACATGATGGAGTTCCACTCGATCAAAGAACGGAAGTAGCCTTCGGGCATAGTTCATATACGACACCAAATTTGATTGACGAGTCTCCCACTCCCCTTTAATCTGGTTGATCACAAGCGCCGAATCACCATATACGTCTAGTTTCTTGATTCTCAAATCAATTGCCTCTTCTAGACCCATGATGCATGCTTCGTACTCCGCTTCATTATTGGTGACTGGAAACGTCAGCCTCGCAGTAAACGGGATGTGGGATCCGTAGGGAGTCGTGATGACCGCCCCAATGCCACTTCCATAGGAATTAACCGCCCCGTCAAATATCAATTTCCACTGGGATTTCCTATCGGGCCCCTCGTCGGGCAACGGTTCATCGCAATCCTTTGCTTTGAGAAACATGATATCCTCATCAGGGAATTCAAATTTCATCGGCTGGTAATCCTCGATCGGTTGTTCGGCCAGGTAATCAGACAATACGCTGCCCTTAATGGCCTTCTGGGAAACGTATTGAATGTCATATTACGTCAACACCATTTGCCATCTGGCAATCCTGCCCGAAAGCGCTTGCTTCTCGAAGACATACTTGATCGGATCCATCTTCGAAATTAGCATGGTTGTGTGATTGAGCATGTACTGTCGTAAACGTTTGGCAGCCCAGGCTAGTGCATAATACGTCTTCTCCAGCATCGAGTCGTGAGATTCACAGTCAGTGAACTTTTTACTCAAGTAGTAGATAGCATGCCCTTTCTGCCCGTCTTGTCGTGATGACCGAGAACACACCCCATACTATTCTCAAGAACTGTCAAGTACATGATTAATGGCCATCTAGCCACTGGGGGTATCAAGATTGGAGGTTCCTGAAGATACTGCTTTATCTTATCGAATGCCTTCTGGCAATCCTCATTCCAGGTAATTTCCTGATCTTTCTTTAAAAGCTTGAACATCGGTTCACACGTGGCCGTGAGCTGAGAAATAAACCTTGCAGTGTAGTTTATTCGGCCCAAGAAACCACGAACTTCTTTTTCTGTTTTTGGCACTGGCATTTCTTGTACGGCTTTTATTTTCGCAGGATCAACCTCGATGCCTCTTTCGCTCACGATAAACCCCAGTAACTTTCCGGACCGTACTCCGAAAGTACACTTGTTAGGATTCAACCTCAACCTGAACTTCCTAAGCCTCTCAAAAAGCTTCAGCAAATTGACCAGATGTCCCTCCTCCGTTTGGGACTTCGCAATCATGTCATCAACATAGACTTCAATCTCATGATGAATCATGTCATGAAACAAAGTTACCATTGCTCGTTGGTAAGTGGCCCCTGCGTTCTTCAGACCGAAAGGCATTACCTTGTAGCAAAATGTTCCCCAAGGGGTGATAAACGTTGTTTTCTCCATGTCTTCCGGCGCCATCTTGATCTGATTGTAACCGGAGAAGCCATCCATGAATAAAACCACGGAGAACTGGGTTGTATTGTCGACCAACACATCGATATGAGGCAACGAGAAATCATCTTTAGGGCTCGCCCTATTCAAATCCCGATAATCGACGCACATTCGTACCTTACCGTCCTTCTTCGGTACAGGCACTATGTTGGCAACCCACGGAGGGTAAGTAGTGACCGCTAAGAAGCCAACATCGAGCTGTTTCTGCACTTCTTCTTTGATCTTAACGGCCATATCTGGTCTCGTCCTCCTAAGCTTCTACTTAACGGGAGGACAATCTTCTCGCAGCGGCAAGTGGTGGACCATGATGTCCGTATCAAGTCCGGGCATATCTTTGTATGACCAAGCAAAGACGTCACTATACTCTCTCAGCATCTCGACTAATCTCTGCTTGACATCACTCTGCAGTGCAACCCCTATCCTGATGTTTCTGACGAGTTCTTCAGAACCCAGATTCACAATCTCGATCTCCTCTTCATGAGGCAGAATAACTTTCTCCTCTTGTTTCAACAAGCGGGCCAACTCTTCAGGAAGGTCTTCGTCTTCATCAATCTCTTCTTCAGCTTGATAGATCGGGCAATCAAAGTCGAAGTGAGCCGTAGAAGGTCCAGAGTCGATGTCATCTGTTATGTGGATCTCTTCGCTTGTCATCTAGATGATATCCTTGACGGACCAATTGGTAAGGCCCTCGCCTGGCTTGCTTGGCTGGATCCAAGAGTCGAGGTCACAGTCGCTATCTCCGCTGTCTTCAGACACCGCGTTGATGCTTTCGAAAATCATTCTGCCACTGGTAAACTGGATCGGCCCTTTACCTCGAGACGCACTGCTAGAAGAAGAAGCTTCAGCTCCAGGAGAATATCCCAACCCAAACTTGTCTTGCTTGTTAGGTATCTCCAAAATTCGCCCCCAGCCTGGGGTAGATCCGGCTTGGACAACGGCCCGAGCTTCCTTTAATGAGGAGAGAGTCATCTCTGGCTTTACGGTGACTACAGGAGCTACGTCCTTCCCTTTGACAGCTTCGAACGCTTGGCATAGAGTCTCATGGATTTCGCCATCCATCTCCACATACTTGAAGGACGACAAATGGATCACCATTATGTCTTCCTCGCCACACACGGTTACGATGCTACCCCCGACAACATATTTGAGTTTCTGGTGCAACGTGGAGGTCACGGCACCAGCAGCATGGATCCACGGCCGGCCCAAGAGACAACTGTAGGCAGGCATGATGTTCATAATATAAAAGACCGCGTCGAACGTTTCCGGGCCTACTTGGATTAGCAGGGTCACCTCCCCGAAAACATGTCGTTTAGTTCCGTCGAACGCCTTCACAACCAGATCACTGGGTGTGCAAATCACTCCACGAGTATCCAACTTCATTAATGCCTTCTTCGGAAGAACATTAAGTGACGAACCCGTGTCCACCAACACGTGCGACATAATCGTGCCCCTACACTCTATCGAGATGTGCAGGGCGCTATTGTTATTCCTCCCTTTTGGCGTCAGCTCTAGGTCAGTGAAACCTAGCCCATTTCCGGCATTTACGTGGGCTACAACCTCTTCTAGCTGATTCACCGATATTTCTTGCGGTACATATGCGGCGTTCAACACCTTCAGCAGTGCGTTGCGGTGTGCTTCAGAACACAGCAACAAGTTCAGAATGGAAATCTTTGAGGGCGTCTGATGGATATGGTCTACAATCTTGTAGTTACTCTTTTTAATCAACCACATAAACTCCTCGGCATCTTTAACAAGTAAGTCTTTTTCTGCCCCACGAGGGACCTCTTCAACGACCTTACTTTTACCTTTATCAGCCGCATCAGCTCTGACTACTTTATCCGCCACGACCTCTGGTGGTGCAAACACTCTTCCGCTCCGAGTAATACCACTGATCCCCACAAGGTTCTCCACGGTCGACCCGAACGGTTCTAGCTCCAACTTCTGACCGTTGCAGTAGACTTCAGCCCCATAATTCCACGGGACGGCGTTAGTGCTCTCGAAGGGTATCGGCCCGGCTCTGGTGATGGTAATTATGGGCGGTTTGGGCGCAGAAATCGTTATCGTCCGGCGAGGGATGGTGATGGTGGCGACCTCATCGTCTTGCTTCAGCATTACCTCTCCCGACCCACTTTCAGCCCTCCGGCTAAACTGCAGAATCCCTTCAGTCATCATACTTTGAATTCCTTCTACCAACTGCTCACATCCATCAGAACGTGTGGCACAGTCCATACATAGCTCCCCGCAACCTGGAAAGAACCCTCTTTTCAGCAACTTACCTTTAACGAAGCTAAGTGGCGTCTTCAGATCTCTGACGTCAGTCAACAAATCCGAACTCTCATCTTCGATAATGGCGTTCACTCCGCCTCCCCTATGATTCGGCATAGGATTCTTCGTGACATTTGGCACATTATCGGAGAAGTTGATGATCTTGGCATCTACCATGTCCTGCACCTTATGCTTGAAGGCTTTGCAGTTCTCTATTGTGTGGCCTGGTGCCCCTGAGTGGAACTCACAAGTGGCATTCGCGTCGTACCCTGGCGGAGGTGCCCCTGTCAAGGGAGCCAACGTTCTCTTCTGGATCAACTGTAGCTGAAGTAAAGTCTGCAAGAGCTGCGTGTACGACATGGGCGGTGTCTCGAGGTGACAGTTCGCCAAAGGTGCCCGATTATGATACTTTCTGTATCCCTGTTGATTCGGTTGCTGCTGCTGCTTTTGAACTGTCGGGATAGTTATATTGGCCACCTGCTGGTGATGACCTTTACCCTTCCTTCGAGCGTTGGTCACAGCGCTCGCTTCTCCTTCTCGTCTTTTGCCAGCATAAGGTTTCTTTCCGCCTCCAGCTGAGGACGACTCACCTTGAATTTTCCCGATCTTGATCCCATTTTCGACGTGCTCACCCATGATAATGAGATCTGAGAATGTTCCGGACATCCCGCTGACCAACTTCTCATAATAAACCCCTGGGAGGGTAGCAACAACCATCTGCACGAGCTCACGTTCAACCATCGGCGATTGAACCCTGGCTGCCAACTCACATCACCGCTGGGCGTATTCCTTAAACCCTTCATTATTCCTCTGCGACAGATTCTGCAGTTGGACTCGGTTCGGGGCCAAGTCGCTATTGTATTGGTAGTGGTGCACAAACGCTTCAGCAAGATCCTTCCATGTGCGCACACTAGTAGGCTCCAGACTCATGTACCACTCAAGGGATGGCCCGGAAAGACTGTCTTGAAAGAAGTGCATCAGCAACTTCTCGTCCTCAGAATGAGCAGACATTTTTCTGTAGTACGATCTCAGGTGGACACGAGGGCAAGTGGTGCCCTTATACTTTTCAAAGTCAGGTACCTTGAACTTGGGAGGCACCTTGAAATCAGCAATTAGCCCTAATTTGGACATATCAACGCCCAGAGTATTCTGATTCTCGATATCTCTCATCTTATCTTCAAGTGCGTTGAATCTAAGCCGTGCTTCAGCATTCAGCTCCCCTTCAGCACCTCTCTGAGAGAACACATCGTCCTGGCGATCCTCTAGCCATGGCTAAGGCCCAAACAGATTCCCGACGCCTGCATTGCCGTTGCCCAGCCCGACATTGACATTAGATCCCAGACTCCCATTACCGACGCCCGTCGTATTGAGTCCGATGTTGGCCATCACGTTGCCATTGGCACTGCCGTTGCCCCCGGTCACGGGAACACCATTCTGCGGAGTTTCAACTGGTGGAGGAGTAGGCACAGTCCCACCACGGAGTACGCCGTTGCTATCAACCCTTGAAATCATAGGCTGAACCAAGGTTCTGAGCTGATCCTGGCCATTGGCGACTGCTTGCATGAACTCCATGAAGCGATCCATTCTTTCGCGGAGTTCTTGAACATCAGTTTGCACTTGCTCCATGATTCTGGTTTGATTAGCTCTGGTTGGATAGCGGTGAATAGGTCTCTGATCAATCCTGGCACCACCTGAAACAACCTGAAACAACCTGTCAAACACAAAAGGGTTAGGAAAAACAACAAAATGCTCGTTATGCAAATGCTTCATGCAAATGCAAACGTGTGTCTGTGCGTTAGGGGGATTTCCCCCGATCCTAGTGCCTGAGTGCCAGTGCTGATAATAAGAAGAAGTCTGAGTCCAATCATGGAAATAACAATCTCATATATAAAGAAAGCCCATCAAGGCAGTACACAACATCAGCGAGTACAAGATGAATCAACAGCGTGACCTCAGCCAACAAGCCTGGTGATGGTCTGCATACAACAATGATCAAAACAAAAGGAATACAAATAGTCAAGTACGACCACGGGCGCGATACTCTTCTAACAACTCCTTCGTTTCTGGATGATCCGGCAGAGTGAGTAACCCTTCGACGAGTAATTCCCTCTCCACAATGGTGTATTGAAGTCCTTCGACCGAACCTTCCCATGCTCCTTCGCCGAAACAATCTTCTAACTTCTGCTTCTTGGACTCAAACGTCAGTTTGCGCTCCTTCAGGTTAGCGAGAGCCCTGTTGAGCTGGCCTTCGGCGGCGTATCTGCGAGCGGTTTCTTCATCAAACCTCTTCTCACTGTCCTTCACCTGGGCTTCCAGCTTGGAGATCTGTAGCATCAGCTTATCCTCCCTCTCTTTCCTGGTGGCCAGGGAAGCCTTCCAGTGCTAGTTGAACTCGGATATCCTCCGATATGCTTCGTCCAAGTGCTGCTTCTTCGTAGCCAGTACGTCGTTGACAGCTTTGAAGTCTTGACCCATGCGTTCACGCTCGGCTATTTGCTTAGTCAGGTCTGTACCCAGCAGGTTCACCAGCTCTGTCTGCCTCTTGAAGGAATGGACGACTTCGTTCCTCTCGCTTCGGAGCTGAGCCAACTCTTTCTCCAGTTCCTCATTTGCCCGCTTCAATTCATCTCGCTCAGCTAACACCTGATTATGCTGCTGAATGGGCACATTAGTAGGCTCTTCAATCATTGGAGGGCTTTCTGGCTTGGCATGAGGAAACGGCATCCCTATAGCATCTGCTCTAGCTTTGATCCAAGTCACATACGGAGGGTAGGCTTGATTGTTGCTTCTCCCCAGCAATGGCTTTCCCCTCTTACTGATACCATTCCAAGCGCGCTGAAGCTTGCATAACAGATCCCCCTCTAGAAGACCAGTGAGGTACAGAGATTCCTGTACCTCTTCCTCCTTCGGTGGAGCTCTCAAAGCATACGCGAACTGTCGGACCAGCAAAGACGGATTGTAGTTTATACAACCCTTCCTACCTATCAAAGGCACGTTTGGAAACCCGCTGCAGCTGAAGATAACCTCGGTACCCAACCTGTCTCTGTCAAACCAGTTAATATCTTCTGCAGATAAACTCATCAGACGCTCGGACCACTCAGTTGTGGCTGCAGACGAAACAAAAGGACCCCTCTTGGGCAGATGACTATCAAGCCACTTATAAAGCAGGGGCACACAACATGAGACATTCTTGCCCCTCCTGTTCTCGTTTTTGTAGTGGACTGAATGGTAGACATCTCCTATCAAGGTAGGGACTGGATTCCCTGTAGCAAAGATATGAAATGTATCGAAGTCTACAAAATCGGGCATATTGGGGAACATAATGATGCCATATATGCACAAAGCGAGAATGGCGTTGAACGCGACCCAACATCCGTCTTTGGCGCACTGCTGAGCCTTTCCCACCAAAAACTGCAAGGAGAAACTAGGGACCTTATTCCAACTAGTCAATACCAACTCGGAGGCATCCAGATGAAGTGACGGAGCTAAACCAGCCAGATCAAGCTCAGCATCCATATGAACAAAAGGCATCTGCCTCTTGATAGGCACACCTAACAAATCAGCATATTCCTCTAGCGTGGGTGCGAGAACAAAATCCTGAAAAGTGAAACATCTCAACGGAGGGTCGTAGAACTGCAGCAGAGCGTGCAACCCATTCAACTCAAACGCAGACGGTTTACAAACCAAACTGAGCAATTTGCCGTAAGACTTTCTGAACTCATCCCTCACATAATCATCTGCTAAAGCTATCAAACCGGTCAGCCGAACCACATCAGGGGCAGGAAACTTGTAAGCCACGGTCTTCCTCAGAGAACCCATAACAATACAATAGGAGGCAAGAAATCCTGGATCGGGGAAAACGGTACCTGCAACACAGACACACGTTAATGAAATGCAAATGAGTATGCAAGATAATGTAAAATGCCATCATGCAGCAGGAGATCAAGGCAACTGTGCTGTGGAGATTCTGTATCAACAAAACCATAATGTTGCTCTGTCAAGAACAACCACTATATCTGATAAGAAGAAACCCGGATATCGGACCACAAATCTGCTCTTTCAAGAACAACCATCTGATAGGGCCATATACATAGGATCATAATTCTGCTCTGTCAAGAACAAACGTCTGATAATAAGGACCTCTGATACAGGACCAAGAAAACTCTGCTCTGTCAAGAACAAACATCTGATAATAAAACTCTGTTCTATCAAGAACAAATATACATCTGCTGATGAGATCTTCAGACCCCAATCATAAATCTGCTTTGTCAAGAATAAACAACTGATGACAAAAACTCTGCTCTATCAAGAACAAACATCTGATAATGAGATCCTCAGACCCCAGTCATAAACCTGCTCTGTCAAGAACAAATACACATCTGATGATAAGATCCTTTGATCAAAACCTGCTCTATCAAGAACAAATACACATCTGATGATAAGATCCTCTGATCAAAACCTGCTCTATCAAGAACAAATACACATCTGATGATAAGATCCTCTGATCCCAATCAAAAACCTGTTCTGTAAAGAACAATCATATATCTGATGATGAGAACCTCAGATCCCAAAAAAACTGATTCGCTGTCAAGAAAACCAGGTAGTCTGAAGGTCAAAGTTTCCTGCAATAAGCCCAACCCTGCTCACAGGTATGGACCTAAACTGACTCAAGTTCAACATCCTATGCGTTCATCAGCGTCACAGACATTCAAGAGGGGTGATACGATACCCAGAAGGTGTGGCATCACCAGCTCATGAAGCGGCCTCACTCGGCTGAATCACAAATGATCGGTCCCCAGAGTCGACAATCCTCCAAACCAGCAACCGTCTTAACCCAAAGGGTTGAAAGAGAAGCCAACCGGGAGAACCTCGTCTGAGCGTGGATTTCATGAGACACTAGTGCCTGCAAAGCAAGCACGCCCCCACTAATTTCCACAACTAATGCTATGTTCACTCAAGCCTGGGTCTGGCTTCTCACTCATCAGAATGCCCCTCCCACAACAACACAGATAATCATATCATACTGAAAATAAAAATGCGGGAAATAAAAATGCGATAAATAAACGCAACCCAACAAGTAATCATACAAGCGCTAGGATTGACTCGCATAGGGAACCGGAGAACTAGAGATTCTGGGTTCGATCCCCAGCAGAGTCGCCAGCTGTCGCTTTCGCGAAAATAAGGTGTCGGCAAAACAGAAGAGTCGCCACCTTTCGTTATTTATCCCTCGGAGCAGGAAAGGAAACGATCGGAAAAACCTAATGAAAAAAGGGTAAGACAAGGTCATCGCAACCATTGTCTGGGTTCGGGAGTCGGTTACGCAAGGGGAAGGTATTAGCACCCCTCACGTCCGTCGTACTCGAAGGGATCCACGCTTGTTGTGTTTACCGGACGAGTTGGTTTATCTATCTACCTATCAAGGCTGGCTTAAAAAGAAAAGAAAATGACTCGGCAAAGCGTCGTGCTTTATGCCTACGTATTCTCATCAGAGAATGAGAAATCAGATTCAACGTAGTTCGACCTACGACGGGTTACGGGGAAGGTGGCTCGCCAATACATCAGTATTGTGCCTACGTACTCTCAACAGGTATGAGAGATCAGAGCTTACGTAGTTCGGGATGCTACGACTTACGAGAATTCAGATTCATCTGTTTTTCCGAGTAGGGTTAACAAACAGTTCCAGCAGTTATGGACAAAGCCTGTTTGCGTTGGCGTTGAAGTTTAACGAAACTCTTTTCTTCAAAAAAAGCTTTCCTTTGAATTATGGGCCCACGGGGCAAAAAGGTTTGAAGTTTGTTTTTTGTCTTTTATGAAAGAAGTGTTTTTTATTGTGTTTGCAATTTCAATCGCACTAAAGACTATGACCTGAGAGTGAATGCGTCACATGTCACCCAAAGGGTACCATACTAAACATCCAGACTGTTGAAAAGAAACTCTCCAACAATCCTTTCTCAGATAGCTTAAGGCTTGTAACGTACGAAAGAAATCATTCATGATTACTATATCTTAAGCTGTTTTGAGATGAGAAGAGAACAGGCTCAACTGCGGGGAGACTATCAAGGCCTACTGTTGTCATGCCAAGGATTCATCCTATAGTTGAGGTTTGAAACATGGACCTCCTAAAAGTTATCATGCATAGGTTTCAACCTAAAGTTCTATCATCACTTCCTTATCAAAGGAAATGAGAGTCCTAAGGGATCATGTCAATGATACACAACCAGATAAAGCATCAGCTTAAACAGTAAAACAGTAATACAGTAAACGACTGTAAAATGCATGCAATGCAAGTGAGGGAGGAAATGGGTGTGGGGTGTCAACCTCCACAAGCTCATCTCAACCTCAAGCCAGATATGAATAACAGTAATCATACTGAAGAAAATAACAACAGGCTATCAAGCAAAATACAGTAAACTGCAATCATACAGAAGAAAAGTAAAACATGCTATCAAGCAGAATAAACCACATGGGCAAGGGAGCAAGGCTCTACCGAATACCCGCAAGTAAAGCCATACAGTAAAAATACAAGCAGAGGGAGCAACTCAACCTCTAGTGCAATCATGCTCCTAGATCAAAGCTAGTCTAGATATGAACTTATTCTAATGCATCAAGCAAGTCAAACAAGGCACATCAATACAGAAGAGAAACAAAGAAGAAAGCAGATCAACTCCTCTCTCTCTCCAAGCTTCAGCTCTTCTGACAGCAACTCAGTTTTCAGACTTCAATCACTCTTGACAAATATCAATTTGCTTCTCCAGGTTTCAACCCTTCAACATAAGTCTCAACTTATGCTTCTTCTTCAAGCTTCAGCTCCTTAATCAGTTCCCACTTTCAGGCTTCATTCTTAACCACAAGTATCAATTTGATTCTTCAGGATCTCCAATCTTCAAAGTAAGTATCAACTTATCCTTTGTTCTGCAAGCTTCAGCTCTTCAGTCAATCTCAATTGAATCCTATTCATCTACAAGCTTCAGCTTCTCAGAGTAGTCTTCAATCCTTTAGAAGTGTCAACTTTATCCTTCAGTCTTTAAGCCTCAGCTCTTCATTCGATCTTTATTGGATCTTCATGTATCAATCTGCTCTTCTTGCTCTTCAAGCCTCAACTAAAATGGCAACGCTCAGGGATTCATCCTATTCCATACTCTTCAATGAAGTCTTCATCTTCACATTCAAGCCCAACATCTCTCAAGATACTCAAACCAGGAGAAATCACTTAACTGGATAAGCTAGGATATTAAACTGCTTATTGACCACCAAAGGTGACCTATAAGGGTTCAACATCAAAAGAATGGTTCCCTCAAAAGTTCTACTTCCTAGGTAACATCACTTATCCCTCCAAAGGAGGTAGGTTAATACCATGGAAGGACCTTGAATCATGGGGAAGAATGGAGGTGAAAGATACCATCCATGTTTAAGAGAGAAGTTAACTAGGTCTAAACTCTACTTAATTCCTAACCCTAAAACAACAACAAAACAAACAAGACTTCAAGCTCTCAAGCTCCTTAATCAATCCTCAAGTCTTCTACCATGCTCCTCCATGCTCCTAAAAGCAAGACCAAGCCCACCAAGCAAAGCAAAAACCCACAAAGCAAGGCAAAACAAAATACAAGCCCACAAGGGCAGCACAAACAACCATCAATTACAAAAATCAATTAAAAATAGCATACTATTATATTAAAATCTAATATAATTTCTAGAGGATCCTACATGACTACCCTTAATACCCTATATGTCCCAATGTCTAACTTGACCTAGAAACCCAAAATTCTAGTGTTATTGTGGACCTATGTTAAGGATTGACCTAAATCTACACAACCTAAAGTCATATAATCAATACTAATCGAAAATTAATCACAAAATTATGGAATAAATCCAGAGGGGAGCTAAAGTCCTAAGCTAACTATCCTAAAAATAATGGCCTAAAAATATGAAGGGAACTAGCTAAACAAAATTCTACAAATCTATGCATCAACATAAAAGGAATTAAAATGCTATTAAAAGAGAAAATATACAAAAAATATTAAAAATGTATGAAATGCAAATGTTTTGATTTCATAAGTTTCTATACATTAACATGAAATAGGAGAAAAAGTCCCCATGCAAAAATCATCATTTTTCTATTTAATATGATTTTTCGAAGATTATAGAAAAATGGAAAAAAAGAAATTAAAATGGGAAAACATTGGTGAAGATAGCAATTCAATGCAGTTCATTATGGGAATGGGCCCTAAATGGGGGTGCAATTAGTATAAGCGCTAGGCCCAAGTATTATCAGAAAATCAATTCAGAAAATATAAAGAAAAAGAAAAAGCCACGGTGCAAAGAGTAAAGAAATTCAGTTCAAAATCCAATGGGCCATGAGAGTGGGGTGTGGATAGCAAGTATCAACTTAAGCCCAATACCACCGTTTAATAAAACGCAGCGCTTTGGGGTATCTTCAGAATTCCTCTTCAAACGCGAAATTGAATCTCAGCCCTTAGATCTCCACTCAGTCAATGAGTCCACGCATGATCCAATGGCCATGTCTCTATCTTCTTCCTTCAGCCAAGGTTCAAAATGAGGAAGCCATGGAAACAGAGCTCCATAGTGAATCTTCACCATAATTGAATCACCTCAATTTCCAACCAAAATCCATGGTTCAAAACCCTAATCCTTTCTAAATTCAACCCTGAATCCAACCATAGCCTTAGAATCAATTGAAATGCCCTTAATCTCTAAACCCGATCCAAGATCAAAACTATGCTCAAACTTCAATTCTAACAATCCTTGAAATTGGTTACCTCAGAATGATCACCACCTCACACTGGTTAATTCTTGATATCAAACTCATGTTATAGCTCACTATACATCGTGTTCTTGGTCCAAACAAAAATGGTGTCACTAACTCAAACTTCATCAAATGCCTTCAAACTTTCCAGAATCCATCTCCTACTTATCTCTAACCATTTTAACCTAACAATTCTAACTAATTATGCATAAATTATGGTGTAGAAGAAAAGTTACAAACCTGTCAAATTTTGAATATCAGATAGGTCAAACCTCCACTTCAACCTCTCAAACTCTTCAGAAACCTTCCTTGATTGATGATAAAGCTTCTGTTTGCAAAAGATTTGATCAAGAAAGCTTGAATCTCCAAACTCGATTGTGATTTGAAGCTCCCAAAATCCAAAAGCTAACTCTTCAATTCTTCATGATCTTGCCCTCAATTTGGTATGCACACATTCAGTGTGATCAATGGAAGGTGTTGGGATTGAAAGAAGCAATGGAAATGAAGCAGAATGTAGAATTTGATTTCAACTTGCAATGAAAGAATAAAAATGGCTATCTCACTCTTCTCTCTAATCTCTCACCAACCTTGCATCTGAGCAAGTTCTAATCCATATATAGGATGATTCTAAACCCTCTAGAACTTTCTGGAATCATCCAATGAGATATTGAGATTCTCATGCCATGAGTTTTTTATTTCAATCCATCTCACATGCCATCTCATGCTATGCCTCTTGCAGCAACATGTTATGACCTGAAAATCTCCTTAGATGAGATATATGAGGTGCTAAGACACTTTACTAGCTTGTGCATTGCCTTTCCTTGTGTTTTGCATTTGTACCTTAATATGCAAGCAACCATTTTCCAAAGCAAGTCCATGATCTAGGCCTCAAATCAAAAATGTGGCTGAACCATTGTTTCTAAAATGTTCTTTGGAGTCAAAATGACCTATTACATGCCATGGTTTGGATGTGTAACTTGGAAATTTCAATTTCCAACTTTGACTTATTTAACTTATGCCTCCATTTTAGGTCATTTTTTTCACTTTGAGCTACAAGCCTTTTAAACATATCATGGCCTCCTTACTAGCCTTAAAACATCATTTTAAGAAATTTTGATGTTGAAGATTTTTCCATTTGAAGCTTGGAAATAGGAGTTATTGCCTTATGCTTGAAATGACCTATAATCTCCAAATGACCAAAATGCCCTTGATTTGTCAAAGCCATAACATGAGTTCTACAAATCCTATCAAGGACTTCTAGTACTCTCTAGAAAGATAATAAGATAAGGAACAACATTCATGTTGACCAAAAGTTCATAGGAATCATCCTTCTTGGGCAAAAGTTGGATGCAAGTTGGGTGACTTTCAAGGCCCCAGATTCACATACCTCAGATGACCTGTAACTTGTCAAAGTCATAACTTGAGCTCTACGAATCCTATCAAGGACTTCTAGTACTCAAATTAAAGCTAAGAACAAACTATACAACATTCATGTTGGGTGTAAGATGAGATGACAATCACATCTTGAGCTAAACTGCCTTGAAGATAGGGGTCAAACTAGGGGATTTTACACTGTCAAGCCTTAGAAACCCTAGCTTGAAACTTCTCAAACTCCTCAATCATGATGAGTTGATCTTGGAATCATACTTATAGCATCTCAATGCATCAATCCATGATCACATGGCTCTTGTATTGGGTCTCAACCCTCTCCAAATCATCAGTTGACCTAGGGTTGACTCAGTCAAACCCTAATTACACCACTCATGGCTGGGTCTCTTTAACCTTGCACAATGACCTCTCTAGGCTTCATGATGGCTTTCAAGACATCTCATAAGCTCTCTCAAGGCTTCAAGTCCATCCTCATAGCTTCAGAATCATCTGAGGAGCTCACACAACTCTCAAGTTAGGAGGCACACACTCTTGGTTTCAACCATTCTCTCTGAGGACCTCTTAACTTCTCTGACAAAGATATCAACCCCTGAACACTTGAATAACCTTCTTGGCTAGCTTCAAACTCTTGGTTGGTAATCATACCTCTTGATCTCCTGCATACATGTCAATGGAATGCAAGTGATAATGCTAATGTGAATGAAATGAACCACAAGCTAGGTAAAGAAATATTGGTCAAATTTTGGGGTGCAACAAAAGAAAAAAGGAAAGAACAAAAAAAGAAAAAAGGAAAAATAAGAGCTCGCTAAGTTGAAAACCCGAAAGGGCTGCTTAGGCAAAAATGAGCATCCCGGTGGATTGAAAACCCGAAAGGGAGATCCAGGCAAAAATTAGGGACAAAGGCGTTTCAATGCATCAGAAGAGTTGTCACTACTTCAAAAGGTTGTCACCATTGCAGAAGATTGTACAGGAGATCCACTTCCAACTGCTCTCGTCAGAAGCAAGGATTTGGGGGATTTTAGTCTTTAGGAATGGATGGTCATGGGATTCAATGTAACCTTGTCCACGTTGCCATTTTTCACTTGTAAAATTTCTATGGAATTTTGTCATTTGCAAGATTTCATTCTTGAATAAAATCAGTTTTGAACTTTTCTTTCCTTTGCAAAATTATCATTTCCTTTATTTTCTTGTTATGCAAAATATTGTTCATTGGTCAACGATAGTTTGAAAGCATCAGGGTCAAATATTTGAATAAAGCTTGAAAAGATTAACAAACATAAAAACTTCAACTCATGGAAAAAGTCAAGGAAAATCATACTTCCCCGAAAATCTCAGGGTAGCGGAAGCTTTGATAATGCAATCCAATTATATTCCCTAATGAAGTGAAAGCAAGTCGAACTGCTGATTTTCCTTTGGTCATGTGTGGGTATCAAACCCTGAAGGCTGTTTTCTCAAAAGAACTTCTTATGATGATGTGAAGGCTCGTCCCAGTAGAAAATGTCTGAGCACTTGAATTTACTTTATCATCTCTGACTAGCTGGTTTAAAGCTCCGTTCCCCTATTGAGAGTGGGTTTATTTGTCAAAACTGCATACACCTTTTCAGCCAGGGTTTAGTGTGATTAATTTGGTCTCTCGAGTTCGGTGTGTTATCTATCGATTCCCCATGAATGACCGATCACTACTAGTGAATGTCCGCCTGAAAGTCCAGTCGTAACCGGCATTATTTTAGAAGCCAATCGTTGTTGGTTTTCTGTTGGTCGTCACCATATTTTCCTTTGAAATCCAGTCGTAACTGGCATTGCCTTAAAATCCACTCGTCAGGTATCCTTGATTCGGTCGTCACCACCTTTTTCCATTAAAGTCTAGTCGTAACTGGAAATGTTCGAAATCCAATCGTTATTGGTTTTCTGTTGGTCGTCACCATATTTTCCTTTAAAACCCAGTCGTAACTGGCTTTGTCTTAACTCCACTCGTTATTACCTTTTGGTTCGGTTGTTACCAACCTTTTCCTCTGATGTCTAGTCATCACTAGAGAATCCCCTGTGAAATCTAGTCGTTACTAGTTGATTTTCCGTTTGAGTCCAGTCGTAACTGGAAGATGTTCGAAATCCAATTGTCATTGGTATCTTGTTGGTTGTCACCAACGTTCCCCATGGAAGTCCAGTCGTAACTGGCGTCACTTGGAATCCAATCGTTATTTTTATTTTCTGGTTTGGTCGTTACCAACCTCCCCAGTTAAAGCCTAGTAGCTTGCTAGCATTCTCGTAACCACATGTGTTGGTATACCCTGATTTGGTCGTCACCATGTATTTCTTCCGAAGTCCAGTCGTAACTGGCATTGCTTGAAATCCAATCGTCATTGGTACCCTGACTTGGTTGTTACCAATCTCCTTTAAGTCTGGTGGTTACTGGCATTGCTTGAAATTTGGTCGTCACCAATTTCCCCAGTCGAAGTCCTGTATTACCGATTGGATTTGAAATTTCATTTGTTGTTATCTCAGGTTGGTCGTTACCATTACCTCCAGGAAGTCTAGTGGTTACTAGCACTGTTTGAACTGCTTATTAAAACTGGGTGACATCATTATCCCCAGCAAGATCTTTTTCCCAGACAAGTCTCGGAGATCTAGTCGTCACTAGTATCCCCAATAGGATTTATCTTTGTTTCTAGTCCATTCCTGAAGATCCCGTTTGAACTCTTCACTATAGGAAGCTCCTCATCTGATCATCCCCAGTGAGGTTCGCGTTTTAATTTCCCCAGTAAAAGGTCGCTCGTGTCCCCAATGGAAATCTACTTCTTTCCCCGGTAAAGTGTTTGCTTTTCCCCAGTAAGATTGTCATCTTCATTTGACTTTGCGCATCCTCATGTGAAGTTTTCCTCTCAGTTACCACCAGTCATATTTGAACTATTGATTGTTATACCTCGGTATTCCCCAGTGTCGGATCCACAATGCCAGGTCCCCGCGAGTAGTTACTCGTTGTTTTGTTTTTCTGTCTTCTGCATATGTCTTGCATCCAAGCATCATGAAGCATCATTTAGAATTCATGACATATCATGACCTGCCCTTTTGCATATCATCGGATCTAAGGGACAAAATTTTCGGTTTTCTATATTTAAATACCTTTCACTGCAATTCTACGAGGATCATCATCCCTCAGTTCCATCTATTGAAGATATTTAAATAGGGGCAACTGTTGCACCCCAAATTTTGACCCCTTAGATTCTCATTATCATTTTAGGAGCATACTCATGAATTATCTAACCTTAACCCAGTGCAAGTTTGTCTTTGTCAAGATGTAGATGAATCAGGGTTTCGTGCAGTCAAAATCGAAGCTTCAGAGTTTATGATTAGTTAATGTTTTGGGCTCATTCAAATAGGAAACAAGGTCAAGGGTATCATATAATGTCAATTGAGAATCCAATTTAAGGTTGTTACCCCAGAATTCAGAGCAGTGCATTTCAGAGCACCCGATTAGGGTTTTGGACCAGTAAAAGTCAACCGTAGTTTGACTTTGATGTTGGAAGATGTTTAAATAGTGGAATTATGATTCATGAAGTTCATATAGCTTAATAAAGTTCATCCAATAAGTTTCAAAGTCTCAGGAGGCCCAGAATGTCGACAGGCGACTCGGTAGTCACCGATCGGTCGTACGGTTGACCGAAAAGTCAACTCTCCAAATTTTAGGAATTAGACTTCAAGTTGTGAAACAAAATTGTTCCTTATGTCATATTGGACTTGCATATCAATTTTCATGACCATTGGATCAAGGATGAAGGAGTAATCGAAAAATCGGGAAATTAGGGTTTTGAGAGGGGCTAAACCATAACTCCTTAACCATACATCCAATTGAGTTGGTTCAAAGCTCATTTGGAAGCTATTGACAAGTAATACAAAAGTCCCTAAGTGGTCCATGATCAGGAAATGCATAGATTTGGAGTTATGATCAAGTTCATTTCTAGAGGGGAAAAAGACTTGAAGAAATTTCATTTTTAAGTTCATTTTTTAGAAACTTTGGAAGGTTTTTTGGCCAAGTTCCTCTGGGAAATTGAAACTCATGAAAGCATGAATGTTTTAGAAATATTTGAGGGCTTTCTAAAAAGTACTAGCACATCTCAAAAGGATTTGTGAGCTGAAAGTTATGGTCATGGCAAGTTGGTGGATTTTCACTTTAGTCCCACATTGCCCAATTTCAAAAATCACTTCCTTCATCAAAATTGACCAATTCTAACTTTTGAATCCTATTGTATCTGATATGTAGAAAGTTTTTAACCCAAGAGAACCAAGGAAATGCAGAAATATGGAAAAAGACAAGTTTTGCAAGTAGCTTGCAACTTGCCTTCAAAAGTGAAAAGTAAACATGAGGTGTAAAGAGAGTTCTGAAACAACCATGATGTTACACTCTAGCCTGCATTTAGACACTTCAAATTCATCATGTTTCTTGACTATTGAGGCTGGCCTTGCAGATCAAGGAAACCCACTTGAGGAGGTTTGATTTTAAAAGTTCAAAACCTTTCTTCAAAGTGAAGAAACTTCAAATCTGCCCAAGCCACTTCATTTTCCTATAAATAGGACTCTCCCTCACTTCATTTTCAACATCAACAATCTTCTAAAAACCAGAAGAAACCTCTGCCCTTGCACTTTGCCTCAAAAACTTCAAAACCACAAAATCACCATTTCCACCAAAAACACCAAAAAAATTTGCCTTGCTACTAGGGCTGCCAAAACCATTTCTCTACACTAAAACACCCCAACAATCATCCATACAATCCTTAAATATGGTATAGAAGGTGTCTAAACCATTAAAACATCCAAAAACTTCACCAATCAAAAAGTCAACTTCATCACCAAGTTACTTTGACCAAAAGCTACAAATTCCACCAAATCTTGTTCTAAGCATTTGCTTAGTGTTTTAATCATCCTAACACCTCTTATATATTGTTTTTCAACTGTCCAAAGTGTTAGAATTCATTGGTGAGACCTATTTCTCCAACTGTCATCATATTTGCATATTGCTTCAAAGAGAAGAAAGGACTCAAGGCAAAAAAGGTAGGTTGAAGTTCTCTAGGTTTCTTGATTATTCTAGCTTGTTCAACAAAGTCTACAAGAGGTATGTAGCTTATAAACATTTCCCTTTGCATCATTTTCCATACTTTGGCATTTTTGAGCAATATTGAGAAATATGAACTATGGACTTTCAATGATTTTCATGACACTTGATATTTTGATGAATGTAAGGGTTTGATGACTCTTAACATGTGTGTTTGACTGGTTCTTGTCAAGTTTCAAATATTAGTATGTTGAAAATGGTTGTTTTGCTGTCAAAACAATTTTGGTGGAGATTGTTAATATTTCTTTTTTTGGCTAGAATATAAGTTTGGTTGAATTTGATGTTGTGATTAATTTCTGATGTGGTTGGGATCCTATCAGCCATTAGGTTGTTGTTGGTTTTAGCAGACATTCAGGTTTGGTTATGTCACCACTGTTGATGTGTTTAGGGTTGGTGACTCCTTGAGTTACCTTAACATTTCATTTAGCATTATAATGCCAAGATCTTGGTTTTCTGTTTGGTTGGGCTAGACAAAATATTTCATTATGCAGTGAGGTATGTTTGAGATTTGTATCAGCATGAGGGTTGTTAGTAGTATGTGGTTGGTCTGCTACATGTGGGAGGTTTTTAGGAGACCTCAGACCTGCTGGGCAGGTTTAGTGTGTCTAATGGAGGTTAAGGAGGAGAGTGTTGTCACTCTTTGAGCTCAGGCCAAGGTTTTGTCCAAATGATAATGACATGGTACGCTTGTGCAGAATAAGATCAAAGGTTTAAACCTCATGATTTGGACTATTGGATTCAGACTGTTGTTTTGTCCTTGTTACATTAAGAAGCCTGCATTGGCATTGAGAAATGAATGTTGTCATTTGAGTTAGGCCATTTACTGTTAGAAATTGAACACTCTTGTTGTTTCATGCTAAAGTTTCATGAAGGCCTAATGTTTGGAAATTAGTAAGCCCTGCTGTTTTAAGGTTGATTATGCCAAACATTTCTAGGCATTGTGTTGATCATGTTTAATTGTTGTTCAGTTTGGTGAATTTAAAAGGAATTGCATATAACTGTTGGGATATCAATATTGGTGGATATGGTGATGTTGTTGTGAGACCTGCATAGTGGCTGACTCCCATTTTTGGTCGGACTGCCCTTTGGACTTAGCTTTGTGATACCCACCTTAGTGGTTCTGTTTAGGCCTGGGTGTAGCTGGCTTGGTTTTGGTTGCACTTTCACATTCTGAGTTTTAACAAGGTGTATGGGACTGTCTTCAAAATCATGCACTAGGGCTGCTATTTCTGTTTAGAATCACCAATGAAATTGTTGCATCCTTACTAAAATCATGTGCATTGTTTGGTTTAGTTGTTGATGTCAAACTTGCTAGTTTCAACTCACATACACTATTTTGCTCACTTGGTTTTTGAATGATATCTTTTGTTGAAATCTCATCTAAACCACATTTCAAACTTGCACAAACAATCACTCACTGTCAAAGTCATTTGTTTTGGTCATTGGATTCAAGTGTGCATTTTCAAAACATCATTAAGCAACTCACATGCCAATTTTCCATATAAGCCTGTTCTGTATCAAATTCATGTTGAAAAACTTTGATTTAATTATTTATGAGTTGATTGCATGATTCTTTACCATTTAAACCAATTGTCATGAGTTGTTCATTGCAAAATGCATCTTTTAACAAAGATTGCAACTTGACATGTCATTTTCACAAACTGTTTGCCTTGAGCTTGGTTTAAGTGCTAATATCATTCATTATCATATATTTGAGCTGTGTGTATCTTTAGTTTGGATCAAAAAATGGTTGAAACAAGTTGTTCACTTCAAAATGCATTTTTAAAACATTATACTTGCATGATCATACCAGTATTTGTTCTGTTGTGTTTTGATCCAAATCAACTGTTGGAATACATCAAGTACATCATTCTTAAAATGTTCAAACCCTCATTTGATTATTACAACAGTTGGTTTATGTTTTGGATTTCAAAATGCATATTTTAGCAAAAATTGCAACTTAACATGTCATTTCCATAAACTGTTTGCATTCAGTTTGATTTAAGTGCTTGAATCCTTCATCACCATATATTTGAGCTGTGTGTATCTTTGGTTTGGATCAAAAATGTTTGAAACAAGTTATGAATATAAAAATGCATTTTCAAGTGTTAAGAAGCAACTACCATCTAGTTTTTAAATAGAAGAAGAATCTTAGAAAATTAACATCACCATCGTGTTCCTCATGTTTTTCTGGTCAAGATTGATATAAATTTCATCGCGTTTGGTTAAGAATCGGGAAAGTTACGAGTGAAAACGTAAATCATTTGAGTGTTCTTACTCTTGCCCAGAAATTCCAAGTAAATCACCCATATATATTTACGGGGTGGCATATACAAAAGGATGTATAGCCACCCCAGTGGTAAGACCATTATGCCAAACACGCCTTGCACGCCTTGTACCTGAGTTCGACCCCTGAGAAGGGCAACTCTTTTATTATTTTTTGTCATTTTTCACTCCATTTTCAAAAATTCGTATCTCTCTCAATTTTAATCTTTTTTCACCCGTTCTTTTTTCATTGTGTTCATCTTGATGTGTAATTTCATGTCATATTTTTTATTTTCATGTTTGACAAATTTTTCATCTCTTTTGACTTTGTGCAAGTTAAGTGCATTTTATGTTCATTTACTATGTACAGATGAATTTTTCTTTGGTTATACTTGAATGTGTTTGTGATAATTGCTTGTATATAAATCCTTATATGTTAGTTAACATGCTAGGATTTAAATTTTGGTTGTTACCATGTTCCCTCTGTTGAATGTAATTGAACTCGATCTGTCGTCACAGTTCCTGTTAATTCATCTGCTTTGATTGTCATCAATGCACCTTCATCTTTATCATTCCACATGTTTATTTAATGGTTGTCACCATGAATATGCCTTTATCATGTTGTTAATTTTCTTGTTGTTTTTCTTTCCCCAAGTGATGAAGCTTGTTAGCTCTCATCCAGTTGCCTCCCCTGTCTACTTCCAAAGGAAAAGTCTGTCAATTTGACCCTCATGTCATGGATACATCCCTCATCCCTCTCTTGACTTTGTTAAGTCACTTTAACCCTAGATTAGAAGCCATTAGACTTTGCTTCAAGTCTAATAAACCCACATGTACTAGGAGTGTTCTTCAACTAGAACCCTAGGAAAGAGTTTTTCAACTCTGTGTAAGAATCATTGTCATGATTTCTTACTTCCCCTTTTGAATATTACAACTTAGATTAGGGAGTTTTGTTAAACTCCACACAAACATTGTCATGTTTGTTCCCCCCTGAACCTTGATCACAATCAAGTGTTCTTCTCCCCTTGTGAGGTGAACTACGATTGCTCTGATTCTATCCTAGTTAGGATACATAGGCAGAAGACGCGACGTCTTTGCGAGCAAACTTAGAAAACCAACTAGGCCTTTACTTATCTTTACACTCAACTCCCAATCCTAAATCCATAGTACATATTTCACACTTAGCAAGCAATCAAGCAAAAGGTTCCTGTAGAGTACTACAGATGATTAGGGTGCTAACACCTTCCCTAGGTATAACTAACCCCCGATCCCCGAATCTCTTAAGCGTTGTCGTTAAATCACGAAAAAAGTTTTTATTTCTTTAGACCTTTCCTTTGGATAAAATAAAGTTTGGTTGTAAAAGAATTACGATTCAAGTTAATTTAATAGCTTGATATCCAATTTTCACCGCATCAGATAGTATCATGTCCTTTGAGAGTCCTATAGTGAATAGAATGGTACATATCTCCAAGCAGAGTAGGTACATGATTACCAATGATGAAGATCTGGATAGCGTTGATTTCAACGAAATTTTCTTCTTCGGGAAAGAGGACCAAACCATAGATGAGCAATGTGAGGACTGCTTCAAAAGCATCTAGGCTATTTTATTTGGCAAAGAGAGTGGCTTTTCTCATCATAAATTCAGCTGGTAGACCTTTGAATCCATACGTAGAGGTGAGATTGGCTTTGACTTCGGAAGCTTCTAGGTGGATGGCGCTTGCAATGTCCTTTGGTGAAGGGAACTTCTCCAAACCACTGAACGACTTTTTGTCCAATATTGGCAGAACAATATGGTATGAGTACTCTTCTAGAGTCGGGACAAGTTGATAATCAGGAAAAGTGAAACAATGATATAGGGGGTCATAGAATTGCATGAGATTGTTGAGAACTCCTTCTTACATCTTGATCTTGACAGGTCCCAATAATCTTCCATATCTCTTTGCAAAATCTTTAGGACAAGACACTAAAGCCACTAATTTCCTTAATTATGTTAAATCTGGTCTTTTGAAGTTGTACTTCCTAGTGTTTCTTTTTCGAAAATCCATGATTTAAGAATGTTTTTGCAATAAAGAAAACAACTGAGTTTCTCAAAACCAACTGCATGAATGCTTATGATGGGATGATGAGATGATGCACAAGAAACACATACACAATTATTCACATAGTTACATATATAATGCATATGCCCGCAAACAAGAGTCCTAGGTTTGGGTTACAAGCATGGAGCCATGGTATACCCTCCCCAATTGATGTGTACTATGGTTTGTTTGTACCTACACAATTGGTTCTATGAGGTTTTTAGAGTCATGGATAAATCTTTCAGATATTATCAACTATTCAGGACTACTCCCTCATAGTCATCGCACTACGTCCTAAAGGCCAAGTGGGGTAAATGGGTAACTAAAAGGTCTCTCAATGTCACGAACTTTCAGGTCAAAAAAAGTGATAAACGTAGGACTACTTATACGCCATCATTAATCCCAAAGGGGCCTAGACTGAGCACCATATGTCAAACATGTTGGAATTACTCCCAACCGTCAACTATTGAATTTACCATAATCCTATCATAAGTGTACACTCAAGTTTGGGCTAGGACTTATCTCACCTCTCAAAGTAACAACCTAATGTACATATGCAATACAATAGGTATAATATACAGATAGTCACAAATATACATGTATAAAGAAAACAGACATGAACAAAATACAACTACAAACAAGGTAGGCTCAACCCTCAAGCATCCCCAGTAAAGTCTCTTTTTCTGTTGTAGTGAGAATCAGATATCAAGCTATTGATTAACTTGAATCATGAATCTTTAAGTATTCACCACCGAACTTTGATTTATCCAAAGGAAATAGTAAAGATCGAAGAAAACCCTAAGTGCGCTACGTTATAATGAGGCTAAGAGATCGGGGGGTTCGAGGATTGGTTATACTAAGGGAAGGTAGTAGCACCCTAAGTATTTGTAGTACTCTATAAACACATCTTGTTTGGTAGTTGTGTTTGTGTTAATGTCTAGTTTCTATTGGTTATATGCTAAGGTAAAGACCTATGGGTTTGGAGTAAGTATGTTCACCAAAACGTCGCATCTCGTGCCTACGTATCCTAACAAGGATGGAATCAGAGCAACCGTAGTTCTCCTAACTAGGGAGAAATAACTCTTTGACTATGGTCAAGGCTCGAGGGGAATAAGTAGCCATAACAATGGCACTTATGTAGAGTTAACAAACTCTGTAAGTCTATGTTGAAAGACTAACTAGGGATTAACCTTAACAAAAGCCAAAGGGGGAAGGCGATTATCCATAAAAATGGTACACACAAAAAGTTAACAAACTCTAATCCTAAGTTCTAAGTTGTAGGATTTATAACAAGGTATGCTAAAGGTCTCGACTTAACAAAGCAAAAGGGATAAGGTTCTCTAAAATCCTAATGACTCTAACAAGGTCAAAGGGAAACTAAAGAGACATGAGCTATCTATGACATTGAGTCAATAGAGAGACTTTCCTTTGGAATAAGGGATATGTGGGATAACTTAAGGGTGAGAGCTAACAAGATACATCACATGGGGATAAGAAAACATACATTCAAACATGATGAAGATGTGGAGACATGAAAGTAATGCAAGCATGTAATAACATCAAGCAAAGAATAACAAGGTTATAAACAATAATTCATCAAATGAAAGGATCAAACCAAATGTTTACAACCAAAGATAAACATAGATGTTACAACATCTTTAAGGTAGAATAATGATATGGTTCTTACAAGACCAAAAATAACAAGCATCATGCCTAAGTCAAGACATTACTTACCATGCCAAAGTTCCAAGATCAAAATGCATAAATCATAACAATATTCAAGCATGGGACATGTATAAGTCAAAACATTACTTAAACAAAGATCAAGATAAACATACATAAATCATAACAATATTCAAGCATGGAAAAGGTATAAGTCAAAAATTTACTTATAAAAAAAAGAACAAGTATAATTAAAAACATTAGTTAAACAAAGATCAATATCAACACACATAAATCATAACAATATTCAAGCACGGAACAATGTATAAGTCAAAACATTACTTATAAAAAAAAAGATCAAGTCTAAGTCAAAACATTACTTATAAAAAAAAAGATCAAGTCTAAGTCAAAACATTACTTATAACAAAAGATAAAGATCAACATGCATAAATCATAACAATATTCAAGCTTGGAACATGTATAAGTCAAAACATTACTTAAAAAAAAGATCAAGTATAAGTCAAAACATTACTTATAAAAAAAGATCAAGATCAACATGCATAAATCATAACAATATTCAAGCATGAAACATGTATAAGTCAAAACATTACTTATAGCATGGATACAAGTAGGATCATGCATATGTTAAGACATTACTTATCATGGATACAAATCAAGGAGAGGTAACAACCAAAACAACTTGAACATGTGTAGGACATATGTTTAAACAATCATGTGATTTATGGTGAATCATGTTAGACAAGTAGGTAACAACAAAACACATAAAGAGATTCAATCAAGGATTGGTTAATGATGAGAAACATATCAAAAGGAAATCAAGTAGATTTGAACATGCTTCAAAGCAAACACAACAAGTGTATAAGAATCATTCAAGGTAAGGTTACAACCAAACATGGCATACATTCAAGCATACATTCATATGTGAAAACCAACTTGAACAAGGTAAAAAACCATCATATAATAACAATAGTGGGCAAGAAAGTAAGGTGTGGGTTCATACAAACTAGATTGGGTTCATACAAACAAGATGTGCAAGGAGAATCATTCAAAAGAAATCTCATATAAACCCTAAAAAGCAACATACTTTGTACATACGCAAATGCAAGGAAAATAATTATTTTTAGACCTTTCTTGATGCAAATTAAAAATAGACATTATCATAAACATTCATCAAAAAGAATTGCATCAAAAAGATAGACATCACCCCTATTCATAAATAAATAAAGCTAACAAGCATGACCTGAGGCCCAAATGATGCGTCTTGGCTGGTCACAAGCATCAAAATTCAGTTTTGCAAGATTATACCTAACTCTCTCATTTCTCCATGGATTTTAATGATTTAAATATCAAAGTCACTCAGAATTTCACAAGGATCAAGATGGTTTCATTAGTTTTTGCTAAAAATGCTTCCATCTCAAAACCCTATAGCAACATCAAAATGACATTTACTTTGCATTTTCATCCATACAGTCTTATTCAAACATGATAGGCCTCAAATAAAGGTTCAAACACATTGTTTTCAATATAGAAAACATGCTCAAAGTCAATGCACATTAAAGCATTGCATGGTATGGAAGTTCAAAGTTCAAATTAACTTACCTCTTAAAGCTAAACTTGAAACTCCAAGAAAAGTTGCTAAAAATGTGTTGTGATGCTTTGGACAGCTTCAAAACACCTTTGGAAAGTTGTTAGGATGCTCAGAATCAAATAAAGATTGCTGGAGCAGAATATCCTCTCTTCTTGCAAATGTATGATAAGTGGTCAATATGGAACTTCAAGTAGATGAAGCTACAGATGTAAAACTTGTTTTGGAACAGCTTGTTAATGATTATTGAAGGTGTTTGAGGTGTTTAGAGGTTTGGAAATGGTCTAGTCAGTGACTTGCCTTTGAAAATGCAGAAAAGGCAAGTTTTGGTGGTTTGAGAGTTAACTTTCTGTTCTAGCAGGTTTTGGATGGTTTTAATGGTTTGAACACTTCTAACACATGTTTTATGATGTATTAGAGTGATTTGTTTGGTTGTTTGGTGATTGGAAATGGATTTGGATGAGTTTATGCAAAATGGTGGTTTTTTGCACAAGTGGTGTCTTGCAAAACCAAATATGATGTAGGAGCTCTAGGGTGCTTTGAAGTGTTTTTTCTCTTCAATTCAACCTCAAACTTCTGTCTTCAAAACCTCAAGTGAACCTCTATTTATAGGGCAAGGCATGAAAACAGAAATTGACCTTGTTGCAACTTGGTTTGGTTGAAATCCAACTTGATGGTTTGGTCCACGGTTTCAAGGCAAAGGTACCATAATATATCGAGTGGTTGAGATATTTCTGGCTTTGAAAGAGTGTTTGAGTGTAGAAAGGACAATTTGAGAGGCTCAAGACTGATTTTATGGAAAGTGCCATGCTTTATGCAAATGAAAGTCACACCTTTAAGCCAAAACTTCCATAAATGGTATGAATCTTGAATTAAGGCTTAATCCTTTGTGTAATTATCTCAAAAGTGGTATTATCTTCTGATTAAAGGTGGATATGCAAGTTTCAAGGTTGTTACTTAAAGAACCTTGTAGATTTGAGTGGCTTTGCAACTTGTCTTGCATGAAAATGACTTGGAAATCAAGTTTTGGACCTCAACTTCCTCTCTTCGAAACTCATAGCTCACAAATACTATGAAGGAGTTCTAGTACTTTTTAGAAAGCCTTAAACATGCTACACAACTTTAATGTTTATTGAAAATCTTGAATCCCAAAGGATCTTAGTGAAAACTTGACTTCAAGTTGACTAAAAATTGGAGTAACAAAGTTATCTTGGAAAATTCTAAGTGTTTTTGCAATACTCCCAAACTTTGAAGCTTCATAACTCAAAGTCTAAGCATATTTTGCTCACAGGTCACTAGGGTACTTTAGTATTATATGAGGAGATCTACACATTTATCTTTAGAACTCACAAAATGGATGTGTGTATTGAAAGTTATGGCTTTTAAAAGTTGGCACCAAAACTAGGGTTTTTCCACACTTAAAAAAATTCCAAGTTTTCTTCTTTTGCAAGAAACCTTTCAAATCTTGATTTTTCTTGATCAAACTCAATGTTGGGACATATCTTGATGAAATTTTGCTTTGATGCTCCAGTTCGAACCAAAACCCTAAAAGTCAAAGAGTTAACTTTGTCAGATGAATTGTGAATCAGATGAATTCAACTGTGTGATCTTCAATAACATTTCCACTTGGGACTTATCAAACACCATAAATAGGCTTCAAAGATGTATATGAGCATTCAAAGTCATGTCCCCAGGCTTGGGGGCATGCTTGGGTCATAATTCAAAGGCACAGTTGACTTTCCCTGATGAAAACCCTAATTTGGGGCCAGACGAAATTGGGCTTCAATTGACTTGCCATGAGATCAATTAGCACTTGATTCTTGTTGAATATAAGCTCCTCAAATGTAGGGGAACTTGATTTGGTGATGATTAATCCAAAACATTGACTGATGAAGCAATAATCCTCTTAATTCTGCAGGTGCAAAACCCTAATTCAACTGAATTAAACAACAACAGAACTTGTAACAAGGTTAGGGTTAGGAAACAATGTTGGATGCTCCGGGAATAGTAATGGAATCTAAGGGTCAAAATTTTGGATGTGACAAGATCACTTATTTAAAATAGAGTCAGGGATTAATATAATTTGATTTTTTTAAAGTTTTAAGCGGGAGCAACCGAGGAACTATACTCGTCTACATGAACCGTTACCAAAAAGATCGGATATACGCTACGCCTATATGGAATACCAATAAATAAGAGAATTAGAATCAATAATTTGAACGCAAACCAATAGGATTTTGTGCACTCAAAGTTGGACAATTTTTAATGCTTGTGAAATATAAACCAAATTGTAAAACAACTCATGTGTTTGTATTAACGTAATTAGTCGAACACTTGGTGTGCGAAGCACCTCAAGTAAAATTTAATAAGTGAACGAAGTGCTATACTTTTCTGATTACAATCAAATGGATTGTAATGAAGTTTCTAAAAATGTTTCAGCACTAACACACACCATAATTTTAGTCAACTAATATGTTTGCACACAAACTCAAAATTCAGCAATGAAAATAATAAAAAGAGAAAACACCAATTTGTTGAGGCAGTTTCCCCGTCGTCTTCGCTCGAGGTACGTCTGCCCTCAATTCTAAATATAGAACTGAGACCTGTATATATAACTTGTTGCAAATTGTTTTTAAAAGAGAAGCAATAAAATTCAAACACTCAATCCAAACGTTGATGCTGAGTCTATGTCTTCTCTTCCCTTGATTCAAGATGAATTAAGTCTTTCGAACGTGATGAGTAAACCTCCGATTGCGGCACTACCTTTGAATAACCCTCTGGTCCTCAAATCTTGCCCAACTGATTTAAAACACCTACAATTCAAACCCAAACCTTCCTTCCATAATCGTCTGGTTAACACTCCTAAATTGACAGAACCTCCTGTTCTTTAATTACCTTCGCTCGACTGAATCTGTGAAGGAACGATTTATGCAAAACCCTCAAAACCCAAGATTCTTAGAGGACAAAACCCTAAAGATTTTATTCAAGAAAAACCCACTGATTTCTCAACTCAAACCCAATACACGGGTCCTATGTTTGTACGTTATCACCTTAATGATGCAGAAGCGACAACAAAAATGATTATGTGTAGTTGTTGAGAAAATGCAAGAGGATGAAGATGATGAGAACCAAATCAGTGTATATTTTCACTATTGTTATTGTTTTGTGTATAATGAGCTATCTCAATATATATGCAAAGTTGTAACCAAATAACAGACATAACAGTTACTTTGAATGGTAAACATAACAAAATATTAATGAGAAACGAGCGAGTGGTCGACCTAAAACAAGGGGGGGTTGACCTGAGCTCTCCCAAATTCAGGATTATGCAGAAAAATGCTCTTTGCGTCAATCGGAACAGGTCCATGCGTCGATGCAAAACACCCCAATTTTGAAAAATACAAACACACATAGTATGAGTCGATCGGAGGGTCGACACGAGCTCTCCTAAGAGAAAAACATGAAAATTGACATATGTATGAGTCAACCTAAGCAAGCTTTGAGTCGACGGAAAGACTCAGAACTTGCAAAAATCCATATTTTGATATGTTTAGCTACATCAAAGTGTTCCTAATGCATCTCTAACTCGTCCAACATGATCAAACTCATATAGAACACATATAGTGCTTTTCCTATATGAACCAAGACACATACCAATGTTTGCCACTAGAAAAATGACATATGCATACGCGACTCAATGATACCGTCCAAAGTACACTTTTCAAACTATATACATTTTGACATCATTAAAACAAGTATAACCAAGTATGAGGTACTTTGCCCTCACA
Organism: Lathyrus sativus; assembly: GCA_963859935.3. Lineage (NCBI taxonomy): Eukaryota > Viridiplantae > Streptophyta > Magnoliopsida > Fabales > Fabaceae > Lathyrus > Lathyrus sativus. Next base: position 65,187,300 of record OZ012739.1, on the reverse strand, counting down.
TACTCCCCCTTTTTGATTATGGCAAAATAGTAGAAACATAGTTGAGCATAATGTGTAGTATCATCCTCCCCCTTACTCTATGCATTTATCTAGAAATGATCTGCATGTTTGATCAGTCTTGTGAAGTGATTTGTTGTTTCTGCTTGGTTTCTTCTCCCCGTTTGACAACATCAAAAAGAAAGAATATATAGGTCAACAAAAGACATAATATAACGAGATAAACATATTCACCTAATTTGCAACAAGATAATGTTGCATCGCTGTGAAAAGGAGGGTCGGAAAAGACAGAAGAGTCGCCACCGTTCATTATTTATCCCAAAGAGAGGGAAAGGAAACGATCAGAGAAAACCTACGAAAAAGGGAAAAGAAAGGTCATCTCAACCAAATCTTATGTTCGGAAGTCGATTACGCAAGGGGAAGGTATGAGCACACCTCACGTCCGTTGTACTCAACGTGATCCACACTTGTTGTCTAATCTAAAAGGGTGTTAATCTATCAAAAGGCTGGTTCACAAGGACAAAAGAAAAGAAAAGAGACTCGATAGGACATCTCCGCCCTATGCCTACATATTCCCTCGTGCAATGGGAAAGTCAGAGTCAACGTAGTTCGGAAAACTACGGGTGAAAGTGGGGGATGGTTGCTCGCCAAGACATCACCGTCTTGTGCCTACGTATTCTCATCTGGTATGAGAAATCAGAGAGAACATAGTTCGGGCTAACACGACCATAAATTGGTTATGTGTTTTACCTGAGTAGGGTTAAACCTTCGTTCTAGCAGTTAGGGACGATGCCTGTTTGCGGTAGAACCAAAGCTTAACACACTCTTTCTGAAAATGATTTTCAAACAATCTCGAAGGATAAAAAATGTTTGATGTTTTGTTTTTTATTTTTTAGAGAAGAAGTGAATTGAGTTAAGTTTGTAACTCATGTTGCACTAAAGACTATGACTTGAAAGCGAATGCGTCGCATATGTCTGAAAGGGCATATGCTAAACACTCTAGACAGTATGAGAGGAGGCCCCCCAAACATCATTCCTCAATTACTTAAGGCTCGTAGGGTACAACATTTATTATCCTTTATTAAGTGTCTTAAGAGGTTATGAGATGAGAAGAGAAGACATAAACTCTAAGGGGAAACTAGATCAACCCTAATGTTATCATGAAAAATGATCCTAAAGTTGGGATTGAAAAGGGAGAAACTATCCTAATGTTATCATACAATGGATTGAACACCTAATGTCTCTCCTACTACCATCTTAAACAGATGGACTAGGAATCCTAAGGATAGTTTGTCACAACAAGAAATCCGACGTCAAATTGCTTCGGGACCTCTTCTTTGATCTTAACTTCCATGTCCGGTCTGGTTCTTCTTAGCTTCTGCTTTATAGGTGGACACTCTTCTGGAAGAGGGAAGCGATGGACCACAATATCTGTTTCCAATCCGGGCATATCCTCATATGACCAAGCGAAGACGTCTTTATACTCTCGGAGCATCTCTACCAGTCTTCTCTTAACGTTATCCTCTAAAGCAGCCCCTATTCTGACCTCCTTTCTATATTCCTCTGTACCCAGGTTGATAACTTCAATCTCCTCCTGATGAGGCAGAATAACCTTCTCTTTTTGTCTCAGCAACCTGGTGAGCTCTTCAGGAAGGTCTTCGTGTTCTTCAATCTCTTCTTTAGCTTGAAAGATTGGATTATCAAAGTCATACCGAGTCATAGACGAGTCTGAGTCGGTGGCATCTACGATGTAAAACCTGCATTATGATGATTATATGCTTAAAATGATATGCAACCAAACACAAACCACATTTCCATTTTATTGTTAAAATAAATCAAGAAAAACAAGGATCACAATATTTGAATGCAAAAAATGCGTCTTGATTAATGATAAAAGCAATTGTTCAAAATATAAACAAGATAAGGCCCTACAGACAAAGACCGCCATGCTCCGGGTAGAACATAGGGTTGCACATAATCAGAAAACAAGATAATTACTCTTCACGGGTCACTTGGATAAGTTCTTCAATAGTCCAGTTGCTCAGACCCTGGTTGGGAATACATGGCTGGATCCATGCATCCATATCACAATCACTATCCCCTTCATTGATTCGGTCGAAGATCACCCCACCACTTGTAAACTGAACTGGTCCTCTATAATGTGGAGTGTTTTGGGAGGTAGAAGACGACGAGTTGTATCCCAGTCCAAACTTATCCTGTTTATTGGGGTACTCAACACCTGCCCCCATCCTCGAGATGAACTTGACTCCACCACTGCACGCGCTTCCTTGAAAGAAGACATAGAAACCCCAGGAATTCTGTCTACGACTAGCGCCTTTTATCTTACCTGAACAGTTTCAAATGCTTGGCATGGGGTCTCATGAATCTCTCCATCAACTTCAACGTATTTTAATGAGGATAAATGGCTGATCATTATGTCCTCCTCACCACAGACAGTGACAATGTTACCCCCAACAATGTACTTTAACTTCGGATGTAAGGTCGACGTCACTGCCCCTGCAGAGTGAATCGAAGGTCGACCTAACAAGCAAATGTATGCAGGTTGGATATCCATTATATAAAAGACAGCGTCGAAAATCTCCGGACCAACTTGTATAGGAAGAGTAACTTCTCCAAAAACAGACCTCCTCGTTCCATCGAACACTCGCACGATCAGATTACTAGGGGTACATATCACGCCCTGGGTATCTAACTTCATTAAAGACTTATTGGGCAACACGTTGAGTGAAGACCCAATATCCACCAGAACATGTGATAATACAACCCCTCTCCACTCAATGGAAATGTGCAAGGCGTGATTGTGATTTCTTCCTTTAAGCGTCAGGTCCAAATCTGTAAATCCCAATCCATTCCCAACATTTACATGGGTCACAACTCCCTCGAGCTGGTTTACTAAAATATCTTGTGGCACATATGCCGTGTTCAGAATCCTCAAAAGGGAATTTTGGTGTGCCTCGGAGCACAGTAGTAGAGACATAATGGATATATTTGACGGGGTTTGTTGTAGGTGATCAATAATTTTGTAATTGCTCTTTCTAATCAGACGCATGAACTCCTCAATGTCTTCAAAACAAAGCATCCTTCTCACCTTGTTGAGAACTTTCCTCCACAACAGCCTTTCCCTTCCCTTTATCTGGCTTCTCAATATTAGCTTCCGGAGATGAAAACACTCTCCCACTCCTTGTCATCCCACTGGTTCCAATCAAATTATCAACAGATGAATTATCTGACAACTTCCCCCTCAATTCTTGTTTTTCGCCATTACAAAAGACCTCAGCCCCATAGTTCCACATGATTGCTTTAGTGCTTTCATAAGGCATCGGCCCTGCCTTGGTGATTATAACAATTGCTGGCCTCGGCGGCACAGATATGTTAATTGTTCTAAAAGGAATTGAGATTGTGGCAATCTCCTCCCGCCTCTGGCCAATCATCTTCTCATCTTTCTCTTTAACAATTTTGTCAAATTGTAACATGCCTTCATTCATTAAACCCTAAACACCATTCTTTAGATCTTTGCATCCTTCGGGATGAGCCAAACAACCTTCGCAGTCTTCTCCACAGCCCGGAAAAACTCCACCATTCAATAGCCCACTCTTGACAAAACTCAGAGGAGTTCTCAACTCTTCAACATCTCTCACTAAATTTATATTCTCTTCTCCAACAATAACATTGACACCAGCCGCTCTGTGGTTAGGCATAGGGTTTTGAACAACATTAGGCGCATCATTGGTAAAATTGATTGCTTTGCTATCGATAAGGTCCTGCACCTTATGTTTGAAAGCCTTACAGTTGTCTATATGATGACCAGGGGCACCTGAATGAAAGTCACGTCTGGCGTTTGCGTCATATCCCGGGGGTGGCGCGCCAGTCAAAGGTGCCAGTGTCCTTTTATGAATCAATTGAAGCTGCAACAAATGTTGTAAGAGCTGTGAGTACGACATTAGTGGTGTGTCAAACTGTTTATTCATTACTCTCCCATGGTCTTGAAACCATCATGGTGCGTAATTCTGTTGTTGCTGTTGTGGACGTTGTTGTTGTTGTTGAGGCTGTACAACTGGAATTGCAATACTCGCAACTTGTGGCTATTGCTGATGATATTATTGATTTTTGTTTCTATTTCTTTTATTATTTATGTATCCTGAAACCGCATTCATTTCTCCTTCCCTCTTCTTGTTACCGAAGTTCTTTCTTCCTCCTCCAAATGAGGATCCCTCTCCCTCTTGGATTTTTTCCAGCTTAATACCATTCTCGACTCTTTCGCTAGTGATAATTAAATCTGAGAAGCTACCAGACATATTCACTATCAGCTTTTCCTAGTACACCCCAGGCAATGTAGCTACAAACATATCAATGAGTTCTCTCTCCACCATAGGAGGTTGAACCCTTGCAACCAACTCACGCCACCTTTGTGCGTATTCTTTAAATCCTTCATTACTTCGCTGTGACAGATTTTGCAATTGTACACGGTTGGGCACCAAATCACTATTGTATTAATAATGTCGTACGAAATCCTCTGCAAGGTCTTTCCAGCTTCTAATATTGGTTGGCTCCAAACCCATGTACCACTCCAAAGATGGTCCAGACAGACTGTCTTGAAAGAAGTGCATCAGCAACTTCTTGTCATCAGAGTACGCAGACATTTTTCTGTAGTATGACCTGAGGTGTACCCTGGGACAGGTCGTCCCCTTGTACTTGTCAAAGTCAGGTACCTTGAACTTTGGTGGAATCCTTAGACCTAGGATCAACCCCAAGTTAGACATATCCAGACCAAGAGAATTCTGATTCTCCAAGTTCCTCATTTTCTCTTTTATCAATTTGAACCTTTTGTCCGCAACAGATTGCAAACCTGCTCCCAGATCTCCCATGGAAAAAATATCATCGTGTACATTCTCCTTCCACTAAGGACCGGCATTTCCATGTACAACGCCCGCTGCACCTGTCATATGAATTCTAGCTTGATTACCTTCGCCTGGAGTAATAACAACTGTTGGTATAACATCAGCGTGAGAATTACCATTGTCAGCTGGAAGGGGAACTGCAGTGGTCCCACCATGCAAAACTCCACTTCCATCAACCCTAGCAATCAGAGGTTGAACAAGTGTTCTCAACTATTCTTGGACGTTAGCGACCCCTTGCATAAGATCCATGAATTGCGCCATGCGATCTCAGAACTCTTGTAACTCAAGTTGAATATGATCCATTGCCTTTTGTTGATTTCCCCTAGTCGAATAGCGATGAATTGTTCGGTCTTCAATCCTGAAATAATGCTGAGAAAACCACAGAAAGAGGTAAGGTCAACAGAACCCATAACACCTGCAATGCAATATGAAAAATGATGCAAAATGCAGACATGCAAATATGGTTCATGGAAATCTTCCCCTTGATTCTAGTTCCACGGGAACAATAGGAGAATGGAAAGCTGACAGATGAAGCCACAAAAATTTCTCTCATAAATAAAATGAGGAACAGAGTACCAACATCACCAAGGAAATACAACAGAGTCAACACGACCTCATCCAACAATCCTGGTGATGGTCGGAGTATAAGATAATAAGCAAGTACAACAAGAGAAACTACATCAAGTACGGAAGCGAGTCTAGAACTCTTCCAATAACTCCTTTATATCAGGATGATCAGGTCTGGAAATTAACCCTTGAATAAGCAAGTCTCTCCTGCTGATGGTAGCTTGCAAGTCTTGAGCATAGTCCTCCCAAGCACCCTCTCCAAATGCATCCTCCAATCTGGGCTTCTTCAACTCTGCTCTCAACTTGTACTCTTCCAACGTTGCAAGAGCTTCTCGTAGTTTGTGGTCGCTTTCGTACTGACGCGAGGATTCACTTGGATCTTTATCATCTTTGACTTGAATTTGAGTCTTTAACCTGACAATCTATTGACGAATCCCATCTTCTCTTTCTTTGTTGTTAGTCAAGATGGCATTCCACTGAGCGTTGAACTTTGATATCTCTAGATGCGCTTTCTCTAACTCCTTCTTCTTATCCTTGAGAATATCACTGGCACTCTTCAAGTCTCGACCTACTCGCTCTCGGGCACAAATCTCTTCAGTCAGTTCTCTACCCATCTTGTTCAGAGTCTCCATCTGCTTCTTGGACAGGTAGGCAGCTTCAATCTTTTTGCTTCTAAGCTGAATGATCTCCTTCTCCAACTCTTCGTTCACATTGTGTAGTTTTTCCTTTTCAGCCCACAGCTGATTGTACTTCTAGATATCAACTGTCGTCGGTTCTTCTACTACCAAAGGGTACAATGGCTCCCTAATTGGGAAGGGTAGAAATAACCTCTCAACTCTCTCTTGGACCCATTCAACATATGACCTATAAGCTCTGCAATCACTTCTGCCCAAAGAAGACTTCCTTTATGGTGAATTCTTCCCCATGCTTTTTCCAATCTGGCTAAGGTCTCACTACCAACCAAACCGGTGAAATATAGAGATTCCTGTGTTTCCTCCTCCCTTGGGGGTGCCTTCAAAGCATAACCAAATTTTCGGACGGCGAGAGCAGGGTTATAATCAATGCCGCCTTTCCTCCCAATCGAAGGAACATTGGGGAAGTTCCCGCTGTTGTAGATAATCTCCATACCCAATAGGTCTCTGTTACACCATACAATATTCTCCGATGTTAAGCCCATAAGCCTCTCTAACCAATCAACAGTATCTGCAACGTCAACAAAGGGTCCAGACTTAGGAAGATGCGAAATAAACCATTTGTACAACAATGGTGCACAACAAGAGACATTCTTCCCTCTCCTATTCTCATTCTTGTAGTGGATAGAGTGATAAACATCTGCTAAGAGTTTTGGCACATGATTTTTAGAGACGAAGATATGGAAGGCATCCAAATCAACAAAATCTAGGATATTCGGGAACAATATTATGCCATAGAGAGCCAAAATAGTACTGAAAACAATCCAACATCCTTCGTTTGCAATGCTGAGCTCTGCTCACCAAGAATGGTAATGGGAATCCAGGGACTCCATTCCTCTAAACCATCTTTCCATCCAACTCGGATACATCCAAATGCAGAGAATTAGCTAGCTTGGTCAAGTTGGGCTCTACTTCAGAATGGTAGAAAGGCATATGTTTTGAGACTAGAACTCCTAGAAGCATGGAAAATTATTCCAAAGTAGGCATCAATACATATCCTGGGAAGATGAAACATTGCAGCTGAGGATCATAAAACTGAAGCAGTGTATGAAGACTGTTGCACCCCAAAATTTGCCTAACCTTTTCTTCCTTGGTTTATGTTTCATTGCATTGGCATATCATTGATCTAACATTTGCATAGCATAGCATTGTTAATTTGTGCAGGGGATCAAGTGTGGTTTATATCAAGAGGAGCCTATCTATAGGACTTATTCAAGCTTGAGGAGTCACCAAGGTCATCAAGAAGAGGGTTGGGTTCTTGAAAAGTTTGGTTGTTTGTATGTGGTTAATCTCCTAATATGAGGACCAATTGAAGACCATCAGTGGGTTGTGTAGCCTTGATCAAGGAGATAGTGTGTGGATAGAGCTCATAGAGTGCCTTGAGGGTCATGGTGGAGCTCAATCAGGTCATTGAGTCAAGTGGGAAGAGCCACAGTTGAGGGTGTTGCAATTAGGGTTTTCATCTGGGTAACCCTAAGTCAATTGTGTAATTGAAGAGGATCAAAGCTCAATTCTAAGTCTTTGTAGTCATGGATAGTTATGTTGATACGCATTGAGGTGATATTCCAAGATCAATTCAAGAAGAATTCAAAGTGTGAGGAGTTGCTAAACTAGGGTTCTCAGGGTAAAATCCCTTATTTAGTGCCTAACTTCAAGACCACCTATCTCAAGATTCAAGTTTCATCTCCACTTTTTGCCAACATGAAACTTTTAGAGAATGTTCTTAGCTTTAATTTGAGTACTAGAAGTCCTCCATTGGATTTATAGAACTCAAGTTATGATCCAGACAAGTTACAGGTCATCAGATGAATGTGAAATTTGTCTGCAAAAGTCAACCAACTTCCCTGGAACTTTTGTCCTAGAAGGGTTATTCTCCTAAACTTTTGGCCAACATGAAAGTTGTAGGTCTTGATCTTAGCTTTCCAATTTGTACTAGAAGTTTCCCATATGATTTGTAGAACTCAAGTTATGAGGTTTACAAGTTAGGGGTATTTTGGGAAAGTAAGATTATAGGTCATTTGGCATTATAGGTCATTTTCACTATCTTGCAAGCTTCAAATAAATTTTTTTCCAACATGAAACTTGCTCAAAATGATTTTTTTAGGTCAACCATGTACTCATGATGAATTGATTTGGCTTAGGGTGAGACTTGGTTTGGAGGAAATTGACAAAAGGGGAATTTAAAGGCATTTAAGTGAAAAATTCTCAAATTAATTCATGTGTGCTCAAACAAGGCAAGTGAGTACTCATTTTAATCAGAAAAGTCATTTTGAACACATTGGCAATATTGGAAAGTCATTTTGAGGCATATTTCATAGCATTTCAACTTGTTAATTCACAAATAAGTAACACATCAAAACTTGGTCATATGATAAGTTTAAGCTCTCCAATTAATCTTTACACTATCACCAAACCATAAGCAAGGGAATTGAAGCTTCTTGGAGAAGTTTTGAGTGCAAATGCGTGTTCACCGTGTTGGAATTTTCAAGGAAAAGTGAAATGTGGATATTCTGATTTGGGCCTCCAATGGACCTCCAAAGCCCACAAACCTCTCCTATATAAGTTCCATGATGGCTTCAGATCAATTTTGGTGTTCATTTCGTGCCATAGCCAGAGATTGCGAGTTGAATTTCAAGCTTCAAGTGTGAAATCGTGTTTTCTGATTCAGAGGAATTCAAGGCAATTCAAAGCTACAAACATCTTCAGCATACTTCATTGAGTGGATCTGCACAAGATTGGAGCAAGAGGAGCACTATAACTGCCTCAATTTGAAGCTACAAACCAGGTTTGAACAATTCACAATTACACTAATTTTAGCATGATCTAAGTAGAATTGACGTGTGGTTAGGCTTTAGGAAGATGTTTAGATGGATTCTGGATCAATAATTGAAGGATTAGAGACAAACTAAGATGCTATGTGATTTCTGTTTGGAGTTGAATTGGCTTGATCATGAGGTTTTAGCACGATCTAAATAGTTTAGAATCATCTGTGAAGCATGAGGAATAGATCTGTGGTTTTAGATTGAGGTTTGGTGATGATCAGAATTATGGAGCATTTTCTGTTTGCATTCGTGTTTGAGAATCTATGAGGAATTAGAGGAAATGATGGTGATATTTGGATTCGGCATGAAATTTGGAGTGAGATGATGTAAGGTTTGTTGAAGTTCCATGACCTGCGCATGATGTCTCGCCGAAGAAGACGACCAGCGTCTTTCTCCAGCCACCGCTGCAAATTTCCCTCCATTGCCAGTTCAAACGAGGAAGATGAGTTCCCCACCCTTGGATCTGCCTGGAGACTTGACTTTGTATTCATATCGTACGCTCACGTTTTAACCTCAGAGTTTGACTTGGACCAGATGAAACGCATCGTTTCATTTATAAGGTGGCAGCACCAGAGCCCTTAGATTAGGAGACTTAGTTCAACCATCCAACGCCCCTGACTTAATTCAGCATTTTATTTTCTTATTTGCCTTTTAATTCATTTTATTTTTATTTTAATTACTTGTTTCATTTTAAATTTATAATAAATCCATTTCTGGTCAGAAAAATAAAATGAAAATATGTCCATGCTCTAGATTTAATTTGTGATTTTTTTGTGCTTTTACATTTGATTGTTGCCTGATTTTCATTTTATTTGGCATTTTCTCATTTTTGCTATTTTTTTTAATTTTGCATTTTTGACCCATCTTCTTTCTGATTTTTGTTCTTTCAATTGGCATGGATTTTGGATGAGATTTTTGTCTAACTGGTAGATTAGAGATGCATGATCCCTTAGGATTTAATTCAGATTTTTTGGACAACATTAGGTTCTGTTTTGGATTAGGATCATTAGACCTTCCATTTTAGGGTTTTCATTTGATACCTTATGATCTAGGATTTTTTAGGTGACCTTCCCGTTTGATTTGATCCCTGACATTTCTACTATAGGTCCTTAACCTTCTTAGGTTCACCTAGAAAATATTATAGGATTTTAGAAGTAGTTTTAGTATTTTTTTCATAGATTTAATACTTAGGCTAGTTTTAAGATGCTTTCAACATAACACTTGCTTTAGAAGGACCTCAATGGTGGCCTTTAGTTCATAATAGGTTTGCTAATCCTCTTTGACGGTGCTTTATACATGTATAGGCTTCTGTTTGCTTGATTGTGGTGTTTGGTTTTTGTGTTTAGACCTTCTTTTAGTAGCTTTCTAGTAGCTTTTTCAATTAGGGTTAGGAAGAGCTTAGTTTGGTTTCTCTTTCTTCAAATAAACATGGATTGCTTTGATTGCTTTCCATTCCCATCCTATGATTCAAGGTCCCTATGTGGAAGCCTCATATTTCCTTTGGAACGATGTGTGGCATGTCACAAGAGGTAGAACCTTTGAGGATGCCTTTCTCAGATGCATGGTTGAGTGCCAGGTTGGATTCCTTTGGTTTCCATCCTGCTTCCCATCATCAATCAATAATCTTGATGTTAATTCTCTTCCCTTTTGTTGGGGCTTGTTGGAGCTTGAAGATGAAGACTTCTCTTGAAGATGGCTTGGGCTTGAAGTTGTTTGCAGGCTGTTTGTTTGTTTTGCTGTTTATCTGCTTTGCTATTGAGCTATTTGTCTGTTGTTTGTCTGCTGTTTTTTCTGATTGCTTGACTGTTGCTTATGTGACTGTTTGGTGTGCTGCATTAGTTAGGTTCTCAAATAGATGTTTATAGGCCTAATAGCATCCTAAAGGTTGAGATTAGCTCCCTTTGCTTGTCTTCATTTAGAGGTTGAGTCTGGCTCCCTCTGCTTGTCTGTTATTATCTGGCTTTGCTTGTTGGTTTAAGGTTGAGTTTGTCTCCCTTGCCTGTGCTTTGTATGTTGCCTTTGGGCTTGTTTGCTCTAGAATTTGAGCTTGGCTCCTTCTGCTTGGTTGTTGCATTGCATGCATTTTATTTACAGTTATTTCTTTACAATTATTTTCTCTGTTGTTGTTTTCCTTTGCCTTGTTCCCCTAGGAGCTCTGACTCCTCTTGTTCAAAGAGAAGTTATGTCAGACATTAGGGTTCTAACCATGCATGATAACATTAGGTAGTTCCCTCCTAACCTCAACCATAGGATCAATTTTACATGACAACTTTAGGATTGGATCAGTTCCTCTTTAGTGCGTCCTTTCTCTTCTCATCTTCAAACAAATCAAAATATAGTAATAAAGGTCAATTGATGTCGTACGCTACGAGCCTTAAGCTACATGAGAAAGGATTGTTGGAGAGTTTCTTTCCAACAGTCTGGATGTTTAGTATGGCACCCTTTGGGTGACATGTGACGCATTCACTCTCAGGTCATAGTCTCTAGTGCGATATCTGTTGCAAACATCCATAAAAGACACTTCTTCTAAAAAACAGAAAACAAAGATCAAACATCTTTTTGTCCTCTTGGACCTTTAATCCCTGGAAACCCTTTTCAAAAGGAGAGTTTTGTTAACACCCGGTTCTACCGCAAACGGTAAACGCCTAAGTCTCCGTCGAGCGAGCTGCATACACCAACAGCTGGAACCGTCTGTTAACCCTACTCGGATAAAAAAGACAAACCTGTGTCTCTCGTTGTCTCGAACTACGTTTACTCTGATTTTTCACGCCGTTTGAAAGTACGTAGGCACGGGATGCGATATCTCGGCAAGCAACCTTCCCCCGTAACCCGTAGTTAGGCGAACTACGTTGACTCTGATTTCTCATTCCAGACGGGAATAGGTAGGCATAAAGCGCGACGCTTTGCCGAGTCATTTTCTTTTCTTTTCAGACAAGACCTTTTAGTGTAGATAGATGTAATCAACCCGTCCGGTAAACACAACAAGCATGGATCCCATCGAGTACGATGGACGTGAGGGGTGCTAATACCTTCCCCTTGCATAACTGACTCCCGAATCCAGACATTGGTTGCGATGACCTTGTCTTATACCTTTTCGTCAGGTTTTTACGATCGTTTCCTTCCCCCTTTTGTGGGATAAATAACGAAAGCCGACACCTTATTTTCGCGGTAGCGACAGCTGGCGACTCTGCTGGGGATCGAACCCAGAATCTCTGGTTCCCTTTGCGAGTCAATCCTAGCGCTTGTGTGTTTACCTGTTGGGTTTTATTTATCGCACTTTACTTTCCGCATTTTATTTTCAGTATGATATTATTATGGTGCTGTTGTGGGAAGGGGCTCTGATGAGTGAGAAGCCAGACCCAGGCTTGAGTGTACTTAGCATTAGTTGTGGAAATTAGTGGGCGCGTGTTTGCTTTACAGGCACTAGTGTCTCATGAAATCCACGCTCTGACGAGGTTCTCCCGGTTGACTTCTTTTCCGGCCCTTTGGGCCTGAGGGGTTGTTGGTTTGGAGGATTGTCGACTCTGGGGACCGATCATTTGTGACTCAGCTGAGTGAGGCCACTTCAAGAGATGATGATGCCACACCTTCTGGGTATCGTATCATTGTTCTTGAAAGTCTGTGATACTGGGAAACACATAGGATGCCATACCTTGTCTGTGATTAGGTCCATACCTATGAGGGGGTCGGGTTATTGCAGGAAACCTTAACCTTCAGACTACCTGGTCTTCTTGACAGTGAATCAGTGTTGTTGGGTTCAGAGGGTTCTTATCGTCAGAGATGTGGTTGTTCTCGACAATGCATATTTATTGGTCCTCTTCAGGGTTGTATTATCAGAGCAGTGTTGTGATTGTGTTGGAGCAGAGCCTCGGTCTCCTCAGCAACACAGTCTTGATCCCCTGTTGTATGTTTGCATTTTGCATTTTGCATAATCATTTGCATATCATTACCGTGTGTCTGTGTTGCAGGTATATTATCCCCCGATTCCGGTATTTCCTGCCTTCTGTTGTGCTATCATGGGATCTTTGAAGAAGAATGTGGCCTACAAGCTCCCTACCCCAGATGTTGCTTTGTTGTCCAGTTTGATTGCCTTGGCAGATGATACATTGAGAGGGGAGTTCAGAAAATCTTATGGGAAGCTGCTCAGTCTGGTTCGTAAACCTTCGGTATATGAGTTGAATGGGTTGTATGCCTTGCTGCAGTTCTATGATCCTCCATTGAGATTCTTCACTTTCCCAGACTTCATTATTGCACCTACATTAGAGGAGTATGCTGAGTTGTTGGGTGTGCCTATTAAGAGTCATATGCTGTTTGTTCATATGGATGCCAAGCCTAATCTGGCTAATCTAGTTGTTGCACCCCAAATTTTGACCCATTAGATTCTCATTATCATTTTAGGAGCATACTCATAAATTATCTAACCCTAACCCAGTGCAAGTTTGTCTTTGTCAAGTTACAGATGAATCAAGGTTTTGTGCAGTCAAATCGAAGCTTCAGGGTTCATGATCAATCCAAGTGTTATACTAATTCAATCATGAAAAAAGATCAAGGGTATCGTATGATGTCAATTGAGAATCCAATTTGAGGTTGTTACCCTAGAATCAAGAACAATACATTTCAGGGCACCCGATTAGGGTTTTTGACCCGTAAAAGTCAACTGTAGTTTAACTTTGGTGTTGGAAGGTGTTTTAATGGTGGGATTATGATCCATGAAGTTCATAGAGCTTAATAAAGTTCATTCAAGAAGTATCAAAGTCTCAGGAGGTCCAGAGTGTCAACAGACGACTCGGTAGTCACCAATCGATCGTACGATTGACCGAAAAGTCAACTCTTCAAATTTAAGGAATTTAACTTCAAAGTGTGAATCAAAAATGTTCCTTATATCATATTTCACTTTCCTATCAATTTTCATGACCATTGGATCAAGGATGAGGAAGTAATCGAAAAATCGGGAAATTAGGGTTTTGAAAGGGGCTAAACCATAACTCCTTAACCACACATCCAAATGAAGTGGTTCAAAGCTCATTAGAAAGCTCTTGACAAATCCTACAAAAGTCCCCAAGTGGTCCATGATCAGAAAATGCATAGATTTGGAGTTATGATCAAATTCATTTCAAGAAGGGAAAAAGACTTAGAGAAATTTCACTTTTAAGCTCATTTTTTAGCAACTTTGAGAGGCTTTTTGGCCAAGTTACTTTGAGAATTTGAAACTCATGAAATCATGAATGTTTTATATCTATTTGAGGGCTTTCTAAAAAGTACTAGCACGTCTCAAAAGGATTTGTGAGCTGAAAGTTATGGTTATGGCAAGTTGGTGATTTCATACTTGAAGCCCCACATTGACAAACTTTCAAAAATCATTCCTTTGATCAATTGGGCCAATCTCAGCTTTTGAAACATGTTTTATCTGATATGTATAGAGTTTATAGCATGGAAGTACAAAGGAAATGCAGAAGGTGTGGAATTAGCCAAGCTTGCAAGTGGCTTGCAAGTGGCTTTACAACTTGCACTTAAAGTGAAAATGGCAAGCATGAGGTGGAAAGAAAAATATGAACTAGCCATCAACCTATGCATTCTAGCCTGCATTTAGCCACTTCAAACGCATCATGAAGCTTGACTTTAAAGCTTACCTATCAGCCAAGGAAACCTCTTTGTGGAGGTTTGATCAAAAAAGTAAATATTTCCTTCATATGAAGGAAACCTCCAAATTTGCCCACTTCATTAATTTGCCTATAAATAGAGGCCCTCACCACTTCATTTGACACAAAATATCGACTCTAAAAAACCAGAGAAAGCTCAAGCCTTTGCTCTTGCACACTTTGCTTCAAAATCACAAAATCCCATTTTCACCCAAAAACCACCAAAATCTGTCTTGGTACAATTGCTGCCAAAATCATTTCTCCACACTCAAACTCCCCAAAAATCATTCACACAGTCTCTAAATATGATATAGAAGGTGTCCAAGACCTTAGACCACTCAAAAACCTCACCATTCAAAAAGTCAACTTCCATACCAAGTTACTTTGACCATAATGCACAAAATCTGCCAAAACTTGTTCTAGGCATTGGCTTAGTGTTCTAATCACTCTAACACCTCACATATTTCATTTCTCAACTGTCCAAAGTGTTAAGGGTCATTGGTGGAGTTTATTTCTCCAACTGTCTTGAAATTTGTATTCTTGCTTCAAGAAGAAGAAATCTCCAAAGCTAGGTGTATTTGAAGTTTTCTTTGGGTTTCTTATTGATCAAACTTGCTCAACACAGGCTACTAGAGGTATATAGACACTCCATCTTTGCTTTACATTATAATTTCCTGTTTTGGCATTTTTGAGCTTGTGGAAGTATTGAAAAAGTGTCATTTTCATGTCATATATCAAAATTCTGTTTGGAAGCAATATGTTTGATTGGTGAAATTGGATCATGCTTAATTGCTTGTTTATAATGTGTACATGTGTTTGGTATAACCTGTTTCAATTGTTCCTTCATTTTTCACATTCCACAAATGCATCATTTGCATCCTAAGGGCCACTAACATAACAAAACTGGTTCCACTTGAAGTATGTGATATTTTTGAGTTTGTTCACACTTGATTTCACATTTATGACATGTATGTATGGATTGCATAACCTGTTTTACATGATTTGGTCTATTGCACTCAAAGATACATTTTTCAGCAAAAGATAAGCCATCACCATAGCAGCTTGGTTCCTCATGGTCTTTGATCAATTTTAAAGTTTAAAAA
This sequence comes from Lathyrus sativus, assembly GCA_963859935.3. Lineage (NCBI taxonomy): Eukaryota > Viridiplantae > Streptophyta > Magnoliopsida > Fabales > Fabaceae > Lathyrus > Lathyrus sativus. The sequence goes on along the minus strand of OZ012739.1, from coordinate 65,171,561 downwards.
CCTCATTCATATGATTCATGATCTGTGTGGAATGATTGCTCAACATGAATATGAGTTTGGACTTGTTTTTCATTTCTTGATTTGCTTCTCAAATGTCATTTCTGCCTTGAACATGCCATTTGCATCACCACTGATTTTAAGACTAAGGCACATGCTTAGAATCACTTAAATACACAATTGTAGCTTGCTCAAAGTGTTTGTTTGCTGTGAATATACCTAGGACCTGTTTTGAACATTTTCATGTATGCCCTAAAACATCAAAACAGCAGCTCACTTGTCATTTTTCATACCAATTTGTTCGAGACCAGTTTGTGTGTCTAAAATCAATTGTTGATATATATGTAACATGTGTGTATGATGTATTAGACCTAGATGTGCATGAAACTGACTTGGACACCATCTTGCACTGCATCATAAACAACAAAATTGCATCTCAAACCCTCATTCTTGCAACTGTCATGATTTTCCTTGTCATTTCCATATGACAACTGATGTTTTGCTTCATAAACAAGCTTTTTGGATGTATGATCATTGTATGCATGATGTTTGAATTATGTTTGAACCATATATCTGATTGTAACATGCCTGAACTGATCACTAGCTTCAAAGATGCCTTCTGTTCACATTCTTTGCAATTTACACATCACTTTTCATGTTACACTGTCTTGATCCATACCTATGGTTTAGATATCATTCAACAACATTTTGTGGTATGTGTATGTGGCTGGTATGATGTAGAACTAGTTGGATTTGAAACTGCACACCTTACTGCACATCACTAAAATACAAAAAATGCAGTATGAATGTCACTTCCACTACCACCAATTTTGAACTCATTATTTGTGTTGGCACTCATTCATCAACCTATTTCCAATGTGTGTATCAATTTGCTTTGACCTGAACATGCCTGGATTTGAATCTTCATTTCATTATGAATTTCACATAATAATATTGCAAGTTGAATATCACTTTCCACCATAAACTTTTATGTGCCAAAACTCTTTGCTTATGTCATTCATCAACATTTATATGGTGTGTGTGTATGATTATATTGGTTTAAAACTGGCTATAGCTTAGGTTCCATCTCAAAGTGCATCTCACATGTTCACTTCACACACACCATCGGGTTTTAAAATGGGGAGGGGGTTTCAGAAAACCAACCATGCCATCTTGTTCCTCATTAAAAAATACTCAATTTAGGCTAAAAGTTTTTGAAAATCCATCAAGAATTGGAGAAGTTATGGCCAAAATGCAAATCCATGTTTTGTTCATGTTTTTGTGCCCAGTGTCGCTTGCGCGAAAATAAGGTGCCGGAAAAACAGAAGAGTCGCCACCTTTCGTTATTTATCCCTCAGAGAGGGAAAGGAAACGATCGGAAAAAACTTACGAAAAAGGGTAAGACAAGGTCGTCGCAACCATTGTCTGGGTTCGGGAGTCGGTTACGCAAGGGGAAGGTATTAACACCCCTCACGTCCATCGTACTCGACGGGATCCACGCTTGTTTGGTTTACTTGGACGGGTGAAAAACAATCTATCTATGGCTGCTAAATCTAAACGGAAAGAAATTGACTCGATAGAGCGTCGCACTCTATGCCTACGTATTCTCATCAGAGAAAATCAGAGTCGACGTAGTTCGGGAAACTACGGGTTAGTTGCTCGGCAAGACGTCGCGTCTCGGGCCTACGTATTCTCATCAGAGAAATCAGAGCATGACGTAGTTCAGGCTAACTACGGCTAGACAGGGTATTCTCGGTCACACGGGGGTGAGAGAAATGATTGACGATACTAGCGTACGCATTCTAGCAGTTAGGTGGACGCTGCTCGACCATTGGAGACTTAGGCGTACCTGTTTGCGGTAGAACGGACGTAGTATGTCGGGTTTAAAGGTATGGGAACTTACGGGAACTAGAACTACGGTCTGGTCTCAAATGCACTCGGGCAAGAGAAAAGGATAACATCAGTCGTCAGCGGGAAAGTCTCGATCGCACAGCAGCGAGAGAACAAAAGGTTAGTTGTTAGTGTGCTCGCTAGGATATCGCATCCTATGCCTACATATTCTCTTCAGAGAAAATCAGAGCAGCTGTAGTTCAGCCTAGCTATGGGTAGGACGGAGACCACAACACAAATCTCGTTTTATTAATATTCTGAAAGAAATTACAATGATAAAGTACCAGAAAATAAACTCCTAAAAATCTTATCTATCTAATATGGAAAATCTAATGAGAAATATTCCCCTAACAAGTGGACTTTTAAATCTACTTCTAAAAGTGTAAAATAAACTCTATGAGAAATTATATCCTAAAAAGGAAAATATATCCTAAAAGAAAATATTAAAAATACTATTATTTTCTATCACTATATTTTTCATCTTTTTCTATTACATATTTTTTCTATTATTCTTTTCTTAAAAAAAGACTAAACAAATGAACAAAATAATAAAAGAAAGAAAAAAAACAAAGGGGAGTGCAAACTGCCTAGCCAGGGGTGATGCAGCAAAAACAGAACAGAATTTCTAGGGCCCAGCCCAATAAGGAAGTTCTGAAAAGAAAATAAAAACAGGGGGGTTTGAGGAGAAAACGGAGGGGTACGCCCAGAGTGCACGTTGGGCTTGGCCCAATCAACCAAACCACAATAACAAACAAACAAAAACAGAAATGGAGGGTGAATGAAGAAAATGGGGGGGGGGGGGATGTACGGATGGAAAACAAACGGGCCCGGCCCTATCCACTACGCGGTCCACCTTGTTTCCTCTCAGAACCCTAATCACTCTTGCAGGATACTGTTCACTGCGCCGTCCAACCTCCTCAGCTTCATTCTCTCTCGTTTCCTCCTCCGTATCAAAACACCTTCGTTTCATCTTCTGATTTCATCTTGAATCAGCAAATACCAATGAATAAACGACAATAATCAGGACTATCACCTTTCTGGAGAGACGAACCGATCCATTCTTTGAGGTTCTTGAAGATCCATGGAGGAACGTCGATGAAGCTCATGAGGACGAAGACTGCGTATGGACGATCTGGAAAATCTCATGAAGCTTCTGAAGAAATCTTGAACGCGATGAAGTCCTTTGACCTAGATCGTTGATGAACAGAAGAAGAAATTCTGGAAATCGGATGAAGATTGTTGATGAAGATCTTGATGCATGTTCTTGAAGATTTCTTGATGAAATGATGAAGAACGGCGATGCAAATCTGGAAACTCATTATCTGATGATTCTTGGAGTTTGATCGAGGTTAAAAATTGAATCTGGAGATGATAGTGAGTGCATGATGAACGGATGAATCTTGGTGATTCTTGGATGAACAACACGCTTCGAGTTCTTCTGGAATCAAGAATGTTGTTGAGGATCCTTCAATTTCTGGAGATTGGTTGAAGAACCTAGGAAGATCGTTGAAGGAGTTTGATGAAGATTGTATGGATCTGGTGATCTTAAGATGAATTCCTGGAAACAGGTGAACTGATGATGAAGTTTCAACGCTCTTGATGAAGATCAGTATGGATTTGATGAACCTGGACGAAGATCTTGAAGATCTTCTGGAAAATGGTTGGAGGTTGATGGTGATTTCTGGAAACTCATGAGGATGGGATGAAGAACACGGTGGTTTCCTGGAGATTCATGAGGATTCCGGCGAGACTTTGGCCGTGAGGACCGCCGTGTGATTTCACCAGCGAGAGCACTCCGGCATTTGCATGGCCGGAAGGGGAGAGAGGTAGGGGACGGTACGCGTGTCAACACGCATGGGGAAGAGGGAAGGATGGAGGCCACGTGTGGCGAGGTGGCAGTGAGAGAGGAGAAAACGTGGCGTGGAAGTGGGGTCTCAGAGGTGAAACGTGGAAGCTGATGGAAGCAAAACGTGGATGAAAAGTGGGAGAGTGTGGAATGAAAACGTGGACCATGCTGAGATACACGCGTGGATGGCTTTATAGCGTGACACATGGACTGGGAGTTGGATGCTGGGCCTCCACAACAAATGGGCCCAACGAATTATGGACTGAACTAACAGCAAAAACCTCATTAAACTCAATTAAAAAACTGATTAAAGACTTAAAACCTAATTAACTAATTAATACTCAATTAACTAAATGAAGATTAAAACTGTAAGCAAATCCTAAATGAAAATTAAACTAATCTAATCCTAATTAATTCTAATAAACTCAATTAAAATCTAACTAAATGATTAAAATCTAATTAAACCTAAAAAAGAGAATTAACTATTAAATCTATATTAATCTCTAAACTAATGAAAATAGAAAAAACTCTAATAATTTCTATTAAAAATTCTATTAAATTTCTATAGAAAAAAGGCTATATTAATTTCTACTTAAAAAATACCTATTAAAAGAATATTCTATTAAACTACATTTAAAAAAACTCTACTTAATATCTAAAAAATGGTTTATTCTAAAATCTATTTAAAAATTATTAAAGAAATTCCTAAACTATTAAAAAATCAATTAATATCTAAAAGCTATTTAAAAAATCTATTTCATACTTAGAAAAATGAATTAAATCCCTAAAAAATTCTAGAAAATAAGAAAAAAATCTAAAACTACCGAGGAAGCCGATTAAATCGATTAGCGAACTATATCGAAATAAACGGTAAAAATCCCGGACACCGAGAGGTCCTCAAAAACAACAGAGAGAGCTGAAAACACCGGGACGAGCACCGATTCTCAAAATACGTCCTCGTATTAGCTTGAAATGCTATTAGAGGGCTGTGACCCCGATAAACCAATTTGACTGGAAAAAATGCAATGTACGTGGTATGCAAATGCGAAATGAAATGAGACGAAACATGAGCCAAATTGCGATAAGTAGTTGGTCAAATTTTGGGGTGCAACAGCTGCCCATATTCAAACGGTTTCGACCTGAAGGGTTGAAGAGCGAATAGCTTTCAAACATTCAAAGGTAGAAGACGGTTGAATACCAAAGAACCCGGAAATTTGCCAACTACACAAGTACACGGTACTCTGGTGAGAACAAATCTTTGGAAAGCTGAAATCATAGTTGCACGGCAACTAGTTGGAGACATACTGATCTGAACCTTGTCGTCAATTACCCACATTAAGTTCCTCTGACATTGTCATCAGACACCTGACCTCGCCGTCGGGCATTCAGAACACTCAACATCGCCGCTGGAAAACTACAGAATCTGACATCGCCGTCGGACAACCAAAACACCCAACATCGCCGCTGGAGAACTAAAGAATCTGACATCGCCGTCAACCAACTATAACTCTGAGGAACAACCAACACACCCAACATCGCCGCTGGAGAACAAAATCACCTGACATCGCCGCCAGAAACAAACATCCAACATCGCCGCTGGAGAAGCAAAGGGTCTGACATCGCCGTCAAGTACTCAACATAATCTGACTTCTCCGTCAAAACAAACATCCAACATCGCCGCTGGAAAACTCAAAATAATCTGACTTCGCCGTCAAGTTCTCATATATAGTCTTCTGACTTCGCCGCTGGAGAACTGAATCACCTGACATCGCCGTCAAGTACTCAACATAATCTGACTTCGCCGTCAACTCTCAACATCATCTGACCTCGCCGTCAGGGTGACGAAACTCCATTGGGGAATTATGAACTTGAATAATAGACTCTGTTGGAGAGACTAATAAGATGAACACATGTAAATGATCTTGCTGGAGGTCTGGATACCATACACAGGTGAACGATACTCTGGTCGGTAGGAACATCTTCGACACTGAGCATAACAGTTGCACGGCAACCCTACTGGGGAATTGGTCACGCGGTAACCGGGGAAAAGTCTGATTTCAAATCTCCATCAGGATGATCATCTGATTTTGCTGTAGGTATTCGTCCTTAATTCATCAAGGGGTCACTGGTCACTCGGTAACCGGCAATACAGGGTTGATTATGCCATCAGGCGTTCTGTGTCATAGCAGAAGAATTCCTCGGGACTCATCAGGTCAACCATCAGGTTGATCATGCCATCAGGCATTCAAAGGAAACTGTCGGGCGTCAGTCGGACCTCAACCATTAGGTTGATCATGCCATCAGGCATCCCGCATTACTGTCGGGCAACAACCGGACTTCATCAGCATGTCGGGAATAGAATTCTTGGTCAATCATGAGCCAACTGGGAACATCTAAACCACTGCCATCAGGCACTCTGCATCAGCTGAGAGAACTGCTTCATTAACATTGTCGGACTTCAATCATGGAGTCTTCAAGGGAGGTTTCGACTTCGCCGTTAGAAAACCTGCTGAGGAGGACGCTTCGCCGCTGGGGATTTTGGAGAACTATCAAGTAACTCCGCTCCGGGGACCTTCAAGAATCATCTTGAACCGATAACCATGCTGGAGCTTTCAGGAATCATCCTGAGCGAACACTCCGTTGGGGATTCCAGGAATCATCCTGGGCAACCTTCACTGGGGACTCTAAGCATCAGCTTGAGCAACCAACTCTGGTGACTGCACTGGGGTCTTAAGAATCATCTTAAGCAAACGACCCTTCTGGGAAATTCAAGAATCATCTTGAGTCGAAAACTTCGTTGGGGAGAATTCAAGAATCATCTTGAGCAAGCGACTTCGCTGGGGAGAATTTCAGGAATCATCCTGAGAAAACTATTATGAGGAGGATTCAAGAATCATCTTGATCAAACCATTCTGAGGAGGAGCATCTGCAAAACAAGAACGGCGGCGACCTGGCTCATGTCTCGTATGCACATGCTTTGACAATGACGTAATGCTCCACATGGTGGAAATGCTACGCGTTTTCAGGGTAAATGCTATGCAATCATGCGACATGCTATGGCCCCATCAGCAAAATAAATGCTGAAGGGAAAAGCCTCCTGTCAAGGAGAAAAATTCACACCAATCTCAATTGGACTCCGCCTGGGGAAATGATCTTCAGCTGAATGATGCAGGGGAACGAAGCTCTACGAGAACCTGAATTTGCTCATCTGAGAAAGCGATGTCAATCGCGGGAATAAACTGCGTGGCCGTCATGGCTACTTCTCTGGAGATGAGACTCTGATGGGGAAATACAGCCTCAGCTGTTCAACATTCTACTAGGGAAAACCAATCATGGTCTGAGCAGCTTCCAAGGATTCGGCTCTCTTGGGTATCTGCAAACTCGGCTGGGGAAAGAGAAATCATTCTGCTTACCGGGGAGAGTACGACTCTGGTGGGGAATTTCAATTCCGCTGGGGAAGAAGGAATCATCCGACCTCGGGGGAGAGTACGACTCTGGTGGGGAATTTCAATTCCGCTGGAGACTTCAGTCTGACACCATCAGTTGCTGCACACTTCAGTGAACGAATAGTTTCCTACGAGACCTGCACTTGTGACCCGGTGCTGGGGGATGAACACACGCTTCGGCGCCTGACGTAGCTGAGGAGATGACGTTCCTTCAGGATGCATCTGATTGGGGGAGAGAATCTTCTCTGCTTGGGGATACATATCAATGCTCCTGGTCCCGCATTCAGACTCTGCGGGGAGAGACTGCTGAACTTTATCGGGGATATCAATCCTTAGCTGCTGATGGTAATCTTGCATACACCTTACGGAGACTGACCCTTCTGGGTAACACCTACTGGGCTATCAAGTCTGATGAGGAATACATGTGTATCGACACTGCTGGGGATATCAATCCTTAGCTACTCATGGTACAACTCTGATGGAGATGTGCTGATCCTATCAAGGAAACACCTCTGGCGTCTGCGGAAGGTAACAATCGATTACTGAAATTGAATCTCACTTCATTGAGGAAAACAACCCTGAACGGTCTTTTTTAGAACACCCTAATTCCTTATAGGGTACGCCACAATCTGCTGAGAAATAACTCTTCTCTGGATGACATCAAAGTCTACTCGTCTCGAGATTACTCAATGAGGGAATCACCGTCGACCTCTGCTTGAGGAATGAGTCAATGACCTGGACTCAGAGGGAAAAGGAGACAAACTTGGACTCTGTGGGGATACCATATTGCATCAGTCCCACTGCTGGGGAAATGAACCCAAATCTGCCGGTCAAGGGAAGGCTTCAGTCTCAACCCACTTGGGAAAATAGCACATCAGGCTAATCAACATTCGATGCTCGGGATGGCCATACTCTGCCGGGAATATCAATCTCGCCCGCTGAGGATAATCTTGACCCTACTCTGATAAGGGGTAAATTCCATCTCAATTTGCTGCAGTCTCAATCTGCTCAGGGGAACCAATCTCAAACTGTACATCTCTGCTGAGAAAACAATCCTGATTCAACAACACCAACACAGGGAATACAGAACACCAATCATGGAGCTGAGATCACTCGAGCCTTGTGTCGGGGAATGTGACAACATACGAGCCACTAGGAATCATCGTGTCAGGTACGGTTAGGCTTTTTCTGGTTTAGGGATATGTTTAGGTTATCAACGAAAGTGGATTTGAAAGGGAAATACTAGACGAGAACTAGCATTCAAGGTGGACTACTAGACGAGGACTGGTGGCAAAATATGTTAGGCTGTCAGACGAGAACTGACTTACGGGTTTGGATATCATACGGGAACTGATTTCTGGTTTGCCAGGCGAGAACTGGGCTTTAAAACTGTGTTAGCCAGACGAGAACTGGTTAAACAATAGGTTACAGAAAAGGTGACCAGACAGGGCTGGTTTCTGGTTTAGTTTTCAGATGAGAACTGATCTCCGGTTTGCCAGGCGAGAACTGGACTTTTAAGACTGTTCGGTTACAAAGTTCAACCGAGTAACAGGTTAGGCTGTAGGATAACAATCCAATGACAGCAAGGCTTCTTCAGAAGGCTCAGGTTTTTGGTAGGGTAATGACACGATTCCCCGACATTCAACTCTTGCTAGGGTGAACAAACTCATTTGAACAACTTGCCCTAGTGCAATTCAACTTGCCCCAATCCGACTCTTGGGAGACTTCATTCTGAACAGAAAACAGCTGGCAACGAGACAATCTTCAGATGGCCTGCCCCAACATCTGTACAACGGAAGGATTCATCCTCAATTAACCAACTCTCAGCGTGGTTGGTTTCAATATACTTCTGAAGTAGCTTGCCCCTGAACGAGCGTTGAGCGACTCAACATGCCCTGATTGAACACTGGCTTCAAATCACAAGAGTTTTGGATAGCTGCCCCTGATTGGGTCTCGAGAAGATTCACTTCTGATCGACAACTTCTTGAATAATTTGTTCCATAATCAACCGATACTCCGGGACTTGTCCTCAGACAAACTGATTCCAAACCCACAGGAAGTCAATGCCCCAAATTCACAGGGTTTCACAGCATACCATTCTGATCCAGACTGCTACGATTCAGTCCTGATTGACTATTCCCTGTTGGAGCTCCTTCGTATCAACTACTGACCTGCAATTAAAATTGTCTATTCACGAATGGTAATTTTAATGCAATGTTCATGCAGATTTTGAAGAAATGTTGTGCTGTCACTCATTTACATGTCATGATAGTGAGTGACGAATGAACCAGAGAGTTCAAACGTAGTGCTGATTCGATCAGTGAAAACTACAACAAGGATATGATTAGCAAATCATGCAGGAGTCAGGTTACTCAACCTTATCGTAATGCGCTTTCAGAATAAACCCTGCCTCAGTTAGGTCTTTTAAGGGTTGTATCGTGGTCGGGTTCACGGTTCGTGAAACAAAGGATATTTGGCTCAAATTATGATTTGTACCCACCCCTTCTACGTGATGATCTCCGATCCTAAAGTTCAGTTAACTTGGCTCGAGCGCTCGCCTCTTCGAGAGGTATGTTAAACATTGGGAACAACTGGTTAAAGAATTCACAAGGTTTTCGGAGTGATAGTTACTCCTCTTTCGTTTTCGGTGTCTGTATCTACACGACTTTGTCCTTGTTTGAGGATTTTTCTTTTTTATCCTTTCTTTTTCATTCTTTTGATTCCCTAAAATTTTGCCTGGACTGACTCTTCAGAGTTCTTTTCAATTTTTCTTTTGAAGTCCAGCGGGATGCCCTGATTTTTGCCTAAGTATTTGCTTTCTAGCTTTTCTCTTTTACTTAGCGGGCTTTCTTATTCCTTATTTTTTTCGAAACAAGTCGTGCGACACTGGCTGTCCGGATTCATCCGAGAGGTTTATAACTGTCTCACTCCTGATTGGTGAGGTTTAACCATTGTGGTTGACGAGGTACGACCTCTGGGGAAAAATACGATGTGATTGGTCCTCGAAAGACAACACTCCTCCATAAGACTTGAACGCTTGGTCAAGCTAACTGACAACTACCCTGCCCCGGGTTAAGATGTGAGGGTTTAAAAATCCGAAAAAAACTCCTACTTCTCGGCTCGAAGTGATTAACAAGGGATTCTCTTCCTTATCTCTCCGGTGTTTAGGGGATTTGAAACAATGCCTTGTACGTCATAGGCAAGGTTTTATCTGAAAGCATACGATCATCGGTTATGAGTATTCAGTTTCGTCATCCTCCCTCCAATCTTTGCTAATCATAGTGATAAAGTGGAGTGAAATAAAGTGCAAGTGTCAGTGCAATGCAGTAAATGAGTGACAACGACATGATTAATTCAGAAAAATGCATAGTCACTTTATTAATATTACCATTCGAAACAGACAATGTTTAACAACAAGTAGTAACTAACAGAAAAGAAACTACAAATGCAAATGATAAAAAGTCTGAGGACTGCCAATGCTGAGGACGTCTGCCCGTCTGGACCACTGGCCTCTGGAAATAACCCTCTGAATCTGCGAGCTCAGATGGCTGAGAGATTGTCATGCACAACCAAAACTCCCTCTGGAAAGGAAATGCACCCTTTGTCGATCAACTGTTGCACTTTCGCCTGGAAAGCTTTACAATCTTCAGTTGAATGCCCTGGAGATCCACCATGGTAACCACACTGAGCATGGGGATTGTACCCTGGAGGGTAAGGCTCTGGCACGGGCTTGAGAGCTTTCGGTTCCACTAAAGAATTCTGAATCAAATGTGGAAGGATCTGGCTATACGGCACAGGCACTGGATAGGAAGGAGCATTCCTTCGTTCCAAATTGTTACGAGGTCGGTTCTGATTCTGACGCTGATTCTGATAACCTCGGCCACGGGCTCATGGATTTGCAAGAGGAGCGACATAAGGTTCCTGATGTGGTGCCCCAGGCACAATTGTTTGTCCAGAATAACGAGACACAGAAGATACTGACCGCTGAGAAGACGGAGAACCAACAGATTTTACCGATTCGTCTTGAGAATACCCAACATATGTCATGATTGCATTGACCTCAATTTCATCTTCAGTTTGAAAGCTACAGAGAGATTCGGTTTCACCAGCCTGAATGCTTGAAACATTCTGGATTCTTCCAGTCTTCACACCATACTCGATGCGTTCTCCTGCCCTTACCAATTCAGAGAAATTTGGTGCAACTCCAAGCATTCTTTTGAAGTACGGGCTCTGCAAGGAGTTTACGAACATGCCTTTCAGCTCTTGGTCTAGAAGCGGTGGTTGCACTCTAGCAGCAAATTCTCTCCATCTCTGAACATACTTCCTGAAAGGTTCATTGTTCCCTTGAGACAATTCTTGCAGCTGCATGCGACTGGGAGCTTCATCAAGATTGTAGTCATACTGCTTCTGGAAAGCATTGGCTAAATCCACCCATGATCGGATCTGATTACGCTCTAACTACATATACCAACTCAGAGATGCCCCGGTCAGACTATCTTGAAAGTAGTGAATCATCAGCTTGTCGTTGTGCACAAATGAAGTCATCCTTCGGAAGAACATCACCAAATGTTGCTTCGGGCAACTATCTCCTTTGTACCTTTCAAACCTCGGCATTCTGAACTTCGGAGGTAACACTAGGCCAGGAACCAGACACATGTCTGCAGCACTAGGGTTAACAGCATCTTTACCTTTCAAGGCTTTGAATCTTTCATCTAATGCACGAAACCTTCTAGCATACACGGGAGCTAATGGGTCTTCATTCTTTGCTATTGGGACCTCTTTTCGGGACTTTGGCACAGGGAAGGCAAAACCCTGGTAGTCTGAGATATCAACAGAAGGAGAACGTTCACCTCGAATAACAAACTGCTCACGTAGACCTCGGTCTTCAATAGAAGGTTGTACAAGCTGAGCTGCAGTAAGGTTGTTCACTTGCGGAAAGTCTTCGTCATGCGTAGATCCATACAAAGGATTGGACGTCATAGTGAACCCTGACAAGGTATCAACAAACTGGAAGCTGCTCTCTGACATAGCTACCAACAACTATCAACTGACTTCACTACTTGACTCTTATCAAATCTGCTTCAGCCCCTTGGTCGTCTTCAACACTCACCTTCAGAATCAAAACAACGGCTGGATAAGAGCTCTGACTAGCTGGCGAATGACATGCAATATGATGCAGGACTGTTCATGCAAATGCAATGCAAGATGCAGCAAACACGGGATCATAGCCCCCACAAAGCTCTGATTGCTGTTGCGCTGCTGATGGAATAAGTCTGCTCTGACGAGAGAAAACCAAGATATCGGGTAGGCTGGAAGTCAAGTTTCCTGCAAAAACCCTCCCACTCACGGGTATGGACCTCAACTGACTCAAGCTCGGCATCCTATGCGTTCATCAGCGTCACAGACTTTCAAGAGGGGTGATACGATACCCAGAAGGTGTGGCATCACCATCTCATGAAGCGGCCTCCCTTAGCTGAATCACAAATGATCGGTCCCCAGAGTCGACAATCCACCAAACCAACAACCGCCTCAACCCAAAGGGTTGAAAGAGAAGCCAACCGGATGAACCTCGTCTGAGCGTGGATTTCATGAGACACTAGTGCCTACAAAGCAAGCACGCGCCCACTAATTTCCACTCTAATTCTATGGTGCACTCAAGCCTGGGTCTGGCTTCTCACTCTTCAGAACTCCCATCCCACAACAGCACAGATAATCATATCATACTGAAAATAAAATGCAGGAAATAAAGTGCGAGAAGTAAAATGCGATAAATAAACGCAACCTAACAAGTAAACATACAAGCGCTGGGATTGACTCTCGCAGGGAACCGTTGGAGGTCCCCAGCAGAGTCGCCAGCTGTCGCTTGCGCGAAAGTAAGGTGTCGGCCAAACAGAAGAGTCGCCACCTTTCGTTATTTATCCCTCAGAGCGGGAAAGGAAACGATCGGAAAAACCTTACGAAAAAGGGTAAGACAAGGTCGTCGCAACCATTGTCTGGGTTCGGGAGTCGGTTACGCAAGGGGAAGGTATTAGCACCCATCACGTCCGTCGTACTCGACGGGATCCACGCTTGTTTGGTTTACTTGGACGGGTGAAAAAGAATCTATCTACGGCTGCTAAATCTAAACGGAAAGAAATTGACTCGATAGAGCGTCGCACTCTATGCCTACGTATTCTCATCAGAGAAAATCAGAGTCGACGTAGTTCGGGAAACTACGGGTTAGATGCTCGGCAAGACGTCGCGTCTCGGGCCTATGTATTCTCATCATAGAAATCAGAGCATGATGTAGTTCAGGCTAACTACAGCTAGACAGGGTGTTCTCGGTCACACGGGGGTGAGAGAAATGATTGACGATACTAGCGTACGCATTCTAGCAGTTAGGTGGACGCTGCTCGACCATTGGAGACTTAGGCGTACCTATTTGCGGTAGAACGGACGTAGTATGTCGGGTTTAAAGGTATGGGAACTTACAGGAACTAGAACTACGGTCTGGTCTCAAATGCACTCGGGCAAGAGAAAAGGATAACATCAGTCGTGAGCGGGAAAGTCTCGATCACACAGCAGCGAGAGAACAAAAGGTTAGTTGTTAGTGTGCTCGCTAGGATATCGCATCCTATGCCTACATATTCTCTTCAGAGAAAATCAGAGCAGCTGTAGTTCAGCCTAGCTATAGGTAGGACGGAGACCACGACACAAATCTCGTTTTATTAATATTCTGAATGAAATTACAATGATAAAGTACCAGAAAATAAACTCCTAAAAATCTTATCCATCTAATATGGAAAATCTAATGAGAAATAGTCCCCTAACAAGTGGACTTTTAAATCTACTTCTAAAAGTGTTAAATAAACTCTATGAGAAATTATATCCTAAAAAGGAAAACATATCCTAAAAGAAAATATTAAAAATACTATTATTTTCTATCACTATATTTTTCATCTTTTTCTATTACATATTTTTTCTATTATTCTTTTCTTAAAAAAAGACTAAACAAATGAACAAAATAATAAAAGAAAGAAAAAAAACAAAGGGGAGTGCAAACTGCCCAGCCAGGGGTGATGCAGCAAAAACAGAACATAATTGCTAGGGCCCAACCCAATAAGGAAGTTCTGAAAAGAAAATAAAAACAGGGGGGGTTTGAGGAGAAAACGGAGGGGTACGCCCAGAATGCACGTTGGGCTTGGCCCAATCAACCAAACCACAATAACAAACAAACAAAAACAGAAATGGAGGGTGAATGAAGAAAACGGGGGGGGGGGGGGGGGGGGGGGGGTGTACGGATGGAAAACAAACGGGCCCGGCCCAATCCACTACGCGGTCCACCTTGTTTCCTCTCAGAACCCTAATCACTCTTGCAGGATACTGTTCACTGCGTCGTCCAACCTCCTCAGCTTCATTCTCTCTCGTTTCCTCTTCCGTCTCAAAAGTCCTTCGTTTCATCTTCTGATTTCATCTTGAATCAGCAAATACCAATGAATAAACGACAATAATCAGGACTATCACCTTTCTGGAGAGACGAACCGATCCATCCTTTGAGGTTCTTGAAGATCCATGGAGGAACGTCGATGAAGCTCGTGAGGACGAAGACTGCGTATGGACGATCTGGAAAATCTCATGAAGCTTCTGAAGAAATCTTGAACGTGATGAAGTCCTTTGACCTAGATCGTTGATGAACAGAAGAAGAAATTCCGGAAATCGGATGAAGATTGTTGATGAAGATCTTGATGCATGTTCTTGAAGATTTCTTGATGAAATGATGAAGAACGGCGATGCAAATCTGGAAACTCATTATCTGATGATTCTTGGAGTTTGATCGAGGTTGAAAATTGAATCTGGAGATGATAGTGAGTGCATGATGAACGGATGAATCTTGGTGATTCTTGGATGAACAACACGCTTCGAGTTCTTCTGGAATCAAGAATGTTGTTGAGGATCCTTCAATTTCTGGAGATTGGTTGAAGAACCTAGGAAGATCGTTGAAGGAGTTTGATGAAGATTGTATGGATCTGGTGATCTTAAGATGAATTCCTGGAAACAGGTGAACCGATGATGAAGTTTCAACGCTCTTGATGAAGATCAGTATGGACTTGATGAACCTGGACGAAGATCTTGAAGATCTTCTGGAAAATGGTTGGAGGTTGATGGTGATTTCTGGAAACTCATGAGGATGGGATGAAGAACACGGTGGTTTCCTGGAGATTCATGAGGATTCCGGCGAGACTTTGGCCGTGAGGACCGCCGTGTGATTTCACCGGCGAGAGCACTCCGGCGTTTGCATGGCCGGAAGGGGAGAGAGGTAGGGGATGGTACGCGTGTCAACACGCATGGGGAAGAGGGAAGGATGGAGGCCACGTGTGGCGAGGTGGCAGTGAGAGAGGAGAAAACGTGGCGTGGAAGTGGGGTCTCAGAGGTGAAACATGGAAGCTGATGGAAGCAAAACGTGGATGAAAAGTGGGAGAGTGTGGAATGAAAGCGTGGACCATGCTGAGATACACGCGTGAATGGCTTTATAGCGTGACACATGGACTGGGAGTTGGATGCTGGGCCTCCACAACAAATGGGCCCAACGAATTATGACTGAACTAACAGCAAAAACCTCATTAAACTCAATTAAAAAACTGATTAAAGACTTAAAACCTAATTAACTAATTAATACTCAATTAACTAAATGAAGATTAAAACTGTAAGCAAATCCTAAATGAAAATTAAACTAATCTAATCCTAATTAATTCTAATAAACTCAATTAAAATCTAACTAAATGATTAAAATATAATTAAACCTAAAAAAGAGAATTAACTATTAAATCTATATTAATCTCTAAACTAATGAAAATAGAAAAAACTCTAATAATTTCTATTAAAAATTCTATTAAATTTCTATAGAAAAAAGACTATATTAATTTCTACTTAAAAAATACCTATTAAAAGAATATTCTATTAAACTACATTTAAAAACTCTACTTAATATCTAAAAAATGGTTTATTCTAAAATCTATTTAAAAATTATTAAAGAAATTCCTAAACTATTAAAAAATCAATTAATATCTAAAAGCTATTTAAAAAATCTATTTAATACCTAGAAAAATGAATTAAATCCCTAAAAAATTCTAGAAAATAAGGAAAAAAGCTAAAACTATCGAGGAAGCCGATTAAATCGATTAGCGAACTATATCGAAATAAACGGTCAAAATCCCGGACACCGAGAGGTCCTCAAAAACAACAGAGAGAGCTGAAAACACCGGGACGAGCACCGATTCTCAAAATACGTCCTCGTCTTAGATTGAAATGCTATCAGAGGGCTGTGACCCCGATAAACCAATTTGACTGGAAAAAATGCAATGTACGTGGTATGCAAATGCGAAATGAAATGAGACGAAACATGAGCCAAATTGCGATAAGTAGTTGGTCAAATTTTGGGGTGCAACACCCAGCCTGTTTGAAAGTATCCCTTATATATTTAAAGGGGTGGCTTCATCAACGGATGTATAGCCACCCCAGTGGTAAGTAACTTGTCACTTAAGCGCCTTGTACCTTGCATACCTGGGTTCAACCCCTGAGGAGGACAACCCTTTTGTTAATTTTTGCTATTTTTCAACCAAATTTCAAAAATTCATATCTCCTTCAATATTTATCATTTTTCACCCATTCTTTTTTCATTGTGTCTATTTTTATGTATACTTTTATGTCATATTTTAAAATTCCATGTTTGCCTAAGTTTTCATCCCTTTTGACTACTTGCAAGTTAAAGTGCATTTTGTAACCGTTTCCACATATGCAGATGCATTTCTCTCTTGTTATACTTGTGAATATCATGATGTTTGCTTACCCTCTTTTCCTTAATGTTAGTAAACATGCTAGGATTTTATTTGTGGTTTTTACCATGTTTATTTTGTCCCCCCTGTGGCATTTACTTAAGCTCGATCTGTCGTCACACTTCCTGCTTAATCAACTGCTTTGATTGTCATCAATGCATCTTTATTTTTATCATTTCACATGCTCATTTAATGGTTGTCACCATGTATGTATCTTTATCATGTTGTTACTTTGATTAATGTTTCTTTTCCCCATGTGATGAAGCTTGTTAGCTCTCAACCCAGTTGCCTCCCCTCTCTCCTTCCAAAGGAAAAGTCTTTTCATTGACTCTGAGTCATGAATAGCTCATTCACCTTTCTCTTGACTTTGTTAAGTCACTTAAACCTTAGTTTAGAATCCATTAGACTTTGCTTTAAGTCTAAAGAGACCCACCTGTACTAGGAGTGTTCCTCAACTAGAACCCTAGGATAGAGTTTGTTAACTCTATGTAAGAATCATCGTCATGATTTCTTACTTCCCCTTTTGAGTGTTACAATTTAGATTAGGGAGTTTTGTCAAACTCCACACAAACATTGTCATGTTTGTTACCCCTAGATCCTTGATCATAATCAAGTGTTCTTTATTCCTTGTGAGGTGAACTACGATTGCTCTGATTCTGTCCTAGTTAGGATACGCAGGCAGAAGATGCGATGTCTTTGCGAGTAAACTTAGTGTATATAACTTTAGGTTTCAACTTATACCTTTCCCCAAACATAGCCGATTTCACAAACTTAGCAAGCAATCTAACAAAAGGTTCCTGTAGAGTACTACAGATGTTTAGGGTGCTAACACCTTTCCTAGGTATAACCAACCCCCGCTCCCCGAATCTCTTAGCATTGTCGTTACATCGCGAGAAGGGTTTTTCTTTCTTTAGACCTTTCCTTTGGATAAAATAAAGTTCGGTTGTAAAAGAATTAAGATTCAAGTTAATTTAAATAGCATGATATCCGATTTTCACCGCAATAGAAATGGCGACTTCACTGGGGAGTTTATTGCTTTAAGGGTTTAGCCTATCTTGTTTGAATACTTGCTATATTTGTGAATACTTGTAAATATGTACATATGTGCCCTGTTGGATCTTGGGAACTTTGAATGGTAAGACAACACTATGTCCGTGTTTGAGCGTACTTATGATAGGATGGTGGTATATTCAAGGAGACTTATAGGGTGTTGATTCCTGACCAAGTTGACTTGAGAAAACCACCGCTTAGTAGAGGCCCTTCTGAGAGTTAGTATTGTTGATCGAGTATTCGTGAAAACAATGCTACTTTCTACATGGGAGCCCGTGATACTGAGAACCTTTAGATTACCTTTTCCCCACTATGGCTTTATTAGGATGTAGTGTGATGACTATAAGGAAGTAATTCCAAAATAGTTGATACGCGATACTACACTTAGACGAGACTCTCTTGAGAATATTATCGACCACCAAGTATTTGGGAAATTGATAATATCCGAAAGATGGGTCGAGGACTCTGGGAACCTTTTAGAACCTTGTTCTACAGTTTTTGAAAGCCTTAGTACATACCTTTGGGATGGGTAAACCTTGGCTCCATGCTCATGTTCTCCAAACCAAAACCTTTATCTGCTTACCCATGTGTATTAACTGGGAAAGCCCAACAGTGTGCCAAAGACGGTTGTTTGAAACCAAAACCTTTATATGTGAGTATGTGCTTACCTGTGTTTGTGCATTCATGCATTCATGAACTTCATATAATAAAAGTTTCATGGAACTCAGATTTTGTTTGTAAACATTAGGATCCTCATGGATAATGGAAAAAAGAAAACTATGAAGTACACTTACAAAAGTCCTAACTTGGATGACATAGAGAGGTTGAGCACATTGATAACAGATCTAGAAGGATTCAAGAGTAGGTATAGGAACTTATTGTCATTGTTGAGGGTAAAAAAGAAGATGGATCTGGGACTCCTCTCCACACTTCTCCTGTTTTATGATCCGCTCTACCATTGTTTTACTTTTCCTGATTAACAGCTAGTACCTACACTTGAGGAATATTCTTGCTTGATTGGTTTGCCTATTCTTGAAGACTCTCCTTTTCCAATCATGGAGAAGGACCCTAAGGAAGAAGAAATTGCTAAAGTTACACGTTTGGGATTGGTGGATATTCAGAAAAATATGGTTAATAAAGGAGGAGTATTTGGTTTGACTGCCGAGTTCTTGGTTGGGAAAGCACAATACTATGCTGATCATTTGAGTATGGATGCATTCGAAGCTATCCTCGCCTTGCTCACTTATGGGATTTTCTTGTTTCCAAGTTTTGATAATTTTGTGGATCTCAGCGCCATTAAGATTTTCTTAAAGAAAAACCATGTGCCTACTTTACTAGCTGACGCCTATCATTCTGTTCATCTGAGGAATCTTCATAAATGAAGAATGGTTACCTGTTGTGTCCCCTTACTATACAAGTGGTTTATTTCTCACTTACCTAAGGCTCATGCTTTTTGGAAGGAAGGTTGGTGGTCTCAGAAGGTTATGGCTCTTACTCACTCTGATATTGATTGGTACAGTCGTAATTACGATGGGATAAAGATCATTGACAGTTGTGGAAGTTTTGGTAACGTACCTCTTCTTGGTACAAATGGAGGAATCAGTTACAACTCTGTTCTCGCTCGCCGATAGCTTGGATATCCTTTGAAGAACAAACCTAATAGTGCTCATGTGGAGAATATTTTCTTTAAGGGAGAATCAGAATTAAGAAAAGAGATCCTAAAAGCTTGGGGTCATGTGCATAAGAAAGGAAAGGAAGACTTAGGGAAACCTAATTGAATCTCTCTCGAGCCTTATCTTCAATGGGTCCGAAAGAGAGCCATTCAGCTGAAGATGCCCTATCCTCAGCAGGCACCCTTGGTGTTGAAGGAGGAACCCCCAATGATCTTTATGTCTAAAAAGGAGAAGTTGAAGATTGCTTTGAGGAAATCACAACAAACTGAAGTAGCCTGGAGGTACAAGTACCAAGTGGCCGTGGAAGAAAATAATGAACTCCGTAGACAACTTCAGATGAGGGATGAAGAAATGATTGCTTGTAAGAAGAGGAAGGCGCAAGAAGATTTATTCTATTCCAGCCATCAGTCAACTCCATGGAAGTTAATGGTGGACAAGCTCATTCTTGAGAAGACACAGATAGAAGAAGAACTCAAGAAGATCAAAGCAAGAAAGGACTTTTGTTAGAATATCTTTGGCTATATGTTTAGGACTTTTGTAAGATGTACCATTTTGTAATTCAAAACTTGAAAATCAATGAAATGAAATGATGTTTTGGTCTGAGTTCCATGAAACCTTTGCATTTGCATTCTCATTAATTAATCATTCAAGGAACTAAAGATTATTTTGCAGATATTATAGGATGGATTCTGGAAAGAAAGTAGAGGTTGTGTTCCAAAGACCAAAATTGGAGAACTTGAAGAAACTAGGAAGTATAGTAGAAGACCCCGAGGCATTCAGAGAGAAGTATGGGAATATGCTGTCTTTGCTAGAGGTTCAAGTATATGAAGAGATGTTGTCCGCGCTCGTGCAGTTCTATGATTCAACCTATCACTGTTTCACATTCTCAGACTATCACTTGCTGCCAACCTTGGAAGAATATTCCGCCCTGATGGGAGTAGGCGTCACTCCTAGACCATTTTCTGGAAGAGAAGGGACTCCTAATGAAAGAGCAGTTGCAGAGGCCGCGTATTTGGAGGTGGACGAAGCACGATCTCACATGATTGCTAATGGAGGGTTGTATGGATTTCCGGCTATGTTCCTGAATGAAAAAGCTCAAAGCTATGCCTTGTCGAAGAATATTGAAGCGTTTGAGGCCATCCTGGTTTTACTAATCTACGGATTGTTCCTGTTCCCGACTGCTAATGATTTTATGGACGCAAATGCAATCAACCTTTTCTTAATCAAGAATCCTATACCTACCTTGTTGGCTGATGTGTACTTTTCCATCCACCGTAGGAACCGTTATGGAGTTGGTCAGATTGAGTGTTGCACCGTTCTCTTGCACAAGTGGTTTATTTCGCACTTACCAAAAATTCCAACCCTCTAGGACAAGCAAAATGGGCTCTCATGGGTCGAAAAGATGTTGTTGCTCAAACACTCAGATATTAAGTGGTATGACCCTATGTATGGAGGGATTTCTATGATCCAAAGCTGTGGGGATTTCCCGAATGTACCGCTCATCAGTGTTAATGGTTGCATCAGCTATAATCCTATTTTAGCTCGTCGCCAATTGGGGTACCCAATGGAGAGTGAACCAGACCTAGACTTTTTGAGAAGCTTCTACATTGAAGAGGGGAAGAATCCCGCTTACAGAGCTCGAATTGTGTATGCTTGGCGTTATGTCCACACGACGGGGGTAACTGCCCTAGGTTACCACGACACTACTATTTCAAAATCTTACTTATCATGGGTAAAAGAAGCAGCGTTGAAGATTTTCTATACTCGTTTTGAGCTTGACTCACTAAAACCTACTCTCGTTGAAGAATTGAAAGCTGCTTTGGCAAAAGCTGAAAAAGAAGGAAAGGCTTGGAGGGATAAGTATTTCAAGGCTATGCAAGAGAAGGAAGAGCTTCAAGAGTTGATCCGTCAAGGTGGAAAGAGAAGTCAGCCAGAAGACGAAGGGCCATCCAACCAGAAGATCTAAAATCCTGTTGTTTTCCATTTTTATTTCATCATGTATCTGTATTGAAGACTTGTATTTCTTTTCAGAATCATTGTTGTAAAACTTTCAAGTTATTAATCTATGAAGACTTTGAATTTGCTTTATTTCCCCATTCTTATAATTTTTGCTAATATTTCTTTGATTCCTTGAATGATTAATTTTGCGTTGTTGCATTTTGCATTCATAAGCATTGCATGTGCATGTTCTTGTGTTGTGTCTTATCTCGCTGTCTTGTCTCCAAAGAGAATCACACTGAATCCTCAACACCGATACAATACCCGAGCCCAAGCTCGCCTAAGAATGGAAGGACAGAATTTGGATGTGGACAGGATTGATAATGAACTTGGAGAGCTACGAGGAGGCACGAGGCAGATCATGGAAGTCGTACAAGTCATTCGTGTAAAGTTGGACACTCAGGCCACTATTGTTTCTGAAATCAGTGGCATAGCTATAGAGCCGATCCTAACGGCAGTCACTGTTGCAAATGTTCCACCATATGGGTTACCGCCTGGTTTTGTACCTCCACCAGTAGTCAATCAACAAGCAGTTCCCCTGGGGGCAGAGGTTCCTCAAGCTATCCCTACTTACACACAGCCTTCTGTTCAGACTCAGGTGCGCCCTGTTTTTCATAATCCTCCACAAGTGTACAAAGGTCTTGATGGGTATGAAGAAGAGAGTGGACGACATGATAAGTTGAAAGAAAGTGTAGAGACTATAGGCAGGAAAGTCAGAGCAATGGAAGGGAATGACATCTTTGGTACTGATGCCAGATATATGTGCTTAGTGTCTGGATTGGTAATTCCACCGAAATTCAAAGTTCCCAATTTTGATCAGTATTCTGGTGCTACTTGTCCTCGAACACATCTGATTATGTATTACCGAAGAATGGCCACTCATGTAGAAGATGATAAGTTGATGATTCACTGTTTCCAGGGTATTTTGAAGGGAGCTCCTGCTAAATGGTATTTAGGTCTGGATCAGTCTCGTATTCACAGTTTCCAAGACTTGGCTGATGCTTTCGTAAAGCATTCCAAGTACAACATGAATTTAGCCCCTGATAGAAGACAGTTACTGAGTATGTCGCAAAAGAGTTCAAAATCCTTCAAAGAATATGCACAACGGTGGAGGGAGACCGCCTCTCAGGTAGAACCTCCTTTGAGTGAAAAAGAGTTGACAGATTGGTTCGTCGATACAGTGAGACCGGAGTTTTATGAGAAGATGGTCAGTAGTGTAACCACAAGTTTTTCTGATATAGTAGCAGTGAGGGTGAGAGTGGAGTTGGGAATGAAGAATGGAAAGGTGGATAGTGGTTCCAGCAGTTCTAGTAACAACAATGTCAAGAAGATCAACAGTAATTTTCATAAAAAGAAGGAAGGAGAGACAAATGCAGTAACAGTAGGAAGAAAGAGTCGCACCTGGAGACCGCCTTACCAACAGTATCAGCAAAGTTATGTTCAACAACCTCAGCAAGGCTTTGTTCAACAGACTCAAGCAAGTTATGTTCAGCAATCCCAACAACAACGACCAATGTATCCGTTGCAGTATGCCCAACAACCATATGTGGCAGCTGTAACTCCGGCTTTTAACCATCCTGTTCCGAGCTATCAGGCAGTGCCAGCACCTGTATATCAGTCAATCTAAAAAGGGTATCAACGAGTGCCCAATGCTCCACCCTATCAACAACATCATCAACCTAGAGCTCAGGCACCCAGACAGAACTACCAGAATTGGAGGCCAGCAACAAAACCTCCACTTCCTCAGATACCGATGACTTACACAGAGTTGTACCCCTCCTTGGTGCAGCAAGGATTGGTAACAACGCGACCTCTAAATCCAGACACTACATCCCCTCACTATAATCCAAATGCTCATTGTGCTTTTCACGAAGGCGCTGCCGGTCATGATTTAGAAGGTTGTCTTGCCTTAAAACATCTTGTCACGGAGTTGATAGAAAAGAAGATCTTGTCTTTTGATGATGTACCCCCAAACATTAAAAGTAATCCATTACCGAACCATGGAGGGGTTAATGCTGTAGAAGAAGTTTCAGATGAAAGGATAGTCTGAGGTGTGTCAGAGATCAAGACCCCGTTAAGGTTACTTCACGAGAAAATACTGAAAGCAGGATTGATAGAGGATACCCATAATGAGTGTAAAGAATGTTCTAGTGATTCTAGAGGGTGTGATGTGGTACGAGGGGATATACAAAGATTGATTCATGATGGAGCGTTGCAAGTGTGTAGCAAAGTGAGGAAAGGAGAAGTTTCGGTAATTGAGCCTGTTTTTAATTTACCAAAGAAAGGTGAGAAAGTTTCGGTGTTCAAAATGACCAACAAAAGTGTGAAGCCTGTTTTCAACAAGTCGGCTATCGATCAACCTCAACCGGTTATTATTCAGAAACCAAAACCGTTTCCTTTTGAAAGCACAAAGGTCGTTCCATGGAAGTATGACATGACTGTGATAGAACGATGATCTGGGAAGGTTAGTCAGAAAGAGACAGTGAAAGATGACCAAGGGGACGTGACAAACATTGCAGGTACAAGCAAAATGACCCGTAGTGGTCGAATCTATCAGCCAAAGATAAAAGTAGCCGCTCCAAAAGAGGTCACCCCTGCTGCGACAAAAGAAAAAGAGGTACTAAGTACTGAGGGAGACGACGAAGAATTCTTAAGGATTATTCAAAAAAGTGATTACAGGGTTATTGATGAGCTTCACCAAACCCCATCAAAGATATCATTCTTGTCTCTTTTGATGAACTCTCCAGCTCACAGAGAAGCTCTGCAAAACATATTGAAGCAGGCACATGTGACAAAAGATATAACTCTCGGCAAATTTGACTCAGTAATAGCCAACATTACTGCATGTAACACCCTGAGTTTTAGTGATGCAGAGTTGCTAAAACAAGGACGTAATCACAACCGTGCGTTACACATATCTGTCAGGTGCCAAGAAGACACAATGGCACGAGTTTTAGTCGACACTGGATCCTAATTGAATGTATTGCCCGCAAGGTCGCTCGCAAGGTTAGCATATGCAGGGGCAGAAATGAAACCGACGTCATTGATTGTAAAAGCTTTTAACGGTTCAAGAAGAACGGTTGTTGGAGAGGTAGAATTGCCAATCATGATAGGGCCTCATGTGTTTGATATTACATTCCAAGTCATGGACATTAACCCAGCTTATAGTTGTTTGTTGGGACGACCGTGGATTCACGCAGCAGGGGCAGTGACTTCCACATTGCATCAGAGAATGAAATTCGTTGTGAATGACAAGTTAGTGATTGTACACGGTGAAGAGGACCTAATGGTGAGCAATCTGTCATCATTCAAGTATATTGAAGCAGATGAGGGCGTGTTGGAAACTTCCTTTCAGGCACTCGAGATAGCTAACACGGTGATGTTAGAGGAAACAGTGGCTAAGAGTGGTCCATCTTTTGCATCCGCTCAGAGCATCAAGTCTACACTGGAAGAAGGTACTCCTGCAGGTTGTGGAGAGGTTATTGAAGTGAAGCCAAAGATGGATCGCCAAGGGTTGGGTTACAAACCAACTCATGATGAAGCACCGACACATGACAAAGGACGCCCAAAGACTATACAAGAAGTATTCATCAGTGGAGGATTCCAAGTTAGCACTGTGGAAGAAGATTTTGAAGATGAAGACCTTGAACAGTTAGTGTATCATCGCAACTCTGCCTTGAGCAACTGGGAAGCTATTGAGATTCCTATGGTCTTTCTTGAGTTAAAGTAATTTGTTTGTCTTTCTTTTCTTGTTGTTGTTTTGAATCTCCATAGTCATGCCCAAGGCTATAGGAATGTTTTGTAAGGGTCCCGTGCTTTTAAGAAAATCAATGAGAAATGAACTATTTTGTTAATTTCCTTGTGTTATTTCCTTTACTACTTTTACTTTCATTTTAAAAAAAAATAAAGAAGAGAAAAATGGCAATTTTAAAAAACCCAAAACAATTTTCTCTTTTGTGTGCTGCATTTGTCTTTGTGTGTTTTAATAAATTAAGCCATTCCAACATGCAGTGATGTCCTAAAACCCGTTGAATCCTATGACCTTGCATTCCCTCCTGACTTTGATTCGCCGATATACCAAGCTGAAGATGAGGATGAATATTTTGAAATCCCTGATGAACTGGTAAAATTGGCACATCATGAGTACACAGAGCTTCAACCCTACAAAGAACAGGTAGAAGTCATTAATCTTGGCACCGAAGAAGACAAGAAAAGAGTCAAGATTGGGGCAGCTCTAGGGGCAGAAGGCAAGCAGCAACTAGAGAAGCTTCTGAA
Source organism: Lathyrus sativus (assembly GCA_963859935.3). Classification (NCBI taxonomy): domain Eukaryota; kingdom Viridiplantae; phylum Streptophyta; class Magnoliopsida; order Fabales; family Fabaceae; genus Lathyrus; species Lathyrus sativus. The sequence goes on along the minus strand of OZ012739.1, from coordinate 65,145,574 downwards.
AGAGTATGTGGATGTATTTGCTTGGTCATACCAAGATATGTCGGGTTTAGACACTGACATAGTGGTTCACAAATTACCGCTTCGACCAGAATGCCCACCGGTTAAACAAAAGCTCCGAAGAACAAGACCTGACATGGCTCTCAAGATTCGAGATGAGATGAAGAAACAGATTGACGCCAGTTTCTTAGCAGTGTCCAAATATCCCAAATGCGTAGCCAATATTGTACCTATACCGAAAAAGGATGGGAAAGTCAGAATGTGTGTGGATTATAGAGACCTAAACAAGGCCAGTCTGAAAGATGATTTCCCTTTGCTGCATATTGATACGTTGGTGGATAATACGACTCGTTGTGCAGTTTTCTCATTTATGAATGGTTTCTCCGGGTACAATCAAATTAAGATGGATCCCGATGACATGGAAAAAACTACTTTCATTACTCCGTAGGGGACTTACTGTTACAAACTTATGCCTTTCGGTCTGAAGAACGCAGGTGCTACTTATCAAAGGGCCATGGTGACTTTATTTCATGATATGATGCACAAGGAGATAGAGGTATATGTTGATGACATGATAGCCAAATTTCAGAGCGAGGGGGACCATTTGGAACATCTTTTGAAATTGTTTAAGAGACTCAGAAAATATCAGTTGAGACTGAATCCAGCCAAGTGTACCTTTGGGGTAAGGTCTGGGAAGTTACTCGATTTCATTGTCAGTCACTGAGGGATTGAGGTGGATCCAGATAAAGTCCGAGCCATTCAAGATATGCCAGCTCCACAAACTGAGAAGCAAGTCAGAGGTTTTCTTGGAAGACTGAACTACATCTCCAGATTTATTTCCAATATGACTCCCACTTGCGAGCCCATCTTCAAGTTGTTACACAAGAACCAGACGGTTGTTTGGAATTCAGATTGCCAACAAGTGTTTGATAAGATCAAGGGTTACCTACAGGAACCTCCGATCTTAATACCTCCTGTTCCAGGAAGACCTTTTTTCATGTATTTGACAGTGCTTGAGAATTCAATGGGTTGTGTGTTAGGTCAGCAGGACGAGTCCGGACAAAAAGAACATGCTATTTATTATTTAAGTAAGAAGCTCACTGATTGTGAAAGCCGATATTCACTTCTAGAGAAAACCTGTTATGCTTTAGCATGGGCTGCCAGGCGCTTGAGGCAGTACATGATTTGTCATACCACCTTGTTGATTTCAAAAATGGATCCGATAAAGTATATTTTTGAGAAGCCTGCTCAGACTGGAAGGCTCGCCCGTTGGCATATGTTATTATCAGAATACGACATCCAGTACGTAGCTCAGAAGTCTATCAAGGGTAGTATGTTGTCAGAATATCTTGCAGATCAACCAGTGGAAGGTTATGAGTCTTTCAAATTTGATTTCCCAAATGAAGACATCATATTGGTAAAAGATTGTGAAGAGCCAGGTCTTGATGAGGGTCCGCAAGAAGGTCTTTGGTGGAAAATGATGTTTGATGGTTCCTCCAACTACAGTGGGCATGGTGTAGGCGCCGTTTTAATGAGTCTGGAAGGTGGTTACACTCCATTCACAGCCAGGTTGGATTTTGACTGCACAAACAATATCGCCGAATATGAAGCACGCATTATTGGTCTCGAAGCAGCTATCGACCTCAAAATCAAACTTCTTGAAGTCAGTGGGGATTCGGCGTTGGTTATTTATCAAGTTACCGGTGACTGGGAGACTAGGCATGCGAATTTGATCCCTTATAGAGGCTACATCGTCAAGATGATGGAGTATTTTGATGAAATCACTTTCAAGCATGTCCCGAGATCTGAGAATCTCATCGCCGATGCTCTAGCCATGTGTCGCTACTGCAAAAATCGGCGCCGGCTGACAAAAGAGTCGCCACCGTGCGTTATTTATCCCAACGGAGGGAAAGGAAACGCTCGAAGTAAACCTCGCAAAAAACGGGGAAAGGTATGGTCATCGCAACCAAAACCTGGGTTCGGGAGTCGGTTACGCAAGGGGAAGCTATTAGCACCCCTCACGTCCGTCGTACTCGACGGGATCCACGCTTGCTTGGGTTGTCTAAAGGATGCAAAACAATCTATCTACGGCTGCTAAATCTAAACAGAAGGGAATTGACTCGATAGAGCGTCGCACTCTATGCCTACGCATTCTCAAGAGAGAAAGTCAGAGTCAACGTAGTTCGGGACTACGGGGAAAATTGGCTCGCCAAGACTTCGCGTCTTGTGCCTACGTACTTCCACACTGCATGGAAGATCAGAGCTTTACGTAGTTCAGACTAACCACGGCTAAACAAACATTCTCACACAGCAGTGAGAAAAACAACTGGTTTCACAGGGTCGGGAACCTATGGGCAAAACTATGGCTCGGTCTCAAATGCACTCGGGCAAGAGAGAAAAAAGGGTAACAATTAATCGTCAGCGGGAAAGTCTCGCTCGCACAGCAGCGAGAGAACAAAAGTTAGTCGTTAGTGTGCTCGCTAGGATATCGCATCCTATGCCTACATATTCTCGTCTGGTACGAGAAATCAGAGCAGCTGTAGTTCGGCTACTTTGGGACCACAGCTCAAATCTCGTTTTATTAATCTCTGAAAAATGATTACAATGAGTTGAATACTGAAAATAAATCTCCTAGGAAACGCTATCCTATTCTATCCTAAAAAATTGAATGGAAAATAGCCCCCTAACAAGTGGGCTTCTAAACTATCCTAAAATCGTAAAATAATCCCTATGAAAATATATCCTAAATAAAATGTGCTTTAAAAAAATATTAAGTCTACTTTAATATTTTTTCCTTTTTTCCTTCTTTTCTTTTCAACTATTTTCTCCTCTTTTCTTTCAACATATTTTTCCATATTTTTCTATGTATTTTTCCACAATAGTTTCTCTCCTTTTTCAATATATTTTTCTCTTTATTTTTCTCTATTTTTCATATTTCTTCTATATTTTTCTCCATAATATTTCTTTTCTTTTCTTTTTCACAATTTTATTTTCTTTATATTTCTTTTCTTTTCTTTTTCTATTTTTTCAAATATACTTTTTCTTTATTGTTTTTTTTTCCCTTCTAACAAACTTTAAACAAAGAAAGAAATGGAAAAATACAAAGAATGGGAAGGGGGGTACACTGCTGTTACAGGGGGAGTAAAAGAAAAAAAACAAAAATATAACAAACTTGGGCCCAGCCCAGCAGCTGCTGCAAAACGGAGGGGGGGTGCAACATTGAAACCAGGGGTGTACGGACGACAACCTTGGGCCTGAGGCCCAATCCAACACCAAGCCCTCTCTGAATCCTCAAACCCTAATTCCCTTCTTCCACTGTTCATGCACGCACCAGCGCCGTTTCTCCTCACTCTCTCTCGTTCAATTCTCAACCTAATCTCCTCAGACAATCATGCTAAAACCTGCAACCAACTCTTTGATGTTCTTGAGGCAAGTAATCATCGGTGAAGACTTGAGCGCGTTTCTGAAACTTGAAAGTCCTTAGACGTTTGATGATCTCGCTGAAAGAAGATCTATGAGGAATTGGACGAACGGTTTTCTGGATATTAAGATGAACGCAGATGAAGAATGAAGGAAGTGAGATATGAAGATCTCAGACGTTCTTGAGGAATTTCTGGGTTGTATTGAACTTTTTCTGGACAAGCAAGTTGAAGGTTGACGAAGACTTGTCTGGATCGGAGTTCCCTTCGAAGATTCGCTTGCTTATCGATTTCTGGAGAATGAAACGAAGGATGTTCTTGAAGGTTCTTTGGATTTTCTGGCTGTTCGTGTGGTTCTTCTGGAGATGAAGATCGGAGGCGAAGTTTGTTGAAGATTTCATGGCATTTCTGGGGAAGCTTGAAGATGATGAATGATGAACTCGCGGTGGTGATTGAAGAAATTTCTGGGAAAAAATTGATATGAAGTTTCTGGTGGATAGGGTTGATGAGGATGGTTCTTGAAATTGGTAGAGTGTTGTTGTTGATGAAGATTGGAAACTGGAGAAATTGGTGAAGCTAGATGAACAAACTGTATGAACACCGATGATGATGATCAGAAAGTTCTGGGAAGTTGTTCTCCGGCGAGATTGATGGTGGCCGGAAGTTGGATCGGAGGCTGGATGAGAGGAGGAAGATGAAGATGCTTGGGATCTGGAGATTTTTGGGGTTTCCGGTGACCTTCACGGTGGTCGCCGGCCATGCAGGCCGGCCGGTGAGGTTTCCCGGTGAGGACCTGGTGGTTGCCACGTGGTGAAGCGAGTGGAGGAGGTTAACGCATGGTGAACGCGTGTAGGGGTGAGTGGGGTGAGTCTTCGCATGGACGCCACGTGTGGCACTGGGTGGCAGAGTGAGAGGAGTGGGTTTGTGATGGCGTGATGGTGTGGGATAACGTGGGTCCCTCTTTGTGGCAACACGTGGCTGGATGGCATTTATACTGAGAGATTATTCTGGAAGCTTCTGGATTTCGCTGGAGTTAACTAGACTTTTTCTGGAAACTTGGATGAAAATTCTGGACAAAAAAATGTATTGGGCCTGCGAATTGGGTACTGAAGCCCACACGAAAATGGAAACCAAAAAACTGCATAACACAAACATGGTTAAACTAAATGATTAAGACTAAAGTGATTAACCCTAATTAACTAATGATTAATCTCAATTAAACCCTAATTAAAAAAACTCTAATAAATCTCTAATAAAGCTATATTAAATTCTAAAAAAAACTATATTATTTATATCTAAAATAAAAACATTTAATTCCTATTAACCCTATTATTTATTATTCTAAAACATTATATCTAAAAAAACTATTTATTTAATAAGGAACAATCTATATTAAAAAAAGATTAAAAAGCTATTTAAAACTATTTAAAAACTATTAATATTCTAAAAAATTCTATATTATCCTAAAATGATTAAAATTTATTTAAAAAGAATTAAAACTATTAAAAAATCCTATTAAATCCTAAAATGATTAAAAAGCTATTAAAAATCTAAAAATGGTCAGTAAAATCCAGAAAAAATCACAATAACACCGAACGACACATAAAACCACGAGAGCGCACCAAAAATAGCTGGTAAAAATAAACGGGCACCGAAATATCCCAAAAATACGATTCTACCTATTTAAACTGATTAAAAGACACCTGAAACACGAGACGAGAGCTGTGATCCCAATCAAATCAAAACAAATGAAAAAATGCACTGTATGCAATATGCAGATGCGAATGCGATTATGCGTCGAAACATAGAGCCAGATACGAGACCCGGTTGGTCAAATTTTGGGGTGCAACACCATGTTAGCCTCATGTGGAAAGTCAGGGATGTTAATGATGCCACTCTCATCCGAATTGAACGCAAGACCGAGCCTGCCTACTGTCAGATGATTGAAGAAGAAACTGATAAATAAGCCTTGGTACCACGACATCAAGAATTACCTGTCCAAACAAGAATATCCAGCAAATGCTACGTCACTTGACAAGAAAACTCTGAGACGATTAGCATCTAAGTTCTTTCTCAGCAATGATGTGCTTTACAATAGAAATCATGATATGGTCCTGCTTAGATGTGTCGACAGACGAGAAGCAGATTTGTTAATGGAAAACGTTCATGAGGGAATATTTGGCACTCATGCCAATGGATATGCTATGTCTAAAAATATTTTGAGGGTTGGTTATTACTGGTTGACTTTGGAAACTGACTGTATTCAATATGCCAGGAAATGTCACAAGTGTCAGATTTATGCGGACAATATGCATGTACCTCCGATGTTGCTAAATGAGTTGTCATCACCGTGGCCTTTCTCTATGTGGGGCATTGATATGATTGGAGCAATTGAGCCAAAAGCTTCTAACGGACACCGATTTATTGTGGTTGTTATCGATTATTTCACAAAGTGGGTTGAAGCCGCATCCTACACTATGTCACTCGACAAGTGGTGGCCCGTTTTATCAAGAAGGAGATTATCTGTCGTTACGGAATTCCGAGCCGAATTATAATGGACAATGGTACCAATTTGAACAACAAAATCATGAAAGAGTTGTGCGGTGACTTCAAAATTGAACATCACAATTCTTCTCCTTATCTTCCCAAGATGAATGGAGCTGTAGAAGCTGCAAATAAAAACATGAAAAAGATTTTGCAAAAGATGGTGAAAACTTACAAAGATTGGCATGAGATGCTACCATTTGCCTTGCATGGGTACAGAACGTTCGTCCGTACTTCAACAGGGGCAACCCCTTTTTCTTTGGTATATGGCATGGATGCGGTACTTCCTATTCAGGTCGAGATACCTTCCTTGAGAGTCATAATGGAAACCAAGCTTGAATAAGCAGAATGGGTGAGAGAAGGGTTTGATCAGTTGAATCTTATCAACGAGAAGCGCATGTCTGCAATGTGTCATGGTCAGTTATATCAGAAAAGGATCAAGAGGACTTTTGACAAGAAAGTTCGTGTCCGAGAATTCCGAGAAGGGGAACTTGTACTCAAAAAGATTTTACCAGTTCACAAAGATGCACGGGGAAAATGGATGCCTAATTATGACGGCCCGTTTGTTGTAAAGACAGTCTTCTCAGGAGGCTCATTAATTCTCACCACCATGGATGGAGAGCAGCTTACTCATCCAGTGAATTCTGATGCAGTACAAAAATATTACGCCTAAAATAACCTGATAAGTCGAAAAATCAAAAGGACGGCTTATGCAAATGTTAGGTTTGAAGAAAAAGAAAAAGAAAAGAAAATAAGAGCTCGCTAAGTTGAAAACCTGAAAGGGCGGCTTAGGCAAAAATGAGCGTCTCGGTGGATTGAAAACCCGAAAGGGCGATCCAGGCAAAAGTTAGGGACAAAGGCGTTTCACTGCATCAGATGAGTTGTCACTACCGCAAAAGATCCTACAAGAATTCACTTCAGCCGCTCTCATCGGAAGCAAGGATTTTGGGGAATTTTAGTCTTTAGGGATAGTTTGGTCATGGGATTCAATGTAACCTTATCCACTTTGCCATTTTTTCACTTGTAAAACTTCTATGGAATTTTGTCATTTGCAAGATTTCATTCTTGAATAAAATCAGTTTTGAGCCATTCTTTCTTTTGCAAATTTACCATTTCCTTATTTTCTTTGTTATGCAAAATATTATTTGTTGATCAATGATAATTTTGAAAGCATAGGGGTCAACTTATTGAATAAAACTTGAAAAGATTAACAAGCGTAAAAGCTTTAACTCATGAAAAAGAATCGAGGAAAATCATACTTCCCCGAAACCTCAGGGTAGCAGAAACTTTGATACGCAATCCTACCGCACTCCCTGGTAAAGTGTAAGCAAGTCGAACTGCTGATTTTCCTTTAGTCATGTGTGGTTATCAAAGCTTGAAGTCTGTCTCTCAAGAACTTCTTATGATGATGTGAAGACTCATCCCCAGTAGAAGATGTCTGAGCGTTTGTTTGAATTTACTTTGTCATCTCTGACTAGCTGGTTTAAAAGCTATGTTCCCCCGTTAGGATTGGGTTTATTCTCAAAACTTCATACACCCTTCAGCCTGGTTTCAGTGTGATTCATTTTGTCTCTCGGGTTCGGTGTGTTATCTGTTGATTCCCCGTGAATCTCTAATCACTGCTAATGAATCTCCGTCTAAAGTCCAGTTGTAATTGGCATTGTTTTAGAATCCAATCATTATTAGTATTCTTTTGGTCGTCACCATATCTCTTGTTAAGACCAGTCGTAACCGGCATTATCTTAATTCCACTCGTTGGAATCTGTTGATTCGGTCGTCACAACCTTTTTCCTTTAAAGTCCAGTCGTAACTGGCAGTGTTCGAAATCCAATCGTTATTGGTATTCTTTTGGTTGGCACCATATTTTCATTTGAAGGCCAGTCTTAACTGGCATTGTCTTAACTTCACTCGTTAATATCTTTTGGTTTGGTCGTTACCAACTTTTTCCCTCTGAAGTCTAGTCATCACTAGCAAATCCCCTGTAAAGTCTGGTCGTTACTAGTTGATTGTCCGTTTAAATCGAGTCGTAACTGGCGGATGTTCGAAATCCTATTGGCATTGGTATCTTGTTGGTCGTCACCAACTTTCTCCATGAAGTCCAGTAGTAACTAGTATCGTTTGAAATCCAATCGTTATTGGTATATTTTGGTTTGGTCGTTACCAACCTCCCCAGCTGATGCCTAGTAGCTTGCTAGAATTCTCATAGCCACATGTGTTGATATACCCTAATTTGGTCGTCACCATGTTTCCTTTAAAGTCCAGTTGTAACTGGCATTACTTGAAATCCAATCGTCATTGGTGCCCGGACTTGGTCGTTACCAATCTCCCTTAAGTCCAGTAGTTACTAGCATTGCTTGAAATTTGGTCGTCACCAATTTACCCAGCCAGAGTCCTATGTGTTACCAATTGGATTTGAGAACTCTCATTTGTCATTATCTCAGGTTGGTCGTTACCATTACCTCCGGAGAGTCTAGTGGTTACTAGCACTATTTTGAACCATCTGTTAAAGCTGGGTGACATCATTATTCCCAGTGACATCTTTCTCCGCAGACAAGTCTCGGAGATCTAGTTATCACTAGTATTCCCGGTGTGTTTGGTCTTGTTTCTAGTCCATTCCTGAAGATCCCATTTGAACTCTTCACTATAGGAAGTTCCTCATCTGATCATCCCCAGTGAGGATCATGTCTCTAGTTCTTCACTTCCCCAGTATAAAATCGCTCTTTTTTCCGGTCGAAATCTATCCCTCTCCCCAGTGGAGTGCTTGCTTTTCTCCAGTGAGATTGTCATATTCATTGGAATTCTTGCATCCTCATGTGAAATTTTCCTCTCAGTTATCACTAGTCGTGTCTGAACTATTGATTGTAATACCTCGGTTTTCCCTAGTGTCGGGTCCACATAACCAGGTCCCATGAGTAGTTACTTGTTGTTTTGTTTTTTCTGTCCTCTGCATATGTCTTGCATCCAAGCATCATAAAGCATCATTTAGAATTCATGGCATATCATGACCCGTCCTTTTGCATATCATCGGATCTAAGGGACAAAATTTTTGGTTTTCTATATTTAAATACCTTTCATTGCGATTCTACGAGGATTGTCATCTCAGTTCCATCTAGTGAAGATATTTAAATAGGGGCAACTGTTGCACCCCAAATTTTGACCCCTTAGTTTCTCATTATCATTTTAGGAGCATACTTATAAATTATCTAACCCTAACCCAGTGCAAGTTTGTCTTTGTCAAGTTACAGATGAATCAGGGTTTTGTGCAGTCAAATCGAAGCTTCAGGGTTCATGATCAATCCAAGTGTTAGACTAATTCAATCATGAAACAAGATCAAGGGTATCATATGATGACAATTGAGAATCCAAATTTGAGGTTGTTACCCCAGAATCAAGAACAGTACATTTCAAGGCACCCGATTAGGGTTTTTGACCCGTAAAAGTCAACTGTAGTTTGACTTTGGTGTTGGAAGGTGTTTTAATGGTGAGATTATGATCCATGAAGTTCATATAGCTTAATAAAGTTCATTCAAGAAGTATCAAAGTCTCAGGAGGTCCAGAGTGTCAACAAACGACTCGGTAGTCACCGATCGATCGTACGATTGACCAAAAAGTCAACTCTTCAAATTTAAGGAATTTAACTTCAAAGTGTGAATAAAAAATGTTCCTTATATCATATTGCACTTGCCTATCAATTTTCATGACCATTGGATCAAGGATGAGGAAGAAATCGAAAAATCGGGAAATTAGGGTTTTGAAAGGGGCTAAACCATAACTCCTTAACCACACATCCAAATGAAGTGGTTCAAAACTCATTATAAAGCTCTTGGAAAATCCTACAAAAGTCACCAAGTGGTCCATGATCAGAAAATGCATAGATTTGGAGTTATGATCAAATTTATTTCAAGAAGGGAAAAAGACTTAGAGAAATTCCACTTTTAAGCTCATCTTTTAGGAACTTTGAGAGGCTTTTTGGCCAAGTTCCTTTGAGAATTTGAAACTCATGAAAGCATGAATGTTTTAGAGCTATTTGAGTGCTTTCTAAAAAGTACTAGCACATCTCAAAAGGATTTGTGAGCTGAAAGTTATGGTTATGGAAAGTTGGTGGTTTCATACTTGAAGTCCCACATTGACAAACTTTCAAAAATCATTCCTTTGATCAATTGGGCCAATATCAGCTTTTGAAACATGTTTTATCTGATATTTATAGATTTTATAGCATGGAAGTACAAAGGAAATGCAGAAGGTGTGGAATTAGCCAAGCTTGCAAGTGGGCTTGCAAGTGGCTTTACAACTTGCACTTAAAGTGAAAATGGCAAGCATGAGGTGGAAAGACAAATCTGAACTAGCCATCAACCTATGCATTCTAGCATGCATTTATCCACTTCAAACTCATCATGAAGCTTGACTTTAGAGCTTACCTATCATCCAAGGAAACCTCTTTGTGGAGGTTTGATAAAAAAAGTAAATCTTTCCTTCATATGAAGGAAACCTCCAAATCTGACCACTCCATTCATTTGCCTATAAATAGAGGCCCTCAATACTTCATTCGACACACAATATCGAATCTAAAAAACCAGAGAAAGCTCAAGCCTTTGCTCTTGCACACTTTGCTTCAAAATCACAAAATCCCATTTTCACCCAAAAACCACCAAAATCTGTCTTGGTACAATTGCTGCCAAAATCATTTCTCCACACTCAAACTCCCCAAAAATCATTCACACAGTCTCTAAATATGATATAGAAGGTGTCCAAGACCTTAGACCACTCAAAAACCTCACCATTCAAAAAGTCAACTTCCATACCAAGTTACTTTGACCATAATGCACAAGATCTGCCAAAACTTGTTCTAGGCATTGGCTTAGTGTTATAATCACTCTAACAACTCACATATATCATTTCTCAACTGTCCAAAGTGTTAAGGGTCATTGGTGGAGTTTATTTCTCCAACTGTCTTCAAATTTGTATTCTTGCTTCAAGAAGAAGAAATCTCCAAAGCTAGGTGTATTTGAAGTTTTCTCTGGGTTTCTTATTGATCAAACTTGCTCAACACAGGCTACTAGAGGTATGTAGACACTCCATCTTTGCTTTACACCATAATTTCCTGTTTTGGCATTTTTGAGCTTGTGGAAGTATTGAAAAAGTGTCATTTTCATGTCATATATCAAAATTCTGTTTGGAAGCAATATGTTTGATTGGTGAAATTGGATCATGCTTAATTGCCTGTTTATAATGTGTACATGTGTTTGGTATAACCTGTTTCAATTGTTCCTTCATTTTTCACATTCCACAAATGCATCATTTGCATCCTAAGGGCCACTAACATAACAGAACTGGTTCCACTTGAAGTATGTGATATTTTTGAGTTTGTTCACAATTGATCTCACATTTATGACATGTATGTATGGATTGCATAACCTGTTTTACATGATTTGATCTATTGTACTCAAAGATGCATTTTTCAGCAAAAGATAAGCCATCACCATAGCAGCTTGGTTCCTCATGGTCTTTGATCAATTTTAAAGTTTAAAAATCTCATTCATATGATTCATGATCTATGTGGAATGATTGCTCAACATGAATATGAGTTTGGACTTGTTTTGCATTTCTTGATTTGCTTCTCAAATGTCATTTCTGCCTTGAACATGCCATTTGCATCACCACTGATTTTAAGACTAAGGCACATGCTTAGAATCACTTAAATACACAATTGTAGCTTGCTCAATGTGTTTGTTTGCTGTGAATATACCTAAAACATCAAAACTGCAGCTCACTTGTCATTTTTCATACCAATTTGTTCCAAACCAGTTTGTGTGTCTAAAATCAATTGTTGATATATATGTAACATGTGTGTATGATGTATTAGACCTAGATGTGCATGAAACTGACTTGGACACCATCTTGCATTGCATCATAAACAACAAAATTGCATCTCAAACCCTCATTCTTGCAACTGTCATGATTTTCCTTGTCATTTCCATATGACAGCTGATGTTTTGCTTCATAAACAAGCCTTTTGGATGTATGATCATTGTATGCATGATGTTTGAATTATGTTTGAACCATATATCTGATTGTAACATGCCTGAACTGATCACTAGCTTCAAAGATGCCTTCTGTTCACATTCTTTGCAATTTACACATCACGTTTCCTGTTAGACTGTCTTGATCCAAACCTGTGGTTTAGATATCATTCAACAACATTTTGTGGTATGTGTATGTGGCTGGTATGATGTAGAACTAGTTGGATTTGAAACTGCACACCTTACTGCACCTCACTAAAACACAAAAAATGCAGTATGAATGTCACTTTCACTACCACCAATTTTGAACTCATTTTTTTGTGTTGGCACTCATTCATCAACCTATTTCCAATGTGTGTATAAATTTGCTTTGACCTGAACATGCCTGGATTTGAATCTTCATTTCATTATGCATTTCACATAATAATATTGCAAGTTGAATATCACTTCCAACCATGAACTGTTATGTGCCAAAACTCTTTGCTTATGTCATTCATCAACATCTATATGGTGTGTGTGTATGATTATATTGGTTTAAAACTGGCTATAGCTTAGGTTCCATCTCAAAGTGCATCTCACATGTTCACTTCACACACACCATCAGGTTTTAAAATGGGGAGGGATTTTCAGAAAACCAACCATGCCATCTTGTTCCTCATTAAAACATACTCAATTTAGGCTAAAAGTTTGTGAAAATCCATCAAGAATTGCAGAAGTTATGGCCAAAATGCAAATCCAAGTTTTGTTCATGTTTTTGTGCCCAGCCTGTTTGAAAGTATCCCTTATATATTTAAAGGGGTGGCTTCACCAACGAATGTATAGCCACCCCAGTGGTAAGAAAATTGTCACTTAAGCGCCTTGTACCTTGCATACTTGGGTTCGACCCCTGAGGAGGGCAACCCTTTTGTTAATTTTTGCTATTTTTCAACCAAATTTCAAAAATTCATATCTCCTTCAATATTTATCATTTTTCACCCATTCTTTGTTCATTGTGTCTATTTTTATGTCTACTTTTATTTCATATTTTAAAATTCCATGTTTTCCTAATTTTGCATCCCTTTTGACTACTTGCAAGTTAAAGTGCATTTTGCAACCGTTTCCACATATGCAGATGAATTTCTCTCTTGTTATACTTGTGAATATCATGATGTTTGCTTACCCTCTTTTCCTTAATGTTAGTCAACATGCTAGGATTTTATTTGTGGTTTTTAACATGTTTATTTTGTCCCCTCTGTGGCATTTACTTAAGCTCGATCTGTCGTCACACTTCCTGCTTAATCAACTGCTTTGATTGTCATCAATGCATCTTTATTTTTATCATTTCACATGCTCATTTAATGGTTGTAACCATGTATGTATCTTTATCATGTTGTTACTTTGCTTAATGTTTCTTTTCCCCACGTGATGAAGCTTGTTAGCTCTCATCCCAGTTGCCTCCCCTCTCTCCTTCCAAAGGAAAAGTCTTTTCATTGACTCTGCGTCATGAATAGCTCATTCACCTTTCTCTTGACTTTGTTAAGTCACGTAAACCTTAGTTTAGAAGCCATTAGACTTTGATTTAAGTCTAAATAGACCCACCTGAACTAGGAATGTTCCTCAACTAGAACCCTAGGATAGAGTTTGTCAACTCTATGTAAGAATCATCGTCATGATTTCTTACTTCCCCTTTTGAGTGTTACAATTTAGATTAGGGAGTTTTGTCAAACTCCACACAAACATTTTCATGTTTGTTCCCCCTTGAACCTTGATCATAATCAAGTGTTCTTCATCCCTTGTGAGGTGAACTACGATTGCTCTGTTTCTATCCTAGTTAGGGTACGTAGGCAGAATATGCGATGTCTTTGCGAGCAAACTTAGTGTATATAACTTTAGGTTTCAACTTATACCTTTCCCCAAACATAGCACATTTCACAAACTTAGCAAGCAATCAAACAAAAGGTTCCTGTAGAGTACTACAGATGTTTAGGGTGCTAACACCTTCCCTAGGTATAACCAACCCCCGATCCCCGAATCTCTTTGCATTGTCGTTACATCGCGAGAATGGTTTTTCTTTCTTTAGACCTTTCCTTTGGATAAAATAAAGTTCGGTTGTAAAAGAATTAAGATTCAAGTTAATTTAAATAGCTTGATATCCGATTTTCACCGCAACAGAAATGGCGACTTCACTGGGGAGTTTATTTCTTTGACGGTTTAGCCTATCTTGTTTGAATACTTGCTATATTTGTGAATACTTGTAAATATGTACATATGTGCCCTGTTGGATCTTGGGAACTTTGAGTGGTAAGACAACACTATACCCGTGTTTGAGCGTACTTATGATAGGATCGTGGTATATTCAAGGAGACTATAGGGAGTTGATTCCCGACCAAGTTGACTTGAGAAAAGCACCGCTCAGTAGAGGCCCTTCTGAGAGTTAGTATTGTTGATCGAGTATTCATGAAAACAATGCTACTTTCTACATGGGAGCCCGTGATATTGAGAACCTTTAGATTACCTTTTCCCCACTATGGCTTTATTAGGATGTAGTGCGATGACTATAAGGAATTAATTCCAAAATAGTTGATACGCGATACTACACTTAGACGAGACTCTCTTGAGAATATTATCGACCACCAAGTATTTGGGAAATTGATAATATCCGAAAGATGGGTCGAGGACTCTGGGAACCTTTTAGAACCTTGTTCTACAGTTTTTGAAAGCCTTAGTACATACCTTTGGGATGGGTAAACCTTGGCTCCATGCTCATGTTCTCCAAACCAAAACCTTTATCTGCTTACCCATGTGTATTAGTTGGGAAAGCCCAACAGTGTGCCAAAGACGGTTGTTGGATTACATTCAACGCCATTCTTGCCCTCTGCATATATGGCATCATTTTGTTTTCCAACATGCCTGATTTTGTAGACTTGGATGCCTTTCATATCTTTGCATCAGGGAATCCAGTTCCTACCTTGATTGGCGATGTGTATCATTCTGTCCATTACAAGAACGAGAATAGAAGGGGTAAGAATGTATCATGCTGTGTGCCCTTACTCTACAGATGGTTTAATAGTCACCGGCCCAAGAAGGGTCTCTTTGCTTCATCTACAGGCACAACTGAGTGGTTTGAGCGCTTGATGGGTCTATCAGCAGAGAGTGTTGTTTGGTTTGATAGAGATATGTTGGGCACTGAGGTCATATTCAGCTGCAGTGGTTTTCCGAATGTGCCTTTGATTGGAAGAAAGGGTTGCATCAACTATAATCCATCTCTACTTGTCAGACAGTTTGCATATGCTTTGAGAGTTCCGCCAAAGGATGAAGAGATGCAGGAATCTCTGTACCTCACCAGTCTTCTAGAGGGGGATATGTTAGCTAAGCTTCAGCAGGCCTGGAATGATATCAGTAAACGAGGGAAATCAGTGTTGGGTAAAAGAAATAGCCAAGCTTACGCTCCTTATGTGACTTGGATTCGAGCCAAAGCAGAGACCATAGGGATTCCATTTCCACCAGCCAAGCCAGAGTGCCCTCCAGTGGTTGAAGAGCCTACTACCGTGTTGATTCAGCAGTATAATCAGGTGTTAGCTGAGAAGGAAGAGCTGAAAAAGGCCAATGAAGAGTTGGAGAAAGAGTTAGCACAGCTTAGGAGCGAGAGAAACGAAGCCGTCCACTCCTTCAAGAAGCAGACGGAGTTGGAGAACAGGTTGGGCACGGACTTGACTAAGCAGATAGCTGATCGTGAACGCTTGGGTCTGGATTTCAAATCTGTCAACGATGTACTGGCTACCAAGAAGCAGAACCTGGATGAAGCATACCGGAGAATTTCCAAGTTCAATCAGCAGTGGAACACCACTATAGCTAGCAACAAAGAGAGGGAGGATAAACTAAAATAGCAGATCTCCAAATTGGAGGCTCAGGTGACGGCCAGCGAGAAGAAGTTTGATGAGGAAAATGCTCGCAGATACGCCACTGAAGACCTGCTAAACAAAGTTATCGCTAACTTGAAAGATCGCAGGCAGATGTTCGAGTCTAAGAAGCGAAGGTTAGAAGACTGTTTTGGCCAAGGCGTGTGGGAAGATTCTGTTGAAGGTCTCCAGTGCACTATTATGCAGAGAGAGTTGCTTGTTGAAGGGTTACTCACTCGGCCTGATCACCCCAAGACAAAGGAGTTGCCAGAAGAGTTTCACGCCCGATGTCGCACTTGATTATCTATGTAACCTTTTGTATTTTCTGATTCTTGCTGTAGGCTGACCATCACTAGGCTTGTTGATCGAGGTCATGCTATTGATACCCCATGTATTCATTGACATTGTAATGCTGTCATTGGGCCTTATATATATGAGATGTTATTTCAGTGACTAGATCCGGACTTCTTGTTATCAGCACTGGCACTCTGGCACTCGAATCGAGGGAGAAATCTCCCTAACGCACAGACACACGTTTGCATTTGCATAAATCATTTTCATAACAGGTACCTTTAGTTGTCTCCTAACCCTCTATTGATGCAGGTTCCAGGATTACCGATCAGCGAATTCATCACTACTCTACCAGAAGCAACTGCAAGAAAGCCATGGATCAGATGCAAACTGAGATGCAGGAGATGCACGATAGGATGCCGCAATTCATGCAAGTGATGGAAACTGTGGCCAAGGGCCAAGAGCAGCTTCAGACTCTGGTGCAGCCTCTGATTGCCAGGGTTGACAATCAGGGTGTGCTACATGGCAGAGTTGCTACTGATCCTCCTTATGGCGAGACTCTCTAAGCTGGTGATGTTGTACCAGTGGTTGTCCTCAATACGACTGAGAACGGTAACAGAGCTGGGAACGGGAATGTGACTGGTTACGGTAACGGGCATGTGGAAACCAATGGAAATATTGGTGCTGGAAATGCTGGGTTTAATGTTGGAACTAGGAACGCTGGCTTTGGTGTTGGTGCTGGCAACACTGGTGTAGGTGTTTGCAATGCTGGTTTTGGTGGTGCCAATCAGGGCTATGGAAATTAGGGTTATGGCAATCAGGGCTTCGGTAACGCAGGTTTTGGCAACGCAAGCAACAATGGTATTGGAATGGGTGCTCACAACGCTGGTTTTGGGCCAGGTGCTAGAAATCAGGGTTTTGGTAATAAGGGGTATGGTGCCAGGTTCAATCAGACTGGCTTCGTTCCTAATACTGCTTATTCTAGGTATGACAACAGGGATTATCACTGGGGCGAGGATCGTCAAGAAGATGCTTTCCATCCGCCAGGCAGAGATCTTGAGATGCTCACTGACAATGACAGAAGGTTCAAAATGTTGGAGGAACAAATGAGAAATCTTGCTAATCATAATTCCACGGGGTTGGACGTGGCTAACATGGGATTGGTTCCTGGCTTGAGGGTGCCACTCAAGTTCAAAGCGCCCACTTTTGACAAGTATAAGGGGGATACTTGCCCAAGAGTTCACGTGCGGTCTTACTATCGGGGAATTTCTGCCTATTCTGATGACAAAAAGATGCTGATGCATTTTTTCCAGGATAGCTTATTGGGACCGTCATTGGAATGGTATATGGGGTTAAAGCCTACTCAGATTGGTAGCTGGAAAGAGTTGGCAGAAGCCTTTGTCAAGCACTATCAATATAACAACGACCTTGCACCGAAAGGGTCCAACTCCAAAATCTTTCTCAGAAGAATGGAGAGAGTTTCAAAGAGTACGCCCAGAGGTGGCGTGAGCTTGCAGCTAGGTTGCATCCACCCATGGTAGATAGTGAGTTGATGGATATGTTTGTGAGCACTTTCTCTGGGTTGTATTATGACAGGCTTATCAATTGTATGACGAGTAACTTTTCTGAGTTGATACTCTTAGGAGAGCATATCAAGAATGCTGTCAAGATTGGTAAGATTCAAGCAGGAGAATCAACCTCAGCTGGAGGTGGTAAAAGGGCTTTTGGAAATAAGAAGCAAGGAGACACTAATTCGGTATGTAGTGATCGGAGAAGGGATAGAAATGAGAATTGGCGCAGGCAGCATGTCGCCAGTGTGACAATTCTTGTACCTCAACAGAAACAACAACAGCCACAACAGCAACAGGGACGGGATAGAGCTGCAAAAAGAGTATTTGATGTGCCTCCATTGCCATATGCTCAGCTTCTTCCAACTTTGTTACAGCTGCAGCTTGTTGAGAAAAGGACGTTGGCTCCATTAAAGGGCACACCTTCTTTCGGGTATGACACCAATGCACATTGCGACTTCCACTCCGGGGCACCCGGTCACAACATCGAGAATTGTCATGCTTTCAAGCACAAGGTGCAAGCAAGATTTGATAGATAGCAAGGCTATAAACTTTGGTAATGAGGCGCCCAATATTGAGAAGAATCTGATGCCGTCTCACGGATCTGCGCAGGTGGGCACAGTCTTGGAAGATACATGTCTAAATCTGGTCATGAATGTGGATGAATTGAAAATGCCTTTGGGTTGTGTAAAGAGCAGATTGCTAAAGGGGGGAGTGTTCCCTTGTTATGATATAGATTGTGTTGATTGTTTAGCCTGGCCTGAGGGTTGTGATAACTTGAGAAGAGGTATTCAAGGGTTGATTGACAAAGGAATGCTGCAATTCGATCGCACTGCTGAAGAGAAGCCTATTGAGGCAATAGCTGAAAGGCAGGACGAAGTGGAAACGGTCACAATCCCATTCAAGACTGTCACGATATCAGCGCCTCCCAAGCGACCGACAATCTCAATAACCAAAGCTGGACCCATTCCGTATGAAAGCACTAAAGCCATCCCTTGGAATTATGGGGCGGAAGTTTACTGCAATGGGGAGAATATTAACCTGGCAAGCCCGCCGGTAGGGTCAGTTGATAACCTTGTGGGGGTAGGGGGAATAACCCGCAGTGGTAGAATCTTTACGTCACCAGAAGTAGAAGCTGAGAGAATGGCTAAGGGGAAAGGTAAAGTCAATGAAGAGGGACCTTCTCAAGAGAAGGAAAAAGAGGCTTTGACTAAAGATGTGGAAGAATTCATGAGATTAATTCGGAAGAGTGATTATAAAATTGTCGATCATCTACAGCAGACACCTTCGAAAATCTTGATTTTGTCATTGTTGCTTTGTTTTGAAGCTCACCAGAACGCTTTGCTGAAAGCTCTTGATGCTGCCTATGTACCCTAGGAGATATCTGTGAATCAGCTCGAAGGAGTGATTGCGCACGTGAATGCGGGGCATGGCCTTGGCTTTACAGATTTTGATTTGACACCCAGGGGCCGCAACCACAACAGTGCGTTGCATATTTCAGTTGAGTGTAGGGGCACTATTATGTCTCATGACTGGTTCGTCCTTGTACGTTTTGCCTAAGAAGGCACTGTTGAAGCTAGATACCCGAGGTATAATCTAAACGCCCAGTGACTTTGTAGTGAGAGCTTTTGACGGGACTAGAAGGTCCTTGTTTGGAGAATTGACTTTCCCAATCCAGGTTGGTCCAGAGGTGTTTGACACTATATTTTATATCATGGACATTCAGCCAACTTATAGCTGCTTGCTGGGATGACCTTGGATTCACTCTGCAGGGGCTGTAACGTCTACATTGCACCAAAAGCTTAAGTATATGGTCGGTGGTAGCATTATCACCATATTTGGGGAAGAAGATATCCTGGTAAGTCACCTGTCGTGGTCCAAATATGTCGAAGTGGATGGGGAGATCTATGAGACATTGTGTCAGGCTTTTGAAGGAGTACAGATCAGAGACAAATCTCCTGTCATAAGCAGTGGTCCAGAGGTGGCTATGTCTTCATACAGAGAAGCCCAAGCGGTAGTTCAGGCTGGGGGGACCAAAGGTTGGGGTCGAGTTCTGGAGATTCCTGTTAAGCAGGACAAGTTTGGCTTGGAGTATCGCCCGTCATCGTCATCTTCGTCATAGAGCACGCCAAAGTTCAAAGGGTCGATTGTGTTTACTCCAGGAGGAGTCAGTTTTGAAACGATTAATGTTATGTCTGACAGTGAAGATGGAGATAGCGACTGTGACATGCATTCATGGATCAAGCCCAGCGAGCCAGGACAGAGCCTATGCAACTTGTCTATCCAGGACTTTATTCAAGTGACGCCAAAACAGTAATGCCTTGTTTTTCGATTATTGTACAATCCTGTGTCCTACCCGGGCCATGGTGATTTTATTTCAGGGCCTAGTTGTTTATGTGTATGCTTTGTTTTAATCATCAAATAAAGGCGTTTTCCTCATGCAAATTTTGTGATCTCTGCTTTTCTATTTTTATTTTTACAATAAAATGGCAATGTGGTTGTGGGCTTCGTTTGAATATCATTTGAAGCATTTTAACCCATTCTCTTGTAGGATCCATATTTCAGATGACACCGATCAAGAACTCCCTATGACTCACTTCGACTTTGAGCACCCGATATTTCAAGCCGAGGAAGAGATTGTTGAGGACGACGACTTACCAGAAGAGCTGACTCGACTTTTGAAACAAGAAGAGAGAATCATTCTGCCTCATCAGGAGGATATTGAGACCGTTAATTTAGGTTCGGAAGAGGTTGTCAGGAATGTCCGGATAGGGGTTGCAAAGTGATATCAAGCAGAGACTTGTCGAGATGCTTTGAGAGTATAGTGACATCTTTGCTTGGTCTTATGAAGATATGTCTGGGTTAGACACTGATATTGTGGTCCACCGCTTGCCATTGCGTGAAGACTGTCCGCCGGTCAAGCAAAAGCTTAGAAGAACGAAACCAGATATGGACATAAAGATTAAAGAGGAAGTACAGAAATAGTGGGACGCTGGTTTTCTAGCTGTTACAACTTACCCTCCTTGGGTCGCCAATATAGTACCTGTACCAAAGAAAGATGGTAAGGTGCAGATGTGTGTTGACTATCGGGATCTGAACAAGGCGAGCCCTAATGATGACTTCCCGCTTCCTCATATTGACATGTTGGTCGACAACACTGCTCAATTCTCTGTGTTTTCCTTCATGGACGGCTTTTCGGGCTATAATCAGATTAAGATGGCACTGGAGGATATGGAGAAAACAAGTTTTATTACCCCGTGGAGAATGTTTTGCTACAAAGTGATGCCCTTAGGTTTGAAGAATGCTGGGGCAACATATCAACGTGCTATGACGACACTCTTTCATGACATGATGCATAAAGAGATTGAGGTCTATGTTGACGATATGATTGCCAAATCCTAGACGGAGGAAGAGCATCTGGTGAATCTTCTGAAATTGTTTGAAAGGCTTAGGAAGTTCAGGCTGAGGTTGAATCTTAATAAGTGCACCTTTGGGGTGAGATTTGGAAAGCTACTGGGGTTCATTATTAGTGAAAAAGGAATTGGGGTTGATCCTGTAAAAATAAAAGCGATACAAGAAACGCCAGCGCCAAAAATGGAGAAAGAGGTTTGTGGCTTTTTGGGGAGGTTGAACTATATTGCCCGGTTCATATCTCACCTTACGGCCACGTGTGAGCCAATGTTTAAACTGTTGAAAAAAGATCAGGCGATTGTCTAGGACGAGAATTGTCAAAAGGCGTTTGAAAGAATAAAAGAATACTTGCAGGAACCTCCTATTTTGATACCCCCAGTAGCCGGGAGACCACTGATCATGTACTTGACGGTTCTTGAGAACAGTATGGGTTGTGTTCTCGGTCAACATGACGAGACTGGATGAAAAGAGCATGCGATCTACTACTTGAGTAAAAAGTTCACAAATTGTGAGTCCCGTTACTCTATGCTCGAAAAGACGTGTTGCGCACTTGCTTGGGCTGCCAAACGTCTGAGACAATACATGCTAAATCATACAACCATGTTGATATCAAAGATGGCAGATGGTACGATATACAATATGTTTCGCAAAAGGCTATCAAAGGTAGCGTATTGTCAGAGTACCTAGCCGAGCAGCCAATCGATGATTACCAGCCGATGAAGTTTGATTTTCCTGACGAGGTGGTCATGTACTTAAAGATGAAAGACTGCGAGGAGCAGTTGCATGGTGAAGGTCCTGAGCGGGGTTCCCAATGGCAATTGATTTTTGATGGTGCTGTTAATTCACATTAAAGTGGAATTGGGGCAATCATTACGACTCCCCATGGGACGCACATCCCGTTCACTGCCAGATTAACATTTCCGGTTACCAACAATGAGGCCGAATATGAGGCGTGTATCATGGGTCTTGAGGAGGCTATCGATTTGAGGATTAAAAATCTTGATGTGTATGGAGACTCCGTGCTAGTCGTGAACAAAATCAAGGGAGAGTGGGAAACTCGTCAGCCTAATCTGATACTGTATATGAATTATGCAAGGAGGTTGTTGCCCTTCTTTGACAGAGTAGAGTTTCACCATGTGTCACGGGCAGAAAATCAGATGGCTGATGCTCTTGCGACATTGTCTTTGATGTACAAAGTTAACTTCTGGAATGATGCTCCCAGAATAGTTATCTCTCGCCTTGATAGACCTGCCTTCATATTCGCCATTGAGGAAGCTTCCGATGGCAAGCCGTGGTATTTTGATATCTAGAATTTCCTAAAGAACCAAGAGTTACCGACTGGGGCGTCCAGCTGCGATAAGAAGACTCTTAGGAGATTGGCTGGCAACTTCTACTTGAATCCAGATGGTGTTCTGTACAGGAGAAACCATGATTTGGTGCTATTGCAATGTGTAGACGAGAAAGAGGCTAATCTGCTCATGGAAGAGGTCCACGAGGGTACCTTTGGCACGCACGCCGACAGACATGTTATGTCTCGAAAGTTATTACGGGCTGGGTATTATTGGCTGACAATGGAAAGGGACTGTTTCAAGTTTGCGAAGAAATTCCATAAATTCCAGATTTATGCAGACAAGATTCAGGTGCCACCAAGCCCTCTGAATGTTATGGCGTCCCCATGGCCTTTCTCCATGTGGGGCATTAATATGATTGGAAAAATTGAGGCCACCGCATCCAACAGACACCGGTTCATCTTGGTAGCTATCAATTACTTCACCAAATGGGTTGAAGTCGCCTCTTACGCCAATGTTACCAAGCAGGTAGTAGTCCGGTTTATCAAAAAGGACATCATTTGTCGTTACGGCATCCCTGAAAGAATCATTACTGACAATGGTTCGAACTTGAATAACAAGATGATGAAGGAATTATGCCGGAATTTCAAGATTGAGCATCATAATTGATCTCCCTATCGACCCAAGATGAATGGCGCTGTCGAAGCGGCCAATGAGAACATCAAGAGGATAGTTCAGAAAATGGTTGTAACATACAAAGACTTGCACGAGATGTTTCCCTTCGCATTGCATGGTTATCGTACGATGGTACGCACATCAACCGGGGCAACACCTTTCTCACTAGTGTATGGTATGGAGGCTGTCCTACCATTAGAAGTTGAGATTCCTTCCTTGAGAGTTTTGCTTGATGTCTAACTTGATGAGGCAGAGTGGGTAAGGAATAGGCTGAATCAGCTCAGTTTGATGGATGAGAAGATACTTGCATCTATCGTATATGGTCGGTTATACCAGAGCCGGATGAAGAAAGCTTACGACAAGAAGGTGCGCCCTTGAAGCTTTCAGACGGGCGATCTTGTGTTAAAGAAGACTCTCCCACCACAATCAAATCACAGGGACAAATGGACTCCCAACTATGAAGGTCCATATATCGTTCGAAAAGTCTTCTCCGGAGGATCCTTACTGTTGTCCACCATGGATGGCGAAGATTTTACATCCCTTGTGAACTCGGACGCAGTTAAAAAATACTTTGCTTAAATAGACCCGCTGGACAGAAAAAAAGAATGTTCTGGCAAAAATGGGGCATCCCGGCGAACCAAGAAAAAGAAAATGGTTCGGGCAAAAGTTAGGGATAAAAATTGAAAAGATGTACACCGCGAAGTCGAAAACCTGAAAAGGCGACTTCGGCAAAAAAGGGTATCCCGGTGAACTGAAAACCCGCAAAGGGCGATTCAGGCAAAAGTTAGGGATTTAAAAAGCAAATGACTGCGGTCCGAGTTTGATACTGCATTGCTTAGTGGTTTGGGAGTACCTGAGGGTCGATTATCCAAGTCAGTCTCTTCCGAAGACGGAGTATCGGGAAAGCGTCGAAGTCAGGCCAGTCATAGGAGGATCAGCTCATGGTGTTCGTCTGTACCACGTTGCCGACATGTATACAAATTCCTTTGTACCTCTATACATATTTGTATTTATCTTGTAACTTCCTCTTTTCAGGAGTTGCATCCATTGTACAAAACTTTGCCTATTTACAGGCCCGTTATCAATAAACGCATACTATTCAGTACTTGATGTTTGTTTCTTGTTTTAACTTTTACTAATTTGTTTGTGGAAAACGCCGATGTTTTGGATAAACATGCACGTGCATAAACTTGCAGGCCTCGACCAATAATTGTTAAAACTTTGAATTGAGTGAGCAATTGTCACGACTATTGACTTGGATAGTTCCTTTCGTATAGGATATCTTGTTGTTGCTCATATTTTGTAGGGTTGTTACCTTCGCAGCAAACAGCTAAGGGATCGTGTTTCCCCAGCCAGAGTCCCTTAACATAGGAGCAGGCTCTAGGTGATTCTATTCCTCCCCAGCAGATGGAAGTTGGATGCGAGCTAGCAAGCGGTCAGGCAGTGATGTTCATCCCCAGCAGGTGGTCATGTGCACATCTAATCCCCAGTGAAGGCCTCACAGGGTACAACCAGTTTGTCAATTGTTTGAAAGGTTAATCCCCGCGCAGGATTGTTCTTTCTGTTCTCCAGTAGGTTGTCTCTCCTCCGATAGGGTTGATCATCCTCAGCAGAGTTCATAACTATGGTTTTGGTAAGCGATCCCCCAGCAGGGTTGTTTCTTCTCCCAGCGGAGTAGGTTCACCTTCCCAGCATTTATTTTGCTGGAATAATTCTGTGATACCCAGTTATCCCCAGCGGAGTTGGCTTTGTCTTCAGCATTTATCTTGCTGAAGCGGTTCTGCATCCAGCTTTTCTCCAGCAGCCTGAGCCTGCAATTGCATCTTGCATATATCATCATATTTGCATTGTGCATAACATTTACCCAAACGCGTAGCATTTCCGTTCTGTATGGAGCATTACGCCATTTTCAAACATGTGCATTTTGAAACATAAGCCAGGTGTTTTTCCCTGCAGGAGATTGGAATTCTTGTTTAGGATGGTTTTCGGATATTCAAATTCTTGACATGAGATATGTGATGATAACGTTTGTCTCACCATGTATTCCCTCATCTAAGTTGCTTGATTAAGTTTCTCTTCTTCCCCAGCGGGGTTTTCCTCAGATTGCTGTTACGTCAGCATTAAAAGATTTCATGGATTAGACCTTTGAAATCATTACTTGTCGTCAAGGTTAATGTCTGGCAGTTGACGTCATAATTTCCCCGGCAGAGTTCTCCTCAAGTGGCTGTTACATCAGCATTAAAAGGCTTCATAATTAGACTTTGGAGTTGTTGCCCGACTTTCCCCGCAGAGTTTCTTGTTCAAGTCTTCGAAGGCCCGTACCGCGCTTTTATTTAGTGCGATGCCCGTTTCTTTGGAAATGGAAGGTCAAGGATAGTATATTGACATACCGCGCTTTTATTTAGTGTGATGCTCGTTTCTTCGGAAATGGAAGATCACGGATAGTACAGGGATGACACACTTTAAGTAGTGTATGCCCGTTTCCTCGGAAATGGAAGGTCAAGGATAGTATATTGATTTTCCGCGCTTTTATTTAGTGTGATGCTCGTTTCTTCGAAAATGGAAGATCCCGGATAATACAGGGATGACGCACTTTACGTAGTGTATGCCCGTTGGAAATGGAAGGTCAAGGATATTATATTGACATACCGCGCTTTTATTTAGTGCGATGCTCGTTTCTTCGGAAATGGAAGATCCCGGATAGTACAGGGATGTCGTACTTTACGTAGTGCATGCTCGTTTCTTCGAAAATGGAAAGTCCAGGATGGTATTTTGATATGGTCCTGTGGCTTGGTGCCCACTTATTGTAGCGTCTATTTTAAGATTTCCCGTGGTGTCACATGGGTGGTTGATGTGGAAGTCAGGTTCTGTTATTAGATGATTGATCAGTTGTTGCCGTGACAACCGGGTTCGATTATTTGGATATTTTTTCCCCAAGCAGTTTGTGCAGTTTATTTCTTCGATTAGCAAATTTCCGGGTTCTCTGGTATTCAACCGTCTTCTACCTCGATTGGTTGAAAGTCGTTCACTTTTCATCAAGTCAGGTCCAAGTCGCTTGAATAGGGGCAGCTGTTGCACCCCAAATTTTGCCTAACCTTTTCTTACTTGGTTTATATTTCATTGCATTGGCATATCATTGATCTAACATTTGCATAACATAGCATTGTTTATTTGTTCAGGGGATCAAGTGTGGTTTATATCAAGAGGAGCCTATCTAGAGGACTTATTCAAGCTTGAGGAGTCACCAAGGTCATCAAGAAGAGGGTTGGGTTCTTGAAAAGTTTGGTTGTTTGTATGTGGTTAATCTCCTAATATGAGGACCAATTGAAGACCATCAGTGGGTTGTGGAGCCTTGATAAAGGAGAGAGTGTGTGGATAGAGCTCATAGAGTGCCTTTAGGGTCATGGTGGAGCTCAATCAGGTCATTGAGTCAAGTGGGAAGAGCCACAGTTGAGGGTGTTGCAATTAGGGTTTTCATCTGGGTAACCCTAAGTCAACTGTGTAATTGAAGAGGATCAAAGCTTAATTATAAGTCTTTGTAGTCATGGAGAGTTGTGTTGAGACACATTGAGGTGATATTCCAAGACCAATTCAAGAAGAATTCAAAGTGTGAGGTGTTGCTAAACTAGGGTTCTCAGGGTAAAATCCCCTATTTAGTGCCTAACTTCAAGACCACCTATCTCAAGATGCAAGTTTCATCTCCACTTTTATCTAACATGAAACTTGTATAGCATGTTCTTAGATTTAATTTGAGTACTAGAAGTCCTCCATTGGATTTATAGAACTCAAGTTATGATCCAGACAAGTCACAGGTCATCAGATGAATGTGAAATTTGTCTGTAAAAGTCAACAAAATTCCATGGAACTTTTGTCCTGGAAGGGTGTTTCTCCTAAACTTTTGGCCAACATGAAATTTGTAGGGCTTGATCTTAGCTTTCCAAATTGTACTAGAAGTTTCCCATACGATTTGTAGAACTCAAGTTATGAGGTTTACAAGTTAGGGGTATTTTGGGAAAGTAAGATTATAGGTCATTTGGCATTATAGGTCATTTTCACTATCTTGCAAGCTTCAAATGAAATTTTGTTCAACATGAAACTTGCTCAAAATGATGTTTTTAGGTTAACCATGTACTCATGATGAATTGATTTGGCTTAGGGTGAGACTTGGTTTGGAGGAAATTGACAAAAGGGGAATTTAACGGCATTTAAGTGAAAAATTCTCAAGTTAATTCATGTGTGCTCAAACAAGGCAAATGAGTACTCATTTTAATCAGAAAAGTCATTTTGAACACATTGGCAATATTGGAAAGTCATTTTTAGGCATATTTCATAGCATTTCAACTTGTTACTTCACATATAAGTAACACATCAAAACTTGGTCATATGATAAGTTTAAGCTCTCCAGTTAATCTCTACACTATCACCAGACCATAAGCAAGGGAATTGAATCTTCTTGGAGAAGCTTTGAGTGCAAATGCGTGTTCATCATGTTGGGAATTTTTAAGGAAAAGTGAAATGTGGATATTCTGATTTGGGCCTCCAATGGACCTCCAAAGCCCACAGATATCTTCTATATAAGTTCCATGATGGATTCAGATCAATTTTGGTGTTCATTTCGTGCCATAGATAGAGATTGCGAGTTGAATTTCAAGCTTCAAGTGTGAAATCGTGTTTTCTGATTCAGAGGAATTCAAGGCAATTCAAAGCTACAAACATCTTCAGCATACTTCATTGAGTGGATCTGCACAAGATTGGAGCAAGAGGAGCACCATAACTGCCTCAATTTGAAGCTACAAACCAGGTTTGAACAATTCACGATTGCACTAATTTTAGCATAATCTAAGTAGAATTGACATGTGGTTAGGCTTTAGGAAGATGTTTAGATGGATTCTGGATGAATAATTGAAGGATTAGAGACAAACTAAGATGCTATGTGATTTCTGTTTGGAGTTGAATTGGCTTGATCATGAGGTTTTAGCACGATCTAAATAATTTAGAATGATCTGTGAAGCATGAGGAATAGATCTGTGGTTTTAGATTGAGGTTTTGTGATGATCAGAATTATGGAGTATTTTCTGTTTGTATTCGTGTTTGAGAATCTATGAGGAATTAGAGGAAATGAAGGTGATATTTGGATTCAACATGAAATTTGGAGTGAGATGATGTAAGGTTTGTTGAAGTTCCATGACTTGCGCATGATGTCTCGCTGAGAAGACGACCGACGTCTTTCTCCGGCCACCGCTGCAACTTTCCTTTCATTGCCAATTCAAACGAGGAAGATGAGTTCCCCACCCTTGGATCTTCTTGGAGACTTGACTTTGTATTCAGATCGTACGCGCACATTTTCACCTCAGAGTTTGACTTCGACCAGATGAAACGCATTGTTTCATTTATGAGGTGGCAGCACCAGAGCCCTTAGATTAGGAGACTTAGTCCAACCATCCAACGCCCATGACTTAATTCAACATTTTATTTTCTTATTTGCTTTTTAATTCATTTTATTTTTATTTTAATTACTTGTTTCATTTTCAATTTATAATAAATCCATTTCTGGTCAGAAAAATAAAATAAAAATATGTCCATGCTCTAGATTTTATTTGTGATTTTTCTGTGCTTTTACATTTGATTGCTGCCTGATTTTCAATTTATTTGGAATTTTCTCATTTTTGCTATTTTCTTTAATTTTGCATTTTTTACCCATCTTCTTTCTAATTTTTGTTCTTTCAATTGGTATGGATTTTGGATGAGATTTTTGGCTAGCTGGTAGATTAGAGATGCATGATCCCCTAGGATTTAATTCAGATTTTTTAGACAATATTAGGTTCTGTTTCGGATTAGGATCATTAGACCTTCCATTTTAGGTTTTTCATTTGATACCTTATGATCTAGGATTTTTTAGGTGACCTTTCCATTTGATTTGATCCCTGGCCTTTCTACTATAGGTCCTTAACCTTCTTAGGTTCACCTAGAAAATGTTATAGGATTTTAGAAGTAGTTTTAGTATTTTTCATAGATTTAATACTTAGGCTAGTTTTAAGATTCTTTCAACATAACACTTGCTTTAGAAGGACCTCAATGGTGACCTTTAGTTCATAATAGGTTTGCTAATCTTCTTTGATGGTGCTTTAGACATATATAGGCTTCTGTTTGCTTGATTGTGGTGTTTGGTTTTGGTGTTTAGACCTTCTTTTAGTAGCTTTCTAGTAGCCTGTTCAATTAGGGTTAGGAAGAGCTTAGTTTGACTTCTCTTTCTTCAAATAAACATGGATTGCTTTGATTGCTTTCCATTCCCATCCTATGATTCAAGGTCCCTACATGGAAGCCTCATCTTTCCTTTGGAAGGATGTGTGGCATGTCACAAGAGGTAGAACCTTTGAGGATGCCTTTCTCAGATACATGGTTGAGTGCCAGGTTGGATTCCTTTGGTTTCCATCCTGCTTCCCATCATCAATCAATAATCTTGATGTTAATTCTCTTCCCTTTTGTTGGGGCTTGTTGGGGCTTGAAGATGAAGACTTCTCTTGAAGATGTCTTGGGCTTGAAGTTGTTTGCAGGCTGTTTGTTTTTTTTTTTGTTGTTTATCTGCTTTGCTGTTGAGCTGTTTGTGTGCTGCTTTTTTTCTGATTGCTTGACTGTTGCTTATGTGACTGTTTGGTGTGCTGCATTAGCTAGGTTCTCATATAGATGTTTATAGGCCTAATAGCATCCTAAATGTTGAGACTAGCTCCCTTTGCTTGTCTACATTTAGAGGTTGAGTCTGGCTCCCTCTGCTTGTCTGTTATTATCTGGCTTTGCTTGTTGATTTAAGGTTGAGTCTGTCTCCCTTGCCTGTGCTTTGTGTGTTGCCTTTGGGCTTGTTTGCTCTAGAAGTTGCGTTTGGCTCCTTCTGCTTGGTTGTTGCATTGCATGCATTTTATTTACAGTTATTTCTTTACAATTATTTTCTCTGCTCTTGTTTTCCTTTGCCTTGTTCCCCTAAGAGCTCTGACTCCTCTTGTTCAAAGACAAGTTATGTCAGACATTAGGGTTCTAACCATGCATGATAACATTAGGTAGTTCCCTCCTAACCTCAACCATAGGATCAATTTTTCATGACAACTTTAGGATTGGATCAGTTCCCCTTTAGTGCGTTCTTTCTCTTCTCATCTTCAAACAAATCAAAATACAGTTATAAAGGTCAATTGATGTCGTACACTCGAGCCTTAAGCTACTTGAGAAAGGATTGTTAAAGAGTTTCTTTCCAACAGTCTGGATGTTTAGTATGGCACCCTTTGGGTGACATGCGACGCATTCACTCTCAGGTCATAGTCTCTAGTGCGATATCAGTTGCAAACATCCATAAAAGACACTTCTTCTAAAAAACAGAAAACAAAGATCAAACATCTTTTTGTCCTCTTGGACCTTTAATCCCTGGAAACCCTTTTCAGAAGGAGAGTTTTGTTAACTCCCGGTTCTACCGCAAACGGTAAACGCCTAAGTCTCCGTCGAGTGAGCTGCATACACCAACTGCTGGAACCGTCTGTTAACCCTACTCAGATAGAAAAGACAAACATGTATCTCTCGTTGTCCTGAACCATGTTTGCTCTGATCTTTCACGGCGTGTGAAAGTACGTAGGCACGAGATGCGATATCTCGGCGAGCAACCTTCCCCCGTAACCCGTAGTTAGGCGAACTACGTTGACTCTGATTTCTCGTTCTAGACGGGAATATGTAGGCATAGAGCATGACGCTTTGCAGAGTCATTTTCTTTTCTTTTCAGACCAGGCCTTTTAGTGTAGATAGATGTAATCAACCCGTCCGATAAACACAACAAGCATGGATCCCATCGAGTACGATGGACGTGAGGGGTGCTAATACCTTCCCCTTGTGTAACCGACTCCCGAATCCAGACATTGGTTGCGATGACCTTATCTTATACCTTTTCGTCAGGTTTTTCCAATCATTTCCTTTCCCCTTTTGTGGGATAAATAACGAAAGGTGGTGACTCTTCTGTTTTTCCGGCACCTTATTTTCGCGGTAGCGACAAAGACCTCCTACCTCAACCCTTGAATCTTTGCAGACATAACTCAGAATTTTCCCATAATCTTTCTTGAAATCCTCCATCACACTGTGATCAGTTGCAGAAATGAAACTGAGCAAGGACCCCATATCTAGTGTTGGAAACTTGTAAACTACTGTTCTCTTCAAACTGGGCTCCATATTTACTATGAATTAGATTACTAGAATCAAGAGGAAAATATGCACCTGAAACACAAATACATGCCAATGTTAATATGCAAATGAATATGCAACAGAGGATCAAGATTGTTGTGCTACTGACTGAGGAGAACCAGAGCTTCACTTTGGTGAGAAAATGACACAACACTGATACAAGAAACCCACTGTATCAAAAGTTCAGACTGACGGGATAACTGGGTAGGTT
This sequence comes from Lathyrus sativus, assembly GCA_963859935.3. Lineage (NCBI taxonomy): Eukaryota > Viridiplantae > Streptophyta > Magnoliopsida > Fabales > Fabaceae > Lathyrus > Lathyrus sativus. The sequence continues at coordinate 65,114,060 of OZ012739.1, read as the reverse complement.
GAAGGTCAAGGTTTCCTGCATAACCCTCCCACTGATAGGTATGGACCTATCTTTGATAAGGTTTGGCATCCTACGCGGTCATCAGTGTCACCGAATTTTGAGGAACAATGAGACGCTCACCATTTCTGGTTTGGCATCATAGTCAAACGAAGCGGCCTCACTTAGCTGACTCCAAAGTGATCGGTCTCCAGAGTCGACAATCCTCAGATCCAACATCCTCTCAACTGTCTGAAACAGACTGGAAAGGTAGTCATCAAAGAGAATCTCGTCTGAACGCAAATTTCATGAGGACTAGTGCATGCCGAACATATAGGTCCATCACTACTTTCCACTCTAATACTATGTGTATTCTCAAGCCTGAGTTTTGGCTTATCACTCAATGGAACAATCCCATCCAACAACATAGCAATGACATGATACAATATGCTGAAAGGAAAATGCACATGCAAAAAAATACAAAGGCAATTTATACACACACATGCACACCCACAGATAAAACACACACGCATTAGGATTGACTCTCATAGGGGATGGGAAGATCCCCAACAGAGTCGCCAGCTGTCGCATCGCTGCAAAAAGGAGGGCTGGCAAAGATAGAAGAGTTGCCACCGTTCGTTATTTATCCCAAAGAGAGGGAAAGAAAACGATTAGTGAAAACCTACGAAAAAGGGAAAAGACAGGTCATCGCAACCAAATCTTGGGTTCGGGAATCAGTTACGCAAGGGGAAGGTATGAGCACCCCTTACGTCCGTTGTACTCAACGGGATCCATGTTTTTTGTCTAATCCAAAAGGGTGTTAATCTATCAAAAGGATGGCTCACAAGGACAAAATAAAAGAAAAGAGACTCGATAGGACATCGCCAACCTATGTCTACGTATTTCCTCGTGCAATGGGAAAGTTAAAGTCAACGTAGTTCGGAAAACTATGGGTGAAAGTGGAGGAAGGTTTCTCGCTAAGACATTGTCGTCTTGTGCCTACGTATTCTCATCTGGTATAAGAAATCAGAGCGAAAGTAGTTCGGGCTAACACGACCACAGATTGGTTAAGTGTTTTAACTAAGTAGGGTTAAACGTTCGTTCTAGCAGTTAGGGACGATGCCTGTTTGCGGTAGAACCAAAGCTTAACACACTCTTTATGAAAATAATTTTCAAACAATCCCGAAGGATAAAAAAGGTTTGATTTTTTGTTTTGTGTTTTTTAGAGAAGAAGTGAATGGGGTTAAGTTTGTAACTCATGTTTCCCTAAAGACTATGACTTGAGAGCGAATGCGTCGCATATCGCCCAAAGGGCATACACTAAACACTCTAGAAGTATGAGAGAAGGCCCCACAACCATCATTCCTCAATTACTTAAGGCTCGTAGCGTACAACATTTATTATCCTTTATTAAGTGCCTTAAGAGGTTATGAGATGAGAAGAGAAGACACAAACTCTAAGGGGAAATTAGATCAACCCTAATGTTATCATGCAAAATGATCCTAAAGTTGGGATTGAAAAGGGAGAAACTATCCTAATGTTATCATGCAAAGGATTGAAAACCTAATGTATCTCCTACTCCCATCTTAAAAAGAGGGACTAGGAATCCTAAGGGATCATGGCAAAAACCAAGTATACATTCAATGAATCAATCACAGATGAAATGAAGAAAGAGAAAGAGTTGACTTAAACAAGTCAAAGTAATGCAAATATGGAATGCAAAGATGCAAAATGCAACAAGGACTCAACAACATGAGACTCAAACACACACAAGTGACTTAAACAAGTCAACCAAAAGAGGTGAGATGAAATGGGAGAAGTGAAACTCCTACAACCATCAAACATCAATCACCTAGACAAATGCTTAACACAAGGCAAAGACAAAGAACCATGATCAAAGAAATGATGGGAGAAAGAAGCTTCAGCAGCAACCACATGTGAATTACCTCAACCAAACATCTCATATTGGTCATGCAAAGAAACAAAAAAACAAGTGCAAGAAATAATCCATTATTCAAGACAAACTCAAAGCATAATTTATGAACACCAAATCATCTTGAATAATGATCAAAAAACATGGGGAAGAGGTGTATCAATAAGAAGAAAGCTCAATTCAAGGTTAGAAGGAAAGAACAATCAAATCCCAAGTCATGGCAAGTGAAGGAATCAATGTCCTATCACAAATTCAACACTCAAATTCAACACTCAAATTCAACACTCAAATTCAACACTTAAATCATATCCCAAGTAACTTGCAAAATAAGTTACACAAATGTATGACCTAAAACTCATGAACCAGCACCGTAATCATGTTATAAACAACCATCAAGAATCATAAGGTGCATATGGGATCCATAGAAGTCATCTCCCAAAAGAACTAGGTAAAATTAGTTTGTATGAACACTTCCTAAGATGACTTGACTTGCAAGCTTCACTAAAAATAGGAAAAATGTTCAATAAATCTCAAATAAAAAAACACAAACAAGCTAGGTCAAGAAACAAACAAATCCTAAGATCTCATGGATAAAATCATCTCAAGGCATCACCAAATAATTTGATCATTAAAGGTGGTCCACCTTATCGAGCATAAATCGAGGGACAACAAAAGTCAACTCAAAGTCAAATGAAAAAGGATTAATGACCACTCAAACTAACCCTCAAGAATGCCTCAATCCCTCACCTAAGTGAGGGATAAGCCATAGTCATAGGGGATTAGGATTTGAAGTCCAAATGATCAAGACTATTTGAAGTAAACACCATAATAGTCATTTAATTGAAAAATTAAAATAAAATAGCAAAATAAAGTAAAAACATAAATAAAAATTATAGAAAATTAAATAACACTTTAAAGTATGAGAAAACATTTTTTGGGAATTTTTTGATAATTGGAAGTATTTTTAAAAAAGATAAAATGAAAATAGAAATTAAAATAAAATAAAATAAATGAAAACATGCTGGGAGGTGTATTAGCAAAGTTCAGACTGAACTACACCAAGTTAAAAAGTGTGTTGGGCCTGGAAAGACTGGCGGTGTGGTTATTAATTTAAACCCAATTGACCCAAGGACTCAAATTTTTAATGAAACTCTGCGTTTCATTAAAATATGTCATAGTCAAATGTCCACACAAGCAAAGTCATGCCAATGAAATTGTGCCAAGCAACATGGTCAAAGAGTCCAAACAAGACAAGTCAGCACTGACCAGAAAAAGACCAAATGTCGGAGCTAGGGCTCCGGTCGTCTTCTTCGGGATACCTCGCCGGAGACCAAGTTTGGAACCACCATAAAAGAGCAAACACCTTATACCAAATGAAAGCAAAGATTACAAGGAACCCAAATCCAACCTCCAAATCCTAGAAAGGTCCATAAACAAAGAGAAACGAAGGCATGGAATTTGATAGCACGTCCTGAAACTTCAACATACAAGCACATCAATGATTCAGACATGGCCTATGATACATAGGGCTTCAGATGCACACAAGCATGACCCTAAAACATGCCTACAATGAGAAAAAAAGAATGAAGAATCTTACTGAACAGAGCAGCTCCGTTGGCTCTTGAAATGATGAGCAACCTTATGTTTGACACTTCCAATCTCTTCCTTGAGTTCTAGTGAAGATGATATGCACCAAGACATGAATGAAAATCCCAAGAGAAAACAGATTCGAAGATGGAAAAAAATTTAGAAATTTGAAGTGATTCTCTCCTCTTCTCCCACAGCCAACTCTCTCCCTGCATCTAGGGAAAATTTCCAGCTTTTATATGGTGGGTTTGTACTAACCATGCAGGCCCATGTTGCCTCATTGGTGTGATTTCAATATTTTGCCAAAAAAATCCATTTTAGAGCACACACAAATTAGGAAACATACACACCATCTTGGGTCAGCAAATAGGAATACACAAGGTGTAGAAATGAAAGGGATTGATTTGGCTCATGTAGGAAAGGTTTGCACAAGGTTTTAATTCAATACTTTTTAAGTAAGAAATTTTCAAAAAGTGGCATGTAAATGGTATTTTTGGTTGTCCAATTATGGAAAAGAATAGCATGACCAATATTTGATGACATTATGGTTTAAAAGAGTCCAAAATCAAGTCATTTGGTGTCTTGTAAAACAAGAAAATCAATTCATGACCAAAAGTCCAATTTTCCAACTTAAAATGGCTCACATGAACATGTAATCCATCAATCCTCATGAATTTTAAGTTCATTGTAAGGTTAAGACCATTAGGCACTTGTTTCATGTTGGTTGGAATTGCATTTGAGGTCCATAAATTCATGAAAATGGTCATTGCAAAAGATGACCTATAATGAACTTTCCAAAAACACCCTTGCCTTGTGAGGTCCATAACTTGAGATGTGAAAATGATAAAAAGGACTTATAGGACTTTTTGGAAAGCTATGATATTGGGGAAAAACTTTCATGTTCTCTTGAAGTTGAGGAGAAACTTGATTCTAGGTTAAACATGCCTTGGAAGTGAGTTGACTTTAAGTTGACCAAAGTTTTCTTCATCTGAGGACCCTAACTTGTTGACATCATAACTTGAGATGTACAAGCTCAATGGATGATTTCACTTACTCAAAAGAAATCTTGAAAGATGCTCTACAAGTCTATTGTTTTCATGAAAATGAGATTGAGCTTGCATCATAAGGAAAAATGTCCTTGAAGTTAGGCACTAAAGAAGGCGATTTTACACTGAAATCATCTGAAACCCTAAATTAGTAACTTCTTGAACTCTTGAATCCCCTTGATTTGATCTAAACATGACATCCTAGATGCCTTAAGATGACTTCCCATGGCCTCAATGACCTAGAACCATGTTGTGAACCCTCTCAAATCAACAGTTGACTTTGGGTTGACCAGATGAAACCCTAGTTCCATGTCTTTTGATTGTGCCCTCTGCAGATGAATTGAATGACTACACAAGCTCCACAATGACCCCTAGGGTACACAATGAGCTTTTAAACCAATCTCTATCCAAGTAAGTGACCTCATGAACCTCTGATAACTCTCTGATGATCCTCAAGATAGGAGGTGATACCAATACACAAACCTCTCCCCTCGAGGAGCTTTGAAACTTCCATGGTGATGATAAACACTTGATGGCTTGCACATGATACCTTTACTTGAGCTTGAACATGAAGCTCTCCTCTTGAATGGCACAACAACTCTTGATCCCCTGTTAAGAACCAATGATATGCAAAATGCAAATGCTAAATGAAAATGAAACATAAGCCAAGTCAAAAGAAAAGGTTGGTCAAATTTTGGGGTACAACAACTGCCCCTATTCAAACGACTTGGACCTGAAGGGATGACAAGCGAACGACTTTCAAACATTCAGGGTAAAAGGTGGTTGAATACAACAGAACCCAGAAATTTGCCAACCGCAAAAATAGAAAACTGTAGAATGGTCCAGCGACATGCAAATAGAATCATTAGGGAAACTGTATCTGATAATTGAAAGGACGATGAGCTAACTCATTACCAATTAGAAAATCATGAGGTAGAGGAAGTTGTTGCTCATCTAGCAATTCTTTATACTCTAGGACAACTTGATTAAGAGTGTTGAAACTAGTAGTAAGAGCACTGTGTTGACATGCAGCATATTCAACCATGTCATCAAACCGACCCATCATTGCTGTTGCGAATGAGTTGAAGTTAGTCATGTGAGCTTGAAGTTGGTTCTGAAAATTTGTGAACCGCTTATCCTGGGCAGTGATAAAAGTGTGTTGCTCGAGTTGCATGCTCCTCATCATTTCAAGGAGTTCTTCATTGTTCTGTTGGGGAAGCGGAGGTGATGGAGGTGTGTATTTCTAATTCGAGGTCTCTTGATAATCTCAATTCGTTGCTTGAGGCGTGTAATTTTCACCTAGTGTAGTCCAGCCTGTGTGTTTCTAGGCACCCAATCCTTGATTTCATCAGATTCCAAATGGGGTGATTGATCTAGCTAATTATTGTTATCCTGTTCATCAGTATCCATGTGAGTTACACCCTCTTCTTCTTCTTCTTCTTCTTCTTCTTCGTCTTTATCAATCTCGTTAGATTCCTGCAAATGAGAGCTTGTTGCCTTACAATAAATCTGTAGAGAGAATCGCTAGGATCCTAAATATAACCTATCATAGTTAGAGTGTTTTAACAAAACTCTTGGTCGGTTGTCAAGGTTGTGTAAAGGATACCGGGTACAACAACATTAGCATTATTGAGGACAAATTGGATGAAGGAGCCATATGACAGTGCAGTTCCTCTACTAGAGTCTTTAAAAGAGTAGATATTACTCGCAATGTATTGAGGCAATTTAATCTTGATCTTCTTTTTCAGAATGTAAACCAAGTGAACCTCGACTTGGTCAACCAAAGAATAACCACCTTTCTTGCGTTGAAGAATGTGCGAGACAATCCACTGTAAAATTTTGTCAACCGACTTCAACCTACCTGTTGTGACTGATTTTGGAAAAAGGTCGCTAGCGATAATTTCTTCAGTATATGGTTTCTTCAGCATAGAGTTCGAGTATCCGTGACCTTAATCAGTAGCTCAGCAGTTAGAGGAGACATATTGAAAACAGAGTCATTGACATATACCTTATTATTTCCAATCTTAGTATTGAACTCAAAACCTTCGAATTTTCCTTGAAGACTAGTGTAGAAAATTCTGATCCAATCCTCATTATATTTATTATCGTATTCCAAAATTTTTTTGAAATTCTTAGCATCCAGAAATTTGAGTACTTCTTGGATGTGCATTCTTTCAGCAGCTTTTCGATAATAAATATATTGTTTGACAATTGATCTCTTACTCAGATTTTTCTCATAAAGTTCAATGTATTCAGGAGGTAGAAGAGAGAGAGAGCGGTTACCGGTAGAGAAGCTCTTGAAGTACTAACATAAGCGGATGAAGCTCTGGTTGTTCTTTTCCCTGTTACTCTTCGTGTAGGGACTCGCTATACTCGTTGACTATATAGTAAAATTAGGTTTTGAAAGGGTTTTTAAGAAGAGGAGATGTAGAGAGTAGCCTTGATTAGGTGCAAAGTACCAATGTAAATGCTAATGATGATGTTTGAATACATAAAAAAAGTGAATGCATTAAATGGGTCAAATAGTTTGAACGTTTCATCAAAACAAAGATTTTTCAGCAAAATTGCGTGACGCGTCGACCCATACATGTTTTGCATTGACACATACTGAGAAAATATAGATAATGAGAAATATTCAAAGGTTGATTCGACCTAAGGGTCGACTTGAGTGGACCCGCATCTAAATCATGAAAAATTGTCATTTTATGAGTCGACCAGAGTTCTGTGTAGGTCGACTCATCCAGTAGAAAACATCACAAATCATCAATTTAAGTCATACAAGCATCACAAAGACATAAATAGATAGCTAACATATATGTCAAACATTTAAAAGGATAACACATAACTTGATACATCAACTTACACATATGAGGTGAATAAGAGAGTTTGATAATAAGGAAAAATATTACCTCAACCGTGATCGATGATAGATATCCTCACATATGGCCTAGTTACTTCTTCATTTTGTTAGATAAAGATATAGACAAACCACATATATAGAAAGCATGCAATAATAAACTCCTAAACACGCTCTGAGATTTCGAGAATGCCTAGTTCCCTACGGATGTGAAAGAAAGGCTCTGTAGCGAATGGTTTTGTAAAAATATCTGCAAGTTGATTTTTGGTATCAACGTGTTCAAGGACCACATCACCCTTCTCCACATGATCCCTAAGAAAATGATGACTTATTTTGATATGCTTGCTGCGTGAATGTAATAGGGGGTTCTTGGTTAGATTAATGGCGCTTGTGTTATAACAAAAAATAGGAACATGCTCAAGTTTTAGATTGAAGTCGAGCAATTATTTCTTAAGCTATAAGACTTGAGCACAACAACTACCGACTATAACATATTCTGCTTCGGCTGTTGACAAAGAAACGAAAACTTGCTTTTTGCTATGCCAACTCACTAAAGAATTTGAAGAGAGATGACAAGTGACACTTATGCTTTTCCTATCCGATTTGCAACCGCTAAAGTTGGAATCGGAAAAGACAACCAAGGAACAATCATTACCCTTTGAATACCAGAGCCCATACTTTGGAGTACCAGAGAGGTATCTAAGTATGCACTTTAAAGCTTTCAAATGAGATTCCTTGGGACATGATTGATACCTTGCACACATGCAAACACTAAACATTATGTCGGGTCGAGATGCGGTAATATAGAGGAGAGAGCCAATCATACCTCTATACTTCTTCACCTCCACATCCTTACCATTATCATCTCAGTTGTAATTTGCATATGTTAGTATCCGAGAGTCAATCGCGTTGGAGTTTGCCATGTCAAAATGCTTGAGAAGCTCAAAGAAATATTTTGTTTGGCTCACAAACGTGCCCTTGCCTTGCCAAAGCCATAACTTGAGTTCTACAAATGATATCCATGACTTCTAGGACTTTTTGGAAATCTAAGATCACGAGGAACAACTTGCATGTTCTTCTAAAGTTGAGGAGAAGCTTGATTCTTTGTCAAAAGTTCCTTGGAAGTGAGTTGACTTTTAGTTAACCAAAATAAGTTCATTTGAGACCTCTAACTTGTTGGCATCATAACCTGAGTTCCACAAACCCAATGGATGAGTTCTAGTACTCAAAATACAGCTTAGAACATGCCTTACAAGTTTCATGTTTACAAGAAAATGAGATTGAACTTGTATCATGAGGTAACGTGTCCTTGAAATTAGGCAGTAAAGAAGGGGATTTTACACTGAGATCCTCTGAAACCCTAATTTAGTAACTTCTTGAACTCTTGATTCTTATTAATTTGAGCTTGACATGAAATTCTAGATATCTTAACATAACTTCCCATGGCTTCAATGACTTAGAACTAAGTCTCAAACTCTCTAAAGTCCACAGTTGACCAGATGAAACCCTAGGTGCACAACCTTTGACTATGACCTCTTGCAGATGAAATAAATGCCCAAATAAGCTCCATAATGACTCCCAAAGCACTCAATGAGTTTCTTAAACACCTCTTATCCATAACAATGAACTTACAAACCCCTGATGATCTTCCTTTGACCTCCAAGATAGGAGATAAACAACACACATCAATCTTCTCTCCCAAAGAGCTCTGACCACTTCCTGTTGATTGTAAGCACTTGATGACTTGAATAAGTACTCTTGCTTGAGTTTGAAATTCTTGAGAGTCTTCTCTTAAATGGCACACCTCTCTTGATCTCCTGTTAAGATCAATGCTATGCAAATGCAAATGATAAAATGAAATAAAACATAAGCCAAGTACAAGAAAAGGGTTGGTCAAATTTTGGGGTACAACAGCTGCCCCTATTCAAACGACTTGGACCTGAATGGATGAAAAGCGAACGACTTTCAATCAACCAAGGTAAAAGACGGTTGAATACCAAAGAACCCGAAAATTTACCAACCGCAAAAATAGAACTGCAAACTTGTTATTGGTACAAAATCTTCAGAAATACTGTATCTGATAATTGCAACGACAATAAGCTAACTGATTACCAACCAGAAAGTCTTGACACGCAGTCGGAAGAAACGTCTGCTAACGTGCAGGCAATGACACTAAGCCGGAAAGATCATCTGATTTCACCATCCAGCATCTGTTAAACAAACCAGGCATCGAACTCGAAGGTCGGCTCAACGCGAAGTTGAGAACATCTATTAATCCAAGCATGCCTTCGCTAAATAAAAGCGAGCATCGAACCCGAAGGTCGGCTCAACACGAAGTTGAGAACATCTGCTAACCAGCAGGAATTCGCTAAATAAAAGAAAGCATCGAACCTGAAGGCCGACTCATCAAGAAGTTGAGAAAAACATATGACTTCACCGTCATGCATCTGTTAAATAAAAACAGGCATCAAACCCAAAGGTCGGCTTAACACGAACTTGAGAACATCTGCTAACCAGCAGGCATTCACTAAATAAAAGCGAGCATCGAACCCGAAGGCCGGCTCAACACGAAGTTGAGAACATCTGCTAACCAGCAGGAATTCGCTAAATAAAAGCGAGCATCGAACCCGAAGGCCGGATCAACATGAAGTTGAGAAGAGAATCTACCAATTCAATCTAAAAGAGAACTACGCTAGGGAATGTGAAACCCAAACAAGCTCTGTTGGGGAAAAAATGATAGGATGAACACATCCGTCCAATGATCTGCTGAGGGTCTGAATACCACACAGGCTCAAGAAAAAACTATACTGGCCAGGGTCTAAATACCACACAGGCTCAAGAAAAACAAATTGTTGTCTGCTATAGACACACTCGAAAGCAAGAGGTAACAACCTGGCTTATGTTTCAAATGCATATGTTTGAATATGGCATAATGCTCCATACGAAATGGAAATGCTACGTGTTTGGGAGGATGTTATGCACAAAGCAAACGTACCGCCTCAGCAAAATAAATGCTGAAGAGAGCAACCCTGTCGGGGAAAGATAAGATACGCCAATTACAATTGGACTTATGCTGGGAACTACAAGCCTTGGATGGCCTCCAAGAAAAGAACTCTCCTAGGTAATACTGCTCTGACGAGAACAAAAATCCAATCTACTAGGGATGAACGCAAACTCTGCTGAGGAAAGTTCCCTGAATGGCTTACCAAAGTACAACTCTTCTGGGGTTCACCCGACTCGGTTGGGGAGAACAAATCCACTCTACTGGGGTTATCTCAACTCTACTGGGGAAATCAACCCTGAATGGCCTCCTGGAACACAACTCTACCGAGGAGTAAAGCAAACTGCTGAGGAACGTCTCTACTCTTCTGGGGAAATTAGCCCTGAATGGCCTCCTAGAACACCAAAGTCCTTCTAGGGTACAAAGCAAACAAATGGGAATACCTTCTCCGCCAGAGACTTCGCTCTGCTGGGAAATAAATCCAAACTGATATGGATAAACAAATAAGATTCATCGGGGATCCGTCCCAAACTCCAGCAACTCCGCTGAGGATTACTCAATAAGGGAATCAACATCGACCTTTGCTTGGGGAATGAGTCATTTAACTAGACTCTGAGAGAACAGGAGCCAAAGACTTGGACTCTGTGGGGAAATGGTACTCTAAATCCGCTCCACTGCTGGGGATAATCTCAAATTTACCGGATGAAAATAGCCTCAATCCCAACCTGCTGGGGGATAAACACATGCATTCAATCTGCTGGGGATAAGCGCGCACTAACAACCTACTGGGGAAACGTGTACACACTCAACCTACATGGCCTATTGGGGATATGGTGCCTATATACTGCTGAGACTATATGCACAAACGTCACCTTCTGGGGATGAATGAGTCTCAACTACACGTCTTCCTTCTATGGGGATATGGTTCTACCTGGGATACACCTCTGAAAACTTTTCCCCAAGAGTAGCAACTCTGCAAATGAACAAACAAACAAGATATTCTGCACAATGGAAACTGTCTCGGTCGTCATCCGTAACATTGTTCAAATAAATCAAAATTTTAATGATTATTGGCAAAGCCTGCAAGTTTATGTATGCAAAGTTTTATCAAAACATCGGGCGTTTCTCGCAAACAAAACAGTAAAGGCCAAAACAAAAGCGACAAATTACTGAATAGTATATACTTCATTGATAAGTGGCCCGCAAATAGGTAGATTTTACAACAGATGCAACTCCTGAAAAGAGAAAGCTGCACAAAGATATACAACATGTTGGCAATGTGGTACAGACAACCACTGTGTGTCGATTCATCTATGACTCGCATGAATTTGATGCTTTTCCAATGCTTCGTCCTCTGAAAAGACTAATTTGAATGGATGGCCCTCGGGTCCTCCCATAATCCACTATGCTTTGAATATCAACACGCAGACCATAATCATTTGCTTTTCAAATCCCTAACTTTTTCCTGAATCTCCGTTGCGGGTTTTCGATTCACCAGGATACCCATTTTTGCCAAAGTCACCTTTTTAGGTTTTCAACTTTGCGGGTTTACATCTTTTATTTTTATCCCTAATTTTTGCCCGAACCCATTCTTTTTATGGTTTGCCGGGATGCCCCATTTTTGCCTGGATATTCTTTTTCTTTACAGCGGGTCTCTTTAAGCAAAGTATTTTTTAACTGCGTCTGCGTTCACAAGGGATGTGAAATCCTCACCATCCATGGTTGACAGTAGCAAGGCTCCGCCAGAGAAGACTTTCCTTACGACATATGGACCTTCGTAATTGGGAGTCCATTTTCCCCTATGATCTGTCTATGGAGGGAGAATCTTCTTCAACACTATCTCGTCTGTTTGAAAGCTTCAAGGACGCACCTTCTTATCAAAAGCTTTCTTCATCCTGATTTGATATAATCGACCGTATGTGATGGATTCCAGCCTTTTCTCGTCCATCAGGCTGAGCTGATTCAATCGGCTTCTCACCCATTCTGCCTCGTCGAGCTTGACGTCAACCAGAACTCTCAAAGAAGGAATCTCGACCTCCAATGGTAGGACAGCTTCCATACCATACATTGGCGAGAAAGGGGTTGCCCTAGTTGAAGTACGTACCGAAGTACGATATCCGTGTAATGCAAAGGGCAACATCTCGTGCCAATCTTTATAGGTCACAACCATCTTCTGCATAATCTTCTTTATATTCTTATTGGCCGCCTGAATAGCGTCATTCATCTTCGGACGTTAGGGAGAAGAATTGTGATGCTCAATCTTGAAACTCTGGCACAGTTCCTTCATCATCTTGCTATTCAAATTTGAACCATTATCTGTAATGATTCCCTCGGGCACTCTGTAACGACAGATGATGTCCTTCTTGATAAATTGGGCTACCACTTTCTTGGTGACGTTAGCATAGGAAGCTGCTTCAACCCACTTGGTAAAATAGTCAATTTCTACCAAGATGAAACAATGTCCATTGGACGCGGTTGGCTCAATCTTGCCAATCATGTTAATGCCCCACATGGAAAAGGGCCAAGGAGACGCCATGACATTCAAAGGACTTGGCGGCACATGAATCTTATCGGCATAAATCTGGCATTTATGGCATTTCTTCGCATACTTGAAGCAATCAGACTCCATAGTCAACCAATAGTACCCTGCCCTTAACAGTTTTCGAGACATGGCATGCCCGCCTTCATGTGTACCAAAGGCATCTTCGTGAACCTCTTCCATAAGCAAACCTGCTTCTTTTTCGTCCATACATCTTATCAGCACTAAGTAAAAGTTCCTCCAATAGAGTACACCATCATGGTTCAGATAGAAATTCCCAGCCAACCTCCTCAAGGTCTTCTTATCCCGGGCCGAAGCCCTAGGTGGATACTCTTGGTTCTTCAGAAAATTCTAGATATCTTAATACCATGGCTTGCCATCTTAAGCTTCCTCTATTGCAAACACGAATGCCGACCTATCCAGGCGAGAGATGACAATTCTCAGAGCATCATTCCAAACATTCACCTTGTACAGTGAGGATAATGTAGCCAAGGCATTTGCCATCTGATTCTCCGCTCTCGGCACATGATGAAACTCTACCCTGTCAAAGAAAGGCAGTAACCTCCTGGCATAGTTCATATAGGGAATCAGATTATGCTGACGAGTCTCGCACCCTCCTTTGATCTGATTGACCACCAAAGCTGAATCACCATAAATATCAAGGTTTTTGATTCTCAAACCAATCACTTCTTCAATGTCCATGATACATGCTTCATATTCAGCTTCATTATTGGTGCAGGGAAAAGTTAACCTGGCAGTAAATGGTATATCAGAACCATGGGGAGTTGTAATAATTTCCCCAATCCCACTACCATAGGAGTTAACAACACCGTCAAAGATCATTTGCCACTGGGGGCTTTTCTCAGGACCTTCATCAAGTAACGGATCATCAGAGTCTTTCATCTTCAAGAACATTATATCCTCATCAGGAAGTTCAAACTTCATCGTTTGATAGTTGTTAATCGGTTACTCTGTGAGATATTCAGACATAACACTCCCCTTAATAGCCTTCTAGGAGACGTATTGAATGTCGTACTCTATCAAAACCATCCGCCACCTAGCAATCCTTCCCGAAAGTTCTTGATTTTCAATCACATACTTAATCGGATCCATCTTCAAAACTAGCATGGTTGTCTGGTTTAGCATGTATTTCCTTAGGCGTTTGGCATCCCAGGCAAGTGCGCAACAAGTCTTCTCTAACATTGAGTACCTGGATTCACAATCTGTGAGCTTTTTACTCAAGTAATAAATTGCATGCTCTTTTCTTCCAGTCTCGTCGTGTTGACCGAGGATACAACCCATGGAATTCTCAAGAACTGTTAGATACATTATTCTTTCAACCCAGTCTCGTCGTGTTGACCAAGGACACAATCCATCAGAGGCTCCTGCAAATACTCTTTTATTCTTTCAAATACCCTTTGGAAATTTTCATTCCAGACCACCGCTTGATCTTTCTTTACCAATTTGAACATTGGTTCACACATGCATGTGAGGTGAGATATGAACCTTGCAATGTAGGTCAATCTACCCAAGAAACCACATACCTCTTTCTCAGTCTTCGGTGCTGGCACTACTTGTATAGCTTTTATTTTTGCAGGATCGACCTCGATTCCTTTTTCACTGACAATGAACTCCAGTAACTTTCCTGACCGTACACCAAAAGTGCACTTGTTCGGATTCAACCTCAATCTGAACTTCCTTAACCTCTCAAACAGCTTCAAGAGATTTACCAGATGCTCTTCCTCTTTTTGGGACTTTGCGATCATGTCACCAACATAGACCTCAATCTCATGATGAATCATATCATGAAACAAAGTCACCATTGCCCGCTGATAAGTTGCCCCTGCATTCTTCAATCCAAAGGGCATTACCTTGTAGCAAAAAGGCCCCCACGACGTTATAAAATTCATTTTCTCCATGTCCTCCGACACCATTTTAATCTGATTATATCAGGAAAAATCATCCATGAAGGAAAACACGGAATACTGAGCAATATTGTCAACAAGTACGTCAATGTGAGGGAGCGGGAAATCATCTTTCGGGCTCGCTCGATTGAGATCACGGTAATCTACACACATCTGTATCTTACCATCTTTCTTAGGTACAGGTATGATGTTAGCGACCCACGGAGGGTAATTCGTCATGGCAAGAAATCCAGCGTCCAATTGCTTCTAGACTTCTTCTTTGATCTTTACCGCCATGTCCGGTCTGGTTCGTCTCAGCTTTTGTTTGACAGGTGGACACTCTTCTCGAAGAGGTAAGCGATGAACCACAATATCTGTATCAAGATCGGGCATATCTTCGTATGACCAAGTAAAGACATCTTTATACTCTCGGAGCATTTCAACCAGTCTTTACTCGACATTACTCTGCAATGCAGCCCCTATCCTGACTTCCTTTCTGGCTTCCTCGGTACCCAAGTTGATGACCTCAATTTCCTCCTGATGAGGCAGAATAACCTTATCTTCTTGTTTCAGCAACCTGGCAAGCTCTTCAGCCAGGTCTTTGTCTTCCTCAATCTCTTCTTCAGCTTGAAAAAATGGATTATCAAAGTCAAAGCGAGTCATAGATGATTATGGAGCGGTGTCATCTGCAATGTGAAACCTGCAATGATGATGATTTAATGCTTAAAATGATATGCAAACAAGCACAAACCACATTGCCATTTTATTTTTAAAATAAAACAAGAAAAACAGAGATCACAATATTTGTATGCAAGAAAACGCCCTTTGATTAATTGATAAAACAGATGTTCAAACATAAAATATTAGGCCCTGCAGACAAAGACCATTATGTTCCGAGTAGAACATAGGGCTACACATAATCAAGAAAACAAATCATTACTCTTCGTTAGTCACTTGGATGACTTCCTTGATGGTCCAGTTATTCAAGCTCTGACCAAGAATACACGGCCGGATCCATGCATCCATGTCGCAGTCACTATCCCCTTCTTCGTTGGACACGACATTGATCTGATCAAAAATCACCCCACCACTAGTGAATTGGACTGGTCCCCTATAACGCGGAGTGCTCTGTGAGGAGGAAGATGATGGACTGTACCCTAGTCCAAACTTGTCTTGGTTATTAGGGATGCTCAAAACCTGCCCCCATCCCTGAGATGCTCCAGACTTCACCACTGCCTATGCCTCCTTAAAAGATGACATAACAACTTCAGACATCTTACTCACATCTGAAGCTTTCTCCTTAATCTGCATGGTTTCGAAAGCTTGGCACAGCGTTTTGTGAATCTCACCGTCAACCTCTACATATTTGAATGAAGAAAAATGGCTTATCATAATATCCTCTTCACCACAAACAGTAACAATGTTACCGCCCACCATGTATTTCAGCTTTTGCTGTAGAGTTGACGTCACAGCGCCCATTGAATAGATCAAAAGTCGTCCCAACAAGCAGCTATACGCTGGCTGAATATCCATAATGTAAAACACACATTGAAAACCTCTGGTCCAACCTGGATTGGAAGAGTCACTTCTCCGAAAACAGACCTTCTTGTCCCACAAATGCCCGCACAACCAAATCACTTGGGTGTGCACATTATTCCTCGGGTGTCCAGCTTCATCAAAGCTTTCTTGGGTAGCTCATTAAGTGATGACCCAGTGTCCACCAACACATGCGATAGTACGACCCCTCTGCATTCAATGGAGATATACAGCGCGTGATTATGGTCTCTTCCCTTGGGCGTAAAATCAAGATCTGTAAACCCTAGCCCATTCCCGGCATTGACGTGTGCCACTACTCCTTCTAACTGATTCACAGAAATCTCTTGGTGCACGTATGCGGTGTTCAGAATCCTTAATAAGGCATTCCAATGTGCCTCAGAGCAAAAAAGTAGAGATAAAATTGAAATCTTCGATGGAGTTTGCTGCAAGTGGTCTACAATCTTATAGTCACTTTTCCTGATCAAGCGCATAAACTCTTCCGCATCCTTCAACAAAGTTTCCTTCTCACCGCTCTGAGAACTCTCTTCAACCACAACTTTTCCTTTTCCCTTATCGTCCATTCAGCACTCGCTCCCGGAGATGAAAATACTCTTTCACTTCTGGTTATCCCACCGGTCCCTACCAGATTATCAACAGAATCTAATGGTGAGCCCTTCAGCTCCTACTTCTGACCATTGCAATATACCTCAGCCCCATAATTCCATGGGATTGCCTTGGTGCTTTCATAGGGTATCAGCCCTACTTTAGTGATTATGATGGTGGGCGGCCTTGGTGGCGCAGAAATAGTGATTGTCTTGTAAGGAATGGATATTATAGCCACTTCATTCTTCTCTTCATCAACTACCTTCTCACTTTCCTCTGAAACTCTGTCAAACTGCAGAATACCGTCATCCATCAACTTCTGAATATGACTCTTCAATTTCTCACACCCCTTAGGATGGTTTATCACAACCAGGAAATACCCCTCCACTCAACAGCCTATCCTTCACAAAACTCAACGGAGTTTTCAGTTCTTCAACATTCGTCACCAGATACAAACCTTCTTCCTCAACAATGGCGTTTACCCCAGCCGCTCCATGATTTGGCATGAGATTTTGCACAATGTTAGGCGCGTCGTGTGAAAAATTGATAGATTTACTGTCGGTAAGGTCTTGCACCTTATGCTTGAATGCTTTACAATTATCAATATTGTGGCTGGGAGCACCGGAATGAAATTCGCACCTGGCATTGGCATCGTACCCTGGAGGTGGTGCGCCAGTTAAAGGAGCCAAAGTCCTCTTCTAAATCAATTGTAATTGCATCAAATGTTGAAGTAACTATGAGTGAGGCATTGGCGGTGCATCAAATTGTCTATTCACTACCCTTCCACAATCTTGGAATCGTCTCGGAGCATAATATTGTTGTTGTTGACGCTGTTGCTGTTGTTGTGGTGGTGGTACAACTAAAATTGTAATGCTTGCGACTTGAGGTTGCTGTTGACGTTATTGCTGGTTTCTGTTCTTATATCTATTTCTATAACCTGATACTGCATTTGTTTCCCCCTCTCTCTTCTTACTGCCAAAATGTTTTCTACCTCCTCCGACTGAGGATCCTTCTCCGGCGTGTATCTTCCCCAGTTTGATTCCATTTTCAACCTGCTCACCTGTAATGATCAAATCTGAAAAAATTCGGACATATTGCCTATCAATTTCTCGTAATACACTCCCGGTAGTGTGGCAACAAACATGTTAATCAGCTCTCTCTGCACCATAGGAGGTTGAACTCTTGTTGCCAGCTCGTGCCATCTCTGGGCATATTCCTTGAAACCTTCATTACTTCTCTGTGACAGGTTTTGCAACTGTACCCTGTTTGCTGCTAAATCATTGTTATACTGATAATGCTTGACAAAAGCTTCAGCCAAATCTCTCCAACTTCTGATGTTGACCGGCTCTAGCCCCATGTACCATTCCAGGGATGGACTAGAAAAACTATCCTGGAAGAAATGCATGAGCAGCTTCTCATCGTAGTAGTATGCAGACATCTTTCGGTAATAAGAGTGGAGATACACCCTAGGACAAGTTGTTTCCTTAAACTTATCGAAGTCTGGAACCTTAAATTTTGGGGGAATTCTCAAGTCTAGAATCAACCCCAGATTTGCCATATCTAGACACAACGAGTTTTGATTTTCAAGATTCTTCATCTTTTCCTCTATCAGCTTAAACCATCTGTCTACCTTAGACTGCAGACCAGAACCAAGCTCTCTCATAGAAAAGACATCATCTTGGTCATCATCATCCCACTAAGGGCCAGTGTTTCCATGCACAACACATATTGGTGCAGGAATAGGGATTCCAGTATGATTACCTCCTCCTGGAGGAATAACAGTTGTTGGGATGGCAGTGTTAGCATGAGGGGTGACATTGTCAACAGTAGGAGGTATAATAGCAGTTCCTCCATGTAGAACCCCACTCCCGTCAACCCTTGCAATCAGTGGTTTGCACCAGTGTTCTCAGTTGCTCTTGGCCATTGGCGATCCCTTGCATCATATTCATAAACTGGGCCATACGGTCCCGAAATTCCTGAAGCTCGACTTGAATCTGATCCATAACTTTTCGTTGATTTCCCCTGGTAGAGTAGCGATGAATCGCTTGGTTTTCAATCCTGAAACAAGCGGAACCTGGAACACCTGCGATGCAAAATATGAAATGATGCAGTATGCAGACATGCAAGTATGCTTCAAGGAAATTTTCCCCTTGATTCTAGTTTCCTGAGAAAAACACGACAATGGAGAACCAACAGATAAGGTCACACAATCCTCTCATAAATAAAATGAGAACGACCAAGGAAATACAATGGAAACAAACACGACCCAAGCCAACAATCCTGGTGATGGTCGAGATACAACATAACAACAAATACAAGGAAATAATACATCAGGTACGACAGGGAGCCTGGAAATCCTCCAATAACTCCTTCGTATCTGGATGATCTGTCCTAACAATCAACCCCTGAATGAGCAACTCTCTCCTGCTAATAGTGTCCTACAAGTCCTGAGCGTAATCCTCCCAGGCGCCTTCACCAAATGCTTCTTTCAGCTTAGGCCTCTTCAGATATGCTCTTTACTTGTACTCTTCCAATGTTGCAAGAGCTTCATTCAGTTTTAGGTCACTCTCGCATCGGCGTGAGGATTCAATTATATCTTTCTCATCTCTCACCCGGAGCTGAGCCTTTAATCTGCCAATTTGTTGTCGCAACCCATCTTCCTGTTCCTTGTTGTTAGTCAGAATAACATTCCATTGCGCATTGAACTTGGATATCTCTAGTTGTGCTCTTTCTAACTCATTCCTTTTATCCTTGAGGATGTTACTAGCACTCTTCAAGTCTAGGCCCACTCGCTCTCGAGCGCGAATTTCTTCAGTTAGCTCTCTACCAATCTTGTTCAACAGCTCTGTTTGCTTCTTGGAGGAATAAGTAGCTTGATTCTTTTCACTTCTAAGTTGCATAATTTCCTTTTCCAACTCCTCGTTTGCCTTACGTAATTCTTCCTTCTCGGACCATAGTTGATTGTATCTCTGAATATCAACTATTGCTGGCTCCTCAATCATCAAAGGATACAAAGGTTCTCGGGCTGGAAATGGCAACAACAATCTCCTAACTCTTTCCTGAATCCAAACCACATAAGGATCATACACTCTGCTATTGCTCTTTCCCAAAGAAGGCTTCCCCTTTCGGTGAACTTTCCTCCAGGCTCTCTCTAATATGATCAGGGTCTCACTGTCAATCAAGCCGGTGAAGTACAGAGATTCCTGTATTTCCTCTTCCTTTGGAGGTTCCCTTAGAGCATAACCAAATTACCTCACTACAAGAGCTGGATTATAGTTAATACCACCATTTCTTCCGATCAAAGGGACATTAGGAAAACCACCACAGCTAACGATTATCTCGGTACCCAAATGATCTCTATCAAACCATACAATGTCTTTAGAGGTTAACCCCATCACCCTCTCTGACCAATCAGCAGTATCAGAGATGTCAACAAAGGGACCAGACATAGGAAGATGACTCATGAACCATCTGTACAAAAGAGGTACACAGCAAGAGACATTCTTCCCCCTCCTATTTTCATTCTTGTAATGCACAGAGTGATACACGTCTCCTAAGAGTGTAGGCACAGGATTATTCGAGATAAAGATATGGAAAGCATCCAATCCACAAAATCTGGAATGTTTGGGAACAGTATTATACCATATATGCAGAGAGCCAAGATAAAGACGTCCCAACAACCTTCCTTTGCAAAATGTAGAGCTCTACCAACCAAGAAAGGCAATGGGAAACCAGACAATCCATTCCTTTTGACCATCTTTCCTTCTAACTCAGAGGCATCTAAATGAAGAGCACTAGCAAGCTTAGTCAAATTAGGTTCAGCTTCAGAGTGATAAAAAGGCATATGATCTAGTATAGGAACTCCTAGCAGCATAGAGAACTCCTCCAAAGTAGGTATCAACACATAACCAGAGAAAGTGAAACACCTCAACTGTGGGTCATAGAACTGAAGTAAGGTATGGAGATCTCCCAACTCAAACACTAAAGCTTTACAGACACAACGTAGAAGCTTCCCATACTCTTTCTTAAAATCTTCCATTACACCATGATCAGCAGCAGAAATTAAACTGAGTAGAGACCCTATATCTCGTGTGGGAAACTTGTACACAACTGTCTTCTTCAAACAACTATCCATGTCAACAAGGGATGGTTTACTAGAATCAAGAGGAGAATATGCACCTGCAACATAACTACATGTCAATGTTAATATGCAAATGAAAATGCAAATGCAACAGGGGATCAAGATTGTTGTGCTATTGATTGAGATGAACTGGTGCTTCGCTCTGGCGAGAAAATATCGAAATACCCAAGTATCAGAGGTCAAAGGTTCGCACTGATAAGAAATCCGGGTAGGTTGAAGGTCCAGGTTTCCTGCATAACCCTCCCCACTCACAGGTATGGACCTATCTCTGACAAGGTCTGGCATCCTAGGCGGTCGTCAGCGTCACAGACTTTCGAGAAACGATGATACGTTCACCACTTCTGGCTTGGCATCATAGTCTAACGAAGCGGCCTCACTTAGCTTATTTCAAAATGATCGGTCCCCATAGTCGACAATCCCCAGATCCAACATCCTCTCAACTGTCCGAAACAAACTAGAAAGGTAGTCATCAAAGAGAATCTCATCTGAGCGCGAATTTCGTGGGAACTAGTGCATGCGAAACATACAGGTTCACCACTACTTTCCACTTCTAATTCTAGGGTTATACTCAAGCCTGGGTTTGGCTTATCACACAATGGAACATTACCCCCCCCCCCCATCTACACAACAATAATGATAATATAAATGCTGAAAGTAAAATGAAAATGCGATAAAATACAGATACAACACAAATGCACATATACACACCCAAAGGTAAAACAACCAAGCGTTAGGATTGACTCTGTTGCGGTGAGAATCATGATACCAAGCTATTGATTAACTTGAATCTTTAATTCTTTGAATTCACAACCAGACTGTAATTTATCCAAAGGAAAGGTCTAAAGAGAGAAAGAACCTTTTGCGCAATGTAACAACAATGCTAAGAGATTCAGGGATCGAGGGTTGGTTATGCCTAGGGTAGGTATTTCACATCCTAAACATCTGTAGTACTCTACAGGAACCTTTTGTTTGTTTGTATGCTAATACTTGCTAAATGTTTACTATGGATTGGGTAAAAGGTGTAGGTTCAGACCTAAAGATACATACACTAAGTTGCTCACAAAGACGTCGCGTCTTCTGCCTATGTATCCTAACTAGGATAGAATCAGAGCAATCGTAGTTCAACTCACTAGGTTTGAAGAACACTTGATTATGATCAAGGTTCAAAGGGGAACAAACATAACAATGCTTGTGTAGAGTTTAAGAAAACTCTCTAGATCTAAGTTGAACACTCAAGACAGGGAAGTAAGTAATCATCTCCATGATTCTTACATACAGTTAACAAACTCTATCCTAAGTTCTAATTGAAAGATCACTCCTAAAAAGGGGTAGGCTTCTAAGACTTAAGCAAAGTCTAAAGGACAGGTTCTAACTTAACTAAGTGTATGGATGACTTAACAAAGTCAAGGGAGGGTGATGAGCTAACTATGACCCAACGGTCAACAGAGAGACATTCCTTTGGAAGGATAGAAGGGGAGACAACTTGGATGAGAACTAAAGAGTTTCATTACTTGGGGAAACTACACTTAACAAAACATGAACAATTAAACAAACATTGATGAATACAAGAATCATGGTTACGACCAAGCATATACAAGCATATTACAATAAGCAAGTGCGTCAAATAGGAGGAATGGTTACAACCAAAGCATGCAAGCGTATTGCGATAGGCAAGCAAAGATGAGTTCTTACAACACTCAATGAAAGATAAAGACTTAAGCATATCTTGACAAAGATGAAGGTAACGACCAATGCAAATAAGTCAAACATGGGGATATTACATGGAAATCAAAAATGAATTAAACATAATGCTCACAAGCAAAAAAGTAATCGCAATTATATACAAAGGGTTTGACAAACATAGAACTCACATTAAGCACAACAACAAACTGAAGAAAAAAGAATCAACAGCTTGAAATTATTAGGAGGGAAAAACCCTAAAAGAAACACAAATATTTTCAATGCAAAATTGTTTTCAAAAAGAGATTTTTTAGAATATTAATCTACCATATGAAAATATGCACAAATACGAAGCTAATGCAAAACGATCCAATCCAAAATGACAAAAAATGGAAAAGTTATGATTTTTATAAATTTAATAACAATTGAATAAAAAACAAGAGAAAATAATGATAAAAAGAGTGGGAGGCGCCTGGTGGGTGTTGAACCCACCACCCTTGGAATACCAACTCAAAATTATACCAACTGAGCCAGCGCACACACTTGTTGAATGGAGGAAAAAGAAAGAACAAAATATGAAAAACATGGCAAATGGAAAAATGAAATAAAAGGGTTGATCTCCACTGTGGATCGAACCCAGGATCTAGAGGTGCAAGGCGTATGAGAGAATGAATGTTTAATCACTGGGGTGGCGATACATCCGTGTATTTTTCCACCCATAAAACTTAAGTACTCAAAACAAGCAAATGAATTGGGACAAGGCAAGATGAACACAGGAGGCAAGCAAAAAACATGAAAACGACAACACCGTAAATCATTCAAAACTTAACCAAATTGAACAAAGTTTTAGCCTATCTCATGTGAAATTTCATAAGGAATTCAGTGGTAACCTCAGTTTTCTCAGAAAATGCATATAATTCAAAAATCGAATGTAAATGCAATGTCAAGCTTGTGAAATGCAAAAGGGCAGCTGCAGCTCATGACAGAAAGGTTTAAAGTTATGGAATGGTATGCACAAGTCATAAATATATTGTTCAGTGAATTGGATGAAAAAAAACATGCAAAGATGGCTCAAACAGAAATTGACATATGGACTGTCATGGTTTGTACAAGAATGTTAAAATGTTGTTTTGGCAAGAAGAGTGGAAATTCATGATACAGCCTCCATAAACATCATATACAAAGTGATTCGTGCATAATCAAGGATTTAAACATGATGCAAGAACCTAACATAATTGGTGACACATGAATTGGAATATGAAGCAGAAACTGACAGCAAGTATATATGGCAAGCAAAAGCAAAACCTCAAACAAACCACACATATGCAAAGCTACAATGCCCTTACAAAAGCAAACATCTTAAGAAACTTGTATCAGTTCAAATAAAAATGGTCCACCTTGACAGTTAGCAATAAGTGCTCATGACTAGCATTTAACAAATTGGTCCAACATGTAAAAGTCATACATAACAGCAGTACTTGGTCTTCAAAGTAAAAACATGCCAAGCATACCAAAATCACATCATGCTTTGAAAAGGGATGGTTACAAGGAAGAACCTAGATATACTCCTAACAAGAACTTCATGCTGATAGCAAGTAATGTAATATGGCAGTTAGCATCAGCAAGGCATGTTGCCAATAAATCACAAAATGTGAAACTTAACAACATTTAGAAGAAGGCATAGCAGAAAAATCATGTTCATGAGTTCAAAAAGTTTGGCAGCATAATATAACAACATCAAAGATCAGTAGCTAAACCTAGTCCTATATGCACAAATCAATTTGCAACCACATGTCAAACATGAACCTACAACAAAGTGGTGTTATGGCAGTTTCAAGCGAACCTAGGCATATGGCAGCAAATATGGACTTCACAAAATGGCAAGGTTGGCATACATCATCAATCAATCCTAATCCCTAATGCACACAAAAATTTGCAAGTTTATCAAAGGTATCATGGCAATTGGTTTCTTTCAACAGAGAACAAAGATGCAAGTACTCATGAAATTCAACATAAGGGGCTGATTAACAGGTTCAAGGAAGATCCATACCACAGGCTGGCAATGTATCAGAATCAGGGCATACAAGTCTATCATAGCTGGCAAACATATGAGAACAAAACATGGTTACCACCAAGACCCTACCCTAGTGCCTAAGTGACAGTGGTGATGCAAGAGATGAAACCATGCCATGATTCAAAAAGTAATAGGTTTTATGTTAACAAACAATATGCAATCAAGGCCAAATGCCAGGCAACAACTTGATAAAATATGACCATGTCAAGCTGGGAACAGTCATGCCACATAAACCAGATGAAAACATCAGTTGATGCAAATATCACAGTGCCAAGCACAATTCATGATTTCAAGGTAACAAAGTTCTCATGTTAACAAACTCTCATCAAACACAAGACAAAGCTGAAAGCAACATAAGGCATGCTTAACATATCAAAAGGCAAGTATCAAGCACAAAGCCTATTTTATAGTAGTTACAAACATCAAAACATCAAAAATAGGCATTGGTCCTTATTATTCCAATGAGTCATTCCAACAACCTTGGCAAGTTTAATGAAGCAGAACTGCTCACAAGCAAGCTCAAAATACATTAAAGACCAAGTTTAAACACACACATGATCTCAAAAGATGGTGGAACTAAAAAAAACCTATGAGTTGAAAATGAACATGATTTTGAGAAATGGTAAGAACAGGATTATGCAGAACCAAAAACCTAACCAGATTTCAACAATGCAAACATCACATGGATCTAATATGCAAGGGTTTCCACATCAAAAAGTTAACCAACAGGTTCATGGTGTAAAAGTGGTAATGCTACACCAGTAGGTTAATATTCTCACAAGCAGGACCAACACAAGACAACATCAACTTCAAAACATTTGCAACAATTATGAATTAAAGACCCTTTAGAGTTCACACATGACTTAGGTACAATAATACATCATGAAATGACCAACAAAACACTTAAACATGATATGATCAAGGCAGATACAAAAACTGGCAGATTTGCACATAAGCTACATTTTGCATTCAAATACCAATCATGTCAAGTATGTTTATGATAGAAATAAAAAGGATAGTAAGCACTAACCTCTTGTAGACCTCCAAGAAAGCTTGTGACAATATGGAATTCCTCGAGAAAACTCCAGCTGTTGTCCAACTCTGCCTGAAAACAACCCTTGCTTGCACTTGAAGGAACTTGTGACAAATCTCAAAATAAATGAGAATGAGGTTGCTTTATGTTATGGACAGTTGGGACATCATATATTAAAGGCGTATGGATGGTTAGAATGATGAAAACAGGTCTGGACAGAGGTTTGCTTGTTTTTGTGTGTGAGGTCAAACTTTGCTTGGTTTGAAAGTTGACTTTTGGGAGAATGGAGTTTTTGAGTGATTTAAGAGTATGAACACCTTCCACACATCATTTATGGATTGTGCAGATGGTTTTTGAAGGATTGGAATGTGTGGAAATGGATTTGGGAAGCCAACTGCCCAAGGCAGATTTTGATGAAACTTGGAATTTTGAAAATGAGGCAAGCAAGAAAGGAATGAGAGTTGTTGTTTTTTCTTGGTTCTAAGAGTTCTCTGGTGTGTTGAGTGACATAGAGGGAGCCTCTATTTATAGGAAAAATGAAGGGTGAGGACAGATTTGTAACTTGGCACTTTTGGAGGGAGTTTGAAAAAGTGACTTGCTTGATATTTTGATGCAGCTGCAAAATCAGATCTTTGGCTCAACCTGATGCATTACTCAAGTGGAATGAATGACATAATAGTGATTGGAGTGGCTAGGCAGTAGGAGGGCTGTTTGCTGCAAGTGTGCAATAAAGTTTCTCTTTCTTCTATTATATGATTAAAATACTCCCACTTGCCTCCAACTTGCAAGACTCACTAAACCTCCTTATTTTCTGCATTTCTTCCTCTCATATCCTTTAAATATCAGATAGAAATATGATCCAAGGGCTGAGAATAGCTCAAGCGGTCAAAGGATGAGTTTGTGAAAAATTGAAAGTGTGGGATTCAAATGTTGAAACATCATCTTGTTGAATTCATAACTCTCAGCTCATAAGGGCTATGGAGAAGTTATAATACATTTTGGAAAGCCCTCATGTATATCTAAAACCTTCATGTTTTCATGAGTTTCAGATTCCCAAAGGAGCTTGGCCAAAAAACCTCTCAAAGTTGTTGAAAAACATGCCTAAAAAGTGAATTTGGTAATAACTCCAAATCTATGCATTTTTTGCTGATGGACCACTGTGGGACTTTTTTTAGGACTTGTCAAGAGCTTTCCAATGAGCTTTGAACCAACTCAATTGGATGTGAGGTTAGGGAGTTATGGTCTGGCCGCTTTCAAAACCCTAATTCCCAATTTTTGCAATTATTCCCCAATCCTTGATCCAATGGTCATGAAACTTCTTGGGTAGGTGCAATATGTCATTAGGAACATTTTCGATTCCCACCATGAGGTCAAATTCCTTATGAGTAAAGAGTTGACTTTTCGGTCAACCAGACGATCGATCGGTGACTACGTCACCGAGCCGACTGTTGATGTTCCGGGTCTTTTGAGGCCTTGAAACTTCTTGAGTAGAATTTACCAAGCCAAATTAACTTTATGGACCATGATCCCACCATTGTAACACCCTTTAAATCAAAAGTCAAACCACAGTTGACTTTCCTAATCAAAAACCCTAATCGGGTATCCTGAACTGCACTTTCCTTGATTCTTGGGTGACAACCTCAGATTGGATTCATAATTGACCCCATTTAGTATCCTTGATATTGTTTCATGGAGAATCAATCCAAGACATTGACTGATCAAACCTTTTAAACCTCGATTCTTGACCGTACGAAACCCTGATTCCTGTATCTTAATAATGACAAACTTGAAACAGGTTAAGGTTAGATTAATCAAATGAATATTACCCTAAAATGATGATGAAGATCTAAGGGGTTAAAATTTGGGGTATGACTGACTCCCTTAAGGGATGGGAAGAGACGTTCCCCAGCAGAGTCGCCAGATGTCGCATCACTGCGAAGAGGGGCCGGCAAGGGCAGAAGAGTCACCATCGTTCATTATTTATCCCAAAAGAGGGAAAGGAAACGATCAGAGAAAACCTACGAAAAAGGGAGAAGACAGGTCATCACAACCAAATCTTGGGTTCGGGAGTCGGTTACGTAAGGGGAAGGTATGAGCACCGCTCACGTCCGTTGTACTCAACGGGATCCACGTTTGTTGTATATCTAAAAGGGTGTTAATCTATAAGTCTGACCACAGGGACAAAAGAAAAGAAAAGAGACTCGATAGAGCATCGCCGCTCTAAGCCTACATACTCCCTCGTGCAATGGGAAAGTGATAGTCAATGTAGTTCGGAAAACTACGGGTGAAGGTGGGGAAAGGTTGCTTGCCAAGACATCGCCGTCTTGTGCCTACGTATCCTCATCTGGTATGAGAAATCAGAGCAAACGTAGTTTGGGCTGACACAACCACAGGTTGGTTAAATGTTTTAACTTAGTAAGGTTAAACCTTCATTCTAGCAGTTAGGTGTATTGTTGCTCGACCATTAGAGAGTTAGGTGTTACCTGTTTGCGGTAGAACCAAGAGTTAACAACACTCTTTATGAAAATTATTTTCAATTAATCCTGAGGGATAAAAAAGTTTGATGTTTGTGTTTGTGTTTTTTAAGAGAAGAAGTGAATTGAGTTAATTTTGTAACTCGTGTTGCACTAAAGACTATGACTTGAGAGCGAATGCGTCGCATATCACCCAAAGGGCATATGCTAAACACTCTAGACAGTTGAGAGGAAGCCCCCCAACCATCATTCCCCAAATACTTAAGTCCCGTAGCGTACAACACTTATTATCCTTTATTAGATGTCTTGAAAAAGTTTTGAGATGAGAAGAGAAGACACAAACTCTAAGGGGAAACTAATCAACCCTAATGTTATCATGCAATGTGCTTCTATGATTGAGATTAAGAGGGGAAAAGACTATCCTAATGTTATCATGGTTGGATTGAACACTTAATGTCTCTCCTACTCCCACCTTAAGCAAATGGGACTAGGAATCCTAAGGGATCATGGCAAAGAAACAAAGTAAACACAAGATAAATCAATCACAAGTGAGATGAAAGAAAGATATGAAGTTGACTTAAACAAGTCAAGAGAATATGCAAACATGATATGCAAGATGCAAAAGATGCAAAGCAAACAAAAGATGAGAACAAAATGACTTAAACAAGTCAAAGAGAAAGTGAGATGAAATGGGAGAAGTTACAACTCCTACAACCATTCATGCATCAATCACTAATCTCAAAAGGTAAACACCAAAGCTCAAAGAAGAAGCCATTATCAAGATGAATATGGGATAATAGGCTTGGGCAGAAAGAAACATAAGAAAAATCTCAACCAAAGGCATCAAATTGATCATGCAAAAAGAAAGCACAAGCATGTTCTCAAAGTGGTTTCTCATTTAAAGCAAACTCAAAATGCGATCAATCAAACCAAATCACTTTGAATGAGTACCACAACCCAAGGGACAGAATGAGAACATAAGAGGAAAGCTCACAAACAATAATGAAAACAAACCACATGAAAGCTACAAGATAGGGCAAGGGAAAGAACCAAAATTCAAACCACGTTCAACACTTAACCACAAGTGGAATGCCTAACTTTAATGTAACTTGCAACACAAGCTACACAAGTGTATGAACTATAAAATTAAAACCAGCATCCTAAACATGTCAAGAATGTGAATCAAGAGGCATAGGATGCATATGGGATCCATCAAGGTCATCTCCCAAAGAAACTAGGTCAACTAGTTTATATGAACTCCAACTAGGGTGACTTGACTTGCAAGGTTCACCAAAAATAGAAGGAATGTTTAATAAATCTCAAATAAAAAGCTTAAAGCTCCTAAACATGTTGGCAACCAGAGGCCAAAATATCCAAACCAAATTCCAATCAAGGCATCACCAAATGATTTGATCAACTAGGGTGCCCCACCTTGAGAAATTATTATCGAGGGTCAAACAAAAGCAACACAAAGTCAAACAAAAAAATGATCAAACCTTGACCAAAATCAGCCTCAAAGGTCCCTCAATCCATCATAAAAATGGAGAGGAAACCTCATTCATTGGTGATTGCAAATGGTCCATCGAACAAGAATGATCAAATGAAAACAATATTAAAAACACTTCCAATTGCAAAATTAAAATAAAATTGCAAAATAAAAGAAAATAAAAATTAAAAATTATGAAAAATTAATTAAGACTTTAAAGTGTTAGAAAATATTTTTTGGAGAATTTTCTGATATTTGGGAGTATTTTTAATAAAATAAAAGCAAAACAGAAAATAAAATAACAGAAAATAGAATGCCAAACCAAGGGAGGTGTCAAAGTAAATCCAGGAACAAAGGGGTTCAGTTCAAGCGCGTTGGGCTCAAATATGAGGGGGCGTGCATAGAAAAACCATCCCAATCCAATAGCCAAATTTCAGATTAATGAAACGCAACATTTCATTAATCTTACATGGGTTCAACGCGCTAAGTGGACAAGTCAAACAAATCAGAAACACCCACGCACATGGTCAAATATTCAACGCCTCGCCACCTTAGATCTGAGGGTCAAATAACCAGACACCGGAGCCCTAGCTCTGGTTGTCTTCTCCGGTGAGATGGCCGGTGCTCAGGTGATCAAATGACCACCAAACACTACAAAATTGGTACCAAATGAAAGCTGAACTCACATAGGTTCCAAATCCAAGATCCAATAATTGAAAACACTCATGGATTGAGAGAATCGAATGATTGAAGTTTGAGATGCATAATTGAAAACTCATCCAAATATGAGCAACAAGCAATCAAACATGGCCTACTCAACGTAGGCTTTCAGATGCAACCAGTATGAACCTAATTCATGGCCTAGAATGAGAGAAATTTGGAATGGAAACTTACTGAACGGAGACACTCCGTTGGTGCTTCTCAGGTGTGTAAGCTTGCTTTTCTTGATCCAGATCCACTCCAAATACTTCAAGGAAGATGAATTGAGCTCCAATTGAACTTGATTTGCGGAAAAATAGTGAAATCGATTTTCAAATTTGCTTGAGAAACTCAAATCTGAAAATTCTCTCTCCAACTCCAAATGCCACTTCTGAGCTCTTAGGGCGAATTTTTTTTTATATATGATGGATCTCAGATGGTTTGGAAGGCCCATGAGGCTTCAATTTCATTAATTGGAAAAATGCCCAAAAATGACAAGCTTCTCATGCACACATGAAATGCTCTCATACACACCTGAAAACCACTACGACCTGCAACTTGTAAGTTCATTTTGACATGGGAATTCGTTTGGGCCTTTGATTTGATCCAATTTACAAGTTTGAAATTGAAACTTCTTTGTGAAGAAAAGTGAAAATGCACGTGTTTTTCCCTCTTGTACCAAAACCAAATTGTGAAATCTTCTTCTTAGTGTATTGTGAAATGAATTGGATCAAAATAAGACCAAAATATGGCCTATAATGAATTGAATTCAAGTCATACTTCAAAGTTCATTTTTCACTTGAAAATTCTCCCACATGTCCATAACCATCCATAATTCACATGATCCTTGAGTTCTATGATGTAAATGAGGTAAAACGGGGGAGGTCGGGGTCTGGATATCGTACGGGCTAAAGAAGACATCAGAATCTACTACGGTCTGGATACCATACAGGCAAAAGATATAAAATGGTGGAGGCCGAGGTCTGGATACCACACGGGCTAAAGAAAACATCACAATCTACTAGGGTCTGGATATCGCACAGGAAAAAGATAAATCATCGGCCAAGGTCTGGATACCGCACGGGCAAAAAGATAAACCGGTGGAAGTTGGGGTATGGATACCGCACGGGCTAAGGAAATAAACCGGTGAAAGCCGGGGTCTAGATACCGCACAAGCTAAGGAAATAAATTGATGAAAGTCAGGGTCTGGATACCACATAGGCTAAGGAAATAAACCGGTGAAAGCCGGGGTCTGGATACTGCACGAGCTAAGGAAATAAACCATTGTCTGTTGGAGATAAAACTGGAAACAAGATGTAACAACCTGACTTATGTTTCGAATGCACATGTTTGAGAATGGCGTAATGCTCCATACGAAATGGAAAGGCTATGCGTTTGGGAGGAAGCTATGCACAAATGCAAATGCAAAGGAAACACTCCAGCAAAATAAATGCTGAAGAGGAGAAGCCAACCCTGCTGGGTGTGCAAAGTATGATTGGACTTTTGCTGGGGAAACAAGCCCTGGATGGCTTCTTGGAAAAGGAATTTCCTAGATGCAACAGCTCTGCTGAGAACAAAATCTGCTCCGCTGGGGATCAAATCAAACTCTGCTGAGGAAAACAGCCTTGGATGGCCTACCAGAATACAACTCTTCTAGGGAAAAAACGACTTGGATGGGGAAAGCAAATCCACTCTACTGGGGAAATCAGCCCTGGATGCCCTTTCAGGATACGACTCTACCGGGGAGTAAAACAAACTGCGGGGAATTACTCCACTCTGTCGGGGATTCCACCCTGCTGGAGATTTGAATCCGCTCCGCTAGGGATAATGAATAAGATTTACTCGGAAGATATCCCAAACTTTTTCTGCCAAGGATGGAGAGTAACAATTCTCTGGGTCAATCCCACTCTACGGGGAAGAAAAAACTATTCCAGTGACTTCGTTGGGGATCTGCAGGGGATGAAAATTATTTGGAGAAATATCCCGAAGGAAACATACTTTGACAAATACCAAAGACCAACTGGATTCTTCTATGGACAACAACTCCGCTAGGGATCACCCAATGAAGGAATCAACATCTACCTCTGCTTGGAGAAATGAGCAATAAACTCAACAATATCCACTTTCACTTGAGGATGAGTCGATGCCCTAGACTTTGAGGGGAAAGGAGTCAAAAATTTAGACTCTGTGGGGGTAACAACATTGCACTCGTCCCACTGCTGGGAGAATAATCCCAAATACCTGTTGCATAAACTCAACCTGCTAGGGAGAAACTAGTCATAATCTGCTGGAGAGAAACTAGTCTCATAATCTGCACATCTTCCTCTTGTGGGGACAGAGACAAGGCGACCTTACTAGGGATGCACCTCTGTAATAGTCTCGGGAACGAGAGCCCTACAACAAAGACAAACAAAGTATCTTGTATACAACAAGAACTACCTCGGTTATTATCTATGACATCGTTCAAGAAAATCAACATTTTAATGACTATTAGCAAAACCCACAAGTTTATGTATGCAAAGTTTTATCAAAAACAACCGGCATCTCTTGCAAACAAAACAGTAAAAGCTAAAACAAAGCACCAAAACTTTCTGAATAATATGTACTTCATTGATAAATGACCTGTAAATAGGCGGATTTACAACAAATGCAACTCCTTAAAAGAGAAAGTTGCATAAATAGTACAGCAATGCAAGGAAATATACAAAATATCGGCAATATGGTATAGACAACCACCATGTGTTGACTCATCTATGACTGGCATGACTTTGATGCTTCCTGCTGAGTCATCTTCCGAAGAGACTGACTTGATTGATTGACCCTCAGGTCCTCCCAGAATCCACTGTGCTTGTAAGTTCAATACACAGACCGCAATCATTTGCTTTTCAAATCCCTAACTTTTGCCTGAATCGCCCTTGCGGGTTTTCGATTCACCGGGATACACATTTTTGCCAAAGTCGCCTTTTTAGGTTTTCAACTTTGCGGTTTTACATTCTTTTTCTTTTTATCACTAATTTATGCCCAAACCCATTATTTTTATGGTTCGCTGGGATGCCCCATTTTTGCCTGGATTTTCTTTTTCTTTCCAGTGGGTTTGTTTTAAGCAAAGTATTTTTTAACTGTGTCTGCGTTCACAGGGGATGTGAAATCTTCTCCATCCATGGTTGACAATAGCAAGACTCCTCCGGAGATAACTTTCCTTACCACATATGGACCTTCGTAGTTGGGAGTCCATTTGCCCATGTGATTTGCCTGTGGAGGGAGAATCTGCTTCAAAACTAAGTCACCTGCTTGAAAGCTTAGAGGGCGCACCTTCTGATTGAAAGTTTTCTTCATCCTGCTCTGATACAGACGACCATATGCAATGGATGCCAATATTTTCTCGTTCATCAAGCTGAGTTGATTCAATCTGTTCCTCACCCGATCTGCCGCATTGAGTTGGACGTCAACCAAAACTCTTAAAGAAGGAATCTCGACTTCCAGTGGCAAGACAACTTCCATACCATACACTAGCGAGAAAGGAGTTGCCCTAGTTGAAGTACGTACCGAAGTACGATATCCGTGTAATGCAAAGGGCAACATCTTGAGCCAATCTTTATAGGTCACAACCATATTTTGCACAATCTTCTTTATGTTCTTATTGGCCGCTTCAACAGCGCCATTCATCTTCGGACGGTAGGGAGAAGAATTGTGATGCTCAATTTTGAAACTCTGGTACAGTTCCTTAATCATCTTGTTATTCAAATTTGAACCATTATCAGTAATGATTCTTTCAAGCACTCCATAACGACAAATGATGTCCTTCTTGATGAAACGGGCTACAACTTGTCTGGTGACATTGGCGAAAGAAGTTGCTTCAACCCACTTAGTGAAATAATCAATTGCCACTAAGATGAAATGGTGTCCATTGGATACGGTCGGTTTTATCTTACCAATCATATCAATGCCCCACATGGAAAAGGGCTAGGGAGATGCCATGACATTAAGAGGAATCGGCGGCACATGAATTTTATCAGTATAAATCTGGCATTTATGACATTTCTTGGCATATTTAAAACAATCAGACTCCAAAGTCAACCAATAGTAGGCTGCCTTCAACAGTTTCCGAGACATTGCATGTCCGCCTGCATGCGTGCCAAAAGCACCCTCGTGGACTTCCTCCATAAGCAAACCTGCTTCTTTTTCATCCATGCATCTCAATAGAACTAAGTCGAAGTTTCTTCGGTAGAGTACATCATCCTTGTTCAGATAGAAGTTTCCAGAGTGTCTTCTCAAGGTCTTCTTATCCCGGCTCGATGCCCCAGGCGGATATTCCTGATTCTTAAGAAAGTTCCGGATAACATAATACCATGGCTTCCCATCTGAAGCTTCCTCTATTGCAAATATGAACGCTGGCCTATCGAGGCGAGAGATGACAATTCTCGGAGTATCGTTCCAATAATTCACCTTATACATCGAGGATAATGTAGCCAATGCATCTTCCATCTGATTCTCCGCTTCTGGCACGTGATGAAACTCTACCCTGTCGAAGAAAGGTAACTACCTCCTTGCATAGTTCATGTAGGGAATCAAGTTAGGCTGACTGTTGCACCCCAAAATTTGCCTAACCTTTTTCTTTACCTAGCTTATGTTTCATTGCATCTCATATAGCATTAGCATTTGCATACCATCATTCATATGCAGGGGATTGAGAGATTTGTGCTTACCAAGGAAGGGCTACCACCATGTTCTAAGGTTATTCAAGAGTCTTCACTCAAGTATTCAAGGGTTGATATCCTCATCAAAGAAGCCAGAGATCCCCAGAGAAGTGGCTAAAGCCAAATGTGCACATTTACTAACTTGATGGTTGTGGGAGATCATCAGATGATTTTGAATCCCTGGATATGGGTGTCAAGCATTGAGAGAGCTCATGAGATGGCTTAAGAGTCACTATGGAGATTAGGTAAGTCATTATGCAAAGTACAAGAGGCTGCAACCAAGATTGGTGCAATTAGGGTTCCAACTGGTCAACCCTAAGTCAACAAGTGAGTTGAAAGGGGTTGAGACCTAATTTCAAGGCCATGTGATCATGGAATGATGTGTTGAGGAAATAAAGGTATGATTCTAAGACCAGCTCATCAATATTAAAGAGTGTGAGAAGTTCCTAGGCTAGGGTTTCTAAGCTTGATAGTGTAAAATCCCCTGGTTTAGTGCCTAACTTCAAGACCACATAACTCAAGATGCAAGTTTCATCTCATCTTGACATCAACATGAGACATGTAGAGCATGTTATTACCTTTAAGTTGAGTACTAGAAGTCCTTCATAGGATTTATAGAACTCAAGTTATGAAGCAGACAAGTTACAGGTCATCAGATGAATGTGATGTTGATACTTGAAAGTCAATCAACTTCCATGCCATTTTTAACCTAGAATGAGGTCTCACCTATCCTTGACCCTAACATGAATATTGTTCCTTATCTTCATAGCTTTCCAAAGAATACTAGAAGTCCTTGATTGGATTTGTAGAACTCAAGATATGGAGCTTGCAAGGCAAGGGCATTTTGGGAAAGTAAGATTATAAGTCATTTTGGATTATAGGTCCATTTCACCACTTTGTATACCTCAAATGCAAATTTGTCCAACTTGAAAGTTGCTCAAAATGGGGTTATTTACTCAATCAAACACCAAGGATTCATTGATATGGATTGGATTGAGGATTGGTTGAAGGAAATTTCATAAAAAGGAACTTTAAAGGCATTTAAAGTCAAAAATTCAATTTAATTCAAAGTGAACCATTTCAAGGCATATGAGTGCATTTTTTGAGTCACCAATGCATTCTAAGAACAATGCAGTTACTAAATTTGAGAATTGAAGTCATTTACATGGTCTTTCCTCATGTTTCTTAAGCTTGAAGAAACAAATTACAAATCAACCATTAATGCAAAAGTAAGGAACTAATCTCAGCCATCCACACTCCTTACATCACCAGCAAGCAAAATGGATCAATTTGGAAGTGAATTAGCTCTATTTTCGTGCAGTTCACAAAGCAAAAAAGTGAAGAAAACTGAATTTCCAATTGGGTTGTTCGGACCTCCATTGGGCCTGAAATGTATCCATACATGTTCTATATACGTTCTGAATCGTTTTCAGATGAAGGTTGGTGAATTTTGGTGCAAATCGAGTTCTAAGATTCAGGCCTCTTCAAGCAAATTCAAGCATCAAGAAAGCTTCATCATCAATCATATAGTGTTTCTAGATTGATCTGAGCAAGTTTCATCACAAGATCGTGCCTCTGTTGAAGCTTCTTTATAGGGTTTTTTCTTTCCATTTTTCACTTAAATTTTGAGGAAGTAGAACCTATTATGCATGTTGTTAGGATCCCTGAGACTCCTAGTTTTATTTAGGTTAGAATTGGAGACTGTTCATGAGAATTTTTGCCATGACACAAGATTTAGATTAATTCGGTTTGAGATATTCCTAGGTTAGAATATAGTTTTAATCATGGATTAAGGATGTACATAGCATGAGGATTCGATTATTGTAAAGAAATCTGGATTTGGTGAGATTTGTTAGGACAACACAAGAATGAGATTGATTCGGTTTGGATGATTCCATGGATGAAAATGAGTTTTGATGGTGGATTAGTGATCTAGGGAGTGTAGGGAGTCGATTGATACAAAGAATTTGAGATTTCATGAAGTTTGGCAACATAGCTATTGTAGCTCTCGCCTGAGAAGACGACCGGAGTCTTCTCCGGCCGCCACTAGTTTTTCCCTCCCATTTGATGATTCAAATGAAGAAGACGAGTCCATAACCCTTGGATCTTGGGACTTTCTTGACTTAGTATCCTCATCCCATGGCTGAGAATGAGTTTCAGCTTTATTGACCATTGACTGTTGACGTGGCTAGATAGCATGCGTTAGATCTGATGACTTAATGAATGTACGCGCGCGATTAAGACGTATCGTGGTATAACTTTGACTGAAGCGCATGTGATCATGTTTAATCCCTAATGGACTTGGGATGCAATTGCTACTCCCACCCCCTGTAGGGTCCATAGGATATTTGAACTAGTTTTTCTTGCTATTTGCCACGCAAGTTTATTCTTTTTTCATTCTTTTCCTTTATTTTTTATGTTTTATTGCATGATCATTTTAATTCAATAAAAATAGTAAAGAATGCCAATAAATGCTGAAAAAATCATGAACATGAATTGTGATGCTTTTTAATTTTTCGTATTTTTTAATTCCATTTTTAATTCATTTTTCATTTAATCGCATATTTTTCATTTAAATAGCCATTTAATAAAGGTGAAATTGTATGTCTACTTGTAGATTTTATTTATTGATAGATATTTGGACTGAGTTCTTGATTTATTGCATGCTGACTGTTGATACATTGTAGGATGCTGTAGCATTTTTGTCCTAATACTTCGGAGCTGTTTGGATAGGCTTTAGAGTGAATCTTTAGGACCCTTCCCATTTACACCTTCCATAGTACACCTTAGGATGTTGCTCTCTGTTAATGCCCTTAGGATTAGGATTTTAATCCAAGATTTTAGCCCTAGACTCTTAAGACCTTAAGTGATCTTTAGAATTTTTCTTAGATTTTTTAGGAGTGATTTCCTTATTTTTCTTAGATTTTACCTTATGGTTGTTTTTAGTGTGTCCTACACATGACCTTCTCATAGTTTTGCCTTTAAGTGATCTTGTAGCAAACCTTAAGCACCTAATCATTACATGAACCCTTAGTACCTAGGTTGATACCATTGCAAGGTAATTTTCAAGCTTTCAATAAGGCATTAGCTCCCTTAGGATGGACTTCTTTTAGGGTTTAATTGTTGTGGTTTCTTTAGAAGCTTTAGGTGTTTGATTTTCTTCCTTCCCCATTCCTTATCCTATGATTTAGGGTTCCTTTGTGGGAGCCTATTCCTTCCTTTAGAAGGACTAAAGGTATACCATGAATGGTAAAACCTTTGAGGATACAATCTTTGAGATGATTGGTTGAGTGCCATGGTGGATACCTTTGGTATACACCATGCTTCCCATCATCCTTTCAAGCTCTGTCCATTGATCTGAGGATCTCTCTTGTGAGAGCCTGGACTTCCCTTTTGGAAGTCTAATGTGCATTCCATAAAGAGGTTGAGCCTCAGAGGACTCTTGTGTTGATACACAATGAACCAGATACCTTAGATTGACATCTAGGTTCTACCATTCTCATCTAAACCTGATGTAGCCTTGGGATGATTTCCTTGCTGCTCTTCTTGGTTGCCTCTCTCCTGATGGAGTGTTTTCTTCTTGCTTGCCTGATGGACTGCTTGATTGATTGCCTGATTGCTGTGATGCATTATGATAGAGTTGCATGAGTAGAGACTCTTCTTTAGGTGCATGATTGCATTAAAGGTTGAGCTAGTCTCCCTTTTCTTGATTGTTTCTTTTCTTTTTATCATGATTGCATTTAAAAGTTGAGGTGATCCTCCCTTTGCTTGGTTGTTTATCGGCTTTCATACTTGCCCTTGCTTGTTTGCATTGAAGGTTGAGGTGATCCTCCCTTGCTTGTGTGTTTCTTTTTCTTCTATGCTTGTCATGTTTGCATTAGAAGTTTAGGCTTCCTCCTTCTGCTTGTGCGGATGCATTGCATATCCATACATGTTCTCATTTCAGTAGCTTGATAGTTGTACTCATCTGCTTAATGATTTTTGATGTTGATGTTGTTTCCCTTTAACATGTTCCCTTAGAGCTCTCACTTCCTTTGATAAAGATAATGATGATAGACATTAGGATGAATCCATGCATGATAACAGTAGGGTAGATTCCCCTTCAAACTTAACACTAGGACCATATTGTATGACAATAGTAGGATGCTTGATAGTTTCCCCTGTAGATTCCTCTTGTCTCTTCTCATATCCAAATAACAGTAAAACACATAATAAAGGCGAATTTGTACAGTACGTTACGAGCCTTAAGGCACTTAGGAAATGGTTATTGGGGGGTTTCCTTTCAGTAAACAGGATGTTTAGTGTGGTACCCTTCGGGTGACATGCAACGCATTCACTCCTAAGTCATAGTCTCTAGTGCAGTACAAATTACAAACATTCATAGAAAACACCTCTTCTCGTAAAAGACTAAAAAACAAACATCAAACTTCTTTTTGCCCTTTGGGGCTCTCTTAATTCAGAAAACCTTTTCAGTTGAAAAGAGTGTTGTTAAGCTTCGGTTCTACCGCAAACAGGCATTATCCCTAACTGTTGGAACTGTAGTTTAACTTTACTCGGGTAAAGACAGATGAATCAACCTGTGTTTCGTTTTAGCCCGAACTACATTCGCTCTGATCTTTCATACCAGATGAAAGTACGTAGGCACAAGATGCGATGTCTTGACGAGCAACCCTTCCCCCTTTACCCGTAGTTAGCCGAACTACGTTGACTCTGACTTTCCCATTGCACGAGGGAATACGTAGGCCCAGAGCAACAATGCTCTGCCGAGTCTCTTTCTTTTCTTTTCGTCCTGAAGCCATTAGCGTAGATAGATAAACAACCCGTCAGATAAACAAACAAGCATGGATCCCGTTGAGTACAACGGACTTGAGGGGTGCTAATACCTTCCCCTTGCGTAACCGACTCCCGAACCTAGAGATTTGGTTGCGATGACCGATCTTATCCCTTTTTCACTAGGTTTTTCCTGATCGTTTCCTTTCCCTTCTTTGGGATAAATAACGATAGGTGGCGACTCTTCTGTCCGGCACCTTTTTTCGCAGTAGCGACAGCTGGCGACTCTACTGAAGACTCCAACGGTTCCCTATGCGGGTCAATCCTAGCGCTTGTTTGTTTATCTTTTGGGGTTTGTACGTACCTGTTGTACTTTAGTTTTACTTTCCCGCATTTTATTTTTCAGCATTATATTATGTCATTATTGTGCTGTTGTGGGAAGGGACTGATTCTGATGAGTGAAAAGCCAGACCCATGCTTGAGAGAAAAAATAGCACTAGAATGGAGAGTAGTGGGGGCGTGCATGCTTTGCATGTACTAGTTTCCCATGAAATTTGCGTTAAGACGAGATTCTCCTGGATGATTTCTTTCCTATCGCCTTGGGCTTGAGGGGATATTTGACTTGAAAGTTGTTGACTCTGGGGACCGATCATTTGTGACTCAGCTAAGTGAGGCCTCTTCAGGAGGCGATGATGCCAGACCAGAGATGGTGAACGTATAATAATTTCTTGAAAGTCTGGGACGCTGAGGAACGCATAGGATATCGAACCTTATCAGCGGATAGTTCCATACATGTGAGCGGGATTGGGGTTATGCAGGGAACCTTGACCTTCACAAAACCTGGTTTTCTCTTAATAGTTTGAATCAGTGACATTGATATCAGAGGTTTCTTTATTATCAGAGCTGTGTTGTGTTCTCGTCAGAGCAGAATTTCGGTCCTCTACAACCACCAGCACAACACTCTTGATCTTCTGCTGCATTTTGCATTTGCATTTGCATTTTCATTTTTTGGCATCTCATTAACACGTATCTATGCTGCAGTTGCACTTTTCCCCTTTGATTCTAGTGATCTGGTTTCTTATATCCGCCATGGGATCCTTGAGGAAAACTGTTGCTTACAAGCTCCCTACTCCAGATATCAGTGCTCTGTCCGGTTTGATTTGTATGGGTGATAGAGGGGTCATGAGTGATTTCAGGAAGTCTTATGGGAAGTTTCTTGATGTTGTTTGCAAGCTCTCAGTCCATGAGATGAATGGTTTGTACACTTTGTTGCAGTTCTACGACCCTTAGCTCAGATGCTTCACATTTCCTGGCTACATCCTCGCACCTACCCTGGAAGAATACTCAGCATTGTTGGATATACCTATTCGGGACCAGATGCCATTTTACCACAATGACGCTAAGCCTGATTTGGCTAAGCTGGCTGCTGCTTTACATCTGGAGGCCTTGGAGTTGGATGGGGATTTGACTCAGTGGAACGGAGTGCCTGGTTTCTCCTTACAGTTTCTCATTAGGAAAGCCCAACAGTGCGCTAAACGTGGATGCTGGATAGTGTTCAACGCTATTTTAGCCCTCTGCATTTATGGTATTATTTTGTTCCCGAACATGCCGGACTTTATAGACTTGGATGCTTTTCATATCTTTGCTTCAGGAAACCCAGTGCCCACATTACTCGGCGACATGTGTCACTCAGTCCATTACAAGAATGAAAACATAAGGGGGAAGATGGTGTCTTGTTGTGTTCCCTTGTTATACAAATGGTTTTCCAACCACATGCCCAAAGCAGGTTCTTCTGTCTCCTCTAAGGGCCCACTAGTTTGGTCGGAATGCCTAATGAGTTTAACTGCAGAGAATATCACTTGGTTCGAAAGGGATAGGCTGGGTATAGAGCTCATATACAGTTGCAGTGGTTTTCCCAATGTTCCTCTAATCGGGAGAAGGAGGTGTATCAATTACAATCCATCATTGTTGATCAGGCAGTTTAGGTATGCATTAAGGGATCCTCCTAGAGAAGAAGAGGTGCAGGAATCTTTGTACCTCACAGGGTTGTTGAGTAATGACATGTTGTCCAGACTTGAGCATGCTTGGAACAACGTTCACAGAAAGGGTAAGGCATCCTTGGGGGAAAACAATAGTTGTGCCTATGACCCTTACCTAAGCTGGATCCAGGACAGGGAAAATATGATTCTGATGCCATTTCCTTTAGCTACACCTCCTTGTGCACCCAGAGTTGAAGAGCCAACAACGATGGACATTCAGAAATACAATCAGCTTCAAGCCGAGAAAGAAGCGTTAGTGAAAGCCAACGAAGCATTGGAGAAGGAAATTGCTCAACTCCGCCATGAGAAGAGTGAAGCAGTGTATTCTTTTAAGCAGCAGACCGAGTTGGTGAACCACTTGGGCACGAATCTAACCAAGCTGGATGATGCTAAGGAGCGTCTTGGATTAGATATGAAGGCTGTGAGCAGCGTGTTAGCCACTAAAAAGAAAGAATTGGATAAGGCGTATCTGAAGATCTCCAAATTCAACACTCAGTGGAATGCCACCCTGACTAATCATAAGGAAAAGGAAGAGAAGCTGAAGCAGCAAATAGCCAAGCTAGAGGTTCAAATTGGAATCAAAGATAAGAAGATTGAGGCTGAGGCATCGCTTCGACGCGACGCTCAATACCGGTTAGTTGAAGCTACGACAAACCTGAAGGATTGCCAACTCAGAGCTGACTCCAAGAGGAGCAGGTTGGAAGACTGCTTCGGAGAGGGTGCCTGGGAAGACTTTGCTGAGGGTCTCCAGGACACCATCAGGAAGAGAGATCTACTTATCTGGGGTTTGCTCACCAGGCCTGATCATCTAGAGACAAAGGAACTATTAGAAGA
Source organism: Lathyrus sativus (assembly GCA_963859935.3). Lineage (NCBI taxonomy): Eukaryota > Viridiplantae > Streptophyta > Magnoliopsida > Fabales > Fabaceae > Lathyrus > Lathyrus sativus. The sequence goes on along the minus strand of OZ012739.1, from coordinate 65,071,151 downwards.
TTTCCATGCCCGCAGGTGCACTTGACTTCTTTTGTATTTCTTTGTAGCTTTCGTTCACTGTTGTATTGTTGACAACCACCAGGTCTGTTGATTGGGGTTACTCTTTCATTTCACTTGTACTCGGTTACGTTTATACTCTGCCTTCGTGGGCTTTTTATATATATACGAGGTGTTCTTTCCATGTCCGGATGCTAGACTTTATTTGTCTTGGAACTAGAATCGAGGGGGAGTTTCTCCTAATGGACAAATACGTGTCTGCATTTGCACAAGCATCATTTTTGCATAAGTAGGTACCTTGGGCTTATTTATCTAACCCTTTTATATTTTTCTTTACAGCTGTGTTTCAGGATTGATTGCAGACCAATTCATCATTACTCCACCCGAGCTAATCAACTCAGAGCTATGGAGCAAGTTCAGGATGAAATGCAAGAATTCAGGGAGAGGATGTCCTAGTTCATGGACATCATGCAAGTGGTTGCTAGTGGGCAATAGCAACTCAGGACCCTCGTGCAGCCCTTGATTGCACGCGTTGACACCAATGGGGTTTTGCATGGAGACGAGACTACCAACCTTCCTCTTGATGAGACTCCCCGGGCTAACAACTCTGGACCAACTGTGGTCGTTCCCAACACTGTGGGAAATGGGAACGCTGGAATAGGTACTGGCCAAGCTGGGGCTGGTAATGGTACCATTGGGGCTGCTAATGATAACATCGGTACAAGTGGTAACAATGCTGGAGTTAATGCTGGTAACTTCCATGGGCCTGAAACTGCAGGTGTTGTCCATGGAAATGTTCATCAACTCTAGAATGAGGATCGCTAGGATGACGTATTCTCGATGAGAGGTGACGAGGTTGAGCTACCTTCTGAGGCCAGCCGGAGGTTCAAAATGCTCGAGGACAAGATGAAAAGCCTTGAGAATCTGAATTCCATGGGGCTCGATATGGCCAACTTGGGGTTGATCCCCGATCTCAAAATACCACCAAAATTCAAAGTGCTAGACTTTGATAAATACAAGGGCATCACTTGTCCTCGTGTCCACTTGAGATCTTATTACAGGAAGATGTCGGTGTACTCCGACGACGAGAAGCTGCTGATGCACTTCTTTTAGGATAGTTTGTCGGGACCTTCACTGGAATGGTACATGGGCTTGAAGTCTACGAGTGTACGTAGCTAGAAGGATATTGTTGAAGCCTTCGTAAAGCATTATCAGTACAATAGTGACCTGGATACCAACCGGGTCCAACTGCAAAATCTGTCACAGAAGAGTGGGGAATGCTTCAAGGAATACGCCCAGCGGTGGTGTGAGTTGGCAGCCCGAGTACAACCGCCGATGGTTGAACGTGAAGTGGTGGATATGTTTGTGGCAACGCTGCCGGGTGTTTATTATGAAAAGCTAATCAGCAGCATGTCAGGAAGCTTCTCTGACTTAATCATCACTGGTGAGCGAGTTGAGAACGTGATTAAGCTTGGTAAGATCTATGCCGGTGAGAATTCCTCAGCTGGAGGAAAGAAAGTTTTTGGAGGAAAGAAGAGAGAGGGTGAAGCCAACTCTGTATCTGGGTCCCGAGGGAACAGAAAGCCATCACAGAATCGTCAGCAACAAAGGGTTGCGAGTATAACTATCCCTGCTGCTCCACAGCAGCAACAACCTCAGCAGCAGTCATAGTAGAACCAACAGGGGTACAGGAGGTACCAGGGCAAAGGTCCATTAGCAAATCACCACATTGACACTCCACCCATGCCTTATGGTCATCTATTGTTGGAATTTCTTCAACTACAGCTCATTCAGAAGAGAACCATGGCTCCCTTAATAGGGCCACCACCATATGGGTACGACGCGAACACCTGCTGTGAGTTTCATTCGGGGGCACCAGGCCACTCGATCGACAACTGTAAAGAGTTCAAGCACAAGGTTCAAGACATGGTTAACAATAAGATGATAAACTTCTCCAACGACGTGTTGAATGTCGTACAAAACCCTATGCCTAACCACGGGGGCGCATGGGTTAATGCAATCACCGAAGAAGAAGACTTGAACTTGGTGAAGAATGCCAATGATTTGAAAACACCACTTAGCTTTGTCAAAGCTAAAATTCTGAAGAAGGGTGTATTCCCAGGCTGTGGGGAGTTTTGTATTGAATGTGCGAGACATATGGATGGTTGTGATCAGCTGAAGGTAGGGATTCAGGGTCTGATTGAAGAAGGGGTCCTAAAATTTGATCGGAAGGTTGAGAACAAATCTGGAGAAGTGATAGCCAAGCAGAAGGATGAGATTGCTACAATCACCATCCCGTATAAGACCGTCACCATTTTTGCTCCGAGACCACCCACTATCACTATAACGAAAGCTGGTCCTATACCATTTGAAAGTACCAACGTTGTCCCATGGAATTATGGAGCGGAGATTTACTGCAATAGTCAGAAGCTGGACTTGAAAGGCCCACTTGTGGAATCTGTGGATAATATGGTTGGATCAGGAGAGATTACTCGCAGTGGAAGAATATTCTCACCGCCTGAAGTCATTGCCGACAGGGCCGATAAGGGTAAGGGTAAAGCGGCCATTGAAGAGACCTCTCGAGAGGTAGAAAAAGACTTGCTGGTAAAGGATGCTGAAGAATTCATGCGATTAATCAAGAAGAGCGACTACAAAATAGTTGACCACTTACAACAGACGCCTTCAAAGATCTCTATCCGGAATTTGTTGCTTTCCTTCGAAGCACACCGTAACGCATTGTTGAAGATCCTTAATGCCACATATGTACCCCATGAGATCTCTGTTAACCAGCTTGAGGGGGTGGTTGCACATGTGAACGCCGAAAATGGATTAGGGTTTACCGATCTAGAGTTGACACCCAAAGGCAGGAACCATAATAGCGTCTTGCATATCTCAATAGAATGTCGAGGAACGGTCATGTCCCATGTGCTCGTGGAAACGGGATCATCTCTGAACGTTCTCCCTAAGAAAGCCTTGATGAAGCTTGATACTAGGGGACTGATTTGTACTCCTAGTGATCTAGTAGTAAGTGTTTTCGACGGGACGCGTCGATCGGTGAAGTAACATGGCCCATTCAAGTGGGGCCTGAAACCTTCGATGCAATATTTTATATCATGGATATCCATTCTGCCTACAGCTGCTTGCTAGGTCGTCCCTGGATCCATTCAGCGGGAGCTGTGACCTCTACACTGCATCAAAAGGTGAAGTATGTTGTGGGTGGCAGCATTGTTACCGTCTGCGGGGAGGAAGGTATTATGGTGAGCCATTTGTCGTTTTTCAAGTATGTGGAGGTGGACGGCGAGATCCACGAAACATTATGTCAGGCATTTGAAACTGTCAAGATCAAGGATGTATCTCTTGTGGTGAGCAAGATGCCTGAGATGACTCTCTCTTCCTTCAAGGAAGCTCAAGCTGTAGTACAAACCGGTTCAACCCAAGGCTGGGGGCAGGTGCTAGAAATCCCCAACAAACAAGATATGTTTGGCTTGGGGTACCATCCCTCTTCTTCTGCTTCATCCTCTCAGAGCACGTCGTGCTACAAGGGGCCGAAGCTGTTCACAAAAGGGGGAGTGATATTTGAGCGCGTCAACGTTGTGTCCGATGGGGAAGGAGATATCGATTGCGATATGGACTCATGGATCCAACCGTGTAAGCCAGGCCAGAGCCTCAACAATTGGTCCATCCAGGATTTCATCCAAGTGACGCATACAGAGTAATGCTTTGTTTTTTCCAATTATTGTACAACCTTATGCTCTACCCGGGGCATAACGGTTTTATTGTCGGGGCCTTGCTTGCTTATGCATGTACATATTATCAATAAATCAAAGGGCGTTTTCTTTGCATTCAAATTTTGTGATCTCTGTTATTCTTGTTTTGTTTTCGTTTTAAAAACAATAAAATGGCAATAGGGTTTGTGCTGACCTGCATATCCTCTTCTTAAACTTAACCATTTTTATTGCAGGATTCACACTACATATGACATCGAACCAGAACCTTCTATGACTCACTTCGACTTTGATTTCCCGATATATCAAGCTGAAGAAGAGATTGATGAGGATGAAGACCTTCCGGAAGAGTTGGCTCGACTATTGAAACAAGAGGATAAGATCATTTTGCCTCACGAGGAAATAATTGAGATTATTAATCTGGGGTCTGAGGAAGTTTTCAGAAATGTCAGGATAGGGGCTGCATTACAGAGCGACGTCAAGCAAAGACTGATCGAGATGCTTCGAGAGTATAATGACATCTTTGCTTGGTCGTATGAAGATATGCCCGGGCTCGACACTGACATAGTGGTTCATCACCTACTATTGCAACTTACCAGCGGGCGATGGCCACTTTGTTTCATGACATGATTCATCATGAGATTGAAGTCTATGTTGATGACATGATAGCAAAGTCCCAAATGGAGGAAGGACATCTGGTCAATTTGTTGAACCTATTTAAGAGGCTTAGGAAGTTCAGGTTGAGGCTGAATCCTAATAAATGTACTTTTGGAGTACGATCCGGAAAACTACTGGGGTTTATCGTGAGCAAAAAAGGCATTAAGGTTGATCCTGCAAAGATAAAAGTAATTCAAGATATGCCAGCGCCAAAGGCTGAAAAAGAAGTTTGTGGCTTTCTGGGGATATTGAACTACATTGTGTTGCACCCCAAAATTTGCCTAACGTTTTCTTACTTGGTTTATGTTTCATGGCATTAACATATCATTGATTTAACATTTGCATAACATAGCATTGTTCATTTGTGCAGGGGATCAAGTGTGGTTTATATCCAGAGGAGCCTATCTAGAGGTCTTATTCAAGCGTGAGAAGTCACCATAGTCATCAACAAGAGGATTGGGTTCTTGAGGAGTTCAATTGTTTGTATGTGGTTAATCTCTTAATCTGAGGACCAATTGAAGATCATCAGTGGATTGTGAGGCTTTGATCAAGGAGAGAGGGTGTGGATATAGTTCATAGAGTGCCTTGAGGGTCACGGTGGAGCTCATTTAAGTCATTGTGTCAAGTGTGAAGAGCCACAATTGAGGGTGTTGCAAGTAGGGTTTTCATCTGAGTAATCCTAAGTCAACTGTATAATTGAAGAGGGTCAAAGCCCAATTCTAAGTCTTGGTAATCATGGATAGTTGTGTTGAGACACATGATATGATATTCCAAGATCAAGAAGAATTCAAAGTGTGAGGAGTTTCTAAATTAGGGTTCTCAGGGTAAAATCCCCTATTTAGTGTCTAACTTCAAGACCACCTATCTCAAGATACAAGTTTCATCTCCACTTTTGGCCAACATGAAACTTGTATAGCATGCTCTTAGCTTTAATTTGAGTACTAGAAGTCCTCCATTGGATTTATAGAACTCAAGTTATGACCTAGACAAGTTACAGGTCATCTGAGGAATGTGAAATTTGTCTGTAAAAGTTCACCAAATTCAAAGGAACTTTTGACCTAGAAGAGTGTTTCTCCTAAACTTTTGGCCAACATGAAATTTGTAGGTCTTGATCTTATCTTTCCAAATTGTATTAGAAGTCTTCCATCTGATTTGTAGAACTTATGTTATAAGGTTTACAAGTTAGGGGTATTTTGGGAAAGTAAGATTATAGGTCATTTGGCATTATATGTCATTTTCACCATCTTGCAAGCTTCAAATGCAATTTTGTTCAACACAAAACTTGCTCAAAATGATTTTTTTAGGTCAACCATGTCCTCATGATGAATTGATTTGGCTTAGGGTGAGACTTGGTTTGAGACATTTGGCAAAAGGAAGAATTTAAAGGCATTTAATTGAAAAATTCATGATTAATTCATTTGTGTTCAAAATAGGCCATATGAATACTCATTTTAATCAGAAAAAACATTCTAAACACATTGGCAATATTGGATTTTTCATTTGAGGTCTTTTTCATGGTGTTGTGGTTTGTTACTTCACAAGTAAGCAACACTTCACAAGTTGTTCATAGGATGAATTCAAACACTCTAATCACTCTAGACTCTCTCACCAGACCACAAGGGAAAGAATGAAAGCTTCGAAGGGAAGATTGGAGTTGAAACTCGTGCCTACCATTGTTGGTTTTTTGGAAGAATTTGAAAATTGAATTTCTGGATTTGGGCCTCAATTGGACCTCAAAAGCCCATAAACCATCTCTATTTAAGTTCAGAAGAAGGTTTTGCTCCATTTTAGTGATCAATTTATGCTGGAAGCAGAGATAGAGAGTTGAGTTTCAAGAGCTCCAAGTGAAATCGTGAATTCTGATTGAGAAGGATTCAAGCCAAATCAAGGTTTCTAGAAGCTTCATCACACTCCATTGAACGTATCTTCAAGAGATTGGACCAAGAGAAGCTTCCTAACCACCTCGATTTGAAGCTCTAAGTCAGGTATGTAACTTCCAAAATTCCACTGATTCTAGCACGATTTAGGCATGGTTAGTATGTGGTTAGGCTCTGGATTGAAACATAGATGAAATCTGGATAAGAATTTGGTTGATTAGAGACAATTTAAGATGTGATGTAATTTCTATTTGAGGTTGAATTGATCTGATCTTGAGGATTCTACATGATCTATTTAGTTGAGGATGATCAGTGTGACAAGAGGAGTAGATCTATAGTTTTAGTTTGAGGAATGGTGAGGTTACATAATTATGCATATTTTGATATCTTCTTCGTGTTTTATTTTCTGGTGAGAATTAGAGAATTTGGAGATCATATTTGAGTTCTACGTGGATTTTGGAGTGGATCTATATAAGTTTCATTGAGTTTACTTGACCTGCAACTCACAGACCACCGGAGAAGATGATCGGAGGTCATCTCCGGCCACCGTGCTGGACTTCCCTCCCTTTCCCCATTCAAATGAAGAAGATGACTTGGTCACCCTTGGATCTAGCCTGAAGATGGACTTTGTACACACATCCAACGGTCACGTTTTATTCTGAGGATTTGATTTTTCTGGACCAAAACGAAGTCGTTTCATTAATTGATGTGGCGCTGGCGTGGCATTTGAGTTGGAGAGTGTGTGAGCCTTTAGATCACCCTACTGAGTCAATCCATCCAACGTCCTTCCATTTATCTTATATTTTATTTCTTTTACTCAATTGTTTTATTATTTTAATTGCATTTTCTTTCTTTAATTCATATTAATTTCAATTTTCATCAGAAAAATAATCTAAAAATATGTCAGTGCTCCTATTTTATTTTATGATTTTTCTATGCTCTTACATTTCTTTTTTTTTGCTTATTTTTCAATTTAGTTTGATTTTCTCCATTTTATTATTTCCTTTAATTTTGTATATTTGATACATGTTTTTGTTGATTTTTGTTCTTGCAATTGGTATTGAATCTTGGGCTGATTTTTTGCTAGCTGGTTGACTAAAGATGCATGATCCCCTCTGATTTAATGTAGATTTTTTAGACAACAATAAGTTCTGTTTTAGATTAGGATCTTTAGACTTTTCATTTTAGGTTTCTTATTAGATACCTTGTGATTTAAGATTTTTTAGGTGAACTTCCCTTTTGATTTGATCCCTGATCTTTCTATTATAGGTCCGTAACGTGTTTAGGTTCCCTTAGAAATTTTCTTAGAATTTTAGAAGGTGTTTTAGTATTTTAAGTTGATTTAACATTTAGGCTAATTTTAGTTGCTTTCAACATAACACTTGCCTTAGATTGACCCTAATGGTTGCCTTTAGTGCATGATAGGTTTTCTAATCTTCTTGGATGGTGTTCTAGACATGTTTAAGCTTCTGTTTTCTTGATGGTGATGTTTGATTCGGTGTTTAGGCCTCCCTTTAGAAGCTTTCTTTGAGCTTGTTCAATTAGGGTTTAGGAAGAGCTTAGTTGCTTTCTCTTTCTTCAAATAAACATGGATTGCTTTGGTTGTTTTCCATTCTCATCCTATGATTCAAGGTCCCTATATGAAAGCCTCATCTTTCCTTTGGAAGGGTGTGTGGAATTTCACCATAGGTAGAACCTTTGAGGATGCCTTTCTCAAATGACTGGTTAAGTGTCAGGAGGGATTCCTTTGGAGCTTGTTGTTATTTCTCTTCCCATCATCAATCCAATATCTTGATGTTATTTCTCTTCCCTCATGTTGGAGCTTGTTGAAGCATGGATATAAAGAATTCTCTTGAAGATGGCTTGGGCTTGGAGCTTGCTTGCAGACTGTTTGCTTGTTTGTTGTTTATCTGTTTTACTGTTGAGCTTTTTGTCTGCTATTTTTTCAGCTGCTCTGCTTTGCTTGTGTGACTGATTGATTGTGTGTTTCATTAGACTAGGTTTGTCATATAGTGATCTAGGCTTAAGAGCATCCTAAAGGTTGAGAATAGCTCCCTTTGCTTGTCTGCATTTAGAGGTTGAGTCTGTCTCCCTCTACTTGATTGTTATTGACTGGCTTTGCTTGTTGGCTTAAGGTTGAGCCTGTCTTCCTTGCCTGTGTTTTGTGTGTCGCCTTTGGGCTTGCTTGCTCTAGAAATTTAGCTTGGCTCCTTTATCTTGTTTGGTGCATTGCATGCATTTTATTTACAGTAATCTCTTTACAGTCACTTCTTTTGTTGTTTTGTTTTCCTTTGCCATGTTCCCCTAGGAATTCTGACTTCTTTTGTTCAAGAGAAGTTATGACAGACATTAGGTTTCTAACCATGCATGATAACATTAGTTAGATTCCCTCCTAACCTCAACCATAGGATCAATTTTGCATGACAACTTTAGGATTTGATCAGTTCCCCTTTAGTGCGTATTTTCTCTTCTCATCTACAAACAAAATCAAAATACAAGAATAAAGGTTAATTGACGTCGTATGCTACGAGCCTTAAGCTACTTGAGAAAGGATTGTTAGAGAGTTTCTTTTCAACAGTCTGGATGTTTAGTATGGCACCGTTTGGGTGACATGCGACGCATTCACTCTCAGGTCATAGTCTCTAGTGCGATATCAGTTGCAAACATCCATAAAAGACACTTCTCTAAAAAACAGAAAACAAAGATCAAACTCTTTTTGTCCTCTTGGACCTTTAATCGCTTGGAAACCCTTTTCAGAAGAAGATTTTTGTTAACTCCCAGTCCTACTGCAAACGGTAAACGCCTAAGTCTCCGTCAAGCGAGCTACATACACCAAACTGCTGGAACCGTCTGTTAACCCTACTCGGATAAAAAAGACAAACTTGTGTCTTTTGTGTCCCGAACTACGGTTGCTCTGATCTTTCACGCTGTGTGAAAGTACGTAGGCACGAGATGCGATATCTCGGCGAGCAACCTTCCCCCGTAGTTAGGCGAACTACGTTGACTCTGATTTCTCGTTCCAGACGTGAATACGTAGGCATAAAGCGCGACGCTCTTCCGAGTCATTTTCTTTTCTTTTCAGACCAGAACTTTAGTGTAGATAGATGTAACCAACCCGTCAGATAAACACAACAAGCATGGATCCCATCGAGTAAGATGGACGTGAGGGGTGCTAATACCTTCCCCTTGCGTAACCGACTCCCGAACCCAGACATTGGTTGTGATGACCTTGTCTTATACCTTTGCGTCAGGTTTTTCTGATCGTTTCCTTTCCCGTTCTGAGGGATAAATAATGAAAGGTGGTGACTCTTCTGTCTCGCCACCCTCGTTTTTCGCTATAGCGACAACTGGCGACTCTACTGGGGACGCTGGTTCCCTATGCGAGTCAATCCTAGCGCTTGTGTGTTTACCTGTTGGGTTTTATTTATCGCACTTTACTTTCCGCATTTTATTTTCAGTATATTATTATTGTGCTGTTGTGGGAAGGGGCTCTGATGATTGAGAAGCCAGACCCAGGCTTGAGTGTACATAGCATTAGTTGTGGAAATTAGTGGGCGCGTTCTTGCTTTGAAGGCACTAGTGTCTCATGAAATCCACGCTCAGACGAGGTTCTCCCGGTTGACTTCTCTTCCGGCCCTTTGGGCCTGAGGGGTTGTTGGTTTGGAGGATTTTCGACTCTGGGGACCGATCATTTGTGACTCATTAGAGTGAGGCCACTTCAAAGGATGATGATGCCACACCTTCTGGGTATCATATCATTGCTCTTGAAAGTTTGTGACGTTGGGAAACGCATAGGATGCCATACCTTGTCTGTGATTAGGTTCATACCTGTGAGCGGGGTCGGGTTATTGCAGGAAACCTTAACCTTCAGACTACCCGGTTTTCTTGACAGTGAATCAGTGTTGTTGGGTTCAGAGGGTTCTTATCGTCAGAGATGTGGTTGTTCTCGACAGTGCATATTTATTGGTCCTCTTCAAGGTTGTGCTATCAGAGCAGTGTTGTGATTGTGTTGGATCAGAGCCTTGGTCTTCTTAGCAGCCATCTTGATCCCCTGTTGCATGTTTGCATTTTGCATTGCGCATACTCATTTGCATATCATTAACGTGTGTCTGTGTTGCAGGTACATTATCCCCCGGTTCCGGTATTTTCTTGCCTGCTGTTGTGCTATTATGGGTTCTCTGAGGAAGACTATAGCCTACAAGCTCCCCACTCCAGATGTTGCTCAGTTGTCCAATCTGATTTCTTTGGCAGATGATACTATGAGAGGTAAATTCAGAAAGTCTTATGGGAAGCTGCTCACCCTGGTTCGTAAGCCTTCTGTGTATGAGTTGAATGGGTTGTATGCCTTGCTGCAGTTCTATGAACCTCCTTTGAGATGCTTCACTTTCCCAAACTTCATTCTTGCACCTACATTAGAGGAGTATGCTGAGTTATTGGGTGTGCCTATCAAGAGTCAGATGCCATTTGTTCATATGGATGCTAAGCCTACTCTGGCTAATCTAGCTCTTTCTCTTCATCTGGATGCCTCTGAATTGATCTTGTCTAGTTGGAACGGGATTCCTGGTTTATCTCTGCAGTTCTTAGTTGGGAAAGCCCAACAGTGTGCCAAAGACGGTTGTTGGATCGCATTCAACGCCATTCTTGCCCTCTGCATATATGGTACCATTTTGTTTCCTAACATGCCTGATTTTGTAGACTTGGATGTCTTTCTTGTCTTCGCATCAGGGAATCCAGTTCCTACCTTGACTGGAGATGTGTATCATTCCGTCCATTACAAGAACGAAAACAGAAGGGGTAAGAATGTATCATGTTGTGTGCCCTTATTCTGCAGATGGTTTGATAGTCACCTACCTAAGAAGGGTCTCTTTGCTTCATTGGCAGCCACAGCTGAGTGGTCTGAGCGATTGATGGGGTTATCTGCAGAGAGTGTTGTTTGGTTTGATAGAGATATGTTGGGTATTGAGGTTATATTCAGCTCCAGTGGATTTCCAAATGTGCCTTTGATTGGAAGAAAGGGTTGTATCAACTATAAGCTATCTCTACTTGTCAGACAATTTGCTTATGCTTTGAGAGCTCCGCCAAGGGATGAAGAAGTGCAGGAATCTCTGTACGTCACCGGTCTTCTAGATGGGGATATGTTATTTAAGCTTTAGCACGCCTGGAATGATATCAGTAGACGAGGGAAATCATTATTGGGTAAAAGTAATAGCCAAGCTTACGCTCCGTATGTGACCTGGATCAGGACCAGAGCAGAGACCATATGGATGCCATTTCCACCTACTAAGCAGGAGTGCCCTCCAGTGGTCGAAGAGCCTGCTACCGTGCCTATTCAGCAGTATAATCAGATGTTAGCTGAGAGAGAAGAGCTGAAAAAGGCCAATGAAGAGCTAGAGAAAGAGTTGGCACAGATTAGAAGCAAGAGGAATGAAGCTGTCCACTCCTTCAAGAAGCAGACAGACTTAGTGAACAGGTTGGTCATGGATTTGACTAAGCAGATAGCTGATCGTGAGCGTTTGGGTCTAGACTTCAAATCTGTCAACGATGTACTGGCCACCAAGAAGCAGCACTTGGATGAAGCATACTGGAGAATATCCAAGTTTAATCAGCAGTGGAATGCCACTTTAGCCAACAACAAAGAGAGGGAGGATAAACTGAAACAGCAGATCTCCAAATTGAAGTCTCAAGTGAAGGCTAGTGAGAAGAGGTTTGATGAGGAAACCGCTTGCAGATATGCCGCTGAAGATTTGCTGAACAAAGTTCTCGCTAACCTAAAAGATCGCAAGCAGAGGTTCGAGTCTAAGAAGCGAATGTTAGAAGACTGCTTTGGCCAGGGAGCGTGGGAAGATTCAGTTGAGGGTCTCCAGTGTACTATTATGCAGAGAGAGTTGCTTGTTGAGGGGTTACTCACTCGTCCTGATCACCCTGAGACGAAAGAGTTGCTGGAGGAGTTTCGTGCCTGCTGTCGCACTTGATTATCTTTGTAACTCTTTGTATTTTTCTAATTCTTTGTTGTAGGCTGACCATCACCAGGCTTGTTGGTTGAGATGATGCTATTGATTCCCCATGTATTCATTGACTTTGTACTACTGCCTTGTTGGCCCATTTATATATGAGATGTTATTCTAGTGGCTAAATCCTAACTTCTTATTATCAGCACTTGCATTGTGGCACTCGAATCGGGGGGAAAATCTCCCTAACGCAAAGACACACGTTTGCATCTACATAGATCATTCGCATAGCAGGTACCTTGTATTGTTCTCCTAACCCTCTGTTGATGCAGGTTCCAGGATTGCCGATCAGCGTATTCATCGCTACTCTACCAGAAGCAATTGTAAGAATGCCATGAACCAGATGCAGACTGAGATGCAAGAGATGCGCGACCGGATGACGCAGTTCATGCAGATGATGGAAACTGTGGCCAAGGGCCAAGAGTAACTGCAAACTCTGGTGCAGCCTCTCATTGCTAGGGTTGACAGTCAGGGTGTGCTACATGGCGGAATTGCTACTGATCCTCATCACGGTGAAACTCTCCAAGCTGGTGATGTTGTACCAGTGGTTATCCTCAATGCGACTGAGAACGGTAACCGAGCTGGGAACGGAAACGGGACTGGTAACAGAAATGGGCATGTGGAAACTAATGGAAACATTGGTGCTGGAAATGTTGGGTTCAATGTTGGCACTGGGAACGCTGGTCTTGGTGTTGGGAATACTGGTATGGGTATTCATATTGGCAACGCTGGTTTTGGTGGTAATCAAGGCTATGGCAATCAGGGTTACGACAATTAGGGCTTCGGTAACGTAGTTTTTGGCAATGCAAGCTACAATGGTGTTGGAATGGGTGCTCACAATGCTAGTTTTGGGCCAGGTGCTGGAAATCAAGGTTTTGGTAACATGGGGTATGGTCCCAGGATCAATCAGGCTGGTTTTGGTCCCAATACTGCTTATGCTGGTTATGGTAATGAGGATTCTCACTAGGGCGAAGATCGTCAGGAAGATGTTTTCCCTCCTCCAGGCAGGGATCTTGAAATGCCCGCTGACGATGATAGAAGGTTCAGGTTGTTGGAAGAACAGATGAGGAATCTTGCTAATCAGAACTCCACGGAGCTGGACGTGGCTAACATGGGATTGGTCCCTGGCTTAAGGGTACCAATCAAATTCAAAGCGCCCACCTTTGACAAGTATAAGGGGGATACTTGCCTGAGAGTTCACGTGTGATCTTACTATCGGAGAATGTTCGCCTACTCTGATGACGAAAAGATGCTGATGCATTTTTTCCAGGACAGCTTCTCGGGGCCGTCATTGGAATGGTACATGGGGTTAGAGCCTACTCAAATTGGAAGCTGGAAGGAATTATCGAAAGCTTTTGTCAAGCATTACCAATACAACAGCGACCTTGCGCCGAACAGGGTCTAGCTCCAAAATCTCTTAGAAGAATGGCGAGAGTTTTAAAGAATACGCCCAGAGGTGGCGTGAGCTAGCTTCCAGGGTGCACCCGCCCATGGTCGAGCGTGAATTGGTGGATATGTATGTGGGCACTTTCTCTGGGTTGTACTATGACAGGCTTATCAATTGTACGACGAGTAACTTTTCTGAGTTGATAATCTTGGGAGACCGTATTGAGAATGGTGTTAAGATTGGTAAGATTCAAGAGGGAGAGTTAACTTCAGCTGGAGGTGGTAAAAAGGCTTTTGGGAACAAGAGACAGGGAGATACCAATTCAGTATACAACTCTCGAGGGAGAGGTAGAGGTCGAAACCAATACCGTCAGCATCAAATTGCTAGCGTGACAATTCCTGTGCCTCAACAGCAACAACAACAGCCACAGCAGCAACAGGGACGACAGAATGCTGCTCCACAGAGATATCAAGGTTGAGATAGGGCTGTGAAGAGAGTATTTGATGCACCTCCATTGCCATATGCTCAGCTTCTTCCCACTTTGTTACAACTACAACTTGTTGAGAAAAGGACATTGGCTCTGTTAAAGGGCACGCCCCCTTTCGGGTATGATGCTAATGCACATTGCGACTTCCATTCCGGGACACCCGGTCATAGCATTGAGAACTGCCATGCTTTCAAACACAAGGTGCAAGATTTGTTAGATAGCAAGGCTATAAAATTCGGCAACGAGGCGCCCAATATTGAAAAGAATCCGATGCCAGCTCACGGATCTACGCAGGTGGGTGCAATTATGGAAGATGCTAGTCTGAACCTGGTTATGAATATGGATGAATTGAAAACGCCTTTGGGTTATGTCAAGAGCAGATTGTTGAAAGGGGGAGTGTTCACTGGTTGTGATGCTGATTGTATTGATTGTTCGTCCCGGCCTGAAGGTTGTGACAACTTAAGAAGAGGTATTCAAGGGTTGATTGACGAAGGTACGCTGCAATTTGACCGTACTGTTGAAGAGAAGCCTGTTGAGGCAATAGCTGAAAAGCAGGGTGAAGTTGCAACGTTTACAATACCGTTCAAAACTGTCACGATATCGGCACCTCCCAAGAGGCCGACCATCACAATAACCAAAGCTGGACCCATTTTGTATGAAAGCACTAAATCCATCCCTTGGAATTATGGGGCGGAAGTTTATTGCAATGGGGAGAAAATTAACCTGCCGAGCCCGCCAGTAGGGTCAGTTGATAACCTTGTGGGGGCCGGGGCATAACCCGCAGTGGCAGAATCTTTGCGTCGCCAGAAGTAGAAGCCGAGCGAATGGCCAAAGGGAAAGGTAAAGTCAATGAGGAAGGACCTTCTCAAGAGAAGGAAAAAGAGGCTTTGACCAAAGATGTAGAAGAGTTCATGAGATTAATTCGGAAGAGCGATTACAAAATTGTCGATCATATGCAGCAGACGCCTTCCAAGATATCAATCTTGTCATTGCTGCATTGTTCCAAAGCTCACCGGAACGCGTTGTTGAAAGCTCTAGACGATGCCTATGTACCCCAGGAGATATTGTGAATCAGCTCAAAGGAGTGATTGTGCACGTGAATGCGGGGTATGACCTTGGCTTTACTGAGTTTGATTTGACACCCAGGGGTCGTAACCATAACAGTGCGTTGCATATTTCTGTTGAGTGTAGGGGCACTGTTATGTCTCATGTCCTTGTTGACACTGGCTCATCCCTAAACGTCTTACCCAAGAAAGCATTGCTGAAGCTAGATACCCGAGGTGTAATCTGCACGCCAAGTGACTTGGTAGTGAGAGCATTTGACGAGATGAGAAGGTCTGTATTCGGAGAATTGACTTTGCCAATCCAGGTTGGTCCAAAAGTTTTTGACACTGTGTTTTATATCATGGACATATAGCCAGCTTATAACTGTTTACTCGGACGACTGTGGATCCATGCTGCCGGGGCTGTGATGTCTATGTTGCACCAGAAGCTTAAATATGTGGTTGGTGGTAGCATTGTCACTATATTTGGGGAGGAAGACATTCTGGTCAGTCACCTGTCATCGTTTAAATATGTCGAAGTGGATGGTGAGATCCACGAGACATTGTGTCAAGCCTTCGAAGGAGTGCAGATCAGAATAAATCTCCTATCATAAGCAGTGGGCCAGAAGTGGCTATGTCGTCATACAAAGAACCCCAAGCGGTAGTTCAGGCCGAGAAGACCAAAGGTTGGGGTCAAGTCCTGGAGATTCCTGTTAAGCAGGACAAGTTCGGCTTAGGGTATCGCCCGTCGTCGTCATCTTCTTCACAGAGCAAGCCAAAGTTCAAAGGGCCGATTGTGTTCACTCCGGTAGGAGTCAGTTTTGAGCAGATCAATGCCGTGTCTGATAGTGTAGAGGGCGATAGCGACTGTGACATGGATTTGTGGATCAAGCCCAGCGAGCCAGGATGAAGCCTATGCAACTGGTCTATCCAGGACTTTGTTCAAGTGATGCCGAAACAGTAATGCCTTATTTTTCGATTATTGTACAATCCTGTGTCCTACCCAGGGCATAGTGATTTTATTTAAGGGCCTACTTGCTTATGTGTATGCTTTGTTTTAATCATTAAATAAAGGCGTTTTCCTCATACAAATTTTGCGATCTCTGTTTTTCTATTTTCATTTTTACAATAAAATGGCAATGTGGTTGTGTGCTTCGTTTACATATCATTTGAAGCATCTAACCCTTTCTCTTGCAGGATCCATATTTCAGATGACACCGATCAAGATCTCCCTATAACTCGCTTCGACTTTGAGCACCCGATATTCCAAGCTGAAGAAGAGATTGTTGAGGACGATGACTTACCAGAAGAGCTGACTCGTCTGTTGAAACAAGAGGAGAGAATCATTTTGCCTCATCAGGAGGATGTCGGGGTCATTAACTTGGGTTCCGAAGAGATTGTCAGGAATGTCCGGATAGGGGCTACGTTGCAAAGTGATATCAAGCAGAGACTTTTCGAGATGCTTCGAGAGTATAGTGACATCTTTGCTTGGTCTTATGAAGATATGCCTGGGTTAGACACTGATATTGTGATTCACCGCTTGCCATTGCGTGAAGATTGTCCGCCGGTCAAGCAAAAGCTCAGAAGAACTAAACCAGATATGGCCGTAAAGATTAAAGAGGAAGTACAGAAACAGTGGGACACTGGTTTCCTAACTGTTACAACTTACCCTCCTTGGGTCGCCAATATAGTACCTGTACCAAAGAAAGATGGTAAGGTGCGGATGTGCTTTGACTATCGGGATCTGAACAAGGCGAGCCCTAAGGATGACTTCCCGCTTCCTCACATTGACGTGTTGGTCGACAACACTGCTTAATTCTCCGTGTTTTCCTTCATGGACAGCTTTTTGGGCTATAATCAGATTAAAATGGCGCCGAAGGACATGGAGAAAACAACTTTTATTACCCCGTGGGGAACGTTTTCCTACAAAGTGATGCCCTTTGGTTTGAAGAATGCTGGGGCAACATATCAACGTGTTATGACGACGCTCTTTCATGACATGATGCATAAAGAGATTGAGGTCTATGTTGACGATATGATTGCCAAATCCCAGACGGAGGAAGAGCATCTGGTGAATCTTCTGAAATTGTTTGAAAGGCTTAGGAAATTCAGGCTGAGGCTAAATCCTAACAAGTGCACCTTCGGGGTGAGATCTGGTATGCTACTGGGGTTCATTGTTAGCGAAAAAGGAATAGAGGTTGATCCTGCTAAAATAAAAGCAATACAAAAAATGCTGGCGCCAAAAACAAAGAAAGAGGTTCGTGGCTTTTTGGGGAGGTTGAACTACATTTCCCGGTTATTATCTCACTTAACTGCCACGTGTGAGCCAATGTTTAAACTGTTGAAAAAAGATCAGGAAATTGTATGGAACGGAGATTGTCAAAAGGCGTTTGAAAGAATAAAAGAATACTTTCAGGAACCTCCGATATTGATGCCGCCAGTAGCCGGAAGACCGCGGATTATGTACTTGACGGTTCTTGAGAACAATATGGGTTGTGTTCTCGGTCAACACGACGAGACTGGATGGAAAGAGCATGCGATCTATTACTTGAGTAGAAAGTTCACAGACTATGATTCCCGTTACTCCATGCTCGAAAAGACGTGTTGCGCACTTGCTTGGGCTGCCAAACGTCTGAGACAATACATGCTAAATCATACAACCATGCTGCTTTCGAAGATGGATCCGATCAAGTACGTCGTTGAAAAGCAGGCACTTTAAGGAAGGAATGCCCGATGGCAGATGGTACTGACAGAGTACGATATATAGTATGTCTCGCAAAAGGCTATCAAAGGTAGCGTACTGTCAGAGTACCTGGCTGAGCAGCCCATTGATGATTACCAGCCGATGAAGTTTGATTTTCCTGACGAGGATATCATGTACTTAAATATGAAAGATTGTGAAGAGTCGTTGCATGGTGAAGGTCCTGAACCGGGTTCCCAATGGCAATTGATTTTTGACGGTGCTGTGAATTCATATGGAAGTGGAATTGGGGAAATCATCACGACTCCCCATGGGACGCACATCCCGTTCACGGCCAGATTGACATTTCCAGTTACCAATAATGAAGCTGAATATGAGGCGTGTATCATGGGTCTCGAGGAGGCTATTGATTTGAGGATTAAAAATCTTCATGTGTATGGAGACTCCGCGCTAGACGTGAACCAGATCAAGGGAGAATGGGAGACTCGTCAGCCTAATCTAATATCGTATATGAATTATGCAAGGAGGTTGCTGCCCTTGTTTGATAGAGTCGAATTTCACCATGTGCCACGGGCAGAAAATTAGATGGCTGACGCTCTTGCGACATTGTCTTCCATGTACAAAGTTAACTTCTGGAATGATGCTCCCAGGATAGTTATCTGTCGCCTTGATAGGCCCGCCTTCATATTCGCCATTGAGGAAGCTTCCGATGGCAAGCTGTGGTATTTTGATATCCAGAATTTCCTAAAGAAACAAGAGTATACGACTGGGACATCCAGTCGTGATAAGAAGACTCTTAGGAGATTGGCTGGAAACTTCTACTTGAATCCGGATGGTGCTCTGTACAGGAGAAACCATGATTTGGTGCTTTTGTGATGTGTTGATGAGAAAGAGGCTAATCTACTCATGGAGGAGGTCCACGAGGGTACCTTTGGCACGCACGCCGACGGACACGCTATGTCTCGAAAGTTATTACGGGTAGGGTATTATTGACTTACGATGGAAAGAGATTGCTTTAAGTTTGCAAAGAAATGCCATAAATTCCAGATTTATGCAGACAAGATTCAGGTGCCGCCGAGCCCTTTGAATGTTATGGCGTCCCCGTGGCCTTTCTCCATGTGGGGCATAGATATGATTGGCAAAATTGAGCCCACCGCATCCAATGGACACCGGTTCATTTTGGTAGCTATCGATTACTTCACCAAATGGGTTGAAGTCGCGTCTTATGCCAATGTCACCAAGCAAGTGGTATCCCGATTCATCAAAAAAGATATCATCTGTCACTATGGCATTCCTGAAAGAACATTACTGACAATGGTTCGAACCTGAATAACAAGATGATGAAGGAATTGTGCCAGAATTTTATGATTGAGCATCATAATTCATCTCCTTATCGGCCCAAGATGAATGGCGTTGTTGAAGCGGCCAATAAGAACATCAAGAAGATCATTCAGAAGATGGTTGTGACATACAAAGACTGGCACGAGATGTTGCCCTTCGCATTGCACGGTTATCGTGTGACGGTACACACATCAACCGGGGCAACACCTTTCTCATTGGTGTATGGTATGGAGGCTCTCCTACCATTAGAAGTGGAGATTCCTTCCTTTAGAGTATTGCTCGATGTCCAACTTGATGAGGCAGAGTGGATAAGGAATAGGTTGAATCAGCTCAGTTTGATGGATGAGAAGAGACGTGCATCTATCGCATATGGTCGGTTATACCAGAGCCGGATGAAGAAAGCTTACGATAAGAAGGTGCACCCTTGAAGCTTTCAGACGGGCGATCTTGTGCTGAAGAAGATTCTCCCACCACAATCAGATCACAGGGGCAAATGGACTCCCAACTATGAAGGTCCATACATCATTTGAAAGGTCTTCTCCGGAGGAGCCTTACTGTTGTCCACCATGGATGGCGAGGATTTTTCATCCCCTGTGAACTCGGACGCAGTTAAAAAATACTTTGCTTAAAGAGACCCGCTGGACAGAAAAAAGAGAGTCCAGGAAAAAATGGGGCATCCTGGCGAACCAAAAAGAAAAAAGAAAAGGTCAGGGCAAAAATTAGGGATAAAATTGAAAAGATGTACACCCGCGAAGTCGAAAACCTGAGAAGGCGACTTCGGCAAAAAAGGGTATCCCGGTGAATTGAAAACCCGCAAAGGGCGATTCAGGCAAAAGTTAGGGATTGAAAAAGCAAATGACTGCGGTCCGAGTTTGATACTGCATTGCTTAGTGGTTTGGGAGTACCTGAGGGTCTATTATCTAAGTCAATCTCTTCCGAGGACGGAGTATCGGGAAAGCGTCGGAGTCAGGCGAGTTATAGGAGGATCAGCTCATGGTGTTCGCCTGTACCAAGTTACCGACATGTATACAAATTCCTTTGTACCTCTGTACATATTTGTATTTGTTTTGTAGCTTCCTCTTTTCAGGAGTTGCATCCATTGTACAAAACTTTGCCTATTTACAGGCCCATTATCAATAAACGCATACTATTCAGTACTTGATGTTTGTTTCTTGTTTTAACTTTTACTGTTTTGTTTGTGGAAAACGCCGATGTTTTTGATAAACTTGCACGTGCATAAACTTGCAGGCCTCGGCCAATAATTGTTAAAACTTCAAATTGACTGAGCGGTTGTCACGGCTATTGACCTGGATATTTCCTGTTGTATAGAATATGTTATTTTGCTCATGTTTTGCAGGGCCGTTACCTTCGCAGCGGATGGCCCAGGGATCGTGTTTCCTCAGCCAGATTCCCTTAACGTAGGAGCAGGCTCTATGTGATGTTTTTCCTCCCCAACCGATGGAAGTTGCATCGTTATCCCGACATGAGTCGTATGCGAGTGATGCGCATCCCCAACAGTGGTCGCGTGTACATGTAATCCCCAGTGATGTCGTCACAGGGTATCACCAGGTGGTCAATGGTTTGAAAAGTTCACCCCCATGCAGGATGGCTCTTTCTGTTCTCCAGTAGGTTGGTTATCCTCAGCAGAGTTCATAACTCCGGATTTGTTAAACTATCCCCTAGCAGGATTGTTTCTTCCCCCAGCAGAGTCGTTTCACCTTTCCAGAATTTACTTTGCTGGAATAATTCTGTGATACCCGGTTATCTCTAGCGGAGTTGGCTTTGTCTTCAGCATTTATTTTGTTGAAGTGGTTCTGTATCCATCTTTTCTCCAGCAGCTCGAGCCTGCATTTGCATCATATCTGCATTGCATAACAATTTACCCAAATGTGTAGCATTTCCATCGGATATGAAGCATTACGCCATTTTCAAACATATGCATTTTGAAACATAAGCCAGGTTGGTTATCTCTTTGTTTTCAAGTGTTCTTCCCTGCAGGTAATTCAAATTCTTGTGCAAGGTGGTTTTCGGATATTCAGATTTGTGGCATGAGATATGTGATGATAACGTTCGTCCTGTCATGTGTTCCCTTATCAGAGTTGCTTGGTTAAGTTTCTCTTCTTCCCTTACGGAGTTTTCTTTACACGGCTTCATAATTAGACTTTGGAGTTGTTGGTAGAAATTCCCCGGCGGAGTTTTCCTTAGACTGCTGTCACGTCTGCATTTCAGAAAAGAAGACTTCACCGATTAGACGGTTGAAGTCAGTACTTGTTGTCAAGGCTTCATGATTTGACTTTGAAGTTGTTGTCAGCACTTTAAAAGAAAGATTTCAGAGATTAGACATCTGAAGTCATTACTCGTCGTCAAGATTAATATCTGGCAGTTGACGTCAGAACTTCCCCGGCAAAGTTCTCCTCAGGTGGCTGTTACGTCAGCATTAAACGGCTTCTAATTAGACCTTGAAGTTCGTTATATCAGCGCTACAAGGCTTCATGATTTGACTTTGAAGTTGTTGTTAGCATTTTTAAAGGGAGATTTTAGCAATTAGATGGTTGAAATCGTTACTTGTTGTTACGGCTTCATAATTAGACTTTGAAGTTGTTACTGTCATGACATGGCTTCATAATTAGACTTTGGAGTTGTTGTCAGTCCTAAATGGCTTCATAATTAGACTTTGAAGTTGTTAGCAGTAGTGGATGGCTTTATAATTAGACTTTGAAGTTGTTGCCAATATTGAACGGCTTCATGATTAGACCTTGAAGTTTGTTATATCAGCGCGTTATCGGTATTCAATGGCTTCATAATTAGACCTTGGAGTTATTATCAGTTTTATACGGCTTCATAATTTGACCTTGGAGTTCGTCAGTGTTAAATGGCTTCACAATTAGACCTTGAAGTTGTTGTAAGAAATTCCTCGGAAAAGTTCAGCGACTTCATAATTTGACTTTGGAGTTCGGCAGATTTTTCCTCGAGTAGCTGTTACGTCAGCATTGCAGACTTCATAATTTGACTTTGGAGTTCGGCAGGTTTTTCCTCGAGTAGTTGTTACGTCAGCATTGCAGACTTCATAATTTGACCTTGAAGTTCGGCAGAATTTTCCTCAAATAGTTGTTACGTCAGCATTACAGACTTCATAATTTGACTTTGAAGCTCGATAGAGTTTTCCTCGATTGATTGTTACGTCACTGGTACACGACTTCATAATTAGACTTTGGAGTTGTCGTTAGGAATTCCCCAACAGAGTTTCCTCTAGTTGCTGTTACGTCAGCATTACAGCAGCTTCATGATTAGACTTTGGAGTTTGTTGTCAGAAAGTTTCGTCAGCATCAAACGGCTTCATAATTAGACTTTGGAGTTTGTTAGCATTGAATAGCTTCATAATTAGACTTTGAAGTTGTTGTTATTGGCATTGGATGACTTCATAATTAGACTTTGGAGTATGTTCCCAGATTTTCCCCGCAGAGTGGCTTGGAAAAGGAAGATCCCGGATAGTACATGGATGACGCGCTTTACGTAGTGCCCGCTTATTGTAGCGTATATTGTTGATTCAATGCTTGTGGCGTCACATGGGTGGTTGATGTTGAAACCAGTTTCTTTATCAGATGATTGATCAGTTGTTGCCGTGACAACCAGATTCAATTTTCTGGATCTTTTTCCCCAAGCAGTTTGTGCAATTTTCTTCGGTTAGCAAATTTACGGGTTCTCTGGTATTCAACCATCTTCTACCTCGATTCTTCAAAAGTTGTTCGCTTTTCATTCAGTCGAGTCCAAGTCGCTTGAATAGGGGCAGTTGTTGCACCCCAAAATTTGCCTAACCTTTTCTTACTTGGTTTATGTTTCATGGAATTAATAGATTATTGATCTAACATTTGCATAGCATAGCATTGTTCATTTGTGCAGGGGATCAAGTGTGGTTTATATCCAGAGGAGCCTATCTAGAGGTCTTATTCAAGCTTGAGAAGTCACCATAGTCATCAGGAAGAGGGTTGGGTTCTTGAGGAGTTCAGTTGTTTGTATGTGGTTAATCTCCTAATCTGAGGACCAATTGAAGATCATCAGTGGATTGTGAGGCTTTGATCAAGGAGAGATGGTGTGGATAGAGTTCATACAGTGCCTTGAGGGTCATGGTGGAGCTCATTTAAGTCATTGTGTCAAGTGTGAAGAGCCACACTTGAGGGTGTTGCAAGTAGGGTTTTCATTTGAGTAATCCTAAGTCAACTGTGTAATTGAAGAGGGTCAAAGCCCAATTCTAAGTCTTTGTAATCATGGATAGTTGTGATGAGACACATGAGATGATATTCCAAGATCAAGAAGAATTCAAAGTGTGAGGAGTTGCTAAATTAGGGTTCTCAGGGTAAAATCCCCTATTTAGTGCCTAAATTCAAGACCACCTATCTCAAGATACAAGTTTTATCTCCACTTTTGGCCAACATGAAACTTGTATACATGCTCTTAGCTTTAATTTGAGTACTAGAAGTCCTCCATTGGATTTATGGAACTCAAGTTATGACCCAAACAAGTTACAGGTCATCTGAGGAATGTGAAATTTGTCTATAAAAGTTAACAAACTTCCAAGGAACTTTTGACCTAGAAGAGTGTTTCTCCTAAACTTTTGGCCAACATGAAAGTTGTAGGTCTTGATCTTAGCTTTCCAAATTGTATTATAAGTCTTCCATCTGATTTGTAGAACTCAAGTTATGAGATTTACAAGTTAGGGGTATTTTGGGAAAGTAAGATTATAGGTCATTTGGCATTATAGGTCATTTTCACCATCTTGCAAGCTTCAAATGCAATTTTGTTCAACACACAACGTGCTCAAAATGATGTTTTTAGGTCAAGCATGTCCTCATAATGAATTGATTTGGCTTAGGGTGAGACTTGGTTTGAGAAATTTGGCAAAAGGAAGATTTTAAAGGCATTTAATTTAAAAATTCATGATTAATTCATTTGTGTTCTAAATAGGCCATATGAATACTCATTTTAATCAGAAAAAACATTCTAAACACATTGGCAATATTGGATTTTTCATCTGAGGTCTTTTTCATGGCGTTGTGGTTTGTTACTTCACAAGTAAGCAACACTTCACAAGTTGTTCATAGGATGAATTCAAACACTCTAATCACTCTAGACTCTCTCACCAGACCACAAGGGAAATAATGAAAGCTTCCAAGGGAAGATTGGAGCTAAAACTCGTGCCTACCATTGTTGGTTTTTTGGAAGAATTTGAAAATTGAATTTACGGATTTGGGCCTCAATTGGACCTCAAAAGCCCATAAACCCTCTCTATTTAAGTTCAGAAGAAGGTTTTGCTCCATTTCGGTGACAATTCATGCTGGAAGCAGAGATAGAGAGTTGAGTTTCAAGAGCTCCAAGTGAAATCGTGAATTCTGATTGAGAAGGATTCAAGTCAAATCAAGGTTTCTAGAAGCTTCATCACACTCCATTGAACGTATCTGCAAGAGATTGGGCCAAGAGAAGCTTCCTAACCACCTCAATTTGAAGCTCAAAGTCAGGTATGTAACTTCCAAAATTCCACTGATTCTAGCACAATTTAGGCATGGTTAGTATGTGGTTAGGCTCTGGATTGAAACATAGATGAAATCTCGATAAGAATTTGGTTGATTAGAGACAATTTAAGATGTGATGTAATTTCTGTTTGAGGTTGAATTGATCTGATCTTAAGGATTCTACAAGATCTATTTAGTTGAGGATGATCAGTGTGACAAGAGGAGCAGATCTATGGTTTTAGTTTGAGGAATGGTGAGGTTACAGAATTATACATATTTTGAGATCTTCTTCGTGTTTTATTTTCTGGTGAGAATTAGAGAATTTGGAGATCATATTTGAGTTCTACGTGGATTTTAGAGTGGATCTATATAAGTTTCATTGAGTTTACTTGACCTGCAACTCACAGACCACCGGAGAAGATGATCGGAGGTCATCTCCGACCACCGTGCTGGATATCCCTCCCTTTCCCCATTCAAATGATGAAGATGACTTGGTCACCCTTAGATCTAGCCTGAAGATGGACTTTGTACGCACATCCAACGATCACGTTTTATTCTGAGGATTTGATTTTTCTGGACCGAAACGAAGCCGTTTCATTAATTAATGTGGCGCTGGCGTGGCATCTGAGTTGGAGAGTGTGTGAGCCTTTAGATCAGCCTACTGAGTCAATCCATCCAACGCCCTTCCTTTTATCTTGCATTTTATTTCTTTTATTCAATTCTTTTATTATTTTAATTGAATTTTCTTTCTTTAATTCATATTAATTTCAATTTTCATCAAAAAAATAATCTAAAAATATGTCCATGCTCCTCTTTTATTTTGTGATTTTTCTGTGCTCTTACATTTCTTTTTTTTTTTTTTTTGCTTATTTTTCAATTTAGTTTGATTTTCTCCATTTTATTATTTCCTTTAATTTTGTATATTTGATACATGTTTTTGTTGATTTTTGTTCTTGCAATTGGTATTGAATCTTGGGCTGATTTTTTGCTAGCTGGTTGATTAGAGATGTATGGTCCCCTCTGATTTAATGTAGATTTTTTAGACAATAATAGGTTCTGTTTTAGATTAGGATCTTTAGACTTTTCATTTTAGGGTTCTTATTAGATACCTTGTGATTTAGGATTTTTTAGGTGACCATTCCATTTGATTTGATCCCTGATCTTTCTATTATAGGTCCATAACATGTTTAGGTTCCCTTAGAAATTTTCTTAGGATTTTAGAAGGTGTTTTAGTATTTTAAGTTGATTTAACATTTAGGCTAATTTTAGTTGCTTTCAACATAACACTTGCCTTAGATTGACCCCATTGGTTACCTTTAGTGCATGATAGGTTTTCTAATCTTCTTGGATGGTGTTCTAGACATGTTTGATTTGGTGTTTAGGCCTCCCTTTAGAAGCTTTCTTTGAGCTTGTTCAATTAGGGTTTAGGAAGAGCTTAGTTGCTTTCTCTTTCTTCAAATAAACATGGATTGCTTTGGTTGCTTTCCATTCTCATCCTATGATTCAAGGTCCCTATATGAAAGCCTCATCTTTCCTTTGGAAGGATGTGTGGCATTTCACCATAGGTAGAACCTTTGAGGATGCCTTTCTCAGATGACTGGTTGAGTGTCAGGAGGGATTCCTTTGGTTTCCTTCCTGCTTCCCATCATCAATCCAATATCTTGATGTTATTTATCTTCCCTCGTGTTGGAGCTTGTTGAAGCATGGAGATGAAGACTTCTCTTGAAGATGGCTTGGGCTTGGAGCTTGCTTGCAGACTGTTTGCTTGTTTGCTATTTATCTGTTTTGCTGTTGAGCTTTTTGTCTACTGTTTTTTCAGCTGCTCTGCTTTGCTTGTGTGACTGATTGACTGTGTGTTGCATTAGACTAGGTTTATCATATAGTGATCTAGGCTTAAGAGCATCCTAAAGGTTGAGAATATCTCCCTTTGCTTGTTTGCATTTAGAGGTTGAGTCTGTCTCCCTCTGCTTGACTGTTATTGACTGGCTTTGCTTGCTGGCTTAAGGTTGAGTCTGTCTCCCTTGCCTGTGTTTTATGTGTTGACTTTGGGCTTGCTTGCTCTAGAATTTGAGCTTGGCTCCTTCTGCTTGTTTGGTGCATTGCGTGCATTTTAATTACAATAATCTCTTTACAGTCTTTTATTTTGCTGTTTTGTTTTCCTTTGCCATGTTCCCCTAGGAACTCTGACTTCTTTTGTTCAAGAGAAGTTATGACAGACATTAGGGTTCTAACCATGCATGATAACATTAGTTAGCTTCCCTCCTAACCTCAACCATAGGATCAATTTTGCATGACAACTTTAGGATTGGATCAGTTCCCCTTTAGTGCGTCTTTTCTCTTCTCATCTGCAAACAAAATCAAAATACAGTAATAAAGGTTAATTGACGTTGTACGCTACGAGCCTTAAGCTACTTGAGAAAGGATTGTTGGAGAGTTTCTTTTCAATAGTCTAGATGTTTAGTATGGCACCCTTTGGGTGACATGCGACGTATTCACTCTCAGGTCATAGTCTCTAGTGCGATATCAGTTGCAAACATCCATAAAAGACACTTCTCTAAAAAAAAACAAAGATCAAACTCTTTTTGTCCTCTTGGACCTTTAATCCCTTGGAAACCCTTTTCAGAAGAAGAGTTTTGTTAACTCCTGGTTCTACCGCAAATGGTAAACTCCTAAATCTCCGTCAAGCTAGCTGCATACACCAAACTGCTGGAACCGTCTGTTAACCCTACTCGGATAAAAAAGACAAACCTGTGTCTTTCGTTTCCCGAACTACGGTTGCTTTGATCTTTCGCGATGTGTGAAAGTACGTAGGCACGAGATGCGATATCTCGGCGAGCAACCTTCCCCCGTAGTTAGGCGAACTACGTTGACTCTGATTTCTCGTTCCAGACGGGAATACGTAGGCATAAAGCGCGACGCTCTGCCGAGTCATTTTCTTTTCTTTTTAGACCAGACCTTTAGTGTAGATAGATGTAACCAACTCGTCAGATAAACACAACAAGCATGGATCCCATCGAGTACGATGGACGTGAGGGGTGATAATACCTTCCCCTTGCATAACCGACTCCCGAACCCAGACATTGGTTGCGATGACCTTGTTTTATACCTTTGCGTCAGGTTTTTCCGATTGTTTCCTTTCTCGTTCTAAGGGATAAATAAAGAAAGGCGGCGAATCTTCTGTCTTGCCGTCCTCGTTTTTCGCAGTAGCGACACGTTGCTCGGTTCATATCTCATCTCACGGCCACATGCGAACCATTGTTCAAGCTGTTGAAAAAAGATTAGGCGATTGTTTGGAATGAGGATTGCCAGAAGGCATTCGACAAAATAAAACAGTATTTGCAGGAACCTCCCATTTTGATACCCCCAGTGGCTGGAAGACCTTTAATCATGTATTTGCCGGTTCTTGAGAATAGCATGGGTTGCGTTCTCGGTCAGCACGACGAGACTGGAAGAAAGGAGCATGACATATATTATCTGAGTAAAAAGCTCACAGACTGTGAGTCTCGTTACTCGATGCTGGAGAAAACGTGTTGCGTACTCGCGTGGGCTGCGAAACGTTTAAGACAATATATGCTCAATCACACGACCATGCTAATTTCGAAGATGGACCCGATCAAGTATGTCTTCGAAAAGCAAGCGCTTTCAGGGAGGATTGCCAAGTGGAAGATGGTACTGACAAAGTACGATATCCAATATGTTTCTCGAAAAGCCATCAAGAGAAGTGTTAGTTCTGAGTACCTTGACAAACAGCCTATCGAAGACTATCAGCCGATGAAATTCGAGTTTCTCGATGAAGATATTATGTTCCTCAAGATGAAGGATTGTGATGAACCACTGCCCGATGAAGGACCAGAGCTTGGCTCCTAGTGGAAGTTGATATTTGACGGTGTAGTTAATTCCTATGGAAGTGGTATCGGGGAAATCATTACGACTCCCCATGGGTCTCACATCCCATTCACTGCCAGACTAACTTTTCCAGTCACCAACAATGAAGCAGAATATGAGGCATGCATCATGGGTCTAGAAGAAGCCATTGATTTGAGAATAAAAAACCTGGATGTATACGGTGACTCAGAACTCGTTGTTAACCAGATCAAAGGGGAGTGGGAGACTAGATAGTCGAATTTGGTCCCTTACATGAATTACGCGAGAAGGCTGTTGCCATTTTTCGATCGGGTAGAATTCCACCACGTGCCGAGAGCAGAGAACCAGATGGTTGACGCTCTGGCAACCTTGTCCTCCATGTACAAGGTCAATTTTTAGAATGAAGCTCCCAGAATTGTCATCTCTCGTCTTGACAGACCTGCATTTGTATTTGCAATTGAGGAGGCCACCGATGGCAAGCCATGGTTCCATGATATCCAGAACTTCCTCAAGACCAAGGAGTATCCGGTGAGGGCGTCGACCCAGGATCAGAAGACTCTTAGGAGGTTGTCTGGAAATTTCGACCTCAATCCGGATGGGGTTCTCTACAAGAGGAATCATGATTTGGTGCTACTCAGACGTGTGGATGAAAAGGAAGCAAGTTTGCATATGGAGGAAGTCCATGAAGGCACATTTGGTACGCACGCCGGCGAACATGCCATGACTCTGAAGATATTACGAGCAGGATATTACTGGCTGACGATGGAGTCGGATTGTTTCAAATTCGTGAAGAGATGTCACAAATGCCAGATCTATGCAGACAAAATACATGTG
The DNA here is from genome assembly GCA_963859935.3 of Lathyrus sativus. NCBI lineage: Eukaryota > Viridiplantae > Streptophyta > Magnoliopsida > Fabales > Fabaceae > Lathyrus > Lathyrus sativus. The sequence continues at coordinate 65,041,723 of OZ012739.1, read as the reverse complement.
TCGTCGTGCCTGTTGAATGTTATATTGTCCCCGTGGCCGTTCTCCATGTGGGGCATTGACATGATTGGCAAGATCGAACCCACCGCATCTAATGGACACCGCTTCATTTTGGTAGCCATCAATTACTTCACCAAGTGGATGGAGGCAGCCTCGTACACTAATGTGACCAAACAAGTGGTGGTCTGGTTCATAAAGAAGGACATCATCTGCAGATATGGAATTCCCGAGCGAATCATTACTGACAATGGTTCGAATCTGAACAACAAGATGATGAAGGAGTTATGCCAGAACTTCAAGATTGAACATCACAACTCATCGCCCTATCGGGAAAAGATGAATGGCGTTGTCGAGGCGGCCAACAAAAAAATCAAGAAGTTAATGCAAAAGATGGTTATCACATACAAAGATTGGCATGAGATGTTGCCTTTTGCTCTACACGGTTATCATACAACGGTACACACATCAACTGGGGGAACTCCTTTCTCACTAGTATACGGTATGGAAGTTGTCCTACCGCTGGAGGTCGAGATTCCTTCTTTAAGAGTTCTGGTCGACGTGAAACTCGATGAGGCAGAATGGATAAAGAATAGGCTGAATCAGCTGAGCCTGATGGATGAGAAGAGGTTAGCATCCATCACATACAGTCGTTTGTACCAAAGCCAGATGAAGAAAGCGTTTGATAAGAAGGTGCGTCCTAGAAGCTTTTAGACGGGCGATCTTGTGCTGAAAAAGATTCTCCCACCATATTCCGATCACAGGGGCAGATGGACTCCCAACTACGAAGGTCCATATGTCATCAGGAAGGTCTTCTCGGGAGGAGCCTTACTGTTATCCACGATGGATGGCGAAGATTTTGCATCCCCTGTGAACGCGAACGCAGTTAAAAAATACTTTGCTTAAAATGACCCGATGGAAAGAAAAAAGAATATCCTGGAAAAAATGGGGCATCCCGAAGAACCAGAAAAATAAAAGGTTCGGGCAAAAATTAGGGATAAAAATGAAAAATGTACACCCGCAAAGTCGAAAACCTGAAAGGGAGGCTTTGGCAAAAAAGGGTATCCCGTTGAATCAAAAACCCAAAAGGGCGGTTCAGGAAAAAGTTAGGGATTAAAAAAGCAAACGACTGCGGTCCATGTGTGAACTTTCATTGCTTAGTGGTTTGGGGAGACTTGAGGGTCGTTTATCCAAGTCAGTCTCTTCTGAAGAGGAAGCATCGGAGAAGTATCGAAGTCGAGTGGGTCATAAAGGGATCAACTCGTGGTGTTCGTCTATGACGCATTGCCGACATTTGTGTATATTATTGTTATATATTTTTGTATATACCTGCGCAGCTTCCTCATTTTAGGAGTTTGCATATGTTGTAAAACATTTTGCCTATTTACAGGCTCTTTTATCAATAAACATATACTATTCAGTATTCTGTTTGCGTGGTGTTTGTTTTAGATTTTATCTGTTTTGTTTACGAAAAAACGCCCGATGTTTTGTTATAATGCGCATACATAAACCTGCTGGCCTAGGCCAATAATTGTCAAAATATTGAATTACCTGAACATTGTCACAGATGATAACCTTGATCGGTCCCTTTGTGGAGGGTATCCTATCTGTTTGTTCACATTGTTGCAGGGCCGTCACCCTCCAGGCAGTGTGCCAAGATGCATCCTAGGCAGGATCATCATATCCCCCACTGAGTCATGCGCAGAGGTGTATACTCGTTCCCAGCAGTGGGTCAACATGCAATTTTCTCGTAGAAGACTATCCGTAAGTGTTCAGCTCTCGATAGGTCAGAACGAGGCCTCAAGCAAAGTTGAATTCCCCACAGAGTTGTGTTCTCCCCGGCAGGTAGGATTTATTCCAGCGTCGGGTTGTCTATCCTCGGCCAAGTTTTAGTTCCCCAAGAGAGCCGAGTCTTGGAAAGCCGTTCAGGCCATTGTTTGTCTTCTCCAGCAGGAGAGAGTGCTTGAATAGTTGTCGCTATACTTCCCCATCGGAGTCTGTATCTCCAGGAAAATTATATCTGCGAAAGTCGTGCATTTATTTCTGCGGTTAGCGTCTTTTCCTCAGCAGTTTGAGGTTCGTACACTCAGTTGAGCAGGTGCAGGTTCTCGTAGAATTTTCTCTCCCAACGGAAAGTCGTTTGAGGTTCGTTTCCCCAGGATAGGTCCAATTGAAGTGGTGTGGTTCACTTCCTCAGCAGGATGAATCCTTCTCCCCATCAGGATGGTTCCTTCTCCTTGACAGGAGGGTTCTCTCTTCAGCATTTATTTTGCTGACTTGGTTCCGTAGCATTTTGCATGATTGCATAGCATCTACCCTAAACGTGTAGCATTTCCACTCCGTGTGGAGCATTACGCCATGGCCAAACATATGCATGTGAAACATGAGCTAGGTGGGTAGCGTTCTTGTATGCAGGTGTTCCTCGGCAGAGTTATTGGGTTAAGTTTTCCAGAGCTCCCATAACAGAGTTGCGAAGTTAAAAGTTTCTTCCCTATCCCTTAAGTAGTATGGTTGAAGCTTCTCCTTGCAAGGGTCTGACGAAGATGTTAGTGGCTAGCCCATTCGGATGATGTGTTTATGGGTATGTGACGGGGATGTCTAAAGTTTACTAAAGATTGTGATTCTCCATTTTATATGACGGTGATGTCAGGAGGTTGTCAAAAGATTTCTCGATGGTGATGTCAGAGATGTATCAATTTCATGTGGTGGTGATGTCAGCAGTTGGTTACCAAGGGTGACTGGTGGCGAGATCAAGTATGTTATCCCCAGCAGAGGATTGACGGTGATGTCAGATGAATTCCTCCGTTTGATTAGTAAATCTTGACAGTGAGGTCAGGTGTGTATCAAATATGTGATTGTCCGGTGGTGAAGTCAGATGCTCCATCTTTACGGTGAGGTCAATTTTTTCCCTTCGACTTGAGGTTGATACTTGACGGTGATGTCAGATGGGTCCTTTCAACGTGAGGTCGATACTTGACGGAGTTACTTGAGGAAGTTCTCCAAAATCCCCAGCGGAGTCAAAAATTTCTCATAGACTTGATGACGAAGTTCAACAGAGATTTCCCGACAACTTGATGATGAAGTCAGACAGTAATGTCAAATTTCCTTACCGACTTGATAAGGAAGTCCGGAGGTGAGGTTAAAGAGGTATGCCAGTTGATGTAGAGTGCCTGACGGCAAAATCAGTTATCTTTATTAGTCACTGATGAATCAGTGGTTTCTTCCCAACTTGATGACGAAGTTGGACGAAGATTTGAAGTAGTAATTTACCAGCCAGTTGCCGTGAAATTGTCATTTCAGTCTCCGGAGAGTTTTACCAATCGGATTGTGCAGTTTATTTCTGCGGTTGGCAAATTTCCGGGTTTATTGCTATTCAAATGTCTTTTACCTTGATTATTTGAGAGTCGTTCGCTTCTTACTCAGTTAGGACCAAGCCGTTTGCATAAGGGCAGCTGTTGCACCCCAAAATTTTCCTAACCTTTTTCTTTAGCTAGCTTATGTTTCATTGCATCTCATATAGCATTAGCATTTGCATACCATCATTCATATGCAGGGGATTGAGAGATTTGCGCTTACCAAGGAAGGGCTACCACCATGTTCTAAGGTTATTCAAGAGTCTTCACTCAAGTATTCAAGGGTTGATATCCTCATCAAAGAAGTCAGAGATCCCCAGAGAAGTGGCTAAAGCCAAATGTGCACATTTCCTAACTTGATGGTTGTGGGAGATCATCAGATGATTTTGAATCCCTGGATATGGGTGTCAAGCATTGAGAGAGCTCATGAGATGGCTTGAGAGTCACTATGGAGCTTGGGTAAGTCATTATGCAAGGTATAAGAGGCTACAACCAAGACTGGTGCAATTAGGGTTCCACCTGGTCAACCCTAAGTCAATAGGTGAGTTGAAAGGGGTTGAGACCAAATTTCAAGGCTATGTGATCATGGAATGATGTGTTGAGGCACTAAGGGATGATTCCAAGACCAACTCATCAATATTCAAGAGTGCGAGAGGTTCCTATGCTAGGGTTTCTAAGCTTGACAGTGTAAAATCCCTTGGTTTAGTACCTAACTTTAAGACCACATAACTCAAGATGCAAGTTTCATCTCATCTTGACATCAACATGAGACATGTAGAGTATGTTCTTACCTTTAATTTTAGTACTAGAAGTCCTTAATAGGATTACTAGAAGTCCTTTAATTTGAGGCACTAAGGGATGATTCCAAGACCAACTCATCAATATTCAAGAGTGTGAGAAGTTCCTAGGCTAGGGTTTCTAAGCTTGACAGTGTAAAATCCCCTGGTTTAGTGCCTAACTTCAAGACTACATAACTCAAGATGCAAGTTTCATCTCATCTTGAAATCAACATGAGACATATAGAGCATGTTCTTACCTTTAATTTGAGTACTAGAAGTCCTTGATAGGATTTATAGAACTCAAGTTATGAAGCAGACAAGTTACAGGTCATCAGATGAATGTGATGTTGATACTTGAAAGTCAATCAACTTCCATGCCATTTTTGAACTAGAAGAAAGTCTCACCTATCCTTGACCCTAACATGAATATTATTCCTTATCTTCTTAGCTTTCCAAAGAGTACTAGAAGTCCTTGATTAGATTTGTAGAACTCAAGATATGGAGCTCGCAAGGCAAGGGCATTTTGGGAAAGTAAGATTATAAGTCATTTTGGATTATAGCTCTATTTCACCACTTTGCATACCTCAAATGAAAATTTTTCCAACTTGAATGTTGCTCAAAATGGGGTTATTTACTCAACCAAACACCAAGGATTCATTGATATGGATTGGATTGAGGATTAGTTGAAGCAAATTTCATAAAAAGGAACTTTAAAGGCATTTAAAGTCAAAAATTCAATTTAATTTAAAGTGAACCATTTCAAGGCATATGCGTGCATTTTTTGAGTCACCAATGCATTCTAAGAACAATGCAATTACCACATTTGAGAATTGAAGTCATTTACATGGTCTTTACTCATGTTTCTTAAGCTTGAAGAAACAAATTACAATTAAACCATTAATGCAAAAGTAAGGAACTAATCTCAACCATCCACACTCCTTACATCACCAGCAAGCAAAATGGATCAATTTGGAAGTGAATTAGCTCGGTTTTTGTGCAGTTCACAAAGCAAAAAAGTGAAGAAAACTGAATTTCCAATTGGGCTGTTTGGACCTCCATTGGGCCTGAAATGCATCAAAACATGTTCTATATAAGTTTTGGATCGTTTTCAAATGAAGGTTGGTGAATTTTGGTGCAAGAAAAGGTAAGAAGCAGTTAGAAAAAGTGAGCTTGAGGGTGAAAATCGAGTTCCAAGATTCAGGCCTCTTCAAGCAAATTCGAGCATCAAGAAATCTTCATCATCAATCATAGAGTGTTTCTGGATTGATCTAAGCAAGTTTCATCACAAGATCGTGCCTCTATTGAAGCTTCTTTACATGTTTTTTTCTTTCCATATTTCACTTAAATTATGAGGAAGTACAACCTATTATGCATGTTGTTAGGATCCCTGAGACTCCTAGTTGGATTTAGGTTAGAACTAGAGACTTTTCGTGAGAATTTTTGCCATGACACAAGATTTAGATTGATTCGGTTTGAGCTATTCCTAGGTTAGAATTGAGTTTTAATCAGGGATTAAGGATGTACATAGCATGAGGATTCGATTATTGTAAATAAATCTGGATTTGGTGAGATTTGTTAGCAGAGCATAAGAATGAGATTGATTCGGTTTGGATGATTCCATGGATGAAAATGAGTTTTGATGGTGGTATAGTGATCCAGGGAGTGTGAGGAGTCGATTGATACCAAGAATTTGAGATTTCATGAAGTTTGGCAACAGAGCTACTGTAGCTCTCGTCGGAGAAGGCGACCGGAGTCTTCTCCGGCCGCCACTGGTTTTTCCCTCCCATTTGATGATTCAAATGAAGAAGACGAATCCATAACCCTTGGATCTTGGGACTTTCTTGACTTAGTATCCTCATCCCGTGGCTGAGAATGAGTTTCAGCTTTATTGACCATTGATTGTTGACGTGGCTAGATAGCATGCGTTAGATCTGATGACTTAATGAATGTACGCACGCGATGAAGACGTACCGTGGTACAACTTTGACTGAAGCGCATGTGATCATATTTAATCCCTGATGGACTTGGGCTACAATTGCTACTCCCACCCCCCTTTAGGGTCCATAGGATATTTGAACTAGTTTTTCTTGCTATTTGCCACGCAGGTTTATTCTTTTTTCATTCTTTTTCTTTATTTTTTATGTTTTATTGCATGATCATTTTAATTCAGTAAAAATAGTAAAGAATGCCAATAAATGCTAAAAAAATAATGAACATGAATTGTGATGCCTTTTAAATTTTCGTAATTTTTAATTCATTTTTCATTTAATCGCATATTTTTCATTTAAATAGCCATTTAATAAAGGTGAAATTGTATGTCTACTTGTAGATTTTATTTCTTGATAGATATTTGGAATGAGTTCCTGATTTTTTGCATGCTGACTGTTAATACATTGTAGGATGCTGTAGAATTTTTTAGAGTGAATCTTTAGGACCCTTCCCATTTACACCTTCCATAGCACACCTTAGGATGCTGCTCTCTGCTAATGCCCTTAGGATTAGAATTTTGATCCAAGATTTTAGCCCTAGACTCTTAAGACCTTAAGTGATCTTTAGAATTTTTCTTAGATTTTTTAGGACCGATTTCCTATTTTTCTTAGATTTTACCTTATGGCTTTTTTTTAGTGTGTCCTACACATGACCTTCTCATAGTTTTGCCTTTAAGTGATCTTGTAGCAAACCTTAAGCACCTAATCATTACATGAACCCTTAGTACTTAGGTTGATACCTTTGTAAGGTAGTTTTCAAGCTTTCAATAAGGCATTAGCTCCCTTAGGATGGACTTCTTTTAGGGTTTAATTGTTGTGGTTTCTTTAGAAGCTTTAGGTGTTTGATTTTCTTCCTTCCCCATTCCTTATCCTATGATTTAGGGTTCCTTTGTGGGAGCCTAGTACTTCCTTTGGAAGGACTAAAGGCATACCATGAATGGTAAAACCTTTGAGGATACAATCTTTGAGATGATTGGTTGAGTGTCTTGGTGGATACCTTTGGTATACACCATGCTTCCCATCATCCTTTCGAGCTCTGTCCATTGATTTGAGGATCTCTCTTGTGAGAGCCTGGACTTCCCTTTGGGAAGTCTAATGTGCATTCCATAAAGAGATTGAGCCTCAGAGTACTCTCGTATTGATACACAGTGAACCTAAAACCCTAGTGGTTTATTAGGTTCCACCTTTCAAGCTCTCTCCATTGATCTAAGGATCTCTCTTGTGAGAGTCTGGACTTCCCTTTGGGAAGTCTATTGTGCATTCCATAAAGAGGTTGAGCCTCAGAGGACTCTTGTGTTGATACACAATGAACCAGATACCTTAGATTGACATCTAGGTTCTACCATTCTCAACTAAACCTGATGTAGCCTTGGGATGATTTCCTTGCTGCTCTTCTTGGTTGCCTCTTTCCTGATGGGGTGTTTTCTTCTTGCTTGCCTGATGTACTGCTTGATTGATCGCCTGATTTTTGTGATGCATTAGGATAGAGTTACATGAGTAGATACTCTTGTTTAGGTGCATGATTGCATTAAAGGTTGAGCTAGTCTCCCTTTGATTGATTGTTTCTTTTCTTTTTATCATGATTGCATTTAAAGGTTGAGGTGATCCTCCCTTTGCTTGGTTGTTTATCGGCTTTCATACTTGCCCTTGCTTGTTTGCATTGAAGGTTGAGGTGATCCTCCCTTGCTTGTGTGTTTCTTTTTCTTCTATGCTTGTCATGTTTGCATTAGAAGTTGAAGCTTCCTCCTTCTGCTTTTGCTAATGCATTGCATATCCATACATGTTATTATTTCATTAGCTTGATAGTTGTACTCATCTGCTTAATGATTTTTGTTGTTGTTGTTATTTCCCTTTAACATGTTCCCTTAGGGCTCTCACTTCCTTTGATAAAGATAGTGATGATAGACATTAGGATGAATCCATGCATGATAACAGTAGGGTAGATTCCCCTTCAAACTTAACACTAGGACCATATTGTATGACAACAGTAGGATGCTTGATAGTTTCCCCTGTAGATTCCTCTTGTCTCTTCTCATCTCCAAATAACAGTAAAACACATAATAAAGGCGAGTTTGTACAGTACGTTACGAGCCTTAAGCCACTTAGGAAATGGTTATTGGAGGGTTTCCTTTCAATAATCAGGATGTTTAGTGTGGTACCCTTTGGGTGACATGCGACACATTCACTCCTAAGTCATAGTCTCTAGTGCAGTACGAATTACAAACATTCATAAAAAACACCTCTTCTCGTAAAAGACTCAAAAACAAACATCAAACTTCTTTTTGCCCATTGGGGCTCTCTTAATTCAGAAAACCTTTTTAGTTGAAAAGAGTGTTGTTAACCTTCGGTTCTACCACAAACAGGCATTGTCCTTAACTGCTGGAACTGTAGTTTAACTTTACTCGGGTAAAGACAGATGAATTAACCTGCGTTCCGTTTTATCCTGAACTATGTTCGCTCTGATCTTTCATACCAGATGAAGTACGTAGGCACAAGACGCGATGTCTTGGCGAGCAACCCTTCCCCCTTTACCCGTAGTTAGCCGAACTACATTGACTCTAACTTTCCCATTGCACGAGGGAATACGTAGGCCCAGAGCAGCGACGCTCTGCCGAGTCTCTTTCTTTTATTTTCGTCCTGAAGCCATTAGCGTAGATAGATAAACAACCCATCAGATAAACAAACAAGCGTAGATCCCGTTGAGTACAACGGACATGAGGGGTGCTAATACCTTCCCCTTGCGTAACCGACTCCCGAACCCAGAGATTTGGTTGCGATGACCGATCTTATCCCTTTTTCGCTAGGTTTTTCCTTATCGTTTCCTTTCCCTTCTTTGGGATAAATAACGATAGGTTGCGACTCTTCTATCTTTTCCGGCACCTTTTTTCGCAGTAACGACACTGACGAGTCTCCCATTCTCCTTTGATCTGATTGACTACTAAAGCTGAATCACCGTAAATATCAAGGTTCTTGACTCTCATATCAATCGCTTCTTCAACACCCATGATTCATGCTTCATATTCAGCTTCATTATTGGTGCAGGGAAATGTTAACCTGGCACTAAATGGTATATGGGAGCCATGGGGAGTCTTAATGATTTCCCCAATTCCACTACCATAGGAGTTAACAGCACCGTCAAAAATCATTTGCCACTGGGAGCCTATCTCAGGACCTTCATCCAGTAATGACTCATCGCAATCCTTCATTTTTAATAACATGATATCCTCATCAGGAAATTCAAACTTCATCGCCTGATAATCATCGATTGGTTGCTCTGCGAAATATTCTGACAGAACACTCCCCTTGATAGCCTTTTGAGAGACGTATTGAATTTTGTATTTCGTCAAAACCATCTTCCATCTAGAAATCCTTCCCGAAAGCGCTTGCTTCTTGAACACGTACTTAATCGGATCCATCTTCGAAATCAGCATGGTTGTGTGATTCAACATATATTACCTTAGGCGTTTGACGACCCAAGCAAGTGCACAACATGTCTTTTCTAACATTGAGTATCTGGATTCACAACCTGTGAACTTCTTACTCAAATAATAGATGGCATGTTCTTTTCTTCCTGTCTCGTCATGTTGAACGAGAACACAACCCATGGAGTTCTCAAGAACCGTCAAGTACATTATCAACGATCTTCCTGCCACTAGGGGCATCAGTATCGGAGGCTCCTGCAAATATTTCTTTATTTTTTCAAATACCCTTTGGAAATTTTCATTCCAGACCACCGCCTGATCTTTCTTTAATAGCTTTAACATTGGTTCACACGTGGCTGTGACATGAGATATGAACCTTGCAATGTAGTTCAATCTACCTAGAAAACCACGAACCACTTTCTCTGTTTTCGTTGCTGGCATTTCCTGTATAACTTTTATTTTTGCAGGATCGACCTCGATTCCTTTTTCGCTGACTATGAACCCCAATAGATTTCCTGACCATACACCAAATGTGCACTTGTTCGGATTCAACCTTAGTCTAAATTTCCTTAACCTCTCAAACATCTTCAACAGATTCACCAAATGCTCTTCCTCCGTTTGTGACTTTGCGATCATGTCATCAACATAGACCTCGATCTCATGATGAATCATATCATGAAATAAAGTGACCATCGCCCGCTGATAGGTTGCCCCTGCATTCTTCAATCCAAAGGGAATTACCTTACATCAAAAAGTTCCCCACGGCGTGATAAAGGTTGTTTTCTCCATATGCTTCGGGGCCATCTTGATTTGGTTATACCTGGAGAAACCGTCCATGAAGGAAAACACTTAATACTGAGAAATGTTATCAACAAGCACATCAATATGGGGGAGCGGGAAATCGTCTTTTGGGCTCGAACTGTTTAGGTCACGGTAATCTACACACATTCTTACCTTACCATCCTTCTTAGGTAAAGGTACAATGTTAGCGACCCACGGAGGGTAGTTCGTCACGACAAGAAATCCGGCGTCCAACTGCTTCTGGACCTCTTCTTTGACCTTAACTGTCATGTCTGGTATGGTTCTTCTTAGGTTCTATTTCACATGTGGACACTCTTCTCGAAGAGGCAAGCGATGAACCTCAATATCCGTATCAAGTCCGGGCATGTCTTCATATGACCAAGCAAAGACATCCTTATACTCTCGAAGCATTTTGTTGCGGTGAAATTTTGATGTCAAGCTATTGATTAACTTGAATCTTAATTCATTTACAACCGGTCTTTGATTTATCCGAAGGAAAGGTTAAAGAAAGGGGAAAACCTATTTTGCATTGTAAGCACAATGCGGGGAAAGATCTAGCGTTCGGGGGTTGGTTAAGCTTAGGGAAGGTATTAGCATCCTAAACCTTTGTAGTACTTTATAGGAACGTCTTGTTTTAAATGTGCTATTGCTAAGTTATATGCTTAAGGGTATGATAAGGGTTAAAGGTGAAGAGAAGGACCTAAAGGGTTTAGTCCTAAGTATACTCGCCAAGACTCACATCTTGTGCCTACGTATCCTGGGTAGGGGATGGAATCAGAGTATTCGTAGTTCCCCTCACAGAGGGAGATGAGGAATTTCTTGACTGTGGTCAAGGTTCCTGGGGGGGGGGAATAAACTTTCATAGGGAAGAATTTATTTTGGAGTACGAAGACTCCTATTTCTACGTTAAAGTTCGAATTAAAAGGGTAAGGATAAGTATTCCACGGCGGGAAACTTAAGTGGAGTGCGGCGACTCCTAATCCTAAGGCTAGGATGGGGTAAAGGATATTGACTCGGAGGTCAAATATTGTAACTTTTCCTTCGGAGGGGATTTTAAGCGGTAAAATGAAACGAAATAATTGAAAGTGATACTTGAGTTAAATTTGAACAGAGGCATTAGGTTGATTAGGTGGAAGTGGTGAGATTATTTTTAGTTTGAGAAGTTAGAAATTATGGTTAATTGTTTTTGTTTGTATTTTTGAGGATTTTTGCTGTTAAGTGAAAATTAGATCAAGTTAAGTGGAAAAAAGCAAATGTTAAAAGTTAATTATTTTTATGAGTTTTTTAGATTTTTATGGTAATTGAGAAAAGTTAAAATTTAGATTAACTTAAAAAAGTGCTAAATTAATTAATCCTAAATAGAAATTTTTTTTTCCAAAAGACTAGATTATTTGAGGAAAGGACAAATATTTTTGGCATTCATTGTTAAAGTTAAATTAATACAAAAAACTAATCTAACATTTTCTATATTTTTTATTAAAAGGGCTAGAGATTAAATGGAACGAAAAACTCTTTTTTATTATTATTTTTCTAAAAAAAACCTAAATCTAAAATTAATTAGTTATATTTATAAAAACTTGCGTTTTTGCACATAAGCTAACATGAAGTTTTTTATATTTCTTACTTTATTTTTAACTGCAAAAATCCTAAATTGACAATTCAAAGTATTTTTGCTAATTTTAGAATAAAACTGTTTTTATTATATTTAATTTTAAAATATTTTCAATTATATTATAAATATTATATTTTAAGATTTATTATGTTAGAAATTGGTTAGTGTTAGTAGTTAGTTAGTTTTTTGATATTACTAATTAATATTACAATCATTACAAGAAATAAAAAAAATAAAATGAAAACTGAAAATTAAACTAAAAACTAAATAAATAAAAAGAAAAAGAAAAGTGGGTTGGGCTGGTGGTGATGAACCCACCGGACCCGGGTTGGTTCAAGCGCGCAGCAAGAAGGGAGGAAGGTTTCACTCTGAAACCCTAAATCCTTCCCCAATCTCCAAGCGGCGACTCTCCTTTCTCGATCCTCTCTCTGCGATTCCCTCTCCCTTCTCTGAGCCTGTAAAACAAAGCAAACGAAAACCTCAAGTTAATAATCAATGAATTACCAAAGATTGCTTCGCGGAGTGCGACAATGGAGGTGGAGGTTGGACGGTGATGGATCAATGCGAGCTTCGTGACGAGATGGAAGAACTTCTGATGACGGTGACAAAGGAACGCGACACACAGCTAAGTTTCTGGACTTTCTCTTTTTCGTTTGAGGTTTTTGTGTGTGTGGAATTCTGGGTTTTTGAACTTCTGTGGAGCTCTGTGAATTTGTGTTGTCGTCCTTCTGTTGTGACTATGTGAGTCCCCTTTTATAAGCTGATGTATCAAAACCAGATTGAAAAATAAATTAAAAAACTTTCCAATTTGAATCAAACATGTTTGAAACATGTTTAGATTTACTTTCAACCTCAGAGTTCTGTTTTTGGAAAGGTTTTCACGACTTCAAATTCGTTTTGATTATGGTTGAAACATGATTAATTTTGTTTGGAAATTTGATGTTTGCCTTTAATTCTTTCCACAACTGTCACTGACATTGTAATGAATTCTTCCTTTTTAATCTGGAAATGTTTTGAGATGTTGAAACGTGATGACCCTGCATTTATTTTCCTACTTGATGAATATTGGTTATATTTGAAGGCTTTCCATGTTCAAATCCCTTTATCAATAGGAACAAAACTCGTATTCTCATGATATGAATCTCTAACGTCCATTTTTATTTTTACTTTCATCCCCTGAAGATTTGATTTCCCAATATTTTCCTTTTTGCTTTGAAAGATGGTTGGTCCGGTTTTGGCAACAAACTGGAACTTGTTATCTTGTCCAGATCTTGTGATGTGTGTGATGAAGTTGTTTCCTTCTTGGTGTGATTGTGTTTGATTTTTGTTTTGGAAATAATACCTTGTCTTGAATCTTCTGTCATGAACACTGATGCTGCATTGAAATCTTCCATTATTTGCTGACACGTTTGATTACATCTGTTTTCAAATTCATTTAATTTGTGTTGTCAATTGAATTGGTAAGCTCATGTTTAGAAACTAACGACAATCGATTGTTTTGGCCAAGTTGTGGTCATGCCAGGAGAATTTGCTTCGTAAGCTTATCAGCAGACTCAGAGCACTTAACTGGTACCGACTGAGCTATTGTCAGTCTCCTTGACAAATACAAGTTGCAGGGTTTGACTACTGTCAATTTCATTAACATCAATCTATTCTCTGTTTTTGCCATTACTACAGGTGAAGATAAAATCTTCTTCCATGTTGCCATCAAGATATGTCTGCCCGTTCACGTCCACTTTGTCAAATGGGAATGTTGGTTTAGATTCTCTTGGTGGTTATCAGCAAGTAATGCTTGTTGACATTTCTGGTCCTCATTCTGTCAACAAGAATTCCCAATGGATTTTGCTGCAACGACAAAGCGGACTGCCGAAGCTAGCTACAACCTTCTTCTGATGGATTTGGTTGATCGTTGATGTATTGATGCAGGGCCTTTGTGGAAGAGAGGATTAGGATGTCTCTAAAGCCAAATATGCCTCATCAATGTGATATCATTTTTCCTGTATATTCATGTTCAGATATCAGGCATTTGTGATGATTCTTAATCATTTGAAATTTGTTAAAAGTTATGTTTTTGGGAATGAATCTGAGAGTTAACATTATGTTAATGTTGTTTCTATTCTGGACCATAGGTTTGATGATGTTTGGGACAAGGTAACGAATGCGGAACATGTTGTCGACCTTATTGATGATGGTTCAACGTTTGTTGTTTTCTTGATGTTAACATTAGATCGAGTGGTTCGCAAATCTTTCCTAAATGCCAGCCTCTGACTTTGGGTTTGAAGCTTCAATGAGGTTCTGTTATAATTTCTCTGCGGTTCAATCACTTCAAAGTAAAATGGCTTTGGTAACCCCACCATTTAATCTTCTAAAAATATGTTGTGTCCTAATAATGTTGTTTATTTTATCGTTTCAGCAATGAATTTTGGCCTTGTTTGGATAAAGGACATATTTGCGACGAACGGTTCACGTTTCCGTCAGCTGCAACTGAGTTACCTTGAGGAGGGCAGAGAAGTATCGCCGGCAAGCATGAAGAGTTAGACTAGATCAAACCGAGTCGGAGGGTGGTTTTAACGCTGAAGTAAAGTCCCTTGAGCTCAAGTAACTGCAAGTGCAGTACTTGCCAATGAAATGTCTTATCTATGAGTTCGGTTGTTCAACGACTTGCCGTCGGGAATCAGTCATCTCTTCAACACTAGTAGCATTTTTTTATTGGACTTTGTAATTTAATATCATGATGCCGCTTTGACTTCAAGGTTGCATTGTACTGTTCATAGAAATTAGAACTACTGAAAAGGCATCCTTAGGTTTGTACGTATGTAACAGCTTCTTTGAGTTTGGAAATTGGCTAATTAAATTTAATTTCATGAGAATACTAAATTTTCTTGAGTCTAACTTTGGAATAATGCTTTGAGTTCACCATTTAGTATAAGCTTGAGTCCTTGAATGCGATAGTATACGACATTTACTCTGAAACTTGACTTTGCTTGGTACGGATGCTTTAAATTTAAATGATATGGAATTGTATAAGGATTTTCAATATTGACTCAAACTCTGATGCAAAGTCTTCCAATCACATGAAGTCCCAACATATCACCTTTGTTTAGTAGTACCTATCATCATTACCCGAATATAACAGAAGTATCTCATACGAACAACGACCTCTGGCCCAACATAGTGCAGCACGTGTGGGAACCACCTCTATAGCTTGGTTGGGTTTTGCACAAAAGTCAGTTTTCCTTTGAAGAGCAAATTGAAGCCTCAATAAGGTTTGGTTCAAGATGTACTGACTATTTCACCATGATATTGGGCTTAGTAATTTGAAAATAAAAGCCATTCGTAGTAACACACCGTGAAGTCTACACACTTTGAATTAATATCCTTTCTTTTGTCTTAACTGGTATTCAACATAATTTGCAGAGGATTAATATTCTGATAATCGTAAACACAGAGCCTTCATGACTTCTGAATCTTCTGCAACAATCTACCTTTACGAAACAAAATAAGTAGACTGGTTAAGACGGTTAGCTAAAGAAGGAATGATTCAAATGATTAGTGAATCTAAGGGTAAAATTTGGGGTATGACAGTTGCCCCTATTTAAATGACTTCTCCGGATGATTTGAGCGATGAAGGCTCGAGAAATCATGGTGAAAGGGATTTAAATACAGATAACCAAAAATTTTGCCCTTAGATGCAGTGATATGCAATGCTACGAACAAAAAGACGACGCTGAAGATGCTATGAACCTAGAATGATGCATATGATGGAAATGATAAATGCAAGGATATAAGCGAAACAACGACACAGGGGAAGGTGTTGCACTAGGGAGACAGCGTGGAGCCCGGGGAAATCTAAAGTGGTAGACGAACGAGTTCAAGCGTGACCAGTTATTCACTTTATAAAGAAGGCAAAAAAGAGGTCCTCGATGGGGATGACACAGGAGAGACAGTCTCCACTGGGGAATATCTGAGAGTACGGCTCAGCAGGTTCAGGCATGACCGGCTGATACTCTAAGATAAAGGGTAAGCTTCCACGATCAAAGTATGATTTTAGCTTCTTCTTTAACTAAATGATTCATTTAGAAAGGGTTAATAAACTTCTTCACTTTTCAAGGTCTGTTGCTCCATGAAATGATTCAGTTTCTTCTTTTACTTAAAGGGTAAAATAAACCTCCCCCATACTTCAAGGTTTGTATTCCATGAACGGGTCTCAGTTTCTTCTTTTACTTGAAAAGGGTAAAAATTATCCACAGCGGGATGCCCGAGACTGAGTACGGCGACTCATTGTCTTATGGTTTAAGAAATGATATGTCCACGGCGGGACGCCCAAGAATGAGTATGGTGACTCAACGTCTTAAGGGTTTGGAAGAGGTAAGATATGTCCACGACGGGATGCCCAAGAATGAGTGCGGCGACTCAACGTCTTAAGGTAAAGATATGTCCATGGAGAGACGCCCAAGAATGAGTACGGCGACTCAACGTCTTAATGGTTTGAGGAGATAAAATGTCCACGGCGGGACGCCCCAGAATGAGTACGGCGACTCAACGTCTTAAGGTTACGGTCACTTGTTGCTAGTCATGATGAAGAAAAGGTAAGTTTTTCAGGCGAGAACTGTTGCATACCGTTGTTTGTAGTGATAGCCTTCTCAGGCGAGAACTGTCGCATATCAGTGAAGGTTGTAAAAGGCTTTTCTCGATAGATAGTACAAAATAAACACACGTCCAGGTAGGTTCAGAAACCAACAGAGACCGAAGTTCAATCTAGGATCGAGCTAGAAAGAAACTGTCAAACAAGACTCCATTGAGGGAATGAACTCAAATGGTAATTATCTATTCCTAGCGCGGAAAAGATAACTGAAATAACCATCATCCATGAGGATTGAACTCTGTGGGGAAACTGAACATAGTAGATATTTTATGCTTAAGGTTGACGATCTACTTGGAGAGAACTGACAAACCTCGTTACTTGGTGGCAAACACAGCCAAAGTAATGGCAAAAGACAGTGAGGATAGCAAACATGCAGATGCTAATGCGTAAGCAACATGAAAATGCAATGTGAATGCAATGAGTATGAAAAATGTTCATGCTTATACTCATGCACATGCTGACAAAACAGACAAACGCAGCAGGAAATAGAAGATGAAATAAACATCTCGACGTGAATACCTAGCGTTCTCTACAACAGTATATCTATCAAGGGATAGGGAAGTTGATGGCAGAACTAAATCTTGCTTCAAAGTTCCAAATTCTCTAGGGAGAACAAAATTCCACTTGGGGACAAGATAACATGACTTCACTGGAGGATTGCCATCATGGATCTAAATTTCTGATCAAAGAAGACATGTTCACTAGGAGAGTCATCTTAGGATTGGAGACTTCCAGGGATAAAATAAATATTCGCTTTATTGGGGAAGTTTGGGGCTAGGAAGCTTCATGGAGCAAGTAGCAACCTCTTGGAGAAGTACATCAACTTCCTGGGGAGAGTGCATCAGCTTCCCTAGGGAAAACTTCTGGATCCATCCGAAAGTGTTGTTAGCTTATAGTCTCTCTGGGGACTGCTCTGAGGCAATGGTTTAAAAGTGCTTCTGCAACAATGAGACTTACCAGGGAAAGGAAGATATCCTTCAGAGATTTCCACAAGTCAAAGCAACTTTATATGCTCCAAAACGTCTTCAAAACCGTTTTGAGTTTAGAAAACTTTCCACTTTCGAAATTATTTTCAACAAATAGCAATTTGCATAAAAATGCAAATAGAGATAGTATAAATGACATAAATTCAGTTGCAAAGGGTTTAATTTATTAAAGAATGGTAGCTTGCTAAGGGCAAAGCTCCATGGAAAGTTACAATTCAAATTAGCAAATAGGGAAAGGTTACACTGAATCCAACGACCTCTGCTGACCCTAATAACTAAGACTACCCAAAATCCTGCTTCTGATAAGAGCGATTCCATTGGAATTTATCTTCTGTAAAATGTTCTTTGATGATCAATGTCATCTAATGCAGTGAAATGCCTTTGTCCCTAACTTTTGCATGGATCGCCCTTTCGGGTTTTCAATCCATCGGGACGCTCATTTTTGCCTAAGCCGCCCTTTCGGGTTTTTAGTTTAGCGAGCTATGTATTTTTTTGTATTTTCATCCCTTATTTTTTCCTGGATCTCCTTCCTAGGTTATGATCCACCGGGATATCCATTGTTGCCTAAGTCGCCCTTTTCAGGTTTTCGACTTAGCGGGTTATTTTAGGCATAATATTTTCTGACTGCATCAGAGTTCACAGGATGTGCAAGCTCTTCACTGTCCATAGTTGTAAGAATTAATGATCCTCTGGAGAAGACTGTCTTCACAATAAATGGGCCTTTGTAGTTGGGCATCCATTTCCCGCGCATGTCTTTGTGAACTGGCAGGATTTTCTTGAGTACGAGCTCTCCCTGACGGAACTCACGGATTCAAACTTTCTTGTCAAAAGCTCTCTTCATCCGTTTTTGGTATAACTGACCATGGCACATAGCCGTCATGCGCTTCTCGTCGATAAGATTCAGCTGGTCAAATCTGTCTTGAACCCATTCGGCTTCATCAAGCTTGGTTTCCCTCAATACCCGCAAGGAAGGTAACTCAACTTCGATGGGGAGGACGGTGTCCATTCCATACACCAATGAGAAAGGGGTTGCCCATGTTGAAGTTCGTACTGAGGTTTTGTATCCATGCAAAGCAAATGGTAACATTTCATGCCAATCTTTGTAAGTCTTGACCATCTTTTGCAGGATTTTCTTGATGTTCTTATTCGCAGCTTCAACAACTCCATTCATCTTAGGACGGTAGGGAAAAGAATTATGATGTTCAATCTTGAAACCTTCGCACAACTCCTTCATAGTCTTATTGTTTAAATTGGTACCATTATCTATTATGATCCGACTTAGAATTCCATAATGGCAAATAATCTCTTTTTTGATGAAGCGGGCAACCGCTTGCTTGGTCACGTTGGCATAGGAAGCAGCTTCTACCCATTTGGTGAAGTAGTCGATAGCGACTAGAATGAAACGGTGACCGTTGGAAGCTTTCTGATCAATTGCCCCAATCATGTCAATGCCCCACATTGAGAAAGGCCACGGTGAAGATAAAACATTCAACGGTGCTGGAGGTACGTGGACTTTGTCAGCATAGATTTGGCACTTATGGCATTTCCTGGTATATTGGATGCAATCAGATTCCATGGTTAACTAGTAATATCCAACTCTCAGAATCTTCTTAGACATAGCATACCCGTTGGCATGGGTTCCAAAGGTTCCTTCATGAATCTCTTGAAGTAACATGTCTGCTTCACGTTTGTCAACACATCTAAGCAGAACCATGTCGTAGTTTCTCTTGTATAGCACATCATTGCTGATGAAGAACTTGGATGCTAATCTTCTCAAAGTCTTCTTCTCGAGATTAGTGGCATCGGTTGGATATTCTTGCTTGAGCAGGTAGTTCTTAATGTCATGAAACCAAGGCTTGTCATCTGATTCTTCTTCAACCATCTGACAGTAGGCAGGCTTAGTCTTGCGTTCAATTCGAATAAGAGTAGCATCATTAACTAATTGGACTTTCCACATTGAGGCTAACATGGCTAGATCTCGGGACATGCTTGAAAGTGATCTCATCAAAGTACTTGATCATTTCAACAATGTAGGCTATATATGGGATTAACTTCTCATGTCTGGTTTCCCATTCACCTGTAACTTGATAAATGACCAAAGCTGAATCTCCACTCACTTGAAGAATTTTAATTCTGAGGTCAATTGCTGCTTCAAGGCCAAGAATGCATGCTTCATATTCGGCGATATTATTGGTACATTCAAAGTCTAACCTTGCTGTAAATGGGGTGTAACCACCTTCTGGATTCATCAGAACGGCGCCTATGCCATGCCTATTGTAATTAGAGGAACCATCAAACATCATCTTCCAACAGAGACCCGGCTCGAGACCCTCGTCAGGACCTGGCTCTTCATAATCCTTTACTAACATAATGTCTTCATCAGGAAAGTCAAACTTGAGAGGCTCATTGTCTTCAAATAGTTGATCTGCAAGATAATCTGAAAAAATACTACCTTTGATAGCTTTCTGAGTCACATACTGGATGTCGTATTCTGATAACAACATGTGCCATCGGGCAAGTCTTCCAGTCTGAGCAGGCTTTTCAAATATGTACTTTATTGGACCCATTTTCGATATCAACAAAGTAGTGTGACAAATCATGTATTGCCTGAGACGCCTAACAGCCCATGTTAACGCACAACAAGTCTTCTCCAAAAGTGAATATCTGCTCTCACGATCAGTAAACTTCTTGCTCAAGTAGTAGATGGCATGTTCTTTTCGTCCAGTCTCATCGTGTTGACCAAGTACGCAACCCATAGACTTCTCAAGAACAGTAAGGTACATGAACAGTGGTCTTCCAGGAACAGGAGGAATCAAGATGGGAGGTTCTTGTAGATAACCCCTGATATTTTCAAATGCTTGCTGACAATCGGAGTTCCAATCAACAGTCTGACCCTTGTAGAGTAATTTGAAGATCGGCTCACAGGTAGCAGTCATATTAGAGATGAATCTGGAGATATAGTTTAGTCGTCCAAGAAAAAATATCACTTGTGTTTCGGTCTGTGGAGCAGGCATGTCCTGAATGGCTCGAACTTTATCGGGATCTACTTCAATTCCTCGTTGGTTGAAGATGAAACCAAGTAGTTTTCCAGATCTCACACCCAAGGTACACTTAGCAGGATTCAATTTCAACTAGTACTTCCTGAGTCATTCGAATAGTTTCAGCAAATGATCAAAATGGTCCTCTTCATTTTAGGATTTGGCAATCATATCATCAACATAAACTTCAATCTCTTTATGCATCATGTCATGAAAGAGAGCGACCATAGCTCTTTGATATGTTGCCCCTGCGTTCTCCAAACCGAAAGGCCTAACTTTGTAGCAGTAGGTTCCCCAAGGAGTAATGAAAGTGGTCTTTTCTCTGTCGGCAGGATCCATCTTGATCTGATTATAACAGGAGAAACCATCCATAAAAGAGAAAACTGCAAAAATAGCTATATTATCGACAAGCGTATCAATATGCGGTAGAGGGAAATCATCTTTTGGGCTCGCCTTGTTTAAATCCCTGTAGTCTACATACACTCTGACTCTACCGTCCTTTTTGAGCACTGGAACAATGTTGGCTACTCAATCAGGATACTTTGCAACTATAAGGAAACCTGCATCAAGTTGTTTCTTAACCTCATCTCGAATTTTCAAAGCCTTGTCAGGTCTTGTTCTTCGAAGTTTCTGCTTGATAGGTGGACACTCTGGCTTAAGTGGCAGCTTGTGAACTATGATATCAGTGTCTAACCCAGGCATATCTTGATATGACCATGCAAACACGTCAGAATATTCCTCTAGAAGCTTGACCAGTCTCTGTTTGACCTCGGCCCCAAGTGCGGTACCAACCTTGACCTCTTTCTTATCTTCATTAGTGCCAAGATTAATCAAATCTACCTGCTCTTTGTACGGTTGAAGCTCGGTATACTCATACTCAACCAATTTTGCCAGTTCAGTGGGTACTTCAAAATCTTCATCACCCTCATCTTCAGCTTGATAAATGGGTGAATCCCAGTCAGGAGTGAAAGCAGGGTCGTCGGATTCAACAAGGTTTTGGATATCACTGCAATGTTTGGGCTTACTTTATTAAATGCACCAGAAAAATACACGAGGAAGGAAATGCTTTTAAATTTATAGTTTGTAGTTTTTGAAAAGGTTTGCCAATTTCATTTTAAAAGTGAAAGCAAAAAAAACACAAGTGAAACAAAAAGGATTTAACAAAATGCATTTATTAATATTATTTTAGAAAGTGAAAAGGCGGCCCTACAAATTATCCAATAGCTTCGGGCATAGCCATGGCATTTTGAAAACAGCAAATGAAAACATTAAATTACTTTGAAATGGGAAAAATCACGGGGATCTCTATAGCTTCCCAGTTGCTCAAAGCTGCATCGCTCTTGAATACCAGGTTGCTCAGGTTTTCATCATCATCATCATCGTTGATAGCATTAACTTGGAAACCTCCGCTGACAAACACTTCTTGGACAGTCTTCGAACGCTCTTTGACAGTTGTAGAAGCTTTATCATGAGTTGGGTTGTAACCCAACCCGTGGCGATTAGTCTTGGTCTTGATGTCGATCACTTCTCCCCAACCTTCGGGAATTCCCCTGTCGATCATTGATCTGGTGCTCTTGAAAGATGCAAAAGATGGATTACTCTGGCCCACTGTTTCTTCAACATCCAGTAAGACAGCAGTGGCGATCTCAAGTGCTTGGAAAGAAGTTTCCAAAGCGTCTTCATCGGCCTCGATGTAACGGAAAGAAGATAGGTTACTGACCATCAGATTCTCTTCACCATGTATGATAACCAACTTTTCATCTACCACAAACTTCATCTTCTAATGCAGAGATGAAGTTACTGCCCCATCGGCGTGTGTCATACCCCTAATTTGTCCTACCTTTGTACAACCTCCATTTTGTATATTCACCCACTTGCGTTATTCAAAAAAATAAAAAAAAATATGTTGGTGCTGCTCGGATATCATAAGGTTAACTTGAATTGAGTCTGACAGATAAAGATTGAAGTCGGGTGTATGGTATGGACTGAGTTTTAATGGTTACGGCTTAATTGGTCAGTCAGACAAAGATTTGTTTCAGACACAATGTTGGGGAGAGTATTGATCCAAACGATGCGTGTTTAGGGATCAATTGGAGATATGTGTTTCAAAATGAATTTTTGGTTCTAATATTGGCATTAAATTCAAAGATTTTTAAGAGAGACATGATCATTAAATCTAAGGCATGGACATGTTAGTTAGTAAGAAATGTTTGTGGTCATATAATCTTCAAGTCATGAATCAAACTCATTTTTTTCATGGTTAAGCATAATTTAAATAAAATGGGATGTGCCAAATTTCAAATCCATAAAAGCATAGCCCATTCGCAAGGCATTGTTGAAGAGAGACAAAAGAAGCAAATAGCAAGTTCAAAGCTAACTGTTATTACAAGTCCATTTATGTTCATTTGGTAGATGCAAAGAAGATTCAGCAAGTGAGGAAAGTTCTATTCAAAAGCTCGTTGAGAAAATTAAAAGATATATATAACATTTCCATTACAATAAGAGGCCTATTTACATGGAAAATTGTCACAAAAATAACCACAACAGAACCATGTTGATTTGAAGAGTTTGATTTGGAAAACATATTACTGATTTCTCAACAAAGTTTTACACAATTATTATTGTGAAGTATGACCCACTCTGCAATCTGCCACGCATCAGTACTCAAAAAGCCATTTATTCACGTGAGCTAAACCCGCAGCTAGCGATTGGAAGGTGAGTTGAACATACAGCTAGTAATTTCCAAGCTCAACCTTAATACGTGGAGCCATATATTGGATAAAGACTTCGACTCATCCACGTCTTTCACAACACACCCGACACATGGCCCGTGCGACCTGCAAGACGATGAACAGCTCAGAAGGAACCTGCAACAGTACGGGATTCGACCGTGTTACACACCTGCAGAGTGATCCCAGAATGGTGCAGCGATTGGCAACATCAAAATGCATCCAACAATACGCCCCAAAACTGTATTCAGTACGAAAGAAAAGAAACAACAAAACGGTTACCGTAACTTCCGCGCCAAAAAACGTTCCGCACAGCCCACATCTCCATTACCGATTCCCCAAAACCACCACCAGAGAGAATAACATTTACCTTTCTCGTGATCAACGCATTTGCGTACGTCACACTTGTGGTGACTGGTACTGGGAAAGCAGATGCGGTTCACTCTGTGTTGAGTGGATCCGAAACAGCTGATAAGCTTCCTGCTGCATTAGTTTCACCTGAAGGGGAGTTGAAATGGTTCGTAGACAAAGGTGCAGCATCAAAGCTGTAGAATCCCAAACCAGCCATTACCTGCAAAACAAGAGATAGATGCACAAAATTAATTCAACCAGAAATTAGCACGGAAGGCATTAATCTCATTTGATTGCCACGAAATTCATACGAAGAATTTTTGCACAACAAGACCCGTACAGATAATGCGACTATACCATGTGAATTACAGCAACATGTAACCAAGGCCTGCAAAATTACAAATAGAGGATGATGAGATAATGTTTGATTTATAAAACCTGCTAACTTGGACAGCATTATTACAAGCTAAAAGATTACAACCATTGACTCAAATTGAAGAACTCGGATCATAAATACCTAATATGTGAGTGCATATGGGAAGTCCTGCTGGTGTTGAAAATCTCGCATTAGACGAAAGAGAATCATACGTGTGCGATTAGGACCACCGAGTGAAGAAGTGAAGGTTTTGCTGTACGAAAATTATGTCCAGCCAGCAGCTCATTGTTCCTTGTAACCTTGCCCTTGGACTTTATCATCTGCCTCCACCTGCACATATCGGGTCGGAGTTTCATCCCATGTCATTCAAACACATTATGAGTTCAAGGTTATGAGAGAATGAACATGGGACCAAATTGAAGTGTGAATAAAAGGCATCGAAAGAGATGAAAAGAAAAAGTTGAATGGAGAGAGGAATTACCGTGAAGAATGTCGAAATAGAAATAGGTTCCATCTACTTGAATTGATAAAGAACATTGTTCAAAGCTGCGGCTCAGTCAGTCGCGAGATATGCTATTCCCGGCACCGCCAACTCTCACCTGTACCAACGTCAAGACCATGAAAAATCAGTGACAGATCCATGAAATATAGGGTGCGGTAATATTAAAACAGGTTTGAGAGAGAGTTTCACCGTAGCCAACAACTACCTACGGCCAGTGGTTACGCATCGCAGAACAATTATCAACATGAGTAAACTTACAATGTTTCAGTGCACTCCAAGCACAGGTGCAAAACTAAAAGCTTGGGCAAAACCTTTAGTTATCTTTGGGCCACAATTAAGCAAACATTTGTTGGACGAGGGAGTACGCAACAGCAAAAGAAAAAGGAGGACTCCATAAGGCCAATTCCTATTACAAGTAAGGCCCATCAAGACCAATGAGAAGGATGCCCCACGGCCCACATGATGCAAAAGAGTCCATTTCCACAACCTGCAAAGTAGACACCAAAATGCAGAACAGGGACCACTCTACCACAAACCTGCTACCATCAGACCTGCACACAAACAAACAACTTCCTGCAGCATTGAAAGCGAAGTTACATCAAAAAATTACAAGACCACCACAGTGAAAAAAGGGGTAAAAATCAGAAAGCAAGAGGGGAGAAAACCATAAACCCGCAGCCTCCCTAAAATTTTTGAGGGAGAAGCCTTTCACTTAAAATTTCTCTTTTTCTTAAGCTCTTAAGGTTTGAACACAAAAAAACCTTCAAATCCCTCTCAGAACCTCAACCACCTTCAAAAACATTTTCTACAGACATTCAACTCTCCTCTTCGATTCTGCTTGAGCCTTCAAATCTATTCTGAAAAAATAAAACCATTTAACCCTCTTCTCCTGCAACCTAAAAGGAAGAACAATGATCACCCAACCCCACTATCTTCACTGAATTCTGTTCATAAAACCCTTCATTACAACTAAACCGAGATTTTCCTTCATACACAAACCCAAAACAACCTTCTTCTGTTTCCATTTTTTAACCTCAACAAACCTTCAAACGATTTTTCAAACTTCAGAAACCAAGCCAAACCCTTGAATCAAACCCATTTCCCTTTTGCTCGAAATCCAAACGAACGACTTATTGTTCATCATCGAACAATACCAACCATCTCCAAAACCCAGTGAAACAGAACCTCCATCCACCATTTCGAAACCTTCACAACTAAAACACCCAAACCCCTTTCCTAAACCCACTGTTAACCTTCATCTAACAAACGAACACGATAACAAATCTGGAAACAAATTGAGTCTGAGACGAGCCTGAATCGCAAATGAGGTTGGGGATAAGACAAAGCAAGGAGAACTATTTTTGAAGGTTGAATAATGA
Organism: Lathyrus sativus; assembly: GCA_963859935.3. Classification (NCBI taxonomy): domain Eukaryota; kingdom Viridiplantae; phylum Streptophyta; class Magnoliopsida; order Fabales; family Fabaceae; genus Lathyrus; species Lathyrus sativus. The sequence goes on along the minus strand of OZ012739.1, from coordinate 65,015,768 downwards.
TTCGTTTTCATATTGGTTGAATCTCTGCATTTGGCCATGGGTGTCAATGATTTTGCTGAGTTGTATCGGGTTCATTTGGCCATGGTTGAATCTCTGCATTATCGGTTCTTATTTTCACCGTTTTTTGTTTTGGTTGATAATGGGCTCCTTAGAGGTCCATATGATTCAACACGTTTTTCACACCCTCCTGTTTTAAACATTCATACCCCCTGTCTTTACCGTTTCATACCCCTGTGTTTTTTATTATTTCAATTTATTAATTTTTAGTATGTATATGTATATTATATATTTTCTCTTAATGTTTTATATAGAGATTTATATTTTTTAATTCCTAGTTTATAATATTAGACTTTATAGTTTATTCTCTATTTTAGAGTTAACTGTTATTTTCATTTTTTTATTGGACATTTTTATTCATTTTTCATTTTAGGGTCGATGACGAGACTTCCGTAAACCGTTATTGGTCAAACTATTGATAATAACGTTGGATCCGAGACCAACCTATTTTCAAACTTTTCATTTTCGATTTTTATTCATTTTATTCGATTTTCGGTCTATGATGAATTTTAATAATTATTATCGGTCAAATTATTGATAGATGATGATTTATTCGAGACTATTTCATTTTCTATTCCATTTCCATTTTTATTTTTGGATCGATGAAGTCTTTTATTCGTAAGCGTCGCGTATCGAAGTTGATAAGCTTCTCGATTTCAAATCTATGGTGAATGACCATTGGGGTCATTTTCCGTACTTTGGGATCGTGATAGGATACCTTCGATTAATCGGCATTATGTTTGCGATTAAGACGAGATCTTATGCTTTCGTGTCCCGATTCGATTCACTAAACTAACCAATAACTTAAATTTTCGTTAAATATTATCGTTATATTATCTTGCTATATTCATATTGTCATACTCATTATTCATTCTTATTCATACATTATTCGAAAACACATAATAAACTATCAAAATCCTAAAAGCCAAATTGGTGGACTGTTGTATCATTGGTTATTTGCAGGAATCCTAATTTTGAGTCGTGCTCGACTTTACTCAAGGCGTAGTTTAGGACACAATGCACACACACAGCTTTCTCTTGGGCTACCTGACAATGAGACCCCTTTATTTCGTGCAATCCCGTGTAAATTACATGTACCCCTCTCCCATTCCGATGTATGTTTCGTATTTCTTTGATTATTAGTTTATCTCCTAGGAGCACCCATAGGGACTAGAGCGGATCAAACTATTTTCAAACTAAGTCTCGATTCATCATCGAGCCATTTTCAAACCCTTGTAAGTCGAGTGCTCATACGCATTCGCCATCAACCTATTACACACAACTCGATCCTTGATGCGTAAGTCAAGTCGGTCCCGTTTTTCAAATCATTTCCATTCCAACACGATTTGCACGTGATAATAAGTCAAACCCTTGATCCAACGTCAAGTGGATTTTCGTAACAAACTATCAATCAATTAACAATTATTCAATTCTTTTCAAGGTGTAAAGAGTAGGTTCAAGTCTTTGATCTTTCTTTCCGTTGTTTATATGTGAGTTATCTTATTCGTGTGTGAGCAATTGACGCCTTTAAATAACATTAACAACTCGACAACATTATCCAACTACTCATCCTTCCAAACCATTTCCAACTCAAACAACTTTCCTTTCACGATGAAAAAGAGAGTGTCCCAAGTCTTTGGTTCGCTCTCCTGATTACTTGTGGTCCGAGAAGTCTTTCTTAAGCTTCAAGTAATTGTCATCATTTCAAACACCGTTCGAACACAAATTCCTTCACGATGAAAAAGAGAGTGTTCCAAGTCTTTGGTTCGCTTTCCCGATTACTTGGGGATCGAGAAGTCTTTCTTAAGCTTCAAGTAATCATCATCAGTTCAGAATCACCCTTTCAATCACAACTCCTCTCGCGATGAAAAATAGAGTGTTCCAAGTCTTTGGTTCGCTTTCCCGATTACTTGGGGTCCGAGAAATCTTTCTTAAGATTCAAGTAATCGTCATCATTTCAACCTCATCCTTTCAAACACAACCCTCCTTTCAAGATGAAAAGAGAGAGTTCCAAGTCTTTGGTTCGCTCTCCTGATTACTTGGGTCCGAGAAGTCTTTCTTAAACTTCAAGTAGTCGTCATCCGTACGCACTTTCAACCAATTCAAACCTGTTTCTTTCATGGTCGTTACCACGTACTACGGACGCGCTGATTCTTTATTCATTCTTGAATATAAGATACGTAGGCACAAGATTGCGATGATCTTGGCGAGCACCCTATCTCCTAACTATCCCCTTTCCCCTTTAGTATCCTTTTAGTATTTAGTAGTGAGAAGAGAAGATTAAGTTTAGCTAACATCATCACAACTCGAATTAAGAAGTTCCCGTTGAGTACAACGGACGTGAGGGGTGCTAATACCTTCCCCTCGCGTAACCGACTCCCGAACCCAGAAATATGGTTGCAACGACCGTGTTCCTTCCATGTTTATGAGGTTTTCTCGATATTTTCCTCTCCCGTTCATTCGGGAAAAATAAAGTTCGGTGTCGACTCTGTCGGACCGCATTTTCGCGCCTTTTGCGCGAGGGTCGTATGTTCGAAATGAATTTTCGAGGTGCGACAGCGTGGATCCAGAGTCTTCCAATTAAACAACTGTAATTGGGATTGATGTCCATTACCTGGAAAGTGATGTTGAATACATGCGGTCCAATCAAGATCGGTAGCTCCACTTCCCCGATCACGGATCTGCGAGAACCATCAAAGGCTTTGACAATCAAGGAAGTAGGTGTCGCTTCCGCGAAAATAAGGTGCCGGCAAAACAGAAGAGTCACCACCTTTCGTTATTTATCCCTCGGAGCGGGAAAGGAAACGATCGGAAAAACCTGACGAAAAAGGTATAAGACAAGGTCATCGCAACCATTGTTTGGGTTCGGGAGTCGGTTACACAAGGGGAAGGTATTAGCACCCCTCACGTCCGTCGTACTCGACGGGATCCACGCTTGTTGTGTTTACTGGACGAGTTGGTTTTATCTATCTACCTATCAAGGCTGGCTTAAACAGAAAAGAAAATGACTCGGCAAAAGCATCGCGCTTTATGCCTACGTATTCTCATCAGAGAATGAGAAATCAGAGTCAACGTAGTTCGGCTAACTACAGGGTGGGGAAGGTGGCTTGCCAATACATCAGTATTGTGCCTACGTACTCTCAACAGGTATGAGAGATCAGAGCTTACGTAGTTCGGGATAATACGGATTACGGGGGATTCAGATTCATCTAATTTATCGAGTAGGGTTAAACAGCAATTCCAGCAGTTAGGGACGAAGCCTGTTTGCGGTAGAACTGAGGTTTAACGACACTCTTTTCTTCAGAAAAGCTTCCTTTGAATTACGGGCCCACGGGGAAAAAAGGTTTGAAGTTTGTTTTCTGTCTTTTACGGAAGAACTGTTTTTTATTGTGTTTGCAATTTCAATCGCACTAAAGACTATGACCTGAGAGTGAATGCGTCGCCTGTCACCCAAAGGGTGCCATACTAAACATTCAGACTGTTGGAAAGAAGCTCTCCAACAATCCTCTCTCAGATAGCTTAAGGCTCGTGACGTACGAAAGAAATCATTCATGATTACTGTATTTTAAGCTGTTTGAGATGAGAAGAGAACAGGCTCAACTAAAGGGAGACTATCAAGTCCTAATGTTGTAATGCCAAGGATTCATCCTATGGTTGAAGTTTGAAACAGGGAACTCCTGGAAGTTATCATGCATAGGTTTCAACCTAAAGTTCTAATCATCACTTTCTTATCAAAGGGAGTGAGAGTCCTAAGGGATCATGTCAATGATAAACAGAAACAAATAAAGCATCAGCTTAAACAGTAAACAGTAAACGACTGTAAAATGCATGCAATGCAAGTGAGGGAGGAAATGTGTGTGGGGTGTCAGCCTCCACAAGCTCATCTCAACCTCAAGTTAGATATGAATAACTGCAATCATACATAAGAAATAACAAGCTATCAAGATAACACAAACCACATGGGCAAGGGAGCTGGGCTCTACCGAATACCCGCAAGCAAAGCCATACAGTAAAAATACAAGCAGAGGGAGCAACTCAACCTCTAGTGCAATCATGCTCCTAGTCCAAGTTAATATAATCATGAACTTATTCTAATGCATCAAGCAAATCAAACAAGGCACATCAATACAGAAAAGAAAACATATAAGAAAGGAAGCAGATCAACAGCTCTTTCAATTAAACCAACTTAACAGCAGTCCAGTCCTCTGCCTTCAGCAGCTCTTCAGGGCTATCATCTTTCATGACAAGTATCAACTTTCTTCTCCAAGGTTTCAACACATCAAACATAAGTATCAACTTGTTCTCTCCTCTCCAAGCTTCAGCCCTTCAGTCAATTCCACCTTCAGGCTTTACTCCTAACTACCAATATCAACTTGATTCCCTCAGGCTCTCCGTGCATCAATGTAAGTGTCAACTTATCCTTTATTCCTCAAGCCTCAGCTCTCCACTCAATCTCAATTGGATCTTCTTCATAAGTATCAACTTGGTCTTCTGGCTTCAGCTCTCTTTGCTTCACCAATATCAACTAGCTTTCCTCTTCATCTATAAGCTTTAGCTTCTCAGAGTAGTCTTCAATCACATGGAAGTGTCAACTTCATCCTTCAATCTTCTTCAAGCAAGGAACTCCATCCTCTAATCAGGGAGAAAGATTCATCTATCAAGAGCAAAGTTGGGATGATTGGTAGCAGAGTGAAGACCAAAGGTCACCACTGAGCATCCTGTCATCAGAGAAAGGGACCCTCAAAGGTTCTACCAATTTGCAAAGAGCCACACATCCTACCAAAGGATGGATAAGGCCTTTACAAGGGACCTTACATCATAGGGAAGAATGGAATTGATCAACATATTCCATGTTTATGAAGGAAGAGAACTATCTAGAAGCTCTGCCTACAAAACCCTAATCTTAACCTAACTAAAACTACACCACAAGAAGGTAAGATCTTCAAATCCAAGCCTCTTCAAGCAATCCAATGCATCTTCAACTTGCCTTCAACATTATCCAGGAACAAGCAAAGCACAACCCTAATCTAAGGGAACTAAAGATGTTAATCTAGTTGAGTTAGTGCCTTAGAATCATCTAAAACTAGCACCTAAACTAAAATCAATCAAAAATAGCAAACTATATTATAAATTTCTACAAAAAGTCCTAAGGGATCCTAATTCAATTAAGAATGCCTCATACAAAAACCAGGGACTAAATCATCTATTAAGTCCTAGAATCAAAGTCTAAACCATAAGGTATCAACCATAAACCCTAAAAATGGAGCTTCTAAAGGTTTCAACCTAAACTACCACCTATGTTCATCAAAAAAATGTGAGAAATTTCTATAGGGAGCATGCATGTCTATGCTAACTACTCACAAAAAATCAGGATCAAAATCATCATCACATGATCACCCAAAATTCCACAACATCAAGTATCAAACATAACTATTTTAATATCAATTAAAATGTGAAAATTCCCATAAAATTAGAAAATGCATAAAATCAAAATATTTTTTATATAAAAAATACTATACTCAATCATGAATATAATGCAAAAAGAATGGGATTAATTGGATCATTTTTCAATTTATTATGAATTAATCAATAACCATGCATAAAATGAAGAAATTAAAGAAAATCAATGGAAATTAATAGTCGTGTGTGGCAAATAGCAAGAAAAATCAATTCAAATTCAGACTGGGCTGAAAAGGGGGGTGTCAGTATCAAATGCAATCCAAGCCCAACGCTTCAGTTCTCAATTCAGAAAATCAGAAATGTCACACACCAAGGTTCGAACTTGCTCACTCTTGGTCCATGCAGCGAAGCTTCTCAGGTCAATAAACAAAACGATGCGTTTAAGGCTAGGGACGCGTGGCTCAACGTGAGCCCTGGGATCCACAGAACAAGTCAAATTCTCCACGCGAACGGATGGTGAGGATTGTATCTTCCTTGTTTCAAACCTGCAACTCGCGCGCGCAAGCCCAAATCGCCGGTGGCTTTTCCGGCCACCCCTGCGCAACCCTAGATCCTTCTATACTCAACCATTGGTCACGATGTCTTAATGAAAATTGACCATAATTTCTTCAGGAACTCAATCAAGCCATTAGTTTATACTGAAAACGCATGGTTCGTAAAAACAAGATCTCAACCGAAAATGGAAGGAACCCTAGCTTGTCTCTAACCATCAAATTAACTAACCAGAATTCATCTACATATTAAGGGGAACCTAACCACATGCTTTTAATGGATTGAAAGTACATAATCATAGATATATTTCAAGAACTTAGAACAAACCTTGAAGCATGGATTGTAGTGGTTATGCGCCTCAATTCTCGTTCAAACTATGCAGAATCCTTCAAGGAGTAATGGTGGACAATTCTTGATGCTCAGTTCTTGCTGCAACCTCTTGATTCTCCAAAACGCATTTCCAATTTTCAAGCTTTTTCTTCACTTCACATCAATGGATTCTCAATAGAATTCTGCTCCAGAAACTTCCAAATTTGTTCTACTTCATACTTATAGTGGGTTCAGATGGATATCAAGCCCAAACTAGGCCCAATTATGGATTTTGGATGTTCACCTTTCCTTCCAAATTTCAACATGGAAGTGTGCCTTCAAGCCTTACTCATGCTCTAAACTCAATCCAAACCATCCACTTAATCATTGAGGAGTGTGATGTAATGGTTTTCTTCCTTTGGTTTCAACATATGGAGTGTATATGATATGTTTCTTAAATGTGAAGTAACCATCCAAATGACCATGATATGGACCTCACATTCAAAATGTGGCAATTCCAATCTTTCTAAAACATTAATTCCATTCAAAATGACCACAAATTTGACTTGGAAACATGTTAATCTCATTTCTTTTGAATTTTCTCATTTTAATTCATTAAAATGGCTTTCATGTGAAGTTTCTTCAACCAATGCTTGATATAATCCATATCAATGGACACTTGATGTTTAGAAAAGCTAAAAACATCATTTTGAACAACTTTCATGTTGAACAAAAATCCATTTGGAGCTTGGAAATAGGAGTTATGGCCTTATGCTTGAAATGACCTGTAATCTCCAAATGACCAAAATGCCCTTGACTTGTCAAAGCCATAAGTTGAGTTCTACACATCCAATCATGGACTTCTAGTACTCTCTAGAAAGATAAGAGAATAAGGAACAACATTCATGTTGACCAAAAGTTCATAGGAGTCATCCTTCATGGGCAAAAGTTTGATGCAAGCTGGGCAACTTTCAAGCTCCAAATTCACATACCTCAGATGACCTGTAACTTGTCAAAGTCATAACTTGAGTTATACAAATCCTATCAAGGACTTCTAGCACTCAAATTAAATCTAAGATCAAGCCCTACAACATTCATGTTGGGGGTAAGATGAGATGACAATCACATCTTGAGCTAAACTGCCTTGAAGATAGGGGTCAAACTAGGGGATTTTACACTGTCAAGCCTTAGAAACCCTAGCTTGAAACTTCTCAAACTCTTCAATCATGATGAGTTGACCTTATAATCATCCTTATAGCATTTCAATGCATCAATCCATGATCACATGGCCTTTGAATTAGGTCTCAACCTTGTTCAAATCATCAGTTGACCCAGGGTTGACCCAGTCAAACCCTAATTGCATCAATCATGGCTGAGTCTTCTTAATCTTGCACACTGACCTATCTAGGTCTCATGATGGCTTTCAAGAAATCTCATAAGCTCTCTCAAGACCTCAAGTCCACATTCTTGGCTTCAGAATCATCTGAGGAGCTCCCACAACTCTCAAGTTGGGAGGCACACAACCTTGGTTTCAACCACTCACTCTGAGGATCTTTAAACTTCTCTGACAAGGATATCAACCCTTGAGCACCTGAATAACCTTCTTAGCTAGCTTCAAAGTCTTGCATAGCTCTTGATTGGTGATTATACCTCTTGATCTCCTGCATACATGTCAATGAAATACAAATGATAATGCTAATGTGAATGAAATGAAACATAAGCTAGGTAAAGAAATGTTGGGCAAATTTTGGGGTGCAACAGCTGCCCCTATTCAAGCGGCTTGAACCTGAATGGGTGAGAAGCGAACGGCTCTCAAACAATCAAGGTAAGAGGCGGTTGAATACCAATAAACCCGGAAATTTGCCAACTGCACAAGTACACGGTACTCTGATGGGAACAAATCTTCGAAAACCGAAATATTAGCTGCACGGCAACTAGCTGGAGAATTGGTCACACGGTAACCGGTGATACATGGTCGATCATGCCGTCAGGCATCAGGATTCCTCAGGACCTATCAAATCAACAATCAAATTAATCATGCCATCGGGCATTCAAAGAAACTTTTGGGCGTCAGCCAGACTTCCTCAGTAAGTCGGGAATAGAATTCTCAGTCAATCATGAACCAATTGGGGATACTCAAACTTCTACCATCAGGCACTCCGCATCAGTTGGGAGAACTGCTTCGTCAATATGGTTGGACTTCAGTCGTCAAGTCTTCAGGGGAAGTTTCAACTTCGCTGTTCAGGAACCTGCTGGGGATGACGCATCTCCGCCGGGGATTCTGGAGAACTATCAAGTAACTCTGCTTCGGGGCTTCAGAAATCATTTTGGATGAGTCAACACTGTTGAGGACTTCAAGAATCATCTTGGACAAGTAACTCCGTCGGGGACTTCAAGAATCATCCTGAACCAATAACTCTGCTGGAGATTTCGGGAATCATCCTGAGCAATCACTCTGCCGGGGACTCTAAGTGTCAACTCGAGCAACCCTCTCTGGCGACTTTACTGGGGATTTTAAGAATCATCTTAAATGAGCGCCTTCGCTGGAGAATTCAAGAATCATCTTAGGCAGACGACTTTGCTGGGGATGATTCAAGAATCATCTTGAGCAAGCGACTCTGCGGAGGAACACCTGCAAAACAAGAACGGTAACGACCTAGCTCATGTTTCATACGCATATGCTTTGACAATAGCGTAATGCTCCACACGGTGGAAATGCTACGTGTTTAGGGTAAATGTTATGCAATCATGCAAGATGCTATGACCCCATCGGCAAAATAAATGCTGAAGGGAGAATCCTCTTGTCAAGGAGAAAAAACCACTCTGGTGGAGGAAGGACTCGTCCTGCCAAGGAGAAGAAGTCACGCCAATCTCAATTGGACTCCGCCTGGGGAAACAAACTTCAGTCGACTGCTGCAGGGAAACGAAGCTCCACGAGAACCTGGACCTGCTGAGGAAAGCGACGTCAATCGCAGAAATAACCTGCACGGCCTTCGCGACTACTTCCTTGGAGGTAACGACTCTGGCGGGGAAATACAGCATCAGCTATGCAACATTCTACTGGGGAGAACCAATCATGGCCCGAACTGCTTTCTAAGGACTCGGCTCCCTTGGGGATCTGCAAGCTCGGCTGGGGAAGAAGGAATCGTCCTGCTTATAGGGGAGAGTACGACTCTGTGGGGAATTTCAATTCTGCTGAAGACTTCAGTCTGGAACTATCGACTACTACACACTTCAGTGTATGACTCAGCTGGGGAGATGACGTTCCTTCAGGATACATCTGATTGGGGAGAGAATCTTCTCTGCCTGGGGAAACACATATCAATGCTTACGATCTCGCGTTCAGACTCTGCAGGGAGAGGCTGCTGAACTTCGATGGAGAAGAAGGAATCATCCTGCTTGGGGGCGCATACGGCGTACTACCTGGTACATGCTACACCTGTACCAACACAAACAAACAGACAAGATACCCTTCTCAAAGGGACCTATCAAGGTTATCGTCTTGTGACAATGTTCGAGTAATTCATTGTTTCAACAATCAGTGGCCTAGGCCAGTAAGTTTATGTATGCGCATTTTGTCAAAAACATCGGCGTTCTTTTTCGCAAACAAAACAGGTAAATGCTAAACAAACAAACAGAATTGCTGAATAGTATACATTTTATTGATAACGAACCCCTGAATGGGTAAAAAAGTTTTACAACAGATGCAAGCCCCTGGAACGAGGAAGCTTCGCGAAAATGAAAACATAAATATACATCAGTATATACACAAATGTCGGCAATGAGGCGTAGACGAACACCATGAGTTGATCCCTCTATGACCCACTCGACTTCGATACTTCTCCGACGCTTTAGCTTCAGAAGAGATTGATTCAGATAAACGGCCCTCAGGTCTTCCAAACCACTAAACAAAGAAAGTCCACACGCGGAACGCAGTCATTTGCTTTTTCAAATCCCTAATTTTTGCCTGAATCGCCCTTCTGGGTTTTCGATTCACCGGGATACCCTTTTTTGCCAAAGTCGCCCATCCGGGTTTTCGAATTTGCGGGTGTACATTTTCTAAATTTATATCCCTAATTTTTGCCCGAACCCTTTTCCTTTTTTATGGTTCGCCGGGATGCCCCTTTTTTGCCTGGATGCTCTTTTTCTTTCCAGCGGGTCGTTTTTAAGCAAAGTATTTTTTAACTGCATCCGCGTTCACCGGGGATGCAAAATATTCACCATCCATCATGGATAGCAACAAAGCTCCTCTCGAAAAGACCTTTTTGACAACGTACGGACCTTCGTAATTGGGAGTCCACTTGCCCCGGTGATCGGAGTGTGGAGGAAGAATCTTCTTCAGGATGACATCACCCGTCTGAAAGCTTCTAGGACACACCTTCTTATCATAAGCTTTCTTCATTCGGCTTTGGTACAGACGACCATGTGCAATCGATGCTAACCTCTTCTCGTCCATCAGGCTGAGTTGGTTCAGTCGGTTCTTAATCCACTCTGCCTCGTCGAGTTTCGCGTCAACCAAAACTCGCAAAGAAGGGATCTCCACTTCTAACGGTAGGACAACTTCCATACCGTAAACTAAGGAGAAAGGAGTTGCCCCGGTAGACGTACTATCGTCATACAATAACCGTGCAGTGTAAATGGAAGCATCTTGTGCCAATCCTTGTAGGTCACAACCATCTTTTGAACAATCTTCTTGATGTTCTTATTGGCCGCTTCAACGGCGCCATTCATCTTCGGCCGGTAAGGAGATGAGTTGTGGTGTTCAATCTTGAAACTCTGGCACAGCTCCTTCATCATCTTGTTATTCAGATTCGAACCATTATCGGTAATGATCCGCTCGGGAATTCCGTAACGACAGATGATATCCCTTTTTATGAATTTAGCCACCACCTGCTTGGTCACATTAGCATAAGAGGCTGCCTCCACCCACTTGGTGAAGTAGTCGATAGCTACTAGAATGAAGCGATGACCGTTAGATGCAGTGGGCTCGATCTTGCCTATCATGTCGATGCCCCACATGGAGAACGGCCACGGGGAGGACATGACATTCAAAGGGCACGACGGCACATGAACTTTATCAGCATAAATCTGGCATTTATGACACCTCTTCGCGAATTTAAAGCAATCTGATTCCATCGTCAGCCAGTAATATCCTGCTCTCAGGATCCTTCTTGTCATAGCATGCCCGCCGGCGTGCGTACCAAATGTGCCTTCATGGACTTCTTTCATGAGCATACTCGCTTCTTTCTCATCTACACATCTGAGTAGCACGAGATCGTGGTTTCTTTTATACAAAACTCCATCAGGATTGAGATAAAAATTTCCAGACAGCCTCCTCAGAGTCTTCTTATCCTTGGTTGACGCTCCCGCAGGATACTCCTTAGTCATAAGGAAGGTCTGAATGTCATGGAACCATGGCTTGCCATCGGAGGCCTCCTCGATCGCAAAGACGAATGCAGGTCTATCAAGACGAGAAAGGACAATTCTTGGAGCTTCATTCCAAAAATTGACTTTATACATCGAAGCCAACATGGCTAAGGCATTAGCCATCTGGTTCTCAACCTTGGGCACATGATGGAGTTCCACTCGATCAAAGAAAGGAAGTAGCCTTCTGGCATAATTCATGTACGACACCAAATTCGATTGACGCGTCTCCCACTCCCCTTTAATCTGGTTAATCACAAGAGCCGAGTCACCATATATATCTAGGTTCTTGATTCTCAAATCAATTGCCTCTTCCAGACCCATGATGCATGCTTCGTACTCCGCTTCATTATTGGTGACCGGAAACGTCAGTCTCGCAGTGAACGGGATATGGGATCCTTGGGGAGTCGTGATGACCGCCCCTATGCCACTTCCATAAGAATTAATCGCCCCGTCAAATATCAATTTCCATTGGGATTTCCTATCTGGACCCTCGTCGGGCAACGATTCGTCACAATCCTTTGCTTTAAGAAACATGATATCCTCATCAGGGAATTCAAATTTCATCGGCTGATAATCCTCGATCGGCTGTTCGGCCAGGTATTCAGACAATACGCTTCCCTTGATGGCCTTCTGGGAAACGTACTGAATATCATATTCCGTCAACACCATTTGCCATCTGGCAATCCTGCCCGAAAGCGCTTGCTTCTCGAAGACGTACTTGATCGGATCCATCTTCGAAATTAGCATGGTTGTGTGATTGAGCATGTACTGTCGTAAACGTTTGGCAGCCCAGGCTAGTGCACAACACTTTTTCTCCAGCATCGAGTAACGAGATTCACAGTCTGTGAACTTTTTACTCAAGTAGTAAATGGCATGCTCCTTTCTGCCCGTCTCGTCGTGCTGACCGAGAACACACCCCATACTATTCTCAAGAACTGTCAAGTACATGATTAATGGTCGTCCGGCCACTGGGGGTATCAAGATCGGAGGTTCATGCAGATACTGTTTTATCTTATCAAATGCCTTCTGGCAATCCTCGTTCTAGATAATCGCCTGATCTTTCTTTAGCAGTTTGAACATCGGTTCACACATGGCCGTGAGCTGAGAGATAAACCTGGCAATGTAGTTTATTCTGCCCAGGAAACCACAAACTTATTTTTCTGTTTTTGGCGCTGGCATTTCTTGTATTGCTTTTATCTTCGCAGGATCAACCTCGATGCCTCTTTCACTCACGATAAACCCCAGTAACTTTCCGGACCGTACTCCGAAAGTACACTTGTTAGGATTCAGCCTCAACCTGAACTTCCTAAGCCTCTCAAAAAGCTTCAGCAAATTGACCAGATGTCCCTCCTCCGTTTGGGACTTCGCAATCATGTCATCAACATAGACTTCAATCTCATGATGAATCATATCATGAAACAAAGTGACCATTGCTCGTTGGTAAGTGGCCCCTGTGTTCTTCAGACCGAAAGGCATTACCTTGTAGCAAAATGTTCCCCAAGGTGTAATAAACGTAGTTTTCTCCATGTCCTCCGGCGCCATCTTGATTTGATTGTAACTGGAGAAGCCATCCATGAACGAAAATACGGAGAACTGAGTTGTATTGTCGACCAACACATCAATATGAGGCGGCGGGAAATCATCTTTAGGGCTCGCCCTATTCAAATCCCGATAATCGACGCACATTCGCACCTTACCGTCCTTCTTCGGTACAGGCACTATGTTGGCGACCCACGGAGGGTAAGTAGTGACTGCTAAGAAGCCAGCATCAAGCTGTTTCTGCACTTCTTCCTTGATATTAACGGCCATATCTGGTCGTGTCCTCCTAAGCTTCTGCTTAACGGGAGGACAATCTTCTCGCAGCGGCAAGTGGTGGACCCCGATGTCAGTATCAAGTCCGGGCATATCTTTGTATGACCAAGCAAAGACGTCACTATACTCTCTTAGCATCTTGACCAATATTCGCTTGACATCACTCTACAATGCAGCCCCTATCCTGACGTTCCTGACTAGTTCTTCAGAACCCAGATTCACAATCTCGATCTCTTCTTCGTGAGGCAGAATCACTTTCTCTTCTTGTTTCAACAAGCAGGCCAACTCTTCGGGAAGGTCTTCATCTTCATCAATCTTTTTTTCGGCTTGATAGATCGGGCAATCGAAGTCGAAGTGAGCCGTAGAAGGTCCAGAGTCAATGTCATCTGCTATGTGGATCCTGCAATAACAAGGGTTAAGCTTAAAACGAGGGTATGCAGGTTAGCACAAACCTCATTGCCATTTTATTGTTTTTCCAAAACAAATATAAAACAGGAATAACAGAGATCACAATATTTGAATACGAGGAAAAACACCTTTTGATTTATTGATAAAATGCATGTACATAATCAAACGAGGCCCTGACAATAAAACCACTATGCCCCGGGTAGGACATAGGGTTGTACAATGATTGGAAAAAGAAAATCATTACTCTTCGCTTGTCATCTGGATGATATCCTTGACGGACCAGTTGTTGAGGCTCTCGCCTGGCTTGCTTGGCTGGATCCAAGAGTCTAAGTCACAGTCGCTATCTCCGCTGTCTTCAGACGCCGCGTTGATGCTTTCAAATATCACCCCGCGACTGGTAAACTGGATCGGCCCTTTACCTCGCGACGCACTGCTAGAAGAGGAGGCCTCAGCCGCAGGAGAGTATCCTAATCCAAACTTGTCCTGCTTGTTAGGTATCTCCAAAATTCGCCCCCAGCCTGGGGTAGATCCGGCCTGGACAACGGCCCGGGCTTCTTTGAAGGAAGAGAGAGTCATCTCTGGCTTCTCGGTGACTACAGGAGCTATGTTCTTGACTTGAACAGCTTCGAACGCTTGGCATAGGGTTTCTTGGATTTCCCCATCCATCTCAACATACTTGAAGGACGACAAATGGCTCCCCATTATGTCTTCCTCGCCACAAACAGTCACGATGCTACCTCCGACAGCGTACTTGAGTTTCTTGTGCAACGTGGAGGTCACGGCACCCGCCGAATGGATCCATGGCCGGCCCAAGAGACAGCTGTAGGCAGGCATGATGTCCATAATGTAAAAGACCGCGTCGAACGTTTCCGGCCCGACTTGGATCAGCAACGTCACCTCCCCGAAAACATGGCGCTTGGTTCCATCGAACGCTTTCACGACCAGATCACTGGGTGTGCAAATCACTCCACGAGTATCCAACTTCATCAATGCCTTCTTTGGAAGAACATTGAGCGATGACCCTGTGTCCACCAACACATGAGACATAATCGTTCCCCTACACTCTATCGAGATGTGCAGGGCGCTATTGTGGTTCCTCCCCTTCGGTGTCAGCTCTAGGTCCGTGAAACCTAACCCGTTTCCAGCATTTACGTGGGCTACGACCTCTTCCAACTGGTTTACCGATATTTCCTGCGGTACATATGCGGCGTTCAACACCTTCAGCAGCGCATTGCGGTGTGCCTCAGAACACAGCAACAGATTCATGATGGAAATTTTCGAGGGTGTCTGATGGAGATGATCCACGATCTTGTAGTCACTCTTTTTAATCAACCTCATAAATTCCTCGGCGTCTTTAACAAGTAAGTCCTTTTGTACCCCACAAGGGATCTCTTGAACAACCTTACTCTGTCCTTTATCAGCTGCATCAGCTCTGTCCGCCTTATCCGTTACGACCTCAGGTGGTGCAAACACTCTCCTGCTACGAGTAATTCCGCTAACGCCCGCTAGGTTCTCCACAGACGACCCAAACGGTTCTAGTTCCAACTTCTGTCCGTTGCAGTAGACCTCCGCCCCATAATGCCATGGGATAGCGTTGGTGCTTTCGAAGGGTATCGGCCCAGCTTTGGTGATAGCAATTGTGGGCGGTCTGGGTGCAGAAATAGTGATTGTCCGGCGAGGGATGGTGATGGTGGCAACCTCATCATCTTGCTTCAGCATTACCTCTCTCGATCCGCTTTCGGCCCATTGGCTAAATTGCAGGATTCCCTCAGTCATCAGACTTTGAATCCCCTCTATCAACTGTTCACATCCATCAGGACTAGTCCCACAGCCCATGCACAGTTCTCCACAACCTGGAAAGAAACCTTTTTTCATCAGCTTAGCTTTAACGAAGCTAAGTGGTGTCTTTAGATCCTTGACGTCAGTCAACAAATCCAAGCTCTCGTCTTCAATAATGGCATTTACTCCACCTCCCCTATGATTCGGCATGGGGTTCTTCGTGACGTTTGGCACATTATCTGAGAAGTTGATGATCTTAGCGTCCACCATGTCCTGCACCTTATGCTTGAAGGCTTTGTGTAATACCCCAAATTTTACCCTTTCTTTTTTATTTTTATTTTAAATTCTTATTAACCTAATAAATTAACCTTTTTTTTAGATCTTGTTTTTTTAACTAATAATAATTTAATTAAATTTTTTTTTATAACTTTACTAATGTTTTTTATTAACTTTTTTTTTATTTAGTTTATTTATTTAAATCATTTTAAGCTCTTCTTACTAACTTTTAGGATTTAGATTAAAATTTAACTTTTTTTTTCTTTTCTTCAAGAGTAAATTTTTTATAACCTTTTTTTAAATTAATTTCTAACACATTTTTTAATCAAATTCTAATATTTTTTTTAAAAATAAAAATCTAACTTCTTTTTAAAATTAAATCTTTTTTCTAACTTTTTTTTAAATCTTTTTCTAACTCCTCTTTAAAGTTAAATCTTTTTCTATCTTTTTTAAAATTAAATCTTTTTTTCTAACTATTTTTAAAGCTAAATCTTGTTTTCTAACTTTAAATCTTTTTTTTCTAACTTTTTAAAATTAAATCTTTTTTTCTAACTTTTTAAAATTAAATCTTTTTTTTCTAACTTTTTTAAAATTAAATATTTTTTTCTAACCTTTTTAAAACTAAATTTTTTTTTCTAACTTTTTTAAAATTAAATCTTTTTTTCTCTAACTTCTTTTTAAAATTAAATCTTTTTTTCCTCTAAATTCTTTTTTAAAATTAAATCTTTTTTTTTTTTTCTAACTATTTTAAAAATTAAATCTCACCTTTGTCACTTTTTTTGTTCTTTATTATTTTTACTCTAAATTTTTCTATCTTTCATTAAAAAAATAACAAAAATAGTCTTTTATTATTATTTAATTATTATTTTCGTATTTTAATTAAATCATTTTTTAAAATATTATTTTTTTCACTTTTTTCTAAATTATTCATAAAAATATCCAAAAAATCATAAAATAAAAAAATATTGAAAAATTTTGTTCCTTTTATAATATTTTTTATTTTAGGAATCAATAGGATTATTAGTTTTTATTTTAAGTTTATTTTAATTATTTTAAATTATTTAAATTTTATTTTTTCTTAACTAATTATTTAGTTTGGGCTTTAAAATGGGCTTTAGGGACATTATTGACAATTTGGTGTTAACCCTAATTTGTTCCCTATATATACATGTGTTGCCTTGTTGGAAAGGAGAGGAGAATGAAAAAAAACCTAAGAGAGGTCAGAAGGTTTTCTTCAGAAAAGAGGAGAGAGAGAGAGGGAGAAACAAAGGAGATCCCCAGAGAAGAAAGGCGGTCGTTCCCACAACTCGTTAGAAGGATTGGAGCTCTCCAGTGTTCCCTTATTCAAACCTTTTTCACATTTACCGAAGCAAACCTCCGCTTCGTAGGTTAAATTACTAAACCTTTTGCCTTTTCATGTTTATGTGCATATTTTGCCATGTTAATGTGTTTAGGTCCGTTAAATTACTAAATCCTTTGCATTTTTCATATTTATTTGCATCCTTGCCATGTTAACCTTCATTGTTGTTTAGATCCGTAGATTTTGATATGTATGAACCATGATTGTGTCGTATAGGATTGTTTGCATGTCCATTAATTGTCTGTTTGCATTTGCAATTCTATTGTTATTTTTTTTTATCAAAACCTTTTTCAAAATCAAAACCTTTTTTATTAAAACTAAAACATTTTTTTCCCAAAAAAAAAACCTTTTTTGTTCCCGTAAACATTTTTTTCCCAAAAAAAATCTTTTTTTGTTCCCGTAAACATTTTTTTCCAAAAAAAAGCCTTTTTTTTTGTTCCCGTAAACATTTTTTTCTAAAAAAACCTTTTTGTTCCCAAAAACATTTTTTTTATATATAATTTAAACTTAACATTTTTTTTATAATTTAAACTTAAATTTTTTTTAACTAAGTAATTCCATTTTAAAATTAAAACCTTTTTATATATATAATTAAAATATTAAAAAAATTAAAACATTTTTTTACATAATTAAAATATTAAAAAATTAAAACCTTTTCGTAAGGAACTCCTTATGTTTGCCGTGTCATTTTGTGTACCTTTTATTTTCTTTATTCCTGCATTTCATTTGCATGCTTGAGGTTGAGATGTGCTTGTGGTGGCCACAGCCCCACACTATTTTCCTCCCTCACTTCATTCTAAGTGTCATTACATATTTTCATATTCTTCATGTTTTCAGAAATGTTTCTTTGTTTCTTTATACCCTCTGCCTTTATTACTTTTCTTATTTCTGTACCTTAATTATTCCTCCATATAATGATTTGTCATATTTTCACATTTTTTTTTTTTTTTTTACATATTATCCTTCCGAAGGATTAGGTCCAGCCTTTTGGCCGCTGAGTCAATAGCCTTACCCCTTTAATGGATCAAACCCTGTTTAGCCTAGGTGTCCCGCCGTGGGCAAAATTGCTTTTATCCTAGTGTTATGCCAAAAGGGTCGCCGCACTCATTTTAGGGTTTCCCGCCGCGGAATCCCTAACCAAACCCTAATTTTCACAAATGCCTCGCCGCAGGCAAGATTACAATTTTACCCCTAGCATTAGGTCAAAGAGTCGCCGCGCTCATTTTAGGGTTTCCCGCCGCGGAATCCCTAACCTAATTTAACCCTAACTACAACTTAACAATTCAACGTAGAGATTTGGAGTTTCTACACTCCGCGTAAGCGTGTCCCTAAGATACGTTTATTCCCCATTGAGACCTTAACCACAGTCAAGAAGTTTCTAACCTCCCTATTGAGGGGAACTACGATTACTCTGATTCCACTCCCGTAAGGATACGTAGGCACAAGATGCGATGTCTTGCCGAGTAAACTTAGAATTAACCCCTTAGGTTTATTTTCTCACTTTTAATCCTTTTGTACATATACCTTAAGAATAATAAAGCAAATAGTAAACATTTGAACAAAAGGTTCCTGTAGAGTACTACAGAAGTTTAGGATGCTAATACCTTCCCTAATCTTAACCAACCCCCGAATCCTAGAATTTCCCCGCATCGTGTTTACGATGCAAAATAGGTTTTCCCTCTTTTGACCTTTTCCTTCGGATAAATCAAAGAGCGGTTGTGAATTGAATTGCGATTCAAACTCATTAATAGTTTGTGATCCTATTTCCACCGCAACACTTTGCAATTCTCTACTATGTGGCCTGGTGCCCCTGAGTGAAACTCGTAAGTCGCATTCGCATCATAACCTGGCGGAGGTGCCCCTGTCAAGGGAGCCAAGGTCCTCTTCTGGATCAACTGTAGCTGGAGCAGAGTCTGCAATAGTTGAGCGTAAGACATGGGCGGTGTCTCGAGGTGACGGCTCGACAGAGGTGCCCTGTTCTGATACTTTCTATACCCTTGTTGATTTGATTGTTGCTGCTGCTGCGGCTGCTGTTGCTGTGGCTATTGAACTGCCGGGATAATTATGCTGGCCACCTGTTGGTGAGGGCCTTTACCCTTCCTTCGAGCGTTGGTCACGGCGCTCGTTTCTCCTTCCCGTCTTTTGCCACCATAAGGTTTCTTTCCGCCTCCTCCAGCTGAGGATGAATCACCTTGAATTTTCCCCAGTTTGATCCCAATTTCGATGTGCTCACCCGTGATAATGAGATCTGAGAAGGTTCCGGACATACCGCTGACCAATTTCTCATAATAAACCCTTGGGAGGATGGCCACGAACATTTGCACAAGCTCACGTTCAACCATCGGGGTTGAACCCTGGCTGCCAACTCGCGCCACCGCTGGGCGTATTCCTTAAACCCTTCATTGTTCCTTTGCGACAGATTCTGCAGTTGGACTCGGTTCAGGGCCAAGTCACTATTATATTGGTAGTGGTACACAAATGCTTCAGCAAGGTCCTTCCACGTGCGCACACTGGTTGGCTCCAGACTCATGTACCATTCGAGGGAGGGCCCGGACAGACTGTCTTGAAAGAAGTGCATCAGCAACTTCTCGTCCTCAGAATGAGCGGACATTTTTCTGTAGTATGATCTTAGATGGACGCGAGGGCAAGTGGTGCCCTTGTACTTTTCAAAGTCAGGTACCTTGAACTTGGGAGGCACCTTGAAATCAGCAATCAGTCCCAACTTGGACGTATCAACGCCCAGGGTGTTCTGGTTCTCGATATTTCTCATCTTATCCTCGAGTGCCTTGAACCGTAGACGTGCTTCAGCAGTCATCTCCCCTTCAGCACCTCTCTGAGAGAACATATCGTATTGACGGTCTTCTAACCACGGCTGAGGCCCAAACAGATTCCCAACACCTACATTGCCGTTGCCCAGCCCAACATTGACGTTAGCTTCAAAATTCCCATTACCGACGCTCGTCGTATTGCCATTGAGTCCCATGTTAGCTATCACATTGCCATTGGCACTGCCATTCCCCCCGGTCACGGGGACGCCATTCTGAGGAGTTTCAACTGGTGGAGGGGTAGGCACGGTCCCACCATGGAGTACGCCATTGCTATCAACCCTTGAAATCAGAGGCTGAACCAAGGTTCTGAGCTGATCCTGGCCATTGGCGACCGCTTGCATGAGCTCCATGAAGCGGTCCATTCTTTCGCGGAGTTCCTGAACATCAGTTTACACTTGATCCATGATTCTGGTTTGATTTGCTCTGGTCGGATAGCGGTGGATATGTCTCTGATCAATCTTGGAACAACCTGAAACAACCTGTAAACACAAAAGGGTTAGGAAAAATGACAAAGTGCTCGTTATGCAAATGCTTCATGCAAATGCAAACGTGTGTCTGTGCGTTAGGGAGGCGTCCCCCGATCCTAGTGCCTGAGTGCCAGTGCTGATAATAAGAAGTCCGAGTCCAATCATGGAAATAACATCTCATATATAAAGAAAGCCCATCAAGGCAGTACACAATGTCAGTGAGTACAAGATGAATCAATAGCATGACCTCAACCAACAAGCCTGGTGATGGCCAGCATACAACAACGATCAAAACAAAAGGAATACAAATAGTCAAGTTCGGCCACGGGCGCGAAACTCTTCTAACAACCACTTCGTTTCTGAATGATCAGGTCGATTGAGTAACCCTTCGACGAGTAACTCCCTCTGCATAATGGTGTATTGAAGACCTTCGACCGAATCTTCCCATGCTCCTTCGCCGAAACAATCTTCTAACTTCCGCTTCTTGGATTCAAACGTCAGTTTGCGCTCCTTCAGGTTAGCAAGAGCTTTGTTGAGCTGGCCTTCGGCGGCATATCAGCGAGCGGTTTCCTCATCAAACCTCTTCTCACTAGCCTTCACCTGGGCTTTCAGCTTGGAGATCTGTTTCATCAGCTTATCCTTCCGCTCTTTCCTATTGGCTAGGGAGGCCTTCCAGTGCTGGTTAAACTTGGATATCCTCCGGTACGCTTCGTCCAAGTGCTGCTTCTTCGTGGTCAGTACATCGTTGACAACTTTGAAGTCTCGACCCAGGCGCTCACGCTCAGCTATCTGCTTAGTCAAATCTGTCCCCAGCTGGTTCACCAGCTCTGTTTGCCTCTTGAAGGAATGAACGGATTCATTTCTCTCGCTTCTGAGCTGAGCCAATTCTTTCTCTAATTCTTCATTTGCCTTTTTCAACTCATCTCTCTCAGCTAACACCCGATTATGCTGCTGAATAGGCACAGTGGTAGGCTCTTCAATCACTGGAGGGCTTTCTGGCTTGGCAGGAGGAAACAACATCCCTATAGCATCTGCTCTGGTTCTGACCCAAGTCACATACGGAGTGTAGGCTTGGCTATTGCTTTTCCCCAGCAATGGTCTTCCCCTCTTACTGATACCATTCAAAGTGCGCTGAAGCTTAGATAACACATCCCCTTCTAGAAGACCAGTGAGGTACAGAGATTCCTGCACCTCTTCATCCTTCGGCGGAGCTCTCAAAGCATAAGCAAACTGTCGGACCAGCAAAGACGGATTATAGTTTATACAACCTTTCCTGCCTATCAAAGGCACGTTCGGAAACCCACTGCTGCTGAAGATAATCTCGGTACCCAACCTATCTCTATCAAACCAGGCAATATCCTCTGCAGATAGACTCATCAAACGCTCGGACCACTCAGCTGTGGCTGCAGACGAAGCAAAGGGACCCCTCTTGGGTAGATGACTATCAAGCCATTTATAAAGCAAGGGCACACAGCAGGAGACATTCTTACCCCTCCTGTTCTCGTTTTTGTAGTGGATGGAGTGGTAGACATCTCCAATCAGGGTAAGGACTGGATTCCCTGAAGCAAAGATGTGGAAGGCGTCGAAGTCCACAAAGTCGGGCATATTGAGGAACAGAATGATGCCATATATGCACAGAGCGAGAATGGCGTTGAACACGACCCAACATCCGTCTTTGGCGCACTGCTGAGCCTTTCCCACTAAGAACTGCAAGGAGAAACCGGGAACCTTGTTCCAACTAGACAAGACTAACTCGGAGGCATCCAGGTGAAGTGACGGAGCTAGACTAGCCAGATTAGGCTCGGCATCCATATGAACAAAGGGCATCTGACTCTTGATAGGCACACCTAGAAAATCAACATACTCCTCTAGTGTGGGTGCGAGAACAAAGTCCTAGAAAGTAAAGCATCTCAACGGAGGATCGTAAAACTGCAGCAGAGCGTGCAGCCCATTAAACTCAAACGCAGAAGGTTTACGAACCAAACTGAGCAATTTGCCGTAAGATTTTCTGAACTCATCTCTCACAGAATCATCTGCTAAAGCGATCAAACCAGTCAGCTGAACAACATCAGGGGCAGGGAGCTTGTAAGCCACGGTCTTCCTCAGAGAACCCATAATAACACAATAGAAGGCAAGAAATCCTGAATCGGGGGAAACGGTACCTGCAACACAGACACACGTTAATGAAATGCAAATGAGTATGCAAAGCAATGTAAAAAATGCAATCATGCAGCAGGAGATCAAGGCAATTATGCTGCGGAGATTCTGTATCAACAAAACCATGATGCTGCTCTATCAAGAACAACCACTATAGCTGACAAGAAGAAAACCCCGGTATTGGACCACAAATCTGCTCTGTCAAGAACACACACACATATGACCATAAATCTGCTCTGTCAAGAACAACCATCTGCTGATAAGGACCTCTGATACAGGACCAAAACTCTGCTCTGTCAAGAACAAATATCTGATAATAAGGACCTCTGATACAGGACCAAAACTCTGCTCTATCAAGAACAAACATCTGATAATAAGGACCTCTGATACAGGACCAAAACTCTGCTCTGTCAAGAACAAATATCTGCTGATGAGATCCTCTGACACAAAACTGATTCACTATCAAGAAAACCAGGTAGTCTGAAGGTCAGGGTTTCCTGCAACAAACCCACCCCCACTCACAGGTATGGACCTAAACTGACACAAGTTCGGCATCCTATGCGGTCATCAGCGTCACAGACATTCAAGAGGGGTGATACGATACCCAGAAGGTGTGGCATCACCAGCTCATGAAGCGGCCTCACTCGGCTGAATCCCAAATGATCGGTCCCCAGAGTCGACAATCCTCCAAACCAACAACCCCCTCAACCCAAAGGGTTGAAAAAGAAGTCAACCGGGAGAACCTCGTCTGAGCGTGGATTTCATGAGACACTAGTGCCTGCCAAGCAAGCACGCGCCCACTAATTTCCACAACTAATGCTAGGTTCACTCAAGCCTGGGTCTGGCTTCTCACTCATCAGAATGCCCCTCCCACAACAGCACAGATAATCATATCATACTGAAAATAACGTGCGGGAAATAAAGTGCGATAAATAAACACAACCCAACAAGTAATCATACAAGCGCTAGGATTGACTCTCGCAGGGGACGTCGGATCCCCAAACTGACTCGCATTCGGGACGCTGGATCCCAGGAAACAATCAAGTCCCCAGCAGAGTCGCCAGTTGTCGCTTCCGCGAAAATAAGGTGCCGGCAAAATATAAGAGTCGCCACCTTTCGTTATTTATCCCTCGGAGCGGGAAAGGAAACGATCAGAAAAACCTGACGAAAAAGGTATAAGACAAGGTCATCACAACCATTGTCTGGGTTCAGGAGTCGGTTACGCAAGGGGAAGGTATTAGCACCCCTCACGTCCGTCGTACTCGACGGGATCCACGCTTGTTGTGTTTACTGGACGAGTTGGTTTTATCTATCTACCTATCAAGGCTGGCTTAAACAGAAAAGAAAATGACTCGGCAAAGCATTGCGCTTTATGCCTACGTATTCTCATCAGAGAATGAGAAATCAGAGTCAACGTAGTTCGGCTAACTACAGGGTGGGGAAGGTGGCTCGCCAATACATCAGTATTGTGCCTACGTACTCTCAACAGGTATGAGAGATCAGAGCTTACATAGTTCGGGATAATACGGATTACGGGGATTCAGATTCATCTATTTTATCGAGTAGGGTTAAACAACAATTCCAGCAGTTAGGGACGAAGCCTGTTTGCGGTAGAACTGAGGTTTAACGACACTCTTTTCTTCAGAAAAGCTTCCTTTGAATTACGGGCACACGGGGCAAAAAGGTTTGAAGTTTGTTTTCTGTCTTTTACGGAAGAACTGTTTTTTATTGTGTTTGCAATTTCAATCGCACTAAAGACTATGACCTGAGAGTGAATGCGTCGCCTGTCACCCAAAGGGTACCATACTAAACATCCAGACTGTTGGAAAGAAGCTCTCCAACAATCCTTTCTCAGATAGCTTAAGGCTCGTGACGTACGAAAGAAATCATTCATGATTACTGTATTTTAAGCTGTTTGAGATGAGAAGAGAACAGGCTCAACTAAAGGGAGACTATCAAGTCCTAATGTTGTCATGCCAAGGATTCATCCTATGGTTGAAGTTTAAAACAGGGAACTTCTGGAAGTTATCATGCATAGGTTTCAACCTAAAGTTCTAATCATCACTTACTTATCAAAGGGAATGAGAGTCCTAAGGGATCATGTCAATGATAAACAGAAACAAATAAAGCATCAGCTTATACAGTAAACAGTAAACGACTGTAAAATGCATGCAATGCAAGTGAGGGAGAAAATGTGTGTGGGGTGTCAGCCTCCACAAGCTCATCTCAACCTCAAGTCAAATATGAATAACTGCAATCATACAGAATAAATAACAAGCTATCAAGCTAACACAAACCACATGGGAAAGGGAGCTGGGCTCTACCGAATACCCGCAAGCAAAGCCATACAGTAAAAATACAAGCAGAGGGAGCAACTCAACCTCTAATGCAATCATGCTCCTAGTCCAAGTTAATCTAATCATGAACTTATTCTAATGCATCAAGAAAATCAAACAAGGCACATCAATACAGAAAAGAAAACATATAAGAAAGGAAGCAGATCAACAGCTCTTTCAATTAAACCAACTTAACAGCAGTCCAGTCCTCTGCCTTCAGCAGCTCTTCAGGGCTATCATCTTTCATGAAAAGTATCAACTTGCTTCTCCAAGGTTTCAACACATCAAACATAAGTATCAACTTGTTCTCTCCTCTCCAAACTTCAGCCCTTCAGTCAATTCCACCTTTAGTCTTTACTCCTAACTACCAGTATCAACTTGATTCCCTCAGGCTCTCCATGCATCAATGTAAGTGTCAACTTATCCTTTATTCCTCAAGCCTCAGCTCTCCACTCAATCTCAATTGGATCTTCTTCATAAGTATCAACTTGGTCTTCTGGCTTCAGCTCTCTTTGCTTCACCAATATCAACTAGCTTTCCTCTTCATCTATAAGCTTCAGCTTTTCAGAGTAGTCTTCAATCACATGGAAGTGTCAACTTCATCCTTCAATCTTCTTCAAGCAAGGAACTCCATCCTCTAATCAGGGAGAAAGATTCATCTATCAAGAGCAAAGTTGGGATGATTGGTAGCAGAGTGAAGACCAAAGGTCACCACTGAGCATCTTGTCATCAGAGAAAGGGACCCTCAAAGGTTCTACCAATTTGCAAAGAGCCACACATCCTACCAAAGGAGGGATGAGGCCTTTACAAGGGACCTTACATCATAGGGAAGAATGGAATTGATAAACATATTCCATGTTTATGAAGGAAGAGAACTATCTAGAAGCTCTGCCTACAAAACCCTAATTTTAACCTAACCAAAACTACACCACAAGAAGGAAAGATCTTCAAATCCAAGCCTCTTCAAGCAATCCAATGCATCTTCAACTTGCCTTCAACATTATCCAGGAACAAGCAAAGCACAACCCTAATCTAAGGGAACTAAAGATGTTAATCTAGTTGAGTTAGTGCCTTAGAATCATCTAAAACTAGCACCTAAACTAAAATCAATCAAAAATAGCAAACTATCTTATAAATTTCTACAAAAATTCCTAAGGGATCCTAATTCGATTAAGAATGCCTCATACAAAAACCAGGGACTAAATCATCTATTAAGTCTTAGAATAAAAGTCTAACCCATAAGGTATCAACCATAAACCCTAAAAATGGAGCTTCTAAAGGTTTCAACCTAAACTTCCACCTATGTTCATCAAAAAAATGTGATAAAATTCTATAGGGAGCATGCATGTCTATGCTAACTACTCACAAAAAATCAGGATCAAAATCATCATCACATGATCACACAAAATTCCACAACATCAAGTATCAAACATAACTATTTTAATATCTATTAAAATGTGAAAATTCCCATAAAATCAGAAAATGCATAAAATCAAAATATTTTTTATCTAAAAAATACTAGACTCAATCATCAATATAATTCAAAAAGAATGGGATTAATTGGATCATTTTTCAATTTATTATGAATTAATCAATAACCATGCATAAAATGAAGAAATTAAAGAAAATCAATGGAAATTAATAGGCGTGTGTGGCAAATAACAAGAAAAATCAATTCAAATTCAGACTGGGCTGAAAAGGGGGGTGTCAGTATCAAATACAATCCAAGCCCAACGCTTCAGTTCTCAATTCAGAAAATCAGAAATGTCACACACCAAGGTTCGAACTTGCTCACTCTTGGTCCATGCAGCGAAGCTTCTCAGGTCAATAAACAAAACGATGCGTTTAAGGCTAGGGACGTGCGGCTCAACGTGAGCCCTGGGATCCACAGACCAAGTCAAATTCTCCATGCAAACGGATGGTGAGGATTGTATCTTCCTCGTTTCAAACCTGCAACTCGCGCGCGCAAGCCCAAATCGCGGGTGGCTTTTTCGGCCACCCCTGCGCAACCCTATATCCTTCTATACTCAACCATTGGTCACGATGTCTTAATGAAAATTGACCAGAATTTCTTTAGGAACTCAATCATGCCATTAGTTTATACTGAAAACGCATGGTTCGTAAAAACAAGATCTCAACCGAAAATGGAAGGAACCCTAGCTTGTCTCTAACCATCAAATTAACTAACCAGAATTCATCTACATGTTAAGGGGAACCTAACCACATGCTTCTAATGGATTGAAAGTACATAATCACAGAGATATTTCAAGAACTTAGAACCAACCTTGAAGCTTGGATTGTAGTGGTTATGTGCCTCAATTCTCGTTCAAACTATGCAGAATCCTTCAAGGAGTAATGGTGGACAATTCTTGATGCTCAGTTCTTGCTGCAACCTCTTGATTCTCCAAAACGCATTTCTAATTTTCAAGCTTTTTCTTCACTTAACATCAATGGATTCTCAACAGAATTCTGCTCCAGAAACTTCCAAATTCGTTCTACTTCATACTTATAGTGGGTTCAGATGGATATCATGCCCAAACTAGGCCTAATTATGGATTTTGGATGTTCACCTTTCCTTCCAAATTTCAACATGGAAGTGTGCCTTCAAGCCTTACTCATGCTCTAAACTCAATCCAAACCATCCACTTAATCATTGAGGAGTGTGATGTAATGGTTTTCTTCCTTTGGTTTCAACATATGGAGTGTATATGATATGTTTCTTAAATGTGAAGTAACCATCCAAATGACCATGCTATGGACCTCACATTCAAAATGTGGCAATTCCAATCTTTCTAAAACATTAATTCCATTCAAAATGACCACAAATTTGACTTGGAAACATGTTAATCTCATTTCTTTTGAATTTTCTCATTTTAATTCATTAAAATGGCTTTCATGTGAAGTTTCTTCAACCAATGCTTGATATAATCCATATCAATGGACACTTGATGTTTAGACAAGCTAAAAACATCACTTTGAACAACTTTTATGTTGAACAAAAATCCATTTGGAGCTTGGAAATAGGAGTTATGGCCTTATGCTTGAAATGACCTGTAATCTCCAAATGACCAAAATGCCCTTGACTTGTCAAAGCCATAAGTTGAGTTCTACACATCCAATCATGGACTTCTAGTACTATCTAGAAATCTAAGAGAATAAGGAACAACATTCATGTTGACCAAAAGTTCATAGGAATCATCCTTCATGGGCAAAAGTTTGATGCAAGCTGGACAACTTTCAAGCTCCAAATTCACATACCTCAGATGACCTGTAACTTGTCAAAGTCATAACTTGAGTTCTACAAATCCTATCAAGGACTTCTAGAACTCAAATTAAAGCTAATATCAAGCCCTACAACATTCATGTTGGGGGTAAGATGAGATGACAATCACATCTTGAGCTAAACTGCCTTGAAGATAGGGGTCAAACTAGGGGATTTTACACTGTCAAGCCTTAGAAACCCTAGCTTGAAACTTCTCAAACTCTTCAATCATGATGAGTTGACCTTATAGTCATCCTTATAGCATTTCAATGCATCAATCCATGATCACATGGCCTTTGAATTAGGTCTCAACCTTGTTCAAATCATCAGTTGACCCAGGGTTGACCCAGTCAAACCCTAATTGCATCAATCATGGCTGAGTCTTCTTAATCTTGCACACTGACCTATCTAGGTCTCATGATGGCTTTCAAGACATCTCATAAGCTCTCTCAAGACCTCAAGTCCACATTCTTGGCTTCAGAATCATCTGAGGAGCTCCACAAACTCTCAAGTTGGGAGGCACACAACCTTGGTTTCAACCACTCACTCTGAGGATCTTTAAACTTCTATGACAAGGATATCAACCCTTGAGCACCTGAATAACCTTCTTAGCTAGCTTCAAAGTCTTGCATAGCTCTTGATTGGTGATCATACCTCTTGATCTCCTGCATACATGTCAATGAAATGCAAATGATAATGCTAATGTGAATGAAATGAAACATAAGCTAGGTAAAGAAATGTTGGGCAAATTTTGGGGTGCAACAGTAGGCTTCATCATAGTCTTTTTATAAGCCAACTTAGTAAGAACTCTCTCGGGTAGGACGTTCAGGGATGAACCGGTATCCATAAGCACCCTTGATAATTTATCCTCCAAACGCTTCACTGATATATGTAAAGCGCGGTTATGATTCTGACCTTCTCTTGGTAACTCCTCATTGCTGAAGCTAAGAGTGTTGCAGGCAGTAATGTTGGCAATCACACTATCAAATTGTCCGGTGGTAATGTCCTTAGCGACATGTGTGACAACCCAATTTTTCAATAAGTGATTAATTGTGCTAATTAATTGGTTTATTTGATTTATCTGATTTAAATAAATTATTGGATTTATTTAAATAAGTTAATGGATTTAATTAATTTATTCTACTTGGTAGAATAATGTGGATTTATTAGATATTCTCTAATTAATGATAAAATAAGATATTTTGTAAGAAATGAATTGATAGATATTTTTGAGAGAAGAATTATGATGGAAAGAAAATAAAAGGATATATAAGGGAAATTGGAGAGAAAAGAAAAGAGATAGAAACATAAGAGAAAGAAAGAAAGAAAAGGAGAGAAAGAATAGAGAAAGAGGAGAAAAGAGAAGAGAAGAGGGAAACTTGGAGAAATCATCAAGAATCAACTTCAAGCTTCCATCCAATCAAGGTAAGGGTGAGAAACATTATTATTTGATCAATGTGTATGATTATGTATGAGTTGTGTTGGATTTGTTGGTAGTTTTCTCTATTTTCCATTTCTAGGGCATAAATGGTTTAATCGGTAGAATCGAGTTTTGAACGGTTAGAATTCAAAATAAATTGCATAGTTTAGTCGGGTAATGTTTAGCCATGATTATTGGATTTCGTTTGATTGAATTTGGTTGAGTTTGTGAGTTTTGACATTTTTGGATAATTGAGGGTTTGAGATTTGAGTGAAAATCGGACGTCGTAGAAATCGTGTTTAATGGTTATAATTCACTGCTATATGTTAGGTGAGTATGAGTATGTGTTTGTTTCGAAAAAAAGAATTGAATCGGTCGGATTTTCGGGCGAAAATGCAAAATCCCGTAGTCGTGTTTAGGCAAAATTCTGGTTTTTCGGAAAACTTCGAAAATTCATAACTCTTGAACCGTAAGTCGGTTTTGGCCCCCATTCGAAGCGTTGGTAAGTTAACGAGATTGTATTTCTAGAAAAAATGGCTTTGAGGCCTGTACCTAGTTCAATTATAGCAGAAAATTGAAAATATATTGTTGTGTTGATTTTTACCGTCGCGAATGTGTGTGATTGATGTGTTATTGTGCAGAATACTTTTGTTATATAACGTATAGCTTGTGCATGTTGTGATATGATATGTTGTGGGTAGCCGTATGGCGTGAATCCTAGATGGTGGAATCGATTATGAAATATAGTCTTTTGACAAATATATGCATATTGTTTGTATGTGAAGAATGCATGAGAACATATTGTGAATATGTGTGCATTGCTTGATAAATGTAGTAATGATATTGAAGTGTAAATGCATATTGATTATATGCGATATTGTGAATGCATGAGAACATATTGTGAATATGTGTGCATTGTTTGAAAAGGTAATGAGGTTGAATTATGAATGCATATTTGTTGTATCCGATTATTGTGAATTAATGCATGGGAGCATATTGTAAGATATGCGTGCATTGTTTGACAAATATGTTGATGAAAAGTATGAATACTTGAATTATATGATATGTTGTGTGTGCAATCTTGTTTAATTCTTGAAGGGAGGAATTATGTGAATGCATGGGATTAAGACGTGTGATCGGTCTTAAGTGCATTTTGTTGTTGATTGCATATGCATCATTTAGTCAAGAGGCAACGTTTGCTAGTTTCGTGGAGACTAGTGGCTTATCCCAAACCTAGAAGGGTGGGTTTGAAAGCTTAGGGAATGGGCTTTTGTTGTTATCGGTCTAGAAGGGTGGACCCGGTTTAAGTGTAAAAACCGAAAAATGATAACAAGTGTTGGTACCACATGGCATGAGTTGCATTGAGTTGCATTGAGTCTCATGGAATGAATACATGATTGTTGTATGATGTTATGCATAGGTGTATGTACATGACTTGTGTAATTGTGAACTATGGATATGTTTGATGATTGTATTTGCCTATATATATATATATATATATATATATATATATATATATATATATATATATATATATATATATATATATATATATATATATATATATATATATATATATATATATATATATATATATATATATATATATATATATATATATATATATATATATATATATATATATATATATATATATATATATGCTTTGTGAAGTATATGATGAGTTATGATGAAGTATGGTGAGAAAAGTGGAATATACGTATGTGCATTACTTGTGTAATTGAGAGTTATGAATATGTGATCATTGTATGAAAGTATGCTTATGAACATGAATTGTTGATTTGAGAATTGTGAATGTGTAATTGTGAATTAGTGAGTAAACATAATATGTGTATGTTCATGTGGAATGTTGAGATTTATGGATACGTGCATGATGAATATGCTTGGTGATTATCCATATTTGATTATATATATGTTGTATTGTACATGATGAGTTATAATGAATTGTGGTGAGAAAATGTGGAATATATGTATTTTGTGCTTGTGTATTTGTGTATATATAATTATATGCATTGTTATTATGATAATATTTCTCACCCTTCTGCTGGAATGATGTCCTAAATGACATCGTGCAGGTATCAAGGAGTAGTATTGCTCGTAGTTACGAGGTCGCTTTTGGTGTAGCCGTTTAGTGATTTAATTATGTTGGGTCGAGTCATGCTCTGGTCATGTAACACTGGGATCGCTTGCATTGTGTTTAAGATATACATTATGTACTCTATAAACGTGTTTATATCCATTGGAATATTATGATGTTGGCCTTAGTGCCTAAGTGATGTTGTTTTATGTGATAAAAACAAATGTTTCTTTTATGAAAATTGTGGTATAATTGAATCCGCTGCTACATGCAAAATGAAGTTTTGTAAAGCATAATTTTATATTGAAATAGTAATGAGCATGACAGGTGGTTTTGATATTTTGAAAGTTATGTGTAATGCCCTTTTGTAAATGCATGGAAATTTACTCTGATTATTCATATATTGTCCGTGGGGTTTAGAAGGGTGTTACATTAGTGGTATCAGAGCAGGTCGGTCCGTCCGGCCAAGTTGTCTAATGTTGGTTGTTCCCTTGTATGTGACATGTGTGTGAAAACACTGTCGATACATGTTTGTTGTCTAACCTTTGTCTACAGAAGTGGGAATGATCTAAGTGGGGGAGAAACTTGTGCTTCTCCAGGATACTGCAAGTGCGGACTTGTAGCTCAGTGTGTGGTTAAACGCTCTTATAGTTTGGTAAAGATGGTTTATACCCCATCATGATTTTCGGCTGTCTATCGATAAATTGAGGAACTGATCACCCTTAATCTCTTGTTGATAGTAGTTGGGATTGTGTTGGATGGGATAGACGTGTCTTGCAAGCTTAGATGGCGTGAGCAATGAATTGTTTGGAGTTAAGCCAAGTGCTGAAAAATTGTTTTGATGAGTCGGCGCAGGACAGTGATGAGATGTTTCATTTTGATGGAAATTTTGAGTGTTAACGAAAGTGGGAAGTTGGCGGTTTGCCGATTAATTGTGGTTGTCTGGAAGTTATTCTAACAAGATAGTGATATACAGCCAGGACGTGAAGTGAAGTTGTGATTGACTTAGTTACGGAAACTAGTCCGATATTAAGAGCTCTATATTGTATGTCTATTTGGATAGTCAAGGAATTAAACTGATTGAGTAGTTTTGAGACTTGTGTTTGGTGTGTGTGTGTTGTGGCAACAGATTGTGAAGTCAAGTATATAAAGGGTGGATAGTGACTTCTGGTGATTATTAAAGGAAGTAAGGTGTGGGATACTATATTGGTATAATTAGACCTTTAAACATTTCAAGAGTTGAAGATGTGTTGAATGGCCTTCTAAGTGTGGAAATGTTGTTTTCGTATTTTTGTCGTAACGGGAGGACCGTAACTCGGAATGACGCAAGATTAGAAGCGCGGGAAACAATGCTTTATGTGATGGTGAAGTAGTGACATGGAATTAATTATTTATTGATGGAATATGTTTGGTTGTTGTAGTAAGTGCGGTTTGTATTTCCGCCATGACTCACAAATTGAGTGTCTGTTTGGCATAGGATTCTCCATACTTAATGGAGTGAGTCAATGGTTGGGTAACCGATGATATTTGGATATACTCGAAGAGTATAAAGGATCATGTTGAGCATCGGGAACTTGAGTTATCAGTGTTGGAGAAGAAGTAGTAATATTCTACTGTGAAGAAAGTTTAAGGAATTGTTAGGAAAGTTGTCGACAGCTCGTGTATTGGTTTTGCCGAATCCGACATAACAAATTGTTGTGTTTTGTGATGTTTGGTTGATATGATTGGGGGATATGTTAATTACAACATCATCGAGTTTTGGTTATGCTTTAAGGCAACTTAAAGTACATAAGGAAATTATCTGACAAGTAATTGGAGTTGGTTGCTGTTGCATGTTTGTGTCGGAGTTTGGAAGCCTCAATTGTTTAGTTGAGATTTGAGATGGTTGGTGATCTTAAGAACTTAAGGTATTTGTTGATTTGAAAAAGAGTTGAATATGGTGCAGAGGAAATAAATAGGGACTTCTGAAGGAGTATGGTTTTGGGTTGAATTACCATTCGAGTGAGACCAAGTGGTAGCAGAGGTATCGAATTGGAAATTTCTGTATATACCAATGATGATGGTAATGAGTTAGAACTGATGAAGCAAATTCGGGATATGAGTTTGGTCTGTGAAGAAAATATCTTAGGGAGTTGAGCTTTGTATCTTGAGACTGACTATAGGTATTCTTGATAAGATTTGAAGAAGTCGAAGTTCTAATTTGAGTTAATAGATTGATTGAATTTAATGAATTGAAGTCGAAGAGCTGATTTTCGGATTGATGAGAATGGTACCATGAGATGTCGTGATGGAGTGTGTGTTCCAAATAGTGTGAGTTGGATAAGAGTACTCTGGAAGAAGAACATTGAGATAGATGGAGAGAGAAGTGGTTGAAGTGGTATGTGCTGGTTTGACTTATCGGAAGTCGAAGTGTGAACATCAGAGGTTGTTGGACCTAATACAACTATTGAATATTTCTAAATGGTATGGGATAGTATTCCCATGGATTTTGTGTCGGGTTTTCCGAAGAAATATGAAGGGATATGATTCGACTTGGGTGGTTATGAATGGATTGGCAAGATTAACTCATTTCTTACTAATGAGGATGAATCATTCTATGCTGAAGCTAGCTAAGAGGTATAGTGAGGAAGTTGCGGGGTAGTATGGGTTACCGTCGAATATTGTGTCAGATGGGAATCTGAATTTTCGTTGAGATTTTGAGAAAGTTGTAAACGCTTTGGGTGTCATGTTGAAGTTGAACTCTATCTAGCATCCGTGGACGTAATGGACAGACAAAGAGAACTATCTAGTATGTAGGGGATTTGTGGAGAGCTTGTGTGTTGGATCAAGGTGGATCGTGGGATAGTTAATTATCGTTGCTTGAATTACCTACAATGACAATGATCATTCTAGTATCGGAATGACATTGTATGAGGCTTTGTACGGTAAGAGGTGTAGGAATCCTTTGTGTTGATGTGTGCCAGGCGAGAGTGTTGTACTCGGACCTGAGATTGTGCAAGAGACGACTAGAAAGATTAAAAGAACCCAAGAAAAGACGTGTTTCGAGAGTTACAATAGTAACTGGTGTCGGTCGAGATTGAGGTCTCGGAAGCACCCACTGTGTTTTGTTGATCTGTATCAGAGTGGCGCAGCGGAAGCATGGAGAAAATAGCATGTTAGATTGTTTTACCGCGGTCGCTTGTGGGAATTGCATGATGTGTTCATGTGTCTAAGTTTAGGAAGTGCATTGATTCAGATGGATAGTGTACGAGTGAGAGAGGATTTGATTGTTGAGACATTGCCAGTTCAGGTTGATGAACGAGAAGCAACTTCGAGGTATAGAGATTCCTTTGGTGGAGGTAGTTGGGAGATTAGGATGCGAGAGTCGTATCCAGAGTTATTTGAATCAGGTAACATTTTCGAGGACGAAAATTCCTAAAGTGGG
Organism: Lathyrus sativus; assembly: GCA_963859935.3. Lineage (NCBI taxonomy): Eukaryota > Viridiplantae > Streptophyta > Magnoliopsida > Fabales > Fabaceae > Lathyrus > Lathyrus sativus. The sequence continues at coordinate 64,980,396 of OZ012739.1, read as the reverse complement.
GGAGGGTTGTAACAACCCAATTTTTCAATAAGTGATTAATTGTGCTAATTAATTGGTTTATTTGATTTATCTGATTTAAATAAATTATTGGATTTATTTAAATAAGTTAATGGATTTAATTAATTTATTCTACTTGGTAGAATAATGTGGATTTATTAGATATTCTCTAATTAATGATAAAATAAGATATTTTGTGAGAAATGAATTGATAGATATTTTTGAGAGAAGAATTATGATGGAAAGAAAATAAAAGGATATATAAGGGAAATTGAAGAGAAAAGAAAAGAAATAGAAACATAAGAGAAAGAAAGAAAGAAAAGGAGAGAAAGAATAGAGAAAGAGGAGAAAAGAGAAGAGAAGAGGGAAACTTGGAGAAATCATCAAGAATCAACTTCAAGCTTCCATCCAATCAAGGTAAGGGTGAGAAACATTATTATTTGATCAATGTGTATGATTATGTATGAGTTGTGTTGGATTTGTTGGTAGTTTTCTCTATTTTCCATTTCTAGGGCATAAATGGTTTAATCGGTAGAATCGAGTTTTGAACGGTTAGAATTCAAAATAAATTGCATAGTTTAGTCGGGTAATGTTTAGCCATGATTATTGGATTTCGTTTGATTGAATTTGGTTGAGTTTGTGAGTTTTGACATTTTTGGATAATTGAGGGTTTGAGATTTGAGTGAAAATCGGACGTCGTAGAAATCGTGTTTAATGGTTATAATTCACTGCTATATGTTAGGTGAGTATGAGTATGTGTTTGTTTCGAAAAAAAGAATTGAATCGGTCGGATTTTCGGGCGAAAATGCAAAATCCCGTAGTCGTGTTTAGGCAAAATTCTGGTTTTTCGGAAAACTTCGAAAATTCATAACTCTTGAACCGTAAGTCGGTTTTGGCCCCCATTCGAAGCGTTGGTAAGTTAACGAGATTGTATTTCTAGAAAAAATGGCTTTGAGGCCTGTACCTAGTTCAATTATAGCAGAAAATTGAAAATATATTGTTGTGTTGATTTTTACCGTCGCGAATGTGTGTGATTGATGTGTTATTGTGCAGAATACTTTTGTTATATAACGTATAGCTTGTGCATGTTGTGATATGATATGTTGTGGGTAGCCGTATGGCGTGAATCCTAGATGGTGGAATCGATTATGAAATATACTCTTTTGACAAATATATGCATATTGTTTGTATGTGAAGAATGCATGAGAACATATTGTGAATATGTGTGCATTGCTTGATAAATGTAGTAATGATATTGAAGTGTAAATGCATATTGATTATATGCGATATTGTGAATGCATGAGAACATATTGTGAATATGTGTGCATTGTTTGAAAAGGTAATGAGGTTGAATTATGAATGCATATTTGTTGTATCCGATTATTGTGAATTAATGCATGGGAGCATATTGTAAGATATGCGTGCATTGTTTGACAAATATGTTGATGAAAAGTATGAATACTTGAATTATATGATATGTTGTGTGTGCAATCTTGTTTAATTCTTGAAGGGAGGAATTATGTGAATGCATGGGATTAAGACGTGTGATCGGTCTTAAGTGCATTTTGTTGTTGATTGCATATGCATCATTTAGTCAAGAGGCAATGTTTGCTAGTTTCGTGGAGACTAGTGGCTTATCCCAAACCTAGAAGGGTGGGTTTGAAAGCTTAGGGAATGGGCTTTTGTTGTTATCGGTCTAGAAGGGTGGACCCGGTTTAAGTGTAAAAACCGAAAAATGATAACAAGTGTTGGTACCACATGGCATGAGTTGCATTGAGTTGCATTGAGTCTCATGGAATGAATACATGATTGTTGTATGATGTTATGCATAGGTGTATGTACATGACTTGTGTAATTGTGAACTATGGATATGTTTGATGATTGTATTTGCCTATATATATATATATATATATATATATATATATATATATATATATATATATATATATATATATATATATATATATATATATATATATATATATATATATATATATATATATATATATATATATATATATATATATATATATATATATATATATATATATATATATATATATATATATATATATATATATATATATATATATATATATATATATATATATATATATATATATATATATATATATATATATATATATATATATATATATATATATATATATATATATATATATATATATATATATATATATATATATATATATATATATATATATATATATATATATGCTTTGTGAAGTATATGATGAGTTATGATGAAGTATGGTGAGAAAAGTGGAATATACGTATGTGCATTACTTGTGTAATTGAGAGTTATGAATATGTGATCATTGTATGAAAGTATGCTTATGAACATGAATTGTTGATTTGAGAATTGTGAATGTGTAATTGTGAATTAGTGAGTAAACATAATATGTGTATGTTCATGTGGAATGTTAAGATTTATGGATACGTGCATGATGAATATGCTTGGTGATTATCCATATTTGATTATATATATGTTGTATTGTACATGATGAGTTATAATGAATTGTGGTGAGAAAATATGGAATATATGTATTTTGTGCTTGTGTATTTGTGTATATATAATTATATGCATTGTTATTATGATAATATTTCTCACCCTTCTGCTGGAATGATGTCCTACATGACATCGTGCAGGTATCAAGGAGTAGTATTGCTCGTAGTTACGAGGTCGCTTTTGGTGTAGCCGTTTAGTGATTTAATTATGTTGGGTCGAGTCATGCTCTGGTCATGTAACACTGGGATCGCTTGCGTTGTGTTTAAGGTATACATTATGTACTCTATAAACGTGTTTATATCCATTGGAATATTATGATGTTGGCCTTAGTGCCTAAGTGATGTTGTTTTATGTGATAAAAACAAATGTTTCTTTTATGAAAATTGTGGTATAATTGAATCCGCTGCTACATGCAAAATGAAGTTTTGTAAAGCATAATTTTATATTGAAATAGTAATGAGCATGACAGGTGGTTTTGATATTTTGAAAGTTATGTGTAATGCCCTTTTGTAAATGCATGGAAATTTACTCTGATTATTCATATATTATCCGTGGGGTTTAGAAGGGTGTTACAACATGAGCTTGAGTCAATAACTTCTGCAAAGCAGTTCTGTGAGCAGGTGAATTCATCAGCAGAGATAAAATTGAGATCTTGGACGGAGTCTGATGAAGCTGATCAATAACTTTGTAGTCGCTCTTTTTGATGATTCTCAAAAACTCAACATCTTCATCATTAGTAACTGCTTTTTTATCCTTGTCTTTTACAGGCATAGTGGCAGTAGTGGTTTCTTTTGAAGGAGCCTCGTTGAATTGGGGAGTATAGATACGGCCACTGCGAGTCATCCTGCTTGCCCCAACTCTATTTGTCACATTTTCATTATCAGTATTCAATTCTTCCCTCGGAATAACTTTCCCAGATTCTTTGTCAATCATGGTCACATCGTATTTCTAGGGTATAGCTTTAGGATCACTGAAATGAAACGGACTTGGCTTCTGAATAATCACCGGCTTCGACTAATTCACCCCAGGAGTCACAGGCTTTGGTATGCTGAACACGAGCTTTGCAGCACTCGACCTTGGCAAATTAAACACTGCCACTTTAGTATTTGGCTCTGGTAAATTGAAGACGGGCTCAACCACAGCAACTTCATCCTTCTTCACTTTATTAACCACTTGTAAGAAACCATCATTGATCAATTTCTGAATATCATTTCGAACCCACAAACAACCCTTGATACTGACATCACAACTTGTACAAACAACATGAGAAGTAGACACTAAACCGACTTCAAACAGCTTAGAATGAAAAACACGGAGAGGAGTCTTGATCTGAGTGACATCAAGTATAAGGCTTTCATCAGAGGAATCGTCAATAGCATTAACACCCCCATGGTTAGGCAAAGGATTGCTCTTGACATTCGGTTGAGGATCATCAAAAGACAGGATCTTCTTTTCCATTAACTCTCTGACGAGATGTTTAAGAGCGTAACACCCTTCTAGATTGTGACCTGGCACACCCTCATGAAATAAACAATGAGCAGCGATGTTGTAATTGGCTGGTAGCGAATTAGGAAGTGGACTGAAAGCTCTGGTAGTAATCAAACCTTGTTGTACTAGTGAGGGGTACAACTCAGTATAAGTCATCGAAATCGGAGGACACTGCTTGTATTGTCTCTTGTTCGGACCATTCTGGCGAGGAGCCTGATTCTTTGACTGATATGCAGGAGAATTTGGTGCTTGTTGATAGTTGGCAGAAGCTTGTGCAGGATGATAACCAGGAGGTTGTTAATATACCGGAGGCGGATAAATAGGAGCTGGTTGCACATGCTGATATGTAGGAATTTGTTGATTGAATGCGGGAGTAACAGCGGCCACATAAGGTTGTTGAGCATACTGCATAGGATAACCTTGTTGTTGAACATAATAAGGCTGATTTCTTCGTCTGCTTGTAGATACAACGTTAGCTTCACCTTCTTTCTTCTTCTGAGAACTGAACGAAGGTTTCTTGGCATGGTCTTTGGAGCTTGAACTACCAGCAGCACTTGACATCTTACCACTTTTCATACCCAATTCCACTTTGACACCAACAACAACAATGTTAAAAAAATTAGAAGTAAAACTACCAACCATTCTCTCGTAGAATTCTGGACGCACTGTGTCAACAAACCAATCGGCTAATTCCTTCTCGGTCAGAGGAGGTTCCACTTGTGAAGCAATCTCTCTCCACTTATGAGCATACTGTTTGAATGATTCTAAGTTCTTCTAAGACATACTGAGCAGTTGTCTTCGATCAGGAGCCAGATCCATGTTATACTTGTAGTGTTTAATGAAGGCATCAGACAGATCATGAAAACATTTGATACGGGACTGATCCAAAGTTAGGTACCATTTTGAGGAAACACCCTTCAGACTGTCCTGGAAACAATGTATCATTAACCAATGTGAGCAGCCATTTTATGGTAGTACATTATCAAATGACTTTTCGGGCAAGTAGCACCTTCATATTGGTCAAAGCTCGGAGTTTTGAACTTTTGGGGAATAACCAATCCAGATACCAAGCAGACATCTCTGGTAGCAGCACCAAAGATTTGGTCACCTTCCATCATTCTCAGCCTTTTATCAATGATTTCAACATTCTCACGCAACTACTCATGTCGCTCATCTTCGTCATCCTTCATGTCAGGAATATCATAAACCGGCTCATTAAAGTAAGGCTGCACACGAGTATGAACAACAACAGGTGTAAAGGTCGGAATCACTTGAGGAGCTTCAGAAACCAGAGGAACAGCTTGAGGAACCGATTGAGCGATAGAAACCACAGAAGGAGGAGGCACAAAACCAAATGGAAGACCATAGGGAGGTACACTCGCAGTAGTAACAGGAGGTTGAGGACCCACAACAGTAATAGTAATCTCGGACACAACAATAGGATGAGTAACCATCCTTGCATTAATGACCTGAAGCATCTCCATCATCTGCCCAACACTTCCCCCGAAGATCTTCGAGTTCGTTGCTAACACGATCAAGTTCTTGATTTTGTTCCGCCATCTTCTTCCGAGCTCGAGCTCTGGTATTGTACTGGTGCAGAGGACTCAGGGTGACAGAACTGGAAGCGAGAGAACCAAGGATGAGAAATCGGAGGGAAAAATGCAAACTCAAAACAAGATGCAAAATGCAATGCATTGGTTTCAAGGATTTCAACGGTCGATTGCAAATATTTTCGAGGAAATCTTGAAAAAGTTTTAGATTTTGAAATGTAGAATTTTCTTTGAATTTGCATAAGGACAGTTGAACTCCTTGAAACCAGGAATGATATGATGCTGGATGCAATGCACAAGCACACAACGCAAACAAAAGTCCTAGGTTAGAGGAACATGAGTGGAGCCAAGGTATACCCATCCCAAAAGGTAAGTACTATGGGTTAATTGTACCTGCAGAACAAGGTTCTAAAGAAGTGCCCAAAGTCATTAGCCCATCTTTCGGATATTATCAACTTCCCAATTACATGGTGGTTAATTATATTCTCAAGAGAACTTCGTTTGAGTGTAGTATCGCGTAGCACTATTTCGGGGGTACTCCCTCATAGTCCTGCACTACATCCTAATAAAGGCCAAAGTAGGGTTAAGGTAACTACGGTTCTCAATATCATAGGCTCCAACATCGAAAATAGTGTATGTTTTCACGATTAAAAACTCGTTCAATAGTACAGCTTTCGAGAGGGCCTCAGTTGAGCGTGATTTTCAAGTCAGCTGGGTCGAGATTCCACCACCTATAAGCCTCGTCGAACATATCACTATCCTATGTTAAGTTCACTCAAGTCCGGGTGTAGGACTTTGTCTCACCACTCAAAAGTATCAACCCAAAAAGCATAAACAAGATATATACAAGTAGTCACAAAACAATAAACAAAGCGAAAATAAAACGAGTTAGGGAAACCCAAAAGACCATTCCCTAGTGAAGTCGCCATTTTTTGTTGCGGTGAAATTTTGATGTCAAGCTATTGATTAACTTGAATCTTAATTCATTTACAACCGGTCTTTGATTTATCCGAAGGAAAGGTTAAAGAAAGGGGAAAACCTATTTTGCATTGTAAGCACAATGCGGGGAAAGATCTAGGGTTCGGGGGTTGGTTAAGCTTAGGGAAGGTATTAGCATCCTAAATCTCTGTGGTACTCTACAGGAACCTCTTGTTTTAAATGTGCTATTACTAAGTTATCTGCTTAAGGGTATGATAAGGGTTAAAGGTGAAGAGAAGGACCTAAAGGGGTTAGTCCTAAGTATACTCGCCAAGAATCGCATCTTATGCCTACGTATCTTGGGTAGGGGATAGAATCAGAGTATTTGTAGTTCCCCTCACAGAGGGAGATGGGGAATTTCTTGACTATGGTCAAGGTTCCTGGGGGGGAATAAACGTTCATAGGGAAGCGTTTATTTCGGAGTACGAAGACTCCTATTTCTACGTTAAAGTTCGAATTAAAAGGGTAAGGATAAGTATTCCACGGCGGGAAACTTAAGTGGAGTGCGGCGACTCCTAATTCTAAGGCTAGGATAAAAAGATGGATGTCCACGGCGGGACGCTTACATATGAGTACGGCGACTCGGGTTCTAAGGCTAGGATGGGGTAAAGGATATTGACTCGGAGGTCAAATGTTGTAACTTTTCCTTCGGAGGGGATTTTAAGCGGTAAAATGAAACGAAATAATTGAAAGTGATACTTGAGTTAAATTTGAACAGAGGCATTAGGTTGATTAGGTGGAAGTGGTGAGATGATTTTTAGTTTGAGAAGTTAGAAATTATGGTTAATTGTTTTTGTTTGTATTTTTGAGGATTTTTGTTGTTAAGTGAAAATTAGATCAAGTTAAGTGGAAAAAAGCAAATGTTAAAAGTTAATTATTTTTATGAGCTTTTTAGATATTTATGGTAATGGAGAAAAGTTAAAATTTGGATTAACTTAAAACGTGCTAAATTAATTAATCCTAAATACAAAAGTTTTTTTTTCAAAAGACTACATTATTTGAGGAAATGACAAATATTTTTGGCATTCATTTTGTGAGTTTTAAAATGTTAAGAAAGATAAAGTTAAATTAATACAAAAAACTAATCTAACATTTTCTATATTTTTTATTAAAAGGGCTAGAGATTAAATGGAACAAAAAAATCTTTTTTATTATTATTTTTCTAAAACAAACCTAAATCTAAAATTAATTAATTATATTTATAAGAACTTGCGTTTTTGCACATAAGCTAACATGAAGTTTTTTATATTTCTTACTTTATTTTTAACTGCAAAAATCCTAAATTGACAATTCAAATTATTTTTGCTAATTTTAAAATAAAACTGTTTTTATTATTTTTAATTTTAAAATATTTTCAATTTTATGTTAAATATTATATTTTAAAATTTATTATGTTAGAAATTGGTTAGTGTTAGTAGTTAGTTAGTTTTTTATTATTACTAATTAATATTACAATCATTACAAGAAATAAATAAAATAAAATGAAAACTGAAAATAAAACTAAAAACTAAATAAATAAAAAGAAAAAGAAAAGTGGGTTGGGCCGGTGGTAATGAACCCACCGGACCCGGGTTGGTTCAAGCGCGCAACAAGAAGGGGGGAAGGTTTCACTCTGAAACTCTAAATCATTCCCCAATCTCCAAGCGGAGACTCCCCCTTTCTCGATCCTCTCTCTGCGATTCCCTCTCACTTCTCTGAGCCTGTAAAACAAAGCAAACGAAAACCTCAAGTTAATAATTAATGAATTACCAAAGATTGCTTCGCGGAGTGCAACAATGGAGGCGGAGGTTGGACGGCGATGGATCGATGCGAGCTTCGTGGCGAGATGGAAGAACTTCTGATGCGGTGACAAAGGAACGCGACACACAGCTAAGTTTCTCGACTTTCTCTTTTTCGTTTGAGGTTTTTGTGTGTGTGGAATTCTGGGTTTTTGAACTTCTGTGGAGCTCTGTGAATTTGTGTTGTCGTCCTTCTGTTGTGACTATGTGAGTCCCCTTTTATAAGCTGATGTATCAAAACCAGATTGAAAAATAAATTAAAAAACTTTCCAATTTGAATCAAACATGTTTGAAACATGTTTAGATTTACTTTCAACCTCAGAGTTCTGTTTTTGGAAAGGTTTTCACGACTTCAAATTCGTTTTGATTATGGTTGAAACATGTTTGATTTTGTTTGGAAATTTGATGTTTGCCTTTAATTATTTTCACAACTGTTACTGACATTGTAATGAATTCAGCCTTTTTAATCTGGAAATGTTTTGAGATGTGAAACGTGATGACCCTGCATTTATTTTCCAACTTGATGAATATTGGTTATATTTGAAGGCTTTCCATGTTCAAATCCCTTTATCAATAGGAACAGAACTCGTATTCTCATGATATGAATCTCTAACGTCCATTTTTATTTTTACTTTCATCCGCTGAAGATTTGATTTCCCAATATTTTCCTTTTTGCGTTGAAAGATGTTTTGTCCGGTTTTGGCAACAAATTGGAACTTGTTTTCTTGTCCCGGTCTTGTGATGTGTGTGATGAAGTTGTTTTCTTCTTGGTGTGATTGTGTTTGATTTTTGTTTTGGAAATAATACCCTGTCTTGAATCTTCTGTCATGAACACTGATGCTGCATTGAAATCTTCCATTATTTGCTGACACGTTTGATTACATCTGTTTTCAAATTCATTTAATTTGTGTTGTTAATTGAATTGGTAAACTCATGTTTGGAAACTAACGACAATCGATTGTTTTGGCCAGGTTGTGGTCATGCCAAGAGAGTTTGCTTCGTAAGCTTATCAGCGAACTCAGAGCACTTAACTGGTACCGACTGAGCTATTGTCAGTCTCCTTGACAAATACAAGCTGTAGAGTTTGACTACTGTCAATTTCATTAACATCAAGCTATTCTCTGTTTTTGCCATTACTACAGGTGAAGGTAAAATCTTCTTCCATGTTGCCATCAAGATATGTCTTCCCGTTCACGTCCACTTCGTCAAATGGGAAAGTTGGTTTAGATTTTCTTGGTGGTTATCAGCAAGTAACGCTTGTTGACATTTTTGGTCCTCATTCTGTCAACAAGAATTCCTAACGGACTTTGCCGCAATGACAAAGCGGACCGCCAAAGCTAGCTACAACCTTCTTCTTATGGATTTGGTTGACCGTTGATGTATTGATGCAGGGACTTTGAGGAAGAGAGGATTAGGATGTCTTTAAAGCCAAATATGCCTCATCTATGTGATATCATTTTTCCTGTATATTCATGTTCAGATATCAGGAATTTGTGATGATTCTTAATCATTTGAAGTTTGTTAAAGTTTATGTTTTTGGGAATGAATTTGAGAGTTAACATTATGTTAATGTTGTTTCTATTCTGGACCACAGGTTTGATGATGTTTGGGACAAGGTAACGAATGCAGAACACACTGTCGACCTTATTGATGATGGTTCAATGTTTGCTGTTTTCTTGATGTTAACATTGGATCGAGTGGTTTGCAAATCTTGCCTAAATTCCAGCCTCTGACTTTGGGTTTGAAGCTTCAATGAGGTTCTGTTATAATTTCTCCGGGGTTCAATCACTTCAAAGTAAAAGGGCTCCGGTAACCCCACCATTTAATCTTCTAAAAATATGTTGTGTCCCAATAATGTTGTTTATTTTATCGTTTCAGCAATGAATTTTGTCCTTGTTTGGATAAAGGACATATTTGCGACGAACGGTTCACGTTTCTGTCAGCTGCAACAGAGTTACCTTGAGGAGGGCAGAGAAGTATCTCCGGCAAGCATAAACAGCTGGACTAGATCAAACCGAGCCGGAGGGTGGTTTTAACGCTGAAATAAAGTCCCTTGAGCTCAAATAATTGCAGTGCAGTACTTGCCAATGAAATGTCTTATCTATGAGTTCGGTTGTTCAACGACTTGCCGTCGGGAATCAGTCATCTCTTCAACACTAGCTTGTACTGTCCTAGGAATGGTGCTATGCTCTTATAGTTATAATTTAGTAGCATTTTTTATTGGACTTTGTAATTTAATACCGTGATGCCGCTTTGCCTTCAAGGTTACATTGTACTGTTCACAGAAATTAGAACTACTAAAAAGGCATCCTTAGGTTTGTACGTATGTAACAACTTCTTTGAGTTTGGAAATTGGCTACTTAAATTTAACTTCATAAGAATACACCATTTACTACGAGCTTGAGTCCTTGAATGCGATAGTATACGACATTTACTCTGAACCTTGACTTTTCTTTGTACGGATGCTTTAAATTTAAATGATATGGAACTGTATAAGGATTTTCAATATTGACTCAAACTCTGATGCAAAGTATTCCAATCACATGAAGTCCCAACATAGCACCTTTGTTTAGTAGTACCTATCATCATTACCCAAATATAACAGAAGTATCTCATACGAACAACGACCTCTGGCCCAACATAGTACAACACGTGTCGAAAACACCTCTATAGCTTGGTTGGGTTTTGGACAAAAGTCAGTTTTCCTTTGAAGAGAAAATTGAAGCCTCAATAAGGTTTGGTTCAAGATGTATTGACTGTTTCACCATGATATTGGGCTTAGTAATTTGAAAATAAAAGCCATTTGTAGTAACACACTGTGAAGTCTACACACTTTGAATTAATATCATTTCTTTTGTATTAACTGGTATTCAACATAATTTGCAAAGGATTAATATTCTGATAATCATAAACACAGAGCCTTCATGACTTTTGAATCTTCTGCAACAATTTACCTTTACGAAACAAAATAAACAGACTGGTTAAGACGGTTAGCTAAAGCAGGAATGATGCAAATGATTAGTGAATCTAAGGGTAAAATTTGGGGTATGACACATTTCTACCAGTCTTTGTTTGACATCATCCTATAAAGTCGCCCCTATCCTGACTCCTTTTATGCCTTCCTCTGTACCCAGGTTGATGACTTCAATATCCTTCTGATGAGGCAGAATAACATTCTCTTCTTGTCTCAGCAACCTGGCGAGCTCTTCAAGCAGGTCTTCGTCTCCTTCAATCTCTTGTTCAGCTTGAAAGATTGGATTATCAAAGTCATACCGAGTCATAGACGAGTCTGAATCGGTGGCATCTGCTTGTGAAACCTGCAATGATGATGATTTGATGCTTAAAATGATATGCAAACAACATAAACCACATTGTGATTTTATTGTTAAAAATAAAATAAGAAAAACAAGGATCACAATATTTGAATGCAAAAATGCCCTTTGATTAATGATAAAACAATTATTCGAAACATAAACAAGGATAAGGCCCTACAGACAAAGACCACTATGCTCTGGGTAGAACATAGGGCTACACATAATCAGAAAACAAGATAATTACTCTTCACGGGTCACTTGGACAACTTCTTCAATAGTCCAGTTGCTCAGGCTCTGGCCGGGGACACATGGCTGGATTCATGCATCCATATCACAGTCACTATCACCCTCATCCTCAGACACAACATTGATTCGGTCAAATATCACCCCACCACTTGTAAACTAGACCGATCCTTTGTAGCATGGAGCGCTCTATGAAGAAGAAGACTAAGGGTTGTACCCCAATCCAAACTTATCTTGCTTACTGAGGATACTAAGCACTTTCCCCCAACCTTGATATGAACCAGACTTTACCACAGCTTGCGCTTCTTTGAATAAAGACATAGCAACCTCAGGAATACTGCCCACAACTGGCGCCTTCTCTCTGACCTAGACTGTCTCAAACGCTTAACACAGGGTCTCATGTATCTCCCCATCAACTTCCAAATACTTGAACAAGGATAAATGGCTAATCATAATGTCCTCCTCACCATAGACGGTGACAATTTTACCCCCCACCATATACTTTAACTTCTGATGCAAGGTCGACGTCACTGCCCCTGCCGAGTGAATCCAACGCCGACCTAACAAGCTACTGTATGCTGGTTGGATATCCATTATGTAAAAGACGACATCAAAAACCTCAGGGCCAACTTGGATAAGAAGAGTCACTTCTCCAAACACAGACCTCCTTGTCCTATCAAACGCTTGCACAATCAGATCGCCAGGAGTGCATATTACTCCTTGGGTGTCAAGCTTCATCAAAGCCTTTTTGGGCAACACATTAAGTGAAGACCCAGTATCCACCAGAACATGAGATAATACAGCTCCTCTGCACTTAATGGAAATATGCAGAGCGTGATTGTGGTTTCTCCCTTTAGGTTTCAAGTCCAGATCAGTAAATCCTAATCCATTTCCATCATTCACGTGCGCCACCACTCCTTCCAATTGGTTCACTTATATCTCTTGTGGCACATACGCAATGTTTAGAATCCTCAGAAGGGCAATTTGATGTGCCTCAGAGCAAAATAATAATGATAAGATTGATATTTTTGACGGGGTTTGTTGTAGATGGTCCACAATCTTGTAATCTCTTTTTCCAATTAGACGCACGAATTCCTCAGCGTCTTTCAACAAAGCATCCTTCTCACCCCCTTGAGAACTTTCTTCAACAACAGCTTTCCCCTTTCCTTTATCTAATCTTTCAACATTAGCCTCTAGAGGTGCAAACACCCTCCCACTTCTCGTCATTCCGCCTGTTCCCACCAAATTATCCATCGAATCAGACGTCGTTCCCTTCAACTCTTGTTTTTTCCCGTTACAAAACACTTCAGCCCCATAATCCCACGGGATCACTTTAGTGCTTTCGTAAGGTACAGGCCCTGCCTTGGTGATTATAACGGTAGTTGGCCTTGGTGGCGCAAATATGTTAATGGTTCTAAAAGGAATTGAGATAGTGGCAACCTCATCTTGCTCTTGACCAATCACCGTCTCATCTTTCTCTTCACCAATTCTGTCAAATTGTAGCACGCCTTCATTCATTAATCTCTGCACATGATTTTTCAAGTCCTTACATCCCTCAGGATGAGCCAAAAAACATTCACAGTTTTCAATACAGCCGAGAAATACCCCACCCTTCAACAACCTACTCTTAACAACACTCGGAGGAGTTTTCGGCTCTTCAACATTGGCCACTAAATTCAAGTTCTCTTCAACAATAGCATTTACCTCAGCCGCTCCATGGTTGGGCATACGATTTTGAACAACATTGGGCGCATAATTCGTAAAATTGATTGCCTTGATATCTATAAGGTCCTGAACCTTATGCTTGAAGGCTTTACAATTGTCAATATGATGGCCGGGAGCGCCTGAGTGAAAGTCACATCTGGCGTTTGCGTCATACCTTGGGGGTGGCGCGCCAGTCAGAGGTGCCAACATCCTCTTCTGAACCAACTGCAGCTGCATCAAATGTTGTATCAATTGGGAGTACGACATTGGTGGTGCGTCGAAATGTCTGTTCATTGTCCTCCTACGATCCTAGAACTTCCGTGGAGCGTAATTCTGCTGTTGTTGCTGTTGTTGTGGATGTTATTGTTGTTGTTATTGTTGTTGTTGTTTTTGAGGTTGTACAGCTGGAATAACAATACTCACAACCTGAGGTTGTTTCTGATGATATTGTTGATTTATGTTTCTATTTCTGTTGTTATTCCTGTATCCTGAGACCGCGTTCGTCTCTCCTTCCCTCTTCTTATTACCGAAGTTATTCCTTCATCCTCCAAATGAGGATCCCTCTCCAACTTGGATCTTTCCCAATTTAATCCCATTTTCCACTCATTCTCCAGTGATGATTAAATCTGAAAAGCTACCAGACATATTCCCTACCAACTTCTCGTAGTACACACATGGCAGTGTAGCTACAAATAGATCAATAAGTTCCCTCTCCATCATAGGAGGTTGAACCCTTGTAGCAAGTTCGCGCCACCTCTAGGCGTACTCTTTAAATCCCTCATTACTCCGTTGCGACAGATTCTGCAACTGCACATAGTTAGGCGCCAAATCATTGTTATATTGATAGTGTATGAAGAAAGCCTCTGCCAAGTCTCTTTAACTTCTAATATTGACTGACTCCAAAGCCATATACCACTCCAAGGACGGACCTTACAGGCTATCCTGAAAGAAATGCATCAGCAACTTCTCGTCATCAAAGTACGCAGACATTTTTCTGTAATATGAACGAAGGTGCACACTGGTGTCATACCCTGAATTTGCTCGCCCTTTTTTCGTTGATCAAAAGAATTGGTACAAGTCATCAGGAGCATGAGAAAAAGAAAGAAGAAGCCTGTTGAGTATCTCAGAAGTCATGGTGGAGTTAGAATGATCACCTAGTTCATCTGCACAGTATCCAAGCAAAAAGGGGAAATTAGGGTTTTCACACAGTTAAAAGTCGAGGTTTCAATGGTTTGATCATTCGACGTCTTGAATTGATTTCCAATGAAATAATGTCAAGGATTATACATTGCTTCAAATATGAATTCAATTTGAGGTTGGCACCCAAATATTGAAGAAAATGCAGCTCAGGCCCGATTAGGGTTTTCGATCAGGAAAAGTCAACTGTAGTTTGACTTTTGATATGAAAGGTGTTCTAATGATGAAATCTTGATTCATAGGGTTTATATGGCTTAATTAAGTCCATTCAAGAAGATTCAAGGCCTCAAGACATCCGGATCGTCAACAGTCGACTCAGTAGTCACCGATCGATCGAACGGTTGACCGAAAAGTCAACTCTTTAACCATAAGGAATTTTACTTCAAGATGTGATTTAAAAATGTTCCTTATGTCATATTACACCTTCCCATAAAATTTCATGACCACTGGATCAAGGGTTAAGGAGTAATTGCAATCATCGGGAATTAGGGTTTCGAAAGGGGCAAGACCATAACTCCTCAACCACATATCCAAATGAAGTGGTTCAAAGCTCATTGGAAATCTCTTGACAAATCCTACAAAAGCCTCAAAATGGTCCATGATCAAAAAATGCATAGAATTGGAGTTATGACAAGATTCACTTTAAGAAGGGAAATAACATAGAAAATTTTTAAGTTATTTAGCCTTTTTAAGTGGTTTTTTCAGCAACTTGGAAGGGTTTTTCAACCTAGTTCCATCAAGAATTTCGAAATTCCCAACACATTAAAGTTATAGAGCTACTTAAGGGCTTTCCAAATTGTGGTAGAACTCCTCCCTAGCCCTTATGAGCTGAGAGTTATGAATTTGGCAAGATGAGCTTTTAACACTTGAGTCCCACATTGGCTATTCTTCACAAATTCAAATTTCAACAACTTGGGCCATCCCCAACCATTGGATCATGTTTTATTCTAATAACTTGAGGCCTAGATCAAGAGAAAACCAGAAGAAAGGAGGAATTGATGGACTTGGCAACTTGGAGGCAAGTTGACAATATAATATTCATAAAATTGGAAAGAGAAACTTTTGCCACTTGCACTTGCAGCTGCAGTTCCCTATTTTCCTAGCCACTCTAATCATCTCATGTAATTAATTTTCACTTGACTAATTCATCAGCTGAGGCAAGGCTTTGAAGCTTGAAGCTGTACCAAACCCCAAGCCAAGGGTTTCATTTTCAAAATCCCTCCAAAATGCCAAGTTTACAAATCTGCCTTCACCTTGCATTCTCCTATAAATAGGGGCTCCCTCTATTGCATTTTGACACCAGAGCAATCTCAAAAAAACCAGAGAAACAACAACTCTCATTTCCTTAAAAATTTCAAAGTTTTAAATTTCCATTTTTCACCAAAAAGCTGTCTTGAGCAAAACTCTGCTCAAGATTAGTTCTACCATCTCTAAGTCCCTCAAAACCATCTACACAATCTCTAAACATTGTGTAGAAGGTGTCCATACATTCGAACCACTCAAAAGGCTCATTTTCACAAAAGTCAACCTTCACACCTTAC
Organism: Lathyrus sativus; assembly: GCA_963859935.3. Classification (NCBI taxonomy): domain Eukaryota; kingdom Viridiplantae; phylum Streptophyta; class Magnoliopsida; order Fabales; family Fabaceae; genus Lathyrus; species Lathyrus sativus. Next base: position 64,964,076 of record OZ012739.1, on the reverse strand, counting down.
TAGTTTGACTTTCTTCCACTTTGAAAGCCAAATCCTCACTCAAAGCATTCCCTACCATTATAACACTCCTAACACCTCCTATACATCATATCTCAAGTGTTTAAGCCATAAAAAACCAATTGGAAATCACACAACTCCAATTGTCTTGAAAAGTGGATTGTTGCTTCAAGAGGAAGCAAGCTTCATCTCTTTGCAAAGAAAGGAGGATCTCTGGGTTTCTAAGCTTCTTAGCTTGCTCAAGGCTTGTCTACAAGAGGTATGTGACATTCCAACTCTCTATTAATCATACATTATCATATTTTGTCATTTTGAGATGATTTTGTGAAAATGTAACCATTGCTGCCCCATTGTGGTTTCTTTGTCAAGAATTCTAGTTTCATGGTCATGATATTTGTTTTGTTAATATTTTGTCATTTGTGAATGATATGTGGATGATATGTTACAAGTTTTTACTTTGATGTCATGCTTAACTTGTTTGTAAAGATTTTGGCCATGTGGTAAATTTAGGATCCAACTTTGAAATATTGATATGTTTGCCCAAGTCTGTTAGTTCTAGCTCATTAGTGATGTTTGACTCAACTTGTAAGTTACTCATAGATTCCCCTTGCCTTTGATCATGCTTGAATCAATATGACCCTTGTTTTTGCTCTTATGTATTTTGGTGTCATTCTAGTTTTTTCACTACCATGAGTGGTGTATTGGCTTAATTGTGCTTGCTATTTTTGTGTCTCAAATCATTGGTTAATGTTTATGGAAGCTTACTTGCTTATTTGATTTGTTTGAGCATGAGAAACATAAGTTTAGCCATTAGGGCCTATCATGAGATTTGTTTGTTTTTGCTGTCAAAACTTGGTTCAACATATCATTTTTGGCTTGGAGCACTTTTGATTGACTTTAAGATTGTGGAATCATTTGTTTACCTATTTTGAGAATGTGTATGGTGCTTTTATGCTCAAAATCTTCTTAAATGTTCAAACTGCCTCATCATTGCCTCATTTTCATTTTTCAAAATATCATGATACCACCAACACATCATATTCTGTTTCGTTGGGTTTCTACTTGATTTATGTTGAAGGAATCACTGCCCTATTGATTTGAAACTTGTGTGTGCTAGAAAATTTTTCCAACTGTCATGAATACCACCTGCTGCTACATTATTTCACTAAAACTGTTTCTCATTCCCATAACATACCAAAATCTTTCTCTAACTGTTATGAATTTGATTTCAATGCATGAACTCTTTCCTTAACATATCTATGATGTGTGTATGTTCTTATTTTGACATAAAACTTCAAAATTTGAAAAATGACTCTTTGTGCCAAATACTTGCCAAGACAGTTTTTTTTACAATCCATACCATCATACCAATTTTCATTCTAACTGACATATAATCTTTCTTGAAGTTAAAACACATTCCTTGTCATGATAATGATGTGTGTACATTGGTCACTTGATCTCTTCTTGGTTGTTTTCACAAATCCCCAAACTTCACTCACAATTGCATTTTACACCAAATCTGCCACAACATACCAATTTGTTGTTTTGTTTGTATTGCCTATTTTTGAGTTGCAACTCACTTAGATTCATGATTCTAGGATGTGTGGATGATTAAATTGATCTGTGTGTACCTATTTTCTTATTTCACTTCAAACTGCTCTTTTTCAAGCCAAAACAACCATGAACATGCCAAAACCTTGATTGCTTGCAATATGTTCAAATTCTGAGTTGTAACTCATTCCTCCCTGCATTTATGAGGTGTGTGTGTGATGTTTATCAATATGAGACCATTTGTTTGTGACTGAACCATGTTTGTATCATCTGCTGCTAACAGTTTTGAAAAACCACTTGGGCACACACTTCACTTTTTGTGGCTTGATCAGTTTTAGGGTAATTCATTCATAGTTGGACCTCTAATAGCATATAGGACTTGTGTGTTCATGAATCTATCATTTTGTATGTCCTATTTTTGCTGTCATGACAGTCCCATTCCACATGTTTGGCACAATTGCATTTTGATAATCATCTCCTTGTTATGTGCATCTCATGACAATTTTAAGTGATAGACTCATTCACAACCATGTTTGAAAGCTTTTGTATACATTTTTCTGACCTTAAGCTGTCCCAATTCATTTTTGATTCCTATGTTGCCAATTTATGAATACATGAGCAGTTGACACCTAATTTTCAATTCCATGATATATGTGAGCAATTTTGAAGTGTGGACACGTTTCATTTGATGTCTTGAGTATGTTAGGAGGGTCTGCCCATTTCAATCATGTTTGTTTCTTGATCTAGCTCTCTAACATGCAAGTTTTCTCTAATTTCAGTTAATAGGGCATAACAGTCTTGTTTTGGTATTTAAGTTTGGTTTGGTAATTGTTATCACTTGCTCCTCATTGCATTTCCTATGTGCTGTTTGAGACAATCATGATATGCATTTCATCTTCCCATTCTGTCTTGACAGTGGCAGCAATTTTTATGATTCATCTTGCAATTCATATGCCAAATCCCTGTTTGTTGATTTTTGCTTAAGCCTTTAATATGCTAAACATTTGTCATGACATTTGAAACTTGTATGTGCATGAATCAAACATTTTGTATGCCTCATTTCCCTGTCATGACAGCCTCATTCCTCATGTTTGACATTTGAGACTTGACCGCCATATTCTTGTTGTATGCATTTCATGACAACCTTAAGTGCTAGACACATTTGTTATCTTATTTGAAACTTGTGTGTGGCATCCCTTGCATCTCAATCTGTTCCAAACCAGTTTTGATCCAAAGTTTGGATTTTATTAAGTGTTTGAGCAGCTGGCCTGTGTTTTTCATTTCCATAATGTTTGTAAACATTTTTGAAGCATATACACATTTCATATGATGTTTTGAAGATGTTTGAAAGGTCTTTTCATTCCAATTCTGGTTGCTACTTGATTTTGGTTCCAATATTGCAAGTTATCTCCAATTTCAATTGCTAGGGCGCAGCAGTCATATTTTCCATTTAAGTTTGGTTTGATAATTGTTTATACTTGCTCTTCTTTGCATTTCCTATGTGTTTGGTTGAGACATCATGATAATCATATTCAAATCTTCCTACCTGTCTTGATTGTAGGTAGCTTTTTCATTCTTTTTCTTGCAACTCATGTGCCATTTCCTTATTTACTAGTGCATGTTTTAGTTTTAGGTGTCATACACCTCTGTTATGCCATGTTTGTTGTGTTTGCATTCCCCTTTTGTGGATTTTAACTCAGAATTGATGTGTGGTTTTCAAAATGGAAACCAATTGCCAAATTTTCAAGTTGCATCTTGTTTTTATTTCAAGGCCTCATTTTAAGAAACCAACTGTACCATCATGACCCTTGTTCAATTCTACCCAAGTTTGATCTAAAGTTTGCTAAAATTGGTGAAGAATTGAGCAAGTTAGCATCAAAACGCATTTTGTAAAATGTCTTGTTCTTGGTTCTTTGTATTTGCCCAGAAATCCTTGAAATCATGCCTTATATATTTATGGGGGTGGCTATATCAACGGATGTATAGCCACCCCAGTGGTAAGCAACTTACTCTCAAACACGCCTTTGACTGCCTAAACCTGGGTTCGATCCCTGAGGAGGATCAACCCTTTTTGCATTTTATTTTTCAATTGTGTTTGATTTGTTTTCTTTCTCTCCTTCCATTTCCTATCCAGCGCGCATGTGGTGCCTTGGTGGTTGATGTATGTGTTTTTAAACACAAGGGCCTGGGTTCAACTCCCAGCTTGGCCCTTTCTCTTTTTTATTTGTTTGATTATTTGTTTTATTGTCATAAATCATATTAAAACTTCAAAATTTCATAACTTGTTCATATTTTATCATTTTTGATCCATTCTTTTTGCAACATGTTCATGACAATGTTTAGTTTCATTTAATGTAAAAAATATTTCAAATTTCTTGTAGTCAATGCCTTTTACCTACTTGAAAGTTGGTTTGTTTTTAGGATCGCTATCTTGCATATCGTTGAATTATCTTTCATGCTATGTTTATTTTTATCTTCTTGTGAGATTTATTGACATGTGTTTCCTTGGTGTTTGTTAACATATCAAAGCTTTGTTTTCTTTCGGTTACCACCATGAACTTACATATCTTCCTCATAAAAAACCTCGGTCCCGTACCGAATTCATTTTCATAAATACCTTCAATTATAAAAATCATTTCCTCTTTGTGTTGAATTATATTAAGAAAGGATTAAGTGTAGACTTTTTCCTTTCTGAGTATTAAGATACTCACTGTAGTGTGAGTGGTCTTGATACTCATTTTTCAATACAAAGGCGCAACTTTATCCATCAACTATTTCTTTCACTACCTCTCTTTTCATAACTTCCTTCCGAAACCTTTATGACCTAAAACCTCGGTCACGCACCGAGTGTATTTTCAAACTCATTTTCGTAACAAAACTTGATTGGTCGTGGAGAGGTTAGGCATAGGCCTTCTCCTACCCCGAGTGCTGACATTTACCGTAGGGTTTACAATCGCAAAGCACTCACCATTCAAAATCGAAACACGTTAATAAGAGAATGAAGTTCTTTTTGTATTTGAATTAAAGAGAGAGGATTGAGTGTAGTCTCCTTCCTCTCCAAGTGTCAGGATATTCACTTTAGTGTTGGTGGTCTTGATACTTGTCTTTCAATACGAAGACGCTACGTTCGCCACACCTTTCATAACAAAAACTTTGAGATAAAGAAGTGGGTACTACCCGTAGGGGTTACTATCTAAGGACTTATCTCACCCTTAAAAACAATTCAACCAATCAAACGTGACATCTTGCCTCGCATGGCGAAAACTAATCAATCTTTCAAAAAGGATATGTTACGTCCGTTCTATCACAAACAGGTAACGCATAAGTCTCCTCACATGCGAGCAGCAAAACACCTAAACTGCTAGAATGCGCACGATAGCATCATCCATAAAAATATCAACAAACCGTAGGCCGAACTACGACTGCTCTGATTCTTTACTTCTTTTAAGTAAAGATACGTAGGCACAAGGGCCACAATCCTTGCCGAGCACATTCTCCTTATATCTGTAGCCCCGAACTACGTCGACTCTGACTTTCTCACATCTACTGAGAATACGTAGGCATAGGATTGCGAAGTCCTACCGAGTCTGTTCTTTCTCTTTTCTTCCCCGTTATGCCTCATTTCTTAATTCCTAAACCCTCTTTCTTTACCCTTTGGAAAACACTTTTATAGCATAATATTTAAGCAGATATAATCACACATTGACAAGAAAATGGTTCCCATCGAGTACGATGGATGCGAGGGGTGCTAATACCTTCCCCTCGCATAACCGGCTTCCGAACCTGTTCTTGGTTGCGAGACCATCTTATCCATTTCTTTTCTTGAGGTTTTCTCGATATTTTCCTTTCCCCTTATGGGATAAATAAAGTTTGGTGGCGACTCTTCTGTCCATCCCTTTTCGCCTCCTCGTCGTTGCGCGATGCATTTTTTGAGTAGCGACAACTGAGACAGGTCGTCCCCTTGTATTTGTCGAAGTTTGGGACCTTAAACTTTTGAGGGATCCTTAGACCTGGGATCAGTCTCAAGTTTGACATGTCCATACCAAGAGAATTCTGATTTTCAAGGTTTCTCTTCTTCTCTTCTATCAATTTGAACCTTCTGTCTGCATTAGGATGCAAACCTGCTCCCAGATCTCCCGTAGAGAAAATATCATCTTGTTCGTCCTCCTCCCACTGAGGACCAGCATTTCCATGTACAACGCATGTTGCCCCTGGAACATTGACTCCAGTCTGATTACCTCCGCCCGGAGGAATAACAACGGTTGGGATAACAGTGGCATGAGGAGTGCCATTGTCAGCTGGAGGAGGAACAACAACGGTCCCACCATGCAGTACTCCACTTCCGTCAACCCTGGCAATCAGAGGTTGAACGAGTGTTCTCAGCTGTTCTTAACCATTAGCGACCCCTTGCATCAGGTCCATGAATTGCGCCATATAATCATAGAACTCCTGTAGCTCAAGTTGAATTTAGTCCATGGCCTTTTCTTGATTCCCCCTTATTGAATAGCAGTGAATTGTGCGGTCTTCAATCCTGAAACAGTGCTGAGAAAACCACAAAAAGAAATAAGGTACATGGAACTAGAACACCTGCGATGCAATATGAAAAATGATGCAAAATGCAGACATGTAAATATGGTTCAAGGAAATCTTCCCCCTGATTCTAGTTCCACGAGAACAATAGGAGAATGAAGAGCGAGCAGATGGAGCCACAAAACCTCTCTCATAAATAAAATGAGAAACAGAGTATCAATACACAGCACATCACCAAGGAAAATACAACTGAGTCAACACGACCTCATCCAACAATCCTGGTGATGGTCAGAGTACAATACAAAATAGAAAATACATCAAGTACGACAGCGAGTCTAGAATTCTTCCAATAACTCTTTAGTATCAAGGTGGTCAGGCCTAGCAATCAATCCCCGGATAAGCAACTCCCTCCTACTGATGGTAGCTTGCTAGCCTTGAGCATAATCTTCCCAGGCATCCTCCCCAAATGCATCCTCAAGTCTGGGCTTTTTCAGGTTTGATTTCAGCTTGTACTCTTACAACGTTGCAAGAGCTTCTCGTAGTTTGCGGTCGCATTCATAATGACGAGAGGACTCACCTGGATCTTTTTCACTTTTGATTCGGAGTTGAGTCTTTAACTTGACAATCTGTTGACGAAGTCCATCTTCTCTTTCTTTGTTGTTAGTTAGGATAGCATTCCATTGAGCGTTGAACTTGAATATCTCTAAATGCGCCCTCTCTAGCTCCTTCTTCTTATCCTTGAGAATATCATCGGCACTCTTCAAGTCTCGACCTACTCGCTCTCGGGCGCGAATATCTTCTGTCAATTCCTTACCCATCTTGTTCACAATCTCTGTCTGCTTCTTTGATAGGTGGGTGGCCTGATTCTTTTCCCTTCTAAGCTGACTGATTTCCTTTTCCAACTCTTCGTTCACTCTGCGCAGTTCTTCCTTTTCAGCCCACAGTTGATTGTACTTCTGGATGTCAACTATCGTTGGTTCTTCAACTATCATAGGATACAAAGGCTCCTTGACTTGAAATAGTAGCAACAGTTTCTCAACTCTCTCCTGGATCCATTCCACATATGGCCCATATGCTCTACAATCACTTCTTCCCAAAGAAGATTTTCCTTTACAGTGAATCTTACCCCAAGATTTTGCCAATCTGATTAAGGTGTCATTATCAACCACACCAGTGAAATACAAAGATTCTTGTATTTCTTCTTCCTTCGGAGGTTCTCTTAGAGCGTAACCAAACTGTCTGACCACGAGAGCAGGGTTATAATTGATGCCACCCTTCCTCCCAATCAAAGGAACATTGTGTAAGTCTCCACAACTGTGAACAATCTCCATACCTAAAAGGTCTCTGTTAAACCAAACAATATTCTCCGACCTTAAACCCATAAGCCTTTCTGACCAATCAGCAGTGTCAGAGATGTCAACAAAAGGACCAGACTTAGGCAGATGCGAAATAAACCATCTGTATAGCAGCGGAGCGCAACAGGAGATGTTATTTCCTCGTCTGTTCTCATTCTTGTAGAGGATTGAATGATAAACATCACCTAAAAGGGTTGGCACAACATTCTTACAAGCAAAGATATAGAAGGCATCCATATCCACAAAGTCAGGTAGGTTGTGGAACAGGACTATCCCATAGATGCACAAAGCCAAGATAGCGTTGAAAACCAACCAACATCCCTCCTTAGCAAAGTGTTGAGCTTTACCCATCAAGAATGGAAGCGGAAAGCTAGGAGTTCCAATTCTCCGTACCAAATTACCCTCCAATTCAGAAACATCGAGATGAAGAGCACAAGCCAACTTGGATAACTCAGGCTCCTTCTCAGAGTGTACAAAAGGAAATTCTTCCAGCACATGAATTCTTACTAGTTGGGCAAACACTTCCGAATTGGGCAATAAAACATATCCTGGGAACATGAAACAACGCAACTGAGGATCATAAAATTGCAACAGCACGTAAATGCCATCTAACTCAAACTTGGAGGCTTTACAAACAAAACTCAGAACCCTCCCATACACTTTTCTAAAATCTTTCATCACACTACGATCAGCCACAAAAATTAGCTTAAGCAGAGGCCCTATCTCTGGTGTCGGGAACTTGTACAATACACTCTTCTTCAAATCAGTTTCCATAATGACAGTGGATTAGATTACTAGAATCAAGGAGAAAATATACGCCTGAAACAAAAATACATGTGAATGTTAAAATGCAAATGAATTTGCAAATGCAACAGGGGATCAAGATTGTTGTGCTGCTGACTAAGATGAACTAGCACTTCGCTTCAGCGAGAAAATAACACAACACTGATATAAGGAACCCACTGTGTCAAGGATCAAAAGTTCACACTGACGAGAAAACCGGGTAGGTTAAAGGTCAAAATTTCCTGCATAACCCTCCCACTCACAGGTATGGACTTATCTCTAATAAGGTTCGACATCCTATACAGTCGTCAGCATCACAAACTTTCGAGAAGCGGCTTCACTTAGCTAACTCCCAAATGACCGGTCTCCAGAGTCGATAACTTCCAGATCCAACACCCCTCCTGACTAATGTATAGGATAGGATGTCTTCAAAGAAAACCTCGTCTGAACGCGAATTTCGTGAGGACTAATGCATGTTGAAACATACAGGTCCAACACTACTTTCCACTCTAATGCTAGGTATGTACTCAAGCCTGGGTTTTTGGCTTATCTCTCAAAGGAACAATCCCACCCAAAAGCACAACAATATGATAATGATATAAATGCTGAAAGTAAAATGCAAATGCAAAACTGTACAAATGTAACATATATACACATATGTACACACCCAAAGATAAAACACATAAGTGCTAGGATTGACTCACGTAGGGGATGCAAAGAGTCCCCAGCAGAGTCTCAAGCTGTCGCATCGCTGCGAAGAGGGGCCGACAAAGACAGAAGAGTCGCCACCTTTCGTTATTTATCCCCGAGAGAGGGAAAGGAAACGATCAGAGAAAACCTACGAAAAAGGGAAAAGACAGGTCATCACAACCAAATCTTGGGTTCGGGAGTCGGTTACGCAAGGGGAAGGTATGAGCAAACCTCACGTCCGTTGTACTCAACGGGATCCACGCTTGTTGTCTATCTAAAAGGGTGTTAATCTATCAAAGGCTGGCTCACAAGGACAAAAGAAAAGAAAAGAGACTCGATAGAGCATCGCCACTCTATGCCTACGTATTCCCTCGTGCAATGGGAAAATCAGAGTCAACGTAGTTCGGAAAAATACGGGTGAAAGGGGGGAAAGGTTGCTCACCAAGACATCACCGTCTTGTGCCTATGTATCCTCATCTGGTATGAGAAATTAGAGCAAACGTAGTTCGGGCTGACACGACCACAGATTGGGTTCAAGTGTTTTAACCGAGTAGGGTTAAACCTTTGTTCTAGCAGTTAGGGACGATGCCTGTTTGCGGTAGAACCAAGACTTAACACCACTCTTTTTGAAAATGATTTACAAACAATCCCGAAGGATAAAAAGGTTTTACTTTTGTTTTGTGTTTTTTAAACAAGAAGTGAATTGAGTTAAGTTTGTAACTTATGTTGTACTAAAGACTGACATGAGAGCGAATGCGTCGCATATCGCCCAAAGGGCACACGCTAAACACTCTAGACAAGGTGAGAGGAGGCCCCCCACTCATCATTCCTCAAGTGCTTAAGGATCGTGGCGTACAACATTTATTATCCTTTATTATGTGTCTTAAGAGATGAGAAGAGAAAGACACAAACTCTAAGGGGAAACTAATCAACCCGAATGCTATCATGAAATATGCTCCTAAAGTTGGGATTGAAAGGGGAAATCTATCCTAATGTTATCATGCAAAGGATTGAACACCTAATGTCTCTCCTACTCCCATCTTAAATAGAGGTACTAGGAATCCTAAGGGATCATGGCAAAAGACCAAGTAAACAACAGATAACTCAATCACAGATGAAATGAGAAAAGAGAAGAAGTTGACTTAAACAAGTCAAAGCAATGCAAACATGAGATGCAACAATGGTAAATAATCAAAACAAGTTGACTTAAACAAGTCAAAGAAGAGTGAGATGAAATGGGAGAAATAACAACTCCTACAATCATTCAAACATCCACCACTTACACAAAGGTTAATCATAAAACAAAACCAAAAGGCCATGATCAAAGAGAAGGTGGGAGAAAGAAGCTTGGGCAGCAAAAAAATGAAAATTATCTCAACCAAACAATTCAAATTGATCATGCAAAAGGGACAAGAAAATAAGTGCAAAAAAGTGGCCAATTATCCAAGACAAACTCAAAGTGTGAATGTGAACACCAAATCATCTTGAATTAGAGCCAAAGCCTAAGGGGCAGAAATGAAACCATAAGAAGAAAGTCTTAAATCAAGCTAGAAGCAAGGTACAAACATCAACCAAGTCAAGGAAAATGGAAGAACAAAATTTCTATCATAGGTTCAACACTTAATACCAAGTGGAAATGCCTAACTTCTAAGTGTTGTACCCCAAAATTAGCCCAACCTTTCTTCTTACTTAGCTTGTGTTTCACTTCATTTCTTTAGCATTTGCATGTTGCGTAGCATTGTCTTTTGCAGGGGATCAAGGGAAGTGTTCCATTCAAGAGGAGAGTCTCAAATGGTTTCAAGCTCAAGAAAAAGTGGTTACCCAGCTTATCAAATGCTTATACTCTCCAAGGAGAGGTCAAAGTTCTCTGAGGAAGAAGATTGACAAGTGTTGCTCACCTCCTATCTTGGAGGTCAACTGAAGATCATCATGGGTTCTCAAGGCCATGGTAATGGACAAGAGATGTTAGAGAAGCTCATTGAGTTCTTTTGAAGTCATGAAGGAGCTTATCCAAGTGGCCATATCGTTTGCAAGAGGTTGCAGTCAAAGTTTGTGCATCTAGGGTTTCATCTGCTTAGTGCAAGGTCAACTGTAAGTTTGAAGGAGCTGGAGACTTGGTTCCAAGTCATTAGAGTCATGGGAAATCATGTTGAGACATCTGGTATGTTATTTCAAGTTCAAATCAAGGAGAATCAAGGGTTTGATAAGTTACTAAATTAGGGTTTCAGAGGATGTCAGTGTAAAATCCCCTTCTTTAGGAGCTAACTTCAAGACAAATTATCTCAAGATACAAGTTGAATCTAATTTTCTTATAAACAGGAGACTTGTAGGTCATGTTCTTAGCTTTCTTTTGAGTACTAGAACTCATCCATTGGATTTGTGGAACTCAAGTTATGATGCCATAAAGTTATGGCTCTCAGATGAACATATTTTTCAGTCAACAAAAGTCAACTCCCTTCCAAGGCACTTTTGACCTAGAATCATGTTCCTCTTCAACTTTTGATGAACATGAAAGTTTTTCCTCATGATCTTAGCATTCCAAAAAGTCCTAGAAGTCCTTCATATCTGAAATTCTGGTATGCATATCACATGTGTTCCAAGAACATTGATCTCTGCTCAACAAGGAAGAGGACAGACCATGGCCAATTTAAATTTCTTTAAATTGTCCCAATGTCACGACCTCTGTTGTGACATATGCAGTCTGTCATACAATTTATCTAACCATTTAAAGTACAGAATTGTAAATGCAGAAAGGTAAATAACATAGTAATTGTTCACCCAGTTCGGTATCAACAACACCTACATTTGGGGGCTACCAAGCCATGGAGGAAATTCACTATTAGTAGAATTAATTCAAATTCAAACCTCCAGTTTTCACTTCTCACTTAATCTCTACCCAATGACACTTCATCCTAGAGACACTCTAGTACCTGAGTATACCCACTCACTCCCCCACTATCACACAACAGTGATATCAAACAATTACAAAAACAGTATGAAGAGACACTTCATACTTACGCCTTGATCTTGCTTCACAGCTTTGATCAAGGAACTCACACACTCTTGTTTCACAGCTTCGAGTGAGACACAACCTAGAATCTACCTAACCAAAACAATCATCCACCAGACAATTGCTTGGATTACAAGTATTCCTAAACAGACTTTGCACATGAAGAACAACCCTCTTCACTTACAATTATGTCTACCACAATGCATCATACAATGCAAAGGTTGACTTACACACAAGGGACTCTCAACCCTAGACCTCTATTTTACACTCTGATTTTTCTTGATGTGAGTGCTTGCTTTTCTTCTGCTTCTGCTCCTCCTTTTATAGTCGTGCAGACTGGGCTTGGGCTGTGCAGAAGTAACAAATATTAGTTTTACTAAAGTAAAACTAATTTCCACTATTCAAGGTGTTGTCCAATTAGGTCATGGCATGGTCAGCATTGCCTTGAATCTCTCCTGAGATAACTCAGAAGTCATAACATGTTTCCTGATATTTAGCCTGAGATATATCAATTCTCATAACAGAAAAACAAACTCAGCCCGTCTGATGTCATACGATCAATGTCATAACATTGGTCATGACATTCAGCTTCACTTCCTCTTGGCTGACCAGCTTGCCCTGCTGACCACTTCTGCAGAATCTTCATCATGACAGACATGGTTTCTCCAATCTTCTACAGAATACTATTAGAAACAAGTATATTCAAGTTTCCTAAAAGGTCTCCAAGATCCTTTTATGAATACCAATACAATCTGTTCTTATTCCTAATCCATCTCCTTGACATATTTACTGATGAGGTATTTTCAACACGGTCTCATCAATCCAAACCAATTCTGTCAAGAGATATACACTAGCAGCTCCTTCTGTTGCCATGCAACTATGTCTTGCTTAAAACACATGACAACACACCTCACTCACCACAACCCACCTTGTTGTGGTTGCACACCTCACACTGCCTATGAGGAACTAGGCTACTGCTAACCCATAACAGTGCCTATTGTGCCAGACAGCTATGTCATTACTTTGGTAATGACATCCATGACAGACTGTCCTTACTTCAGCCCCTACTAGCTTTTGCTTGCTATAGAAGTGCCTGTTGTGCCAGACAGCTATGTCATTACTTTGGTAATGACATCCATGACAGTTGTCCCTTCTTCAGCCTTTGCTAGCTCTTGCTTGCTCTTGCTGCACTCGACCTTTATGTCAACATCTGCTAGCTCCTGCTGCATCCATGACACTAGTTATGTTATTCATATGTCATTACTTTGGTAATAACATCCATGTCAGCAGTTCTTTCACCAGCTCCTGCTTGCTCCTTTAGTGATGTCATAACTATGGTAATGACATCCATGTCAACAGTTCTTTCACCAGTTCCTGCTTGCTCCTTTAGTGATGTTATAACTATGTGTTGCACCCCAAAATTTTCCTAACCTTTTCTTACTTGGCTTTTATTTCATTGCATTAGCATATCATTGATCTAGCATTTGCATAGCATAGAATTATTCATTTAGCAGGGGATCGTGTGTGGTTTATATTAAGAGGAGCCTATCTAGAGGTCTTATTCAAGCTTGAGAGGTCACCAAAGTCATCAGAAAGTGGGTCATGTTCTTGAGAAGTATGAATGTTGGTATGTGGTTCATCTCCTAACTTGGGGGCCAATTGAAGCCCATCAGTGGGTTGTGAAGCCCTAATCATGGGTAGGGTATATGGATAGAGCTCATGGAGTTCCTTGAGGGTTATGGTGGAGCTCAGTCAAGTCATTATGCCAAGAGTGAAGAGCCACAGTTGAAGGTGTGGCAATTAGGGTTTTTGTCTAGGCATCCTTAAGTCAACTGTGCTATTGAAGAAGAATAAGACTCATTTCTAAGTCTTTGTGATCACGGAAAGTTGTGTTGAGATACATGAGGGGATATTCCAAGTTCAATCCAAGAAGAATTCCAAGTCTGAGGAGTTGCTAAACTAGGGTTCTCAGGGTAAAATCCCCTATTTAGTGCCTAACTTCAAGACCACTTATCTCAAGATAAAAGTTTCATATCAATTCTTGGCCAACATGGAACTTGTAGAGAATGTTCTTGGCTTTAATTTGAGTACTAGAAGTCCTTGATTGGATTTATAGAACTCAAGTTATGATCTAGACAAGTTACAGGTAATCAAATGAATATGAAATTTGTCTGCAAAAGTCAACCAACTTCCAAGGAACTTTTGACCTAGAAGGGTGTTTCTCCTCAACTTTTGACTAACATGAAAGTTGAAGGTCTTGGTCTTAGCTTTCCAAATTGTACTAGAAGTCTATCATCTGATTTGTAGAACTCAAGTTATGAGGTTTACAAGTCAGGGGCATTTTGGGAAAGTAAGATTATAGGTCATTTTGGATTATGGATCATTTTCACTATGTTGTGAGCCTCAAATGTAGTTTTGTCCAACACAAAACTTGCTCAAAATGGGATTTTAAGGTCAACCGTGTATTCATGAGGCATTTATTTGGCTTAGGGCAATACTTGGTTCATGGAAGCTTGGCAAAGGGGAAATTAAAAGGCATTTAAGTTGAAAATTTCAAATTTAATCATATGTGTTCAAACAAGACCAAATGAGTACTCATTTTGACCAGAAACATCATTTGGAACACTTTGGCATTACTAGAAAATCCATTTGAGGCATAATTCATGGCTTTTTTACTTTGTTGCTTCAAGGTGAAGTTACATCTCAAAGATCCACCATAGGATGCAAACAAGGCTTCAATCTGGTTATTTCATTCTCCACAGTCCACAAGCAAGGCAAATGAAGCTTCTTGCAGAAGGAACCACCCAAAAACCGTGTATTCCATTGGTGAATTTTGGAAGAAAATTGAAAACTTGGATATCACAGTTTGGTCCTCCAATGGGCCTCCAAATCACTCAAATCCATTCTATTTTAGTTCAGAAAGAGATTCAGATCATGTTTGGTGGTTATTTTGAGCTAGAACCAGAGATTGCAGTTAGAGTTTTCAAGATTCAAGTGCAAATCATGTTTTCCATTCAAGAGCATTTCAGAGCAAATCAAGGTTTCTAATAGCTTCATCCTTCATCAACGAACGAATCTGCACAAGTTGGAGCCAAGAATCACTGTGTAACTGCTCCAATTTCAAGCTACAACTCAGGTTGGTAACTTTCACGATTGCTCTAGTTATAGATTGATCTAGGTAGAATTGAACTGAGGTTAAGGTTTAGGAAGATGACTAGATCGTTTTAGGATAGTTTTTGTTAGGTTTGATGACAATTCAAGAGGAGGCACAATTTCTGTTGAGACTTGTATCTACCGTATTGTTGAGAGTTAGCATGATTGGAATAGCTTGTGATGATCCATGAAGAATGAGGAGGAGATCTATGGCCTTAATTGTGAGATTGGTGATGATCAAGATCTTGGTGTTTTTTCTGTTATCTATCGTGTTTTAGAATTCACGGAGAATTAGGAGAAAATAATGATGGATTTGGACTCAGCATGAAAAATGGAGAAGATCCATATAAATTTTGACATGATTTGATGACCTGTAAGTGATGCTTCACCGGAGAAGATGGTGGCGTAGCCACCGGACCACCGCCCTGAGAATTTTCCTCCATCTGAAGTTTGAATGTAGACGATGAACCACAACCATTGGATCTGTGTGAGAGGCTGACTTTGTAATCCAATCGTGCGCCTGGTATTTGTTCTGAGATTTGGACTTTGGCCACCAAAACGCACCGTTCCATTAATGTGCTGGCACGCCCTGACTTCTAACTTTTTTTTGTTTGTTTTTTTTTTGTTTATTCACTTTGGATTTATTTTAATTGCTTTTATCATTTTAATTCATATTAAATTCATTTTTGATCAGAAAAATATAACAAAAATATGTGGATGCTCCTCATTTTATTTCTGATTTTTTGGTATTCTTGGATTTTATTTTTGTGCAATTTCCAATTTATTTGCATTTTTTCCATTTTATTGATTTCATTTAATTTGCAATTTTATGCTTGTTATTTGTTGATTTTGGTACTCCTTTTTGGTATAGAATTTGGACTTGATTCTTTGCTGGTTTGTTATAGACATGTTAAGGAGCTTGTGCGATTTTTAGGGTAATTTTTAGATAGCTTTAGGTTCTGTTTTGAACTAGACTTTTAGGAGCTTCCCCATTTGATCTCCCTTTGCACACATTAGGGTTTACAATTTCTTTAGTGATCCTCCCTTTAGATTCAGTCCCTGACTTTTCTACCATAGGTCCCTAACCCTCTTAGGATCCCTTAGAAAATTCCCTAGAATTTTAGGACTTGATTTCATAGAATTAACAATTGGACTAGTTGTAGGATGCTTCTAACACGAACTTTCCTTTAGAATGACCTCAATGGTGACCCATAGCATGAAATAAATTTCCCATTCCTTTTGGATAGTGTTTTAGACTTGTTAGAGCTTCTGTGTGCTTAATTATAAGGCTTGGTTTTGTTGTTTTGGTTTCTTTTTGGTAGCTTTCTTTGAGCTTGTAAGATTAGGTTTTTGTAGAGCTTTAGAAGTTGTTTTCTTCTTTCACAAACATGGTTTGCTTTGTATGCATTCCATTCCCATCCTATGATACAAGGTCCCTATGTGGAAGCCTCATCCCTCCTTTGGAAGGATGTGTGGCATACCACAAAAGGTAGAACCTTTGAGGATGCCTATCTTAGATGTATGGTTGAGTGCCATGATGGATTCCCTTGGTTTCCATCATGCTTCCCATCATCATGCAATCATCTTGATGTTGATTATCATCTCTCTTGGTGGATCATTTAAAGCTTGGAGATGAAGCCTTCTCTCGAAGATAGCTTGGGCATGGAGATCAAACTACAGACTGTTGGATTGTTTTGCTGCTAGAACTCTGCTTTGCTGTTGAGCTGTTGGTTTGCTGTATTGTCTGCTGTGTTTGCTAATTGACTGTATTTGTGTGACTGTGTGTTGCATTAGACTAGGCTATCATGTAGTTGATTATAGGCCTAAGTGCATTGAAAGGTTGAGCTTGCCTCCCTTTGCTTGTCTGCATTAGAGGTTGAGGCTGTCTCCTTCTGCTTGTCTATTACTATTTGGCTTTGCTTGTTGACTGAAGGTTGAGTCTGTCTCCCTTGCCTATGCTTTGTATGGATTTTGCTTGCTTGCTCTAGAAGTTGAGTTTGGCTCCTTCTGCTTGTATTGCTGCATTGCATGCATTTTACTTACAATTATTTCTTTTAGTTTATTTCTGTTGTTGTTGTTTTCCTTTGCCATGTTCCCCTAGGAACTCTGGCTTCTCTTGTTCAGGAGAAGTTATGACAGACATTAGGGTTCCAACCATGCATGATAACATTAGGTAGCTCCCTCCTAACCTCAACCATTGGATCAACTTTGCATGACAACTTTAGGATTGGATCATTTCCCCTTTAGTGCGTCTTTTCTCTTCTCATCTTCAAACAAATCAAAATACAGTAATAAAGGTTAATTGACGTCGTACGCTACGAGCCTTAAGCTACTTGAGAAAGGGTTGTTGGAGAGTTTCTTTTCAACAGCTTGGATGTTAAGTATGGTACCCTTTGGGTGACATGCGACGCATTCAATCTCAGGTCATAGTCTCTAGTGCAATATTAGTTGCAAACATCCATAAAAAAACACTTCTTCTAAAAGACAGAAAACAAAGATCAAACCTTCTTTTGTCCTCTGGGACCTTTAATCCTTGGAAACCCTTTTCTTAAAGAGAGTTCTATTAACTCTCGGTTCTACCGCAAACGGTAAACGCCTAGGTCTTCGACGAGCGAGCTGCATACACCAATTTTTGGAACCGTCTGTTAACCTTACTCGGGTAAAACATTGCGAACAAACCTATGTTCTGTTAGCCCGAACTATGTTTGCTTTGATCTTTCACGCCGTGTGAAAGTACGTAGACACGATATGCGATATCTCGGCGAGCAACCATCCCCTGTAACCGGTAGTTAAGTGAACTACGTTGACTCTGATTTCTCGTTCCAGACGGGAATACGTAGGCATAGAATTGTTGTGTTCTGCCGAGTCATTTTCTTTTCTTTTCATACCAGACTTTTAGCGTAGATAGATTAAACCAACCCGTCACATAAACACAACAAGCATGGATCCCATCAAGTATGATGGACGTGAGGGGTGCTAATACCTCCCCCCTTGCGTAACCGACTCCCGAACCCAGACAATGGTTGCGATGACCTTGTCTTATACCTTTTTGTCAGGTTTTTTCCGATCGTTTCCTTTCCCGTTCTGTGGGATAAATAACGAAAGGTGACGACTCTTCTGTTTTGTCGGCACCTTATTTTCACAGTAGCGACAACTGGCGACTCTGCTGGGGACTAAATAGCTGCTGGGGACTTTTCCCTTCCCCTATGCTGGGATCGTTTCCCATCCCCTATATGAGTCAATCCTAGCGCTTGTGTGTTTATCTCTGTGGGTTTTGTACATACCTGTTGAACCTTTAGCTTTATTTTCCCGCATTTTATTTTCAGCATTATATGATATCATTATTCTGCTATTGTGGGAGGGAGGTTCTGATGAGTGATAAGCCAGACCCAGGCTTGAGTGTATACCTAGCATTAGTTGTGGAAAGTAGTGGGCATGTGCATGCTTTGCATGTACTAGTGTCTCACGAAATCCACGCTCAGACGAGATTCTCCCAGTTGACTTCTTTTCCGGCCCTTTGGGCTTGAGGGGTTGTTGGTTTAGAGGATTGTCGACTCTGGGGACCGATCATTTATGACTCAGCTAAGTGAGTCTGCTTCAAGAGATGATGATGCCACACCTTCCTGGGTATCGTATCATCGTTTCTTGAAAGTCTGTGACGCTGGAAAACACATAGGATGCCATACGTTTTTTGTGATTAGGTCCATACTTGTGAGCGGGGTTGGGTTATTGCAGGACTTGACCTTTAGACAACTTGGTTTTCTTGACAGTGAATCAGTATTGTTGGTATCAGAGGGTTCTTATCATCAGAGATGTGTTTGTTCTCGACAGTGCATAATTTTTGGTCCTCATCAGGGTTTTATTGTCAGGGCAGTGCTATGATTATGTTGAAATAAAGCCTTGATCTCCTCAACAGCGCACTCTTGATCCCTTGTTACTTGTTTGCATTTGCATCTGCATATCATTTTGCATAACAGGTACCGCAGAACCATTGATCTTATTCCCAGTGTTAACCAGTTTGTTTCAGGATATCCGATCAGGAAGATTACAGAAATCTCTACAAGGCTATGGAACAGGTACGAGCAAAGCTTAGTGAGGTCTGAGGCCAGATAAGGCAGGTTATGGGGAACATGCAAGAGTTGCGTTCGAACCAGCAGGTACTCAGAGAGGAGAACCAGCAGTTGAAAACTCAGGTGGGTTTGATCATGGAGGTAGTAAGAAAGGTGCTCAGAGAAGAAGGTGACTAGGTGCCTAAAGCTGCAGTGGATATGCTCGCTCCGCTTTTGTCCGTGGAGCCCGCCCCAAGGCATGATGTGCCTCGAAGACCTGTCGCACGACCTGAGATCCCAGATTTGCCATGTCAGCAACTATCTCTCGCTCCCCGAGACACTCCTAAGGCCAGGAGGTATGCGCCAAGGCTGAAGCAGCCCGGCATAATTTTTGATAAGATCCCCATGACTTACACTCAGTTGCTGCAAGTCTTACTTAAGTTTCGTTTGGTCGAACTACAGAAGTTACATCCACTAACTGGGACCCCACAACCCGGCTATAATACAAAAGCCCATTGTGATTTCCATGAGGGGGAACCCGGACACTACATTGAGAACTGCAAAGCTTTTAAGCACGTAGTTCAAGATTTGGTCGATTCAAAGGCCGTTAAGTTCGCGTCGGGCGACACGAGTATATTAGAGGGTCCTATTCCAGGCATCACGGAAGAGATGGACACTCCTGCTTTCGTCCCCAAAACTGCATTGAACCCAAAGGATGCCTTGCAATTTATGACTTCTAAATCTCCATGCCCGCAGTTATTGCCAATTCCAGGGCTAAACCTAAGGATGAGTGCATCCGAGCAAAAGGAGTCCTTGGTATCTCAGGCTCAGTCTCTAGATGTCTTGACCATTCAGAGTCAACAACCCCTAGGGTCCATGCATCAAACATCATCTCCCTTCTGGAGTCAACAGTCACATCACCATCAATAGGGGCAGCACGCCCGACGAAGACCAAGGAAACCTGAAAGGCAGTTTACTCAGCTACCGGTGTCATACAGTTAGTTGTTGCCGAATTTGGTCAAAGGTGGGCTGATAGTGCCGAAAGAGACTACTCCAATGATCCCGCCGTATCCTCTAGGTTTTGATGTCAGCGCCTGCTGTGAGTACCATGTTGGAGCCCAGAGGCATTCAACGAATGACTGCGAGGTGCTTAAGAGCCAGGTTCAAACTCTATTGGACGCCAATAGGGTCTCGATTACGCCTCAGGGTATCCAGATTAATGACCTTCCCTCATCCAGCCAGGAAGGCACATCAGTTCATGTTGCGGAAGAGTCCCCCGAGAATGAAGGTTCAAAAGCCTTTCAGACTGACCTCAACGAGTAAACTCTGAAGATGGCTGCCTCAGCGGTGAATCAAGTTTGAAAGCCCAGTTCCTAGAAGCTGGCAATCTGCATTTTTCATGTCATTTCTTTACATTTGTAGTTTCTTTCCTATTTAATTGCAAATTTTGTTTGTAAAGCTTATTTTTTTCAATCGATATTGATAATGAAATAAATATGCATATTTTGAATTAATCCATTCGTGTTCACTTTATTGCTTTCTTTTAGTTCAAACGCTTGTTTAAGTGGAATCCAGGGAGGATGACGAAATCCAATGATGCGTAAGCTTCCGATGCTATGCTGTTGAATAAAAACCTGTTGATGATGTACAGGCATTGTTTCAATTCACAAACACTGGAGATATAAAGAAGATAATCCCTTGTTAACCCTTTTGAGCCGAGTAGTAGGTGTTTCCTTCTGGAAAAAAACCTTAATATTAACCCGGGGCAGGGTAGGTGTCAGTTAATTTGACCAAGCGTTCAAATTACAAAAGGAGTGTCCGTTCGAGGGTAGATCACACCTATATAGGTCGTACCTAAAAAAAACCACAATGGTTAAGCCCGGTCGATCAGGAGTGAAACAGTCACAATCTCTTTAACAAGTCAGACAAGCCGGTGTCACGTGACTCGTTCAAGAAAAAAAAAAGAGAAAGAAAAGAATCGAAAAGAAAAGCCCGCTAAGTCGAATCTTGAAAGCAAGCGACTTAGGAAAAAATTAGGGTACCTCGCTGGGACTTCAAAATTGAAGAAACTCTAAAGAGTTAGTCTAGGCAAAAGTTAGGGGAAAACCAAAAACCAAAAACGAAAAGCGAAAAGGGATTGCGAAAGAAAAATCCTCAAACAAGAACGAAATCGTGTGGCTCCGGATGCCAAAAGACGAAAAGGGAGCGACTGTTACTTCGAAAAGTGTAATTTCTTGAACTGTCACTCAACCTTTGTAAGGAGAACGCTAAGGTCGGATTAGCTGAACGTAGGATCGGAAAACATCACGGAGAATGGGTGGGTTAAAATGAATTTTGAGCCTTTATATTTTCTTTCATAAACCCTGAACCTGACCACGTTACAACCTTTAAAAGTCCTAATTGAAATAGGTTTGTTTCAAAAGCATACTTCGGTAAAGATCGCATCAGAACTGACTCCTGAAAGGATTCTTCTTACAGCGTTGTATTGATTTTGACATGTTAATGAATGATTTTATACATTTTATGCCACAAAGATTTTTCCAGTGAACAGGAGTGGATTTTGAAAATTGCCATATGCATTGCATTTGATATGTCTTTTATGTAGAACAATTTGTTTTACTAGCGAGAAAACGCTTGACAGCGGGAAAGTTTCCACGATGAAAAGATTTGATCAGGATAGAATGCAGGATGCCAGAATATCCCAGCGAATTGGGGCAAGCTATATCAAGTAATCCCTAGTGATGTCAGCCATCCAAAGTCAGTTATTCAGGGGCAATCAGGTCAAGATTTGATGAATCTCTCGCAGCCAAGGGCACTACTCCCCATAGATCAGCCCATGAGTGGGCAAAGTCATGACAAGACTGGGGCGGGTCACCCCGAGAGCGCCAAAGCTATCCTTATCCTGAAGGAGATTAACTTGAAGCACCTCCATAAGGTTTGAAGTGCTGAAGTCGTTCGTATCAAACCACCAGAGTACAGAGATCTCAGGTTTCCTTTTGAAAGGATATGACGAAGATCCCGCATGCTTGGGCAAAAGCTGAAAGTGAAGGAGCCGTTCCTCTCCATATTTGCAGAGTTTGTCAAAAGTTGTTATAGATTCTGGGGCAAGCCATTTCAAGCTCGTTTCATGGCATGTGTTTCCAAGCATAACGACTCATCCTTCCCCAGCAGGTTCAGTTGTGTCCCCACGGAGTCTGAACATGGGACTGTGAGCATTGATGTGTCTCCCGGAACGGATATAGATTCTCCCCAACTAGATGCATCCTAGGAAGGGATCGTGTTTCCCCAGCCGGAGTTCCTTAATGTAGGAGAAGGCTCTATGTGAAACTTATTCCTCCCCAGCAGACGGAATTCACATTTTTATCCCCGAGAGAGTTAGATGCAGGCTAGTAAGCAGTCAGGTAGGTATGTGCATTCCCAACAGTTGGTCATGTGCACATTTAATCCACAGTGAAGTCCTCACAGAGTATAACCAGGTTTTCAGTGGATTGAAAGGCTATTCCCCACGCAGGATTGTTCTTTCTGTTCTCCAGCAGGTTATCTTTCCTCCAATAGGTTGTTCATCCTCTGCAGAGTTCGTAACTCCGGTTTTCTGAGCTATCCCCCAGCAGGATTGTTTCTTCCCCCAGTGGAAGTTTGGTCGTTCCTTTGGCATTTATTTTGATGGAGCGCCTCTTTGCATTTGCATCGTGCATAGCATCTACCCAAACGCGTAGCATTTCCATTCTGTATGGAGCATTACGCCATTTTCAAGTATGTGCATTTTGAAACATGAGCCAGGTTCGTTACCTCTTTGTTTTCAGGTGTTTTTCCCTGCAAGTAATTGGAATTCTTGTTCAGGATGGTTTTCGAATATTCAAGTTCTCGGCATGAGATATGTGATGATGACGTTCGTCCTATTATGTGCCCCTCATCGGAGTTGATTGATTAAGTTTCCCTTCTCCCCCAGCGGGGTGTTCCTCAGATTGCTGTTACGTCAGTGTTAAAAGATTTCAGGGATTAGACCTTTGAAGTCGTTACTTGTTGTCAAAGTAAGTGTCTGGCAGTTGACGTCAGAATTTCTCCAGTAGAGTTTTCCTCGGATTGCTGTTACGTCAACAGAAAAGAAAATCTCATGGGTTAAACCTTTAGAGATATAACCCGTGTTGACGGAGATGTTACCGTGTTGACGGAGATGTTACCCGTGTTGACGGAGATGTTACCCGCGTTGACGGAGATGTTACCCGTGTTGACGGAGATGTTACCCGTGTTGACGGAGATGTTACCCGCGTTGACGAAGTTGTTACCCGTGTTGACGGAGTTGTTACCTGTGTTGATGGAGATGTTACCCATGTTGAAGGAGATGTTACCCGTGTTGACGGAGATTTTACCCGTGTTGACGGAGATGTTACCCGTGTTGACGGAGAAGTTACCCGTGTTGACAGAGATGTTACCCGTGTTGAAGGAGGTGTTACCAGTGTTGACGGAGATGTTACCCGTGTTGACGGAGTTATTACCCGTGTTGACGGAGACGTTACCCATGTTGACGGAGTTGTTACTCGTATTGACAGAGTTGGTCCCGTGGAGTTGTTCGTTCAAGTCTTCGGGATGCCAGATTAGAACTATTATTTAGTGCTTCGCTTGTTTCTTCAGAAAAAGATGTCAAGTTCACGCTTTACGTCCTTCGGAGATAGAATATCAAGGATGGTATTTTGATACGGTCCTATGGCTCGATGCCCGCTTATTGTAGCGTATATTTGAAGATTGATTGTTGTTGATCTAGTGTGTGTATTCAATGCCTGTTGTGTCACACAGGTGTTTGATGGTGAAATCAGGTGTTCCTTATCAGATGACTGACCAGTTTGTCGCTGTGACAACCGGATTCAATTTTCTGGATGGTTTTCCCTAGGCAGTTTTGTTGCAGTTTATTTCTTCGGTTAGCAAATTTTCGGGTTCTTTTGTATTCAACCGTCTTCTACCTCGATTGTTCAAAATTTGTTCGCTTTTCACCCAGTCGGATCCAAGCCGCTTGAACAGGGGCAGCTGTTGCACCCCAAAATTTTCCTAACCTTTTCTTACTTGGCTTTTGTTTCATTGCATTAGCACATCATTGATCTAGCATTTGCATAGCATAGCATTATTCATTTAGCAGGGGATTAAGTGTGGTTTATATCAAGAGGATCCTATCTAGAGGTCTTATTCAAGCTTGAGAGGTCACCAAAGTCATCAGAAAGTGGGTTGTGTTCTTCAAAAGTATGGATGCTGGTATGTGGTTCATCTCCTAACATGGGGGCCAATTGAAGCCCATCAGTGGGTTGTGAAGCCCTAATCATGGGTAGGGTATGTGGATAGAGCTCATGGAGTACCTTGAGGGTCATGGTGGAGCTCAGTCAAGTCATTATGCCAAGAGTGAAGAGCCACAATTGAAGGTGTGGCAATTAGGGTTTTTGTCTAGGCAACCTTAAGTCAACTGTGTTATTGAAGAAGAATAAGACTCATTTCTAAGTCTTTGTGATCATGGAAAGTTGTGTTGAGATATATGAGGGGATATTCCAAGATCAATCCAAGAAGAATTCCAAGTGTGAGGAGTTGCTAAACTAGGGTTCTCAGGGTAAAATCGCCTATTTAGTGCCTAACTTCAAGACCACTTATCTCAAGATACAAGTTTCATCTAAATTTTTGTCCAACATGGAACTTGTAAAGCATGCTCTTGGCTTTAATGTGAGTACTAGAAGTCCTTGATTGGATTTATAGAACTCAAGTTATGATCCAGACAAGTTACAGGTCATCAGATGAATATGAAATTTGTCTGCAAAAGTCAACCAACTTACAAGAAACTTTTGACCTAGAAGGGTGTTTCTCCTCAACTTTTGGCTAACATGAAAGTTGTAGGTCTTGGTGTTAGCCTTCTAAGTTGTACTAGAAGTATTTCATCTGATTTGTAGAACTCAAGTTATGCGGTTTAGAAGTCAGGGGCATTTTGGGAAAGTAAGATTATAGGTCATTTTGGATTATGGGTCATTTTCACTATCTTGTGAGCCTCAAATGAAGTTTTGTTCAACACAAAGCTTTCTCAAAATGGGATTTTAAGGTCAACCATGTATCCATGAGGCATTGATTTGACTTAGGGCAAGACTTGGTTCATGGAAGCTTGGCAAAGGGGAAATTAAAAGGCATTTAAGTTGAAAGATTCAAATTTAACCATGTGTTCAAACAAGACCAAATGAGTACTCATTTTGACCAGAAACATCATTTGTAACACTTTGGCATTACTAGAAAATTCATTTGAGGCATATTCATGGCTTTTTACTTTGTTGCTTCATGGTGAAGTTACATCTCAAAGATCCATCCTAGGATGCAAACAAGGCTTCAATTAGGTTATTTCATTCTCCGTAGTACAAAGGCAAATGAAGCTTCTTGGAGAAGCAATCACCCCAAAACCGTGTATGCCATTGATGAATTTTGGAAGAAAATTGAAAACTTGGATATCACAATTTGGGCCTCCAATGGGACTCCAAATCACTCAAATCCATTCTATTTATGTTCAGAAAGAGATTCAGATCATGTTTGGTGGTTATTTTGAGCTAGAACCAGAGATTGCAGTGAGATTTTTCAAGATTTTAGTGCAAATCGTGTTTTCCATTCAAGAGCATTTCAGAGCAAATCAAGGTTTCTAATAGCTTCATCCTTCATCAAGGAACGAATCTGCACAAGTTGGAGCCAAGAATCACTGTGTAACTGCTCCAATTTCAAGCTACAACTCAGGTTGGTAACTTTCACGATTGCTCTAGTTCTAGGTTGATCTAGGTAGAATTGAATTGAGGTTAAGGTTTAGGAAATGACTAGATCGTTTTAGGATTGGTTTTGTGAGGTTTGATGACAATTCAAGAGGAGGCACAATTTCTGTTGGGACTTGTATCTACCTGATTGTTGAGAGTTAGCATGATTGGAATAGCTTGTGATGATCCATGAAGAATGAGGAGGAGATCTATGGCCTTAAGTGTGAGATTGGTGATGATCAAGATCTTGGTGTTTTTTCTGTTATCTATCGTGTTTTAGAATTCAATGAGAATTAGGAGAAAATAATGATGGATTTGGACTCAACATGATTTAATGGCATGTAAGTGATGCTTCACCGAAAAAGACGGTGGCACAGCCACCGGACCACCGCCCTGAGAATTTCCCTCCATCTAATGTGTGAATGTAGACGATAAACCACAGCCATTGGATCTGTGTGAGAGGCTGACTTTGTAATCCAATCGTGCGCCTGGGATTTGTTCTGACTTTGTATTCCATTTTATTGATTTCATTTAATTTGCAATTTTATGCTTGTTATTTGTTTATTTTGGTACTCCTTTTTGGTATAGAATTTGGACTTGATTCTTTGCTAGTTTGTTATAGACATGCTAAGGAGCTTATGTGATTTTTAGGGTAATTTTTAGGTAGCTTTAGGTTCTGTTTTGAACTAGACTTTTAGGAGCTTCCCCATTTGATCTCCCTTTGCACACATTAGGGTTTACAATTTCTTTAGTGATCCTCCCTTTAGATTCAGTCTCTGACTTTTCTACCATAGGTCCCTAACCCTCTTAGGATCCCTTAGAAAATTCCCTAGAATTTTAGGACTTGATTTCATATTTTTCTTAGAATTAACAATTGGACTAGTTGTAGGATGCTTCTAACATGACCTTTCCTTTAGAATGACCTCAATGGTGACCCATAGCATGAAATAAATTTCCCATTCCTTTTAGATAGTGTTTTAGACTTCTTAGAGCTTCTGTGTGCTTAATTGTAAGGCTTAGTTTTGGTGTTTTGGTTTCTTTTTGGTAGCTTTCTTTGAGCTTGTAATATTAGGGTTTTGTAGAGCTTTAGAAGTTGTTTTCTTCTTTCACAAACATGGTTTGCTTTGTGTGCATTCCATTTTCATCCTATGATACAAGGTCCCTATGTGGAAGCCTCATCCCTCCTTTGGAAGGATGTGTGGCATACCACAAAAGGTAGAACCTTTGAGGATGCCTATCTTAGATGTATGGTTGAGTGCCATGATGGATTCCCTTGGTTTCCATCATGCTTCCCATCATCATGCAATCATCTTGATGTTGATTATCATCTCTCTTGGTGGATCATTTGAAGCTTGGAGATGAATCCTTCTCTTGAAGATAGCTTGGGCATGGAGATCAAACTACAGACTGTTGGATTGTTTTGCTGCTAGAAGTCTGCTTTGCTGTTGAGCTGTTGGTTTGCTGTATTGTCTGCTGTGTTTGCTGATTGACTGTATTTGTGTTACTGTGTGTTGCATTAGACTAGGCTATCATGTAGTTGGTTATAGGCCTAAGTGCATTGAAAGGTTGAGCTTGCCTCCCTTTGCTTGTCTGCATTAGAGGTTGAGTCTGTCTCCCTCTGCTTGTCTGTTACTGTTTGGCTTTGCTTGTTGGCTGAAGGTTGAGTCTATCTCCCTTGCCTATGCTTTGTTTGGCTTTTACTTGCTTGCTCTAGAAGTTGAGTTTGGCTCCTTCTGCTTGTATTGCTGCATTGCATGCATTTTACTTACATTTATTTCTTTCAGTTTATTTCTGTTGTTGCTGTTTTCCTTTGCCATGTTCCCCTAGGAACTCTGGCTTCTCTTGTTCAGGAAAAGTTATGACAGACATTAAGGTTCTAACCATGCATGATAACATTAGGTAGCTCCCTCCTAACCTCAACCATAGGATCAACTTTGCATGACAACTTTAGGATTGGATCAGTTCCCCTTTAGTGCGTCTTTTCTCTTCTCATCTTCAAACAAATCGAAATACAGTAATAAAGGTTAATTGACATCGTACGCTACGAGCCTTAAGCTACTTGAGAAAGGGTTGTTCGAGAGTTTCTTTTCAACATCTTGGATGTTTAGTATGGTACCCTTTAGGTGACATGTGTCGCATTCACTCTCAGGTCATAGTCTCTAGTGCGATATTAGTTGCAAACATCCATAAAAAAACACTTCTTCTAAAAGATAGAAAACAAAGATCAAACCTTATTTTGTCCTCTAGGACCTTTATTCCTTGGAAACCCTTTTCTTAAAGAGAGTTCTGTTAACTCTCGGTTCTACCGCAAACGGTAAACGCCTAAGTTTCCGACGAGTGATCTGCATACACCAACTGCTGGAACTGTCTGTTAACCATAGTCGGGTAAAACATTGCGAACAAACCTGTGTTCCATTAGCCCGAACTACGTTTACTCTGATCTTTCGCGCCGTGTGAAAGTACGTAGGCACGAGATGCAATATCTCGGCGAGCAACCTTCCCCCGTAACCCGTAGTTAGGCGAACTACGTTGACTCTGATTTCTCGTTCCAAACGGGAATACATAGGCATAGAACTGTTGTGTTTTGCCGAGTCATTTTCTTTTCTTTTCAGACCAGACTTTTAGCGTAGATAGATTAAACCAACTCGTCAGATAAACATAACAAGCATGGATCCCATCATGTACGATGGACGTGAGGGGTGCTAATACCTTCCCCTTGCGTAACCGACTCCCGAACCCAGACAATGGTTGCGATGACCTTGTCTTATACCTTTTCGTCAGGTTTTTTCCGATCGTTTCCTTTCGTGTTATGTGGGATAAATAACGAAAGGTGGCGACTCTTTTGTTTTGCCAGCACCTTATTTTCGCAGTAGTGACACTATGGTAATGACAACCTGCTTATCATTAGTGCAGAATCTTGTTTTACCATAATTTAGCCAATCATAGAACCATGGACAATTCTATATCATAGAACCATGGAACCAACAAACTCCCCCTTTGGCAAATTTTGGCTAAAACAGCTTATTAGGGTATTCAGCAGTAGTATACAAAAACTATCATGCTCCCCCTTAATAGTTGCATCCATCATGGCCGCAACTAGGCTTTTCCTTTCCAGCAGCAGTAGTTTATCTTTTTCTCCCCCTTGGTTTAGTCAAAACTTTGACACCAAACGGAGTACTTGTGCATACATAAGCTCCACACAAACTGTACATACAGTTACCTCACAAGCTGCTTGACCTCTAATAAGGACTGCACCCCTTCAGCAGCTACACACCCTGTAGCATACACATTGCTCCCCCTGAAAAAGCGAACCCAAGCACATGAATAATTACTTCATCATCTTCACATAGGCAGCTTTACACCCCTTGATTCACAACCCATACTGGAGCAAATAGCATAGGCAGTTGCAGAATTCCTATCTGGAAGGTTTCTCAAATTTTAGCTTTGACAGAAAATCTCCAAGGTGTCAGAGTAAACATCCTTCCATATGCACAAGATCAAGGATGATGGTGTCTTGATCTTCATCTTCACCAGTCATATAGTACTTGGATAGAGGCCCAAATACCTGACTTGATCCATTGTTACCTAATGACAGACCCAAAAGGAATACACTGTCATGTTCACCATGAACTTGGAGTAGTAACCTAATGTCACAACATCTTGTCTGACATTCTACCATCTTCAAGTCCCAGATTTGTTTGAAACCACAAACAATCTTGAAACATAACT
Source organism: Lathyrus sativus (assembly GCA_963859935.3). NCBI lineage: Eukaryota > Viridiplantae > Streptophyta > Magnoliopsida > Fabales > Fabaceae > Lathyrus > Lathyrus sativus. The sequence goes on along the minus strand of OZ012739.1, from coordinate 64,934,471 downwards.
GCACTCTTGCAGCAACAGATCCTGGATAGAAGTATAACTCTCTCAAATTAAGGGTACCCAATACACATGAATGGAAAACACAAGACGCATCTTCATGTCTTCAAGAACGCATTCTCTGTTCAACCCACATGTTGAACACATTCACGTACACCATGCTTGAACCACAAGTAATTAGTACTCCCATCAAACAGAAGCTCTCCCCCTATCTTTGATAACAGCTGCTCCAAGATCACTACATCATCTCCCATGACGAACTCCATGCTCATATAGAAGGCACCAAGCTGATTCACCTCTTCCTAGAGTTACTTGTAGCAGAAGAGACCACTTCTCCACAAGTATTCTGGCCTTAGGCTGAGTACAAGATAGACACCGCATAGGGACTTTATCACATCAGAATGCACTCAATACCTTCCCATCATAATCCAAGACAATCCTTTTACCTCATCATTCTCCCGTATGACAAGATAGAGTACTTCTTAGCCAAGAAGTGAATCACAAGTTCATCAAGAGATCTTCACATATCAGATGGTTCATATCACAGACACACCATCCCATGCTTCTTTATGCCTCATACTGGACTTACTGCTGACTAGTAGTCCAATTGAAGATCTTCACAACTCCACCAGCTTGATCAAATACCTCTCCACACGAAGGTAATCTTCTCTACACAGCTTAAGGCTTCTACAACAAGCTCCAATATGTGAACAGAAACAGATCCTCCTTTGGTCTTCAACCAATTACCCTTCTACACATGAGTAATTAGTTCCAAGCATGAACAGTCCCAAAACCTTATGTGGTCTTCAAATAACTACCCTTTTGTACAAGAATAGTTCTCTAAAGGCTCACTACTTAAATAACCACATGCCACTGTTTGGTTATTCAGCATCTTTCAGAGTCCTAGAAAGTCTGCTAATCCACCAGGCCACTTTGATATTCAAATTCTTCATGCTCCAAAGCAAGGCATCTACACCTTCACACAGCTCCCACAAACTGCGTGAGATGAAACATTCATTTCATTCATACCTGAGAAGATCAACTTATCTTCAAATGATGTGCCACACCATCACTTAAGGCCTTGAAGTTTTTGCTTGATGTCACAACTTTGGTTGAGACATTCAGCTGGAGAGTTCAGGCTTTCATTCTGTCACTTAAAAGATATCAGTACACAGGCTTGATATCAAGTTGGAGTAGACAATCTCACTCCTGCTTTGTTGTACCACAACAATTACCTTGAAGTGCATTTGCTTCATGAAACTCCTCTTTAGAGAAACCAAACATGCCAAAGCTTGATTCTTTTAGGGAGGAAGGATCACACAATTCTTTACAGAAGGATTCCCGCTTTCCTTAAGTATAGACTTCTTCAGAACATCAAAGACACTGCCACTTATCCTTGACCTCCAAGCTGAGCAAGGTCATATGCTCCAATACATTTAGATCAGAAATAAACTAACCTAAGTAGTGCTTATCACCAACACCATCTTCTAGACCAGTTTCTTGCCAGGAAACTTTCTCGCTAATAGATCAGGTACTTTAGTAAAAACTAGAACACAACTGCTGCACTCTAATACTCTTATAGAGCAGATTGTCTTCATCTTCACTTCCATCAGCACTTCATCCTAGCCTTAGTTTCTGCCAAGAGCATTACTGGAATGAATACAGATCCAGCTATATCTTCTTTCATCTGTGGATCAATAGACTTCAGAACAATCTCTGCTGATTGAATGTCTCAACATCCGTTTGAGCATCAGATTCTGGAAGTAGATCAAACAGATCAAGGGCCTTCTGCTTGTGTTGCTACTGATGAGACATCTTGATCATCAACTAAGGATAATCCATTAAATATTTGAGAATATCTCAAATAGCAATAAATTTTAAATCCATATAACAGATCCTTCTCTGAACTTCATGGAAAACCAAGGCTTAAGCATCAAGACTGCCACCCTTGACTCAACCTCTCTATGACTTCCTCTGCTGATAGGATCCTTTGCAGGTCATGAATGGTGAAAATAAATCACCTCCCACTATCTTCTCTCCATAGCTTCCAGCAGATTGAGAGCACAACAGAACAGTCCAGGCACACAACCACCCATAGCTGCAGGCACCATCTTCCAATCATCTACACAACTGCCACAGTCATGCATCAAACTGAATATTGGCCAATCTTCTTCCAGGGGCATCAGAGTTCTTTTATCAGAGAAATATGCAGTGGAACCACCAAAAGAAATTCTTCAACATGCCCTTATAAGACATCATACAGAAGTAGCCACTCTTTCACAATCACCAGGGCATAGAAGCTCCTATATTAGAGGGCACATCAGCAGATGCATGGACTCCTTTACTCCATAAGTTGTAGCTCAGCAAGATCATCAAATCAGCTGCAGCTTTTCCTTGTTTAACCACCAGAAAGTATCTCCCAAAATCTCATCCAGAACAGACAGGATGCCAACTCTGATACCAATTGGAATTTTGGTATGCAGATCACATGTGTTCCAAGAACATTGATCTCTGCTCAACAAGGATGAGGATAGACCATGGCCAATTTAAATTTCTTTCAATTGTCCCAATGTCATGACCAATGTCACGACCTCTGTTGTGACATCTGCAGTCTGTCATACTATTTATCTAACCATTTAAAGTAAAGAATCGTAAATGCAGAAAGATAAATAACACAGTAATTGTTCACCCAGTTCGGTATCAACAACACCTACATATGGGGGCTACCAAGCCAGGCAGGAAATTCACTATTAGTAGAATCAATTCAAAGTCAAACCTCCAGTTTGCACTTCTCACTTAATCTCTATCCAATGACACTTCAGCCTAGAGACACTCTAGTACCTGAGTATACCCACTCACTCCCCCATTATCACACAATAGTGATATCAAACAATTACAAAAACAGTATGAAGAGACACTTCATACTTACGCCTTGATCTTGCTACATAACTTTGATCAAGGAACTCACACACTCTTGCTTCACAGCTTCGAGTGAGACACAGCCTAGAATCTACCTAACCAAAACAATCATCCACCAGACAATTGTTTGGATTACAGGTATTCCTAAACAGACTTTGCACGTGAAGAACAACCCTTTTCACTTACAATTATGTCTACCACAATGCATCATACAATGCAAAGGGTGACTTACACACAAAGGACTTTCAACCCGAGACCTCTATTTTACACTCTGATTTTTCTTGATGTGAGTGCATGCTTTTCTTCTGCTTCTGCTCCTCCTTTTATAGTCGTGCAGACTGGGCTTGGGATGTGCAGAAGTAACAAATATTAGTTTTACTACAGTAAAACTAATTTCCACTATTCAAGGTGTTGTCCAATTAGGTCATGGCATGGTCAGTATTGCCTTGAATCTCTCCTGAGATAACTCAGAAGTCATAACATGTTTCCTGATATTTAGCCTGAGATATATCGGGTCTCATAACAGAAAAACAAACTCAGCCCATCTGATGTCATACGATCAATGTCATCACATTGGTCATGACATTCAGCTTCACTTCCTCTTGGCTGACCAGCTTGCCCTGCTGACCACTTCTGCAGAATCTTCATCATGACAGTCATGGTTTCTCCAATCTTTGCAGAATACTATTAGAAACAAGTATATTCAAGTTTCCTAAAAGGTTTCCAAGATCCTTTTATGAATACCAATACAATTTGTTCTTGTTCCTAATCCATCTCTTTTACATATTTACTGATGAGGTATTTTCAACATGGTCTCATCAATCCAAACCAATTCTGTCAAGAGATATATAGTAGCAGCTCCTATTATTGTCATGCAGCTATGTCTTGTTTAAAACACATGACAACACACCTCACTCACCACAACCCACCTTGTTGTGGCTGCACACCTCACACTGCCTGTGAGGAACTAGGCTACTGCTAACCCATAACAGTGCCTATAGTTCCAGACAGCTATGTCATTACTTTGGTAATGACATCCATGACAGACTGTCCTTACTTCAGCCCCTGCTAGCTTTTGCTTGCTATAGAAGTGCTTGTTGTGCCAGACAACTATGTCATTACTTTGGTAATGATATCCATGACAGTTGTCCCTTCTTCAGCCTCTGCTAGCTCTTGCTTGCTCTTGCTGCACTCGACCTTTATGTCAGCCTCTGCTAGCTCCTGCTGCATCCATGACACCAGTTATGTTATTCATATGTCATTACTTTGGTAATAACATCCATGTCAGCAGTTCTTTCACCAGCTCCTGCTTCCTCCTTCAGGGATGTCATAACTATGGTAATGACATCCATGTCAACAGTTCTTTCACCAGTTCCTGCTTGCTCCTTTAGTGATGTCATAACTATGGTAATGACAATCTGCTTATCATTAGTGCAGAATCTTGTTTTACCACCATTTAGCCAATCATATAACCGTGGACAATTCTATATCATAGAACCATGGAACTAACAATATTATTTGTAGAACTCAAGTTATGAAGCTTGCAAGACAGGGGTATTTTAGAAAACTTTGATTATAGGTCATTTTGGTTATAGGTCATGTTCATACACTTGTGCACTTCAAATGAAACTTTCACCAACATGGAAGTTGCTTTAAATGACCTCAATTTCATCATGAAACTCAAGATTGGCATGAATTATGAGTGGTTAGAGACATTGGTGAAGAAATTTCAAGTAAAAATGAGCTTTAAATCATGAATTTAATTGATCAAGTTTTAGGACTTTTTTATACCATGTTTTGATTCAAAATTGTTCACAATGTCTAAACAAGTGAAATGCACAAAATAGTTTTGGTCATGAGTAGCAAAAACACGTGGATTTTGGAGTCACTTCTTAAAAAAGTTTCACTTTCAAACTTCTTAATTGGACCATATCAAAGCCTAAATTCAATCCTAGTGTAAAATTCAGGTGGTCGGCTGAAGATTCAAATTAAATGCAAGAGTGTAGCATGCCATAATCACGTGTGCATGAGAAATCACAAGATTTGGGCATTTTCAAATTTCAGCAAATTGGAACTTCATGGGCCTCCAATTCACTCACAAATCCATAATATAAAAGTTCAAAATCAAAATTGAGAGCTCAGAAGGTGAAATTCGTGGAGAAAGCATAGAGTTCAATTTTGGAAAGTGAAAGCAAATTTGAAAATCGTGAATCAAGATCCAAGCCATTTCAACTCAAATTGAAGCAATCTTCTTCTTCCTTGAGCTTAATGGAGTGGATCTTCATGTTTTGAAGCAAGCAAGTGAGATGTAGAAGCACCAACGGAGTGTCTCTGTTAGGTAATCTTCTCTTCCAAATTTCTCTCATGTTAGGCACTGAACCTAGGTCACTGTGGTTGCATCTGAAGCCCTACATCTTGTAGGCAATGTTTGCATGCTTAATTCTGATGTTTGATGAGATTTTCAGTTTAGCACTTGAATCTTGCACCGTTCGATTCTCTTTTTATAAACATGATTAATGAAAATGACCACTGGATTTGGATAGTACGTGACTTTAGCGATATAAAATTTGTTGAGTTTTGGTGAAGTTTAGGAACCTGAACGCCGGCCACCTCACCGGAGAAGACGACCGGAGCTAGGGCTCCGGCGTCTGGTTCAAACTCAGGCCAAGCTGAGTTGTCCATGTTTGACCTATTGACCATGCTTGATGTGTGGTTAGAATTTGTTCTAACCTGCGTGCGTGAAGATTGACTTGCTAGGTCAATTAATGAAACGTATCATTTCATTTTGGCTGAATGTTTTGAGCTCTTAATGCTATGCGCACCCCCTGTTTGATCCAGCCCAGTGGTTTTCACTTGATTTGTTCTATTTGCACCTTTTGAGTTTATTTGTTTTTATTTTATTTTATTTGTTTTCTGTTTTGATTTTAATCAATTAAAAATAGTTCCAATCGTTTAAGAATTCCATCAAAAATATTTTCTGACACTTTAATGTGTTAATTAATTTTTACAAATTTTTAATTTCATTTTTATTTTATTTTTCAATTAAAATGGAATTTAATGTTTAGAAGGGTTTTTAATTGTGTTTTATTTGTTCTTCTTTGTTTCTTGCTTGATACTTGACCAATTTTAATCACCTATGAATGAGGCTTCTTCCTCATTTTGATGAAGAGTTGAAGTGCCTTTGAAGATGATTTTGGTCAATGTTTGACTTGTTTTTGGTTGACTTTTATGAGCTTCTTTTTGACCCTCGACAACCCTCCTTCAAAATGGGGCACCCTAGTGGATCAAATCCTTTGGTGATGTTTTGAATGAACTTTGGTTGTGAGGTTTTGGCCTCTGGTTGCCAACATCCTTAAGAGCTTGGAATATTTTATTTGGTTTTCTTTGAATCATTTTCCTATTTTTGGTGTACCTTGCAAGTCAAGCTACTCCTTAGGATGGTTCACATACACACTTGACCTAGTTTTGATAGGAAATGACCCTTGTGGATCCCATATGCTTCGAACTCTTTTTGATTCACATTCCTAACATGTTGAAGTGGTTGGTTGCCAATTTTTAGGTCATACACTTGTTTGGTTCATGTCACAAGTTGCATTTGTTTAAGGCTTTCCATTTGATGTTGAATGTTGAAAGTGTTTAGAACATAGGTTCTTTACCATGCCTCATCTTGCAACTTGTGTTGGCTTGTTTCCTTCTTGCATTTGCTTATCCTCTTCTCTTATTCTCACTTCTGTTCTAGGACTTTGGGGACTCATCCAAGTTGATTTTGTGCCTCTTGGTTGCACTTTGAGTTTGACTTGGATGAGAGGCCATTTTGATGATTTCTTTTGTTCTTTTCTTGCATGATCATGGTGATGCCTTTGGTTGAGTTCCATTTTGTGTTGCTTGCTACCCAAGCCTTATCTCCCATCCTCACTTTGATCATGCCTTCTTCTTCTTCTTCTTCTTCTTCTTTGCTTTGCATTGGTTAGTGATTGATGTGCAAATGGTTGTAGGAATTTTATTTCTCCCATTTCATCTCACTTTTGGCTTGAACTTGTTTAAGTTCTTTTGTTTGCTTCCCATTTTGTTTTGCATCATATTTCTTGCATTCTCGAGGTTGAGATGTGCTTGTGGTTGCTACTACCCCACACTTTGTTCCTCCCTCTTTCTTCTTCTTTGTGTTGCATTGCATGTTTGCATCTTTATCTTCTTTCACTTATGTTTTCTTCTTCTCTTTTCTTTGCCATGTTCCCTTAGGACCTCAAATATTTCTTGTTCAAGATTGACTATGATAGACCTTAGGTTTGAATCCATTCATGATAACATTAGGTAGCATTCCCTTTTCATCCCAATCATAGGTGTACTTTGCATGAGAACATTAGGTTGAGTTTAGTCTCCCTTTAGGTGTGTCTCTCTCTCTTCATCTTCAAACTTCTTTAAGACACTTAATAATGGATAATGAATGTTGTACACTACGAGCCTTAAGCATTTGGGAAATGATGATTGGGGGGCCTCCTCTCAATTGTCTAGAGTGTTTAGCGTATGTCCTTTGGACGATATGTGACGCATTCACTCCTAAGTCATAGTCTTTAGTGCAACATGAATTACAAACCAAATTTAATTCACTTCTTTCATAAAAGACTTTAAAAAAAACATCAAATCTTTTTATCCTTCAGGATTAATTTGGAAATCATTTTCATAAAGAGAGTATTGTAAACTCTTGGTTCTACCGCAAACAGGTAACGCCTAAGTCTCCAATGGTCGAGCTGCATACACCTAACTGCTAGAACTAAGTTTTAACCCTACTCGAGTAAAACACTTGAACCAACCTGTGGTCTTGTTAGCCTGAACTAAGTTTTCTATGATTTCTCGTATCAATAAGGATACATAGGCACAAGACAGTGATGTCTTGGCGAACAACCTTCCCCACCTTCACCTGTAGTTTTCTGAACTACGTTGACTCTGACTTTTCCATTGCACGAGTCTATCGAATATCTTTTCTTTTCTTTTGTCCTGTAAGCATGTAGCTTAGATAGATAAACACCCTTTTAGATAGACAACAAGCGTTGATCCCATTGAGTACAACGGACGTGAGCGGTGCTCATACCTTCCCCTTGCGTAACCGACTCCCGAACCCAATATTTGGTTGTGATGACCTATCTTTTCCCTTTTCTTAGGTTTTCTCTGATCGTTTCCTTTCCCTCTCTTTGGGATAAATAACGAACGGTGGCGACTCTTCTGTCATTGCCGACCCCTCTTCGTAGCGATGCGACACTAAGTAACTTATGTCATAAACAAGCATCAAGACTCATAGGGTGCATATGGGATCCATAAAAGTAATTTCCCAAAGGAACTAGGTCAAACTAGTTTGTATGAACTTCTTCTAAGATGACTTGACTTGCAAGCTTCATCAAAAATAGAAGAATTTTTCAATAAATCTCAAATAAAATGCTCTAAGTAGTCAAGTGTAAGGGAAAAAAGAAGTCAAAGTTTCAAGGTTAAACTCATCTCTAGGCATCACCAAATAAATTGATTATCAAGCGTGCTCCACCTTATCGAGGGTAAATCAAGGGGCAACAAAAACCAATTCAAAACTAAATGAAAATTGATCAACTATGACCCACAACATCCCTCAAAACTCCTTCAATCCATCACCTAACTGCGATAAAAAGTTTGGTCATATGGGGTTTCAGATTGATGTCCAAATGATCAAGATCAAATGAAGACAACACCAAAAAACACTTTTAGTTGCAAAATTAAATTAAAATGGAAAATAAAAATAAAATCAGAAACAAAAAATATGCAAAATTAAATAAGACTTCAAAGTACAAGAACATAATTTTTGGAGATTTTCTGATAATTGGAGCTATTTTTAAAATAATTAAACGAAAACAGAAATTAAAATGAAATTACAATGAAATTAAAATAAATGAACAACCAAGGGGGGTGTACCAGCAAAATCAAAATACACTGAAATACCTTGTAATCATGTTTGGGCCAAAAGAAGGGAGTGTATGGTTAGCAATTTTAGCCCAACTGACCCAAGGATTCAGAGTTTAATGAAACATTGTGTTTCATTAAACTGATGTGGAGTCAACAAGACACACACGCACGGTCAAGTGAATAAGCATGCAACACCTCACCAGGTCAAAGATTCAAACCAGTCCAACTCAGCATTGATCAGAGGAATGACTAGACGCCGGAGCTAGGGCTCTGGTCGTCTTCTTCGACCAGCTCGCTGGAGACCAGTCATAAAACCTCAATAAAAATGCCAGAATCTTATACCATTTGAAAGCTCTCAACACAAGGATCATGAATCCATCATTTATTTTTTAAAAAGGTTCCTAAATAAGGAGAACCGAATCCTTTAATTTCAAGATGCACATTCTGAAACTTCATTAAACAACCACCAAAACATATCAAACATGGCCTACTTCACGTAGGGCTTCAGATGCAACCCAAAATGCCCTAAATATGTGCCTAGAATGGGAGAAATAAGTTGAGGAAAATACCTAACTTTTGCACCCCAAAATTTGCCCAACATTTCTTTACCTAGCTTGTGTTTCATTTCATTCACATTAGCATTATCATTTGCATTTCATTGACATGTATGCAGGAGACCAAGAGGTATGATTACTAATTAAGACCTATACAAGAATATGCAAATAGCTAAGAATGTCATTCAAGTGTTCAACAGTTGATATCCTTGTCAGAGAAGTTAAAAGATCCTCAGAGAGGGTGGTTGAAGCCAAGTGTGTAGGTCTCCTAACTTGAAAGTTGTGGGAAACCATTAGATGATTATGAGGCCATGAGGATGGACTTGAGGTCTTGAGAGAGCTCATGAGAAGTTTTGAAGATCACTTTGAGGCCTAGACAGGTCATTGTGCAAGATTGAGAAGCCTCAGCCATGAATGGTGCAATTAGGGTTTGACTGGGTCAACCCTAAGTCAACTGATGATTTGAATAAGGTTCAGACCTAATCCAAGAGCCATGTGATCATGGATTGATGAAATAAGATGTTATAAGGATGATTCCAAGGTCAACTCATCATGATTGAAGAGTTTGAGAAGTTTCAAGCTAGGGTTTCTAAGGCTTGACAGTGTAAAATCCCCTAGTTTCACCCCTATCTTCAAGGCAATTTAGCTCAATATGTGATTGTCATCTCATCTTGCCCCCAACATGATTGTTATAGAGAATGATCTTAGATTTAGTTTGAGTGATAGAAGTCCTTGATAGGATTTGTAGAACTCAAGTTATGACTTTGACAAGTTACAAGTCATTTGAGGTATGTGAATTTGGAGCTTGAAAGTTACCCAACTTGCATGAAACGTTTGCCCTAGAAGGATGATACCTATAAACTTTTGGTCAACATGAATGTTATTCCTTATCCTCTTAGCTTTCTAGAGAGTACTAGAATTCCTTGATAGGATTTGTAAAACTCAAGTTATGGCTTTGACAAGTCAAGGGTATTTTGGACATTTGGAGATTACAGGTCATTTCAATCATAAGTCCATAACTCATATGTGCAAGCTTCAAATGGGAAAATGTCCAACATCAAACTTGTTCAAAATGATGTTTTAAGGCTAGCCAAGTGGTCATGAGAGGTTGGAATTGCTTGTAACTCAAAATTGCAAAATTGACCTAAAAAAAGGAAGAAAGAAAGTTCATTAAAAGGACCAAATTGGTGATTTTTCATTCCAAGGCCAAGATAAGGCATGTAATATGTCATTTTGATCAGAAATGACCTTTTAAAGACAATGACAATATTACTTTTCTCATTTGAGGTCAAAATCATGGAGTTGCATTTTGTTACTTAAGGCTTAAGGTACATATGCCAAACTTCTCATAAGATCAAACCAAGGTGCAAACACATTCCAAGCACACTCAAAATCTCATGTAGAGAGAATTTGGATGAGAATGAGGGCAAATGCAAGTTGCTGCAAGAGCTGTTATGAGCATGCCATGAGATTGAATTTCAAGTGAGATGAGATATTGAACTTCTCATTAGAGTGATCCAGAACTTTCTAGATCATTCATTCATGTCCTATATATGCTTATGAAGTGATTCAAGGCCAAGGTTGGTGAGAATTGAGAGAGAATAGTGAGATTGAACTTTGAACTTTCTTCTTGCAAATCCAATTCTGTTACAAGGTTTGGATCAATTTCAATCCATTCTTTTGCTCCCAATAGCTTGCTATAGTGTTAGTGGTTGATCCCAGATTGAATTCAAGGCACAATTGTGGGAGAATCGTGAGTTAGCCATTGGAGTTTGAAGCTTGCAACTCATAATCGGGTTCAAGAATTCAAGGCCTTTCAACTCATTTCTTTGCATACAGAACCTTCCTTGGATGCTAGTGAAGGAGTCTGGAGATTACTGAGGGTTGATTTGAAGATTTTACCACTCTGTTCATCAAGAATTTGCAGGTATGTACTTTTCATCGTGCAGCTTTATTTGAGTAGAATCAAGAGGATTTGTTAGGTTAAATGCATTGTAAATTGATGTAGGAAGGTTTCTGGATCATTAATTTGGAGATTAGTGACCAATTAGGGTTTATGCAATTTTTGGTTGAGATCGTGTTTTTGCAAACCTTGAGTTTTTAGCATGAACTAGTGGTATGAATGAATTCCTGAGGAAATTTGGGACAAGATTCATCAAAAATATCGTGGCCAATGGTGGATTCTAGAGAGAGTTAGGGTTGGGAGTGGCTGATCGGAGAAGTCACCGGCGGCGACTCTAGCGCGCGCAGGTGAAGGGAGCTTCAGAAATTCAAAAGGAAGAAGACAACCTCATAGCCATTGGATTAGATGTGGACCTTTGACCAGATGGGGGTCTAACGACCAGGAATTGATTTAAGTTTGTGAAGGACTCTGAGTTACTTTAACGCAGTGTTTCATTAAAGCAATCTGGGTGGGCTTAGTGCAAACGTGATACTCACACCCCCTTTTTGGGCCCAACGCTGAAATGAACTGAGAAAATGTGCTATTCACACCGCGCGTTTATCAATTTCTTTGGATTTTCATTTTATTTTTCATTTCATTCATGGTTATTGAATAATCCATAAAAAATTGAAAAATGACTCAATTAATTCGATTCTTTTTGCCATGGATTCATGATTGAATCTAATTTTTTTTAGATAAAAAATATTAATATTTCATGCATTTTTGATTTTATTTGCATTTATTGAATTTTAATTGATATTAAAATAATCATGGTTGATACTTGATTTTGTTGAATTTGGTTCGATTATTTGATAATGATTCTCGCCTTGATTTTTTGGGTGTAGCTAGCATAGATATGCATGTTCCCCCTAGATTTTTCTCACATTCTTGTGATGAATATAAGTGGTAGTTTTAGGTTGAAACTTTAGGAGCTCCATTTTTAGGGTTTATGGTTGATACCTTATGATTTAGGTTTTATATCTAGAACTTGGTGGATGATTCAACCTCTGAATTTTGTATGGTAGATTCATGATTGAAGTAGGGTCCCTTAGGAATTTTTGTAGGAATTTACAATGTGTTTTACTATTTTTGTTTGATTTTAGTTTAGGTACTAACTTTAGATGATTCTAATGCACTAATTCAACTAGAATGACTTCTTTAGTTCCCTTAAATTAGGGTTTTGTCTCTCTTGCTCTTGGAGGATGTTGAAGACAAGTTGAGGATGCAATGGAATGCTTGAATAAGCTTGGAGGTGAAGATTTCCCTTCTTTTGGTTTGAGTGTTGTTTAGGTGATAAGATTAGGGTTTGTAGGCAGAGCTTCTAGATGGATTCTCTTCCTTCATAAACATGGAAGATGTTGATCACTTCCATTATTCCCTATGATGTAAGGTCCCTTTGTAAAGGAATCATCCCTCCTTTGGTAGGATGTGTGGATCTTTACAAGTTGGTAGAACCTTTGAGGGTCCCTTTCTCTGATGATAAGATGCTTAGTGGTGACCTTTGGTCTTCATCTGCTGTCAATCATCCCAACTTTGCTCTTGTTATATGAATATTCCTCCCTTGTTAGAGGATGGAGTTCCTTGCTTGAAGAGATTGAGATGCTAGGAGTTGATACTTCTTTGTGTTTTAAGATTACCCTTAGGAGCTGAAGCTTGTAGATCAGGAAGAGCAAGTTGATACTTATAAGGAGGAGAGAGCTGAAGCTTGAAGGTCCAGGAGAACAAGTTGACACTTGTGAAGAAGATCAAATTGAAATTGAGTGAAGAGCTGAGGCTTGAAGAAGAAAGAATAAGTTGATACTTATGTTGATACATTGAGAGCCTGCAGGGGCCAAGTTGATACTTGATATTGGGAGTGAAGCCTGAAGGTGGAATTTGCTGAAGAGCTGAGGCTTGAGGAAGAGAGAATAAGTTGATACTTATGTGGATGTATTAGAAGGAATAAGTTGATACTTGCTATTAAAGATGAAGGACTTGACAAGCAGTTGAAGACTGAGGACTGAACTGCTGTCAGAAGATTGTTTTGCTGTGAGGCTGTGGAAGCTGTTGATTTGCTTTCTTTCCTGTCTGTTTCCTTTCTGTGCAAATGTATTGATGTGCCTTGTTTGATTTGCTTGATGCATTAGAACAAGTTCATATTTAGATTGACTTGAGCTAGGAGCATGATTGCACTAGAGGTTGAGTTGCTCCCTCTGCTTGTATTTTTACTGTATGGCTTTGCTTGCGGGTATTTGGTAGAGCCCAGCTCCCTTGCCTATGTGGTTTGTCATTTGCTTGATAGCAGTTTCATTTCTTCTGTATGATTACAGGTACTCATATTTTGCTTGATAGAATGTTATTTCTCCTGTATGATTATAGTTATTCATATCTAGCTTGAGGTTGAGACGAGCTTGTGGAGGCTGATGCCCAACACACATTTCCTCCCTCACTTGCATTGCATGCATTTTACTGTATATCTGTTTACTGTTTAAGCTGATGCTTTATCTGTTTCTGTATCATTGACATGATCCCCTAGGACTCTCACTTCCTTTGATAATGAAGTGATGATTAGAACTTTAGGTTGAAACCTATGCATGATAACTTCTAGGAGTTCCCTGTTTCAAACTTCAACCATAGGATGAATCCGTGGCATGACAACATTAGGACTTGATAGTCTCCCCTTTAGTTGAACCTGTTCATTCTCTTCTCATCTCAAAACAAATTAAAATACAGTAATAAAGGTTAACTGACGTCGTACGTTACGAGCCTTAAGCTATCTGAGAAAGGATTGTTGGAGAGATTATTTTCAACAGTCTGGATGTTTAGTATGGTACCCTTTGGGTGACATGCGACGCATTCACTCTCAGGTCATAGTCTCTAGTGCGATATTAGTTGCAAACAACCATAAAAAACAGCTCTTCCGTAAAAGACAGAAAACAAACTTCAAACCTTTTTGCCCCGTGGGCCCATAATTCAAAGGAAGCTTTTCTGAAGAAAATAGTATCGTTAACTCCCAGTTCTACCGCAAACGGTAACACCTAAGTCTCCAAGGGTCGAGCTGCGTACGCCAAACTGCTGGAATTGTTTGTTAACCCTACTCGATAAAACAGATGAATCTGAGTTCCCGTAATCTGTATTATCCCGAACTACGTAAGCTCTGATCTCTCATATATGTTGAGAGTACGTAGGCACAATACTGATGTATTGGCGAGCCACCTTCCCCGTAACCCGTAGTTAGTCGAACTACGTTGACTCTGATTTCTCATTCTTTGATAAGAATACGTAGGCATAAAGCGCGACGCTTTGCCGAGTCATTTTCTTTTATTTTCAGACCAGCCTTGATAGGTAGATAGTAAACAAACCCGTCAGATAAACACAACAAGCGTGGATCCCGTCGAGTACGACGGACGTGAGGGGTGCTAATACCTTCCCCTTGCGTAACTGACTCCCGAACCCAGACAATGGTTGCGATGACCTTGTCTTATACCTTTTCATCAGGTTTTTCCGATCGTTTCCTTTCCCGTTCCGAGGGATAAATAACGAAAGGTGGCGACTCTTCTGTTTTGCCGGCACCTTATTTTCGCGGTAGCGACAGCTGGCGACTCTGCTGGGGACCTTGATAGTTTCCTGGGATCCAACGTCCCGTATGCGAGTCAGTTTGGGGATCCAACGTCCCCTGCGAGAGTCAATCCTAGCGCTTGTATGGTTACTTGTTGGGTTGTGTTTGTTTATCGCATTTTATTTTCCTGCACTTTATTTTCAGTATGATATGATTATCTATGTTGTTGTGGGAGGGGCATTCTGATGAGTGAGAAGCCAGACCCAGGCTTGAGTGTACTTAGCATTAGTTGTGGAAATTAGTGGGCGCATGCTTGCTTTGCAGGCACTAGTGTCTCATGAAATCCACGCTCAGACGAGGTTCTCCCGGTTGACTTCTTTTCCGGCCCTTTGGGCCTGAGGGGTTGTTGGTTTGGAGGATTGTCGACTCTGGGGACCGATCATTTGGAATTCAGCTGAGTGAGGCTGCTTCAGGAGACGGTGATGCCACACCTTCTGGGTATCGTATCACCCCTCTTGAATGTCTGTGACGCTGATGACCGCATAGGATGCCGGACTTGTGTCAGTTTAGGTCCATACCTGTGAGTAGGGTTGGGTTTGTTGCATGAAGCCTTAACCTTCAGACTACCTGGTTTTCTTGATAGTGAATCAGTTTTGTTGGTATCATAGGTTCTCATCATCAGATGTGTATGTGTTCTTGACAGAGCAGAGTTATGGTCCTGTATCAGAGGTCCTTATTGTCAGATATATGTTTGTTCTTGATAGAGCATATTTATGGTCCTGTATCAGAAGTCCTTATTATCAGATATGTTTGTTCTTGACAGAGCAAAATTTATGGTCCGATATCAGGGTTTTCTTCTCATCAGAGATAAGGTTGTTCTTGACAGAGCAGTATTGTGGTTTTGTTGATACAGAATCTTCACCTTCACCTCCTTAACAGCACAGTCATCTTGATCTCCTGCTGCATGATTGCATTTTGCATTGCTTTGCATACTCATTTGCATTTCATTAACGTGTGTCTGTGTTGCAGGTACTGTTTCCCCCGATTCAGGTTTTCTTGCCTTCTGTTGTGCTATTATGGGTTCTCTGAGGAAGATTGTGGCTTACAAGCTCCCCACTCCTGATGTTGTTCAGCTAACTGGTTTGATTGCTTTGGCAGATGATTCTGTGAGAGATGAATTCAGAAAGTCTTATAGGAAACTGCTCATCTTGGTTCGTAAACCTTCTGTGTTTGAGTTGAATGGGTTGCACGCCCTGCTGCAGTTCTACGATCCTCCGTTGAGATGCCTTACTTTCCCGGACTTTATTCTCGCACCCACACTAGAGGAGTATATTGATTTGTTAGGTGTGCCTATCAAGAGTCAGATGCCCTTTGTTCATATGGATGTTGAGCCTAATCTGGCTAGTCTAGCTCCTTCACTTCATCTGGATGCCTCTGAGTTGGTATTGTCTAGTTGGAACAAGGTTCCTGGTTTCTCCTTGCAGTTCCTAGTGGGAAAAGCTCAGCAGTGCGCCAAAGACGGATGTTGGATCGTGTTCAATGCCATCCTCGCTCTGTGCATATATGGCATCATTCTGTTCCCCAATATGCCTGACTTTGTAGACTTCGACGCCTTTCATATCTTTGCATCAGGGAATCCAGTCCCTACCTTGATCGGAGATGTTTACCATTCCGTCCACTACAAAAACGAGAACAGAAGATGCAAGAATGTCTCGTGCTGTGTGCCCCTGCTCTACAGATGGCTTGATAGTCACCTACCTAAGAAGGGTCCCTTTGCTTCAGCCACAGCTGAGTGGTCCAAGCGTTTGATGAGTCTGTCAGCAGAGGATATTGCCTGGTTTGATAGAGATAGGTTGGGTACTGAGATTATCTTCAGCTGCAGTGGGTTCCCGAATGTGCCTTTGATAGGCAGGAAGGGTTGTATCAACTATAATCCATCGCTGCTGGTCCGACAGTTTGCTTATGCTTTGAGAGCTCCGCTGAAGGATGAAGAGGTGCAGGAATCTCTGTACCTCACTGGTCTTCTAGAGGGGGATATGTTATCTAAGCTTCAGCACGCTTAGAATGGTATCAGTAAGCGAGGAAAGTCGTTGCTAGGGAAAAGTAATAGCCAAGCCTACGCTCCATATGTGACTTGGATCAGAGCCAGAGCAGATGCTATAGGGATTCCGTTTCCTCCTGCCAAGCCAGAAAGCCCTCCAGTGATTGAAGAGCCTACCACCGTGCCTATTCAGCAGCATAATCAGGTGTTGGCTTAGAGAGATGAGCTGAAGAAGGCAAATGAAGAACTGGAGAAAGAATTGGCTCAACTCAGAAGCAAGAGAAGTGAAGTCGTCCATTCCTTCAAGAGGCAGTTAGAGCTGGTGAACCAGTTAGGAACAGATTTGACTAAGCAGATGGCTGAGCGTGAGCGTTTGGGTCGGGACTTCAAAGCTGTCAATGATGTACTGGCCACTAAGAAGCAGCACTTGGATGAAGCGTACCGGAGAATATCCAAGTTTAATCAGCATTGGAAGGCCACCCTAGCCAACGGAAAATAGCGGGAGGATAAGCTGAGGCAACAGATCTCCAAGCTGAAAGCCCAGGTGAAGGCTAGTGAGAAGAGGTTTGATGAAGAAACCGCTCGCAGATATGCCGCTGAATGCCAGCTCAACAAGGCTCTTGCTAACCTGAAGGAGCGCAAGCTGATGTTTGAATCCAAGAAGCGGAAGTTAGAAGATTGTTTCGGCGAAGGAGCATGGGAAGATTCGGTTGAAGGTCTTCAATACACCATTATGCAGAGAGAGTTACTCGTCGAAGGGTTGCTCACTCGGCCTGATCATCCAGAAACGAAGGGGTTGTTAGAAGAGTTTCGCGCCCGTGGTCGTGCTTGACTATTTGTAATCCTTTTGTGTTGATCATTGTTGTATGCTGACCATCACCAGGCTTGTTGGTTGAGGTCATGCTATTGATTCAGCTTGTACTCAGTGACGTTGTGTACCGCCTTGATGGGCTTTCTTTATATATATGAGATATTATTTCCATGACTGGACTCGGACTTCTCATTATCCGCACTGGCACTCAGGCACTAGGATCGGGGGGGAAATCTCCCTAACACACAGACACACGTTTGCATTTGCATGAAGCATCTGCATAACGAGCACTTTGTCGTTTTTTCTAACCCTTTGTGTATGCAGGTTGTTCCAGGATTGATCAAAGACCGATCCACCGCTATCCGACCAAAGCAAATCAAGCTAGAGCTATGGAGCAAGTACAGACTGACGTTCAGGAACTACGAGAGAGGATGGACCGCTTCATGGAGCTCATGCAAGTGGTTGCCAACAGCCAAGACTAGCTCAGAACCTTGTTCCAACCTCTGATTTCAAGGGTTGACAGCAATGGTGTACTCCATGGTGGGACTGTTCCAACCCCTCCACCTGTTGAAACTCCTCAAAATGGCATCCCTGTGACCGGGGGGAACGATAGTGCCAACGGCAATGTGATCGCTAACATGGGGCTCAATGGTAATACGACTGGCGTCGGTAATGGGAATTTTGAAGCTAATGTCAATGTTGGGCTGGGCAACGGCAACACAGGTGTTGGAAATCTGTATGGGCCTCAGCCATGGTTAGAAGACCGTTAAGACGATGTGTTCTCACAGAGAGGTGTTGAGGGAGAGATGACTGCTGAAGCACGGCTGAGGTTTAAGGCACTCGAGGACAAGATGAGGAATTTCGAGAACCTGAACACTATGGGTGTTGACATGTCCAAGTTGGGACTGATTGCTGATTTCAAGGTGCCTCCCAAGTTCAAGGTACCCGACTTTGAGAAGTACAAGGGCACCACTTGCCCTCGCGTCCACCTGAGATCATACTACCGGAAAATGTCTGCTCACTCTGAAGACGAGAAGCTGCAGATGCACTTCTTTCAGGATAGCTTGTCCGGGCCCTCCCTGGAATGGTACATGAGTCTGGAACCTACCAGTGTGCGCACGTGGAAGGAACTTGCCGAAGCATTCGTGCACCATTACCAATATAACAGTGACTTGGCTCCGAACCGGGTTCAACTGCAGAATTTGTCACAGACGAACAACGAAGGGTTCAAAGAATACGCCCAGAGGTGGCGTAAATTGGCAGCTAGAGTTCAGCCGCCGATGGTTGATTGGGAGCTTGTTGAAATGTTCGTAGCCACCCTCCCAGGGGTTTATTACGAGAAATTGGTCAGCAGTATGTCTGGAAGCTTCTCAGATCTCATTATCACGGGTGAGCACGTTGAAAATGGGATCAAACTGGGGAAAATTCAAGGTGATCTGTCCTCAGCTGGAGGAGGAAAGAAGCCGTATGGTGGAAAAAGACGGGAAGGAGAGATGAGCGCCGTGTCCAACGCTCGAAGGAAGGGTAAAGGCCAGCACCAGCAGGTGACCAGCATAACCATCCCCGCGGTCCAACAGCCACAGCAGCAGCAGCAGCAGCCGAATCAGCAAGGGTACAACAAGTATCAGAACAGGGCACCTCTGTCAAGTCGTCACCTCGAGACGCCGCCCATGTCTTATGCTCAGCTGTTACAAACTCTGCTTCAATTACAGTTGATCTAGAAGAGAACCCTGGCACCCTTGACAGGGGCACCTCCGCCAGGTTATGATGCGAATGCAACATGTGAGTTTCACTCAGGGGCACCAGGCCACACAATAGAAAATTGCAAAGCCTTCAAGCACAAGGTGCAAGATATGGTGGATGCTAAGATCATTAATTTCTCAGATAATGTGTCGAACGTCACAAAGAACCCTATGCCGAATCATAGGGGAGCTGGGGTGAATGCCATTATTGAAGAAGAGGATTTAGATGTGTTGACTGATGTCAAGGATCTGAAGACACCGCTTAGCTTCGTTAAAGCCAAGCTGATGAAGAGAGGCTTCTTTCCGGGCTGTGGAGAATTGGGTATGGGTTGTGCGACTAGTCCTGATGGATGTGAATAGTTGATAGAAGGGATCCAGAGTCTGATGACCGAAGGAATCTTGCAGTTTAGCCGAAGGGCCGAATGTGGATCTGGAGAGGCAATGCTGAAGCAAGATGATGAGGTTGCCACCATCACCATCCCTCGCCAGATGATAACCATTTCTGGACCCAGACCGCCCACAATTACCATTACCAAGGCCGGGCCGATACCTTTTGAAAGCACTAATGTTGTCCCATGGCATTATGGGGCAGACGTCTACTGCAACGGACAAAAGTTGGAACTGGAACCATCTGGGACGTCTGTGGATAACCCTGTGGGCATTGGCAGAATCACTCGCAGCGGAAGAGTATTTGCTCCACCTGAGATTGTGGCGGACAAAGCGGACATAACCGATAAGGGAAAGAGTAAAGTCGTTGAGGAAACCCCTCGAGGGGTAGAGAAGGACCTACTTGTTAAGGATGCTGAAGAGTTCATGAGGTTGATCAAGAAGAGTGACTACAAAATCGTGGATCACCTCCATCAAACACCCTCGAAAATCTCCATTCTGAATTTGTTGCTGTGTTCTGAGGCACATCGCAACGCGCTGCTAAAGGTTTTGAATGCCACGTATGTACCGCAGGAAATATCGGTCAACCAGTTAGAAGGGGTCGTAGCCCACGTGAATGCTGGAAACGGGTCAGGGTTCACTGACCTGGAGCTGACGCCGAAGGGAAGAAACCACAACAACGCCCTGCACATCTCGATAGAGTGTAGAGGAACGATCATGTCTCATGTGTTGGTGGACACATGGTCGTCACTCAATGTTCTTCCTAAGAAAGCATTGATGAAGTTAGATACTCGAGGATTGATCTGCACACCCAGTGACCTGGTTGTGAAGGCGCTCAATGGAACCAAACGTCATGTTTTCGGAGAGGTGACTTTGCCGATCCAGGTGGGGCCGAAAACATTCGACGCAGTCTTCTATATCATGGACATCATGCCTGCCTACAGCTGTCTCCTAGGCCGGCCATGGATCCATTCTGCTGGCGCCGTGACCTCTACGTTGCACCAGAAGCTCAAATATGCTGTTGGAGGTAGCATTGTAACTGTTTGTGGCGAGGAAGACATAATGGTGAGCCATTTGTCGTCCTTCAAATATGTTGAGATGGATGGGGAAATCCACGAAACCCTATGGCAGGCGTTCGAAGTTGTTAAAGTCAAGAACGTAGCTCCTGTAATCACTGAGAAACCAGAGATGACTCTCTCTTCCTTCAAGGAAGCCCGGGCCGTTGTCCAAGCCGGATCTACCCCTGGCTGGGGGCGAATTCTAGAGATACCTAACAAGAAAGACAAGTTTGGGTTAGGATACTCTCCTACGGCTGAAGCCTCATCCTCTCACAATGCATCGCGCGGTAAAGGGCCGATCCAGTTTACCAGTGGCGGGGTGATATTTGAAAGTGTCAGCGCAATGTCTGAAGACGGCGAAGAGAGTGACTGCGATCTAGACTCTTGGATCCAGCCAAGCAAATCAGGCGAGAGCCTCAACAACTGGTCCATCAGGGATACCATCCAAGTGACAGGCAAACACTAATGATTTACTTTCTCCAATCATTGTACAACCCTATGTCCTACCCGAGGCATAGTGGTTTTATTGTCAGGGCCTTGTTTGATTATGTACATGCATTTTACCAATAAATCAAAAGGCGTTTTTCTTCGCATTCGAATGTTGTGATCTCTGTTATTCTTGTTTTATATTTGTTTTGAAAAACAATAAAATGGCAATGGGGTTTGTGCTAACCTGCATATCCTTGTTTTAAGCTTAACCCTTGTTATTGTAGGATCCACATAGCAGATGACATCGACTCTGGACCTTCTACGACTCACTTCGACTTCGATTGCCCGATCTACCAAGCCGAAGAAGAGATTGATGAAGACGAAGACCTTCCCGAAGAGATGGCCCGCTTGTTGAAACAAGAAGAGAAAGTTATTCTGCCTCACGAAGAAGAAATTGAGATTGTGAATCTGGGTTCTGAAGAACTGGTCAGGAATGTTAGGATAGGAGCTGCATTGCAGAGTGATGTCAAGCAGAGATTGGTCGAGATGCTGAGAGAGTATAGTGACATCTTTGCTTGGTCATACGAAGATATGCCCGGACTTGATACCGACATTGTGGTCCATCACTTGCCGTTGCGAGAAGATTGTCCTCCCGTCAAGCAAAAGCTTAGGAGGACGCGACCAGATATGGCCGTTAAGATCAAAGAAGAAGTGCAAAAGCAGCTTGATGCTGGCTTCTTAGCGGTCACTACTTACCCTCCGTGGGTCACCAACATAGTTCCTGTACCGAAGAAGGACGGTAAGGTGCGAATGTGCGTCGATTATCGGGACTTGAATAGGGCGAGCCCTAAAGATGATTTCCCGCTCCCTCATATTAATGTGTTGGTCGACAATACAGCTCAGTTCTCCGTACTTTCGTTCATGGATGGCTTCTCCGGCTACAATCAGATCAAGATGGTGCCGGAGGACATGGAGAAAACTACGTTTATCACACCTTGGGGAACGTTTTGCTACAAGGTAATCCCTTTCGGTCTGAAGAACGCAGGGGGCACTTACCAACGAGCAATGGTTACTTTGTTTCATGACATGATTCATCATGAGATTGAAGTCTATGTTGATGACATGATTGCGAAGTCCCAAACGGAGGAAGGACATCTGGTCAATTTGTTGAAGCTTTTTGAGAGGCTTAGGAAGTTCAGGTTGAGGCTGAATCCTAACAAGTGTACTTTCGGAGTACGGTCTGGAAAGCTACTGGGGTTTATCGTGAGTGAAAGAGGCATTGAGGTTGATCCTGCGAAGATAAAAGCAATACAAGAAACGCCAGCGCCAAGAACAAAAAAAGAAGTTCGTGGTTTTTTGGGCAGAATAAACTACATTGCAAGGTTTATTTCTCAGCTCACGACCACGTCTGAACTGATGTTCAAACTGCTGAAAAAAGATCAGGCGATTATCTGGAACGAGGATTGCCAGAAGGCATTTGATATGATAAAACAATATCTACAGGAACCACCGATCTTGATACCCCCAGTGGCTGGACGACCCTTAATCATGTACTTGACAGTTCTTGAGAATAGTATGGGGTGTGTTCTCGGTCAGCACGACGAGACAGGCAGAAAGGAGCATGCCATTTACTATTTGAGTAAGAAGTTCACAGACTATGAATCTCGTTACTCGATGCTGGAGAAGACGTGTTGCGCACTAGCCTGGTGTCGCTTGCGCGAAAATAAGGTGTCGGCACAACAGAAGAGTCGCCACCTTTCGTTATTTATCCCTCAGAGCGGGAAAGGAAACGATCGGAAAAACCTGACGAAAAGGGTAAGACAAGGTCATCGCAACCATTGTCTGGGTTCGGGAGTCGGTTACGCAAGAGGAAGGTATTAGCACCCCTCATGTCCGTCGTACTCGACGGGATCCACGCTTGCTGTGTTTACTTGGACGGGTGAAAACAATCTATCTACGGCTGCTAAATCTAAACGGGAAAGAAATTGACTCGATAGAGCGTCGCACTCTATGCCTACGTATTCTCTTCAGAGAACGAGAAATCAGAGTCTGCGTAGTTCGAGAAACTACGGGTTAGTTTGCTCGGCAAGACGTCGCGTCTTGGGCCTACGTATTCTCATCAGAGAAATCAGAGCATGACGTAGTTCAGGCTAACTACGGCTAGACAGGGTGTTCTCGGTCACACGGGGGTGAGAGAAATGATTGACGATACTAGCATACTCATTCTAGCAGTTAGGTGAACGCTGCTCGACCATTGGAGACTTAGGCGTACCTGTTTGCGGTAGAACGGACGTAGTATGTCGGGTTTCGGGGTATGGGAACCTACGGGAACTAGAACTACGGTCTGGTCTCAAATGCACTCGGGCAAGAGAAAAGGATAACATCAGTCGTCAGCGGGAAAGTCTCGATCGCACAGCAGCGATGAGAGCAAAAGTTAGTTGTTAGTGTGCTCGCTAGGATATCGCATCCTATGCCTACATATTCTCGCTCAGTACGAGAAATCAGAGAAGCTGTAGTTCAGCCTAACTACGGGTAGAACGGAGACCACAACACAAATCTCGTTTTATTAATATTATGAAAAAATTACAATGATCGAGTACAAGAAAATAAACTCCTAAAAATCCTATCCATCTAATATGGAAAATCTAATGGAAAATAGTCCCCTAACAAGTGGACATTTAAATCTATTTCTAAAAATGTAAAAAGTCCCCTAACAAATGGACTTGTAAAACTACTTCTAAAAGAAAAGTGCAAAATAAACTCTAAAAGAAATTATATCCTAAAAGAAAAATATCCTAAAAATAAATATCAAAAATACTATTATTTTTATATTTCCATATATTTTCCATCTTTTTCTATTTTATATTTTTCTATTACATATTCTTTTTCTTTTTAAAATCTCTAAATAAAAGAAAATAAAAGAAAAATAAAGAAATACACAAGGGGGGTGCAAAACTGCTGCTAGGGGTGATGCAGCAAAAAACCAGAACAGAAACTGGGGCCCAGCCCAATAAAGAGATTCTGAAAAAAACAAAAGCAGAGGGGGTTTGAGAAGAAAACGGAGGAGTGTACTCAGTAGTGAGTTCGTTGGGCTTGGCCCAACAGCCAATCCATACAAAAAACAAAAACGGAAGGGTGCAGGGAATTGGAAAAAAAAAACGGGGGGGGGGGGGGGGGGTGTACGGACTGAATGAAGCCAATGGGCCCAAGGCCTAATCCCTACAGCTCTCCCTCTCCTCGCTCCAACTTCAGAAAACAAACCCTAGATCCTCTTACTACTGTTCACGGCTGTTTCCTCTCAACCCTTTCTCTCTCGAAACTTCACCTCTCCATCTTCTCCAATCCAAACAAACTCTCATCATTTCAAACCCTCCTTCTCTTTCCCGTCCTTGATGCAAGTCCGATGGAGCCGTTGAGGATCTCCTGAGAACTGATGACTCAATGAAGATCTTGGACGGAAAACAAAATGCAAGACGCTGATGAAGCTTATGAATATCATGATGGACACGAACAAAATCTCCAAAAACACGTTGAAGATCCACTGAACACGGTGCAAATTGACACGATTTGGATCACCTGGTTGCGATTATTGATGAACTCGCAAGGAGATCTTGAAAGTTCTTGGAAGGTGAAGGTTCAGAAGACGATGTTGGCAAACAAAACTGGAGATCTGAGGGTGCATGCACTTCTTGATTAGCGATGGAGATCTGGAGAAGATTCAAACAAACCTTGACTGAAAGCCATTGACGGAGGTCCTTGCTCAGAAGATTGTTCTTGACGATGAATAAAGTTGCGATATGTTGAAGTTTCTGGATATCCTTCACGAGGCTATGAAGATTTTACACTGAATTTGAAGAAAACTCGTCCTCTAATCAACACCGATTGATGAAGATATTGCTGATTCGTTGAAGGTTTTCTGTTTGAAGTCTTGTTGAGAGACTTGTTGATAATTGTTTTCTGGGGAACGAAAGAAGAACAAGGTGAATGAGATGATGATGGTTGAGGTTTAATGTTGATCGGAGACGCTTGATGAGGATTTGAAATGATGATGATCGGTGAAGATAGATGAGAGGAGAAAGATGAAGATTAGAAGGAAAAGATGGATTCTTGTGTTTTTTCCAGTTTCCGGTGGATTTGGCTTTTTCCGGCGAGCTAGACGGTGGTCGGAGGAGGTTAGGAGTTTGTTAGGGTTGCCGGAAGAAGTTGGTGGCGGTGGTTGCATGGCCGGCGGCCATGCATCCGGCGAGGCTCCGGTGAGGACAAGTGGAGGCTGGGAAGAGAGTGGTGAGGACACGTGCTTAGGAGAGGTGGGAGAGAGAGGGAGTGGCACGTGGCCACATGCATAGAGAAGTGGGGTGGGTATTTGAGAGCTTGCAACGTGGAAGCTAAGTGGAGTGTTTCTAGAGTGCACGCGTGGAGGGTTTTATAGACTGACACATGGCTATGGATTTGGGCCTCCAAAACTATTCTGGACCCAACGAAGATGGACAATATTAACAGCAAAAACCTCATTAAACTCAATTAAAAACTGATTAAAGACTTAACCTAATTAACTAATTAATACTCAATTAACTAAATGAAGATTAAAACTGCAATTAAATCTAAATGAAAATAAAACTAATCTAATCTAATTAATTCTAATAAACCCTAATTAAAATCTAACTAAGACTCTAATTAATCTAAACAAATAAAAAAACCTATTAAATCCTATTTAATCTCTAAATTAATGAAAATCTATTATTAATTTCTATTAATTCTAATTGATCTATATTTATTCTTAAAATCTATTTAAAAATCATTAAAGAAATTCCTAAACTATTAAAGAACACTTAATATCTAAAAGTTATTTAAAAATCTATCTAATACCTGGAAAAAGGAATTAAATCCCTAAAAAATTCTAGAAAATAAGGAAAAAATCTAAAACTACCGAGAAAGCCGATTAAATCGATTAGCGAACTATATCGAAATAAACGGTAAAAACCCGGACACCGAGAGGTCCTCAAAAACAACAGCGAGAGCTGAAAACACCGGGACGAGCACTGATTCTCAAAATACGTCCTCGCATTGGTCTGAAATGCTTTCAGAGGGTTGTGATCCCGATAAACCAATTTGACTGGCAAAAAAATGCAATGTACGTGGTATGCAAATGCGAAATGAAATGAGTCGAGACATGAGCCAAATTGCGATGAGTATTTCGTCAAATTTTGGGGTGCAACAACTGCCCCTATTCAAACGGCTTGAACCTGACTGGGTGAGGAGCGAACGGCTCTCAGCTAATCAAGGTGCGAGACGGTTGAATACCGATAAACCCGAAAATTTGCCAACTGCACGAGCACACAGTACTCTAAGGGGAACAAATCTCCGAAAACTGAAATAATAGCTGCACGGCAACTAGCTGGAGACATACTGATCTGACATCGCTGTCAGCTATCCACGTTAAATTCCTCTGATATCGCCATCAGATAACCAAAACACCCAACATCGCCGCTGGAGAACTAGAGAATCTGACATCGCCGTCGGAAACAAACATAATACCCAACCTCGCCGCTGGAGAACTAAATCAATCTGACAAAAGCACCCAACATCGCCGCTGGAGAACTAAAGGATAATTTGACATCGCCGTCAGAAACAAAACACCAGACATCGCCGCCAGAAACAGACAAATAGCCACCCAACATCGCCGTTGGAAAAATAGAGAATCTGACATCGCCGTCATAAGCACATATCCAACCTCGCCGCTGGAGAACTGAATAATCACTTGACATCACCGTCAGAAACAAACGTCCAACCTCGCCGCTGGAAAACTAAATCAACCGAGAAACACCCAACATCGCCGCTGGAAAGCTAAATCAACTGACATCGCCGCCAGACACAAACAGATATCCAACATCGCCGCTGGAAAGCTAAATCAACTGACATCGCCGCCAGACACAAACAGATATCCAACATCGCCGCTGGAAACAAACAAATATCCAACATCGGCGCTGGAAGAAATCTGACATCGCCGTCAGAAACAGATATCCAACATCGCCGCTGGAGAACCAAATCAACTGACATCGCCGCCAGGCACAAACATCCAACATCGCCGCTGGGGAACTAAAGAAACTGACATCGCCGTCAACCCACTACAAAACCCAACATCGCCGCTGGAAACAAACATAATCTGACCTCACCGTCAAAACAAGCATCCAACATCGCTGCTGGAGAATTAAAGAATTCGACATCGCCGTCAACCACACATAACTCTGAGAAACACCCGACATCGCCGTCAAGTACTCAAAATAATCTGACTTCGCCGTCAACTCTCAACATTGAGTCGATAAAAGCATCTGACCTCGCCGTCAGGGTGAAGAAATCCCATTGGGGAATTGGTCATACAGTAACCGGTAATACATAGTCGATCCTGCCACCAGGCATTCAAAGAACACTGTCGGGCATCAGCTGGACTTCAACCATCAGGTTGATCACGCCCTCAGGCATTCAAAGAACTTGTCGGGCTTCAGCCGGACCTCATCAGCAAGTCGGGAATAGAATTCTTGGTCAATCATGAGCCAACTGGGAATATCTAAACCTCTGTCATTAGGCACTCTGCATCAGCTGAGAGAACTGCTTCATTAACACGGTCAGACTTCAATCATGGAGTCTTCAAGGGAGGTTTCAACTTCGCCGTTAGAAACCTTCTAGGGATGACGCTTCGCCGCTGGGGACTCTGGAGAACTGTCAAGTAACTCCGCTCCGGGGGTCCAGAAATCATTCTGGATGAATCAACTCTACTGAGGACTTCAAGAATCATCTTGGACAAATAACTCCGTCGGGGACCTTCAAGAATCATCTTGAACTGACAACCATCCTGAGCAAACACTCTGCTGGGGATTCCAGGAATCATCCTGGGCAACTCTTGCCGGGGACAAACCAATCATGGCTTGAGCAGCTTCCAAGGATTCGGCTCTCTTGGGGCTTCAGGAATCATCCTGGGCAACCTTCACTAGGGACTGCGCTGGGGAGCTTAAGAATCATCTTAAGCAAACGACCGTGATGATGAATTCAAAAATCATCTTGAACTGAAGACTTCGCTGGGGATCCCAAGAATCATCTTGAGCAAGCGACTTCGTTGGGGAGAACGTCAGGAATCATCCTGAGCAACTGATCCTTCGGCGGAACACCTGAAACAAGAACGGTAGCAACCTAGATCATGTTTATTATGCATATGCTTCGGCGCCATGCTCCACACGGTGGAAATGCTATGCGTTTATGATAAATGCTATGCAATCATGCACAATGATGCGATCCCGTCAGCAAAATAAATGCCGAAGGGAGAATCCTCATGTCGAGGAGAAAGAACTGCTCAGATAGAGGAATCATCCTGCTGAGGAGAACATGGCCACGCCAATATTAATTGGCCTCCGCATGGGGACACAACTTCAGTTGACTGCTGCGGGGGAAACAACTTCAGTTGATCACTATAGGGGAACGAAGCTCTACGAGAACCTAGACCTGCTGAGGGAAAGCGATGTCAATCGCGGGAATAAGCTGCGTGGCCGTCGCGACTACTCTTCTGGAGATAAGACTCTATGGGGAAACAACTTCAACTGCTCAACACTCCCACTGGGGAAAACCAATCATGGTCTGATCAACTTCCAAGGATTCGGCTCTCTTGGGGAACTGCAAACTCGGCTGAGGAAGGAGAAATCATTCTGCTTCGCTGGAGAGAGTACAACTTTGGGGGGAATACAACATCAGCTGTTCAACGCTCTGCTGGGGAAAACCAATCATGGTCCCAACTGCTTCACTGGAGAGTACAACTCTGATGAGGAATCTCAATTCCGCTGGGGAAGAAGGAATCATCCGACTTCGGGGGAGAGTACAACTCTGCAGGGGAATACAGGATCAGTTGTTCCAACACTCTATTGGGGAAGAGGGAATCATCCGACTTCGCGAGAGCGTACGACTCTGGTGGGGAATTTCAATTCCGCTGGAGACTTCAATCTGGCACCACCAGTTGCTGCATACTTCGGTGTACGAACAGTTTCCTACGAAACCTGCACTTGTGACCCGGTGCGGGGGAAATGACTTCATGCTTCGGCGCCTGACTCAACTGAGGAGGTGACGTTCCTTCAGGATACATCTGATTGGGGAGAGAATCTTCTCCGCTTGGGGATGCATATCAATGCTCATGATCTTGCGTTCAGACTCTGCGGGGAGAGGCTACTGAACTCTGCTGGAGAAGAAGGAATCATCCTGCTTCGGGGATATCAATCCTGATCTGCTGAGAATAATCTTGCATACGCCTTGCGGAGACTGACCCTTCTGGGTAACACTTGCTGGACTATCAAGTCTGATGAGGAATACCTGTGTATCAACACTGCTGGGGATAACAATCCTTAGCTACTCATTGTACAACTCTGATGGAGATGCACTGATCCTATCAAGGAAACACCTCTGGCGTCTGCAGAAGATAACAATCGATCACTGAAATTGAATCTCACTTCACTGAGGAAAACAACCCTGAACGGTCCTTTTAGAACACCCTAGGTCCTTATAGGGTACGGAGCAATCTGCTGAGAAATAACTCTTCTCTGGCTGACATCAAAATCTGCCCGTCTGGAGACTACTCAATGAGGGAATCACCGTCGACCTCTGCTTGAGGAATGAGTCAATGACCTGGACTCGGAGGGAAAAGGAGTCAAACTTGGACTCTGTGGGGATACAACATTGCATCAGTCCACTGCTGGGGAAATAAACCCAACTCTGCTGGTCAGGGAAGGCTTCAGTCACAACCCACTTGGGAAAATAGCACATCAGGATAATCAATGTTTGATGCTTGGGATGGCCATACTCTGCCGGAGATATCAATCTTGCCATGCGGAGGATAATCTTGATCCTACTCTGATAAGGGATAAATGCCGTCTCAATTTGCTGCAATCTCAAACTGCTCAAGGGAAACAATCTCAAACTGTACGTATCTGCTGAGAAAATAATCCTACTTCAACAACATCAACACAGGGAATACAAAATACCAATCCTGGAGCTGGGATCAATCGAGCCTTGTGTCGGGGAATGTGACAACATACGCGTCACTAGGAATCATCGTGTCGAATACAATTAGGCTTTTTCTGGTTTAGGGATAGGTTTATGGTGACAGGGACCTATTTCTAGTTACCAACGAAAATGGATTTGAAAGGGAAATACTAGACGAGAACTAGCATTCGAGGGTGGACTACCAGACGAGAGCTGGTGGCAAAATATGTTAGGTTGTCAGACGAGAACTGATGGCAAAAGGGTTTTGGATATCAGACGGGAATTGATTTCTGGTTTGCCAAACGAGAACTGGGCTTTAAAACTGTGTTGGTCAGACGTGAACTGGTTGATCAATAGGTTACAGAAAATGGTAACCCGACGGGGCTGGTTTCTGGTTTGGATTTCAGACGAGAACTGATCTCCGGCTTGTCAGGCGAGAACTGGACTTTTAAAATGATTCGGTTACAAGGTTCAACCAAGTAACAGGTTAGGCTGTAGGATAACGATCCAATGACAGCAAGGCTTCTTCAGAAGGCTTAGGTTTTTGGCAGGGTAACGACAAGATTCCCCGACACTCAACTCTTGCTAGGGTGAACAAATTCATTTGAACAACTTGCCCCAGTGCAATTCAACTTGCCCCAATCCGACTTTTGGGAAAATTCATTCTGAACAGAAAACAGCTGGCAACGAGACAATCTTCAGATGGCCTGCCCCAACATCTGTATAACGGAAGGATTCATCCTCAACTAACCAACTCTCAGCACGGTTGGTTTCAGTATACTGAAATAGCCTGCCCCTGAACGAGCAATGAGCGACTCAACATGCCCTGATTGAACACTGGAGGGATCTGCCCTCAAATCACTGGAGTTCTGGATAACTGCCCCTGATTGGTCTCGAGAAGATCAACTTCTGATTAACTGCTTCTTGAATAATCTATCCTATAATCAACCGATACTCCGGGACCTGTCCTCAGACAAACTGATTCTAAACTCTCTGGAAGTCAATGCCCCAAATTCACGGGGTTTCACAGTATACCGTTCTGATCCAGACTTCTGACGATTCAGTCCTGATTGACTATTCCCCGGTGGAATTTCCTTTGTATCAACTATTGACCTGCAATTAAAATTGTTTATTCACGAATGGTAATTTTAATGCAGTGTTCATGCAGATTTTGAAAAAATGTACTGTCACTCATTTACGTGCTATGATAGTGAGTGACGAATGAACCGAAGAGTTCAAACGTAGTGCTGATGTGATCAGTGAAAAATACAACAAGGATATGATTAGCAAATCATGCAGGAGTCAGGTTACTCAACCTTATCATAATGCGCTTTCAGAATAAACCCTGCCTCAATTAGGTCTTTTAAGTGTTGTATCGTGGTCGGGTTCACGGTTCGTGATGATCTCCAATCCTAAAGTTCAGTTAACTTAGCTCGAGCGCTCGCCTCTTCGAGAGGTATGTTGAACATTGAGAATAACTGGTTAAAGAATTCACAAGGTGTTTCGGAGTGACAGTTACTCCTCTTTTGTTTCGGTGTCTGTATCTACACGACTTTGTCCTTGTTCGAGGATTTTTCTTATTATATCCTTTCTTTTTCATTCTTTTGATTCCCTCATTTTTGCCTGGACTGACTCTTCAGAGTTCTTTTCGATTTTTCTTTTGAAGTCCAGCGGGATGCCCTAATTTTTGCCTAAGTAGCTGCTTTCCATCTTTTCTTTTCTTTGTACTTAGCGGGCTTTCTTATTCCTTTTTTCTTTTGGAACAAGTCGTGCGACACTGGCTGTCTGGATTCATCCGAGAGGTTTATAACTGTCTCACTCCTGATTGGTGAGGTTTAACCATTGTGGTTGACGAGGTATGACCTCTGGGGGAGAGGAATACGATGTGATTGGTCCTCGAAAGACAACACTCCTCTATAAGACTTGAACGCTCGATCAAGCTAACTGACAACTACCCTGCCCCGGGTTAAGATGTGAGGGTTCAAAAGCCCGAAAAAACTCCTACTTCTCGGCTCAAAGTGGTTAACAAGGGATTCTCTTCCTTATCTCTCCAGTGTTTAGGGGATTTGAAACAATGCCTTGTACGTCATCGGCAAGGTTTTATCTGAAAGCATACGATCATCGGTTATGAGTATTCAGTTTCGTCATCCTCCCTCCACTCATTGCTAATCATAGTGATAAAGTGGAGTGAATAAAGTGCAAGTGTCAGTGCAATGCAGTAAATGAGTGACAACGACATGATTAATTCAGAAAAATGCATAGTCACTTTATTAACATTACCATTCGAAACAAACAATGTTTAACAGCAAGTGGTAACTAACAGAAAGGAAACTAGAAATGCAAATGATAAAAAGTCTGAGGACTGCCAATGCTGAGGACGTCTGTGTGTCTGAACCACTGGCTTCTGGAAATAACCCTCTGAATCTGCGAGCTCAGACAGCTGAGAGGTTGTCATGCACAACCAAAACTCCTTCTGGAAAGGAAATGCACCCTTCGTCGATCAACTGTTGCACTTTCGCCTGGAAAGCCTTGCAATCTTCGGTTGAATGCCCTGGAGATCCACCATGGTAATCACACTGAGCATGGGGATTGTACCCTGGAGGGTAAGGCTCTGGCACGGGCTTGAGAGCTTTCAGTTCCACCAAAGAATTCTGAATCAAATGCGGAAGAATCTGGCTATACGGCACAGGCACTGGATGGAAAAGAGCATTCCTTTGTTCCAAGTTGTTACGAGGTCGGTTCTGATTCTGACGCTGATTCTGATAGCCTCGGCCACGGGCTCGTGGATTCACAAGAGGAGTGACATAAGGTTCCCGATGGGGTGCCCTAGGCACAATTGTGTGTCCATAATAACGAGACACAGAAGATACTGACCGCTGAGAAGACGGAGAACCAACATATTTCACCGATTCGTCTTAAAGATACCCAACATCTGTCATGACTGCATTGACCACAGTTTCATCTTCAGTTTGAAAGCTACAGAGAGATTCAGTTTCATTAGCCTGACTGCTTGAAACATTCTGGATTCTTCCAGTCTTTACACCATACTCGATGCGTTCTCCTGTCCTTACCAATTCAGAGAAATTTGGTGCGATTTCAAACATTCTTTCAAAGTACGGGCTCTGCAAGGAGTTTACGAACATGCCTTTCAACTCTTGGTCTAGGAGCGGTGGATGCACTCTGGCAACAAATTCTCTCCATCTCTGAACATACTTCCTGAAAGGTTCATTGTTCCCTTGAGACAATTCTTGCAGCTGCATGCAACTAGGAGCTTCATCAAGATTGTAGTCATACTGCTTCAGGAAAGCATTGGCTAAGTCCACCGATGATCGGATCTGATCACTCTCTAACTGCATATACCAACTCAGAGATGCCCCAGTCAGACTATCTTGAAAGCAATGAATCATCAGCTTGTCGTTGTGCACGAACGAAGTCATTCTTCGGCAGAACATCACCAAATGTTGTTTCGGGCAGCTATCTCCTTTGTACTTTTCAAACCTCGGCATTCTGAACTTCGGAGGTAACACTAGGCCAGGAACCAGGCACATATCTGCAGCACTAAGGTTAACACCGTCTTTACCTTTCAAGGCTTTGAATCTTTCATCCAATGCACGAAACCTTTCAGCATACACGGGAGCTAATGGGTCTTCATTCTTTGCTATCGGGACCTCTCTTCGGGACTTTGGCACAGGAAAGGCAAAACCCTGGTAGTCTGAGATATCAACAGAAGGGGAACGTCCACCTCGGACAACAAACTGCTCACGTAGACCTCGGTCTTCAACAGAAGGCTGTACAGGCTGAGCTGCAGTAAGGTTGTTCACTTGCGGAAAGTCTTCGTCATGCGTAGATCCATACAAAGGATTGGACGTCATAGTGAAGCCTGACAAGGTATCAACAAACTGGAAGCTGCTCTCTGACATAGCTACCAACAACTGTCAACTAACTTCACTGCCTGACTCTGATGAAATCTGC
Source organism: Lathyrus sativus (assembly GCA_963859935.3). NCBI lineage: Eukaryota > Viridiplantae > Streptophyta > Magnoliopsida > Fabales > Fabaceae > Lathyrus > Lathyrus sativus. The sequence continues at coordinate 64,900,141 of OZ012739.1, read as the reverse complement.
TTCAACCCCTTGGTCGTCTTCAATACTCACCTTCAGAATTAGAATAACGGCTGGATAAGAGCTCTGACTAGCTGGTGAATGACATGCAATATGATGCAGGAATGCTCATGCAAATGCAATGCAAGATGCGGCAAACACGGGATCACAGCCCCCACAAAGCTCTGATTGCTGCTGCGCTGCTGACGGAATAAGTCTGCTCTGACGAGAGAAAACCAAGATATCGGGTAGGCTGGAAGTCAAGTTTCCTGCAAAAAAAACCCTCCCACTCACGGGTATGGACCTAAACTGACTCAAGTTCGGCATCCTATGCGTTCATCAGCGTCACAGACTTTCAAGAGGGGTGATACGATACCCAGAAGGTGTGGCATCACCAGCTCATGAAGCGGCCTCACTTAGCTGAATCACAAATGATCGGTCCCCAGAGTCGACAATCCACCAAACCAGCAACCGTCTCAACCCAAAGGGTTGAAAGTGAAACCAACCGGATGAACCTCGTCTGAGCGTGGATTTCATGAGACACTAGTGCCTGCAAAGCAAGCATGCGCCCACTAATTTCCACTCTAAGTCTATGGTGCACTCAAGCCTGGGTCTGGCTTCTCACTCATCAAAACTCCCATCCCACAACAGCACAAATAATCATATTATACTGAAAATAAAATGCGGGAAATAAAGTGCGAGAAGTAAAATGCGATAAATAAACGCAACCCAACAGGTAAACATATAAGCGTTAGGATTGACTCTCTTAAGGGACGTTGGATCCCACATGCATAAGGAAGATCACGTCCCCAGCAGAGTCGCCAACTGTCGCTTGCGCGAAAATAAGGTGCCGGCACAACAGAAGAGTCGCCACGTTTCATTATTTATCCCTCAGAGCGGGAAAGGAAACGATCGGAAAAACCTGACGAAAAGGGTAAGACAAGGTCATCGCAACCATTGTCTGGGTTCGGGAGTCGGTTACGCAAGGGGAAGGTATTAGCACCCCTCACGTCCGTCGTACTCGACGGGATCCACGCTTGCTGTGTTTACCTGGACGGGTGAAAACAATCTATCTACGGCTGCTAAATCTAAACGGGAAAGAAATTGACTCGATAGAGCGTCGCACTCTATGCCTACGTATTCTCTTCAGAGAACGAGAAATCAGAGTCTGCGTAGTTCGGGAAACTACGGGTTAGTTTGCTCGGCAAGACGTCGCGTCTTGGGCCTACGTATTCTCATCAGAGAAATCAGAGCATGATGTAGTTCAGGCTAATTACGGCTAGACAGGGTGTTCTCGGTCACACGGGGGTGAGAGAAATGATTGACGATACTAGCATACTCATTTAGCAGTTAGGTGAACGTTGCTCGACCATTGGAGACTTAGGCGTACCTGTTTGCGGTAGAACGGACGTAGTATGTCAGGTTTCGAGGTATGGGAACCTACGGGAACTAGAACTACGGTCTGGTCTCAAATGCACTCGGGCAAGAGAAAAGGATAACATCAGTCGTCAGTGGGAAAGTCTCGATCGCACAGCAGCGATGAGAGCAAAAGTTAGTTGTTAGTGTGCTCGCTAGGATATCGCATCCTATGCCTACATATTCTCGCTCAGTACGAGAAATCAGAGCAGCTGTAGTTCAGCCTAACTACGGGTAGAACGGAGACCACAGCACAAATCTCGTTTTATTAATATTATGAAAAAATTACAATGATCGAGTACAAGAAAATAAACTCCTAAAAATCCTATCCATCTAATATGGAAAATCTAATGGAAAATAGTCCCCTAACAAGTGGACATTTAAATCTATTTCTAAAAATGTAAAAAGTTCCCTAACAAATGGACTTGTAAAACTACTTCTAAAAGAAAAGTGCAAAATAAACTCTAAAAGAAATTATATCCTAAAAGAAAAATATCCTAAAAGAAAATATCAAAAATACTATTATTTTTATATTTCAATATATTTTCCATCTTTTTCTATTTTATATTTTTCTTACATATTCTTTTTCTTTTTAAAATCTCTAAATAAAAGAAAATAAAAGAAAAATAAAGAAATACGCAAGGGGGGTGCAAAACTGCTGCTAGGGGTGATGCAGCAAAAAACCAGAACAGAAACTGGGGCCCAGCCCAATAAAGAGATTCTGAAAAAAAACAAAAGCAGGGGGGGTTTGAGAAGAAAACGGAGGAGTGTACTCAGTAGTGAGTTCGTTGGGCTTGGCCCAACAGCCAATCCATACAAAAAAAACAAAAACGGAAGGGTGCAGGGAATTGGAAAAAAAACGGGGGGGGGGGGGGGGGGGGGGGGGGGGTGTACGGACTGAATGAAGCCAATGGGCCCAAGGCCCAATCCCTACAACTCTCCCTCTCCTCGCTCCAACTTCAGAAAACAAACCCTAGATCCTCTTACTACTGTTCACGGTCGTTTCCTCTCAACCCTTTCTCTCTCGAAACTTCACCTCTCCATCTTCTCCATTTCAAACAAACTCTCATCATTTCAAACCCTCCTTCTCTTTCCCGTCCTCGATGCAAGTCTGATGGAGCCGTTGAGGATCTCCTAAGAATTGATGACTCAATGAAGATCTCAGACGGAAAACAAAATGCAAGACGCTGATGAAGCTTATGAACATCATGATGGACACAAACAAAATCTCCAGAAACACGTTGAAGATCCACTGAACACGGTGCAAATTGACACGATTTGGATCACCTGGTTACGATTATTGATGAACTCGCGAGGAGATCTTGAAAGTTCTTGGAAGGCGAAGGTTCAGAAGACGATGTTGGCAAACAAAACTGGAGATCTGAGGGTGCATGCACTTCTTGATTAGCGATGGAGATCTGGAGAAGATTCAAACAAACCTTGACTGGAAGCCATTGACGGAGGTCCTTGCTCAGAAGATTGTTCTTGACGATGAATAAAGTTGCGGTATGTTGAAGTTTCTGGATATCCTTCACGAGGCTATGAAGATTTTACACTGAATTTGAAGAAAACTCGTCCTCTAATCAACACCGATTGATGAAGATATTGCTGATTCGTTGAAGGTTTTCTGTTTGAAGTCTTGTTGAGAGACTTGTTTATAATTGTTTTCTGGGGAACGAAAGAAGAACAAGGTGAATGAGATGATGATGGTTGAGGTTTAATGTTGATCGGAGACGCTTGATGAAGATTTGAAATGATGATGATCGGTGAAGATAGATGAGAGGAGAAAGATGAAGATTAGAAGGAAAAGATGGATTCTGGTGTTTTTTCCAATTTCCGGTGGATTTGGCTTTTTCCGGCGAGCTAGACGGTGGTCGGAGGAGGTTAGGAGTTTGTTAGGGTTGCCGGAAGAAGTTGGTGGCGGTGGTTGCATGGCCGGCGGCCATGCATCTGGCGAGGCTCCGGTGAGGACAAGTGGAGGCTGGGAAGAGAGTGGTGAGGACACGTGCTTAGGAGAGGTGGGAGAGAGAGGGAGTGGCACGTGGCCACATGCAGAGAGAAGTGGGGTGGGTATCTGAGAGCTTGCAACGTGGAAGCTAAGTGGAGTGTTTCTAGAGTGCACGCGTGGAGGGTTTTATAGACTGACACATGGCTATGGATTTGGGCCTCCAAAACTATTCTGGGCCCAACGAACATGGACAATATTAACAGCAAAAACCTCATTAAACTCAATTAAAAACTGATTAAAGACTTAACCTAATTAACTAATTAATACTCAATTAACTAAATGAAGATTAAAACTGCAATTAAATCTAAATGAAAATAAAACTAATCTAATCTAATTAATTCTAATAAACCCTAATTAAAATCTAACTAAGACTCTAATTAATCTAAACAAATAAAAAAACCTATTAAATCCTATTTAATCTCTAAACTAATGAAAATCTATTATTAATTTCTATTAATTCTAATTGATCTATATTTATTCTTAAAATCTATTTAAAAATCGTTAAAGAAATTCCTAAACTATTAGAGGGTTGTGATCCCGATAAACCAATTTGACTGGCAAAAAAATTCAATGTATGTGGTATGCAAATGCGAAATGAAATGAGTCGAGACATGAGCCAAATTGCGATGAGTAGTTGGTCAAATTTTGGGGTGCAACACCTGGGCTGCCAAACGTTTACGACAGTACATGCTCAATCACACGACCATGCTAATTTCGAAGATGGATCCGATCAAGTACGTCTTCGAGAAGCAAGTGCTTTCGGGCAGGATTGCCAGATGGCAAATGGTGTTGACGGAATATGACATTCAATACGTTTCCCAGAAGGCCATCAAGGGAAGCGTATTGTCTGAATACCTTGCCGAACAGCCGATCGAGGATTATCAGCCGATGAAATTTCAATTCCCTGATGAGGATATCATGTTTCTAAAAGCGAAAGATTGTGATGAACCGTTGCCCGACGAGGATTCTGACAGGAAATCCCGATGGAAATTGATATTCGACGGGGCGGTTAATTCTTACGGAAGTGGCATTGGAGCGATCATCACGACTCCCCACGGATCCCATATCCCGTTCACTGCGAGACTGACGTTTCCGGTCACCAATAACGAAGCGGAGTACAAAGCATGCATCATGGGTCTAGAAGAAGCAATTGATTTGAGAATCAAAAATCTAGATGTATATGGTGACTCGGCACTTGTGATCAACCAGATTAAAGGGGAGTGGGAGACTCGTCAATCGAATTTGGTGTCGTACATGAACTATGCCAGAAGGCTACTTCCGTTCTTTGATCGAGTGGAACTCCATCATGTGCCCAGAGCAGAAAACCAGATGGCTGATGCCTTAGCCACGTTGGCTTCGATGTATAAAGTCAATTTTTGGAATGAAGCTCCAAGAATTATCCTTTCTCGTCTTGATAGACCTGCATTCGTCTTTGCGATCGAAGAAGCCTCCGACAGCAAGCCATGGTTCCATGACATCCAGACCTTCCTTATGACTAAGGAGTATCCTGCGGGAGCGTCAACCCAGGATAAGAAGACTCTAAGGAGGCTGTATGGAAATTTTTATCTGAATCCTGATGGAGTTCTGTATAAAAGAAACCATGATCTCGTGCTACTCAGATGTGTAGATGAGAAAGAAGCGAGTATGCTCATGGAAGAAGTCCATAAAGGCACATTTGGTACGCATGCCGGCAGGCATTCTATGACAAGAAAGATCCTGAGAGCAGGATACTACTGGCTGACGATGGAGTCGGATTGCTTCAGATTCGCGAAGAGATGTCATAAATGCCAGATTTATGCTGATAAGATTGACGTGTCGCCGTGCCCTTTGAATGTCATTTCCTCCCCGTGGCCGTTCTCCATGTGGGGCATCGACATGATAGGCAAGGTTGAGCCCACTGCATCTAACGGTCATCGCTTCACTCTAGTAGTTATCGACTACTTCACTAAGTGGGTGGAGGCAGCCTCATACGCTAATGTGACCAAGCAAGTGGTGGCTAAATTCATAAAGAGAGACATCATCTGTCATTACGGAATTCCCAAGCGGATCATTACTGATAATGGTTCGAATCTGAATAACAAGATGATGAAGGAGCTGTGCCAAAGTTTCAAGATTGAACACCACAACTCATCTCCTTACCGGCCGAAGATGAATGGCGTCGTCGAAGCGGCCAATAAGAACATTAAGAAGATTGTACAGAAGATGGTTGTGACCTATAAGGATTGGCACGAGATGCTGCCATTTGCACTGCACGGTTATCATACAACGGTACATACATCAACCGGGGCAACCCCTTTCTCACTAGTGTACGGTATGGAAGTTGTCCTACCGTTGGAAGTGGAGATTCCTTCTTTACGAGTTTTGGTTGACGTGAAACTCGATGAGGCAAAATGGATCAAGAACCGACTAAACCAACTCAGCTTGATGGACGAGAAGAGGTTAGCATCGATTGCATATGGTCGTATGTACCAGAGCCGAATGAAGAAAGCTTATGATAAGAAGGTGCGTCCTAGAAGCTTTCAGACGGGTGATCTCGTCCTGAAGAAGATTCTTCCTCCACACTCCGATCACCGGGGCAAGTGGACTCCTAATTACGAAGGTCCGTACGTCGTCAGCAAGGTCTTCTCGGGAGGAGCCTTGTTGTTATCCACAATGGATGGCGAAGATTTTGCGTCCCCGGTGAACGCGGACGCAGTTAAAAAATACTTTGCTTAAAAAATGACCCGCTGGAAAGAAAAAGAATATCCAGGCAAAAATGGGGCATCGCGGCGAACAATAAAAAGGAAAAAGGTTCGGGCAAAATTTAGGGATATAAAAGAAAAGAATGTACACCCGCAGAGTCGAAAACCTGGAAGGGCGACTTTAGCAAAAAAGGGTATCCCGGTGAATCGAAAACCCTGAAGGGTGATTCAAGCAAAAGTTAGGGATTTGAAAAAGCAAATGACTGCGTTCCGCGTGTGGACTGTATTTGTTCGGTGGTTTGGAAGACCTGAGGGCCGTTTATCTGAATCAATCTCTTTTGAAGCTGAGGCGTCGGAGAAGTATCGAAGTCGAGTGGGTCATAGAGGGATCAACTCATGGTGTTCGTCTACGCCTCATTGCCGACATTTGTGTGTATACTGATGTGTATTTATGTTTTATATTTGCGTAGCTTCCTCATTCCAGGAGCTTGCATCTGTTGTAAAACATTTTTGCCCATTCAGGGGTTTGTTATCAATAAAATATATACTATTCAGCAATTCTGTTTGCTTGTTTAGCATTTATCTGTTTTGTTTGCGAAAAAGAACACCGATGTTTTTGACAAAATGCGCATACATAAACTTACTGGCCTAGGCCACTGATTGTTGAAACAATGAATTACTAGAACATTGTCACGAGATGATAACCTTGATAGGTCCCTTTGAAAAGGGTATCTTGTCTGTTTGTTTGTGTTGTTGCAGGTTCCAGGCAGTACGCCGTATGCGTCCCCAAGCAGGATGATTCCTTCTTCTCCAGCAAATGTAGCAGCATCTCCCCGTGGAGTCTGAACATAAGACCAAGAGAATTGATATGTCTCCCCAAGCAGAGAAGATTCTCTCCCCGATCAGATGTACCCTAAAGGATCATCGTCCCCCCCAGCTAAGTCGTATACTGAAGTGTGCAACTTTCGACAGTTCAGACTGAAGTCTCCAGGAGAATTGAAATTCCCCACAGAGTTGTATTCTCCCCGGCAAGCAGGATGATTCCTTCTTCCCCATCCGAGTTGGCAGCTCCCCAAGAGAGTCGAGCCCTGGAAAGTCGCTCGGGCAATGATTGGTTTTCCCTAGTAGAATGTTGGATAGTTGATGTTGTATTTCCCCATAGGAGTCGTTATCTCCAGGAAAGTTTTGCCGCGAAGGCCGTGCAGTTTATTTATGCTATTGACGTCGTTTCCTCAGCAGTTTGTGGTTTGAATACCTTGTCAAGCAGGTTCAGGTTCTTGTAGAACTTTGTTCCCCTACAGCAGTCGCCCGGAGTTCGTTTCCCCAAGTTGTGTCCGATTGATATTGGCGGGACTTCTTCTCCTCGGCAGGATGACTCCTCTCCACCAGAGTGGTCCTTTCTCCTTGACAGGAGGATTCTCCCTTCAGCATTTATTTGGCTGATGGGGTCGTAGCATTTTGCATGATTGTATAGCATCTACCCTAAACGCGTAGCATTTCTACCGTGTGGAGCATTGCGCCATTGTCAAACACATGCATACGTGAGTTAGGTCGTTACTGTTCTTGTTTTGCAGATGTTCCTACGCAGAATGGTTTGCCCAAGATGATTCTTGAATTCCCCAGCGAAGTTGATTGCTTAAGATGATTCTTAAAATCCCCAGTGAAGTCGCCAGAGAGTGTGGCTCAAGTTGATGCTTAGAGTCCCCGGCAGAGTGTTTGCTCAGGATGATTCCTGAAATCTCCAGCAGAGTTATTGGTTCAAGATGATTCTTGAAGTTCCTGATGGGTTTATTTGTCCAAGATGATTCTTGAAGTCCTCAGTAGAGTTGATTTTATTCAGGATGATTCCTGAATCCCTGAAGCAGAGTTACTTGATAGTTATCCAGAATCCCCAGCGAAGATGTGTCCTCCCAAGCAGGTTTTAAATAGAGGAGTTGAGAGTTCCTTGAAGACTTGATGATTGAAGTGCAACTATATTAACAAAGCAGTTCTCCCGGCTGATGCGGAATGCCCGACGGTAAAAGGTCGCACATCCTTATTTGGTTCATGATTGACCAAGAGTTCTAATTCCGACTTACTGATAAAATTCGGCTGACGCCCGAAAATTCTGTTGAATTCCCGAAGACATGATTAACTTGATGGTTAAAATGTTCCTAATGACCTGATGAGTCCCGAGGAATTCTTCTGCAGCAGTGCCGCAGAATGCCTGATGGCAATGTCAGATATATACCGCCGGTTACCGAGTGACCAGCGACCCCTTGATGACTTGAGGACGAAGATCTACAGCAAAATCGGATGATCACCCTGGCGGAAATTTGAGATTAGACATTTCACCGGTTACCATGTGACCAACTCTCCCGCTAGTTGCCGTGCAACTATTATTTCGGTTTCCGAAGATTTGTTCCCATCAGAGTACCGTGTACTTGTGCAGTTGGAAAATTTCAGGGTTGGTGGGTATTCAACCATCTTTTACCTTGATTGTTTGAGAGCCGTTCGCTTCTCACCCAGTTAGGTCCAAGCCGTTTGAATAGGGGCAGCTGTTACGCCCCAAAATTTGCCCAACATATCTTTACCTAGCTTGTGTTTCATTTCATTCACATTAGCATTATCATTTGCATTTCATTGACATGTATGCAGGAGATCAAGAGGTATGATTACTAATTAAGAGCTATACAAGACTATGCAGCTAGCTAAGAATGTCATTCAACTGTTCAAGGGTTGATATCCTTGTCAGAGAAGTTAAAAGATCCTCAGAGAGGGTGGTTGAAGCCAAGTGTGTAGGTCTCCTAACTTGAAAGTTGTGGAAAACCATCAGATGATTCTGAGGCCATGAGGATGGACTTGAGGTCTTGAGAGAGCTCATGAGAAGTGTTGAAGATCACTTTGAGGCCTAGACAGGTCATTGTGCAAGATTGAGAAGCCTCAGCCATGAGTGGTGCAATTAGGGTTTGACTGGGTCAACCCTAAGTCAACTGATGATTTGAAGAAGGTTGAGACCTAATCCAAGATCCATGTGATCATGGATTGATGCAATAAGATGTTATAAGGATGATTCCAAGGTCAACTCATCATGATTGAAGAGTTTGAGAAGTTTCAAGCTAGGGTTTCTAAGGCTTGACAGTGTAAAATCCCCTAGTTTGACCCCTATCTTCAAGGCAATTTAGCTCAAGATGTGATTGTCATCTCATCTTTCCCCCAACATGATTGTTGTAAAGCATGATCTTAGCTTTAATTTGAGTGCTAGAAGTCCTTGATAGGATTTGTAGAACTCAAGTTATGACTTTGACAAGTTACAAGTCATCTGAGGTATGTGAATTTGGAGCTTGAAAGTTACCCAACTTGCATGAAACTTTTGTCCTAGAAGGATGATTCCTATGAACTTTTGGTCAACATGAATGTTGTTCCTTATCCTCTTAGCTTTCTAGAGAGTACTAGAATTCCTTGATAGAATTTGTAAAACTCAAGTTATGGCTTTGACAAGTCAAGGGTATTTTGGACATTTGGAGATTACAGGTCATTTCAATCATAAGTCCATAACTCCTATGTGCAAGCTTCAAATGGGAAAATGTCCAACATCAAACTTGTTCAAAATGATGTTTTAAGGCTAGCCAAGTGGTCATGAGAGGTTTTAATTGCTTGTAACTCAAAATTGCAAAATTGACCTAAAAAAAGGAAGAAAGAAAGTTCATTAAAAGGACCAAATTTGTGATTTTTCATTCCAAGGCCAAGATAAGGCATGTAATATGTCATTTTGATCAGAAATGACCTTTTAAAGACAATGGCAATATTACTTTTCTAATTTGAGGTCAAAATCATGGAGTTGCATTTTGTTACTTAAGGCTTAAGGTACATATGCCAAACTTCTCATAAGATCAAACCAAGGTGCAAACACATTCCAAGCACACTCAAAATCTCATGTAGAGAGAATTTGGATGAGAATGAGGGCAAATGCAAGCTGCTGCAAGAGCTGTTATGAGCATGGCATGAGATTGAATTTCATGTGAGATAAGATATTGAACTTCTCATTAGAGTGATCCAGAACTTTCTAGATCATTCATTCATGTCCTATATATGATTATGAAGTGATTCAAGGCCAAGGTTGGTGAGAATTGAGAGAGAATAGTGAGATTGAACTTTGAACTTTCTTCTTGCAAATCCAATTCTGTTACAAGGTTTGGATCAATTTCAATCCATTCTTTTGCTCCCAATAGCTTGCTATAGTGTTAGTGGTTGATCCCAGATTGAATTCAAGGCACAACTGTGGGAGAATCGTGAGTTAGCCATTGGAGTTTGAAGCTTGCAACTCAGAATCGGGTTCAAGAATTCAAGGCCTTTCAACTCATTTATTTGCATACAGAACATTCCTTGGATGCTAGTGAAGGAGTCTGGAGATTACTGAGGGTTGATTTGAAGATTTTACCACTCTGTTCATCAAGAATTTGCAGGTATGTACTTTTCATCGTGCAGCTTAATTTGAGTAGAATCAAGAGGATTTGTTAGGTTAAATGCATTGTAGATTGATGTAGGAAGGTTTCTGGATCATTAATTTGGTGATTAGTGACCAATTAGGGTTTATGCAATTTTCGGTTGAGATCGTGTTATTGCAAACCTTCAGTTTTTAGCATGAACTAGTGGTATGAATGAATTCCTGAGGAAATTTGGGACAAGATTCATCAAGAAATCGTGGCCAATGGTGGATTCTAGAGAGAGTTAGGGTTGTGAGTGACTGATCGGAGAAGTCACCGGCGGCGACTCTAGCGCGCGCAGGTGAAGGGAGCTTCAAAAATTCAAAAGGAAGAAGACAACCTCATAGCCATTGGATTAGATGTGGACCTTTGACCAGATGGGGATCTAACGGCCAGGAATTGATTTAAGTTTGTGAAGGACTCTGAGTTACTTGAACGCAGCGTTTCATTAAAGCAATCTGGGTGGGCTTAGTGCAAACTTGATACTCACACCCCCTTTTTGGGCCCAATGCTGAAATGAACTGAGAAAATGTGCTATTCACACCGCGCGTTTATCAATTTCTTTGGATTTTCATTTTATTTTTCATTTCATTCATGGTTATTGAATAATCCATAAAAAATTGAAAAATGACTCAATTAATTCCATTCTTTTTTCCATGAATTCATGATTGAATCTAGTTTTTTTTAGATAAAAAAATATTAATATTTCATGCAATTTTGATTTTATTTTCATTTATTGAATTTTAATTGATATTAAAATAATCATGGTTGATACTTGATTTTGTTGAATTTGGATTGATCATTTGATGATGATTCTCGCCTTGATTTTTTGGGTGTAGCTAGCATAGATATGCATGTTCCCCCTAGATTTTTCTCACATTTTTGTGATGAATATAAGTGGTAGTTTTAGGTTGAAACTTTAGGAGCTCCATTTTTAGGGTTTATGGTTGATACCTTATGATTTAGGTTTTATATCTAGAACTTGGTGGATGATTCAACCTCTGAATTTTGTATGGTAGATTCATGATTGAATTAGGGTCACTTAGGAATTTTTGTAGGAATTTACATTGTGGTTTACTATTTTTGTTTGATTTTAGTTTAGGTACTAACTTTAGATGATTATAATGCACTAATTCAACTAGAATGACTTCTTTAGTTCCCTTAAATTAGGGTTTTGTCTCTCTTGCTCTTGGAGGATGTTGAAGACAAGTTGAGGATGCAATGGAATGCTTGAAGAAGCTTGGAGGTGAAGATTTCCCTTCTTTTGGTTTGAGTGTTGTTTAGGTGATAAGATTAGGGTTTGTAGGCAGAGCTTCTAGATAGATTCTCTTCCTTCATAAACATGGAAGATTTTGATCACTTCCATTCTTCCCTATGATGTAAGGTCCCTTTGTAAAGGCCTCATCCCTCCTTTGGTAGGATGTGTGGCTCTTTACAAGTTGGTAGAACCTTTGAGGGTCCCATTCTCTGATGATAGGATGCTTAGTGGTGACCTTTAGTCTTCACTCTGCTGTCAATCATCCCAACTTTTCTCTTGTTAGATGAATCTTCCTCCCTTGTTAGAGGATGGAGTTCCTTGCTTGAAGAGATTGAGATGCTAGGAGTTGATACTTCTTTGTGTTTGAAGATTACCCTTAGGAGCTGAAGCTTGTAGATCAGGAAGAGCAAGTTGATACTTATAAGGAGGAGAGAGCTGAAGCTTGAAGGTCCAGGAGAACAAGTTGACACTTGTGAAGAAGATCAAATTGAAATTGAGTGAAGAGCTGAGGCTTGAAGAAGAAAGAATAAGTTGATACTTATGTTGATACATTGAGAGCCTGCAGGGGCCAAGTTGATACTTGATATTGGGAGTGAAGCCTGAAGGTGGAATTTGCTGAAGAGCTGAGGCTTGAGGAAGAGAGAATAAGTTGATACTTATGTGGATGTATTAGAAGGAATAAGTTGATACTTGCTATTAAAGATGAAGGACTTGACAAGAAGTTGAAGACTGAGGACTGAACTGCTGTCAGAAGATTGCTTTGCTGTGAGGCTGTGGAAGCTGTTGATTTGCTTTCTTTCCTGTCTGTTTTCTTTCTATGCAAATGTATTGATGTGCCTTGTTTGATTTGCTTCATGCATTAGAACAAGTTCATATTTAGATTGACTTGAGCTAGGAGCATGATTGCACTAGAGGTTGAGTTGCTCCCTCTTCTTGTATTTTTACTGTATGGCTTTGCTTGCGGGTATTTGGTAGAGCCCAGCTCCCTTTCCTATGTGGTTTGTCATTTGCTTGATAGCAGTTTCATTTCTTCTGTATGATTACAGGTACTCATATTTTGCTTGATAGCATGTTATTTCTCCTGTATGATTATAGTTATTCATATCTGGCTTGAGGTTGAGACGAGCTTGTGGAGGTTGATGCCCCACACACATTTCCTCCCTCACTTGCATTGCATGCATTTTACTGTATATCTGTTTACTGTTTAAGCTGATGCTTTATCTGTTTCTGTATCATTGACATGATCCCCTAGGACTCTCACTTCCTTTGATAAGGAAGTGATGATTAGAACTTTAGGTTGAAACCTATGCATGATAACTTCTAGGAGTTCCTTGTTTCAAACTTCAACCATAGGATGAATCTGTGGCATGACAACATTAGGACTTGATAGTCTCCCCTTTAGTTGAACTTGTTCGTTCTCTTCTCATCTCAAAACAAATTAAAATACAGTAATAAAGGTTAACTGACGTCGTACGTTACGAGTCTTAAGCTATCTGAGAGAGGATTGTTGGAGAGATTATTTTCAACAGTCTGGATGTTTAGTATGGTACCCTTTGGGTGACATGCGACGCATTCACTCTCAGGTCATAGTCTCTAGTGCGATATTAGTTGCAAACAACCATAAAAAACAGTTCTTCCGTAAAAGACAGAAAACAAACTTCAAACCTTTTTGCCCCGTGGGCCCATAATTCAAAGGAAGCTTTTCTGAAGAAAAGAGTATCGTTAACTCCCAGTTCTACCGCAAACGGTAACACCTAAGTCTCCAAGGGTCGAGTTGCATATGCCAAACTGCTGGAATTGTTTGTTAACCCTACTCGATAAAACAGATGAATCTGAGTTCCCGTAATTCGTATTATCCCGAACTACGTAAGCTCTGATCTCTCATATATGTTGAGAGTACGTAGGCACAATACTGATGTATTGGCGAGCCACCTTCCCCGTAACCCGTAGTTAGTCGAACTACGTTGACTCTGATTTCTCATTCTCTGATGAGAATACGTAGGCATAAAGCGTGATGCTTTGTCGAGTCATTTTCTCTTCTTTTCAGACCAGCCTTGATAGGTAGATAGTAAACAAACCCGTCAGATAAACACAACAAGCGTGGATTCCGTCGAGTACGACGGACGTGAGGGGTGCTAATACCTTCCCCTTGCGTAACCGACTCCCGAACCCAGACAATGGTTGCGATGACCTTGTCTTATACCTTTTCGTCAGGTTTTTCCGATCGTTTCCTTTCCCGTTCCGAGGGATAAATAAGAAAGGTGGCGACTCTTCTATTTTGCCGGCACCTTATTTTCGCGGTAGCGACACTAACGGAGAAGTTTCGTTGACCCTTTAAATGGCAAGCAAGATTTAGTCTCAGCTTTCCAATCTCTTTCCTGAGCTTCTGTGAAGGAGAATTGAGCACCAGCTTGGAGCAAAACCCAGTGTAAAGAAAGATTCGAAGAAAATGAAATTTGAGAAAATTTGGAGTGCTCTCTCTTCCTCTCACACAACTAGCCAATTCTGAGTACTTAGGGCAAAAATTTGACTTATATATGATGAGTTTTATAGTGATCATGCAGGCCCATGCTACTTCATTTGAGTGATTTCAAAAAATGGCCAAAAAATTCAATTTTCACATACACACGGGTTCAACTCATTTCACTCCCTTTTGGTCAGCAAAAATGAAATATGGGATGTGTGGAAAACAATGGTATGGATTTGGTTCATGGAGAATAAAGTTGTGTCAAGTTTCATGTCATGACTTTTAAGGTAAGAGATTTGAAAATGTGGCATGTAATGACTTAAACATGTTGGTCCAAATGTGGCAAACTTCTTCATAATCATGTAGTGGTGTGAAAAGATAAAAAATGAGGCAAAAATTTGACTTGTGAAGTAAGATACTTGAACCATGACCAAAAGTCAACATTTCACCTTTAAAATGATCCACATGATCACATAATGCACTAAAATCCATGGATTTTGAGTCCATTGTGAAGTTAAGACCCTTAAGCACAAGTTTCATGTTGGTCAAAATTGGATTTGAGGCCTTAAAGTTCATGAAAATGACCATTGAAACAAATGACCTATAATAAACTTTCCAAAAATACCCTTGACTTGTTAAGACCATAAATTGATCTCTACATATGAGAATTAGGACTTATAGGACTTTTCAAAATTGATCTCTACCCTTGACTTGCTAAGATCATGAGGAACAACTTTCATGTTCACTTAAATTTGAGGAGAAACTTTTTTCTAGGTCAAAAATTCGTTGGAAGTGGGTTGAGTTTAAGTTGTCCAAAATTCTCTTCATCTGAGGTCCTCAACTTGTTCAGATCATAACTTGAGATGTATAAAATCAATGGATGAGTTCTAGTACTCAAAAGAAAGCTAAGAACATGAGCTACAAGTATCGTGTTTTCATGAAAAAGAGATTGAGCTTGCATCATAGGGTAAATTATCCTTGAATATAGATACCAAAGAAGGGGATTTTACACTGAAATCCTCTGAAACCCTAATTTAGTAACTTCTTGAACCCTTGATTCCTCTTGATTTGATCTTAAAATGAAATCCAAAATACTCTAAGATAACTTCCCATGGCCTCAATGACTTATATCCAAGTCTTGAACCTTCTCAAGTCCATAGTTGACTTTGGGTTGACCAGATGAAACCCTAGTTCCATATCTTTTGAATGTGGCTCATGCAGATGAATTGAATGATTGTACAAGCACCGCAATGACCCATAAGATACTTAATGATATTTTTCACCATGTCTTATCCAATATAAGGACCTCATGTGTAACACCCCATTCTAACCCAACAGATAAACAAGAAAATAACAATCAGAGTGCACGAAGAAGGGCCACATGACGGTCGTAATGGAACTGTCACGACCGTGGTGGTCATGACGACCGTCATGGATGTCACGATCGTGACGGTCATGACGAGCGTCATGGAGTGGTGACGACCGTCACACTCACAAATTCTGGGACGCATCAAAGGTGTCACATTTTCACCTTAACATATAACATACACCTGCAGCAAAACATTCAATAACATACGTAGCATAGATCCAGATGAACAATTAACGACAACTTGTTTAACATCTCCATTACAAGACAACCTGTTATTTTGCAGTGGAATTTAATACACTTCCAACATTTGTAATAAACTAAAGCAAGACCAGAAAGTCTGCAACTAAATTCCATTAAAATTCAGCAAGTAACAATCTTGCATAAATTCACTAAAACAACTAGTTTCAACCATAACAATCAGCATTACCGTTTCATCGGTCTAGTACGTACAACCAACAAATGGCACTATCAGAAGCAACCAAATTTTAAAGAAAGGTACTTAAAAAAATTCAGCAACAAGTAAATCAATTAACGCAATAAAATCAATCGTTCATCCCCCCAAGAGTGATACGTATCAGAGCAACCAACGACACCTTAAACGGAAAGCGACACTCTATTCCGGGTTACTTGCAAATTACCACCAACAGAGGTAACATACAACTAAAGGGTGAGATATCAAAATTATAACATAAGGCATGATAAAATCCATGTCAGGATCATAACACAGCATTATAATTCTCGCAGTTCTCCAAATATTATCACCACGAACTACTAGGAAATTCATCATTCATATATGCAACAATTAGCAGGAAAAATTCGGCAACTCATCATTACTTGCAAACACATAATGACGCGACACTATGCGACTCAACTATCCATATGCATGTGGTACCAATTTGGAGCAGCACTCCACAACCAATTTAATTGCCATTACAGGCTACCAATACAGGCACAACCAACGCCAATACAGGCCAACCAGGATGATATGCTATGAGATGCAGCTATTATGGACTACAACACAACCACCACAACCACGCAACAAGGCATTAAGCCTATAACCAAATTGTCCATAACCGAAGCATCACAATTTCATACGGATAACGTAGCCACAACTTTCAACATAATATAATCAAATGGGGACACCATAACAACCCTCTCAACAAATGGGAAATTAGCGCGTGTCGGCGCCGTTTCCCAATATCACTACATATAACTAATGACATAAACACTAATTCAGGCACAGATAAACATTAACCCTTAATATTTCTCAACCTACAGGAACTAACCCCATGATTCAATTCCTTTCATGAAATTGATCATACCCACAGTTATAGAATTGAACCCCACCCTTACCTTTGGATTGAGGACAACTCTAAACTCCCGGTTCCGGTTTGCTCTCCGGTGACTCCTCTGCAACTATCTTGAATTCTCTCCGGCGATTAATTCCTCTGTTCTTAATTTCTCCACAGCCACGTCTCCTTTTTCCTTCTTCCTCAACCTTTTTCCTTAACTATGTTTCTGAGCAGTTTATCATGTTTTTCCCCTTTTTCTCCCATAACCTCTCTAATAACTCCCCTATTTCACTTATTCCCTCCACTAATATTATAATAATAATAATAATAATAATAATGATAATAATAATAATAATAATAATATTACTACTAATTATTAAATTATCATCATCATTAATTATATTATATTATTATTAAACTCCATATTTATTAAATGGTTTCCTATACTTTAAGGACACCCACCAACGCTCTCAGACACACTCCCACATAAAGGCGCACACCAACAATTCATAAATAAGTTGATTTAAAATGAACGGGCGTTACAACTCCCTCAAACTTAAAAGAATTCCGTCCTCGAAATTACCTCGATCATACAGCTCGGGATAAGACTCTCGCATCTTGCTTTCCAGTTCCCACGTCAAGCTTTCGCCAGCAGCTCCAAACCAGGCCACTTTCACCAAAGCAATCTCTTTTCCTCTTAACGTCTTCACCTCCCGATCATAAATTCTTACGGGCATCGTCTCCACCGTAAGATTGTCACATACTTGCACATCGTCCATAGGAATGACATGCGACGGGTCTGAGATATACTTTCGGAGTTGTGACACATGAAATACATCGTGCAGATTCGACAATTTAGGCGGCAACGCCACTCGATACGCAACCCTTCCAACTCTGTCCGATATTTGGTACGGACCAATGAAACAAGGGGTAAGCTTCTTAGATTTCAGAGCCCTACGAACTCCAGTCACATGCGTGACTCTCAAAAACACATGATCTCCAGCTTCAAATTCTAACTCCTTTCTGCGCTTATCATGATAACTTTTCTTCCTACTTTGTGAAGCTTTCATCTTTTCTCGAATTAACTTCACCTTCTCCGTCGTCTCCCGAACAATTTCTGGTCCAAATACCACACTCTCCCCGGATTCATACCAACACAACGGAGTCCTACATCTCCGACCATACAAAGCTTCGAACGGTGCCATCCTGATACTAGAGTGGTAACTGTTATTATAAGTAAACTCTATCAACGGAAGATAAGTATCCCACGAACCGCCTTCCTCCAGAACACATGCCCTCAACAAATCTTCTAAAGACTGAATAATCCGTTCGGTCTGACCATCTGTTTGAGGATGGTATGTTGAACTCAACCTCAACTTGGAACCTAATGCCTCTTGCAGACTCTTCCAAAATCCAGAAGTAAACCTCGGATCTCAATCCGACACAATACACAACGGGATACCATGCAACTTAACAACCATTCTGACATACATCTCTGCCAACTTCGATACCGGAAAAGTGATGTTAATAGGAATAAAGTGAGCTGACTTCGTAAGCCTATCAACAATCACCCAAATAGAATCACATCCCCTCAAAGTGTTCAATGAACCTATTACAAAATCCATCGAAATGCTATCCCATTTCCATTCTGGAATCTCTAACGGTTTCATCAACCCCGCAGGTTTCTGGTGCTCAACTTTTGACTTCTGACAAGTCAAGCATGCGTAGATAAATCGTGCCACATCACGCTTCATGCCAGGCCACCAAAACAGATTCATCAAATCACTATACATTTTCGTCGCTCCTGGATCGCTTTCTTCATATCTGCACTATCAGGAATACAAATACCACCACATAATCTTAACACGCCTTGTGCATCCAACTGGTAATCACTATTTTCCGAATGATCCGCCCCGGGCATTAAATCTACCAACTTCACATCTAATTTCTGAGCTTCTCTGATGTTGTCCAGAAAGTCATTATTAATCTTTAACATGCCTAACCTTACACTCCTCGACGTCACTTCGCAAACTAAACTCAGGTCTCTGAATTGCTCAATCAATTCCAACTCTTTAGCCATCATTGCCGACATATGCAAGGTCTTGCGGCTTAAGGCATCAGCTCCAACATTAGCCTTCCCCAGATGGTAGTTTAAGGCAAAATCATAATCCTTTAAGAGTTCTAACCACCTTCGTTGTCTCATGTTCGGTTCCTTTTGGTCAAACAGGTACTTCAAACTCTTATGGTCACTAAACACCTCGAATCTTGAACCATACAGATAATGTCTCCAAATCTTCAGCATAAAAACAACAGCAGCAAGTTCTAAATCGTGTGTAGGATAACTCTTCTCATGGATTCTCAACTGTCTTGACGCATAAGCAACTACTTCTTTACCCTGCATGAGTACACCTCCCAAACCGAACTTAGAAGCATCACAGTATACAACAAACGGTTCTTTTGTGTTAGGCAAGGTCAACACCAGAGCAGACGTCAACCTCTTCTTTAACTCTATAAAACCTGCTTCGCATTGAGCATCCCACACAAAAGTTTTCCCTTTACCAGTCAACTTAGTTAACGGAGGGGTCAACTTAGAACAACCTGCAATAAACCTTCTGTAATAACCAGCAAGTCCCAAAAAGCTTCTAATCTCAGTTTCCGACTTCGGAGTTTCCCAATGCAACACCGCATCGACCTTAGATGGGTCTACAGCAATTCCACTACCTAATATAACATGACCTAGAAAGCTAACCTCCTTCAACCAGAAGTCACACTTTGACAGTTTCGCATACAACTTCCTTTCTTTCAAAACTTGCAGTACTAATCTCAGGTGCTCCACATGCTACTCCTTCGACTTAGAGTAAATTAATATATCATCAATGAATACCACCACAAACTGATCCAAATAATCGTGAAAGATACGGTTCATGTATTCCATAAAAACTCTCGGCGCATTAGTGAAACCAAAAGGCATTACCGTATACTCATAGTGTCCATATCTGGTTCTGAATGCAGTATTCTGAACATCCTCATCTTTTACCTTAATCTGGTGATATCCCGACCTCAAATCTATTTTACTAAACACCCGCGCACCAACCAACTGATCCATCAAGTCATCAATTCTTGGGAGTGGATATTTATTCTTAATTGTCACCTTGTTCAATTGTTGGTAATCAATACACAACCTCATACTTCCATCCTTCTTCTTTACTAATAATACCAGAGCTCCCCACGACGACACACTCGGTCTAACAAACTTCTTCTCAAGTAAGTCTTCCAACTGTTTCTTCAACTCAACCAATTCAGATGCAGACATCCTGTATGGTGCCATAGACACAGGTCTGATACCAGGTACAAGGTCAATAGAAAATTCAACTTCTCGTTTCGGAGGAACTTCAGGAATTTCATCTGGAAACACTTCAGGAAAATCACGAACAACTTCTAACTCATCAATTATCGCTTGATTCTCAACGGATAATGATGCCACCAACGCAAACACCTGAGAATCTTCTAGCAGTATCTGCCTCATCTGTTTTGTAGTTACTAAACGGGCTCCCTCCACCTTATGAGTAGAAAAACTCACCGACTTATCAAAGCAATTAATATGAACGCAGTTATACTCTAACCAGTTCATACCTAAAATTACGTCTATCCCACTTAGTGGCAAACAGACTAAGTCAACCAGGAAATCTCTCTCAAACATTGATAGACGACATTTCAAACATACCAGAGATGTAGTCACTAATCCCTTAGCTGGGGTCTCAACTAACATCTCCCCATTCATGTGAGATAACACAAGACCCAAACGTTTAACACAATCAGCAGCAATAAAACAATGAGAAGCACCAGTGTCAATAATAGCGAGTAAAGGAGTACTATTAATGAAACAAGTACCTTCAATGAGTCTGTCATCGCTAGATGTTTGAGTCTCAGATAGAGCGAACACCCTTCCATCAGTCTTTTCTTTCTTAGGCTTCTAACACTTGTCACGCAGGTGTCCCTCTTCACCACAGTTGAAATAAACCATCCCCTTGCATTTGCACTCAGCAATAGCGTGTCCCAGCTCACCGCAACGGTAACATCTCATTGGTCCAGAGTTACACACATTACTCTAATGATCAGGTTTCCCGCACTTATAGCAAACAATACCAGCAGGAGTATCTCCCCTACTAGTTTTCTTGTCATCAATTGCTCTAAGTTTCCCTTTGCCAACTGGAGGATCATAAGGCTTACCGCGATTTTGCTGCGACTTGCCTCTCCTCTCACTCAACAGCTTGTAATGAGCATTACTATCTTCTTCGTAAATTCTACAGCTTTCAACCAATGCATCAAAAACACGGATCTTCTGATACCCAATTTCCTTCTTGATTTCAAATTTCAATCCTTTCTCAAACTTGATACACTTAGAGAACTCAGCGGTTTCTACGCTGTAGTGCGGATAAAACTTAGCTAACTCTTTAAATTTCTCAGCATACTCGGTAATAGATTTGTCTCCTTGCTTCAGTTTAAGAAACTCAATCTCTTTCTTACCACAGACATCTTCCGGGTAGTACTTCTTCAGAAATTCCTTACAAAATACAGTCCAAGTGACCTCCTCACCTGCAGCTTCCAATATTGGACGAGTCTCTAGCCACCAGTCATCATGAACCTTCTGTGCTGGAGTACAATCCATCACACAAAAGATTCACTCCATTTCCTTCAATCAGTCCAGTGCACCATTAGGATTGTGCCTACCCTTGAAGGTAGGTGGATTCTCCCGCTGAAACGTTGCCAAACTACGGGACCCAACATCTCCAACAGGATTCGGCTAATTTTCCATAGCGTTAGCTATAGCTTGCAGAGCAACAACAATTGCAGCATCATTCCTTCCATCCATTTCAACTTAAACTGCAACAACCAGCAGTCATATTTCACAAACAACAATACTCAATTGTTAGACACGATGACTGACTCGATAACTTGGTCGAATGGAATGACCTGCTCTGATACCACTAATGTGACTCCCTATTCTAACCCAACAGATAAACAAGAAAATAACAATCAGAGTGCATGAAGAAGGGCCACATGACGGTCGTAATGGAACTGTCACAACCATGGTGGTCATGACGACTGTCATGGATGTCACGACCGTGACGGTCATAACGAGCGTCATGGAGTGGTGACGACCGTCACACTCACAAATTCTGGGACGCATCAGAGGTGTCACATATTCACCTTAATAGATAACATACACCTGCAACAAAACATTCAATAACATACGTAGCACAGATCCGGATGAACAATTAACAACAACTTGTTTAAAACCTCCATTACAAGACAACCTGTTATTTTGCAGCGAAATTTAATACACTTCCAACATTTGTAATAAACTAAAGCAAGACCAAAAAGTCTACAACTAAATCCCATTAAAATTTAGCAAGTAAGAATCTTGCATAAAATCACTAAAACAACTAGTTTCAACCATAACAATCAACATTACTGTTTCATCGGTCTAGTACGTACAACCAACAATTGGCATTATCAGAAGCAACCAATTTTTAAAGAAAGGTATTTAATAAAATTCAGCAACAAGTAAATCAATTAACGCAATTAAACCAATCGTTCATCCCCCCAAGAGTGCTACGTATCAGAGCGACCAACGGAACCTCAAAACGAAAACCGACACTCTATTCCGGGTTACCTGCAAATTACCACCAACAGAGGTAACATACAATGTAAAGGGTGAGATATCAAAATTATAACATAAGGCATGATAAAATTCATGTCAGGATCATATCACAGCATTATAATTCTCGCATTTCTCCAAATATTATCACCACGAACTACCAGGAAATTCATCATTCATATATGCAACAATTAGCAGGAAAAATTCAGCAACTCATCATTACTTGCAAACACATAATGACGCGACACTATACGACTCAACTATGCATATGCATGTGGTACCAATTTGGAGCAGCACTCTGTCGCTACTGCGAAAATAAGGTGCCGGCAAAACAGAAGAGTCGCCACCTTTCGTTATTTATCCCACAGAAAGGGAAAGGAAACGATCGGAAAAACCTGACGAAAAGGTATAAGACAAGGTCATCGCAACCATGTATGGGTTTGGGAGTCGGTTACGAAAGGGGAAGGTATTAGCACCCCTCACGTCCGTTGTACTCAACGGGATCCATGCTTATTGTCTTTATCTGACGGGTTGGTTTAACTATCTACCTATCAAGGCTGGTCTGAAAAGAAAAGAAAATGACTCGGAAAAGCATCGCGCTTCATGCCTACTTATTCTCATCAGAGAACGAGAAATCAGAGTCAACGTAGTTCGGCTAACTACGGGTGGAGGGAAGGTGGCTCGCCAATACGTCAGTATTGTGCCTACGTACTCTCAACAGATATGAGAGATCAAAGCTTACGTAGTTCGGGATACTACGGATCATGGGTTTCTTATTCATCTGTTTTTCCGAGTAGGGTTAACAAACAGTTCCAGCAATTTGGTGTATACAGCTCGCTCGTCAGAGACTCGTGCATTACCGTTTGCGGTAGAACTGAGAGTTAACGACACTCTTTTCTTCAAAAAGGTTTTCCTTGAATTATGGGCCCACGGGGCAAAAAGGTTTGAAGTTTGTTTTCTGTTTTTTACGGAAGAAGTGTTTTTTATGGATGTTTGCAATTCATATCGCACTAGAGACTATGACTTAAGAGTGAATGCGTCGCATGTCACCCTAAGGGTGCCAGGCTAAACATCCTGATTGTTGAAGAGTGACCCTTCAACAATCATTTCCTAAGTAACTTAAGGCTCGTAACGAACGATATTAATTAACCTTTATTATTGTATTTTGATTTGTTTGAAGATGAGAAGAGAGAGGGGAAACAACTAAGGGGGAACTATCAAGTCCTAATGTTGTCATGCCAAGGATTCATCCTAGGGTTAGGGTTTGAAACAGGGAACTCCTAGATGTTATCATGCAAAGGCTTCAGCCTAGGGGATCATGTCAATGGGAAACAGACAACATACTAAGCATCAACTAAACAGAAGGAAACAGTAAAGATGCACATGCAATGCAGCAATACAAGCAGAGGGAGAGTCACTCAACCTCTAAGCAATCAAGCAAAAAGAAAACAATCAAAATAAACAAGTAAAGGGAGCTCAGCTCAACCTTTCAATGCAAACACATCAGCTACAAAAATTAAAAACAACACACAAGCAAGGGGAGGATCACCTCAACCCTTAATGTAAGCAACCAGAGGGAGACCCACTCAACCTCTAACCAGTCATGCTCCTAGCCTAAAATATTCTAAATATGAACTTATTCTAATGCATCAAGCAAGTGTCAAACAAGGGAGAGAAACCAAAATGAGCAACAGGGAAGTCATCCCAGGCTACATCAGGTTGGAGGTGTGTCAACACCAGAGTCCATCATGGGCTCAACCTTTTGAGAAATGCACAGAATCCAACCAAGGGAAGGATTAGGCTCTCCCAAGAGGGATCCTATGTCAATAGGACTGAAAACTGGGTATTAGTCCTAGATATCAATCTAAGGTATCTGGTTAAAGTGTATCAACACAGAATGTCCATCTCAGGCTCAACCTGTTGAGGAATGCACAAAATCCAACCAAGGGAAGGATTAGGCTCTCCCAAGAGAGATCCTAAGAAAAGGACTTGGAGATGGATGACAGTATATAAACCAAGGGAATATACCATGCCAGGAATGTCAATCCAAGGCTCAACCCCTTGAGGAATGCATAAAATCCAACCAAGGGAAGGATTAGGCTCTCCCAAGAGGGCTTCTCATCAAGACTTGAAAGAGAAAGATAGTGCAGACCAAAGGAATGTAATATACTGATGAATATCAATTCAAGGCTCAACCTCCTGAGGAATGCACAGAATCCAACCAAGGGAAGGATTAGGCTCTCCCAGGAAGGCTCCTCTTCAAGACTTGAGAAAGAGGATAGGGCAAAGCCCAGGAAAGAAATCACATAGGGGAAAGAAAGCATCACATCAACTTCTAAGAAACCCTAATAACTAGCTACAAGGATCACCTAAACTAGGGGAATTCAAAGGCTCTATCAAGACCTTATCAATGTTCTAGTGAGGTATCTACCTAAGTCCTATTTTATCTAGAAAGGATTTGAAACTTAGAGTTATCTAATGCTCACTTAAAAGACTAATCTATGAAGTTATCCTAGTTAGGGTCACCTAAACCATAAGCAACTTGCAAAATGGGGGAATAATAGAAAATTAATTCTAAAAATCTTAAGGAAAATCCTACATTATCCTACATGGGTTAAGAATCTATGGTACAAAAACCAGGGGCAAAACCTACTACTAAAGGTTCTAATAAAATCTAAATTCCAAGGGTGTGCTAAAGGGAATCCATCATGGAATGCTCCTAAAGATCTATCTCTAACTCCTACCTAGAATAATCTAAAAAATGTAAGAAAAATCATACAATATCCTATAATGTATCAACATTCAACATGTAAAAAATCAGAGATTAAATCTAAGCATTGATATGGAAACAAAAATCTAGAAACTAACATGGCATTATTCCTATTCATGGAAGAGCACATAAAAAAAATACAAAATTAATTGAAAAAGAATTAAAATTGCAATTAAAAAAATATGACAATTTTCTATACATTCTCTAATGTCTCCAATATTTTTCTCATGATTTATGAACAACAATTATTATTTTTTCTGGATTAAAATGAAACAGCTATCAATATTAATAAAAGAAAAGTGAAATTAAAATAAGAAAATGCAAGGGGTGCATCTAGCAGTTGTTACACGTGTTATTCACTATGGGCCGTGCGCTGGGGGGTGCGGTTAGCGCATTAGATCAAAGGCCCAGAGTTTCATTCAATGAAACTCTGCGTTTTGGCTTAAGGGGAAATGGCCAAAGCTACTCGTTGGACACATCTGGGCGGCGCGATGAGTTTACATGGTCAAGGCAATGGCGTGATCCAACGGCTGGGAAATAGCCTGGAAATTTTAAATTGAAACAGAGGGAAAGCAATACACGGTGGTGCGGGAATTTCACACGGTGGCCGGCCTAGCGTCGGTCATCTCCTACCTTGCGATGTGAATAATGGCCTTCCACAAAACACAACAAAACTCGCGATTTCTTATACCAAACAACTTGTCTCTCTTCCTAGATCACCAATCTATGATTTGTTTTCATTTTTATCCAATATTGAGCCCTAACTGAAGCTAACACTAAAACTTGCTCTGTTAAAACTTCTCACGAATGGCCATGGAATCTACCCTAAATCCATCTATGATCTTAGGGGAATGTGAATTCATAAAAATGGCATGTGTTTGCAACAAGAATAGAGAGTAATTGTGAAAAATAAGTTACCTATTGGAGCACCTCCAATGGGTCTTCAAATGGTGCTCAAACTTGTTGAGAAGCTGCCGAATCCTTCACTGATCCAACCTTGAGCTTCTGCAACCCTTGATTTGGCCTGAAAACCCTTCAATCGAAGAAATCGAATTCCAATTTTTCTTGAGCTTTTTCTAACTGTTTTTTTTTTATCTTCCACCAAAATCCGCTATCGCAGTTGGTAAATGATCATAGGAATATATAGAATAGGCTTGATACTTTTGAAGCCCAATAGAAGCTTGTAAGAGTCCAACTCAAAATCCAAGTTTTTGATTATGGAGCTTTATGGAAATGGTGAAAACAGAGCCAACCAGCTTGTGCATTGATCCATATCAGTTTCTTATGATGCATGGGATATGTGTGGGCAAGATTTATCCCTTGGAATGGAATGGATGGTTGATTTTCATTATGTTGCTTTTTGGTGAAGAAACCATGAAATTGGCATATCAAATGACTTCAAACATGACTTCTGATTTTTCCAATGTTCTTAAAACATCCTTTGGCTTTAAAACAAGCACAAATATGGCCTAATTTGGTTCCAAAATGAATTGGTTTGAATTAGCCCTTTTCAAGCTTCCTTTAATGATTCATTCATGAATTTCTCTTCAATCATTTCACATTATAACCCATATCAATGGATTCTTGGTGCATGGTTGGACAAATAACACCATTTTGAACAACTTTCAAGTTGGAAAAAATTCCATTTGAGGTGTGTAAGATGGTGAACTTGACCCATAATCAAAATGGCCTATAATCACAAATTCCCAAAATACCCTTGACTTGTCAAAGCCATATCTTGAGTTCTACAAATCCAATCCTGGACTTCTAGCACTTTCTAGAAATCTAAGAAGAAAAGTAACAAAATTCATGTTGGCCAAAAGTTCATGAGAATCATCTTTCTAGGGCAAAAGTGTCATGCAACTTGGTTGACTTTCAAGCTCCAATTCACATTCCTCTGATGACCTATAACTTGTCTGGCTCATAACTTGAGTTCTATAAACCCTATCAAGGAATTCTAGTACTCAAATTAAAGCTATAATCATGCTCTACAAGAATCATGTTGGGTTCAAGGTGAGATGTGTCGCTACTGCGAAAATCGGCGCCGGTTGAACAGAAGAGTCGCCATCGTGCGTTATTTATCCCAACGGAGGGAAAGGAAACGCTCAGAGTAAACCTACCGCAAAGACGGGAAAGGAATGGTCATCGCAACCAAATCCTGGATTCGGGAGTCGGTTACGCAAGGGGAAGGTATTAGCACCCCTCACGTCCGTCGTACTCGACGGGATCCACGCTTGTTTTCTAGTACGGATTGTTATTCTATCTATTCTACAGGTCTGGGGTTAAAAGAAAATAAAATGACTCGGCAAAGTATCGCACTTTATGCCTACGTATTCCCGTCTGGAACGAGAAATCAGAGTCAACGTAGTTCGCCTACCTACGGGAAAGGAGGGGAAGGTTGCTCGCTAGGATATCGCATCCTATGCCAACGTACTTTCATACAGCATGAAAGATCAGAGCAAACGTAGTTCGGGCCACGTACGACACAAGTCTGTCTTGATTGTTTTTATCTCCTTCTAAAAAAGGGTTCTTCTGATTACTGGTCCAAGCGGAAAAAAATGACGTTTTGATTGGTTCACATTCTTTTACGGAAGAAATGTCTTTTATTGTGTTTGAAATATTTATTGTGTTTTTCTATTTGTTTTGAGAAAGAAGAGACAGAACTCTAACCTATGGTTGAAAAGGGAATCAAACTAACCTAATGTTATCATGCATGGGTTAAGACCTAATGTCTATCATGTTCCTCTCTTGCGTAGAGAGAAACAGAGATCCTAAGGGGATAAACGGAAACAGAAACAACAGATACAATAAAACAGTAAAATATGCATGAATGCAACAATACAAGCGAGGCAAGGGAGTCCCACTCTACCTCGAACCCAGAAAACAACAGGCAGAAGCGAACGAAATTCACTTCCAACCTAACAGATTAATTGGCAAATAATACAGTCCGGGAAACTCAAACAATACATCAAAAGATTATAACCAGCAAAAATAAACAGCAAACAGCAACTCTGCATAGCAAGCTCCATCATCTTCTATCTTCAAGTCATCTTCAAAACATCTACAAGCTTCAAGCAAGCATCAATCTTCAAGGAGAGAAACTCTAATGGTAAACACCTTCAACAGCTTCAAACAGCAGGGCTCCAACAGCAGCAACCAAATGCACAGCTTCAACAGCACAATCTTCATCTTTCACAGCCTTCAAGCAAGGTCTCGATCTTCAATCTTTCATGGCTTTTCTTCAAATCAAACTCTCCAAGATGAGTAGCAGTTAACAAGATGAATTGGATGTTAAACAATCAGTTGCCTACCAAAGGTGGCCTACTGCCTATTAACAAGATACAAACAGTTTTCTCTCAAAAGTTCTATCTTTTAAATACATTCACTAGTCCTTCCAAAGGAAGGAGGTGAGTATTTTAAAAGAGACTTTGAATCATAGAGAAAGAATGGAGGCAAACAAGACCTTCTATGTTTGTGAATCAAGTTTCTATTCTAAAGCTCTACCTAGCTCCTAGGTTTTATGATCTCCAACAGCTACAAGCAAGCTGCAATCTTCATCAACTCTTGAAATTGATCCTCACTCCTTTTGTCTTCAATGGGCTTCATCAACAAAGTCTTCAACTCAAACCCATACCCCAAGCAAGCCCGATAACCCACACAATCAAACAATAACCCTAGAAAGGGCACACCATACAATCAATCAATTATAAAAATATACTAAAAGTATTAATATAATAGGGGAAAATTCTAACATTTTTCTAAGGGATCTATTATGCTTACCCTTAATACCCCTATAGGCCCAGGTCCTAATTCAATCTAAAAACCCAAAAGAAACTTGTTTTAATACACCTATGTTATGTTCAAAACCCTAATTAACTAGTCTAATAGTTTCTAACTAAACTTCCTAAAATGAAATCCTAAAAATTGTGGTATAAACACCAGGGGCACCTAACATCCATATCTAGTTGTACTAAAAAGAATGGGGTGAAAATCCTAAAGGAAACTCCTAAACTAAATTCTACAAATGGTAGCATCAACTAAAAGAATTAAAGAAGCAATTAAATGTAAAAATATGCAAAAAAAAATATAAAAATGAAGTAAAATGACAATTTTATGATTTTATATTTTTCTTGACAGAAAATGGAAAATGGGAAAAAAAATCCCATTGCAAAATAGTGATTTTTCAATTTATTATGGATTTTCAAAGTTATAAAAAATTTTGGAGTGAAATTAATGTGAAAATGATGCATGGGGGTATGAACAGCAACAATACCCAGTTATTATGATGCTTTGGGCCCAGATAGGGGGTGGCGCTAGTAAACGCGTTGGGCCCAGTTATGATTTAGAAAAAACAAAATAAAATGCAAGAAAAAAAACAAGAACGCGGTGTAAATAGCAGTGAAATGCAGTTAATATACGAAATTGGGCCTGCATGGGGGTTTGGATAGCATTGAACTCACTTAAGCCTAGGAACGCGTTTAATGAAACGCAGCGTTCCATGGGTCATCTCTCCCTCCAAAATTCGTTCGAATCTCAGCCGTTCGATCCACTCTTTGGTCAACTTTCAACGCGTGATCTGAAGGCTACCACTTCGTCTTCTTCATGGGACAATTAGGGTTTGCTGCAACAACATTAACGCACCCTCCATGCACAGATCTTATCCCTCCTCGTTCTCACTCATCTCTCCATCAAATGACTCGATGTAAGAACCAATCTTGTTCTATTTTTCGCGTAGAATATAGATGTGGCCTTAGATTGCATTGAAACAAACTATATCGTCCAAACCGAAAGGTATAACATCATGAACTCATCATTTCATCAGTTTTTGAACTTCACCAAACTCACCATTCTTTATACAAAAATAATCCTCAGGCTATACTGATCAAAACTAGCTAATCACCTAAGATTCTAATAGCTTAATCATCATGTTCTATGCCTCAACAGAATTCATGTGCATCCATCAACCTTCACCAAATCTTGCTAAAGTCTCCAAAAACAATCATCTAACCACCTAGACCATGTCTAACCTAACAAATCATGAAGACTATCCCTAATTCAAGTCAAATCGTCAAGATAGGAGAGAAACCCACTGCTTGGCCTTTAAACTTCACAAAGCTTCAATTTCTTTCTTGGTGATTTGAATAGGCTTGAATCTTGATAAGAGCCTCTTGAATACATTCCTTGAGATGAAAAATAGCACTTGATCCCTTGTCAGCTGGCTTGCTATGCTATGCTATGCAAATGATTAGACTATGTACATGACTTTTTATGCAAATGGCAATGCAATTGAAACATAAACCAAGTGAAGTAGGTTGAGAAAATTTTAGGGTGCAACAGCTGCCCCTATTCAAACGACTTGGACCTGACTAGGTGAAACGCCCGGAGCCTTCAGACATTCGAGGTACAAGACGGTTGAATACTAAGAACCCAGAAATTTGCCAACTGCAGAAATAAACTGCACAACTGTTTAGGGAACGCTATCTACAAATTTGATTTCAACATCATCTTGTCAATATATGAATAACCTGGGCGACTTCACTGGGGGAAGTACTTCTGTCAACAAAACATGACACCACCAATGATACAGGAAAATAACTCCGTCCTCACTACGGGAAATAATACCGTCACCACTACGGGAAATAACTCCGCCCCCACTACGGGAAATAATACCGTCACCACTACGGGAAATAACTCCGCCACCACTGCGGGAAAATTTTGTCATTATTATAGAAAAATAACACCGCCATCGCTACGGGTACTAACTCTGCCAAATACCGGAAAATAACTTCGCCTTTGCTACGGGTAAACATACTCTGCCAAATACAGGAAAATAACTCCGCCTTTGCTACGGGTAAACATACTCTGCCAAATACAGGAAAATAACTCCGCCTTTGCTACGGGTACATACTCTGCCAAATACAGGAAAATAACTCCGCCTTTGCTACGGGTAAATACTCTGCCAAATACAGGAAAATAACTCCGCCTTTGCTACGGGTAAACCCTCTGCCAGATACAGGAAAATAACTCCGCCTTTGCTATGGGTACATACTCTGCCAAATACAGGAAAATAACTCCGCCTTTGCTACGGGTACATACTCTGCCAAATACAGGAAAATAACTCCGCCTTTGCTACGGGTACATACTCTGCCAAATACAGGAAAATAACTCCGCCTTTGCTACGCGTACATACTCTGCCAAATACAGGAAAATAACTCCGCCTTTGCTACGGGTAAATACTCTGCCAAATACAGGAAAAAAACTCCGCCTTTGCTACGGGTAAACCCTCTGCCAGATACAGGAAAATAACTCCGCCTTTGCTACGGGTACATACTCTGCCAAATACAGGAAAATAACTCCGCCTTTGCTACGGGTACATACTCTGCCAAATACAGGAAAATAATTCCGCCTTTGCTACGGGTACATACTCTGCCAAATACAGGAAAATAACTCCGCCTTTGCTACGGGTAAATACTCTGCCAAATACAGGAAAATAACTCCGCCTTTGCTACGGGTAAACCCTTTGCCAGATACAGGAAAATAACTCCGCCTTTGCTATGGGTACATACTCTGCCAAATACAGGAAAATAACTCCGCCTTTGCTACGGGTACATACTTTGCCAAATACAGGAAAGTAACTCCGCCTTTGCTACGAGTACAAACTCTGCCAAATACAGGAAAATAACTCCGCCTTTGCTACGGGTAAATACTCTGCCAAATACAGGAAAATAACTCCGCCTTTGCTACGGGTAAACCCTCTGCCAGATACAGGAAAATAACTCCGCCTTTGCTACGGGTACATACTCTGCCAAATACAGGAAAATAACTCCGCCTTTGCTACGGGTACATACTCTGCCAAATACAGGAAAATAACTCCGCCTTTGCTACGGGTACATACTCTGCCAAATATAGGAAAATAACTCCGCCTTTTCTACGGGTAAACCCTCTGCCAGATACAGGAAAATAACTCCGCCTTTGCTACGGGTAAATATTCTGATACGGCTTTTCTGCCTATATTTGCAGCAGCTGGCTCTATCAATCATATGGGTGACACAATATGAGTCTAGTCTTCCAATTTTCAGTGCTGACATGGCAGCAAATCTGAGAAGGACTCTACTGGGGATTTTCTGAATCCACACTGCCAGACAACTTCCAAAAATCGATTCACGAAATCTTTTGATATTGTTATAACAGCAATCTTGAAGAAGTACTCCGCTGGAGGGGTAAGAGAAACTTAAACAAGCAACTCTGTGGGGAATAATGCCACAATTGACATTATCATTGCATGTCTCACGCCGAGATGTTAAATGTTTGGTAATTAATTTGAGCAAGAGCTCTCTCCACCTGCAAGGAAAACAACACTAGAAACAAACGGTTAACCAACCTGGTTTATGTTTCAGAATGCATGTGTTTGACAATGGCGTAATGCTCCATTCGACATGGAAATGCTACGCGTTTTTTTATTCGGCGGATGCAAGTATGACACTATATGCCGAAGCAAATGCAGACTCGAACTGCTGGGATACAGAAAACCGCTTCAGCAAAATAAATGCTGAAGACAACGCCAACTCCGCTGGGGATAACCAGGTGTCACAGAACTATTCCAGCAAAATAAATGTTGGAAGAGTGAAGCCCGCTTCGCTGAGGAATAACTGAATGCGCCAATCATGATTGGACTTCTGCTGGAGAGTGAACGGGTATCACATGGTATTCCGACAAAATGAATGCCAGGACGCACAACCAACTCTGTTGGGAAGAGTTTTTTAACCTTCGATTTCCACTGGGAGGAAAGAAAACACTTGCTGAAAAGAGAACTTCGCTGAGGACGAAACGACTCTCTTGAGGAAAATCAACTGTCTCCGCTGGGGGGAGAGCAAACGACCCTACTGGGAAGGGAATCTCTACTGGGAAGAGTAGACTGCCTGGGTACAGCTCACAAGTTGGAAATATTAATTCTCTGAGGCTAAACCACTCTGCTCGGGATGGGGAATCCTTTTTGGGGGACACCACACTGTCTGAATACAGCCTTCGATCTTGGAATCGTCACTTCTGCTGAGGGTAAACGGCCTTGCTGGAGAATGTCCCTCGGGTAAGCTGCGACTAGCTGGGGAATTTGACCCTTCTTTGGTAAGGAATATTGTCATCTCAGAAGCGCGACCTGCGTGGGGATCGAGTCTTTCCGGTACGAGCCTCTGGTCTGTACTGCAATCTTTTGATCGTCCACTTTGTATGGTCAAGAACCCTTCAACACCACAAACGAGACAAGACACGTCTATGAAACCAAATCTATTCAGATTAGCGTTAGTGGCATCATTTTCAGTCAATTCAAAGTTTTAGCAATTATTGGCAAGAGCCAGCGATGTTATACACTTGCCAGTTTTATTAAACATTGGCGTTTGTCATGTACAAAAAAGAACCAGCACCAAATACTGAATAACATGTTTTATTGATTGGGCCCCTAAATGGGCAGAGTTTTGTACACGGGATGTAACTCCTGAAAAGAGGAAGCTACGCACAACAAATATACAAGTATGCACAAGAAGCACAAATATAATGACAAATCAAATTTGTACACATGTCGGCAACGTGATGCAGGCGAACATCATGAGCTGATCCTCCTATGACTCGCCTGACTCTAGCACTTTCCCGGTATTCACACTTCTGAAGAGATTGTATCTGATAATCGACCCCTCAGGTATATTCTCCCGCACCAATGTGCACCGCAGTATCAAATTTGGACCGCAGTCATTTGCTTTTCAAACCCCTAACTTTTGCGTGAACCGCCCTTTGCGGGTTTTCAGTTCACCGGGATACCCTTTTTTGCCGAAGCCGCCCAGTGTAGGTTTTCAACTTCGCGGGTGTACATTTTTTCAATTTTATCCCTAATTTTTGCCCGAACCTTTCATTCTATTTTTGGTTCGCCAAGATGCCCCATTTTTTCCTGGACTCTCTTTTTTCTGTCCAGCGGGTCAATTTCAAGCAAAGTATTTTTTAACTGCGTCCGAATTCACAGGCGACATAAAGTCTTCACCGTCCATGGTGGACAACAACAAAGCTCCTCCTGAAAAGACCTTTCTGACAATGTATGGCCCTTTGTAGTTGGGGGTCCACTTGCCCCTGTGATCTGCCTGCGGCGGGAGAATCCTCTTTAGCACAAGGTCGCCCGTCTGAAAGCTCCGAGGGTGTATCTTTTTATCATACGCTTTCTTCATTCGGCTCTGGTACAACCGACCATATGCTATAGAAGCTAATCTCTTCTCGTCCATTAAACTCAACTGGTTCAACCTGTCCTTCACCCATTCTGCCTCATCTAGTTGGACATCTCGTAATACTCTCAGGGAAGGAATCTCAACTTCCAGTAGTAACACTGCTTCCATTCCATATACCAACGAGAACGGGGTTGCCCCGGTTGATGTGCATACCGTCGTACGATAACCGTGCAAAGAAAAAGGTAGCATCTCATGCCAGTCCTTATAGGTCACCACCATCTTCTAAACAATCTTCTTTATGTTCTTATTGGCCGCCTCAACAACGCCATTCATCTTGGGTCGATAAGGGGAGGAGTTGTGATGCTCGATCTTAAAACTCTGACACAGCTCCTTCATCATTCTGTTATTTAAGTTCGAACCGTTGTCGGTAATTATCCGCTCGGGGATTCCATATCTGCAAATGATATCTCGCTTGATAAACCTGGCTACCACCTGCTTGGTCACATTTGCATAAGATGCCGCTTCCACCCATTTGGTTAAATAATCGATTGCTACCAGAATGAACCGGTGTCCGTTAGATGCCGTCGGCTCAATTTTCCCAATCATGTCGATTCCCCACATTGAGAATGGCCACGGTGACGACATCACGTTCAGAGGACTCAGAGGCACATGGATCTTATCTGCATAAATCTGGCACTTATGACACCTCTTCGCAAACTTGAAACAGTCGGTTTCCATAGTTAGCCAGTAATAACCTGCCCGCAGCAGCTTCCTCGTCATAGCGTGCCCACCAGCATGCATACCAAATGTACCCTCATGTATTTCCTCCATGAGCAGCTTCGCCTCTTTCTCGTCCACACAACGTAGTAGCACCAAGTCGTGATTTCTCTTGTATAGGACACCGTCCGGATTCAGATAGAAATTACCCGCCAATCTCCTGAGAGTCTTCTGATCATGACTGGATGCCCCAGCCGGATATTCTTTGTTTTTCAGGAAATTATGGATATCAAAATACCAGGGTTTATCATCAGATGCTTCGTCAATGGCAAATACAAAGGTAGGTCTGTCAAGCCGAGAGATAACAATTCTGGGAGCCTTATTCCAGAAGTTAACTTTATACATGGAAGACAATGTGGCCAGGGCGTCAGCCATCTGATTCTCTGCTCACGGTACATGATGTAATTCAACCTTGTCAAAGAAGGGCAACAATCTCCTCGCGTAATTCATGTATGGTATCAAATTAGGCTGACGTGTCTCCCATTCTCCTTTTATTTGATTCACCACCAGAGTTGAGTCTCCGTATACGTCCAGATTTTTGATTCGCAAATCAATGGCTTCCTCAAGCCCCATGATACAAGCTTCGTATTCGGCTTCATTATTGGTAACTGGAAAGGTCAATCGAGCAGTGAATGGTATGTGCGACCCATGTGGAGTAGTGATGATTGCTCCTATTCCGCTACCGTAGGAGTTTACAGCTCCGTCAAAGATCAACTGCCATTTTGAACCCAACTCTGGTCCTTCGTCCGACAACGGTTCTTCACAATCTTTCATCTTTAGGTACATAATATCCTCGTCAGGAAAATCAAACCTCATCGATTGGTATTCCTTAATAGGCTGCTCTGCCAAGTACTCAGATAATACACTCCCCTTTATAGCCTTCTGTGAGACATACTGGATGTCATATTCGGTCAAAACCATCTGCCAACGGGCAATTCTCCCCGATAATGCCTGCTTTTCGAATACGTATTTAATAGGATCCATCTTCGAGATGAGCATGATTGTATGGTTCAGCATGTATTGTCTCAAACGCTTGGCGGCCCAGGCTAGCGCGCAACAAGTTTTTTCGAGCATTGAGTATCGAGATTCACATTCCGTAAACTTCTTACTCAGGTAGTATATCGCATGCTCTTTTCTTCCTGTCTCGTCGTGTTGACCGAGAACACAACCCATACTTCCCTCAAGAACTGTCAAATACATAATCAAGGGTCTCCCTGCCACTGGAGGTATCAAAATAGGAGGCTCTTGCAAATACTGTTTTATTTTATCGAACGCCTTTTGACAATTTTCATTCCATGTTACAACCTGGTCTTTTTTCAACATCTTGAATAACGGCTCACACGTAGCTGTTAGGTGAGATATGAACCGAGCGATGTAGTTCAGCCTCCCTAAAAACCCGCGCACCTCTTTCTCTGTTTTAGGCGTCGGCATCTCTTGTATCGCTTTTATTTTTGCAGGATCAACCTCTATTCCTTTTTCGCTCACGATAAACCCCAGCAGTTTACCCGACCTCACCCCAAAGGTGCACTTGTTAGGGTTCAGTCTCAGCCTGAACTTCCTAAGCCTTTTGAATAGCTTCAGCAGATTCACCAAATGTTCTTCCTCCGTCTGGGATTTGGCAATCATATCATCGACATAAACTTCGATCTCCTTATGCATCATGTCATGAAAGAGAGTCGTCATTGCACGCTGATACGTTGCCCCAGCATTCTTTAATCCGAAGGGCATCACTTTGTAGCAAAATGTTCCCCATGGTGTTATGAAAGTGGTCTTCTCCATGTCTTCTGGCGCCATTTTAATCTGATTGTAGCCCGAGAAGCCATCCATGAAGGAGAATACGGAGAATTGAGCAGTGTTGTCAACCAGCACATCGATGTGAGGAAGCGGGAAATCATCTTTCGGGCTCGCTTTGTTTAGATCACGGTAATCTACGCACATTCTCACTTTACCGTCTTTCTTTGGCACTGGTACAATATTAGCGACCCATGAGGGATATTTTGTAACAGCTACGAAACCAGCATCCCACTGCTTTTGAACCTCCTCCTTAATTTTCACTGCCATATTCGGCCTAGTTCTGTGAAGCTTCTGCTTAACCGGCGGGCATTCTTCTTTTAGCAGCAGACGGTGCACAACCATATCCGTATCCAGCCCAGGCATGTCTTGATACGACCAAGCGAACACATCACTATAATCTCTGAGCATTTCAACCAGTCTTCGCTTGACGTCGCTCTGCAGCGCGGCTCCTATACGGATGTTCCTTTCAACCCCTTCCGTCCCCAGGTTAACAGTTTCAATGACCTCCTCATGAGGCAGGATGATTCGTTCTTCTTGTTTCACCAACCAAGACAATTCTTCTGGAATGTCACCATCTTCAACAATCTCCTCTTCGGCCTGAAATACCGGGTGCTCAAAGTCGAAATGAGTCATAGGCGGTTCAATGATGTCATCTGAAAATATTATCCTGCAAAAGGAATGGTTAAATGCTTCAAAATGCGTATAAAGCGAATAACCACATTGCCATTTTATTGTAAAATACAAAAACAGGAAAAACAGAGATCACAATATTTGTACATGAAAAAACGCCTTTTATTTAATGATTAAACAACGCAATGTACATAACAGCACGACCCTAAGCAAAATCACGATGCCCCGGGTAAGACACCGGATTGTTCAACAATTAAGAAAACAAAGTATTACTGTTTGGTAGTCACAGGAACAATCTCCTGAATAGACCAATTGCATAATCCTTGTCCTGGCACGCTCGGCTGAATCCAGGCGTCCATGTCGCAGTCACTGTCACCTTCTTCGGAATCTGAAACAGCATTGATGGCCTCGTGATACACTCCACTAGCTGTGATTGTTATTGGTCCTTTGAAACGGGGTGCCCCAGCAGCAGGCGTTGATGACGACGGTTGATATCCCAGCCCAAATCTGTCCATCTTCACGGGAATATCCAGAACCTTACCCCAGCCTCTTGTCTCACCAGTCTTCACTAGAGCCTGAGCCTCCTTGTATGACGAGACGGCCACCTCTGACGCTTTACTCGGCCCTAGAACTTTGTCCTTGATGCGCAACCCTTCAAAGGCTTGACAGGGTGTTTCATGAATCTCGCCGTCGACTTCTACATACTTGAATGATGAAAGATGGCAAACCAATATATCTTCTTCTCCACAGACCGTGACCACACTGTCCCCTACCATGTATTTCAGCTTTTGGTGCAAGGTAGATGTGACTGCCCCAGCACCATGGATCCATGGTCGTCCGAGAAGGCAGCTGTATGCGGGCTGGATGTCCATAATGTAAAATTCAGTTTCGAAAACCTCCGGCCCCACCTGTAGAGGTAACTTTATGGATCCAAAGACTGTCCTTCGTGTACCATCAAATGCCCTGACCACCAAGTCACTAGGCGTACAAATGATTCCCCTGACGTCCAATTTCATCATTGCTTTCTTTGGCAGCACATTCAAGGAAGATCCGGTATCCACCAGTACGTGGGACATGACTGAGCCCCTACACTCAACTGAGACGTGCAACGCCATGTTATGCTCTCTCCCCCTCGGGGTCAAATCAAAGTCTGTAAATCCCAAGCTATGGCCTGCGTTCACGTGCGCCAACACCCCCTCCAACTGATTCACAAAAACATCTTGGGGTACGAATGACGTATCCAGAACTTTCAACAATGCATTCCTATGAGCTTCAGAACACAATAGCAACGACAGTATGGATATCTTCGATGGCGTCTGTTGAAGGTGCTCAAGAATCTTATAATCACTCTTACGAATAAGGCGCATAAACTCTTCTACATCCTTCAACGACGTTTCTTTTTCGTTCCTCTTCACAGGGACATCCTCATTCATCTTTCCTTTTCCTTTCGCCAGTCGTTCAGCCTCTACCTCAGGCGATGTAAAAATTCTCCCACTTCTCGTCATCCCTCCGGTGCCGACGACATTGTCTACAACCTCAACTGGCTGTTTACTAACATCAATTTTCACCCCATCACAGTATGCTTCCAACCCATAGGTCCAGGGTACCGCCTTAGTGCTCTCATAAGGGATTGGTCCTGCCTTGGTGATAGTGATCGGCGGTCGCCTGGCCGGCGCCGTTATAGTTATTGTTTTTCGGGGGATTGTCACGGTAGCTACATCACTTTGCTCATCCGCTGATAACTCTGCAGGTTCCTCAACTGCCGTTCTGTCGAATTGTAACGTGCCTTCATCTATTAAGGTCTGAATACCCCTCTTCAATTCAGCATAACCCCCAGCTTGGGTCCAACACTCTAAACAAAACTCATCGCAGCCCGGATACACACCTCCTTTCAATAATCTGCTCTTTATCTCACACAACGGTGTCTTTAGGTCATCAACATTCATGATCAAGTTCAAACCCTCCTCAGTTAAAATAGCATTTGCCCCATGGTGGGGCATGCGCTGTTGTACTATGTTCGAACCTGCTTGCCCGAAATTGATAGCCTTGCTATCCAACAGATCCTGTACCACATGCTTGAACGCGTGGCAATTCTCTATGTCGTGGCCCGGCGCCCTAGTGTGGAATTCACAGTGCTTGTTCGCGTCAAAGCCATACGGAGGAGTGCCTGTTACTGGCGCCATAGTCCTCTTTTCCACCAAGTTCAAACCTAGTAACGTCTGTAGCAATTTTGCATACGTTGAAGGAGGCGTTTCAAACACTCTCCTTGGTTTGCCCCCCTGGATTCTGCGCTGGGCAGGATGTTCCCCTTGTTGTAGCTGCTGTTGCTGTGGTGGTATTGGTTGTTGATGAAATGGAATTGTGACACTTGCCACTTGTTGCGGATGATTGTACTGATTCCGACCTCTGCCCCGGCCTCGGCCTCGGCCCCCGAATACTGCACTTGCATCACCTTGACGGCGCCCACCGAAAGCCCTTCTGTTACTGCCAACTGAAGTGGATTCCTCAGCTTGGAATCTCCCCAGTTTAATATTGCTTTCAATTTTCTCACCCATCAAGATTAGGTCCGAGAAACTACCCAAGGAAGTATGAAACAGCTTGTCATAAAACACACCAGTAAATGTTCCTATGAACATATCATTCATTTCTTTGTCATCCAAAGGGGGATGAACTCGTGCAGCCATGTCGCGCCATCTCTGCGCATATTCTTTGAAGCTCTCGTCTTTCTTCTGGGACAACCCCTGTAACTGGACCCGGTTGGGTGCCAGGTCACTATTGTACTTATAATGAGCCACAAATGCTTCAGCCAGCTGCTTCCAAGTTTTTATCTGAGTTGGCTCCAACCCCATGTACCATTCAAGGGAAGGACCAGACAAGCTGTCTTGAAAGAAATGCATTAGCATCCTCTCATCGTTCGAATACGCCGACATCCTTCTATAGTATGACCGCACATGCACCTTTGGACAGGTATCCCCCTTATATTTGTCGAATGTGGGAGCTTTGAACTTTAGTGGTACCCTCAGGCCAGACACCAGACCCATTGTGGTCATATCTAAACCCACAACACTTTGATTCACGACACCTTTCATCTGCTCCTCGAGCATCTTGATTCTCTGAGAGTCATCTATAGGACCTTCAAAACCTCCACCAGAGAAAGCATCTTCTTGCTGATCTTCTAGCCAATTACCGTTCCCAGTTCCGTATCCATCATACCCGTTGTTACGGCCAAGTCTAGTCTGATTCATTACAGGGCCCCGCCCCCTGTTACCATACCCCGGAGCGACTCCGGCAGGTCCAAAAGACATTATTCCAGCACCATTCCCATTACCGAATCCGCCATAACCCTGATTGGTATTACCAAATCCATCCTGTCCGAAGCCCTGAGCGTTGAAGCCGTACTTCCCAGCATGATCAAACCCCTGGTCATTAAAGCCAAATCCGTTGTTACCGAAGCCATTACCTCCAATATTATCACCACCCAGATTGACATCTTCGAACCCAACGTTGTTGACGACAGTCTCGTTACCGATTCCTGCGTTACCGTTCCCGGCGGCAGCGCCGTTGTTCACATTGACAGCAGGTATGTTCACCACAGGTGGAGATACCGGTGTAGGAGTACCATCCCCGTGAATAGTGTCAACTCGTACAGAATTATGGTCTTCGTTTCCGTGCCCAGCATTTCTCATCAGCAAAGGCTGCACCAAAGCTTGCAAGTTCTTCTGGCCTTTCACAATGGTCTCCATTGTCTGCATGAATAGTGCCAGCTTCTCACGCATGTCCTGCATTTCATTCTGCATCTGATCCATAACTCTTCTGCAGTTGGTACGAGTAG
Organism: Lathyrus sativus; assembly: GCA_963859935.3. Lineage (NCBI taxonomy): Eukaryota > Viridiplantae > Streptophyta > Magnoliopsida > Fabales > Fabaceae > Lathyrus > Lathyrus sativus. Next base: position 64,858,537 of record OZ012739.1, on the reverse strand, counting down.
AGTATCGGTGCGGGCGTTGACTTTCAATCCTGAAAAGACCTGTACGGTGCAGGGAATGAGATACAGTTCAATAATCACCTGTAATGCAATATGAATTTGAATGCAATGCAATATGTGTCTTTGCATTAGGGGATATCACTCCCCGATTCTAGTGCGAATGTGTCAGTATGGTGACAGTGACAGCAATACGAAGTTCGGAGCTGAATCATAGAAAACACCTCATATATTGCAGAAAAACCCATCAGGTCAGGAATACAATATGAATGAGTGTACAATAAGAAGGCATGACCTCAACCAACAATCCTGGTGATGGTCAGCACAATGCAAATAAAGCAGACACATTGATACATGAAACGGTCAAGTGCTCCCATATGCCTGGTACTCCTCTAATAACCTCTTAGTCTCTGGATGACTTGGTCGGGTAAGTAGACCCTCAACAAGTAGATCTCTTCGCTTGAGAACACGTCGTAAATCACCAGCGGATTCCTCCCATGCCCCTTCTCCGAAGCGATCCTCTAGCTTCCGTTTCTGAGACACAGCCTCTTTCTTGCCCTCGATGGCCTTGTTCAATGAGTTCTGAAGACTATATCTTGTCATCACCTCCTCTTCATACTTTTTATTGCTAGCCTTCAACTGTTCTTCGAGTTCAGAAATTTGCTGCTTCAATTTGTCTTCCCTCTTTTTGTTGTTGGTTAGCGTAGCATTCCACGTTTTGTTACAAGAAGAGATTTCCCGGTGGGCGGCATCGAGTTCTCTCTTCTTGGACTCCAACATATCATGAGAGCTTCTGAATTCATTCCCCAGGCGTTCACGCTTCTTTTTCTCTTCGGTCAGTTCAGCACCTAGCCTGTTTACTAACTCAGTCTGCTGTTGAAAAGAATGCACAGCCTTGTTCTTCTCACTACGCATCTGAGCCAGTTCCTTTTCTAACTCTTCATTAGCCAACAGCAAGGCTTCCTTCTCTTTTACAACTCGCTCGTAGACCTCCATGGTAACGGTGGTTGGTTCCTCTACTGGAACATGAACATGGACTGGTGCAGCTGGAAATGGCATTAGCAACTGTTTTGCTCTCTCTTGTATCCAAGCTTTGTATGGTACATAAGCCTGACAATCATTCTTCCCCAATAGTGGTTTCCCTCTTCTGTTGATACACATCCAAGCGTGCTGAAGCTTGGCTAGTAACTCTCCATTCAAGTCATCGGTGAAGTACAGAGATTCCTGCACTTCTTCCTCCCTAGGTGGGTTCTTCAATGCGTATCCAAATTGGCGAACAAACAGAGATGGATTATAATTGATGCATCCTTTCCTTCCTATCAAAGGCACGTTCGGATACCCAGCGCAACTGAAAATAAGCTCAGACCCCAGCAAGTCTCGGTCAAACCATTCAATATCTTCAGAAGATAGTCTCATCAGGCGCTCTGGCCAGTCAGCTGTAGTTGCGCCATCTACAAAAGGTCCCTTTAGGGGGAGATGGCTCTTAAACCACATGTTCAACAGCGGCGCACAACAGTAAACAGTATTTCCTCTCCTATTTTCATTTTTGTAGTGCAATGAATGATAGAGATCTCCAATCAAGGTGGGTACAGGGTTGCCAGCAACAAACAGATGAAAGGCGTCAAAGTCCACAAAATTGGGTAAATTGGGAAACAGCACTATTCCGTAGATGCACAGAGCCAAAATAGCATTAAATACTATCCAGCATCCGCTCTTGGCGTATTCTTGGGCTTTGCCGACCAGAAAACCGAGGGAGAGGCCTGGAACCCCGAGCCAAGAAGTCACTAATATTTCAGAAGCGTTCATGTGTAAAGCCTTTGCTAAGTCCTCCAGCTTGGGCTTAGCGTCACAATGGATGAAAGGAACCTTATTTTGCACCGGCAGCTCAATAAACTCTGCGTACTCTTCCATGGTAGGCCCCAAAATAAAGTCAGCAAATGTGAAACATCTCAAGGCAGGGTCATAGAATTGCATCAATGTATACAGCCCATTCAGCTCGACAGCAGTTGGCTTGCAAACCAGTCTCAACAGTCTTCCATAACTCATCCTAAAACTCCTCCTGACCTCCTCATCAGCAAGGGAAATTAGACCAAGTAGGGAAGTAACGTCAGGTGCAGGTAACTTGTATGCAACTGTCCTTCTCAAACCAGCCATGATCAGAAATCAGAAGTCCGGGCACTAGAATCAGGGAATATGCAAATGCACCTGCAGCACAGACACACGTTAATGAAATGCACATGATAATGGTTATGCGAACAATGCAATGCAAATAGATGCAACAGGGACCAAATGCCATGGTTGAGAAGCCCGAACCACTTCATAAGTCTCAAATAGACCATCCAGAATTCCTCAAACCCTGGTCTTAGACAGACCCAATACAAAGCTTCAACTCTGGTCTCTGATAGACCCCATAACATAACTCCAACTAGTCTCTGATAGACCCCTCAATTGTCCATAAATACCCTAAATCTCAAATCAAGAAACAAACCGGTATCTGAAGGTCTAGTTACCTGCATAGCCCCAAACCCTCTCACAGGTAGGTGTCCTAGTAACTGACAATGGTATGGCATCCTATGCAGTCGTCGGCGTCACATACTTTCAGGGTTGATGATACGATTCCCAGAAGGAGTGGCATCATCAAATCCTGAAGAGGCCTCACTTAGCCAACTTCCAAATGATCGGTTCCCGAAGTCGACAATTCAACTAACCAACAACCCCTTCGACCCAAAGGGTAGAAAAAGAAGTCAACCAGAAGAACCTCGTCCGAGTGTGGATTTTGCGGGACACTAATGCAAGCAAAGCCGGCACGCGCCCACTACTTTCCACTCTAATTTTAAGTGCACTCAAGCCCAGGTCCGGCTGATCTCTCAATCATAGAACACCCGTCATAAACCCCAATAACAACAATAATCAATAATATAGTGCTGAAGGTAAATGACATAAATGTAAATCCATACAAATTCCTCGACGGGAAAACAAACGTTAGGATTGACTCGCTTAAGGGACGTCGGATCCCAAATGCATAAGGAACTATCGCAGCCCTTAGCAGCCAGGGGACGTTGGATCCCCGGCAGAGTCGCCAGCTGTCGCTACTGCAAAAATCGGCGCCGGCTGAACAGAAGAGTCGCCACCGTGCGTTATTTATCCCAACGGAGGGAAAGGAAACGCTCAGAGTAAACCTACCGCAAAGACGGGAAAGGAATGGTCATTGCAACCAAATCCTGGATTCGGGAGTCGGTTACGCAAGGGGAAGGTATTAGCACCCCTCACGTTCGTCGTACTCAACGGGATCCACGCTTGTTTTCTAGTACGGATTGTTATTCTATCTATTCTACAGGTCTGGGGTTAAAAGAAAATAAAATGACTCGGCAAAGTATCACACTTTATGCCTACGTATTCCCGTCTGGAACGAGAAATCAGAGTCAACGTAGTTCGCCTACCTACGGGAAAGGAGGGGAAGGTTGCTCGCTAGGATATCGCATCCTATGCCTACGTACTTTCATACAACATGAAAGATCAGAGCAAACGTAGTTCGGGCCACGTACGACACAAGTCTGTCTTGATTGTTTTTATCTCCTTCTGAAAAAGGGTTCTTCTGATTACTGGTCCAAGCGGACAAAAATGACGTTTTGATTGGTTCACATTCTTTTACGGAAGAAATGTCTTTTATTGTGTTTGAAATATTTATTGTGTTTTTCTGTTTGTTTTGAGAAAGAAGAGACAGATCTCTAACTTATGGTTGAAAAAGGAATCAAACTAACCTAATGTTATCATGCATGGGTTAAGACCTAATGTCTATCATGTTCCTCTCTTGCACAGAGAGAAACAAAGATCCTAAGGGGATAAACAGATACAATAAAACAGTAAAATATGCATGAATGCAACAATACAAGCGAGGCAAGGGAGTCCCACTCTACCTCGAACCCAGAAAACAACAGGCAGAAGCGAACGAAATTCACTTCCAACCTAACAGATTAATTGGCAAATAATACAGTCCGGGAAACTCAAACAATACATCAAAAGATTATAACCAGCAAAAATAAACAGCAAACAACAACTCTGCACCGCAAGCTCCATCATCTTCTATCTTCAAGTCATCTTCAAAACATCTACAAGCTTCAAGCAAGCATCAATCTTCAAGGAGAGAAACTCTAATGGTAAACACCTTCAACAGCTTCAAACAGCAGGGCTCCAACAGCAGCAACCAAATGCACAGCTTCAACAGCACAATCTTCATCTTTCACAGCCTTCAAGCAAGGTCTCTATCTTCAATCTTTCATGGCTTTTCTTCAAATCAAACTCTCCAAGATAAGTAGCAGTTAACAAGATAAATTGGATGTTAAACAATCAGTTGCCTACCAAAGGTGGCCTACTGACTATTAACAAGATACAAACAGTTTTCTCTCAAAAGTTCTATCTTTTAAATACATTCACTAGTCCTTCCAAAGGAAGGAGGTGAGTATTTTAAAAGAGACTTTGAATCATAGAGAAAGAATGGAGGCAAACAAGACCTTCCATGTTTGTGAATCAAGTTTCTATTCTAAAGCTCTACCTAGCTCCTAGGTCTTATGATCTCCAACAGCTACAAGCAAGTTGCAATCTTCATCAACTCTTGAAATTGATCCTCACTCCTTTTGTCTTCAATGGGCTTCATCAACAAAGTCTTCAACTCAAACCCATACCCCAAGCAAGCCCGATAACCCACACAATCAAACAATAACCCTAGAAAGGGCACACCATACAATCAATCAATTATAAAAATATACTAAAAGTATTAATATAATAGGGGAAAATTCTAACATTTTTCTAAGGGATCTATTATGCTTACCCTTAATACCCCTATAGGCCCAGGTCCTAATTCAATCTAAAAACCCAAAAGAAACTTGTTTTAATACACCTATGTTATGTTCAAAACCCTAATTAACTAGTCTAATAGTTTCTAACTAAACTTCCTAAAATGAAATCCTAAAAATTGTGGTATAAACACCAGGGGCACCTAACATCCATATCTAGTTGTACTAAAAAGAATGGGGTGAAAATCCTAAAGGAAACTCCTAAACTAAATTCTACAAATGGTAGCATCAACTAAAAGAATTAAAGAAGCAATTAAATGTAAAAATATGCAAAAAAATATAAAAATGAAGTAAAATGACAATTTTATGATTTTATATTTTTCTTGACAGAAAATGGAAAATGGGAAAAAAATCCCATTGCAAAATAGTGATTTTTCAATTTATTATGGATTTTCAAAGTTATAAAAACTTTTGGAGTGAAATTAATGTGAAAATGATGCATGGGGGTATGAACAGCAACAATACCTAGTTATTATGATGCTTTGGGCCCAGATAGGGGGTGGCGCTAGTAAACGCGTTGGGCCCAGTTATGATTCAGAAAAAACAAAATAAAATGCAAGAAAAAAAAAACAAGAACGCGGTGTAAATAGCAGTGAAATGCAGTTAATATACGAAATTGGGCCTGCATGGGGGTTTGGATAGCACTGAACTCACTTAAGCCCAGGAACGCGTTTAATGAAATGCAGCGTTCCATGGGTCAGCTCTCCCTCCAAAATTCGTTCGAATCTCATCCGTTCGATCCACTCTTTGGTCAACTTTCAACGCGTGATCTGAAGGCTACCACTTCGTCTTCTTCATGGGACAATTAGGGTTTGCTGCAACACCATTAACGCACCCTCCATGCACAGATCTTATCCCTCCTCGTTCTCACTCATCTCTCCAACAATTGACTCGATGTAAGAACCAATCTTGTTCTATTTTTCGCGTAGAATATAGATGTGGCCTTAGATTGCATTGAAACAAACTATATCGTCCAAACCGAAAGGTATAACATCATGAACTCATCATTTCATCAGTTTTCGAACTTCACCAAACTCACCATTCTTTATACAAAAATAATCCTCATGCTATACTGATCAAAACTAGCTAATCACCTAAGATTCTAACAGCTTAATCATCATGTTCTATGCCTCAACAGAATTCATGTGCATCGATCAACCTTCACCAAATCATGCTAAAGTCTCCAAAAACAATCATCTAACCACCTAGACCATGTCTAACCTAACAAATCATGAAGACTATCCCTAATTCAAGTCAAATCGTAAGAAACACTAACCTGGTAAGAAGATGAAAACAGAAGGTTGAATTCTTCAATTCAAAGCTTGCAATGCTCCAGGATCATTCAATGGACTATGATCTTGATTCTGTATGCAACACTTCTTGCTCAAACCACCTGGATCCTCATAACCGATTTCAATTGCACTTGGATGTGAGAAATTTGCAGAGCACGATTCAGGCCACTATTCACTCAAATCTTGGTTGCAATAGGATCAGTGATGATTATTGGATTGAATGAAAACAAAAACTTGAAAGAATGATGAAGAATTGAGAGGATTCGAAGCAATTTGCAAAAAAGCAAGATGAAGTGAAACTCTGAGTTTTCTATCAAAATGAAGTTCAACCCTGCTTTGGATCAGTGAGACTTAATATATAGATGATGATGGAAAGTTCCAAAACTTGCTAGATTGATCCCATGAGAAATTGCTTATATCTTTGCATGAGAAAGTGAAATTGGTGAGTTGAAAAATCAATCCATGAATACCTTGTTGCAGCTCCTCATTCTTACTTGAAAATCTCATTAGGTGATATTTTGAACATGTGGAAAGGCCTTGCTAGCTTGCACATTAATCCCTTGTATGCATTGGATGTGTAACTTCAATTATAAGCAAGCTATGATAATCCCCAAATTCTGATATCAAACCCAAAATCTAACATTTCCAATGGTCTTAAAATGTCCTTTACCTTCAAAATGGTTGGTCATATGCTTGGTCTTGCTTTTGTATCAAAAATTCACAATTTTGGTCATTTACAAATGTACTTTTCCCTTTATAATTGGTCAATTTTGCCATTCTAAGCTATGAGCATTTACCACTTGCCACAACCACTTTTATAGACTCAAAATGTCATTTGGAGCAAGTTTGATGTTGAACATTTCTTCATTTGAAGTCTGGAAATAGGAGTTTTGGGCATATGCTTGAAATGACCTGTAATTCCACTTTCCCAAAATACCCCTGGCTTGCCAAGACCATAAGTAGAGTTCTACAAATCAGATGAAGGCATACCATACCTTTCTAGAAATATAAGATCATGAGGAACAACTTTCATGTTCACCAAAAATCCATTTGAGCATTCCTCATGGGGAAACAGTTGCTTGGAAGTCAAGTAACTTTCACTGACAAATTTCAGTGTCCTCAAATGACCTGTAACTTGCAAGAACCATAACTTGAGTTCTATAAATCTCCTTTCTGCCTTCCACCACTCCAATTAAAGGTATTGAGATACTCTACAAGTTTCATGTTGGCCAAGGATCCATTTGAGACTTGCATTTTGAATTATCTTGCTTGGAAGTTTGCCTTAAATCAGGAGATTTTACACAGAAACCCTAATTCAAAAACTTCTCTTCTTCTTGATTTCTTTTGATTTTTCCTTGGCACAACACCACACCCATATCCACATATCAAATGAGGCATCCCACATCTTCCAAACAGGCCTTGATGTCCTTCAATCAAGCATTTGACTTAGGGTTGACCTAGGGTTGACCCAGATGACACCCTGGTTGACTGTCTTCAACTGTATCTCTTGTAACCATGCCAATGACTTGTATCACTCTCAAAATGACCCTCTAGGTCTTCCATGCCCTCAATTCATAGCTCACCACTTCTCTGATGATCTTCACATATCCTCAAGATAGGAGAGAAACCCACTGCTTGGCCTTTAAACTTCACAAAGCTTCAATTTCTTTCTTGGTGATTTGAATAGGCTTGAATCTTGATAAGAGCCTCTTGAATACATTCCTTGAGATGAAAAATAGCACTTGATCCCTTGTCAGCTGGCTTACTATGCTATGCTATGCAAATGATTAGACTATGTACATGACTTTTTATGCAAATGCCAATGCAATTGAAACATAAACCAAGTGAAGTAGGTTGAGCAAATTTTAGGGTGCAACAAGATGAAAATCACATCTTGAGTTATGTGGTCTTGGAGTTAGGCACTAAACCAGGGGATTTTACACTGTCAAGCTTAGAAACCCTAGCCTAGGAACTCCTCACACTCTTGATTCATGATGAGTTACCCTTGGAATCATCCCTTAGGCATCTTAAGACATCAATCCATGATCACATGGCCTTGGAATTAGGTCTCAACCTTTCTCAAATCATCAGTTAACCTAGGGTTGTCCAGATGAAACCCTAGTTGTACCAATCTTGGTAGCAACTTCACATCTTTTGCATAATGACCTGTCTAGGATACAAAATGAACTTCAACACTTCTCATGAGCTCTCTCAAGGCTCCAAGTCTTCTCCCATGGATTTAGAATCATCAGAAGACTTCTTACAACTCTCAAGTTAGGAGATATACACACTTGGCTTCAACCACTTTCTATGAGAATCTTTAACTTCTCTGATGAGGATATCAACCCTTGAGCACTTGAGTAAACATCTTAACTAGCTTCATAGCCTTGTGTAGCCCTTGATTGGTAGTCCTACCTCTTGATCTCCTGCACACATGTCAATGTAATGCAGATGATAATGCTAGAATGAATGCAATGAAACACAAGCTAGGTAAAGCAAAGGTTGGGCAAATTTTGGGGTGCAACAACTGCCCCTATTCAAACGGCTTGGACCTGACTGGGTGAGAAGCGAACGACACTCAGACAATCAAGGTAAAAGACGGTTGAATACCAATAAACCCGGAAATTTGCCAACCGCACAAGTGAACGATACTCTGATGGGGACAAATTCTGAAACTGAAATGACAGTTGCACGGCAACTTGCTGGAGAATGCTTAATCTCAAATCTCCGTCAGGATGATCGTCTGATTTTGCTGTAGAAATTCGTCCTCAAGTCATCAAGGGATCACCGGTTACACGATAACTGGTGAAAGGATAGCTGATATTGATAGTTGCACGACAACTTGCTGGTGGATGCTTAGTCTCAAATCTCCATCAGGATGATCATCTACGTCCTCAAGTCATCAAGGAATCACCAGTTACACGGTAACTAGTGAAGGGTGTTCGATTATGCCATCGGGCATTCTGCGCCATAGTAAAAAATTTCTTATCACCGCCTATGGACTCGTCAGGTTGCTAGGAACGTTCGACAACATCTTTGTCGGACTTCATCAGTAAGTCAATAAGGGATCAATGGTTACACGGTAACTGGTGAAGAATGGTTGATTTTGCTGTCAAGCATTCTGCGCCACAATAGAAGAATTCCTTATCACCGTCTATGGACTCGTTAGGTCTCTAGGAACGTCGACAATATCTTTGTCGGACTTCATCAGTAAGACAATAAGGGATCACTGGTTACACGGTAACTGGTGAAGTATGGCTGATTTTGCCGTCGAGCATTCTGCGCCACAGCGGAAGAATTCCTTATCACCGCCTATGGACTCGTCATGTCGCTAGAAACGTGGACAATATCTTTGTCGGACTTCATCAGTAAGTCAATAAGGGATCACTGGTTACACGGTAACTGGTGAAGTATGGCTGATTTTGCCGTCGGGCATTCTGCGCCACAGCAGAAGAATTCCTTATCACCGCCTATGGACTCGTCAGGTCGCTAGGAACGTTCGACAACATCTTTGTCGGAATTCATCAGTAAGTCAATAAGGGATCATCGGTTGCACGGAAACTGGTGAAGGATCTGATAGTTGCATGGCAACTGGCTGGTGAGCGACTAATCTCAAATCTCCGTCAGGATGATCATCGGAGTTCGTTGCAGCTTCTTCCTCAAGTCATCAAGGGGTCACTGGTTACACGGTAACTGGTGATACATAGCTGATATTACCGTCAGGCACTCTGTGGCACGGCGGCAGAAGAATTCCTCTGGACTCATCGGGTCATTAGGAACTTTTGACAATCAAGTTAATTATGCTGTCGGGCATTCAAAGAGATTCTCGGGCGTCAGCTGGACTTCGTCAGTAAGTCGAAAATAGAATCCTTGATCAATCATGAACCAATAGGGGTATCTTATCTTTTGTCGTCAGGCACTCTGCGTCAGTCAAAGGAACTCGTCGACATCCGGTCGGACTTCGTCAATAAGTCATGGGATAGAATCCTCAATCAATCATGAACCTATAAGGATATCTAATCCTTTGTCGTCAGGGATTCTGGAAAACTATCAAGTAACTCTGCTTCGGGGATTTCAGAATCATCCTGGATGAATAAACTCTGCTGAGGAATTCAAGAATCATCATGAACAAAAAACTCTGCCAGGGACTCTAAGAATCATCTTGAGCAAACAACTTTGTCGACTTCACTGGGGATTTTAAGAATCATCTTAAGCAAACAACTTTGATGAGGAACACCTGCAAACAAGAACGGTAACGACCTAGCTCATGGTTCACATGCGTATGTTTGACAATGGCGTAATGCTCCACACGGTGGAAATGCTACGCGTTTTAGGGTAAATGCTATGCAATCATGCAAAATGATGCGACCCCATCAGCAAAATAAATGTTGAAGGGAAAATCCTCCTGTCAAAGAGAAAGAACCACTCTGGTCGGGAGAAGGAATCATCCTACTGAGGAGAAGAAGTCACACCAATCTCAATTGGACTTAACCTGGGGAAATGAACTCCAGACGATTTTCTGCAGGGGAGGAAGTTCTACGAGAACCTGTACTCGCTCAACTGAGTATACAAACCACAAACTGTTGAGGAAACGATGACAATCGCAGAAATAAACTGCACGGCCTTCGCAGATAGAAACTTCCTGGAGACACGGACTCCGATGGGGAAGTATAGCATCAGCTATTAAACACTCTACTGGGGAAAAACCAATAATGGCTTGGACGGCCTCCAAGGACTCGGCTCTCTTGGAGAACTGCAAACTCGAATGAAGATAGGCAACCAGACGCTGGAATCACTCCTACCTGCAGGGGAAATACAACTCTGTGGGGAATTTCAATTTTGCTGGAGACTTCAGTCTGAACTACTGGAGGCTGAACACTTGCGAATGGTCTTCTACGAGAAAACTGCACATTGACCCAGTGCTGGGAATGAGTATACACTTCTGCGTATGACTTAGCTGGGGAAATGATGATCCTTCCTAGGATACATCTGGTTGGAGAGAATCTATCTCTGCTTGGGGAGACATATCAATGCTCACAATCCCATGTTCAAACTCTGTGGGGAAACACTGTTGAACTCGTTGGGGAAGAAGGAATCATCCTGCTTCGAAATACATGCCATGAAACAAACTCGAAATGGCTTGCCCCAGAATCTTAACAACTTCTGATAAAACTCTGCAGATACGGGGAGGAATGGCTCTTTCGCTTTCAGTTTTTTGCCCCAGCCTATGGGATCTTCGTCACATCCTTTCGAAAGGAAACCTGAGACCTATGTACTCTGGCGGTTTGATACGAACAACTTCAGCATTTTGAACCTCTACAAAGGTGCTTCAAGTTAATCGCCTTCAGGATAAGGATTGCTTCAGCGCTCTCGGGGTGACCTGCCCTAGTCTTGTCACGACTTTGCCCCTCATAGGCTGATCTGTGGGGAGAAATACCCTTGGTTGCGAGAGATTCATCAAATCTCGACCTGATTGCCCGGGATTACCGACCTCTGGATGGCTGACCCCCATGATGTGCTCGTTTAGCATAGCTCGCCCCGGTTCACCGGAATATTCTGGCGTTCTGCATTCTGTCCTGATCAAATTTTTCCATCGTGGAAACTTCCCGCTGTCAAGCGCTTACTCGCTAGTAAAACAAATTGTTCTGCATAAAAGACATATCAAATGCAATGTATATGGCAGGTTTCAAAATCTATTCCTGTTCACTGGAAAAAAATTTATGACGTAAAATGTATGAGATCATTCATCAATATGTCAACATCAATACAACACTGTAAAGGGAATCCTATCTAGGAGTCAGTTTCGATGCGATCTTTACCGAAGTATGCTTTTTGAAACGAACCTATTTCAATTAGAACTTTTAAAGTTTGTAACATGGTCGGGTTCACGGTTTAAGAAAGAAAGGATAAAGGCTCAAAATTCATTTTAACCCACCCATTCTCCTTGATGTTCTCCGATCCTACGTTCAGCTAATTCGACCTTAGCGTCCTCTTTTCAAAGGCTGAGTGATAGTTCAAGAAATCATTCTTTTTCGAAGTGACAGTCACTCTCTTTTTGTCTTTGGCGTCCGGGGCCACACAATTTCATTCTCGTTTGAGGATTTTTTTTCTTTGCAATCCTTTTCGTTTTTCGTTTTCACTTTCCCCTAACTTTTGCCTAGACTAACTCATCCGAGTTTCTACAATTTTGAAGTCCAGCGGGGTACCCTAATTTTTGCCTAAGTCGCTTGCTTTCAAGATTCGACTTAGCGGGCTTTTTCTTTCTATTCTTTTTCTCTCTCTCTTTTTTTTTGAACAAATCACATGACAACGGCTCGTCTGACTTGTTAAAGAGATTGTGACTGTTTCACTCCTGATCGGCCAGGTTTAACCATCATGGTTTTTTTTAGGTACGACCTATAGCGGTGTGATTGATCCTCGAACGGACACTCCTTTTGTAATTGGAACACTTGGTCAAATTAGCTGACACCTACCTTGCCCCAGGTTAAGATTGAGGGTTTTCCATCTTCAAAAAGAAACTCCTACTACTCGACTCAAAGGGGTTGAAAAGGGATGATCTTCCTTATATCTCTGGTGTTTGTGGATTTGAAACAATGCCTGTACATCATCAACAAGTTTTTTATTCAAAAGCATAGCATTGGAAGCTTGCACATCTTTCAATTTCGTCATCCTCCCCGGATTCCACTTAAACAAGCGTTTGAAATAAAAGAAAGCAATAGAGTGAACACGAATGGATTAGTTCAAAACATGCATATTTATTTCATTATCAATATCAATTGAAAAACAACATGCTTTACAAACGAAATTTGCATTCTAACAGGAAAGAAACTACAAATGTAAAGAAATGCCATGATAAAATGCAGATTGCCAGCTTCTGAGAACTGGGCCTTCACACTTATTTGCTGCTGAGGGGAGCGACCCTTGACGTCTTCAGACTCAATCAGATGAAATGGTTGACATGGATGATCAACCTTCCCTCTAGAAAGGAAATGTATTCCTGGTCCATCAAGTGTTGCACTTTGGCTTGAAAAGGCTCGCAATCTTCAGTCGCGTGCCCCCTGGATCCTGCATGGTAATCACATTGAGCACTGAGGTCGTATCCCGGAGGATAGGGCTCTAGCCTTGGTTTGAGAGCCTTAGGCTCCACCAGAGAATACTGCATTAGATGCGGTAGTAGCTGACTGAGCGTCATAGGCACTGGATGCAGGGGAGCATTCCTCCTTTTCAAATTGCTGCTGCGAGGCCTATTCGGATTATGGCGCTGATGATAATCTTGTTATTGAGCAACCTGAGATTGCTTATGCTCAAGCATTGTCATCCTCAAATTTGGCCCAGGAACCGACAACTGCTGCGGACAAGGGGATTTAGACTCCAATGATTCCAGGATGTACCTTGGACCTCTTACAGCTTCAGATAGGGGAATAGGAATATCAATTCCTGATACCTTCATGCCGCCCGGCACAAACTCAATAGCTTTCGAGTCTAGTAGGTCTTGAACATGATGCTTAAAATCTCTACAGTTCGCTATGTTATGCCCCGGTGCTCCGGAGTGGAACTCACAATGGGCGCCCGCATCGTAGCCTGAGGGTAGTGTCCCTGTCAAGGGAGCCAAAGTTCGAGGTTCAACCACTTGAAGTTGGAGCAAGAGTCGCACCAACTGAGCATAATCCATCGGGATTTCATCTAGGATTCTGTCAGGTAGCTTTATCCTTTGTCTTCTAGGGTTATCCTGAGAAACCTGACGTGACCGCTGACGGGCAAGCTCTTGAGCTCTAAGTTGCGCGGAGGATCTCTTAAGCCTCTCATTCCTGGGTATAGGCCCCACATACACAAGTGGAGAAAGCATCTTTGCTACAGCGTCAGGAACTTGATCACCTTCTTTTCGGAGCATGCCTCTCACTACCTCCATGATCAAGCTCACTTGAGCCTTCAACTGCTGGTTCTCCTCTCTGAGCATCTGCATGTCCCTCATGAACTGCCCCATCTAGCCTCGGACCTCTCTCAGCTCCGCTTGAACCTGTTCCATTGCTCCGATCAACCTGAGACAATCCTGAAATAACCTGTATCAACAGAGGGTTAGAAAAATGGCTCGAGGTACCTGTTATGCAAATGCAAACATGTGTCTGTGCCTTGGGGAGATTCCCCCCCGATCCTAGATTCCAAGACAAATAAAGTCCAACATCCAATCATGGAAAGAAATCCCCATATATTTATCTAAAAAAAACCTGCGTGGGCAGCGTACAACTGTAATCACACACAACTGAAGTAAAAGCGTGACCCCAACCAACAAGCCTGGCGGTCGTCAACATATCAATGCATAAAAGGTACAAAGAAATACAAAGAAATCAAGTGTGACTACGGGCACGAAAATTCTCTACGAACTTCTTCGTAGTGGGATGGTCAGGCTGAGTGAGCTTACCCTGGATCAGAAAATCCCTCTTCCTAATGGTATCTGGGAGGTTCTCGGCAACATCCCCACAAACACCTTCTCCGTAACGGTTTTCCACTCTACTCCTCTTAGCATCAGCTCGGAGTTGACAATCCTGTAGATTTGCCTTGGTCTCAACCAATCTATACTGGACATCTCGTCGAAGTGAGGCTTCAGCCTCCATTTTCTTGTCCTTGATCTCAATCTGGACTTCTAGCTCGGCTATTCGCTGCTTCAGCTTTTCCTCTCGCTCTTTGTACTTGGTCAGGGTGTTGCTCCACAACGTCTTGTACTTGGATAACTTCCGGTACACCCTATCCAGATCCTACTTTTAGGTGGTCAACACGCTGTGCACTGCCTTCAGGTCTAACCCAAGACGCTCTCTGAAGTCAGTCTCTTTGGTCAAATTAGCGCCTAAGTGATTGATCAGCTTTGTCTGCTTCTTGCAGGTGTATACATCTTTGTTTTTCTCGCTCCGGAGTTGAGCAATCTCTCTTCCCAACTCTTCGTTGGCTTTTCGTAGCTCTTCTTTCTCTTGGAGAACCTGGTTGAACTTCTGAATATCAACTGTTGTAGGTTCTTGGTACACGGGAGGATATAATGGTTCTACTGTCGGAAACGGCATTAGAAACTTGGCGGCTCTTTCTCGGACCCAGACCACATATGGAACGAAGGCCTTGTTATTTCTTTTTCCTAGCAAAACTTTTCCCTTCCTATGAATTTTGCTCCAAGCATTCTCTACCTTAGCCAAAGTGTCACCTTCAAGCAACCCTGTGAGATACAGAGATTCCTGTATCTCCTCCTCTTTGGGAGGACCTCGTAGTGCATACCCAAATTGTCGTACCAGCAGAGAGGGATTATAATTGATACATCCATTCCTTCTGACCAGGGGGACGTTAGGAAAGCCACCGCAACTATGCACAATCTCTTTGCCCAGTAGATCTCTATCAAACCAGATAATATTGTCAGCAGACAAACCCATCAAATGTGCAGACCAGGGTGAAGACTCAGCAGAATTAATGAACGGACCCGTCTTAGGAAGATGGCTGGAAAACCACTTATACAGTAAAGGAGCACAACATGCTACATTCTTCCCCTTTCTGTTTTCATTCTTGCTGTGAACTGAATGATAGACGTCTCCGAGGAGAGTGGGCGCTGGATTCCCGGAAGCAAATATGTGGCAGGCATCCATACCTATGAAGTCCGGATGACTTGGGAATAGCATGATCCCATAAATGCAAAGGGCTAAGATGGCATTGAATACAGCCCAACAACCCTTCTTAGCAAACTTTCGGGCCTTTTCCATCAGGAAAGGCAAAGAGAAACCATAAATTCCAATCTTTCTGAACACCATCCCCTTCAATTCTGAATCATCTACATGAAGAGCGGTAGCTAACTTACCCAAGTCAGGTTCACCATTAACACGGTAATAAGGCATCTTATTCAACAACGGTACCCCTAGCAAGTCAGAATACTCTTCTAAGGTCGGAGCTAGGACATAGTCTGGAAAAACAAAGCATTTGAGCTGCGGGTCGTAAAACTGCAGAAGAACGTAGAGGTCGTTCAACTCGTACGCAGAAAGCTTGCATACAATACCCAGAAGTCTTCCATAGCTTTTTCTGAAATTCTCCATCACTGTCTTATCAGCCAAAGAAATCAAAGCCCGTAACTCTCGGATGTCAGGTGTTGGTAGCTTGTAAGCCACAGTCTTCTTCAGAGATGCCATATCAGCCATGAGGATCAAGATCACTAGAACCAGGGGAGAAATATGCACCTGCAACACAGACACACGTTAATGATATGCAAATGAGGATGCAAACAAT
The DNA here is from genome assembly GCA_963859935.3 of Lathyrus sativus. NCBI lineage: Eukaryota > Viridiplantae > Streptophyta > Magnoliopsida > Fabales > Fabaceae > Lathyrus > Lathyrus sativus. The sequence continues at coordinate 64,842,147 of OZ012739.1, read as the reverse complement.
GCAAAATGCAATCATGCAGCAGGATATCAAGATGATTGTGATGTTGAGGAGAAGGACTGAAACTCTGCTCTGTCAAGAACAAACACATCTCTGATGATAAGAACCCTCTGATACCAACAATACTGATTCACTATCAAGAAAACCAAATTGTCTGAAGGTTTAGGTTTCCTGCAATAACCCGACCCTGCTCACAGGTATGGACCTAATCATGGAAAAGGTTTGGCATCCTATGCGTTTCCTAGCGTCACAGACTTTCACGAAGTGATGATACGTTCACCATTTATGGTTTGGCATCATCACTCCCTGAAGAGGCCTCACTTAGCTGATTAACAAATGATCGGTCCCCGGAGTCGATAACCCTCAGATCCAACCTCACGTCGAGCCCTAAGGTCCAGAAGAGAAGTCATCAAAGAGAATCTCGTCTGAGTGTGGCTTTCATGGGGACTGGTGGATGCTAAGCATACATCTCCCTCACTAATCTCCACTCTAATGCTAGGTATATGCTCTCAAGCCTAGGTTTTGGCTCATCACTCATCAGAATGCCCCTCCCACAACAGCATAAATAATCATATCATACTGAAAATAAAATGCGGAAGGTAAAATGCGATAAATAAATGCAAACCCAACAGATAAACACGCAAGCGCTAGGATTGACTCGCACAGGGGATGGGAAACGGTCCCAGCATAGGGGAGGGGAAAAGTCCCCAACAGTTATAACGATCCCCAGCAGAGTCGCCAGCTGCTAGGGATGACCCAGACAGCTAGGAGGAAAATCTAAGGCGAGACTCGCATAGGGAACCATCGCAGTCCCCAGCAGAGTCGCCAGCTGTCGCTACTGCGAAAATAAGGTGTCGGTAAAACAGAAGAGTCGCCACCTTTCTTTATTTATCCCATAGAAAGGGAAAGGAAACGATCGGAAAAACCTGACGAAAAGGTATAAGACAAGGTCATCGCAACCATGTCTGGGTTCAGGAGTCGGTTACGCAAAGGGAAGGTATTAACACCTCTCACGTCCGTTGTACTCAACGGGATCCACGCTTGTTGTGTTTATCTGACGGGTTGGTTTAACTATCTACCTATCAAGGCTGGTCTGAAAAGAAAAGAAAATGACTCGGCAAAGCATCGCGTTTCGTGCCTACGTATTCTCATCAGAGAACGAGAAATCAGAGTCAACGTAGTTCGGCTAACTACGGGTGGAGGGAAGGTGGCTCGCCAATATGTCAGTATTGTGCCTACGTAATCTCAACAAATATGAGAGGTCAGAGCTTACGTAGTTCGGGATACTACGGATCATGGGTTTCAGATTCATCTCTTTTTTCGAGTAGGGTTAACAAACAGTTCCAGCAGTTTGGTGTAGGCAGCTCGCTCGTCAAAGACTCGTGCGTTACCGTTTGCGGTAGAACTGAGAGTTAACGACACTCTTTTCTTAAGAAACGTTTTCCTTGAATAATGGGCCCACGGGGCAAAAAGGTTTGAAGTTTGTTTTCTGTTTTTTACGGAAGAAGTGTTTTTTATGGATGTTTGCAATTCATATCGCACTAGAGACTATGACTTAGGAGTGAATGCGTCGCATGTCACCCTAAGGGTGCCAGGCTAAACATCCTGACTGTTGAAGAGGCTTCAACAATAATTTCCTAAGTATCTTAAGGCTCGTAACGTACGATATCAATTAACCTTTATTATTGTATTTTGATTTGTTTGAAGATGAGAAGAGAGAGCGGACATAACTAAGGGGAAACTATCAAGTCCTAATGTTGTCATGCCAAGGATTCATCCTAGGGTTGAGGTTTGAAACAGGGAACTCCTAGGGGATCATGTCAATGGGAAACAGAAAACATACTAAGCATCAACTAAACAGAAGGAAACAGTAAAGATGCACATGCAATGCAGCAATACAAGCAGAGGGAGAGTCACTCAACCTCTAAGCAATCAAGCAAAAAGAAAACAATCAAAATAAACAAATAAAGGGAGCTCAGCTCAACCTTTCAATGTAAACACATCAGCTACAAAAAATAAAAACAACACACAAGCAAGGGGAGGATCACCTCAACCCTTAATGTAAGCAACCAGAGGGAGACCCACTCAACCTCTAACCAGTCATGCTCCTAGCCTAAAATATTCTAAATATGAACTTATTCTAATGCATCAAGCAAGTGTCAAACAAGGGAGAGAAACCAAAATGAGCAACAGGGAAGTCATCCTAGGCTACATCAGGTTGGAGGTGTGTCAACACCAGAGTCCATCATGGGCTCAACCTTTTGAGAAATGCACAGAATCCAACCAAGGGAAGGATTAGGCTCTCCCAAGAGGGATCCTATGTCAATAGGACTGAAAACTGGGTATTAGTCTTATATATCAATCTAAGGTATCTGGTTAAAGTGTATCAACACAGAATGTCCATCTCAGGCTCAACCTATTGAGGAATGCACAAAATCCAACCAAGGGAAGGATTAGGCTCTCCCAAGAGAGATCCTAAGAAAAGGACTTGGAGATGGATGACAGTATATAAACCAAGGGAATATACCATGCCAGGAATGTCAATCCAAGGCTCAACCCCTTGAGGAATGCACAAAATCCAACCAAGGGAAGGATTAGGCTCTCCCAAGAGGGCTTCTCATCAAGACTTGAAAGAGAAAGATAGTGCAGACCAAAGGAATGTAATATACTGATGAATGTCAATTCAAGGCTCAACCTCCTGAGGAATGCACAGAATCCAACCAAGGGAAGGATTAGGCCCTCCCAGGAAGGCTCCTCTTCAAGACTTGAGAAAGAGGATAGGGCAAAGCCCAGGGAAGAAATCACATAGGGGAAAGAAGGCGTCACAACAACTTCTAAGAAACCCTAATAACTAGCTACAAGGATCACCTAAACTAGGGGAATTCAAAGGCTCTATCAAGACCTAATCAATGTTCTAGTGAGGTATCTACCTAAGTCCTATTTTATCTAGAAATTATTTGAAACTTAGAGTTATCTAATGCTCACTTAAAAGACTAATCTATGAAGTTATCCTAGTTAGGGTCACCTAAACCATAAGCAACTTGCAAAATGGGGGAATAATAGAAAATCAATTCTAAAAATCTTAAGGAAAATCCTACATTATCCTACATGGGTTAAGAATCTATGGTACAAAAACCAGGGGCAAAACCTACTTCTAAAGGTTCTAATAAAATCTAAATTCCAAGGGTGTGCTAAAGGGAATCCATCATGGAATGCTCCTGAAGATCTATCTCTAACTCCTACCTAGAATCATCTAAAAAATGTAAGAAAAATCATACAATGTCCTACAATGTATCAACATTCAACATGTAAAAAATCAGAGATTAAATCTAAGCATTGATATGGAAACAAAAATCTAGAAACTAACATGGAATTATTCCTATTCATGGAAGAGCACATAAAAGAAAAAAATACAAAATTAATTGAAAATGAATTAAAATTGCAATTAAAAAAATATGACAATTTTCTACACATTCTCAAATGTCTTCAATATTTTTCTCATGATTTATGGACAATAATTATTATTTTTTATGGATTAAAATGAAACAGCTATCAATATTAATAAAAGAAAAGTGAAATTAAAATAAGAAAATGCAAGGGGTGCATCTAGCAGTTGTTACGTGTGTTATTCACTATGGGCCGTGCGCTGGGGGGTGCAGTTAGCGCATTGGATCAAAGGCCCAGAGTTTCATTCAATGAAACTCTGCGTTTTAGCTTAAGGGGAAATGGCCAAAGCTACTCGTTGGACACATCTGGGCCGCGCGATGAGTTTACATGGTCAAGGCAATGGCGTGATCCAACGGCTGGGAAATAGCCTGGAAATTTTAAATTGAAACAGAGGGAAAGCAATACACGGCGGTGCTGGAATTTCAGACGGTGGCCGGCCTAGTGCCGATCATCTCCTACCTTGCGACGTGAACAGTGGCCTTCTACAAAACACAACAAAACTCGCGATTTCTTATACCAAACAACTCGTCTCTCTTCCTAGATCACCAATATATGATTTGTTTTCATTTTTATCCAATATTGAGCCCTAACCGAAGCTAACACTCAAACTTGCTCTGTTAAAAATTCTCACGAATGGCCATGGAGTCTACCCTAAATCCATCTATGATCTTAGGGGAATGTGAATTCATAAAAATGGCATGTGTTTGCATCAAGAATAGAGAGTAATTGTGAAAAATAAGTTACCTATTGGAGCACCTCCAATGGGTCTTCAAATGGTGCTCAAACTTGTTGAGAAGCTGCCGAATCCTTCACTGATCCACCCTTGAGCTTCTGCAACCCTTGATTTGGCCTAAAAACCCTTCAATTGCAGAAATCGAATTCCAATTTTTCTTGAGCTTTTTCTAACTATTTTTTCTGTTATCTTCCACCAAAATCCGTTTTGGCAATTGGGAAATGGTCATAGGAATATATAAAATGGGCTTGGATACTTTTGAAGCCCAATAGGAGCTTGTAAGAGTCCAACTCAAAATCCAAGTTTTTGATTATGGAGCTTTATGGAAATGGTGAAAATAGAGCCAACCAGCTTGTGCATTGATCCATATCAGTTTCTTATGATGCAAGGGATGTGTGTGGGCAAGATTGAGCCCTTGGAATGGAATGGATGGTTGATTTTCATTATGTTGCTTTTTGGTGAAGAAACCATGAAATTGGCATATCAAATGAGTTCAAACTTGACTTCTGATTTTTCCAATGTTCTTAAAACATCCTTTGGACTCAAAACAAGCACAAATATGGCCTAATTTGGTTCCAAAATAAATTGGTTTGAATTAGCCCTTTTCAAGCTTTCTTTAATGATTCATTCATGAATTTCTCTTCAAGCATTTCTCATTCTAACCCATATCAATGGATTCTTGGTGTATGGTTGGACAAATAGCACCATTTTAAACAACTTTAAAGTTGGAGAAAATTCCATTTGAGGTGTGTAAGATGGTGAACTTGACCCATAATCAAAATGGCCTATAATCACAAATTCCCAAAAAACCCTTGAGTTGTCAAAGCCATATCTTGAGTTCTACAAATCCAATCCTGGACTTATAGAACTTTCTAGAAAGCTAAGAAGATAAGTAACAACATTCATGTTGGAAAAAAGTTCATGAGAATCATATTTATAGGGAAAAAGTGTCATGCAAGTTGGTTGACTTTCAAGCTCCAATTCACATTCCTCTGATGACCTATAACTTGTCTGGCTCATAACTTGAGTTCTATAAACCCTATCAAGGACTTCTAGTACTCAATTTAAAGTTATAATCATGCTCTACAACAATCATGTTAGGGTCAAGGTGAGATGAAAATCACATCTTGAGTTATGTGGTCTTGGAGTTAGGCACCAAACTAGGGGATTTTACACTGTCAGGCTTAGAAACCCTAGCCTAGGAACTCCTCACACTCTTGATTCATGATGAGTTGCCCTTGGAATCATCTCTTAGGCATCTTAAGATATCAATCCATGATCACATGGCCTTGGAATTAGGTCTCAACCTTCCTCAAATCATTAGTTAACCTAGGGTTGTCCAGATGAACCCCTAGTTGTACCAATCTTGGTAGCAGCTTCACATCCTTTGCATAATGACCTGTCTAGGATACAAAATAAACTTCAACACTTCTCATGAGCTCTCTCAAGGCTCCAAGTCTTCTCCCATGGATTCAAAATCATCAGATGACTTCTCACAACTCTCAAGTTAGGAGATATACACACTTGGCTTCAACCACTTTCGCTGAGGATCTTTAACTTCTCTGATGAGGATATCAACCCTTGAGCACTTGAATAAACCTCTTAACTAGCTTCATAGCCTCGTGTAGCCCTTGATTGGTAGTCCTACCTCTTGATCTCCTGCACACATGTCAATGCAATGCATATGATAATGCTAGAATGAATGCAATGAAACACAAGCTAGGTAAAGCAAAGGTTGGGCAAATTTTGGGGTGCAACACACTCCACAACCAATTTAATTGCCATTATAGGTCGCCAATACAGGCACAACTAACGCCAATACAGGCCAACCAAGGATGATATGCTATGAGATGCAGCTATTATGGACTACAACACAACCACCACAACCACGCAACAAGGCATTAAGCTACAACCAAATTGTCCATAACCGAAGCATCACAATTTCATACGGATCACGTAGCCACAACTTTCAACATAATATAATCAAATGAGGACACCATAACAACCCTCTCAACAAATGGGAAATTAGCGCGTGTCGGCGCCGTTTCCCAATATCAGTACATAGAACTAATGACATAAACACTAATTCAGGCACAGATAAACATTAACTCTTAATATTTCTCAACCTACGGGAACTAACCCCATTATTCAATTCCTTTCATGAAATTGATCATACCCACAGTTATAAAATTGAACCCCACCCTTACCTTTGGATTGAGGACAACTCTAAACTCCCGGTTCCGGTTTGCTATCCGGTGACTCCTCTGCAACTAGCTTGAATTCTCTCCGGTGGTTAATTCCTCTGTTCTTAATTTCTCCATAGCCACGTCTCCTTTTTCCTTTTTCCTCAACCTTTTTCCTTAATTTTGTTTTTGAGCAGTTTATCGTGTTTTTCCCCTTTTTCTCCCACAAACTCTCTAATAACTTCCATATTTCACTTATTCCCTCCACTAATATTACAACTAATAATAATAATAATAATAATAATAATAATAATAATAATAATAATAATAATATTAATAATAATAATAATAATAATAATATTATTACTAATTATTAAATTATCATCATCATTAATTATATTATATTATTATTAAACTCCATATTTATTAAATGGTTTCCTATACTTTAAGGACACCCACCAACGCTCTCAGACACACTCCCACATAAAGGCGCACACCAACAATTCATAAATAATTTAAGTTAAAATGAACAGGCGTTACATCATGAATCCCTCTGATGATCCTCAAGATAGGAGACAACATCCACACAGCAAACTTTCCTTTCAAAGAGCTTTGAACCTTCCATGATGATGATAAACACTTGATGGCTTGCACAAATGCTCTTGCTTGAGCTTGAAATCGAAGAGGCTCTCCTCTTGAATGGCATAATAACCTCTTGATCCCTAATTAAGAATAAAGCTATGCAAATGCAAATGCTAAAATGAAATGAAACATAAGCCAAGTTAAGAAGAAAAATTTGGTCAAATTTTGGGGTACAACAGGTATGACATGACGGTATTAAATTTCTCCCAAAACAGTAGAAAGTTTGACGCCATCTTCGGATAAGGTTATGCTCAGAAGCCACCCCGCTACTAAGTCATGACTCCTCTTCCGCATGTTTGCAAGAGCAATGACCGAATCACTTCTAGAAAACTACCCCGCTCTCCCCTATGAAATATTTTTATCCGGAGTAGTGACTTTAAGACTTAGTGTGATGGGTTTTTCCCCTTGTGGTTCCTGTTTTATTTTCCTTCTCGTTTGTGAGTCGGTCTGCATTTGCATCATATCATTAGTGTACGTATTTGTTTGCATGCTTCTGTTTTTCTGGTTGTTGCCTTTGAGATCCTTTGGTCGTCACCAATATTTTTCTCCAACCGTTTGCCACGGGCTGGCTTCGTAGTTGTTACCCCAAGGAGGCTAGTTGTAACTAGCAATATCTGATACTTCCTACTGTTATTTACCAAGATGTTAGTTGTTACTAATATTTATCTTTTGAGGATTCGGTTGCCATAAACCTTTTGAAATCCCAGAGGTTACTTGCATGGCTTAAATTTAATTGTTATTGGTACCTTTGATTTGGTCGTTACCAATCTTTGTAAGTCCTGTGGTTACTGGCATTGTTTAAATCCAGTTGTTATTAGTACTTGGATTTGGTTGTTACCAATCTTTTGTAAGCCCAGTGGTTACTAGAATTGTTTAAGTCCAATTATTATTGGTACTTTGATTTGGTTGTTACCAAACTTTTAAAAGCCCAATGGTTACTGACATTGCTTAAATCCAATTGTTATTGGTACTTTGATTTGGTTGTTACAAATCTTATATAAGCCCAGTGGTTACTGGCATTGTTTAAATCCAATATTTATTAGTATCTTTGATTTGGTTGTTAACAATCATTTGAAATCCCATTGGTTACTGGCATTGCTTAAATCCAATTGTTATTGGTACTTTGATTTGGTTGTTACCAATCTTTTGTAAGCCTAGTGGTTACTGGCATTGTTTAAATCCAATTGTTATTGGTATATTTGATTTGGTTGTTACCAGTCTTTGAAGACCAGTGGTTACTGGCATTGTTTAAATCCAATTGTTATTGGTATCTTTGATTTGGTCTTTACCAATCTTCTGTAAGCCCAATGGTTACTAGAATTGTTTAAATCCATTTGTTATTGGTATCTTTTGATTCGGTGGTTACCAATCTTCTGTAAGTCTAGTGGTTACTGGAATTGTTAAATCCAATTGTTATTGGTACCTTTGATTTGGTTGTTACCAATCTTTGTAAGTCTAGTGGTTGCTGGCATTATTGAAAACCAATTGTTATTGGTAAGAGGTTTTGGTTGTCACCAGTTTCCCCAGCGGAAGTCCGGTAGTTACTAGCACTGTTCAAAAATACAATTGTCTTTGGCATTTTTATTTTGGTTGTCACCAATTCCCCGACAAAGACAGAAGAATCACCACCGTTCATTATTTATCCCAAAGAGAGGGAAAGGAAACGATCAGAGAAAACCTACAGAAAGGGAAAAGACAAGGTCATCACAACGAAATCTTGGGTTCGGGAGTCGGTTAAGCAAGGAGAAGGTATGAGCACCCCTCACGTTCGTTGTACTCAACGGGATCCATGCTTGTTGTCCAATCTATGGGTGAAAACTATCTAAGAAGCTACTGTTAAACGGTGGTGAACGGAAAGAACAGACTCGATAGGATATCGCCGCCCTATGCCTACGTATTCCCTCATGCTATGGGAAAGTCAGAGTCAACGTAGTTCAGAAAACTACAGGTGAAAGGGGGGAAAGGTTGCTTGCCAAGACATTGCCGTCTTGTGCCTACGTATCCTCGTCTGGTATGAGAAGTCAGAGCAAACGTAGTTCGGGCCGACACGACCACTAGTGGGTTCAATTGTTTTAATGAGTAGGGTTAAATCCCCATTCTAGCAGTTAGGGACGATGCCTATTTGCGGTAGAACTAAAACTTAACACACTCTTTCTGAAAATGAGTTTAAAGAACAATCCCGAACGATAAAAAGGTTTAATGTTTTTTTTTTGTGTTTTTTAAACAAGAAGTGAATTTATTTAAGTTTGTAACTCATGTTGCACTAAAGACTATGACTTGAGAGCGAATGCATCACATATCGCCCAAAGGGCATACGCTAAACACTCTAGACAAGGTGAGAGGAGGCCCCCGACTCATCATTCCCCAAGTGCTTAAGGCTCGTAGTGTACAACAATTATTATCCTTTATTAAGTGTCTTATGAAGTTATGAGAAGAGAAGACACAACACTCTAAGGGGAATTAAATCAACCCTAATGTTATCATGCAATGTGATCCTAAAGTTGGGATTTAAAAGGGGACTACGTCATGTTTTCATGCAAAGGATTGAACACCTAATGTCTCTCCTACTCCCATCTTTAAAAAAGGGACTAGGAAGCCTAAGGGATCATGGAAAAACCAAGTAAACAACAGATAACTCAATCACAAATGAAATGGAGAATAAGAAGAAGTTAACTTAAACAAGTCAATGCAAATGCAAACATGATATGCAAAGATGCAAAAATGAGATGTGAGAATCAAATGATGCAACAAAGACAAATGATCAAAACAAGTTGACTTAAACAAGTCAAAAAGAGTGAGATGAAATGGGAGAAGTAACAACTCCTACAACCATTCAAACATCAATCACTTACACAAAAGCTAAACACAAAGCGAATACAAAAGCCATGATCAAAGAGAAGATGGTAGAAAGAGGCTTGGGCAGCAAGCACATGTAAATTATCTCAACCAAACATTTCAAATTGATCATGAAGAAGAAGAGAGCAAACAAGTGCTAGAAGTGATCCACTATTCAAGACAAACTCAAAGCATGAACATGGATACTAAATCATCTTGAATAGTGATCAAAGCACAAGGGAAAAAGTAAATTCAATCAAGGAAAGCTCAAAACAAGATTGGAAACAAAGCACAATCAAGAGCAACGTCATGGCAAGTGAAAGAATCAAGGTTCCATCACCAATTCAACACTTGAAAACAAGTGGAAAGGCCTAACTTCTAAGTAACTTGCAAAACAAGTTACATAAGTGTATAACCTAGAAAAAATAACCAGCACCTTAATCATGTCATGAACAATCATCAAGACTCATAGGGTGCATATGGGGTCCATAGAAATCCTTTCCCAAAGGAACTAGGTCAAACTAGTTTGTATGAACATCTTTTGAGATGACTTGACTTGCAAGCTTCATCAAAAATAGGAAGATTCTTTAATAAATTTCCAAATATAAAGCACAAAGTAGCTAAGTCAAATGGTAAATAGAACCCAAGATATCAAAGTAAAATTCATCTCAAGGCATCACCAAACAATTCAAGAATTGATGGTGCTCCACCTTATCGAGCATGAATCGAAGAACCACAAAAGTCAACTCAAAGTCAACCAAGAAGTGATCAATCATGAACCAATCCACCCTCAAAGACACTTCAATTTATCCTCTAAATGGAGAAGAAGTCTTGATCATAAGGAATTTGCAATAAGGGTTCAAATGATTAGGATCACACAAAGATAACACCAAAAAAGACTTCTAATTGAAAAATTAAAATAAAATGGCAAATTAAAATAAAAACAGAAATAAAAATAATAGAAAATTAATTAAAACCTTGAAATATGAGAAAACAATTTTTATGGAATTTTTTGATAGTTAAACCCATTTTTAAAAATAAAAAATGAAAATAGATAAAGGAATAAAATAAAATAAAAGGAATAAACATGGGGGGTGCATAAGCAAAACTCAAAATGAACTAAAAACAGTTGTGATGCGCCTTGGGCTCACAAAGAGAGGGGGTGTGGATAACAACTTCAGCCCAGTTGATCTAGACTCAGTGTTTTAATGAAATGCAACGTTTCATTAAAACACGTCATAGTCAAACTTACACGCAGGCAAAGTCAAGCCAATGGAGTCATGCCAAGCAACAAGTCAACAAGTCCACATGCAATGAGTCAGCTCAGACCAGGATGGTGATTGGACGCCGGAGCTAGGGCTCCGGTCGTCTTCTCCAGCCAGCTCGCCGGAGACCAGTCACCAAAACTTCATAAAAATAAACAAGTCTGGTACCGTTCGAAAGCTCTACTCACAAGGATCTCAAATCTACCAATGGATTTTGAAAAAGGTTCATGAACAAAGAGATTCGAAGGCATGAATTTTTGATAGCATGTTCTGAAACTTCATCAAACAAACACAACAATGGTTCAAACATGGCCTACCATAAGTAGGGCTTTAGATGCCACCCATAATGCTCCTAAAACATGCCTAGAATGAGAGAAATTAGTGGTGGAAACTTACTGAACGGAGCAGCTCTGTTGGCTCTTCCAAAGCTTGTAAGGTTCACCCTCTTGCTTCCAATTTGTTCCTCAGACTCTTGTGAAGAAGAAACAAGCCTTAGTTGGAATTAATTTGCAGTGAAATATGTGATTCTAATATGAGAAAGAATGAATAAATTTTTTAGCTATCCCCTCTCCTCTTACGCAAGCAATCCAATCCCAACAATTATGGCAAGTCCTCGGCTCTTAGATGATGGGTTTCTGAATGTCATGCAGGCTCATAATGGCTTTTTCAAGTGACTCCACATTTTGCTTTTCAAACTTCCACTTCATGCCCTCTCACGAATTGGCCACACACATGCCATTTAGGGTTAGCAAACCATCAAGTGTGGGGTGTAGAAGTGGATTGGATGGTCGTTGGTTATGTATGAAGCCTTCACACCAAGTTTGATTTCATTACTTTTTAAGTGATTTTGAGAAAAAAGTGGCACATGATGACTTAAACATGTTGGTCCAAATGTGGTAAGCTTCTTTTGTGTCATGTTATGGTATGAAACAATTCAAAAATGAAGCAAAATGTGACTTGTAATGTAAGGCATTCAAGTCATGACCAAAAATCCAATTTTCCATCTTAAAATGGTTCACATGGCCATATAATCCACCAATCTTCATGAGTTTTGAGTTCAATGTGGAGTTAAGACCATTAGGAACAAGTTTCATGTTGGTTGGAAATGCATTTGTGAAGGGGATGCCCTAGTTCTTGTACTCAAAAGAAATATTGAAGGATGCCCTACAAGTCTCATGTTTTCATGAAAATGAGATTGAGCTTGCATCAAAGGGAAACATGTCCTTGAAGTTAGGCACTAAAGAAGGAGATTTTACACTGAAATCATCTGAAACCCTAAATTAATAACTTCTTGCACTCTTGAATCCTCTTGATTTGATCTTATAATGACATCCTATATGATTTAAGATGACTCCCCATGACTCAAGTGACTTAGAATCAAGTTTTGAACCCTCTCAAGTCCACAATTGACTTTAGGTTGACCAGATGAAATCCTAGTTCCATATCTTTTGATTGTGCCCTTTGCAGATGAATTGAATGATTACACAAGCTCCACAATGACCCATAGAGTACTCAATGAGATTTTAAACCATGTTTCATTCAAGAACCAAACCTCGTGAATCCTTGAAAACCCTCTGATGGTCCTCAATATAGGAGGTGACACAAATGCATAAACCTCCTCCCTCAAGGAGCATTGAAACCCTACCCTGATGGCAATGAACTCTTGATGGCTTGCACAAATGATAACCTTGCTTGAGCTTAAACAATGAATCTCTCCTCTTGAATGGAACAACACACCTCTTGATCCCTTGCTAAGAACAATGCTATGCACATGCAAATGCTAAAATGAAATGAACATAAGCCAAGTACAAGAAATGGTTGTTCAAAGTTTGGGGTACAATAGCTGCCCATATTCAAACGACTTGGACCTGAAGGGATGAAGAGCGAACAACTTTCAAACATTCAAGGTAACAGGCAATTGAATATAAAAGAACCCAGAAATTTGCCTACAGCAAAACAATACTGTGGAATGGTCTACCGGAGTGAAAATAGAATCACTGAAGAAACTATAATTAATAATTGCAAGGAAAATGAGCTAACTCATTACCAATTAGAAAGCATCGACACTAATTCAGTAAGAACATCTGATTTCACTATTAGGCATCTGTTAAGCAAACCAGGCATCGAACTCGAAGGTCGGCTCAACACGCAGTTGAGAACATCTGCTAATCCAAGCAGACGTCTGTTAATTAAAATGAGCATCGAACCCGAAGACCGGCTCAACACGAAGTTGAGAACATCTGCTAATCCAAGCAGACATCCATTAATTAAAACGAGCATTGAACCTGAAGGCCGACTCAACACGAAGTTGAGAACATCTGCTAATCCAAGCAGGCATCCGTTAATTAAAATGAGCATCGAACCTGAAGACCGGCTCAACACGAAGTTGAGAACATCTGCTAATCCAAGCAGGCATACGTTAATTAAAATGAGCATCGAACCCGAAGGCTGGCTCAACACGAAGTTGATAACATCTTCAAATCTAATTAGGCATCGAACCCGAAGGTCGGCTCAACACGAAGTTTAGAATAGAACTCTGTTGAGGAATGTGGCTCCGGATGACTTACCAGAATACAACTCTTCTGGGGGAACAGATGTATCGGATGGGGAAGACAAATCCAATATACTGGGGAAATTGACCCTGGATGGCCTCCTAGAGTAACAAAACTCTTCTAGGATCCAAAACAGACTGTTGAGGAATAGCTCCACTCTGCCGGAGATTCTGCTCTACTGAAGATTGAATCTGTTACCTGCTAGGGATAATGAATAAGATCTACAGGGAGATTATCCCAAATTCCTTCTCTACTGAGGATGGAGAATAACAAAAGTTGGGTCAATCCCACTCTGCGGGGAAGCAAATTACTCCACCGACTTTGCTGGGGATTAGGAAATAAGGGAATCAGCTTCGACCTCTGCTTGGGGAAAAAATAAACTCAACAATATCCACCACCGCTTGGGTAATGATTCAATGACATAGACTCTGAGGGGAAACAAAACTCTAAACTCGCTCCACTGTTGGGGGATAAGACCAAATCTACCTACCAAAGGGTAGGTGCACTCCACCACTAGGGAACCTTGATTTCGACCCTCTGGAGATAAGTCTGGCATCAACCTGCTAGGGGATAAGACATATGCTTTTGAACTATTGAGAATAGTTGTACACACTATGCTCTGTCGGGGATATCAATCTTGACCTGCTGAGGACAACCTTGATCACATGTAATCCCAACCTGCTGCGGAAACACTAGTCTCAAACTGCACATCTCCCTCTTGTAGGGGCAAAGACACGGTGACCTTATTGGGGATGCACCTCTGGAATAACCTCAAGAACGAGAGTCCTACAACAAATACAAACAAGGTATCCTATACACAACAAGAGCTATCACGATTATCGTCCATGACATCGTTCAAGCAAATCAATTTTTAATCATGATTAACAGAGTCCACAAGTTTATGTATTGAAAGTTTTATCAAAAACATCAAGCGTCTTTTTGCAAATAAAACATTAAAAGCTAAAACAAGAACAATAACTTTCTGAATAGTATATACTTCATTGATAAATGGCCTGTAAATAGGCAGATTTACATCAGAAGCCACTCCTGAAAATAGAAAGTTGCGCAAAAAGTACATAATGCAATAAATATACAAATGTTGGCAATGTACTACAGACAACCACCATGTGTCGATTCGACTATGACTCGCATGACTTTGATGCTTCTACAATGCTTCGTCTTCTGAAAGACTGACTGATTGATTGATCCTCAGATCCTCCCAGAGTCCACTGTGCTCATAAGATCGGACGCAGACCACAGTCATTTGCTTTTCAAATCCCTAACTTTTTCCTGAATCACCTTTTCGGGTTTCGATTCACCGGGATACCCGTTGTTGCCAAAGTCGCCTTTTCAGGTTTTCAACTTCGCGGGTTTACATATTTTCTTTTTATCCCTAATTTTTGCCCGATTTGCCAGCATGCCCTATTTCTTCCTAGATTTTTCTTTTTCTTTCCAGTGGGTCTGTTTAAGCAAAGTATTTTTTAACTACGTTTGCGTTCACAAGGGACGTGAAATATTTGCTGTCCATAGTTGAGAGTAATAAGGCTCCTCCAGAAAAGACTTACAACATATGGTCCTTCGCAGTTTGGGGTCCACTTGCCCCAGTGATCTGTCTGTGGAGGGAGAATCCGCTTCAACACTAAGTCCCCTGCCTGAAAGCTTCGAGGGCACACCTTCTGATCGGAAGCTTTCTTCATCCTGCTTTGATAAAAACGGCCATACGCAATGGATGCCAATCTTTTCTCGTCCATCAAGCTGAGTTGATTCAATATGTTCCTTGCCCATTCTGCCTCATCAAGTTTGACGTCAACCAACACTCTCAAAGAAGGAATCTTGATTTCCAATGGTAGGACAACCTCCATACCATATACTAGCGAGAAAGGAGTTGCCCCGGTCGAGGTACGTACTGAAGAACGATATCCATGTAATGCAAAGGGCAACATCTCGTCCCAATCCTTATAGGTCACAACCATCTTCTGCACAATCTTCTTAATGTTCTTGTTGGCGGCCTCAATGGCACCATTCATCTTCGGGCGATAAGGAGAAGAACTTTGATGTTCAATCTTGAAACTCTAGCACAACTCCTTCATCATCTTGTTATTCAAATTTGAGCCATTATCAGTAATTTTCTCTCAGGCACTCTGTAACGACAGATGATGTCCTTCTTAATGAATCGGGCCACTACCTATCTGGTGACATTAGCGAAAGAAGCTGCTTCCACCCACTTTGTGAAATAATCAATTGCCACTAAGATGAAGCGGTGTCCGTTGGAGGCAGCCAAGGAGACGCCATGACGTTCAAAGGACTCGGCGACACATGCATCTTATTGGCATAAATCTGGAATTTTTGGCATTTCTTGGTGTATTTGAAACAATCAGACTCCATAGTCAACCAATAGTAGCCTGCCCTCAACAGTTTCCGAGACATTACATGTTCGCCTGCATGCGTACCAAAAGCACCCTCGTGGAATTCTTCCATAAGCAACCCTGCTTCTTTTTCGTCCACGCATCTCAACAGAACCAAGTCGAAGTTTCTTCGATAGAGTACATCATCCTTGTTCAGATAGAAGTTTCCGGACAACCTTCTCAAGGAATTCTTGATTCTTGAGAAAATTTTGCATATCATAATACCATGGCTTCCCATTCGATGCTTCCTAAGTAGCCTCTTGTATTGCTATTTTAATTTTCAAATACTTGTAATCCTTTCTCATTTAATAAGAAGAATATATTTTCCCATAGCTTTGTTTGAATCTCTTTTCAACCATCAAATACACGCGTGTGTGGTGAATTTAAAAAAATGCACAAACTTACACTAACCAATGTCCAAGGATATTGTTAAAATATGATTTTATCTTATCATAAATAATACCCCAACATTGATATAGCTCAGAGTTAGAGAAAATAAGAAGAAAAAAAATGAAAGCTAAATAGATATAAGACTAAGTCAAAAGGTTTTTCATATTTGTGAGACATAAGTAGACATTATATAGAAAAGATAGTTTCAACAGAAAAACCACTTATATGTCATCAGAAACATTTAACCAAATTTTGAGTATCAAAGGCTGAAATTCTTCAGAGGTTACTACAAATCAAAAGCTTGTTCAAAGGTTCAGATCATAGTGACTTCTGATCATCATCAGACTCTGATATTTCATTCAGAATCAAACACTAATCTTTAACAAAATGCATGTTCAGATTCTTTTAAATGAAATTAAATATTTCCATAGTAAGAGGCTTGGTAAATATATCATCCCATTGGCAATCTATATAAATTAATTGTATATCTATTACGCCTTTCTGAATATAATCTCTAATAAAAAGATATTTTATTTCTATGTGCTTAGGTCTAGAATGTTGAACTGGATTTTCTGTTTAAACATATGGTAAAAATATTATCACAAAAGACGGGAATACTACTTCCATTAATCTCATAGTCTTCCAACTTATATTTCATCTAGAGGAGTTATGTCCAGCATTTAGAAGCTAAGATGTATTATGCTTCTGTTGTGGACAAACAAAAAATTGTGTGTCTTTTACTAACCCGAGATATTAAGTTTTCGCCTATGAATTGACAGTTTCCACTAGTGGATTTCCTTTCGATTCTATCCCTAACACAGTTAGCATCACATAATTCAACTAGCTTGTAATTTAGGGATTTTTTATAAAGAAACCCTATATTATTTGTTCCCTTCAGATACCTAAAGATCCTCTTAATAGAATTTGAGTGAGTCTCCTTAGGATCTGATTGGAATTTTGAACACATACACACACTAAACAAAATATTTGGCCTAGAATTTTTTAAGTAGAGTAAGGAACCATTCATACCTCTATAAATCTTCTGAAAGACTTTGGAGCTTTGTTCCTCTTTATTCATATTACATGTTATATGCATAAGAGTGTTCATGAATTTGCAATCATCAAGCATGAACTTCTTCAGAAGCTCTGTTGTATATTTTGACTCTTGAACATAAATTCCATCTTTGCTTTGGTTGATTTGAATTCCAAGGAAGAACTTCAATTCCTCAATCATGCTTATCTCAAATTCAGCTTGCATTTAAAAAAAACTCCTTACAAAGGGCAGCATTAGTAGAACCAAAAACAATATAATCGACGTACACCTGAACAATTAAGAAATTATTATGAAATATTTTTAATGAGGAGTGTAGTATGAACTTTCCCTTTTTGGAAATCATTTTCTAATAGAAAGTTACTCAATCTCTCCTACCAGGCTCTAGGAGCCTGTTTGAGTCCATAGAGTGACTTCTTAAGTTTGAAAATATGTTCTGGATGGATTGAATCCTCAAATGAAGGTGGTTGTTTTACATATACGTTTTCATAAACAAAATAATTTAAAAATGCAATTTTAACATCCATTTGATATAGAGTAGTGTCCTGATTAATAGCGTAGGAGAGGAGTAACATGATTTACTCTAACTTTATAACAAGTACATAGGTTTCATAGAAACTTATACCTTCTTGCTGGCGATAGCCTTGAGCTACCAGTGTGGATTTGTTTCTTACCATTTCTCCCTGCTCATTAAGCTTGTTTTTGAACACTCATTTTATTCTAATGATATTCTTCTGATGAGGTCTAGGTAGCAGATCTTACACATCATTCCTTTGAAATTGGTTCAACTCTTCTTGCATGGCTAAAATCCATCCATCACCAGATAAGGATTTATCAACAGACATTGGTTCTATCATGGATATAATTCCTATCATTTAATACTCCTCTTTGAATACATATCTTGTTTTTAGAGGACTATATTTATTTCCAATAATTAACTCCTCTAGAGTATATTTATTTCCAATAATTTTTTCTATCTCTTAGCGCCTTTATTTTTTTGTGTGATTCACTTTTGTTCTCCATTTTCATCTAAGTATCTATTTCTATTTTCTAATTTTTTTTAGGTCTCTTGTTAAATTTTTTTTATGTTGATTTTTTCAATTTACAATATATACCAACACTCTAAAGAACAACAACAAAAAAACCTATTAAATGTAAAAATTAATGTAAATGTAATTGACACTCATAATTCATCTTACTTGCATCATTCCAATCATGATTCATCTTTCAGTAATTTATGTAACACACTTTCATAATTCAAAGAAAATAGAATAGAATTTTTATTATGAAGTTCCAACAACTTAGTTGCATCACTCCAATCATGACTCCCTTCTCTCTAGCTTCTTCAACAGCTTCATGGTGGGTTACAAAATGTCATATCAAGATGGTGATTGGGTTATAGTTTCTAACAGGAAATAAGGCAGGAAAGTTAAATGGGATACCAAGGTTAATAGGAAGATGAACGAGGATAAGGAAGGTGCTACTACAACAACTATTTTTATCAGAGTTTCCATAGTATATGAGGGCCAAGGACCTTTTCAATCATTTTGGAGAGCTCAGGATAATTGACGAGGTCGTTATCCCAGCAAAAAGGAACAAGAGGGGCATAAAATACGGTTTTGTTCGCTTTACCGATGTGGAGGACGTGAGACGTTTGGTGTTGAAGCTATATAATTTGTGGTTAGAGGGAAATAAACTTTATGCTAACCTTTCGAGGTTCCCTCGTGCGATTAATGAGGCTTTCTCTAAAGAGGTGAACAAGGAGGTGATGCGGTGAGAATAGGATATCAAATTATTAATTAATTTGAATCACATCTTTAGTTCACAATCGGTGTTTGATTTATCCGAAGGAAAGGTTAAAGAAAGGAAAATCCAATTTTTGTACCGTAAACACAATGCGGGGAGAGATCTAAGTCCGTGGGTTGGTTAAGCTTAGGGAAGGTATTAGCACCCTAAACTTCTGTAGTACTCTACAAGAACCTCTTGTTTTAATGTTGCTATTTTGCTAAATTTATTTGCTTAAGGGTATATGCTAAGGGTTAGAAGTTAAAGAAAAAGACCTAAGGGTTAGTCCTAAGTTTACTCGCCAAGATTCGCATCTTGTGCCTACGTATCCGAGGTAGGGGATGGAATCAGAGTAATCGTAGTTCCCTTCGAAAGGGAGGAATTGAAACTTCTTGACTGTGTTCAAGGTTTCAATGGGGAATAAGCGTTCTTAAGGAAGCACTTACGTGGAGTGTGACGACTCCTATTTCTACATTGAAAATTGAATTGAATTAAAAAGGGTAAAATAGGTATTCCACGACGGGAAACCTAATACGGAGTACGACGACTCCTTATCCTAATGCTAGGGTAAAGGGTAATTTGGTCCGTGGTGGGACGCCTATGCAATTAGGGTTTTAACAATGAAAGATTCAAGGGTGAGGACTATTGAAGCGACGATCAAACGGCTAGACCTGTCCTTCTGAGGGAAAATATCGATAAATAATGCAAATGACAAATTAAATAAACGACAGTATTGAAATATAGGAAACTGCAAGAATAATAACGGAATTGAAAAGCGATGATGTCCTCGCATAAATTACAACCATGAAAAATGAAATACGAAAAAAAATAAAGGATTAATAAACTGTACCATTGAGAAATATGAAAGTCGGCCTAAAAGTTAGACGAAAATTTCAGCTGACAATTAACGGGAATTCAAGCCTTTATTTTAGCATTTTTAGGTTAGCAATTAGCTTTAAGAAAAATTTTAGGTTTAATTGAAAATTAGCTTTAATTAAAGGGTATTGGAAAGTTTATTAAAAAAATAGTAATTTCTAAAAGAGTTTTAAAAAGGAGTAATTCCTTCAGTGTTTGACATAAAAGCTATACTCTTTTTCTTGTCAGTTTTGTCACATATTCCTACTTCAAAGGTTAACTGGGAGCCAATGAGTCCATCAACTCTCATCTTACAGGTGTCTTGAGCTTCCTCTATGGCAATCGCTTTCATGTCAAATCTCTTGGGAAGAGATCCGAGAATTTTTCTTACCAGCTTTTCTTCAGATATCTTTTCACCAAGAGCACTTGAAGCATTGGCAATCTCAAGAATATTCATATGAAAGTCATGTATGCTTTCATCATCTTTCATTCTCAGGTTTTCAAACTTAGTTGTAAGAAGTTGATGTCTAGACATTTTTACCTTGGATGTGCCTTCATGAGTAGTCTTTAGAATCTCCTAAGCTTCCTTAGCAACAACACAATTGTTGACCAACCTGAATATGTTCCTATCAATCCCATTGAACAAGGTATTCAAGGCCTTGGAGTTTCCCTGATCCAGATCATCTTCTTCCTTTGTCCATTCTTCTGCAGGTTTTAAATCAGATGTAGCCTTTCCATCTCTATCAATAATCACAGGGTGTTCCCATCCTTTTATGACAACTTTCCATGCTTTGCTGTCTAGAGATTTTAGGAAAGCAACCATCCTAGGTTTCCAATAGTCATCATTATTTCCATCCAGAACAGGTGGTCTGTTCACAAATCCTCCTTCTTCGCCCATGGTACCAGAAAGTACCTTCCCTAGATCACACCCAGAACCAGAGCAGGATGCCTGCTCTGGTACCAATTGAAATTCTGGTATCAGATATTAGATATCAAAGGAGATGTTCACGACACAAATATCTATTTGACTAGAACAAAGAACACAGCTAAACAAATAAAAATTAAAAGAGACAGTAATTATTAACCCAGTTCGGTGAAACACACCTACATCTGGGGGCTACTAAGTCAAGGAGGAAATTCACTATCAGCAAAATTAATTTAGAGTTAAACTCCCAGTTTACAACTCCTCACTTAATCTCTACCCAATGTAATTTCTGCCTAGAACCCACTAGAGAAGAGACACCTCTCACTCTCCCTCAATCACAGCAGTGATAATTTTCAATACACAATAAAAAGACGAAGACACTCTTCAAAGTCACAACTTGATCTTGCTTAAAAGCTTCAATCAAGTACAATACACTCTTGCTTAAAAGCCTTGAGTGGACAATTAACAAATTACAATTAACAACCTAGTCCAATTCACACATTAAACAATGAGTGAATGGCTCACAAAACTAACACACACGGAGCCTAAAGTTAAACAGATGCACACACTTTTTAATCCTTGCTTCTCTGATCTTCAAGCAAGGGTTTCAGCCTCCTTAAATACTAGTGCACGATGGGCTTGGGTTGTGCCAAAAGTAACTGCAACAATCTTCATAAACAATAGCAATTATTCAGATTTGATTTGATTCAATCAGATCCAATCAAATCAATCTTCCAATATTCAAACATTCTTCTGAAAATAATGGTAGATCATATCCAATCTGGTCCTTAATAAATGAACAGAAACGCCTAAGGTAAATCTCAAGGAGCACGCAGATTCTATACTGAAAAAGTGCAGCCAGCTTGCACAAAAAGATATGGGCACACAAAACCATTCATAATGAATGCTTAGTCCATGAATGTCAAGACATCTTGTTTGACATCATAGAGAAACTACCAAATACAAAACACAAAGCAACATGTTGTTCCTAACAGAAAGATGTCATGACATCCTGTAGGACATGTTGCGATTACTTCTAGTTTTACAAAAAATCCTACCAATCAAGAACTAACACGTCGTAAGATTCAGCTCATTCTCAACTGAAGTCACATGACTCGGAGATGGAAACCCTAATCGTTTGAGTCACTCCTGATGACAACTTCGCTTCATAAATTGTCAGCAAGCTGCAAATCAATGACCCTTTTGCCTTTCATAAATTAAATCGCACACAGTGTGATTTTCCTGCAAAAGCCAACAGACTGGGCAAACCGGTTAACGGTTAGCTACAATGCAATGCAAAACCAGATGAGATGAGAAATAAACCTAATATTCTAAGGGTAAAATTTGGGGTATGACAGTTGCCCCTATTTAAATAGCTTCACCTGATGATTTGAGTAGCGAAGGCTCGAGAAATCATGGTGAAAGGGATTTAAATACAGATAACCGAAAATTTTGCCCTTAGATGCAGCGATATACCATATTATGGACAAAACGAAACAGACTATAATGATGAGAATCCCATGAATCTAGTATGATGTATATGATGGAAATGACAAATGCACGGATGCAGACGACGCGACGACACAGGGACAGACACAGCGAGTAACCGCACACTGGGGAAAACAACGTATTGGGGAAACAACACGACAATAGAGAATTCTAAAGTGATGGCCAACTGGTGCAAGGGCGACCAATTGTCACTTTTGAGCGAATGGTAAGAAGGGGGTCCTCAATGGAGATGGCACCGGCGAGACGACCTCCACTGGGGAATATCTGAGAGTATTGTTCAACTGGTTCAGGCATGACCGACCGATACTCTAGGGTAGGATCAAGTAAACAGAATGCTGGAGCATTGAGCGAGAATAACATCCGAGCTTCTGGAAACAGGATCTTTAGGAATCATTAGAAAATATACAGGGTAAAACCCGCTGTATGCCACAATAAATGGACTGTAATGGGAGGATGCCCTGATAAGTTTCTCGAGAGAGAACGACCACTTATCGTTGGAAGGGACTTATATACCATAATCGGATGATGAGCTTCAAAAATGTGATTCAGCTTCTTCTTTAACTAAACGATTCATTCAAAAAGGGTAAATAAACTTCCCTACACTTCAAAGTTTGTGCGCTCTGAATAGGTCTCAGTTTCTTCTTTTACTAAAGGGTAAAATAAACCTCTCCACGCTTTAAGGTATGGTGTTCCCTGAATAGGTCTCAGTTTCTTCTTTTACTAAAGGGTAAAATAAACCTCCTCCATACTTCAAGGTGTGTATGCCATGAACGGGTCTCAGTTTCTTCTTTTACTAAAGGGCAAAATAAACTTCCCCATACTTCAAGATCTGTCGCCTTGAATATGATTCAGTTTAAACCTCCCCACTCATCAAGATGAAAGAGCAATGGAAAGCAGCTTCTCGATGGAGATGGCCACTTGCTGCTAGTCATGATGAAGATAGAGTAAGCTTCTCAGGCGATAAATACCTCTTATTTACAAGAGTAGCAATGATAAGCTTCTCGGATGAGAACTGCTTGTCGAGGTTGTAAAATGTAATATAAGGTTGTAATGTAATGATAAGCTTCTTGTACGAGAACTGTTGCATACCGTTGTTGTAATGTAATGAAGGTTGTAATGTAATGATAAGATTCTCAAGTAAAGAGAACGGTTGTTTACCATGTAAGGTTTAATGATAGGCTTCTCAGCTGAGAACTGTCGCATACCACTGTAAAATATAATGTAATGATAGGCTTCTCGGAGGAGAACTGTCGCATACCGATGTTGTAGAATATAATGATATCAAGGTTGTAAAGTGTAATGATGTTAACCTTCTCGGATAATAACTGTCGCATACCGCTGTAAAAATGTAGTGATAAGCTTCTCGAACGAGAACCGTCGCATATCGGCTGTAAAATGTAATGATACGCTTCTCAGACGAGAACTGTCGCATATCTGCAAAGGGTTGTAAAGGCTCTTCTTGAAAGATAGTGTAAAATAAACGCACGTCCAGGTGGGTTCGGTGATTGACATGACTAAAGTTCAATCTAGGGTCAAGCGAGAAAGAAGTATGTCGAACAAGACTCCATTGAAGAAATGAGCTCACATGGGGATTATCTTATCCTAGCGTGGAAAGATAACTGAAATAACCATCGTCCACGAGTATTGAACTCCGTGGGGAAACTTGAAATAATAGGTATTTTATGCTTAGGGCTGACGATCTACATGGATATAGCGGATAAACCCAGTTACTCAATGGTAACGACAATAGATGACACAGATAGCAAACAGGTAGGTGTAAATGCGTATATGTCGCAACTGCGAAAAACAACCGGCGGTAAAATAGAAGAGTCGCCACTTTCGTTATTTATCCCAAAGAGAGGCAAAGGAAGCGACCGGAAAAACCTGACGGAAAAGGGAAAAGACAAGGTCATCACAACCATGTCTGGATTCGGGAGTCGGTTACGCAAGGGGAAGGTGTTAGCACCCCTCACGTCTGTCGTACTCGACGGGATCCACGCATTG
Organism: Lathyrus sativus; assembly: GCA_963859935.3. Taxonomy (NCBI): domain Eukaryota; kingdom Viridiplantae; phylum Streptophyta; class Magnoliopsida; order Fabales; family Fabaceae; genus Lathyrus; species Lathyrus sativus. Next base: position 64,817,569 of record OZ012739.1, on the reverse strand, counting down.
TTTTCTATCTAGCAGGGTGTATTGATACTATCTAGCTAAAGGCTCAGGGACACAAGAGAAAGAAAAGAGAAGTGACTCGGCAGAGCATCACCGCTCTGTGCCTACGTACTCCCTCGTACAATGGGAAAGTCAGAGTCAACGTAGTTCGACTAACTACGGCTAAAGGAAGGGGGAAGGTTGCTCGCTAAGACATCGCGTCTTATGCCTACGTACTTTCATCTGGTATGAAAGATCAGAGCGAATTTAGTTCGGGCTAAAAGGACCACGGGTTGGTTCAAAAGTTTTTTAAGCCCGAGTAGGATTAACAAATAGTTCTAGCAGTGGTGTATTCAGCTCGACCATGGGAGACTTAGGCGTTACCGTTTGCGGTAGAACTAAGAGTTAACGACACTCTTTTATCTGAAAAGATTTTCCTGATTAAGATCCCGAAGGATGAAAAAGGTTTGAAGTGTTTTTGTGTTTTTTAGAGAAGAAGTGTTTTGAACTTGATTTGTAACTCATGTCGCACTAGAGACTATGACCTAAGAGCGAATGCGTCGTATATCACCCAAAGGGTGTACACTAAACACTCTAGGTCCTTAAGAGGAGGCCCCTAAATTACCATTTCTCAATTAGCTTAAGGCTCATAGCGTGCTACACGTGTCATTCTTTATTAAGTGTTTTATGAGTGTTTGAAGATGAGACGAGAAGAAAGGACACTAATGGGAGACTAATCAATCCTAAAAGTTATCATGCAAAGTGGACTTAGAGTTGAGTTTAAAAGGGAACTACCTAATGTTATCATGCATAGTTAGGCACCTAATGTCTATCATAACCTCAAGAGGTTAGAGAACTTATGGGGAGCATGGCAAAGAAAAGCAAGAGAAGAAGAAGAAGAAGAATGCATATGCAAATGAAGATGCAAACTTAAGATGCACAAATAGAATGAAAGTGCGAGGAAAATAGTGTGGGGAAGTAGCCTACACAAGCTCATCTCAACCAAGAATGCATATGGAAATGCAAGAAAAGAGAAGAAGAAGAAGAAGAAGAAGAAGAGCACAAGAAGAAATCAATCAAACAAAAGCAAACCACACAAAGATGCATCAAAAGTGGGATGAAATGACCTAAGTCAAACAACATCAACCACACCACCAAAATAAACCATAAGGAAGGTAAAACTAAAACCCAAAGCCAAGTGAGGATGGGAGACCAAATGAGGGCATCAAGGACCCCATAATAAGTACTCAACCATCAGCATCACTAATCAAAAGCAAAGAAGCACTAAAAGTGTCCTCAAGGATTCATCATTCTAGGTATGCTTCAAATACCTCCAAAGGAGGGACCAAGCCACCTTAAATGACACTCCAAGGTCATTGGACAGAAGGTAGATGAAGAGAAGAAAGCTTAAAAGCAATGACAAAACAAAACAAGAAGAACTTCAAGCAAGAGTACAAAGGAAGCAAGCACACACCACTTAGGAGTTCAAGTTGAAAACTCAAAAAGAAGGCATCAATCAACAAGCAATGAACATAATTTTGACCTAAAAATAAACATAAAGCAAGCTCAACATGTCTATTATGTGAAACTAAAAGAGTTGTGAGCTCAATGGATCCACAAAGGTCATTTCCAATTCAAACTAGGTCAAGGTACATGTGTGAACCTCCCTTGGAAGTAACTTGACTTGCAAGTTTCTTCAGAAATTAGAAAATGGTTCAAAAATAATCAAATAAAAAGCACAAGATAGCTAAACATATTGGCAACCAGAGGCCAAAAGCTCAAAGCAAATATCCCCCTCAAAGCACCATCAAAAGAAAATAATACTCAAGATGTACCACTTTGAAATGGGAGAATCGATGGTCAAAAGAAAAGCACCAAAAGTCAACCCTAAAGTCAACCAACCAGGGGAAAAATGGTCCTCAAAAATTGTTCAACTCATCATGGATATGAGGATCAATTTTCATTCATTGGATCAAAAAGGAAAGAGAGAAACTAATGTAAGAGCAAACAATGTCACAATTCAATTCAATTAAAACAACTCCAATATTTAATTCTTTTTTTAATTGAAAATAAAACTGAAAAATAAAATAAAAATATCCTAAAAATATAGACATCTTAAAGTTCCTAAAAAAATATTTTTGTTGAATTTTTAGAATATTGGAGCTATTTTATGTGATTTAATTTGAAACAGAAAAAAAAAGAAAAATCAAAAAAAGAAAATAAAAGGAAATTAAGAAACATTAGGTGCAAATAGCAGACAAAAGAAGTTCAAAATGCGTATGGGCCCAAGCTGGGGGCGTGCATAGCAAGTGAATCAAAGCCCAATCATAAAATCCAAACAAAAACCAAACAATCTGGTGCTTGTGTATGCAAGAGTCAACTGCGGACTATCATGGAAATCAATTACACACGCGTGATCATGTGGTAATCACATCATGTGGCTGTGAGAGTGCCAACACATTAATGAGAAATTTAAACATGATTGCATGCATTCAGTCAAAGGAGATATATCGTAGGTCTTAATCCTGGACGTTAACATGAAAAGTATGCCAATCGTGTGAACCACAAGATGACACAGCATCATCTTCTTCATAAAACAAGGAGGGAAACCAGGGATCGCCGTCTCCCTCGTGAGCTCCGGCCACCGTGAGCCAACAACAACACGCGGTCAAACACTTCCTCAACCAAATTGGACAAATTTTATATGAAAATTCATCTAGAGATCACAAGGATCTCAAATCCAGCATCAAAATTCAATTATCATGCATAATAAGAGCAACCCGAAGCAAACAAGTTTGTGCATCAAAACCAAAAGTTTAAGAAACATCACTCAATTTTGTTCAAACATCATCTACATGTTATGGAGGTCACAGATCTAGCAACAATTAATCAAAACAACACAAGAATAAGCCATATCAGATCCAAACAGTTTGGAGCATCCACCAACAATCATCACAAATGCCAGTTCGTTTTAGTGATTAATGATTTACATGTTGTCTAGGTCTCAAATATCTAAAAATGGTAGTGAATCAATGCATATTCAGAGTGTAAGGTTCAATTGTAAATACCTAGTGGAGAACTTCCACTAGGCCTTCAATTGATGCTTAAGTTTGAATTCCTCCTTCTGCCGAGGGCATTTCACCAGTGTTGATCTTTCCTAACTTAATTCCATTCTCCACCCTCTCCCCGGTGATTATTAAGTCAGAAAAGTTGCCTGACATGCTGCTTATAAGCTTTTCATAGTACACTCCCGGTAAAGTAGCAACAAACATATCCACAAGCTCCCGTTCTACCATAAGAGGTTGTACCCTAGCAACAAGCTCTCGCCACCTCTGGGCGTATTCTTTAAAGCATTCATTGCTCTTCTGAGAAAGATTCTGCATCTGGACTCTATTTGGATCAAGGTCACTGTTGTACTAATAGTGCCTTACAAAAGCTTCAGCTAGGTCTCTCCAGCTACAGACATTTGCGGGCTCTAAGCTCATATACCATTCCAGCGAGGGACCGGAAAGACTATCCTGGAAGAAGTGCATAAGTAGTTTCTCATCATCGGAATGCGCAGACATCTTGTGATAATAAGACCTCAGATGAACCCTAGGGAAAGTGGTACCTTTGTACTTATCAAAGTCAGGAACCTTGAACTTTGGTGGCACTCTCAAGCCTGGGATCAGCTCTAGATTAGACATATCCAGCCCCATAGAGTTTTGGCATTCAAGAGACCTCATCTTCTCTTCGATCATCTTAATCCTTCTATCAACCTCAGAAGGTAATTCAATTGCTACAACTCTTGGAGAAAACACATCCTCCTACCTATCCTCATTCCAAGTGTGGTCCATGCTACCGTGTATGGCACACGTAGTGTCGAAACCATGGCCATTTCCATTACCATTACCACCATTAGCAAAACCAGCATAATTAAAACCTACTGCATTTCCAGCACCAGCAGCGTGACCACCCCCTCCAGCAGTAGGGATGACTAAAGTTGGCATAGAATTGTCTGCCCGAGGAGTTTCAATGTGAGGAGGGTTAGTAGCAATCCCACAATGTAACACACCATCACCATCAACTCGTGCAATCAAAGGTTGCACTAAAGTCTGAAGTTGCGCCTGACCACTAGCAACCCCTTGCATGACCTCCATCAGCTGTGCCATACAATATCTCATCTCTTGCATTTCTACCTGCATCTGATCCATCAGTCTCTTTTGATTTCTTCTGGTACCGTACTGGTGAGTTGTCATGTCAGCAATCCTGAAACACTAGTAAACCAAAGGAGAAATAAGGATAACAGTTCCAGTGCACCTGCAAATGCGTGAAGAATGCTAAAATGCAGACATGTATTTATGCAACAGGGACATTCCCCCCTCTATTCCAGTTTCCATAAAAACATAACAATGGAGAACCCTGCGGACGAGCATAGAATACCAACTTCTCGTATATAGATCAAAAGCCAACAGGCAATATACAAACCACAACTGAGTTCAAATAAGGAAAAGACCTCAACCAACAAGCCCGACGATGGTCAAATACAACAAATACGCATCAAAGACAACAACAAAAATAGACAAAATAGGTCAAGCAGGATGACGTGATCGGAAATCCTCTAACAGCCTCAGCGTCTCGGGATGCTCCGGCCTAGCGAGTAGTCCCTGAATAAGCAAATCCTGCTGGCTAACAGTATGCTGTAAGCTATCAACGTGATTGTCGCTACTGCGAAAATCGGCGCCGGCTGAACAGAAGAGTCGCCACCGTGCGTTATTTATCCCACGGGAGGGAAAGGAAACGCTCAGAGTAAACCTCGCACAACACGGGAAAGGTATGGTCATCGCAACCAAAACCTGGGTTCGGGAGTCGGTTACGCAAGGGGAAGGTATTAGCACCCCTCACGTCCATCGTACTCGATGGGATCCACGCTTGTTTTCGGGTATGGATTGTTATTCTATCTAAACTATAGGTCAAGGGTGAAAAAGAAAATAAAACGAAAATAAAAATGACTCGGCAAAGTATCGCACTTTATGCCTACGTATTCCCGTCTGGAACGAGAAATCAGAGTCAACGTAGTTCGCCTACCTACGGGAAAGGAGGGGAAGGTTGCTCGCTAGGATATCGCATCCTATGCCTACGTACTTTCATACAGCATGAAAGATCAGAGCAAACGTAGTTCGGGCTACGGACGACACAAGTCTGTCTTGGTTGGTTTTATTCCTTCTGAAAAAGGTTTTCTTGATTGACAGTCCAAGCGGACAAACCTGACGCTTTGATGAGTTCACATTCTTTTACGGAAGAAGTGTCTTTTATTGTGTTTGAAATCTTTATTGTGTTTTGCTGTTTGTTTTGAGAAAGAAAGAGACAGAACTCTAACCTACGGTTGCGAAGGGAATCAAACTAACCTAATATTATCATGCATGGGTTGAGGCCTAGTGTCTATCATGCTCCTCTCTTGCACAGAGAGAAACAGAGATCCTACGGGATAGGCAGAAACAGAAACAATATCAGATATATACAGTAAAGCAGTAAAATGCATGGATGCAACAGCACAAGCGAGGCAAGGGAGTCCCACTCAACCTCGAACCTAGAAAACAATAGGCAAAAGTGAACAGAATTCACTTTCAACCCAACAGGGTAAACAGCAAACAATACAGTTCAGAAAACCAATCAATACATCAGCAAAAGAAATACAGCAAAAAGAAACAGCATCAACAGCTCTGGATCAACATCTGGCTTCAAGTAATCTCCAATCAGCTACAGGCTTCAACAAGCATCAATCTCCATCTTCATGACCTTCAGGCAAGGGCTTTGATCATCAGTCTTCCATCTGCAATGGCTTTTCTTCAAGTTCAAACCTCCAGGATGAGGGATCAGTCACAAGAGTGAATTGGGTGTTAAGCAATCAGTTGACTACCAAAGGTGGTGAACAAACTGCTTCTAACACAAGAGACATTTTCTCTCAAGAGTTCTATCTCATAGACACTATCACCAAGCCTTCCAAAGGAAGGGGGTGAGTGTCTTAGAGAGACTCTGAATCACAGAGAAGAATGGATGCAGACAAGGCAATCCATGTTTGAGAAACAATCATTCTAATCTAGAGCTCTGCCTAGCTCCTAAAACCCTAGTCTCCTCAGCAGCTGCTAGCAAGAACATCCTCTCCAACTCTGACAGTTGATCTTCAATCTTTGAATCTCCAATGGTCTTCATCTTCACAAGGCTTCAGCTCTCCCAGGGTCCCAGACAAACCCAATACCCAAACAAATAAGCAACAATCCCCAGAGGGCACACCACAACAGACAATCAGATATACAGACAGTAATAATAGCAGTAGGGGAATCCTAACTTTTTTCTAAGGGATCTAATAGCTACCCATAGCCCCTATAGTCCCATAACTAATCTAATTAAATCCTAAGTCCTAAGGGAAATGAAATCAAACTTCTTAAGTTGTCACCTAAAACCCTAGTTTTGTTCATGATGTTCAAGCATTTATTAATCACCTAAACTTAACTCCTAAAAACGGGAACTAAAATATTTCTACAAGTTGAATATCTCATCTAAACAACATAAAAAGAATGACCAAAAAATATTAAAGCATGTAAGAGAACAAAAATTATTAAAATGATGCATGAAATGAATCTATTTAATATGACAATTATTTAGAAAATATGAAAATAATATGAAATAAAAATAAAAATGCAATTTTATTTCTCTATAATATTCTAGACATTTTAATGAAAAAGATGTAAAAAGAATGAGTTAAAATGCATTTTCTATGAATTTATTCTGAATTTTTGAAGTTGATGAAAAATTAAAATGGAATTAAAAAATAAAATTTGAATTAAAATGAGGGAGGGGGGTTAGAATAGTAATTCGCCCAGTTCAAATCCAGAATGGGCCATACAGCCAGGGGTGCAGATAGCGCTTTTGCCAAGGCCCAGAGTTACTCAGAATTAATGAAATAATAAAGGAGCGCCAGGGGTGAAAATAGCAACAAAAATACGCTGAATATGATTTGGGCTCACAACCTGGGGGTGGGGATAGCATCATCCACTCAGGCCCGCCCGTTTCAATTAATGAAACGACGCGTTTTGGCCAGCTTCTTTCCCTCCACATTCTGAATTGAATCTCAGCCGTTCGATCGCGCTCCAAGTCAAAGGTCCTACTCACAATAGACGATCCAGATTTCGTCTTCTTCCTCAATTCAACTGAACTTAGGGTTTCACCATTACACCTCCATGCACGAGCAGAACTTACACCTCTCTGTTCTCCCTCTACAGGCAACCAATCCACACGATGTGAACATGAAAATTACTCTATAATTCTCCCTCTACACGTCTATGGCACTAATTTACCTTGAAACTCATCACAACAACAAACCCGATCAAGCCAAGGTCTGGTCACCATGAAATTACACTGATATGCACCAACTCAATTCTTCCTCAAACTTGTACTAAGCTAACCTACAACTAATGGTGATTAACCTATGCTATCAATCTAAGATTTTAATGCCCTAACCTAAGAGATTTAAACCCTAACCGCTTATGGCACCTGCTAACAATGGTCTCTAAACCTCTCCAAATTCATCTAAACTAATCTCCTAACCACCTAGATCATATCTAAACTAACAACAACATGCCTAACTAACTGAATCAGGCAAATCGAATGAAAACATACCTGGTGCACAAGCTTGAAAACAGCTATGGAAGATTGATGATCTGAAGCTTTTGAGACTTGGATCTTGATCCACAAACTCAGTACTCAATTCTGTATGCAATATTTTGGTGATTCCTTGCTTGAATTATGCTGTCCACTTGCAACTTCAATTTTGATGCTCTTGAAAAAAGTGCTCGAAAATGGATGATAATCACCAAATCTTTGCTTCAATTATGATCTATGATGATGATGGAACAAGATTGAATTGATGTGGATGAGAATTGGTGAAGGTTTTGTGAGATTGGAATGAAAACTTCAATGAAAAAGTATGAGAGAAATTTGTGGAATTCTTGGTGCAAAATGAAGCCAACCCTTGCCAAATTCTCATTTTATGAATATATAGACCCCAATGGTACATTCTAGATCCATCTTGCACATTCCCTTGTTTTCCAACTTTGATCCATTTTGGTTATGTTTCTTCAATTACAAGTAACCAAGGATAACTTCTTTTTTTCCTTCTAAACTCAAAAAAGTATGTGAACCATTGTTCTTAGAATTGTTTTTCCATTCCAAATCATATATTGGAAGTCTCCATTTGGACTTGTAAATCTCCCAAACCATTTTTCACTTTGAATTTATTCACTTTATAAGCCTTTTTAGTTCATATTTTGACCAATTATGCAACTTCATGCTATGAGCTTCTCCAATAACTTGTGACCTTCTTTCTAGACTTAAAATCCCATTTGGAGCAAGTTTGATGTTGTAAGTTTTTCCATTTGAGGCCTCCTTGTATGAGTTTTGGACATAGGTTAAAATGACCTGTAATTCACAAATGCCCAAAATACCCTTTGCTTGCCAAGACCATAAGTTGAGTTCTCCACATCATATGAAGGCATACTATACCATTCTAGAAAGCTAAGACAATGAGGAACAATTCTTATGTTGACCAAGAATTCATTTGAAATCTCCTTGAGGGGTAAAAATTGCTTGGAAGTCAAGTCACTTTCACAGACAAAAATTCAGACACCTCAGATGACCTGTAACTTGCAAGGACCATAACTTGAGTTCTATAAATCTCCTTGAGGTCTTCCACCACTCAAATTAAAGGTCTTGAGATCCTCTACAAGTTTCATGTTGGCCAAGAAGCCATTTGAAGCTAGCATTTTGACTTATCTTGCTTGGAAATTTGACCTAAACTAGGGGATTTTACAGAGAAACCCTAATTTAGTAACTCCTCTTCTCCTTGATTTCTCTTGAATTCTCCTTGTCATATCTCCATATCCTTCTTCATATGTCCAATGATGAACCCCACACCTCTCCAATAGCCTTGAATGCCCTTTAAATCAGTCAATTGACCTAGGGTTGACCTAGGGTTGACCCAGATGAAACCCTAGTTGACTGTCTTCAACTGTAGCTCTTGTGCTCTCATCAATGATTTGTATACTTCTCCAAATGACTTTCTAAGTCTCTCAAGATGTCTAGATACTCTCCATGCTTTCACTTCACAGCTCACAACCCTCATTTTGATCCTCAGATACCCTCAGCTAGGAGATGGACTCAAGGCTTGATCTGCTGAGCTCTTTGCTTTCAAATTCTTTCCTGATGACTTGAATAAGATTGAATTGGGATAATAACCTCTTGATAGGCCTCTAGAGATGAAAATAATGATTGGTCCCCTGTTGAATGACTTGCTATGCTTATGCTATGCAGATGGTTAGTCTATGTACATGACTCCATATGCAAATGCTAATGATAATGAAGCATAAACCAAATGAATAAGGTTGGGCAAATTTTAGGGTGCAACAGCTGCCCCTATTCAAGCGACTTGGACCCGATTGGGTGAAGAGCCCGGAGCCTTCAGACATTCGCGGTACGAGACGGTTGAATACTAGTGAAACCAGAAATTTGCCAACCGCAGAAATAAATTGCGCTCCTGCTTGAGGAATGACATTCATCAGCTGAATCTGACTGTTACAGCAACCCACTGATCTCGTGCGACTGTGCTGGGGATTATCTTCATCGTTCTGAAGGGAATTCTGTCATCACAGATTGCTTGCTTGTCCATGTTAGGACTCTGCTTGTCGTCAATACAAAGAAATCTCAACTAAAACCTGTCCACGTTAGGACTCCACTTGCTGTTAACCCAGAAAAATCTCGGCAACTCCGCTGGGGGATATTCCAATAAATCGTCCATGTTAGGAATAGACTCTTCCACGTTAGGAATAACACCATCCACGTAAGGAATCATCTCTTCTGCATCTGTCCACGTCAGGACTAAACTTTCCGTCTTTCCACGTCAGGATGCAATCTTCTTTTTCCACGTAAGGAGAACCGTATCAATCTGTCCACGTAAGGACTCCAGTACAACTCGATATGTCTGCGTCAGGACTCCAATCTTTCCGCGTAAGGAATACAACTTTGGTTCTGAACCTGTCCACATTAGGACTCACCTTTTCCACGTAACTGTCCACGCAAGGACCCCCAATTTTCCCGCATAAGGAATAAGCTTCGTCTTCCAAGTTAGGAATATCTTCTTCGATCTGTCCGCGTCAGGACTAAACTCTTCCACGTCAGGAATAATCTCTTTCTTTCCACGTCAGGAATCAATCGTGATATGTCCGCGTGAGGACTCAATCTTTCCACGTAAGGAATAAATTCGTCTTTCCACGTAAGGAAACCATTTTTCTTCCACGTAAGGAATGCTCTTGATATGTCCACGTAAGGACTCTGATCTTTCCACGTTAGGAATACCAACTTCATCTGATTTGTCCGCGTCAGGACTACATTTTTCCACGTAAGGAATGCCATTTTAATATGTCCGCGTAAGGACTCCACTCTTTCCACGTCAGGAATGTTGTCATTTCCACGTAAGGAAACTATCTTTTTCCACGTAAGGAATCATCTCTTTCCACGTAAGGAATCACTTCTGTTGATATGTCCGCGTAAGGACTACATCGTCCACGTTAGGACCCACTTCTTTCCACGTAAGGAATAAATTCGTCTTGGATTTGTCCACGTAAGGACACTGATCTCGTCTTGATTTGTCCACGTCAGGACTCCGGCGTCTTCGACTCGCTGAGGAAATAAGGCTTGTCCACGTAAGGACTCACACCCTCGACCCACTGGGGAAATAACTTGTCCATGTCAGGATACCAATACAAAGAGTAACCACTTTTGTCAACGTCATGACCTCCCATTCCACAAATTTCAAGAAACCGAATCTGCCCACGATAGGACTAACACACCTTACCAATCTGGTAAAACAAACCTGTCCACGTTAGGACACCCACTTCTGAAGAAATCCCGTCAATCTAGGAATAAATTGTCCGCGCCGGGACTTAGTTCTCTATGATTCTCAACCACAAACTTCTCAGCACTGACGTGACAGCGACTTTGAGATGAACTCTACTGGGGATACCTGGAAAACAAACTATCGGACGCCTGTTCTGATAACCGGCGGTGGCCTCTGAAACTCTGATTCACGGAAACCTTTTTGACGTAACAACAACTTTGCAGGAAACAATCCGCTGATCGGACTAGAGAAACTCCAACACAACTCTGGTGGGGACATAAGTAACTCTGCTTGGGGACAAAGAGAAACTTATCCTGCAGACTTTGTGGGGAATACTGCCGAAACTGACATTATCATTGAATGTCTCATGCCGAGATCTTGACTGCTTGATAATTCATTTGAGCAAGAACTCTCTCTACCTGAACTGCTAGAATACAGAAACTGCTTCAGCAAAATAAATGCTGGAAGGATAATGCCAACTCGCTGGGGATAGCCTGATGCTACAGAATTATTCCAGCAAAGTAAATGCTGGAAGGGTGAAGTCATCCCGCTGGGAAATTGGGAACCCACCAAACACCTTGTTGAAGTACCATCCTGCTGGGGAATATAACTTTGCCGGGGAATAGCAGATGCGCATAGTTCGATCGGACTTTCTGCTGGAACGTGAACCGATATCACACAGTACCCCTGACAAAATAAATGACAGGAACCACCATCAACTCTGCTGGGGAGAGTCTTGATCTTCGAATTCCACTGGAAGGAATGAACACTTGCAAAGAGAATCCCGCTGGGGATGGGATAATTCTCTTGGGGAAAATTAACTGACTCCACTGGGGGAGAGTGCACGACCCTGCGGGGAAAGATGAACCTGTCTGAATACAGCCTTACGATCTTGGAATCGCCAAACTCTGCTGAGGACGCATAACTTTTCTGGAGCACGTCCTTTGGATAAGCTACGGCTAGCTGGGGGATTCTACCCTTCTTCAGGAAGAACATGCATGACCTGCGTGAAGACTGAGTCTTTCGTTATCGCAATCTTTTGATCATTTTCCTCGTATGGTTATGAAACCTGCAACAACACAAGCAAGACAAGACAAGCCTATGCAATCAAATCAATTCAGGTTAGTGACGTTACACTCAGTCAATTCAAAACTTTAATGATTGTTGGCAAGGGCCAGCGACGTTATACTCATGCTAGTTTCATCAAACTCAGGCGTTTTATCATGCACAAAACAGTAAAGAACAGGCATCAAGTACTGAATAACACATTTTCATTGATTGGGCCCCTGAATGGGCGGAGTTTTTGTACACGGGATGCAACTCCTGAAAAGAGGAAGCTACGCAAAGCAAATATACAAGTAGTCAAGTATTCACAAGAAGCATAAACATTGACAAATTAAATTTTGTACACATGTCGGCAACTGGATGCAGATGAACACCACGAACTGATCCTCCCATGACTCGTCCGACTCTAATGCTTTCCCGGTATCCCGACTTCTGAAGAGGTTGTATCCGATAACTGACTCCCCAAATGCATTCTCCCGCATTGATGCTCATTGCAAAATCAAATTCGGACCGCAGTCATTTGCTTTTCACATCCCTAACTTTTGCGTGAACCGCCCTTTACGGGTTTTCAATTCACCGGGATACCCCTTTTTGCCGAAGCCGCCCAGTGTAGGTTTTCAACTTCGCGGGTGTACATTTTTTTCAATTTTATCCCTAACTTTTGCCCGAACCTTTTATTCTGTTTTTGGTTCGCCAGGATGCCCCATTTTTGCCTGGACTCTCTTTTTCTGTCCAGCGGGTCTATTTTAAGCAAAGTATTTTTTAACTGCGTCCGAATTCACAGGCGATGCAAAGTCTTCTCCGTCCATGGTGGACAACAATAACGCTCCTCCTGAGAAGACTTTACTAACAACGTATGGCCCTTCGTAGTTGGGGGTCCACTTGCCCCTGTGATCTGCTTGCGGCGGGAGAATCCTTTTCAGCACAAGGTCGCCCGTCTGAAAGCTTCGCGGAAGTATCTTCTTGTCGTACGCTTTCTTCATTCGTCTTTGGTACAAACGACCGTATGCCAGAGAAGCTAGCCTCTTCTCATCCATCAAACTCAATTGGTTCAATCTATTCGTTACCCATTCTGCCTCGTTCAGCTGAACGTCTCGCAATACCCTCAGAGAAGGGATCTCAACTTCCAATGGTAATACCGCTTCCATTCCGTATACCAACGAGAACGGAGTTGCCCCGGTTGATGTGCGTACCGTCGTACGATAACCGTGCAGAGCGAAAGGTAGCATTTCATGCCAATCTTTATAAGTCACCACCATTTTCTGGACTATTTTCTTGATATTCTTATTGGCCGCTTCGACAGCGCCATTCATCTTGGGTCGGTAAGGGGAGGAGTAGTGATGTTCGATCTTGAAATTCTGACAGAGCTCCTTCATCATTTTGTTGTTCAGATTAGAACCATTATCCGTGATTATCCGCTCGGGGATCCCATATCGGCAAATGATATCTCTCTTGATGAATCTAGCCACCACTTGCTTCGTTACATTTGCGTAAGACGCCGCTTCCACCCACTTGGTGAAATAATCGATTGCTACTAGGATGAACCGATGCCCGTTAGAAGCCGTCGGCTCGATCTTTCCAATCATATCGATTCCCCACATCGAGAATGGCCATGGAGATGACATCACATTTAGAGGACTCGGAGGCACGTGTATCTTGTCAGCATATATTTGGCACTTGTGGCATTTTCTTGCAAACTTGAAACAATCAGTTTCCATCGTCAGCCAAAAGTAACCTGCCCTCAGCAGTTTTCTCGTCATAGCATGCCCACCAGCATGCGTACCAAAGGCACCTTCGTGAATTTCCTCCATGAGAAGCTTTGCCTCTTTTTCGTCTACACAACGCAACAACACCAAATCGTGGTTCCTTCTGTATAAGACGCCATCCGGGTTCAAATAGAAATTGCTCGCTAATCTCCTGAGAGTCTTCTGATCTTGACTGGATGCCCCAGCCGGATACTCTTTATTCTTCAGGAAATTAAGGATATCGAAATACCACGGTTTGTCATCAGATGCTCCATCGATAGCAAATACATAAGCTGGCCTGTCCAACCGAGAGATAGTGATTTGGGGAGCTTCGTTCCAGAAGTTGACCTTGTACATGGAGGACAAGGTGGCAAGGGCGTCAGCCATTTGATTTTCTGCCCGCGGCACGTGATGCAATTCAACTTTGTCGAAGAAAGGCAACAATCTCCTTGCATAATTCATGTAATGTATCAAATTGGGCTGCCGTGTCTCCCATTCCCCTTTGATCTGATTCACCACCAGAGCTGAGTCTCCGTATACGTCTAGATGTTTGATTCGCAAATCAATGGCTTCTTCGAGCCCCATTATACAAGCTTCGTATTCGGCCTCGTTGTTGGTAACGGCAAAGGTCAATCGGGCAGTAAACGGGATGTGGGACCCGTGCGGCGTGGTGATAATTGCCCCTATTCCGCTACCGTAAGCGTTCACAGCTCCGTCAAATATCATCTGCCATTGGGACCCCGGCTCTGGTCCTTCGTCTGGCAACGGCTCTTCGCAATCCTTCATCTTTAAGTACATGATATCCTCGTCAGGAAAATCAAATCTCATCGATTGGTATTCTTCAATAGGCTGCTCCGCCAGATACTCAGACAGCACACTCCCCTTTATCGCCTTTTGCGAGACGTATTGAATATCATATTCAGTCAAGACCATCTGCCACCGGGCAATTCTACCTGACAACGCCTGCTTTTCGAATATATATTTGATTGGATCCATCTTCGAGATGAGCATGGTTGTATGATTCAGCATGTACTGCCTCAAACGCTTGGCGGCCCAGGCTAGCGCGCAACAAGTTTTCTCCAGCATTGAGTATCGAGATTCACAATCTGTAAATTTGTTACTCAAGTAATAAATTGCATGCTCTTTTCTCCCCGTCTCGTCGTGTTGACCGAGAACACAACCCATACTCCCCTCAAGAACCGTCAAATACATTATCAAGGGTCTCCCTGCCACTGGGGGTATCAAAACAGGAGGCTCCTGCAGATACTTCTTTATTTTGTCGAACGCCTTTTGACAATTTTCGTTCCACGTTACAGCTTGATCTTTCTTTAGCAGCTTGAATAATGGTTCACACGTGGCCGTTAGGTGAGATATGAACCGGGCAATGTAGTTCAATCTCCCTAAAAACCCGCGTACCTCTTTCTCTGTTTTAGGCGTCGGCATTTCTTGAATCGCTTTTATTTTAGCAGGATCGACCTCTATTCCTCTTTCGCTTACGATAAACCCCAGCAGTTTACCCGATCTCACCCCGAAGGTGCATTTATTAGGGTTCAGCCTCAGCCTGAACTTTCTAAGTCTGTTAAACAACTTCAACAGATTCACCAGATGCTCTTCCTCCGTCTGGGATTTGGCAATCATATCGTCAACATAAACTTCGATCTCTTTATGCATCATGTCATGAAAAAGAGTCGTCATCGCACGCTGATATGTTGCCCCAGCATTTTTCAAACCAAAGGGCATCACTTTATAGCAAAATGTTCCCCAAGGCGTTATGAAAGTGGTCTTCTCCATATCCTCTGGCGCCATTTTAATTTGATTATAGCCTGAAAAGCCATCCATGAAGGAGAATACAGAGTATTGAGCGGTATTATCAACTAACACGTCAATGTGAGGAAGGGGAAAATCGTCTTTTGGGCTTGCTTTATTCAAATCTCTATAATCCACGCACATTCGAACCTTGCCATCTTTCTTTGGCACTGGTACAATGTTGGCAACCCATGAGGGATACTTCGTCACAGCCAGGAAACCAGCGTCCCACTGTTTCTGAACCTCCTCTTTGATCTTCATTGCCATATCTGGACGAGTTCTGCGAAGCTTTTGTTTGACAGGCGGGCAATCTTCTTTCAGTGGCAGGCGATGCACAACCATATCTGTATCGAGCCCTGGCATATCTTGATACGACCAAGCGAATACATCATTATACTCTCGGAGCATTTCAACCAGTTTTCGCTTGATATCACTCTGCAGTGCGGCTCCGATACGAATATTCTTCTCAACCCCTTCCGACCCCAAATTGATAATCTCGATAACCTCGTCGTGAGGCAGAATGGCTCTTTCCTCTTGTTTCACTAACCAAGACAGTTCTTCAGGAACGTCGCTATCTTCGACAACCTCTTCGTCGGTCTGGAATACCGGGTGCTCGAAGTCGGGACGAGTCATAGGTGGCTCAAGGATGTCATCTGAAAATGTTATCCTGCAAAAGGAATGGTTAAGTGCTTCAAAATGCGTATAAAGCGAATAACCACATTGCCATTTTATTGAAAAATACAAAACAGGAAAGACAGAGATTACAGTATTTGCACATGAAAAAACGCCATTTATTTAATGATTAACGCGCAATGTTTATAACAACACAGCCCTGAGCAAATCCTGATGCCCCGGGCAAGACATCAGATTATTCAACAATTAATAAAGCAAAGCATTACTGTTTAAAAGTCACAGGAACAAGCTCCTGAATAGACCAGTTGCACAGTCCTTGTCCTGGCGTGCTTGGCTGAATCCAGGCATCCATATCACAGTCGCTGTCCCCTTCATCAGACTCTGAAGCAGCATTGACAGATTCATGACATACTCCACTGGCAGAGATGGTGATTGACTTTCTGAAATGAGGGGCACCCACAGAAGGAGTTGATGACGACGGTCGGTACCCCAGTCCGAACCGGTCCATCTTCACCGGAATGTCCAGCACTTTGCCCCAGCCTTTGGCTTCTCCTGCTTCTACTAGCGCTTGAGCTTCCTTATACGATGAGACAGCTATCTCTGGCACTTTGCTCGGCCCGGGACCTTTGTCCTTGATGCGCAAACCCTCGAATGCCTGGCATGGTGTCTCATGGATCTCCCCGTCGACTTCCACATATTTGAACGAAGATAGATGGCTGACCAGAATGTCTTCTTCTCCGCACACGGTGACTACGCTGTCTCCGACCATATACTTTAATTTCTGATGCAGGGTAGACGTGACTGCCCCTGCCCCGTGAATCCAAGGTCTTCCAAGCAAGCAGCTGTACGCAGGCTGTATATCCATGATATAAAACTCCGTTGCAAACACTTCCGGCCCCACTTGCAGAGGCAAGGTAATCGATCCGAAGACTGTTCTACGCGTGCCGTCAAACGCTCTGACTACCAAATCACTGGGTGTGCACAAAATTCCTCGAACATCCAGCTTCATCATTGCCTTCTTAGGCAGCACATTCAAAGATGACCCGGTGTCAACCAATACGTGCGACATTGTCGATCCCCTACACTCCACAGACACGTGTAATGCCATATTATGATCCCTCCCTTTCGGAGTCAAGTCAAAATCAGTAAAGCCCAGACTGTGGCCTGCATTTACATGTGCCAATACTCCTTCTAGCTGGTTCACGGAGACATCCTGTGGTACAAAAGAAGTGTCCAAGACTTTCAGCAAAGCGTTTCTGTGAGCTTCCGAACACAGCAGCAATGACAAGATAGATATTTTGGACGGCGTCTGCTGTAGATGCTCCACAATTTTATAATCACTTTTCCGAATTAAGCGCATGAATTCTTCTACGTCCTTCGACGCTGCTTCTTTTTCATTTGCTTGTACCGGAACATTCTCAACCGCTTTCCCTTTTCCTTTCGCTAGCCTTTCGGCCTCCACTTCAGGAGATATAAAGATCCTGCCGCTCCTCGTCATGCCTCCTGAGCCAACAACATTATCCACAATCTCCACTGGCTGCTTGTTAACATCGATCTTAATCCCATCACAATACACCTCTAGCCCATATGACCATGGGACCGCTTTCGTGTTCTCATACGGAATTGGCCCGGCTTTAGTTATGATAAACGGTGGTCGCTGAGCTGGTGCTGCAATAGTGATCGTCTTCCGCGGAATCGTCACTGTGGCAACATCACTCCGATTATCCACTACTGCCCCTGCCGGCTCATCAGTTGCTGTTCGATCAAACTGCAATATACCTTCATCAATCAAGGCCTGGATGCCTTTCTTCAGATCCTCACACCCCCCAGACAGGGCCCAACAATCTAAGCAATACTCATTACATCCGGGGAAAACACCCCCTTGCAACAGTCGGCTTTTTATCTCGCCCAGCGGCGTCTTTAAATCCTCAACATTCATAATCAGATTCAGCCCTTCCTCAGTCAGAACAGCGTTCGCCCCATGATTAGGCATGGGTTTCTGGACTATATTCGGACCTGTCGTTCCGAAATTGATAGACTTGTTATCCAAAAGATCCTGCACAACGTGCTTAAAAGCATGACAACCTTCTATATCATGGCCCGGGGCCCCAGAATGAAACTCGCAGTGCCTATTTGCATCATAGCCGAACGGGGGAGTCCCCGTGATCGGTGCCAAGGTTCTTTTCTCCACCAGATTCAATCCCAACAATGTCTGCAATAAATCAGCGTAGTTAGAGGGAGGCTTCTCAAACACCCTTCTCGGCTTATTACCCTGGAACCTTCGCTGAGCTTGCTGTGCCCCCTGCTGAGGCTGCTGCTGCTGTGGCATTGGTTGCTGCTGAACCGGTTGTTGTTGCTGGATTGGTTGTTGTTGATACGGGATTGTAACACTCGACACCTGCTGCTGCTGACGATATTGATTTCTTCCCCTGCCTCGGCCTCGGCCTCGGCCTCCAAATACCGCGCTTGCCTCGCCCTGACGGCGCCCACCATAAGCTTTCTTATTACTGCCAGATGCAGTTGATTCCTCGACTTGGAACTTTCCTTGCTTAATATTACGCTCAATCTTTTCCCCCATCAGAATCAGGTCTGAAAAGCTGGCCAGAGACGTATGAAATAGCATATCATGAAACAGCCCGGTGAATGTGCCGACAAACATATCATTCATTTCTTTATCTTCGACAGGAGGACGGACCCTGGCAGCCATATCGCGCCACCTTTGCGCGTACTCTTTAAAACTCTCCCCCTTCTTCTGCGAAAGTCCGGCCAACTGGACCCGATTGGGTGCCAGGTCGCTGTTATACTTGTAATGGGCTACGAACGCCTCTGCTAATTGCTTCCAAGTCTTGATATCAGTCGGCTCCAGCCCCATGTACCACTCTAAGGAAGGACCCGATAGACTATCCTGAAAGAAATGCATTAGCATTCTTTCATCAGTGGAGTATGCAGACATCTTTCTGTAATAAGCTCGCACATGCACTTTCGGACATGTGTCTCCTTTATACTTATCGAACGCAGGCGCTTTGAATTTAATGGGTACCCTCAAGCCAGGTACCAAGCCCATTGTTGCCATGTCCAGACCCACAGCACTCTGGTTTAGGACTCCCTTCATTTGCTCTTCCAGCATTCTAATCTTTTGAGAATCATCCATCGGCCCTTCAAAACCTCCTCCAGAGAAGGCGTCCTCCTGTTGATCCTCTTGCCACATACCGTTTCCAGCCCCGTACCCATCGTACGCATTATTACGTCCAGCTCTGGCCTGATTCATCCCGGGACCTCGGCCTCTGTTGCCGTACCCTTGAACACCTCCAGCAGGACCATAAGCCATAAATCCAGCACCGTTTCCGTTTCCAAAGCCTCCGTAACCCTGATTGACCATACCATAACCATCTTGCCCAAAGCCTTGAGCATTAAAGCCATACTTGCCAGTGTTGTCAAATCCCTGATCGTTGAATCCGAACCCAGCGTTGACAAAACCATTGCCTCCTAGATTATCTCCCACATTGACATCACCCAGCCCAGCATTATGGACAGCAGTTTCATTCCCCCCTCCGACGTTACCGTTCACAGCAGCGGTAGCGTTGTTGACGTTAGCGGCAGGTATATTAACCACAGGCGGAGCCACTGGCGTGGGAGTGCCGTCTCCATGAGCAGTATCAACCCGGACAGACTGATGATCTTCGTTACCATGACCAGCGTTGCGAGCCAACAAAGGCTGGACCATGGCCTGCAAGTTCTCTTGCCCTTTTGCTATAGCCTCCATGGTCTGCATGAAGAGGGCGAGCTTTTCGCGCACATCCTGCATCTCGTTCTGAATTTGGTCCATGACTTTCCGACAGTTGGATCGTGTAGAGTAGCGGTGCGGATGTTGATCTGGAATCCTGTTAAGTACCTGGTACAGAGCAAGAGATAAGACACCATTCAAAGATTACCTGTTATGCAATATGAGTATGAATGCAATGCAATGTGTCTGTGTATTAGGGAAGTTCATTCCCCCAGTTCTAGTGCGAAGGTGCCGGTGCAGTGACAGTGTTGACAATAGGAATATCGGAGCTGAATCATAGAAAGCCTCATATATTGCAGGGAGAATCAATAAACCCAGGGTACAATATCACTGAGAGTACAAAGAAGGCATGACCTCAACCAACAATCCTGGTGATGGTCAGCACTATGCAAATAAAGCATACAAATAATGGAATGATCAAATCCTCCCAAAAGTATGGTACTCCTCTATCAACTTCTTGGTCTCCGGATGGCTTGGTCGATCAAGCAGACCTTCAACAAGCTGGTTTCTCCTCTTAAGGACACGGCGTACGTCTTCAGCTGTTTCTTCCCATGTTGCTTCTCCGAAGCAATCTTCTAACTTTCGCTTCTGGGACACTGCTTCATCTCTGGATTTGATTGCCGTGTTCAGTGCATGCTGGACACTATACCGGTTCATCACTTCTTCCTCACACTTCTTGATGCTAGACTTCAACTTTTCCTCGAGGTCGGAAATTTGCTGCTTCAGCTTATCTTCCCTCTTCTTGTTGTTAGTGAGTGTAGCATTCCAAGTCTTATTGCAAGAGGATATTTCTCGGTGTGCTGCGTCGAGCGCTTTCTTTTTGGCTTCCAGCATGTCATGGGAGCTTCTGAACTCTTGCCCCAGACGTTCGCGCTTTTTCTTTTCCTCAGTCAACTCAGCTCCTAACCTGTTTACCAGCTCGATCTGTTGCTGGAAAGCATATACGGCCTTGTTTTTCTCACTGCGGGCCTGGGCTAGCTCTTGCTCTAACCCTTCATTAATCTTCATCAAGGCTTCTTTCTCCTTCACAACTTGTTCATAGGCTTCTCTAGAAACAGTAGTCGGCTCTACTACCGGAATAGGAACAAGGATTGGTACATCTGGGAATGGCATCTTCAACTGACTAGCCCTCTCCTGGATCCAAACTCTATAAGGTGCATAGGCCTGACAGTCATTCTTTCCTAACAGCGGCTTCCCTTTGCGATTAATACGCGTCCAGGCATGTTGCAACTTGGCCAATAACTCCCCTTTCACTTCTCCGGTGAAGTACAGAGATTCCTGTACTTCTTCCTCCTGAGGTGGATTCTTCAGCGCATATCCGAACTGGCGAATGAATAGAGAAGGGTTGTAATTGATACACCCTTTTCTTCCTATCAGCGGCACATTAGGGTAACCGGAACAACTGAAGATGAGCTCAGATCCCAACAGGTCTCTATCAAACCACTCCATATCTTCCGACGATAGCCTCATCAGGCGCTCCGGCCAACCAACTGGAACTGTAGTCTCTGCAGCAGATCCTTTCTTAGGAAGGTGACTCTCAAACCACATACTCAACAAGGGTACACACAGATGAACATTCTTCCCTCTTCCCTTCTCATTCTTGTAATGCAGTGAGTGGTAGAGATCTCCGAGTAAGGTAGGTACAGGATTACCAGCGGCAAACAAGTAGAAGGCATCGAAGTCCACAAAATCCGGTATATTGGGGAACAATACTATGCCATAAATGCACAAGGCCAACACAGCATTGAAAGCAACCCAGCACCCGCTCTTGGCATACTCTTGGGCTTTACCAACTAAGAATTGGAGTGAGAAGCCTGGAACTCCACGGGAGACAGTAGTCACAAGTTCAGAAGCATCAACATGCAAGGCTCTTGCCAATTCCTCAGGCTTAGGTTTGGCATCATAATGAATGAATGGAACCTGGTTCTGCACGGGCAGCTCAACATACTCAGCGTATTCCTCCAAGGTTGGTCCCATAATAAAGTCAGAGAACGTGAAGCACCTCAAAGCAGGGTCGTAGAATTGCATCAAAGCATACAGCCCATCTAACTCTACCTCTGTAGGTTTGCACACCAATCTCAATAATCTACCATAGCTCATCCGGAAACTCCTACGAACACCCTCATCAGCAAGAGAGATCAACCCAAGTAACGGAACAATATCAGGCGTAGGCAATTTGTAAGCAACCGTTCTCCTTAAGCTAGTCATGATCAAACACTCAGAAGTCTGGGCACTAGAACTAGGGAAATGCAAATGCACCTGCAGCACAGACACACGTTAGTGAAATGCAAATGGTAATGGATATGCAGTAATGCAATGCAAGTAACATTCAACAAGGACCAGAGCTGCAACTGAATAGCCTAAACCCAATCAAGAAAGGTCTCAGATAGACCATCCAGAAGTCATCAAACCCTGGTCTCAGATAGACCTAAAATAACACTCCAATACTGGTCTCTGACAGATCTCAAACCATATCTCCAACTGGTCTCTGATAGACCTCAAATCCAATCTCTAATTGGTCTCTGACAGACCTCAGAACTCTCCGACTGGTCTCTGACAGACCTCAAAACACATCTCAAATGGTCTCTGACAGACCTCAGAACACATCTCCAAATGGTCTCTGACAGACCTCAGAATAAATCTCCAAATGGTCTCCGACAGACCTCAGAATAAATCTCCAAATGGTCTCTGACAGACCTCATAACTCTCCATAAATAACCAGGATCTCTGATCAAGAAATAACCGGTAGTCTGGAGGTCTAGTTACCTGCATAACCCTGAATCCCCTCACAGGTGGGTGGCCCTATAACTGGCACAAGGTACGGCATCCTATGCGGTCGTTGGCGTCACAGACTTTCAGGGTTGATGATACGATTCCCAGAAGGAGTGGCATCATCAATTCCTGAAGAGGCCTCACTCAGCCAACTTCCAAATGATCGGTCCCCAGAGTCGACAATCCAACTAACCAGCAACCCACGCCAACCAAAGGAAGGGGCAGGAGGCCAACCAGAGGAACCTCGTCTGAGTGTAGATTTCATGGGACACCAAAGCAAGCAAAGCAAGCGGGCGCCCACTAATTTCTACTCTAATTCTAGGTGCACTCAAGCCCAGGTCCGG
Organism: Lathyrus sativus; assembly: GCA_963859935.3. NCBI lineage: Eukaryota > Viridiplantae > Streptophyta > Magnoliopsida > Fabales > Fabaceae > Lathyrus > Lathyrus sativus. Next base: position 64,794,514 of record OZ012739.1, on the reverse strand, counting down.
CTTATCTCTCAATATCAGAACACCCGTCACACCCCAGATACAGCAACAATAATCAATATATAAAGCTGAAAATACAAGGTTAGAAATATAAAAATAACTCCATACAAAATCCTCGACGGGAAAACAAGCGTTAGGATTGACTCTCTCAAGGGACGTTGGATCCCAAATGCATAAGAACCATCGCAGTCCTTAGCAGCCAGGGGACGTTGGATCCCCAGCAGAGTCGCCAGCTGTCGCTACTGCGAAAATCGGCGCCGGCTCCCCAGCAGAGTCGCCAGCTGTCGCTACTGCGAAAATCGGCGCCGGCTCCCCAGCAGAGTCGCCAGCTGTCGCTACTGCGAAAATCGGCGCCGGCTGAACAGAAGAGTCGCCACCGTGCGTTATTTATCCCACGGGAGGGAAAGGAAACGCTCAGAGTAAACCTCGCACAACACGGGAAAGGTATGGTCATCGCAACCAAAACCTGGGTTCGGGAGTCGGTTACGCAAGGGGAAGGTATTAGCACCCCTCACGTCCATCGTACTCGATGGGATCCACGCTTGTTTTCGGGTATGGATTGTTATTCTATCTAAACTATAGGTCAAGGGTGAAAAAGAAAATAAAATGAAAATAAAAATGACTCGGCAAAGTATCGCACTTTATGCCTACGTATTCCCGTCTGGAACGAGAAATCAGAGTCAACGTAGTTCGCCTACCTACGGGAAAGGAGGGGAAGGTTGCTCGCTAGGATATCGCATCCTATGCCTACGTACTTTCATACAGCATGAAAGATCAGAGCAAACGTAGTTCGGGCTACGGACGACACAAGTCTGTCTTGGTTGGTTTTATTCCTTCTGAAAAAGGTTTTCTTGATTGACAGTCCAAGCGGACAAACCTGACGCTTTGATGAGTTCACATTCTTTTACGGAAGAAGTGTCTTTTATTGTGTTTGAAATCTTTATTGTGTTTTGCTGTTTGTTTTGAGAAAGAAAGAGACAGAACTCTAACCTACGGTTGCGAAGGGAATCAAACTAACCTAATATTATCATGCATGGGTTGAGGCCTAGTGTCTATCATGCTCCTCTCTTGCACAGAGAGAAACAGAGATCCTACGGGATAGGCAGAAACAGAAACAATATCAGATATATACAGTAAAGCAGTAAAATGCATGGATGCAACAGCACAAGCGAGGCAAGGGAGTCCCACTCAACCTCGAACCTAGAAAACAATAGGCAAAAGTGAACAGAATTCACTTTCAACCCAACAGGGTAAACAGCAAACAATACAGTTCAGAAAACCAATCAATACATCAGCAAAAGAAATACAGCAAAAAGAAACAGCATCAACAGCTCTGGATCAACATCTGGCTTCAAGTAATCTCCAATCAGCTACAGGCTTCAACAAGCATCAATCTCCATCTTCATGACCTTCAGGCAAGGGCTTTGATCATCAGTCTTCCATCTGCAATGGCTTTTCTTCAAGTTCAAACCTCCAGGATGAGGGATCAGTCACAAGAGTGAATTGGGTGTTAAGCAATCAGTTGACTACCAAAGGTGGTGAACAAACTGCTTCTAACACAAGAGACATTTTCTCTCAAGAGTTCTATCTCATAGACACTATCACCAAGCCTTCCAAAGGAAGGGGGTGAGTGTCTTAGAGAGACTCTGAATCACAGAGAAGAATGGATGCAGACAAGGCAATCCATGTTTGAGAAACAATCATTCTAATCTAGAGCTCTGCCTAGCTCCTAAAACCCTAGTCTCCTCAGCAGCTGCTAGCAAGAACATCCTCTCCAACTCTGACAGTTGATCTTCAATCTTTGAATCTCCAATGGTCTTCATCTTCACAAGGCTTCAGCTCTCCCAGGGTCCCAGACAAACCCAATACCCAAACAAATAAGCAACAATCCCCAGAGGGCACACCACAACAGACAATCAGATATACAGACAGTAATAATAGCAGTAGGGGAATCCTAACTTTTTTCTAAGGGATCTAATAGCTACCCATAGCCCCTATAGTCCCATAACTAATCTAATTAAATCCTAAGTCCTAAGGGAAATGAAATCAAACTTCTTAAGTTGTCACCTAAAACCCTAGTTTTGTTCATGATGTTCAAGCATTTATTAATCACCTAAACTTAACTCCTAAAAACGGGAACTAAAATATTTCTACAAGTTGAATATCTCATCTAAACAACATAAAAAGAATGACCAAAAAATATTAAAGCATGTAAGAGAACAAAAATTATTAAAATGATGCATGAAATGAATCTATTTAATATGACAATTATTTAGAAAATATGAAAATAATATGAAATAAAAATAAAAATGCAATTTTATTTCTCTATAATATTCTAGACATTTTAATGAAAAAGATGTAAAAAGAATGAGTTAAAATGCATTTTCTATGAATTTATTCTGAATTTTTGAAGTTGATGAAAAATTAAAATGGAATTAAAAAATAAAATTTGAATTAAAATGAGGGAGGGGGGTTAGAATAGTAATTCGCCCAGTTCAAATCCAGAATGGGCCATACAGCCAGGGGTGCAGATAGCGCTTTTGCCAAGGCCCATAGTTACTCAGAATTAATGAAATAATAAAGGAGCGCCAGGGGTGAAAATAGCAACAAAAATACGCTGAATATGATTTGGGCTCACAACCTGGGGGTGGGGATAGCATCATCCACTCAGGCCCGCCCGTTTCAATTAATGAAACGGCGCGTTTTGGCCAGCTTCTTTCCCTCCACATTCTGAATTGAATCTCAGCCGTTCGATCGCGCTCCAAGTCAAAGGTCCTACTCACAATAGACGATCCAGATTTCGTCTTCTTCCTCAATTCAACTGAACTTAGGGTTTCACCATTACACCTCCATGCACGAGCAGAACTTACACCTCTCTGTTCTCCCTCTACAGGCAACCAATCCACACGATGTGAACATGAAAATTACTCTATAATTCTCCCTCTACACGTCTATGGCACTAATTTACCTTGAAACTCATCACAACAACAAACCCGATCAAGCCAAGGTCTGGTCACCATGAAATTACACTGATATGCACCAACTCAATTCTTCCTCAAACTTGTACTAAGCTAACCTACAACTAATGGTGATTAACCTATGCTATCAATCTAAGATTTTAATGCCCTAACCTAAGAGATTTAAACCCTAACCGCTTATGGCACCTGCTAACAATGGTCTCTAAACCTCTCCAAATTCATCTAAACTAATCTCCTAACCACCTAGATCATATCTAAACTAACAACAACATGCCTAACTAACTGAATCAGGCAAATCGAATGAAAACATACCTGGTGCACAAGCTTGAAAACAGCTATGGAAGATTGATGATCTGAAGCTTTTGAGACTTGGATCTTGATCCACAAACTCAGTACTCAATTCTGTATGCAATATTTTGGTGATTCCTTGCTTGAATTATGCTGTCCACTTGCAACTTCAATTTTGATGCTCTTGAAAAAAGTGCTCGAAAATGGATGATAATCACCAAATCTTTGCTTCAATTATGATCTATGATGATGATGGAACAAGATTGAATTGATGTGGATGAGAATTGGTGAAGGTTTTGTGAGATTGGAATGAAAACTTCAATGAAAAAGTATGAGAGAAATTTGTGGAATTCTTGGTGCAAAATGAAGCCAACCCTTGCCAAATTCTCATTTTATGAATATATAGACCCCAATGGTACATTCTAGATCCATCTTGCACATTCCCTTGTTTTCCAACTTTGATCCATTTTGGTTATGTTTCTTCAATTACAAGTAACCAAGGATAACTTCTTTTTTTCCTTCTAAACTCAAAAAAGTATGTGAACCATTGTTCTTAGAATTGTTTTTCCATTCAAAATCATATATTGGAAGTCTCCATTTGGACTTGTAAATCTCCCAAACCATTTTTCACTTTGAATTTATTCACTTTATAAGCCTTTTTAGTTCATATTTTGACCAATTATGCAACTTCATGCTATGAGCTTCTCCAATAACTTGTGACCTTCTTTCTAGACTTAAAATCCCATTTGGAGCAAGTTTGATGTTGTAAGTTTTTCCATTTGAGGCCTCCTTGTATGAGTTTTGGACATAGGTTAAAATGACCTGTAATTCACAAATGCCCAAAATACCCTTTGCTTGCCAAGACCATAAGTTGAGTTCTCCACATCATATGAAGGCATACTATACCATTCTAGAAAGCTAAGACAATGAGGAACAATTCTTATGTTGACCAAGAATTCATTTGAAATCTCCTTGAGGGGTAAAAATTGCTTGGAAGTCAAGTCACTTTCACAGACAAAAATTCAGACACCTCAGATGACCTGTAACTTGCAAGGACCATAACTTGAGTTCTATAAATCTCCTTGAGGTCTTCCACCACTCAAATTAAAGGTCTTGAGATCCTCTACAAGTTTCATGTTGGCCAAGAAGCCATTTGAAGCTAGCAGTTTGACTTATCTTGCTTGGAAATTTGACCTAAACTAGGGGATTTTACAGAGAAACCCTAATTTAGTAACTCCTCTTCTCCTTGATTTCTCTTGAATTCTCCTTGTCATATCTCCATATCCTTCTTCATATGTCCAATGATGAACCCCACACCTCTCCAATAGCCTTGAATGCCCTTTAAATCAGTCAATTGACCTAGGGTTGACCTAGGGTTGACCCAGATGAAACCCTAGTTGACTGTCTTCAACTGTAGCTCTTGTGCTCTCATCAATGATTTGTCTACTTCTCCAAATGACTTTCTAAGTCTCTCAAGATGTCTAGATACTCTCCATGCTTTCACTTCACAACTCACAACCCTCATTTTGATCCTCAGATACCCTCAGCTAGGAGATGGACTCAAGGCTTGATCTGCTGAGCTCTTTGCTTTCAAATTCTTTCCTGATGACTTGAATAAGATTGAATTGGGATAATAACCTCTTGATAGGCCTCTAGAGATGAAAATAATGATTGGTCCCCTGTTGAATGACTTGCTATGCTTATGCTATGCAGATGGTTAGTCTATGTACATGACTCCATATGCAAATGCTAATGATAATGAAGCATAAACCAAATGAATAAGGTTGGGCAAATTTTAGGGTGCAACAGTGATGCTTCAAAGCTTCTTCCCTAAAACATGCCTCAAGCTTGCATCTCTTGGAGTCAGCTCTCAACCTGAGATCCTTCAAGTTCGTGGTTGCTTCATTCAACCTGTACTCACTGTCTCGTCTAAGTGATGCTTCTGCTGTAATTTCCCTATCTTTAGCATTAAGCTGAGCCTTCAGCTTGCTGATCTGAAGTTTTAACCTGTCCTCGCGCTCCTTATTGTTAGTGAGCATGGCATTCCATATCGACTCAAACATAGAGATCCTCAAATAAGCCTTATTCAACTCTTCCTTCTTAGTGGCAAGAACACTATAAGCGACATCCAAATCTCGGCCCATGCGCTCTCTGTCATTAGTCTCTTTAGTCAGGTCCGTACCCAGTTTGTTCACGAGCTCAGTTTGTCTCTTGAAAGAATGAACTGCATCTATCTTCTCACTGCGAAGCTGGATAATCTCTTTCTCCAATTCTTTATTAGCTCTTCTCATCTTTTCCTTCTCTACCAATACCTGATTGTATTTCTGGATATCTACAGTAGTAGGTTCCTCTACATGAGAGGATACAGAGGTGCACCTGCAGGGAATGGCATCAAGAACTTTGCAGCTCTATCATGAATCCAAGTCAAGTAAGGGTCATACGCTCAGCTGTTACTCTTCCCCAGAGCTAACTTCCCTTTCCGATGAATATTATTCCATGCATGCTCAAGTCTGCCCAGAGCCTCGCCGTCCAATAAACCAGTAAGATACAAAGATTCCTGTATCTCCTCTTCTCTAGGAGGCTCCCTCAATGCGTACCCAAACTGTCTGACCAATAGAGAAGGGTTGTAGTTGATGCAACCTTTCCTTCCGATCAAAGGAACGTTAGGAAAACCACCACAACTATAAATAATATCTGTTCCAAGCATGTCTCGGTCAAACCAAACAATATTCTCTGCAGATAATCCCATCAGCCTCTTCGACCATTTTGAAGTACTAGCAGTAGCCACAAATCGGTTCGTCTTGGGCATATGACTAGCAAACCAAGCGTACAATAGAGGAACACAACAAGCCACATTCTTTCCCCTTCGTTTCTCATTCTTGTAATGCACAGAATGATAAACTTCTCCGAGAAGAGTATGCACTGGGTTTCTCGAAGCCAATATATGAAATGCATCCAAATCCACAAAGTCAAGGAGATTAGGAAACAAAACAATGTTGTATATACAAAGAGCAAGAACAACTTTAAATGCAATCCAGCAACCATCCTTAGCAAACTGTCGAGCCTTATCAACTAGGAAAGCCAAAGGAAAACCATGCACTCCATTCCACTCTATCAAACCCCCCTGTAACTCTGAAGCATCCACATGTACTATGGCAGCTAAATTAGCCAGATCAGGCTTCACATCAATATTAACAAATGGCATCTGACTAAGAACATGCACATCCAACAATACTGAGTACTCCTCCAAAGTCGGTGCTAGAATGTAGTCAGGAAAGACAAAACACCTCAACTGTGGATCGTAGAACTGCAGAAAGGCATAAAGGCCATCCACTTCATGTGTTGAAGGCTTGCAGACCCATCTCAATAATCTCCCACAAGACTGCCTGAAATCCTCCATCATCTTCCCACCAGTCAGGGAAATCAAACTCAACAAAGATCTAACATCTGGAGTTTGAAGCTTGTAAGCCACCGTTCTCTTCAAGGAATCCATATCAGCAAGGAGGGAATAAGATCACCTGAATCGAAGGAGAAATATGCACCTGCAACACAAATACATGTTAATGAAATGCATATGAAAATGAAAATTCAAATGTAAATGCAAACAAGGGATCAAGACTGATGTGTTGTTGGCCGAGAAGAACCAGTGCTTCGCCTTAACAAAGTGCCGACAATAGGACCCACTGAAATCAGGAACACAAATTCATACTTGCAAAGAACCGGGTAATATGAAAGCCAAGGTTTTTTGCATAACCCAATCCCTCTCACAGGTATGGACCTATCCACCGATAAGGTTCAGCATCCTATGCGTTTGTCAGCGTCATAGACTTTCAAGAAATGATGATACGTTCACTATTTCTGGTTTGGCATCATAATCTCTTGAAGAGGCCTCACTTAACTGACTCACAAATGATCGGTCCCCAGACTCGACAACACTCAAATCAAAAATTCCTTCGATCCCAAACGGCCAGAAAGAATATCGTCAAAGAGAATCTCGTCCGAGCATGAATTTCATGGTGAACTAGTACGAGCAAAGCAAGCACATCCACCACTAATTTCCACTACTAAATCTAGGTGTATACTCAAGCCCAGGTCCGGCTTATCACTCAATGGAACTTCCCTCCCCACAGCACAACAGTAATGATATATGATGTGGAAAATAAATGCGGGAAAGATAAGTAAAGCACATATATACAACACCCAAAAATAAACAGACAAGCGCTACGATCGACTCGCATAGGGAACCAGGATCCCCAGCAGAGTCGCTAGCTGTCGCAACTGCGAAAAACAACCGGCGGAAAAACAGAAGAGTCGCCACTTTCGTTATTTATCCCAAAGAGAGGGAAATGAAACGATCGGAAAAACCTGACGGAAAAGGGAAAAGACAAGGTCATCGCAACCATGTTTGGATTTGGGAGTCGGTTACGCAAGGGGAAGGTGTTAGCACCCCTCACGTCTGTCATACTCGACCGGATCCACGCATTGTTGTCTATATAGCAGGGTGTGTCGATACTATCTAGCTAAAGGCTCAGGGACACAAGAGAAAGAAAAGAGAAGTGACTCGGCAGAGCATCGTCGCTCTGTGCCTACGTACTCCCTCGTGCAATGGGAAAGTTAGAGTGAACCTAGTTCGACTAACTACGACTAAAGGACGGGGGAAGGTTGCTCGCTAAGACATCGCGTCTTATGCCTACGTACTTTCATCTGGTACGAAATATGAGAGTGAACGTAGTTCGGGCTAAAAGGACCACGGGTTGGTTCAAAAGTTTTTTAGGCCCGAGTAGGGTTAACAAATAGTTCAAGCAGTTGGTGTATGTAGCTCGACCATAGGAGACTTAGGCGTTACCGTTTGCGGTAGAACTAAGAGTTAACGACTCTCTTTTATATAAAAAGATTTTCCTGATTAAGATCCCGAAGGATGAAAAAGGTTTGAAGTGTTTTTGTGTTTTTTAGAGAAGAAGTGTTTTGAACTTGATTTGTAACTCATGTCGCACTAGAGACTATGACCTAAGAGCGAATGCGTCGTATATCACCCAAAGGGTGTAAAGTAAACACTCTAGGTCCTTGAGAGGAGGCCCCTCAATTACCATTTCTCAAGTAGCTTAAGGCTCGTAGCATGCTACACTTGTCATTCTTTATTAAGTGTTTTATGAATGTTTGAAGATAAGAAGAGAAGAAATGACACTAATTGGAGACTAATCAATCCTAAAAGATATCATGCAAAGTGGACTTAGAGTTGAGTTTAAAAGGGAACTACCTAATGTTATCATGCATAGTTAGGCACCTAATGTCTATCATAACCTCAATACGTTAGAGAACTTATGGGGAGCATCGCAAAGAAAAGCAAGAGAAGAAGAAGAAGAAGAATGCATATGCAAATGAAGATGCAAACTTAAGATGCACAAATAGAATGAAAGTGGGAGGAAAATAGTTTGGGGAAGTAGCCTCCACAAGCTCATCTCAACCAAGAATGCATATGGAAATGCAAGAAAAGAGAAGAAAAAGAAGAGCATAAGAAGAAATCAATCAAACAAAAGCAAACCACACAAAGATGCATCAAAAGTGGGATGAAATGACCTAAGTCAAACAACATCAACCACACCACCAAAATAAACCAAAAGGAAAGTAAAACCAAAACCCAAAGCCAAGTGAGGATGGGAGACCAAATGAGGGCAGCAAGGACCCCATAATAGGTACTCAACCATAAGCATCACTCATCAAAAGCAAAGAAGTACCAAAAGTGTCCTCAAGGATTCATCATTCTAGGTATGCTTCAAATACCTCCAAAGGAGGGACCAAGCCACCTTAAATGACACTCCAAGGTCATTGTACAGAAGGGAGATGAAGAGAAGAAATCTCAAAAGCAATGACAAAACAAAACAAGAAGAAATGCAAGCAAGAGCACAAAGGAGGCAAGCACACACCTCTTAGGAGTTCAAGTTGAAAACTCAAAAAGAATGCATCAATCAACAAGTAATGAACATAATTTTGACCTAAAAATGAACATAAAGCAAGCTCAACATGTCTATTATATGAAACTAAAAGAGTTGAGAGCTCAATGGATCCACAAAGGTCATTTCCAATTCAAACTAGGTCAAGGTACATGTGTGAACCTCCCTTGGAAGTAACTTGACTTGCATGTTACTTCAAAAATAGGAAAATGGTTCAAAAATAATCAAATAAAAAGCACAAGATAGCTAAACATGTTGGAAACCAGAGGCCAAAAGCTCAAAGCAAATATCCTCTCAAAACACTATCAAAAGAAAATAATATTAAAGATGTACCACTTTGAAATGGGAGAATCGAAGGTCAAAAGAAAAGTTCCAAAAGTCAACCCTAAAGTCAACCAACCAGGGGAAAAATGGTCCTCAAAATTTTTTTGACTCATCATGGATATGAGGATCAATTTTCATTCATTGGATCAAAAAGGAAAGAGAGAAACAAATGCAAGAGCAAACAATGTCATAATTCAATTCAATTATAACAACTCAAATATTTAATTCTTTTTTTTAATTGAAAATAAAACTGAAGAATAAAATAAAAATATCCTAAAAATATTAGACATCTCAAAGTTCCTAAAAAATATTTTTGTTGAATTTTTAGAATATTAGAGCTATTTTATTTGATTTAAATTGAAAAAGAAAAAAAGAAAAAATCAAAAAAAGAATATAAAAGGAAATTAAGAAACATTAGGTGCAAATAGCAAACAAAAGAAGTTCAAAATGCGTATGGGCCTAAGCTGGGGGTGCGCATAGCAAGTGAATAAAAGCCCAATCAGAAAATCCAAACAAAAACCAAACAATCTGGTGCTTGTGTGTGCAAGAGTCAACTGTGGACTACCATGGAAATCAATTACACACGCGTGATCATGTGGTAATCACATCATGTGGCTGTGAGAGTGCCAATGCATTAATGAGAAATTTAAACATGATTGCATGCATTCAGTCAAAGGAGATATATCGTAGGTCTTAATCTTGGACATTAACATGAAAAGTATGCCAATCGTGTGAACCACAAGATGACACAGCATCATCTTCTTCGCAATACAAGGAGGGAAACCAGGGGTGGCCGGACTGCAACTCCGGTCGTCTCCCTCGCGAGCACCGGCCACCGTGAGCCAACAACAACACGCGGTCAAACACTTCCTCAACCAAATTGGACAAATTTAATATGAAAACTCATCTAGAGATCACGAGGATCTCAAATCCAGCATCAAAATTCAATTATCATGCATAATAAGAGCAACCCGAAGCAAACAAGTTTATGCATCAAAACCAAAAGTTCAACAAACATCACTCAATTTTATTTAAACATCATCTACATGTTATGGAGGTCAGAGATCAAGTAACAATTAATCAAAACAACACAAGAATAAGCCATATCAGATCCAAACAGTTTGGAGCATCCACCAACAATCATCACAAATGCCAGATTGTTTTAGTGATTAATGATCTACATGTTGTCTAGGTCTCAAATATGTAAAAATGGCAGTGAATCAATGCATATTCAGAGTGTAAGGTTGAATTGTAAATACCTAGTGGAGAACTTCCACTAGGACTTCAATTGATGCTTAATCCTGAAGAAAAGTATCCAGAAACGTTCAGTGATCTTCAATGAAGCTTTTGCAATTCACAATTTGGCTTGAAACCTGCTAATTTTCAGAATTCAAATTTTGAATTTTTACCACTTTTTCAAAGTTGTTCTTGAGCAATTTGCCTCCAATTTCGTGTTATGATCATTTGTGAAGGTTAGAAACCATTTATGTAATGGGTTTGAATCAGAATGAAGCCCAATTCTAGTCCCTAGAGCCCAATTAAAAATCCATGGCAATTGATTTTGGAGCTTCTTCAAGTGCACAAAAATGCTTCAAATTTGGCTCCAAATTGGTTCAAAACTCTTGTTGGGAGTGTATGGAGTGTGAATGGCCATGATTTACTCCTTGTTTTGATCTCAAAGGTTGACATTGGTTGTGTAACTTCATGATGAAGTAAGCTTAGAAATGGCTCACAAAAACCCAACAAATCAAAATCCTGAAATTGCCAATGAGTTTAAAACATGTTTTACACTCAAAATATGTACCTACTGGCACAAAAATGATCAAAAAAGAATTAATTCCCATTTTGCCCTTTTAAGCTTTTTTCCATGAAAATTCACCCATCAATTCTTCATTCCAAGCCTAATCCATGACTTCTCAATGTTTGGTTGAACAATTGACAACATTTGGAGCACATTTGATGTTGGAAACATCTTCATTTGAGATGTGCAAGTTGGTGAAATGGACCTATAATTTTATGACCTATAATCTCACTTTCCCAAAATAACCCTGACTTGCAAACCTCATAACTTGAGTTCTAGAAATCAGATGAAAGACTTCTAGTACTCTGTAGAAAGCTAAGACCATGAACTACAACTTTCATGTTCACCAAAAGTTTAGGAGAAACATCCTTCTAGGTCAAAAATGGCTTGGAGGTTGGTTGACGTTTGTTGACCAAAATCACATTCATCTGATGACCTTTGACTTGTCCGGATCATAACTTAAGTTCTATAAATCCAATCAAGGACTTCTAGTACTCAAAAGAAAGCTAAGAACATGCTCTAAAAGTTTCATGTTGGTCAAAAGTTTAGATGAGACTTGTATCTTGAGATAGGTGGTCTTGAAGTTAGGCACTAAATAGGGGATTTTACCCTGAGAACCCTAATTTAGTAACTTCTCACACTCTTGACTCTTGATGAATTGATCTTGAAATTATGTCTCATATATCTTAACACAACATCCCATGACCAAAGAGACTTGGAATTGAGTTTTAATCTCCTTCAATTTCACAATTGACTGAGGATTAACTAGATGAAAACCCTAATTGCGACACCTTCAACTGTAACTTTTCACACTTAGTATAAACACTTGAATGAACTCCACCATGACCCTCAAGGCACTCCATGAGCTCTCTCAACATCTTATAAACACTTGAATGAACTCCACCATGACACTCATGCATTCACAATCCTCTTATGATATTGAACTGACCTCCAAGTTAGGAGCTGACCCACATACATCCATCAATCCTTTCACAAGACTATTGCTCACTTCTAGATGACTTGATGACCATTCAAACTTGAGTAACACCCCTTGCTTAGGCTCAACCCTCTGAGTAGACTCCTCTTGATATGCACAACCTCTTGATCCCCTGTTCAATGAAAGATGCTATGCAATGCAAATGCTAGAAAGAAATGAAATGAAACATAAACCAAGTTAAGAAAAGGTTGGGCAAATTTTGGAGTGCAACAGTATGTTAATGTGTATGAAAATTCCATGCTTATAATCATGCACAAACATATGCTGACAAAACAGATGAGAGGAGGAAACATGATATGAAATAAACATCTCGACGGGGATACCCGGTGACCTCTGCAAGGTACATCTATCAAAGGATAGGAAAAGTTAATGGCAGAACTAAATCTTGCTTCAAAGTTCCAACTTCTCTGGGGAGAAAACAATCTGCTTGGGGATACGATATCATGACTTCCTCACGGGGATACGATATCATGGCTTCACTGGAGGGATTGATATCATGAATCATAATAAGCCAAATAAAATATGAGGATTAGAGACTTCCGGGGATAAAATAAATATCCGCTTCATGGGGAAGATGTGGAGCTAGGCAGCTTCTTGGAGAAAGTGTAGCGACTTCCTGGGAATAATACATCAACTTCCTGGGAGAAAGGTACGTCCAACTTCCCTGGGGATAAAATATATCAAACTTCCCTGAGGAGATTTCCTCAGACTTACTGGGGAAAAATTCACCCGACATTCCTGGGGAAAGTATCTTAAATTCTTGGGGGAGAACAACAATCTCCTAGGGAGTATTTCTTGAGGAAAGTAAGGAAATTTCATTGAGGAACAAGTGATTCCACTGGGAGCGAGTCCTTAAGGACATGGAACATTTGGAAGATACTTGGGGAGATCTCTGAAGTCTTGAGAGTCACTGAGGATTACCGGGTTAATCCAAAGTGTTGTCAGCTTAAAGTCTCACTGGGGACTTTGTTGAGGCAATGATTCATAATTATTTCTGCAACAATGAGACTTATTAGAGAATGAAGAGATCCTTCAGAGATTTCCACAAGTCAAAGCAACTTTTATTTTCAAATGCATTTTCAAAAACAGTTTTAAATTTTGAAAACACTTTTCACTTTCAAAATTGTATTAACAGATGACATTTTGCATAACAAACATGAAACAAAGATAGTATGAACAAGGAGATTGAATAGCAAAACGTTTAATTTTATTGAAGAATGGTAGCTTGTTAAAGGCCTGGCTCCATGGAAAAATACAATTGAAATTGGCAATATGGGAAGGGTTACATTGAATCCAACGACCTCTACTGACCCTAATAACTAAGACTACCCGAAATCCTGCTTCTGACAAGGGCGATTGGATTAGAATGGATCTCGTCTGTAAAAGGTATCTCCAATGCTCAGTGTCATCCGATGCAGTGAAATTCCTTCGCCCCTAATTTTTTCCTAGAACGCCCTTTCAGTTTTTCAATCCACCGGGACGTTCATTTTTGCCTAAGCGGCCCTTTCAGGTTTTCAACTTAGCGAGTTGTATATTTTTTTTGTTTTTCTCTTTTAGGCATAATATTTTCGGACTGCACCAGAGTTCACAGGATGTGCGAGCTCTTCACCATCCATTGTTGTAAGAATTAGCGATCCTCCGGAGAAGACTGTCTTCACAACAAATGGGCCTTCGTAGTTGGGCATCCATTTCCCACGCATGTCTTTGTGAACTGGCAGAATCTTCTTGAGTACAAGTTCTCATTGGCAGAACTCACGGATTCCGACTTGGGATTCCATAACAGCAGCTAATTTCTTTCTTGATGAAGTGGGCAACAACTTCCTTTGTCACATTGGCGTAGGAAGCAGCTTCTACCTATTTGGTGAAATAGTCAATAGTAACTAGAATGAATCGGTGACCGTTGGAAGCTTTCAGCTCAATTTCCCCAATCATGTCAATGCCCCACATTGAGAAAGGCCACGGTGAGGTTAAAACGTTCAATGGCGCGGGCGGTACATGCATCTTGTCAGCATAGATTTGGCACTTGTGACATTTCTTGGCATATTGGATGCAGTCGGATTCCATGGTTAACCAGTAATATCCAGCCCTCAAGATCTTCTTAGACATAACATACTCATTGGCATGAGTTCCAAAGGTTCCTTCGTGAATCTCTTGAAGTAACATGTCTGCTTCACGTCTGTCAACACATCTAAGCAGGACCATGTCGTAACTTTTTCTGTATAACACATCATTGCTAATGAAGAACCTGGATGTCAGTCTTCTCAAGGTCTTCTTGTCAAGATTAGTAGCATAAGTTGGATACTCTTGCTTGGGCAGATAATTCTTAATGTCATGAAACCAAGGCTGATCATCAGTTTCATCTTCTTCAACCACATGACAGTAGGCTGGCTCGGTCTTGTGTTCAATGCAAATGAGTGGTGCTTCATTAACTAGTATGACTTTCCATATTGACACTAACATGGCTAAAGCATCGGCAATATGGTTCTCAGATCTCGGAACATGTTTGAACTTGATCTCATCAAAGTACTCAATCATGTCAATAATGTAGGCTCGGTAAGGGATTAAATTCTCATGTTTGGTCTCCCATTAACCTCTCACTTGATAGATAACCAAAGCTGAATCTCCATTCACTTCGAGAAGTTTGATTCTGAGGTCAATAGCTGCTTCAAGGCCAAGAATACACGCTTCATACTCGGCGATATTGTTCGTACATTAAAAGTATAACCTTGCTGTAAATGGGGTATAGCCACCTTTTGGATTCATCAGAACTGTGCATATGTTATGCCCACTGTATTTAGAGGAACCATCAAACATCAATTTCCACCAAAGACCCGGCTCGGGACATTCGTCGGGACCTGGTTCTTCTCAATGCTTCACTAAAATAATGTATTCGTTAGGGAAGTCAAACTTAAGAGGCTCATAATCTTCCACTGGTTGATCGGCAAGATAATCTGACAAGATACTTCTTTTGATAGCTTTCTGAGTCACATACTAGATGTCATATTCTGATAACAACATGTGCCAACGGGAAAGACTTCCAGTCTGAGCAGGCTTTTCAAAAATGTACTTTATTGGATCCATTTTCGAAATCAACAAAGTAGTATGACAAATCATGTATTGCCTGAGACGCATAGCAGCCCATGCTACCGCATAACAAGTCTTCTCCAAGAGTGAATATCTGTTTTCATAATCGGTAAACTTCTTGCTTAGATAGTAAATGGAATGCTCTTTCCTTCCAGTCTCATCGTGTTTCCCCAATACGCAACCCATAGACTTTTCAAGAATGGTAATGTACATGAACAGTGGTCTTCCAGGAACAGGAGGAATCAAGATGGGAGGCTCTTGCAAATAATCCTTAATCTTCTCAAACGCTCACTGACAATCAGAGTTCCAATCAACGGTCTTCCCTTTGCAAAGTAACTTGAATATGGGCTCACAAGTGGTAGTCATATTAGAGATGATTCTGGAAATGTAGTTCAAACATCCAAGAAACCCTCTGACTTGTGTTTTAGTCTGTGGAGCAGGCATGTCTTGAATGGCCCGGACTTTATCGAGATCTACTTCAATTCCTCGTTGGCTGACGATAAAAACCATGTAATTTTCCGGATCTTACACCAAAAGTGCACTTAGCAGGATTCAGTTTCAACTGGTACTTCCTGAGTCGTTCAAACAGCTTCACTAAATGATCTAAGTGGTCCTCTTCCTTTTAAGATTTGGAAATCATATCATCCACGTAAACTTCGATCTCTTTGTGCATCATGTCATGAAAAAGAGTCGTCATGGCACGCTGATAGGTTGCCCCTGTGTTCTTCAAACCGAAGGGCATAACTTTGTAACAGAAGGTTCCCTAAGGAGTAATGAATGTAGTCTTTCCTCGGTCGGCCGGATCCATCTTGATCTGATTGTAACTGGAAAAACCATCCATAAATTAGATAACTGCAAAACTAGTTGTATTGTCGACAAGTGTATCAATATGTGGCAATGGGAAATCGTCTTTTGGACTTGCTTTGTTCAGATCCCTATAATCTACACACATTCTGACTTTACCGTCCTTTTTGGGCACTAGAACGATGTTGGCTACCAAATCAGGATACATCGCAACTGCAAGGAAACCTGCATCCAGCTGTTTCTTAACCTCGTCTCGAATCTTGAAAGCCATGTCAGGTCTTGTTCTTCGAAGTTTCTGTTTGATAGATGGGCATTCTGGTTTAAGCGGCAACTTGTGAACAACAATATCTGTGTCTAAACTGGGCATGTCTTGATATGACCATGCAAACATATCAACATATTCCTTTAGAAGCTTTACCAATCTCTGCTTGACATCAGAACCAAGTATTGTACCAACCTTGACCACTTTCCTGTCTTCGTCTGTGCCAAGATTAATCAAACCTACCTGTTCCTTGTGCGGTTGAAGTTCTGTGTACTCGTACTCAACCAATTTTGTTAGTTGGGTGGGTACTTCAAAATCTTCTTCACCCTCATCTTCAGCTTTATAAATGGGTGAGTCCCAATCAGGAGTGTTGTACCCTAAAATTTGCCTAAACTTTTTCTTACTTGGTTTATGTTTCATTGCATTAGCATATCATTGTACTAGCATTCACATTGCATAGTCATGTTGCATTTTACAGGGGATCAGGAATGGTATGCTTAGCAAATGGAGGTTATCAAAGGTTCAAGGCCTAATCAAGAGATTATATTCCATTCATCAAGTGGTTATCATCATCAGAAGCAAGTCAAAGCCATGGAAGAAAGGCAAGCAGGTGAATGTGATTCAATTTCAGTCTAGGAGCCTATCTGAGGATCATATGAGGATCACAATCCCATGGTTATGGGTGGAGATGGTCATTCAAGCTCATTGGAGGCCTTGAGGGTCATGGTGGAGTTCAGTCAAGTGTTCATGGCAAGTGTGGAAAGTCATAGTTGAAGGTGTTGCAATTAGGGTTTTCATCTGGTCAACCTTGAGTCAACTGTGCAATTGAAGGAGATTAAGACTCATTTCTAAGTCTTTGTGATCATGGACGGTTGTGTTAAGATACATGAGGTGTTATTCCAAGATCAATTCAAGAAGAATTCAAAGTGTGAGGAGCTGCTAAATTAGGGTTCTCAGTGTAAAATCCCCTATTTAGTGCCTAACATTAAGACCACATAGCTCAAGATGTGATCTTCATCTCATCTTGGCATCCACATGAAACTTGGAGAGGATTTTCATAGCTTTAATTTGAGTACTAGAAGTCCTTGATTGGATTTGTAGAACTCAAGTTATGGGTCAGACAAGTTACAGGTCATCAGATGAATGTGAATGTTATCTGTGAAAGTCCACTCACTTCCATGCTACTTTTGACCTAGAAGGAAGTTTCACATGACCTTTTGACAAACATGAACGTTGTTCCTCATGGTCTTAGATTTCCAAAAAGTACTCGAAGTCCTTGATTGGATTTGTAGAACCCAAGTTATGAGCTTGGCAAGGCAGGGGTATTTTGGGAAACTTTGATTATAAGCCATTTTGCATTATAGGTCATTTTCACTATCTTGCACACTTCAAATGAAGTTTTATCCAACATAAAACTTACTCAAAATGGGATTTTAACTTCAACCATGTAGTAAGGAGGTTTTGATTTGGATTGGAACAAGAGTTGGTTGAAGGAAACTTGACAAAGGGCATTTTTAAAGGGATTAGAAGGAGAAACTTCAAAATAAATCATAAGTGTTCAAAAAAGGACAAGTTGGTACATATTTTTATTGGAAATAATATTTTGAACACGATGACATTGCTAGAATTTTAATTTGACTCATATTTCATGGACTTTCTTTTGGTTGCTTCATAATGAAGTTACACATCAAAGATCAACCATTCATCAAGATTGAGGGTGCAATCTGATCCATTCAATCTCAACAGGTCATTAGCATTGCATATGAAGCATTTTGAAGCTATTATTGCACAGAACTCGTGGCTTCCATGTTCACAGTTTGGAAGAAAAGTTGAATTTTGGATTACTTGATTTGGGCTTTCATTGGGCCTAAGAATTGTCCAAACAGATCATATATAAGTTCAAGATCCATTTCAGATCAATTTTTTGGTGGGATTTTGGTGAAGAAAACAGTTATTACAGTTAGAGCTCAAGTTTAAAAAAGTGAGAATTCGTATTTGCAATTCAAGGCGTTTCAAGAAGAGTTGTGGATCCCAATAGCACCAGCAAGCTTCAGTGAAGAATTCTGCAGAGTTTTGCATCAAGATTCACACTCAAACACCTCCAATTGCATGCTTCAGGCCAGGTTTGCTCTCTTCAAAATTCATCTCATTCTATGCTGTTTTAGGATGAATTAGACATGTGGCTAGGATATAGGAAGAACATAGATCGTTTTAGGATCAGAATCTTGAAGTTTAGAGATGATTTAAGTTTTGATGCAAATTCTATTGGCCTTCGAAACTAGTGATTCATGGAGAATTAGAGGAAATGCAGATTAGATTCATGATTAGGGGTGAAAATCCCAGAAGAACGGTACCGGTTTCATGCGTTTTGGTAGGTTTTGAGGATTTAACACCGTTTGCCTCGCCGGAGAAGACAACCGGAGGTCTTCTCCGGCCACCGTCCCCTTCCCTCTCTTTTGCGCAGGTTTGAAACGGAGAAGATGAACATGAGCCGTTAGATCAGTTTGGTTTGTGGACTTTGTAATCTAATCTTGCGTTCCAGATTTCACTTCACCTAGGGTTGACCTTGACTGGTGACGTGTCCACTTGAGATCCCTTAGATCACCCTACTTTTCCAATGGACGTCCAAGATTAGACCATACCATGTGCTTGAGTCAACAGTGCTTTACCAAAACCATGAGCAAAATGCAGCGCATCATTTAATGTGTTGGGACGCGTTGAGCCCTCAGATGCGCTTACCAAGTCCTAGATCCTGTGGCTGTGGATTTTCCTGAGGCTTTTTAATTTCTTTATTTCTTTTTCTCAATTTCTTTTATTGTTTTCTTCATTTTTAATTCATTTTAATTAGAATAATGATCAGAAAATTATGAAAAAAAATATGTGCATGATCCTTGTTTAATTCCTGATTTTTTGATGCTTTTGGATTTTATTTTTGTGTTGTTTTCAATTTAATTTCCATTTTTCTATTTTCATTAATTCATTTAATGTGGCATTTTGGACTTGTTGCTTGCTGATTTTTGTACCATTGATTGGCATAGAATTAGAAGTTGATATTTGGCTGGCTGGTAATATACATATTGATGAGATTATAGGAATGTTTTGGTGATTTTTAGGTA
The DNA here is from genome assembly GCA_963859935.3 of Lathyrus sativus. Classification (NCBI taxonomy): domain Eukaryota; kingdom Viridiplantae; phylum Streptophyta; class Magnoliopsida; order Fabales; family Fabaceae; genus Lathyrus; species Lathyrus sativus. The sequence continues at coordinate 64,774,912 of OZ012739.1, read as the reverse complement.
AATCTAAGCATAGTTTTGAACTAGGTTTTTGGAGGCTTCCCCTTTTGGCCTTTCCCTTGACACCTTTTAGTTTAGTCTTTAGAAAGTGACCATAAACATTGATTTAGGCTCTGATCTTTTTACCATAGGTTCCCAATTCCTTTAGGACCTCTTAGATTCTTTTTATAGATTTTTAGAAGTTGATTTACTATTTTAGTTACATTTTACATCTAGCCTGTTTGTAGGATGCCTCTAGCATAGTACCTCCCATAGTTGAACTTCAAAAGTGACCTTTAGTCCATGATAAGCTTCCAAACCTTTTCTGATGGTTTAGTGGACATGTTGATGCTTCTGTAGATTTAATCTTAAGGTTTAATTTGGTGCATTAGTTCCCTTTAGAGAGTTGCTTTTAGAGCTTGTGGAATTAGGGTTTTTAGAGCCTTTAGGAGTTTCTTCCTTTTTAATAATTGTGGTTTGCTTTGGTTTGCATTCCATTTCCTATCCAATGATGCAAGGTTCCTTTGTGGGAGCCTAGTGCCTCCTTTGGAAGGACTAAATGCCTACCACAAAAGGTAAAACCTTTGAGGATACCGATCTTAGATGAGTGGTGGCGTGCCATGATGGATTCCCTTGGTTTCCATCATGCTTCCCCTCATCATGCAATAATCTTTGTGTTAATTCATATCATCTCTTGGTGGAGCAAGTTGAAGCTTGAAGGTGAAGTCCTTATTCCCTTTTCTCTTGATGGATAACTTGGACATGAAGACAACTACGGACTGTTGGGCTGCATTGCTGCTAGAAGACTGCTTCGTTGTTGCTCTGCTGGCTTGCTGTTTTGTTTGTTGTTTTCTTGTTGATTGATTGTATTTGTGTGACTGTTCGCTTGGTGTGTTTCATTAGAATAGGCTTTCATGTAGTTGGTTTAGGCTTAAGTGCATTGAAAGGTTGAGCTTTCCTCCCTTTGCTTGTTTGCATTAGAGGTTGAGTATGTCTCCCTCTGCTTGTCTGTTACTGTTTGGCTTTTCTTGTTGGCTGAAGGTTGAGTTTGCCTCCCTTTCCTGTGTATTGTGTTGCTTTTGCTTGTTTGCTCTAGAAGTTGAGTTTGTCTCCTTCGGCTTGTATTGATGCATTGCATGCATTTTACTTACAGTTTTATTCTTTCAGATTATTTCTTTTGATGTTGCTTTCCTTTGCCATGTTCCCTTAGGAATTCTAACTTCTCTTGTTCAAGAGAAGTTATGACAGACATTAGGATTCTAACCATGCATGATAACATTAGTTAGTTCTCTCCTAACCTCAATCATAGGATCAACTTTGCATGACAACTTTAGGATTGGATTACTTCCCCTTTAGTGCGTCCTTTCTCTTCTCATCTTCAAACATCTTTAAAACACTTAATAAGGATTAACATGTGTTGTACGCTACGAGCCTTAAGCACTTTAGAAAGGGTTGTTGGAGGGTCTCTCTCCAATAGCTTGAATGTTTAGTGTGGTACCCTTTGGGTGACATGCGACACATTCACTCTTAAGTCCAAGTCTTTAGTGCAACATGAGTTACAAACAAAACTCAAAACACTTCTTCTCTAAAAGACTTCAAAAACAAAGATCAAACTTCTTTTTGTCCTTTGGGACCTTTAATCCTTGGAAACCATTTTCATAAGGAGAGTTTTGTTAACTTTCGGTTCTACTGCAAACGGTAAACGCCTAAGTCTCCATTGGTCGAGTTGCATACACCAACTGCTAGAACCGTTTGTTAACCCTACTCGGGTAAAACATTTTGAACCAACATGTGGTCTTGTTAGCCCGAACTATGTTTGCTCTGATCTTTCATGCCGTGTGAAAGTACGTAGGCACGAGATGAAATATCTCATCGAGCAACCTCCCCACCTTTCACCCCTAGTTAGCCGAACTACGTTGACTCTGATTTCTCGTTCCAGACGGAAATACGTAAGTATAGAACTGCTGTGTTCTGCCGAGTCATTTTCTTTTCTTTTCAGACCAGCCTTGATAGGTAGATAGATAAACCAACCCGTCAGATAAACACAACAAGCATGGATCCCATCGAGTACGATGGACGTGAGGGGTGCTAATACCTTCCCCTTGTGTAACCGACTCCTGGACCCGGACATGGTTGCGATGACCTTGTCTTATACTTTTTCGTCAGGTTTTTCCGATCGTTTCCTTTCCCTTTCTGTGGGATAAATAACAAAAGGTGGCGACTCTTCTGTTTTGTCGGCACCTTATTTTCGCAGTAGCGACAGTTGGCGACTCTACTGGGGACCGTTATAGCTACTGGGGAATTTTCCCATCCCCTATGCTGGGACCGTTTCCCATCCCCTAGACGAGTCAATCCTAGTGCTTGCGTGTTTATTTGTTGGGTTTGCATTTATTTATCACGTTTTACTTTCCGCATTTTATATTCAGTATGATATCATTGTTGTGCTATTGTGGGAGGGGGCTCTGATGAGTGATGAGCCAGACCCAGGCTTGAGTGTATACCTAGCATTAGTTGTGGAAAGTAGTGGGCGCGTGCATGCTTTGCATGTACTAGTGTCTCACAAAATCCACGCTCAGACGAGGTTCTCCCGGTTGACTTCTTTTCCAGCCCTTTGGGCTTGAGGGGTTGTTGGTTTGGAGGATTGTCGACTCTGGGGACCAATCATTTGTGACTTAGCTAAGTGAGGCCTCTTCAGGGAGTAATGATGCCAAACCAGAAATAGTGAACGTATCATCATTTCGTGAAAGTCTGTGACGCTGGGAAACACATAGGATGCCATACCTTGTTAGTGGATAGGATTCATACCTGTGAGCGGGGTCGGGTTATTGCAGGAAACCCTAACTTTTAGACAACCTGGTTTTCTTTACAGTGAATCAGTATTGTTGGTATTAGAGGGTTCTCGTCATCAGAGTTGTGTTATATTCTCGCCGAAGCAGAATTATGGTCCTCATCAGGGTCTTATTGTCAGAGCAGTGATGTGGTTATGTTGAAACAGAGCCTTGGTTTCCTCAACAGCACAATCTTGATCCCCTGTTTGCATATGCATTTGCACTTTCATTGTGCATTTCATTAACACGTATTTATGTTGCAGGTGTATTTATCCCCTCAGATTCTAGTGTTTTGTCCTTATTGCCTGACATGGAGCCTCTGAAGAAGACCGTTGCTTACAAGCTTCCTTCTCCTGACATCAGTTCTTTGTTGAGACTAGTTGCTTTAGCTGATCAGAAGGTGAGGGTTGAGTTCAGAGAATCGTACGGGAAACTGCTCAGTTTTGTGTGCAAGCCGTCTGTGTTCGAGTTGAATGGATTATATGCTCTGATGCAGTTTTATGACCCTTAGCTGAGGTGCTTCGTGTTTCCTGATTATGTCTTGGCGCAAACTTTGGAGGAGCTCTCTGCTTTGCTAGGAGTTCAGGTGTTAGATCAGATGCCACATGTTCACGATGATGTTGAGCCTAATCTGGCTAAGCTTGCTGAAGTTGTTTTTCTGGATGCTTCTGAGTTCTCGGGAAGATTGGTTAAGCTGAACAGAGCATATGGGTTTCATCTATCTTTCTTGGTTGACAAGGCTTTGTAGTGGGCAAAGGATGGTGGTTGGATTGTGTTCAACGCCATTCTGGCTTTATGCATTTATGGTATTATCTTATTTCCCAACTGTCGCTACTGCGAAAATCGGCGCCGGCTATGACAGAAGAGTCGCCACCGTGCGTTATTTATCCCACAAGAGGGAAAGGAAACACTCAGAGTAAACCTAACGCAAAGAGGGAAAGGAATGGTCATCGCAACCAAATCCTGGATTCGGGAGTCGGTTACGCAAGGGGAAGGTATTAGCACCCCTCACGTCCGTCGTACTCGACGGGATCCACGCTTGTTTTCTATCTAAGGGTGTGTTATTCTATCTACTCTACAGGTCTGGGTTAAAAAGAAAAGAAAATGACTCAGCAAAGTATCGCACTTTATGCCTACGTATTCCCGTCTGAAACGAGAAATCAGAGTCAACGTAGTTCGCCTACCTACAGGAAAGGAGGGGAAGGTTGCTCGCTAGGATATCGCATCCTATGCCTACGTACTTTCATACGGCATGAAAGATCAGAGCAAACGTAGTTTGGGCTACGGAGGACACAAGCTTGTCTGACAGTTTTTTATCTCCTTCTGAAAAGGGTTTTTCTGATTAAGGGTCCAAGCGGAAAAAAATGACATTTGAAATTTGTTTTCAGTTTTTTACGAAAGAACTATTTTTTAGTCTGTTTGCAACTTGTACTGCACTAAAGACTTGTGATCTGAGAGTGACTACGTTGCATGTCAACCTAAGGGTACCATACTAAGCATCCAGATTACTGAAGAGTGACCTTCCAACAACCTTTTCTCAAATAGCTTAAGGCTCGTAACGTACAGCACGAGTTATCCTTATTACTGTGTTTTTAAATTGTTTTGAGATGAGAAAAGAGAGACACCCTAAAACTATGGTTGAAAGGGAAACTAACCTAATGTTATCATGCATGGGTCAAAACCTAATGTCTGTCATAATTTCCTCTTGCACAGAGGAAATCAGAGATCCTAGGGGATAAACAGCAAAAGACAGCAAGCAATTACAGTAAACAGTAAACAGTAAACATGCATGCTATGCAGGAATACCAGAGACGTAAGAGAGAAAACAATAGGCAAGAGGAGACAAGCTCCACCTCAAACCTAGAGGTAATCAACACAAGCAAACAGACAATACAGAGAAAAACAAAAGACACAGAGGAGGAAGCCCAAGTAGCAGCAACTAACTCCTATAGCAAACAGCAACAGCAAGCTCTAAACAGTACAGTTGAAAAGACAGCAAAGTTGACAGCAAGGGCTTCATCTTCAAGCAAGATCCTATCTTCAAGCTTCATCAAGCACACTCCAAGAGAAGGATTAATCATTAAGATCAAGTTATAATGTTAAGGAACTTAATGACAACCAAAGGAAATCACTAAGAACTCAACATTGCAAATGAAAGGTATCCTCAAAGTTCCACTCACTTATGCATACCACCCATCCCTCCTAAGGAGAGATGGAGCTTCCCAAGGAGGACTTTATGTCATTGGATAGAATAGAGGCAAACAATGCACTCTATGTTTGAAGAAAGAATCAAAACTAGGTCTAAGGCACTTCTTAAAACCCTAATTTCCTAAGCTCCTAAGAAACTTCCACAAGAAGAAAAGCATTCAACTCCAAGCTCCAATCTTCAATCCCAAGCATCTTCAATGAATCCAAAAGCTCCACCAAAAATAACTCAAGCTTAAACCCACTCCAAATCAGCCAACCAAACCAAACAATCCAAAGCACTCAAGAGAGGAAGCCACAAATGCAAGCCACTTGCAAAATACACCTAAAATAGGAAATAAAGCTGCAAAATTCTAATAAAATTCCTAGGGTATCATACATGTTTGAACAACCTAATTTAAAAATATTGAAGCCTAAATCAACTTCTAAGTTATCTAAACAATTCCTACATTGAGATAGGTCAAAGGAATCCACAAGTTTGGGAGGGTCCTAATCTCAATACCTAAAACAGAACCTAATGTTGTTCTAAAAATCCAAGAAAAATGTTAGGAGAACACGAATATCTACCCTAAAACATACTAAAAAATCAAAGCCAAACTCATCACCAATTGGAAGAACAAAATTCAACAAAACAGATGGTCAAACATGCACAATTAAAAGAATTAACAAAATAAGAAAAATCAAATTAAATTGAAAAATGCATGAAAATGCATGAAAATGCATTTTATTGATTTAAGAAAATCACAAATTATCTCAAGATCATGGAGGTATTTTTAAAATAATTTTATGACGAAGAATGAATTTAATATGATTTTTGGAAGCAATAAAGCATTTAAAATAAAACAAAAATGAATAAAAGAAATAAAATGCTGAAATAAAACATGAGCCATTGGATCTGGAGACTGGTCAAGCAATCCAACGCGCTAGAGCTTTCCACCTCATTTAGTGATACGCAGCATTTTAAATTAAAATCTCTTCTCCTCGGATTTAAACACAAGCGTTGGATCTTCAGGTCAGTCAATGGTCAAGGCAAGATCCTGTGGTCTACAACTCATCTTCTCCAAATCTCAGGTCATCAGAGTGGAGATCCAGGCTGGTGGTTGGTGGTGGCCGGAGAAGACTCCGGTCGTCTTCTCCAGTGAGCATACGTTTGCAGGTGATCAAACATCACTCATCCTTACATCAATCTCTCCAGAATTCCAACAGGAATTCAAATATCCTATCCATATTATTCAACTCTCCATGGATTTTCAAATTTGAAGCAATGTTCAGAACACACATCCAGTTTGATCAGCACAATTTGCAAAACTAATGACATAGAAATGTTCCTCATGTTTCATATATCAAATTGATCTATCCAAATCATGTCATGGCCTTAAGATCAGATCTACTCGAATCAAAACAGAAATGGAACCTCATGATCAAACATCACCAATTGCTTCCAAATTGATCCTAAAACGATCTATACCTTGTCTAGATCCTAACCACAAGTTCAATTCTAACTACATCATGCTAGTTCATGTGGAAATTTGAAGTTTACTAACCTGATGTAGATCCACTAACAGAGATGCTTAGAGCTTGATTCAACCTCCAAAACCTTCCAGAATCTTTCAAGGATGCAAGAGGATGATGTTTCAACCTTCAATTTGGCTTGAATTGGTCTGGATCTCAAAACACGATTTCAATTTGCAGCTGTGGAATTTCAAATGCTTTCTATGGCACTGGCGCAAAATGAAGCTCAACCTTGATTTGAACTTGCTCTAATGAATATATAGAAGAGTTTCATGGGCTTTTGGATCCAAATTGAAGCCCAAAACAGTCATTCACATTTTCTGATTTTTGCTTGCAATTTCATACACCAGTCGTGCCATACAAGCTAGTTTCTTGTTCTAGAAGGTTCTAACACCTCACAAATTGCATTTGGAGTGAATTTGGATTAATAGAATGGCTTGTTATGCATTGTGTGATGATTTGGTCATGTAACTTTCAAGTGAAGCAACCACATGACAACTCTCACAATTTGGCTTAAACTCAAAATTATGGTATTGCCAATTCTCTTAGAATGTGATTTCCAATCATAAAATGTACCACTTGCTTGGTTTTGGTCATCTAACTCAAAAATTCAATTTTCCCTCCTTTACACATTTGAATTTTCCCCTTTTGAAACCAATTCAAACCAACTCTTGCTATGAGCTCAATCAATCCATCATGACCTCTTTTATAGCCTAAAAACAATATTTTGAGCAACTTTCATGTTGAACAAAATTGCATTTGACAAGTGCAAGTTGGAGATTTTGGCCTATGCTTGCAAATGACCTATAATCTCACTTTCCCAAAATACCCCTGACTTGTAAACCTCATAACTTGAGTTCTACAAATCCGATGGAGGACTTCTAGTACAATTTAGAAAGCTAAGATCATGAGGAATAACTTGCATGTTGACCAAAAGTTCAGGTGAAACATCCTTCTAGGTCAAAAATAGCTTTGAAGTCAGATGATTTTCATAGACAAATTTTAGTGGCATCTGAGGACTTGTAACTTGTCTAGACCATAACTTGAGTTCTATAAATCCAATGGAGGACTTCTAGTACTCAAATTAAAGGTATTGAGATGATCTACAAGTTTAATATTGGCCAAAGATCCATTTGAAAATTTTATCTTGACTTATGTGGCCTTGAAGTTAGGCACTAAACAAGGGATTTTGCACTAAAACCCTAATTTAGCAACTTCCCACATTCTTGATTCTTCTTGATTTGATCTTGGCACAACACAAAAAATGTCTTATCACATAATTCCAAGAACTCCATGACCTCAAAGTAGGCTTGAATGCGTTTCAATTGCATACTTGACCTAGGGTTGATCCAGATGAAACCCTAATTGTCTGCACTTCAACTGTGGCTCTTGCATTTGACACAATGACTTGATTTAGCTCCAACATGGCTCTCTAGGAACCCCATGAGCTCTATACACATCTAATATTCACACCTCATGCTTCACATCCCATTGATGGTCCTCAGCTTATCAAGACCTCCCACCACCTCTTGATGACTTAGATGACTTCTCAAGCTTGGATAAGATTTCTTGCTAGGCTTCTCTTGATAATAATCACACTTGATCCCCTGTTGGATGAATGATATGCCATGATATGCAAATGATAGAACTATGCAAATGATAATGCAATGAAACATAAACCAGGTAAAAGATGTTGAGCAAATTTTGGGGTGCAACACCAACCTGCCTGACTTTGTGGATTCAGATTCTTTCTTCATTCTTGCTTCAAAGAATCCAGTGCCTACGCTATTAGGAGATGTCTATCCACTACAAGAATGAGAAGCAAAGGGGTAAGAACATTTCCTGTTGTGTACCCATATTGTACAAATGGTTCCTCAGTCACCTTCCGAAGACTGGACCGTTTGTTGCTACTGCCGACACTTTAGAGTGGTCTTCCAGGTTGACGGGTTTGTCTGCGGAGAACATGGTATGGTTTGATCAGGATATACTTGGAGCGGATATCATATATAGTTGTAGTGGCTTTCCGTCTTGACTGGCGTTGTTGTTTCCCTTTGTATTTTGTTATCTTACTTGTACTTGACCATCGCCAGGCTTGAGGTCTTCTCTATTTGTACTCAGTTGTAATCTGTACACTGCCTATTGGCCTATGCTTATATACGAGGATTTCTGATTCTATGATTGTCTATATGGGCTCCATTGTTATTATGGCTTCTTCCCGGAACTAGAATCGGGGGGCGAATTTCCCTGTTGCATATTTACGTGTTAGCATTTTGCATATTCATTTTGCATCGCAGGTACCTTGAACCCTTATCTTATCTCCTGCATCTATTCAGTTGTTTCAGGATTGCCGATCAGCGAATTCATCAATACTCCACAAGAAGTAATTGCAAGAAATTTATGGATCAAATGCAAGCTGAGATGCAGGAGATGCTGTAACACCCCACTCTAAACTATCGTGGAAAAATAAGACAAACAGTAGAAACAATTCAGAGTGCAGCAAATAAAGTTTCATGACGACCGTCATGGATGTCACAACCGTCACGGTCATGACGAGCGTCAGGGAGTGGTGACGACCGTCACACTCCCAAAATCTGGGACGCATCAGAGGTGTCACATTTCAACACTTAACCAAAACACATACACCTGCAAAAGATCATTTACTAACATACGTAGCACAAAATTCGGATGAACAAACAACGATAATTTGTTTAACATTTTAATCATAAAACGACATGTTATAATAAACTTCCAACGATTCGTAATAATTAAATTGCATTAAAATTCAGCAAGAAATCATCTTGCATCAATTCACTAAAATAACTATGCATCCAAGCAACATTTGGCATTATCAAGAACAACCAATCTATTTGCCATAGTACTTAATAAAATTCAGCAACAAGGAATTCAATTAAAACAATAAAATTAATCGTTCATCCCCCCCCCCCCCCAAAGTGCTATGTATCAGAGCAACCAACGACCTTAAGCATAAAGCGACACTTTCTTCCGAGTTACCTGAAAATTACCACCAAAGGAGGTAACATACAACGTAAAGGGTGAGATATAAACAATATAACATACGGCATGATAAAAGTCATGTCAGAATATTATCACAGCATTATAATTCCGGCAGTTCGCATAAATATTAGTAATGATAAACTACAATAACTCTTTATTCATAACCACAACAATTATCATCATATCTCAGCAACTCATCAAAACAACTCAACAACGCAACTCAACGATGCGACTCAACAATGCGACTCAACTCTGCATATGCATGTGGTACCAGATTTGGGAAACAACACTCCACAACCTTTCGGGAGACAACACTCCACAATAATTCGGGAGACAACACTCCACAATAATTCGGGAGACAACACTCCACAATCATCTGGGAGACAACACTCCATAATAATTTGGGAGACAACTCTCCACAATCATCCGGGAGACTCACTCCACAATCATTTTATTTTGTCATTAAAGACATAACCGTCGCCAATCCAGGATAAATGATATGCTATGAGATGCAACTATTATGGACTATAACACAACAACAACAACTGTGCAACAACCGTGCAACAAGGCATCAAGCCTACAACCAATTATCCCTAACAGAACATGAAATTTCGCATATATTATGGACTCACCATTTCAACCTGTTCATATCAGAGAACTACCAACAGTATCGTTCCTACGAATAAGACTCTAACACATTTTCGCAGAGAACAATTAAAAACAACCTCGTCTCTACAATTGAGAACTCAACAGCATTTTCATGTCAGAGAACAACTGACAACATCATTACTACAAATAAGGACTCAACACATTTTCATATACTTTCATACGGGTAATATAACTACAACTTCTAATTTAATTAAATAGGGACATAATAACAACACCATAATAAATGGGAAAATAGCGCGTGTCGGCACCGTTTCCCAATTCCCCCAAAACTAATGGCATGACACACTCATTCATACACAGACAAGCATTAACCCTTAGAAATGCACAGGTAAACATTAACCCTTAATATTTCTTCAACTTACGGGAACATTTCTTCAACTTACGGGAACATTACTACGGTAACGTTACTACGGGAACGTTACCACGGGAACATTACTACGGTAACGTTACTACGGGAACGTTACCACGGGAACATTACTACGGTAACGTTACTACGGAAACGTTACCACGGGAACATTACTACAGGAACGTCACTACGGGAACATTAACCCTTAATATTTATCGATCTACAGGAACATTAATCCTTAATATTTCTTCAACTTATGGTAACATTACTACGGTAACGTTACTACGAGGACATCACTACGGGAACATTACTACGGTAACGCTACTACGGGGACATTACTGGGACATTACTACGTATTTGCCCCATTAGGGAAACCTTAGAGCATCATATATAACACATTCATTTCTACATGTTTGCCCCATTAGGGAAACCTTAGAGCATCGTACTACTAACGATATAACACATTCATTTCTACATAGAAAAACCTCGTCCCTAACATTTATCGATTAACAGAAATTATACCTATGAATCGATTCCCTACATGAAATCGATCATACCCACGGTTATAGAATTGAACCCCACCCTTACCTTGGAATTGAGGCCAACTCTAAACTTCCGGTTTCGGTTTGCTCTCCCAGTGACTCTTCTGCAACAACTTTCAATTCTCTCTGGCGGTTAATTCTTCTGTTCTTCCTTTCTCCACAGCCACGTCCTTTTTCCTCTTTTCTCATCCTTTCTCCTCCAATTTGGTTTTATGAGCAGTTTATCGTTCTTTTGCTCTTTCTCCCACAACTTCTCTAATAACTCCCTAATTCCCTTTATTCCATCCACTAATAATAATTATAATAATAATAATAATAATAATAATAATAATAATATTACTACTAGTTATTAAATTATCATCATTATTAATTATATTATATTATTATCAAACTCAATGATTTATTAAATGGTTTCCTATACTTTAAGGACACCCACCAACGCTCTCAGACACACTCCCACATAAAGGCGCACCAATAATTCATAAATAATTTAATTAAAATGAACGGGCGTTACAACTCTCCCCTACTTAAAAGAATTTCGTCCTCGAAATTACCTCAATCAAACAGCTCCCAACCAAACCACTTTCACCAAAGCAATCTCTTCACCTCGAAGTTGCTTCTCATTCATCCACCTGAACTAGCAACGCCTCAACAGTCAAATTACCTTTCACTCGTACACCATCCATCCGAATCAATGTACTTCTTTAACTTAGGCACATGCCACATCATGTAAATTCCCACGAGTGACAGCGGTAAAACAGTTTAACCTGTTATTTTTCCCACGCTTCCGCTGCGCCACTCTGATACAGATCACAAAACACAGTGTGCTCCCGAGACCTCAAGCTCGACCAACACCAGTTACTATCGTAACTCTCAAAACACGTCTTTCTTGGATCCTTGGGGTCTTTTCAGTCGTCTCTTGCACAATCTCAACTAGCTTCAACATAGAATGATTAATCTCACTTGTTAGGAAAAGAGCCAAATTAGTCATTCTATCCAAAATCACCCAAGTAAAATCATATCCCTCAAATTCTCCGGAAAACCCAACACAAAATCCATGGGAATACTATCCGATCTCCACTCTGGAATATTCAACGGTTGCATCGGACCCAACGGTCTCTGGCGTTTATTCTTCGACTTCCAACAAGTCTAATCAGCACATACAAACTCAACCACTTATCTCTTCAACTATGGCCCTCAAAATAATTTCCTCAAATCTGGTTACATCCTCATAGCACCGGGATGGATACTCCATCTACCTCAATACTCTTATTCCACTTAATAATATCTGAGACACAACTCTATCACGACATCTCGTGATACTATTTCCATTAATCTGAAAATCATCCCTTCGACTTTAATTCCTCAGATTCAACCAATCTACCAACTCAAACCAGAGTTCTAACCTTATCTAATCTCGTCAAGAATACCACTAGTAAGGTCCAACATACTAAGCTTAACTCCATAAGAAGTCTCTTTACAAACCAACTCATACCACAAAATTGCTCAATCAGTTCTAACTCTTTTCACCATCATCATCGGTATATGCAAAGATTTCCAAATCAATGCATAAGCTACCACGTTCGCTTCACCCGAATGGTGATTCAACACAAAACCATAACCCTTCAGGAGTTCCAATTATTCTCTACCTTGTATTCAACTCTTTCAACTCAAGAAAATACCTTAGGCTCATCAGATCACCAAACATTCCAAGTCTCACACTAACTAATTGAAGCCCCCAACTCCGGTACAACCACAACAGCAACCAAGTCTAAATCACTTATCAGGTGATTCCTTTTATGTACTTCAAGTTGCCTTAAAGCATAACCAAAACTTGCTAAAGTTTCACTTAACATATCTCCCAATCATATCAACAAAGCATCACAAAACACAACAAATAGTCCTGTCGGGTTCGGCAAAAATCAGCACACGATACGTTTTCAATTTTTTGCTATAATTGAACCAGATACAGGCCTCAAAACAATTTTTCCTAGAAATATCATCTCGTTAGCTTTCCAACGCTTCGAACGGGGACTAAAACCGACTTACGGATCAAGAGATATGAATTTTCGAAGTTTCTCCAAAACAGAATTTTTCAGCATAAAGGCTGCTACGGGTTTGAGCATTTTCGCCCGAAAATCTGACCGATTCAATTATTTTCTTCGAAACAACCACATACTTATTCTTACCAAACATATATTAGTGGTTTAGAACCATCAAACGTGAATTCTACGACTTTCAATTTCAATCCGAATCTTAAATCCTCAAATCTCCAAAAATGCAAAAACTTACAAAAATCCATCAAATTCGATAAAACAAGCATACTCGATCACGGCCTAACATTACCCGACACAACGGCGTAATCTATTCCAACTTTCGTCCGTAAAAACATTGATTCCATAAAAGGATGCCATCTCGGAATTCGACGTACGACTACAATTTCACACTTAGTGGCCTTAGCACACACACCAGACACAAGTCTCAAAGCTACTCAATCAATTTAGTTCTTTGACCATCCAACAGACATATAATATGGAGCTCTCAATATCAAATTAGTTTCCGCAACTAAGTCGATCATAACTCCACTTCACTTCTTGGCTGTATATCACTATCTCGCCAGGAAAGTTTCCGGGAAATCACAATTAACTGGTAAACCACCAACTTCTCCACTTTCATCATAATTCAAAAATTCCCATCAAAATTAAACACCTCATTACCCTCCTGCGCTGACTCCTCAAAACAATTCTTAAGCACTTAGCTTAACTCAAGACAATTCGCTGCTCACACCATCTAAGCTTGCAAGACACGCCTATCCCATCCAACATGACCCCGTCTATTATCAACAACAGATTAAGGTTGATCAGTTCCTCAATTTGTCAATAGACAGCCGAAAATCATGATGGGGTATAAACCATCTTTACCAACTATAAGAGCATTCAACCACACACTGAGCTACAACTCTACACTTGCAGCATCCTGGAGAAGCACAACTTCTCCCCCACTTGAATCATTCTCACTCCTGCAGACAAAGGTTCCACAACAAAACATGTACCGACAATGTTTTCACACACATGTCGCATACCAGGGAATACACAACATTAAACAACTTGGTCAGACGGACCGACCTGCTCTGATACCAATTGTAACACCCCACTCTAAACTATCGCGGAAAAATAAGACAAACAATAGAAACAATTCAGAGTGCAGCAAATTAAGTTTCATGACGACCGTCATGGATGTCACGACCGTCACGGTCATGACGAGCGTCAGGGAGTGGTGACGACCGTCACACTCCCAAAATCTGGGACGCATCAGAGGTGTCACATTTCAACACTTAACCAAAACACATACACCTGAAAAAGATCATTTACTAACATACGTAGCACAAAATTCGGATAAACAAACAACGATAATTTATTTAACATTTTAATCATAAAACGACATGTTATAATACACTTCCAACGATTTGTAATAATTAAATTCCATTAAAATTCAGCAAGAAATCATCTTGCATCAATTCACTAAAACAACTATGCATCCAAGCAACATTTGGCATTATCAGGAACAACCAATCTATTTGCCATAGTACTTAATAAAATTCAGCAACAAGGAATTCAATTAAAACAATAACATTAATCGTTCATCCCCCCCCCCCCCAGAGTGCTACGTATCAGAGCGACCAACGACCTTAAGCATAAAGCGACACTTTCTTCCGAGTTACCTGAAAATTACCACCAACGGAGGTAACATACAACGTAAAGGGTGAGATATCAACAATATAACATAAGGCATGATAAAATTCATGTCAGAATATTATCACAGCATTATAATTCCGACAGTTCGCATAAATATTAGTAATAATAAACTACAACAACTCTTTATTCATAACCACAACAATTATCATCATATCTCAGCAACTCATCAAAATAACTCAACAGCGCAACTCAACGATGCGACTCAAAAATGCGACTCAACTGTGCATATGCATGTGGAACCAGATTTGGGAGACAACACTCCACAACCATTCGGGAGACAACACTCCATAATAATTCGGGAGACAACACTCCACAATAATTCGGGAGACAACACTCCACAATCATCCGAGAGACAACACTCTACAATAATTCGGGAGACAACTCTCCACAATCATCCGGGAGACTCACTCCACAATCATTTTATTTTTCCATTAAAGACACAACCGTCGCCAATCCAGGCCAAATGATATGCTATGAGATGCAACTATTATGGACTATAACACAACAACAACAACTGTGCAACAACCGTGCAACAAGGCATCAAGCCTACAACCAATTATCCATAACAGAATATCACATTTCGCATATATTATGGACTCACCATTTCAACCTGTTCATATCAGAGAACTACCAACAATATCGTTCCTACGAATAAGACTCTAACACATTTTCGCAGAGAACAATTAAAAACAACCTCGTCTCTACAATTGAGAACTCAACAGCATTTTCATGTCAGAGAACAACTGACAACATCATTACTACAAATAAGGACTCAACACATTTTCATATACTTTCATACGGGTAATATAACTACAACTTCTAATTTAATTAAATAGGGACATAATAACAACACCTTAATAAATGGGAAAATAGCGTGTGTTGGCACTGTTTCCCAATTCCCCAAAACTAATGGCATGACACACTCATTCATACACAGACAGACATTAACCCTTATAAATGCACAGGTAAACATTAACCCTTAATATTTCTTCAACTTACGGGAACATTACTACGGTAACGTTACTACGGGAACGTTACCACGGGAACATTACTACGGTAACGTTACTACGGGAACGTTACCACGAGAACATTACTACGGGAACGTCACTACGGGAACATTAACCCTTAATATTTATCGATCTACACGAACATTAACCCTTAATATTTCTTCAACTTACGGTAAAATTACTACGGTAACGTTACTACGGGGACATCACTACGGGAACATTACTACGGTAACGTTACTACGGGGACATTACTGGGACATTACTACATATTTGCCCCATTAGGGAAACCTTAAAGCATCGTATATAACACATTCATTTCTACATGTTTGCTCCATTAGGGAAACCTTAGAGCATCGTACTACTAACGATATAACACATTCATTTCTACATAGAAAAACCTCGTCCCTAACATTTATCGATTAACGGAAATTATACCTATGAATCGATTCCCTACATGAAATCGATCATACCCACGGTTATAGAATTGAACCCCACCCTTACCTTGGAATTGAGGCCAACTCTAAAGTTCCAGTTTCGGTTTTCTCTCCCGGTGACTCTTCTGCAACAACCTTCAATTCTCTCCGGCGGTTAATTCTTCTGTTCTTCCTTTCTCCACAGCCACGTCCTTTTTCCTCTTTTCTCAGCCTTTCTCCTCCAATTTGGTTTTCTGAGCATTCTATCGTTCTTTTGCTCTTTCTCCCACAACTTCTCTAATAACTCCCTAATTCCCTTTATTCCATCCACTAATAATAATTATAATAATAATAATAATAATAATATTACTACTAGTTATTAAATTATCATCATTATTAATTATATTATATTATTATCAAACTCAATGATTTATTAAATGGTTTCCTATACTTTAAGGACACCCACCAACGCTCTCAGACACACTCCCACATAAAGGCGCACCAATAATTCATAAATAATTTAATTAAAATGAACAGGCGTTACAGATGCGCGACAGGATGGCGCAAGTCATGGAAACTGTGGCCAAGGGCCAAGAGCAGCTTCAGACTCTGGTGCAGCCTCTAATTGCACGAGTTGATGGTAATGGTGTGCTACATGGTGGGGTTGCCACTAATCCTCCTCAAGTCGGGACTCCTCGAGCGGGTGATGCTGTACCGATGGTCGTTCTCAATGCTGGTGAGAACGGTAATGGAGCTGGGAATGGGAATGTAGCTGGTAATGGTAATGGACATGTGGAAATCAACGGAAATGTTGGAGCTGGAAATGCTGGTTTTGTTGTTGGTGCCGGAAACACTGGTGTAGGTATTGGTGGCCCCAATGTCGGCTATGGCAATGCGGGCTTTGGCAATGCAGGTTTTGGCAACGCAAGCATCAACGGTTTTGGAATGGGTGCCTACAACGCTGGTTTTGTGTTGGGTGTTGCTAATCAGGGCTTTGGTAATGTGGGGTATGGTCCCATGTTTAATCAGAATGGCTTTGGTCCTAATGCCGCTCACGCTGGGTATGATAATATGGATCCTCATTGGGGCGAGGATTGTAACAACCCAATTTTCAATGATTAATTATTTGTGTTAAATAATTGATTTATTTGGATTATTCTAATTATTTGAATAATTAGATGATTATTTAAATGGATTGATAGATGTTTTGAGAGAGGAAATTCAATGGAAAGAAATAAAGGGAAAGATATATATATGAGAAAGTGGAAGGAAAAAGGAAAGAAAGAAAGAAAGAGAAAGAAAGAGGAAGAAGAGAAAAGAGGAGAAAAAGAGGAAAACTTGGAGAATCATCAGGAACATCCTATGGCTTCGATTAATCTAAGGTAAGGGTGTGAAATCTTACTATCTTAATCATTGTGTATGATTGTGTATGTATGTGGATGAGTTTGGTTGTTTTCCAACCTTGTTTCCATTTAGGTCGAAATGATAGAAATCGATAGAAGCCGATGTTCGGACGGTTAGAATCGAGAATAACTTTCGTAGCTTAGTCGGGATATGTTAGACTAAGGCTACTGGAACAACTTTGGATTTAATCGGGTGATTTTGGTGAGTTTGGAGGTGCTGGAGCAGAACTGAATGTTGTTGTTCGCAGGCGACTCGCTAGCAGCTCGCTAGGCGAGCACGCAGCAAACGCTCGCTAGCAGCTCGCTAGGCGAGCGTGCAGCGAATGGTCCCAGACTTGGGACAGTGAGATCCTGATGTCCCTCGCTGGCAGCGAAGGGAGTAGCGAGGAGCTCGCTGGAGGTTCGATGTGGCGAACGGGGTAGCGAACGAGGTCTGTAGCCTCTGTTCTTGCTCGCTAGCAGTTCGCTAGGCGAGGAGGTAGCGAACGCTCGCTAGGCGAGCGTGTAGCGAACGTAGCAGGATGAATTTTCCCTGTTACGTGGTGCTGTCGTGGCTTGGGGTTTCGGTTGTGGTCGACCCTTCTTTGATTTAATAGCTTATATGCTGATTTGTGATGTGTTGTGGGTAGCCGTAAGGCGTGAATCCTAGTGTATGAATATGATTTTGAATCGTGGCCTTTGGGCAAATTATGCATTATTTAGAATTGAATAAAATTGCATGGCAATTGTGATGAATGGTGAATATGATACACATTGTGAGTGCATGATAATTGTACGTGTTGATGTGTGAAGAATGCATGATAATATATTTGCAAATATGTATGCAGTTTGTGTTGATTGATCCCATGTAGGATCTGCAGAGACATCATATGCCCGTGTGGGGTGTGAGCGATGGTCTATAACTGATTGAGTCATTTTGTATGAGAACCATGTATGAAATGCTGTGAAATAAATGATGAATATATATATTTGCATTATGATATATATGTTGTGAATGCATAATAAATGTATGCAGTGAAATGTGATAGATGCATGAGTATGTTTGTAAACATGTATGCATTTGTGTTATTTGATCCCGTGTAGGATATGCAGAACCTCGTGTGCCCATGTGGGGTGTGAGCGATGGTTATATTTGATCCCGTGTAGGATCTGCAGAGACATCGTGTGCCCATGTGGGGTGTGAGCGATGGTCTATATTTGATTCCGCGTAGAATCTGCAGAACGATTGTGTGCCCTTGCGGGGTGTGAGCAATCGGGTTGTGTGCCCATGTGGGGTGTGAGCAATGAGTGAACATCGTAGGCCCGACGGGGAGTTACTTCGGTAACGAGCAATGGTTCCATTTGGTTCTTCAATTGAACCTGCTGAATTGAGTCGGTACCGCATTTGCATCTGCATAGAGTCGTGAGTCGGTCTCTATGAGTTGCATAATTCATCTTTATATGATGCATTGGTGAAATAAACATGTATGTGAATGTTTATGTGAAATGGTGATGATATAAACATATTGTGTATGTTTATGTGAACTAACACGAATTGCAATAATGGCATGAGTGAGTATGCTTGAAGATATGTATATATATGTGGGTTTACATGGATTGATGTAAACATTGGTGAATGCATATTGTATATGCTTGATGTTCTATTTATATATAGATACTTATATGGATACATTGCGATGTATGGAATGATTGAGATGTATGAATAAATATAATTATAAATGTTTGTGTGAAAATGATGTGAATTGTAGAAGCATGATTGATGAGTATGCTTAGTTGTGTATATATATATACATGCAGTGTAATGTATGTGATGAATTGTGAATAATGCTTGAGAATATAATAGTACATGTATATAGGTAATGATTGGTAAATATGAGAGTAATATAGATAATAATGTTTATGTGAAAGATTTGTACTCACTGGGGTAGAATGGCAATGTGTCGTTCCTAGTGGAGTAATTACCGGGGTAGAATAACTGAGGTGTTATTCCTGGTAGGGGTATAAGTGACGTACCCATAATCCTAAAAAGGGGATTGGTGATATTGGGTGAGTTTTAAGTGAGTCACATGGCATGGTTATGAGTGTTATATGAAATATGTATGTGAGTATGAATTGTTGAATTGTGGGTTGCGATTGAGTAATTGAGAAAGATATTGAATAATGAATTGATGATTAAACATGATGGCGTATGTTATATGATTCGTGATGAATGAAACATAACGTGTATGTTTGTGAGGCTTAATTGTAATTGCGAATGTATGCATGATGAAATGCTTGGTTTTATACATATATGCTTTGCGATGTATGTTGGTGGGTATGTGACGTATTGTGGTGAGGAGTATAATATGTGTATTTGATGCTATGGATATATATTATGTGCATGGTTATTGTGTTAATATGCATTGTGGTGAGAAAATGTGAAATGTATGTATTCTGTACTTGCGCATATATATATGAGTACGTGCTTTGATTATTATGGTAATATTTCTCACCCTTCAGCTGGAATGATGTCCTTTATGACATCGTGCAGGTATCTTGGAGTTGTACTGCTAGTAGTTGCGAGGTCTCTGCTGGTGCAGTCATTTAGTATTTTAATTATGTTGGGTCGAGTCATGCTCTGGTTATGTAACACTGGGATCGTTTGGGTTTTTGCTTTAGAGATATTTTATGTATTTTAAGTTGTGTTTTAAATGTATCGAAATATTGTGAAGTTGGCCTTAGTGCCCAAGTATTGTTGAATTATGAGATGAACATGAATGCTATGTGAAAAGAATTATGAATATAAATTGAATCCGCTGCTACATGCAAAGTGAACTTTGAAAAGCATGATTGTTTTATTTGAGTGTTTAAAGCATGACAGGTGGTTTTGATTTTTTTGAAATTATGTGTGACGCCCTTTTGTGAAAGCATGTTAATTTACTCTGATTATTTATGTATTTTCATGGTATCAGAGCAGGTCGGTCCATCCGGCCAAGTTGTCTAATGTTAGTTGTTCCCTTGTATGCGACATGTGTGTGAAACACTGTCGGTACATGTTGGTTGTCTAACCTTTGTCTGCAAGGAGTGAGAATGATTAAAGTGGGGGAGAAACTTGTGCTTCTCCAAGTTGCTGCAAGTGTAGAGTTGTAGCTCAGTGTGGTTGGATGCTCTTATAGTTTGGTAAAGATAGTTTATACCCCATCATGATTTCGACTGTCTATTGACAAATTGAGGAACTGATCACCCTTAATCTCTTGTTGATAGTAGTTGGGATTGTGTTGGATGGGATAGATGTGTCTTGCAAGTTTAGATGATGTGGTGCAGTGAATTGTTTTGAGTGAAGCCGAGTGCTTAAGAATTGTTTTGATGAGTCGGCGCAGGACAGTGATGAGATGTTTAATTTTGATGGAAATTTTAAGTATTAATGAAAGTGGGAAGTTGGTGGTTTACCGTTCGATTGTGGTTGCCTGAGAGTTATACTGACAAGATAAGTGTTATACAGCCAGGACGTGAAGTGGAGTTGTGATCGACTTAGTTGTGGAAACTAGTTAGATATTGAGAGCTCCATATGGTATGTCTGTTTAGATGATCAAATAATTAAAATTGATTGAGTAGTTTTGAGACTTGTGTCTGGTGTGTATGCTACGGCAACTGATTGTGGAGTAGAGTATAAAGGTAGATAATGACTTTCGGTGATTATTAAGGAAAGTAAGATGTGGAATACCATGGGGGTATGATTGGGAGATATGTTAAGTGCAACATCAGCAAGTTTAATTGCTTAGAGGAAATTTAAAGCATATAAGAGGGATTATTTGACAAGTAACTTAGAGTGGGTTGTTATTGTGTTTGTGCCTGAGTTGGAGGCTCAAATTGGTTAGTGTGAAATTTGTAACAGTTGGTGATCTCAAGAGCTTAAGGTATTGGTTTGAATTGGGAGAATTGAATATGAGGCAGAGGAAAACGATTGGAACTTCTGAGGGATTATAGTTTTGGATTGAATTACCATTCGGGTAGAGCAACGCGGTAGCTGATGCATCGATTTAAGATTTGGTATATACTGATGATGATGGTTGAATTTAATGAATTAAGTCGAAGGACTGATTTTCGTATTAATGGGAATAGTATCATGAGATGTCGTGATAGAGTTGTGTTCTAGAGATTATTAAGTGGAATAAGAGTATTGTGGTAGATGGAGTATCCATCCTAGTGCTATAAAGATGTAACCGAATTTGAGAAAATTATTTTGATGGCCATAGATGAAGAGAGAAGTGGTTTAGTTGTATGTGCTGGTTAGACTTGTCGGAAGTCGAAGAATGAACATATGAGGTTGTTGGGTCTGATGTAACCGTTGTATATTCCAGAGTTGAAATTGGATAGTATTCCCATGGATTTTGCGTTGGGTTTTCCGGAGAATTTGAGGAATATGATTTTAATCGAGTGATTTTAGATGGAATGGCTAGATTGGTTTTTTTTCCTACCAATGAGGATTAATCATTCTATATTGAAGCTGGTTGAGATGGATATCGCTGAGGTGATGAAGTTGTATGAGGTGTCGTCGAATATTGTGTCAGATAGGGATCTGAAGCGTTGTATGGTATGAGGTGTAGGACTCCTTTGTATTGGTATGATTCAGGCGAGAGTGTCGTGCTCGGACCTGAGGATTATGTAAGAGACAACTGAGAAGATCAAGAAGATCTAAGAAAGGACGTGTTCTGAAAGTTTCAGTGGTGACGGGTGTTGATCGAGCTTTGAAGTCTCGGAAGAACACACTGTGGTTTGTTGCTTAGTATAAGACGGCGTAGCGGAAGAGTAGGAGAAGTATCATGTTTGATTGTCTTACCGCTGTCGCTTGTGAATTTACATAATATGGTATATGCCTAATCGAGGAAGTGCAAGTGCATTCATTTGGGTGGATGGTGTACAAGTGAGGAAGGATTTGACTGTTGAGACATTCCTAGTTCGGATTGATGAGCAAGAGGTAACATTTTCGAGGACGAAAATTCCTAAAGTGAGGGAGAGTTGTAACAACCCAATTTTCAATGATTAATTATTTGTGTTAAATAATTGATTTATTTGGATTATTCTAATTATTTGAATAATTAGATGATTATTTAAACAGATTGATATATGTTTTGAGAGAGGAAATTCAATGGAAAGAAATAAAGGGAAAGATATATATATGAGAAAGTGGAAGGAAAAAGGAAAGAAAGAAAGAAACAGAAAGAAAGAGGAAGAAGAGAAAAGAGGAGAAAAAGAGGAAAACTTGGAGAATCATCAAGAACATCCTATGGCTTCGATTAATCTAAGGTAAGGGTGTGAAATCTTACTATCTTAATCATTGTGTATGATTGTGTATGTGTGTGGATGAGTTTGGTTGTTTTCCATCCTTGTTTCCATTTAGGTCGAAATGATAGAAATCGATAGAAGCCGATGTTCGGACGGTTAGAATCGAGAATAACTTTCGTAGCTTAGTCGGGATATGTTAGACTAAGGCTACTGGAACAACTTTGGATTTAATCGGGTGATTTTGGTGAGTTTGGAGGTGCTGGAGTAGAACTGAATGTTGTTGTTCGCAAGCGACTCGCTAGCAGCTCACTAGGCGAGCACGCAGCGAATGCTCGCTAGGCGAGCATGCAGCGAACGGTCCCAGACTTGGGACAGTGAAATCCTGATGTCCTTCGCTGGCAGCGAAAGGAGTAGCGAGGAGCTCGCTGGAGGTTCAGTGTGGCGAACGGGGTAGCGAACGAGGTCTGTAGCCTCTGTTCTTGCTCGCTAGCAGCTCGCTAGGCGAGGAGGTAGCGAACGCTCGCAAGGCGAGCGTGTAGCGAACGTAGCAGGATGAATTTTCCCTGTTACGTGGTGCTGTCGTGGCTTGGGGTTTCGGTTGCGATCGACCCTTCTTTGATTTAATAGCTTATATGCTGGTTTGTGATGTGATGTGGGTAGCCGTAAGGCGTGAATCCTAGTGTATGAATATGATTTTGAATCGTGGCCTTTGGGCAAATTATGCATTATTTAGAATTGAATAAAAATGCATGGCAATTGTGATGAATGGTGAATATAATACACATTGTGAGTGCATGATAATTGTACGTGTTGATGTGTGAAGAATGCATGATAATATATTTGCAAATATGTATGCAGTTTGTGTTGATTGATCCCATGTAGGATCTGCAGAGACATCGTATGCCCATGTGGGGTGTGAGCGATGGTCTATAACTGATTGAGTCATTTTGTATGAGAACCATGTATGAAATGTTGTGAAATAAGTGATGAATATATATATTTGCATTATGATATATATGTTGTGAATGCATAATAAATGTATGCAGTGAAATGTGATAGATGCATGAGTATGTTTAGAAACATGTATGCATTTGTGTTATTTGATCCCGTGTAGGATCTGCAGAACCTCGTGTGCCCACGTGGGGTGTGAGCGATGGTTATATTTGATCCCGTGTAGGATCTGCAGAGACATCGTGTGCCCGTGTGGGGTGTGAGAAATGGTCTATATTTGATTCCGTGTAGAATATGCAGAACGATTGTGTGCCCTTGTGGGTGTGAGCAATCGGGTTGTGTGCCCATGTGGGGTGTGAGCAATCCATAAACATTGTGTGCCCATGTGGGGTGTGAGAAATGGGTGAACATCGTAGGCCCCGACGGGGAGTTACTTCGGTAACGAGCGATGGTTCCATTTGGTTCTTCAATTGAACCTGCTGAATTGAGTCGGTACCGCATTTGCATCTGCATAGAGTCGTGAGTTGGTCTCTAGGAGTTGCATAATTCATCTTTATATGATGCATTGGTGAAATAAACATGTATGTGAATGTTTATGTGAAATGGTGATGATATAAACATATTGTGTATGTTTATGTGAACTAACACGAATTGCGATAATGGCATGAGTGAGTATGCTTGAAGATATGTATATATATATGTGGGTTTACATGAATTGATGTAAACATTGGTGAATGCATATTGTATATGCTTGATGTTCTATTTATATATAGATACTTATATGGATACATTGCGATGTATGGAATGATTGAGATGTATGAATAAATATAATTATAAATGTTTGTGTGAAAATGATGTGAATTGTAGAAGCATGATTGATGAGTATGCTTAGTTGTGTGTGTGTGTGTGTATATATATATATATATATATATATATATATATATATATATATATATATATATATATATATATATATATATATATATATATATATATATATATATATATATATATATATATATATATATATATATATATATATATATATATATATATATATATATATATATATATATATATATATATATATATATATATATATATATATATATATATATATATATATATATATATATATATATATATATATATATATATATATATATATATATATATACATGCAGTGTAATGTATGTGATGAATTGTGAATAATGCCTGAGAATATAATAGTACATGTATATAGGTAATGATTGGTAAATATGAGAGTAATATAGATAATAATGTTTATGTGAAAGATTTGTACTCACTGGGGTAGAATGGCAATGTGTCGTTCCTAGTGGAGTAATTACCGGGGTAGAATAACTGAGGTGTTATTCCTGGTAGGGTATAAGTGACGTACCCATAATCCTAAAAAGGGGATTGGTGATATTGGGTGAGTTTTAAGTGAGTCACATGGCATGGTTATGAGTGTTATATGAAATATGTATGTGAGTATGAACTGTTGAATTGTGGGTTGCGATTGAGTAATTGAGAAAGATATTGAATAATAAATTGATGATTAAACATGATGGCGTATGTTATATGATTCGTGATGAATAAAACATAATGTGTATGTTTGTGAGGATTAATTGTAATTGTGAATGTATGCATGATGAAATGCTTGGTTTTATACATATATGCTTTGCGATGTATGTTGGTGGGTATGTGACGTATTGTGGTGAGGAGTATAATATGTGTATTTGATGCTATGGATATATATTATGTGCATGGTTATTGTGTTAATATGCATTGTGGTGAGAAAATGTGAAATGTATGTATTCTGTACTTGCGCATATATATATGAGTACGTGCTTTGATTATTATGGTAATATTTCTCACCCTTCAGCTGGAATGATGTCCTTTATGACATCGTGCAGGTATCTTGGAGTTGTACTGCTAGTAGTTGCGAGGTCTCTGCTGGTGCAGTCGTTTAGTATTTTAATTATGTTGGGTCGAGTCATGCTCTGGTTATGTAACACTGGGATCGTTTGGGTTTTTGCTTTAGAGATATTTTATGTATTTTAAGTTGTGTTTTAAATGTATCGAAATATTATGATGTTGGCCTTAGTGCCCAAGTATTGTTGAATTATGAGATGAACATGAATGCTATGTGAAAAGAATTATGAATATAAATTGAATCCGCTGCTACATGCAAAGTGAACTTTGAAAAGCATGATTGTTTTATTTGAGTGTTTAAAGCATGACAGGTGGTTTTGATTTTTTTGAAATTATGTGTGACGCCCTTTTGTGAAAGCATGTTAATTTACTCTGATTATTTATGTATTTTCATGTGGGGTTAGAAGGGTGTTACAAGGATCGTCAAGAGGATGCTTTCTCTATGCCGGGCATGAGTCTCGAGATGCCCACAGAAAATGACCGAAGGTTCAAGCTGTTGGAGGAACAAGTAAGAGGTCTTGTCAATCAGAATTCCATGGGGTTAGACATGGCTAATATGGGGTTGGTTCCTGGCTTGAGGGTGCCGCTCAAGTTCAAAGCGCCTACTTTTGACAAGTATAAGGGGGATACCTGCCCAAGAGTTCATGTACGGTCTTATTATCGGAGAATGTCTGCTTATTCGAGTGATGAAAAGATGCTGATGCATTTTTTCCAAGATAGCTTGTCTGGACTGTCACTTGAGTGTTATATGGGGTTAGAGCCCACCCAGATTGGTAGCTGGAAAGAGTTGGCAGAAGCCTTTGTAAAGCATTATCAGTATAACGGCGACCTTGCTCCTAACAGGGTCCAGCTTCAGAATCTTTCTCAAAGGAACGACAAGAGTTTCAAAGAGTACACCCAGAGGTGGCGTGAGCTTGCAGCGAGGGTGCAGCCACCCATGGTAGAGCGTGAGTTGATGGATCTCTTTGTGGGAACTTTCTCTGGTATGTATTATGACAAGCTTCTCGGTTGTATGATGGGTAGTTTTTCTAATATGATACTCATGGGAGAGCGTATAGAGAACGACATCAAGATCGGAAAGATTCAAGCAGGAGAATCAGCCTCAGCTAGAGGAGGGAAAAAGGTGTTTGGAAATAAAAAGTAGGGAGAAACTAATTCGGTATATAGTGCTCAGAGAAAAGATAGAAGTCAGAATTATCGCAGGCAGCAGGTTGCCAGTGTGATAATTCTCGTACCTCAACAGCAACAACAACAGCCGCAGCAGCAACAGAGACAACAAAATTCTGCTCCGCAAAGGTTCCAAGGTCGGGATAGGGCCGTGAAAAGAGTATTTAATGTGCCTTCAATGTCGTATGCTCAGCTTTTTCAAACTTTATTATAACTGGAGCTTGTTGAGAAAAGAACGTTAGCTCCGCCGAAGGGCACGCCTCCTTTTGGTTATGATGCCAATGAACATTGTGAATTCCACTTCGGGGCACCCGGTCACAGTATAGAGAATTGTCATGCATTCAAGCACAAAGTGCAGGACCTGATAGATAGTACGGCTATAAACTTTGATCATGGTGCACCCAATATCGAGAAAAATCCGATGTCGCCTCATGGATCTGCAAAGGTGGGTGCTATCTTGGAAGATATCAGTCTGAATTTGATCATGAATGTAGATGAACTGAAGACGCCTCTGGGCTATGTAAATAGCAGGTTGCTGAAGGGGGGAGTCTTCCCTGGTTGTGATGCGGATTGTGTTGACTGTTTAGCCCGGCCTGAGGGATGTGATAGTTTAAGAAGAGGTATTCAAGGCCTGATTAATGTAGGAATGCTGCAATTCGACTACACTGCTGAAGTGAAGCCTGTTGAGGCAATAACTGAAAAGCAGGGCGAAGTTGCAACGGTTACGATCCCGTTTAAGATTGTCACGAGCGACCGACCATCACCATAACCAAAGTTGGACCCATTCCATACGAAAGCACTAAAGCCATTCCTTGGAATTATGGGGCGGAGGCTTACTGCAATGGAGAAAAGATTAACCTGGAAAGCTCGCCGGTAGGGTCAGTTGATAATCTTGTGGGAGCGGGGGGCATAACCCGCAGTGGTAGAATTTTTGTGGCACCCGATTTAGAGGCTGAGAGAATCGCCAAAGGGGAGGGTAAAGTCAATGAAGGAGGATCTTCTCAAGAGAAGGAAAAAGAGGATCGACCAAGGATGTGGAAGAATTTATGAGACTGGTCTGGAAGAGTGATTATAAAATTGTTGATCATCTGCAGCAGACGCCTTCCAAAATCTTGATTTTGTCATTGTTGCTTTGTTCCGAAGCTCATCGGAACGCTTTGCTGAAAGTTCTTGACACTGCCTATGTACCCTAGGAGATATCCGTCAATCAACTCGAAGGAGTGATTGCGCACGTGAACGCAGGGCATGGCCTTGGATTTACAGATTTTGATTTAACGCCTAAGGGCCGCAACCACAACAGTGCGTTGCATATCTCAGTCGAGTGTCGGGGCACTCTTATGTCTCATGTCCTCGTTGACACTGGTTCGTCCTTGAATGTTTTTTCCAAGAAGGCACTTTTGAAGCTGGATACCCGAGGCATAATATGCACGCCAAGTGATTTGGTGGTGAGTGCTTTTGACGGGACTAGAAGGTCCGTGTTCGGGGAATTGACTTTACCAATCCAGGTTGGTCCTGAGGTGTTTAATGTTGTGTTTCACATCATGGATATTCAGCCAGCTTATAGTTGTTTGCTTGGACGACCTTGGATTCACTCTGCAGGGGTCATAACGTCTACGTTGCACCAAAAGCTCAAGTATATGGTCGGTGGTAACATTGTCACCGTGTGTGGGGAAGAAGATATCATGGTAAGTCAACTGTCGTCATTCAAATATGTCGAAGTGGAGGGTGAGATCCATGAGACATTGTGCGAAGCTTTTGAAGGGGTGCAGATCAAAGACAAGTCTCCTGTCATAAGCGAAGGGCCAGAGGTGGCTATGTCTTCGTACAAAGAAGCCCAAGCGGTAGTTCAGGCCGGGGAAACTAAAGGTTGGGGTCAAGTTCTAGAGATTCCTGTTAAGCAGGACAAGTTTGGTTTGGGATATTTCTCGTCGTCGTCATCTTCATCACAGAGCGCGCCACGGTTCAAGGGGCCGATTGCGTTTACTCCAGGAGGAGTCAGTTCTGAAAAAATTAATGTTGTGTCTGACAGTGGAGATGGAAACAGCGACTGTGACATGGATTCATGGATCAAGCCCAGCGTGCCAAGACAAAGCCTATGCAACTGGTCTATTCAGGACTTTATTCAAGTGACGACAGAATAATAATGCTTTGTTTTTTCAATTATTGTACAACCATACGCCCTACCCGGGGCATAGTGGTTTTGTTTCAGGGCCTACTTGTTTATGTTTGTGCTTTGCTTTAATCATCAAATAAAGGCGTTTTTGTCATGCAAATTTTGTGATCCTTGTTTTACTTTTTTAATTTTAACAATAAAATGGCAACGTGGTTGTGTGCTTTATTTGCAAATTTTGTGATCCATATTTCAGATGACACCGATCAAAAACTCCCTATGACTCGCTTCGACTTTGATCATCCGATATTTCAAGCCGAGGAAGAGATTGTTGTGGATGACGACTTACCAAAAGAGCTGACTCGACTTTTAAAACAAGAAGAGAAAATCATTCTGCCTCATCAGGAGGAAATTGAGGTCATTAATTTGGGTTCCGAAGAAGTTGTCAGGAATGTTCGGATAGGGGATGCGCTGCAAAGCGATATCAAGCAGAGACTGATCGAGAGTATAGTGACATCTTTTCCTGGTCTTATGAAGACATGCCTGGGTTAGACACTGATATTGCAGTCCACCGCTTGCCATTGCGTGAAGAATGTCCGCCGGTCAAGCAGAAGCTCAGAAGAACGAGACCAGATATGGCCTTAAAGATTAAAGAGGAAGTACAGAAACAGTGGGACGCTGGTTTTCTAGCTGTTACAACTTACCCTCCTTGGGTCGCCAATATATTACCTGTACCGAAGAAAGATGGTAAGGTACGAATGTGTGTCGACTATCGGGATTTGAACAAGGCGAGCCCTAAGGACGACTTCCCGCTTCCTCATATTGACGTATTGGTCGACAATACTGCTCAATTCTCTGTGTTTTCCTTCATGGACGGCTTTTCGGGCTATAATCAGATTAAGATGGCGCCAGAAGATATGGAAAAAACAACTTTCATTACCCCGTGGGGAACGTTCTGCTACAAAGTGATGCCCTTTGGTTTGAAGAACGTTGGGGCAATATCTCAGCATTCTATGACAACGCTCTTTCATGACATGATGCATAAAGAGATTGAGGTCTATGTTGACGATATGATTGCCAAATCCCAGGCGGAGGAAGAGCATCTGGTGAATCTTCTGAAATTGTTTGAGAGGCTTAGGAAATTCAGGCTGAGGCTGAATCCTAATAAGTGCACCTTTGGGGTGAGATCTGGAAAGCTATTGGGGTTTATTGTTAGTCAAAAAGGAATTGAGGTTGATCCTCCAAAAATAAAAGCTATACAAGAAATGCCAGCGCCAAAAACAGAGAAAGAGGTTCGTGGCTTTTTAGGGAGATTGAACTACATTGCTCGGTTCATATCTCATCTCACAGCCACGTGTGAACCAATGTTTAAATTGTTGAAAAAAGATCAGGCGATTGTCTGGGATGAAAATTGTCAAAGGGCGTTTGAAAAAATAAAACAATACTTGCAGGAACCTCCAATATTGATACCCCCAGTAGCCGGAAGGCCACTAATCATGTACTCGACGGTTCTTGAGAACAGCATGGGTTGTGTTCTCGGTCAACATGACGAGACTAGACGAAAAGAGCATGCGATCTATTATTTGAGTAAAAAGTTCACAGATTTTGAGTCCCGTTACTCAATGCTCGAAAAGATGTGTTGTGCACTTGCTTGGGGTGCCAAACTTTTGAGACAATACATGCTAAATCATACAACCATGCTGATTTCGAAGATGGATCCGATCAAATATGTCTTCGAGAAGCAGGTGCTTTCAGGAAGGATTGCCCGATGGCAGATGGTACTGACAGAGTACGACATTCAGTATGTTTCGCAAAAGGCTATCAAAGGTAGCGCTCTGTCAGAGTACCTTGCCGAGCAGCCAATCGATGATTACCAGCCAATGAAGTTTGATTTTCCTGACGAGGATATTATGTCCTAAAGATGAAAGACTGCGAGGAGCCGTTGCATGATGAAGGTCTTGAGCGGGGTTGCCAATGGCAATTAATATTTGACGGTGATGTTAATTCATACGGAAGTGGAATTGGGGCAATCATTACTACTCCCCATGGGTCTCACATCTCGTTCACTTCCAGATTGACATTTCCAGTTACTAACAATGAGGCTGAATATGAAGCGTGTATCATGGGTCTCAAGGAGGCTATTGATTTGAGAATTAAAAATCTTGATGTGTATGGAGACTCTGCGCTAGTCGTGAACCAGATCAAGGGAGAATGGGAGACTCGTCAGCCTAATCTGATACCTTACATGAATTATGCAAGGAGGTTGTTGCCTTTCTTTGACAAGGTAGAATTTCACCATGTGTCGCGGGCAGAAAATCAGATGGCAGACGCTCTTGCAACGTTGTCTTCGATGTACAAAGTTAACTTTTGGAATGAAGCTCCCAGAATAGTTATCTCTCGCCTTGATAGGCCCCCTTTCATATTCGCCATTGAGGAAGCTTCCGATGGAAAGCCGTGGTATTTTGATATCCAGAATTTCCTAAAGAACTAAGAGTATCCGACTGGGGCATCCAGCAGCGATAAGAAGACTCTTAGGAGATTGGCTGGCAACTTCTACTTGAATCCAGATGGTGTTCTGTACAGAAGAAACCACGATTTGGTGCTATTGCGATGTGTGGATGAGAAAGAAGCTAATCTTCTTATGGAAGAGGTCCACGAAGGTACTTTCGGCAGCATGCCGATGGATATGTTATGTCTCGAAAGTTATTACGAGCAGGGTATTATTGGCTGACGATGGAAACAGATTGTTTCAAGTTTGCGAAGAAATGCCATAAATGCCAGATTTATGCAGACAAGATTCATGTGCCGCCAAGCCCTTTGAATGTTATGGCGTCCCCGTGGCCTTTCTCCATGTGGGGCATTAATATGATTGGCAAGATTGAGCCCACCGCATCCAACAGACACCGGTTCATCTTGGTAGCTATCGATTACTTCACCAAATGGGTCGAAGCAGCGTCATACGCTAATGTTACCAAACAAGTAGTAGCCTGGTTTATCAAAAAGGACATCATCTGTAGATACGGAATTCCCGAAAGAATCGTTACTAACAATGGTTCGAACTTGAATAATAAGATGATGAGGAATTGTGCCAGAATTTCAAGATCGAGCATCATAACTCATCTCCCTATCGGCCGAAAATGAATGGCGTTGTGGAAGCGGCCAACAAAAACTTCAAGAAGATAGTTCAAAAGATGGTTGTAACATACAAAGATTGGCGCGAGATGTTGCCATTCGCTTTACACGGTTAACGTATGACGGTACGCACATCAACCGGGGCAACT
Source organism: Lathyrus sativus (assembly GCA_963859935.3). Taxonomy (NCBI): domain Eukaryota; kingdom Viridiplantae; phylum Streptophyta; class Magnoliopsida; order Fabales; family Fabaceae; genus Lathyrus; species Lathyrus sativus. Next base: position 64,742,532 of record OZ012739.1, on the reverse strand, counting down.
CCTTTCTCACTAGTATATGGTATGAAAGTTGTCCTACCATTGGAAGTTGAGATTCCTTCTTTGAGAGTTTTGCTTGATGTCAAATTAGATGAGGCAGAGTGGATAAAGAATAGACTGAATCAGCTCAATTTGATGGATGAGAAGAGACTTGCCTCTATCACATATGGTCGGTTATATCAGAGTCGGATGAAGAAAGCTTTTGACAAGAAGGTGCGCCCTCAAAGCTTTCAGACGGGCGATCTTGTGCTGAAGAAGATTCTCCCACCACAATCAGATCACAGGGGCAAATGGACTCCCAACTATGAAGGTCCATATGTCGTTCGAAAGGCCTTCTTTGGAGGAGCCTTATTGTTATCCACCATGGATGGAGAGGATTTTACATCCCCTGTGAACTCGGACGCAGTTAAAAAATACTTTGCTTAAAGAGACCCGCTGGACAGAAAAAGAAAGTCCAGGCAAAAATGGGGCATCCCGGCAAACCAAGAAAAAAAGAGAAAAAAGTTCGGGCAAAAATTAGGGATAAAAATGAAAAGATGTACAACCGCAAAGTCGAAAACCTGAAAAGGCGACTTCGGCAAAAAAGGGTATCCCGGTGAATTGAAAACCTGAAAGGGCGATTCAGGCAAAAGTTAGGGATTGAAAAAGCAAATGACTGCGGTCCGAGTTTGATACTACATCGCTCAGTGCTTTGGGAGTACCTGAGGGTCAATTATCCAAGTCAATCTCTTCCGAAGAAGGAGCATCGAGAAAGTGTCGAAGTCAGACAAGTCATAAGAGGATCAGCTCATGGTGTTTGTCTGTACCACGTTGCCGACATGTATACAAATTTCTTTGTACCTATGTACATATTTGTATTTGTTTTTGTGTAACTTCCTCTTTTCAGGAGTTGCATCTACTGTAAAAACTTTGCCTATTCACAGGTCGTTATCAATAAACACATACTATTCAGTATTTGATATTTGTTTCTTGTTTTAACTTTTATTGTTTTGTTTGTGAGAAACGCCATTGTTTTAGTAAGCTTGCACTTGCATAAACCTGCAGGCTTTGGCCAATAATTGTTAAAACTTCGAATTAACTGAACAATTGTCACGGATAATGACCAAGATAGTTCCTTTTGTGTAGGATGTCTTGTTTTGTTCATATTTTTTCAGGGTCGTTACCTTTGAAGCAAACAACTGAAGGATCGTGTTTCCCCAGCCGGAGTCCCTTAACGTAGAAGCATGCTCTATGTGAAACTTATTCCTCCCCAATAGATGGAGTTTGCATTTTATCCCCGGAAGAGTTAGATGCAGGCTAGTAAGCGGTCAAGCAAGTATGTGCATTCCCAGCAGTTGGTCGTGTGTACATTTAATCCCCAGTGAAGTCCTCACAGAGTACAACCAGGTTGTCGAAGTTTTGAAAGGATCTCCCCACACAGGACTGTTCTTTCTGTTCTCCAGCAGGTTGTCTTTCCTCCAATAGGTTGATCATCCTCTGCAGCGTTCATAACTCTGTATTTGTTAAGTTATCCCACAGCAGGATTATTTCTTCCCCCAACGGAAGTTTGGTTTCAGCATTTATTTTGCGGGAATGCCTCTTTGCATTTGCGTTGTGCATAGCATCTACCCAAACGCGTAGCATTTCCATTCCGTATGGAGCATTACGCCATTTTTCAAACATATGCATTCTGAAACATAAGCCAGGTTGGTTAGCTCTTTGTTTTCAGGTGTTATTCCCTGCAGGTGATTGGAATTCTTGATCAAGATGGTTTTCGGATATTCAAGTTCTTGGCATGATATATGTGATGATAACGTTTGTCCTAGCATGTGTCCCTCATCAGAGTTGCTTGATTGAGTTTCTCTTCTTCCCCATCGGAGTTTTCCTCAGATTGCTGTTGTGTCAGCATTAAAAAATTTCATGGATTAGACCTTTGAAGTCGTTACCTTTTGTCGTTTTAAATAGGTGTCTGGCAGTTGACATCAGAATTTCCCTGCAGAGTTGCTTGTTCAAGTCTTCAGATGCCCAATTCGCGCTTTACATAGTGCTTTGCTCGTTTCTTAGGAAATGGAAGTTCAAGGATAGTACATTGATGACGCGCTTTACGTAGTGCTTTGCTCGTTTCTTCGGAGATGGAAGATCAAGGATAGTACATTGATGACGCGCTTTACATAGTGCTTTGCTCGTTTCTTCGGAAATGGAAGATCAATGATAGTACATTGATGACGCGCTTTACGTAGTGCTTTGCTCGTTTCTTCGAAAATGGAAGATCAAGGATAGTACATTGATGACGCGCTTTACGTAGTGCTTTGCTCGTTTCTTCAGAAATGGAAGATCAAGGATAGTATATTGATGGTTCGCGCTTTTATTTAGTGCTTTGCTCGTTTCTTCGGAAATGGAAGGTCAATGACATTATATTGACGGTTCGCGTTTTACGTAGTGCTTTGCTCGTTTCTTCGGAAATGGATGATCAAGGAAAGTACATTGATGATGCGCTTTATGTAGTGCTTTGCTCGTTTCTTCGGAAATGGAAGATCAAGGATATTACATTGATGACGCGCTTTACATAGTGCTTTGCTCGTTTCTTTGGAAATGGAAGATCATGGATAGTACATTGATGACGCGCTTTACGTAGTGCTTTGCTCGTTTCTTCAGAAATGGAAGATCAAGGATAGTACATTGATGACGCGCTTTACGTAGTGCTTTGCTCGTTTCTTCGGAAATGGAAGGTCAAGGATAATATTTGATATGGTCCTATGGCTCGGTGCCCGCTTATTGTAGCATATATTTGAAGATTGATTGTTGTTGATCTAATGTGTGGATTCAATGCCTGTGGTGTCACACAGGTGGTTGATGTTGAAATCAGGTTCTGTATCAGATGATTGATCAGTTTGTTGTCGTGACAACCGAATTCAATTTTCTGGATGTCTTTTCCCCAAGCAATCGTTGCAGTTTATTTCTTTGGTTAGCAAATTTCCGGGTTCTTTGGTATTCAACCGTCTTTTACCTTGATTTTCTGAAAGTCGTTCGCTTTTCATCCAGTCAGGTCTAAGTCGCTTGAATAGGGGCAGCTTTTGTACCCCAAAATTTGCCTAACCTTTTTCTTACTTGGTTTATGTTTCATTGCATTAACATATCATTGTACTAGCATTCACATTGCATAGTCATGTTGCATTTTACAGGGGATCAGGAATGGTGTGCTTAGCCAATGGAGGTTATCAAAGGTTCAAGGCCTAATCAAGAGATTATATTCCAGTCATCAAGTGGTTATCATCATCAGAAGCAAGTCAAAGCCATGGAAGAAAGGCAAGCATGTGAATATGATTCAACTTCTGTCTAGGAGCTTATCTGAGGATCATCTGAGGATCACAAGCCCATGGTTATGGGTGGAGATTGTCATTGAAGCTCATTGGAGGCCTTGAGGGTCATGGTGGAGTTCAGTCAAGTGTTCATGGCAAGTGTGGAAAGTCATAGCTGAAGGTGTTGCAATTAGGGTTTTCATCTGGTCAACCTTGAGTCAACTGTGCAATTGAAGGAGATTAAGACTCATTTCTAAGTATTTGTGATCATGGAAGGTTGTGTTGAGATACATGAGGTGTTATTCCAAGATCAATTCAAGAAGAATTCAAAGTGTGAGGAGTTGCTAAATTAGGATTCTCAGTGTAAAATCCCCTATTTAGTGCCTAACTTCAAGACCATATAGCTCAAGATGTGATCTTCATCTCATCTTGGCATCCACATGAAACTTGGAGAGGATTTTCATAGCTTTAATTTGAGTACTAGAAGTCCTTGATTGGATTTGTAGAACTCAAGTTATGGCTCAGACAAGTTACAGGTCATCAGATGAATGTGAATTTTATCTGTGAAAGTCCACTCACTTCCATGCTACTTTTGACCTAGAAGGACGTTTCACATGACCTTTTGACAAGTATGAAAGTTTTTCCTCATGGTCTTAGCTTTCCAAAAAGTTCTAGAAGTCCTTGATTGGATTTGTAGAACCCAAGTTATGAGCTTGGCAAGGCAGAGGTATTTTTGGAAATTTTGATTATAGGCCATTTTGCATTATAGGTCATATTCACTATCTTGCACACTTCAAATAAAGTTTTTTCCAACATAAAACTTGCTCAAAATGGGATTTTAACTTCAACCATGTATCAATGAGGTTTTAATTTGTATTGGAACAAGAGTTGGTTGAAGGAAACTTGACAAAGGGCATTTTTAAAGGGATTAGAAGGAGAAAATTCAAAATAAATCATAAGTGTTCAAAAAATGACAAGTTGGTACATATTTTGATTGGAAATAACATTTTAAACACAATGACATTGCTAGAATTTCAATTTGACTCATATTTCATGGACTTTCTTTTGGTTTCTTCATGATGAAGTTACACATCAAAGATCAACCATTGATCAAGATTAAGGGTGCAACCTGATCCATTCACTCTCAACAGGTCATTAGCATTGCATATGAAGCATTTTGAAGCTATTATTGCACAAAACTCGTGACTGCCATGTTCACATTTTGGAAGAAAAGTTGAATTTTGGATTACTTGATTTGGGCTTTCATTGGGCCTAAGAATTGTCCAAACAGATCATATATAAGTTCAGGATCCATTTCAGATCAATTTTTTGGTGGCATTTTGGTGAAGAAAACAATTATTAAAGTTAGAGCTCAAGCTTCAAAAAGTGAGAATTCGTATTTGCAATTCAATGCATTTCAAGAAGAGTTGTGGATCCCAATAGCACCAGCAAGCTTCAGTGAAGAATTCTGCAGAGTTTTGCATCAAGATTCACACTCAAACACCTCCAATTGCAAGCTTCAGTCCAGGTTTGCTCTCTTCAAAATTCCTCTCATTCTATGCTGTTTTAGGATGAATTAGACATGTGGCTAGGATATAGGAAGAACATAGATCGTTTTAGGATCAGAATCTTGAAGTTTAGAGATGATTTAAGTTTTGATGCAAATTCTGTTGGCCTTAGAAACTAGTGATTCATGGAGAATTAGAGGAAATGGAGATTAGATTCATGATTAGGGTGAAAATCTGAGAAGAACGGTACCGGTTTCATGCGTTTTGGTAGGTTTTGAGGATTTAACACTGTTTGCCTCACCGGAGAAGACAACCGGAGGTCTTCTCCGGCCACCGTCCCCTTCCCTCTCTTTTGCGCAGGTTTGAAATGGAGAAGATGAACATGAGCGGTTAGATCAGTTTGGTTTGTGGACTTTGTAATCTAATCTTGCGTTCTAGCTTTCACTTCACCTAGGGCTGACCTTGACTGTTGACATGTCCACTTGAGATCCCTTAGATCACCCTACTTTTCCAATGGACGTCCAAGATTAGACCATACCATGTGCTTGAGTCAACAGCGCTTTACCAAAACCATGAGCAAAACGCAGCGCATCATTTAATGTGCTGGCACGCGTTGAGCCCTCGGATGCGCTTACCAAGTCCTAGATCCTGTGGCTGTGGATTTTCTTGAGGCTTTTTTATTTCTTTATTTCTTTTTTTCAATTTCTTTTATTGTTTTCTTCATTTTTAATTCATTTTAATTAGAATAATGATCAGAAAATTATGAAAAAAAATATGTGCATGATCCTTGTTTAATTCCTGATTTTTTGATGCTTTTGGATTTACTTTTTGTGTTGTTTTCAATTTAATTTCCATTTTTCTATTTTCATTAATTCATTTAATTTGGCATTTTGGACTTGTTGCTTGCTGATTTTTGTACCATTGATTGGCATAGAATTAGAAGTTGATATTTGGCTGGCTGGTAGTATACATATTGATGAGATTATAGGAATTTTGTGGTGATTTTTAGGTAACTCTAAGTGTAACACCCCCCCCCCCCCTTTCTATGCCCCCAAATAATACAATTAATCATTTAGGCATAAATTTAAAATTTCATCAGAGTACATTTTCAACATGGCATAAAAGGGAAAAAGCCACGCTTCACAAAAATACCTCCAGCAATCTAATCTGAAATGCCTCATAGAGCATTAAAAGAAACAACAGAAGGGTGAGAAACGATATCATAATAACAATGCATACAAACATATTAATATACATGATACCCAATATACGTCTTTCGCATTCTCACCGCAACTCACCTCGTCATACCGTACATTGCAATGTATTCACATTATCTATTTACAAATAGAACATCATGCATATACAATATGCGTCAACAATGTTTATATCGGTTCATAAACACACAAAACATACATATTCATATATTCACACACACATGTGTCTTCAAGCATACCAATCATGTCAATCATCAGCAATTCATATAAACATTTACAATTATGTTCATTACCCATACACCATGCAGGATGTCAACATGCAACTCATAGAGACCGACACACGACTCTATGCAGATGCAAATGCGGTACCGACTCATTTCAGCATGTTCAATTGAAGAACCAAATAACCATCGCTCACACCCCACATGGGCACACGAGGTTCTGCAGATTCTACGCAGAATCAAAATAACCATCGTAACATACGAGGTTCTGCAAATCCACCGAGGGATCAATAATTAACCATCGCTCACACCCCACAAGGGCACACGAGGTTCTGCAGATTCACCGAGGAATCAATAATTAACCATCACTCACACCCCACAAGGGCACACGAGGTTCTGCAGATTCACCGAGGAATCAATAATTAACCATCGCTCACACCCCACAAGGGCACACGAGGTTCTGCAGATTCACCGAGGAATCAATCGACACAAGAATGCATACTATGATGCTTCACATGCAACATGACTCATGACACTCTTGAAATGCACACATGTTTACAAACATACTCATGCATTCTACACATTCATCGCATATATTCATACAAACATCATAGATTTTTAATCAGGCTAAACAATGCACATAATTGCCCAAACGGCCACAATTCATAATCTAGGATTCACGCCATATGGCTACCCACAGCACAACACAAACCAGCATATAAACTACTAAATCAAAGAAGGGTCGATCGCTACCGAAACCCCAAGCCACGACAGCACCACGCAATAGGGAAAATTCATCCTGCTACGTTCGCTACACGCTCGCCTAGCGAGCTGCTAGCGAGCGTTCGCTACCTCCTCGCCTAGCGAACTGCTAGCGAGCAAGAACAGAGGCTACAGACCTTGTTCGCTACACCGTTCGCCACAGCAAACCTCCAGCGAGCTCCTCGCTACTCCCTTCGCTGCCAGCGAGGGACATTAAAACCATTATGTCCCAAGTCTGGGACCGTTCGCTGCGCACTCGCCTAGCGAACTACCAGCGACCATTCGCGACCTGCTCGCCTAGCGAACTGCTAGCGAGCGTCTGCGATTTCCACTTCTCCCTGCTGTTCAGAATCCAAAACCACCGATAAAATCACCCGATGAACTCCAACTCATATCCAGTAGCCTTAATCTAACATATATCGACTAATCTACGTCATCTAATCACGATTCTAACTGTTAGACAACGATTTCTATCGATTAAACCAAATTCAACCTAAAATGGAAAGTGTAGAAAAACTACCAACAATCCAAAACAATCCAACAAAATCATACATGATTATACACATTGATAGAATAATAAAGTTTCACACCCTTACCCGATCAATCGATAGCTTTGGTAATGATTTCTTGAAGTTCTAGGTTTTCCTCTTCTTTCTCTCCTCTTTCTCTTCTCTTCCTTTCTTTCCTTTGTTTTTCTTTCTATCTTACTACTTTCTCTTTTTCTCTCATATACTCATATTCTCTTTTCTTTCCTCTCAAATTCTTTCCACACACTAATTAATCAATTCTCATAAAATATCCACTTAACATAACTACTAATGCCCAAAATACCCTCCGGTCTATTTTTACCCGAAACTCTCAAAGTAGGCAAAAATAGCACAATATGCACAAATAACATATTAACACACAATTCCACATTTAAAATAATAATTCAATTAATTAAATCAAAAAGGACTCAAAATAAAGGAAATTCAGAATCGGGGAGTTACAACTCTCCCCCACTTAGGAATTTTCGTCCTCGAAAATATTACCTGATTCGAACAGCTCAGGGTGCGACTCACGTATCTTACTCTCCAATTCCCAAGTCATATTGCCTTCCGCAGCACCTCCCCATGCTACTTTTACAAGCGAAATATCCTTGCCTCTTAGGTTCTTAACTTCGCGGTCCAAAATCATAACCGGTAAAACCTCAACCGTAAGATTATCTCTTACCTCCACCTCATCCATAGGAATCACATGTGACGGATCCGGAACATACTTCCGAAGTTGCGAAACATGGAACACATCATGCAAATTTGAAAGACTCGGAGGCAACGCCACACGATAAGCCACCGCACCAACTCGTGCAATAATTTGATACGGACCAATAAAACGAGAAGTCAACTTCTTTGACTTTAAAGCACGACCCACACCCGTAACCGGTGTAACTCTCAAAAACACATGGTCACCTTCTCGAAATTCAAGATCCTTCCTTCTCTTGTCATGATAACTCTTTTGCCTATTCTGGGAAGCTTTCATCTTCTCCCGAATAAACTTCACCTTCTCCATCGTTTGTTGTACCATTTCCGGTCCAACTACCGATCTCTCTCCGGTTTCATGCCAACACAAAGGTGTTCGACATCTCCGACCATACAAAGCCTCAAATGGTGCCATACCAATACTTGCATGAAAACTGTTGTTGTAAGTGAACTCAATCAATGCCAAAAAGCTATCCCAAACACCACCTTGCTCGAGCACACAAGCACGCAACAAGTCCTCTAACGATTGAATCGTCCTCTCGGTTTGGCCATCCGTCTACGGATGATACGCCAAACTCAATCTCAACTTAGAACCTAAAGCCTTTTGCAAACCTTCCCAAAATCTCGAAGTAAATCTAGGATCTCTATCCGACACGATACTCTTGGGAACTCCATGCAACTTCACAATCACCCGAACATAAATCTCGGCTAACTTTTCCAAAGGATAACTAATATCAATCGGAATAAAGTGAGCAGATTTAGTAAGCCTATCAACAATCACCCAAATAGCATTGTGACCTCTTTGCGTATTTGGTAAACCCGTAACAAAATCCATTGATATACTATCCCATTTCCATTCCGGAATATCCAACGGTTGCATCAAACCACTAGGCTTCTGATGTTCCACTTTAGACTTCTGGCAAGTCAAACACGAATACACAAACCGAGCTACATCCCTCTTCAATCCGGACCACCAAAAGATTTTCTTCAAATCTTGATACATCTTATTCGCACCCGGGTGAATACTCAATTTACTCCGGTGTCCTTCCTCCAATATCATCTTTCTCAAATCCACATCGTCGGGAATACAAATACGACCACGGAATTTCAAAACTCCAAAATTATCAACCTTAAAGTCCTCATTCTCATTCATCATCAAATCCACAAATTTCAAATCCAACTTTTGCTTTTCACGAACGGTAGCTAGAAAATCATTCGTAACATACAACATACCAAGTTTCACACTTCTCGGCGTCATTTCACAAACCAAACTCAAATCTCTAAAACTCTCCAAAAGTTCCCATTCTCTTACCATCAATGTAGACATATGCACTAACTTCCGGCTCAAAGCATCGGCTACAACATTTGCCTTACCCGGATGGTAATTCAAACCAAAGTCATAATCCTTCAAAAACTCTAACCATCTCCTTTGCCTCATATTCAATTCCTTTTGCTCAAATAAATACTTCAAACTCTTGTGGTCGCTAAAAACTTCAAATCTCGCACCATAGGGATAATGTCTCCAAATTTTCAAAACAAAGACCACGACCGCCAATTCCAAATCGTGCGTGGGATAATTCTTCTCATGCACTCTCAATTGCCTTGAAGCATAAGCCACAACTTTACCGTCTTGCATCAAAACACCACCCAAACCGGACAAAGAAGCATCACAATAAACCACAAACGCTTCCGTCAGATTTGGCAAAATCAAAACCAGCGTCGTTGTCAACCGTCTCTTAAGTTCAACAAAACTCTTCTCACAATTAATGTCCCAAACAAAAGTCTTTCCCTTACAAGTCAACTGAGTCAACGGAAGTGCCAACTTCGAAAATCCCTCAATAAACCTCCGATAATAACCGGCCAAGCCCAAAAAGCTTCGGATCTCCGTAACCGACTTAGGAGCCTCCCATTGCATCACCGCATCAATCTTGGACGGATCAACACAAATACCATTACCAGAAATAACATGCCCAAGAAAACTCACTTCCGATAACCAAAACTCGCACTTGGATAACTTAGCATACAATTGCTTCTCCTTCAATACTTGCAACACAACCCGCAAATGCTCTTCATGCTCTTCTTGGGACTTAGAGTAAATCAAAATGTCGTCAATAAACACAACTACGAAACGATCCAACTGCTCATGAAAGATACGATTCATATATTCCATAAACACACCCGGCGCATTAGAAACTCCGAATGGCATCACAGAAAATTCATAATGACCATACCGTGTCCTAAAAGCCGTCTTTTGAATATCTTCTCCTTTAACACGAATCTGGTGATAACCTGACCTCAAATCAATCTTACTAAAAACACAGGCACCAACCAATTGGTCCATCAAATCATCAATTCTAGGAAGCGGATACTTATTCTTAATAGTCACCTTGTTCAACTGCTGATAATCAATACACAACCGCATGCTCCCATCTTTCTTCTTTACCAACAATACCGGCGCACCCCAAGGAGAAACACTCGGCCTAACAAATCTCTTTTCCAATAAATCATTCAATTGTCTCTTCAACTCTACCAACTCCGATGCTGACATACGGTATGGTGCCATCGAAATCGGTCTAGTATCGGGAACTAGATCAATCGAAAACTCAACTTCCCTTTCTGGCGGTACATCCGTAATGTCCTCCGGAAATACTTCTGGAAAGTCACATACCACTGGAACCAAATCCAATTCAACCTTATTCTCTACCGACAGCGACGCAAACAAACAGAACACTTGAGCTTCATCCGCCAAAAGTTTCTTCAACTCTTTAGTGGATAGAAAACTCTCTTCCTCCTCATCTCCCAAAGATGGAAACCTCACCAACTTCTGATAACAATCAATATGAACTCTATTATACTGCAACCAATTCATACCCAAAATCACATCTAATCCTTCTAATGGCAAACACACCAAGTCCATAATAAAGTCCTTATCATACATGGTCAAGGGACAACTCAAACATACCGAAGACGTAGTTACCAACCCCGAAGCAGGCGTCTCAATAACCATATCACCACCACAAGAAGAAAAACACAAATCCAAACGCTTAGCGCACTCGAAAGAAATAAACGAATGAGTCGTTCCGGTATCGATAATAGCAACTAAGGGCATATTATTAATAAAGCATGTACCTTTAATCAACCGATCCGCATTAGTAGTGTCTGCACCCGCTAATGCAAATACCTTCCCGCTTGACGGAGCTTGCTTTGCCTTAGTACACTTCGTACTAATATGGCCAACCTCCCCACAGTTAAAACACTTAATCACATTCCTTCTACATTCATTTGTAGCATGACCGAGACCACCACAGTTAGCACACTTTTCCCCAGCCTTCTTACACTCAAAAGATTTGTGCCCCTCTTCGCCGCATCTATAGCACTTAACGGGACCAGAACTCCCTCCTCCGGATTTCTTGACAAAGTGTTCCCTATGCTTGCCTTTATCAGTAGGCGTCACCTAAGGCCCACTCCTTACTGGTTGCTTCCCTCGCCTCTCATTCAAACTCTTATAGTGAGTAGAACGAGCCCTACTATCCTCTTCGAAAATTCTACAGCATTCGGTTAAGTCCGAAAATCTTCGAATCCTCTGATATCCCACAGCTTGCTTGATCTCCGGGCGCAAGCCGTTCTCGTACTTAATACACTTGGAAAATTCCGCCGCCACCGCATCATAGTGAGGATGGAATTTCACCAACTCCGTAAACTTAGCCGTGTAGTCGACCACGGACATGTTCCCTTGTTTCAATTCTAGAAACTCCATCTCCTTCTTTCCCTTCACACTCTCCGGATAATACTTCCTCAAAAATTCAGTGCGGAACAAATCCCAAGTTATTTCCTCATCATCAACTCCAAGAATTTGTCTTATGCCGACCCACCAGTCATCGGCTTCTTCTCTCAGCATATGAGATCCAAGTCTCGCCTTGTTCCTCTCAGCGCAATTCATAACTCTGAAGATCCTCTCGACCTCTTTCAGCCAAATCTGAGCACCGTCCGGATCAAACCTTCCTTTGAACACCGGCGGTTGATTCTTTCTAAACTCATCGTTAGCATTCACATTCGGCGCACCCTGCACCGCTCGAGCCATAGCTTCCAATGCCGCAGCCATCGCGTTGTCATTACGACCAGCCATATTCTGATTATTCCCAAAAATAACAACAGGGTCAAACAACCGTTCAACCAACAAAACAGCGAGACAAATACAACTGACTCAACACTGGCTCTGATACCACTTAATGTAACACCCCCCCCCCCCCCTTTCTATGCCCCCAAATAATACAATTAATCATTTAGGCATAAATTTAAAATTTCATCAGAGTACATTTTCAACATGGCATAAAAGGGAAAAAGCCACGCTTCACAAAAATACCTCCAGCAATCTAATCTGAAATGCCTCATAGAGCATTAAAAGAAACAACAAAAGGGTGAGAAACGATATCATAATAACAATGCATACAAACATATTAATATACATGATACCCAATATACGTCTTTCGCATTCTCACCGCAACTCACCTCGTCATACCGTACATCGCAATGTATTCACATTATCTATTTACAAATAGAACATCATGCATATACAATATGCGTCAACAATGTTTATATCGGTTCATAAACACACCAAACATACATATTCATATATTCACACACACATGTGTCTTCAAGCATACCAATCATGCCAATCATCAGCAATTCATATAAACATTTACAATTATGTTCATTCACCATACACCATGCAGGATGTCAACATGCAACTCATAGAGACCGACACACGACTCTATGCAGATGCAAATGCGGCACCGACTCATTTCAGCAGGTTCAATTGAAGAACCAAATAACCATCGCTCACACCCCACATGGGCACACGAGGTTCTGCAGATTCTACGCGGAATCAAAATAACCATCGTAACATACGAGGTTCTGCAAATCCACCGAGGGATCAATAATTAACCATCGCTCACACCCCACAAGGGCACACAAGGTTCTGCAGATTCACCGAGGAATCAATAATTAACCATCGCTCACACCCCACAAGGGCACACGAGGTTCTGCAGATTCACCGAGGAATCAATAATTAACCATCGCTCACACCCCACAAGGGCACACGAGGTTCTGCAGATTCACCGAGGAATCAATCGACACAAGAATGCATACCATGATGCTTCACATGCAACATGACTCATGACACTCTTGAAATGCACACATGTTTACAAACATACTCATGCATTCTACACATTCATCGCATATATTCATACAAACATCATAGATTTTTAATCAGGCTAAACAATGCACATAATTGCCCAAACGGCCACAATTCATAATCTAGGATTCACGCCATACGGCTACCCACAACACAACACAAACCAGCATATAAACTACTAAATCAAAGAAGGGTCGATCGCAACCGAAACCCCAAGCCACGACAGCACCATGCAACAGGGAAAATTCATCCTGCTACGTTCGCTACACGCTCGCCTAGCGAGCTGCTAGCGAGCGTTCGCTACCTCCTCGCCTAGCGAACTGCTAGCGAGCAAGAACAGAGGCTACAGACCTTGTTCGCTACACCGTCGCCACAGCGAACCTCCAGCGAGCTCCTCGCTACTCCCTTCGCTGCCAGCGAGGGACATTAAAACCATTATGTCCCAAGTCTGGGACCGTTCGCTGCGCACTCGCCTAGCGAACTACCAGCGACCATTCGCGACCTGCTCGCCTAGCTAACTGCTAGCGAGCGTCTGCGATTTCCACTTCTCTCCGCTGTTCAGAATCCCAAACCACCGATAAAATCACCCGATGAACTCCAACTCATATCCAGTAGCCTTAGTCTAACATATATTGACTAATCTACGTCATCTAATCACGATTCTAACCGTTAGACAACGACTTCTATCGATTAAACCAAATTCAACCTAAAATGGAAAGTGTAGAAAAACTACCAACAATCCAAAACAATCTAACAAAATCATACATGATTATACACATTGATAGAATAATAAAGTTTCACACCCTTACCCAATCAATCGAAAGCTTTGGTAATGATTTCTTGAAGTTCTAGGTTTTCCTCTTCTTTCTCTCCTCTTTCTCTTCTCTTCCTTTCTTTCCTTTGTTTTTCTTTCTATCTTACTACTTTCTCTTTTTCTCTTATATACTCATATTCTATTTTCTTTCCTCTCAAATTCTTTCCACACACTAATTAATCAATTCTCATAAAATATCCACTTAACATAATTACTAATGCCCAAAATACCCTCCAGTCTATTTTTACCCGAAACTCTCAAAGTAGGCAAAAATAGCACAATATGCACAAATAACATATTAACACACAATTCCACATTTAAAATAATAATTCAATTAATTAAATCAGAAAGAACTCAAAATAAAGGAAATTCAGAGTCGGGGCGTTACACTAAGCATAGTTTTGAACTAGGTTTTTGGAGGCTTCCCCTTTTGGCCTTTCCCTTGACACCTTTTAGTTTAGCCTTTAGAAAGTGACCATAAACATTAATTTAGGCTCTGATCTTTTTACCATAGGTTTCGAATACCTTTAGGACCTCTTAGATTTTTAGGAGTTGATTTACTATTTTAGTTAGATTTTACATCTAGGCTGTTTGTAGGATGCCTCTAGCATAGTACCTCCCATAGTTGAACTTCAAAAGTGACCTTTAGTTCATGATAAGCTTCCAAACCTTTTCTGATGGTTTAGTGCACATGTTGATGCTTCTGTAGATTTAATCTTAAGGTTTAATTTGGTGCATTAGTTCCCTTTAGAGAGTTGCTTTTAGAGCTTGTAGAATTAAGGTTTTTAGAGCCTTTAGGAGTTTCTTCCTTTTTCATAATTGTGGTTTGCTTTGGTTTGCATTCCATTTCCTATCCAATGATGCAAGGTTCCTTTGTGGGAGCCTAGTCCCTCCTTTGGAAGGACTAAAGGCCTACCACAAAAGGTAAAGCCTTTGAGGATACCGATCTTAGATGAGTGGTGGAGTGCCATGATGGATTCCCTTGGTTTCCATCACGCTTCCCCTCATCATGAAATAATCCTTGTGTTAATTCATATCATCTCTTGGTGGAGCAAGTTGAAGCTTGAAGGTGAAGTCCTTATTCCCTTTTCTCTTGATGGATAACTTGGACATGAAGACAACTACAGACTGTTGGGCTGCATTGCTACTAGAAGACTGCTTTGTTGTTGCTTTGATGGCTTGCTGTCTTTTTGTTGTTTTCTTGTTGATTGACTGTATTTGTGTGACTGTTTGTTTGGTGTGTTGCATTAGAATAGGCTTTCATATAGTTGGTTTAGGCTTAAGTGCATTGAAAGGTTGAGCTTGCCTCCCTTTGCTTGTTTGCTTTAGAGGTTGAGTCTGTCTCCCTCTGCTTGTCTGTTACTGTTTGGCTTTGCTTGTTGGCTGAAGGTTGAGTTTGCCTCCCTTGCCTGTGTATTGTGTTGCTTTTTCTTATTTGCTCTAGAAGTTGAGTTTGTCTCCTTCTGCTTGTATTGCTGCATTGCATGCATTTTACTTACAGTTTTATTCTTTTAGATTATTTCTTTTGTTGTTGCTTTCCTTTGCCATGTTCCCTTAGGGATTCTAACTTCTCTTGTTCAAGAGAAATTATGACAGACATTAGGGTTCTAACCATGCATGATAACATTAGTTAGTTCCCTCCTAACCTCAATCATAGGATCAACTATTCATGACAACTTTAGGATTTGATTAGTTCCCCTTTAGTGTGTCCTTTCTCTTCTAATCTTCAAACATCTTTAAAACACTTAATAAGGATTAACACGTGTTGTATGCTATGAGCCTTAAGCACTTGAGAAAGGGTTGTTGGAGGGTGTCTCTTAAATAGCTTGAATGTTTAGTGTGGTATCCTTTGGGTGACATGCGACGCATTCACTCTTAAGTCCAAGTCTTTAGTGCAACATGAGTTACAAAGAAAACTCAAAACACTTCTTCTCTAAATAACTTCAAAAACAAAGATCAAACTTCTTTTTGTCCTTTGGGACCTTTAATCCTTGGAAACCATTTTCATAAGGAGAGTTTTGTTAACTCTCGGTTCAACTGCAAACGGTAAACGCCTAAGTCTCCAAAGGTCGAGCTGTATACACCAACTGCTAGAACCGTTTGTCAACCCTACTCGGGTAAAACATTTTGAACCAACCTGTGGTCTTGTTAGCCCGAACTACATTTGCTCTGATCTTTCATGCCGTGTGAAAGTACGTAGGCACGAGATGCGATATCTCGGCGAGCAACCTCCCCACCTTTCACTCATAGTTAGCCGAACTACGTTGACTCTGATTTTTCGTTCCAGACAGAAATACGTAGGCATAGAACTATTGTGTTCTGCCGAGTCATTTTCTTTTCTTTTCAGACCAGCCTTGATAGGTAGATAGATAAACCAACCCGTCAGATAAACACAACAAGCATGGATCCCATCAAGTACGATAGACGTAAGGGGTGCTAATATCTTCCCCTTGCGTAACCGACTCCCGAACCCGGACATGGTTGCGATGATCTTGTCTTATACCTTTTCGTTAGGTTTTTTCGATCGTTTCCTTTCCCTTTCTGTGGGATAAATAACGAAAGGTGGCAACTCTTCTATTTTGCCGGCATCTTATTTTCGCAGTAGCGACAAGGAGCGACAGTAGAGTCATTGGATTCAACAGGTTTTGTGATATCACTGCATGTTGGAAGGCTTATTTTATTAAATGCTCAAAGAAAAATGCAAGAGAAACGAAAAAAAAATGATTTTTTTGTAGTTTTTGAAAAGATTTCCAATTTCATTTTAAAATATGAAAATGAAAGACGCTAATGAAACAAAAGGAATTTGAACCAAATGCATTTATAAATAACTGTTTTAAAAGTGAAAGGTACACGGTGATCCAATAGCCTTGGGTAGAGCTATGGATTTGAAAACATAAATGAAAACGTTAAATTACTTTGAAATAGGGAAAATAACAGGAATCTCTATAGCCTTCCAGTTTCTCAAGGTTGCATCGCTCTTGAATACCAAGTTGCTCAGGTCCTCATCTTCATCATAGTCGCCGATAGCATTGATTTGGAAACCTCCGCTGACAAACACTTCTTGAATAATCTTTGGACGTCCTTTGACAATTAAAGCTTTATCATGAGTGTGTCTGTAACCCAACCCGTGGCGATCAGTCTTGGTCTTGATATCAATTACCTCTCCCCAACCTTCAGGAATGCCCCTGTCGATTGTTGATCTGGTACTTTTCAAGGATGCAAAAGATGGATCACTCTGGCCCTCTGTCTCCAAGACTTCCAATAGAACATCATTGGCAATCTCGAGTGCTTAGAAAGAAGTTTCCAAAGCATTTTCATCAGCCTCAATCTTACGGAATTAAGATAGGTTGCTGACCATTAAATCCTCTTCACCATGTATAATAACTAGCTTTTCGTCGACCATGAACTTCATCTTCTGATGCAGAGTTGAAGTTATTGCCTCAGCGGCATGGATCCAAGGTCTTCCAAGTAAACAACTATAGTTGGGATTAATGTTCATGACTTGGAAAGTGATATTGAAAACATGCAGATCAATCAGAATCGGCAATTCTACTTCTCCAATCACAGATCTGTGAGAGCCATCAAAAGCTTTGACAATCAAAGAGGTAGGCTTCACCACCGTCTCTTTATAAGCCAACTTGGTAAGAACTCTCTTGGGTAGGAAGTTCAAAGATGAACCAGTATCCACAAGCACCCTTGATAAGTTGTCCTCTTGACATTTCATCGATACATGTAAAGCACGATTGTGATTCAGACCATCTCTCGGTAGCTCCTCATTGTTGAAGCTGAGAGTATTGCAAGCATTAATATTGGCAATCACACTATCAAACTGACCGGTAGTAATGTCCTGAGCAACATGAGCTTGGGTTAATAACTTCTGTAAAACACTTCTATGAGTAGGTGAGGTTATCAACAGAGATAAGATAGAGATCTTGGAAGGAGTCTGGTGAAGTTGATCTATAACTTTGTAATCACTCTTTTTGATGATCCTCAAAAATTCAGCATCTTCATCGTTGGTAACCGCTTCTTTACCCTTGTCTTTGGCAGGCACATCGGTAGTGGTAGTTGTTTCCTTAGGCGGAGCCTTATTGAAACGGGGAGTATAAACATGACCACTGCGAGTCATCCTGCTTGCCCTAGCTATATTAGTCACAATTTTATTATCGGTCCTCACTTCTTCCCTCGGAATAACCTTCCCAGATTCTTTGTCAATCATGGTCACATCATATTTCCAGGGTACCGCTTTAGGATCGCTGAAAGGAAATAGACTTGGCTTCTGAATAATCATTGGCTTCGGATGATCCACCATAGGAGTGACAGGCTTTGACATATTGAACACTGGCTTGGCCGAACTTATCCTTGGCAAATTAAATACTGGCATCTTAACCTCCGGTTTTGGAAAGTTAAAGACATGCTCAATCGCAACAACTTCATCCTTCTTTGCCTGGTTAACCACTTATAAAAAGCCGTCGTTAATCAATTTCTGAACCAATGAACAGCCCTTAGTACATACATCACAACTTGTACAGTTAGCATGAGAAGCAGATACTAAACCGGCTTCAAACAACTTCGAGTGGAATACCTTGAGAGGAGTCTTGATCTGAGTAACATCAAGAATAAGGCTTTCCTCAGATGAGTCGTCAATAGCGTTAACAGCCCCATGGTTAGGCAAATGGGTGTTCTTGACATTTGGCTGAGGATCATCGAAAGATAAAATATTATTTTCCAACAAATCCCTGACAATGGACTTGAGAGCATAACAATTCTCCAAATCATGGCCGGGCGCGCCCTCATTAAATAAACAATGAGCGGCAGGCTTGTAATTGGCTGGCAACGGATTAGGAGGTAGACCCAATGCTCGGGTAGTAATCAGATCTTGTTGCACTAATGAAGAGTATAACTCGGTGAAAGTCATCGGAATTGGAGGACAAGGCTTGTAATGTCTCCTATTTAGACCATTCTAACGAGGTGCCTAATTCTTGGGTTGTTGATGGGCCGGAGCTTTGGGTGCTTCTTGATAATTAGGAGGAGCTTGGTAGGCCTGAGGCTGATAAACAAAATCCGGTTGCACAGGCTGATAAGTGGGAGCTTGTTGAACTGGTTGATTGAAGGAAGGTGCAACAACAGCTACATAGGGTTGTTGAGCATACTGAACCGGGTAACCCTGAGGTTGAGCATAATTATGTGGATGTTGATATTGTTGATATCTTCGTCTACCCGAAGATACAGCATTGGTTTCACCTTCCTTCCTCTTCTGAGAGTTGAAGGACGACTTCTTCGCTTGGTCTTTAGAGCTTGAACTACCAGAACTACTTGACATTCTTCCATTCTTCAGGCCCAATTCAACTTTAACACCTACAGCAACGATGTCAAAGAAATTCGTAGTCACACTACCAACCATTCTTTCATAGAATTCTGGTCGAACAGTATCAACGAACCAATCAACTAACTCCTTCTCGGTCAAGGGAGGTTCTACTTGCGAAGCAATTTCTCTCCACCTTTGAGCATATTTTTTAAATGATTCGGAACTCCTCTGCGACATACTTAACAATTGTCTTCTATCAGGAGCCAGATCCATATTGTACTTGTAATGTTTGATGAAGGCATCAGATAAGTCTTGAAAACTCTTGATGCGAGACTGATCCAAATTTAGGTACCATTTTGAGGAAGCACCCTTCAAACTGTCTTGTAAACAATGAATCATCAGTTTATCATTTTCCACATCAGCAGCCATCCTACATTAATACATTATCATATGATTCTTTGGATAAGTAGTAACCTCATAACAATCAAAGTTCGGAGTTTCAAACTTTGAAGGAATAACTAAACCGAAAACCAAACAGACATCTCTGGCAGCAGCGCCAAAAATTTGATCACCTTCCATCTTACTCAATCTCTTGTCGATAGTATCAACCTCCTCACAAAGCTTGTCACGTCGCTCGTATCCCTCAACATTATCATCAAGGATCTCATAAACGGGCTCATTGAAATAAGGTTGCACGCGGGTGTGAACAGTAGCTGGTGCAAAAGTAGGAACCACTTGAGGAGCTTCCAAAACCAAAGGAATGGCTTGTTGAATTGGTTGGTCAATAGGAACAGTTGGTTGAACTGGTTGGATAGTAGGAACAGCAACTGGAGGGGGCACAAAACTGGGTTGAAGACCACAAGGAGGTACATTCGCAACGGTAACCGCCGGTGGAGGATCCGCAACACTAGTGGCAATCTCAGAAACAACGGTAGGTTGAGTATCCATCTTTGCATTGATGACCTGTAGCAACTCCATAATCTATCACACATTTCCTCGAAGGTCTTCGAGGTCATTGTTGATACGATCCACCTCTTGAATTTGTTCTTCCATCCTTTTTCGAGCTTGGGCTCTAGTGTTACACCAATGCAGAGAACTCAGGGTGACGAAACTGGAAGGCGAGAGAACCGAGAATGAGAAACCGGGAGACAAATGCAATGCAAAAATGTGATGGTGAAATGCAGAATGCAAATGCAAAATTTCATGGAATTCATGTATTTACGAATATCGCGAGATACCAAAGAAACTTTTATTTATTAATTTTGACAATGGACTACAAGCAAATATTCTTAAAAGGAATCTTAACATAATAGCTAAATAAAAGCTAATAAAATCCTAAGGAAGCATTTTCCACAATCAACTTCAAAGGGTAGGCCGAGAGTTAGAGGAAAATAAATCCTCGTAGACTTTTCTCTTCTTGTAGGAAAGTGATTCTTCATTCTTCTTCTAAAGTTGCTTCTGAAGTTCGGCATTCTCACTAATGACAACCTAATATTTATTCTTCCATGCTTTTGCCTCATGTTGTGCTTTTCTCAAAGCGATCTTTAACTCTTCGGCTTTGGACATGAACACTAGAACAGGTTCCCTTCTTGGAGGCAAAGGATTTTGACGAGGATAAGGCATCTTCAGCTTGATTGCTCTTTCTATGACCTAATGAATATATGGTTCCATGGACACACAATTAGGCTTTCCCAGACTTTCTCTACCTTTCTTATGCAAATGACGCCAAGAGGACACAATCTTATCTTGAAGTTCTTTATTGTCCTTGAAGAAGATTCTCTCCATATAAACATTCTTAGGTGGTTCCTTCAACGAAAATCCTAACTGTCGGCGAGCTAGAATAGGATTGTAGCTGATTCCTCCATTAAAACCAAACAAGGGTACGTTGGCAAAGTCTCTGCAACCATCAATGGTTAATGTCCCATCGTACACACAGTTATACCAATCAATATCCGAGTGAGTTAGAGCCATAATCCTCTGTGACCTTCATCCTTTATCGAGATCCCAAAAAGGACCAGACTTGGGCAAGTGAGAAATAAACCACTTGTATAATAAAGGCATACAACAAGTAATCATCCCTCCACCATGGAAGTTTCAGAGATGTACGGAATGGTAAGTGTTAGCCAATAAAGTTAGTATTGGATTATTCTTCATGAAGATCTTGATGGCGTTGAGATCAACGAGGCCTTCAAAACTTAGGAAAAGTAGCACTCCATAAATAAGTAAGGCGAGGATTGCCTCAAATGTATTCATGCTCATATGATCAGCATAGTATTGAGCTTTCTTGATTAAGAAATTCGTAGGCAAATCGAAAGTCTCACCTTTGGTAATCATATTGCCTTGATGTCGGATACCTTCAGATATATGGCTCTAGTAATGTCTTGTTCTTTAGGGTTCACCTCCAAGAAAGGGAAAAAAGACTCTTCCAGAATAGGTAAACCAACTAAATGAGAGTATTCATCTAAGGTAGGCAATAGCTGATAGTCCGGGAAGATAAAGCAGTGATAATCCAGATCATAGAACTGCAGCAAAACAGAAAGAAGTCTGTCGTCCACTTGAAGTCTCAACAAAGATAACAACCTTCTATACTTGTTTCTGAATCCTTCTTGATCTTGAACTAAATCTCCTAGCTTCCTTAGGTCATCCAACTTAAGACCCTTAAAAGAATATTTCAAAGTATTTTTCCTATTGTAATCCATGGTATCCTACAATGTTTATAAGTAAGGATGAATTCCATGAAATCTAATGCAAGATGATGCTTTATGGATGCAATGTGCAAACACACACAAGCACATGAGGGTCCTAGGTTAGAGGTATATGAGCGGAGTCAAGGTCTACCCATCCCAAAAGGTATGTACTAAAGGTTAGTTGTACCTGCAGAACAAGGCTTCTAAAGAAGTGCCCAAAGTCATCAGTCCATCTTTCGGATATTATCAATTTCCCGACTGACTCGGTAGTTAATAATATTCTCAAGAGAACCTCTTTTGAGTGTAGTATCGTGTAGCAACTATTTTAGGACTACTCCCTCATAGTCATCGCACTACGTCCTAAATAAGGCCAAGTATAGTATCGTCCCAAGTATCACAGACTCCTAGTCAAAAATAGTAGGTTTTTTCACGACTACTCGTTCAACAGAACTATTTTTCAGGAGGGCCTCAACTGAGTGGTGTCGCTACTGCGAAAATGAGGTGCCGGCACAACAGAAGAGTCTCCACCTATCGTTATTTATCCCACGGGAAGGAAAGGAAACGATCAGGAAAAACCTCGCAAAACAGGATAAGATCGGTCGTCGCAACCAAATCTCGGGGTTCGGGAGTCAGTTACGTAAGGGGAAGGTATTAGCACCCCTCACGTCCATCGTACTCGATGGGATCCACGCTTGTTTGTTTATCTGACTGGTTGTTTATCTATCTACACTAAAATGTTGGCTTGAAAGAGAAGAAAAAGGAAATTGACTCAGCAAAGCATCGCGCTCCGTGCCTACGTATTCCCGTTTGGAACGAGAAATCAGAGTCAACGTAGTTCGGCTAACTATGGGTGAAGGGAAGGTTGCTCACCAAGATATCGCATCTTGTGCCTACGTACTCTCAACAGGCTTGAGAGATCAAAGCTAACGTAGTTCGGGTTAAAACGGAACACAGGTTTGTTCACCAGATTCTTACCCTAGTAAAGTTAAACTACAGTTCCAGTAGTTACGCACAATGCCTGTTTGCGGTAGAGCTGAAGCTTAACAGCACTCTTTTCTTCAGAAAAGATTTTCCTTGAATTAAGGGCCCATGGGGCAAAAAGGATTTGAACGTTTGTTTTTTGTCTTTTGCAAAAGAAGTGTTTTTTATGGATGTTTGCAATTCATATCGCACTAAAAACTGTGACCTAGGAGTGAATGCGTCGCATGTCACCCAAAGGGTTCCACACTAAACATCCTGATTATTGGAAGGAAACCCTCCAATAACCATTTCCTAAGTGGCTTAAGGCTCGTAACGTACTGTACAACCTGCCTTTATTATGTATTTTACTGTTGTTTTGGAGATGAGAAGAGAGAGGACACAACTAAGGAGAACTACCTCAATCCCTAAGAGTTGTCATGCACAATGGTCCTAATGGTTGAGTTTGAAACAGGGAACTCCTAATTGTTATCATACATGGTTCCAACCTAAAGTCTATCATCACTTCCTTAAACAAGGAAGTGAGAATCCTAAGGGGAACATGTTAATGGGAAACAAAACAACAAGAAATCAACTTAATGAACATATGAAACGTGAAAGTACAAATGCAAATGCAATTCAGCAATACAAGCAAAGAGAGGCAACCTCAACCTTTCAATGCAAACAAGCACAGGGAAAATACACACTCAAGCAAAGGGAGGCAACCTCAACCTTTCTAAGAGAAAAGAAACAATCAAGCAAAGGGAGGCAACCTCAACCTTTAATGCAAACATGGGAAGAGAAAAGAAACAGGAAACACACAAGCAAAGGGAGGCAACCTCAACCTTTAATGCAAACAATCAAAGGGAGCTCAGCTCAACCTTTCAATGCAGTCATGCGCCTAAACAAAAGTATTCTACTCATGCAATTCTATCCTAATGTAACAAGCAAATAAATCAAACAGGGAGGAAAAATGTAAACAAGATGAGCAACAGGGAAAACATCCCAGGCTACATCAGGTTTAGATGTGTGTTACACAAGAGTCCATCTCAGGTTCAACCTCTTGAGGAATGCACAGAATCCAACTAAAGGAAGGATTAGACTCTCACAAGAGGGATCCTCATCAAGACTTGGAGGAGGAAGATAGTGCAAACCAAGGGAACATACTATGCCATTGAATGTCTATCCAAGGCTAAACCTCTTGAGGAATGCACAAAATCCAACCAAAGGAAGGATTAGGCTATCCCAAGAGAGATCCTCATCAAGACTTGGAATTGGAAGATAGTGCAAACCAAAGGAATGTACTATGCCATTGAATGTCTATCCAAGGCACAACCTCTTGAGGAATGCTTAGAATCCAACCAAAGGAAGGATTAGGCTCTCCCAAGAGGGAACCTCATCAAGATGTGGAGGAGGAAGATAGTGCAAACTAAAGGAATGCACTATGCCATTGAATGTCTATCCAAGGCTCAACCTCTTGAGGAATGCACAGAATCCAACCAAAGGAAGGATTAGGCTCTCCCAAGAGGGATCGTCATCAAGACTTGAGGAAGGAGGATAGGTCCAACCCTAGGAAAGAAACCACACAGGGGAAAGAAGCCATCACAGAAACCTCTAAGAAACCCTATAGATTAGTTCTAAAGATCACCTAAACTAATGGATCTAAAAGCTCTATCAAGGCCTAACAAATGCTCTAAATAGGTATCAACGTAAGTTTTAATCTATCCAGAAGGAAATTGAAGCTTAAAGTTGCTAAGGTTCACTTTAAATCTTAAACTATGAGGCAAGCGACATTAGGGTCCCCCTAATCACAATGAACTTGTAAATTCTAAGAAAAATACTAAAATCAATCCTAAAAGGCTAGGAAAAATTCTAAGGCTTCCTAAGTTTGTTAAGGAATCATGGTACAAAATGCAGAGCCAAGACCTAAATCTAAGGGTCTAAACAAATTCTACACTTAAAGGTATGCTTAAGGGAATCCACAAGGGAAAGGTCCTAGAAATCTATCTCAAACCTATACCTAAAAGCATCTAAAAAATGCAAGAAAAAGGCTATAATATTCTACAATGTATCAACATTCATCATACAACAAATCAAACATTTTGATCGATTATAGAAAGAGAAATAAAATCACAAAGATAGGAATGTCATTTTGCAACTATTAAAAACATATTAAAAGAGGAAATATGCAATTAACTGAAAAATAAATGGAAAATCAAAATAAAAATCATGACAAAATTCTAGACATATTAAACCACCTACATGATTTTTTTCAAGATATATTGGAATCATTTAATATTTTTTCTGAATTAAAATCAAACAGCCATCAAATAAAAAAAAAAGAAAATGAAATTAAAAAGGAAAACTAAAGGGGTGCAGTTAGTAACGGATTCACATGTATTTCGCTTGGGCCCTGTGCAAAGGGGGTGTGGTTAGAGAATTGACTTAAGGCCCAACTGAATTAATGAAACTCAGCATTTTGGGCAAGGGAGACAAGCCAATCGCGAGAGCTAATCACGGTCGCACGATGGAATTACGGAGTCAAGGATTTCGCGCGATCGGACGGTCCGTATACGAACTGGCAATTTAAAATAGCAAAACAGAGGGAAACTGTGCGCGGTGGCCGGAGAAGATTCTGATCATCTTCTCCAACGGTAATGAACAGTACCGGATTTTCAACCTTAACAAAAACTTAAATTTCTTATACCAATCTCTTCCTCTCACTTCCTAGATCATGAATATCAAATTCTTTTTCGTTTTTATCCAATAAATAAGGAGAAATGCAAGCTACAAGCTATGGTGTCATTTCCTAAAGTTTCAAGAAACTTAACCAAACTATTCCTAAAACCTTCTACATATCCTAAGGAGTGTAAATCCATGAAAATGGCACTGAAATTACTCAAGAATAGAGAGCATGAATAAGAAATAGGAACCTGGTTTTGAGCTTCAATGGAGGTGTCAATTGGCATTGGTTCTCACTCCAAATGGTGTAGAAAGTTTCAATGGATCATCTTCAAGCTTCTAGCAATCTTGGTTTGGCTTGAATGTGTGTAATTCTCCAAAAACGAAAATCAATTTTTCTTCTCTTTTTCTCCATGAAATTATGTTGTAACTGCCTCCAAATTCTGTTATGGCAGTTGGGAATCATCCAGGATGTTATATGCAATGGACCTCGAGTGATTAAGAGCCCAATTGAAGCCTATGCCAGCCCAATTCAAAATCCATTTATCCAAGTTTGAAGTTTTTATGTTATGGTGAGAACAGAGCCAAACAACTTGCAAACTGATCCAATTGCCTTGCTTGTGATGTAAGGAAGATGTGTGGATAGGATTGAGGCCTTGAAATTGAATCTATGGTGGATTTGCATTGTGTTGCTTAAGGATGAAGAATCATGAATTTCCACATGTAAATGGCTTCAAGCTTGATTTTTAATTTTTCGAATGTTGTTAAAACATCAATTGGACTCAAAACAAGCACAAATATGACATGAATTGGTTCCAAAATAAATTGATTTGAATTAGCCCTTTTCAAGCTTCCTTTCATGAATTTTTCTTCAAGCATTTTCCAATTCAAGCCATATCAATGATCCCTTGAGGATTGATTGACTAAATAATACCATTTTGAGCAACTTTCAAGTTGGCAAGATTTTCATTTGAGGCATGCAAAGTAGTGAACTGGACCTATAATGAAAATGACATGTAATCTTACTTTCCCAAAATACCCTTGCCTTGCAAGCTCCATATCTTGAGTTCTACAAATCCAAATGAGGACTTCTAGTACTCTTTGGAAAGCTAAGATCATGAGGAACAACTTTCATGCTTGCCAACAGTTGAGGAGAAACATCCTTCTAGCTCAAACATGTCCTGGAAGTTGGTTGACTTTCAAGTACCAAAATCACATTCATCTAATGACCTGTAACTTGTCTGCTTCATAACTTGAGTTCTAGATATCCAATGGATGACTTCTAATACTCAAAAGAAAGCTAAGAACATGCTCTACAAGTCCTATGTTTATGTCAGGATGAGATGTGTTGCGGTGGAAATAGGATCACAAACTATTAATGAGTTTGAATCGCAATTCAATTCACAACCGCTCTTTGATTTATCCGAAGGAAAAGGTCAAAAAGGGAAAACCTATTTTTGCATCGTAAACACAATGCGGGGAAAGATCTAGGGTTCGAGGGTTGGTTAAATTTAGGGAAGGTATTAGCACCCTAAACTTCTGTAGTACTCTACAGGAACCTTTTGTTCAAATGTTTACTATTTGCTTTATTTATTTGCTTAAGGTATATGTACAAAGGGATTAAAAGTGAGAAAAGAGACCTAAGGGGTTAATTCTAAGTTTACTCGGCAAGACATCGCATCTTGTGCCTACGTATCCTTACGGGAGTGGAATCAGAGTAATCGTAGTGCCCCTCAAAAGGGAGGTTAGAGACTTCTTGACTGTGGTCAAGGTCTCAAGGGGAATAAACGCATCTTAAGGACACGCTTACGCGGAGTGTAGAAACTCCAAATCTCTACGTTGAAATGTTAAGTTGTAATTAGGGTTAAATTAGGGATTCCACGGCGGGAAACCCTAAAATGAGCGCGGCGGCTCTTTGACCTAATGCTAAGGGTAAAATTGTAACCTTGCCTGCGGCGAGGCATTTATGAAAAATTAGGGTTTGTAAGGGTGTAGTTTTGAGGTTTTGAAGTTGAGGACTATTGACACGGCGGTCAAATGCTAGACCTAACCTTCGGATGTGTGTAGTGTGATTGGAATATTCGATGAGTGTGTGAGATAATTGAATTATGCAAACAGAGAATAATGACAGAAATTAAAACCATGCATGCAGAAATTTAAAGGCAGAAATTAAAACGCGATTATTAGGGTTCGCGAGGTTACAACCGAGAAGCAGTTACAATATCGGTGAAACTTTAATAAAACACAATGTAATAAGCTGCAAAATGAACACACGCGTTAATGGGCGAAGTTAGACGGTAATCGGACGAGTCATGAGACAAGAGTGCAATGTTGAAGGTTTTTGTTGTTTTTTTAAGAGATGTTAAATGAATTTATAAAAAGGAAAGAATAATGTTAATTGAAAAATATTTTAAATTTAAAAAAAGTTTCCACTTATATTGAGAAAAAATTTTAAGAAAAGGATTTTAAGTTATTTATTGAAAAAGGTTTTTTATTTTTATTATATGAAAAAGGTTTTCTTTTACTTATTTTTTAAAAAAATCAATTTTAATATTTGATGAAAAATTTTAAAAATCAAACCACTAATTAAAAAATGGAAAAAAAGAAAAAATAAAAGGTTTTTTAAAAAAAACAATTTAAATATAAAAATAAAAGGTTTTTTTTTTAAAAACAATTTAAATATAAAAATAAAAGGGGTTGGGCCGGTAATCACTTCCGGACCCAACCCGGTTGGGGAGTAACACAAAAAACAAAATTAGGGTTTGTGAACCCTATTATCCTTCACGGCGCAGTTCTTCAATCCCTCTTCTTCTTCCTTGCTGCGATTCTCTTCGTTCTTCGTTTGCATGCTTCGTTCTTCTCATTCACTCTTCTCTTCTCATAATATGCTGGAAAAAAAAAACAAACAGAGAAACTCAACAGAAATACATGTCCATGCGATGGCTTACGTTTTGAGACGGATTGTTGGTGGTGAAAACGTTGCGCAGATGGCGATGATGCTAGTCTGAGCCTTGGGGTTTGATTGCCCGTCGAGAGACGAAGGCGGTCTTTGCTCGAAGCTTTTCCCCGTCCAGATTAACGGTCGTCGATGGTTGTTCGTTAGGGTTTCTATGATCCTCTCTCTCTCACGGCTCCTCCCTTTCATCAGGTTGTACATTCCTTTTTATAACTAACTTCTGGGCCTTGGATTTGCGTTACTTCTGAGATTCAATTTTATGTTGATATTATTTGATTTTGTTGTGATTTTCTCAGATATTGATTGGATTACGATTGGGTGCGGATTGAACTCTGTTTCCCTTTTTAGGGTTTAATCGATCCTAGCTGATATGATTATTCTGATTCGGTTCAAAGATTTCTATCTTCAGAACTTTGTGATTGAATGCAATCTGAACTGATTTGTTTGATTGATTCAGGTTAAGTGCAAATGGGGATTCGATTTGATTTGATCATTTGGTTTTCAGATTGAGTTCCAATAAGGGCTTTCTGATACGATTGGGATTTCGTTAATTTGTTTAATTGCTCTCTACTGATTCGTTTTTGGCTGACTTGCTTTATTGACTTGTCTGATTGATTCAGATTGTCTCAAATTGATTCAGATTGGTTCCAATGGAGATATTCCCTGATGCATTTGACTCGAAACTTTCCATTTCCAGCTTCTGCTTTGTTTGATCATTTGGATTACCTCTGAATTTATTTGATCTGATTGATATCTGGATTAGTTCATTTGTTCTACTTGAATTCAATCTGGACTATGCTGATGCGTTTTCGATTTGATTCAATTTTAGTAGTCTGAACTGATTTGCTTTGATCTGTTTTGGGATTCATTATCAAGTCAAAATTTCTCTATTTTTCTGATATGGTTTGCCTTTTGATGCAGCTCAGATCCTTTTCCTCTTCTTCTTTCAGAGAGGGTTGATGCTACGACTTTGGTTGAGTCGGGATGGCCGAGGAAGGTATACGGCAGTGATGTTTATCTGAGCCTTCGACGCTTGTATTCTTCGATGATGCTGCGATTGCTTTCTGAGGATCTTCGCGTGGGGTTTATCGTTTATTCTCTTTGAGTTGTTTCAACTGCTGATGATTCTTAGCTTGCAAACGTCTGTTTTTCTATGATGTTTGTGACCCATCTTGATGGCTTAGTTTAGATTTCCAACAGATAGATTTTCTGTGACATTTTAGCAGTAGCCCCATTCTTATGTTTTTCGTGATGCCTGATACTGAAACCTCTTGATATTGCTTTGCAGATGTTGATGTTGCTGGTGTACTCTTCTGATGATCGATAGTTTGTGTTGAGACACTAATTGCTTGATGCAGTTTTAGCTCTGATTTGGTTTGATGGGCTTTTCTTACTTGTTTGACCTCAGAGTTGCTGCTAACATTATAACTTATCTGCTTTGATCTTGAACCAAGTTTGATGGCCTTTACTGATGCTGCTGAGACTTTTTGATACCTTGTCCTATGTAATTTCGACGTAGCTTGTTTTGTCTCATTTCTCTGTTCTGTTTGAACTGATGCAGCTTGATACCATATTTTGGTTTCTCTTGTTCTGCTGTGGACTTGATTTTCATTCTATTTGGTACAGATTTGTTTCCTTTGGTGGCTATTCATACCTGTATTGGTGCGAACCCCTTCCTAGTTTTGTTTTATGCTTTGAGTTCTGATGATGCTTATGTTTTTTCAGATGTTGGAAGTTTTGAAACCAAGATGACTCAGACCTGCCGGCATCCGGGTTTGAGTCAAAACTTGCCTATGTTGCCTTATTCTCGTATCAGTCTGGAAATCCAATCGCGGCAAAACGAATCAGCCCTTACTTCTTTTATTTTCTTTATCTCTCGGATGTCCCTTATGATAAGAACAATAACTACCTAATCTGACGCCGGTGGCTCAGATTGGTAACGGGAGTAGGATGCGGCTTTAGTCGTGCCCTCCCGACACTCGATGATGATAATGTTCTGAGAGTGTCAAACAATCTTCTAACCTCTTTTCCTGTGGTTTGTTTTGCTTTGATATGCAGGTGATCAAGAGTTGCGTGAAGAACTCAAGGGAGGACCAATGAAGAAACTTGTATTTTTTCTCTTTTTTAGGACTTTAGGACCTAGAATAGATACTCATTGTAAATGTATAATCCTTCCACAAATTACTTCCATTTCAACTTGTAATTCTAGATGGTGTGAAATAAAATCCAGTAAATATTCATTTCTATTTTCTCAATTATGAATTTAAATATCCATGAATAATCATCCATTATTTATTTAAATTCAACTTTGATTTGTAGCTTATGAACATTCATGAATAAAAGCTCACAAACATTAAAACTTAACCTCTCCTTTGCTTTTTATAAATGATATCCCGCCATATGATCATATCCAAGCATATTCAAATTAAAACCTCGTTGATCACATCTCTTCTCAAAATAACCTTAACAGTATCCACTTCCTTTTCAACCCAGCTTTATAAAAGGAAACAAAACTGTTTGGAAACGTTTCAGAATCAAACAAAGCACGGCCCCGAGTCCAATCATATTTCTGACAAAACATACTGGCACCTTGACCCAAATGGTAAATAAATGCCTCAGAACGTAATAACAGCCCGTTTTCAAGAAATTAGCAGAATTTGCGTGAAATGACCAAAATACCCCTAAGACCAAATCTGCAAAACAGACACCTCCATGATTTGTTAGTGGTTAGCAAATGTTCATAGGAGATGATATGCGAAATGCCTGACTAAATGTAAGGGTAAAATTTGGGGTATTACAGTTGCCCCTATTTAAATAGCTACACCGGATGATTTGAGTGACAGAGACTCGAGGAATCGTGGTGGAGAGATTTAAATATAGATAACCGAAAATTTTGCCCTTATATGCGACGATATGCAATACTATGGACAAAACTGGAACGACTTAATGCAGATGATGCCATGACTATGATATGATGCGTATGCTGGAATAATGAATGCGAAAATGCTGACGAAACATGACGACACCGAGACAGACGCCACGAGAAGAACGCACTGGGGACAATGACGTGCTGAGACAACAGTACAACACTGGGGAGATCTAAAAATGATAGTCAACTGGTGCGAATGACCAATTGTCACCTTTAGAAAAGGAATGAGATCCTCCAATGGAGATGGTACCTATGAGACGGCCTCCACTGGGGAATCTAAAAATAAAACTGGATCACGTACGATTGTAAGGTTGATTACAGAATGTTGGAGCATTGAGCAAAGAATAATATCAAGCTTCTGTAAACTATCCCTCGAACTTCTCGGAAATCCGTATCAAATATACAGGGTAAAGACCGGTTGTATGCCAAAATAAATGGACTTTAATGGGAAATGCCCTGATAAGCTTCTCGAGGGAGAGCTGTCACTCATCGTTGGAAGGGACTTATATGCCAAAATGGATAAGCACTCAAATAAAGAGGCTGCTGCTTATCTGATAAATAAATCTTCTCGCATTTAAGGTCGGCGCCTGGAATACGGTTCTGATTTTTCTTTTACTGAAGGATAAATAAACTGCTTCAAGATCGTGCTCTCTTGAACGTGAAACGGGTAAACTGAACTTCTTCATACTTCAGAATCGTGCTCTCCCGAATATGAAACTGGATGACTGAATTTACTCATATTTCAGAATCGTGCTCTCCTGAATATGAAACTGGATGACTGAATATACTCATATTTCAGAATCGTGCTCTCCTGAATATGAAACTGGATGACTGAATTTACTCATATTTCAGAATCGTGCTCTCCTGAATATGAAACTGGATGACTGAATATACTCATATTTCAGAATCGTGCTCTCCTGAATATGAAACTGGATGACTGAATACTCATATTTCAGAATCGTGCTCTCCTGAATATGAAACTGGATGACTGAATATACTCATATTTCAGAATCGTGCTCTCCTGAATATGAAACTGGATGACTGAATATACTCATATTTCAGAATCGTGCTCTCCTGAATATGAAACTGGATGACTGAATATACTCATATTTCAGAATCGTGCTCTCCTGAATATGAAACTGGATGACTGAATATACTCATATTTCAGAATCGTGCTCTCCTCAACATGAAACTGGATGACTGAATTTACTCATATTTCAGAATCGTGCTCTCCTGAATATGAAACTGGATGACTGAATACTCATATTTCAGAATCGTGCTCTCCTGAATATGAAACTGGATGACTGAATACTCATATTTCAGAATCGTGCTCTCCTGAATATGAAACTGGATGACTGAATATACTCATATTTCAGAATCGTGCTCTCCTGAATATGATTTGGTTCAAACCTCAAGACGGCAGGAAAATGGAAGCCCAACCGCTCCATGGAGATGGCCATTTGCTGCGAGTCATAACGAGGATATGATCGACTTTTTAAGTGAGAAATGTCGTGTGCTGATGCTGTAAAAATGTAAAGTGCAAAGGGTTGTAACATGTAGGATTGTAAAGTGTTGTACTGATAGATTTTCCAGGCGTGAACTGGCGTGCATCTGTAAAGGATCGTAGTTGATTTTCTTGAAAGATAGTGCAAAATAAATGCACGTCCGGGTACAGTGATAAACTTCTCAAACGAGATAGTCGCGTATCTGTCATGGTATGGTGAAAACCTTTAGATGGTGCAAAATAAATGCACGTCCGGTTGGGATTGACGACCGACAAGACTGAGATTCAATCTAGGATCGAGCTAGAAAGAAGACTGGTAATCAAGACTCTATCGAGGGAATGAACTCGACGGGTAGATATCTTATCCTGACGAGGAAAGACAGCTGAAGTAACCGTCATCCACGAGGATCGAGCTCCGTGGGGAAACTGGAAACAAGTAAGTATTTTATGCTTAGGGCTGACAATCTATTTGGAGAGAATGGACAAACCCAGTTACTCGGTGGTAACGACCGATGGTAGAGACACAATGAACCTGTGCATGCTAACGCGTATGTTAATGAATATGTTAATATGAATGTATGTTAATGTCTATGTATGTTAGATGTTATGAAATGAGTATGTAATGAGTATGTAATGAGTATGTAATGAATATGTAATGAAATAGACTAGAGACGGGACGAGAGATGAAATAAACATCTCGACGGAAATACCCTGCGTTCTCTGCAACCAATACGACAATCATGGGTAAGAAAGATCAATGGTAGAACCGAATCTGGTTTTAAGGTTCTGAATTCTCTGGGGATAAGGTAATCTGCTTGGGTGTACGGTATCACGTCTTCACATGGGGAGAAGAAAACCTGAGGGACACTTTTGAGTTACCCAAGAAAAAGTTGTCAGCTTATAGTCTCTCTGGGGACTATCACTGGGCAATGGTTTGAAAGTGTTTCTGCAATAATGATATTTTCGGGGAATGAAGAGATCCTGTCGGAATTTCCACTAGTCAAAGTGATTTATTACATTTCAAATTTGTTTTGTTTTTTTGAAAAATAGTTTTGAAAAATCTACAATGCACCTTTCATTTTCAAATTTTAAGAATAAACGCATTTTGCATAACAATAGAAAATAAAGAGCAATGCACCAAGGAATGTAAGTAACGAGATGGTATCTTTTATTAAAGGGTGGCTGCTTGCTGAAGGCATAGCTCCACAGATGATTACATTTTGAAATTGGCAACATGGGAAAAAAGTTACATTGAATCCAACGATACCCACTGACACTAATAACTAAGACTAATCCAGAATCTTGCTTTGGGCAAGGATGAAGGAACTGAAACATGGCTCTCATGCGGAAAGTGTGTTTGAGATAATCAGTGTCTTCTGATGCAATGAAATGCCTTTGTCCCTAACTTTTGCCTGGACCGCCCTTTCGGGTTTTCAATCCACCGGGACGCTCTTTTTTGCCTAAGCCGCCCTTTCGGGTTTTCAACTTAGCGAGCTTTTTATTATTATTATTATTTTTTTTTTCATCCCTTACTTTTGCCTAAGTCGCCTTTTGCAGGTTTTCGACTCAGCGGGTTTTTAGGCATAATATTTTCGGACTGCATCAGAATTCACGGGATGTGCTAGTTCTTCACCGTCCATTGTCGTAAGTATTAGAGACCCTCCGGAGAAAACGGTCTTTACAACAAACGGGCCTTCGTAATTGGGCATCCACTTTCCACGCATATCTTTATGTACTGGCAAGATCTTTTTGAGTACGAGCTCTCCTTGACGGAACTCACGGATACGAATCTTCCTATCAAACGCTCTTTTCATCCGTTTCTGATATAATTGCCCATGGCACATGGCTGTCAAGCGCTTCTCGTCAATGAGATTCAACTGATCCAATCTGTCCTGAACCCACTCAGCTTCCTCAAGTTCAGCTTCCATTAACACTCTTAGCGAAGGTATCTCTACTTCGATGGGGAGCACGGCGTCCATTCCATATACTAGTGAGAAAGGTGTTGCCCCTGTCGAAGTTCTTACTGAGGTTCTGTATCCATGCAAAGCAAACGGTAACATCTCATGCCAATCTTTGTAAGTTACAACCATCTTTTTGCAGAATCTTCTTGATGTTCTTATTTGCAGCTTCAACGGCTCCATTCATCTTAGGACGGTACGGAGAAGAATTGTGGTGAGTGATCTTGAAATTGTCACACAACTCTTTCATAGTCTTATTATTCAGATTGGTGCCATTGTCAGTTATTATCCGGCTCGGGACTCCATAACGGCAGATGATTTCTTTCCTGATGAAGCGGGCGACCACTTGCTTGGTCACGTTGGCGTAGGAGGCAGCCTCTACCCACTTGGTGAAATAATCAATAGCAACAAGAATAAAACGATGACCGTTAGAAGCCTTCTGCTCGATTGCCCCAATCATGTCAATGCCCCACATAGAGAACGGCCATGGTGAAGACAAAACATTCAACGGTGACGGAGGTACGTGCATTTTATCAGCATAAATTTGGCACTTATGGCATTTCCTAGCGTATTGGATGCAGTCGGCTTCCATGGTTAACCAGTAATACCCAGCCCTTAACATCTTCTTGGACATAGCATAACCATTGGCATGGGTTCCGAAGGTCCCCTTATGAATTTCCTGTAGTAACATGTCCGCTTCCCGTTTATCAACACATCTGAGCAGGACCATGTCGTGATTCCTCTTGTATAGCACACCATTACTGATAAAGAATTTGGACGCCAGTCTTCTCAATGTCTTTTTGTCCAGACCAGTAGCACCATCGGGATATTCCTGCTTGACGAGATAGTTCTTGATATCGTGAAACCAAGGCTTTTCATCTACCTCAACTTCTTCGACCATCTGACAATAAGCGGGCTCAACCTTGCGCTCAATATGGATAAGAGGTGCTTCATTAACGAATTTAACTTTCCACATGGATGCTAACATGGCTAAAGCATCGGCTACGTGATTCTCGGATCTAGGAACATGCTCGAATTCTATCTCGTCGAAATACTTGATCAGCTCAATAATATAGTCCTTATAAGGGATTAACTTCTCGTTCTTCGTCTCCCATTTGCCTTGTACCTGGTAAATAACCAAGGCTGAGTCACCACTTACTTTAAGAAGTTTGATTCGGAGGTGAATCGCCGCTTCGAGGCCGAGGATACACGCTTCATACTCTGCGACGTTATTAGTACACTCAAAATCCAACCTTGCTGTAAATGGAGTAAATCCACCCTTTGGATTCATCAAAACGGCGCCTATACCATGCCCATTGAAATTTGAGGAGCCATCAAACATCATCTTCCACCAAAGACCTGGTTCTGGACCTTCGCTCGGATCTGGCTCTTCACAATCTCTTTTAATCAACAAAATATCCTCATCAGGAAAATCGAGCTTAAGAGGTTCATAATCTTCAACTGGCTGGTCTGCAAGATAATCAGATAAAATACTACCCTTAATCGCCTTCTGGGGTACATATTGGATGTCATATTCGGATAACAACATGTGCCACCGGGCTAGCCTCCCGGTTTGAGCAGGTTTTTCAAAAATATACTTGATCGGATCCATTTTAGAAATCAATAACGTGGTATGACAGACCATATATTGCCGAAGGCGCTTAGCGGCCCATGCCAATGCACAACAAGTTTTCTCTAATGGTGAGTATCTATTTTTGCAATCGGTAAACTTCTTGCTCAGGTAATAAATCGCATGTTCCTTTTTCCCAGTCTCATCATGTTGTCCAAGCACACAACCCATAGACTTCTCGAGAACAGTAAGGTACATAAACAACGGTCTTCCAGGTACGGGAGGGATCAGAATAGGGGGATCTTGCAAATAACCTTTAATCTTCTCAAACGCTTTCTGACAATCAGGGTTCCACTCAACTGTCTGCCCCTTGCAAAGCAACTTGAATATCGGCTCACAAGTAGCGGTCATATTAAAGATAAACCTGGAAATGTAGTTCAGACGTCCCAGAAAACCCCTAACTTGCGTCTCAGTTCGCGGAGCCGGCATATCTTGAATGGCTCGGACTTTGTCAGGATCTACCTCAATCCCTCGCTGGCTAACAATGAAACCAAGCAATTTTCCGGATCTGACACCGAAGGTACATTTTGCAGGATTCAATTTCAACTGGTATTTCCTGAGTCGTTCAAACAGCTTCACCAAATGGTCTAAATGCTCCTCTTCACTTTGAGATTTGGCTATCATATCGTCCACATACACCTCAATCTCTTTGTGCATCATATCATGGAAAAGAGTGGTCATAGCACGTTGGTAAGTTGCCCCTGCATTCTTTAAACCGAAGGGCATGACTTTGTAGCAGAAGGTTCCCCAAGGAGTAATGAAAGTAGTCTTCTCTCGATCGTCGGGATCCATCTTGATCTGATTATAGCCAGAGAAACCGTCCATAAATGAAAACAACGCAAAACTGGCCGTATTGTCTACCAGTGTGTCAATATGTGGCAGCGGGAAGTCGTCCTTTGGACTTGCTTTGTTCAGATCCCTGTAGTCTACACACATCCTAACCTTACCGTCCTTCTTGGGTACTGGCACAATGTTGGCAACCCAATCTGGATATTTCGCGACTGCCAAGAAACCTGCATCCAACTGCTTTTTAACCTCATCTCGAATCTTCAAAGACATGTCGGGTCTCGTTCTTCGAAGCTTTTGTTTGATAGGCGGACAATCTGGCTTAAGTGGCAACTTGTGAACAACAATATCCGTGTCCAGGCCCGGCATATCTTGATACGACCACGCAAACACATCAATATACTCTTTTAACAACCCAACCAACCTCGGCCTAATCTCTGTCCCAAGCGTTGCACCAATCTTGACCTCTTTCTTGTTCTCATCTGTACCGAGATTAATTAGGTCCACCTGCTCTTTATGCGGTTGAAGCTCTGTGTACTCGTACTCAATCAATCTTGTTAGCTCAGCGGGTACTTCAAAATCTTCTTCACCCTCGTCCTCAGCTCGATTGATGGGTGCATCCCAGTCAGGAGTGTCAGTAAAGTCATTGGATCCAACAAGGTTTACGATATCTCTGCATGATGGAAGGCTTACTTAATTAAAATGCTCGAAGACATGTAAGAATGAAATGCTGTTTTTTTTTTATTATTATTTTTTGGAAGAAAGATTGCCAATTTCATTTTTAAAGGTGAAAACGAAAAACGCAAATGAACCAAGGTGGAATTGAACAAAATGCTTTTATTAATATCTTTTTAGAAATGAAAGGTGGCCCGACAAAACAACCCTATAGCCTTGGGCAGAGCTACAGATTTTTATTTGAAAATGTAAATGAAACTAAAAAAAACAATTACTTTGACAAGGGAAAAATAACAGGGATCTCTACGGCCTCCCAGTTGTTCAAAACTGCATCACCCTTAAACACCAGGTTGCTCAGCTCTTCATTTTTCTCACAGTCACTGATGGCATTGACTTGGAAACCTCCGCTGACAAATACTTCTTGGATAAACTTCGGACGCCCTTCGACGGTTGTGGCAGCTCCATTCTGAGTTGGTTTGTAACCCAACCCAGAGCGATCAGTCTTGGTCTTGACATCAATTACCTCTCCCCAGCCTTCAGGAATGCCCCTGTCAATTGTTGCTTTGGTACTCTTCAGAGATGCAAAAGATAGATTACCCTGACCCACTGTCTCTTCGACTTCCAGCAGAACAGCATTGGCGATCTCAAGTGCTTGAAAGGAGATGTCTAGAGCATTCTCATCGGCCTCGATGTAACGGAAATAAGACAGGTTACTGACCATCATATCTTCCTCACCGTGTATAATAACCAACTTTCCATCGATCACGAATTTCATCTTTTGATGTAACGTTGAGGTCACTGCCCCAGCGGCATGGATCCACGGCCTTCCAAGTAAACAACTGTAATTGGGATTAATATCCATGACTTGAAACGTGATACTAAAAACTTGCGGACCAATCAGGATAGGAAGCTCAACCTCCCCCATTACCGATCGGCGAGAGCCATCGAAAGCCTTGACAACCAAAGGAGTAGGTTTCAACACAGTCTCTTTACAAGCCAACTTATCAAGAACCCTCTTGGGTAGAACATTCAGAGAAGAGCCGGTGTCCACTAGCACTCTCGCTAAATTGTCCTCTTGACATTTTACCGATATATGTAAAGCGCGATTATGGTTCGGACCCTCCTTCGGTAACTCTTCATTGCTGAAACTGAGGGTGTTACAGGCGGTCAAATTGGCAATCACACTATTAAATCGACTGGTGCTAATATCTTGATCCACATGTGCTTGAGTCAAAACCTTCTGCAAGGCCGTCCTATGAGCGGGTGAATTCATTAACAGAGATAGAATTGAGATCTTGGAAGGAGTCTGATGAAGTTGGTCGATAACTTTATAGTCACTTCTCTTGATGATCCTCAAAAACTCAGCATCTTCATCATTCGTAACGGCTCCCTTGCCTTTGTCTTTGACGGCCACTGGGATATTAGTGGTCTCCTTAGGCGGAACCTCATTAGAACGGGGAGTATACACACGGCCACTGCGAGTCATCCTGCTTGCCTCTGCGATATTGGTCACAGTGTCCTTAACCTCTTCATTTGGAATAACCTTCCCAGACTCCTTGTCAATCATAGTCACGTCATATTTCCAAGGCACAGCCTTAGGATCGCTGAATGGAAATGGACTCGGTCTTCGAATAACTATAGGCTTAGGCTGATTCACTTCAGGGATATGCGACCTTGGTATATCGAACACGAGGTTGGCGGAGCCTGCCCCTGATAGATTAAACACTGGTACCTTACCCTTTGATTCAGGCTGATGGAAGACAGGCTCAACCACGGCGACTACATCCTTCTTGGCTTGGCTTGTCACTTGTAAAACACCCTCATTAATCAGCCTCTGAACATCATTCTGAACCAACACACAACCCTTAGTACTGGCTTCACAACTTACACATGCAACGTGG
Source organism: Lathyrus sativus (assembly GCA_963859935.3). Classification (NCBI taxonomy): domain Eukaryota; kingdom Viridiplantae; phylum Streptophyta; class Magnoliopsida; order Fabales; family Fabaceae; genus Lathyrus; species Lathyrus sativus. The sequence continues at coordinate 64,702,336 of OZ012739.1, read as the reverse complement.
GAAGTATCTACTAAACCAGCTTCAAACAGTTTCGAATGGAACATTTTGAGAGGAGTCTTAATCTGTTCCACGTCAAGGGCATAACCATCCCCCGAATCAACACTAACGGCATTGACACTCTCATGGTTAGGAAAAGGGTTCTTTTTAACATTTGGTTGAGGATCTTCAAATGACAAAATCTTCTTTTCCAATAGATCCCTGACAATATTTTTGAGAGCATAACAATTCTCCAGATCATGACCAGGCGCACCCTCATGAAATAAACAATGAGCGGCGGCGTTGTAATTGGCGGGTAGAGGATTAGGAGGCGGACCCAAATCCCGAGTGGTGATGAGACCTTGCTTGACCAAAGAGGGATACAACTCGGTAAAAGTCATCGGAATTGGCGGACAAGGCTTATACGTTCTTCTATTCGGAACATTCCGGCGAGGAGCCGGACTCTCTGGCTGTTGAGGAGCAGGAGTATTGGGTGCCTGTAGGTAGTTGACAGGAGGCGGATAAACAGGAGGTTGTTGCATAGGTTGGTACATAGGAATCTGTTGATTGAAAGAAGGAGTAATAGCTGCCACATAGGGTTGTTGAGCATATTGGACTGGGTACCCTTGAGGTTGAGCATAACCTTGCGGATGCCGATAAAAGCGTTCCCTTGGTCTACCAGAGGATATAGCATTAGTCTCACTCTCCTTCTTTTTCTGGGAGCTATACGGAGGTTTCTTCGGCCGATCCTTAGAAGTACCATGATTATTTGTCATTTTACCACTTTTCATACCCAATTCAATCTTGACACCCACAGCAACGATGTCGGAGAAATTTGAAGTCACACTACCCACCATTCTCTCGTAAAATTCTGGACGGACCGTGTCGACAAACCAATCAGCTAACTCTTTCTCGGTCAAAGGAGGTTCTACCTGCGAAGCAGTCTCTCTCCACCTTTGAGCATACTCTTTGAATGACTCAGAATTCTTTTGTGACATACTCAGCAACTGTCTTCTGTCAGGAGCCAGGTCCATATTGTACTTGTAGTGTTTGATGAAAGTGTCAGATAAATCCTGGAAACTCTTAATGCGAGACTGGTCTAAAGTTAAATACCACTTGGAGGAAGCACCCTTCAAACTATCTTGGAAGCAATGAATCATCAGTTTATCATTCTCAACATGGGCAGCCATTTTGCGATAATACATGATCAAGTGACTCTTAGGGCAGGTGGCACCTTCATAGCGATCGAAGTTCGGAGTTTTGAACTTCGGGGGAATAACTAAACCTGGGACCAAACAAACATCTCTTGCAGCAGTCCCAAAAATTTGATCACCCTCTACCTTTTTCAATCTCTGGACGATAGTGTTTACTTCCTCACGAAGCTTATCATGTTTTTCATAACCCTCAACATTCTCATCAAGATCACCAAAAACTGTCTCATTGAAGTATGGTTGCGCACGAGTGTGTACAACAGGTGGTGCAAAGATAGGAGCCCCCCTAGAAACTTCAGAAAACAAGGGCACGGCTTGCTGAACAGGTTGATTAATCGGAACAGTGGCTTGAGGAGGCACAAAACCGGGAGCAAGACCATAAGGTGGGTCCCTTGCTACGGTCACACTTGGTGGAGGGTCCACAGTAACGCCGGTAATCTCAGAAACAACAGTGGGCTGGGTATCCATCTTAGCATTCATGACATGTAACAATTCCATCATTCGCCCCATACCCCCTCGAAGGTCTTCAAGTTCATTGCTAAGGCGATCAATCTCTTTTGCCTGATCCTCCATTCTTTTCCGAGTTTGAGCTCTGGTGTTGTATTGGTGCCGAGAACTCAGGGTGACAAAACTGGAAGGTGAGAGAACCGAGTGTGAGAAATCGGGAGACACATGCAATGCAAAAAAAGTAAATGATGCTAAAATGTGGATGAAGATGAAGGTTTCATGGAATGCAAAACATTTACTAATGTCGTGGGGTACAAAAGAAATCTTTCTCTTGTTTTTTCATTTTATTTTTTTTTATTTATGGTATCCCGCGATATCCATAAATGATATTTGAACTCCATGAAATACAATGCAATGAGATGCTTTATGGATGCAATGCATGAAAACACACAAAGTCCTAGGTTAAAGGCTTGCATGAGGTTCAAAGGCAAATACCCTCCCTTGAAGTTAGATGGTTCACCCTGTCCTATAAAAGTAACCAGGTTCTAAGGGATCTCAATATCATTGATCCTTCACAAGGGTGGTTGTTCAGAAGGCAACTTACTTGCCAACCAAAACCCTCCAAGTTTAAGATCTCAATGAGCGTAGCATCGAGTGTCAACCAACTTCAGTCTGCACCAAAGCCGGCTACCTCACTACTTTCTAAAGGCCAAGATGAGTTAACTAGGGTTCTAAAAGTCAGTTAGTGCATTGACAACATATGGCAGCCTCAATATTATCCTCAACTTGACTTAAGGAATATAAGCACCAACCAAGAAGTCGCACTAACTATGGCCACCAGATCAACCGTATCGATATACGTCGTACAGTTTCCTTGGTCTATTGCCATTTACCTAAGGTACACTAGATCCGGGTTAGGACCTATCTCACAGCACAAGGAACAGTCCCACAATCAAAGCACAAATATATACATGCAAAATGAATAATAACGCAGATAGTAATAAATATGAACAAGTTTGGGATAACCCTCAAAAGTTTAGGAGTCCCCAGTGAAGTCGCCATTTTCTGTTGCGGTGGAAATAGGATCACAAACTATTAATGAGTTTGAATCGCAATTCAATTCACAACCGCTCTTTGATTTATCCGAAGGAAAAGGTCAAAAAGGGAAAACCTATTTTTGCATCGTAAACACAATGCGGGGAAAGATCTAGGGTTCGGGGGTTGGTTAAATTTAGGGAAGGTATTAGCACCCTAAACTTCTGTAGTACTCTACAGGAACCTTTTGTTCAAATGTTTACTATTTGCTTTATTTATTTGCTTAAGGTATATGTACAAAGGGATTAAAAGTGAGAAAAGAGACCTAAGGGGTTAATTCTAAGTTTACTCGGCAAGACATCGCATCTTGTGCCTACGTATCCTTACGGGAGTGGAATCAGAGTAATCGTAGTTCCCCTCAAAAGGGAGGTTAGAGACTTCTTGACTGTGGTCAAGGTCTAAAGGGGAATAAACGCATCTTAAGGACACGCTTACGCGGAGTGTAGAAACTCCAAATCTCTACGTTGAAATGTTAAGTTGTAATTAGGGTTAAATTAGGGATTCCACGGCGGGAAACCCTAAAATGAGCGCGGCGGCTCTTTGACCTAATGCTAAGGGTAAAATTGTAACCTTGCCTGCGGCGAGGCATTTATGAAAAATTAGGGTTTGTAAGGGTGTAGTTTTGAGGTTTTGAAGTTGAGGACTATTGACACGGCGGTCAAATGCTAGACCTAACCTTCGGATGTGTGTAGTGTGATTGGAATATTCGATGAGTGTGTGAGATAATTGAATTATGCAAACAGAGAATAATGACAGAAATTAAAACCATGCATGCAGAAATTTAAAGGCAGAAATTAAAACGCGATTATTAGGGTTCGCGAGGTTACAACCGAGAAGCAGTTACAATATCGGTGAAACTTTAATAAAACACAATGTAATAAGCTGCAAAATGAACACACGCGTTAATGGGCGAAGTTAGACGGTAATCGGACGAGTCATGAGACAAGAGTGCAATGTTGAAGGTTTTTGTTGTTTTTTTAAGAGATGTTAAATGAATTTATAAAAAGGAAAGAATAATGTTAATTGAAAAATATTTTAAATTTAAAAAAAGTTTCCACTTATATTGAGAAAAAATTTTAAGAAAAGGATTTTAAGTTATTTATTGAAAAAGGTTTTTTATTTTTATTATATGAAAAAGGTTTTCTTTTACTTATTTGTTAAAAAAATCAATTTTAATATTTGATGAAAAATTTTAAAAATCAAACCACTAATTAAAAAATGGAAAAAAAGAAAAAATAAAAGGTTTTTTAAAAAAAACAATTTAAATATAAAAATAAAAGGTTTTTTTTTAAAAAACAATTTAAATATAAAAATAAAAGGGGTTGGGCCGGTAATCACTTCCGGACCCAACCCGGTTGGGGAGTAACACAAAAAACAAAATTAGGGTTTGTGAACCCTATTATCCTTCACGGCGCAGTTCTTCAATCCCTCTTCTTCTTCCTTGCTGCGATTCTCTTCGTTCTTCGTTTGCATGCTTCGTTCTTCTCATTCACTCTTCTCTTCTCATAATATGCTGGAAAAAAAAACAAACAGAGAAACTCAACAGAAATACATGTCCATGCGATGGCTTACGTTTTGAGACGGATTGTTGGTGGTGAAAACGTTGCGCAGATGGCGATGATGCTAGTCTGAGCCTTGGGGTTTGATTGCCCGTCGAGAGACGAAGGCGGTCTTTGCTCGAAGCTTTTCCCCGTCCAGATTAACGGTCGTTGATGGTTGTTCGTTAGGGTTTCTATGATCCTCTCTCTCTCACGGCTCCTCCCTTTCATCAGGTTGTACATTCCTTTTTATAACTAACTTCTGGGCCTTGGATTTGCGTTACTTCTGAGATTCAATTTTATGTTGATATTATTTGATTTTGTTGTGATTTTCTCAGATATTGATTGGATTACGATTGGGTGCGGATTGAACTCTGTTTCCCTTTTTAGGGTTTAATCGATCCTAGCTGATATGATTATTCTGATTCGGTTCAAAGATTTCTATCTTCAGAACTTTGTGATTGAATGCAATCTGAACTGATTTGTTTGATTGATTCAGGTTAAGTGCAAATGGGGATTTGATTTGATTTGATCATTTGGTTTTCAGATTGAGTTCCAATAAGGGCTTTCTGATACGATTGGGATTTCGTTAATTTGTTTAATTGCTCTCTACTGATTCGTTTTTGGCTGACTTGCTTTATTGACTTGTCTGATTGATTCAGATTGTCTCAAATTGATTCAGATTGGTTCCAATGGAGATATTCCCTGATGCATTTGACTCGAAACTTTCCATTTCCAGCTTCTGCTTTGTTTGATCATTTGGATTACCTCTGAATTTATTTGATCTGATTGATATCTGGATTAGTTCATTTGTTCTACTTGAATTCAATCTGGACTATGCTGATGCGTTTTCGATTTGATTCAATTTTAGTAGTCTGAACTGATTTGCTTTGATCTGTTTTGGGATTCATTATCAAGTCAAAATTTCTCTATTTTTCTGATATGGTTTGCCTTTTGATGCAGCTCAGATCCTTTTCCTCTTCTTCTTTCAGAGAGGGTTGATGCTACGACTTTGGTTGAGTCGGGATGGCCGAGGAAGGTATACGGCAGTGATGTTTATCTGAGCCTTCGACGCTTGTATTCTTCGATGATGCTGCGATTGCTTTCTGAGGATCTTCGCGTGGGGTTTATCGTTTATTCTCTTTGAGTTGTTTCAACTGCTGATGATTCTTAGCTTGCAAACGTCTGTTTTTCTATGATGTTTGTGACCCATCTTGATGGCTTAGTTTAGATTTCCAACAGATAGATTTTCTGTGACATTTTAGCAGTAGCCCCATTCTTATGTTTTTCGTGATGCCTGATACTGAAACCTCTTGATATTGCTTTGCAGATGTTGATGTTGCTGGTGTACTCTTCTGATGATCGATAGTTTGTGTTGAGACACTAATTGCTTGATGCAGTTTTAGCTCTGATTTGGTTTGATGGGCTTTTCTTACTTGTTTGACCTCAGAGTTGCTGCTAACATTATAACTTATCTGCTTTGATCTTGAACCAAGTTTGATGGCCTTTACTGATGCTGCTGAGACTTTTTGATACCTTGTCCTATGTAATTTCGACGTAGCTTGTTTTGTCTCATTTCTCTGTTCTGTTTGAACTGATGCAGCTTGATACCATATTTTGGTTTCTCTTGTTCTGCTGTGGACTTGATTTTCATTCTGTTTGGTACAGATTTGTTTCCTTTGGTGGCTATTCATACCTGTATTGGTGCGAACCCCTTCCTAGTTTTGTTTTATGCTTTGAGTTCTGATGATGCTTATGTTTTTTCAGATGTTGGAAGTTTTGAAACCAAGATGACTCAGACCTGCCGGCATCCGGGTTTGAGTCAAAACTTGCCTATGTTGCCTTATTCTCGTATCAGTCTGGAAATCCAATCGCGGCAAAACGAATCAGCCCCTACTTCTTTTATTTTCTTTATCTCTCGGATGTCCCTTATGATAAGAACAATAACTACCTAATCTGACGCCGGTGGCTCAGATTGGTAACGGGAGTAGGATGCGGCTTTAGTCGTGCCCTCCCGACACTCGATGATGATAATGTTCTGAGAGTGTCAAACAATCTTCTAACCTCTTTTCCTGTGGTTTGTTTTGCTTTGATATGCAGGTGATCAAGAGTTGCGTGAAGAACTCAAGGGAGGACCAATGAAGAAACTTGTAGTTTTTCTCTTTTTTAGGACTTTAGGACCTAGAATAGATACTCATTGTAAATGTATAATCCTTCCACAAATTACTTCCATTTCAACTTGTAATTCTAGATGGTGTGAAATAAAATCCAGTAAATATTCATTTCTATTTTCTCAATTATGAATTTAAATATCCATGAATAATCATCCATTATTTATTTAAATTCAACTTTGATTTGTAGCTTATGAACATTCATGAATAAAAGCTCACAAACATTAAAACTTAACCTCTCCTTTGCTTTTTATAAATGATATCCCGCCATATGATCATATCCAAGCATATTCAAATTAAAACCTCGTTGATCACATCTCTTCTCAAAATAACCTTAACAGTATCCACTTCCTTTTCAACCCAGCTTTATAAAAGGAAACAAAACTGTTTGGAAACGTTTCAGAATCAAACAAAGCACGGCCCCGAGTCCAATCATATTTCTGACAAAACATACTGGCACCTTGACCCAAATGGTAAATAAATGCCTCAGAACGTAATAACAGCCCGTTTTCAAGAAATTAGCAGAATTTGCGTGAAATGACCAAAATACCCCTAAGACCAAATCTGCAAAACAGACACCTCCATGATTTGTTAGTGGTTAGCAAATGTTCATAGGAGATGATATGCGAAATGCCTGACTAAATGTAAGGGTAAAATTTGGGGTATTACAAGATGAAACTTTCATCTTGAGTTATGTGGTCTTGAAGTTAGGCACTGAGATAGGGGATTTTACACTATCAAGCTTAGAAACCCTAGCTCAATTACTTATCACACTCTTGAGTATTGATGAGTTGATCTTGAAATGATCTCTTAGGTGTCTCAATACAACATTCCATGATCATGGTTACTTGGAATTGAGTCTTAATCTCCTCAAGACTCACAGTTGACTGAGGGTTGACCGGGAGAAAACCCTAGTTGCACCACCTTTGGTTGTGGCCTCTTGCACTTTGCATAATGACTTAAATAAGCTCCATAATGACCCTCAAGACATCTCATGAGCTCTCTTAACTATTTTCACCCACATCCATGGATTTCATTGACCCCCGAGATAGAAGATACAACCACATACAACTCTTTGACTTTTCTGATGGTGATAAGCTCTTGAATAGCTTGAATGAAACTTAATTAGGCTTAGGCCTTGGTAACCTCTTCTTGATAAGCACACCCCCTTGATCCCCTGTACAAATGATAATGCAATGTGTATGCTAATGCTAAGATGAATGCTAGGAAACATCAGATAGGCTAATAAAGGTTAGGCAAATTTTGGGGTGTAACAGCTTCCCCTATTCAAACGACTTGGACCGGACTGGATGAGAGGTGAAGAACCTTCAGCCAATTGAAGTAAAAGGCGATTGAATATCGACAAACCCAAAAATTTGCAATCTACACGAACACAAAATAATGAATGCCAACCAAGGGTTGGAATACCGATATGCCAAGAATAATAATCCAATATAATCTGAAATTCATCCAAAAGATGTCAACCAAAAGTTGGGAAAACGCCCGGAGGACATCAACCAAGAGTTGGAACAACCAAAGGCCAACGGATACCAACTAAGAGTTGGGAAATAACCAAAGATACCAACCAAGAGTTGGGACGAAACCGACAACAAATACCAACCAAAAGTCGGGATAGCGAACTCGAAATACCAACCAAGAGTTGGAACAAGCCCTGCTGGGGAACAAAAGAGTAGACTAATTAGACGACTCTGTGGAGAACAAACTAGCAGCACCATCCAAAAGATGGGATGAGGTGTGACTCTCTGGGGACAAAACCACCCTTACCAACCAAGAGTCGGCATCCATACTAACCGCAGTTTACATGGCGAGACGAATTCACTGAGGAGGCATACTGACCAAAAGTCGGAATCAACAACCAGAAAACACAGGTTACCAACCAAGAGTTGGAAAAATGTTAACAAATCGACCACACCGGATATGGCGACCTTACTGGAGAATCAAAGACTACCAACCAAGAGTTGGAAAACTAACCGACGTCCACGACTGACCCCACCAGGAAAATAAAAACCACCAACCAAAAGTTGGAAAACGTCAAAGTATCTTATCAACCAAAAGTTGAGATAACGACTCCGCTGAGGGATAAGGGAAGCCCACCGACCAAAAGTTGGGACAATAACAGACGTCCCAGACCGACCCTACTGGGGAATAAGGGAATACCAACCAAAAGTTGGGAAATAAAGGTACTAACCAAGAGTTAGAATCACCATGGAACACCATTGATCAAAGGTCGGAACACAAGCTGCTAACCAAGAGTTAGGATTGCTGGGGAAACAAGGAATACCAACCAGGAGTTGGGATAACATCCACTAAGGAACACCAGTACTGCCGATCAAGAGTCGAAAAAAACGTCCGTCCTGAAACTATCGACCGAGAGTTAGAATAACGATGCCGCAGGGGATAAAGTCTGACCAGAAATCCGGAACTAAACAACTAACCAATAGTTAGAATCAATGGGACCTACTGACTGGGGATGAATTGACAACAGCTGAAAACTACAACCAAGAGTTGGAAACAAGCAACTCTGCTGTGGAGGAACAGGACTACCACCCAATGGTGGGAACAACGTCCAAAGGAAAACTACCAACCAATAGTTGGAAGCGTCAAATAAAGACCACCAACCAATAGTCGGAACTGCGAGGAAAATCACCAACCAATAGTTAGAATCAGAGCATCAACCAATAGTTGAAACCGTAGAATAAAAGCCACCAACCAATAGTCGGAACAACGAGGAGACTGCCAACCAATAGTCGGAACAACGAGGAGACTACCAACCAATAGTTGAAACCGCCACTGGACTATTATCAACCAATAGTTGAAAGAGTAAAAGAAGGACTACCAACCAATAGTTGGGAGAGTCAAAAGAAGACCACCAACCAATAGTCGGAATAACGAGGGAAGAGCGCCAACCAATAGCCGGAATAACGAGGGAACTACCAACCAATAGTCGGAACAACGATAGACGTCCCAGACCAAACCTACTGGGGAAAAAGGGAATACCAACCAAGAGTTGGGATAACCGCAGGGGAAAACATCCAACAAGCGACAGACTACCATCCAACAAGGGAAGACTACCAACCAAGAGTTGGAACAACGACCATGCATACCAACCAACAATTGGGATAACAACCACCAACCAAGAGTTGGGAAGCGACGATCCTGGATACCAACCAACAACAGGCTACCAACCAAAAGTCAAAAAAATGACTGCAAGGGATAACATCCAACCAAAAGTTGGCAAACCAGGCTGCTAACCAAAAATCAGAACACAAGCCACTAACCAAGAGTTAGGATCGCCAGGAAAATAAATCCTCATCAACCAAAAATCGGAAGAAAAGCTACCAACCAAGAGTTAGGATCGCAAAGATTTCCAACCAAGAGTTAGAACAAAAGCTATTAACCAAGAGTTAGAATAAAAGCTGCTAACCAAGAGTTAGGATAACTAGGAAAAATAGATCCTCCTCAACCAAATGTCGAAACAAAAGCTGCTAACCAAGAATTAGGATTGTCGGGGAAAGATCCTCATTGATCAAAAGTTATTAACCTAGAGTTAGGATAGCTAGGGGACGCTACACGAAGCTGACTCCACCACAGGAGACTACCAACCAAAATTTGAGATGATCACCCAAAATTATCAACCAAGAGTTGAAATAAAAGGCCACTAACCAAGAGTTAGGATAACAGCTACTAACTAAGAGTTAGAATAACAATGATTGCCAACTAAAAGTTGGAACGAGGATTATACGAAGGGGAAACCAGAGATTACTAACTGAAAGCTAGGACAAGACACCCCGACTTACCAAAACCACAAGTCACCATGAATTGGACTATGCTGGGGAATGCCAACCAAGAGTTGGAATAAGAGAATCAACAGACTCACAAAGGGGTTTGAATCAATAAGACTCCCTTGGGAAGAAAACAGAACGACCAATGCTGGGAATGTTTCCAACCGTATCCCGAATCAAACAATCTTCGTTCTTAATGGTAATCAGTACCAAACATGGCTTATGTTTCTGATGCATATGTTTGAGAATGGCGTAATACTCCATATGAAATGGAAATGCTACGCGTTTGGAAGGATGTTATGCAACGATGCAAAATTCAAAAGGATCTCCCCTAGCAAAATAAATGCTAGAGAAGAGAGACCGGCTCCGCTGGGGAAAACTGGGTATCACAGAATTACTCTAACAAAATAAATGCTGGAAAGGTGAAACCGACTCCGCTGGGGAATAACAGAAGGTGCCAAGTATGATTGGACTCTCCTGGGGATAGCTTGCGCGTACCAATGATGATTGGGCTTTGCTGGGGAAAAACAGACGAAGTTTTCCTGCGTACCAATGGCAATTGGATTCTGGAATGATGCGTCAACATGGATTGGGCTTCCTGACAACCACCAATAGGCCTTGAGTTGTAGATTATTCGTGATGGGTCAGTTACGACTGACGCTGGAAAAATATCTTGTCTAGATTCAAAGGTTTTGGTTGAAGGGTCGAGGGATAGTAGCACGACTTCCCGACATTCGTCTTGAACTTGAAGGTTGATCAAACCTTCTTGAGTAGCTCTGACGATATGGAGAGGAACGATTCCTTTGTTTTCATATTTTGCCCCAGCCAGTTGGATTTCAGTGGGGATGTTCCTCGAAGGGAAATCTGCAATCTCTGCACCCTGATTTGCCTCAGCATCTTGAACCTCGAAGAGGTGCTTCATATTAATTTCCCCACGGGCAAGAAATAACTTCTGCACTCTTAGGGTGACCTGCCCTTGTCTTGCAACAAATTTTCCCCTGATTGGCTAATCTGTGGGGAAATACCCTGGTCGTCCTCGAGAGATTTATCAAAACTCGACCTGAATGCTTCAAAGTAACTGACTTCTGGATGGCGGACTCCCATATTGTGATCCGTTGACATGGCTTTCCCCGGTTCATCGGAATTCAAGCATTCTGCATTCTATTCTGGTCAGACTTTCCATTCTGGAAACTTACCTGCTGTCAAGCGCTTACTCGCTAGTAAAACAAGTTGTTCTACACAAAAGACATATCAAATGCAATGCATATGACAGTTTTCGAAATCCAATCTGTTCACTGGAAAAAATTTATGACATACAGTGTATGAATCATTCATCAACATGTCAACATTAATACAACGCTGTAAGAAGAATCCTTTCAGGAGTCAGTTTCGATGCGATCTTTATCGAAGTATGCTTTCGAAACAAATCTGCTTCAATTAGGACTTTTAAAGGTTGTAACGTGGTCAGGTTCACGGTTAAAGAAGGAAAGGATACAGACTCAAAATTCATTTTAACCCACCCATTCTCCGTGATGTTCTCCAATCCTATATTCAGCTAGTTCGACCTTAGCGTTCACCTTTCAAAGGTTGTATGACAGGAGTGACGGTTCAGGAAACCACACTTTGTGGAGCGACAGTCAGTCGCTTTTCGTCTTTGATTGCCTGTAGCCACACGACTTTGTTCTTGTTGGAGGATTTTTCTTTTTGTAGTCCTTTTCGTCTTTTGTTTTTTCATTCCCTAACTTTTGCCTGGACTAACTCTTTTGAGTCTCTTCGATTTTGAAGTCCAGCGGAATGCCCTAATTTTTGCCTAAGTCGCTTGTTCACAAGATTCGACTTAGCGGGCTTTTCCTTTTTTTTTTGCTTTCTCTCTTTTTTTTTGAACAAATCGCATGACAACGGCTCGTCTGACTTGTTTGAAAAGAGATTGTGACTGTTTCACTCCTGATCAGCCAGGTTTAACCATTGTGTTTTTTTAGGTACAACCTATATAGGTGTGATCTATCCTCGAACGGGAACACTCCTGTGGTAATTTGAACACTTGGTCAAATCAACTAACACCTACCCTGCCCCGGGTTATGATTGATGGTTTTTCATTTTCAGAAAGAAACTCCTACTACTAGGCTCAAAGGGGTTGACAAGGGATTATCTTCCTTATATCTCCGGTGTTTGAGATTTGAAGCAATGCCTATACATCATCAACAGGTTCTTATTCAAAAGCATACATTCGGAAGCTTGCGCTTCTCGAAATTTCGTCATCCTCCCCAGATTCCACTTAAACAAGCGTTTGAAATAAAAGAAAGTAATAGAGTGAACACAAATGGATTAATTCAAAAACATGCATATTTATTTCATTTATCAATATCAATTGAAAACAACAAGCTTTACAAACGAAATTTGCAATTAAACAGGAAAGAAACTACAAATGTAAAGAAATGACATGAAAATTGCAGATTGCCAACTTCTAGGCACTGGGCTTTCGAACTTGATTCGCCGCTGAGGCAGCCATCTTCAGAGTTACTCCTTGAAGTCAGTCTGAAAGGCTTCTGAACCTTCGTTCTCGGGGAACTCTTCCACAACATGAATTGATGTGCCCACCTGGCTGGAGGAAGGAAGGTCGTTAATCTGAATACCCTGAGGCGTAATCGAGAACCTGTTGGCGGCCAATAGAGTCTGAACCTGGCTCTTAAGCACCTTGCAGTTTTCAGTTGAGTGCCCTTGTGCCCCCGCGTGGTAATCACAATGGGCGCTTGCAATAAAACCTGGCGGATACGGCAGAATCACCGGGTTAATCTCCTTTGGCACTATCATACCACCCTTGATCAGATATGGCAATACCTGATTGTATGACATGGGCAACTGAGCGAACTGCCTTTCTAGCTTCTTTGGTCTTTTCTTGGCGTGTCGTCCCTGTTGATGGCGATATGACAGTTGACTCCAGAAGGGAGATGATGTCTGATGCATGGACCCTAGGGGTTGTTAACTCTGAACGGTCAAGACATCCGGAGATTGAGCCTGAGATACCAAGGACTCCTTTTGCTCAAATGCACTCATCCTCAGGTTTAGTCCCGGAATTGGCAATAGCTGCGGGCACGAAGAGTTAGAAGTCATAAATTTCAAGGCATCCTTTGTGTCCAATGCAATTTTGGGGATGAAAGCAGGAGTGCCCATCTTTTTTGTAATGCCTTGAATGAGACCCTCTTTTATACTCGTGTCGCCTAACGCAAACTTAACGGCCTTTGAATCAATCAAGTTCTGAACTACGTACTTAAAAGCTTTGCAGTTCTCAACGTGGTGTCCGGGTGCCCCATCATGGAAATCACAATGGGCGTTTGCATTATAGCCAGGTGGTAGGGTTCCAATTAGTGGATGTAACTTTTGTAGTTCGACCAACCGAAGCTGAAGCAAGACTTGCAGCAACTGAGTGTAATTCATGTGGATCTTATCAAAGATTCTGTCGGGCTACTTCAGCCTTGGCGCATACTTCCTAGCCTTAGGAGTGTCTTGGGGAGTGAGAGATAGTTGCTGACGTGGCAAATCTGGGATCTCAGGTGGTGCCACAGGTCTTCGAGGCACATCACGCCTTGGGACAGATTCCATGGACAAAAGCGGAGTGAGCATCTTCTACTGCAGCTTTAGGCACCTGGTCACCTTCTTCTCTGAGTACCTTTCTTACTACCTCCATGATTAAACCCACCTGAGTCTTCAACTGCTAGTTCTCCTCTCTGAGTACCTACTGGTTCGAACGCAACTCTTGCATGTTCCCCAAAACCTGCCTCATCTGGCCTTGGACCTCACTCAGCTCTGCTCGTACCTATTCCATAGCCTTGTGGGGATTTCTGTAATCTTCCTGATCGGATATCCTGTAAAAAAATATTTAGCACAGGGAATAAGATCAATGGTTCTCCAGTACCTGTTATGCAAAATGATATGCAGATGCAAATGCAAAAATATAGCAAGGGATCTAGAGTGTTGCGCTGTTGACTGAAGGACCAGAATTCTACTTCAGCGAGAATATAACACAGCTCTGATAATTAGGACCCACTGATACCAATAATACTAATTCATACTGTCAAGAAAAACTAGGTTGTCTGAAGGTAAAGGTTTCCTGCATAACCCCAGTCCCACTCACAGGTATGGACCTAATCCACTGATAACGGTACAACGTCCTATGCGTTTCTCAGCGTCACTGAATTTCAAGAAATGATGACACGTTCACCATTTCTGGTTTGGAATCATCACTCCCTGAAGAGGCCTCACTTAGCTGAGTCACAAATGATCGGTCCCTAGAGTCGACAATCCTCAGATCCAAAATCCCCTCGAATCCAAAGGACCGATAGGAAGTCATCAAAGAGAACCCCGTCTGAGTGTGGATTACATGGGAACTGATGCGAGCAAAGCAAGCAAGTCCACCACTAATCCACTATAATGCTATGTTTGCTCTCAAGCCTGGGTCTGGCTTATCACTCATCAGAATCAGTCCCCTCCTACAACAACACAATAATGATATAATATAATGTTGAAAATAAAATGCGGGAAAATAAAGCTAAAGGTACTACAGGTATGTACAAAACCCAAAGAGATAAACAAACAAGCTCTAGGATTGACTCGCATAGGGAACCATTGCAAAATCAGAGATTCTGGGTTCGATCCCCAGCAGAGTCGTCAGCTGTCGCTACTGCGAAAATGAGGTGCCGACACAATAGAAGAGTTGCCACCTATCGTTATTTATCCCACGGAAGGGAAAGGAAACGATCAGGAAAAACATCGCGAAACGGGATAAGATCGGTCGTCGCAACCAAATCTCGGGGTTCGGGAGTCGGTTACGCAAGGGGAAGGTATTAGCACCCCTCACGTCCATCGTACTTGATGGGGTCCACGCTTGTTTGTTTATATGACGGGTTGTTTATCTATCTACGCTAAAAGGTTGGCTTGAAAGAGAAGGAAAATGAAATTGACTCGGCAAAGCATCGCGCTCCGTGCCTACGTATTCCCGTCTGGAATGAGAAATCAGAGTCAACGTAGTTCAGCTAACTACGGGTGAAGGGAAGGTTGCTCACCAAGATATCGCATCTTGTGCCTACGTACTCTCAACGACCTTGAGAGATCAGAGCTAACGTAGTTCAGGTTAAAACGGAACACAGGTTTGTTCACCAGATTTTTACCCAAGTAAAGTTAAACTACAGTTCCAGCAGTTAGGGACAACGCCTGTTTGCGGTAAAACTTAAGCTTAACAGCACTCTTTTCTTCAGAAAAGATTTTCCTTGAATTAAGGGCCCACGGGGCAAAAAGGATTTGAACCTTTGTTTTTTGTCTTTTACAAAAGAAGTGTTTTTTATGGATGTTTGCAATTCATATTGCACTAAAGATTGTGACCTAGGCGTGAATGCGTCGCATGTCACCCAAAGGGTGCCACACTAAACATCCTGATTATTGGAAGGAAACCCTCCAATAACCATTTCCTAAGTGGCTTAAGGCTCGCAACATACTGTACAACTTGCCTTTATTACGTATTTTACTGTTGTTTTGGAGATGAGAAGAGAGAGGACACAACTAAGGGGAACTAGCTCAATCCCTAAGAGTTGTCATGCACAATGGTCCTAATGGTTGAGTTTGAAACAGGGAACTCCTAATTGTTATCATGCATGGTTCCAACCTAAAGTCTATCATCACTTCCTTAAACAAGGAAGTGAGAATCCTAAGGGGAACATGTTAATGGGAAACAAAACAACAAGAAATCAACTTAATGAACATATGAAACGTGAAAGTACAGATGCAAATGCAATGCAAATTTACAAGCAAAGGGAGGCATCCTCAACCTTTCAATGCAAACAATCACAGGGAAAAGACACACTCAAGAAAAGGGAGGCAACCTCAACCTTTCAAAGAGAAAAGAAACAATCAAGCAAAGGGAGGCAACCTCAACCTTTAATGCAAACATGGGAAGAGAAAAGAAACAGGAAACACACAAGCAAAGGGAGGCAACCTCAACCTTTAATGCAAACAAGCAAAGGGAGCTCATATCAACCTTTCAATGCAGTCATGCGCCTAAACAAAAGTATTCTACTCATGCAATTCTATCCTAATGTAAAAAGAAAATCAATCAAACAGGTGGGAAAAGTGTAAACAAGATGAGCAACAGGGAAAACATCCCAGGCTAAATCAGGTTTAGATGTGTGTTACACAAGAGTCCATCTCAGGTTCAACCTCTTGAGAAATGCACAGAATCCAACCAATGGAAGGATTAGGCTCTCACAAGAGGGATCCTAAGAATGTAGGACATATGAGAATGGTGGAACCTAGATGTCAATCTAATGTATCTGGTTAATGTGTATCAACACAGAATGTCCATCAAAGGCTCAACTTGTTGAGGAATGCACAGAATCCAACCAAAGGAAGGATTAAGCTCTCCCAAGAGGGATCCTAAGAAAGGGACTTGGAGAAAGAAGATAGTATAAACCAAAGGAATATACCATGCCATGAATGTCAATCCTAGGCTCAACCTCTTGAGGAATGCACATAATCCAACCAAAGGAAGGATTAGGCTCTCCCAAGAGGGATCCTCATCAAGACTTGGATGAGGAAGATAGTGCAAACCAAGGGAATGTACTATGCCATTGAATGTCTATCCAAGGCTCAACCTCTTGAGGAATGCACAGAATCCAACCAAAGGAAGGATTAGGCTCTCCTAAGAGATATCCTCATCAAGACTTATAGGAGGAAGATAGTGCAAACCAAAGGAATGTACTATGCCATTGAATGTCTATCCAAGGCTCAACCTCTTCAGGAATGCACAGAATCCAACCAAAGGAAGGATTAGGCTCTCCCAAGAGGAATCCTCATCATGACTTGGAGGCGGAAGATAGTGCAAACCAAAGGAATGTACTATGCCATTGAATTTATATCCAAGGCTCAACCTCTTGAGGAATGCACATAATCCAACCAAAGGAAGGATTAGGCTCTCCCAAGAGGGATCCTCATCAATATTTGGAGGAGGAAGATAGTGCAAACCAAGGGAATGTACAATGCCATTGAATGTCTATCCAAGGCTCAACCTCTTGAGGAATGCACAAAATCCAACCAAAGGAACGATTAGGCTCTCCCAAGAGGGATCCTCATCAAGACTTGGAGGAGGAAGATAGTGCTAACCAAAGGAATGTATTATGCCATTGAATGTCTATCCAAGGCTCAACCTCTTGAGGAATGCACATAATCCAACCAAAGGAAGGATTAGGCTCTCCCAAGAGGGATCCTCATCAAGACTTGGAGGAGGTAGATAGTGCAAACCAAAGGAATGTACTATGCCATTGAATGTCTATCTAAGGCTGAACCTCTTGAGGAATGCACAGAATCCAACCAAAGGAAGGATTAGGCTCTCCCAAGAGGGATCCTCATCAAGACTTGGAGGAGGAAGATAGTGCAAACCAAAGGAATGTACTATGCCATTGAATGTCTATCCAAGGCTCAACCTCTTGAGGAATGCACAGAATCCAACCAAAGGAAGGATTAGGCTCTCCCAAGAGGGATCCTCATCAAGACTTGAGGAAGGAGGATAGGGCAAAGCCCATGAAAGAAACCACACAGGGGAAAGAAGCCATCACAGAAACCTCTAAGAAACCCTAGTGATTAGTTCTAAAGATCACCTAAACTAATAGATCTAAAAGCTCTATCAAGGCCTAACAAATGCTCTAAATAGGTATCATCTTAAGCTTTAATCTATCAAGAAGGAAATTGAAGCTTATAGTTGCTAAGGTTCACTTTAAATCTTAAACTATGAGGCAAGCGACATTAGGGTCCCCCTAATCACAACGAACTTATAAATTCTAAGAAAAATACTAAAATCAATCCTAAAAGGCTAGGAAAAATTCTAAGGCTTCCTAAGTTTGTTAAGGAATCATGGTACAAAATGCAGAGCCAAGACCTAAATCTAAAGGGTCTAGACAAATTCTACACTTAAAGGTATGCTTAAGGGAATCCACAAGGGAAAGTTCCTAGAAATCTATCTCAAACCTATACCTAAAAGCATCTAAAATATGCAAGAAAAAGGCTAAAATATTCTACAATGTATCAACATTCATCATACAACAAATCAAACATTTCTATCGATTATTGAAAGAGAAATAAAATCATAAAGATAGGCATGTCATTTTGCAACTATGAAAAACATATTAAAAGAGGAAATATGCAATTAACTGAAAAATAAATGGAAAATCAAAATAAAAATCATGACAAAATTCTAGACATATTAAACCACCTACATGATTTTTTTCAAGATTTATTGGAATCATTTAATATTTTTTCTGAATTAAAATCAAACAGCCATCAAATAAAAAAACAAAAGAAAATGAAATTAAAAAGGAAAACTAAAGGGGTGCAGTTAGTAACGGATTCACATGTATTTCGCTTGGGCCCTGTGCAAAGGGGGTGTGGTTAGCGAATTGACTTAAGGCCCAGCTGAGTTAATGAAACTAAACGTTTTGGGCAAAGCAGACAAGCCAATCGCGAGAGCTAATCACGGTCGCACGATGGAATTACGGAGTCAAGGATTTTGCGCGATCGGACGGTCCGTATACAAACTGGCAATTTAAAATAGCAAAACGGAGGGAAACTGTGTGCGGTGGGGGGCGGTGGCCGGAGAAGATTCCGGTCATCTTCTCTGGCGGTAATGAATAGTATCGGATTTTCAACCTTAACAAAAACTTAAATTTCTTATACCAATCTCTTCCTCTCACTTTCTAGATCATGAATATCAAATTCTTTTTCGTTTTTATCCAATAAATAAGGAGAAATGCAAGCTACAAGCTAAGGTGCCATTTCCT
Source organism: Lathyrus sativus (assembly GCA_963859935.3). Classification (NCBI taxonomy): domain Eukaryota; kingdom Viridiplantae; phylum Streptophyta; class Magnoliopsida; order Fabales; family Fabaceae; genus Lathyrus; species Lathyrus sativus. The sequence goes on along the minus strand of OZ012739.1, from coordinate 64,683,276 downwards.
AAAGTTTCAAGAAACTTAACCAAACTAATCCTAAAACCTTCTACATATCCTAAGGAGTGTAAATCCATGAAAATGGCACTGAAATTCCTCAAAAATAGAGAGGATGGATAAGAAATAGGAACCTAGTTTTGAGCTTCAATGGAGGTATCAATTGACAATGGTTCTCACTCCAAATGGTGCAAAAAGTTTCAATGGATCATCTTCAAGCTTCTAGTAATCTTGGTTTGGCTTTAATGTGTGTAATTCTCCAAAAACGAAAATCAATTTTTCTTCACTTTTTCTCCATGAAATTCTGTTGTAACTTCCTCCAAATTCTGTTATGGTAGTTGGGAATCATCCAGGATGTTATATGCAATGTACCTAGAGTGATTAAGAGCTCAATTGAAGCCTATGCCAGCGCAATTCAAAATCCATTTTTCCAAGTTTGAAGCTTTTATGTTATGGTGAGAACAGAGCCAAACAGCTTGCAAACTGATCCAATTGCCTTGCTTGTGATGTAAGGAAGATGTATGGATAGGATTGAGGCCTCGAAATTGAATCTATGGTGGATTTGCAAACTGATCCTGGAAGTTGGTTGAATTTCAAGTACCAAAATCACATTCATCTGATGACATGTAACTTGTCTGCTTCATAACTTGAGTTCTAGAAACCCAATGGATGACTTCTAATACTCAAAAGAAAGCTAAGGACATGCTCTACAAGTCTCATGTTTATGTCAGGATGAGATGAAACTTTCATCTTGAGTTATGTGGTCTTGAAGTTAGGCACTGAGATAGGGTATTTTACACTGTCAAGCTTAGAAACCCTAGTTCAATTACTTCTCACACTCTTGAGTATTGATGAATTGATCTTGAAATGATATCTTAGGTGTCTCAACACAACATTCCGTGATTATAGTTGCTTGGAATTGAGTCTTAATCTCCTCAAGACTCATAGTTGACTGAGGGTTGACCAGGAGAAAACCCTAGTTGCACCACCTTTGGCTGTGGCCGCTTGCACTATGCATAATGACTTAAATAAGCTCCATAATGACCCTCAAGACATCTCATGAGCTCTCTTAATTATTTGCACCCACATACATGGACTTGCAACCCTCTGATGACTTTCATTGACCCCCGAGATAGGAGATACAACCACATACAGCTCTTTGACTTTTCTGATGGTGATAAGCTCTTGAATAGCTTGAATGAAGCTTCTTGATTAGGCTTAGGCCTTGGTAACCTCTTCTTGATAAGCACACCCCCTTGATCCCCTGCACAAATGATAATGCAATGCGTATGCTAATGCTAAGATGAATGCAAGGGAACATAAGATGGGCTAATAAAGGTTAGGCAAATTTTAGGGTGTAACAAGCGGTATTCTCAAGTCAGCTTGGTCGAGACTCACTCCCTATAAGCCTCGTCGAATATATCACCTTCCTATAATAATGTCACTCAAGTCTGGGTGTAGGACTTATCTCATAACAAAGATACCCCAAGCAAGGTACAATAGATATACATATACATAATAGATAATAAGCAAATAGAAAGCAATGAAACAAGATAAGGATAACCCTAAAAAATAGGACTATCGTACTCCCCAGTGAAGTCGCCATTTTCTGTTGTGGTGAGAATAGGATATCAAATTATTAATTAATTTGAATCACATCTTTAGTTCACAACCGGTTTTTGATTTATCCGAAGGAAAGGTTAAAGAAAAGAAAAACCTATTTTTGCATCGTAAACACAATGCGGAGAGAGATCTAAGTTCGGGGGTTGGTTAAGCTTAGGGAAGGTATTAGCACCCTAAACTTTTGTAGTACTCTACAAGAACCTCTTGTTTTAATGTTTCTATTTTGCTAAAATTATTTGCTTAAGGGTATATGCTAAGGGTTAAAAGTTAAAGAAAAAGACCTAAGGGTTAGTCCTAAGTTTACTCGCTAAGATTCGCATCTTGTGCCTACGTATCCGAGGTAGGGGATGGAATCAGAGTAATCGTAGTTCCCCTCGAAAGGGAGGAATTAAAACTTCTTGACTGTGGTCAAGGTTTCAATGGGGAATAAGCGTTCTTAAGGAAACGCTTACGTGGAGTGTGGCGACTCCTATTCCTACGTTGAAAATTGAATTCGATTAAAAAGGGTAAAATAGGTATTCCACGGCGGGAAACCTAATGCGGAGTACGGAGACTCCTTACCCTAATGCTAGGGTAAAGGGTAATTTGGTTTGTGGCGGGACGCCTATGCAATTAGGGTTTGAACAGTGAAAGATTTAAGGGTGAGGACTATTGACACGGCGGTCAAACGGCTAGACCTGTCCTTCAGAGGGAAAATATCGATAAATAATGCAAATGACAAATTAAATAAGCAGCAGTATTGAAATATAGGAAAGTGCAAGAATAATAACGGAATTGAAAAGCGATGATGTCCTCGCATAAATTACAACCATGAAAAATGAAATACGAAAAAAAATAATAAAGGATTAATAAACTGTACCACTGAGAAATACGAAAGTCGGCCTAAAAGTTAGACGAAAATTTCAGCTGACAATTAACGGGAATGTCAAGCCTTTATTTTAGCATTTTTAGGTTAGCAATTAGCTTTAAGAAAAATTTTAGGATTAATTGAAAATTAGCTTTAATTAAAGGGTATTGAAAAGTTTATTAAAAAATTAGTAATTTCTAAAAAAAATTAATTTTAAAAGTTAAAATTTTTAATTATGTTTGGTTTTAAATTATTTTAGAGGTTAGAATTTACTCCTTACAAAATTTGGAGTTTTTAAAGAAAAAATCAATAAACTAATTATTAAATAAAGGAGTATTAGATTTATTTAAAAAATGTCAATTTTAAGTTATAAGAATTGAATGTTTTAATTAGAAACTTAAATTTCAAGTTAATTTTCAAATTAAGCTTTAAAAATTAAGTTTTGAATTTAAGTTTAAAAAAAAATAGTTTTGATTAAGTTTTAAAATGGTTTTTAAAATTAAGTTCTAAAAAATGGTTTTTAATTATTACGTTTTCAAAAAATTAAGTTTTAATTATGATTTTTAACAAATGGTGTTAATTTAATAATTTAATTAGGATTTATATTTTACAGAATAATAATAACTTAACTAAACTAATAAAAGATAGAAAATAAAAAAAAAGAAATATTAAAGGGGGGAAGGGGAAAATGTGTTGCTGAATGTTATTAGGGTTTTGACCCTTTCTTCTTCTTCCTATTCGCGGCGAGCGGCAGCCATGGGAAGCTCTTGCGGAGCGTTTTTCACTTCTAGCCCTCTTCTTCTTCTCTTGCTTTCCATCTTTTTCTTACTTGTTTCCATCCTCTCCTTAAATCCGACCATGAATCCTACGAAAAAAATGAATTTAAAGTTACGTTGCTCACCTTCTTTTGAGGTTTGAAGCGGATGTCTTTGCGGATTTACTTGGTGAATGCGAAGATGGTGTTCACGGTGGCTACGACGGTTGCGCAGTGGCGATGATGACGAGATGGAACTTCCCGTCTCTCTGAGCTTCTCTGCTCGCGGCGGCCGTGGGTTCTTCGTGACGCTTCTGGTGATGATTTGCCTTGAAGTTTTTTCTAAAAAACTCTTTCTGATCTTCTTTCCCCCATGAACACTGATGATGTTGAGTTTTTATATTGAGATCATTTTTCTGGGCATGGGCATGTTTTGTTGTTACGATTCTCTATGATTTAAGTTGTTTTATTGGTTTTGAAACAGATGGATTTGTGGAGAAATTTGTTGCCCTTTTAAATGATGATTCTGTTTGGATGGTTTTGTAGCAGAGAGGTTCGCAGATTCATGGTTTTATTTGATGATTTTGTTTTGGTTGGATGAATCTTCGAAGATGTTGTTGCATTTTTCATGATTTTTCTGTTTTGATGGTTTTGAAGCAGATGAATTTTCGGATGAATTGTTGGTTTTTTCTACTTCTGGGGATTTAGTTGTTGCGTTGTTGATGATCTGGCTCTTGACATATTTTCGTGATTTCTGGATATGGATTTGGTGATTGTGGGGATTTTTCGATATCCAAATTTTTGGATTATCCAGATTTGGAGACGAGTTATGGATTTTTCGGATATCCAAATGTTTGACATGAACTGGATCTGATTGCTGGAGTTTTAAGACTTGTTTGGCTGAAACAAAAAATTCATTTTTAAAATAAACTCTTTTTCTCCAAAACTTTTTCTCTCTCTCTGGATGCCTCGAACAGTTATTGCCGGATTTACCGAGGTCGGGAAATGGAGTCGGAAGCTGGCGGCGACCTTGTCGTTGTTGCCCTCCTGACATGCCCAGTAATGAAACTTTTCTGAGGGCGTCGAAATAATTAAAAAACCATTTTTTTGATTAATTCTAACCATTTAACAATTGTTTTCATCTATTGCCGGTTTTTGCAGATACGAAAAGTCAAAGGTTGAAGACTTGGACGCGGAGACAATCTTAGAAAAATTAGGAATCCTTAGAACTTAGGAATTAATCTTGTAATTATTCATGTACATTGTAATAAAAAAATATAGAATTTGAATAAATTTGATTTTCTTAATAAACTGAATTTATTTCCTGATCATATTTCTCCAACTAAATTCATTCGATTATACTCAACCGAATAAATTCATTTAATTAAGTTCATTCAACTAAATTCATCTGACTAAGTTCATTCAAATAAATTCATTTGATTAACCTTAGACGTTCCCAACTCCGAATTCGACAATTAGAATCACATCCAACGTAAAACTTACCCCTGATGATTGATCCGTATTCGATGACGAAGATAGGTGAATATTGCCTTTGACCAAACAAACAGAAAAGTCCAATTTTTAATAACATGAATTTTCCTCTGACCAAATTCCTCCGAAAATTTAGCGTTTCAATGTCCGACTTCGACAACTAAGCATCTCGCACAACATAGAATTAAATTTCATCCGACGTAATTCCTGAGTTCAAACAAATCCCTTTGCAAATTAATTCATACCCGACAATAAAATCAGTGAATATGGTCCTGAATAGGTAACTAGAGAAATCATCCATTAACGACGAAATGAACTGTCCTCCGCATCGAAAATTCAAATTGCATCTCGAATAATCTAGCCCCGTGACCTGAATCCTCTTGACTGATAATCATAACCACACCCACAGATATTCGTTATAGATTCAACGCGAATTGAAATTCCACCGTTCCTTTAAAATCGATTGTATTGCAACGCACTTAGCTCCATATGGTTTAGGGAGCAAACAACACTTCAGAACCCAACTGACGACTAGATCTCGGCTCTTGAATAAAAGGTACTGTGTCACGAGAAACCTGACGTCAACCATCGTAAAATTCAGCTCATTCTCAACTGAAGTCACATGACTCGGAGATGGAAATCCTAATCGTTTGAGGCACTCCTGATGACGACTTCGCTTCATGAATTATCAGCAAGCTGCAAATCAATGACCCTTTTGCCCTTCATAAATTAAATCCCACACAATGTGATTTTCCTACAAAACCTAATAGACTAGGCAAACCGATTAGCAGTTAGCTACAATGCAATGCAAAACGAGATGAGATGTGAAATGAACCTAATAATTTAAGGGTAAAATTTGGGGTATGATAGGAGGCATACACGGGTTTGGGTGAAGACGCAAAACGTAGGAAGTTTGGTATGCCGAATGGTACCATGGATAATCGAAATAAGGACTCCTTTGTGTATTATAAATCTTTCGCGGAGGTTACCCATAAAGCTTTGGACCCGCTTCCTAAGAAAGGTAAGTTGTTAGCGTTTGAGTTTGGTAAGGAAGAATTGCATAGGTTCGAAAGAGTTTACACAAGGAAGATTTTGAATCCGTGTTCTACGTATAATATGCAAAGTTTGTTCCATGCAGAAGGTTATTTTGCTTTGAAGGTTACGCCATTGGGGGAAAATGTTTACCTGCTCGAAGAAGACGAGAAGGGTGAATTGGAAGCTTTGGTTAAGGGAGCTTCTGGATGGTTGTGTCAGTGGTTTTCTGAAGTGAGAAAGTGAAGGGAGGAAGATGTTAATTGGAAACATTAACTTGGTTACGTTGTTACGATATTCCTTGTCATGCATGCAATGTGGGATTCTTCGAATGACTCTCTTCATTGTTGGTAAGTATGTTTATTGTGAAGACTCTACCTCTAACTTTTCAAGAATGGATGTTGCTAGTATCATGGTGAGAACTACATGCGGTATGCTTATTAATAAAATTATTAAAGTAAGTATCAATGAAGTTGTATTTAGGATTTGGATGGTGGAAGAGACTCTTGGGCCTTCTTCAAGAGTGGTTAACCAACAATGTTCAGCGCTAGAGTCTGATTCGGGGGATAGTCTGGATAGTCCATCATGGAAAGCTTTCTTGAGCCACAATGAAGATTTCAAGGTACGTCAGTGTTAGAACACTGATTGGTTCTTAATATATCTCAATGTTTTGACGATAACATTAATGAAATTTTGTATAAGAAAATATATACTCTAATTTTGTTCAAGTGTTTTTGTTTTAGATATGAAATAAATATTCATCTGAAGACAAAAAGATTTCCTCTGAACATGTTTTAACGCAAGGCTCTGAGCGTAGAAGTGCTGCTATAGAAGACTCTGAAGCGCCAGCTGCAGAAGACTCTGAAGCGCTTACTGAAGAAAACTCTGAAGCGCTAGCTGCAGAAGACTCTGAAGCACTTGCTGAAGAAAACTCTGAAGCGCTAGCTGCAGAAGACTCTGAAGGGCTAGCAGTGCAGAAGACTCTGAAGCGCAAGCAGCACAGAAGACTCTGAGTGCAGAGTATAAAGATTCAGAATATTCAGAAGACTCTATGAGAACTAAACGCTGTAAGTACAGAGGCTCTGAGAATCAAGTCAACTCTGATCATTCATTCACGCTAAGCACTTTGCTGCAAGACTCTGGATAGAGTGACTCTAATAAAGAAGAACAAGGAACAACATCAGAGGATCTGATGCAAGATTATTTTTCATATATGTTCATTTGAAAAGAGACGTTGCTAATCCCAAGGTCTACCAACGGTACTATTTCTCATTCGTGTATGACACAGGAATTCAGGCAAAAAGGGAATGTCAAATCAAGACGAAAAGTATTTGTCCTTTCTGTCTACATCCTACAGTACTTTCTTCTACACATTATTTGAGAAAGTGTAGTATATAAGGAAGTCTCCATCAACACTTCAAGATCAAGAAACTTCACAAGATTTTGAAAGGAATTCAAAAGACAATCCAAGAACATATTCAAACAACTTTCTACATCAAACACATAAGTTTTATTTGTTCTTCATTTTGTGTAAAAATCACAGTTGTGATAATAGCTTTTTAGAAGCAACTAAACACATTGTATTTTATCTTTGTAAAAGCTCCTTAAGAGACCAAGTTGTGGTCAGGATTCTTGAGAAGACTAAGACAGTTGTCTTAGTGATATCACTGTAATAAGGTTTTAATTTAGTGGATTAAGTCCTTGTTTGAGAGAGGCAAAATCACCTTGGCCGGATGGACTGCAGTAGTTTGAGTTCAAACGAACCAGGATAAAAATAATTTTTTATTTTCTATTGTCATAATTGTTTGAAAACCCCTTATTCAACCCCCTTCTAAGTGTTTTCCTACCTTCAGTCAGGAGGCTGGGTCTCGAGGTAATATTCATACAGGGTCTGATAAGGGTGATAGCACTAAAAAGGGATATGGTGTTGCTTTGGGCAATTGGAGTGGTCAAGAGGTTGTAGGTCGTGGCAAAGAATAACTAAACTTGATTACAACATAAAGACCAACTATCAATGTCTTCTTGAGTCTACTGACTAAACCCTAGTCACTTAAGGAAAAAAGAATAGAATCAAAATATTGATACATAGGTGTGTTTACAAGTTGCTTCTAAGAAAAAGATTACACAAGTGAAATACAAATATCATACAAAATATTTACAATGAATTGCATGAACAAAAGTTCTTGTGTGAGTGTTTCTTTTCTCTCAAAATATTCACAATAGCACTATTCACGTAGGAATAAGCATTGGTGCGTGAGATGAGGTTCTTTTACATTCTTCCAAGTCTTCTTTATATAGGCAATGGAAATATCTGTTGGAGGGTAGAATTGAAATATTAAAATGCAGTTGTATCCTTGGATAACGACTTGTGAAAATGGGAGACAAAATGGTACAATATTACAACCCTTAGCCCTCAAAATTAGTGTAGTGGAAGGAATATTTAATCTTGTAGTGTGTACTATTTTTCTCACATAAAACCTTTTGATCTTATATTCAATATTCAGAGACTTCTAATAAGTTGGTAATGAAGCATGCATAAGCAAAGAACAAGAATCTGGTTGAGAGAATCTTCAGAACCTTTGATCTTTAGAGTCTTGATCAAGTTCCTCATAACCTGGTCCTCAGAGTTTGTTGACAAAGATAAGAGTTGTTTGGGGCGCATGGCTTTTGAGCATAATAGTTTCAGAAGCTTCAGAGTGTCAAAGACTTGAATATCTAGATGTCAGAAGCATTGTGTGCAGAGTCCAGAGCTTGATCAACGTCTAAACATGTAACTCAGAATCAGAGTGCACTAGTTTTAGAGTCTGATGACGTTACATGCCGTTTAATCAGAGTCAGAACTTGAATATAAAATTTGCACGATGAGCAAAATTATTAGGGTACAAAATTGTTCTCTATAACACCTTATATTGTTATCACCAAAACATAAGGCCAGATGCAAAACCAAATATATTCTAACAAACCAAAGATGAAACATATTCTTTCTATGTAAGTTTATATTTACGAGACTTTTAATACTATTTTCTTTGACTTTGTAATGTAATATGTTTAATCCTTTTCAAAATACAAAGTTGTGGAACGACGCCATATGGTGAACGAAATTAGAAATAAAAACCCGTATTTTGTACGCCTTGGTAAGTGGATTAAATGTGACCTTCATTTATCTATAGTTATATGCATGTGTGGTTATATATTTATAAAAAAACTTAAATTTGTATACAAGGAAAAAGAAAGGAGGATACAAGTGTGGTTTTTTTTATTTATAAAACACATGTTAAACATTGTCTCTGCTGGCATTGTTGATTCTTGGGATCAAATATATATATTTATAATAAAATATTATTGTTTAAGTTGTCTATTAATTCAAATTATGTGATCATCTTCAATTTTCTTCACATTTTTTATATAGATATTTAACGACACTACACAATTCTCACAAGAAGACTTTAAAAACGTTGGTACATGTTAGGCAATTATTTTCAATGTCCTTTATGGGTCAGGTTGATCAGACATGAGTTTGTAATTTATGTTTGTTATATTTTTGAGTTTGATTTAAGTAATATTTAGATTGGTACATTTTGGTATAGCCATATGTTATAATTATATATGTTTGCTATATTTTTGAGTTTGATGTGCATATAGTATAGCCATATTTTAGTTACAAAGATATATATACATATTTACAGGTTCTGTTGTGGTTTAAAATATCGTATTAAATCATATGTACTAAAAAAAAGGGTATATATGGTATCATAATAAAAACTATATAAAAAACTAAAGTATTTCATCACAATTGATTAAGATGGCGATGGTGATAAGTAGAACGTAAAATATTATACGCTTTACTATGGTTGAGAATCAAACTCATAACTTTTACATATCTCATAAAAATTATATAAAATAATCATTGTAATATGTAGCATACTATCTAATTTTATTATTACTGTCCCACGCTCGCGATGGAAAATAATATATGTACTGTCACCTCTAATTTATTAGAGTTGACCAATCATGATGACATTTTTTTTATAAATTATCCTCTTTATTTATAAAAACAGGTCTAAAACGTTTCCCAATCTTGTTAAAAATCAACAAAACAAACATCATGGTTTTTATGTACTCCATGATGTATGAATCTGTCACTTGTTGTACTTTGAACACTATTGAAAAAGAAATAGTATGAGTATTTTTCAGATGAAATAGAAAAGATGGTACCACTCCAAAATTCGTGATTGAGTATATACAATATTTATAGTAACCACCACCGATTCATTGTCATCTTCACTATCTCTCTCTCTCACTTCACCACGTCAAGACTCAAGTAATTAATAATCCATGGGAAAAAATTTCACCACTGCTACATCATTAACTTTCATGCATAATTTTCAGATTTCTTCTTCTTTTAATTAATTGTACTGAACAGTTGGAAGGTTATTATTGAGCTTAATAATCTTCCTTAACTTTTTTGAGGTTATAGGCAAATTAATATTCATGTAGCGGGTGAAGAAAAATATGAATGGTTTCAAAAACTAATACAAGAGAATAATTTTTATTTTCAGAAGATTAGTTGGGGAGAAGTTAGGACCACGAGAAAAGGAAAGTTTTGATGATGTTGAACATACTGCCACATCGAAAGGACAGATTGAAAACCTATTTTGCTGCAACCCCTGAGTCTCTCTAATTAAATATGATTCTTGGATCTTGTGCTATATTATTGTGCACAGAGAATACAGAGTACTGCTTTTAAATTCAGTTTTCTGCTTGTGATTTTATGTCCCCTCCTTGTCATTGTCAGAATAACCGTAAGATTATGGAAACATTTCTTCACTTTTTCACTTTTTTGTTGATAGATGCTTCCTTTACTCTTCACAAAGATGCTATCAACTGGGATTGGGGTGCAAAGATGAGGATAATGGTCTCTCTCTCTCTCATTATAGATCAGTTGCTTATATTTATCTTATAAATACCAATTTAGGTCAATCACTCTCACAAATACCAATTTATTAATTTTAGATCAGTCACTTATATTTATCTAGAAGAACTATATAATTTACTTATAAATACCAATTTATTTATTTTAGATCAATCACTTATATTTATCTACCTAAACAACTATATAATTTAATGTTAGAGGGGTGTATAAGATGGAATGCCGCAAATGGTTTAAAAATTATATTTGTTAAAACGTATTATAGGAAGTTTTGGATATTTTAAACAAATTAAAAATTTAGTTATTATTTGATGGGATATAGAAAGTATGTATGATTTTAAAGTGATGTTTTTAATAAATACATATGAGAGAGAAATTAAAAGAGTTGAAAGAATAAATAATAATAAATATTTGAGAGTATATTGAGAAAAATGTCATTAATATTGTATTGGGAAGATAAGATGACTTATAATTTAAGACAAATTTTTTCAACAAATTGACTTATAATTTGAGTTAGAAATAATATTTAAAGATTATTTAATAAAATATTTGTCATAATTAAATAAGAGAGTTCTTATTTATTTTGAAACTATTAAATTTTAGTTAACCTATTAAGTATTTCAAAAAACTGAAGAGGACTATGCCTCAATTTGAGATTGATCTCTCTGTATTACACGTATATCAACAATGAATTTGAGATGATTATTATTTGGGCTAATATAACTTTTTTTTGTTTCTTTATGTTTTTACTATATACACATAAAATTCATAGAGGATATACAAGTCCATATATAGAGATGATTGTTAGTTGCATTACAAGCTTCCACTACATAGAGTCACATGCAATGGCAGTACTAGGTCAGCATGCAATGCTAGCTGCATGCATGAGAATAACTCTATTTCTCAAAAGTGTCATCAAAAAAGTGTTCCCATTCTCAATATATATAAGTAAACTAGTTTAAGATGAAGTATCCCATTTTGAAACAGAGAATTAATTATGGTGGAATAAAAAGAATCATGCATTTAGAAGCTATAGAACATGTTGATGAAAAAACATGCAACAAACAAACCATAAGATACATGCATATGTAGTGTAGGTATGTTAAATTCTTGCACTTTTTCCATAACTGTATTTCAAAGCGTTTCCTTTGAAATCAAAATTATAGTAGTAATAATTTGAGTTAGCTCTAGAAATAACACATGTGTCAGTGGTTACAGTCTTTGTCCAATAAAAATTTATAAGAAAATAGCTTTTCGACTGTGGTCTCTATTTAAAGCTGTATTGTTCTAAACATTGAAAACAGAAACAATAATGAACTTTGTACAACAGACAAATGTTAACATATAGTACCAACTAGTTGTGTAACATTTCTTTACTTGCAATATGTTCATTTAGGTTTATATCATGGTTTTAAAAAACATTTTGCGACTCGAAAACAGTTGTGACAAAACGATTTTGACAGATATAAATATTGGTATGTTATTCACGTCTTCTATTTTAATAAAATTGTGGTTAATTTACACGCAACGACTGCAATCACTGTCGCTACATACCTAATTTTAATGTTTACTCAAACATGTGAAAATCTTTCATGGTATATATAGAATATTATTTTTTTATGTACTCAAATATGTGAGAAACTAATTAAAAACTAATTAAAGCTTTATAGTAATACCAAAATTTTTCAAATCTTATTCAGTTATCAATTGCACTTGTCATTCAAATTTTTTTTATTAACTGCACTATCTTCCTTTTATACATTTTAGAATATTTACCTATACAATATTAGCCATTAGAAGTAGGATAGTTGAGTTGGCTTGAGCTAATAAGAAGGAGTTAAATGTTGAATCCGTTAAGAGAAAATAACTAACCTAAGAATTAATAAGTAGAGGATTGAAGAACCGTTATTTGGGGATAGTATGGATGTTGATGGTTTGGAATATTTGACTGGTGAGGCTATCTCTTTAAAGGAGTTTGTTGCAATTTTTCTGATTTAATTTGGGATATTAAATTCATCTTAGAAGTGGTTTTTTTTTGAGAAAATTCATATTTCAACTGTAACTTTTTCTGTTTTAATCAGCCACCTTTGTCGTGCTTTTTGTAGTTTTAAGTGGTTTGAATTTTCTTTTGCTTTCGGTTTTATTATATCAGAATTTTATTTGTATAAAGAGTTAGAGAACTTCTAATACTCTTTTTTTAATATATCCTTGCTTAAAAAAAACTACTAAAATAATGCAAGGCTGAGGAGTCTTCATGTAAAATTTTAAAATATTAAATATTTAGTTCACCTCTTTTATATCATATATAATAATATTAAATATTATTATAGACCATATAAAATTTAACCACTCATATTTAAATTTAAGAATTTCTCTTAAGTATGAGTTTCATATATATTCTACACACATGATAATCATGCTTTCACGCTTTTCCACTAAGTCGGGGTAATACTCTAATATCATTTTTAGGTATATTAAAAAAGCAGAAACCAACAACGAGATCAATGCTCTAAAATAAAAAAATAGGAAAATACCACATCTTCATTCAAAATTTTAGTCTTTTAAGTATATGAATCTTCTCTTTTATATATTTTATATTTTACTCCTTAGCCGATGTGAAAGTAAAACTTTTCTATTTAAAATCAAAAATCTTTCCAACAAATATGAGTCTCACAGCTCACTCTCTCTTCCAAGCTGAATCCTGAATGTGATATCATTTCTTGAAAATAGTTTTGAGAACCTATGAGCAACCAAGCAACAAATGCTCCCAAATCACCGGAGAAGATGATAACGCATCTATATTCGAAATTTTGAGACGTCAAATATATGGATTATTTCATTTATATATCTTACATTTTATATATTCATATTTGATATGATATTTATCCCTCACATTTAACCTAACAATTTCTCTCACAATTATGAGTCTTACACATCCTAAAACAGGATTCGGCTTCCGTTACCCACGTCGAACCAAGAATCTAATACCATTTTAGAAAACCATGAGTAAACAACAAGGCTAATACTCAGAACCAATCAAACAAGAGGAGAAAATACATTTTCTTCACCCAAAACCTTAAAACAATAAGTATATAGATCACTTTTTTTATTTATCCAACATTTTACTCGCCCACCATTGACGTAAAGTTTAACCACTCACACTTAAATTCAACCTAAAAAAATCAATAGTTAGGATAATTTACGGTAGCTGCAAAACATGTTGGATGGTCATGACTTTAAAACAATAATGGCTTAAGGAGCTGCGCTTCTGCTATAGCCATTAACTACACAGGTTCTAGAATAAGAAATAAGAGAAGAGAGAGTACTCATTAATTGAACAAAAGCAATATTTGCATCATACTTTTCAACCTAATTCTTTGATCTTTCATTAACTTTCTAGTTAGCACATGCATTTATAGAAGTGCAATTAAGCTAATATTCATATTAAATTCTTCCAAGTCATACATTTTGTGCATTCTTTTTTCGTTTTTGAACACAAGATACAAATTAAACCAAAATCATAAAGATCATCTCAAAGACTTGAGCTAGATATTTTAAAGAGTTTCAGAAGAATGAATAGGATTCAAACCATAAGTCATTACTACTAACATAAAATACAAAAAGCTCAAATTTGTGTATCACAAAAATCACAATGATTCACACACAAAATATAGCATTGCCATACTTACCAAAATGCATCTGCTAAATTGCGGTCCGGTCCACAACTGTAATTGCGGTCGCAATATAACTGTAACCGCGATTTAGATCCATATAGGCATGTATGCTCATTTACCTTTGCTATGAGAATTATATATCCATGGACCACACCAAGTACTTGTTGCTTGCTCACACCACATTTGCATCATAGAATCAAAAACGAGTTTCAAGAACGATCGCGACAACCCCTACCATCCATCTGGTTGCTAGTGTCATTGTTATCCGAGTCGAGAAGCTTCGAGCTAAATGGAATCGGAAAAGGTCTAACGGGAGGCGGATTGAACGGGTGATGAAAAGATGGAATGAGAGAATGAGGCATAGCTTGAGAAGAGCTTGAATTTGAGAATTGAAAATGGTTGAATGGAACTCTTGGATCATTTTCAAGTGAGTTGTTCATAAAAGGATTATTCAAAAGTGATGACGATGGTTGTGTAGAAGAAGAAGGACCAAACAATAGTTGTGAATTTTGAAAAGAAAATGGAAATTGAAAAGCATTTCCATTACTTTGATTTGGATCTACTTGTTGATTATGAGATTGGAACAATCCATGATTACTTCCAAATTGAGATAAAGACAAACTAGAAACTTCTGAATGGTAGTTGTTGTTATATGACATAGCATTGTTTAGAAAACTTGATTGAGTTTCCATAGGAAAAAGCTTTTGAGTTGAAACTTGATGAAAATTGTTGTAACTAGCTTCTCCAACTTGATTTTCTTCATCATTTGTTTTGATCCACTTACCCTTTTCACAAAAGTACTCTCTTTCAACCTCTTTACCTTTACCAACTCTTGTCGAATCCACATCCCAAAACTTCGATCTCGTCATGAGATTTTGAATTCCAACAAATGTAGAAGAGTTAGGATCATACATAGGACCAAGAGAAAGCTCATGAGACAAAACATTACTTGATTGATGATCATGAAAGGGAAGTAGGGTTTGTGGAAGAACATGATGATGAAATTGCGAAAAGCTTTGAGGAAATTGAAGTGGAGGAAGTTTATCGATATCGAATTTCGTTGCTTCAAGTAACCAATCTATAACTTTGCTTGGTTGTCCTAAACCAAGCTTGTCTTGAAGATCATACAACTGAATTGCGGTCGGAACCGAAAGCCTAATCCTTCTATCTCTTAAACCTCTTATTGTGCAAACTTTGCTATGCCTATCTTTGCCTCCAAATGTTCTAGATACTCTCACAATTCTTGGATTTCTTAAACTTGATGATGACCATTGTCTTGAACTACTACTTGAAGGTGCTTTAGAACTTTTTTCAATGTTATTCATACTATTATTATTACCTTCTTCTTGCTTTTCTTGATAATTATCTTCCCTTGAACTTGACATCACCTTGTTTTCATCAAATCATCATAAACTTTACTCTTCAAAATATATAGAAATTTCCCTATCAATATCAATGAAAAAGAAAAAAAATTATCTCATAGTTTATAGAAATTTGTGTTATTTTTTCCCAATCAAAATATGAATTAAAAAATTTGTGTAATAATTAAATAAAAATAAATTAAAAAATTATTGCACTCTTGAACTGTGAACTATGAATAATTCTTGTTTTTCACAGTTATTTGCAAATAAAATAAAAAGAAAAAAAAATTAGAGACAAAAAGGATTGTATATGAAAGGAAAATAATCTCCATGACATGGAAGTTCTGTTCTATCCATAATTGAAGAGAAAAGCAATTTTTGAAACAAATTAAAAATAGGTTTTTAGTGAAAAGATATGAGAGAAGATTGAGAAGAGTAAGATTAAGAGAAGTGGCTTACTTGTAAGAGAAAAATTCAGGAAGCTGTTTCTATGGTTTCCACCATAGCTTATAAGCTAGAAAGAGAAGAAATGAATGTTGAAGCTGCAGGAACTAGTAGAAATAGAAAATACCCTAAAATGAAAGTCATTCTCAAAAAAGCACTAAAATATTAATTACTTGAGAAGATGCTTTTCAAGTCTTAGATTTCAACTTTTTCCTTTAGTGGAATAATGAATTGTTTATACTAGAAAAATGACTTTTATGGTAAGGAAATGATGTTGGAAAATTTTACAGCATGTAAATGTAAAATATAAAAAATAAATTTAATTAAAAAGTTGTATTTTTATTTGACCATGTGGCATCTTTCAAAAGTGACACATGAACAAAAAACTGATAGTGGTACGTTAGTTCCTCGATTTTTTCATTCTATATTTATGCTGAACAATCACTGACTTAATGATTAACTTTTATCAATAAGTAATTATTTAACTCTGTGTTGAAAGGCATAGCAAATAGTAGCAAGTTTCAATATATTTGACTAGGATTTGTTGGCTCAAAGGGAGAAAGATAAAAACAGAAGGCAAAATCTTTTACCTTAAGTCCATTTAATATTTAAAATAAGGTCCATTTAATATAAGATTTATTAATATAAATTGTATTTTTTTATGGTAAAGAAAAATCAGATATTAAATTAATATTTAATATCTACTAAATTATTTAAATATTATGATCAGATTAAATATTCATATAAAATTATTGTTATATAAAAATTAAATTATTATTATTATTATTATTATTATTATTATTATTATTATTATTATTATTATTATTATTATTATTATTATTAGGATAAATTATCATTTTGTCATGTTTCACAAATAATTTATCATTTAAAAAATAAAAACATCTCTAATTTTAAATATAAAATAAATAAAAAATTAAAATTGTTTAAATTTAAAATACGAAATCAAAAGAATCAGATAAAATAGAAGATCAAACTGTAATTAAATCTTATTATTATTATACCACAAATTTAATATCGTATAATAAATATTTATGTTATTTTTTATTTATACTTAAATTTCTAATCTAATATATTTTATGAAAAAACAATTTTTGCTAATATTTATTCCACATACATCTTAAATTATTGTTCATATATTACATTTTAATTAGGATTAAATATTTGCAACATCATTAAATATTGGGGTCAAATGCTGTAAAATCTATCTGATACGCCAGGTCGTCCCAATCATACGCTCCTCCACAATTCAACACACAGAGACCGGACACACCACAACAACATCGTCGTAGACCTCGTCGCAACGCGCATTCCCTGCAATGTGGCATCGGTGGTCAATTGAATAGAATCGGCCATTAGTTTTTTTTTCAATTGTAATTGTAATTTTCATTAGATTTTAAATTAATATATTTTATTATTTCTATATTTTTTTTTAACATTTCTATATTTTTATATTTTCTTAAGATTATTTAAATTTCAATTAATTATAAATAACAAACAACATAATTTAATAACAAATATTTATTAATACATAATTAAAATATTTATTAATAGGTAATTAAAATATTTATAAATTTAATAACAAATTTAATGTAGTTAAAATGTTAATATTTATATAAATTAAAACATTTATTAAAAATATATTTAATCTTTTTTTTTAGAAAATATTAATAAGAAAATAATTAAAATTAAAAATTAAAAACAAGAAAAAAACAAAACCCTAAATTTTAGCCCAGAGTCGCCATTTGCTCTGGCGACTTTCATCCAAGTAGAGCGGTGTCGCCATTTGCTCTGACGAATTGCTTTGAGATTGGCCTGTGTCGCCATTTGGTCCGACGACACGAGATTGAATTGTTAGTGATTTCTGAAATTTTTTTAGATTGTTAGTTATTATGGTAAATACAACCCAATACTGTAAAAAAAATTCTCACTTTTACTCATGTTTTGAAACCATGACAAATTTTAGGTGTTATACTATTTTTGTTTCTTTCTATTTAGTAACGGTTTTAAGTGAGTAAACGCAGTTTATTAATAGAGTGTGCAAAACATTTTTATGTTGAAACCAAAAATATGGTATATAAAAAAATCTTTGTGGCATATACTTTTTGAATTATATTGTCTAGTATATATATTCTTGATTATAATTATGTATATAGTTAGATTGGTACCAAGAAACTAAAATGGGATGTTGTGGAAGAAAATGTTGTAGTTGATATTAAGTGGTAATAACTTTAAAAATATGTGGTGTACGCTATTTGTGTGAGATCAGTTGGATTAACTAGATATGATAGAGCATAGCAGCTAGCTTCATTATAGATGAGGGACCAATAATTTAGGTTCTTAAAAGCATCACTCAAATTATAGAAAATGGGACCACAGGCAGATGGCAGTAAGATTTTTGCACATCACAACTTCAACTTTTTTTTGGCAAATTAATTTTGTTAATTAAATTAGTAACTACTTCATCAAGAAAAATATGCTTCTCCGCTAAGATGCATGTGCTAGTTGATTAATGTGTTTTTTATTTTGTTTTACTTTGTTATATATTATACTTGTCACAAATATATATATATATATATATATATATATATATATATATATATATATATATATATATATATATATATATATATATATATATATATATATATATATATATATATATATATATATATATATATATATATATATATATATATATATATATATATATCCGTTTTGTTTGATTTTTTTTTTTTAAATAAATCAAAATTTTAAACTCACATCTTTTATTATTTTTGTAAGAGGACTAATGTTATTCTATATAAATTTTTTAAATGTTCTATTTTTTCAACCTATGTAGGAATTAGAATTTTTCCCATAATAAACCAATATTTTAAATATGAAGTCTCTATTATGACATGTCAGACCCGTCTACTCTAATATTTTCTCAGATTTATGAAGGATGCGTCTCAAAGATGACATGCTTGCTGAATGAGATAGTAAAAATTTCTTTAACGATATATCATTTGTATAAACTCAACCCTGAGGGCTTATTGTGATCTTTCTTGCCTCAAACGAGTAGTGTCTTCATATGCGTGCAAAATTACGGAATATATAAAAGAAAAGGGAAACTTTAAAAGACAAGAAACAATGTAATGCTGGGGAGTGAAAGGGTAAGTGGCATGCAAAATTTTCCTTCAAACCTAAGCAATAGTAACTAGAAAAATAGGAATCTCCACCAAAAATAATTGAGAAAAGTTCATCAGTACACTTCTACAACTGCAGTGAGTCTGGTCAAAAGCTGAACCTACTTTATATGATTTTTGAACTTCAAAAAGAAAGATTAAAACCCTATGAACCACACACCTACCAACAATAAACTAACAAATAATTTTTTGAATAATGAATACAAATAAAACCCTAAAAATCATTTCCCCCTATATAACAAAAAGAACCGATGAATTTGTGTTGTAAAAAGGTGGTCATTTAAAAATATTGATTTTCCTTTTAAAGAAACAAAATGATTATGAACTGAACGTGCTATTGTTTGTCTGTTGCTTATCTTTCTGACTGTGAGTTGTTACTGAAAAAGTGATGAACTTATTCAGAATGGAAGTTTAATTTTGAATGGACTGTTCAGTCTTTATTCAAAAGCTATTTCGGCAAAGTTTGGTTGATGGAATAAATGGATATAATAAAATTAACTAGTTTTAAAAGTGAATGGTGAATTCAGAAACTATGAGTCAGTAAACTATATATAGGGAGTATTAGCATAGCTTGTTATTTCAATTCATCTTAGTAAAAATTTGAATTAATATTTGGGTACTATATAATCCTATAGGACATAGCCTCACCTAATATTTAAATAGCTACAAATTTAAATATCTCAAAGACTTTACTTTGGAGTTGTGGTATGAGGTTCTGCTAGAAGCCATTTTGCACACAGAAAATACAAATAGAGTATAGATATGAGATATGACATTCATATGGAAATTTGGATATGCGTTCTTTAACATCTATTAACATCTATTTGTGTGAGGTGAGGGTGAAATGTCGATCTATTTTTTTTTTTATTAAATTTTTTTTTATGATTAGGTAGCGAGATTGTACTTTGGGATGGACATATTATGTCACCTACTAAAGTGCGACAAAACTACATGTTGTGGCAATTCTCTTTTTTTCTCTTGTGTACGCCCTCTTATGCATAAGATCAAAGACAATTTTAATCTTTTTCTTCATGCTTGATATCTAGATGATGTGACCATTGGATGGGATTCAGAGGAGGTGGCTGAAGTGATTGACTTCATTCAGGAGACATATCCAAGATTGATCCTTGAATTGAATATTCGGAAGATCGTGATCTTTTGGTCTTCGTTTGATGGTAGTAAACATTATGGGGTGTTGTTTCCATAGGGAATTGGGAGGGTAGTGTTGGGGATTAAATTTATTGGAGGGGAACTTAGTCATGATGGATGTTTTATCGCAGGGTTATTCATGAAATCTTTCAGGATTTTTGAGTTAATGCATATCCTTCAACAATTAAGGGATCCACGTATTAAACTACTTCTATTTTGTTCTTCCATATATGGGTATTGCCAAACTATTTTGGGCCTAAGGATTTGTGATCAGTGCATTTTGATGCACGTTCTTCCATGTTTGTACTCAAGCATTTCTTTGATTTTATTTAATTATTTTTATGTTTTAATGTGTTTTTATATTTTATTTTATTTTTTCATTTAATTGTTTTTCATATTTATTTTTCAGCTTTAGCAGCTTTCGCGAGAAAAATCATAACTGGAGTTCCGGGAGTCCGTTTGAGGCGTTCTAAAAATCGCCGAAAAGCTAAGAGAGAGAGCTACGACTTTCGTGTTGGAGTCGAAGTCAGATTCGGAGCTCAAAATTCCAAAATTTCGTTTGAAGTTGCAGCATTAGGATATTGTTTTAGTTTTGGGTCATGTTTTGGGCCTGAGTTATATTTTCGACCCAGTTGAGTTTTGAACCGGATCCATTGTTTGCCTTTTTAAGGAGAACTCATGTTACTGTTCATATTATTCACATTTCACGAAAAAATTGATGTTGGAGAGAACAATGGAGAACTAATCACTCTGAGTCGGTCTACCATAATTCAGGTTCAAACACTTGAGATTATTATAATATTATTATCTATTTAATTCCGTTCAATGATTTTGTACTCTTGTATGCTTAATTCAATTGTATGAAATATATTGATTTGATTTGGTTGATTGTATGATCCTAACATAGACACTTTTACGTTTGCTTAATTCGTTTTTGTGTCTGAATAATCATGTTTGCTTAATTCATGAAGCTTTTTACCGTTTGCTTAATTCGGACAATAGGATCATATATCTTGCAATCCTTATCGCGCTTGCCGTTAAGCTTGTATCCAAATAGGAATGAACGCGTAGAATATTAATATTATAGTAATCGATGATAGTAGGAACCGAATCGGTAGATTGATTTATTTCATAATCACTTTTTTTTACAACAGCTTATTTTAATAATCATTTTTTTTGAATCAGAAACCAAACCAACCCCCCTATTACGATTTCGGTGGATTAATTACAAACAAGAATCCTTGAGACGATATCCGAGTTTAATTGTCGTTGTACTGCATTTTTATAAAAACACTCGTTTTGATCCGCGAGCGACCGCGGATCAATTTGTCAACTGATTCACATACATGAGGAAACTCAATCTTGTTGAAGAAAGGTAACAACCTTCTTGCGTATTCTTTGTCGGGAATTAGTCTAAGTTGATGTGTGTCCTACTCTTCTTTGATCTGATTTATAACCAGAGTTGAGTCTCCATACAAATCCAAGTTCTTTATCCTTAAGTCAATATCTTCTTCGAGTTCCATGATACAAGCTTCATATTCGGCCTCATTGTTGGTACATTTAAATGCCAATCGGGCGGTGAAAGGAATATGAGTTCCCTGAGGTGTAACAATGATTTCCCCAATTCTGTTTCCGTAAGCGTTGACAGCTCCGTCGAATATTAAACCCCATTGTGGTCCTGGCTCTGGCCCTTTGCTTGGTAGCGGTTCATCACAGTCTTTCATCTTTAGGTACATTACATCTTCATCTGCGAAGTCAAATTTGATTGATTCATGATCGTCAATCGGTTGATGAGCCAAATAACCGGCTCTAAGACTTCCTTTGATGGCTATCTGAGTATGATACTCGATGTCGTACTCTGACAATATTGTTAGGATGAAACGGGATACACAGGAAGTAGAATCAACCGATTTACAATTCCGAAAAAAAGATGACTCTATTAGGGAATAAAAGAAAACCAGTTCTATTCATTAAAGAGTTAATGGAAGGAAAAATCCCCCTCCTCAGAGGGACACACCATCAAAGAGTTGATGGAAAGGAAGCTGACATCGTCAAAGGGTTGACGGGGAAAAAACCTTCATTAGAGAGACATCTCGTCAAAGGGTTGACGGGAAAATAAAATTTGGAATATCATAATCAAAGTTTTGATGGCAGAAAAAGCTGACCTCGTCAAAGAGTTGACATAGTAGAAAAAACTTCACCGAAGAGACACATCATCAAAGAATTGACGAAAAGAAAAACCTGAACGAAGGAACACCTTGTCAAAAAGTTGACGGGAAAAAGAACTTTTCCAAAGAAACACATCGTCAAAGAGTTGACAGGAAGAAAACTTGCTTTTGGGATGTCGTCATCAAATGGTTGATGGACAGGGACTGATTAAGGGTAAGATCGACGTATGATCTATGATCCAAAAGAAATGTAAGCAGATGGGTTGACTGAAATATCTGTTAGGGAATGGCTCTACATTCTCTGAGGATATGTTATTGATTAGACTGAAAGTTGACTCTGGATTTCACGTAAGGTACCAAAACTAGCTTATGCTTCGCATGCGTATGTTTAAAAATGGCGTAATACTTCATATAAAATAGAAATGTTACGCAATTGAGGATGCAATGATTACTATATGTAGAATGCAGACGCAAGCTCGAGTTGTCAGGGAAAGAAGGATGTGTCAACTATGGTTGGACTTTGCTGGGAATGACAGGTGAAACCTGATGGTGATTGATTTTGGAAGATGATATTTTTTCTGGGTACCAATGGGGATTGGGTTTCGGGTGATCGCCAATAGGGATTGGGTTTTGGGTGATCGGCAATAGGGATTGGGCTTTTAGTTTTATATTCATTTTTACTAGGCTTCATGCTATGTTGTGATGGACGAATGATATGCAATGATATGACGGTTTAACCAATGGTTTTGAGGTAGGTCAGGTACGGCTGACGTTGGGAAGTGTCTTGTCTGGATACAAGGTTTCTGGTTGAAGGGTTAGGGAATGATTAACGTGACTTCCCGACATTCGTCTTGAACTTGAAGGTTGACAAAGCCTTCTTGAGCAGCTCTGGAAAAATGGAGAGGAAATGTTCCTCTGTCTCCAATCTCTATAAAAATCCTCCTCGAAAAGAAACCTGGAATCTCTATATGCTGATGGTTTAAGATGAACTACCTCAGCATTTTGAACCTCGGAGAGGTGCTTCAGATTAATTTCCTTCTAGATAAGGATAACTTATATGCTCTTGGGGTGGCCTGCCTTAGCCTTGAAGTGTGTTTGCCCCTGATTGGATTATTTGTGAAGGAGTGCCTTTGACTAACTGACCTTCGAGAGATTTATCGAATCTCGACCTTATAGCCCCAAATTAACTGAATCTTGGAAAGGTTGGCCCTCCTGGTTAGATAATTTGACATGACTTGCCCCTGCTCAACGGAGTATTCAAGCGCTTTGCATCTTCTCTTGGTCAATTCATCCATTGCAGAAACTCTCTTGATCTCAAGTGCTTACTCGTAAGTAAAACAATTCATTTTGAAAATGATAATATTAATGCAATTCATATGACAGTTTTGAAATCCAAGTCTATTCACTGGAAACATGTTGTGATGTATAGTGAATGAATCACTTTTCAAAATGTCACATCGATACCAACCTGAGTGGTAAGTGTTGCACCCCAAAATTTGCCCAACCTTTTTCTTTACCTAGCTTGTGTTTCATTGCATTCATTGTAGCATTAGCATATGCATTGCATTGTCATTTGTGCAGGGGATCAAGAGATGTGCCTATCCAGAAGAGGCTACCAAAGGTTCTAGGACTAATCAAGAAGCTATAGTCAAGTTATCATCCTCAACAAGCCTTCATGAAGAAGTCAAAGCCCTTGGCAAAAGGGATGGATACAAGTGTGCCTACCTTCTATCTTGGGGGTTAATGAAGATTATCTGATAATTTTGAACCCATGGAGATGGGTGTAAAGCATTAAGAAAGCTCATTATATGTCGTGAGAGTCATTATGGAGTTTGTACAAGCCATTATGCAAAGTACAAGAGGCCCTAGCCAAAGGTGGTGCAGCTAGGGTTTTCATCTAGTCAACCCTAAGTCAACTGTGTAATTGGAAGAGATTAAGACTTAATTCCAAGCAACTATGACCATGTAATGTTGTTTTGAGACACCTAAGAGATTATTCCAAAATAAATTCATGAATACTCAAGAGTGTGAGAAGTTGCTAAGCTAGGGTTTCTAGGCTTGACAGTGTAAAATCCCTTATTTAGTGCCCAACTTCAAGACCACATATCTCAAGATACAAGTTTCATATCATCTTGACTCCAACATGAGACTTGTAGAGCATGTTCTTAGATTTCTTTTGAGTTTTAGAAGTCATCCATTGGATTTCTAGAACTCAAGTTATGAAGCAGACAAGTTATAGGTCATCAGATGAATGTGATTTTGGTCCATGAAAGTCAACCAACGTCCAAGACATTTTTGACCTAGAAGGATGTCTCTCCTCTTCTTGACCCAAACATGAAAGTTCTTCCTTATGATCTTAGATTTCCAAAGAGTACTATAAGTCCTTCATCTGATTTGTGAAGCTCAAGATATGAAGCTTACAAGGCAGGGGTATTTTGGGAAACTTTGATTATAGGTCACTTTTCATTATAGGTCAATTTCACCACTTTGCACATCTCAAATGGAAATCTTTCTAACTTCAAACTTGTTCAAAATGGGGTCATTTGCTCAACCAATTATCAAGGAACCATTGATATGGCTTGGATTGAACACTTGAGGAAGAAATGTTCATGAAAAGTCCATTAAAGGTCATTAAAAGTCAAAAAATCAAATTAATTCATGATGGACCAAAGTTGTGCAAATTTGTGCATATTTTGAGTGAATTCCATATTTCAAACACATTTACATTGGTGGATTTGCAAATTGAACCAAAGAACCATGACATTTCACATGTTTCTTCATCTTTAAGTTACATACCAAAATCATGCCATTGATCACAAAACAAGGATGAATCCTCCACCATTAGATGATATACATTTCCAGCAACATGAATGGCACAAATTCAAAGCTGAACAAGCTCTGTTTCACAAGCTTCAAGTTCACCATGAGCAAGGAAAATTGAAATTCAATTGGGCTGATTAAGGCTGCTATTGGGCTTTTGATCCATCAAAACACATTCTATATAAGATCCTGATCATGTTCAGCCAAAAGAGAGAGTTTTTTGATCAAAATTCAGTTACAAAACAGTTGGAGCAGTTGGAAGGAAAGTGAAAATTGTATTCTAATCATTCTTGAAGATTGAAGCAAAATTGATCATCCAAAACGCTCTAGGAAGGATCAGTGAGTGTTTCTGGATCAAAATCATCAAGCTTCAGCAAGTTTTGAAGGTTTTATGCAAGCTTCTAACCAGGTATTTAATTTTCAACTTTCCTTACAATCCATGATGATTTAGAACTCAATTCTCATGTGGTTAGGATCCTTGTATGCCATAGTTTGATTCTAGATAGGATTCGTGCATGATTGTGTTGATTCTTGAAATACCATAAGAACTTGTAGCTTTCGGTTTTAGCTTATACTAGGGTTTTAGATCAAGAGAACACTAGCTTTGAGTTGTAGGCAACATGAGGATTCAATTGGTATAATTAATTGCAAGTTTCATGGAGTTTTTGGAAGTGGCACTGTTCATAACCACAGGTTGAAGACGACAGGAGCTCTCTCCAGCCGCCGTCTGCAAATCCCTCGCCACCGTCTGACTTCTCCCTCTCATTTCATATTTAAATCCTTAGATGAGGTGTGACGCGATGATAGCCATTGGATCCTTCCTTGAGCTTAGACCTTGACCAGATTGTGTGGCTCCCATTCCATTTTGTTTTACACTGATCGATATTTGCTTACGTGGCGTTGTGAGATCCATTGGATGTGTGGACTTGGAATGCATCTGATGGTTAGGATTAGTTTGACCCTGGTTTAATGAAACTGTGCGTTTCATATGCACACCCTACAGCCATTAGATCATTGAATGGTCTTTGTATTGAATGACTGAGATTTGTTCTCGTGTTATGGTAAGATCCTGAAGCACGTGTGTCAACCTGTGAACCCTTAGATGCTTGACTAGTATGTAGTTTGAGTGGCTCTGATTGAGTCTTTGGTTTTGGATGACCTGGATAGTTGACCTGGGTCTGTTCACTATCTGCACCCCCTGCACTGAGGCCCACTCATTTTACACGCTATTGGGCTGCTCTTTGCACCACAACATTTCCCATTTTCATTTTCTTTTTCTTTTATTTCCATTTTATTTTCTGTTTCATTTTAATTCATTTGAAAATCATAATTGATTCAATAAATCATGGAAAAATATGTTTGTATACTTTAACATGTATATTAATTTGTCATATTTTTTAATTGCATTTTTAATTCCTTTTCCATTTAATTGTATATTTTTCATGTTATGTGCTTTTAATAGATGAAAAATTGACATGTTCATTTCCTGATTTTCTTTCTTGATAGATACTTCAAATAAATTTCTAATATTTTTTGTGCTTAATCTTGAGACATTAAGTGATATTGTAGCTTTTTTCTCCTATTTTTTAGATTCCTTTAGGATAGGTTTTGGACTAATTCTTTAGAGCCTTTTTTCCCTTGCCTTTTCCATAGAGTACCCTAGGGTTTTGCTCTCCATTAACATAGCTTAACTTAGAATTATTTACCCATCTTTGGACCCCTGGTCTCTAAGGCCAGAGGGGTCCCCTAGGATTTTTCTTAGAAATTTTAGATGTGCTTTACTATTTTTAGTAGATTTTAGCCTTCTGACCTTCATTAGGGTAGTTTCAACCATACTTTTGACCTGGTTTGTATTGGTGTGATCCTTTTGCAATGCTTGTGCATATAACTATCCCATGTCCATATCCTAGACATCTTAAGGCACTTGTAAGTGCATTTCCAAGTCAAAAACTTGTTTCTAACTAGTTCCCAACTTAGGCTCCCTTTAGGACTTTCCTTTAGTCTTTCCATAAGATGCCTTTGAATGATTTTCTTTCTTGACATGATTCTTCTAATTCATAGTCCTATGATATTTGTATCCTTCTTGTGAGAGCCTAGTTCCTCCTTAGGAGGAACTCTGTGCATTCCATGAGAAGTTGAACCATTGAGGACTATTCTTGAATGATGAGTTTGGTTGAGAACATGGTGAATTCTTTAGGTTTTCACTATGCCTCCCATCATTATTCTCTTCATTTCTCAAGTCCTATAATCTTAGGATCCTTCTTGTGAGAGCCTAGTTCCTCCTTAGGAGGAACTCTGTGTATTCCTGGAGAAGTTTGAGCCTTTGATGGACATTCAATGACATGGTGGGTTCCTTAGGTTCACATTATGCTCCTTTCTCCTCCAAGTCCTACAATCTTAGGATCCTTCTTATGAGAGTCTGGTTCTTCCTTAGGAAGAACTCTGTGCATTCCATGAGAAGTTGAGCCTTTGTAGACTCAAGTACCTTGTACATACCTTCTCTTTTCTCTGTGTTCTGCAATCTCAGGATCCTTCTTGTGAGAGTCTGGTTCTTCCTTAGGGTAGGCTTGATAGCTTTCTCTTTTCACTTCCATGTGTGGTGTTGTGCACTAGAAGTAGGGTAGGCTTGATAGCTTTCTATTTTCACTTCCATGTTTGCATTTAAAGGTTGAGCTTGCCTCCCTTTGCTTGGATGTTAATCTGCCTTTCATACTTGACATGTTTGCATTAAAGGTTGTGGTGTCCTCCCTTTGCTTGTATTGTTGCATTGCATGTGCATTCACATTTTATACTTCATCTGCTTGATAGCTTTGTTTTGCTTTCCTTTGCCATGTTCCCTTAGGACTCTCACTTCCTTGTTTAAGGAGTTATGATAGAACTTTAGGTTGAATCCTTGCATGATAACAAGTAGGATAGATTCCCTTTCTAAACTCAACTTTAGGACCATCTTGCATGACAACAGTAGGGTTTTGGTTAGTCCCCCTTAGAGTCCTTTCTCTCTTCTCATCTTCAAACCACAGCAAAACATCTAATAAAGGCTAATGAGTATTGTATGTTACGAGCCTTAAGCTACTTGGGAAATGGTGATTGGGGGGCTTCTCCTCAATTACCTAGAGTGTTTAGCATACGCCCTTAGGACGATATGCGACTCATTCGCTCCTAGGTCATAGTCTCTAGTGCAATATGAATTACAAACATTCATTCAAAACACTTCTTTGATAAAAGACAAAAACAAACACCAAACTCCTTTTTCCCTTTGGGGTTTCTTTAACCAGGAAAATATTTTCAGATAAAAGAGTGTTGTTAAGCTTTGGTTCTACCGCAAACAGGCGTTGTCCCTAACTGCTAGAACAACTGTTTAACCTTACTCGGATAAAACAGACGAACAAACCTGTGTTCTCTTTATCCCGAACTACGTTTCCTCTGATCTCTCATACCTGTTGAGAGTACGTAGGCACAAGAAGCGATGTCTTGGCGAGCAACCTTCCCGCATCTGTTATCCATAGTTAGTCGAACTACGTTGACTTTGACTTTCCCATTGCACGAGGAAATACGTAGGCCCAGAGCAGCGAAGCTCTATCGAGTCCTTTTTCTTTCTTTTAGCCCAGACCATTAGCTAGATAGATGAACAACCCTTTAGATAAGCAAAACAAGCGTGGATTCCGTCGAGTACGACGGACGTGAGGGGTGCTAATACCTTCCCCTTGCGTAATCGACTTCCGAACCCGAAATTTGGTTGCGATGACAAATCTTATCCTTTTTTTGCTAGGTTTTTCCCGATAGTTTCCTTTCCCTTTCATTGGGATAAATAACGATAGGTGGCGACTCTTGTGTCTTTTCCGACACCTTTTTTCGCAGTAGCGACAACTGGTGACTCTGCTGGGGACTCTAACGGTTCCCTATGCGAGTAAATCCTAGCGCTTGTTTGCTTATCTTTTGGGTTTTATACATACTTGTTGTACTTTATTTACTTTCGTACTTTATTTTCCCGCATTTTATTTTCAGCATTTATACATCATTATTATTGTGCTGTTGTGGGGAGGGAAGTTCTGATGAGTGAAAAGCCAGACCCAGGCTTGAACGCAAACATATCATTAGTAGTGGAGATTAGTGGTGAACCTGCTTGCTTAGCAAGCACAAGTTCCCATGAAATTCACGCTCAGACGAGATGCTCTTTGATGATTTCTTTTCTGATCCTTAGGATTGGAACTGATTTTGGATCTGAGGATTATCGACTCTAGGGATCGATCATTTGTGATTCAGCTAAGTGAGGCCTCTTCAAGAAATGATGATGCCAAACTAGAAATGGTGAATGTATCATCATGTCTTGAAAGTCTGTGACGCTGATGAACACATAGGATGTCGAACCTTATTCGTAGATAGGTCCATACCTGTGAGTGGGACTGGGTTATGCATGAAACCTTGGCTTTCAGACAACCTGGTTTTCTCGACAGTATGAATCAGTGCTATTGGTATTAGTGGTGCCTATTATTAGAGTTGTGTTATGGTCTCGTCGAGGCAGAACTTTGGTCCTTCTCAGTCAACAACACAACAATCTTGATCTTCTGCTTGCATCCTTAGCATTTACATCCTTGCATTTTCATTTCATTAACGTGTGTCTGTGTTGCAGGTGCATATTTCTCCCCCGGTTCTAGTGATCTTGGTCCATATTTCTGATATGGAGACTTTGAAGAGGACCGTAGCATACAGGTTTCCCACTCCAGACATTAGTCCTATACTGAGATTGGTCGCTTTGGCTGATGGAGCAGTGTTGGAAGACGTTAGGCAATCATATGGGAGTTTGTTGAAGATTGTTTGTAAGCCTTCAGCTCACGAGATCAGTGGCATGTACACCCTACTACAGTTCTATGATTCTCAGTTGAGATGCTTTGTGTTTCCAAATTATGTTTTGGCACCCACTCTAGAAGAATATGCTGAGATGCTAGGCATTTCTATTAAGGAACAAATGCCTTTCTATCATGTCGATACTGAGCCTAATCTGGCTAATCTTGCCGCTGCACTACAGTTAGAGGTGTCTGAATTAAAGGGGAAGTAGACTCAGAAGAACGGGATGTATGGTTTTCCTTTATCCTTCCTAGTGGAGAAAGCCCAGGAATTCGCCAAGGAGGATTGTTGGATTGTGTTCAATGCCATTTTAGTCGTTTGCATATATGGCATCATAGTATTCCCTAACCTGCCAGACTTCGTGGATGTAGCTGCTTTCCATATTTTCGCCTCGGGGAATTCAGTACCCACCCTTCTTAGAGACGTCTATCACTCTGTCCATTACAAGAACGAAAACCAGAGAGGGAAGATTGTGTCTTGCTGTGTCCCTCTGCTATACAGATGGTTTGCCAACCACTTGCCCAAAGCAGGTCCTTTTGTCACCACTGCAGGTACAATGGAGTGGTCAGAACGCCTGATGGGTTTGACTGCTGAAAATATCACTTGGTTTGACAGAGATCAACTGGGTAAAGAACTCATTTACAACTGCAGTGGTTTTCCCAACGTTCCTCTAATCAGAAGAAAGGGGTGTATCAATTACAATTTTTCGCTGTTGATCAGGCAGTTTGGATATGCATTGAGAGACGCTCCCAAAGAAGAAGAAGTGCATGAATCTCTGTACTTCACCGGACTGTTGAGTAGTGACATGTTGGCCAAGATTAAGCATGCCTGGAATAACATTCATAGAAAAGGAAAAGCAGCATTAGGGAAAAGTAATAACCGTGCCTACGACCCCTACTTTAGCTGGATCCAGGGTAGAGCGAAGAGGATTCTGATGCCATTCCCTTCAGTTACGCCTTCATATCCCCTCAAAGTTAAAGTGCCAACCATGGTGGATATTCATAAGTATAATCAGCTTCAGGCTAATAACGGAGAGCTGAAGAAAGCCAACGAGGAGTTAGAAAAAGAAATTGTCTAGCTCCGGGGAGAGAAGAATGATGTTGTTATACTCCTTCAAAAAGCAGACTGAACTTGTAAATCAATTGGGTACAGATTTGACTCAGCAGATAGACGCTCGTGAGCGCTTTGGTTTGGACTTGAAAGTTGTTCACGGTGTTCTTACCACCAAGAAGCAGGAGTTGGACAAAGCCTATTTGAAGATCTCCAAATTCAATACTCAGTGGAATACCACCTTGTCTAACCACAAAGAGCACAAAGACAAGTTGAGCCTGCAAATCGACAAATTTAAAACCCAGTTGAAAGACAAAGACAAGGAGCTTGATGCGGAGGCATCACTCAGGCGTGACGCTGAATGCCGATTGAGCGAGTCTATAACAAACTTGAAAGATTATAAGCTAAGAGCTGATTTCAAGAGATGTAAATTGGAAGATTGCTTCGGAGAGAGAGCTTGGGAGGACTTTTCTAAGCACATCCAGAGCACCATCAGACAGAGAGAGCTGCTTATTCGAGGGTTGCTCACCAGGCCTGATCACCCCGAGACGAAGGAACTATTAGAAGATTTACGTGACCGTTGCCGCACTTGATTTCTTTTATATTTCTTTGTAGCTTTCATTCACTGTTGTACTGTTGACCATTACCAGGCTTGTTGGTTGAGGTCACTCTATTACTGTTGATTCAGTTGTACTTAGTTACCCCTGTATGCTACCTATGTGGGCTCTTTATATATAAGATATTGATCATCTCCGTGATTGGCTTCTTTATTTGTCTCACTGTTATTCTGGAACTAGAATCGAGAGGAAATATCCCTAATACACAGACACATGTTTCCATTTGCATCTCATTTTTTTGCATAACAGGTACCATGAACTTATTCATCCGACCCCCTGTGTTTTTTCTAACTAGTTGTATTTCAGGATTGACTGTAGACCAATTCACCGTTACCCCACCCGAGCTAATCAACTTAGAGCTATGGAGCAAATCCAAGCAGAAATGCAAGAGTTTAGAGAGAGGATGTCCCAGTTCATGGACATCATGCAGGTGGTTTCCAGTGGGCAAGAGCAACTCCGAACCTTAGTGCAGCCCTTGATTGCACGTGTTGACACCAATGGGGTTTTGCACGGAGGTGAAACTACCAACCCTCCTCATGTTGAGACTTCCCGAGCTGACAACTCTGGACCAACTGTGGTCATTCCCAACATTGTGGGCAATGGGAACGCTGGAATGGGTACTGACCATGCTGGGGCTGGTAATGGCACCATTGGGGCGGCTAATGGTAACATTGGTATAACTGGTAACAACGCTGGAGTTAATGCTGGTAACACTGGAAATTTTCAAGGACCTGAAGTTGCAGGTATCGTCCTTGGAAATGTGCATCAACCCTGTGTGGCTACTGCGAAAATCGGCGACGGCTAAACAGAAGAGTCGCTGCCGTGCGTTATTTATCCCAAAGGAGGGAAAGGAAACGCTCAGAGTAAACCTCACGCAAAGACGGGAAAGGAATGGTCATCGCAACCAAATCCTGGATTCGGAAGTCGGTTACGCAAGGGGAAGGTATTAGCACCCCTCACGTCCGTCGTACTCGACGGGATCCACGCTTGTTTTCTAGTACGGATTGTTATTCTATCTACTCTAGAGGTCCGGGGTTAAAAGAAAATAAAATGACTCGGCAAAGTATCGCACTTTATGCCTACGTATTCCCGTCTGGGACGAGAAATCAGAGTCAACGTAGTTCACCTACCTACGGGAAAGGAGGGGAAGGTTGCTCGCTAGGATATCGCATCATATGCCTACGTACTTTCATACAGCATGAAAGATCAGAGCTAATGTAGTTCGGGCTACGGAAGACACAAGCTTGTCTGAATGTTTTTATCTCCTTATGAAAGGGTTTTTCCTGATTAAGAGTCCAAGCGGACAAAACAAATGACACTTTGATGTTTGTTTTCAGTCTTTTACGCAAGAACTGTCTTTTATGATGTTTGCAATCTTTGAAGCACTAGAGACTATGATTTGAGGGTGACTACGTCGTATGTCACCCTAAGGGTAACACACTAAGCAATCGGGTTACTGAAGAGTGACCCTCCAGCAACCTTTCTCAAATAGCTTAAGGCTCGCAGCGTACGTCATCTACTATCCTTATTACTGTGTTTTGAATTTTTCTGAGATAGAAGAGAAAGAAGTCTAAAAACCCTAGGGTTAGAAATGGGAATCAAAACTACGCTAATGTTATCATGCATGGATTAACACCTAATGTCTGTCATAATTCCCTCCTGCACAGAGGAAATCAGAGATCCTAGGGGATAAACAGAAAAGAAACAGCAGATAAACAATAAACAGTAAAATGCATGAGATGCAGCAATAAACAATAGGCAAAGTGAAACAGCTTCACTTCAAACCTAAGGGAAAATCAGCAGACAATACAACAAAGAAAATCACACCAAAAACCAGCTCAGACAGCCACGCTAGCTCCTACAGCAAGCAAGTTCAAACAACACCAGCTCTGGTAACTACAGTTGATAAACAACAAAAGGTTGACAGTAACACCTCAATCAAGATCCCATCTTCACTTTCCAATGGTCTTCAAGCTTCAGATAAGCTCTTATCTCCAATAATTTTCAACTTTAGCAAGCACTGAATCCAACCAGTAGACATCTTCAAACAACAATATAACCCTAGTCTTCAACAAATATCCAGCTTTGACAGGCACAAGCTTCCTCTTATCCAGTCATCAATACACTCCCCATCTTCAATAGGCTTCCATCTTCAATGCAGACACTCACAAGAGAGAATCAACTAAAAGATGAGGTTGGAATGTTAAGATGCTTAATGATAATCCAGGGAAATCACTAAGATCTTATCATAGCAAGGGAGAGGCATCCTCAAGGTTCTACCCAATAAAATCATGCTCTACATCCCTCCTAAGGAGAGATGGAACTCTTTTAGGGTACCTTGTGTCATAGGATGGAATAGAGGCACAGGAAGCTCTCTATGTTTAACAAAAGAAATCAATCTACTCTAGAGCTCTCCCTATATCTCCTATCTCCTAAGTCTTCAAAGGCAATCTTCAAGTACAAGCAACTTAATATCCAAGCATCATTATTTGTCTTTAATCATCCTCAAAGTCTTTATATATTCCTCAAGCCAAGCACAAACCCCAACACCCAAAGATAAGGCCCAAAACTCAACAAACAAAGCAACTTCCCAAGAGGGAAACACACCAATATCAATCTACTTTCAAAAATCAAATAAAATGGAAATATTCATCATAAAATCCTAGATTTATTTCTAAGGGATCCTAACTAGGTACCCTATACCCCACATAAACCCCAAGGCCTAGATCAAACTAAAAACCCAAAAACTATGTGTTGAAATGCACCTATGTCAAGTTGAAACCCTAATTCTAATCAACCTAATGTTCTTTAATCAAAACTAACTAAAATTAAATCAAAAAAATGTGATAAAATTCCAAGGGGAACCTAATACTATACTCTAATCATAGAAAAAAGAATGGCACAAAAAATCAAAGTAGAATGATCATACTAAATTCAGCAAGTAACATGTATCAAATGAAAATGAAATAAAAGCTATTAAAAGTAAAAATAAACCAAAAATAGAAAAATGCATGAAATGACATTTTTATTCTTTTATAATTTTCTTTATGTCTTTAGGAAAATGGGGGAAAAACTCCCATGCAAAAATATTAACTTTCCAATTTATTATGAATTTTTAAAGAACTTAAAAATAAATGTGGAAAAAATAAGAAAATATGGACAAATGGAAAAAATGTGTGTCAAATAGCAGTCAAAATCAATGCATTAACCAACTGGGCTCAGAGAGGGGGTGCTAAGAGGAAAGCGCGCTAGGCCCAACATCATTCAGAAAATTAAAAGGAAAACGGAAAGAAAAATGAGAAATTTGTGGTGCAGGAAGCAAGCAAATGCAGTGCATTTCTCAGTGGGCCTTGAACAAGGGGTGTGAGTATCAAATCATAACTTAAGCTCAATGTTACAACTTAAGTGATACGATGCGTTTTGGTGATCAGAATTCCTTTACAAATGAAAACAAATCGTGGCCATTGGATGATGATGTGAGTCAAAGTCTTCCTCTAATCTAATGGTGGTCAGATCATCTTCTTCCTTTTGAATTGCATGGAGGGAAAAGCCATGGATGTCTGAGCTTGCAACTTCATCTTCCCCAATTCGCATTCCTCTGATTCTCCATCAAAAATAAAAAAGAAAAACCCTAACTCACTCCATTTTTCACCAGTAATTCAACCATGGTAATTAAACACATTGAAACATTCCCATTCTCCAAACACGATGGAAATCTCAGAAATTGGTCAAGGAGGGAATCTCACCAAACTTAACATTGAGTAGCTCAATCTCTTCACCATGTTTCGCTGAGCATTTCTAGCTATCAAACTATGATTATACCATCAAGAACAACAAGATATGAGCATGAACAGAAATTGCATCATTCAACTAATTGTCTCTAAATCAACCCTAATGTTATCAGAAAGCTTCATACACTAACCTACATTGAATCTAACTAATCAAAACCAATTGAAACTACCTAAATCAAGCTGTGGATTGAAAAGTACATACCTGCAAAATCTTGATGCACAGAGGTATGAAATCTTCAAATCAAGCTTTGGGAACTTCCATACACCTTCAACGAGTCACAATCTTGCTTCTGTATGCAAAAGAATTGGTTGAAATAGCTTGGATCATGGAAACCGATTATGAGTTGCAGGTGAGAAAATCCAAGAGCAAGAACACGATTTCTCCACCAATTTGCTTGGAACTTGATCTGGAAACACTCACTAGTACAAATGGAAGCTATATCAATCAAAATATTGGATTGAAATGGTGTAAAGGCTTGTAACCGATTCTGAATTGCAATAAGAAATTTCTGATCTCAATCTCTCTTCTCTCCTTCAATTCTCACCAACTCTTGCTTGGGATCACTTCATATGCATATATAGAGTGTGAATGAAGACTCTAGAAAGTTCTAGGTTGATCCAATGAGAAACTCACCATCTCATGTCATGAGATCTCATGTCATGCTATGCACTCATACCAGCTCATAATTTGGCTTGTAATTTGCTTGGTTCTGAGTTTAAATTCTCTCCAAATGAGATATTGGAGGTGTATGGATGGAAAAGAGCCTTGCATTTGCTTGGAAGTATGGTTTTGCAATTGTGCCTTATGGTTCAAGTAATCAATTTACAAAGCAAGTCCTTGGAATAACCCTCAATTCAAAATTGTGGCAATGTCAATGCTCTCAAAATGCATTTTACAATCAAATTGGTATGTCATATGGCTTGGTTTGGTTGTGTAGATCAAAAACCCCAATTTTCAACTTTGGTTCGTTTAAAATATACCTTCATTTTAGGCTATTTTTATGATTTTGTGAAGCAAGCCATTCTAAGTTCTCATGACCTCTTATCTAGCCTAAAACCATCATTTTGAACACATCTCATGTTGAACATTTTTCCATTTGAAGAGTGGAAGATGGAGATTTGGACCTATGTTGAAAAATGACCTGTAATTGAACTTTCCCAAAATACCCCTGGGTTGCCAAGACCATAACTTGAGTTCTACAAATCCTCTTGAGTAATTCTAGTACTCAAATTAAAGCTAAGATCAATATCTACAACTCTTATGTTATCCAAGAATCCATTTGAAAACTCCTTGATGAGCAAAGGTTGCTTGGAAGTCAAGTGACTTTCACAGATAAATTTCAGTGTCCTCTAAAGACCCATAACTTGCAAGAACCATAACTTGAGTTCTATAAATCTCCTTGAAGACTTCTAGTACTCAAATTAAATATATTGAGAAGCTATACAAGTTTCATGTTGACCAAGAATTCATTTGAAGCTTGCATTTTGACTTGTCTGGCTTGGAAGTTACGCCTAAATTAGGGTTTTTTACACTGAAACCCTAATTTAGTAACTCCTCTTCTTCTTGATTCCTTTTGATTTACCCTTGGCACAACACCACACTTATATCCACATATCAAATCATGAATTCCACATCCTCCAATTAGGCCTTGATGCCTTCCAATCAATCATTTGACCTAGGGTTGACCTAGATGAAACCCTAGTTGACTGCATTCAACTCTAGCTCTTGTAATCACACCAATGACTTGTATCATCTTCAAAATAACCCTCTTGGTCTTCCATGATCTCTATACCCATTCCATGGCCTCAATCATGACTCACACATTCATTGATGATCTTCAACCCCTCAAGATTAGGAGGGAAATCCACTGGTTGACCCTCAAACTTTTCAAAGCTTCAACTCATTTCTTGATTACTTGGATGGTCTTGAACTTGAATAAAACCCCTTGATGGGCCTTATTCTGATAAGAAAGGCACTTGATCCCCTGTTAGATGACTTGTTATGCTATGCTATGCAAATGATTAGACTATGTACATGACTTATTATGCAAATGATAATGCAATTGAAACATAACCCAGGTGAAATAGGTTGAGCAAATTTTAGGGTGCAACAACTGCCCCTGTTCAAACGGCTTGGACCCGACTGGGTGAAGAGCGAACGGTCTTCGAACATTCGAGGTACGATACGGTTGAATACCAAGAACCCGAAAATTTGCCAACCATAGGGATAAACTGCACCACTGCTTGGGGAACAACATTCGTCGATTGAACATGATTGTTACGGTAACCACCGATCAACCACATGATACAGATCTGATTTCAACACTAACTGCCTGTGCAACACCAAACTTGTCAATATAGGGAT
The DNA here is from genome assembly GCA_963859935.3 of Lathyrus sativus. Taxonomy (NCBI): domain Eukaryota; kingdom Viridiplantae; phylum Streptophyta; class Magnoliopsida; order Fabales; family Fabaceae; genus Lathyrus; species Lathyrus sativus. The sequence continues at coordinate 64,645,121 of OZ012739.1, read as the reverse complement.
AACTTGGACGACTTCACCGGGGAAGTACTTTTGTCAACAAAGATAACTCTGCCAACGATACAGGAAAAGAGCCCCGCCATCACTACGGGAAAATATAACACCGCCATCGCTATGGGTAATACTCTGCCATCGCTACAGGAAAATAACACCGCCATCGCTACAGGAGAATAACACCGCCATCGCTACGGGTAATGCTCCGCCACCACTACGGGAAAATAACACCGCCATCGCTACAGGTAATAACTCTTTGTCACCGCTACAGGAAAATAACACCGCCATCGCTACGGGTAATACTCTGCCATCGCTACAGGAAAATAACACCGCCATCGCTACGGGTAATAACTCTCTAATACAGCTCATCTGCCTATCTTTGCAGTAGCTAACTCCATCAGTCAAATGGGTAACATATAATGGTCCAATCTTTCAATCTTTAATGCTGACATGGCAATAAATCTGAAAAGGACTCTACTAGGAATTTTCTGAAATCACACTGCCAGACACCTACTTTGACATAGGCGGCAATTTCCAAAAAAAGATTCACGAAATCTTTTGATAACAACATATCAAAAATCTTGAAGAAATACTCCGCTGGAGGGGTAAGAGAAACTTAAACAAGCAACCCTGTGGGGAATAATGATGAACATTATCTTCATATGTCTTATGCTGAGATTCTTAATACTTGGTAATTGATCTGAGCAAGAGCTCCCTCCACCTGCAAGGGCAACATCACTTGAAAACAAAAGGTTAACCAACCTGACTTATGTTTCAAAATGCGCATGTTTGAGAATGGCGTAATGCTCCGTACAGCACGGATATGCTACGCGTTTTTTGGTAGATGCAAATATGACACAATATGCAAATGCGAATGCAGGCTCAAACTGCTGGGGAAACTTCGACAAACTTTCTTCAACACAGCTGTTGAGAGCAAATACCACCATGCTGGGGATGAACGGGTATCATAAAGTCCTCCGGCAAAATAAATGTCGGACATACAACCAACTCTGCCGAGGAGATTAAACGTCGATTTCCACTGGGAGGAAAGAATAACACCTGCTGGGGAGAGTAACTCCGCTGGGGAAGAATCGACTCTCTTGGGGAAAGTAAACTGACTGAGCAAGAAACGACTCAGTTGGGGAACGAGGAAATCCTTCTGGAGGAAACGATGCTGTCTGGGCACAACTTACAAACTCGGAGTTACCACACTGCTGGGGATAATCATCCTGACGAAGGCATGACGACCTGCGGGGAGAAAACTATCTTCTATAGGAATAACCCTTCTGAACCAACTATGACTTGGCTAAACTCCGCAGAAATCCTCCAAGCTGAGGATTGATCGTTCATATACTCGACTCTCCGGGGAGTGCAACCTCTGCAGGGGATACTGATTTTGACTGACTGGGGATATCCTCTTGGATAAGCTGCGACTAGCCAGGGAAATTGATCTCTTCGGTAAGGGACAAAGTCATCTCAATGTTTTGAAGATGATGTGCGACCTGCATGGGGATTGGCATCGCACAAAGTTAATTCTTTCACCACGAACCTCCAGCTGGGGGCCACAGTTTCTGATTGTCCTCTTCAAGGATGAGAACCCTGCAAAATGCAAATGAGACAACACAAATCTATACAACCAAATCTATTTGGGTTAGCGTCCGTGACATTACTTCAGTCAATTCGAAGTTTTATCAATCATTGGCAAGGGCCAACAAAGTTATGCACATGCAAGTTCATCAAAACATTGGCGTTTTCCACATACAAAACAGTAAAGCATAAACATCAAATACTGAATAACATGTTTTATTAATAACAGGCCTCTGAATAGGCAAAGTTTTGTACATCTGATGCAACTCCTGAAAAGAGGAAGTTACACACACACACATACATATATGTACAAGAAGCATAAAAGTACGAATACAACTCGAATTTGTACACATGTCGGCAACGTGGTGCAGACAAACATCGTGAGCTGATCCTCCTATGACTCGCCTGACCCTGGCACTTTCCCGATATTTAATTTTCGAAAGAGATTGTGTTGGATAAACAAACCCTCAGGTGCTTCCCCAAACCACTAAGCAATGCAGGTATCTAATCCGGACCGCAGTCATTTGCTTTTTTAAATCCCTAACTTTTGCGTGAACCGCCCTTTGCGGGTTTTCGATTCACCGTGATACCCTTTTTTGCCGAAGTCGCCCAATGTAGGTTTTCGACTTCGCGGGTGTACATTTTTTCAATTTTATCCCTAACTTTTGCCCGAACCTTTTATTTTGTTTTTGGTTCGCCAGGATGCCCCATTTTTGCCTGGACTCTCTTTTTACTGTCCAGCGGGTCACTTTCAAGCAAAGTATTTTTTAACTACGTCCGAATTCACAGGCGACGTAAAGTCTTCACCATCCATGGTAGATAGTAGCAAAGCTCCTCCTGAGAAGACTTTTCTAACAACGTATGGCCCTTCGTAATTAGGGGTCCATTTGCCCATGTGATCTGTTTGTGGCGGGAGAATCCTCTTCAGCACAAGGTCGCCCGTCTGAAAGTTTCGCGGACATATCTTCTTATCGTATGCTTTCTTCATCCGGCTTTGATACAACTGACCGTATGCGAGAGAAGCTAGCCTCTTCTCATCCATTAAGCTCAGCTGATTCAACCTGTCTTTTACCCATTCTGCCTCATCAAGTTGGACATCTCGTAATACCCTCAGGGAAGGAATCTCAACTTCCAACGGTAACACTGCTTCCATTCCGTATACCAACGAGAAAGGGGTTGCCCCGGTTGATGTGCGTACCGTCGTACGATAACCGTGCAAAGCGAAAGGTAGCATCTCGTGCCAGTCCTTATATGTCACAACTATCTTCTGAACAATCTTCTTTATATTCTTATTGGCCGCTTCGACAGCGCCATTCATCTCGGGTCGGTAAGGAGAAGAGTTGTGATGCTCAATCTTGAAATTCTGGCACAGCTCTTTCATCATCTTGTTATTCAAATTTGAACCGTTGTCGGTGATAATCTGCTCAGGAATTCCATATCTGCCGATAATATCTCTTTTGATAAATCTGGCTACCACTTGTTTGGTGACATTGGCATATGACGCTGCTTCCACCCATTTGGTGAAGTAATCGATTGCCACCAAGATGAACCGGTGTCCGTTTGATGCCGTAGGCTCAATCTTACCGATCATATCAATTCCTCACATCGAGAATGGCCACGGTGATGACATCACATTCAGAGGACTTAGGGGTACATGGACCTTGTCCGCATAAATTTGGCATTTATGACACCTCTTCGCAAACTTGAAACAGTCTGTCTCCATAGTTAGCCAGTAATAACCTGCCCGCAGCAGTTTTCTCGTCATAGCATGCCCACTAGCATGTGTACCAAATATACCCTCATGTATCTCTTCCATGAGCAACTTCGCCTCTTTCTCGTTTACACAACGTAGTAACACTAAGTCGTGGTTTCTCTTGTATAGGACACCGTCAGGGTTCAAATAGAAATTGCCAGCCAATCTCCTGAGAGTCTTCTGATCGTGACTGGATGCCTCAGCCGGGTACTCCTTGTTCTTCAGGAAATTCTGGATGTCATAGTACCAGGGTTTATCATCAGATGCTTCGTCAATAGCAAATATGAAGGAAGGTCTATCAAGCCGAGAGATAACAATCCGGGGAGCCTTATTCCAGAAGTTAACCTTATACATGGAAGACAATGTTGCCAGGGCGTCAGCCATTTGATTTTCTGCTCGTGGCACATGATGCAATTCCACCTTGTCAAAGAAAGGCAACAATCTCCTTGCATAATTCATATATGGTATTAAATTGGGCTGACGTGTCTCCCATTCTCCTTTTATCTGGTTCACCACCAGAGCTGAGTCTCCGTACACATCCAGATGTTTGATTCGCAAATCAATATCTTCTTCAAGACCCATGATGCAAGCCTCGTATTCAGCCTCATTATTGGTAACCGGATAGGTAAATCGAGCAGTAAATGGGATGTGCGACCCCTGAGGAGTAGTAATAATCGCACCTATTCCGCTACCATAGGAATTCACAGCTCCATCAAATATTAACTGCCATTTGGAACCCAACTCTGGTCCTTCGTCCGACAACGGTTCTTCACAATCTTTCATCTTTAGGTACATGATATCCTCATCAGGAAAATCAAACCTCATCGATTGGTAGTCCTCAACAGGCTGCTCCGCAAGGTACTCTGACAAGACACTACCTTTAATAGCCTTTTGAGAGACATACTGGATGTCGTATTCGGTTAACACCATCTGCCATCGGGCAATTCTTCCGGAGAGTGCTTGCTTCTCAAACACGTATTTGATTGGATCCATCTTTGAAATTAGCAGGGTTGTATGATTTAGCATGTATTGCCTCAAACGTTTGGCGGCCCAGGCTAGCGCACAACACGTTTTTTCGAGCATTGAGTATCGAGACTCACAGCCTGTGAACTTCTTACTCAAATAGTAGATCGCATGCTCTTTACGCCCTGTCTCGTCATGCTGACCGAGAACACAACCCATACTTTCCTCCAGAACCGTCAAATACATAATCAAGGGTCTCCCGGCTACTGGGGGTATCAAAACAGGAGGTTCCTGCAAGTATTCTTTTATTTTGTCGAACGCCTTTTGACAATTTTCATTCCAGGCCACAACCTGGTCCTTCTTTAACAGCTTGAATAATGGCTCGCATGTTGCGGTTAAGTGAGATATGAACCGGGCGATATAGTTCAACCTCCCTAAAAACCCACACACTTCTTTTTCTGTTTTAGGCGTCGGCATTTCTTGTATTGCTTTTATTTTCGCAGGATCAACCTCTATTTCTTTTTCGCTCACGATAAACCCCAGCAGTTTACCCGATCTCACCCCGAAGGTGCACTTGTTAGGGTTCAGTCTCAGCCTGAACTTCCTAAGCCTCTTGAATAATTTCAGCAGATTAACCAAATGCTCCTCCTCCGTCTGGGACTTGGCAATCATATCATCAACATAAACCTCGATCTCTTTATGCATCATGTCATGAAAGAGAGTCGTCATAGCACGTTGATATGTTGCCCCAACATTCTTCAGTCCGAAGGGCATCACTTTGTAACAAAATGTTCCCCAGGGAGTAATGAAGGTAGTCTTCTCCATGTCTTCTGGCGCCATTTTGATCTGATTATAGCTCGAGAAGCCATCCATGAAGGAGAATACAGAGAATTGAGCCGTGTTGTCAACCAGCACATTGATGTGAAGAAGTGGAAAGTCGTCTTTCGGGCTCGCTTTGTTCAAGTCACGGTAGTCTACGCACATTCGCACCTTACCGTCCTTCTTTGGTACTGGCACAATATTAGCGACCCATGAGGGATATTTTGTAACAGCTAGGAAACTAGCATCCCACTGTTTTTGAACTTCCTCCTTAATCCTCACAGCCATGTCCGGTCGGGTTCTTCGGAGTTTCTGCTTAATCGGCGGGCATTCTTCTTTTAATGGAAGACGGTGAACAACCATATCCGTATCCAGCCCAGGCATATCTTCGCACGACCAAGCAAATATATCACTATACTCTCTGAGCATGTCAATCAACCTTTGCTTGACGTCGCTTTGCAGCGCATCCCCTATACGGATGTTTCTTTCGACCCCTTCCGACCCCAAATTGACGATCTCAATGACTTCCTCATGAGGCAAAATGATTCTTTCTTCTTGTTTCAATAACTAGGTCAACTCTTCTGGCACTTCGCCATCTTCGACAATCTCTTCCTCAGCCTGAAATACCGGGTGCTCAAAGTCGAAGTGAGTCATAGGCGGTTCATAGATGTCATCTGAAACAGTAATCCTGCAAAGGAAATGGTTAAATGCTTCAAAACACGTATAAAGCAAATAACCACGTTGCCATTTTATTGTAAAAATAAAAACAGGAAAAACAGGGATCACAACATTTTTATACGAAAACGCCTTTATTCATGATTAAACAATGTACTGTACATAATCAAATGGCCCTAAGCAAAATCACTATGCCCCGGGTAGGACACATGATTATTCAACAATTAAGAAAACAAATCATTACTGTTTAGTTGTCACAGGAGCAGTTTCCTGGATAGACCAATTGCAGAGACTTTGTCCTGGCACGCTTGGCTTGATCCACGCGTCCATATCACAGTCGCTATCTCCTTCTTCAGAGTCGGAAACAACATTGATAGTCTCGAAGCATACTCCGCTTGGTGTGATGGTTATTGGCCCTCTGAACTTGGGCGCTCCTGAAGAGGATGCTGATGACGAAGGATGATATCCAAGCCCGAACCTGTCGTTCTTCACGGGAATCTCCAACACCTGACCCCAGCCCTTGGTTTCGCCTGCCTGCACTAGAGCCTGAGCCTCTTTATAAGATGACACTGCCACATCTGATATCTTGGGTACTGGAGCCTTGTCTTTAATCTTTAGCCCTTCAAATGCTTGACAGGGTGTTTCATGAATTTCGCCGTCGACCTCCACGTATCTGAATGAAGACAGATGGCTAACCATAATATCTTCTTCTCCACAAACTGTGACGACACTATCCCCAACCATATACTTCAATTTTTGGTGCAATGTGGATGTGACTGCCCCAGCAGCATGAATCCATGGGCGTCCAAGGAGACAACTATATGCTGGCTGGATGTCCATTATATAGAATTCAGTCTCAAATATTTCCGGCCCCACCTGCAAAGGTAATGTTATTGATCCGAAAACTGACCTCCTCATTCCATCAAACGCTCTTACCAATAAGTCACTGGGCGTGCAGAGAATCCCTCTGACATCCAACTTCATCATGGCTTTCTTCGGAAGCACATTCAAGGAAGACCCAATATCCACTAAAACATGGGACATGACCGTGCCCCGACATTCTACTGATACATGCAGCGCCATGTTGTGCTCTCTCCCTCTTGGGGTCAAATCAAAATCTGTAAAGCCTAAACTGTGCTCTGCGTTAACATGCGCCATCACCCCTTCTAACTGATTAACCGAAACATCTTGGGGGTACAAACGACGTGTCTAGGATCTTCAGCAAAGCGTTCCGATGGGCCTCGGAACATAAGAGCAGTGACAAGATCGAGATCTTTGATGGCGTTTGCTGGAGGTGCTCAACAATTTTGTAATCACTTTTTCGGATGAGCCTCATAAACTCTTCCACATCTTTAAGCGATGTTTCCTTTTCCTTTGTCAGCGAGGGGCCACTCTCGTCTACCTTGGCTTTCCCCTTTGCCAATCTTTCTGCCTCTACCTCAGGCGATGTGAAGATTCTTCCACTTCTGGTCATACCTCTTGTTCCGACCACATTATCTACAACCCCAGCTGGTTGTCTATTGACTTCAATTTTCTCACCGTTGCAATAAACCTTTAACCCGTAAGTCCATGGCACTGCTTTGGTACTTTCAAAAGGAATCGGTCCTGCTTTAGTAATAGTGATCGTCGGTCACCGGGCCAGCGCCGTTATTGTTATTGTTTTCCTTGGAATCGTTACCGTAGCAACATCGTTCCGCTCATCACACAATGCCTCTACCGGCTCTTCAACTGCAGTTCTATCAAACTGCAATGTTCCTTCGTTCATCAAAGCATGAATACCCTGTTTCAAATCATTACAACCCTCCGGCTGTATCCAACAATCCAAGAAAAATTCGTCACACCCTGGGAATACACCCCCCTTTTAACAACCTGCTTTTGATCTCACCCAACGGTGTCTTCAGCTCATCGACATCTGTTACTAGATTCAAATTTTCCTCGGTCAGGATGGCGTTTGCCCCATGATTGGGCATAGGCTGTTGTACTATATTTGGACCCGCCTGTCCAAAGTTGATAGCTTTGCTGTCCAACAAGTCTTGGACTTTATGTTTAAAAGCATGACAACCTTCAATATCATGTCCGGGCACCCCGGAGTGGAAATCACAGTGTTTACCAGTATCATAGCCAAACGGAGGATTGCCCGTTAACAGTGCCATGGTCCTTTTCTCGACCAACTTTAACCCCAACAATGTTTGGAGCAGTTCAGCGTATGTTGAAGGAGGCGTTTCAAATACTCGCCTGGGCTTGCCCTCTAGGATTCTGCGTTGGGCGGGGTGTTGCCTTTGTTGTTGCTACTGCTACGGCTGCTGCTGCTGCTGTTGCTGTTGTGGAAAAGGGATGGTAACACTAGCGACCTGTTGATGTTGAGCATACTGACTTCGTCCTCTGCCTCGGCCCCTGCCGCCAAACACGGCACTAGCATCACCTTGCCGTCTACCACCGAATGCTTTTCTTGTACCTTCTGCGGGGGTAGACTCACCTGCGTGGAATCTTCCAACCTTAATACTATCTTCGACCATCTCACCCATGAGAATCAAATCTGAAAAACTGCTCAACGAAACATTAAACAACTTTTCGTAATATATCCCCGTGAACGTTCCAATGAACATGCTATTCATTTCTCTTTCAGCTAACGGAGGATGTACTCTTGCTGCCATATCGCGCCATCTCTGCGCATACTCTTTAAAGCTTTCCTCTTTCTTCTACGACAAACCTTGCAATTGAACTCGGTTCGGCGCCATATCACTGTTATATTTATAATGCAGGACGAAAGCATCCGCCAATTGCTTCCAGGTTTTGATTTGAGCGGGCTTCAACCCCATGTACCACTCGAGTGACGATCCTGATAGGCTGTCTTGAAAGAAATGCATAAGCATCCTTTCATCATCCAAATACGCGGACATCCTTCTGTAATAAGCGCGGACATGCACCTTAGGGCAAGTGTCCCCCTTATATATGTCGAAAGTAGGGGCTTTGAATTTCAGCGGTACCTTCAGCCCCGACACCAAGCCCATAGTAGTCATGTCTAGTCCGGTAGAATTCTGATTAGCCATACCCTTCACTTGTTCTTCAAGCATTTTAATCCTTTGAGTATTGTCAACGGGTCCCTCAAATCCCATTCCTCTTTCAAAAAAGGCGTCCTCCTGGCAGTCTTCGCCCCAATTCATATTTTTATTTCCGTACCCGTTGTAACCAGTGTTGCGACCAAACCCTTGCTGATTAGTCATGGGACCTCGTTCCCCATTACCATAACCCAGATTGACCCCAGCATGCCCGAAACCAGTGTTGACAGGAATCAATCCAGCACCATTTAGTGTTGAAGCCGAACTTTCTGCCCTGATTGCTGTACTCAAACCTCTGGTCGTTATAGCCGAATCCATTGTTACCAAAACCATGACCGCCATTGAAGTTACCACCGCCCAGATTGGTATCTCCAAATCCAACATTATTAACAACAGTCTCATTTCCATTTCCGGCGTTACCGTTGCTAGCGCCAGCATCATTGTTCACAACCACAACAGGTGGGGTCACCACAGGAGGAACCACAGGCGTCGGGGGACCATCCTCATGAAGAGTTTCGACATGCACAGAGTTGTGGTCATTGTTGCCGTTCCCATTAGCCCGCGTCAGCAGCGGCTGCACCAAAGTCTGGAGATTCTCCTGGCCTGCATGAACAGGTTCAACTTCTCGCGAATCTCTTGCATCTCTACTTGGACTTGATCCATGATTCTCTTGCAGTTGTTTTGGGTTGAGTAGCGATGAACTCTTGGTTCGTCAATCCTGGAAACCTGCAAATGCGGGAAATAAGATACAGATTCCCGAATACCTGCTATGCAATATGAATGCAGATGCAATTATGCTACAGGTTATATTCCCCCCGATTCTAGTTTCAGAGAGAATGCCATCATGACAATGGAGTCCCTATCCAACAAGCAAGGAATCAGAAAACCCTCATATATAAACACATGCAAAGTGGCTGAGTACAAGAGTACAACTGAATACAACTGGAGAGACCTCGGCCAACAAGCCTGGCGATGGTCACAATACAAGTACAAACAACAAGGCAAGGCAAAGGTAAATCAGGCCAAATGTCGTGCTCTGACGTCCTCCAATATCCTCATCGTCTCTGCGTGCCCTAGTCGGGAGATCAGCTCCTGAATCAATAAGGCATGCGGCTCGGTAGTGGATCTCAGCTTCTTGGCGTCGTTCTGGTAGGTTCCTTCGCCAAAACGCTCGTCAGATCTGTACCTCTTGGAACCGGCCTTCTCTTCATAAACTCTCAGCTTCTCATCAATGTCACTTACTCTGAGCTCAACAGCGCTCCTAAGTGATGTCGCTTCAGTGATCTTTGCGTCTTGGGCTCTAATCTGTGCCTCTAGCGTGGCAATCTGCAGCTTCAGTTCATCTTCCCGCTCCTTCCGCTTGGTAAGCGTGGCATTCCACAATGCTTCCCACTTGCTGATACGGGCATAAGCTTTGCTTAGAAGTTCCTTCTTGGAAGTAAGCACCTTGCTAACACCGTTCAAGGCTATCCCTACTTTTTCTTTCTTGTTGGTTGCTTCTGTTAGCTCTGGTCCCAACCTGTTAATCAACTCAGTCTGTTCCTTCACAGTGAAGATGGCTTCCTTCTTCTCATGACGTAACTGAAAGATCTCCTTTTCTAACTCCTCATTGGCTTTCTTCAGTTTTTCGTTTTCAGCCAACAATTTGCTATACTTCTCACTCTCTTCTGAAGGAGGTACCTCAATCAATGGAAGATACAGGGGTTCCACAGCAGGATAAGGCATCAAAGAAGTACCAACTCTCTCGCGGATCCAAGCCAAATAAGGATCATAAGCTCTGCTGTTGCTCTTACCGAGCAGAGCTTTCCCCCTCCTATGGATGTTAGCCCACGCATGTCTCAATCTGATCAAAATAGTCGTGTCTAATAAGCCCGTGAGATACAAAGATTCCTGTATCTCCTTCTCAATAGGAGCGTCCCTCAAAGCGTAACCGAACTGTCGTACCAACAATGAAAGGTTATAGTTGATACAACCCTTCCGTCCAATCAAGGGGACATTCGGAAAGCCACTGCAAGTATATATAACATCAGTACCAAGCATGCTTCGATCAAACCAAATGATATTCTCAGCAGACAGTCCCATTAACCGGGAAGGCCAATCCAAAGTATCAACAGTATCAACAAAAGGCCCTGTCTTCGGAAGGTGCCCCTGGAACCACCTGTACAAGAGAGGGAGACAGCAGGAAACATTATTGCCACGACGTTTCTCATTCTTGTAGTGAATGGAATGATAAACATCGCCCAAGAGAGTAGGAACTGGATTCTTCGAGGCAAGAATCAAGAAGGCGTCTGAGTCGACAAAATCTGGCACATTAGGACACAGGACAATCCCGTAGATGCAGATAGCTAGAATGGCACTGAAGGCAACCCAACATCCACTCTTTACGCACTGTGCAGCCTTCTCAACTAGGACAGACAAGTGAAAACCATAAGCTCCATTCAGCTTGACCAAACCTCCCGGAAACTCAGAAGTGTCCAAACTGACAATCTCAGTGAGTGTAGCCAACTCAGGCTCAGCATCAACATGTATGAAGGGCATCTGGTCCAACACAGGAACTCCCAACATCGCAGAATACTCCTCCAAAGTGGGTGCTAGAATATAGTTTGGAAATAAGAAACATCTCAGCTGCGGCTCATAAAACTGCAACAAAGTATACACCCCAGTCGTCTCGAATGCTGAAGGTCTGTATAACAAACTGAGTAATCTCCCATAAGACACTCTGAACTCAGCCCTCACACTCTCATCTGCCAGAGCAACTAAACCCAACAAGGAACTGATATCTGGCGAATGCAACCGGTAAGCAACTGTCTTCTTCAAGGACTCCATGTCTGGCTAGAAGATGTACTAGAATCAGAGGGGAATGATCACCTGCAACATAAATACATGTTAATGAAATGCAATCATGAAAAATGTATATGCATATTCAAACAAGGGACCAAGTGCAATGCTGATAGACTGTGCTGCTCTGTATTAAAGCCTGAGAACCATCCAATCTTCATCTCAAACCAAACCAACCACTCAAATGAACCTTGTAACCACATCTCACTGACAGGGATAAACCAGGTATTCTGAGGTCAAAGGTTTCCTGCAAACAGACCCTCCTACCCCTCACGGGTGTGTACTTAACTCGCAGACGAGGTACGGCATCCTATGCGGGTTCAACGTCACAGACTTTCAAGAGTGATGATACGATACCCAGAAGGTGTGGCATCATCATCCCTTGAAGCGGAATTACTTAGTTGAATCCCAATTGATAGGTTCCAAGAGTCGACAATCCTCGGGTCAGACAACTTGTCGAGCCCTAAGGGCCAGGCAAGAAGCATCAAAGAGAATCTTGTCCGAGCGTAAATTTCGCGGCTAGCTGGTGCGAGCTAAGCAAGCAGGCTAACCACTACTCTTTACTTCTAAGTCTATGTGTAACCTCAAGCCCAAGTTCGGCTTATCTCTCAATAGATTACCCCCTTCCCACATCAGCAATAACAGTATAGAGCTGATAATAAAATGCGGGAAGTAAAGACAGAAAAGTAAATCTACACAACACCCATGACGGGAAAACAAGCGCTAGGACTGACTCGCATAGGGGATATTCCAGTCCCCAACAGAGTCGCCAGCTGTCGCTACTGCGAAAATTGGCGCCGGCTAAACAGAAGAGTCGCCACCGTGCGTTATTTATCCCAAAGGAGGGAAAGGAAACACTCAGAGTAAACCTCACGCAAAGACGGGAAAGGAATGGTCATTGCAACCAAATCCTGGATTCGGGAGTCGGTTACGCAAGGGGAAGGTATTAGCACCCCTCACGTCCGTCGTACTCGACGGGATCCACGCTTGTTTTCTAGTACAGATTGTTATTCTATCTACTCTAGAGGTCCGGGGTTAAAAGAAAATAAAATGACTCGGCAAAGTATCACACTTTATGCCTATGTATTTCCGTCTGGGACGAGAAATCAGAGTCAACGTAGTTCACCTACCTACGGGAAAGGAGGGGAAGGTTGCTCGCTAGGATATCGCATCCTATGCCTACGTACTTTCATACAACATGAAAGATCAGAGTAAACGTAGTTCAGGCTACGGAAGACACAAGCTTGTCTGAATGTTTTTATCTCCTTATGAAAGGGTTTTTCCTGATTAAGAGTCCAAGCGGACAAAAAAAATGACACTTTGATGTTTGTTTTCAGTCTTTTACGCAAGAACTGTCTTTTATGATGTTTGCAATCTCTGACGCACTAGAGACTATGATTTGAGGGTGACTACGTCGTATGTCACCCTAAGGGTAACACACTAAGCAATCAGGTTACTGAAGAATGACCCTCCAGCAACCTTTCTCAAATAGCTTAAGGCTCGTAGCGTACGTCATCTACTATCCTTATTACTGTGTTTTGAATTGTTCTGAGATAGAAGAGAAAGAAGTCTAAAAACCCTAGGGTTAGAAATGGGAATCAAAACTACCCTAATGTTATCATGCATGGATTAACACCTAATGTCTGTCATAATTCCCTCCTGCACAGAGGAAATCAAAGATCCTAGGGGATAAACAGAAAAGAAACAACAGATAAACAGTAAACAGTAAAATGCATGAGATGCAGCAATAAACAATAGGCAAAGTGAAACAGCTTCACTTCAAACCTAAGGGAAAATCAACAGACAATACAACAAAGAAAATCACACCCAAAACCAGCTCAGACAGCCACACTAGCTCCTACAGCAAGCAAGTTCAAACAGCACCAGCTCTGGTAACTACAGTTGATAAACAGCAAAAGGTTGACAGTAACACCTCAATCAAGATCCCATCTTCACTTTCCAATGGTCTTCAAGCTTCAGATAAGCTCTTATCTCCAATAATTTTCAACTTTAGCAAGCCCTGAATCCAACCAGTAGACATCTTCAAACAACAATATAACCCTAGTCTTCAACAGATATCTAGCTTTGACAGGCACAAGCTTCCTCTTATCCAGTCATCAATACACTTCCCATCTTCAATAGGCTTCCATCTTCAATGCAGACACTCACAGGAGAGAATAAACTAAAAGATGAGGTTGGAATATTAAGATGCTTAATGATAACCCAGGGAAATCACTAAGATCTTATCATAGCAAGGGAGAGGCATCCTCAAGGTTCTACCCAATAAAAGCATGCTCTACATCCCTCCTAAGGAGAGATGGAACTCTTTTAGGGGACCTTGTGTCATAGGATGGAATAGAGGCACAAGAAGCTCTCTATGTTTAACAGAAGAAATCAATCTACTCTAGAGCTCTCCCTATATCTCCTATCTCCTAAGTCTTCAAAGGCAATCTTCAAGCACAAGCAACTTAAGATCCAAGCATCATTATTTGTCTTCAATCATCCTCAAAGTCTTTATATATTCCTCAAGCCAAGCACAAACCCCAACACCCAAAGATAAGGCCCAAAACTCAACAAACAAAGCAACTTCCCAAAAGGGAAACACACCAATATCAATCTACTTGCAAAAATCAAATAAAATGGAAATATTCATCATAAAATCCTAGATTTATTTCTAAGGGATCCTAACTAGGTACCCTATACCCCACATAAACCCCAAGGCCTAGATCAAACTAAAAACCCAAAAACTATGTGTTGAAATGCACCTATGTCAAGTTGAAACCCTAATTCTAATCAACCTAATGTTCTTTAATCAAAACTAACTAAAATTAAATCACAAAAATGTGATAAAATTCCAAGGGGAACCTAATACTATACTATAATCATAGAAAAAAGAATGGCACAAAAAATCAAAGTAGAATGATCATACTAAATTCAGCAAGTAACATGTATCAAATGAAAATGAAATAAAAGCTATTAAAAGTAAAAATAAACCAAAAATAGAAAAATGCATGAAATGACATTTTTATTCTTTTATAATTTTCTTGATGTCTTGAGGAAAATGGGGAAAAAACTCCCATGCAAAAATATTAATTTTCCAATTTATTATGAATTTTTAAAGAACTTAAAAATAAATGTGGAAAAAATAAGAAAATATGGAAAAATGGAAAAAAAATGTGTGCCAAATAGCAATCAGAATCAATGCATTAACCAACTGGGCCCAGAGAGGGGGTGCTAAGAGGAAAGCGCGCTAGGCCCAACATCATTCAGAAAATTAAAAGGAAAATGGAAAGAAAAATGAGAAATTCGTGGTGCAGGAAGCAAGCAAATGCAGTGCATTTCTCAGTGGGACTTGGACAAGGGGTGTGAGTATCAAATCACAACTTAAGCCCAATGTTACAACTTAAGTGATACGATGCGTTTTGGTGATCAGAATTCCTTCACAAATGAAAACAAATTGTGGCCATTGGATGGTGATATGAGTCAAAGTCTTCCTCTAATCTAATGGTGGTCAGATCATCTTCTTCCTTTTGAATTGCCTGGAGGGAAAAGCCATGGATGTCTGAGCTTGCAACTTCATCTTCCCCAATTCGCATTCCTCTGATTCTCCATCAAAAATAAAAAAGAAAAACCCTAACTCACTCCATTTTTCACCAGCAATTCAACCGTGGTAATTAAACACATTGAAACATTCCCCTTCTCCAAACACGATGGAAATCTCAGAAATTGGTCAAGGAGGGAATCTCACCAAACTTAACATTGAGTAGCTCAATCTCTTCACCATGTTTCACTGAGCATTTCTAGCTATCAAACTATGATTATACCATCAAGAACAACAAGATATGAGCATGAACAGAAATTGCATCATTCAACTAATTGTCTCTAAATCAACCCTAATGCTACCAGAAAGCTTCATACACTAACCTACATTGAATCTAACTAATCAAAACCAATTGAAACTACCTAAATTAAGCTGTGGATTGAAAAGTACATACCTGCAAAATCTTGATGCACAGAGGTATGAAATCTTCAAATCAAGCTTTGGGAACTTCCATACACCTTCAACGAGTCACAATCTTGCTTCTGTATGCAAAAGAATTGGTTGAAATAGCTTGGATCATGGAAACCGATTACGAGTTGCAAGTGAGAAAATCCAAGAGCAAGAACACAATTTCTCCACCAATTTGCTTGGAACTTGATCTGGAAACACTCACTAGTACAAATGGAAGCTATATCAATCAAAATCTTGGATTGAAATGGTGTAAAAGCTTGTAACCGATTCTGAATTGCAACAAGAAATTTCTGATCTCAATCTCTCTTCTCTCCTTCAATTCTCACCAACTCTTGCTTGGGATCACTTCATATGCATATATAGATTGTGAATGAAGACTCTAGAAAGTTCTAGGTTGATCCAATGAGAAACTCACCATCTCATGTCATGAGATCTCATGTCATGCTATGCACTCATACTAGCTCATGATTTGGATTGTAATTTGCTTGGTTCTGAGTTTAAATTCTCTCCAAATGAGATATTGGAGGTGTATGGATGGAAAGGAGCCTTGCATTTGCTTGGAAGTATGGTTTTGCAATTGTGCCTTATGGTTCAAGTAATCAATTTACAAAGGAAGTCCTTGAAATAACCCTCAATTCAAAATTGTGGCAATGTCAATGCTATCAAAATGAATTTTACAATCAAATTGGTATGTCATATGGCTTGGTTTGGTTGTGTAGATCAAAAACCCCAATTTTCAACTTTGGTTCATTTAAAATATACCTTCATTTTAGGCCATTTTTATGATTTTGTGAAGAAAGCCATTCTAAGTTCTCATGACCTCTTACCTAGCCTAAAAACATCATTTTGAACACATCTCATGTTGAACATTTTTTCATTTGAAGAGTGGAAGATGGAGATTTGGACCTATGTTGAAAAATGACCTGTAATTCAACTTTCCCAAAATACCCCTGGGTTGCCAAGACCATAACTTGAGTTCTACAAATCCTATTTAGGAATTCTAGTACTCAAATTAAAGCTAAGATCAAGATCTACAACTCTTATGTTGGCCAAGAATCCATTTGAAAAGTCCTTGATGAGAAAAAGTTGCTTGGAAGTCAAGTGACTTTCAAAGATAAATTTTAGTGTCCTCTGCAGACCCACCCATAACTTGCAAGAACCATAACTTGAGTTCTATAAATCTCCTTGAAGACTTCTAGTACTCAAATTAAATCTATTGAGAAGATATACAAGTTTCATGTTGACCAAGAATTCATTTGAAGCTTGCATTTTGACTTGTCTGGCTTGGAAGTTAAGCCTAAATTAGGGTTTTTTACACTGAAACCCTAATTTAGTAACTCCTCTTCTTCTTGATTCCTTTTGATTTACCCTTGGCACAACACCACACTTATATCCACATATCAAATCATGAATTCCACATCCTCCAAGTAGGCCTTGATTCCTTCCAATCAATCATTTGACCTAAGGTTGACCCAGATGAAACCCTAGTTGACTGCATTCAATTATAGCTCTTGTAATCACACCAATGACTTGTCTCATCTTCAAAATGACCCTATTGGTCCTCCATGATCTCTATACCCATTCCATGGCCTCAGTCATGACTCACCTATTCATTGATGATCTTCAACCCCTCAAGATTAGGAGGGAAATCCACTGGTTGACCCTCAAACTTTTCAAAGCTTCAACTCATTTCTTGATTACTTGGATGGTCTTAAACTTGAATAAAACCCCTTGATGGGCCTCATTCTGATAAGAAAGGAACTTGATCCCCTGTTAGATGACTTGTTATGCTATTCTATGCAAATGATTAGACTATGTACATGACTTATTATGCAAATGATAATGCAATTGAAACATAACCCAGGTGAAATAGGTTGATGAGGCTGAGCTACCTTCTGAGGCCAACCGAATATTTAAAATGCTCGAAGATATGATGAAGAGCCTTGAGAATCTGAATTCCATGGGGCTTGACATGGCCAATTTGGGGCTGATCCCCGATCTCAAAATACCACAGAAATTCAAAGTGCCAGACTTTGATAAGTACAGGGGCACCACTTCCCCTCGTGTCCGCCTAAGGTCTTACTACAGGAAAATGTCGGCGTACTCAGACAACGAGAAGCTGCTGATGCACTTCTTCCAAGATAGTCTATCTGGACCTTCACTCGAATGGTACATGGGATTGGAACCTGTGAGTGTACGTAGCTGGAAAAATCTTGCTGAAGCTTTTGTAAAGCACTACCAGTATAATAGTGTCCTGGCTCCTAACCGGGTCCAGCTGCAAAATCTGTCATAGAAGAATGGGGAATGCTTCAAGGAATACGCCCAGCGGTGGCGTGAACTGGCAGCCAGAGTTCAACCTCCTATGGTGGAGCGAGAACTGGTAGATATGTTTGTGGCTACTCTGCCGGGTGTTTATTACGAAAAGCTAATCAACAGCATGTCAGGGAGTTTCTCTGACTTAATCATCACTGGCGAGCGGGTTGAGAATGGGATCAAGCTGGGTAAGATCCACGCCGGTGAGAATTCCTCAGTTGGAGGAAAGAAAGTGTTTAGAGGAAAGAAAAGAGAAGGTGAAGCCAACTATGTATCCAGTTCCCGAGGGAACAGGAAGCAAACACAGAACCGTCAACAAGAAAGGGTTGCAAGCATTACTATCCCTGCTGCTCCACCGCAGCAACAGCCTCAACAACAACAACAAAACCAACAGGGGTATCGGAGGTACCAAGGCAAAGGGCCATTGGCAAATCGCCACATTGACACTCCACCTATGCCTTATGGTCAGTTATTGCAGGAATTACTTCAACTACAGCTCATTCAGAAAAGAACCATGGTTCCCTACAACTCTATTAAGATGTCTACAACTATCCAGCAAAAGATCAAACTCAAAAATCAGGAAGCAACCTATGCATTTTTAACAATTTTAATCACCTAATTAAAAGAGAAAAATGAAATTAAATGGAAAAATAACCAAAGAAACAACTAAATGCCATACAAAAATCAGAGACATGGCAAAGATGATTCACAATTTTTTTTCATAATTTTCTCACAATTATTCTTATTTTTAATGCATTAAAAATTAATAAAGCAATAAAAGAAAATGAAAAAAAGAAATAAGAAAAACTGAAGAAAAAAAAAAGACAGCCACTAGATGCGCTTAATGGTCAACAGATCCTAAAGAAAGGAAGAGCACCACGTTGCGCTGAGGGGCGTTTAATGAAACGCGTCGTTTCATAGTGCATCAGGTGTTATGAGCTTGACTTGTGTATACCATACTCCCTAATCTCATCCATTCTTTCTAAAAGTATTACCATCCAACAGATCACAGCTTGCCACATAATCAAGTCAACAGTCAACAAGTCTAGGCTTAATCTCACACGCCAAATCTACTTACTCAGTCAACTAATTCAACATTATCCAACGGCTGCTGGCTTTCTTCTTCATTTAAATTGAACAAACAAGGAGCCAAAACTTGTGGCGGCCGGAGAAGATTCCGGTCATCTTCTCCGGCGAGTTCATCAACACCAGAATTCCAAATCTCACCAAACTTATCAAAAATCACATGGATCTCTTCCTCTACTCACAAGGATCATCGTGATCTACTCCATTTTCATTTCTCTCCAAAGATCAAGCCAACACGTATCAAAACAGAAAATGCACATCTAGGAAAATTATCTCAAACAACCACGATTCTAAACCTAAATCCATCTATGCATCATCAGCAACCTAACCTCGTGTCTAATATAACTTAATTGCGCTTAAATTAAGAGAAATCATGAATGGAAGAAACCTGATCAGAAGCTTTACTTTAGTCACCTTCAAGCTTGAATTCTTGCCTCAAATGCTGCAGATTCAATCAAGGATGTATGCTACAGCTATCTGGATGCTTAGTTCCTCTTGATTTTGCTCCAAACTTCAAATTAGAATTCCACTTGAGAGCTCCAATTTCTTCAACTGTTCTAACTACTTTTCCCTCCAAATGCCATCCAAAACCATCTGAATCTGATGCATGTCTTATATAGAAGAAGTATGGATCACTATTTGGCCTAATCATGGCCCAATTCATCCAATTCAATTTTCCACTTTCCTTTACTTTTTCACTCATGGCTTTGCATGAATTCCCCTCTGTTTTTCCTCCAAATTGCTCCAAATGCATTGCTTGCAAGGTGGTGAAAATGAAGAGCTGAGATTATTCCCTTAATTCCAATCAATGGTTGAGATTTGTTATGTAACTTCATGATGAAGAAATCTTGAAAATGGCTCAGTTAAACACCTCACATTCAAAATCTAAAATTGCCAATGTGTTTAAAATGTTGTTTGCACTAAAAAAATGCACTTATTTGCACCAAAATGGCCAATAATTAATTAATTCCAATTTTTCCCTTTTAAACCTTCTTCCATGAAAATTCACATATCCAATCTTCATTCCAAGCATAAAACATGACTTATCAATGTTTTACTAAACAAATAACACCATTTGGAGCAAGTTTAATGTTGGAAAAATCTTCATTTGAAGTGTGCAAGTTGGTGAAATTGACCTATAATTTTATGACCTGTAATCTTACTTTCCCAAAATACCCTTGACTTGTAACCCTCATAACTTGAGTTCTATAAATCAGATGAAAGACTTCTAGTACATTTTGGAAAGCTACGACCAAGGCCTACAAATTTCATGTTAGCCAAAAGTTGAGGAGAAACATCCTTCTAGGTAAAAAATGGCTTGGAAGTTGGTTAACTTTTGTTGACCAAAATCACATCCCTCTGATGACCTGTAACTTGTCTCGATCATAACTTGAGTTCTAGAAATCAGATGAATGACTTCTAGTACTCAAAAGAAAGCTACAAGTTCCAGGTTGGTCAAAAGTTGAGATGAAACATGTATCTTGAGATAGGTGGTCTTGAAGTTAGGCACTAAATAGGGGATTTTACCCTGAGAACCCTGATTTAGTAACTTCTCACACTCTTGATTCTTGATGAATTGAACTTGAAAGGCTATCTCATGTATCCTAACACAACTTCCCATGACCATAGAGACATTAAATTGAGTTTTAATCTCATTCACTTTCACATTTGACTGAGTATTAGCCAGATGAAAACCCTAGATGCAACACCTTCAACTGTAACCTTGCACACTTAGCACAAACACTTGGATGAGCTCCACAATGACCCTCAAGGCACTCAATGAGCTATTTCAACATCTTATATCCATAAACATGAATTCACAATCATCTGATGAACTTGAACTGGCCTCCAAGTTAGAAGCTGACCCATATACATCCATCCTTTCTTTCACAAGACCACTGCCCACTTCTAGATGACTTGATGACCATCCAAACTTGAGTAAAACCCCTTGCTTAGTCTCAAACCTCTGAGTAGACTCCTCTAGATATTCACAAACTCTTGACCCCCTGTTCAATGCAACATGCTATGCAATGCAAATGCTAGAAAGAAATGAAATGAAACATAAACCAAGTTAAGAAAAGGTTGGGCAAATTTTGGGGTGCAACAAATACTTGTCCGCAAAGTCATTTGGTGATGTATGCAAGAAAGATGTCTACCTATACTTACAACCATCAGTTGCTGATTCACTATTTTCAAGATAGTCTTACTGGTGCTGCGCTGAAGTGGTATATGGGACTTGATAGTTCCCAAATCAAGACTTCCAATGATCATTGTGAAGCTTTTGTTCGTCAGTATAAATATAATCTGGATATAGCGCTGGACCGTGATCAACTTCGTGCGATGTCTCAAAAAGAGAAAGAAACGTTTAAAGAATACACGCAGAGATGGCGTGAAATTGCAGCTCAGATAAGCCCTCCGCTAGAAAGGAAAGAGATGAACAAAATCATTCTTAAGACTTTGGGTCCGTTTTAATATGAAAGGATGGTTGCAAGCGCTCCTAGTGATTTCAGATAAATGTTTAATATGGGAATGAGATTAGAGGAAGTTGTTCGTGAGGGACGCCTGGCTAAAGAAGGTAGTTCTGGAAATACAAAGAAGTTTGGTTCTGGTTTTTCTAAGAAAAAAGATGGAGAAACTAATGCCATATCCTAAGAGAGGTCTAGAAGACGCAGGGTTGTGAACAACAATGGTAGTCGTCGTCAGCAACAAGTAGCATTTGTTACACCAGTCATCAATGCCACTCCTGTCGCTCAAGCTACTTCAAGTTATCAACCATGTTTCCAACAGAAAACAAATCAGCAAGGTCGTGCACAGAAGAAAGCACAATTTGATCCCATTCCAATGACATATACTGAATTATTTCTGGCTTTGATAAAGAAGAATTTGGTTCAGCCTCGTGACCTGTTGGATGTTCCTACTGAAATTCCATGGTGGTATAAGCCAAATGCCCATTGTGCGTTTCATCAAGGTGCCCCAGGGCATGATATTGAAAATTGCTATCATCTAAAATATGAAGTTGCAAAGCTCGTAAAAAGTGGTATTTTGTATTTTGAAGATGCCAACCCTAGTGTGCAATCAAATCTGTTGCCTAATCATGGTAACACGACTGTCAATATGGTATATGGGTGTCCGGCTACATACCGTATTTTCGATATACGATAGATTCGGATGTCGCTTGTTGAGATGCATGCTACTTTAAGTGAGTTTCATGATATTGAGCATGCATGTGTGATAGTAAAGAGGGACTTACAAAAGATGATTGATCAAAACCTTATTCAAGTTACTGCAAACAGAAAGGAAGTTGAAAATGAGGTGAATGTCATAGTCCCACGTTTCAATATTCCTGAGCGAGTTGTAATTTCTTATAATAGTCAGAAATCTGATGTGATGCCTTTGGTCATCCGTTTTCCTGGCCCAGTACCATATGAATCAGATAAGGTTATTCCCTACAAATACAATGCTACTATGTTAGAGGATGGAAAGGAGGTTCCCATTCTTTCTCTTCCCTCAATTGTGACTATTGCTGATGTAGGACGCATGGACAGAAGTGGTCAAGTATTTTCTAATGTGCCCTCAAAGACAAGTGAAGATGTTTTGGGTAAGCAAGCTTAGTTGAAGTCTTATGTAGATCATGATGTGACTGTTAATCAGTTTGATAACATTGTTTCCAATATCATTATTTGTAATAATCTGAGTTTTTGTGATGAAGAGTTGACCGATAATGGAAGAAATCATAATTTGGCTCTCCATATTTCCATGAATTGCCAAGAAGACGCTTTATCCAAAGTCTTGGTTGATACAGGGTTGTTGCACCCCAAAATTTGCCCAACATTTCTTTACCTAGCTTATGTTTCATTTGATTCACATTAGCATTATCATTTGCATTTCATTGACATGTGTGCAGGAGATCAAGAAGTATGATTACCAATTAAGAGCTATACAATACTATGAATCTAGATAATAAGGTTATTCAGGTGCTCAAGGGTTGATATCCTTGTCAGAGAAGTCAAAAGATCCTCAGAGAGAGTGATTGAAGCCAAATATGTGGGTCTCCTAGCTTGAGAGTTATGGGGAAGACCATCAGATGATTATGAGGTCATGGAGATGGACTTGAGGTCTTGAGAGAGATCATGAGAAGTGTTAAAGATCACTTTGAGGCCTAGACAGGTCATTGTGCAAGATTAAGAAAGCTCAGCCATGAGTGGTGCAATTAGGGTTTGACTGGGTCAACCCTAGGTCAACTGGTGATTTGAAGGAGGTTGAGACCTAATTCAAGAGCCATGTGATCATGGATTGATACATTGAGATGTTATAAGGATGATTACAAGGTTAACTCATCATGATTGAAGAGTTTGAAAAGTTTCAGGCTAGTGTTTCTAAGACTTAACAGTGTAAAATCCCTTAGTTTGACCCCTGACTTCAAGACTATTTAACTCAAGATATGATTGTCATATCATCTTGACCCCAACATGATTGTTGTATAGCATGATATTAGCTTTAATTTGAGTACTATAAGTCCTTGATAGGGATTATAGAACTCAAGTTATGAGCCAGACAAGTTACAGGTCATCTGAGGCATGTGAACTTGGAGCTTGAAAGTTACCCAACTTGCATGACACTTTTGCCCTAGAAGGATGATTCCTATGAACTTTTTGTCAACATGAATGTTGTTACTTATTCTCTTAGATTTCTAAAGAGTACTAGAAGTCCATGATTGGATGTGTAGAACTCAAGTTATGGCTTTGACAAGTCAAGGGTATTTTGGGTATTTGGACATTACAGGTCATTTTGAATTATAGGTCAATTTCACTATCTTGCAAGCTTCAAATGGATTTTTTTTAAATATTAAAGTTGCTCAAAATGATGTTTTTAGATTGGCCAAGTATCAAGAGTCCATTGATATGGATTATATCAAGCATTGGTTGAAGAAAATTCACATAAAGGCCATTTTAATGAATTAAAAGGTGAAAATTCAAAACAATTGGTAATTGAATGATTTCAAGCCAAATTTGTACTCATTTTGATTGGAAATGAAATTCTAAACACTTTGGAATTATTAGAATTTTCATTTGGGGCTTGGTTCATGGTGTTCCAATTTGTGACTTCATGAATAAGCTACATATCCCAAAATCATACCATTAAGCTCCAAACCAACTTTCACAAGCCAAAGTCCAAAACTTACCTTGGGATCCAAGCCTAATGAGTACTTAAGTGATCTACTCCAAACCAAAAGAAAAAAACTCCTCACAATTTTCATTTTTCATTTTTCAATAATTCTCTCACTCTCTCAATTCTCTCAATTTTCTTCATTCTCCAAACCCTCACCCATAGCTCTTTGTCATCGGATCCATTGATTTTTCATTGAAATCAATGGAATCTTGAGCATAAACCTCCACTCATCATCATTATCGGATCAAGTTTCATAATCAATTTTTGTGCAAATTGAAGTTGGATATTGGAGCGAAAGTTGGAAGCATTTATTCGGAGCAATTCAGATTCGAAGTGTTCGATCTTCATCTTCTTGCAAGAATTATTGTGGATCTTGAAGTTTTCCATATAATCTTGTTCGGATCTTTGCAAATTCACTTGATCAACGATCACCGGATCAAATCTCCAATCCGTAGGTTTCATCAGGAATAAACAACGGTTTCATCAAACCCGACGGGTTTTGATGCTCTATCTTCGACTTCTGACAAGTCAAACAAGAATACACAAACTCGGCAATATCCTTCTTCATATGAGGCCACCAAAATATTTTCCTCAAATCTTGATACATCTTTAGTAGCACCCGGATGAATACTCAATCCACTACGATGCCCTTCTTCAAGAATACTCTTCTTCAGCTCAACAACATCAGGAACACAAACTCTATCATGACACCTCATGATACCATTTTCATCAATCCGAAAATCACCACCTTGACCTTGATTGATCAAAGCCAACCGATCGACTAAACTCAAATCAGATTTCTGTCCTTCTCGAATCTTGTCCTGAATACCACTAGTAAGCTTTAACATACCTAGCTTAACTCCGTAAGAAGTCTTCTCACACACCAAACTCAAATCATGAAATTGCTCAATCAATTCCAACTCTTTCACCATCATCATCGACATATGCAACAATTTCCTACTCAATGCATCAGCTACCACATTTGCTTTACCCGGATGGTAATTCAAACCAATATCATAATCCTTCAGAAGTTCCAACCATCTCCTCTGCCTTGCGTTCAATTCCTTCTGATCAAAGAGATACTTCAAACTCTTATGATCACTAAATACCTCAAAGCTCGACCCAAACAAATAATGCCTCCAAAGCTTCAGCACAAATACAACGGCGGCCAACTCTAGGTCATGCTTCAGATAATTCTTCTCATGCACTTTGAGTTGCCTCGAAGCATAAGCTACAACTTGTTTATCTTGCATCAACACACCTCCTAAACCCATAAAAGAAGCATCACAATACACAACAAACGGTTCTGCCGGATTCGGCAAAATCAAAACAGGAGCTTTCATCAATCTTCTCTTAAGCTCTTGAAAACTTCCCTCACACTTCGCATTCCAAACAAAAGCTTGACTTTTCCTAGTCAATTGCGTCAACGACAATGATAACTTGGCAAATCTCTCAATGAATTTTTGACAATATCCCGCCAAACCAAGAAAACTTCTAATCTCAAAAACTGATTTCGGAGTCTCCCATTGCGATACCGCTTCAACCTTCGACTGATCAACTGAAATACCTCTATTCGAAATCACATGACGAAGGAAACTCACTTCCTTCAACCAAAATTCACACTTAGAAAGTTTAGCATATAACTGCTTCTCTTTCAATTCAGATAACACAATCCTCAGATGCTCGGCATGATCTTCTTCACTCTTTGAATAAATAAAAATATCATCAATGAACACCACCACAAACTTGTCCAAATAAGGATGGAAAATCCTATTCATGTACTCCATAAATACACCTGGTGCATTAGTCACACTAAATGGCATCACGAAATACTCATAATGTCCATACCTTGTTCTAAAAGCAGTCTTTTGAATATCCTCAGCCATCACACGAATCTGATGATACCCAGATCTCAGATCTATCTTACTGAACACACTCGCACCAACCAACTAACCCATCAAATCATCAATCCTCAGAAGTGGATACTTATTCTTGATAGTCACCTTGTTCAATTGTCTGTAATCCATACAGAGCCTCATAAAACCTTCTTTCTTCTTAACCAATAACACCGGTGCACCCCACAGCAACACACTCGGACGAATAAAACTTTTCTCAAGTAGATATTCAAGTTTACTCTTCAACTCTTTCAATTCCGATGCAGACATACGATATAGAGCCATCGATATCGGACTAGTTCCAGGAATTAAGTCGATCACAAACTCTATTTCTCGTTCCGACGGTAAATCTATTATCTCCTCAGGAAAAACTTCTGGAAAATCACGGACAATTGGTAAAGCATCAATTGTTCCACTCTCACTAATGCTCACCATTGCCATTAACAAAAATACCTTAGCACCATCTTGCAGTGATTCCTTCACTTTCTTAGCAGTCATAACAAACCTCTTTCATCATCAGGTTCAGGAAAAATAATTGTTTTGTCAAAACAGTTAATATAGACATGGTTGAATTCCAACCAATTCATCCCAAGAATAACATCAAGTTGATCTAAGTGAAAACACACTAAATCAACTCCAAAGTATTTACCAAAAATACTCAACGGACAATTCAAACACACATACGGGGTAGTTACCGAACCCATAGCAAGAGTATCAATAACCATACCACCACTCATAATAGACAACTCAAGATTTAACCTCTTAACACAATCCAAATAAATAAAAAAATGCTTAGCTCCAGTATTAATTATAGTGATCAAAGGTATACCATTAATGAAGCACGTACCTCAGATCAATCGATCTTCACTAGCAGTCTCCGATCCTGATAGAGCAAACACTTTCCCATTGTCGCTGCCGTGAAAATAAGGTGTCGACAAAACAGAAGAGTCGCCACCTTTCGTTATTTATCCCACAGAAAGGGAAAGGAAACAATCAGGAAAACCTGACGAAAAGGTATAAGACAAGGTCATCGAAACCATATCTAGGTTCGGGAGTCGGTTACGCAAGGGGAGGGTATTAGCACCCCTCACGTCCATCGTACTCGATGGGATCCACACTTGTTGTATTTATCTGACGGGTTGGTTTATCTATCTACCTATCAAGGCTGGTCTGAAAAGAAAAGAAAAACTGACTCGGCAAAGCATCGCGCTTCGTGCCTATGTATTCTCGCAAGGGAACGAGAAATCAGAGTCAACATAGTTCGGCTAACTACGGCTAACGGGATGGGGGAAGGTGGCTCGCCAATACGTCAGTATTGTGCCTACGTACTCTCAACAGATATGAGAGATTAGAGCTTATGTAGTTCAAGATAATACGGATTACGGGTTTTGATTCATCTGTTTTTCCGAGTAGGGTTAACCAACAGTTCCAGCAGTTTGGTGTATGTAGCTCGCTCGTCGTAGACTCGTGCGTTACCGTTTGCGGTAGAACTGATAGTTAACGACACTCTTTTCATCATAAAAGTTTTCCTTGAGTTATGGGCCCATGGGGCAAAAAGGGTTTGAAGTTTGTTTTCTGTCTTTTACGGAAGAAGTGTTTTTTTATGAATGTTTGTAATTCATACTGCACTAGAGACTATGACTTAGGAGTGAATGCGTTGCATGTCACCCTAAGGATGCCAGGCTAAACCTCCTGATTGTTGAAGAGTGACCCTTCAACAACCATTTCCTAAGTAGCTTTAGGCTCGTAACGTACGATATTCATTAACCTTTATTAATGTGCTTTAATCTGTATGAAGATGAGAAGAGAACGAACTCTACAGGGGAGACTATCAAGATTCCTACTGTTGTCATACAATGGATTCATCCTATTGTTGAGTTTGAAACAGGGAACTCCTAGATGTTATCATGCATAGGTTTCAACCTAAAGTCTATCATCACTTCCTTACCAAAGGAAATGAGAGTCCTAGGGGATCATGTCAATGGGAAACACAAACAAACTGCCAAAATCATAAAGAAGATAAACGTAAAGCTATCAAGCTACTGAGATAAATACCTGTAAACATGCTATGCATCAGCCAAGCAGAAGGAGGAAACCTCAACTTTTAATGCAAACAAGGAAAGCAAAGAAGAAAATGAAACACACAGGCAAGGGAGGGTCACCTTAACCTTCAATGCAAACAAGCAAAGGGAGCCCAACTCAACCTTTCATGGCAATCATGCTCCTAAGCTTAACATATTCTATATATGAACCTATTCTAATGCATAAAGTAACAGGCAAACAAGCACAAAACAAACAGTCCATCAGGAAAGAAGAAGGGAACTAGAAGAGCAACAAAGAAGTCATCCCAAGGAAGGCCTATTCTAATACATCAAGTTGATGTGTGTCAACACATGAGTCCATCAGAGGATCAACCTCTTGAGGAATGCACAGAGCGCTTCCTAAGGAAGGCCAGACTCTCCCAAGAGGGATCCTATGTCAATAGAACATCTAAAAGAGTTAGGGTAGATCCTAGATGTCAATCTAAGGTGTTAGCTCAATGTGCATCAGCACAGGAGTCCATCAGAGCCTAAACCTCTTGAGGAATGCACAGAGCAATTACTAAGGAAGGCCAGACTCTCCCAAGAGGGATTCTATGTCAATAGGGCAAAGAAAAGATTTAGGGAATGAACCTAGATATCAATCTAAAACACTTGATTAATGTGCATCAACACAGTCGATGAATGTGCCTCAGCATAGGAGTCCATTATAGGCTCCACCTTTGAGGAATGCACATAGCACTTCCTAAGGAAGGCCAGGCTCTCCCAAGAGGGATCATATGTCAATAGGATAGATAAACATGGGTGCGGAACCTAAGTATCAATCTAAGGTGTCAAGGTAATGTACATCAGTACAGGAGTCCATCATAGGCTCCACCTCTTGAGGAATGCACAGAGCACTTCCTAAGGAAGGCCAGGCTCTCCCAAGAGGGATCCTATGTCAATAGGACTGAGAAAGAAGATAGTATAAACCAAAGGAATATACTATACTAATGAATATTAATCCAAAGCTGAACCTCTTGAGGAATGCATAGAATCCAACCAATGGAAGGATTAGGATCTCCCAAGAGGGCTCCTCATCATGACTTGAAAGAGGAAGATAGTGCAAACCAAAGGAATGTATTACTGATGAATGTCAATCCAAATCTCAACCTCTTGAGGAATGCACAGAGCACTTCCTAAGGAAGGCCATGCTCTTCCAAGAGGGATCCTATGTCAATAGGACAGATAAAGGAATTGGGGTAGATCCTAGATGTCACTCTAAGGTGTTAGCTCAATGTGCATCAGCACAGGAGTCCATCAGAGGCTTAACCTCTTGAGGAATGCACATAGACCTTCCTAAGGAAGGCCAGGCTCTCCCAAGAGGCATCTTATGTCAATAGGACAAAGAATGATTTAGGGAATGAGCCTAGAGGTCAATCTAAACACTTGATTAATGTGCATCAGCACAATATTAATATGCATCAGCACAGGAGTCCATCAGAGGCTTAACCTCTCGAGGAATGCACAAAGCACTTCCTAAGGAAGGCCAGGCTCTCCCAAGAGGGATCCTATGCCAATAGGACAAAAAGAGATGGGTAAAGAACCTAAGTATCAATCTAAGGTTTCAAACTTAATGTGCATCAGCACAGGAGTCCATCACAGGCTCCACCTCTTGAGGAATGCACAAAGCACTTCCTAAGGAAGGCCAGGCTCTCCCAAGAGGGATCACATGTCAATAGGACTGAGAAAGATGATAGTATAAACCAAAGGAATATACTATACTGATGGACGTCAATCCAAAGCTCAACCTCTTGAAGAATGCACAGAATCCAACCAAGGGAAGGATTAGGATCTCCCAAGAGGGCTCCTTATCATGACTTGAAAGAGGAAGATAGTGCAAACCAAAGGAATGTACTATACTGATGAATGTCAATCCAAAGCTCAACCTCTTGAGGAATGCACAGAGCACTTCCTAAGGAAGGCCAGGCTTTCCCAAGAGGGATCTCCATCATGACTTGAAGGAGGAAGATAATGCAAAGCCCAGGAAATAAACCACACAGGGGGAAGAAGCCATCACAGAAACTTTTAAGAAACCCTAATGCCTAGCTACAAGGACCACTTAAACTAAGGGGATTCAAAAGCTCTATCAAGGCCTAATCAATGCTCTAAAGAGGTATCTACCTAAGCTCTACTCTATCAAGAGGGTATTAGAAACCTAGAGTTAGTCTAAAGTTCACTTTAAAGGTTAAACTAGGAGGTAACTAAGTTAGGATCACCTAAAGTACTATCAACTTGTAAAATGGGGGAATAATGGAATATCACTTTTATAAATGATAAGAAAAATCCTAGATGATCCTAAATGTGTTAGGGAATCATGGTAGAAAATTCAGGGTCAAAACCTAAATCAGAAGGTCTAACCAATTTCTTCATTTCAAGGTATGCTAAAAGGAAATCATAAGGGGGAAGTTCTAAAAACCTATCTCAAAACCATACTTAGAATCATCTAAAAAATGTAAGAAAAATCATACAATATCGTACAATGTATCAACATTTACCATGCAAAAAATAAGAGATTAAATCAAAGCATTGATATGGAAACAAAAATCTAGAAGCGAACATGGCATTATTTCTATTCATGGAAAATCACATAAAAGAAAAATACAAAATTAATTGGAAAAAGAATTAAAATCAAAATAAAAAATCATGACAAAGTTCTACACACATTCAAGTTTCTCCAATATTTTTCTCATGGTTATGGACATCGTTTTATATTTTTCTATGAATTAAAACAAACCATGTAATTAAATGAAAATAAAAGAAAAAAAGAAATTAAAGTGGAACAGCAGGCGGGTGCAAGAAGTAAGGTTCCTACGTGTTATGCTATTGGGCTGTGAAACAGGGGGTGCGGTTAGCACATTAGACGCTGGGCCCAACTGAGTCAAAACTCAGCTTTTTTGTCTCAAGGGAACAGGCCTTGCGGAACGATCCTGGCCGTGGAAAGGACATACCGCATCAATGCTCATGCGCGATCGGGCACTCACGATTAAAACTAGCACTTTGAAAATTAAAACGGAGGGAGCTGTGCTCGCGGTGGGGGATTGTGGTGACGGTGGCCGAAGGTGAGCTCCGGTCATCTTCTTCATCATGTCAACAATGGCATTTTCTCATTTCTTCACCAAAACTTGATTTTCTTTAACCAAAACTGTGTTATTTTTCGTGTAGAATTCAAATATCAAATTTGTTTTCACTTTCCTCCATTAAAACTCAGAAATCATAAACATCCAAGAATCACTCAAGAATTTCCAACTTGCACAAAAACTAAAATTCATGATACTAATCTCTTCCTCTCACTTCCTACATCAACAATCTATGTTTCTTTTCCATTTTCATCCAATAATTAGAGAGAAATTCGAACTACAACCTAACGTGCTCTGTCAAGAATTGTCATGAAACTTAACCGTGCTAATCCTAAAATGTTCTACACATTCTAAGGATCACAATCATGTGAAAATATTCTGTTCGGCAAGGTAATCAGACAATACGCTTCCCTTAATGGCCTTCTGGGACACGTACTGAATATCATATTCTGTTAACACCATTTGCCATCTGGCAATCCTACCCGAAAGAGCCTGCTTCTCGAAGACGTACTTGATCGGATCCATCTTCGAAATTAGCATAGTGGTGTGATTGAGCATATACTGTCGTAGACGTTTGGCAGCCCAAGCTAATGCACAACACGTCTTCTCCAGCATCGAGTATCGAGATTCACACTCAGTGAACTTTTTACTCAAATAATAAATAGCATGCTCCTTTCTGCCCGTCTCGTCGTGCTGACCGAGAACACACCCCATACTATTCTCCAGAACCGTCAGGTACATGATTAATGGCCGTCCAGCCACTGGGGGTATCAAGATAGGAGGTTCTTGAAGGTACTACTTTATTTTGTCGAATGCCCTCTGGCAATCCTCATTCCAAGTAATCGCCGGATCTTTCTTTAAAAGCTTGAACATCGGTTCACAAGTGGCCGTGAGCTGAGAGATAAACCTTGCAATGTAGTTTATTCGGCCCAAGAAACCACAAACTTCTTTTTCTGTTTTCGGCGCTGGCATTTCTTGAATAGCTTTTATTTTCGCAGGATCAACTTCAATACCTCGTTCACTAACGATAAACCCCAATAACTTTCCAGACCGCACTCCGAAAGTGCACTTGTTAGGATTCAGCCTCAGCCTGAACTTCCTAAGCCTTTCAAACAGCTTCAATAAGTTGACCAGATGCTCTTCCTCCGTTTGGGACTTTGCAATCATGTCATCAACATAGACCTCGATCTCATGATGAATCATATCATGAAACAAAGTTACCATTGCTCGCTGGTAAGTGGCCCTTGCGTTCTTCAGACCGAAGGGCATTACCTTATAGCAAAATGTTCCCCAAGGGGTGATAAACGTCGTTTTCTCCATGTCCTCCGGTGCCATCTTAATCTGATTGTAACCGGAGAAGCCATCCATGAACGAAAACACGGAAAACTGGGTTGTGTTGTCGACCAACACATCGATATGAGGCAACGGGAAATCATCCTTAGGGCTCGCCCTATTCAAATCCCGATAATGGACGCACATGCGTACCTTACCGTCTTTCTTCGGTACAAGCACTATATTGGCGACCCACGGAGGGTAAGTGGTAACGGCTAAAAATCCTGCGTCCAACTGCTTCTGGACTTCTTCTTTGATTTTTACAGCCATATCTGGTCTCGTCCTCCTAAGCTTCTGCTTGACTGGCGGGCAATCTTCTCGCAACGGCAAGCGATGAACCACGATGTCTGTGTCAAGTCCGGACATATCTTTGTATGACCAAGCAAAGACGTCACTATACTCTCGAAGCATCTCGACCAGTCTATGCTTGACATCATTCTGCAGCGCAGCCCCTACTCTGACATTTCTGACGAGCTCTTCAGAACCCAGATTTACTATCTCAATATCTTCCTCGTGAGGCAGAATAACCTTTTCCTCTTGTCTCAACAAGCGGGCCAACTCTTCCGGAAGGTCTTCGTCTTCATCAATCTCATCCTCGGCTTGATAGATCGGGCAATCGAAGTCGTAGTGAGCCGTAGAGGGTCCAGAGTCGATGTCGTCTGTTATGTGGATCCTGCAATAACAAGGGTTAAGTTTAAAGCAAGGATATGCAGGTTAGCACAAACCCCGTTGCCATTTTACTGTTTTTCGAAATAAACATAAAACAGGAATAACAGAGAACACAATATTTGAGTACGAAGAAAACGCCTTTGATTTATTAACAAAATGCATGTACATAATCCAACAAGGCCCTGACAATAAAACCACTATGCCCCGGGCAGGACATAGGGTTGTACAAAGATTGTAAAAAGCAAATCATTACTCTTCACTTGTCAGCTGGATAATCTCCTTGATGGTCCAATTGTTGAGGCGCTCGCCCGGCTTGCTTGGCTGAATCCAGGCGTCAAGATCACAATCGCTATCCCCGCTGTCCTCAGATGCTGCGTTGATGCTTTCGAAAATCACTCCGCCCTTGGTAAATAGGATCGGCCCCTTCCCACGAGACGAGCTGCTAGACGAAGAAGATGAAGCTTCAGCTTCAGGAGAATACCCCAATCCGAACTTATCCTGCTTGATCAGTACCTCCAAAACATGCCCCCAGCCTGGGGTGGAACCGGCTTCGACGACGGCCCGAGCTCCTTTGAACGAGGAGAGATTCATCTCTTGCTTCTCTACGACGACAGGAGCTACCTCTTTCACCCTGACGGCTTCAAATGCTTGGCAGAGAGTTTCATGGATCTCGCCATCCATTTCAACAT
Source organism: Lathyrus sativus (assembly GCA_963859935.3). Taxonomy (NCBI): domain Eukaryota; kingdom Viridiplantae; phylum Streptophyta; class Magnoliopsida; order Fabales; family Fabaceae; genus Lathyrus; species Lathyrus sativus. Next base: position 64,611,113 of record OZ012739.1, on the reverse strand, counting down.
ATTTAAAGGATGACAAGTGGCTCACCATAATGTCTTCCTCACCACAGACGGTTACTATGCTTCCCCCGACAACATATTTAAGCTTTTGATGCAGCGTGGATGTCACGGCACCAGCAGCATGGATCCATGGCCGACCTAAGAGCAACTGTAGGCAGGCATGATATCCATGATATAAAAAACTGTGTCAAACGTTTCCGGACCAACTTGAATCGGCAGGGTCAACTCTCCGAAAACGTGGCGCTTAGTTCCATCAAAGGCTTTCACCACCAGATCACTGGGCGTGCAAAGCAATCCACGAGTGTCCAACTTCATTAGTGCCTTTTTCGGGAGCACATTAAGCGACGAACCCGTATCCACCAGGACATGCGACATGATTGTGCCTCTGCACTCTATCGAGACGTGCAAGGCGCTGTTGTGATCTCTCCCTTTAGGAGTCAGCTCTAAATCTGTGAATCCCAGCCCATTGCCAGCATTAACATGGGCTACCACCTCTTCAAGCTGATTTACTGATATCTCCTGCGGCACGTAGGCAGCGTTCAATACCTTCAGTAACGCGTTGCGGTGTGCTTCAGAACACAGCAATAAGTTGAGAATAGAGATCTTTGACGGAGTCTGGTGAAGATGGTCTACAATCTTGTAGTCGCTCTTCTTGATTAACCGCATGAACTCTTCAGCATCTTTGACTAGCAAGTCCTTTTCTGCCCCACAAGGGACCTCTTCGACGGCTCTGCTTTTACCCTTATCCACAACATCAACTCTGACCACTTTCTCTGCCACAACCTCTGTCGGCGCGAACACTCTACCGCTCCGAGTAATACCACTGACCCCGGCGAGATTCTGCACAGTCGACCCGTACGGCTCCAACTCTAACTTCTGACCATTGCAATAGACCTCAGCGCCATAATGCCACGGAACGGCGTTAGTGCTCTCGAATGGGATTGGCCCGACCCTGGTAATAGTAATTGTAGGTGGTCGGGGCGCATAAATGGTAATAGGTCGACGAGGAATGGTAATGGTAGCAACTTCATTTGCCTGCTTCAGCACAACCTCCCCTGATACACTTTCGACTCTCCGGCCGAACTGCAAAATACCCTCAGACATCAGACTTTGGATACCTTCGACCAGCTGCTCACACCCATCAGGAAGTGTAGCACAAGCCATACATAACTCCCCGCATCCAGGAAAGAATCCCTTCTTCAGCAACTTAGCTTTGACGAAACTAAGTGGCGTCTTTAAGTTCTTGACATCAGTCAACATATCTGCGCTCTCCTCTGTGATAATGGCGTTCACTCCGCCTCCCCTATGATGAGGCATAGGGTTTTTGGTGACATTGGGCACACTATCAGAAAAGTTAATAACCTTGGCGTCTACCAGGTCCTGCACCTTGTGCTTAAAAGCTTTACAGTTCTCAATCGTATGGCCTGGTGCCCCAGTATGGAAATCAGAAGTGGCACTTGCGTCATACCCCGGTGGTGGTGCCCCTGTCAAGGGAGCCAACGTCCTCTTTTGAACTAACTGAAGCTGCAGCAAAGTTTGCAAGAGCTGCGCATACGACATAGGTGGAGCTTCAAAATGACGGCTTGCCAAAGGAGCCCGATTCTGATATTTCCTATACCCCTGTTGATTCTGTTGCTGCGGTTGCTGCTGCTGCTGCTGCGGCGGAGCAGCTGGGATATTTATGCTAGCAATCTGCTGCTGAGGGCCCTTGCCCTTTCTCCGAGCATTAGTGACAGCACTTGCATCTCCTTCTCGACGCTTGCCAGCGTAGGGTTTCTTACCACCTCCTCCAGCTGAGGATGATTCACCTTGGATTTTTCCAATCTTTATACCATTCTCGACATGCTCGCCCATAGTGATGAGAGCCGAGAATGTTCCAGACATGCCACTGACTAGCTTTTCATAGTAGATTCCCGGAAGGGTAGACACGAACATTTGCACTAGCTCGCGCTCAACCATCGGCGATTGAACCCGAGCAGCCAACTCACGCCACCGCTGGGCGTACTCTTTAAAGCTTTCATTGCTCCGCTGCGATAGATTCTGGAGCTGAACTCGGTTGGGGGCCAAGTCGCTATTGTACTGATAGTGGAGGATGAACGCTTCAGCGAGATCCTTCCAGGTGTGCACGGTAGCGGGCTCCAAGCCCATATACCATTCGAGGGATGGACCAGAAAGACTATCTTGGAAGAAGTGCATCAGCAACTTCTCATCGTCTGAATAGGCGGACATCTTTCTATAATAAGATCGAAGGTGGACACGGGGGCAAGTAGTACCCTTATACTTCTCAAAGACAGGTACCTTGAACTTATGAGGTACCTTGAAATCAGCAATTAACCCCAGCTTGGACATATCAACGCCCAATGTATTCTGATTTTCAATGTCTCTCATTTTGTCTTCCAGCGCTTTGAACCTGAGTCGAGCTTCAGCATTCAACTCTGCTTCCACACCTCTTTGAGAGAATACGTCATCCTGATGGTCCTCCAGCCACGGTTGAGGCACCAACAGATTTCCGACACCAGCATTGCCGTTGACCGGCCCTATGTTAACATTAGCTCCCAGACTACCATTGTCGACGCCCGCCGCATTAAGTCCGATATTAGTCATCATATTGCCATTAGCACTATCGTTGCCCCCGGCAGCAGGAACAACATTCTGTGGAGCATCAACTGGAGAAGGAGTAGGCACAGCCCCGCTGTGCAGTATGCCGTTACTATCAACCCTGGAGATCAAAGGTTGAACCAAAGTACGAAGCTGGTCCTGACCATTAGCGACTACTTGCATCAGTTCCATAAAACGATCCATCCGTTCACGGAGCTCTCGAACATCTGACTGCACCTGATCCATGATCCTTGTCTGATTAGCTCGAGTTGAGTAACGGTGAATGAGTCTCTGATCAATCCTGGAGATTGGGAGCAGCTCGGAACCTGTGAACCTGAAAAACCTGTCAACATTAAAGGTTAGGAAAAGCAACAAAATGTACGCCATGCAAATGCTTCATGCAGATGTATGTGTGTGTCTGTGTGCTTGGGAGATTTCCCCCGATCTTAGCGCCTTAGTACCAGTGCTGACAATAATAAGAGGAAGAAGAAATCTGAGCCCAATCATGGAAACATCAATCTCATATATACATAGCGTCAGTGATAGTCAACTTCGACACATCAGGGACCGAAAACTCGTACGCAACAGTCTTTTTGAGAGAGGCTGTAATAATACAATAGGAGGCGAGAGATCCTGAATCGGGGAAACGGTACCTGTCACAGACACACGTCAATGGAATGCGAATGATCATGCAAACTAATGCAAAATGCAGGCATGCAATAATATATCCAGGTGGCTGCTGTGGAGATTCGGTATCAACAATCACTGATGAGAAGAAAACCCTGGTGTAAGACCACTAATCTGATCTGCTAAGAACGACCTTCTGACAGGACCATATATATAAGATCAAAATTCTGCTCTGTCAAGAACAAATGTCTGATAATAAAGACCCCGGATGTACGATCAAGAGATATCTGCTGATGAAGTCTTCAGACCCCAAATCAAAAATCTACCCTATCAAGAACAAACATACAGCTGCTGATGAGATCTTCAAACCCCACTCACAATCTGCCCTATCAAGAACAAACAACATCTGCTGATGAGATCTTCAGACCCCACTCAAAATCTGCCCTATCAAGAACAAACCACTGATGACAATACTCGGATCAAAACCTGCTCTCTCAAGAACAGACATACACCTGATGACAAGATCCTCTGATCAAAAACCTGCTCTATCAAGAACAGACAAATCTGATGATAAGATCCTCTGATCACAACCTGCTCTATCAAGAACAGACAAATCTGCCACTGAGAAACCTGGTACCGATATAACTGATACACTATCAAGAAAACTAGGTGGTCTGAAGGTTAAAGTTTCCTGCAATAAACCCAATCCCACTCACAGGTATGGACCTAATCCACGGGCAAAGGTACGGCATCCTATGCGGTCCTCAGCGTCACAGACTTTCATAAGTGACGATACGATTCCCAGAAGGAGTGGCATCATCAAGTCATGAAGAGGCCTCACTTAGCTGACTTCCAAATGATCGGTCCCCAGAGTCGACAATCCTCACGTCTGGACTCCCCTCAGATCCTCAGGACCGGAAAGGAACACCTCTGCAAGAATCTCGTCTGAGCGCAGATTTCGTAGGGAACTGTGCCTGCTCAGCAGATAGGTTCGTCTACTACTCTCCGCAACTATGTCTAGGTGTATACTCAAGCCCAGGTCCGGCTTCTCACTCATAGTAATCATCCCTCTCCCACAGCAGCACAGATAATCGTATCAAACTGGAAAATAAAATGCGGGAAGTAAAATGCGAGAAGTAAAAATGCGATAAATAAACGCAACCCAACAAGCAAACATACAAGCGCTAGGATTGACTCTCATAGGGAACCGGAAAACCAGAGATTCTGGGTTCGTCCCCAGCAGAGTCGCCAGCTGTCGCTTGCGTGAAAATAAGGTGTCGGCATGACAGAAGAGTCGCCACCTTTCGTTATTTATCCCTCAGAGCGGGAAAGGAAACGATCGGAAAAACCTGACGAAAAAGGGTAAGACAAGGTCATCGCAACCATTGTCTGGGTTCGGGAGTCAGTTACGCAAGGGGAAGGTATTAGCACCCCTCACGTCCATCGTACTCGACGGGATCCACGCTTGTTTGTTTACTTGGACGGGTTGGTTATAATCTATCTACCTATCAAGGCTGGCTGCAAAAGAAAACAAAAATGACTCGGCAAAGCATCACGCTTTATGCCTACGTATTCTCATCAGAGAATGAGAAATCAGAGTCAACGTAGTTCGGCCTACGAAGGATTACGGGGGAAAGGTTGCTCGCTAGGATATCGCATCCTATGCCTACGTACTTCCACACTGTATGGAAGATCAGAGCAAACGTAGTTCGGGAAACTACGGGTTATTTCCTGAAAGAAGTGCTTTTTATTGTTTTTGCAATTTCAACCGCACTAGAGACTATGACCTGAGAGTGAATGCGTCGCATGTCACCCAAAGGGTACCATACTAAACATCCAATCTCAGATAGCTTAAGGCTCGTAACGTACGAAAGAAATCATTCATGATTACTGTATCTTAAACTGTTTCGAGATGAGAAGAGAACAGGCCCAACTAGAAGGGAGACTATCAAGTCCTACTGTTATCATGCCATGGATTCATCCTATGGTTGAGGTTTTAACAAGGAACTCCTAGAAGTTGTCATGCATAGGTTTCAACCTAAAAGTCTATCATCAAATCCTTATCAAAGGAAATGAGAGTCCTAAGGGATCATGTCAATGATACACCAAAACAGACAAAGCATCAGCTTAACAGTAAAATGCATGCAATGCAAGTGAGGGAGGAAATGTGTGTGGGGCTTCAGCCTCCACAAGCTCATCTCAACCTCAATAACAGTAATCATATTGAAAAATAAACAACATGCTATCAAGCAATATACAGTAAACTGCAATCGCACAGATAAGAGAAATGAAGTGCCATCAGGCAAACAAACCACATGCTTGAGAAAGAAATTATATACATCTAAGCTCCAATCCTAACCCTAAAACAGAATCCTGATCAAATCTAAGCAATGCCCTAAAGCAACACCCTAATCAAAAGAAAACAATCCCAGTCTCCAAGCTTCAAAACAAGCTTACCAAAGAAAGGGAGCTAAGTAGGCAGACTCACAGTATCTTCCTCAGGAAAGCACTAGGAGGCTTATACTTAGGAATTATATCCTATGTGGCTCAACCACTGTGATTAGTTTACATTCCTCCTCAGGAGAAATTAAACTCACATGAAGGCTCCAACATCACTGGATACTTGAGAAATCCTAGATGAACTAAGGGAACTAAGTGAACAGGCCCATAAGACCTTCCTCAGGAAAGTACTAGGAGGCTTCCACTTAGGAATTGTATCCCATGTGGCTCAACAACTGTGATTAGCTTACATTCCTCCTCAGGAGAAATTAAACTCACATGTTGGCTCCAACATCATTGGATACTTAAGAAATCCTACATGAACTAATGGAACTAAGTGAACAGACCCATAGGACCTTCCTCAGGAAAGTACTAGGAGGCTTCCACTTAGGAATTGTATCCCATGTGGCTCAACAACTGTGATTAGTTTACATTCCTCCTCAGGAGAAATTAAACTCACATGAAGGCTCCGACATCATTGGATACTTAAGAAATAGGTGAGAAGAAAGAATGAAAGTCATTCATAGTGCCTTCCTCAGGAAAGTACCATAAATTTCCTTCAAACTTCAGGATCTCAAACCCCACAGACAGGGAACCAGCTCCAAACTCTGGGTCTCTGAGTCTTGATCTACAATCTTCTCCTTCATCATGCTCCTTCAACAAGGTCTTAGAGACAAACGAAGCCCCACAACAATTCCCCAAAGATAAACCCCAGAGACAGACAGTCAAAACAATCAGTCAACTTCAGAAAATATCTAAAAATACTAAAGCAAGAGGGCAAAATCTAACAATTATTCACAAAGGTCCACAACACCTACCCATAACATCCCTATATGCCCCTACCCAAAAATCAAGACAAAACTCTCAAAAGAAAATGAATTATTTCACCTATGCACAACCTAAACCCTACTTAGGCACCCTAATGCTAACCTAACTAAAATACTCAAATTTTAATCTAAAAATCATGAATTAAATCCTATGGGAAACTATGATTCAATATCTAATCACACCAAAAAGAATGGCTCAAAAATCCTAAGGGAAAGTCCTAAAAGAAATTCTACAAAATTGAGTATCTACTTAAAACTATTTAAAAGCTATTTAAATGAAAAACATACTAAAAATATTAAAAGAAAATAAAATGTCAATTTTATTTATTGATATTTTTCTAGACAAAATTATGAACATGTAGAAAAAACAAGAATTAAAAAATATTAATTTTTCAATTTTCTATGAATTTTTAATATGCAAGAAAAATTAAAAGAATTAAAATCAAAGAATTAAACTAAATGGGATGGGGGTGAGAAAAGAAGAGGCGCCCAGTTCATTTTATTAGATGGGCCAATACCAGGGGTGCGAATAGAAACTGAGTTTAGGCCCACGCGTTCAGAAAATCAAAAGAAAAATTAAAAGAAAAATAATATGAGCGCGGTGTAAAAAGTAATTTTTTTCAGTTCAAAATGGGATTGGGCCAATGGTGGGGGTGCGAATATCAAAGTTTTTTCTGAGCCCAGGATTTTCCACTTATTGAAATGCAGCGTTCTGCTCAGTCTCGTTTCCCTCCGTTTCTGAGTTTAAAAGACGACCGTTGGGTGTGTTTAACTAGTCAATTAAAAGAGAACGATCCAACGATCGTGAGTCATCGTCCCAAATGAGTATTTAGGGTTTCAGGTTTCAATGTTCATGCACGTGATTTCTTCCCACTCGTACTCCCTCGTATGGCCATGAAAATAGAAACTTCCAAGATCAATATTGCGCCATTTTCTTCCCTGAACATGATGTTATCGATAGTTCCTCCTGAAGCTTCCTAGAATTCGCAAACAGAATGCATGAAAAGCTTGGTTCCAACATTTCTTCTGAGATCAACCTTGCTAAAACCTAATTCTAATAGTACTATCGTGTTCATGGCATTACCCTAGTCATTCTATGCTATAATACGTGTACTAACACTCACTAAACAGCCCATTCTTGAACTTGCAAGAAACCAAGACCTGCCATGAAACCTTATGAAAAGCTCTCTAATCTTCAGAAAATGGTCTTCTATCCTAACTTGTTAATTCTACACCTAGGAAACTAACAGAATGTACATAATTATGGAGATATGGGGAGAGAATAAAACCTGTCAAGAGGTTATGGCAGGTGCTGTTAGGGCTTGATTCAAGACTTGTAATCTCTTCCAGATGCTCCTCCAATGGGGTATAGCTTTCTGTTTGCAAGAATTTTGATGGAAGAAACTTGTAGATGAAGAAATGGAAGCTTGCTTGATTTTGAAGAAACCTTGAAATGCCACTTTCTATCTCTTTCTCCAATGGATTCACCAACCTTGACCAACCTCTAATCTCACCTTGATCCACTTGTTATATAACAACCAATAGAACCACCTAGAAACTTATGGAATCATCTAGAAAGTAATGGAACTTCTCTTGTAATGGCATATTGGTATCATCTCATATCATGCATTAAGCCTCTTAACTTTGTGTCAAAAACTCCTTACATGAGATATTGGGATTGAATGAGTGAAAAACAAGCTTAACCTTGCCTTATGCCAAGTTTTCCAGAGGTTCCTTATTATGCAAGTAACAACTTTACAAAGTAACATCCATTTTAAGACCTCAAATCAAAAATATATTTGAACCATTGTTTTTAAAATGATGTTTGGATTCAAAATGACATATTGGATGACCTATTTTGGATTTGTACATCTCCCAAACCAATTTCCAACTTGGATCCATTTAACTTATAAGTCATTTTTAGGTCATTTTTACCCAATCTTGTAAATCCTTGCTACAAGCTTTTTCAACAAACCATGACCACCTTTCTAGGCTTAAAATCCCATTTTGAACAACTTTGATGTTTTGAGTTTTTTCATTTGAGGCTTGGAAATAGGAGATATGGCCTTTGCTTAAAATGACCTATAACTTCCAAATGACCAAAATACCCCTGTCTTGTTCAAACCATAAGTTGAGTTCTACAAATCCTATCAAGTACTTCTAGTACTTTCTAGAAATATAAGAAGATGCTCTTCAACATTCATGTTGACCAAGAGATCATAGGAATCATCCTACTAGGGCAAAAGTTGTCTGCAAATTGGGTGACTTTCAAAGACCCAGATTCACATACCTCAGATGACCTGTAATTTGTCAAAACCATAACTTGAGCTCTGCACATCCTATCAAGGACTTCTACCACTAAAATTAAATCTAAGAACAAGCTCTACAACATTCATGTTATGGGGAAGATGAGATATCAACCATATCTTAAGCTAAAACTGCCTGGAAGATAGGGATCAAACTAGGGTTTTTTCACTGACAATCCTTGGAAACCCTAACTCAAAACTTCTCAAACTCCTCAGTCATGATGAGTTGGTCTAGGAATCATCTTTATAACATCTCCATACATCATTTCATGATCTCATGGCCCTTGGATTGGGTCTCAACCTTCTCCAAATCTTTAGCTGATCTAGGATTGACCCAGTCAAAACCCTAATTCTACCATTCATGGTTGAATCTTCTGAATTCTTGCACAATAACCTCTCTAGGCTTCATGATGGCTTTCAAGGCATCTCATAGGCTTTCTCAAATCTTCAAGTTCATTGTCAAAGTCTCAGAATCATCTGAGGAGCTCCCACAACTCTCAAGCTATGAAGCACACAACCTTGGTTTCAACTAATTCCTCTGAGGATCTCTTGAACTTTCTGATGAAGGTATCAACTTTCAAACACTTGATGGATAAATAAATGTTGGTCAAATTTTGGGGTGCAACAGCGATCAAGAGCAGCGACTTGAGTAAGCAGAATTTCATGCGGATTGAGGAGCTTCATCAACATCAAAGCTTCAATTGAGGTAAGGGGGGGGATTCTACGGTTATTTGGTTTTGCATGAAATTGGTAGAAAAATGGGGGGGGGGGGGAAATCCCTAACCCCCATTGATTATCGATGTTAGATGTTGGATGCATGTTAATGTTGTTGTGATTGTGTGTTAGATTATGTTAATTTCGTTGCATGTGCCGTGAAATTGATTGTTGAGCGTTTTGGGGTTTCCGGGTAAATTCGGAGTTGATGTCGGAAGTTGATAATTGAGTGGGAATGATGAATTGTTGTTGTTGCTAGTTGCTAATATCTGTTATGATCATTGTTTCTGAGTTAAAATGTTGCATGCTGAGTTTGATGAGTGTTGGAAGAGTGTTTGGGGTTTTTGGAGTTGGACTCAGTTCTGAGTCGAAGTTGGACTAATCGGTTAAGACCGAGGTTTCATTGAGTGGATTGAGTAGTGGTTGGGTGGAATGTTCGGCAATATGCGTAGCCGATGAACTTAACAAATTTTGGTGAGAATTGGGGAGTGGGGTAGCTGCTGTTGTAGAACAGCAAAACTTATTTTTGCAGGATTCGCAGGATTCGCTAGCTCTTCGCTAGGCGAATGCCTGGAGAACGTTCGCTAGCATCTCGCGTAGCGAGCCTTGGCAGAGGCTGATGTGTGGTATTCGCTAGCTAGTTGGCTGAGCGTGTTTGTGGCGAATACTGGCAGTAGCTTATATGTGTGGTTCGCAAGGAGGTTTGCTAGGCGAACGAGTAGCGAACACTTGCTAGGAGCTCGCGTAGCGAGCAGGTAGCGAGTGTAGCAGAATTTGGAATGTGAAGGCTGTGTGCAGTACTGGATGCTGAGTGTAATCGGATAGTTATGATGAGTTGTTAGATGAATAATGGGAGAGTGATGAAGGGTATGAGGGCCTCATGACCGGCGTTTATCGCAATTACCATAATCATAGGATTATGAGTCGAGTTTAGAAATGTATGGCGCAAATATATTACGACTGCACTATGTGTGCTGCGTGTGAGATGGATGTGGATCAGAAGTATCGACACACTTTACATGCATGGTGTTTACGTGCTGCGGTGATGAGCAGATCAGTAGGATCGATGCACTTTGTATGCTTGTTATGAATGCATTATGTGATGTGAGAGGATCCTTAGGGTCAGTACGCCTGTGCGCGTTGTGTTTTTATGATGAGATGAAGTCAGGGGACTGTGTGCACTGTGTGTGCTATGTATGGGGTTATATGGATCCGTGGGATCAATATGCTGATGATGCGTTGCACTTATGTGCTGTTATGTGATGAGGTTAGGTCAGTGAGACCGACATGCCTTGTGTGCATGGTGTGTGATAGTTTGTGTGGTGAGTGGATCCGTGGGATCGGCACACCTTAGGCGTCGCGTGTATATGCTGAGTGAGGGGTAGATCCATGGAATCGTTTTGCACTTAGTATGCTAGATGTATGCTGCGTGTGAATATGGTTGTGGTGCTCCAGTGTGGAGGGTGATGGCCAGTTGTCCATCGATACTGATGTGGTGCTCCTGTGTGGATGGTGATGGCCAGTTGTCCATCAATATATTATTGTGGTGCTCCCTGTGTGGAGGGTGATAGCCAGTTGTCTATCGATATTGATGATGTCCTCCCTGTGTGGAGGGTGATAGCCAGTTGTCTATCGATATTGGTGATGTGCTCCCATAGTGGAGGGTGATGGCCAGTTGCCCATCGATGTTATATGAGGTGCTCCCATAGTGGAGGGTGATAGCCAGTTGCCTATCAGTGTGGTGTGCTCCCAGAGTGGAGGATTGATGGCCAGGTGCCCATCTTGATGTGTGCTCCTATGTGGAGGGTTGATGGCCCGGTGCCCATCGTTATTGTGAGTCGGTACCGTATGCCTTGAGCTGTGTGTGGGTGCATTTGTTGCGTGATTGTATATTGTGATTGATGGTGGGACAGTGAGTCCAGATGATATGTACATGAAATGATATTTATATGATTCTGCCTTGATTTCATGTACCATTATACCATTATTATTTTATCGTGATTCTCACCCCTTTGTTGTTGTTGTTGTGGTCTGTGCTTCTTCGGAAGTACAGACAATCTAGGTGTTTAGCTAGCTTGGATTGAGGCGTCTCTATAGGTTGCTCTGATACGTAACACCGGGGCGGTTTTGGGAGTTTATTGTTTTATGTGTTAATTTTGTGTGCCCCAGTGGCGTATCTCGTTTCGGGAGATGTGTATGGAAACTTGATGATGCCATGTTCATTATGTTTTGAGGCTGATAGCCGATGGCTATTCATTATTTTTCAAGATAGTATAGTTTTTGTCAATAAAAAATGTTCCGATGAGGCTTAAGAAATGAGGGAATAAGGGTATACTGGAAATGACTCGTTAAGCACATGTGTATTCTAAAAACGAAAAAAAACTAGAAAGCGATAAAAGAAATGAAAAATGCAAGGAAAAGCGAGAAAATAAATAAAGTCTCCTCCCACACTTAAATTGAACATTGACCCCAATGTTTCCAAATAAGAAAGGGACGAGGTACCTGAAGGGCCTAAGGCATGCTGCTGGTGTTGTCTCCAGCCTACGGTGAGTACCTAGGGCGGCGAGATCTGTTGCGACGACGATCGATCTAAGAAGCATCGAACTCGTCGAATCAGGTGGTCAGAGCAGCTTGAGATTGTATTATGCGTTGCATGGATTGGCTCATCTGCTGCTGAGACTCTTGCATGAATCTCATATTTTTAGTTAATTGTTGTTGTATGGTGGTAAGCAAGTTATCACGTCTCTCCTGCAAAGAACGATGCAGTGTCGGTCTGTGGTACATGGTGAGGCGGCATAGGATGATCGGGAGATTTCTCTCGCCAATCATACTCGTCATCGGTATCATCAATGTCACCAATAAGAATATTTGGAGGTACTGAACCTATAATGGGTGGAACATCTAAATCATAGGTCCAGTTTCTCGCGATAGTCACATTTGTGCGTCTAGTGCAATACCGAACGATAGATGGGATAGCCTTTCCATGGACCATAAGCTCAAAGCCCCCTTCCTTCCCGACCTTGCACAGTTTCATATCTTTTAAGAATTTTAAATTAATTGTGCGAGGAGGAAGGGGTGCTAAAGTTGCTATCTCTGCATCTAGGTTCAGAGCCTTTGCAATAGACATAATAAGTCCCCCGAAAGTAATGGTCCCAGTGCTCTTGATTGCGGCAGTCATATGGGCAATCATGAACATAACCACATTAAATCTCATGTTTGTGAGGCACCCCTGCAAAAATAGTAATTCTTTTTCATTCACCTTATTTGGATTCTCCCGGACAAAGATAGTACAAGCTAACATGTAGCGAAATACGCGGATGGTCGGGTTATGGATCCGGGAGGCAAGTATTCCTTCAAAAGATGTAATCATAAAATTTGACAACCTGTGCCAAAAGGAAAATGCCTCCACAGACCAATCGGAATCCAGAGGTGCTTCACAAATAGCACCTTCACCAAAAGGCAGTCCCAGCCTCTCTGTGAGTTTGTTGGTACTAAATGTGTATTCAACATTAAACATTTAGAATTGTATCGTGCCGACGGTACTAGCAGTGTTGGGCCTGACAATATAAATCAGGGAACTCAAGAATTCCCTGGTCAGCCTTTCAAACGTAGGATCACGTCTAGCAAATATTTCGTGCAGTCCTAAAGTGTCTAACAAGTGATAAATACTATGATAAATACCCAAAGAATACAGACAGTTGTCATCCACGTACCGTGTCGAAGCGACGTCCCGACTTTGTAGTTTGTCGGGAATTTTCCGTTGTCTTTCTCCAGGCTTCCCTTGACGCAAAATGTAACCTTCGTGTTCCGTGGATATACTCTGGAGATGGAAGATGAGTGAAATGGGTATATTTTGGAAATGGGTAAAGATGGGGTTTTAATGGATTTTGGTGAGGGGAGGTGGAAATGGAACTTAGAATGGTTAATGGGTTGGTGAGTGGATGATGAAGTTAGTAACTTTTGGTGCTTTGGGGGAGATTTTTGGATGGCCAAAAGTGGAGTTTTAGAGGTTTGAGATGTGAAAATGGTGGTTTTGCAACTTCTGCCCCGCATATAGTCCAGACCCCATGGCGGGCGCCATCCTCACTAAAGGTGATTGGGCCGGATTTTGGTCCTTTGTTTGGGCTTTGGGGCTCCTTCTTGATTTTTGGAGTGTGTTGGCAGTAAAAGTTACCTGTCCTGACACACTTATTTTTGTCCCATATAAATTTTTTCTTCTCCTTATTTTGACATAAAAAATCAGGAAACATAATTGAGTGAAAAATAAATAAAATTTGCATGAAATAAAGAAATAAAAATTATCACAAATATATATATAAACGGTATTAGTTAATGTTATGAAAGAAAAACGTAAGCAAATGAAATAAGTCTGTAAATGAAAACGACAATAAAGTAAATGATAAAAAATAATAAAACAGTGTCATCACGGAGCTGGATGCTCGTCTGTCTGGTCAGGATGACGGAGGGTGTGTAGCTCTCTGTGTAGGTCTGAGATCTCCTGGTACAATGTGTCGGCTTCCGTTGCACGAGTCATGTCTGATATCTGCACCTGCAAAGTGAAGACATTGACTGTCTGCTGGAGTCTAACTATCTCTATACGCAACTCTGCTATCTGAGTGTACAAGTCAGTCCTTCGCAGTGAGTGATTATTGGATAATACCATCGTCCTCGGAGAGGGCGGCGAAGGATGGTACTCTGCCAAAGGCGGTGTGCATGGCTCATCAATCGTCTTTCCATAACTATCCAAGGCATAACTCCAGTTAGAAGGATCATGGACACTGGTCATAGCAAGATCAGGCAATGTAAAATAGTGGATGGTCTAGTAGTCGATCTGGAGTCTGAAATAATCCGGATGAAATGATGCTCTCCTCATCAACCCTTTGTCCAAACAGAATTCAATGTCCAACAAGGTGTATCAACAATACGGATTCAGGTGCAACAGATGGCTGGTAAGTCCTAATGTTGTGCCTATCTGAGTGACGGTGCCTCTTACATGAATAATCCCTTATGAGGATCTAGCTGTGCCCTCGAGATTATTCTGCAAAATGTTCCCACATGCCACTGGGCATAGTCGGTTTGCACAGAACAGGAAGAAGATCTCTTCCTCACTAACATGCATGTCAAAGTCAGCCTTTTTGAGGAAAGTGTGAATCAGGATCATCTGAAAGTACCTCATAGTTAGGTTGTGGATGACTGGAGATAGCTGAGTGGATGGGTCGAGGCTCCCTCCACCTGTAATGTCTCTCTAGAATTGGTCGATGTCTCGACTCATAAAATAACCCATCGATAGGCCAGGTATAGCATCAAGGGTAGTCTGAAATCCAAGCAGGTCACCAAACTCCTTCGTGGTAAAGGCATACTCTGTGCTAAATAGTCTGAATGTGGTAGTGCCATCCTTACCAACGCATGGTTTATGGCGGAAAGAGCTAAGGAACTCCAGAGTAAGGTGCCTGTAGGTCTGGTGTAAATGATCAGCATATTCGTCCCAATGAAGCTGCTGAAAGAGAAACCGTATGATGGGTTCAATGCCTAAAGCTTCCATGCAGGCCTGATCTGGGTACTGGGTCGGTGCCATAGGACCCTGCTGAAGAACATAGTACCTCTGCCTCTGGTTGTCGTCCCTAAAGGTGACGTGCATGTCGTCAAGAGGTTGCATCCTGCAAATAAAACTTAGAGAGCAAGTCCTGAAAGCACAAGCATCATAAACCGTTAGTTGACACGTAATAATAAGATAAAATAAAATAAAATTAAATAAGAGATAAGTAAAGGAAAATAAAGAAAACCGTGGGTTGCCTCCCAGGCATTGCTTGTTTAACGTCGTTAGCTTGACGAGTAGAACCTATATGGTTAAAGTAGGCAGTGGTGGATCAATCAAGGTGTGGCTGGAGTAATCATCGGGAATGTCCCCTCCTTCGTAGAATTTTCATATCTTCCCGTTTACAATGAATGGGCTACATGGCTGGTTCTGGATCTCGAGTGCTCCTGATTGTAGAACTTTAGTAACTGTAAAGGGACCTGTCCATCTTGAACGAAGCTTGCCAGGAAAGAGTCGCAATCTGGAATTGAATAGGAGAACAGGATCTCCTATATGGAAATTTTTCTTCATGATCTTCTTTTCATGCCAAGCTTTGGTTCTTTCTTTATATATAATAGCGTTTTCGTAGGCGGATTGGCGGAGTTCTTCTAGTTTATGTATATCAAGGACGCGGTTTTCTCCAACAGTCAAATAGTCAAAGTTTAGGGTTTTTATGGCCCAATAGGCCATGTGTTCTAATTTGAAGGGTAGATGATAGGATTTTCCATAGACCAGTTGGTAAGGAGTTGTTCAAATAGGGGTTTTGAAGGCGGTTCTATAGGCCCATATCGCATCTTGCAACTTTTGAGACCAATCTTTTCTTGATATAGAAACCGTTTTTTCTAAGATTTATTTAATTTCTATATTGGATACTTCTACTTGGCCACTAGTGTGTGGGTGATAAGGCGTCGCTATCCTATGCTTAACTCCATATTTTCTTAAAAGTTTTTTGAAGATTCTTGTTATGAAATGCGATCCACCGTCGCTGATAACAAGACGGGGTGTTCCGAATCTAGGAAATATGTAATTCTTAAACAACTTTATGACTACACGTGTGTCGGTGGTGGGAGAGGTTATGGCTTCAATCCATTTAGACACGTAGTCAATTGCTAATAAGATGTATTTGTTTCCTAAGGAAGACGGGAATGGTCCCATAAAGTCTATGCCCCAAAATCAAATAGTTCTACCTCTTGAATATTTCTTAAGGGCATTTCGTCACGCCTTGAGATGTTCCCAGTGCACTGGCATCGGTCACGTTTAACTATATAGGTATGTATATCACACCACATTGTTAGCCAAAACAGGCCTGCTCAAAGAATCTTGGCGTGAGTTTTGGAGGTGCTAGAGTGTCCTCCATAAGGTGCAGAGTGACAGTATTGTATTATCTTTCTTACTTCTTCTTCTGGGATGCAAAGGCGAAAAATACCGTCCGTGCCTCTTTTAAAAAGGAGCGGTTTGTCCCAATAGATCTCTCATGGTTCTTAGAAGGATCTAGGTTGCTGACTTCTATGGCTTATATCTTAGCGATTAACCTGTCGTAGGTAAAATCATCGTTTATAGGGAGCAAATCTGGTTTTAGGTACTCAAGCCTAGAAAGGTGATCGGCAACTACATTTTTCGTGCCTTTCTTGTCTCTAATATCCAGATCGAACTCTTGTAATAGTAGGATCCACCGAAGTAACCTAGGTTTGGCATCCTTCTTATTTAATAAGTAACGGATGGCAGCGTGATTTGTATAAACTATAGTTTTGGCTCCTACGAGATAGGATCAAAATTTGTCCACAGCAAAAACTACGACAAGAAGTTCTTTCTCAGTGGTAGCGTAGTTAAGCTGAGCAGCATCTAGGGTTCTACTAGCATAGTATATAACATGTGATTTCTTATTCTTTCTTTGGCCTAGGACAACTCCTACAGCATAACCACTAACATCACACATGATTTCGAAAGGTTCGGCCCAATCTGGAGGTTGGATAATGGGTGCTGAGATCAACACTTGTTTTAGAAAGTTGAATGCTTCAAGGCATTTTTCCTCAAAATTAAACTCAATATCTTTCATTAGGAGGCCGATTAAAGGTTTTCTTATTTTAGAGAAGTCTTTAATTAAGCGCCAGTAGAAACCAGCGTGTCCAAGAAAACTTCGGACTTCTCTGACAGTGTTAGGGGGTTTAAGATTTTCTCATCCATGAATACTTCCATAATTCCATCTAGGTAATCAACGAAGATTGCCATCATGCAACGCTGGAAGGTTGCCGGTGCATTACAGAGACCGAAAGGCATTCGTCAGTAGGCAAAAGTTCCATAAGGGTATGTAAAGGTAGTTTTCTCTTGATCTTCTGGATGTATATGGATTTGGAAAAATCTGGAATATCCATCCAGATAGCAAAAATAGGAGTGTCTGGACAAATGTTCCAGCATTTGGTCTATAAATGGTAAGGGAAAGTGGTCTTTTATAGTGGCTTTGTTTAACATCCTATAATTGATACACATACGCCATCCTTCTTCTATCCTTTTTGCTACATGTTCTCCTTTCTCGTTCTGCACGACTGTGATGCCTCCCTTTTTAGGTACTACATGCAGAGGGATCACCCACTTACTATTTGAGATTTGATAAATTATACCTGTCTCTAGTAACTTGAGAACTTCCTTCTTTACAACATCACTCATTATAGGATTTATCCTTCTCTGATGTTCTCTAGAAGGTTTTGAGTCTTCCTCAAGTGAGATCCGGTGCATGCACACGGATGAACTTATACCCTTCAGATCAGAGATTTTATACCCTAGGGCTGAGGGATATTTGCGTAGGACAAACAAGAGTTGGTCTATTTCTACCTGGTGTAAGGTAACACTAACTATAACTGGATGATTCATTTCTTCATCCAAGAACTCGTATCTTAGATTCTTGGGTAGTTCCTTAAGTTCTAGAGCTAGTCTTTCAGGGCATGGTATTGGATCGCGGGTAAGGGATAAACATTCGTACAGGTTATCATTAATGTAGGGTTCCATAAATCCATCATTTTCCTTAATGAGGGTTGAAGGCAATTTGATGGTTTCTTCTAATTCTAGCTCCCTAATGCATTCATCGATGATGTCTATGGCATAACATGCATCTCCTAATACTGGTGCCATAAGAAACTTCGATAGAATGAATTCTATCTTTTCGTCACCTACCTCAAAAGTCAACTTCCCTCTCTTCACATCTATTATGGCTCCTGCGATTGATAAGAATAGCCTACCTAGGAGGATTGGGATGTTATCATCTTCTTTAATGTCCATGACAATGAAATCAACCAGGATGAATAATTGACCTATCCTAACGGGGACGTCTTCCAATATGCCAATCGGATACTTGATGAATCTATCGACTAACTGAAGAGATATCTTCGTAGGTTGTAATTCTCCTAGTTTTAACCTTTCAAAAATTGTCAGAGGCATGAGGCTTACACTAGCCCCTAAGTCCAGAAAAGCTTTGTTGATAACATGACTCCCCAAAATACAAGGTATGGAGAAATTTCCAGGATCTTTCTCCTTTTCAGAAAGTTTATTTTCGGAAATGGAATTGCATTCCAAAGGTTTTGGATCTTCAAGTCTACGTTTATCAGTAAGGATGTCATTGAGGAATTTTGCATATGATGATATCTGGGTGATGGCTTTTGTGAAAGGGATCTCCACATGAATTTTCTCTATGACTTCAATAAATTTCTGATATTGGTTATTGATCTTGATTTGTTTTAGTCTTTGCGGATAGGGTATGGGAGGTTTGTATAGCGGAGGTGGTTCGTTAGTTTTTTCTATAATGTTTTATTTATCTTGGTTTTTCTGGTTTTCGGATCCTACTGGTTCCTCTGGTTCGTCCATAGGTGCCAAGCTTTCGTTAGAAGTCTTGAGTTTGTTTAATGTCGGGTTAACCGGTTCATCGTAAGTTGTCCCACTTCGTAAGCTAATTGCATTGGCTTTCCCTTGGGGATTTTGTTGAGGTTGTCCAGGGAATTATCCTCCGGCTGTAATCTCGGGAGCTTGTTTTAAAGCTATTTGAGAGATATGGGTTTCAAGCATCTTATTGTGGGTGACTATTTGGTCTACTTTACCTCCTAGCTGGGTAATCAGTTAATTTACATGAATGTTCTGGTTTAGGAATTCTTTGCTTTACTGGGTCTGAGCCGTAATGAAGTTCTCCATGATTTTCTCAAGGTTCGACTTAGGTTGCACAACTTGCATAGGCGGGTTTTGTCTTTGAGCTTAAAAACTGAATGGTCTCGGAGGTGTAGGGTTTTGGATGGGGTTATTGTTTTTGTAGGAAAAGTTTGGGTGATTCTTCAATCCAGGGTTTTAAGTGTTTGAAAATTGGTTTTCTTGGGTATGGTTGACATCTCCCGAATGAGTTTCATTCAACAGGTTGCATTCCGCCGATTGGTGCCCTTTGGCACCACATAATTCACACTTAGTTGAGACTGCTGCTGCAGCTATTGGGTTTGCGTACATATGTTCGACTTTAAGGGCCAAAGCGTCCATTTTGGATTGCATCATGTCTATATAACTTATCTCATGTATTCCTCTTTGGGCTTCCTTCTTCTCCACCGTTGCTCGCTCTATCCCCCATTGACAATGGTTTTGAGCCATATCTTTGATGAGAATGCTAGCTTCAGGGTAAGGTTTATTCATCAGAGCACCACCTGCAGCAGCGTCGATGGTCACTTTAGTGTTATAGTGAAGTCCATTATAGAAGGTGTGGATGATTAGCCATGATTCCAGGCCATGGTGTGGACATATTCTTAACAGGTCTTTATATCTTTCCCAAGCCGCGAAGAGCGATTCACCTTGGTTTAGAGTGAATCTGGTTATTTGGTTTCTAAGAACAACTGTTTTGCTCGGGGGGAAATATCTAGCGTGAAAAACTCTCCTAAGGTCTTCCCAAGTTGTTATAGAATTGGATGGAAGGGAATCTAACCAAGTAATGGCTTTCTCTCTGAGGGAAAAGGGAAATAATCTTAAACGAATCACCTCAGGAGTAGCACCATTGGTTTTAAAAGTGTTAGCTAGTTGAATAAAGGTTTTTAAATGTTGGTTCAGGTTCTCAGTAGGGAGACCCGCGAATTGGTTTTGTTGCACTAATTGTAATAGGGAAGGTTTTAGTTCGAAATTGTGAACTGGGATATTGGGGTTCACAATATTAGAACTAGGTTCGTCATTGGATAGTTGGGTAAAATGTTTAATGGGTCTTTGGCTACGGTCTTCGTCCATAGCTTTCTTAATTCTATGAAATAAGATACGTGCGCGAGTGTAATGTTCAGGTTCCTCTAAAGGATCTATAAGAGTACCGGTGCTGCGAGTTCTTCGCATTGAGCGGTGGGTAAAACCTTAGTCTAGACGGTGTAACAATAGGGTACGGAATTTTGACGTAATTGGTCCCCGACAACGGCGCCAAAAACTTGATGTTGTGTTTTGCAAGTGCACGAATAGCGTCAAAGTAATATAAAAGATTGTCGATCCCACAGAGACCAAACGTCAATCTATCGGTTGCTATTGTTACGGTGTTTATCTAAGGCAAGTCAATAAAGGATTAAGTTGTGAAAAATAAACGTAAAGTGCGAAAGTAAATTCAATATTAAAACAAC
Source organism: Lathyrus sativus (assembly GCA_963859935.3). Classification (NCBI taxonomy): domain Eukaryota; kingdom Viridiplantae; phylum Streptophyta; class Magnoliopsida; order Fabales; family Fabaceae; genus Lathyrus; species Lathyrus sativus. The sequence continues at coordinate 64,590,358 of OZ012739.1, read as the reverse complement.
AGGCTTAGATGCAATTCACATAGCCAGGTAGTATTCCAAATGCGTATATATAGGATGCCTTATGGGGTAACGTTTTCTACTCGTGAAAAGAACTAATTTAACAGGAACTGTCGCTTTTGCGATTTTAGAACCGAGTTTATCACCTAATCGATCCCTCTTATTGTCACTTATAAAAAGGCACGCATTGCGTTAGAATGATTAAACCCGTTTTTAAGAAATATAGTTTCTTAACTTAGTTGAAAAGTATTTTGACCTGGAATTTCTAACAAAAAGAGGTTCTTGTGAACCGGACTTTAAATCCATAAATGCGTCGGAAAATAGTTTTAAAATCGGTTTTCTAAAACATTAAAGATTCCTACTTAACTGGAACAAGCACTTTCGCTTCCTTTGAACAGTTAAAACTAACCAATTTTATCTAAAGGTTGGACGGCTTTCGATCGTACCCAACATATTTTAAGTGCAGAAAATAAGTGTTAAAAGTCAGAATAATCCCTAAGTAATTCTATCGACAGCCGTATGGAATACTATTTTAACTACGATTGTCGCATCCTAGCCTTTAAGATTTAGCCAGACATGGTAAAGTAAATAGACATGGTAAATAAATGTGAGTAAATAAAGTGGGAGGAAATAAATAAAGTGCGATAAAGGGTGCGATAAATAAACAGTGCGCGAAATAAAAGCGGATAGATAAAAAGGGCGATAAATAAATAGAAACCTGTTCCAAACGGGAGGCTTTAAATCTTAGTACAACTTGAAGTAAATGACAAAAATAAAATGGCGGCAGGATTAACTTCTGCCGAAGTGCTCCAAACCTGATTACAGACTCGATGAGACAATGCTATAACCCCTCGATGTGAGAAGTTTATCACTTTACAATATGTGAAATTTATGGCTTGAGTTCTGTAACTAAGCTTGAATGATTAGAAATGAGACATAACTCCTCTTATTTATAGTGGTAGGAAAGTATAGGTAAGGACGAGAATGCCATCCAACTTCTTTTAGAAGGGAAACGAGATTGCAAAGGTGGCGCCCGCCACCTCCCTATGGTGCCCGCCATATGAACTAGGGTGGAAAGTTGTGGGAGACGTGGCAGTTGTCAGCAGTTGGTCACTTGTCCAATGTGTGGCATCCCATATGGCGCCCGCCATGGTTGAAGCCATGGTACAATTCTAGAAAATATTGGTCTTTTAGCTCGTTTTTCTTCATTTCTTCTCGAGTAGCTTTGAAAATACAAAAACTTGAAAAAGAAACAAAACAGAGGCATAATACAAGAAAACGAAAATAAAATCCTAAATAAAATGCACAAATCGAGTCGAATAAACAATATATTTTAGGTCTATCAGTCTAGCGTCAAATTTGTCCCGATTCAATTCACTAACAAACTAACCACTAACTTTACTTTCCACTTAAATATACACTGTTTTCTTTTCACTCAATATTATTCTGTCCATATACTTGTCAATATTTCTCTTGATGTATTCTTGTATATATTATTCATATCCTGTATATATTCATATTCACTTGTACATTCTCTCAAAACACCTAAAAAAATATCGAAACCATAAAACCCTATATTGGTGGACTGTTGGTTGTTTGTTCGAGTGACGGATCCTTGGACATTTTCAGGAACCCAAACATGGGGTTGTGCATGACTTTCGCTCAAAGGCGTATCTTAGGACACATTACACACACGCGGCTTTCTCATGGGTTACATGACAATGAGACTTTTTATTTTCGTACAATCCCGTGTAATTTGCATGTACCCCTCTCCCATTTCTGATGTACATATTTCGTATTTCTTTGACTGTGGCTTATCATCTAGGAGCACCCATAAGGACTAGAATAACCATTTTCAAACTAATTCTCAATTCGTCATCGAGACATTTTCAAACTCACTTCCATGCCACCATGTTTTGCACCCAAATACAAGTCAAATCCTTGATCCAACGTCAAGAGGATTTTCTCAACCAACCGTCAAACCAATTCACCACTTCTCTTTTACAACTTTTTCTCCTAAAACCTTGGTCTCGTACCAAGTGCATTTTCAAACTCTTTTCTCAATAAAACTTGAATGGTCATGGAGTGGTTAGGCGTAGGCCTTCTCCTATCCTGAGTGCTTGACATTACCTTTAGGGTTCACTGTCGCGGAGCACTTACCATTTAAAATTAAAACATCTTTAATAAGAGAATGAATATCTCTTTGTATTGAATTAAGAGAGAGGATTGAGTGCAGACTTCTTCCTCTCCGAGTATCAGGATACTCACTGTAGAGCGTGTGGTCCTGATACTCGTCTTTCAATACGAAGACGTGACTGTATTCACCATAAATTTTCATAAATAAACTTTGAGATAAAGAATTGGGTACTACCCGCAAGGGGTTACTATCTGAGGACCTATTTCAACCCTAAAAACAACTGACAAATCAAATGTGACATCTTGGCTTGAATGGCGAAAAATAATCTTTTCAAAAAGGATATGTTATGGCCGTTCTACTGCAAACAGGTAACACCTAAGTCTACAACGAGCGAGCATCAATACACCTAACTGCTAGAATGCGTATGTTAGCATCATCCACAAAACACCGGTTAACAAGTTTCACGAACTACTTTGCTCTGATATCTCATACCAGATGAGAATACATAGGCACAAGATGACGATGTCTTGGCGAGCACCTTTTTTTTCCTTTATCCGTAACCACGGATGATCTGATTCTTCACTTCTTGTATGTAAAGATACGTAGGCACAAGGTCCCTAATCATTGTCGAGCACACTTTTCCACCTCTCCCGTAGTTCTCGAACTACGTTTGCTCTAATTTCTCATACCAGATGAGAATACGTAGGCACAAGACGGCGATGTCTTGGCGAGCAAACTTTTCCACCTCTCCCGTAGTTCCTCGAACTATGTTTGCTCTGATTTCTCATACCAGATGAGGATACGTAGGCACAAGATGATGAAGTCTTGATGAACAACCTCTCCCTTTCCCCCTATTTATCTCTCCTTTACTTGTTTCTAACCTTTCTCTTTATCCCTAAGAACACACTTAGAAAGCAATATATTTTGACAGATACCTTTGCACATAGACAAACAAATGGTTCCCATCGAGTACGATGGATGCGAGGGGTGCTAATACCTTCCCTTCGCATAACCGGCTTCCGGACCAGTTCTTTGGTTGCAAGACCATCTTATCTGTTTCTTTCTTAGGGTTTTATCGATGTTCTCCCTTCCCCACATAGGATAAATAAGGTTCAGTGGCGACTCTTCTGCTTTCATTTTCGCCTCCCCGCCGTTGCATTTTTTCGAGTAGCGACACTCAGCTTCCATAGATCAAAAATGGTTGATCGAGGGCAGACCATTATCATGTTCAGATTGGCGCAAGACCACGTCATCCCGACCGTCAAACAAAGTTGTGATCTTCTCTGAAGTAAGTTAACAAAAAATCAAGTTTGTTAATCCTATGAGTTCAAATGAATTCGTGCACACCTGTGTCATGAGCATAGTGTGACTTGCAACATGCCAAAATTCATCAAAAATTTGTGTTTCACTGCTCCAATTAACCTAAACAAGTTTTTTAATCATATTCATATTGAATCTATGCCTTAATTTGATGATTAGAGGTCATATTAACCAAATTCATTTCAGACTTCGAAGGAAAACTCAGTTTTAAAATTCAAATTTTGCAGCTATGGTTCTCCCAACATAGGAGGCTTTATGAACTGACTCTTCTTGCATTAGATAGAGGAAGATGCAAGCTTTATAAAGTGAAAAGAAATATTGATTTTGAAATATGAGCTGAGAGATATGGATCTTCAAAGTATCTTGCTCAAAGGGTTAAAATTCACAAAACACTTAGAAAAATTTCAAGTGTTTTTTAGGACCAAGAATGACCTATAATGTTTTGACAAAACCCAAGGTCTTACATAGGTTTTTGGAACTTTCATGTTAAATCAAAGTTGTAGAGGACACCTTCAAGTTCATTTAAAAAAAAGGATGTGCTTAAAATGATAAAATTGACCAAGTTATGACCTTTGGAAATTGGCAAGAAAATCTCTTAAAAACTCAAAATGACCTATAATGTCTCCATACTTTTGATGACTTTCCAAGCACAATTGGATCTTTCCACACAAATAGACTTTGTTGGGGATGATGAGAAGAGTTCATTAGGAAAAGAACCATTTGAAGGATTTATGCCCATTTGACCATAGCATCCACAATTTACTAAATTAGGTCAAACACCTTGAACCAACTTTGAATCTCTTGAACATTTCTTGCAAATTAAGACATGGTGAGTCACATATGATCTTGAAATGATGTTGTATTGAATCACATTTGATGATGAGGGGCCCTTGGGACTTGTGAATGCCACAAAGTTAAGCAGAAAACCTTTTCTGAGGCTGAAGAATCATGTTCTCCTTCTTGAGAATCAAACCATGATACCTTGTCTAGAACTATATTATGCATAAATGAATATGAAAATGTAGTGAAACATAAGCCAAGATACAAGAAAAGGGATGGGCAAACTTTGGTATGTTACAGAAAGTTACTAGGTTTCATTGTTAGTGAGAGGGCTATTGAGGTCGATCCTGCAAAAATCAAAGTTATTCAAGAAATGCTTGATCCGAGGACGAAAAAAGACGTTTGTGGTTTCTTAGGGAGATTGAACTACATTGCAAGGTTCATCTCTCATCTAACAACCACTTGCAATTCTATATTCAAACTGCTAAGAAAAGATCAAGCGGTCAGGAGGAACTAAAATTGCCAAAAAGCTTTTAAGAAGATAAAAGAGTATTTACAAGAACCTCTGATACTAATGCCTCCAGCAGCAGGGACACCTCTGATCATGTATCTAACGGTTCATTAGAATTTAATGGGATGTGTGCTTGATCAACACAACGAGAAAGGTAGGAAAGAACGCGCTATCTACTACCTGAGTAAGAAATTCACTGTTTGCGAGTCGCAATACTCGATGCTAGAAAAAACATATTGTGCACTCGCTTGGGAGGCTAAACGCTTAAGATAATACATGTTAAACCATACAACCCTATTGATATCAAAGATGGATCCAATCAAGTACGTGTTTGAGAAGCAAGAAGTCTCTGGAAGGATCGCTAGATGGTAAATGGTTCTCACAGAATACGATCCAATATGTTTCCCAAAAAGCCATTAAAGGTAGTGTTCTGTCGGAATATCTTGACGAACAACCAATTGAAGACTATCAGCTGATGAAGTTTGAATTTCCTGATGAAGACATCATGTTTCTATAGATGAAAGACTGTGATGAGCCTTTACCTGACGAGGGTCCTGAGGTTTCATATCAATGGAGTTTGGTTTTCGATGGTGTTGTCAGCTTATATGGAAACACAATCGGGACAATCATAATAACTCCTCACGGTTCCCACATTTCGTTCACTATTTGGTTGACGTTCGCTTGCACTAATAATGAAGCAGAATATGAAGCATGCATTATGTAACGCCCCGACTCTGAATTCCCATTTTAATTGAGTCCTTTTTGATTTAATTGGATGATTATTATTCTTGATGTGGAAATTATGTGAAAATATGTTATGTTTGCATATTGTGATATTTTTGCCGATTTTGAGAGTTTCGGGTAAAAATAGGTTGGAGGGTATTTTGGGCATTAGTGATAATGTTAAGTGGATATTTTGTGAGAATTAATTGGTAAGTGTGTGGATAGAATAGGAGAAGAAAGAAAATAGAATATGAGAATGAGAGGGGAAAAAAGGAAAAGATAGAAGCATTAGGAAGAAAAAACAAGAGAAGAGAAAAGAAGAGGAAAACCTAGAATCATCAAGATCAACCTTAGCTTGCGATTAATCAGGTATGGGTGAGAAGTTTTATCATCTTAATAATGTATATGATCATGTATGGTCTAGATTGGATTTGTTTGGTAGTTTTCTACACTCTCCATTTCTAGGTCGAAGTTGGATTAATCGATACAAATTGTTGTTTAACGATTAGAATCGTGATTAGATGATGTAGATTAGTCGATATATGTTAGACTAAGGCTACTGGAAGCAAGTTGGGATTTATCTGGCGATTTCATCAGGTGTTTGAGTTCTGAACAGCTTGGAAAAGTGCAGATCGCAGACGCTCGCTAGGCGAGCAGGTCGCGAGCACTCGCTAGCAGCTCGCTAGGCGAGTGCGTGGCGAATGGTCCCAGACTTGGGACATAATGGTTTTGATCTCCTACGCTGGCAGCGAAGGGGGTAGAGAATGGCTCGCTTGAGGTTCGTCGTGGAGAACGAGGTAGCGAATGAAGTCTGTAGCTTCTGTTTTTGCTCGCTAGCAGTTCGTTAGGCGAGCATGTAGTGAACGCTCGCTAGCAGCTCGCTAGCCGAGCGTGTAGCGAATGCAGCAGGATGATTTTTCCTGTTTGTTTCATGCTGTATCGTTTGAGGTATCGGTTGCGATCGACCTTGTCTTGCATGAGTAGCTTGTATTCTGGTTTGTGATGTGCTGTGGGTAGCCGTATGGCATGAATCCTAGATTATGAATTGTGGCCGTTTGGGCAAATATGTGCATTGTTTGAATTGACTAAAAATGCATGATAATTGAGATGAATGACGAATATGTCACGTAATATACATTGCGATGTATGATGATTGTATGGAATTAGATGAGGTGAAGATGCATGAAAACATTATAGATGTGTATGCATTTCAAGAAGTGTATGGAGTCATTTTGCATGTGAAGCATTATGGTATACATTCTTGTGCTGATTGATTCCGTGTAGAATCTGCTGACGATTGTGTGCCTAAGTGAGGTGTGAGCAATCAGATTGTGTGCCCAGGTGGGGTGTGAGCAATCACATTGTGTGCCTATGTGCGGTGTGATCAATGGGTGGACCTCGTGTGCCCATGTGGGGTGTGAGCGATGGTTATATTTGGTTCTTCAATCGAACCTGCTGAAATGAGTCGGTACCGCAGTTGCATCTGCATAGAGTCATGTGTCGGTCTCTATGAGTTGCATGTTGTCATCTTTATGTGATGTATGGTGAAATAAACATGAATGTAGATGTTTATGTAAATTAGCGATGAAATAAGCATGTTGTGTATGTTTATTTTGGATTGATGTAAATGGTGATGATTGGCATGAATGAAATGCTTGAAGGTACATGTATGTGCGAATATATATGTATATGTGTGTGCGTTTATGAATTCATATAAACGTTGATGATGCGTAGTGTGTATGCTTGGTGATCTATTTGTATATAGATGTTGTTGTATACATTGCGATGTATGGTGTAGTGAGATGGGTTGCAGTGAGAACGCGAAAGATGTTTATTGGATGTTATATATATATATATATATATATATATATATATATATATATATATATATATATATATATATATATATATATATATATATATATATATATATATATATATATATATATATATATATATATATATATATATATATATATATATATATATATATATATATATATATATATATATATATATATATATATATATATATATATATATATATATATATATATTATATATATATATATATATATATATATATATATATATATATATATATATATATATATATATATATATATATATATATATATATATATATATATATATATATATATATATATATATTTATATATATATATATGTTTATATGCATTATTTATTATGATATCGTTTCTCACCCTTCTGCTGTTTTATAATGCTCTACGAGGCATTGCAGATTAGATTGCTGGAGGTATTTTGTGAAGCGTGGCTTCATTCTTTTTGGTCAGTCGGCTCTGATATGTAGCACCGGGTAGATAGGGATTATTTTGATTCTTTTGTGATACATCTGTGAATGTATCTGCTGATGATTTGTTGTTGTAGACATGGATGATGTTGTGAATCAAATTGAATGATGTTTATGTATATGAATACATGTTTTGGAGATTATACAATGTTTAGATGTTTCCGCTTTTATTCTAAATGTTGTGATATGGGTGTTTACCTCGATGTTGCATATCTGTATATATGAGCAGGTGTTGAATATGTTGATTTATTGTATAATGTGATATGCCCCTTTTATGCCATGTTATAAATATACTCTGATGAAATTTTGAATACGTGCCTAAATGATTATTTGTATTATTTGGGGGTATAGAAAGGGAATGTTACACATTATGGATTTGGAAGAGGCCATTGATCTGAGGATCAAGAATCTTGATGTATATGGTGATTCAGCATTAGTTGTTTATCAGATTAAAGGAGAGTGGGAAACTTGTTAGACAAACTTGGTGCAATACAAGAATTATGCCAGGAGATTACTGCCTTTCTTTGATATAGTTGAGTTCCATCATGTGCTTAGAGATGAGAATTAGATGGCATACGTATTGATCACGTTAACGTCAATGTACAAAGTGAATTTCTAGAATGAAGCTCCAACAATCACCATCATGCGTCCTTACAGACCTGCCTTTTTGTTTGTAGTTGACGAAGCATCAGACGACGAGCTATGGTATCATGACATCAAGCACTTTCTCAAGAATCAGGAGTACCCATCTAGGGCATCTAGCAAGGATAAGAAGACTTTGAGGAGACTCGCAGGAAATTTCTACTTGAACAAGAATGATGTGTTGCACAGAAGAAACTTCAACATGGTTTTGTTGTCTTGTGTTAATGAACACGAAGTGAACTTGTTGATGGAAGAAGTTAACAAGGGTTTCTTTGGTACTCATGTCGGTGGACATGCAATGGCTAGAAAATTGTTAAGGATTGGGTATTATTGGACGACTATGGAATCTAATTGTTTCAAGTACGCCAGTAAATGCCATAAATGCCAGATTTACGTTAATAAGTTGCATGTGCCACCAACCCCTCTGAACATGTTGACATCTCCCTGGCCATTTGCAATGTGAGGCATTGATATGATCAGAAAGATTGAGCTGACTGCTTCCAGTGGGCATCATTTTGTTCTGGTTCCATCGATTACTTTACGGAGTGGGTGGTGGCAGCCTCCTTTGCCAATGTCACGAGACAGGCAGTCGCTCGATTCCCAAAGAAGGACATCATCTATCGTTATGGAATCCCAAAGTGAATCATTATTGATAGTGGTTCAAAATTTAACAACAAGATGATGAAGGAACTGTGTTAGAGTTTTAAGATTGAACATCACAACTCTTTTTCGTATCGTCCAAAGATGAATGTTGTTGTTGAGGAAGCGAACAAGAACATCAAGAAGATTGTGCAGAAGATGGTAGTAACCTACCAATATTGGCATGAGATGTTTCCCTTTGCTTTACACGGTTAACATACTTCGAAACATACATCAATAGGGGCAACTCCTTTCTCACTAGTGTATGGTATGGAAGCAGTCCTAACATTAGAAGTTGAGATTTCTTCCTTGAGAGCATTAGCTGATGTGAAGCTTGACAAAGCCGAATGGGTGCAAGCCAGGTTGAATCAGTTGAACCTTATTGATGAAAAGAGATTGGAAGCCATTGCTCGTGGCTGGTTGTACAAAAGCTAAATGAAGAAAACCTTTGATCAGAAAGTGCGTCCTTGGTGCTTCCAAACAGGTGACTTGGTTTTGAAAAGGATCCTTCCTCCTTAGACATATCACATGGGCAAATGGACTCCAAACTATGAAGGTCCATATGTGGTAAGAAAGGTTTTCTCTGGTGGAGCCTTATTACTATCTACTATGGATGGCAAAGACTTTACTTCTCATGTGAATGATGACGTAGTCAAAAAATACTTTGCTTAAAAGAGACCCGCTAGAAAAAAAAAAGAAGAGAAAAGTCCAGGCAAAAACGGGGCATCCCGGTGAACCACAAAAGAAAATAGGTTCGGGAAAAAATTAGGGATAAAAGAATAAACCCGCAAAGTTGAAAACCTGAAAAGGCGACTTTGGCAATAATGGTTATCCCGGTGGATTGAAAACCCGCAAGGGCGATTCAGGAAAAAGATAGGGATTTGAAGGCAAACGACTACTGTATGAGTTCGATCTGTGAATTCATCTTGATAGACGGTTATCCCGAAAGAAAGGAATCAATTCAGTCAATCTTTTAAGAAGACAAAGCGTTTGTGAATATTGAAGACATACAAGTCATACCTGAATAGACACATGATGGTTATTTGTTTCCACATTGCCGACATTTGTATATTTCTTTTATATTTTTTGCGCAATTACCTCTTTTTAGGAATTACATCCAAATTGTAACTTGCCTATTAACAGGCCATTTTAATCAATAAATATATTCATTTCACTCAAAGAGATTTTCATTTCTGTTTTTAATTTTACTGTTTTGTTTGTAAAAACGTCTGACATTTTTTATAAACATTATGTGTGATAACATAGGGCTTTACAGAGCATATTGAAAACAATGAATTTACTTGAACAATAGGTGTCATGAATGGTAACCGAGGTAGCTATTTCAGATATGAAACATCCTATTTCTTTTTGTTTGTTTGCAGGGTGACATGATCCTGCCCCCAGTAGAGCTTTCTCCTCAACGGTGAAGTTCTAACAATATCAACAATGCATGGTGAATAATTCCTCCTTCAACAGGAGTTCAGAGTTTTGTGTTCCCCCAGACAGTTTGATTTGTGCTCCCCAGTGAGTGTTGAAGGTTGATTACACCAGAAAATATGGTGTTGATATGCAGTCAGACATTTATTTAGCAAAAGATTCTTGGTCTTCCCACAACAGAGATTTTGTATTCCCCACAGAATCCTATTATAAGATCAGAAGTAATTCACCAGTAATGGTGTACACTTATCCCCAATAGAATAAGGTTGAAGGATATTCCTTAACAACAGGGTAAGCTCAGTGTTATTCCCCGACAGGATTGACATTCTTGACTTCTCTCCCAAAGCAGAGTTTGGTGTTGATTCCCTCGACAAGTAAATCAATGGTGGTTGATATCCCCGGCAGATTAAAAGTCCAATGATCATTGGCATTTTTCAGAATCAATGTTTTTGGGACGATCTCCTAATAGATGTTATCCATAATTCCCAACAGAGTGGAATTTTTAGCAGAGGTTATACTCAGGAAGGTCATTCAGTGTGTCTTCCTTTGTAGAATTTTATTTTCTAATCTTCTCAGCACTCCTCCCAGTGGTGTTGTTTTGCATATCATTTGCATTTTTTCATTTCATCCTCCAAAATGTGTAGCATTTTCATTTCATGTGGAGCCTTACGCCATATTCAATCATATGCATTCGAAGCATAAGCCAAGTTTGATATCTTTGTTGCACTTCCCAGCAAAAATTGTATGTTTAAACTTCTCTTTTCCCCAACGTAATCTTCTTTTCAGGTTGTAAGTCGGTTGATTCTACTTCCTATGTACCCGTTTGTTATTCCAACTTTTGGTTGATATCTTTTATGTGTCGAATCCCAAATTTTTGTTTGTGTTCTTTGTGGTGATCCTAACTTTTGGTTAGTAGCCTTTCATCCCAACTTTCGGTTGGTGTTCTTTCATCATGAATTCGCTTTCGGTTGGCGTCTCGGTTATCCTAAGTTTTGGTTAGTGCCCCTTCTATTGATTATCCCACCTCTTTTTGCATCATCTGTATAGTTTGTCAAAAGTTGGAATAATTGTTGTTCATAAAGGAATGATAGAGAGACATGAAGTAACAAGTTTGAGAGAGAGCATATAGTTTTTAGTTTAGAAATATCATAGTTCTATACATGTATATATAAAGTCTTCATTCTAAATTTTTATTGTTTTTGGTTTGTGTGAGTTTTATATATACTTTTTGTGAATTTTATATGTGTATTTTATACTTTCTTATTTGTTACTATATCATGTTCAGATTTTATTATAATGATGTTTCTATGTGGTGGTGTTTATTTTAATCTTATCATGTTCATAGGTTTTATTATAGTGACATTCTTTTATGTGGTGATGTTTGTTTTAACTATATCACGATGCTTTGTATGTGGATTTGTTTGTCTGTGGATTTTTATGTGTTTGTTTTTACGTGTATGTGTTTGTTTGCCTGTGGATTTTTATCACGATGCTTTGTCGTGACTGTCTGTTAATTTGATGTGTTGATGATTTCTCACGATGTTTTGTCGTGTATTTTCTCTCTGTTCTTTCACAATGCTTTTTCGTGAACATGTTGTTGATTTTATTCGTGATGCTTTGCCACGTATCTTTATCTATTGATTACATGATGCTTTTTCGTGTATTTCAGTCGACTTTTCATTGCCTGATTACTGTGATGTTTTTCCATGCGTATTTTATGCAATCTTATCTGTTTGACCATACATGATGCTTTTCCATGTATTATGTCTGTGTATTCTTGCTTTCCATTTACATGATGCTTTTCTGTGTATCTGTTACTTTTCTTTTGATCCCTGTGACCTAATATGAGGGAAGAGACTATGTGTTGACTTATCGTCATTGTGCATGTCCCTCGTCTGTTCTTTACATGTCTTAGTTGCTCTTGGTTCTTAGAACTTGGAAACTCGTAGTTCCACGAACTATGGATGCTCTGATTTCTCAAGTTCTTCTTGAAAATACGTAGGCACAAGACCCCGATCCTTGGCGAGCAACCTTTTCTTTTTTCACATTCTTTTCCATTTTTCATCATAGTTCAGAACTACGATTGCTCTGACTTCCTATTAAGGATACGTAGGCATATGATTGCGAGATCCTAGCAAATTACCATTTTATTTTTGCTACCTTTTTCTTTTTTCACCTTTTCTCCTTACTTTACCCATTCTTACCTTTAGCAAACAATTTTAGCCAAAACACAAATATTTCAAGAGGTTCCTGTAGAGTAATGCAGATATTTAGGGTGTTAGTACCTTCCCTTAGTATAACCAATCCTCATACCTTTGATCTCTCTTTTCTTAGCTTTAGGCCTTACTTTTTTCTTTTCATATTATTTATGGGTTATTCTTTCTTTTCCCATTCCTTCAGATAAATTAAAGATCTGTGGTAATATTTTTATGATTTGTGATTCAAGTTAATACAATAGCTTGATATCTGATTCTCACCACGACAATTCGTAGTCTCTAACTTTATCTCAACTTTTGGTTGGTATTCTCCCCTACAAAGTCGTTATCCCAACTTTTCATTGGTAGTCTTCATTTTTGTGGGTAAGCCTTTGGTCGATGTCCCGGCGATCCTAACTTTTGGTTAATAGCTTTTTCTCCTAACCTTTGGTTGGTATCTTTGTTGATGATTCCAACTTTTGGTTGGTAGTCTTCATTTTTGTGTGTTCGCCTTCTGTCGGTTTTCTGGTGATCCTAATTTTTGGTTAGTAGCCTTCTATACCAACTTTTGGTTGGTATCTTTATTGATGAACCCAAATTTTGGTTGGTAGTCTTCATTTTTGTGTGTTCGCTTTCGGTCGGCGTTCCGACGATCCTAACTTTTTGTTCGTATCTTTGTTGGTGATCCCAAATTTTGGTTGGTAGTCTACATTTTTGTGTGTTCGCCTTCGGTCAGTGTTCCGGTGATCCTAAATTTTGGTTAGTAGCCTTCCATCCTAACTTTTGGTTGGTATCTTTATTGATGATCCCAACTTTTGGTTGGTAGTCTTCATTTTTGTGTGTTCTCCATTGGTTGGCGTTCTGGTGATCCTAACTTTTGGTTACTAGCATTTTATCCCAACTTTTGTGGTGTATCTTTTGTTGATGATACCAACTTTTGGTTGGTAGTCTTTATTTTTGTGTGTTCGCCTTTGATCGGTGTTCTTGTGATCCTACCTTCTGGTTAGAAGCCTTTTATCCCAATTTTTAGTTGGTACTCTCTCTGGTGATCCTAACTTTTGGTTAGTAGCCTTTATTCTAATTATTGGTTAGTATCTTTTTGTTTAATATTTTTTTATTATCCCAACTTTTGGTTGGTACCTACTACTTGTAAGTCTACCTTCGCCTGACAATCTCTTTACTCTATACATCCCCACGTTTTGCAAATTTTTGGGTTCTTTTGGTATTCAACCTCCATGCAACTTCAAGGTCTTAAAGTTGTTACTACCATCCCTTTGGGTACAAGTCGTTTGAATAAGGGCACCTGTAGCACCACAAAATTTACCCCCATTTTCTTAATCTTTTGGCTTATGTTGCATTTCATTTTGCATTATCATTTGTGCATGGCATAAGTTCTAGGCAGGAGATCAAGGTATATTGTTCAATTCTCAGGAAGAAGAGCATGATTCTCAAAGCACAAGCAACGGAATATTCTCAACCTTGTGGTAATCTTAAGCCCAAAGATCCTCTCATCATCAAGACATGTTCCACAACCATTTGAATCAAGGTTACAAGCATTGATCACCTCCTCATATCTTGTGAACAACTGGATTAGCGTTTTGGTCAAAAGGAATATGTGGCTAGTTCCTTAGGAAAGACACTGTTCCATGGCTCAATACACATCTTGAGGTTTATCTACATGTAGTATGTATCATCACAAGTCATAACAAGAGCTTCAATCAATGGAAAAGGTGCTAGGGTTCCATCTGATCAACAAAAGTCAATTGTGGCTCAATGGGGTTCAAAGTCTTGGATTTCAAGGTCAACCAAGGGCATGTTATGTGTTCTCAAGTGTTTTCATGTGTTTGGAACAAGCAAAGTCAAGGAGAAACATAAAATCTGGAGTTTGGTTGGATTAGGGTTTTGATTGGGATATTTTCTAAGTGTAGAAAACCCTAATTCTCGCCATTTGGCAACATCTATAACTTTCTCATCCTTGATCCAATGAGAGCAAACTTGCTATCAAAATAAAGAGGACATCATGAACTACACGTTTGTAGAAAAAAGCAAGTCTAAAACATCCATAATTTGAAAGATATGGAGAGCTAAAGTTGAGAAAATGGTTGTTTTGTCATTTCAACCCTTAGAAATTTTTCGAAGTATAGAATTTCAGCTTGAGGTACATATTTTCAAGCCTATATTTTATGGTTATATAAGCTTCAAATTAATTTTCCTCCAACATGAAAGTTGTAGAGAATCCTCCAAGCTTTCATTTGAATACTAGAACTCCTCCATTAAATGTGCAGAACTCATGTTATGATGTCTCCAAGTTAGGGTTTTAAAGAAGTCAAGTGGGACATGTTTTAGGCAACTTTCCAAGGAATTTTTCACCAAGTTCTTGAATTCAAATCACTTTTCTTTGAACATGGAAGTGGAAGATCAATCTTCAAGCTATCCATCCATTACTAGAAATCATCCATTGGATCAAAATTCTTCAAGATATGTGGCATCAAAGTTGAGTTTTAAAGGATGAAAAAAGGCTCGTGACTTAGAATTTTTCTAAGTCATATGGGACAATTTTCAAGGCATGGTCTTTGAGCCATTTTTTCATGGTCATACAAGTCTTGTTTTATCATTCCATCAACATGAGATAGGTTCACCATTCTTCATACTTTCCACTGACCATAAGAGTATCCCAAATGGAGTCTTTGTCATCAAGATTTTCCCATGCAAAATAGGTTGATCAAAAAGGGTTCAAGGCATTTTTGCTAAGCATTTTGTTAGGCCATTCTTGTAGCACCCAATTTCTAATGCATATGCCTCACATTTGTGTCGCAAAACTTGCCACAAATAAACCAAACAAGCCATGCACCATTTACATTCTTCATGAACAAGTTTTGCCAAAAGGAGGAAAAGTGAAAGTTGTGCAACTTGTACAAACAAATCGTGCTCTCCCGTATACCCTCCCTCTTCTTAGTCTGCAGCCACAAAAAAAAGACAACACAAGCGGAACCCGAGTCACCATTCATATTTTCAATTTTTCACTAAATCTTTAACCCCAAGTAAACCTCAGTAACTGTATTTATACCATACAAACACCTCCTATAAAAGCTAAATGTGAAGCCCTATGGTAAGGAGGATCATTTCTCAGTAACAAAACACTCCAACAGTCCCTCATTTCCAGATCTGTTTCTTCTTGCCTATTTTGGAAGTTTGCTCAAGTTCTCTCAATCTACTCGAGCATCCTCTCATTTCTTGCTTGATTCTTCATCCTTGGAGCTCAAAGATCAAGATTCTTGGGTTTCGTTTATGCTAGAAGTTGAAGAAGGTAGTGGACCATTCTCCACTTAGTAAGACTTTCCAAGTTTTTTTTCTCTCATGCTTAGATTTGGATGATATGAAATGTTATAATATTGCTCATACATTGCATACTGAAGGTCCTTTGATGAGGGCACACCATTAATGCATGAATCTGAACTTGTTGGTATTTTGAATATGTGTGTTTATTTTTGAGTCCATGAGTTTATGTCTTTCTATGCTTGTGTTTGAGTTGGTATTTTGAAAAACTAATGATGCAATGTTGTTCAACTAATTTAGGGCTTCAGTTTAGTATCTTATTTGACTCGATTTGATGATGTTTTAATGGTGAAAATGATTGATGAAGTAAGTAGAAAACCACTGTTTTGTACACATGTTGTGCCTATTGTGTTTTGTTTAGGGTTGCATGAGGAAGACGATGATGTGTTAGACTGTGAGAGGATATTTTTATTTTTTATCCTTTTGTGACTTAAGTTTGTTTTGACCGATTGATGCCATGTGACATGCTTTTTTGTACCGTGCTCTCTTTTTATTTCTTTTTTCTTGATTGGTATATGGATTGGTTAGTGGGCCTTGTCATTTTTTATTTCCACACCCTCCTTGTTTCTGGTTTACACCCCTTGCACATTTGTCTTACTTTATTTTCTTTTTTGATTTTGATTTTATTTTAATACATCCATCCATTTAAAAAAATCACCAAAAATATATTTTGGACACTTTTATGTCTTAACTTTATTATGGAAATTTTTATTTTTATTCTCATTTATTTTTCATATTTTATTTTGATTTAATTTTGTGATGTGTTTCATTTGACCTAGTTTTGAAATATAGTCTTGTTTCATGACCTTTCCTTGTGACTTTTAACCCTAACATTTTTACCATGTTTTGGAACATATTTGATGAATTTTTGAATTCTATTTTTGTGCCTTGATGATCATTTCTTGGATGTTTCTTATGTGGTTTTGTTTGGCACTCGAGATATGCTCGACTAGTTGTATACTTGAACTTGTGAGTTCCTTTTGATGATGCATTCTTGTAATCCTTCTTTTGATCCTTTTCACATTGGTTCTTAATAGATACAAATTGAGTTTAAGTGACTAACTAGATTTTATTTAACCTTTTTTCTATTTTTGGATGGTGCATCAAGTTATTGTTGCTTTGACCATGATCTTGTGTATGTCTTGACCTAGTCTCTTGAGTGTGTTTCTTGGTTTATTAAATTGATGTTTGATGATCCTTATATGATTTATTTAACATGTTTAAGGTCCTGGTTTTCATGTATAGAGGTTTATTATATGACCACTTTATCTCATTTGCTTCACATGATCATTTGTTTCTCTTATGTGTAACTTGAGAGATGTTTGCCTAACTTTTGGTGCTTCAACTTGAGTTTGTCTCTTCTTGAATTTGATTGTTGATTTGGACTTGAACATGCTGAATAAAATATGAACTTGTTTCTGATCTTGGTGATATGATACTTGATCATTTGTGCCCTTTTTTGAATGTCTCTTTCTTTTGAGAATGGCTTTGGTGTATGAACTTCTTGATGCATGTCCTTGGATTCAATCCTTGTTGTTTCTATTGTGTGTTCATGAATGAATATTTGACTTGATATTCATGTTGATATTGCTTCCCACACTTGGTTTCATGCCCTAATATCATGTCCATTCCTTTAAGTTTATGTCTTGCATGCTTGTTTTGTATGGAAATTGATTTGTTTATAAATGTGGTGCATGACTTGATTCTTTGTGCTTTTTCTTTAATCATTGACATGAATTGGATATGATATAATGTTGCTACTGCCCTACCTTGTTTCTTATCTCATTTGACTTCATTTAATGTTGTTTTGTGATTGATATTGCTTCTTGAGAGATTTTAAGTCATTTGTATGTGTGTGGGCACTTTGTTTTGCCATTGGGTTTTAAATTCAAATCCTTGGATATGGCTGGACATATGAATGGTTCCTTGATGCTTTGACATGATGTTAATGTGTACCTTGTGTGATTGAGATGCTTGTTTGCTTAATGCCTTTTGGGTTTGAACTTCCATGTTGTTCATAGTGTTGCCTTCTCTTCATTCTTCTTCTTTCTTTTTCATCTTTCTTCTCTTTTGAGACTAGTTTAAGTTTCAATTTTATTTTCATCTGTGATTGAATTGGATGGTGTTTACTTGTGCATTCACATGATCCTTTAGGATTCCTAGTTCCACTTAATTTCTGATTAAGGTGGGAGTATGAGAGACATTATGCTTTCAATCCTTTGCATGATAACAATTAGGAAAGTCCCTCTTTGACCTCAACTTTAGGTCCATCATTTGTATGATAACATTAGGTAGAATTCCTTTTTATCCTAACCTTAGGACCATTTTGTATGATAACATTAGGGTCTAAGGTTTCTTTAATGTTTTCTTTTCACCCTTTGAGTCTTGTCTTCTCATCTTAAAAAATTTCAAAACACTTAATAAATATGATAAACGTTGTGCGCCGCGAGCCTTAAGCATATGGGGAACAATGAGTGATGGGTTTCTCCTTACTTATCTAGAGTGTTTATTGTACGTATCTTATGGGGACGGTATACGACACATTTGTTCCAATATCATAATCTTTAGTGCAACATGAATCTCAAAACAATCAATTCACTTCATTAAAAATCATCAACAAAATTCAAACTTTTTTTATCCTTCGGGATTGTCTTTCAAACTCATTTTTAGAAAAGAGTACGTTACTTTTCCGTTCTACTGCAAACACGAATCGACCCTAACTGGTGGAATGGAAACTTAACATCGCTCATAAAAACACTTAACTAACCTGTGGTTTAGTTCCCCGAATTAGATTTGCTCTTATTTCTCATACCAGATGAGAATACGTAGGCATAAGACGACGAAGTCTTGGCGAGCACCCTTTTCCTCTTTTTGTAGTTACCCGAACTACATTTGCTCTAATTTCTCATACTATATGAGAATACATAGGCACAAGAAAGCGAAGTCTTTGTGAGCACCCTTTTTCCATTTTTATTCGTAGTTTCACGAACTATGTTTTCTCTGATTTCTCATACCAGATAAGGGGATGTAGGCGCAAGACTGTGAATTCTTGGCGAGCAACCCTCCCCCCATCACCCATAGTTTTCCGAACTACGTTGATTTTGACTTTCCCATTGCACGAGGGAATACGTAGGAACAGGGCAGCGATGTCCTATCGAGTCTCCTTTCTCTTTTCCCTTTCCCGTTTTCGTTTAGCAATTGTTTTTAGATAACTCACCCTTTAATTAGACAACAAGTGTGGATCCCGTTGAGTACAACGGATGTGAGGGGTGCTAATACCTTCCTCTTGTGTAACTGACTCCGAACTCAAGATTTGGATGCGATGACCTTGTCTTATCATTTCTTGCAGGTTTTCTTTGATCATCTCCTTTCTCTCCTTTAGGATAAATATCGTTCGGTGGCGACTCTTCTGTTTTTTTTGTCCGGTTATTTTTTGCAGTTGTGAAAAGTTAATACCTTCGCCTTTGTTTAACTTTATAGATATTACTAATATTTTTCTCTTTCTTCTTTTAGAAAGTACTCTTGTATCTTTTAGTACTGTTGGATGGCTCTGCGTCTTTGATCAGTCGACCTTCTTAGACTTCTTCCTCCAGGCATACCCCCATGTTTACCATCTCTGTAAAGTCTCTAAATGCACTTGCAACCATTCGGTCATAATAAAATAAGCTCAAGGTTTTTAAGAATATTTTTGTCATTTCTTTCTACTCAAGGGGAGGACAAATCTAGGCAAAAATTTCACACCATCTTTGAGCGTACTCCTTGAAGGTTTCCTAATCTTTCTGGGACATTGCTTTGAGCTGGTCCCTATCGGGTGCCATATCCAAATTGTATTTGTACTGCTGAATAAAAGATTCCCCAAGATCTCTAAAAGTACTGATCTTTGCACGGTTTAATCCCATGTACCATTTGAGCCCGGAACCAGTTAAACTGTCTTGGAAGTAGTAGACTAGTAGATGTTGGTTATCCATCTAGATAGACATCTTTCGAGCGTACATTATCAGATGAATCTGAGGGTAAGAATTGCCTTTTTATTTTCAAAGTTGGGCACCTTGAATTTGTGCGGTATTTTCACATTAGGGACCAGACAGACATTATCGGTATTGTAGCACCCCAAAATTTGTCCTTCCGTTTTAGCATTAACTGGATTTTGTTTCTCTGCATTTTACATTTTTTGCATCATAGCATTTGTTCTTGAGGCATGGGATCTAGGCATTTCTGTGGCTCAGGTTTCTTTTTTAGTGCAGGAGACTAAACAGCGAGCATCAGGGGCTCTAGCATTTATTTTGCCCGACGATCGAGCGGTCGACTTTATGTTATTTTGCAGGATATTTTCAATTCAGGAGGCAACACTCAGGCTATCTCAAGTATTCAAAGTGTTAACAGAGCTCAGAACGGAAGAAAACGGAAAATGTGCACTTTTCCCTTCAAAAGGCGACAAAATTCAAAATGTTAAGGTGTTAACCGGTTAACCAATATGGTTAACCGGTTAACCAAGGAAAAATCAGGTTAAATTTGAATTTTTAAAAGTGTTAATCGATTAACTCAAATGGTTAACTGATTAACCAAGGCAAATTTTGCCTCTGCACGTAAATTTTCAAAGGCAGCCACTTTGGGGCCCATTTTGATCACTTGTGAATTTGATTTTACACCAGAAGAAGGATCTAAAACCACTTTGAATTTTGGTTAGTTTTCAAATTAAATTCAAGTTCCCTCCAATTTCCCATTCCAATTTTCATAACCACACTCCAAACCACCACTCTACTCCTAGCCTATAGCATATTTAAGTGATTTGCTCTAAACCTCACACAATCAATCCTCATAATTCCATTTCATTTTCAGAATTCACTCCCACTCTTGAATTTTGCTCTCAACTTTTTCACTCCAAAACCTCCATTAGAGCTCTCACCTTGAATTCTTTGATTCTCCATTGGAATCATCGAATTCTAGAGCTAAACCTTCATCCTTATCATCTCCATTTTCCATTCAATTTTCGTGCTAGTGTGGATCTGAACTTGGAAGTTGATTTGGAAGAGCTTATTTGGATCGATTTTGCTTAATTTTGGTGGATCTTCACTTCTGCAACAAGAAATCACTTGGATCTTGAAGAATCTATGGGTTTCTTGCTTGGATCTGCTCAATTGAAGTTGAATCAACATTTACCAAAGCAAATCTCCGCTTTGTAGGTTAGAAATTCTAGATCCAATTCTGTTTTTGAGCTTATTTGCATAATTATCATGTCGATCTTCATTTTCGGTTGATTTTGTTGATTTTGATTTATGTGATTTGTGATCTTGTTGTTTGAATGTGTTTACATGTTGTTGGATCACTGAATTCTGGTGTTAATTTCGATAATAATTGATTATATGATCATTTATATTATTGCATAAGTGATTAATTTCTGAAAGTGCTTTTGAGTTGCTGTTTTTCTGCTTCTGGTACAATGTTAATCGGTTAACTAGTTGCAGTACAAACTGGTTAATTGATTAACCAGTGCGCATTTTCAAATTTTTTAAATGGTTAATCGGTTAACTAATAGTGTTATCTGATTAACAATGAACCAAAATGCCATTTTTGGTTGTTTTCAAGCATGCTTTGTTGTTCTCTCACTTGGAATCTTCATGGATCGATATGATGCATTTATAGTGAGATGTTTTGGATATGTTCACTATTCGTGTCTATTTAATTTTGATTCTTCGACATGCGTGGTTCGGTTTCCACTTGAATACATACTTTGTGGATGTTGTTCAAGTGATGATTATTTGCTTTGTTTCCTTTGCTTGCATTGCTTGGTTGAGATGTGCTTGTGGTGGCTGATGTCCCACACTTTTTTCCTCCCACTCTTCTTTGAATCTTTTATGCTTGCATTTCATGTTGCATTCCTTTTTATCCTTCATTTTGTGATTCAATTTATCTTGTTTTTTCTTGGTCCTTTTCCATGATCCCTTAGGATTCCTAGTCCCCCCGTTTAGGATGGGAGTAGGAGAGACATTAGGTGTTCAATCCAAGCATGCTAACATTAGGGTAGATTTCCCTTTCAATCCCAACTTTAGGTCCATTTTGCATGACAACATTAGGGCCGAGTTTCCCTAAGACCTTTTGTGCGTCTCTCTTCTCATCTCAAAACATATTCTAACTCATCTAATAAATACGATGAATGTTGTATGCTACGAGGGAAATGATTAGTGAGGGGTCTCCCCTCGTTTTTCTAGAGTGTTTAGTGTACGTCCCGTTTGGGGGCGATATGCGACGCATTCGTTCTCAAGTCATAGTATTTAGTGCAACGTGTATCACAAATCAAATTAATTCACTTCACTAAAAACAAAAACAAACATCAAACCTTTTTTATCCTTCGGGATTAATTGAAAACCATTTTCAGAAAGAGTGTGTTATGCTTTGGTTCTACCGCAAACAAGCATTGTCCCTAATTGTTGGAATGAAGGTTTAACCCTACTCAATTAAAACACTTGAACTAATTTGTGGTCATCTCAACCCGAACTATGTTTGCTTTGATTTCTCATACCAGATGAGGATACGTAGGCACAAGATGACGATGTCTTAGTGAGCATCCTTCCCCACCTTCACCCGTAATTTTCAGAACTACGTTGACTCTGACTTTCCCATTGCACGAAGGATTATGTAGGCATAGAGCGGCAATGCTCTATCGAGTCTCTTTTCTTTTCTTTTGTCCCTGTGAGCCAGCCTTATAGATTAACACCCTTTTAGATAGATAACAAACGTGGATCCCTTTGAGTACAACGGACGTGAGGGGTGCTCATACCTTCCCCTTGCGTAACCGACTCCCGAGCCCAAGATTTGGTTGCGATGACCTTGTCTTTTCCCGTTTCGTAGGTTTTCTCTGATCGTTTCCTTTCCCTCTCTTTGGGATAAATAATGAATGGGGGAGACTCTTCTGTTTTTCCGCCGGGTGTTTTCACAGTTGCGACAAGCATCTTTGCCAAACAAGTCCTGTCCATAAATGGCATGCAGATATTTCTTCATTTCTAAGAACCGTTCTTGGAATTCATTCATTCTTTTGAAAATTTCTTCATTTTTGTATGAAGAGGTCTAAAGAATCTGTTCTTCTAGGATAGTATGTATCACAGGTTGTGGTATAGACATCACTGCAATAACTCTTGGAGCTTCAGTGACCTAAAGTTTGTAACCTTCAGGTATGAGATTCTCTGTCGTAGCCCTTGCGTCTTCATTCACTTGAAGTTTGTAACCTTCAAGTCTAGAGGTTTTGGCCATAGCTTCTAGGTCTTCAGTGACCGGTGGTATGTATCCCTCAGGTATAAAATTGAAAGGCATTCCCCTGGGAAATCCTTTAGGAATATTGTACTGAGGAAGACTAGTGGGTACGTCAAATATTAGTCTAGACACAATTTCTAAGATTACTGTCCTTTGAGCTAGTTAACCCTGAGCTGCTGCCATGGATTTTATCATGTCATTGAGTCTTTCCATTCCTTCTTTTAGAATAGTGACCTGCTCTCTCAACTCTCTATTCTCTTCCTCAACTTTAGGTCCATCATTTGTATGATAACATTAGGTAGAATTCCTTTTTATTCTAACCTTAGGACCATTTTGTATGATAGCATTAGGGTTTCAGTTTTCTTTAATGTTTTATTTTCATCCTTTGATTTTTGTCTTCTCATCATAAAAATTTCAAAACACTTAATAAATATGATGTCTTTCAAACTCATTTTCAGAAAAGAGTACGTTACTTTTCCGTTCTATTGTAAACAGGCATCGACCCTAATTGGTGGAATGGGAACTAAACGTCGCTCATAAAAACACTTAATTAACCTATGGTTTAGTTTCCAGAACTAGATGTGCTCTTATTTCTCATACCGGATGAGAATATGTTGGCACAAGATGACGAAGTCTAGGCGAGCACCCTTTTCCTCTTTTTGTAGTTACCCGAACTACGTTTGCTCTGATTTCTCATACTAGATGAGAATACATAGGCACAAGACAACGAAGTCTTTGCGAGCACCCTTTTTCCATTTTTATTCGTAGTTTCACGAACTATGTTTTCTCTGATTTCTCATACCAGATGAGGATACGTAGGCATATGATGGTGAAGTCTTCGCGAGAAACCTTCCCCCCATCATCCATAGTTTTCCGAACTATGTTTACTTTGACTTTCCCATCGCACGAGGGAATACGTAGGCATAGGGCGGCAATGTTCTATCGTGTCTCCTTCCTCTTTTCCCTTTCCTTTTTTTTGTTTAGCAGTTGATTTTAGATAACTCACCCTTTAATTAGATAACAAGTGTGGATCCCGTTGAGTACAATAGATGTGAGGGGTCCTAATACCTTCCTCTTATGTAACTGACTCTGAACTCAATATTTGGTTGCGATGACCTTGTCTTCTCCTTTATTTCAGGTTTTCTTTGATCATCTCCTTTCCCTCCTTTGGGATAAATACCGTTCGGTGGCGAATCTTCTGTTTGTTTCGGCCGGTTATTTTTTGCAGTTGCGACAGGTTGATACCTTCGCCTTTGTTTAACTTTAGAGATATTACTAATATATTTCTCTTTATTCTTTTAGAAATTACTCTTATATCTTTTAGTACTGTTGGATAGCTCTGTGTCTTTGATCAACCGACCTTCACGGACTGCTTCCTGCAGGCGTACCCCCATGTTTACCATCTCTGTAAAGTCACTAGGTGCACTTGCAACCATTCGTTCATAATAAAATGAGCTCAAGGTTTTCAAGAATTCTTTTGTCATTTCTTTCTACTCAAGGGGAGGACAAATCTAGGAAAAAATTTCACACCATCTTTGAGCGTAATCCTTGAAGGTTTCCTTATCTTTCTCGGACATGGCTTTGAGTTGGTCCCTATCGGGTGCCATATCCAAATTCTATTTGTACTGCTGAACAAAAGCTACCCCGAGATCTCTGAAAGTACGGATCTTTGCACGGTTTAATCCCATGTACCATTTGAGCGCGACATCAGTTAAACTGTCTTGGAAGTAGTGCATTATTAGCTGCTAGTTTTCCTTCTAGATAGACATCTTTCGAGCGTACATTATCAAATGTCTCTGAGGATAAGAATTTCCTTGTTATTTTTCAAAGTCGGGCACCTTAAATTTGTGCGGTATTTTCACATTACGGACAAGACAGGCGTTATCGGCATCTTTGCCAAACAAGTCATGTCCATAAATGGCATACAGTTATTTCTTCATTTCTAAGAACTGTTCTTGGAATTCATTCATTCTTTTGAAAATTTCTTCATTTTTGTCTGAAGAGGTCTGAAGAATTTGTTCTTTTGGGATAGTATGTATCACAGGTTTTGGTATAGACATCACTGCAATACCTCTTGGAGCTTCAGTGACCAAAAGTTTGTAACCTTCAGGTATGAGAGTCTCTGTCGTAGCCCTTGCATCTTCATTCACTTGAAGTTTGTAACCTTCAAGTCTAGACGTTTTGGCTATAGCTTTTAGGTCTTCAGTGACCGGTGGTATGTATCCCTCAGGTATAAAATTGAAAGGCATGCCCCATGGAAATCCTTTAGGAATATTATACTGAGGAAGACTGGTGGGTACGTCAAATATTAGTCTAGACATAGTTTCTAAGATTACTGTCCTTTGAGCTGGTTAATGCTGAGTTGCTGCCATGGATTCTATCATGTCATTGAGTCTTTCGATTCCTTATTTTAGAATAGTGACCTCCTCTCTCAACTCACTATTCTCTTCCTCAAGATTGTCCATTTTCTTCTGGCGATTGGCCCATGTATTACACGAATGAGACAATTTGACTTTGAAGTGCGACACATGTGTAGGACTCTATGATAAAGATGTGTAATGCAAGAATGAAGAATGATATGCACAGAAATGAGAATGACTTTTTTGTTTTGTTTTCAAAAGAATTTTTAACGATTATGTTGCAAATATAATACAATGATGGAAACCTTTTATTGAATTCAAAGGAATACAATATCTTATTGGGAGAAGTACATTATTTTACAAAGTGTAGGTAGGAAAAACTAGGCCTATGAATTCTAGGGATTTGTCTTCTTTGATCGGGCCCCTTCATCCGTTGTCGGGTCAATGATCCTTTGCCATGTGAAAGGAGAGAGCAAGCTTCTCCATTCTTCTTGACTTTCTATAGCATGTTGCTTTAATATCTCAACTAGAGCATCCTTCTCTCTCTCTCAATAGTTCTTGAATCTTTATGCATTCCAAGTTGCTGATCTGGTACTTTTTCTTTCAAGAATTCTTTTTGCATTGGACTTTGTTGAAAGCGACCTGGAGTTTTTCTGTGTCGTTCATGAAGTAGAGAATATACTCTTTCAGGGTAAAAACTTCCTGACGAGGGTAAGCCATCTTCAATTTGATGGCTCTAGTTTGAACCCATCAGAAATAAGGCTCTGCAGAGACGCAGTTTGGCCTTCCCAAGGACACTCTTCCTTTTCTATGAACATGTTTCCAGATATGCACAATTTCCTTCTTAAGTGTTTTGCCATTTTCTCCTTCCATGAAAAAAATACCTTCTAGATGAATTTTATATGGTATGTCCTTCATCGGGTATCCGAGCTGACGACGAGCTAGCACTGAATGATAATTAATCCCTTCTTTGGTACCAATGAGAGGCACATTAGGGAAACTTCCACATTTGTCAATGATTTTTATTTCTTCATACACGCGATGGTACCAATCTATGTCAGAATGGGTGTCGCTATCGCGAAAATAAGGTGTCGGCAAAACAGAAGAGTCCCCACCTTTCGTTATTTATCCCTCGGAACGGGAAAGGAAATGATCGGAAAAACCTGACGAAAAGGTATAAGACAAGGTCGTCACAACCGTTGTCTGGGTTCGGGAGTCGGTTACGCAAGGGGAAGGTATTAGCACCCCTCACGTCCATCGTACTCGACAGGATCCACGCTTGTTGTGTTTATCTACGGGTTGGTTTTATCTATCTACCTATCAAGGCTGGTCTAAAAAGGAAAAGAAAAATGACTCGGCAAAGCGTCGCACTTTAGGCCTACGTATTCCCATCAGAGAATGTGAAATCAGAGTCAACGCAGTTCGGCTAACTACGGGTTACGGGGAAGGTGGCTCGCCAATACGTCAGTATTGTGCCTACATACTCTCAACAGGAATGAGAGATCAGAGCTTACGTAGTTCGGGCTAATACAGATTATGGGAATTCAGATTCATCTATTTTATCGAGTAGGGTTAACAAACAGTTCCAGCAGTTGGATGTACGCAGCTCGACCCTTGGAGACATATGCGTTACCGTTTGTGGTAGAACTGGGAGTTAACGACACTCTTTTCTTCAGAAAAGCTTCCTTTGAATTACGGGCCCACGGGGCAAAAAGGTTTGAAGTTCGTTTTCTGTCTTTTATGGATGTTTGCAACCAATATCGCACTAAAGACTATGACCTGAGAATGAATGCGTCGTATGTCACCCAAAGGATGCCATACTAAACATCCAGACTGTTGAAAAGAACTCTCCAAAAACCCTTTCTCAGATAGCTTAAGGCTCGTAACGTACGACGTCAGTTAACCTTTATTATTGTATTTTAATTTGTTTTGAGATGAGAAGAGAGAACAGGCTCAACTAAGAGGAGACTATCAAGTCCTAATGTTGTCATGCCAAGGATTCATCCTATGGTTGAAGTTTGAAACAGGGATCTTCTAGAAGTTATCATGCATAGGTTTCAACCTAAAGTTCTAATCATCACTTCCTTATCAAGAGAAGTGAGATTCCTAGGGGATCATGTCAATGATAAACAGAAACAGATAAAGCATCAGCTTAAACAGTAAACAGTAAACAACTGTAAAATGCATGCAATGCAAGTGAGGGAGGAAATGTGTGTGGGGCATCAGCCTCCACAAGCTCATCTCAACCTCGAACCAGGTATGAATAACTGTAATCATACAGAAGAAATAACATAAAATGCCATCAAGCAAAACACAAACCACATAGGCAAGGGAGCAGAGCTCTACCGAATACCCGCAAGCAAAGCCATACAGTAACAATACAAGCAGAGGGAGCAACTCAACCTCTAGTGCAATCATGATCCTAGCTTAAACCAAGCTAAATATGAACTTATTCTAATGCATCAAGCAAATCAAACAAGTCATATCAATACAGTTGCACAACAAGCAAACAGACAGAAAAGAAAGCAGATCAACAGCTCCTCACAGCTTCCACAAACAATCTTCTGACAACAGTTCAGTCCTCAGTCTTCAACTGCTCTTCAACGCTATCCTCTTCAATAGCAAGTGTCAACTTGCTTCTTCAAGCTTTCAATGCACCAAACACAACTATCAAGTTGTTCTCCAACTTCAAGCTTCAGCTCTCCATTTGATCTCAGCTGGATCTTCTTCACAAGTGTCAACTTGTTCCTCTTGGTTTTCAAGCTTCAGCTCCAATGGCAATCTTCAAACAAAGGGGAAGTGCAACCACTGGCATCTTAGATCTTCTAGCAAGGAACTTTATCCTCTAGCAAGGGAGAAAGATTCATCTAACAAGAGCAAGGTTTGGATAGTGGAAAGCCGAGTGAAGACCAAAGGTCACCACTAAACACTCCATCATCAGAGAAAGGAACCCTCAAAGGTTCTACCAACTTGGGAAGAGCCACACATCCTACCAAAGGAGGGATGAGGCCTTCACAAGGGGACCTTACATCATAGGGAAGAATGGAAGTGATCAACACCTTCCATGTTTTATGAAAGAAGAGAATCTATCTAGAAGCTCTACTTACAAACCCTAATCTTAACACCTAAACAAAACTACTCCAAAGGAAGAGCAAACTTCAAGTCCAAGCTCCACCATGCATTCCTCAGCAGCCCACACAAGTCTTCATCATCATCCAAGAGCAAGATAGCCAAAACCCTAGTCTAAGGGAACTAAAGAAATCATTCTAGTTGAATTAGCAAGTTAGGATCACCTAAAACTTAGTACTAAAGTTAATCCTAACTAAAATACTAAAACCAATTGTAAAATCCTACAAAAATAACTATGGGAACCTAAGTCAATCATGAGTCTACGATACAAAATCCAGAGGTTGAATCATCAAATAAGCCCTAGAAATAAATCCTGAGTCACAAGGTACTAGCTTAAACCCTAAAACTAGAACACCTAAAGTTCCAACTTAAAACAAACACCTAATTTCATCACAAAATAGTGAGAAAATTACTAGAGGAGCATGCATATCTAAACTAATCACACACAAAAAATAAGCTCAAGAATCATCATCAAATGATCACACAAAATTCATCAAAACAAGGTATCAACCATAATGGATTTAATGTCAATTAAAATACAAAAAATGCAATTAAAATCAAAAATGCATGAATTCCTAATATTTCAATTTCTTAAAATTCTAGACTGATTCATGAGTCAGGGGAAAAAAATTTGGATCAATTTGAGTTAATTTCCTATTTTTTATGAATTATTTCCTAAACTATATGAAATGATGAAAATACAAGAAATAAAGAGAAAATGACAAGACACGCGTGCTGATCCCACGCAGTCAGCAGCCACACACCAGGACACACTTATTTTGATCCCACGCAGTCAAAAGAATACAGTTTTTTTGAAAACAGCACTTGGACACCAGTTGTGGTAGGCTAAACTTTAAACATGAGGCATATGAGTTTCAGGTTTGAATAGTATGTGTTGTGTTTTAAAGCTGATGTAGGTAAGATTTTCACAAATATCAAACCAGTTTCATGAATGCTGTGGCTGCTGTTAGTTTTTTACTGTCCAAGAAAAAAGCTAAATTGTGCTCGAAACCAGTTTTGGCATAAGTTGTAGAACTTAAGTCTTAATCATTGGTGCATGATTGTTTAGACATTTAAAGGATGTCTAAGTCCTTGCTTTGCTCATTTCACACTCAACATACCATTTCACATCTTCACTTGACATGAACACTTAAAGCCACATAAACCACTCACTCCATCACTTTTGGCATAGAGCATGACAAATCTGCTTTCAACATGTCTAAATGAGTATTCTAAGTGTGTTTGTATGCTCACCCTACTGTTTTGAACATAGCATCAAAGACTCACTTGTTGACACCAAATTTCATAACACACACAATCCACAAACATCCTCATTCTTTGCATAACACGTGATATGGCTTGTTTTCTCATTTCAACATACTTGTTTGATCATTTTGAGCATGCTTATGTGTTTACTTTGCTGCTTTATTGTCTTACTTCAAAACTCACATGTTGACACAGACGCTTCAAAACACACGCAAGTCACTCAAACTTGACACTTTTGGCATGACTGGTTTTTTTCATCAAAACACCACCTCACCCACCTCACATTATTCATTTGTAACCTGTTGAAACATTGATCTGATGTGCACAAGCCTTACACCACAAAGTCATCACACAAAGTGCCTTGAACTATCACATACTTGCCTGTTCCATACCAGTTGGAGAATGAATGGTTTTCTTTGATTTCTTTTGATTGCAACAGCTTTGTATGATCCCATATGACATGTCTAAATAAAAAAAACACTGAATTTTGATTGAACACAAGATGCACACCATTTCATGCACTAACATACACAAAGAATGCAACTTGAAAGCCAAAGGTTCACACACTTGTTCCAGTACCACTTTTTTCACATGCACACACTTAAAACCATGTTTGAGATGTATTCACAAGGTTACTTTAGTTTTTATTGCTTTTGAACATGAACTGCCCAACTGTCATGCATATATGTGTGTGGTAATTTGCAAATGGAGAGTGACTTGCCAATATTTGTATCTCCTGGCCATGAGTTTGTTTTCTTCTGTTCATATATCATATATGGGATGTGTATGTGAACTTACTTGGCATTAAAAATGTTTGTATCAAGTTATCCATGTCATTTTGCAAATCATAAGCCATAACCAAACACCCTATCGGGTTTTTCAAAGGAAAATGAATTTCAGCAAACCAACACCACCATCCTCTTCCTCTCATTTTTCTACCCCATTTCCATATAAATTTTGTTTCGTTTCGATAAGCGGTTAGAAAGTTACGGTATAAATCGTATTTGGTTTGATTATGTATTTTGCCCAAACATGAATGTGATATGCCTTGTATATTTATTGTTTCACATGTATTAATGGATGTATGGCCGCCCCAGCGGTTGAAACTTGTGCGCGTATTGATCATGTCATGGGTTCGATCCTTGGTGATAACCCTTGTTGCCACTTTTTTGCATTTTTGTACATAAACTTCAAAAATTCGTAACTTCTCATTTTTTATCGTTTTTCGCCCGTTCTTTTTTCATTGCGCGTGTTTTTATATGTACTTTCATACCATGTAATTATTTCCCATGTTTGATTATTTTTCCACCATGTTTGATTATGCGCAATCCACGCATTGACGGTACTAACCCTAATTGGTTGCAGATGAAAATTAAAAAGGTTCCTCTTGTGTTTTCTCAGGAAATTTGATTGTTATCATGTCTATATATGTTTGTCAACATGTTAGAATTTTTACCTTGAATTATTATCATGTTTACCTCATCTGTTTGTTAACAGTATTCCAGGTGCGAACTGTCGTCACGGTTCTCGTACCGAAACAGCTGCTTTGATTGTCATCATTGCTTTTCATTTTTAATGTTTTCATTGGTTGTCACCATGATTATGCTTGTATAATGTTTGTATTTTATTTTATCCCCAAGCGACGAAGCTCGTTAGCTTTTGTCCAGTTGCCAATAGTACTGTTCCTCCAAAGGAAGGTCTGTCCACTTGACTGTCAATGTCTTGGACCAAAACCTCTGCTATCCCTTGACTTTGTTAAGTCATTTTAATCCTAATTTAGAAGCCTTTAGACTTTGCTTGAAGTCTAAGAAACCTACCCATACTAGGAGTGTTCTTCAACTAGAACCCTAGGAAAAAGTTCGTCAACTCTGTGTAAGAATCATCGTCATGATCTCTTACTTCCTTTTCAACTTAGCTTAGGGAGTTTTGTCAAACTCCACACAAACATTGTCATGTTTGTTCCCCTTTGAACCTTGATCGTCATCAAGTGTTCTTTCCCCTTGTGAGGTGAACTACGATTGCTCTGATTCTATCCTAGTCAGGATACGTAGGCAAGAGGTGCGACGCCTTTGCGAGCAAACTTAGAAAACCACTTAGGCTTTTGTTTTATTTTTCCCAATTTCCAATTCAAACCATGATGCATGTTTCACACCTTAGCAAGTAAATAAACAAAAGGTTCCTGTAGAGTACTACAGATATTTAGGGTGCTAATACCTTCCCTAGATATAACCAACCCCCGAATCCCCGAATCTCTAAAGCGTTGTTGTCACATCGTGCAAAAGGTTCTTTCTTTCTTTAGACCTATCCTTTGGATAAATTAAAGATCGGTTGTAAAAGAAATAAGGTTCAAGTTAATTAATAGCTTGATATCAAATTTTCACCGCAACAGTGCGTTAGGGAGATTTCCCCTGATCCTAGTGCCTGAGTGGCAGTGCTGATAATAAGAAGTCTGAGTCCAGTCATGGAAATAACATCTCATATATATAAAGAAAGCCCATCAAGGCGATACACAACGTCACTGAGTACAAGCAGATTCAATAGCATGACCTCGACCAACAAGCCTGGTGATGGTCAGCATACAACAAAGATCAAAACAAAAGGATTACAAATATGGTCAAGCACGGCCACGGGCTCGAAACTCTTCTAATAGATCCCTCGTTTCTGGATGATCAGGCCGAGTGAGCAACCCTTTGACGAGTAACTCCCTCCGCATAATAGTGTATTGAAGACCTTCAACTAGGTCTTCCCATGCTCCTTCGCCGAAACAATCTTCTAACTTCCGCTTCTTGGATTCAAACGTGTGTTTGCGCTCCTTCAGGTTAGCAATAGCCTTGTTAAGCAGGCCTTCAGCGGCATATCTGCGAGCGGTTTCTTCACCAAACCTCTTCTCACTAGCCTTCACCTGGGCTTTCAATTTGGAGATCTGCTGCTTCAGTTTATCCTCTCGTTCCTTGCCGTTGGCTAGGGTGGCCTTCCAATGCTGATTAAACTTGGATATTCTCCGGTACGCTTCATCCAAGTGCTGCTTCTTAGTGGCCAATACGTCGTTGACAGATTTGAAGTCCCGACCCAAATGCTCGCGCTCAGCCAACTGCTTAGTCAAATCCGTACCTAACTTGTTTACCAGCTCTGTTTGCCTCTTGAAGGAATGGACGGCTTCGCTTCTCTCACTTCTGAGCTGAGCCAATTCTTTCTCCAGTTCTTCATTTGCCTTCTTCAGCTCATCTCTCTCAGCTAACACCTGATTATGCTGCTGAATATGCACGGTGGTAGGCTCTTCAATCACTGGAGGGCTTTCTAGCTTGGCAGGAGGAAACGACACCCCTATGATATCTGATCTGGCTCTGATCCAGGTCACATATGAAGCGTAGGCTTGGCTATTGCTTTTTCCCAACAACGATTTTCCCCGCTTACTGATACCATTCCAAGCATGCTGAAGCTTAGATAACATGTCCCCCTCTAGAAGACCAGTGAGGTACAGAGATTCCTGCACCTCTCATCCTTCGGCGGAGCTCTCAAAGCATAAGCAAACTGTCGGACCAATAGGGATGGATTATAGTTGATACAACCTGCTACAGCTGAAGATAATCTCAGTACCCAACCTATCTCTATCAAACCAGGAAACATCCTCCGCTGATAGACTCATCAAATGCTCAGACCACTCAGCCGTGGCTGCAGACGAAGCAAAGGGACCCCTCTTGGGTAGGTGACTATCAAGCCATCTATAGAATAAGGGCACACAGCACGAGACATTCTTGCCCCTTCTGTTCTCGTTTTTGTAGTGGACAAAATGATAGACATCTCCAATCAAGGTAGGGACGGGATTCCCTGCTGCAAAGATGTGAAAGGCGTCGAAGTCTACAAAGTCAGGCATATTAGGGAACAGAATGATGCCATATATGTAGAGAGCAAGGATGGCATTGAACACGATCCAACAACCGTCTTTGGCACACTGCTGGGCCTTTCCCACTAAGAACTGCAAGGAGAAACCAAGAACCCCGTTCCAACTAGACAAGACCAACTCGGAGGCATCCAGATGAAGCGAAAGAGCTAGACTAGCCTGATTAGGCTCAGCATCCATATGAACAAAGGGCATCTGACTCTTGATAGGAACACCTAACAAATCAGCATACTCCTCTAGTGTAGGCGCGAGAATAAAGTCCGGGAAAGTAAAGCATCTCAAAGGAGGATTGTAGAACTGCAGCAAGGCATACAACCCATTCAACTCAAACACAGAAGGTGTACGAACCAAGCTGAGCAGTTTCCCATAAGACTTTCTGAATTCACCTCTCACAGAATCATCTCCCAAAGCAATCAAACTAGACAGCTGAACAACATCAGGAGTGGGGAGCTTGTAGGCCACAGTCTTCCTCAGAGAACCCATGATAACACAATAGAAGGCAAGAAAACCTGAACCGGGGGAAACGGTACCTGCAACACAGACACACGTTAATGAAATGCAAATGAGTATGCAAAACAATGCAAAATGCAATCATGCAGCAGGAGATCAAGACGACTGTGCTGTTGTGGAGAAGAAGGTTTTGTATCAACAAAACCACAATACTGCTCTATCAAGAACAACCCCATCTCTGATGAGAAGAAAACCCTGATATCAGACCATCAATCTGCTCTGTCAAGAACAAGCACATATCTGATGATATGAACCTCTGATACAGGACCATAAATCTGCTCTGTCAAGAACAAATGCACATCTGATGATGAGAACCTCTGATACCAACAAAACTTATTCACTATCAAGAAAACCAGGTAGTCTGAAGGTTAAGGTTTCCTGCAACAAACCCAACCCTGCTCACAGGTATGGACCTAAATTGACACAAGTTCGGCATCTTATGTGGTCATCAGCGTCACAGACATTCAAGAGGGGTGATACGATACCCAGAAGGTGTGGCATCACCGTCTCCTGAAGCGGCCTCACTTAGCTGAATCCCAAATGATCGGTTCCCAGAGTCGACAATCCTCTAAACCAACAACCCCTCAGGCCCAAAGGGCCGGAAAAGAAGTCAACCGGGAGAACCTCGTCTGAGCGTGGATTTCATGAGACACTAGTGCCTGCAAAGCAAGCACGCGCCCACTAATTTCCACAACTAATGCTAGGTACACTCAAGCCTGGGTCTAGCTCCTCACTCATCAGAATGCCCCTCCCACAACAACACAGATAATCATATCATACTGAAAATAAAGTGCGGGAAATAAAGTGCGATAAGTAAACACAACCCAACAAGTAAACATACAAGCGCTAGGATTGACTCTCGCAGGGGACGTTGGATCCCCAAACTGACTCGCATAAGGGACGTTGGATCCCTATGAAACTATCAAATCCCCAGCAGAGTCGCCAGCTGTCGCTACCGCGAAAATAAGGTGCCGGCAAAACAGAAGAGTCGCCACCATTGTCTGGGTTCGGAAAAACCTGACGAAAAGGTATAAGACAAGGTCGTCGCAACCGTTGTCTGGGTTCGGGAGTCGGTTATGCAAGGGGAAGGTATTAGTACCCCTCACGTCCATCGTACTTGATGGGATCCACGCTTGTTGTGTTTATCTGACGGGTTGGTTTTATCTATCTACCTATCAAGGCTGGTCTGAAAAGGAAAAGAAAAATGACTCGGCAAAGCGTCGCACTTTATGCCTACGTATTCCCATCAGAGAATGAGAAATCAGAGTCAACGTAGTTCGGCTAACTACGGGTTACAGGGAAGGTGGCTCGCCAATACATCAGTATTGTGCCTACGTACTCTCAACAGGAATGAGAGATCAGAGCTTACGTAGTTCGGGCTAATACGGATTATGGGAATTCATATTCATCTGTTTTATC
Source organism: Lathyrus sativus (assembly GCA_963859935.3). Lineage (NCBI taxonomy): Eukaryota > Viridiplantae > Streptophyta > Magnoliopsida > Fabales > Fabaceae > Lathyrus > Lathyrus sativus. The sequence goes on along the minus strand of OZ012739.1, from coordinate 64,554,476 downwards.
GAGTAGGGTTAACAAACAGTTCCAGCAGTTGGATGTACGCAGCTCGACCCTTGGAGACTTATGCGTTACGGTTTGCGGTAGAACTGGGAGTTAACGACACTCTTTTCTTCAGAAAAGCTTCCTTTGAATTACGGGTCCACGGGGCAAAAAGGTTTGAAGTTTGTTTTCTGTCTTTTATGGATGTATGCAACCAATATCACACTAGAGACTATGACCTGAGAATGAATGCGTCGTATGTCACCCAAAGGGTGCCATACTAAACATCCAGACTGTTGAAAAGAACTCTCCAAAAACCCTTTCTCAGATAGCTTAAGGCTCGTAACGTATGACGTCAGTTAACCTTTATTACTGTATTTTAATTTGTTTTGAGATGACAAGAGAGAACAGACTCAACTAAGGGGAGACTATCAAGTCCTAATGTTGTCATGCCAAGGATTCATCCTATGGTTGAAGTTTGAAACAGGGATCTCCTAGAAGTTATCATGCATAGGTTTCAACCTAAAGTTCTAATCATCACTTCCTTATCAAAAGAAGTGAGATTCTTAGGGGATCATGTCAATGATAAACAGAAACAGATAAAGCATCAGCTTAAACAGTAAACAGTAAACAACTGTAAAATGCATGCAATGCAAGTGAGGGAGGAAATGTGTGTGGGTGCATCAGCCTCCACAAGCTCATCTCAACCTCAAGCCAGGTATGAATAACTGTAATCATACAGAAGAAATAACATAAAATGCCATCAAGCAAAACACAAACCACATAGGCAAGGGAGCAGAGCTCTACCGAATACCCGCAAGCAAAGCCATACAGTAACAATACAAGCAGGGGGAGTAACTCAACCTCTAGTGCAATCATGATCCTAGCTTAAACAAAGCTAAATATGAACTTATTCTAATGCATCAAGCAAATCAAACAAGTCACATCAATACAGTTGCACAGCAAGCAAACAAACAGAAAAGAAAGCAGATCAACAGCTCCTCACAGCTTCCACAAACAATCTTCTGACAGCAGTTTAGTCCTCAGTCTTCAACTGCTCTTCAAGGCTATCCTCTTCAATAGCAAGTGTCAACTTTATTCTTCAAGCTTTCAATGCACCAAACACAAGTATCAACTTGTTCTCCAACTTCAAGCTTCAGCTCTCCATTTGATCTCAGCTGGATCTTCTTCACAAGTGTCAACTTGTTCCTCTTGGTTTTCAAGCTTCAGCTCCAATGGCAATCTTCAAACAAAAGGGAAGTGCAACCACTGGCATCTTCGATCTTCTAGCAAGGAACTGCATCCTCTAGCAAGGGAGAAAGATTCATCTAACAAGAGCAAGGTTTGGATAGTGGAAAGCAGAGTGAAGACCAAAGGTCACCACTAAACACTCCATCATCAGAGAAAGGAACCCTCAAAGGTTCTAACAACTTGGGAAGAGCCACACATCCTGCCAAAGGAGGGATGAGGCCATCACAAGGGGACCTTACATCATAGGGAAGAATGGAAGTGATCAACACCTTCCATGTTTTATGAAAGAAGAGAATCTATCTAGAAGCTCTACTTACAAACCCTAATCTTAACACCTAAACAAAACTACTCCAAAGGAAGAGCAAACTTCAAGTCCAAGCTCCACCATGCATTCCTCAGCAGCCCACACAATTCTTCATCATCATCCAAGAGCAAGAGAGGCAAAACCCTAGTCTAAGGGAACTAAAGAAATCATTCTAGTTGAATTAGCAAGTTAGGATCACCTAAAACTTAGTACTAAAGTTAATCCTAACTAAAATACTAAAACCAATTGTAAAATCCTACAAAAATAACTATGGGAACCTAAGTCAATCATGAATCTACCATACAAAATCCAGAGGTTGAATCATCTAATAAGCCCTAGAAATAAATCCTAAATCACAAGGTACTAGCTTAAACCCTAAAACTAGAACACCTAAATTTCCAACATAAAACCAACACCAAATTTCATCACAAAAATGTGATAAAATTAATAGAGGATCATGCATATCTAAACTAATCACACACAAAAAATCAGCTCAAGAATCATCATCAAATGATCACACAAAATTCATCAAAACAAGGTATCAACCATAATGGATTTAATGTCAATTAAAATACAAAAAATGAAATTAAAATCACAAATTCATGAATTCCTAATATTTCAATTTCTTAAAATTCTAGACTCATTCATGAGTCAGGAGAAAAAAATTTGGATCAATTTGAGTTAATTTCCTATTTTTTATGGATTATTTCCTAAACTATATGAAATGATGAAAATACAAGAAATAAAGAGAAAATGACAAGACACGCGTGCTGAATAGCAATTATCTCAAGCTCAAATCCTGGGTTGGGCCCAGAGGGGGGCGCATATAGAAATAGGGCATGAGGCCCATCTGAGTATCAACTCAGTTCAAACAAAATAGTGCCAGGAGGGGGTGGGTTGAGTAACCTTTTGCTTTGTAAATCCTTGTTGGGCTTAGATAGGGAGGTGTTGAAAGTAACTGAAGCCAAAGCCCACACGCCTATCTCAACTTCAATTATCAAACTGAAAAATGAAATGCATACACACCAAGATTCGAACCCGATTCCTCTTGGTCTACACAATGAAGCAAACAAGGCATGAAGTTCAACTTATCAAAACGCAGCGTTGTATGAGGGAGGGTACGTGGCTCATCAGGAGCGCTTGGATGGATGGAATGAGTCAAGTCTTCCTTGTGAATGGAGGGTGAGGATTTCATCTTCCTCAATTTAAACCTGTAAACCACGCGCGAACCAGGCCGTCGCCGGTGGCTTCTCCGGCCACCCCTGCATAACCCTAACTTCATCTATAGCCAACCATTCGCCACGATGTCTGAATGAATCTTGCTCAAAATTTCATCAGCAATTCAACCATGACACTTATTCATTCCAAAAACGCATGAGTCTTGAGATATCAATCTCAACCGAAAATGAAATCCAACCTAAATTGTCTCTAAAGTTGCAATTGATCATCCTAAATCCATCTATATCAATAGGAGAACCTAACCACATGCTTCTAGTTCACTGAAAACACATAATTAGAGAGAAATTTCAAGAAGTTAAAACCTGTGTTTGAGCTTGCAACAGATGCACTTCTTGCTCGATTCAACCTTCAAGATGATGCAGATTCACTCTAAATCACCTTCTGAAGCTAATGCAATCTTCACTTTCCCTTGATTTGGCCTTGAACTCAGAAATCGATTCCAACTTGCAACTGTGAAACTTCAACCTCACTCTCTGCTTCAGGGCTAAATCTTCACCAAAAAAATGGCTGAACACACTCTAATGTTTATATAGAACTCAATGAAAATGTCTAGAAAGTTCTGTAACCTTCCATATGAGATTTTCAATTTCACTTTCTCCTTCAAAATACCATGTTGCAACAGTCGTGTACTTGCTCTCTTTGGGCATGAAAATGCTTGCAAAACTCATCTCATGAGATATTGAATTAGTTTGTTATGTTAATTTCCTTGTTTGCAAGCCAATGGTGTGAGTTTGATATGTTGCTTCATCATGAAGAAACAACATGAAATGTTATGAAAATGGACTCAAACCAAAATTATAACATTGCCAAAGTTTCTAAAATTAATTTTCCATTCAAAATGACCTATAACTTTGCCTTGGTTGGACACAAAACGAGTTATTTTAATTTTTGGTCATTAAATGCCTTTAATTCTTCTTTTTTCAAAATTCCTTGAACCACATCCTTCCTTGAGCCATTTCAATGTCTCCTTGATTCATGGTCAAGGTCAAAACCCCATTTTGAGAAACTTTCAAGTTGAACAAAATTTCATTTGAAGTGTCTAAGTTGGTGAAAATGACCTATAATCATAAATGACCCATAATCACAACTTCCCAAAATACCCTTGACTTGTCAAAGCCATAACCTAAGTTCTACAAATCCTATCAAGGACTTATAGTACTCTCTATAAAGCTAAGAGGATAAGGAACAACATTCATGTTGACCAAAAGTTCATAGGAACCATCCTTCTTGGGCAAACGTTTCATGCAAGTTGGGTAACTTTCAAGCCCCAAATTCACATACCTCAGATGACTTGTAACTTGTCAAAGCCATAACTTGAGTTCTACAAATCCTATCAAGGACTTATAACACTCAAATTAAAGCTAAGGGCATGCTCTACAACAATCACGTTGGGGTGAAGATGAGATGACAATCACATCTTGAGCTAAATTTCCTTGAAGATAGGGGTCAAGCTTGGGGATTTTACACTGTCAAGCCTTAGAAACCCTAGCTTGAAACTTCTCAAACTCTTCAATCATGATGAGTTAACCTTGGAATAATCCTTATAACATCTCAATGTATCAATCCATGATCACATGGCTCTTGAATTAAGTCTCAACCTCCTTCAAATCCTCAGTTGACTTAGGGTTGACCCAGTCAAACCCTAATTGCACCACTCATGGCTGAGGCTTCTTATTCTTGCACAATGACCTGTCTAGGCCTCAAAGTGATCTTCAAAACTTCTCATGAGCTCTCTCAAGACCTCAAGTCCATCCTCATGGCCTCAGAATCATCTGATGGCTTTCCACAACTCTCAAGTTAGGGGACCTACACACTTGGCTTCAATCACTCTCTCTGAGGATCTTTTAACTTCTATGACAAGGATATCAATCCTTGAACACTTGAATAAGCCTCCAGCTAGCTTTATATGGCTCTTGATTGGTAATCATACCTCTTGATCTCCTGCATACATGTCAATGAAATGCAAATGATAATGCTAATGTGAATGAAATGAAACATAAGCTAGGTAAAGAAATGTTGGGCAAATTTTGGGGTGCAACAATGGGTAAGAGACATAATCTTTTGCGACCATCGCATACTACTCTTAGGATCCCAAAAAGCAGCAAATTTGGGTATGTGGGAAATAAACCATTTGTAGAGTAATGGTACACAACATGTAATAATCCTTCCTCCGTACAAATTCCTTAGATGTACTAAGTGATAAACATTTGTAAGTAAAGTTGGGATTGGATTCCCGATTGAGAATATGTTTAAAGTGTTGATATCGACGAAGTTGTCAATGTTGGGAAATAGGAATAACTCATAGATGAGAAGAACAAAGATGTCCTTGAAAGCAGTTATATTTCGTATGCTGGCAAAGTATATGGCTTTTTGCATCAGAAATTTAGCAGGTAAACCCTTAATTCCCCCTTTGGTGCTCATGTGAGCTTTGATATTTGATTCTTCAATTGAGGTAGATTTTGCAATGGTTTGATCTTTGGGAATTTCTTCCAGTCCAAAAAATGGATTTTGATCAGTGATAGGTAGATCAATTTGATGGGAGTACTCTTCCAATGTTGGTGTGAGCTGATAATCTGAAAATGTAAAAAAGTGGTATACTGGATCATAAAACTGAACAATGTAGACATGATCCCTTCCACCATATTGATTTTCAAAAGAGTCAATAATCATTCGTGCTTAGCTCTGAAAGCCTCTAGATTAGTAATCAACCTTCCCAATTTCCTCAGGTCTTCCAGCTTTGGAATTTTGAAGGTGTACTTGTGTGTTTTTCTTCTACCAAAATCCATAGCACAACTGATGATATTTGCAATGATTGTTTTAGTTCTTTTAGAGAAAAATATTTTAGGTTATTTTTAGGAATGAATGCAGCATACAAAAACATTTGAAAACATGGGTTTAAGGGTTCATCGTCACGAGCATGGAGCCATGGATCTAGCCATCCCCAAGGTGTGTACTAGGGTTAAATTTTTTTCCTGTAGAACGGATTCTAACAAGGTTCCCAAAATGACTGACCCCATTTAAGAGTATTACCAGCAAACCGACTGACTCATGAGAGTTGTAATATCTTTAGCATGAATCTCAATTGATTGTAGTATCGCGTATCAACTATTAATGATAGTCACCACACTACCTAATGGTCAAGTGGTTAAATTTTTACTAATCCTCAGTTTCAAGAGTGCCTAGTAGAAAAAGTAATGTTTTCACGACCTGCTCGTTCAACATTAGTAATTCCAAAAGGATGCCTCCACTGATTCGATGGACTTTCAAGTCATCTTGGTCAAGAATCACTCCCTATAAGCCTTCCTGAGTCTGTCACCTCCTATCTTAAGGTGCTCTTTGACTCACTACATGCATATTAATCGCATTCCCAGAGAACAATAATTTAAACAAGTATAACAGATAAGTAGATAGTACGACATCAAATGATATAAAATGAGAAAGCAAATAAACAGTAAAAAAAGTAATGCAAGGCTTAACCCTCTTATAGGATTGGAAAGTCCCTAGTGAAGTCACCATTTTTCTATAGCGGTAGGTTTTGTGTGGCTGGAGACCATTACCGCTCCTGGTGCTACTTTCAGATTTCTATATTTATCCATTGAAGCTTAAAAAGAAGGGGAAGATATCTTAAACTAACTCTGCACATAAGTGTTTTCCCTACAAATGCGAAAAGATTTGGAATCGGGGGTTGGTTATACAAAGGGAAGTTATTAACACACAGAGTATCTATAATAATCTATAGGAACCTGGATTACATTTTTTTTTACTATTTGAATGCTTTCTTTAGTCTATTTGTTGTCAGGTGGGGAATGTTTCTCCTTTGGGAGGTAGAGGAAATTGAAAGTGAGAAAATACTTAGAAGGGGGGGGGGGGTTGAATAAGTATATAGAAAAAATTATGGCAATAAAAACACAACGATTTTTATCCTGGTTCGTTGAACTCAACTAATCCAGTCCACCCTATCAAGAGTGATTTTCCTTTCTCTACAAGGACTTAATCCACTATTAATCAAACTGATTACAATAGCAACCACTAAGAACAACTATTCTTAGTCTTCTCAAGAACTACTGACCACAACTTGGTCTTCTCAAGGAACTTTTACAATCAAATGTAAAACTAAACAAGTGTATGAATGCATTTAAGTATGATGTATCACAACTGTGATTTACTCTTAATTTTAAGAACTTATGAAAACTATTTAGCAAAGAATAATAATTTGTATGAGAGCTTTGTGAGAGTTTTCAAATGAATTGTTCAATAATTCGTCAATGTTCGTCTACTTGAGAAAGATGTTGAAGTCTTGCTTTTATAGGCACAGAAGTCCAAGACGTTTGCACTTTGAAGACCGTGTATTGAAAAGTAGCTGTAACCTTTTTGTCTTCACATCACTTGACCATTCCTAGAAGTAGAACGTTCAGAGAAATCCTTTTTGTCTGTGTTCTTGTGTCTAGCATAAAAGAGGAAAGAGTCGTTTGGCATAACCAACGTATTTAACTTCAAATAATCTTCTTCAACAAGTTTCTAATTCCCAGCATTTCACATCAGAGCCTTGAGTGATCATAGTCTTGATGTCTTCAGAATTTTCTGTATCAGAGTGTTGCAGCAAGTGTGCTTTAGCATGAGATTACTCAGAGTAGAGTTTAGTAATCAGATCCTCAGTACTTGCATCGTACAGTACTAACAGAGTCTTCTAAAAAAAATTGTGCTTGAAACTCTTCATACAAAGTCTTCAGTCTATGCTTCATATGCTTATGTAGCTTCTGCTTCAAATCCTCCTGTAGGCAGCACTCAGAGTCTTTTGTAGGCAGCGCTCAGATTCTTCTAAGGCAGCACTCAGAATCTTTTAAGGGATGCTTCTGACGCTCCAGAGCCTTGCATAGTTCAACATTCAGATCCATTTTTGCTTTCAGAAGAATATTAAATTTAATATCTGCAGCAAAAATACTTGAACAGATTTAGAGTATATAATTTCTTAATACAAAATTTCGTAAGTGTTATCATCAAAACATAGAGATATAACTAAGAACCAATCTATGTTCTAACAATCTCCCCCTTTTTGATGATGACAAAAACATAAGAAATTTTGTTCAATAAAGAGATAATTATAACTCCCCCTGAGATTATGAGTCGCCCCCTGAATTGAATACTTAGAAAGAATAGAAACTTCCCTTTTTGCATGAGTATTCTTTTCAAAATCAGAGCCTGATTGTTCCAAAAGAAAGCTTGACTTGGATGAACGTTTCAGAATGAGAGCCTGATTGGTTAAAACTTGATCTGGGGATCTCAGAGTTACTTTAAATAATTTTGTCAGATTTTTCATAAGTTCTGAAATACTAAAAGTTCACGTTAGTTATAATTTGATATGTCTGAATTCCATTCAGGTAAAGTTTATTTGAACAGTCAGAATTTCATTTTCTCCCCCTTTTTGTCATAATCAAAAAGAAAACGTTAAAGACAAATAAAAAGAAAACAGAGAGAAAAGATACATTCATGTAGAGAAAACATCAGATTCATTCATTCATAAGTACTCAGATAGAACAGATAAAACACCAGATAAGAAATTCATGTACAAGTGCAAAAACATCAGATACAGAAAACGCAAATCTAGGTTTGATTGGAAAGAATCATCTTCAGAAGTTGAGTGATCTCAGATGAAGATTGTTCTTGCTTTGACATCCATTTTTCAATGTTCTCATTCTTCTTATCTTGTCTTGCCATCCAGGACTTGATCTCAGATTGACCAGCTTCTAGCACAACAATCTTATCTTCTAATTCTGGGTTCTCTTTCTTGATCTCAGAAGAAGTAGATGGAGCAGATTCTGATGTAGGTGCAGAGTCAATAACCATTGGAGTTGCAGAGTCTAGAGCCACAGATGTAGAGGGTTTGTCCACAGTTGTCAGAGCCAAAGGATTTTCTTCAGAAGCAGATCCTGCAATGGTTTCTGAAGCAGATACTCCAGAAGATGAAGGTACATCCTCAAGAAGCAAAGGTGCATATATTTTCATATTCCATAGCATGGTTTTGGCAGTCTCAGCAAATCTGATCTTCGCATCATCAGAGCAGACACTCTTCAGATTTGAAGCAACAATATTGAATCTAGAGATGAAGCTATTCCAAATAGCATCAGATTCATCTGCATTCATGGTTGACAAGCATCTCTTCTTCACAGAGCCTAAATTCATCCTTATTTCTTTCATAAAATTTGCAAATAGAATATCAACATTTAGCCTAGGTTTTGGTTTAAGAAAGGCTTCAAGAGTTGATGGTTTGATTGGTTTTGGTGGAGTTGGTATGGTGAAAGGCGGGATAATGAACAGAGGACAAGGGTAGGAAGGAAAAGATGATGAAGTAGCGGTTTTGAATCTGGATAAAGTATGAATCGGAAATGGTTTTACACGTGATGCAGAGGGAATGACATCAAATGTAGTGGAAGTGTAGGGAATGAAAACATATTTATCAGACAACAGAGGTTCTGATGAAATGAGATCTGGTAGTTGTTCAAAATGGGTTTGAAGTTCAGATGAAAGATTAGTTGAAAAGCTAGGTTTGAATGGAGTGATTGTGTCAGATGGTTCTATTCTGGTATAGAAGTGTTTAATCTTTAGACCAGAAGGAAGGGGATCAGAGGGATGTGGTTTAAAGGATGCAACTGAAACAAACTCAGATGTCCTGAGTTTAGGTGTTGGAGTGGGTTCAGGAATGATAACATCAGATGAAATAGGTGGATCTGGTTGTTTAGGTTCATATCCTCTGAGAGAGGGGGTGAGCTTACATCTAGATGAACATCAAATACAGATGAATCAGATGAGGTAGACGAGTGACAGGATGTGGAAGATATTTCAAACATGATTTTGAGGGGTTGGACGTCCAGAACCTCAGAATCAGATACGCTTGATTCAGTAGGTTTGGGTTGTTCTGGTTGAGGATTAGAAGGTATGGATTTTGGTGGTTCAGATACAACGGGTTCAGATGGTATTGGTTCAGGTACAGAGGTTTGTTGAATTTCAGGTTGTTGTTGTGTTGGAGTTGGTTCTGCAGGTTTTGTTATTTGTGGTTTTGATTGAGGGATGTCAGATGATTGTAATGGTGTTGTGGGAACAGGATCAGATGAAATTTGTGAATTAGGAATTGTAGGTGGTTAAGAGGTTTGAGATGGAGCAGGAAAAGGTTTGAGTTTGAGTAGAAGGAGGTTCAAGTATAGAACTAACTATTGATAAATCTATTGCAATTTTAGAAATAGAAGGTGAATATTTTTTAGTACCTCTTATCTTGATGCGTTTGGAAGGAATAGGAGGAACTTCTCCAGAAGCTTTTCTCTTTATCTGCTTCTGTGGTTTTTCAGCAACTTTTTGTTTCTTCTGAGCAGCAGCTTCTTCTGCCTCTAACTGTCTTCTTTTCTTCATATTCTCCTCATAAACATCTGGTATTGGTTCTCTTTCACGTATAAGAATATCAGCAGGAACAGGTGTTCCATCTTCCTTGCACATATCAATGTACCTAAGAATAACATCTCTAGGTTCCTCAGCACCAAAGATAGGAAAGTCTTTAACTGGAATCCTCCTATGACTGACTTCAGCAATATTCAGTTTTTTAGGAGCAGTTGTGAGTTCATCCACAACTCTTAGCCTTTGGAGACTCTTTCCATTCAAGGGTTTTCCAACTATTGAATCAAGTTCTTCTTTCACTCCAGCTTTATGTAGAGTAGCTACTAGACCATTCTCCGTTAGAATGTCTGAGATTAATCTTCCAAAAGGTATCCACGTTCTGATCTTCTGACCCTTAGTCTTGACAGATTCTCTGGATGCATTAATGTGATTCCACAGATGCATGAAGAGAATGTGTGGCAGATCCACTTTAGTACTCTGACTTAAGCAATACATGAAGTAAATTTGTTCATTATTCACATACTCTTGAGAGTTTGTGGATTTTCTAGGGTTGATGCAGCCCAGAAAAATCTTTGCCCAGATTTTGTAATCAGGTTTCAGATCCTTGAACTTGTTGGAAGCTTGTCCAGATGAAATAACTTCAGCATACACTTCTTCCATTTCAACACGCCCAACTGGAAGATGAGAAACTCCATCAGTTTCCTCATACCCAATGAGTTTTCTGATAAGATCTTCAGTGATTATAATCTCTTTTCCCAGAATAGAAGAGATGATGAACTTTGGGTAAACAGATGCGTGAATCCAAAATTCTTTCACTAAGTGTGGATAAACTGGTTCAAATAATCTATCAAAATACTTTACCCAGCCTTGAGCATCAATGATAGAATGAAAATCAAATCCAATGTCAGCCAAGGAGTCAAATTCCACCATTGATTCACATAAAACTTCAAGATTATCAACAGGGGTTAACAAGGTTCTCTTAGGTTCCTTAAAAGGGGTAGCACCCATGTTTGATGACGAAACAACAGCCATTGACGATTGGAACTGAGCTGCAGTTGAAGATGAGGTAGCCATTGTTGAAGATGATGAAGGTTTAGGGTTTAGATGAAGGCCAAAGAGCAAACATAAATGCATATACGTGTTTGTGAAAGTGAAAAGTATGAAATGGTGAGATTTGTGGTATTTATAGAGAGAAATTAGGGCACACAAATAGACACACATTCAACACGTTCTCAATTAGAAATTAATGGAATTTAATGAAAAGAATAATAATCATTTCAAAGCATTAATTGATTCTGACAATTAGGGGGAAAACCAAGAATTTCAACTATTCAAACGTTACCTCAAAGGTCTCTTCAGTATTGTGCACGCCATCTTTTCAGATTCAGAGTGACACGTGTTTGCTTGCATGTGCTTCTGAATTCTCTTTGAGAAATGAAACGTTAGCCAACGTTCAGATCCTCTGAGATTGGTTAGTTCAGATACACACAAAAATAATAATTCAAGAAATCAAATAAATGACAGATGAAATACTTCAGACTTTTAAACATTTTGCATCTAAGAAGTTTGCTTCTAATAAATATTAGTCTGGACAAAATTCCATACGAATATTTTTCAGAATAAACTTGAACCTATCTTCAGCAAGGGGTTTTGTGAAAATATCATCCCATTGATGATCTATATCAACAAAGTCTAATTTAATAATATCCTTCTGAACATAGTCTCTGATGAAGTGATGTTTAATTTCTATATGTTTTTCCTTAGAGTGTAAAATGGGGTTTTTAGACAAACATATAGCAGAAGTATTATCATAGAATATAAAAATATTACTTTCAAAGATCTGATAGTCTTCTAGCTGACTTTTCATCCATAGCATATGCGTGCTACATCCAGCAGCAGCAATATATTCTGCTTCTGTAGTTAATAGAGCAATTGTAAGTTATTTCTTGCTGTACCAGGAGATTAAATTACTTCCCAGAAATTGACAACTTCCAGAAGTACTTTTTCTTTCAACTCTGTCTCCAGCGTAATCAGCATCACAGAATCCAACTAATTTAAACTCATCAGATTTTCTATAACACAAACCCACATTAGAAGTACCTTTCAGATGCCTTAGAATCCTCTTAACAGCTGTTAAGTGTGATTCTCTAGGATCTGATTGGAATCTTGCACACAAGCATACACTGAATAAAATGTCAGGTCTAGAAGCAGTTAAGTATAGAAGAGATCCTATCATACCTCTGTAGAGTTTCTGATCTACTTTCTTACTTATCTCTTCCTTACCAAGAGTACTTGTTGGATGCATAGGAGTCTTTGCCATCTTACTATCAGTCATGTTGAACTTCTTTAGAAGCTCTTTAACATATTTGGTCTGATGAATGTAAGTGCAATCTGGAGTCTGGTTGACTTGAATTCCCAGAAAGAATCTCAATTCTGCCATCATGCTCATCTCAAATTCAGCCCGTATACGTTGAGAAAACTCCTTTCCAAGTGTAACATTTGTAGATCCAAAGATAATATCATCCATATATATTTGACAAATTAACATATCTTTTTTATATGTTTTACAGAAGAGAGTTGTGTCCACTTTTCCTCTGATAAAATTTTTCTCCAGAAGAAAGTTACTCAATCTCTCATACCAAGCTCTGGGAGCTTGTTTTAAACCATAAAGAGATTTCTTAAGTTTAAAAACATGTTCTTGAAAATTCTCACTTTCAAAACCAGGAGGTTGGTGAACATAGACTTCTTCTTCTATAATTCCATTTATAAAGGCACTCTTAACATCCATCTGATATAGAGTGATGTTATTTTGTGCAGCAAAAGAAATGAGTAAACAAATAGATTCTAACCTGGCCACAGGAGCATAAGTCTCTTTGTAATCAATTCCTTATTGCTGGCTATAACCTTGAGAAACAAGCCTTGCTTTGTTTCTTTCAACTTCTCCTTTTTCATTCAACTTATTTCTGAAGACCCATTTAGTTCCAGTTATGTTGAATCCTTTTGGTCTTGGAACCAAATCCCAAACGTCATTTCTTGTGAACTGATTGAGCTCTTCTTGCATGGCAATTATCCAGTCAGTGTCTTGCAAAGCTTCATCCATAGAAGTTGGTTCAATAACTGACACCAACCCAAATAATGACGCTTCAGATGATCTGAGGTAGGATCTTGTTCTTATTGGGTCATCCTTCTTTCCAATGATCACATCCTCTGGGTGAGAGGCCTTGATTCTGGAAGATGATCCTCTAACATTTGATTCTTCAGAAATTATCAAGTGGTTCATTTGAGAAGCTAAAGGAATTGCATCTGGCGTTGCTTCTGGCTCTTTCACTTGAACCTTTTCTGCCTCTGAGCCTTCAGAGTCTGTGAGAATTACTTCTCTATCTGCAGAACTTTCAAACTACTTTGGCTTTTTAATGCCAAGCTTATCATCAAATATAACATGTATAGATTCCTCCACAATCTGTGTTTCAGTATTGTATACTCTGTAGCCTTTAGAGCGTTCAGAATACCCAAGCATGAAACACTTATGTGCTTTAGAATCAAACTTGTTTAGATTCTCTTTAGTGTTCAACATATAACATATACATCCAAAAGGATGAAAATAAGAAATGTTGGGCTTTCTGTTCCTCCACAATTCATAGGAAGTCTTTTCCAGAAGAGGTCTTACAGACACTCTGTTTTGAATATAACAGGTTGTATTTATTGCTTCTGCCCAAAAGTGCTTTGCCAGATTAGTCTCGTTGATCATGGTTCTGGCCATTTCTTGCAGAGTTCTATTTTTCCTCTCTACAACTCCATTCTGTTGTGGAGTTCTAGGGCAGGAGAAATCATGAGAAATGCCATTTGCATTTAAATATTTTTCAAAATATTTGTTTTCAAATTCGCCACCATGATCACTTCTGACTTTAACAATTTTAAAATCTTTTTCATTCTAGACTTGTTTGCAGAAGTCAACGAACACAGAATGTGACTCATCCTTGTGTTTTAGGAATTTCACCCATGTCCATCTGCTATAGTCATCAACAATGACTAATCCATACTTCTTGCCTCTGATGGATGCAGTTTTCACTGGTCCAAATAGATCAATGTGAAGTAACTCTAATGGTCTTGAAGTTGAAACAACATTCTTAGTTTTAAGAGAGGATTTTGAAAATTTTCCTTTTTGACATGCTTCACAAAGAGCATCTGAGTTGAACTTCAACTTAGGAAGTCCTCTGACCAAATTGAGTTTATTAATTTGAGATATACGTCTCAAATTAATATGCCCCAATCTTCTGTGCCAGACCCATTGCTCATCATTAACAGACATAAGGCATTTAACATTTTGAACCTTAAGTTCTGAAAGATTGATTTTGTAAATGTTGTTCTTCCTCTTTCCATAAAATAGGATTGAGCCATCCTTCTAACTAACAGCTTTGCAACATTTTTGATTAAAGATTATGTCATAACCATTGTCACTTAATTGACTTATGGACAATAGATTATGCTTTAATCTTTCTACAAGTAAAACATTTTATATAGAGGGAAGGTTACCATTGCCAATAGTACCAAAGCCAATAATCTTGCCCTTCTGATTCCCTCCAAACTTCATGTCTCCTCCAGATTTAAGCTCCAGGCTTTGGAACATAAACCTTTCTCTCGTCATGTGACGTGAGCAGCCAGAGTCCACGTACCATGACTGGCGTCTTGACTTTTCTGATAAATACATCTGCAAAGGATTATCTTATCCTTAGGTACCCAGATCTTTTTGGGTCCTTTTGGGTTAGTTACCTTAAAAGTTTGTCTGAACTTTTGTCTTTTTACAATAGTTTTGTTCTGACTCACTTTTGGTTTAAACACAGGAACATTCTGATCAGAACGTGTGTGTTTAATATCATTCAGATGACCAAACTTAAAATGAGAATATAAGGGAGTCTTCTTAATGATAAGTTTATCAAAAGGCTTTGGATTTAAATCCTTTCCAGAGGAAGATTCATATCCAATTCCTTTCTTGTTGTTTCTGCTAACTCCATAGATCATTGAAGCCATCTTGCTTCTATCTATGCTTTTAGCCAGAAACTTTTGAAAGCTGAAGTCATATTCTTCTAAAATATTTTTGCATTTTGACTTAGTTTCAGATTCAGAGTCTTGTTGAGCTTTTTCAAAATTGTTTTTCATTTTCAAATTGTTTTCTTTGAGCTTAGCAACTTCTGACTTTAACAAATTATTCTCAGATTCAAGATTGCATTTAAGCTTCTTGCATTTGAGCTTAATCTGGTTATAGTTTTTCAGGGCTTCTGATAAAACTTTAATAAGTTCTTCCCTAGAGAGATTAGAAAGTACCTCTTCTGAGTCAGATTCAGAATCAGATTCAGATCTAGATGATCCTTCATCCTGATCTTCTATTCCAGCCATCAATTCCATGTTAGCGCGTTCTTCTTCTGACTCTGATGAAGATTCAGATGCATCTGAATCATCCCATGTAGCCATCAGAACTTTCTTCTTATGCTCAGGCTTCTTTCTAGGCTTTTCTTTCTGAAGCTTTGGACATTCATTCTTGTAATGCCCAGGTTCCTTGCATTCGTAGCAAACAACCTCCTTCTTTCCAGATCTTTTGTGTCTAGAGGACTCTTTGCGTTGATCTGATTTCTTGAGGTTCTTAAACTTCCTCTGTTTGTGCTTCCAGAGTTTGGTTATTCTTCTGGACAACAAGGACAGATCATCTTCTTCTTCAGAAGAAGACTCTTCAGAACTCTCTTCTAAAACCTGCAACGCTTTAACAGATTTGTTAGATTTTAAGGCAATTGACTTACCTTTCTTTTGAGGCTCGTCTTCTTCAAGTTCAATTTCATGGCTCCTCAGTGAGATGATCAGTTCTTCCAATGTGATCTTGTTCAGATCCTTTGCTAGCTTCAGAGCAGTGACCATAGGTCTCCATCTGACAGGCAAGCTTCTGATGATCTTCTTCACATGATCAGCAGTTGAATAGCCTTTGTCCAGCACTTTTAGACCAGCTGTGAGGATCTGGAATCTAGAGAACATAGTTTCTATAGATTCAGATTCTTCCATTTTAAACGCTTCATACTTCTGGATTAGCACCAGAGCCTTGGTCTCTTTAACTTGTGAATTCCCTTCATGTGTCATCTTCAAAGACTCAAACAAATCAAATGCAGTTTCTCTGTTGGTGATCTTCTCATACTCAGTATGAGATATTGCATTTAATAAGATTGTTCTAGCTTTGTGATGATTTCTGAACTCCTTCTTTTGGGCTTCAGTCATAGATTTTCTATCAATTTTCTTGCCATTCCCATCAGTGGGGTGAACATACCCATCAATGACTAAGTCCCACAGATCAGCATCATAACTAAGGAAGAAACTCTCTATTCTGTCCTTCCAATAGTCAAACCTCTCCCCATCAAACATAGGGGGTTTTGTGCTGATTCTATCCCTTTCTTCATATCTGTTGTTGCTGTTAGATGTTGAAGCTTCAGCCATAATAACAACCAAGAATATATATCAAAGTTTTCTCACTGGATCTTTTCTGTTCACAGTGAAGTGATAGCACACACAGAACCGAAGCTCTGATGCCAACTGAAGGTGAGAAAATACTTAGAAGGGGGGGGGGGGTTGAATAAGTATATAGAAAAAATTATGGCAATAAAAACACAATGATTTTTATCCTGGTTCGTTGAACTCAACTAATCCAGTCCACCCTATCAAGAGTGATTTGCCTTTCTCTACAAGGACTTAATCCACTATTAATCAAACTGATTACAATAGCAACCACTAAGAACAACTGTTCTTAGTCTTCTCAAGAACTACTGACCACAACTTGGTCTTCTCAAGGAACTTTTACAATCAAATGTAAAACTAAACAAGTGTTTGAATGCTTCTAAGTAAGCTGTATCACAACTGTAATTTACACTTAAGTTTAAGAACTTATGAAAACTATTTAGCAAAGAATAATAATTTGTATGAGAGCTTTGTGAGAGTTTTCAAATGAATTGTTCAATAATTTGTCAATGTTCGTCTACTTGAGAAAGATGTTGAAGTCTTGCTTTTATAGGCACAAAAGTCCAAGACATTTGCACTTTGAAGACCGTGTACTGAAAAGTAGCTGTAACCTTTTTGTCTTCACATCACTTGACCTTTCCTAGAAGTAGAACATTCAGAGAAATCCTTTTTTCCTGTGTTCTTGTGTCTAGCAAAAAAGAGGAAAGAGTCGTCTGGCATAACCAACAGATATAACTTCAAATAATCTTCTTCAACAAGTTTCTAATTCCCAGAAATTCACATCAGAGCCTTGAGTGATCAGAGTTTTGATGTCTTCAGAATTTTTTGTATCAGAGTGTTGCGGTAAGTGTGCTTTAGCGTGAGATTACTCAGAGCAGAGTTTAGGAATCAGATCTTCAGTACTTGCAGCGTACAGTACTAACAGAGTCTTCTAAAGAAAACTGTGCTTGAAACTCTTCATACAAAGTCTTCATTCTATGCTTTAGATGCTTCTGTAGCTTCTGCTTCAGATGCTCCTGTAGGCCGCGCTCAGAGTCTTCTGTAGGCAGCACTCAGATTCTTCTAAGGCAGCGCTCAGAATCTTCTAAGGGATGCTTCTGACGCTTCAGAGCCTTGCATAGTTCCATGTTCAGATCCATTTTTGCTTTCAGAAGAATTATAAATTTAATATCTGCAGCAAAAATACTAGAACAGATTTAGAGTATATAATTTCTTAATACAAAATTTCGTAAGTGTTATCATCAAAACTTAGAGATATAACTAAGAACCAATCTGTGTTCTAACAGGAATGTTTTTGTTGTTTTAGGATTTTCTATTGTTCTTGGGCTTTCTTTAGTACGCTCGCTAAGATTTTGCAATCTTATGCCTACAAATTCTAAAAAAAAGGAAACCGAGAAATCAGAGTGTTCGTAGTTCCTCCTAAATCTATGGGAGGAAAAAGGTTTGGTGTCTTGTTCAAAGCACGAGATTGAAGCTAAAAGAGTATTTGTGTCTTATTCAAAGCCCAATATTGAAGCTAAAGGAGTATTTGTGTCTTATTCAAAGCCCACGATTAAAGATAAAGGAGTTTGTGTCTTGTTCAAAGCCCAAGATTGAAGCTAAAATATTTTTTGAGAGAGACTTTGTCATCACTAAAGGGAGATATCTCACCTATTCATCACACTTATTAAGGTTTTGTTTATAAGGGAAGTTGTTTTAACTGGGATGTGTGGAATCCAACAATACCACATCTTCTTTTATAAGAGAATTGAAATGTCATGAAGGAAGAAACTTTAACTCAGTGTAGATTTATACCACTTGTTCCTTGATGAGTCTTTGCATGCTAAGAGAGGGACATTGGCTTGGATGTGTTCCCGAGGCTTGGCACTTACATCACTTAGATGAAAGATAACTTTGGCCATGATAAAGAAGGGACGCCAACTTGGATTTTGAATCAACAAATGTACCACTTACATCAATTATCTAGAAAAGTGTTTAATTGTTTGTTTCGAAATGTGATGTATAGAGGAAATATCCTCCTACAGAGAGAACTCAAAGTCTCATCTGTGGGGATGTTGAATTTTGTAACTTGATCAAAGCCCAAGGTTGAAGCTAAGAAAGATTGAAAACTGACTCAAATGGGGGTATTATTATATATGTCTTGTACAAAGCCCAAGATTGAGAATGAATGGGGAAACCTTTATATGAAGCTTAAGAGGAGGCTGAGGGAATTTAAGTGGAGACTGACTCTTGCTGAGGAAAATTAAATCCAAGAGCAGGATCCAACTGCTCTGAGGATTCAAAAGAGAAACTGACTCCTGCTGGAAATTATAGGAGAGTTTGATTTATTAAATTCTACAAATGTTTTGATTCTTTTAAGGATTTATTGATTGTAACCTAACCCTGGCTGGGGATTTTATAGTCGTAGTCAAGCCTTGTTGAGAATCAGAGGAGATTCAGATGATGAGTTTGAATGTCTTAGAGGGTTTTGGGCTTTCTTGAGAGTCGGTGTAGGGATAGGGATGACTAAGGTTTATCTTATGCTTTTAGAAAGCCTGAGGGTCCTTGTATGAAGCCCAAGAGGAGGCTAAGGATGCTTCTAGGAAGCATGTGGGTCCATGTAGTTAGCCTAAAAGGAGGCTGGGGAATTTAGACTATCCAAGTCTTAAGAAGAGTTTAAGAAAGGTTTCACCAGGAAATAATCCTTTCTTTGTTGAATTGTTCTAAGATTAAAGGGGTTAAATAAGAGGTTTCACCAGGAAGTAATCCTCTCTTTATTGATGTTTTTTAAGGTTGAATCAATTGAACAAAGCCCAAGAGGAGGTTGCCTGTATTGTGAATGAGAATTTCTTTGTACATAGGGGAACTAGTTGTTTGAAGTAAGTTATACTGATTGACAAGGATCCTATTGCTTGAACTAGTCTAAACTAAGTATGATTCAAATGCTAAGAGAAACTTAACAAGATATGTACAAGCATATATACAGAGATATGAACAACTATATAAACAAGTATGAGTTGAACTGAAAAAGGTGATGGGTCTTATACTTTGGATAGAGGCCCAAGTGTATTGTGATTGATTAGATGTTTTCTTTAAGAGTGAATTAGAGTTTTGAGAAATTGAAGAAATTTTTTACTTTAAATATGACTTGATCTCTATGTAAACAAAGGTGTTGGGTCTTAAACTCTAGATAGAGGCCTATGGTTGTTTGTATCCTTTACAAAGCCCAAGATGATTGAGGCCTAAAGGTTTTATAGTTATAAAAGGTGTTGGGTCTTACACTCTATCAAAGGCCTAAGATGATTGAAAACAAAGTTAATATACAGAGAGATGGGACTTGCACTCCTAGTAGAGGCCCAAGGGGTCTAAGAGAATTTTCATCGGGAATAATGCTTCTCTTAGTACCAGTGTATTTGATTTGAATATTATTTTTTTAATATTAAAAAAAGGAAAAGGATGAGACTTACACTCTATTAAGAGGCCCATGATAATGTATTTTGAACGAAAGAATGAAACAATAGTATTGGGTCTTAGGGAGAGGCCCAATTTTTTTCAAGCATTTTAAAATAGATAAATGATTTTGAAAACAGATGTATGGGTCTTACAACTCAAGGAGAGGCATGTGGAGGTTGTTTATTATTTAAAACAAAGTTTATATATAAAAAATTGGGGCTTATAAACAAGGAGAGACCCAGATTTATTTGAAAATAGTGATTGCACCACGATACCGAAAGACGTTGTGGAACTTATACTATTGTAGAGGTCCGAAATTTATTTATGTACATAAGGGGTTGGGTATTACACTCTAATAGAGGCCCATGACTGTTGAAATGAAGTTTGAAATATTGAACAAAAACAAAACCCTAATATCAAATAAATTCAAAAAGTAAGTTGTGAACCATAATTAGGGTTTGGAAAATAAGGTTTTATTCACATGATGATTTAAAATTCTTTTAGTTTTGAAAAATAAAAAAAAGGAAATTATTTAAAATGTTTAAAACAAATTAAAATGAAATTCTTTAAAATATTTAAAAATATATCAAACAAAAATAATTTTTTTTATTTTTTTATGGAATAAAATATTTAAACATGTGAAGGATTTATGTTTAAAAAATCACTTGAAAATCATAAAATTTGAGAGACAAATTAATTTTTGAAAATAATATGAAAATATTAAAAATATTTGAAAATTTGAAAATTTGAAAAAGGGCGCCAACGACTCCTTCTTCTTCCTCGCGTCTCCCTCCATTGCTGGATTTGTAAAACCTCTTATATCTCCCTCAAGGAATTCAATGGTACCAATTAATTTCATTTATTTTAAGTGTAGAGTGAGTTATTAAGTGATGAATAGATGAACCCTAATTTTTACAAGAACACTATGAAGTCTTATACAGGATTGATACATAGCAATTGATTGAGGGAAAATATTTTATATAAGTGCAGAAACATGTTGGTAACTTGAAAATAAATTTATCATGCATGGATCATAGAGTTTGGGAAGTTCAGGCTTACTTGTGCAAGAGGAATTCAAATCCTCAGTTGTAGGGGTTACAGATGTGAAATGATGACTTGACAACTTCCCTATACCTCAAGGAATGTGTTGATGTGCTTCGAATGGTTTGAAACCTTCTGGTTTGGTGGGCTCGAATCTAACTACAACTTTCTTTGGATGAGATACGAACTTGATGAATCTAGTGTTACAGATGGTGTTCAAGGGTTTGGATCACTCACATATGATGTATGTGAGGTGTTAGAACCATTGGTTTGAGTTGAATTGCTCCCTATTGCAAAATTCGATTCTCACACCTCATGAATTTGAAAAATTGGAATGATGAGTGAAATGGTAGAAAACATGTGTTGTTATGTTTTTGGGTTTTTGATCACTCTATTTTCCAATGTGTTTGTCATGAAATCAAAGTCTCCTATAGCAATTGACTTGAGCTAAACTTGCAAGTTTTAGGTCTTTTGAATCTTGTATAGTTGTTGACTCATTTGGACTAATATGAACTGATTCATGTCACCTCAATGCATCCTTTCAACGCCATATGACAAAAATTAGATTTTGGATTTGCAACATTGATTTCCACATGCCTAAAGGACGAGGTTCTTGACTTATTGGTGTTATGGTTCAGATTACTCATCATTCATGTTGATATTGGATAGAAATCCAATGATGCAAGTGTCCAAAATAAACTCAACAAATCTTGGGAGGCAAGTTATGTACCAAATGCTATCAAAAATAGTTTGTAGCAACGCATGTTTTTAGGTTCATAACTTCTTGCTCAAGTTGCATCAATTAATGTTCTTGTACTATTTGGAAAGCTTGTATCTCATACTTCAACTTTGATGTTTACATTTAGTCTTCATTCATCATGGATAATAATGAAAAATGCCTCAATGTTGGGCAAAACATGATGCATATTTTGCCTAAAAATTTACAACTGTCAAAGTTCCAAATCTCATGAAACCCTAAATTTAATGCTTCATATCTCAAAATCTAGGCATTTTTTAAGGGTACTTCAGCTTTGAAATCTTGCTGTATGTAAGAAGATCTATCATTTGAGCTTTGGATGGGAGAAAATGGTTGCTTGGATCATAAGTTATGGCCTTGCAAAGTTTGGTAAACGTCAAGTTCTTTCCACAACTTTATTATTGATTTTTGCAAGTAACCTCATTCTTTTTTATTTTTCTTGATTGATCATGATCCAAATCATAAGTTAACATTGTTCTTGACTTAAAGAGGCCATATTTGCGAAAAAAGTTCCAAAAGTCAAACTTGGTTTTGATCACAGTTGACTTTTTACATTAGATGTAACTTCAACTTTGTGATCCTTTATGAAATCAAGTACTTGGGCTAAACTGAACCTAATGGATGGATTCCAAATGTGTCTTTTAGTGTCTTGAATCATGTCCCAAGGTTTGAGGTCATTTCTTGGTCAAAAGTCAAAGGTATGGTTGACTTTTTCTTAGGAACACTAGTTTGTGGTCCAGATGAATTTGAATCCTTGTATTGCTTATGAATCAAGTTGTTTGAATCAATCAAATATTGTGCATAGATCAATATTATTTATTAGAGGTCCTTGAAACATATATTAAGGGCTTGGATCACACCTTACTTCAAAATTCAACCTAGGGACTGAATTTGGTCAAAACCCGAAATCTTGATTTTTGATAGATGCAAACCCTTGAGGCTATTTTGAACTTATGAATTGACTCATGATGTTCTTTTGAGCTTCTTGAAACATATATTGAAGTATTGGCTCATGCCTAGATAAGAATTTCTCTTTGGAAGCCTTGGTCGATCAAGACCCTAATTTGGTGACAATGATGGTCTTGAGGCTTGATTAACTTGGAATGGTGCAATCTTATGTTAAATTTATGATGGGGAGGACCTCTTGAACCTTCATGGATGTTTAAGAGCCTTGAAAAGTTAAAGATCATATAAAATCTTGATTGATCCCTTGCCTGAATGCTCTGAGAGGGCTCAAAACCCTAATCCTTGGTTAAGGTGAATACTCAGCAATCTTTAAGAAGATTGTTGAAGTATGAAAATACATCCATATTATGGTGATGATTGTCACAATGAAGTGAAGTATTTTGGTTAAAATTTAGGGTATGACCGGAAGGCTTGAGGTGTTAGGAAAATACTGATTTTGTCAGATTTTTCCAAGTCTCTTCAACCTAGCCTCTCCTCTTTTCATAGCCTATATAGTTATAAATCATGCTTCACTAACTAAGTCTTTTCAAAAAAATTGGTAGGGCTCAAGATATTAGGAAATTCAATAATAAGCCTAAAACAACCCATATAGACTCGACAACACATACAACGACTCAAAACATACACTACGCTATAAAATAGATGAGTAACTACAAAATAAAATGCAGTAATAGCATAAAATAAACTAAGAAAGCAAACTAAAAATAGAATAGAAAAAATGGTCAAATAAATTAAAGGAGTAAATGCCTCCTTTGCACTTAAATCTAACATTGTCCTCAATGTTAGGAAATAGGAGCAAAGGAGGGAGGTAGAACCTAGTTAGAAGAATATCGATACCGACCAAGGCCTCATCCTCATCGTCTTTAGGGTCCTTGAAGAGGAGGAGACGATGATATACCCGTAACATGTATAAAGTGAAACATGTCCAGCGTCATCTCGCCGCGCTTGTGTTGTCACTGAAGCTCCTAGGAGTCCTTTTGCTCTAAATCCATCATCATCCCTTATAAGTGCTAATTTAACTCGTGTATCATCTCCTAGCTATGCAACTCAGCAGTCTGCAACTTCTGTATCATGTCTTGGCTATGCGTCTCAGCAGTTTGCAAAGTCTACATGTGCATTAAGATGCCTCACTGCTGCTGGTGCATGACACGAAATAGTTGGTCATGATCAGCATCAGCATTGGTGCTTGCCTAGACTTTGTACCGTAGGTCGATGATCTCATGCCTGAAGGTATTATAATTGAATTCTTGAGGCGACGGGTGCAAAGGTGATGTAACTACATAAGCGCTAGGATAATATCATGGTGTGTGTGCGGGTGAATAATGGTGTTGAGGGGAAAAGTGCAGCGGTGAAGATGGATGGCTGGGAGATGGAGTGCAGGTGTGGTGTGTAAATGCCAGGGAGTTTTATTCTCTCTACTCTAACTCGTCATCACTATCACCACCCGCTCCAATGTCCATATGGACCTCCTCAACGTCTCTGATGGGCGACAAATCATATAGCTAATTGCATGCAACTTGCACATCAATGCGTGCTAGGCAAGGTAGAATGACACTCCGAACAACTCTGATATTAACTACTAAATAGTAACTACCCTCCCTCTTATGTTTGAACAACCTATGCGCCTGGAAAGCATCACTTTGACAAATAACACTTTTTATGATGAAACATTCACATCGAACATGCCAAAAACCAAGCGTATAGGTCCTGGGAGAGACATGTTTAATTATTTTAATAAAACAACCTATTTCCCTCGGTTTTAAAAAAACAAGGTAATATAAGTGATTTCCCGATTTTCTCCATAAAATAAACTAATAAACCTATTACTTCGATGTTTTTGAAAACCAAGGGAATATAGTTATAAGGGAACACACTTTGAATTCTTGTAATTGTTTTTTCTATGATTTCTCACTTGGAGCCTTCCAATATTCCCTTATTTTCTTAGTTAATATATTTTTTTTCATTTTTTTCTTTTAAAGAAGTTAAAATGGTAAGGAATAACAAGAGATGCTTATCGTCCCAAGTAAGTGTTTCCAATTGTTTCTCTCTTGGACGGATATTTGACATAAGAAGCTAATATAAAACATTTCTAATTGGTAGTAGAGTAGCAGGACTGATGAGATTATCGTTGTTTGCATAAATTAGGCGAAGGTGATATGAGTAGACATTGTTGAATCTACAATGTTCAACACAACAACCTTCCTCTTCACAGTTTATAGTCTGAGCAATAAGTAACAGAGTAATTGTGATAGGATAGCCATTGAAATAGGACTAGATTGACTAAGCATCACGACCAAATGGCCCAACAGAGACATTTAACTAGAACTTTTTAATGCGATTAATGTAGACGAGTCCATGAAGAATGTAAAAGTAACCATTCAACCTTTGTTTGAGAATAGTTTTCCTTAGATCAGAACTTTTATCTTTCAAATCATCAAAATCAAAAAACTTTTCATTGATAACAAAGAAAATATTGTCATCTAAGGTTGTTGAAGAAATTTTTGAAGAAAAGAAAATACTTTGAAGACACAAAGAGTTGGAAATGAGATGTTGAAACTAAGAATAATGTTTAAATAATATGGAGAACTGGAAGTTAAATAATCGGAGAAGCTCAAATGCCTTCTTGAAAATCCAAGACATACACTATGTTTTTGAATATGGATGATCATTGCTATTCTAGTGATATGATTCCAATATGTGCCATGATTTTTTTTAGAAATAGAAACCACGTATTACCTCTGTTTTTAACAAAACCAATAGGTCAATTGTCATACCCCAATTTTGACCTGGCATTTTAAATTTTCATTCATTAGACTTTATTCTTGGTTTACATCATCCGCAGAGCATAACATACCTTTCATATCATAACATTTTCATTATCTGTGCATCATATCCATTATTTATGTCATCCAACCACCGAGCATACAAAATAAGGTTAGGGTGTGATTGATTCAAATGGTTGTGTATGAAGTTTCAGTTAGGGTTTCTGTTCCAATTCAGGTTGTCTGTGTGTTGATCAAGTTATCAGGTTATGTGTAAGTCAAGTGCTTTTTGGCTGAAAATCTTCAAGTGATCATAATTAGGGTTTGTGCAAGTTCAAGTTAACTAACAAAGTTAGGATACATAACCATCAAAAGTCAAGGCTACATGGATGTGTTATTAGAGAATATCAATGAAGAGGCAGTTCACGTTTCTAAACCATTTTTCATTTTATTCCCAAACAATTTTAATTCATTTTGTCAATTACCTATATTCATTCTCGTAACCATTTTCAATATCCATCCTTACACCATTTTATAAATCAATTTTATCCATTTCTTACCCTAAACATTAAACCATTTTTTTAGATCCATTCACTTTTCTCCATTTTTATTTTAATTCCTAAAAACTAAATCAATATCCACTTCAAAAGCCATTTTTTATCCAATTTATTCATTTATTTATTTCAATTATCCATTAGCCATTAAAACAACAATTTCCAAATAAATTCAAAACCCATTATCACACAAAGATTCTACAAAAAATATTACTTTGGATTATAGTTACAAGAAAAGATGAAAAATCCCATTATCCATGTTACAATACAAAGAAAACAAAAAAAAAGGTCCATTACATATTATAAAAGCCCATGGTCCATTTTATGTTTAAAGTTGCAACAATAATTGCATGACACAAAAAAAACCATCACAATTTTTTACAGTAAATTAACAAATTGCAGCAAGCAAAAAAAACTCCACATAATGATAAACATGCACGCAAACCATACCCTGCTACCATCTCGTACTGCCTACAAAGTCATCGATCCCACAACGTTATACTCCAAACCAAACTACACAACAAACAAAATCCTCTGCACTCCATGATAATGACCTGCAACACATTTACCATACTACCTTCAAAAGAAACACATAAAGACAATAACCAAACCTACTGAACCTGCAAAAAGTGTACAAGCCTGCCAAAACCAAAACTCTGCAGTATTACAACAGCCTTCCATACGTGCGCTTAAAAATCATCCACAACAATCCAACTATCCTATACCAAGCTAACCCAAAACACATGAAACAAAACCTTTGCACACAGCCCGTATATCCTGCATAAACCAAACCAACATCTTGCATTGAAAGTGATGGAACAAAAATAACAAGATAAAATAAAATAAAAATGTTTGAATAAATTTAAGGGAGAGGAGACAAACCTTGATATTCATTTTTTTCTTCTTCTCTATACTGCCTCACTCATGTAACACCCTTCTAAACCTCTGTTGCACCCTAAAATTTGCCCAACATTTCTTTACCTAGCTTATGTTTCATTTCATTCTCATTAGCATTATCATTTGCAATTCATTGACATATATGCAGGAGACCAAGAGGTATGAGTACCAATCAAGGGCTATGCAAGACTTTGAGGCTAGCTAAGAAGGTTATTCAAGTGTTCAAGGGTTGATATCCTTGTCAGAGAAGTTAAAAGATCCTCAGAGTGAGTGGTTGAAACCAAGGTTGTGTGCCTCCTAACTTGAAAGTTGTGGAAAGCGATCAGATGATTCTGAAGCCATGAGGATGGACTTGAGGTCTTGAAAGAGATCATGAGAAGTTTTGAAGATCACTTTGAGGCCTAGACAGGTCATTGTGCAAGATTAAGAAGACTCAGCCATGAGTGGTGCAGTTAGGGTTTGACTGGGTCAACCCTAGGTCAACTGATGATTTGAACAAGGTTGAGACCTAATTCAAAGGCCATGCGATCATGGATTGATGCATTGAGATGTTATAAGGATGATTCCAAGGTCAACTCATCATGATTGAAGAGTTTGAGAACTTTCAGGCTAGGGTTTCTAAGGCTTGACAGTGTAAAATCCCCTAGTTTGACCCCTATCTTCAAGGTAGTTTAGCTCAAGATTTGATTGTCATCTCATCTTTCCCCCA
Organism: Lathyrus sativus; assembly: GCA_963859935.3. Lineage (NCBI taxonomy): Eukaryota > Viridiplantae > Streptophyta > Magnoliopsida > Fabales > Fabaceae > Lathyrus > Lathyrus sativus. The sequence goes on along the minus strand of OZ012739.1, from coordinate 64,526,713 downwards.
ACATGAATGTTGTAAAGCATGATCTTAGCTTTAATTTGAGTGCTAGAAGTTCTTGATAGGATTTGTAGAACTCAAGTTATGACTTTGACAAGTTACAAGTCATCTGAGGAATTTGAATTTGGAGCTTGAAAGTTACCCAACTTGCATGACACTTTTGCCCTAGAAGGACGATTCCTATGAACTTTTTGTCAGCATGAATGTTGTTCCTTATCCTCTTAGCTTTCTAGATAGTACTAGAAGTCCTTGATAGTATTTGTATAACTCAACCTATGGCTTTGACAAGTCAAGGGTATTTTGGACATTTGGTGATTATAGGTCATTTGTGATCATAGGCCCTTTTCACCAATTTAGAGGTCTCAAATGCATTTTTGCTAAACATGAAAGTTGTTCAAAATGATGTTTTTAGCTTGTCTAAACATCAAGTGTCCATTGATATGGATTATATCAAGCATTGGTTGAAGAAACTTCACATAAAAGCCATTTTAATGAATTAAAATGAGAAAATTCAAAATAAATGAGATTAACATGTTTCCAAGTCAAATTTGTGGTCATTTTGAATGGAATTGATGATTTAGAAAGATTGGCATTTCCACATTTTTGATTTGAGGTCCATAACATGGTCATTTGGATGGTTACTTCACAATTAAGAAACATATCACATACATTCCATATGTTGAAACCAAAGGAAGAAAACCATTACATCACACTCCTTAATGTTTAAGTGAATGGCTTGGAAGGAGTTTAGAGCATGAGCAAGGCTTGAAAGCACATATCCATGTTGAAATTTGGAAGGAAAAGTGAATATCCAAAATCCATAATCGGGCCTAGTTTGGGCTTGATATCCATCTGAACACATTATAAATAAGACTTAGAACGAATTTGGAAGGTTCTGGAGCAGAATTCTATTGAGAATCCATTGATGTGAAGTGAAGAAAAAGCTTGAAAGTTGGAAATGTGTTTTGGAAAATCAAGAGGCTTCAGCAAGAATTGAGCATCAAGAGTTGTCCACCATTACTCCTTGAAGGATTCTGCATAGTTTGGAAGAGAATTGAGGCGCATAACCGCTGCAATCCAAGCTTCAAGGTTGGTTCTAAATTCTTGAAATATCTCTTTGATTACGCACTTTTAATCCATTAGAAGCATGTGGTTAAGTTCCCCTTAGGATGTAGATGAATTCTGGTTAGTTAATTTGATGGTTAGAGACAAGTTAGGGTTCCTTCCATTTTCGGTTGAGATCTTGTTTTTATGAACCATGCGTTTTCAACATAAACTAGTGGCATGGTTAGATTCCTGAGGAAATTCTGGTCAAGATTCATGTAGACATCGTAACCAATGGTTGAGTGTAGAAGGATCTAGGGTTGCACAGGGGTGGCCGGAAAAGCCACCGGCGATTTGGCTTGCGCGCATGAGTTGCAGGTTTGAAACGAGGAAGACATAATCCTCACCATTCGTTCGTGTGGAGAAATTGACTTGGTCTGTGGATCCCAGGGCTCACGTTGAGCCACGCGTCCCTCCCCTTAAACGCACCATTTCGTTTAGTGACCTGAGAAGCTTTGCTGTGTGGACCAAGGAGGGTTGAGTTCGAACCCTGGCGTGTAATGTTTCTGATTTTGTGAATTGAGAATTGGAGCGTTGGGCTTGGGTTGCATTTGATATCAACACCACCTTTCTGGCCCAAACATTGAAATGAACTGGTTATTTCTGCTATTTGCCACGCATGTTTCTTGATTTCTTTTTATTTTCCTTTATTTTCTTCATTTTATGTAGTTTAGTAATTAAATCATAAAAAATTGAAAAATAAATCAATTGATTCCATTTTTTCCCATGGATTCATGATTGAATCTAGTTTTTTTAGATAAAAAATATTAATATTTCATGCATTTTCTGATTTTATGGGAATTTTCACATTTTAATTGATATTAAAATAGTTATGTTTGATACTTGATTTTGTGGAATTTTGTGTGATCATGTGATGATGATTTTGATCCTGATTTTTTGTGAGTTGTTAGCATAGATATGCATGCTCCCCATAGAATTTTCTCACCTTTTTGTGATGAACATAGGTGGTAGTTTAGGTTGAAACCGTTAGAAGCTCCATTTTTAGGGTTTATGATTGATACCTTTGGATTTAGGACTTAATTTTAGGACTTAATAGATGATTTAGTCCCTGGATTTTGTATGAGGCATTCTTAATTGAATTAGGATCCCTTGGGTATTTTTGTAGAAATTTATAAGATAGTTTGCTATTTTTTATTGATTTTAGTTTAGGTGCTAGTTTTAGATGATTCTAAGGCACTAACTCAACTAGATTAACATCTTTAGTTCCCTTATATTAGGGTTTTGCTTTGCTTGTTCTTGGATGATGTTGAAGGCAAGTTGAAGATGCATTGGATTGCTTGAAGAGGCTTGGATTTGAAGATCTTCCCTTCTTGTGGTGTAGTTTTGATTAGGTTAAGATTAGGGTTTTGTAGGCAGAGCTTTTAGATAGTTCTCTTCCTTCATAAACATGGAATATGTTGATCAATTCCATTCTTACCTATGATGTAAGGTCCCTTGTAAAGGCCTCATCCCTCCTTTGGTAGGATGTGTGGCTCCTTGCAAATTGGTAGAACCTTTGAGGGTCCCTTTCTCTGATGACAGGATGCTTAGTGGTGACCTTTGGTCTTCACTCTGCTACCAACCATCCAAACTTTGCTCTGGATAGATGCATCTTTCTCCCTTATTAGAGGATGGAGTTCCTTGCTTGAAGAATATTGAAGAGTGAAGTTGACACTTCCATGTGATTGAAGATTACTCTGAGAAGCTGAAGCTTGTGGATGAAGAAGACCAAGTTGATACTGGTGGAGCAGAGAGAGCTGAAGCAAGAAGAACAAGTTGATACTTATGAAGAGGATTCAATTGAGATTGAGTGAAGAGCTGAGGCTTGAGGAATAAAGGATAAGTTGACACTTACATTGATGCATTGAGAGCCTGAGGGAATCAAGTTGATACTTGTAGTTAGGAGTAAAGCCTGAAGGTGGGATTCACTGTAAAGCTGAAGCTTGAGGAAGAAAGAATAAGTTGATACTTATGTTTGATGGGTTGAAACCCTGGAGAAGCAAGTTGATACTTGTCATGGAAGATGATAGACCTGAAGAGCTGTTGAAGATTGATGACTGGACTGCTGGCAGAAGAGTGCCCTGCTGTGGAGCTGTGAGAGGGGTTGATCTGCTTTCTTTCTTGTCTGTTTTCTTTTCTGTATTGATGTGCCTTGTTTGATTTGCTTGATGCATTATAATAAGTTCATATCTAGACTGATGTAAGCTAGGAGCATGATTGCACTAGGGGTGGAGTTGCTCTCTCTGTTTGTTTTACTGTATGGCTTTGCTTGCGGGTATTCGGTAGAGCCCTGCTCCCTTGCCCATATGGTTTGTATTTTTCTTGATAGCATGTTATCATTTCCTCTGTATGATTGCAATTGCTCATTATTTTGCTTGATAGCATGTTTTATTTTCCTTTATGATTGCAGTTTATTCATATCTGGCTTGAGGTTGTGATGAGCTTGTGGAGGTTGGTGCCCCACACACATTTCCTCCCTCACTTGCATTGCATGCATTTTACAGTCGTTTACTGTTTAATGTTTAAGATGATGCTTTATCTGTTTCTGTTTGTCATTGACATGATGCCTTAGGACTCTCATTCCCTTTGATAAGGAAGTGATGATAGAACTTTAGGTTGAAACCTATGCATGATAACTTCTAGGAGTTCCCTGTTTCAAACATCAACCATAGGATGAATCCTTAGCATGACAACAATACGACTTGATAGTCTCCCCGTAGTTGAGCCCGTTCTCTCTTCTCATATCAAAACAAATTAAAATACAGTAATAAAGGTTAACTGACATCGTACGTTACGAGCCTTAAGCTATCTGAGAAAGGGTTGTCAGAGAGTTTCTTTCCGACAGCTTGGATGTTTAGTATGGCACCCTTTGGGTGACATGCGATGCATTCACTCTCAGGTCATAGTCTCTAATGCGATATCGGTTGCAAACATCCATAAAAATAGTTCTTTCGAAAAAGACAGAAAACAAACTTCAAACCTTTTTGCCCCGCGGGCCCATAATTCAAAGGAAGCTTTTCTGAAGAAAATAGTGTCGTTAACTCCCAGTTCTACCAGAAACGGTAACGCCTAAGTCTCCAAGGGTCGAGCTGCGTACATCCAACTGCTGGAACTGTTTGTTAACCCTACTCGATAAAACAGATGAATCTGAATTCCCGTAGTCCGTATTATCCCAAACTACATAAGCTCTGATCTCTCATACCAGTTGAGAGTACGTAGGCACAGTACTAATGTATTGGCAAGCCACCTTTCCTGTAACCCGTAGTAGGTCGAACTATGTTGACTCTGATTTCTCATTCTCTGATGAGAATACGTAGGCATAAAGTGCGACGCTTTGCCGAGTCATTTTCTTTTTTTTTTAAGCCAGCCTTGATAGGTAGATAGATAAAACCAACCCGTCCAGTAAACACAACAAGCGTGGATCCCGTCGAGTACGACGGATGTGAGGGGTGCTAATACCTTCCCCTTGCGTAATTGACTCCCAAACCCAGACAACGGTTGCGATGACCTTGTCTTATACCTTTTTCGTCAGGTTTTTCCGATCGTTTCCTTTCCTGTTCTGAGGGATAAATAACGAAAGGTGGCGACTCTTTTGTTTTGTCGGCACCTTGTTTTCGCAGTAGCGACAGCTGGCGACTCTGCTGGGGACTTGATAGTTTCCTGGGATCCAACGTCCCGTATGCGAGTCAGTTTGGGGGTCCAACGTCCCCTGCGAGAGTCAATCCTAGCGCTTGTATGATTACTTGTTGGGTTGTGTTTATTTATCGCATTTCATTTCCCGCATTTTATTTTCAGTATGATATGATTATCTATGCTGTTGTGGGAGGGGCATTCTGATGAGTGAGAAGCCAGACCCAGGCTTGAGGGAACATATCATTAGTTGTGGAAATTAGTGGGCGCGTGCTTGCTTGGCAGACACTAGTGTCTCATGAAATCCACGCTCAGACGAGGTTCTCCCGGTTGACTTCTTTTTCAACCCTTTGGGTTGAGGGGGCTGTTGGTTTGGAGGATTGTCGACTCTGGGGACCGATCACTTGGAATTCAGCTGAGTGAGGCCGCTTCATGAGCTGGTGATGCCACACCTTCTGGGTACCGTATCACCCCTCTTGAATGTCTGTTACGCTGATGACCGCATAGGATGCCGAACTTGTGTCAGTTTAGGTCCATACCTGTGAGCAGGGTTGGGTTTGTTACAGGAAACCTTAACCTTCAGACTTCCTGGTTTTCTTGATAGTGAATCAGTTTTGTTGGGATCAGAGGATCTCATCAGCAGATGGATATTTGTTCTTGACAGAGCAGGTTTTTGAATGGGATCAGAGCATCTCATCATCAGATGTGTGTTTGTTCTTGACAGAGCAGAGTTTTGGTCATGTATCAGAGGTTCTTATTATCGGATGTTTGTTCTTGACAGAGCAGAGTTTTGGTCCTGTATCAGAGGTCCTTATTATCAGATGTGTGTTCTTGACAGAGCAGATTTGTGGTCCGATACTAGGGTCTTCTTCTTATCAGATATAGTGGTTGTACTTGATAGAGCAAGATTATGGTTTTGTTGATACAGAATCTCCACACCGCAGTTGTCTTGATCTCCTGCTGCATGATTGCATTTTACATTGCTTTGCATACTCATTTGCATTTCATTAACGTGTGTCTATGTTGCAGGTACCGTTTCCCTCGATTCAGGTTTTCTTGCCTTCTATTGCGCTACTATGGGTTCTCGGAGGAAGACCGTGGCTTACAAGCTCCCTGCTCCAGATGTGGTTCAGCTGACTGGTTTGATTGCTTTAGCAAATGATTCTGTGAGAGATGAGTTCAGAAAGTCTTACGACAAATTGCTCAGTTTGGTTCGTAAACCCTCTGTGTTTGAGTTGAATGGGTTGCACGCCTTGCTGCAGTTCTACGATCCTCCGTTGAGATGCTTTACTTTCCAGGATTTTATTCTTGCACCCACACTAGAGGAGTATGTTGATTTGTTAGGTGTGCCTATCAAGAGTCAGATGCCCTTTGTTCATATGGATGCTGAGCCTAAACTGGCTAGTCTAGCTCCCTCGCTTCATTTGGATGCCTCCGAGTTGGTCTTGTCTAGTTGGAACAAGGTTCCCGGTTTCTCCTTGCAGTTCTTAGTGGGAAAAGCTCAGCAGTGCGCCAAAGACGGATGTTGGGTCGTGTTCAACGCCATTCTCGCTCTGTGCATATATGGCATCATTCTGTTCCTCAATATGCCCAACTTCGTAGACTTCGACGAATTTCACATCTTTGCTTCAGGGAATCCAGTCCCTACCTTGATAGGAGATGTCTACCATTCCATCCACTACAAAAACGAGAACAAAAGGGGTAAGAATGTCTCGTGTTGTGTGCCCTTGCTTTATAGATGGCTTGATAGTCATCTACCCAAGAGGGGTCCCTTTGCTTCGTCTGCAGCCACAACTGAGTGGTCCGAGCGTTTGATGAGTTTGTCAGCGGAGGATATTGACTGGTTTGACAGAGATAGGCTGGGTACTGAGATTATCTTCAGCTGCGGCGGGTTTCCGAACGTGCCTTTGATAGGCAGGAAGGGTTGTATAAACTATAATCCGTCTCTGCTGGTCCGACAGTTTGCTTATGCTTTGAGAGTTCCGCCAAAGGATGAAGAGGTGCAGGAATCTCTGTACCTCACTGGTCTTCTAGAGGGGGATATGTTATCTAAGCTTCAGCACGTTTGGAATGGTATCAGTAAGTGGGGAAAGCCGTTGCTGGGAAAAAGTAATAGTCAAGCCTACGCTCCATATGTGACGTGGATCAGAGCCAGAGCAGATGCTATAGGGATGTCGTTTCCTCCTGCCAAGCCAGAAAGCCCTCCAATGATCGAAGAGCCTACCACCGTGCCCATTCAGCAGCATAATCAGGTGTTAGCTGAGCGAGACGAGTTGAAGAAGGCCAATGAAGGATTGGAGAAAGAATTGGCTCAACTCAGAGGCGAGAGAAGCGAGGCCGTTCATTCCTTCAAGAGGCAGACAGAGCTGGTGAACCAGCTAGGGACAGATTTGACTAAGCAGATAGCCGAGCGTGAACGTTTGGGTCGAGACTTCAAAGCTGTCAACGATGTACTGGCCACGAAGAAGTAGCACTTGGACGAAGCATATAGGAGGATATCCAAGTTTAAACAGTATTGGAAGGCCACCCTAGCCAACAAGAAAGAGCGGGAGGATAAGCTGATGCAACAGATCTCCAAGCTGAAAGCCCAGGTGAAGGCCAGTGAGAAGAGGTTTGATGAAGAAACCGCTCGCAGATATGCCGCTGAAGGCCAGCTTAACAGGGCTCTTGCTAACCTGAAGAAGCGCAAACTGACGTTTGAATCCAAAAAGCGGAAGCTAGAAGATTGTTTCGGCGAAGGAGCATGGGAAGACTCCGTGGAAGGTCTTCAATACACCATCATGCAAAGGGAGTTACTCGTCGAAGGGTTACTCACTCGGCCTGATCATCCAGAAACGAGGAATTTGTTAGAAGAGTTTCGCGCCCGTGGCCGTGCTTGACTATTTGTATTCCTTTTGTTTTGATCATTGTTGTTTGCTGACCATCACCAGGCTTGTTGGTCGAGGTCATGCTATTGATTCATCTTGTATCCAGTGACGTTGTGTACTGCCTGTCGCTACTCGAAAAATACGCGCAACGACGGGGAAGGCGAAAAAGGAAAAGGACAGAAGAGTCGCCACCGAACTTTATTTATCCCATGATGGGAAAGGAAAATATCGAGAAAACCTTAAGAAAAGAATGGACAAGATGGTCTTGCAACCAAGATTGGGTTCAGAAGCCAGTTATGCGAAGGGAAGGTATTAGCACCCCTCGCATCCATCGTACTCGATGGGAACCATTTGTTTGTCGTGTGTGATTTATTTTCTTAAACATTATACTATAAAAGAGTGTTCCAAAGGATAGAGGGAAAGGTTAGAAATTGGGAAAAGAGAGATAACAGGGGAAGGAAGAGAAAGAACGGACTCGGTAGGACTTCGCGTCCTAGGCCTACGTATTCTCAACGGATATGAGAAAATCAGAGTCGACGTAGTTCGGGGAACTACAGATATAAGGGGGAATGTGCTCGGCAAGGATTGTGGCCCTTGTGCCTACGTATCTTTACTTGAACGAAGTAAAGAATCAGAGCAGTCGTATTTCGGCCTACAATTTGTTGACGTTTTTATGGATGTAGCTATCGTACGCATTCTAGCAGTTAGGTGTATTGTTGCTCGCTCGTTAGAGACTTAGACATTACCTGTTTGCGGTAGAATGGACGTATCATATCCTTTTTGAAAGATAAGTTTTCGCCATGCGAGGCAAGATGTCACATTTGATTTGTTGAATTGTTATTTTAAGGGGCGAGATAGGTCCTCGGATAGTAACCCCTACGGGTAGTACCCAATTCTTTATCTCGAAATTTTTTGTTATGAAAGGGTGTGGCGAACATAGCGTCTTCGTATTGAAAGACGAGTATCAAAACCACACACACTACAGTGAGCATCTCGACACTCGGAGAGGAAGAAGTCTACACTTAATCCTCTCTTTTTAGTTCAATACAAAGAGAACTTCATTCTCTTATTAAAGTGTTTTTGGTTTTGAATGGTAAGTGCTTTGGCGACAGAGAACCCTACGGTAAACGCTAGCACTCAGGATAGGAGAAGGCCTACGCCTAACCACTCCACGACCATTCAAGTTTTTGTTATGAAAAGAGTTTAAAAATGCGCTCGGTACGGGACCGAGGTTTTTAGGTGACAAAGGTTGCGGAAAGAAGTTGTAGAGGGAGATAGGTGGCGGATAAAGTCACGTCTTCGTATTGAAAAACGAGTATCGAGACCACCCACACTACAGTGAATATCCCAACACTCGGAGAGGAAGAAGTCTACACTCAATCCTCTCTCTTTAGTTCAATACAAAGAGAACTTTACCCTTTTATTAAATATGGTGAATTGGCTTAACAATCGTTTGAGAAAATTCGCTTGATGTTGGGTCAAGGATTTAATTGTTTAAAAAGGTTTGAGGTGAAGCGAGCAAGGTCGATGGTGGTGCACAAGGCATCCGGCTTACATGGTCAAAAATGGCTCGATAAAATCGAGAGTTTACTTTTAAAAATAGTTTTTGGAAAACAAAGGTAAACAAGGACCATAACAATATTCACATACAATAATCATACAAACATAAACTAGACGGCTCAAAAAAATTGAGACATGCAAGAAAAACGGCACGAAGTGCCATCAAAGAGTTCGCCGTGCGAACTCTTTGAATAAAGTCAAAAAAAATAGTAACTTCAAAATGTGACATTTTTGGGTTAACTTCCAATGGTGGAAGTTATGTGTTATTTTAGGCTTTTTTCAAAAATGTCACTTTTTGTACATAACTTCCACTGGTGGAAGTTAGTGTTATTTTAGGCTTTTTTCAAAAATGTCACTTTTTGTACATAACTTCCACTGGTGGAAGTTAGTGTTATTTTAGGCTTTTTTCAAAAATGTCACTTTTTGCACTTAACTTCCAATGGTGGAAGTTATGTGTTATTTTTGACTTTTTGTGGTTCTAAACCATGGACTCTTGGTCCCCTTGGGATCTTACATAGTATACACAACAATAACAACAACATTCATATGACAAATGCAACAAATGTAAAAAAAAACAAATATAAAAAGAGAGTAAAGGTAAGAGGATGGATACCAAAGATTTTCCTCCTTTCTTTTTCAAGCTCCTACTGGTTTTGAATGGATGTGTTCTTCACTCTATGTTATGGAAGTGTTGCTCTTCAAGAAGCTCCTCTTGTTTTTTGGTGGTTTTCTTCTCTCTATTTTTTCTGATTTTTTCTCTCCTCCAAGTGTAGTATCTCCTTCAATGCTTGCTTGTGTGTTGTGTTATGTTATGATAGTAAAGGAATACTATCTTTCTATCCTTGCTTGCAGCCCCTTTTTCACACTTTTCTGTCACCTTTTGCTGCTGTCCCAATGCCACACTCCTTGCACAACTTTTCACTTCAAAATTTCCATTTTTGGCAATATCTTTTACTACCTTTTTGTGCAGCCCCACTTTCCCTCTACTTCTAGTATGCTTGTGCTGCATTTTTCTGCTACAACACTCTACAATGTTGTCCCTCTTTGTGCCCATTGGTCCCTTGGTTGGTCATGCTTGAATATTCCCATGTAGCCAATTATCACTACTGTTGCACCCCAAAAATTTGACCAACATTTATTTACCTAGCTTGTGTTCATCAAGAGGTATGAGTACCAATCATGAATGTGAAGCTAGCCAAGAAGGTTATTCAAGTGTTCAAGGGTTGATATTCTTGTCAGAAAACTCAAGAGATCCTCAGAGAGATTGGTTGAAACCAAGGTTGTGTACCTCATAACTTGAGAGTTGTGGGAGCCCCTCAGATGATTCTGAGGCTATGAGGATAGACTTGAAGCTTTGAGAGAGCTCATGAGATGTCTTGAAAGCCATCATGAGGCCTAGAGAGGTCATTGTACAAGAATAAGAAGACTCGGCCATGAGTGGTGTAATTAGGGTTTGACTGGGTCAACCCTGGGTCAACTGATGATTTGGAGAGGGTTGAGACCTAATCCAAGAGCCATGTGATCATGAATTGATGCATTGAGATGCCATAAGGATGATTCCAAGATCAACTCATCATGATTGAGGAGTTTGAGAAGTTTTAAGCTAGGGTTTCTAAGGCTTGATAGTGTAAAATCCCCTAGTTTGATCCCTATCTTCAAGGCAGTTTAGCTCAAGATGTGATTGTCATCTCATCTTGCCCAAAACATGAATGTTGTAGAGCTTGCTCTTAGCTTTAATTTGAGTACTAGAAGTCCTTGATAGGATTTGTAGAGCTCAAGTTATGACTTTGACAAGTTACAGGTCATCTGAGGTATGTGAATCTGGGTCCTTGAAAGTCACCCAACTTGCATCCAACTTTTGCCCAATAAGGATGATTCCTATGAACTCTTGGTCAACATTAATGTTGTTCCTCATCTTCTTAGATTTCTATAGAGTACTAGAAGTCCTTGATAGGATTTGTAGAACTCAAGTTATGGCTTCGACAAGTCAAGGGCATTTTGGTCATTTGGAGATTATAGGTCATTTCAAGCATAAGACCATATCTCCTATTTCCAAGCTTCAAATGGAAAAATCTTCAACATCAAACTTGCTTAGAATTATGTTTTAAGGCTAGTAGAGAGGTCATGATATGTTCAAAAGGCTTGTAGCAAAAAGTGATAAAAATGACCTAAAATGGAGGCATAAGTTAAATAAGTTGAAATTGGAAATTGGAAATCCCAACTTACACATCCAAACCATGTCATATAATAGGTCATTTTGACTCTAAAAGACATTTTAAAAACAATAGTTAAGCCACTTTTTTGAATTGAGGCCTAGATCATGGGGCTACTTTGGAAATTGGTTGCTTGCATCTTAAGGCACAAATGCAAAACATAAGGAAAGGCAATGTATGAGCTTGCTAAGCATCTTAACACATTCTATATCTCATTTAGGGAGAATTTCAAGTCAGTTACAAGGGCTGCAAGGACTATGGCATGAGATGATACATGATATGAATGAATTCATAAACTCATGACATGAGAATCCCAATTTCTCATGGGATGGTTCCAGATGGTTCTAGATGATTCTAAACCACTCTATATAATGGATAGAACTTGCTCAGATGCAAGGTTGGTGTAAGAATTGAGAGAAGAGAGAGTTGGCCATTTCACTTGCTTCCATTGCAAGTTGAAAGCAAAATCCACATTCTGATTCAATTCCATCCATTCTTTCAATCTAAACACATTCCTCTGATCATAGTGAAGCTGTGCAGATCAATTTGAGAGCAAAACCATGGAGATTTGAAGAGTTGGTATTTGGATTTTCAAGATTGCAAGTCATAATCGAATTCTGAGATTCAAGCATTCTCCATCAAATCTTTTGCAAACAGTAGCAAGATCATCATTCAAGGAAGGTTTCTGAAGAGTTTGAAGGCTTGAAGTGAAGGTTTACTCCATCTGTGAATCAAGAAATACCAGGTTTGAAAAATTCACCCTACACCATAATTTATGCATCTTTAGGTAGAATGGTTAGGTTAGAACTGTTAGAGACCAATAGGAGATCATTTCTGGAGAGTTAGGGATCATTTGATGAAGGTTGAGTTATGGACACCATTACTTTGTTGAGCAAGAACTCGAGATGTAGTGAAGAAGAATACAAGTTTGATAGCTTATTTTCACCAGTGAAGTGTGGTGATCATTTTAGTACCAAGAAATCCAAGAATTATTGAAATTGAGGTTTTACCATTTCTTGGATCTACTATCGGGTTTTAAGATAGAGACCATTTCAATAAAATCCAAGGCCATGGGCGTGTTCAGCATTGAAAATGGAGCATGTTAGTGTTTTGAATTGTTAAATTTAATGACGATTTGAGGACATACGAATGGAGGGAAGTCTGGCATGTGAAGCTCTGTTTCCATGGAGAGTTGTTGCAAACCCTAGCCAGAGGTAGAAGACAAGCCCACGGCCATCAGATCATGTTAGACCCCTTGACTAAGACCAAGATCCAAGGGCTGAGGTTCAATCTTGCTTGAAGAGGGAAAATCTGAAGACTATGAAACGCATCGTTTCATTAAAAGAGATTTGGGCTGGACTGCTAACTACACCACCCTTTCATGGCCCACTTGGTTTTTAACTGAATTTCATTACTTTATGCACCGTTGCTTTTTCATTTTCTTTATGATTTTAATTGGTTTTTCTGATGATAATTGGGCCTAGCGCGCCTCACTAACTGCACCCCCATTTTGAGCCCATTCATGAAATGAACTATCTGGCATTGCTATCTGCACCTAGGTTTTCTCATTTTAATTTCTTTTTCTCCATTTTATTTTAATCTTCGAAAAATCATAATAAATAGGAAATTAATGATTTTTGCATGGGGATTTTTTCTCCCATTTCATGATAATGTCTAGAAAATTGTCAAATAATAATATTTGCATTTCATGCATTTTTAATATTTTTTGTATATTTTTTATTTTAATAGCTTTTTAATTCTTTTATGTTGATGCATGAATTTGTAGAATTTTGTTTAGCTAGTTCCCTTCATATTTTTAGGCCATTCTTTTTAGCATAGTTATATTAGGACTTTACCTCCCCTCTGGATTTATTCCATAATTTTTTGATGAAGTTTAGGTTAGTTTTGATTAGATAACATTAGGTTGTGTAGAATTAGGTCAATCCTTAACATAGGTCCACAATAACACTAGAGTTTTGGGTTTCTAGGTCAAGATAGAAGAGTTGAGGCTTAAAGGCTGAAGGATAAAGTTGACATTTCCAGATGATTGAAGACTACTCTGAGAAGCTGAAGCTTGCAGGGAGAGAAGACTAAGTTGATACTTAGGAAGAGGATTCAATTGAGATTGATTCTGAAGAGCTGAAGCTTGAAAAGCAAAGGAAGCTGATAATTACCTTCATGCTTGGAGATCCTGAAGGAATCCAGTTGATACTTGTGGTTAATGGTGAAGCCTGAAGGTGGAGCTGATTAAGGAGCTGAAGCTTGAAGAAGATAAGTTGAAACCTATGTTGAAGGGTTGAAACCTGGAGAAGCAAATGGATATTTGTCAAGAGTGATGGAAGTCTGAATACTGAATTGCTGTGAGAAGAGCTGAAGCTTGGAGTTGAGGGAGGAGTTGATCTGCTTTCTTATCTTCTTCTTTGCTGTATTGATGTGCCTTGTTTGACTTGCTTGATGCATTAGAATAAGTTCATATCTAGACTAGGTAGAATCTAGGAGCATGATTGCACTAGAGGTTGAGTTGCTCCCTCTGCTTGTACTGTTACTGTGTGGCTTTGCTTGCGGGTATTTGGTAGAGCCCAGCTCCCTTGCCCATGTGGTTTGTTTGCCTGATGGCATTTTATTCTATTTCTTCTCTATGACTGCAGTTTACTGTATTTTGCTTGATAGCATGTTTTATATTTCAGTATGATTACTGTTATTCGTCCTGGCTTGAGGTTAAGATGAGCTTATGGAGGCTGAAGCCCCACACACATTTCCTCCCTCACTTGCATTGCATGCATTTTACAGTTTGAGCTGATGCTTTATCTGTTTCTGTGTATCATTGACATGATCCCTTAGGACTCTCATTTCCTTTGATAAGGAATTGATGATAGAACTTTAGGTTGAAACCTATGCATGATAACTTCTAGTAGATCCCTGTTCAAACCTCAACCATAGGATGAATCCTTGGCATGACAACAGTAGGACTTGATAGTCTCCCTCCTAGTTGGGCTTGTTCTCTTCTCATCTCAAAACAGTTTAAGATACAGTAATCATGAACGATTTCTTTCGTACGTTACGAGCCTTAAGCTATCTGAGAAAGGATTGTGGGAGAGTTTCTTTTCCATAGTCTGGATGTTTAGTATGGTACACTTTGGGTGACATGCGACACATTCACTCTTAGGTCATAGTCTCTAGTGCGATTGAAATTGCAAACACAATAAAAAACACTTCTTTCGTAAAAGACAGGAAATAATGCGTGGTATCCTGAACTACGTGGGCTCTGATCTCTCATACCTGTTGAGAGTACGTAGGCACAATACTGATGTATTGGCGAGCTACCTTCCCCCATAACCCGTCGTAGGTCGAACTACGTTGACTCTGATTTCTCGTTCTCTGATGAGAATACGTAGGCATAAAGTGCGACGCTTTGTCGAGTCATTTTTCTTTTCTTTCTAAGCTAGCCTTGATAGGTAGATAGATAAAACCAACCCGTCCAGTAATTACAACAAGTGTGGATCCCGTCGAGTACGACGAACGTGAGGGGTGCTAATACCTTCCCCTTGCGTAATCGACTCCCGAACCCAGACAACGGTTGCGACGACCTTGTCTTACCCTTTTTCGTTAGGTTTTTCCGATCGTTTCCTTTCCCGCTCCGAGGGATAAATAACGAAAGGTGGCGACTCTTCTGTTGTGTCGGCACCTTATTTTCGCGTAAGCGACAACTACTTTTTGACAGCATTTTTGAAAACTGATTTTTAGCATGTAGATGTATCATTTGCATGTTATTTCTTTGACCTTATGACATAAAAATAATTTTGTAACATGGCACATATGGTCATCTCTTCATGGGGTTGTTTTGCATAATATTCACATTGCCCATGGC
Organism: Lathyrus sativus; assembly: GCA_963859935.3. NCBI lineage: Eukaryota > Viridiplantae > Streptophyta > Magnoliopsida > Fabales > Fabaceae > Lathyrus > Lathyrus sativus. The sequence continues at coordinate 64,511,477 of OZ012739.1, read as the reverse complement.
TAAGCAAACATAGTCTTGATCTTGACATTTTCCAATGTTGATTTAATTCTTAGATATTTCTTGGATATAATGTGGACTTGGTGTGGAATTTCCATAACATGAATTGGATTAGAGACTTGAATGAAAATTAGAAATACATTAATTTTTAAACGTTACTTAGAGTTGAAAATTTTGCAACAAATGACATTCTTGTAATGTCACAAAACTTCTCTTTATAATATTCTTGCCTTTAATCTTGAATTCATGATGGATTTCCTTTATGTCATTGAATTTGAAAGAAATGGAGAAATGAGTCAAGCCTTGAAAGAGGGCAAATTTTGGGGTGCAACAGCTGCCCCTATTCAAACGACATGGACCTGAAGGGATGAAAAGCAAACGCTTTCAAACATTCAAGGTAAAAGGTGATTGAATACAAAAGAACCCAAAAATTTGTCAACCGTAGAATGAAACCTCTGACATCGCCGTTAGGCACCTATGACAGGTAGAACATCTGACTTCGCCATCAGTCGTTGATCAAATACAAACACCTGACCTTGTCGTCAGCTCTTAATAGCATTCTAAATTCGCCGTCGGAACTTAACATCAAATTTGTGAGATCTGACCTCACCGTCAATATTCAACATAATCTGTAAAAACATCTGATTGGTAGAACATCTGATCTCGCTGTCAGTCCTCCATATCCTCTGACTTCGCCTATCAACCTACAACATAATCTGACTTCGTCGTCAATTAAAATCATCTGACTTCGCCGTTATTTCTCAAACCATTCTGACGTCGCCGTCAACCCTCTACATGATCTGACTTCGCCATCAATTCTCCACATAAAATTTGGCAAAACACCTGACTTCGCTGTCAGTCCTTAACATCAAATTGGTAGGACACCTGATTCCGCCGTCACTCTTCCATAATCTGACTTCGCCGTCAACTCCCTAAATGGCTTGAATTCATCGTCAATTCTCTTCATAATCTCACCTCGTCGTCGATTCCCAACATGGCTTGACTTCGTTGTCAATTCTCTTCATAATCTGACCTCGTCGTCGATTCCCAACATGGCTTGACTTCGTCATCAATTCTCTTCATAATCTGACCTCGTCGTCAATTATCAAAATCATTTGACTTCACCGTCGATTCCCAACATGGCTTGACTTCGTCGTCAATTCTCTTCATAATCTGACCTCCTCGTAGATTCCCAACATGGCTTGACTTCGTCGTCAATTCTCTTCATAATCTGACCTCGTCGTCGATTCCTAACATGGCTTGACTTCGTCGTCAATTCTCTTCATAATCTGACCTTGTCGTCAATTATCAACATGGCTTGACTTCGTCGTCAATTCTCTTCATAATCTGACCTCGTCGTCGATTCCCAACATGGCTTGACTTCGTCGTCAATTCTCTTCATAATCTGACCTCGTCGTCGATTCCCAACATGGCTTGACTTCATCGTCAATTCTCTTCATAGTTTGACCCCGTCGTCGATTCCCAACATAGCTTGACTTCATCGTCAATTCTCTTTATAATCTGACCTCGTCGTCAATTATCAACATGGCTTGACTTCGTCGTCAATTCTCTTCATGATCTGACCTCGTCATTGATTCCCAACATGGCTTGACTTCATCGTCAATTCTCTTCATAATCTGACCTCGTTGTCAATTATCAAAATCATTTGACTTCACCGTCACTTCATTTTGCTAAAAAAGCGAACATCGAACCCAAAGGTCAGCTCAACCCTAAGTTCAGAAGAACATTCGTCGATTCACCATCTGGGTGAAAAAATCCGTTGGGGAAATATGAACTTGAATAAATAGACTCCGCTAGGGAGACCGATAAGATGAACACATTTGTCAATGACCTGGCTGGAGGTCTGGATACCACGCAGGATTGAGAAATATACTGATAACTGCTGGAGATACGCTTGAAAACAAAGGGGTGGCAACCCGGCTTATGCTTTACATGCATATGTTTGAATATGGCGTAATGCTTCATACGAAATGGAAATGCTACACGTTTCGGAGGATGTTATGCATTATGCAAATGCAAAGGAAACACTTTAGCAAAATAAATGCCAAAGAGAAAGGATTAATTCTGCCGGGTAGAAGACTAGACACGTCTAGTACAAATGTTGGGGAAAACAAACCCTGGATGCTCTTCTGAGCAAACTTCCGGGTAAAATTGTTCCACTAAGAGCAAATCCACCCTGCTGGGGATTAGACAATGAGGGAACCAATATCAACCTTTGCTTGGGGAAATGAGCAATAAACTCAACAAATACAACTTCCGCTTGAGGAATGAGTCAATGACCTAGACTCTGAGGGGAAAAGGAGCCAGTTGTTCAAACTCAATGGGGAAAACAAATTTTTGAATTCGTTCCACTGCTGAGGGATAAACTCACACCCGCTCACTAGAAACGATCATGCTCTGCTGGAGATGTCAATCTTGACCTGCTGAGGATATCCTTTGATTGTCAAGGTTTCAAACTGCAGGGGATCGCCCATGACTTTACTGGAGATGCCCCTGTCTGGGCTAAATATTGATTTGAAGATCTGATTAACCATGGGGTTGAAATACGTCATGCAATACACCCATGGTATTGAAAAGATGCCCCTGACTGTGCTGGATTTTGCTTTGGTGATCTTGAGTTTTGTGGGAGGACCCACAGTCTTTGCAAATAATGCCCCTGACTGGGTTGTTGATTGCGTTGAAGCTCTTGAATTTACCCAACAAAGTTGCACAACTTCGTGGGGAACACCCACAGTCTTGCGGAGAATGCTCCTGACTGGGCTGATAATGATCTTGAAAATCTTCGAAATTGATCCTGGACTGGTCTCGCATATGTGAATTCTTGATGATAATGATGTTCCATAAATGGAAATGCAAATGCAAATGCTAGACTGGAGATACAAGAGCTCGAGAGTATGATACGATTATAGGTATGCATATGATGCAAGATGCTTATGAAGTCGAATGCGATGTGTATGATGCATATGATAATAATGGATGTAGGCAGTTGATTGGGAATGCAGGTGATGACGTGGTGGACTTTTGGTGGTTTCCAATGTAAATTGGACTTTGGGTTGGAAGTACCAGATGAGGGCTAGTATTCGGAGGGTAGACCAGATGGGACTGGTTGGAGAAAGGTTAGGTTGTCAAAGGAGGGCTGATTTTGTGGTTTGCCAGATGGGAGCTGGACTTTGGGATAAGGTTTACCAGACCAAAACTGGTGGCAAAAGGTTAAGTTGTCAGACGAGAACTGACTTCTAGGTTTGGTGTCAGACTGGAACTGACTTTGTGGTTTGCCAGACGAGGACTGGTTACACAGAAGGCTAAAGGAAGGATGACCATATGGGAGCTGGTTTAAGGGCTGACATGTATCAGAAGGGAATTGGTGTTTAGTGAAGGGTTAACCAGATGGGACTAGTATAAAGGTTTTCCAGACAAGAACTGGACTTTGGAAGTTCTGATTTGTTTTGATAGGTGACAGGTTTAGGCTGTGGGATGAAGGATCCAATGACAGCAAGGCCTTCGGACGGTTAAGGTTATTGGGTGAGATGACGGTACAATTCACGACACTCGTTTTGAACCCGACAATTGCTGATGTGGATGAACTTGCTTGAGTAGCTTGCCATGAGACGACCTCGAGATGGCTTGCCCCAGAGTTTGTACCATGAAAGGGTTCATCGTTTGATTAACCGACTCTTGGTGGTTGGCTTCAATATACTTTTGAAGTAGCTTGCTCTTGAAAGAGCGTTGAAGCGACTTGACTTATCCTGATTGAACATTGAAGGGATTTATCCTTAAGTCAAAGAAACTCTGGGTGGCCTGGCCCTGATTGGTACCACGAAAGGGCTCATCATTGTTTAACCGATTCTTGTGGTAGTTGACTTCAATATACTCTTGGAGTATCTTGCCCCTTGAAAGAGTGTTGAAGCGGCTTAACTTGTCTTGAATGAATATTGGAGGGATTTATCCTCAAGTCAAAGAAACTCTGGGTGGCCTGCCCCTGATTGGCATGATCCACTTTTGATTAACCGCTTCTTGATGATCTTCCCCATGATCAACTGGTGCTTGGGGATTAGCCTCAGACTGATTGATTCTAACTTCTCGGATATCAATGCCCCAGATCCATAAGGTCATATGGTATACTTGGTTCTGGTCCAGACCGCTGAATAATCCAGTCATGCTTGATTGCTTTGTGTTGGAATTTCCTTAATTCCAACTATTAACTTGTAAATAAAATTGTTTGTTCATGAATGGTAATCTCAATGGAAAGTTCATGCAAGTTTTTTGAAAGAATTGTCTTTTATTACGTGTCGTGATTGTGAGACGAATGGACCGTTAGTCCAAAAGTTGTGCTAACTTGATTGGTGTAAAAGATAAAACAAGGATATTGACACCAATACTGATGATTAGCAAATATGTGAGGAGTCAGTTTACGCAACCTTGCGATAACATGCTTTCAGAATAAACCTCACCTCAATTAGGTCATTCGAGGGTTGTAACATGGTCTGGCTCACGGTTATAGAAACAAAGGATATTAGGATCAAAGTATTATTTTTACCCACCCCATCTTCTTGAAGATCTCCATACCTACATTCAGTTAATTCTGCACATGCTTATCTTGACGGTTTAAGCTTGATGGTTCAAGGTTTGCTTGAAATGGCAGTCACCTAATTTAATGGATGTCAGTAGCCCCTTGATTTGGGCGGCCACTGAATCTTATTTTGTTTTTTGTTGAGGGTTTGAGGACCTCTTTTGATTTCTTTATTGATCCCTAATTTTTGCATGGACTGATTTTGCTTGTCAGATCCATCGGGATTGCCTTGATTTTTCCTAAGTCTCCTTTTGAGGTGCTTGACTTAGCAGGCTTTTGATGATTTTTTTTAAATTTTGTTGGCGAATTGTGACTGCCATGTCATGGGTCATTGATGAACAACCGTCTTCTGGACTTTTCTTTGTTGATTTAAATGCGGGATTGAATTAACTGAACAACTACCCTGCCCTAGGTTGAGTGTAAGGGTTTGAATGTCCGAAGAAACTCCTACTTCTAGGCTCAAAGTGGTTGACTAGGGATTAACTCCTTATATCTCCGGTGTTTAGGGGATTTGAAACAATGCATGTACATCATTGACGAGATTCTATCCAAAAGCATACGGTTTGCAATTATGGGTATTTCGTTTTCGCCATCCTCCCTCCAATATTTGCTAAAACAACAGTGATATAATGGAGTGGATAAAAGTGTGTGTGTCTGTGATAAGTGGAAATAACGAGTGAATACGACGTGACCAATTCGGAAAATGCATAATCATTTCATTAATATCACCATTCAAAACAACAATGTTTAAACACAAGTAGCAATTAACAAGAAGTAAACTACAAATGCAAATGATGAAAATTGCCCAAGGACTTCCACTGTTGAGGACGTCTGCCTATCTGGACCACTGGCTTCTGGAAACGACCCTTGAAATCTTTGAGCTTAGACAGCTAAGAGGTTGACATGGACAACCAAACTTCCTTCTGGAAAAGATATGTACCCTTTGTCAATTAGTTGTTGCACCTTGGCTTGGAAGGCTTTGCACTCTTCAGTCGAGTGCCCCATAGATCTTCCATGATATCCATACTGAACATTGGGATTATACCCAGAAGGGTAAGGTTCTGGCATAGGCTTAAGAGTTTTAGGCTCCAACAATGAGTTTTGAATCAAAGGCGAGAGAAGCTGACTGTGCGACATAGGGACTGGATGAAGAGGAGCAGTCCTTCTTTCCAAGTTGTTGTTGGGCCTATTCTGATTGCGGCGCTGATTCGGATGACCTCAGCCATGGGCTTGTTGATTTGTATGAGGAGCGACCCATAGCTTGTGGGAAAAAGCTTTAAGCATGGCTGATTTCCCATAAGGATAACATGGCACTAGTAATGATGCCTGTTGAGCAGATGAGGGACCACAGAGTTTTATTGGTATATCGTGAGAATACTTAATGTTTGCTATGAATGTGTTGGTTTCATCCTTGTCTTCCTCATGGAAATCATTGAAGGATTCAGTCTCACTAGCTTGGCTGCTGGAGGCGTCTTGGGTTTGTCCACTTTTAAGGTAGCTTTCGATGCGCTCTCCTACAATTACATGGCCAGAGAAACTTGTCGGCGTACATCCAGCCATTCTTTCAAGATAAGAACCATGCAAACTGTCGATGAACACGTCAATCAGTTCCTTGTCCGAAAGTGGTGGTTGCACTTTTGCTGCGAATTCTCTCCACCGCTGTGCATATCCCTTAAAGGATTCATTTTCATTCTGAGGAAGGCTTTGCAACTGCATGCGGGTGGGAATAGTGTCTAGATTGAACTGGTAAAACTTTAGAAAAGCGCTAACTAGGTCCCTCCATGATTGGATATGACTCCTTTCTAAATCTGTGTACCAACTTAATGATGCCCCACTCAGACTTTCTTGAAAACAGTGAATCATCAACTTGTCGTCATGAGTGTAACGGGTCATTTTTCGACAGTACATCACCAAATGACGTCTCGGGCAGCTAAAGCCGATGTACTTCTTGAAGTTGGGTGCCTTGAATTTTGGAGGAATCACCAAGTCTAGCACTAGACACATATCAGCAGCATCGGGTCCGGGCATATCAAGCACTTTCATCGCTTGAAGTGTCTCCTCAAGGGCACGAAGCTTTTCTTCATGGGATCAATCGTTGGCATCCTCTGGGGTCGAGTAGGAACGTTTACTTATGGAGGATGGCCATCCGGTGGAAGATCATACAGTGGATTGTTCGTCATGATAAATCCTTGTGGGGGATCAACATTCTGGCGGTCATTCTCTGGCATAGCTACCTCAGTTTGCATTGTTTGACTTGGCTTTTCAAGGCTTCTACGTTCCTCTTGCTTCAAACTTTTTGTAGCTCTCACGAGTTCAATGGGAGTGTCGGGAAATCAACCAAGAGTTATAAACAGAGGATGGGTAAGCTTTTGGCACCTGGTCATGGAAGAAAATGCAAAATGATGCAGAGATGCTTATGCAAATGCAATGCAATGAGTGCACACGAGAACAGATCCACATCAAGAATTAAAGTTACAAATCCTGCAAGACAACAAAAGGTATCTCTCACCTCGGGTGGGCAATCTATTGGTTTATAAGAGGGTATCCCAAAAGGCTTTTAAACAAAGTCCCATGCACTAACCCTCAAAAGTTTTCCATGATAACGACTACTCGTAAGACGATAATCCATTCAAAAGGATGAACACAGAGTTATGTTTTAGTAACCTTTAGGAATAAGGTTCTACAAGAGGTCCTCAGAATCACAGAATCCCACGTCGGAAATAAAACGCCGTTACGACTACACGTAGGACATAATCTTTCCAACAGGGTCTCATCTGAGCGGTGGAATTCGATCCAACTCAACGAGTCCTACGTCTCGCAAATCAGAAAGAAGCCACCTCCTAATCTTAGTGTATACTCGAAAGCTCGGGTAGAAAGCTTTATCCTCACAAACCATCCCAATAAACCCAACAGGTTAGAAAGAAACACAATAATAAAATAAAATAAAACATAAAAGCAAATAAAGCACAAATGCAACAAACAAACTAGGTTTAGCTTGCTAGGTGTCCCCAGCAGAGTCGCCAGCTGTCGCTACTCGAAAAATACGCGCAACGACGGGGAAGGAGAAAAAGGAAAAGGACAGAAGAGTCGCCACCGAACTTTATTTATCCCATGAGGGGAAAGGAAAATATCGAGAAAACCTTAAGAAAAGAATGGACAAGATGGTCTCGCAACCAAGATTGGGTTCGGAAGCCGGTTATGCGAAGGGAAGGTATTAGCACCCCTCGCATCCATCGTACTCGATGGGAACCATTTGTTTGTCGTGTGTGATTTATTTGCTTAAACATTATACTATAAAAGAGTGTTCCAAAGGATAGAGGGAAAGGTTAGAAATTGGGAAAAGAGAGATAACAGGGGAAGGAAGAGAAAGAACGGACTCGGTAGGACTTCGCGGTCCTAGGCCTACGTATTCTCAACGGATATGAGAAAATCAGAGTCGACGTAGTTCGGGGAACTACAGATATAAGGGGGAATGTGCTCGGCAAGGATTGTGGCCCTTGTGCCTATGTATCTTTACTTGAACGAAGTAAAGAATCAGAGAAGCCGTAGTTTGGCCTACGATTTGTTGACGTTTTTATGGATGATGCTATCGTACGCATTCTAGCAGTTAGGTGTATTTCTGCTCGCTCGTTGGAGACTTAGACATTACCTGTTTGCGGTAGAATGGACGTATCATATCCTTTTCGAAAGATAAGTTTTCACCATGCGAGGCAAGATGTCACATTTGATTTGTTGAATTGTTATTTTAAGGGGCGAGATAGGTCCTCGGATAGTAACCCCTACGGGTAGTACCCAATTCTTTATCTCGAAGTATTTTGTTTTGAAAGGGTGTGGCGAACATAGCGTCTTCGTATTGAAAGACGAGTATCAAAATCACACACACTACAGTGAGCATCTCGACACTCGGAGAGGAAGAAGTCTACACTTAATCCTCTCTTTTTAGTTCAATACAAAGAGAACTTCATTCTCTTATTAAAGTGTTTTTGGTTTTGAATGGTAAGTGCTTTTGCGACAGAGAACCCTACGGTAAACGCCAGCACTCGGGATAGGAGAAGGCCTACGCCTAACCACTCCACGACCATTCAAGTTTTTGTTATGAAAAGAGTTTAAAAATGCGCTCGATACGGGACCGAGGTTTTTAGGTGACAAAGGTTGCGGAAAGAAGTTGTAGAGGGAGATAGGTGGCGGATAAAGTCATGTCTTCGTATTGAAAAACGAGTATCGAGACCACCCATACTACAATGAATATCCCAACACTCGGAGAGGAAGAAGTCTACACTCAATCCTCTCTCTTTAGTTCAATACAAAGAGAACTTTACCCTTTTATTAAATATGGTGAATTGGCTTAACAATCGTTTGAGAAAATCCGCTTGACGTTGGGTCAAGGATTTTATTGTTTAAAAAGGTTTGAGGTGAAGCGAGCAAGGTCGATGGCGGTGCACAAGGCATCCGGCTTACATGGTCAAAAATGGCTCGATAAAATCGAGAGTTTACTTTTAAAAATAGTTTTTGGAAAACAAAGGTAAACAAGGACCATAACAATATTCACATACAATAATCATACAAACATAAACTAGACGACTCAAAAAAGTCGAGACACACAAGAAAAATGGCACGAAGTGCCATCAAAGAGTTCGCCGTGCGAACTCTTTGAATAAAGTCAAAAAAAACAGTAACTTCAAAATGTGACCTTTTTGGGTTAACTTCCAATGGTGGAAGTTATGTGTTATTTTAGGCTTTTTTCAAAAATGTCACTTTTTGTACATAACTTCCACTGGTGGAAGTTAGTGTTATTTTAGGCTTTTTTCAAAAATGTCACTTTTTGTACATAACTTCCACTGGTGGAAGTTAGTGTTATTTTAGGCTTTTTTTCAAAAATGTCACATTTTGTACATAACTTCCACTGGTGGAAGTTAGTGTTATTTTAGGCTTTTTTTCAAAAAATGTCACATTTTGTACATAACTTCCACTGGTGGAAGTTAGTGTTATTTTAGGCTTTTTTCAAAAATGTCACTTTTTGCACTTAACTTCCAATGGTGGAAGTTATGTGTTATTTTTGACTTTTTGTGGTTCTAAACCATGGAATCTTGGTCCCCTTGGGATCTTACATAGTATACACAACAATAACAACAACATTCATATGACAAATGCAACAAATGTAAAAAAAAAAAAAACCAAATATAAAAAGAGAGTAAAGTTAAGAGGATGGATACCAAAGATTTTCCTCCTTTCTTTTTCAAGCTCCTACTGGTTTTGAATGGATGTGTTTTTCACTCTATGTTATGGAAGTGTTGCTCTTCAAGAAGCTCCTCTTGTTTTTTGGTGGTTTTCTTCTCTCTATTTTTTCTGATTTTTTCTCTCCTCCAAGTGTAGTATCTCCTTCAATGCTTGCTTGTGTGTTGTGTTATGTTATGATAGTAAAGGAATACTATCTTTCTATTCTTGCTTGCACCCCCTTTTTCACACTTTTCTGTCACCTTTTGCTGTTGTCCCAATGCCACACTCCTTGCACAACTTTTCACTTCAAAATTTCCATTTTTGGCAATATCTTTTACTACCTTTTTGTGCAGCCCCACTTTCCCTCTACTTCTAGTATGCTTGTGCTGCATTTTTCTGCTACAACACTCTACAATGCTGTCCCTCTTTGTGCCCATTGGTCCCTTGGTTGGTCATGCTTGAATATTCCCATGTAGCCAATTATCACTACTTTTTGACAGCATTTTTGAAAACTGATTTTTAGCATGTAGATGTATCATTTGCATGTTATTTCTTTGACCTTATGACATAAAAATAATTTTGTAACATGGCACATATGGTCATCTCTTGCATGGGGCTGTTTTGCATAGTATTCACATTGCCCATGGCTAAGCAAACATAGTCTTGATCTTGACATGGGTGTTGATATGTCCAAGTTGGGACTGATTGCGGATTTCAAGGTGCCTCCCAAGTTCAAGGTACCTGACTTTGAAAAGTACAAGGGCACCACTTGCCCTCGCGTCCACCTGAGATCATATTACAGAAAAATGTCCGCTCATTCTGAGGACGAGAAGTTGCTGATCCACTTCTTTCAGGACAGTCTGTCCGGACCCTCCCTCGAATGGTACATGAGTCTGGAGCCTACTAGTGTGCGCACGTGGAAGGAGCTTGCTGAAGCATTTGTGCACCACTACCAATATAATAGTGACTTGGCCCCGAACCGAGTCCAACTGCAGAATCTGTCGCAAAGGAACAATGAAGGGTTTAAGCAATACGCCCAGCGGTGGCGTGAATTGGCAGCCAGGGTTCAGCCGCCGATGGTTGAACGTGAGCTTGTGCAAATGTTCGTAGCCACCCTCTCGGGGGTTTATTATGAGAAATTGGTCAGCGGTATGTCTGGAACCTTCTCAGATCTCATTATCACGGGTGAACACATTGAAAATGGGATCAAACTGGGGAAAATTCAAGGTGATTCATCCTCAGTTGGAGGAGGCGGAAAGAAACCTTATAGTGGCAAAAGGCGGGAAGGAGAAACGAGCGCCGTGACCAACGCTCGAAGGAAGGGTAAAGGCCCTCACCAGCAGGTGGCCAGCATAACTATCCCGGCAGTTCAACAGCCACAGCAGCAGCATCAACATCAACAGCCGAATCAGCAAGGGTACAGAAAGTACCAGAATCGGGCACCTCTATCGAGCCGTCACCTCGAGACACCGCCCATGTCTTATGCGCAGTTGATGCAGACTTTGCTCCAGCTACAGTTGATCCAGAAGAGAACCCTGGCTCCCTTGACAGGGGCACCTCCGCCAGGTTATGACGCGAATGCAACTTGTGAGTTTCACTCAGGGGCACCGGGCCACACGATAGAGAATTGCAAAGCCTTCAAGCATAAGGTGCGGGACATGATGGACGCCAAGATCATCAATTTCTCAGATAATGTGCCAAACGTCACGAAGAACCCTATGCCGAATCATAGGGGAGGTGGGGTAAACGCCATTATTGAGGACAAGAGTTTGGATTTGTTGACTGACGTCAGAGATCTGAAGACACCGCTTAGCTTCGTTAAGGCTAAGCTGATGAAAAGAGGTTTCTTTCCAAGTTGTGGAGAACTGTGTATGGGCTGTGAGACAAGTCCTGATGGATGTGAACAGCTGATAGAGGGGATTCAAAGTCTGATGACCGAAGGAATCCTACAGTTTAGTCGAAGGGCCGAAGGCAGATCGGGAGAGGTAACGCTGAAGCAAGATGATGAGGTTGCCACCATCACCATCCCTCGTCGGACGATCATTATTTCTGCACCCAGACCACCCACAATTACTATCACCAAAGCTGGGCCGATGCCTTTCGAAAGCACCAATGTTGTCCCATGGCATTACGGGGCAGAAGTCTACTGCAACGGACAGAAGTTGGAATTAGAACCATTTGGTTCGTCTGTGGAAAACCTAGTGGGAGTTAGCGGAATCACTCGCAGCGGAAGAGTGTTTGCACCACCTGAGGTCGTGACGGACAAAGCGGACAAAGCTGATGCAACTGATAAAGGTAAAAGTAAAGTCGTTGAAGAGATCCCTTGCAGGGTAGAAAAAGACTTACTTGTTAAAGACGCCGAAGAATTTATGAGGTTGATTAAAAAAAGTGACTACAAGATCGTGGATCATCTCCATCAAACACCCTCGAAGATTTCCATCCTGAACTTGTTGCTGTGTTCTGAAGCACACCGCAACGCACTGCTGAAGGTGTTGAACGCCGCATATGTACCGCAGGAAATATCGGTAAACCAGTTGGAAGAAGTCGTAGCCCACATGAATGCTGGAAATAGGTTAGGGTTTACTGACCTAGAGCTGACGTCGAAGGGAAGAAATTACAACAGCGCCCTGCACATCTCGATAGAGTGTAGGGGAACGATTATGTCTCACGTGTTGGTGGACACGGGGTCGTCGCTCAACGTTCTTCCGAAGAAGGCATTAATGAAGTTAGATACTCGCGGAGTGATTTGCATACCCAGTGATCTGGTTGTGAAAGCGTTCGATGGAACCAAACGCCATGTTTTCAGAGAGGTGACCCTGCCAATCCAAGTTGGGCCGGAAACATTCGACGCGGTCTTTTACATTATGGACATCATGCCTGCCTACAGATGTCTCTTAGGCCGGCCATGGATCTATTCTGCGGGTGCCGTGACCTCCACGTTGCACCAGAAACTCAAGTATGTTGTCGGAGGTAGCATCGTGACTGTATGTGGCGAGGAAGATATAATGGTGAGCCATTTGTCGTCCTTCAAATATGTTGAGATGGATGGGGAGATCCACGAAACCCTATGTCAAGTGTTCGAAGCTGTTAAAGTCAAGAGCGTAGCTCCTGTAATCACTGAGAAGCCAGAGATGACTCTCTCCTCCTTCAAGGAAGCTCGGGCCGTTGTTCAAGCCGGATCTACCCCAAGCTGGGGGCGAATTCTAGAGATACCAAACAAGCAAGACAAGTTTGGGTTGGGATATTCCCCGGGAGCTGAAGCCTCCTCTTCCAGCAGTGCATCACGAGGTAAAGGACCGATCCAGTTTACCAGTGGCGGGGTGATATTTGAAAGCGTCAACGCGGTGTCTGAAGACAGCGGAGATAGCGACTGTGACTTAGACTCTTGGATCCATCCAAGCAAGCCAGGCGAGAGCCTCAACAACTGGTCCGTCAGGGATATCATCCAGATGACAAGCGAAGAGTAATGGTTTACTTTTTCCAATCATTGTACAACCCTATGTCCTACCCGGGGCATAGTGGTTTTATTTTCAGGTCCTTGTTTGATTATGTACATGCATTTTATCAATAAATCAAAAGGCGTTTTCTTCGTATTCAAATATTGCAATCTCTGTTATTCCTGTTTTATGTTTGTTTTGAAAAACAACAAAATGGCAATGGGGTTTGTGCTAACCTGCATATCCTTGTTTTAAGCTTAACCCTTGTTATTGCAGGATCCACATAGCAGATGACATCGACTCTGGACCTTCTACGACTCACTTCAACTTCGATTTCCCGATCTATCAAGCCGAAGAAGAGATTGATGAAGATGAAGACCTTCCCGAAGAGTTGGCCCGCTTGTTGAAACAAGAAGAGAAAGTTATTCTGCCTCACGAGGAAGAGATCGAGATTGTGAATCTGGGTTCTGAAGAACTTGTCAGGAACGTCAGGATAGGGGCTGCATTGTAGAGTGATGTCAAGCAGAGATTGGTCGAGATGCTGAGAGAGTATAGTGACGTCTTTGCTTGGTCATATGAAGATATGTCCGGACTAGATACTGACATCGTGGTCCATCACTTGCCGCTGCGAGAAGATTGTCCTCCCGTTAAGCAGAAGCTTAGGAGGACGCGACCAGATATGGCCGTTTAGATCAAAGAAGAAATGCAGAAGAAGCTTGATGCTGGCTTCTTAGCGGTCACTACTTACCCTCCGTGGGTCGCCAACATAGTGCCTGTACCGAAGAAGGACAGTAAGGTACGAATGTGCGTCGATTATCGGGATTTGAATAGGGCGAGCCCTAAAGATGATTTCCCGCTGCCTCATATTGATGTGTTGGTCAACAATACAGCTCAGTTCTCTGTATTTTCGTTCATGGATGGCTTCTCCGGTTATAATCAGATCAAGATGGCGCCAGAAGACATGGAGAAAACTACGTTTATCACTCCTTGGGGAACATTTTGCTACAAGGTAATGCCTTTCAGTCTGAAGAACGCAGGGGCCACTTACCAACGAGTAATGGTTACTTTGTTTCATGATATGATTCATCATGAGATTGAAGTCTATGTTGATGATATGATTGCGAAGTCCCAAACGGAGGAGGGACATGTGGTCAATTTGCTGAAGCTTTTTGAGAGGCTTAGGAAATTCAGGTTGAGGCTGAATCCTAACAAGTGTACTTTCGGAGTACGGTCTGGAAAACTACTAGGGTTTATCGTGAGTGAAAGAGGCATTGAGGTTGATCCTGCGAAGATTAAAGCAATACAAGAAATTCCAGCGCCAAAAGCAGAAAAAGAAGTTCGTGGTTTCCTGGGCAGAATAAACTACATTGTAAGGTTTATCTCTCAGCTCACGGCCACGTGTGAACCGATGTTCAAACTGTTAAAGAAAGATCAGGCGATTATCTGGAACGAGGATTGCCAGAAGGCATTTGATAAGATAAAACAGTATCTACATGAACCTCCGATCTTGATACCCCCAGTGGCCGGAAGACCCTTAATCATGTACTTGACAGTTCTTGAGAATAGTATGGGGTGTGTTCTCGGTCAGCACGACGAGACGGGCAAAAAAGAGCATGCCATTTACTAGAGTAAAAAATTCACAGACTGTGAATCTCGTTACTCGATGCTGGAAAAGACGTGTTGCGCACTTGCTTGGGCTGCCAAACGTTTACGACAGTACATGCTCAACCACACAACCATGCTAATTTTGAAGATGGATCCGATCAAGTACGTCTTCGAGAAGCAAGCGCTTTCGGGCAGGATTGCCAGATGGCAAATGGTGTTGACGGAATATGACATTCAGTACGTTTCCCAGAAGGCCATGAAGGGAAGCGTATTGTCTGAGTACCTTGCCGAACAGCCGATCGAGGATTATCAGCCGATGAAGTTTGAATTCCCTGATGAGGATATCATGTTTCTCAAAGCGAAAGATTGCGATGAACCGTTGCCCGACGAGGGTCCAGATAGGAAATCCCAGTGGAAATTGATATTTGACGGGGCAATTAATTCTTATGGAAGTGGTATCGGGGCGATCATCACGACTCCCCACGGACCCCACATCCCGTTTACTGCGAGACTGACGTTTCCAGTCACCAATAATGAAGTGGAGTACGAAGCATGCATCATGGGTCTAGAAGAAGCAATTGATTTGAGAATCAAGAACCTAGACGTATATGGTGACTCAGCGCTAGTGATTAACCAAATTAAAGGGGAGTGGGAGACTCGTCAATCGAATTTGGTGCCGTACATGAATTATGCCAGAAGGCTGCTTCCGTTCTTTGATCGAGAGGAACTCCATCATGTGCCTAGGGCCGAGAATCAGATGGCTGACGCCTTAGCCACATTGGCTTCGATGTATAAAGTCAATTTTTGGAATGAAGCTCCAAGAATTGTCTTTTCTCGTCTTGATAGACCTGCATTCGTCTTTGCGATCGAGGAGGTCTCTGATGGCAAGCCATGGTTTCATGACATCCAGACCTTCCTTATGACTAAGGAGTATCCTGCGAGAGCGTCAACCCAGGATAAGAAGACTCTGAGGAGGCTTTCTGGAAATTTTTATCTCAATCCTGATGGAGTTTTGTACAAGAGAAACCACGATCTCGTGCTACTCAGATGTGTAGATGAGAAAGAAGAGAGTATGCTCATGGAGGGAGTCCATGAAGGCACATTTGGTACGCACGCCGGCGGGCATGCTATGACAAGAAAGATCCTGAGAGCAGGATATTACTAGCTGACGATGGAGTCGGATTGCTTTAAATTTGCGAAGAGATGTCATAAATGCCAGATTTATGCTGATAAGATTCATGTGTCGCCGTTCCCGTTAAATGTCATGTCCTCCCCGTGGCCGTTCTCCATGTGGGGCATCGACATGATAGGCAAGATCGAGCCCACTGCATCTAACGGTCATCACTTCATCCTAGTAGCTATCGATTACTTCACCAAGTGGGTGGAGGCAGCCTCATATGCTAATGTGACCAAGCAGGTGGTGGCTAAATTCATAAAGAGGGACATCATCTATCGTTACGAAATTCCCGAGCGGATCACTACTGATAATGGTTCGAATCTGAATAACAAGATGATGAAGGAGCTGTGCCAGAGTTTCAAGATTGAACACCACAACTCATCTCCTTATCGGCCGAAGATGAATGGTGTCGTTGAAGCGGCCAATAAGAATATTAAGAAGATTGTACAGAAGATGGTTGTGACCTATAAAGACTAGCATGAGATATTGCCATTCGCACTGCACGGTTATCGTACGACGGTACATACATCAACTGGGGCAACTCCTTTCTCACTGGTGTACGGTATGGAAGTTGTCCTACCGTTAAAAGTTGAAGTTCCTTCTTTACGAGTTTTGGTTGACGTGAAACTCGAGAAGAGGTTAGCATCGATTGCACATGGTCGTCTGTACCAAAGCCGAATGAAGAAAGCTTATGATAAGAAGGTGCGTCCTAGAAGCTTTCAGACGGGTGACCTCGTCCTGTAAAAGATTCTTCCTCCACACTCCGATCACCGGGGCAAGTGGACCCCCAATTATGAAGGTCCGTACGTCGTCAGCAAGGTCTTTTCGGGAGGAGCCTTGTTGTTATCCATGATGGATGGTGAAGATTTTGCATCCCCGGTGAACGCGGACGCAGTTAAAAAATACTTTGCTTAAAAAATGACACGCTGGAAAGAAAAAGAATATCCAGGCAAAAAGGGGCATCCCGGCGAACCATAAAAAAGGGAAAAAGGTTCGGGAAAAAATTAGGGATATAAAAGAAAAGAATGTACACCCGCAAAGTCGAAAACCTGGAAGGGCGACTTTGGCAAAAAAGGGTATCCCGGTGAATCGAAAACCCGGAAGGGCGATTCAGGCAAAAGTTAGGGATTTGAAAAAGCAAATGACTGCGTTCCGCGTGTGGACTGCATTTGTTTAGCGGTTTGGAAGACCTGAGGGCCGTTTATCTGAATCAATCTCTTCTGAAGCTGAAGCGGCGGAGAAGTATCGAAGTCGAGCGGGTCATAGAGGGATCAACTCATGGTGTTCGTCTACGCCTCGTTGCCGACATGTGTATATACTGATGTATATTTATGTTTTTATATTTGCGCGGCTTCCTCATTCCAGGAGCTTGCATCTGTTGTAAAACATTTTTACCCATTCAGGGGTTCGTTATCAATAAAATGTATACTATTCAGCAATTCTGTTTGCCTGTTTAGCATTTATCTGTTTTGTTTGCGAAAAAGAACGCCAATGTTTTTGATAAAATGCGCATACATAAACTTACTGGCCTAGGCCACTGATTGTTGAAACAATGAATTACTCGAACATTGTCACAAGATGATAACCTTGATAGGTCCCTGTGAGAAGGGTATCTTGTCTGTTTGTTTGTGTTGTGGCAGGTGTAGCATATGCCAGGTAGTACGTCGTATGTGTCCCCAAATAGGATGATTCCTTCTTCTCTAGCAAGTTCAGTAGCCTCCCCCCACAGAGTCTGAACAGGAGATCGTAAAGCATTGATATGTCTCCCCAGGCATAGAAGATTCTCCCCTCAATCAGAGATATCCTGAAGGAATGTCAATCTCCCCAGCTGAGTCATATATTTAAGTGTGCGGTACTCGGAAGTTCCAGACTGAAGTCTCCGGCAGAATTGAGATTCCCCACAGAGTTGTACTCCCCCCGGTAAGCATGATGATTCCTTCTCCCCCAGCCGAGTTTGCAGATCCCCAAGAGAGCCGAATCCTTGGAAGCCGTTTGGGCCATGATTGGTTTTCCCCAGTAGAGTGTTGAATAGATGATGCTGTATTTCCCCACCGGAGTCATTACCCCCAAGAAAGCTTTGGCTACGAATGCCGTGTAGTTTATTTCTGCGATTGACATCGCTTTCCTCAGCAGGTCCAGGTTCTCGTAGAGCTTCGTTCCCTTGCAGCAGTTGACTGAAGTTCGTTTCCCCAGGCGGAGTCCAATTGAGATTGGCGTGACTTCTTCTCCTTGGCAGGATGAGTCCTTCCTCCACCAGAGCGGTCCTTTCTCCTTGACAGAAAGATTCTCCCTTCAGCATTTATTTTGCTGATGGGGTCGCAGCATTTTACATGATTGCATAGCTTTGATCATAAACGCGTAGCATTTCCACCGTGTGGAGCATTACGCCATTGTCAAAGCATATGCATACTAAACATGAGCTAGGTCGTTACTGTTCTCGTTTTGCAGGTGTTCCTCCGCAGAGTCGCTTGCTCAAGACGATTCTTGGATCCCCCAGCGAAAGTCGTTTGCCCCAGATGATTCTTGAATTCTCCAGCGAAGGCGCTCATTTAAGATGATTCTTAAAATCCCCAGTGAAGTCACCAGAGTTGGTTGCTCAAGTTGATGCTTAGAGTCCCCGGCAGAGTATTGGTTCAGGATGATTCTCGAAATCTCCAGCAGAGTTATTGGTTCAGGACGATTCTTGAAGTCCCCACGGAGTTAGTTGTTCAGGATGATTCTTGAAGTCCTCAGCAGAGTTGACTCACCCAGAATGATTTCTGGATCCCCGAAGCAGAGTTACTTGGTAGTTCTCCAGAATCCCCAGCGGAGATGTGTCATCCCCCAGCAGGTTTCTGAACAGCGAAGTTGAAACATCCCTTGAAGACTTGATGATTGAAGTCCAACCGTATTAACGAAGCAGTTATCTCAGCTGATGCAGAGTGCCTGATGGCAAAAGTTTGGATATCCCTAATTGGTTCATGATTGACCGAGAATTCTATTCCCGACCTACTGATAAAGTCCGGCTGATGCCCGAAAATTTCTTTGAATGCCTGATGGCATGATTAACGTGATTGTTGACCTGATGAGCCCCGAGGAATCTTGATGCCTGACGGCATGATCGACCATGTATCACCGGTTACCATGTGACCAATCCCCCAACTAGTTGTCGTGCGGCTAACATCCAAAAATCATAAAATTAAAAAATATTAGAAAATATTTTATTCTTTTAAGTTTGTTTTAATTTGTTTTAGTTTTGACTAATTCTTTAAGTTGGGCTTTAAAGTGGGCATTAGGTTAGAGTTAACCCTAATTTGTTACCTATATAAACATGAGTTGCATTTGAGAAAGGGGGGAGAGCACACAAAAGGAAAAAACGGCGGCCGTTCTCACGACTTATCAGAAGAGGAAAGTGTCAGCAAATCCACCAAACGACGCAAAACCACCGCGAACCGCTTCGAACCCCGAACGAGGTGAGCAGTTCTTTTTGTCAATAACAAAGTTTTTCTGTTGTTTTCAGGTGGAACAAACCAAAGAAGAAGGATATAAATCGTTTCCGGCCATGCAAGAATGGAGCAAAGCTCAAAGGAGCTGCAACGACGCAGCCACCGTGATGAAGAAGAAGACGGCGTTTCTAAAAACCTAAAGATTGAAATGCTTCAGCGTGAAGCCTACTTTTCCCCTTTTATTTTTTTATATTTTATATTTTTCTCTTTTTTTTATTTTTCTTATTATTATTATTATTATTATTATTATTATTATTATTATTATTATTATTATTATTATTATTATTATTATTATTATTATTATTATTATTATTATTCTGATTATCTTTAAATTGTAATTATGTCATAATAAATGGTTAGTTTAATTAAAAAATATTTGCTAGTTAAACCTTGTTTTAAAACTCTGTTCTTATAATAAAAAAAATTAAAACTATTTTTTATTAAAACTAAAACTTCTTTTTTTAAAAAAATTTAAATTGAATCCTTTTTAAAAAAATTAAAACTAAAACATTTTTATTAAAAAGCATTGTTTCAAAATTAAGATTAAATTCTTTTTTCAGAAATTAAAAATAAAGTTTTTCAAAATTAATTAAATAATAAATTTCCAAATTGCATTTTCTTTCTTTCATTATTAATTGCTTTATTATTTGTCATTGATTTCCGCCTAACTTTTTTTTCACTAACGTTCTTTATTTGTTTTCCGCTAGGTTTTAGTCGGTCTCCGATTATTATTAATTAAATATTTCGTTATCATATTTGTAATTTGTTCCATGGATGTAATTTACGCGAGGCCATGGTCGCAGTTTATTTTATTTTGCATTTTTTGGGAATTTGTAATTTACGCGAGTGATCGTCGCGACACTTTCTTTACTTTCCGCACTTTATTTCTGCCATATAATATTTTGCCATGTTTTGCATGATTTAGCATTATGTTCCTTCCAAAGGATTAGGTCTAGCCGTTTGACCGCCTAGTCAATAACCCTAACGTTTGACCATTTCAAAATCCTAATCGCCTAGGTGTCCCGCCGTGGACGAAAATACCATTTACCCTAGCATTAGGTCAAAGAGTCGTCGTACTCTGTTTTAGGGATTCCCGCCGTGGAATATTTAATTTAACTCTAATTTCAATTAACAATTTCAACGTCGAAATAGGAGTTTCTGTAAGAGCAAGATTTGTCTCTACAGGATTATCTCTATGTTTTGATGATAACAATTGAGTATTTGTGAAAGAACCATTTTATGGTTTAATGTTTGTTATGTGCAGGTCATATTAAATTAAATATATTAGACCAAACAAACAAAAGCAACGTGTGCAGCTAGTAATATATGGAATTACTATGTGTAACTTCATGAAGCGCTTGGGAGAAGCTAGTTTGCTTATGTATCTGATCACCATCAGTAAGGAACCAAGGATGCTGTATATTGCAGTTGCAATGCATCTGTGGATTCTGATCTGAGTTGTGCATCTGATCTGGAAGCTAACGAGTGTCTATGAAGAGTGAGCCCTCTGAAGAACTGAAGTGCTGAAGAATCTGATAACTTGAAGTTCTGAAGGCTGAAGGCTCTGAAGACCAAGTGCGTCAAGACTCTCAAGACTCTGAAGACTCTGAAGACTGGTTCTGAAGGTCAAGACTCTCAAGACTCTGAAGACATGTTCTGAAGGTCAAGACTCTGAAGATATAATCATCTGAAGAAGTTTGTGCTGAAGACTCTGATGACTTGAAGTTCTGAAGGCTGAAGGCTCTGAAGACCAAGTGCAAAAGACTCTGAAGACCAGACTCTGAAGAAGAAAGATTATGAAGCTTCACCAGACAAGACGTGTTCAATCAGATGAGCTGTTGCTATCAACTCTGATGAACAAAGTGCTGAAGTCAGAATTTGATGTTTACTATGCTATCTATACCAAAGTAGTTTCTGAACTACCCATCTGTAACATCATCAGAAGAACCAAGCCAGAAGCAAATTTGTCCAAGCTGTTAAATGAAATATTACCGTTGCAAGAAAAGGACAAGAAAGTGATGTCATCCAACACGTGCTTATCTATCCGTTGAGATATGACCGTTGGAGTTTGAATGAACATCCTTATCCTCTCAACGTCATTCTTGGAAGCACTATAAAAAGAAGAATCATTTGATCATTAAGTGCTGGCTGGGTTGCTAAGTCAAGCAACGCTGTTGCTGTTAAGCTGCAAGGAATAACATTTGATTCATTCAAATGTTACCATGCTTGTAAGCATGAAGTGAAGAAAAGAAAGAAAGAAGAAAAACTTAAAATGAAAAGAAGCCTTAGTGCTCACACACAGAAAAGCTTTTAAGCAATATGGAAACTGTACTCAATAATCTCTTAGAGATTTATTATTAGATTAGTTTCTATATTAGAAAGCAAGGAGCTGTTGCTCAATACTTGCTAGGAACTTAATTAGGAGTAATCTGCTTATTTGAGAAGCACTTATGTAATCTCCGGCAACACAAATTCTATTTTAGAATTAGTGGTTCCTCAAGTGATCTTGTGAAGATCAGTATACTTGAGATGACAAGTGACAGTAGTCATTTGTGGAAATCCTAATAGGAGATCTTTAGTGATCGGATTCTATTAAGGTGTCAATGAACGTTATATCCTTGGGGATCCCTGAACGTGTCATTGTCAAGTTGTTAGTCACTTGCAGTTAGCTTGTGCAACTGTAATCTGTTTGGTTATAGTGGATTAAGTCCTTGCAGTGAGTAAGGCGAAATCACCTTGGAAGGGTGGACTGGATTAGCTTGAGAGTTGCTCAAGTGAACCAGGATATATCTTGTGTTCTTTACTTGTTTAGTTTATTATTTATGCTTCCGCATTGCTACATCTAGAAACAACACAGAAGAAGATGCCAAAAGTTTTTAAGTAACCAAATACCCAATTCAAACCCCCCCCTTTCTTGTGTATTTTTCACACCTTCAGTTGGTATCAGAGCTCCGGTTCTGTTATTGATGGATATCAAACACCTAACAGTGTCAGATAAAGATCCATAGGCTGTGTGAAGAAATACTTTTGGGGATATTTCACTGTTCTTACAATTTCAGTCTCATATCAGTTTTTGAGGATAATAAGTACTAAAATTATAATCTATTGAGTTACCTTGAGCAAGTCACTGATTCTATGAAGTTTGAAATTTGAAGTGTTGAAGCCTTCAACAACAAATCTCCTCCAGAAGATTCTGAAAGAAGAATGAAGAATCAGCTGACAGGATAGATTCATCAGATAAGAAGATATATCTGTTGAATGCTGATCTGAAAATACGTTTGATTTTACAACATATTTGCTCAAAGATAAATCTTCTGCAAGCAATAATTCTTGATCTCTAAAGATTAATTCTGGTGAGTATGAGATGTTTTCAAGAAACGGATTAGTCCACACTTGACTTTCTCATGACAACTCATTGGGATTTATCTTAAGTAAGAAAAGATATATTGTTGGCTAATGAATCCTATTCATCAGAACGCCAGAATGAAGTCTGCAGAAAAGGGTAAGTTTAGAAAAATATTCAAATCTGGAAGAAATGATTCTTCAGATCCAAAACATTTGAAAGTTGCTCTCCTTGAAGAGCTTCAAAGAATTCTACAGAGGTTTCTAGAAAGGCAGTGTTTCTAACTCATCTGGATTATGATGATATGATGAATTCAGAAGATCTCAGTAGAAGTAGCATGGACAATTAAGTTCTATTAACTCGAGATGTTGAACAAACTGAAATTGGTCAGATGCTATCAGACATTATTTTTCAGAAATTCATAATGAATGTTTTGAGAAATAAAGATATGAGGAAAGATACAATGACAGTAGTCATTCTGTCAAATGTAAAAAGGATTTAAGTTTCTGGGGTTATTCAATTTGAATAAGTCAGTAAACATTCTTTTTCAAGAGCAGATGTTATGTCAACTCTGATAATCTAACTCCTTACATGTTAGCTCAGCATTGTAAGAGCAAAATTGTCAGTCAGACTGTGTCTTTTGATGCATCTAAGTTTGATGATAACTGTATCTAGATTGGATCTGTATTTGTTTCAAGCAGAAAAATTCAGAAGATGAAGCCTGATGGAAGCTAGATGCTCTCTACACATGAAAATCAGATTATCTGTGCTCTGAGGATGTCTCTCAAGAATCAAATGGATGTTGTTGTGTTGATGAAGATGTTGCAGAATGCTAACAAAGGAATTGAGATCTGTTCAAGAAGAGTTATTCAGAATATTCTACTTTAGTTGCTGTTACTGGTTTGTCACACAAGATGTTGGAGAATCAGAAGCAGAATGTGTTCCAGCTGAAGAATCAGAAGCTACTCCAGATGCTATTCAATTAGCTGCTTCTGAAGAATCTACTCTGAGAAGTTTCCCCCCAGAATCAAATCTTCTTTTCCAAAAGAGACGTTCATTGGAAAGAAGGATGATTCCAGTAGAACAAGATTCTTTCTTCTCAAAGATTGTCAGCAAGAAACTCTTGACTATACAGAAGACATATGCTTTTGTGACAAGGTTAGAATTCATATTCTTTTCAATCTCGTTCGTTGATTAGTATAACATCAATATAAATCAGATGAATATTAAAAATACTTTTAAATGGTTTTATTGAAGAAGAAGTATATGTTCATCAACTTCCCAGGTTTCTTTTTGAAAATTATTTTGTCAAAAGTAAAGTTGTTACTACTCTTCTTCTTAAAGACTATTAAGAAAGATATTTTAAATCTGTCAGATTTATTTACATTGATGATACTTCTATTTAGAACCATATACTTCACTTGGAAAGGAGTTTGCTGAGTGTATGCAGGCAGTAGCTAAAACTAGCATTCTAAAAAAAGGGCTAGTGAAGTCAGATCAGCAGCTGTACAGAAGGTTCTGTAACACTGATTCTGAAGAGGCTCTGTAAATCAAGACATCTCGCCTTCAATTGTTAGTTATTCTGAAGCAAAGCTATAGAAGATAGTTCAAAGCATCAGAAGTAACGCAACTGAGGCAGGATACTGAAGACACTTCAGTTGGTATCAGTATAGACTCAGAAGAAAAGCTACAGAGGCAAAATTACAGAAGAATCTGATGAAGCAACGCTAACAGGAGATTCTGAAAGTTTGTTGAGAAGCAACTCTATAAAAGACTCTGAGCAGTTGGTTGATATGTCAGCAACATAGCTCACTTCTGGATAATAAGGACACCTGAAGAATGAAGATCTGGTCTGATCTGAAGCATACCTCTGGATGAACGGTTGGTTGAATCATTCTCTAGAGCTAAGCTGCATAGATCTGAAGCAGAGGATCTAATGCAAGGAATCATTTCCACAGTTGTTCACTTAATAGATGCTGATCAAGATAAGTTGGGTTGCAACTTCACTGTCAGAAGAGTCTACTTTGGATATCATAAAGTTGGTATCAGACTCTTATCAGTCTCCAACCTTCTGAAGAAGCACTTCTGGGTTTGATGTTATTAATTGAGCTAACATCTGTTGATTAAGTGCTTTTGGGCAAAGGTTGATTGTTGATGATTAGAAGAACTTACTAACATAATAGAAATAGTTATGGTTAGAAAGTTTGATGTAGAGAATCTCTTCAGAAGATTAAGCAGAAGCTTTGAAGGTTTCTGAAGCTAATTCAGAAAGGAAACATTGTCTCAATTGGTATAAGGTATTACCTAATGAAGCACTGATGCTAAGATTCAATTTTTGATAACAAGCTTGGAATCAGAAACCAAAGGTGGAGAAACCTAAGGTGATTTAGCAGAAGATCCTACTCCTTCTATTGGTACTCAGAAGTTCTCACACCTTCAGTTGGTACGAGAATTCTAGAAGAAGAAGTCACCCTCAGATACTGATTGATAAGAACAAGATTGTCATTCAAATCAGTTCAAGAAATTCATCTTGGTTTGATGATAATTTATGATGATCAACCACGTCTGTCCAAAGGATAAATTCTTGGTGCAAGAAGATATAGCTTTCATCTGGAAACAAGTCATCTTGAAGATAAAGAAGCATGATCATCGGCATCCAAAGATGGATGATCAGAAGATGAAGATCAAAGGAGGAATCAGATAAAGAATGTAGCAGATAGAAGGATAATCTGTTAGAGAGTAGCCATCTAAGACTCTCATGTTTTTAACGTACACTCTGAGAAAGAAAGAGGTTAGTAAAATGGTAGATCAGAAGCTCTACAAAGGTATGAGTTGTACTCTTCTGTATTTTACTGTTTCTAGTCCTGACATTCTTTTCAGTATATGTATATGTGCTTGATTCCAATCAGATCCTAAAGAATCTCATTTAACAGTTGTTAAGAGATTTCTGAGGTATCTGAAAGGTACTACTAACGTGACTCTGTGTTGCAGAAAACCAGATAACTATTTTAGTAGGTTTTTGTTATGCTGATGATACTGAAGTCAGAGTTAGTTGCAAAAGTACCTCTGGTTAGCACTATCCCTTAAAGAAGCAAAATACATCAGATGCTGATTGAAGTATCAGATGCTCTGGATGAAGTGTCAAATGAAGGACATTCATGTACAGAAGATTGAAGGATCATATGGCACATCACCTTCAATTGATATCAGATGATATCTAAAGATCTGAGCAAATCTGAAGTCATAGACTATCAGAAGATTTGGATTATCTGGAACTCTGGATAAAAGATTCTATTAGAAGATGGTTTGTAAAATCAAACGTTGATACTTCTGAAGTACAGTGTTTTGATGTTGAAGAAACAAGCTGAAATAGTTTCATTATTTCACACCTTCAATTGGTATCTTACATCTTAAATTGGTATCATGTCTCTGACATCCAACCAGAAGCAAAGCGTTAGATAACTCTGAGCAAAACTTCAGAAGATGTTTGAGTGAAGATACAGAAGGTTCTGGGCGCAGAATCAAGAATCAAAGCAAAGGCCAGAACAAGCACTTCAACTCTGGAACTTGAGACTTCTTGAGATATTTTTCAGAAGTAATTAGACTCTGAAATTGGATGCATTTCAAGTTGTTCTAAGGACTGGAATTATTGGTATCAAGATTAAGCTAGAAGGAAGAAGAATTTTCAACCTTCTTGTCTAAATCTAGCAAAGGAAGATTTCAGAAACGAAACATCCAGATTAGTACAAGAAGCTGAAGATGCTAAGAAGACTAAGGAAAATGTTGTAGTTGGATTTTCTTGTGAAACTACTTTTGTACGTTGAGAACGTGACATTAGTAAGTTTAGAGGAGATCAACAAGCTATGAAGGATGTACAACAAGTTGTCAGAGAAAGTTCTGCTGAACAGACACCTGTCAACAATCCTCGTCAGAGCATGCTTCTACAAATTCTGAAGAATTGTCACTCTCAAAGAAACAGGGGGAGATATAGAAGATGAAATCTGAGAAAAGATATCAACCTACCTTAATTGGTATCAACCTGTAAGAATTAAGTTCTCAAGGGGAGAAATGAAAGATGATTAAGTTCTCAGGTGCTATCTCTCAACTCTTATCTTTTTAATTTCTGACTTTAAAAAGAGAAATTTTTTTTAATCTGTTTTGATGAAAAACTCAAACTTTTTGATGATGTCAAAAAGGGGGAGAAATGAAAGATGATTTTGATATTATCTGGGAGAATAGAATATAACTTGGGGAGAAATGGAAAATGTTTTTGAGAAATAGAATATAACTTTGATATATTCTATAACCTGAAAGAGAATGCAAAAACATATAAACTGCGTTTATTACTAATTATCTGTTTGATGTTTTCCAAGGAACTCTGAACAAGTTCACTAGGCATTCTAAACAGGATAAATGAAAGAAATCTGAGTTCAAATGAACTGGTATCATATAATAGAAGTTATACACTTCGTGAACATAGATTCAGAATCAGATGGACCCAATACTGTTCAGAGATCTGAAAGTTAAAGTTATCTGGAATCATACTGTTTAGAAGATGTAAATTGTCTGTGAATATGATAATCAGAGCATAAAGAATCAGAAATCTTCATAGAAGCAAGATTTGGATTTAGACACAGAATCATGAGTATCATGTATTGGTATCTGTCTTAGAATCAACATTGGTATCAGATTCAGAAGTAAACATTCTACTAGTTTCTTTTGGTATCAGACTGCTTCAAGAAATCAAGAATCTATCAAGAATCTGAGAAGAAAGCAAGTTTAAAAAAAAAGCAGAATCAAGACTGTATCAAGATCAGAAGATCCAAATATCTGACATATTGTAATCAGGGGGAGTTCTCCCAGGAAGGTTCACAAGTCAGGATATTTGATTTTTACCCAGTCTGAAACTCAGGGGGAGTTTCTCATCTGAAGGATGTTCTAAAGAATAAGAGAAAATGCTTTAGAAGATTCTGAAGTTATATGACCCTGATACAATGCTTAGAGAAGATAAGTTCTAAAGATCTGAAGATGGAAGTTCTGATTGAACTAGTCCAGATGTTGAAGACTCATGCTCTCTTATATTGTAGGGAAGTATTCCTTCTATTCTATTCTATTTGATTGTGTTTTATCAAATTTATATTTTGTAAGTCTTGGGATCAGAGTATGTCTCTGAACAAGCATAAAAATGTGTTTAAGGTTAACACATTCAGGGGGAGCAGTTGCTTAGAACTCTGAATAGGTTAATGCTTGGTGATTACCCTGTATAAAATGTTTTATCAAAATACATGTTTTTGTCATCATCAAAAAGGGGGAGATTGTAAGAGCAAGATTTGTCTCTACAGGATTATCTCTATGTTTTGATGATAACAATTGAGTATTTGTGAAAGAACCATTTTATGGTTTAATGTTTGTTATGTGCAGGTCATATTAAATTAAATATATTAGACCAAACAAACAAAAGCAACGTGTGCAGCTAGTAATATATGGAATTACTATGTGTAACTTCATGAAGCGCTTGGGAGAAGCTAGTTTGCTTATGTATCTGATCACCATCAGTAAGGAACCAAGGATGCTGTATATTGCAGTTGCAATGCATCTGTGGATTCTGATCTGAGTTGTGCATCTGATCTGGAAGCTAACGAGTGTCTATGAAGAGTGAGCCCTCTGAAGAACTGAAGTGCTGAAGAATCTGATAACTTGAAGTTCTGAAGGCTGAAGGCTCTGAAGACCAAGTGCGTCAAGACTCTCAAGACTCTGAAGACTCTGAAGACTGGTTCTGAAGGTCAAGACTCTCAAGACTCTGAAGACATGTTCTGAAGGTCAAGACTCTGAAGATATAATCATCTGAAGAAGTTTGTGCTGAAGACTCTGATGACTTGAAGTTCTGAAGGCTGAAGGCTCTGAAGACCAAGTGCAAAAGACTCTGAAGACCAGACTCTGAAGAAGAAAGATTATGAAGCTTCACCAGACAAGACGTGTTCAATCAGATGAGCTGTTGCTATCAACTCTGATGAACAAAGTGCTGAAGTCAGAATTTGATGTTTACTATGCTATCTATACCAAAGTAGTTTCTGAACTACCCATCTGTAACATCATCAGAAGAACCAAGCCAGAAGCAAATTTGTCCAAGCTGTTAAATGAAATATTACCGTTGCAAGAAAAGGACAAGAAAGTGATGTCATCCAACACGTGCTTATCTATCCGTTGAGATATGACCGTTGGAGTTTGAATGAACATCCTTATCCTCTCAACGTCATTCTTGGAAGCACTATAAAAAGAAGAATCATTTGATCATTAAGTGCTGGCTGGGTTGCTAAGTCAAGCAACGCTGTTGCTGTTAAGCTGCAAGGAATAACATTTGATTCATTCAAATGTTACCATGCTTGTAAGCATGAAGTGAAGAAAAGAAAGAAAGAAGAAAAACTTAAAATGAAAAGAAGCCTTAGTGCTCACACACAGAAAAGCTTTTAAGCAATATGGAAACTGTACTCAATAATATCTTAGAGATTTATTATTAGATTAGTTTCTATATTAGAAAGCAAGGAGCTGTTGCTCAATACTTGCTAGGAACTTAATTAGGAGTAATCTGCTTATTTGAGAAGCACTTATGTAATCTCCGGCAACACAAATTCTATTTTAGAATTAGTGGTTCCTCAAGTGATCTTGTGAAGATCAGTATACTTGAGATGACAAGTGACAGTAGTCATTTGTGGAAATCCTAATAGGAGATCTTTAGTGATCGGATTCTATTAAGGTGTCAATGAACGTTATATCCTTGGGGATCCCTGAACGTGTCATTGTCAAGTTGTTAGTCACTTGCAGTTAGCTTGTGCAACTGTAATCTGTTTGGTTATAGTGGATTAAGTCCTTGCAGTGAGTAAGGCGAAATCACCTTGGAAGGGTGGACTGGATTAGCTTGAGAGTTGCTCAAGTGAACCAGGATATATCTTGTGTTCTTTACTTGTTTAGTTTATTATTTATGCTTCCGCATTGCTACATCTAGAAACAACACAGAAGAAGATGCCAAAAGTTTTTAAGTAACCAAATACCCAATTCAAACCCCCCCCTTTCTTGTGTATTTTTCACACCTTCAGTTTCAAGACTCCACGTAGGCGCTTCCCTATGAACGCTTACTCCCCAATGAAACCTTGACCGCAGTCAAGACGTTTCTAACCTCCCTTTTGAGGGGAACTACAATTACTCTGATTCCATTCCCGTCAGGATATGTAAGCACAAGATGCGACGTCTTGCCGAGTAAACTTAGGACTAACCCTTAGGTCTTTAGGTCACTCTATCCCTTAGCTCAATATATATTAAAGCAGATAATGAAATAAAAAAAAAGCATACAATAAACAAAAGGTTCCTCTAGATTACTATAGAAGTTTAGGGTGCTAGTACCTTCCCTGAGCTTAACCAACCCCTTACCTAGATCTCTCTCCGCATTGTCTTTACGATGCAAAATTAGGTTTTCCTCTTTTGACCTTCTCCTTCGGATAAATCAAAGAGCGGTTGTGAACTAAAGATGCGATTCAAATTAATTAATAATTTGATATCATATTCTAACCGCAACAGAAATGGCGACTTCACTGGGGAATACGACGCACTGGTGGAATAGCGCGACAATTATCACTTTAGAACGAACAGTAACACAGGATCCACACGGCGGTAGGATCAGGTAAACGACAAGTTCTAGAATTTCCGAGTCATTCCTTTAAGCAAAGAGATCGAGCGGGATCTTCAGGAATCATCGGGAATTATATAGAGAGAAACAAACACCCGAGATACTCGGAAAAACCATCGAATAACCTCGGGGTCAAAGAAACAAATTTCAGGGACATCCGGAAGAACATCGAATGAACTCTAAAACATACAAGAGTTACTCGGAAAACCATCGAATAAACCCTGGGCTATATCCAGAAACAAAAGGTTCCTGTAGAGTACTACAGAAGTTTAGAGTGCTAGTACATTCCCTAAGCTTAACCAACCTCTTACCTAGATCTCTCCCCGCATTGTCTTTATGATGCAAAATTAGGTTTTGCTCTTTTGACCTTTTCCTTCGGATAAATCAAAGAGCGGTTGTGAACTAAAGATGCGATTCAAATTAATTAATAATTTGATATCATATTCTAACCGCAACAGTGTGCCTCCTAACTTGAAAGTTGTGGAAAGCCATCAGATGATTCTGAAGCCATGAGGATGGACTTGAGGTCTTGAAAGAGCTCATGAGAAGTGTTGAAGATCACTTTGAGGCCTAGACAGGTCATTGTGCAAGATTAAGAAGACTCAGCCATGAGTGGTGCAGTTTGGGTTTGACTGGGTCAACCCTAGGTCAACTGATGATTTGAACAAGGTTGAGACCTAATTCAAAGGCCATGTGATCATGTATTGATGCATTGAGATGTTATAAGGATGATTCCAAGGTCAACTCATCATGATTAAATAGTTTGAGAAGTTTCAGGCTAGGGTTTCTAAGGCTTGACAGTGTGAAATCCCCTAGTTTGACCCCTATCTTCAAGGCAGTTTAGCTCAAGATATGATTGTCATCTCATCTTTCCCCCAACATGAATGTTGTAGAGCATGATCTTAGCTTTAATTTGAGTGCTATAAGTCCTTGATAGGATTTGTAGAACTCAAGTTATGACTTTGACAAGTTACAAGTCATCTGAGGAATGTGAATTTGGAGCTTGAAAGTTACCCAACTTTCATGACACTTTTTCCCTAGAAGGATGATTCCTATGAACTTTTGGTCAACATGAATGTTGTTCCTGATCCTCTTAGCTTTCTAGAGAATACTATAAGTCCTTTATAGGACTTGTAGAACTCAACTTATGGCTTTGACAAGTCAAGGGTATTTTGGACATTTGGTGATTATAGGTCATTTGTGATCATAGGCCCTTTTCACCAATTTAGAGGTCTCAAATGCATTTTTTCTCAACATGAAAGTTGTTCAAAATGATGT
Organism: Lathyrus sativus; assembly: GCA_963859935.3. NCBI lineage: Eukaryota > Viridiplantae > Streptophyta > Magnoliopsida > Fabales > Fabaceae > Lathyrus > Lathyrus sativus. The sequence goes on along the minus strand of OZ012739.1, from coordinate 64,479,666 downwards.
TTTTAGCTTGTCTAAACATCAAGTGTCCATTGATATGGATTATATCAAGCATTGGTTGAAGAAACTTCACATAAAAGCCATTTTAATGAATTAAAATGAGAAAATTCAAAATAAATGAGATTAACATGTTTCCAAGTCAAATTTGTGGTCATTTTGAATGGAATTGATGATTTAGAAAGATTGGCATTTCCACATTTTTGATTTGAGGTCCATAACATGGTCATTTGGATGGTTACTTCACAATTAAGAAACATATAACATACATTCCATATGTTGAAACCAAAGGAAGAAAACCATTACATCACACTCATTAATGTTTAAGTGAATGGCTTGGAAGGAGTTTAGAGCATGAGCAAGGCTTGAAAGCACATATCCATGTTGAAATTTGGAAGGAAAAGTGAATATTCAAAATCCATAATTGGGCCTAGTTTGGGCTTGATATCCATTTGAACACATTATAAATAAGACTTAGAACGAATTTGGAAGGTTCTGGAGCAGAATTCTGTTGAGAATCCATTGATGTGAAGTGAAAAAAAGCTTGAAAGTTGGAAATGCGTTTTGGATAATCAAGAGGCTTCAGCAAGAATTGAGTATCAATAGTTGTCCACCATTACTCCTTGAAGGATTCTGCATAGTTTGGAAGAGAATTGAGGCGCATAACCGCTGCAATCCAAGCTTCAAGGTTGGTTCTAAATTCTTGAAATATCTCTCTGATTACGCACTTTTAATCCATTAGAAGCATGTGGTTAAGTTCCCCTTAGGATTTAGATGAATTCCGGTTAGTTAATTTGATGGTTAGAGACAAGTTAGGGTTCCTTCCATTTTCGGTTGAGATCTTGTTTTTACGAACCATGCGTTTTCAGCATAAACTAGTGGCATGGTTAGATTCCTGAGGAAATTCTGGTCAAGATTCATGTAGACATCGTGACCAATGGTTGAGTGTAGAAGGATCTAGGGTTGCACAGGGGTGGCCGGAAAAGCCACCGGCGATTTGGCTTGCGCGCGTGAGTTGCAGGTTTGAAACGAGGAAGACATAATCCTCACCATTCATTCATGTGGAGAAATTGACTTGGTCTGTGGATCCTAGGGCTCATGTTGAGCCACGCGTCCCTCCCCTTAAACGCACCGTTTCGTTTAGTGACCTGAGAAGCTTCGCTGTGTGGACCAAGGAGGGTTGAGTTCGAACCCTAGCGTGTAATGTTTCTGATTTTGTGAATTGAGAATTGGAGCGTTGGGCTTGGGTTGCATTTGATATCAACACCCCCTTTCTGGCCCAAACATTGAAATGAACAGGTTATTTCTGCTATTTGCCACGCATGTTTCTTGATTTCTTTTTATTTTCCTTTATTTTCTTAATTTTATGTAGTTTAGTAATTAAATCATAAAAAATTTAAAAATAAGTCAATTGATTCCATTTTTTTCCCATGGATTCATGATTGAATCTAGTTTTTTAGATAAAAAATATTAATATTTCATGCATTTTCTGATTTTATGGGAATTTTCACATTTTAATTGATGTTAAAACAGTTATGTTTGATTGATTTTGTGGAATTTTGTGTGATCATGTGATGATGATTTTGATCCTGATTTTTTGTGAGTTGTTAGCATAGATATGCATGCTCCCCATAGAATTTTCTCACCTTTTTGTGATGAACATAGGTGGAAGTTTAGGTTGAAACCTTTAGAAGCTCCATTTTTAGGGTTTATGATTGATACCTTTGGATTTAGGACTTAATTTTAGGACATAATAGATGATTTAGTCCCTGGTTTTTGTATGAGGCATTCTTAATTGAATTGGGATCCCTTGGGTATTTTTGTAGAAATTTATAAGATAGTTTGCTATTTTTGATTGATTTTAGTTTAGGTGCTAGTTTTAGATGATTCTAAGGCACTAACTCAACTAGATTAACATCTTTAGTTCCCTTAGATTAGGGTTTTGCTTTGCTTGTTCTTGGATGATGTTGAAGGCAAGTTGAAGATGCATTGGATTGCTTGAATAGGCTTGGATTTGAAGATCTTCCCTTCTTGTGGTGTAGTTTTGATTAGGTTAAGATTAGGGTTTTGTAGGCAGAGCTTTTAGATAGTTCTCTTCCTTCATAAACATGGAATATGTTGATCAATTCCATTATTCCCTATGATGTAAGGTCCCTTTTAAAGGCCTCATCCCTCCTTTGGTAGGATGTGTGGCTCCTTGCAAATTATTAGAACCTTTGAGGGTCCCTTTCTCTGATGACAGGATGCTCAGTGGTGACCTTTGGTCTTCACTCTGCTACCAATCATCCAAACTTTGCTCTTGATAGATGCATCTTTCTCCCTTGTTAGAGGATGGAGTTCCTTGCTTGAAGAAGATTGAAGAGTGAAGTTGACACTTCCATGTGATTGAAGATTACTCTGAGAAGCTGAAGCTTGTGGATGAAGAAGACCAAGTTGATACTTGTGGAGCAGAGAGAGCTGAAGCAAGAAGAACAAGTTGATACTTATGAAGAGGATTCAATTGAGATTGAGTGAAGAGCTGAGGCTTGAGGAATAAAGGATAAGTTGACACTTACATTGATGCATTGAGAGCCTGAGGGAATCAAGTAGATACTTGTACTTAGGAGTAAAGCCTGAAGGTGGGATTCACTGTAAAGCTGAAGCTTGAGGAAGAAAGAATAAGTTGATACTTATTTTTGATGGGTTGAAACCCTGGAGAAGCAAGTTGATACTTGTCATGGAAGATGATAGCCCTGAAGAGCTGTTGAAGATTGATGACTGGACTGCTGGCAGAAGAGTGCCCTGCTGTGGAGCTGTGAGAGGGGTTGATCTGCTTTCTTTCTTGTCTGTTTTCTTTTCTGTATTGATGTGCCTTGTTTGATTTGCTTGATGCATTAGAATAAGTTCATATCTAGACTGATGTAAGCTAGGAGCATGATTGCACTAGGGGTGGAGTTGCTCTCTCTGTTTGTTTTACTGGATGGCTTTGCTTGCGGGTATTCGGTAGAGCCCTGCTCCCTTGCCCATATGGTTTGTATTTTGCTTGATAGCATGTTATCATTTCCTCTGTATGATTGCAATTGCTCATTATTTTGCTTGATAGCATGTTTTATTTTCCTTTATGATTGCAGTTTATTCATATTTGGCTTGAGGTTGAGATGAGCTTGTGGAGGCTGGTGCCCCACACACATTTCCTCCCTCACTTGCATTGCATGCATTTTACAGTCGTTTAGTGTTTACTGTTTAAGCTGATGCTTTATCTGTTTTTGTTTGTCATTGACATGATCCCTTAGGACTCTCATTCCCTTTGATACGGAAGTGATGATAGAACTTTAGGTTGAAACCTATGCATGATAACTTCTAGGAGTTCCCTGTTTCAAACTTCAACCATAGGATGAATCCTTGGCATGACAACAGTAGGACTTGATAGTCTCCCCGTAGTTGAGCCCGTTCTCTTTTCTCATCTCAAAACAAATTAAAATACAGTAATAAAGGTTAACTGACGTCGTACGTTACGAGCCTTAAGCTATCTGAGAAAGGGTTGTCAGAGAGTTTCTTTCCGACAGCTTGGATGTTTAGTATGGCACCCTTTGGGTGACATGCGACACATTCACTCTCAGGTCATAGTCTCTAGTGCGATATCGGTTGCAAACATCCATAAAAACAGTTCTTTCGTAAAAGACAGAAAACAAACTTCAAACCTTTTTGCCCCGCGGGCCCATAATTCAAAGGAAGCTTTTCTGAAGAAAAGAGTGTCGTTAACTCCCAGTTCTACCGCAAACGGTAACGCCTAAGTCTCCAAGGGTCGAGCTGCGTACATCCAACTGCTGGAACTGTTTGTTAACCCTACTCGATAAAACAGATGAATCTGAATTCCCGTAATCCGTATTATCCCGAACTACGTAAGCTCTGATCTCTCATACCTGTTGACAGTACGTAGGCACAGTACTGATGTATTGGCAAGCCACCTTTCCCGTAACCCGTAGTAGGTCGAACTACGTTGACTCTAATTTCGCATTCTCTGATGAGAATACGTAGGCATAAAGTGCGATGCTTTGTCGAGTCATTTTATTTTCTTTTTAAGCCAGCCTTGATAGGTAGATAGATAAAACCAACCCGTCCAGTAAACACAACAAGCGTGGATCCCGTCGAGTACGACGGACGTGAGGGGTGCTAATATCTTCCCCTTGCGTAATCGACTCCCGAACCCAGACAACGGTTGCGATGACCTTGTCTTATACCTTTTTTGTCAGGTTTTTCCGATCGTTTCCTTTCCCGTTCTTAGGGATAAATAACGAAAGGTGGCGACTCTTCTGTTTTGCCGACACCTTATTTTCGCGGTAGCGACAACCTCACAGAATAATAAGTCATAAATTAGAGTAAGTGTAATACCCTAATTTTTATCACTAAGATTCCACATATCATTTGCATCTCACTCCACAAACAAGATAGAAAGTTTGGTTCTCTTGCCTTCCTTTGTATGTTTATTCTTGAGAGATCACCGAGCGCTCTTGTTTTCTTGTTTGATTGATATTTGTTTATGTTTAAGTTTACTAACCATTAATTAAAATATAAAAAATGTTTGTTTTTCCTTTACTAACTTTTTCAGGAATAATTTGGATCAAGGATATCAAATACTAGTCCTTTAGCTCAAATGAGTTTCATTTGAACAAAGTCAAAGTTGATCTGCAAACAATTCAAAATCATCTAATCCAGGGTTTCCAAGATTTAATTGATAATTATTCAAGAGACTCCAAGGTTCATGTGTTTATTTCCATGCCTTCTTTGACAAGCAAAAAAGAATCGAAGCATAACCAAAACAATACATTAAAAAGCAATTTTCACAATTTTCCTTGTGGTAATCGATTACCAGTATTAGGGTAATCGATTAACCTATGTGTTTTTGTGAAATTTTGCCAAATTCAAATTCTGCAACATTTTGGCACCAAATTCAAATATTTCATCATGGGAATATTCTAGATCACTTAACTATAATTCCCATATCTCATCATAATTGATTTCCACCATACACCTTCACTAATCACTATTTGATCTTGATTTTGCCTCCAAATTCAAATTCCAAGCCTAATTTTGGTTCCAAACCAAACTCCAATCCACCTAAATTTCTAAGCCTAAATCCTATAAATAGAGGTCTCACTTCATTCATTTCACAAGCTTTTGATAGCCAAATTCACCTTGTCAAATTCCTTTTTGACTCTCTCAATTTTCTCCAACTACCAAACTCACCAAAGTTCTTTCTTCCTTTGAATTTTAGTAATTTCATCATTAGAACTTACTAATACATAAGTTAAACCTCCACCCATTCATTTCTTCATCATCAATTTTTGTAGATCAAGGCTTTGGAGTGTGGTTTTTGGAGTTGATTTGAAGAATTTTCAGATTTGAAGTGGTAATATCTTGATCCACCATTGTTGTTCTTGATACATCCTTCACAATGAGATCTATTGTTGATTCTTGTTGCTTGATCTTTGGATCTTGTAAATTGTTTTCCATTACTGTTATTTGCTGTTATTTTACTTGAATTTTCGTGCTTAATTGCATACTTGATCATGAGGTGTTTGAAGAAATGATTGATCAAATTTTGCCTATTTTCAAAGTGGATTTGCTATTGTTTTAGAAGTGGTAATCGATTACCAGCATACGGGTAATCGATTACACAGTATCTATTTTTGCCATTTTGGCTTTGTTTTGTGACGATTTTGGTTCATTCTTCTTCTTCTTCCATTTTCCTTTGGTTTTTGTTTTGGGTTACACTTTTAAAGGTCTTTTTCCTCGTTAAATTCATTGGACTTAGTGTGTAGATGAAGTTGGATAAATATTCACTAATTCAAATCTATCTTTAAAATGGATTGTTCAACTCATTTTAGGTTCTTTAAGTTAATGATATGTTTAATGCTTTAATCCACCAAGATCAGTGGATGAACTTAAAGATGGAATGAACTTGAAATTGTAATTCAATTTGGCTTTTCCTTTCCTCTTCTCTTTTTTATTTTGATCAATGAAAATATTCAATATCATTAGAACTTGTTTCAAGCTCTTGATGAAGATGAGATCGTGACCTATTTTCTTTTCGTGTGGTATTGCTTTCAAAGAGTGAACTACATATCACTTGTCTAGTATGCATTAGCACTAACATATTTATTGACCGGCCTCAGATAGTTATGGTGTCTACATAAACCCGATTACGATTGCTTAACATAGCGCTAAATTGTCCCATAATCGGAAAATGATCATTCGTGGCTCAAACTTATGTTTGAAACTCCATGTATGGTTGATTATTTGTCTTAGTTCCATTACTTATGAAACTTTTTGTCAGGAGGCTTTGATTTTATCAATCCTCTAATGAGTCTTCATTAACTTTGGCCTAAGTGCATGAGTTAACCATCATTGATCATTTGTTCTAACAACTAATCACTAACTCACTAACAATATTATTGTGCTTTTGTTTATGTTTCTTTCTCACTCCCTATCCCTCTTTTATTTTTACGCTCCATTATTATCATCTCATATCATATTATAGTTTGTGCTTCCTCTCTCTTTTTCTTTTGCCCACTTGGACCATATCTTGTTCAAAACACTAATAAAAGATTAAGTCACTAAAAAATTTGGCGCTCTTAATTTTGGGGTTATGCTCATGAATGGACTTAGACCTTGGACCTTTTGGATTATTCTTAGACCTTAGACCTTTTAGATTATTCTTAGACCCTTGGACTTATAATTAGGACTCTTTCCCTATGCTTGGAGTATTATGGATCTTCGTCTATATTTAGCTTGCTTATTTGCTTATGCTTCAAGATGGATGGAACTCTTATTCGATTAGTATGAAGTGTGCTACAATTTGGTTTGATCCATATTTTCTCTAGCCTTTTACTTTGCTTTCTAGGGCAGTCACTTCATCTCCTCCCCTTCTTAAATTTTCAAAATATTTTTCCTTTTTAAAAAAACCTTCTTGTTTTCAAACTTAAAACTGCTTTCATAATAAAACCTTCACTTTTATAAAGTGATTTTCAAACTTTGTTTCTTTAATTAATACCAATCAATGTTAATCATACTTTGACTAATTTCAAAAGACTATAAAAAAACACTTCACCTCATTCAAACTTTTTCTGCCTTTGTGCACTTTTCATTTGGAAACTTTTCATAAAGTTTAGACATGAGTCATTTTCATAGTTAAGATGTAATTCTCCTATTCCCCATAGTATTTAAGATGTTTACATTTTCCACTTAGATGTTGAGTGATAGATTTGTTGATTTTAATCCAAGCAAAATCCTCCATCTTTAGGTGATGCAAATGTTGTCTTATACTTGTGGGCGACTAGTCGTAATTTTTTCCTTAAAATGGCAACTTGTCTTTACATTTAAAAATCAATCAAAAAAAACTCTTTTGTAATTTGTACCACGAACTACGGGGTTTTGATCCTATATTTCACTTTGTGGGTACGTAGGCATGACGCGATAAGTCTCTCCAAACACAAAAAATCTAAAACAAATTCTCTTATCATCTCCCCAATCTCATTTCAAGCAAACCTTTTCAAACCAAAAAGCGTAGATATGTCAACGAGCTCCTATAGAGTACTATAGACATTTTTGGTGCTAACACATTCTCATCGCGTAACCAATCCCCTTACCCAAACTCTATTTATTTGTTCCTGTTTTAGAACTCTTTAGGTTTTGTTCGCTCTTTTTTCATTTCTTTTTTGGATAAAATAAAACTACGGTGGAGACTCTTGCATTTTTGAGTTAACTTAATCAATAGCTTACACTCACAAATTTCCCTGCTACAGAAAAGTCGCGACTCTGCTGGGGAATGGAGTACCTAGTGGGTTTAGCCTACTTTGATTTATTTACACTTATTTGTTTGATTTGTTTGTTATTGCTTGTTTTGTTTGGGTGCTTGGTGATCTGTGTGGTGAGATAAGTTCTATTCCTGGACTTGAGTGCACTTATGATAGGAGGGAGGTATAGTCTTGTTCGACTTACATGGAGTAGTCCTTACTAAGCTGACTTATGATCCCCTGCTCAGTGGAGGTCCCTATGGGATTGCTGATGTCATATTAAAGCTAGCGAGATTATACCTAAGTGAATCACACACTCAAAGATACAACAGAGTCGCCGTCGAACTTTATTTAGTCCCAAAGGACAGGGAAAATATCGATAAAACCCGAGGGAAGAGAAACGGGAAAGGGAGTCGGTTATGCGAAAGTAAGGTACTAGCACCTTAAGCATCCACCGTACCCGACGGGAACCATTTCGATTGCTTCTAGGCTTGGATGGGTTATCTATCTAAAGGCTTCTAGCTAAAGAAAAGAAAATAAGAAGGAAAGAAAAGAAAGAAAGAAAAGAATGTTCTCAAGGAGGATTGGGGCCCTCGTGCCTACGTACCCTCATAGTGTAATGAGGAAGTCAGAGCTCCATAGTTCAAGGAAGCAAGGAAGAAAAGAGGATCTGGACGGACCAGAGAAATAGTAAAATGGAAAAAGACGGAGGAAGGTGGCTCGCCAAGATTTCGCAATCTTGTGCCTACGTACCCTGATAGTGCAATGAGGAAATCAGAGCCTACGTCGTTCGGGGAACTACTGCTGGGAAGGAAAAAGGAAAGAGACGGCGTCAAAGCCAAGAGCTAAAATAGAAAAGAAGACCCAACTGGTAAATGCAAAAGGAATGGTGTCGAAACCAAGACAACTCTGCTGAAAAACAGAGAAGCGAAGAGAGAACTCTGTCGGGGAATGCAGAAGAAAAGAGATGACTCTACAAGGCATAAAACAAGAGAATGGCGACAAAGCCGGGGAGAAAGGAGTAAAGGAAAAGAATTGAAATAAAGGTAACATCCATGGGGGACTCGGTGCATTAACTACAAGCAGTGATTAACCGAAGAAAAAGAAGAGTAAAACTTTATGGGAGAGCAAAAAGTTTGGTGTCAACAGAAGGACTGTGACGAAGCAAGAGAAAAAGAGTATTGAACCAAAGCGAGGTGTTTGACTCTGAGGGGAAGTTGGTATATTAACTGATAAACAATGGTTAACTAGAAAGAGAAAGGAACTGGTTTTAACTGATAACAATGATCAACCAAGAGAAAGATGTGGAACCAAACGAAGGTTGTGACCCAAAGAACGACAAATTGACTGAAAACAACACATGGCTAAAAAAGGGGTATTCGAACCGAACAAAGGTTACTAACCCAAAACTGGTAGTATTTGAATAAAAAAAGGTTGCTAACTGCAGGGGATTCGGTGCTTAACAGACGGACTGTGATTAACTGAAAAGAACGAGTGATTAACCAAAAGAAGCTGATTAACTCAAAAGAGACTCAGTATCTTAACAGACGGACTGTGGTTAACTGAGGAAAAGGGTTATTGGTTCAAACAGGCGGGCTGTGATTGACCAAAAGGCGGGTGATTAACCAAGAGAAGGTGATTACCTCAAAGAAAAAGCTGGTTTTAATGGGCGGGCCATGATCAACCAAAGATCGGGTGATTAGCCCGAAGAAGGCGATTAACCCAAAGAAAAGCTGGTTTTATCGGGCGGATCGTGATCAACCAAAGATAGGGTGATTAGCCGGAAGAAGGTGATTAACCCAAAGAAAAGCTGGTTTTAATGGGCGGACCGTGATCAACCATAGATAGGGTGATTAGCCGGAAGAAGTCCATTAACCCAAAGAAAAATTCAGTATTAACAGACAGATTGTGATTAACTAGAGAAAAGGGGATTTAGTGCTTGGCTGTTAAACAATGATAACCTAAACAAGAAGGAGAAAGATCCAATAGAAGGTTGCAAACTCTGATTGGGAATAGGTTAGAACAAGAAGACTGTGTAAACTAGAGAAGAAAAATTGACTTAGCTGAGGAAGAAGGGAATTAGGTTTAAACTGAAGGACAACTGATTAACCAAGGAAAAGAGTGATTACAAATCTCTAGGAATACCAAGAATGGTGATTGGCCGAGCGAGAAAAGAGTGTTGGCTTGAAAGGAAGAAGCTACTTCCCAAGAGGAGCTAAGGTTGCAAGTGATCAAGGATTGACTCGACTGGAGAAAGAGGGGTACCACAGTAAGGACGTAGAGACGACTACTCTAGGCACAAGGTAATTCGTCCCCTATCCAAAATGGTCAGAATGAGTGTAGGAATTCTCCACTCTCATTCCTTCTATAACACCATAGTGCGGTGCAAGAATCGAAATAGATAGCACAACGGCGCCAAATTTCTAGAGTTCTCCAATGCGTTGCGAACCATCAACTCTAATGGGGAAAAAAGAAGGAGGACAAAGATCTAAAATATCCAAAGGATAAGAAAGAGAGAGGATCGATTAATCAAAACGAAGTTTCGATTTATCAATCAAAAGGGGGATATGCTAATAATTTTCCAAAGGGAGGAAAAACCAGTAAAGCAAAAGGGTGATTTATTAATTATACAAGATTAAGTTCATTCCAAAGAAGAAAAAACTCAATGCAAACATGCATAAAAGTGAAAAACAGTACCAAAATAATTAGCATGCATCAGAAACCATGTAGCAAGTGATCAAAGAAATATGCAAGAATGATCATGATCAAAGTGTAAAAAATGCACATAATCGAGATTTAACAAATGACATATTGAAATATTGCATAGATGCTTCGAAGAATAGGTGAATAGCTCATAAAACATCCACAAATATTAAGCATATCAAGCCTTGAAAGTTATATGAGGAAAGAATAGAAAATGAGCTTGAAAACGGGCAAAAAATGACATTTTGCACTTTAGTAACCAGTTACTTTAAGAAGGTAACCGGTAACTTGCTCAAAATGGAGAAAATAGGCTAAAATTGTGTAGTAACCGTTTACCCTATATAGAGTAATCGGTTACCAGTATAACAGTGGCAAAAACAGGTTTTTGAAAATCACTTTTTACAACCAAAAGATTTCCCCAATCATCCACATTCTATGCTTGACATTTGTGCACGAAAAATGAAGTTCAAAAGAACTTAAACATCAATTAATCATCAATGGAAAGCATTAAACATGGATAGAAAAGATCAAGAAATCACATGATTAAGCAAAACCGAATAACGATCGATCTACATCGTAAACGCGCGAAATAGATCGAAACGCTAAATCAAGTGAAAGGTAACCAACCTACAAGGCTGAGACTTGCCTTGGATGTTGTTGCTATTGATATGTGATGAGAATTAAGCAAAGAAACCCAGAGAATTCCAAGCTTGAGATCCAACCGTAGCGAAACCGATAAAAACACGAGAAATGCTCCGAATATCGATTTGCACCGAAGCAGCTTGAGATGATTACTTGAATTGGAGAAGAATCAACCGTAAATCCAGAAATCCAAGTAAGAATATGGTGGAATGAGGTTTAGCTCAAGAGAATAACAATTTCGATGTGAATATTGTTACAATCCAATAGTGGAAATTGAGCTTTTGTGAGGTTTTGAGAAGATGATGGAGATGAATATGCAAATGTTGTAGAAAATTTAGACAGAATGTGAGAGAATTGAGAGTGATCAATGGAGAATTTGGACAAAATGATTGAGCCCCTTGAGAAATGGTGGTGATTTGCTTATATAGAGTTTTGCTTCGGAGTTTCTAGGTTCGGAGTGAGCTTTGGATGTAGCCTTGGAATTAGCCTTGGAGTTTGTTAGGCTCAACTCAGTGAGTTGGAGGTTAACTCAGTTAGTTAGGTAGTTGACTCGGTAACCATCCCAATGCAAGTTGAAAATCCAATGGTTCACATGCTTGGAAATAAATGTGTATGGTGGACTTAATTGGAAATGATGTATTGGAGCAAATTCCTTCAAGTGTCTTGAATGTTCTCGAAGTCTCTAGAATTGTCTAGAAATGTCTAGAATGTTCCACACGATGCTAGAACAATATAAACCCCAAAATGTTGAGAGAAAAGTGGTTGTCCCAAAAAATGCAGCAAAAACTGCATTTTTACACAGAGTAACCGTTTACTTGGTTTTGCCTAGAAAATGAGTAACCGGTTACTTCAGGAAAAATTTGCATATTTGCTTGAAAAATGGTGTTGTGGCCACGATTCCGATTTTCGACCTTTTTCTTTGATGAATAGGCATAGAAACCTTCATTTTGTACTTGTTTTGGGGATGTGATATCTTTGAGACGATGTGATTAATCGGGCTTGAAAACCTGAACATTCCTGCAACAAAAAATCACAGAGAAAAATTGTGAATGTGTGTGCTAATGATGCGAATGCACATGTTTATGCCAAAGGCAAGAAGGAGGTCAAATTTTGGGTTACGAAAGCTGCCCTTATTTAATCTTCTTGGACCTAAACATTCAAATTGTGCCATATTTTCGATTGTTCGAGGTGGAAGGAGATTAAATAAAAGAGTAGCTCGCAAGATTTAGCTGACGGCGACTGATGGTGTAGAAGGTAAAGATTTACTTAAGAGCAAGGTTTGGCTGAGATCCAATGGGGGAGATATATCAGTCAAAGGGAAGTATGCTATAATGCATATGATATGATGTTTAACACGATGCTTGATATCATGCTATGCAGCAACAATGGTTGAGGTGCGGTTTTTCGACGAACAGGGATTGTAGCAAAACGATCTTGACATCCTCAACTAGGGAACTCGACGACGCTGTTGGGGAACAAAGTTTAGAAATCTTAGACCTCCAAACTATTACCAACACTGTCTCTGGAAAAAAAGGAACTTTCTAACCATAGTTAACCCTGGCTTCAGAATGAAGGAATCACTGCTGATCTTCAACTAACTAACTCTCCCTGGGGATGAATAAAGTCAAGATGATCAAAATGAAGTGCCATCACCGCTGGGGATTGACAACCTCGATCTGTTGGGGTTTTTCGAGAAATTGTGCTTCTACTGGGGAAAAGCAAACAAGTCTCTGCTTGGGGAATATGGCTCTTCTGAGGATATGGAAGACAAATCTTTTCAAAGAAACAACCTGATGCCTGATGGAAAAAATTTGGCTCTGTTGGGGAAAGGAGTGGTAAACTAACCATTCGACGGAACCAAATCGATACCTGCTGGGGAAAAGGGATGCATCCCACATTCCTAACCAATTATGATATTGTTCACCGAAGATCATGATAAAAAAGGAACACTACCCGTCTTCCCTTGACGATTTCTAGTAAAGCATGCAATGCATAATGTTTTCCTGGTAGATTTTAGCTTTTATGTTTCTCAACGATTTATAGTATTATGTGATCACAAATAATTGTTTAGTTTGCAAACAAAATACCGAGAAGAGACAAATGAGAAATCAAAGGATGAACATTTTACTGAATGCAAAAATCTTTTGTATATAGGATGTGTACGAGGATGTAAAAATCCTTAATGAGGAAATTTACAATAAAATTGCAAAAAGGTAAATGGCAATTGGAAATTTGATTTTGCATTGATTACAACATTGGCTACCATCCTCTGTATGTCTGGGTTCCAACATTGTGCGTCTGTTGATGATGATTTGACTGATCATTTCCCGTCTGCGGTTTAGCCATGACAAAAATAGGATTAGGTGTTCGCGGTCAAATTCCTTTATCCCTAATTTTTTCCTGGACATTTCTACTTTTTTTCGTCCACCGGGATACCCATTTTTGCCTAAGTCGCCCTTTCGGGTTTTCAACTTAGCACCCTTTTATTGTTTCTTATTTTTGCTTTATCCCTAACTTTGGTTGTGATCTTTTGGCCTCTGGTTGCCAACTCTTTGATGAGCATTTGAGATTTTATTTGGTTATTTTTGAGCCTTTTTCCTACTTTTGATTTAACTTGCAAGTCAAGTTACTTCTAAGGGAGATTCATACAAACACTTGACCTAGTTTGAATGGGAAATGACTTATATGGATCCCTTGAGCTCTCAATTCTTGTTGATTCATACTTATAACATGTTTAGGTATTTGAATTCTCATTTTTAGGTCATAAACTTGTTCATTACTTGTTGAGATTTTCATTTCTTTTTAGGCTTTCCACTTGAAGTTCAAGTGTTGAATGTGCTTAAGACTTAGGTCTTCTTCCATGCATATGTTTGCATTCTCTTTTGTGATTTTCCTTCTTTGGTTTATGTACCTTCTCCTCTCATCTTTGCTTTTGTCGAATGACTTTTGAATCTCATTTGAGATGGTTTAGTCCCTCCTTTGGAGGTACTTGGAACATGTCATGAATGGTGATTCCTTGAGGACTCTTTTGTGCTTTTGTTTGCATAATCTTGGTGATGCTTTTGGTTGAGTGATCTTTATGAGTTCCTTGCTGACCTCATCTCATCTCCCATCCTCACTTTGTGTTATATCCTTATCTCTCTTCTTTTGGTTTGTGTTAGGGCTTGTGGTTGATGACAAATGGTTGTAGGATTCTTTCTCCCATTTCAATCCACTTTTGTTCACTTGTTTGATCTCTTTTGTGTGCTTTCTTTCTTATTTCTTCTTTGCATATCTCATATGCATGCTTAAGGTTGAGATGTGCTTGTGGAGGCTATTTCCCCACACTTTTTTCCTCCCTCACTTTCATTCTAATTGTGCATTACATGTTTGCATACTTGCATTTTTCTTATACTTTCTTCTTCTTCTTTTGTCTTTCTTTGACATGATCCCTTAGGACCTTTAATCTTTCTTGTTCAAGAGTGATTATGATAGAAATTAGGCTTGAAACCATGCATGATAACATTAGGTAGAATTCCATTTCATCCTAATCATAGGTGCACTTTGTATGAGAACATTAGGTTGAGTCTTAGTCTCCCTTTAGAGTGTCTCTCTCTTCTCATCTTCAAACTTTCTCAAAACATCTAATAAAGGTTAAGGATTGTTGTACATTACGAGCCTTAAGTACTTGGGAAATGGTGATTGGAGGGCCTCCTCTCAATCATCTAGAGTGTTTAGCGTATGTCCTTTGGACGGTATGCAACGCGTTCGCCCCTAGGTCATAGTCTTTAGTGCAACATGAATTACAAACAATAATCAATTCACTTCTTCTTCTCTAAAAAACACAAGAACAAACTTCAAATCTTTTTATCCTTCGGGATCTTAATTTGGAAAACCTTTTTCATAAGAAGAGTTTTGTTAACTCTAACGCCTAAGTCTTCAATGGTTGAGCTGCATACACCTAACTGCTAGAACTAAGTTTTAACCCTACTCGGGCCTAAAACATTTTTTACCAACCGATGTTCTTGTTAGCCCGAACTACATTTGCTCTGATTTCTCATACCAGATGAGAATACGTAGGCACAAGACATCGATGTCTTGGCAAGCAACCTTCCCCCACTTTCACCCATAGGTTTCTGAACTACGTTGACTCTGACTTTCCCATTGCACGAGGGAATACGTAGGCATAGAGCAGCGATGCTCTATCGAGTCTCTTTTCTTTTCTAATACCTTCCACTTGCATAACCGACTCCCGAACACGAGACATGGTTGCGATGACCTGTCTTTTCCCATTTTCGTTAGGTTTTCTCTGATTGTTTCCTTTCCCTATTTTGGGATAAATAACAAACGGTGGCGACTCTTCTGTCCTTGTCGGCCCTCTTCGCAGCGATGCGACAATATTCACGTAGTAACCTAATCAATCTTTTCTTTATGCATTCGTTTAAAGAAGCATCAACTTTAACCTCTTTTTTACCTTCTTTAGTTACCAGATTGATCACATCCACTAGTTCTTGATGAGGTTGTATTACTTTATCCTATTGCTTTAACAATCTGGATAACTCTTCAAGAAGCTCACAATCGTCCTCATCACCCTCATCTGCTTGGTTAATCAAGAATTCAATGTTGTAAGAGATTGTAATAGTGTCGTTTATTGGAATGAAGGGTTGGGAATGTTATTATTTAAAGAAAGTATTTCCATTTTTAAAAAAACTGGAAATCAAAGAAAAGGATCTTAATTGAAAACAAAATGCAATTTTATTGATAAAATAATTCAATGAAACAAAGGGGGCCCTACACATCTTGTCCATTTGCCATGGGCAGAGAAAATGACTTATTATTTTGAAAAGAAAAGAATAAATAAATTCAAAACATAAATCATTTGGTGAATCTCGATGGCTTTCCAATTGTAGAGAGTTGTATTTGGTGAACAATGAAACACCAAGTCTGGTATCCCTTTGTCTCTGAACCCAACACTGTGGAAAGTATCTAGGAGAGTGGGCAGCTTTTTCGGATGCGTCTTCTGAACTACTTCATGAGCATGTTTATAATCCAGCCCAAACAGATCCTTCTTCTCAGGAATTTAGCAATTTTCCCAAACCTTGTATCTCCACTCTTGATCAGATCTGTAACCTTTCCCAACGACAAACCCGACCTTTCGTTTTATAGAGTGACTTGGAAGGGTATTTCAATGGTTTCCCCGTCTACCTCTATGTATTTGAATGAAGAAAGATGACTGATAAACTTCTCTTCCTCACCCTTGACAGTTATGAATTTTTCCTTAGTTATGAACTTCTACTTTTGGTAAAGTGTGGAAGTGACTGCGCCTGCAACGTGGATCCATGGTCGTCCCAGAATACAACTGTAGGAAGGGTTGATATTCATCACTTGAAAAGTAACCACGAAGGTATATGGCCCCGCCACTATTGGCATGCCGACTTCCCCAATCACCATTCTTTTCAAACCTTCTAAAGCCTTAACAACCAATGAAATAGTTTTCATAAAAGTTCTCACAGAGGTTAGCTTCATGAGAGTATCCTTAGGCATGAAATTTAGAGTTGAGCATGTGTCCACTATCACTATTGAGAGAATATTGTCTTGGCATTTGATCGATATATGCAAGGCTTTATTGTGGGCTTTCCCTTCAAGAAGAAATTCATCATAGCTAAAACACAGACAACTGCTTGTGGTGATGTTAGCGACTATTTCATAAAATTGGTTTACCGTTATGTCATTGGTTACGTGTGCTTCATTCAAGATCTCCGATAGGGCTTTCCTATGCGCATCCAAACATAGTAACAAAGCTAGCATAGGTATCTTAGAAGGTGTTTGGCTTAGTTGGTCCATCACCTTAGAGTCACTCTTTCTGATAAGCCTTACGGATTCTTTGGAATCCTCTAGGGACACAGTCATTTTGGAGGGTCTTTCCCCTGAACTTGCAGTCTCTTTCCATTTTGAACTTCCCAGGACATTATTCTTGGTTGATTGCTCAGGAGAGAACACTGTTTCACTACGGGTCATTCCTCTGATACCAAATACGTTAGTAACGACTGGTGCTAATATTAGGCTTTTCTCCCACAGATGCGGTAGTGTTATAGTTCCAGCGAACAAGCTTAGTACTTTCATAAGGAAACAACATAGGAACATGGAAGACAATATGGCCCTCTAACTTTACTAGAACTGAAAATTGAAACGACATTGGCAGCGATATTTGATTTAGTGTCTGGAAGGATTTTGGAACAAGTATCTGGAATCGTGTCGGAGTTTCCCTTCTTTGGTATGGAAATTCAAAGGGTGCATACCCCTGAGATTCTATAACTGTAATATTATTCATCCTTCTTAAGTATCTAATTTGAACCAAGCCTTGGCCCATCATTTGTTGAAGACGCCTTCTTATCTTTTCACACTTGTCAGAATTGATTAGACAAGCCTCACTATCAGTGTTCAGCTTTTCGAACTCCTCGCAGCCACTCAATAATTCCATTATCTTAGTCATAAGGGTTTTCACTTGGTCTACCCTCTTGATCAGGATATCCTCTTCTAACTCTTCAATTGCATTGACATTTTCCCCATCGTGCCCCGATAAAGGATTACCTCTCACATTTGAATTTTATGGAATGAAGGTGATAATATTTTAATTGATCAATTCTTGTAACTTGAACTTAAGGTCCAAGCATTTCTAAGTGGTATTCCCCAATGAACCAACATAAAAGTCATATCTAGAATTAGTATCATATTCTCGAGGAGGAGGTGTAAGAGGAGCTGTTAGAGGTTTAATCTCCACCAATCCCTTCGAAATCAAATAAGGCAGGATCTGAGTATATGATGTAGGTATGGGGTCAAAGTCCTTCCATGCCTCTTTTGATCCCTTCGAGGATACCTGTTTCGGTGTTGTTGATTATGTGGAGGAGGTGCCCCTAGATGTTGGACTAGAGGTGTAGGATGTACCTGTGGGGGGTACTGATTAGGAGCAGTTGCATCTATATAAAGATTGTAAGGTATCTGAGCATACCTATCAGTGGTGATAGAATTAGTCTCTCCATTCTTCGAGTTATTGCTAGAGTACCTTTTGTTGTTATGTTGACCAGATGTGAATGACTTCCCAATCTTCCCCAATTATTACCAATCAGTAAATCTGGTGGATAACGAAACCATTATCTTTTTATAGTATGGGCCTTGTAAGGTACCCATGAACATACCCACCAGTTCACTTTCTAGCAATGGAGGTCGTACGCGAGAAGCTAGTTCCCTCCATCTTTGACCATACTCTTTGAAAAATATGTTGCCCTTTTGAGACATATTTTATAGTTGCATATGATTAGGAGCCATGTCCATGTTGTACTTATATTTCTTCAGAAAGGCATTAGCAAGGTCTTCCTAGGTCTTGAAATGAATTCCATCCAATTGCATATATCAGTCCAAGGATGCCCCACTTAGACTGTCTTGAAAGGTGTGCATCATCAGTTTCTCATTTGCAGCGTAAGCAACCATCTTTCAAACAAACATCCGGAAGTGATTTTTTGGAAAGCAGACGCCCTTGTTATTTTCAAAGTCATGTGCATTAAATTTCGGAGGTATGACCACATTAGCTACTAAGCACATCTCTACAACGATTACTTCGAAAACATTGAATACCTCAACAACCCTTAGTCTCTCTTCAGGCATTTTATATTTGTTATCAACCGTTCGTCCCTCTATAACGGTAGCCGACTTATTTTCAGGGATCACCTATCTCAAATCTTCATCCTCATATTGGAGGTTCAAATCTACATAGTTTTCATGGGAAATAGGTATCTATGTAGGACGTGATACCCCATTAGGAATAGGCGAAGGGACAGATCCTCCGGGGGTAAGGGTACCAGTTTTTTGTTTGGCGGCCTTAGCTTCCTCATGTTCAAGATCTACGACAAAGCCCAATAGAGAGTTATTATCCCTAGACTGAGGGGTAGGAGTTGGATCATTCCTTTTGTTGCTAGGCTCAGTCTTGTCCTTCATCTCTTCCACATTTCCTTTGACAGCATCAACGTCTCCTCTGAGAGCGACTTGATTTTGTTCTAACTACTTCATGGCCTTCTTTTGGTAAGCTCGAGTTCGAGGTCGGGAAGTCAGATTGTTACGTCTGATGATTCTGGGGGAAGATGATGAAGAAACTGATTTTTATTTCTTTATATATATATCTTTTTTTATGCATTCTAATGTATGTGTGGATGTATGAACATACAAAAATAAGTTTTTTTTATAGGAATCTCAACCATTCATTGATTATAAGTTGTAGCACCCCAAAATTTTCCCATCTTTTCTCTTGGATTTTAGCTTATGTTTCATTGTATTTTCATATTCATCTTTGCGTAGCATAGTTCTAGACAAAGGATCAAGGCATCATGGCTTGTTTCTCAAAGATAGGAGGAGCATGTTTCTTCAACCTCAAGCAAGTTTCTCTTCTTGACTAATTTTTCAAGATCATAGGTGGTTCACAATGGCTAATTTTGCATGAAACAACCGAGATATTCAAAGTTGGTTTAAGGAGTTTGACCTAATTTAGGAATTTGTGGATGCTATGGTCAAATGGGAATAACTCCTTCATTTTTCAACATTTTGAGGTGGTTCTTTTTCTAATGAACTCTTCTCATTATTCTTAGCAAGTTCTCTTTGTAAGAAAATATCCATACGCTTGGAAAGTCATCAAAAGTTTAAAGACATTATTGTCATTTTGAGTTTTGGAAGGATTTTCTAGTCAACTTCAAAAGGTCATAACTTGGTCAATTTTCATCATTTGGAGTCCATTCATTTTCTAAAATGAACTTGAAGATGTCCTCTAAAAATTTGATACAAGGTGGATGTTTTTAAAAACTATGGAAGGTCTTGGTTTTCATCAAAATATTATAGGTTATTTTTGGTCCCTAAAAAGACTTGAATTTTTTCTAAGTGTTTTGTAATTTTGAACCTTTTCATGCAAGCTACTTTGAAAGATCATATCTCTCAATTATATTGCCAAATCAATAATTTCTTTTCATATTGCAAAGATTGCATCATCCTCTTTCTAATGCAAGAATCATCTTATAAGGCCTCCTACATTGTGAGAACCATGGTGGCAATAATTGAATTTCAAAGCTGAAATTTCACTTCAAGTCAGAATTGAATTTGGTTGAAATGGCCACTAATCACCAAATTAAGCCACGAATTGTCTTTAAACATGATTTAAAAACTTGTCTGGATTGATTAAAGCATCAAAACGCAAGGTTTGAATGAGTTTTGACAGTTTTCAAGTCACAATATGCTCATGTTGCAGGTGTACATGAATTTGCCTCAAATTGCATCATTCACCCTCCCTAAGCATTCAGAAAGCTTCTCCGATAAATAAGGGACTCATTCCACTCATT
Organism: Lathyrus sativus; assembly: GCA_963859935.3. Classification (NCBI taxonomy): domain Eukaryota; kingdom Viridiplantae; phylum Streptophyta; class Magnoliopsida; order Fabales; family Fabaceae; genus Lathyrus; species Lathyrus sativus. Next base: position 64,459,196 of record OZ012739.1, on the reverse strand, counting down.
TTCACAAGCTTTGATAGCTAGAATCACCCTACTGAGATCACATTTGAACTCTTAAGCTTGAACTTCGAATTTTCATTTCCACACCCTAAACACTCAAATTCTACATTCATTTAGCTTTACCAACATTCAGTGAAGCTAACCAGCTCAAGAACTTGAAGGATTGTGGCCTGAATTAAGCTTGAGGACTCCATTTTCAGAGCTCTGAAGTTGAACTTCAACAGGTACGATTCTCAACCATTTTAATTTAAATTTGTTGCTAAGATGTAGTCCTTGATGTGCTGATGCTATTAGGATTGTTGGATTTTAGTTTTGGTTGAGTTTTGATGTTCAATTTTCAAATCTGTGTTTTCTTTTTCATCTGTTTTTTTTCAAATCGAGTGAGCTATCGTTTAAAGAAATAAGGTGTTATGATATAGTTGAGATTGTCTTGAAAAGACGTATAAGATGAAATGACTATGAGCTCCAATGGTTATGGTTTGATGGATCTTCGAATTTCTGCATTTCTCCGAGATTTTCAAGTGGCTGGAGGTTGAAGATGATGATCTCAGCGTCCATCATGCCACTTGTTATAATCTTGTGTGTTTGACTTTTGCTGGTTGAAAATGCTAAGATTGACTCAGATCCATCGTGGATGCGCGCTTTCTAGCCCTTGGATTAGCCACTTCATTTAATGAAGTGAGGTCCAACACATCTTATTTTTTCTGTTTTATTTTTTTTCTAATTTGTTTTTAAATTCATTTTATTTTCAGAAATTCATAGAAAATTCATTTTTATCAAAAAAAATACCAAAATATTTTCTAAAAAAAATTTCCTTTTAATTTTCTTTTTCTTTTTTTTTTGTGCATTTTTATTTTTCCATTTGCTATTTTTCTTGAGTTTTGATTTGTTTGAGCAAATTTTGATTAGCTTAAAAATTTTTTTAGACATTTTAAAATAATGAGAAAAATACTATATGATCCTATCATGGTTTTGAACCTATGGTGATTTTTGTTTCTGGTGTTGCTATTTTTCATGTATTTTTGATTTATTTGCTTGGTTTTAATTAGTTTAAAATTGTTTTTAAGCATTTTAAAATGGTGAGAAAATTATCATATGATCCTAGGTCCTTGACCTATGGTGATATTCTTGGGTTCCCATTTGTGTTCTAGCCATTTCTTTCCTTTTTTTATAGGATTTATTTACCTTTTTATTTATTTTTTATTTGATTTTAATTTGCAAATTTGGTGTATAGAGGCTCTTTATCCATTCTTGGGTGATATTATGTCCTTCTTAAAGTCTTTTGAGTTTGTGATGTTTGCTTGAGTGTTGTTTTCCTCTTATGGATGATTGGGTGCTTGTTTCCTTTTGAGGCATGTTCTTGAATTCAAACTTGTGTGATATTTTATGTGTTCATGGTTGATTATTAAACTTGTGGATCATGTTGATGTTGTGGTTTCATCTTGGTTTCATGTCATGTTCATATGCTTTCCCCTTTATGGTTGTTTGTGTGCATGCTTGTTTGGTATGGTTTTGACTTGTTTGTGAATGATATGCATGACTTGTTGCCTTGTGCCCTCTCTTTGATCATTGACATGACTTAAGTATGATATGTTGTGCTAATGCCCTACCATGTTCCTTGTGTCATTTGAGTTCATTTCACCTTGCCTTGTGATTGATATTGCTTCTTGTATGATGTTTAGATCATTTGATTGTGTGTGGGCATTTTGTTTTGCCATTGTGTTTTGTTTGCAAGTCTTTGATGTGGTTTGGACATGTGAATGCTTATGTGATATGCTGGCATGATGTTGATTTTCATCTTGTATGAGATTGATATGAATGTGTTTGTTGATTTGCTTTTGGACTTTCATATATGTTCTTTATCTTGCATGCCTTCTTTCTTCTTCATCTTTCTTCTCTTTTTGGAACTTGTTTAAGTTTCATTCTTGTTTTCATTTATGATTGAATTAATTGGTGTTTACTTGTGCTTGCTCACATGATCCCTTCGGATTCATAGTCCCTCTTAATTTCTTCCAATCTCTTTTCATCAATAAGATTCAATAGATTCAGCCTAGCTTGCACCCATTCATCTTCGTCAAGCTTCACATCAGCCAATACTCTCAAAGAAGGAATCTCAACTTCCAATGGTAGGTCTGCCTCTGTACCATATACTAGTGAGAAAGGAGTTTCCCCAATTGATGTATGCACCGAAGTACGATAACCGTGTAGAGCAAAAGGCAACATCTCGTGCCAATCTTTGTAGGTTACAACCATCTTCTACTCAATCTTCTTGATATTTTTGTTTGCTACCTCAACAGCGCCATTCTTCTTCGGACGATATGGAGAAGAATTTTGATGTTCAATCTTGAAACTATGGCATAGTTCCTTCATCATCTTATAGTTCAAATTTGAACCATTATTAGTAATAATTCGCTCTGGGATTCCATAACGATAGATGATGTCCTTCTTTATGAACCGGGAGACTACCTGTTTTGTGACATTAGCAAATGAGGTTGCTTCCACCAACTTGATAAAATAACCAGAATAAAATAATGTCCATTGGAAGCAGTCGACTCGATCATTCCAATCATATAAATTCCCCACTTAGCAAAGGGCCAAGGAGATGTCAATACGTTTAGAGGGGTCAGTGGCACATGCACCTTATTAGTATAAATCTGGCATTTATGGCACTTCTAGTATATTTGAAACAATTAGATTCCATAGTCCACGACGTGAGTATCGAAAGAACCTTCATGAACTTCTTCCATCAACAAGCTTGCTTCGTGTGCGTCAACACAACACAACAAGACCATGTCAAAGTTTCTCCTGTATAACACATCCTCCTTATTCAAGTAGAAATTACCCGCAAGCCTCCTCAGAGTCTTCTTATCCTTGCTAGATGCCCCGAATGGGTACTCCTGATTCTTGAGAAAATGCTTGATATCCTAATACCATGGCCTTCCATCTAACGCTTTTCAACCGCAAACATAAAGACAGGTCTATCAAGATGCATGATGGTAATAGCTGGAGCTTCATTCCAGAAATTCACTTTGTACATTGACGCTAACGTAGCCAATGTGTCTGCCATCTAATTCTTAGCCCTAGGCACGTGATGGAACTCAACTCTGTCAAATAATGGAAGCAGCCTGACGAGTTTTCCATTCTCCTTTGATCTGATTCACAACCATCACTGAATCTCCATATACATCAATATTCATGATCCTCAAATCAATGGCCTCTTCTAAGCCCATAATGCACACTTTATATTCTGCTTCATTATTGGTGCAAGAGAACATCAATCGGGCGGTGAACGGTATTTGAGAACTGTGAGGAGTTGTAATGATTTCCCTGATTCCGTTGCAATATGTATTGACTACACCATCAAAAACCAAACACCACTGAGATCTAACCTCAGGACCCTCGTCAAGTAAAGGCTCATCACAGTCTTTCATATTCAGAAACATGATATCTTTATCTAGAAATTCATACTTCATCGATCAATAGTCTTCAATTGGTTGTTCAACAAGATATTCTGACAGAACACTCCCCTTAATGGCTTTTTAGGAAACATATTGGATATCATATTCTGTCAAAACCATTTTCCATCGGGCAATCTGTCGCAACTGCGAAAAGGGCAGGTGGAAAGAAATAGAAGAGTCGCCACTGAACGTTATTTATCCTAAAAAGAGGGAAAGCAAACGATCAAAGAAAACCTAAGAGAACGGGAAAAGACAAGGTTATCACAACCAAATCTTGGGTTCGGGAGTTGGTTACGCAAGGGGAAGGTTTGAGCACCCCTCACGTTCGTTGTACTCAACGGGATCCATGCTTGTTGTCTAATCTATGGGTGAAAACAATCTAAAAGCTAATGCTAAATGGGGGTGAAGAGAAAGAACAAACTCGATAGAACATCGCCGCCCTATGCCTTTGTATTCCCTGATGCAATGGGAAAGTCAGAGTCAACGTAGTTCGGAAAACTACGAGTGATGGGGGGAAGGTTGCTCGCCAAGACATCATTGTCTTATGCATATGTATCCTCATCTGGTATGAGAAATCAGAGCAAACATAGTTCGGGCAACGAAACCACCGGTTGGTTAAGTGTTTTATGAGTGACGCTAAATATCCATTCCAACAGTTAGGGACAATGCCTGTTTGCGGTAGAACGGAAATGTAACACACTCTTTTTTAAAAATGAGGTTTGAAACAATCCCGAAGGATGAAAAGGTTTGAGATTTGTTTGTGAATTTTAGAAGAAGTGGATTGAATTGGTTTGAGACTCATATTGCACTAAAGACTATGACACAAGAGCAAGTGCGTCGCATATCGCCCAAAGGGCATACGCTAAACAATCTAGACAAGTGAAGAGAAACCTCCCCACTTATCATTTATCATGTACTTAAGGCTTGTAGCGTACAACACTTGTCATTATTTATTAAGTGTCTTAGAGAAGTTTGAGATGAGAAGAGAAGACACAAGGACACTAAAGGGAGCTGAGAACCATAATGTTGTCATGCAAAGTGGTCCTGAAGTTGAGATGAAAGGGGAGTCCACCTAATGTTATCATACAAAGGAATGAAAGCCTAATGTTTCTCCTACTTCCATCTTAAATAGAGGGACTAGGAATCCTAAGGGATCATGTGAGCAAACACAGGTAATTACATCACTAATCAATCACAAATGAAGATAGAAAGAAAGACTTTAAAAAGTCATGAAAAATGAAAGGAGATGAGAGAAGCATACAAACCAACAACAATGAATTAGGACATACAAACATGAGGCACAAATCCATGACACACACACATGGTTAAACTCAAATAAACAAACTGAAAGTTATAACACCAAGGCAAACAAGGCAACCATACAAGACCACATGCCACAAAGATCTTATGGAGAATAATGTCAACCATTGAACCACAAACAAAGAAATGAGGGGAGAGATAGAGTGGGGCAGTAACTACATCATGATTATTAAAATCAAGCATTCATTCATGATCATTCAAAGGAAAACATCGAAACACCTCAAAACAAGTTCATGCGTTCAAATCATTCTCAAAGTAAGGCACATATCACAAAAGGCACCAAGATCAAGTATCACAAAGCATATGAGATGAAACAAACATTCAATGGACCGCTAATCATGAAAATCAAAACCTCTAACATGTTATCAAGAGAAAACTAGACTCAACAAGCATTCGTGGAATCACAGAAGAAGCCACCTCAAAGGATTAGGTCAAGACATGCATACACACATAGTTAAAACAATAAGGTTTTGATGCATCAACCAAAAATAGACACAAAACCAAATAAAATCCAAATAAAATTTCAAACTCAAGATAAGTCCATCCAAAATCAGTGTGCAAAATATCACAACACAAATTGCATCAAAGCACTTCAATTGCATCAAACAAGGCAAGGCACTCAACTTATTGAGCACACATCAAGGGTCAAATAAAACCAAATGAAAACCAAACAAGAAAAGATCAACAAGACATGAAAACCACCCTTAAACAGTCCTCAATCATGCACCAAAGTGTGAGAGGAATATTGGCTCATGGAGGTATCAAATGATGTCAATCATGAAGCCTAATCCACAAGGGTAAACAAGAAAACCACTTTGCAAAATAAATTGATCAAAAATAATAAAATAAAATAAAAAATGTGAAAAATATCTCAACATATCAATTAAAATGGAAATGGTAAAAGAAGTAAAATAAAATAGAAAAAACGGTGAAGGGAGTTTATTAGCAAAAATCAAATGAACTAGAAACAGTTAAACACATGCATTGGGCTAAATCCCTAACTTTTGCCTGAATCCCCCTTGCGGGTTTTTGATCCATTGGGTTAAATTCCTAAGAAGGTGTGTGACTCTTGAGGAGGGAAAAGATATCCTTTGGCATTCTCACAACTCTCCGTATGGGGGTCACTATAGCGGTTTAAGAACCGCCACTAAGGTCCTTCAATCGAGATTCTATTGGCCATCCGTGTTCAAAGATGCATATGAACACGTCAAGAATTGTGACAAATGCCAAAGAAGCGGAGGAATGAGCAAACGAGATGAAATGCCCCTAACCAACATGTTGGAAGTAGACGTTTTTGATTGTTGGGGCATTGATTTCGTCGGCCCATTTCCCCCGTCTTTCTCTAATGAATATATCTTAGTCACCGTCGACTATGTGTCAAAGTGGGTGGAAGCAATTGCCTCACCTATGGCCGACTCCAAAACAGTGATAAAGTTTTTAAAGAAAAATATATTCTCACGTTTTGGTGTGCTTAGGGTATTAGTGAGCGACGGGGGATCACATTTTTGCAATACACCCTTGGAAAAAGTTTTAGAACATTATGGTGTAAGGCATAAGGTGACCACCCCATACTATCCACAAGATAATGGTCAGGCGGAGGTATCAAATAGAGAAGTCAAAAGGATTCTTGAAAAAACAGTCTCAAATTCTAGAAAAGATTGGTTCTCGAAGTTAGTTGAAGCTTTGTGGGCATATCGCACTGCCTACAAAGCTCCCATTGGACTGACACCTTTTCAGATGATCTATGGAAAAACTTGCCACCTCCCAATAGAAATGGAACATAGAGCACTATGGGCTCTGAAACTATTAAACTTTGACTCCATTCAAGCTGGTGAGAAAAGAAAAGATCAACTTCATGAGTTGGAAGAGTTGCGAAACAATGCTTATCACTCAAACAAAATGTACAAGGAAAAAGTGAAAGCATATCATGATGGAAAGGTTCGTCACAAAGTATTTAGAGTCAGACAATTGGTGCTCCTGTTTAACTCAAGGCTTATGTTGTTCCCGGGTAAGCTGAAATCTATATGGTCTGGACCATTTATGGTAAAAGAAGTGAAAGAGTACAGAGTTATCGTGATCGAAGATCCTAAGTCCCAAGAAAGTTGGACTGTAAATGGGCAATGATTAAAAGTCTACCATGGCGGAGAAATAAATCGAGAGGTTTATGTCATTTCACTCACCGAACCATGAAGAAATCACTTGATTGTCGAGCTTGAACGATGTTAAATAAAGCGCTCGTTGGGAGGCAACCCAACCTCTGTAAGTTTCATTCATTTTTATGATTAAACAGTACTGTAGCAAGTTGTAGGATACAAGGGATAACAACCCACTCACTTTTGCAAAAAATTTCAAAATCCTGATCAGTTTGCCCCGCGAACTAAGAAAAAGTCACATTCTGTTTTTGACTGTTCGCGCCGCGAACATAGGTTGCGCCGCGACCTGAAGCAAAAAAGAGAAAAACCCCAATTTATTTACTTGCTATGTTTTCTTTTATTTTTCTTTTAAAACTTTTCCTTCATCTCTTTTACTCACACTCACATACCAACCACACTCCTCCTCAAAACCCCAAGGTTTCCATCACCACTAAAACCCCATATCTCACCTTGTGCTAAGCATCTCTACTACTCCACTCTCGAGCAAGGTATGTACATTGTTTCCCCAATTTCTTCCTCTTTTGCACTCTCAATTTATGGTAAGTGAAAAATTCAAAATTTCATGAAATGACCTAAATGCATGTTGAAGAATTGGTTAGGATATGTTAGATTTAGATTTGGAACATTGATAATGCTGAAATACACCATGGATTCAACCCTTGTGGATACTGATTTTTATGGGTTGTGCAAAGGTCGCGCCGCGACCGGGGCTTTGCGCCAAGAACCCTTCAAAATCTGCATCCCTAATTTTTCAAATTTCTTGATTGATTTAGAAGAATACCTGTGTTGTTGTTTTTTCTTATGATGCAGATGTCAAAACGCACTAAAGCCACAACCGCTAGCACCTCAAGGACACGACCAACCTTTCTTGGTCCGGAACAAGAAGCAAGATTCGAGGTGCTTCTCAAAAAGAACATTCAGAATGAAAGGATCATCCGGCTATCAAGGGGAGGTAGTTATAGGGAGGTTGTGGCCAATCTTGAAGCAAGGAAATGGCAGAAAAGTTTTGAGCCCGTCACAAAACTCAACTATGACATTGTGCGAGAATTCTACGCCAATGCACTTCATACGGAAGTCGGGACAGCATATGCCTATAAGACAATGGTGAGAGGTAAGACTGTCCTTTTTAATAAGCAAACACTCAATAAGTTCTTTGGTAATCCTCTCACCTTGATGGGGGACAAGTGATGTGAATTCCAAATCAAGGCATTGGCAAATGATTGGGATATTCCAGAAGTTAGTAACTATTTATGTCTAGAGGGAAAGACATACAAGCTAAATGACCAAGGATTGCCCAAGTGTTGGAAGAGGTAGAATCTAAAATTACAGGCACAAATCTATTTAGTCATTCTGCTGAATAACATTCACCCTCAAAGCCACACCACTACCATCCCACTTGATGTAGGTTGTTTGTTGTATTATATCATGCTAGGGAAAACCGTGGATTTAGCATTCAATGTTGCAGAGGAGTTACGAAAGATAGCACTAAGCGGGACGCCATATGGAGGAAAAATGGGCCTACTCATGTACCCCGGTTTAATCATGGGATTGTGCTTAAATGCAAAAGTGCAAATTCCGGAAGAGGTACATTCCTCCATCACTTCGATCATGGACGATGCATATCTGAATAGGTTCTATCAAAACCATATGGAGAGGAACGCAAATGTAGAATCTGCTGCTCTCAGACCCAACCGTGCACCAGTGTTTGATCAAATGGCATTTGCCAATTACTGCTGTGATAACTTTGAGGCCTCTAGAAGGTCTCAATCATTTTTATTTGATTGTATGCAGCAACAGTTCCGGAACAAGTTCCTTACACCGGAGGCCTGCACATTCCCATCTCAGGTAAAATACTTTGCTTATGCTAATTGGCCTGAGGGCAGGCCATCTTTTATGGGGGGGGGGGGGGGGGGGGCAGGAAGCAGTAGCCATGCTCCAGGCACAGGCTAAGATGCTCAAATGGAAGACGTTTTAGGACCCATGGGCGATGGTGAAGATGATGAAGAAGAGTGAAGATCTTGTTGGCAGTATTTGAAATTTTTTATGTTATCGTAGTTTTGTTATTTTAATTTCGCTTTTTTTTTGCATTATGTACATTGTTGGCTCTAGTTTCACCATTAACCTCTATGTTGGATGCACTTTTATTTTGTGATTTTTAAATTGTGTGTTTTTCAAAACCTTTTTGGTACACCCCACTTTTTAAACTTTCTGTTCAATTGTCTCTGTGCTTGAGTAAGTTGAAGGAATCAAGATGATTGCGGCGAACAAGTCAAGATAATTTGAGTGGTGATGATAAGAATCAGTTGTCGACACTTCAAGGTACACTTTTTTTTATCATAAAATTCCTTGAATAACATGTTAACTTTGAATCAAATTAGGACCTAACCAATTGTGAGGTAACCTTTCATTATACACTAAAATGCGGGAGACCAACAATTTCTTTTCAACTCATTCCTATCATGCTAAATCATGCATTAATCTATTTTTTAAGAAAACTTTTGTGAAAAAGATAGAGGCAATCTTTGTTATTGAGAAAAACCACTCGGCCAAAGAAATTAAAAACCTTGTGAGGAATGATCCGTAGTAAACCCCCTTTTGAGCCTATATTAGGATCCATCCGAAGTATAAATTTAAATACCATTGAAAATATGGTAAATAATTGGATCCTAAATTCTTTTGTTTCAAGTGAACCTAAACCAAAGTTGGTCGCATGTTGAGTTTTCCTATGTCTAAGTAGAGAGCACGATTGCATCAACTATGGTTAAAATGCTAAAGTTGGGGAGAAAACACAATACATCACCTTGAAAAAAAAACTTAGAGCTAAGAAAAAGAAAAATGAAAAGAAAAGCTCATGGTGGTGTGTTATCAAAAAAAAATGAAAATGAAGATTGTTGAATAAAATGAAATGCTCTCTTAGAATAGGCAATCTTTAATTAAGTCTTGTGATCATATCATTTCTCTATAACCCGAGTTACATTACAACCCTCAAAAGACCTCTTGATTCTCAAAATTTTCATGATTTAGTGTATGTTGTGATAAAAGCATGATTCGATTTGATGTTGATTTAATTGTTCGGATGAGTGTAAGAAAACCCTTATGATTATTCATCATCACTATGATGTGTGTAGTTTTGATTCAATTTTTGACATGTATCACTTGGAATTTCTTGGTATACTTTTTGTAACCAATCATTATTTGTACTCATGTTTTGTCTAATATCGAAAGTAAGTGTATCATAAGAGTATCATATACTTTTGAACCATTTGAATGTCATCTTCTAGCACTTGTTTCATTCCTTGCATTTGTGAATTGGTTTGCTTTAACGAATGACTTTTGTTTCGGGACAAACAAAATGATAAGTTGGGGAGAGTTGTTAGAGACCAAATAATACTAGTTTTTATACATTTTTATTGGTCCTATTTACCAATTTCTTATTAAAATCACACACATTTTTATCACAATTTAGTAAACATTCAATTTAAGTTATTTTATTTTATTTCAAATAGATATTTCACTTTTTCTCTAAGTCTTTTAGAATTTTTGTCAAGAAAAGAATGATTACATAAAGAAATCTTCAGAGCAAACACTTGAAGAAAAAGTTTGGTAAAAGCAATGCTGAGGGAACACAAAGCAAGAAATTCTCAAACTGGAAAGTTTGCACCGCGACCACCCTTCGCGCCGCGAGCTGAGTGAAATTCAGCCACATGCAATAAATGACACATGTCATGTCTTGGAAGAAAAACCAACTTTTTGTAGGGTGGCACCCCATATCCTATTTAATGCCTTGTTCCTTGCATGTAAAACATAATCATTCCATCTTAGAGTCTTAGTATCTCTTAGACTTGTAAGAAGATTTGAGGGAGATTGGAGAGTGGATTTTTCTTGTTTCTTTGGGGGAAGTTTTCATGCAAGAAGAAATTCTGGAAGCTTTTTCTATGTATTCAAGGAAGATGACGAGCAACTAATTCCATTCTCGTCAAGATTGAGGTATTAGTTATCTTATGTTGTTTATGTAATATTACTATCCTTGCATGTAACAAGCTAAATTTGGTATAAGGAATAATATTTTCTCTTTAAATTGAAAATTAGAATTGAATCATTGTTGAGAAAGATAGTTCAATTCTTGATCTAAAATATTTTTCCAAGTAGAGAATAAATTGTAGAGATAGATTTGTTCACTACTTTTCTATTGTGTTAAACGTTCAAGATTATTATATCAATAGTTAGATGGAGAGATTGTCTAAGGATTTAAATAATAATTATCACAATTTTATTTAGACATAAATATTATTGAGAGGACACTTGAATATTATCAATGGAGTTTGAATGCATGCATGTGATATTGAGAACATATAAAGAACAAAGATAATGAAACTCAATCTTGACAAGGTTTCTAAACTTTATTCTAAAACCATTTTTATTGTCTTATTTTTCTTATAAGTAAAAAGAACGATTTATTCACCAACAAACAATTTGAATATCTTTGAACTTACAATAATCGAAATTATAGAACGGTGGTAATAACACCAATCTCTGTGGATACGATATTAAAAATATTTGCCAGAAATATACTTTTCAACAGATACCCCTATTTGCCAACCTAGCCTTCACCCATTCCGCTTCATCAAGCTTCACAACAACCAAAACCCTCAGAGAAGGAATCTCGACTTCCATACCATACACCAATGTGAAAGGAGTTGCCCCAATCAATGTACGCACCGAAGTACGATACCATGTAAAGCAAAGGGAAACATCTCGTTCCAATCCTTGTAAGTTACCACTATTTTCTGCATGATCTTCTTGATATTCTTATTGGCTGCCTCAACAACACCATTCATATTCGGACGATATGGTAAAGAGTTGTGATGTTCAATCTTAAAACTCTAGCACAATTCTTTCATCATCTTATTGTTCAAATTCAAACCATTGTCAGTAATAATTCGTTCTGGTACTCCATATCGGCAGATAATGTATTTCTTTATAAAGCGAGCCACTACTTTCCTGGTCATATTGGCAAAGGAAGTTGCTTCCACCCACTTGGTGAAATAATCAATTGCCACTAAGTTAAAGCGGTGCCCATTGGAGGCGGTCGGTTCAATATTTCCAACCATGTCGATGCCCCACATTGTAAAGGGCCAAGGAGACGTCAAAACATTCAGAGGACTTGGCGGCACATACATTTTGTCAACATAAATTTGACATTTATGGTACTTCTTTCCGTACTTAAAACAGTCGAACTCCATAGTCATCTAGTAATACCCTGCTCTAAACAATTTTCTGGACATTGCATGCTCGCCTGCATGAGTACCAAAAGAACCTTCGTGGACCTCTTCCATTAGCAAGCTTGCTTCATTTTAATCCACACAACGCAGCAATACTAGATTGACATTTCTTTTGTACATCACATCATCCTTGTTCAGATAAAAGTTTCCCAACAGCCTCCTCAGAGTCTTCTTATCTCTACTTGATGCCCCGACGGATACTCTCGAGTCTTGAGGAAATTTTTGATATTAAAATACCAAGGCTTTCCATCTGACGCAGTTTTGACTACAAATATGAAAACTGGCCTATCGAGGCACATGATAATGATCATTGGAGCTTCATTCCAGTAATTCACTTTATACATCGATGATAACGTTGCCAAAGTGTCCGCCATCTAATTCTCAGCTCTCGTTACATGATTAAATTTGACCCTGTCGAAGAAAGGCAACTATCTTCTTGCATAGTTCATATAAGGCACCAGGTTGGCTTGACGGGTTTCCCACTCTCCTTTGATCTGATTGACGACTAAAGTCGAATCGCCATACACACCAAGATTCTTGATTCTCAAATCAATAGCTTCTTATATACCCATGATGCACGCTTCACATTCAGCTTCATTATTGGTGCAGGAAAACGTTAATCAGGCGGTGAACGATATGTGAGAACCATGAGGAGTTGTAATGATTGCCCCGATTCCGTTGCCATATGAATTAACAGCACTGTCAAAAACCAACTTCCACTGAGAGCCAATTTTGGGACCTTCATATGGTAGAGGCTCGTCACAAATCTTCATCTTCAAAAACATTATGTCTTCATTGGGAAACTCAAACTTAATTGGTTGATAATCCTCAATTGGCTGCTCTGCGAGATATTTTGACAAAACACTCCCCTTAATGGCCTTTTGGGAAACATATTGAATATCGTGCTCTGTCAGAACCATCTGCCATCTGGCAATTCTCCCGAAAATCACCTGCTTTTCAAACACATACTTGATCGGATCCATCTTCGAAATCAACATGGTTGTATGATTTATCATGTATTGCCTTAGGAATTTGGATGCCCAAGCGAGTGCACAACATGTCGTCTCTAGCATCGAGTATCTGGACTCACATTCTCTGAACTTTTTACTCAAGTAGTAAATAACATGCTCTTTTCTGCCTATCTCGTCGTGCACAACCCATTGAGTTCTCAAGAACCGTCAAATACATAATCAAAGGTCTTCCTGCAACTGGAGGCATCAGTATCAGAGGTTCCTGCAAATATTCTTTTATTTTTTCAAATTCCCTTTGACAATTTTCGTTCCATACGACTGCTTGATCTTTCTTTAACAATTTAAACATTGGTTCATAAGCCGCGGTAAGGTGAGATATGAATCTTTCAATGTAGTTCAATCTCCCCAGAAAACCACGAACCTCTTTTTCTGTTTTTGCCTCAGGCATTTCTTGTATTGCTTTTATCTTTGCAGGATCTACCTTGATTCCTTTTTCACTGACAGTTAACCCCAACAACTTTCTTGATCTCACTCCGAAAGTGCACTTATTTGGATTCAACCTCAACCTGAATGTCCTTAACCTTTCAAACAACTTCAACAGATTAACCAAATGACCCTCCTCCATCTGCGACTTTGCAATCATGTCATCAACATACACTTCGATCTCATGATGAATCATATCGTGAAATAGAGTCACCATTGCTCGTTGATAAGTTGCTCCTGCGTTTTTCAATCAAAAAGGCATAACTTTGTAGTAAAAGATCCCTCACGGTGTGATAAAAGTAGTTTTCTCCATGTCTTCTGGGCCCAATTTGATTTGGTTGTACCCAGAGAAACCATCCATGAAGGAAAACACAGAGTATTGAGCAGTATTATCAACTAAAACATCAATGTGGGGAAGCGAAAAATCATCTTTTGGGCTCGCTCTATTCAGATCTCGATAGTCGACACACATCCTATCCTTCCCATCTTTCTTAGGTACAGGAATAATATTAGTGACACATGGAGGATAATTTGTAACAGCTAGAAAATCGGCGTCCAACTGCTTCTAGACTTCTTCCTTGATCTTGACTACCATGTCAGGCCTGGTTCTTCTCAACTTTTTCTTCACAGGAGGACATTCTTCCCGAAGAGGTAAATGGTGCATCACTATATCGGTATCCAACCCTGGCAAATCTTCATACGACCAAGCAAAGACATCTTTGTACTCACGAAGGATTTCAACCAATCTTCTTTTGGTGTCGTCTTCCAATGCAGCCCCGACCCTGACTTCTTTCTTGTCATCTTTAGTACCCAGATTGACAACTTCAACATCCTCTTGATGAGGCAGAATAACTTTTTCCTCTTGCCTCAAAAGTCTGGCCAATTTTTCAGGTTGGTCACAATCTTCATCAGTCTCTTCTTCGACTTGAAAGATAGGATTGTCAAAGTCATATTGAGTCATAGTTGAATCTGAATTGACGGTATCTGTGATGTGAAACCTGCACGATTGATGTTTTTATGCTTAATATGATATGCAAAAAAACACAAACACATTGCCATTTTGTTGTTAAAAAGTAAAAGAAGAAAAACAAGGATAAAAACATTTGAATGCAAAAAGAACACGTTTCATTCTTGATAAAAAGTTTGAACATAAACTAAAGGGGCCCTACAAAGAAAAGCTAATACATCTTGGGCAGAACGTAGGACCAGACCTAATAAAAAATAATAGAAATTACTCTTCTGAAGTGACTTGGACGATTTTCTCCATAATCCAATTGCACAGTTTCTGTCCGGGAACACACGGACAGATCCAAACATCCATGTCACGGTCACTATCTCTTTCATCATCTCCCACAACATTAATCCTATAAAAATAACCCCACCACTAGTGAACTGAACATGTTCTTTATATCTCGGAGCATTCTGAGAAGAAGATGAGCTATATCCCGGGCCAAACTTGTCTTGCTTGTTAGGAACACTGAGAACCTGGCCCCACTTTTGCAAAGAACCGGATTCTTCAATAGCACGGGCTTCTTTAAACGAGGACATCAAACGTTTTGGAAATTTGTCTTCAACAGGAGGCCTCCCCTGAATCTGTACTGCTTCAAAAGCCTGACACAGTGTCTCATGAATCTCGCCATCCACTTCTACATACTTGAAGGATGACAGGTGACTGATCATGATATCTTCCTCCCCACAGACCGTGACAATCTTCCCCTTCACCATATACTTCAGTTTCTGGTGCAAAGTCGAGGTGACTGCCCCAGCAGAATGTATCCATGGTCGGCCGAGTAAACAACTATAAGCAGGCTGGATATCAATGATATAGAAGACCGCGTCGAAGATTTCTAGGCCCACTTGAATTAGTAATGTGACTTCACCAAATACTAACCTTCAAGTCCCATCAAAAGCCCTCACCACCAAGTCACTGGGAGTACAAATCAAACCCTGAGTGTCTAGCTTCATTAATGCTTTCTTGGGCAACACATTGAGTGATGATCCCGTATCAACTAGCACATGAGACATAACAACCCCCTACACTCTATGGATATGTGTAGAGCATGGTTGTGATTTCTCCAAGCGGGAGTTAGATCCAAATCTATAAAGCCCAAACCATTACCTGCATTAACATGGGCCACTACTCCTTCAAGCTGATTAACAGAAATTTCTTGCAGTACATAAGTCATACTTAAAATCCTCAGCAAAGCATTTCTATGTGCCTCAGAACACAACAACAATGACAAGATCGATATCTTAGAATGTGTTTGCTGTAAGTAATCTATGATTTTGTAATCACTTTTGTGGATGAGTTGCATAAATTCTTCAGAATCTTTGGCCAAGGAGGCTTTCTCCCCCTATTCCTGACCCTCTTCTACTACAACTTTACCCTTACCTTTGTCACTTTTTTCCACATTAGTATCCGGCAGAGATAACACTCTGCCACTCGTAGTCAAGCCTCCTGCTCTAACAACATTATCAACAGACGATCCTCCAGATGACGTCTCCATCAACTCTTGTTTATATCCATTGTAGAATACCTATGCCCCATAGTTCCAAGGAATGGCCTTGGTACTCTCATAGGGCATGGGTCCGGGTGTAGTAATGATAACAGGAGCTGGCCTCGGTGGTGCTGAAATGTTGATTGTTCGGTATGGGTTCGAAATCATTGCGATTTCACCTGGCTCATTATCAACTTCCTTCAAATCTTCTTCCCCTACTATTCTGTCAAATTGCAAACTTCCCTCATTAATTAAACCTTGAATATGATTCCTCAACTCAGCACATTCTTCTGGGTGCATACCACATCCCACAGAGCCTTTTAAACAACTAGGAAAAACACCACCCTTTAGCAATCTGTCTTTCACATAACTCAATGGTGTTTTCAATTAATTATCAGGATTAACCTTTCTCCCTCGATAACAGCATTAGCTCTGGCCACCCCATGATTCAGCATAGGATTTTGATTCACATTCGGGGTCTCGTTCATATAATTGATTACTTTGGAGTGAAGCAAATATTTCACTTTATGCTTAAAAGCTTTACAATTATCAATGTTATGACCCGGAGCACCAGAATGAAAATCACACCTAGCATTTGTGTCATAGCCCGGTGGAGGTATGCCAGTAAGCGGCACTAAAGTCCTTTTCTGAATGAGTTGCAACTGAAGCAGATGTTTGAATAAATGAGAGTAAGGCATGGGAGGCGTGTCAAACTTCCTGTTGGCCATCCTTCCTCTGTCTGAATAACGGTGAGGCACAATAGTTGGTTGCTGAGGTACAACCAGAATGGATATACTAGCAATTTGTTGCTGACGTTGAGGCTGGTATTTTCGTTGATTTTGTGCTCGATCTCTGTTTCTATAAGCTGATACAACATTCATTTCCCCTTCCCTTTTCTTTGGGTTCCCATATGTCTTCCTCGTTCCTCTTGATGTAGACCCTTCTCCAATCTCTATCTTTCCCAACTTTATTCCATTTTCCACTTTTTCCCCTATTATGATCAATTCTGAGAAACTCCCATACATACTCCCAATTAGCTTCTCGTAGTATATTCCTGGCAAAGTTACCACGAACATGTGAATTAGTTCACGTTCCACCACTAGGGGTTGAACTCTAGCTGCTAATTCCCGCCACCTCTAACCGTATTCCTTATATCCTTCATTGTTTCTCCGTGATAAGTTCTGTAACTATACTCAGTTTGGCGCCAAATCACTGTTATATTGGTAGTGACAAACAAAAGCTTCACCCAAATCCCTCCAGCTCCTTATATGTGTCCCTTCCAGACCCACATACCACTCTAGAGAAGGACCTGACAAGCTTTCCTGAAAGAAGTGCATTAACAATTTCTCGTCGTCATAATAAGCTGGCATTTTCCAGTAATAAGCCCTACGATGTACTCTAGGATAGGTTGTCCCTTTGTGCTTGCCAAAATTTGACACTTTGAATTTGGGGGGAACCTTGACCCCTGGTATTTGTAACTTGTAAATGCGCCTAAGAAGGGGGGAGGGGATGAATTAGGTTCTCAAAAATTATGTGCAATCTTTTGCGGTTCTTGGTTTTTTTCGGTTATGATTTTAGGACTTGAAAATAAAGTGCGGAAAAGAAAAAGAGACACAAGAAATTTAAGGTGGTTCCCCTCACACTCCGAGAGTAATCCACTCCCCTTTCGACTCGAAAGACATTTCACTATAATTTAGAATGATTGCACACCCTATTCACACTAATGGTGAAGCCTACTATCTAATCTATAGGTAATCCAGGTGCAGGAAGAACAATCCTCTGCAAATACTCACTTGTTTCCAACAATCCTGGATAACAAGTTCATACAAAATATAATCTTGAAATAAGTTTGATATCTTTGAGAGTATGATGCTATCAATCTTCATGATCGATCTTCTCCTTGAAACAAATATTACTCAAAGAAATATACAAGTGTTCTTTTAAAAAGAAATGAAATGAAACTGTGATAATGTGAAAATTTATTCAAAAAGCTTCTTTTTAAAAACTGTTTGTGAACACTTTATGAAAACTTGAGAGATGAAGAGAATGAGTAATTTTTATGATTGAGTTTCTTGGAGGTGAATTGGAATTTGAAATTTGATACCAATTTATACTGACAAAAAACCTTTACAAAAGGGTGTGTTTTTATGCAACAAAAATAGTCAGAAATCAAATAGAAAGCAATGGATATTTTCGTGAAAAGCTGCCATTTTTGATTACTGGTTCAATATTAATCGGTTAAACATATAGGTTAATCAGTTAACACCCTTCAAAGTTTAAAAAATATTCAAAATTAACACATGTTAACCGGTTAACCATATATGTTAATCGGTTAACACTGTAAAAATTTCACTAGAAACTTAATTTTGAGATCCGTTAACCGGTTAACCAAAAGGGTTAATCAATTAACACTGAAGGATTTTCAAAACAAAATTAATTTTAAAATGAGACATCAACTAAAAAAAGTTTTAAAAGTATTTGTGACATATGTGTAGTGAGATATGAATTTTTTGGACACTTGTATAGGTATTTCAATTAATATTTTTTATACCTTTGAGTTGATGTTCAAAACTCTATCTTCAACACTTGAAGCTTGTATGAGAAACTTAGATCCAATTGTCACATGCTAGAGCACTATTTTGATCCTTGATGCTTACTTGAATCTCTTGCTTTTTGCGTATGTATATGTTGCGTAGAAATCTTGTTCTTGTTGTCTTCATCAAAACTTTAATGTTCTTGAAGCTTGCTTCTACAATCTCCCCCTTTTTGATGATGACAACCGGCTTTTGAAAGTTTGCTTTGATACCTGGTTTCTCTACACTTGTTTCTCCCCCTTAGTTAAGGCTCCCCCTTAATACAAGAGGTATAAATTTTCTGAACAAGGAAACATTAGAGAGACCAATCCTTCTCCCCCTTTGGCATTAGCAAAAAGGAAGAGGAGTATATGATAATGAAAGAAAGTAAACATACATACACACATAGAATAATCATAACACATATACTTAACATAACAAACAAAACTTATTTTTTACGTTACGATAACATACGCACATAGTACGGTATAGTTATAAATACGAAACAGAAAACATAAACTTAAACAATTTCCGAGAACACATAGTATGGTATCATCATCCGAAATTTCCTTGCTTCCATCCTCTTCTTCTTCACTTCCGTCCTCATCTCATCGTTTCCGGGATTTGGGTTTTGAGAACTTATGACAAGTCTTCGAAGTGAGTTGATAGCCCAAGCAGTTTCTCGGTGTTGATTCATCATTGTGATGTAGAGAAACTCGTTTGTAATTCCGCCTTCCGGGATTGGGAAAGGATGGTTGGAGGTAGATGAACCGTCTTCATACTTGTAAGTTCCATCATTACTTTTTAAAATACCGGTGTTCTTGATGATGGTTATCTCATTAATCTTATTTGCTGTCTATTTCATGGCAATGGATGGTTCCATGTTTAGATCCAAATCCATTAATTCCAAGATGCTAGAGATAAGGCGACCATACGGGAGTCGAGTAGAAAGAGTAAGTTGTTGTTGGAGATGATACATCATTGTTAATATCCAATTAACCTTGATCTTGTTCTTTATGGCATACAACACTTGCATCTCAAGATATTAAACTGATAATGATTGGAATCTTTAGGAAGCCGAATATAACAGATGATGTAATGGAGCATTCGGTCATTTACCAACAGATTCTTAACGTATCATAAGGTACGAGCAGTCCGCTATCCAGTGATCACAACATCTTTGGGAAACCTACAAATATTGTAGTAGTATTCCATCTTGTCATAATGAGCCCAAGGTCCGTCTCTGTGATTGAAACCTTTCCGGAGAAAAAAGCCGGTATATGGAATCTTGAGCGTTGCAGCAATATTTGACAGATCCTCGTTCAAATGAAAGTCTCGAATAATAGTGATCAGCATGTGTTGTCCAGCCTCATTCAAATTAATATATAAATTGTTCATAAATGATTTTACCAAATCCGGGTAACAACGACCATTATCAGAAACAAAATTATCTATCCTTTGATACTTTAATAGTGCTGGAAAATCAAAAGTGGGGGCTTGGAAGGCTTTGAGGTTGACATATTTTACCTTAAACAGTTGTCGAACCCTAACCTTGAAGTCCATTCTTCGCTTCTTGGTTGATTCCATTGGACCATTATCCTCATTGACTGCTGAGCTGCTTTCTGGCATTTTTCCTTTTCCCTTCTTGGTTGGAGCCATGGATGAAGATTGGGAGTTCTTAGGGTTTGAAATTGATTTTTTGAATTAGGGTTGAGTGTTATGATAGAGATGGTGAAAATGAAGAGGTTTATATAGAGAGATGTTTGAATGGGATATTAAAGTGAGAGTTATTGTTATTTGAGTGGGTAGAAGTTGGAAGAGGGTTTTAATGGGGAGTCAAAGAGAAGAAGATGAGTCCCAAGGAAAGCTGGTGATAATAAACATAAAGCACATGCACCAAAAAAGCACTTAAACACACATTTAATTGAATAATTTTCCCTTTTTTTAAAAAATAATTTCACGAATAGTGTTAACCGGTAAACCTATGGGTTAACCGATTAACGCATTTAAAAATTAATTTGGAAAACAAAAACCAACAGTGTTAACTGGTTAACCATATGGGTTAATCGGTTAAGGCCTTCGAAAATGCAGGAAAAGCCAAAAAACAGTGAGTGAAAAACTTGGTATACATATGAAATATTAGATATCACCTTCATCGAGGATTCCGAGCTCTCGCTGAATCTTGAAAAATGGTTCTTTCGCGAGTGGTTTCGTGAAGATATATGCAAGTTGGTTATGCATATCTACAAAAGTGACTTCAACATCTCCTTTAAGCACGCGATCACGGAGAAAATGATGTCGAATGTCGATGTGTTTGGTTCTTGAAAGCATGATAGGATTTTTTGTAGTGTTGATTGCACTTGCGTTGTCGCATCGGAGAGGAATGTATCCAATATTAATTTTGTAGTCGCTTAATTGTTGCTTTAGCTAAATATTTTGTGCACAACATCTTCCCGCCGCTATGTATTATGCTTCAGCCATACTAAGAGCAACACATGCTTGTTTCTTACATGACCATGAAACTAATGCATTTTCAAGGATGTGACATGTTCCATTCGTGCTTTTTCTATCTTTTTTTCAGCCTGTATAATCTGCGTTTGAATAACCGATTAAATTACAAACACTACCTTTAGGATACCATAAGCCAACGTTCGTCGTTCCCTTGAGATACTTCATGATTCTTTTGACCGCCGTGAGATGTGACTCCTTTGGATTTGCTTGCATTCTTCTTGAATTCTTTGAATGCTTCACTTTTCTGCATTAAGAAGAAATTCCAAGTGTATCTTGAAAAATCATCTACAATTACTAATGCATAAACATTACCTCTGAAGCTTTTTGTTCTTGATGGACCAAAGAGATCCATGTGCAACAATTATAGTCGCCTAGTTGTGGACACCACATTCTTGGGATGTGAAAGTTGATTTATTTTGTTTTCTTTTTTGACAAGCGTCACATAACCTATCTTTGATGAATTTGATCTTCGGCAATCCATTAACCAAGTCATGTTTGATAAATTTATTCAAGTGCTCCATATGAATGTGAGCAAACCGCTTATGCCATAACCATGATTCATTGTTGTTTGCCAAGAGACACTTAACATTCAAAGACAAGTTATCTAAGGAAATTAAGAAAATATTATTAACTCTTTACCTTTTAGCATAACTTCATGAGTAACTTCGTTTTCAATCAAGCATTCATTTTTAGTGAAGTTGATTTTGAAACCTCGGTCACACAATTGGCTAATGCTAAGGAGACTATGCTTTAGACCTTCCACATATAGGACATCTTTTAAAGTTGTTGAGGGCGGTGAACCAATGATTCCAACACCTAGGATTCTTCCTTTGTTATTGTCACCATAAGTAACAAATCCTTTGGCCTTAAGCATTACATGTGAAAATTTTCTTATGTCACCCGTCATGTGCCTCGAACATCCACTATCAAGATACCATTCATTTGCAGAGGTCTTCAATCATACCTAAAAAAAAGAGTTAAGTTTTATTAGGTACTCAAATTGCCTTGGGTTCTTCAAAGTTAGCTCCTTTCTTTACCGATGCATAATGGCCTTGAGCAACACTAAAATTTATAACATAACATGCATTTAGAGTATGACTATTTATACCACAATAGAAACATGTAGGCTCAAAATTGCTTTTATATCTAGGGGGATAAGATTTCTTCTTATTGTTTCTTTTCTTCTTGACATATTGATGAACCTTTTTATGATTGTCACATTTTTCCATAGGAATTTGTTCTTTAGCTTTGACAAAGATGGTCTTGTTAGAACCTTGTTTAGAAAGTTTTGAGTAACCAAGACCACTTTTATCATTTGAGTCTCTTTGATTACTAAGAACACATTGCAATACAATTTGTCCTTTTTCATATCTTTCTAGGACCCTTTTTAATTGGACTATTTGAAAAGAGAGTGACTCACATTTAGTGCATGCAAAATTCTTAATTAATTTTTCTTTTTCATCTTTAAAATTATTTTCCATTTTCTCAACATTTTCTTCTAAAGTTGATATTTGTTTCTTTTGAGATGAAATATTTTTATATAGAATTTTGCACTCACTTAAAAGTTCATCAATTATCAAAAATAGAGAAATCTCTACTAACTTTATTGTCTTCATCGTCGGAATGATGTGATGTCATCAATGCCATATTTGTGCTTTGATCACTATCGGAGTCCGATGAAGAACTTATTTCATTGACATCCCAAGCAATGTTGGCCTTCTTTTTGAAATCCTTCTTTCCTTTGTGGTCACGATTCTTTGTGAGTTTAGGACATTTCGGTTTGATGTGGCCTTATTTTCCACATTCATAGCATGTAATGTCTCCATTGGATGTTGATGTTTCTTTTTCTTTATTCTTTGAGAACTTCTTTCTTCTTGTATAACTAGAGTTTCTAATATTATTTTTTGAACCAAAATATTTTCCTAGTCTTTTTACAAGAAGCGTAAAATTTTTGTCCTCTTTGGGACTGTCTTCTTTCTCCACTTCTTTGGATTCAACTTTTAAGGCAATGCTCTTAGATTTCTTCTCTTGAATTTCATGTTTCTCCAATCATCCAAGTTCTGTTTCATATTCTTGGAGCTTTCCGAATAACGTAGCGGATGTCATTGTTGATAGACTTTTCTTTTCGGAAATCACAGTCACTTTAGGTTGCCATTATCTTGATAAAGACCTAAGAACTTTAAGATTAAGTTCATCATTTGTTAATGTCTTACCAAGTGCATTCAATTGATTTGTCAAATGCACGAATCTTTCCTGCAAGTCTAGGATAGATTCTCCTGGTTGCATTCTGAATAGTTCGTACTCTTTACTTAATGTATTTAATCTGGATCGTTTGACTTCGGCGATTCCTTCATGAGTTTCAACAAGAGTGTACCAAATTTGCTTGGCCATTGAACATGTTGAGATACGGAAGAATTCATCCATTCCAAGTACACTTTGTAAGATATTTATCACCTTTTTATTATAGAGGACCTTCTTCTTATCATCATCATCCCATGACCCTTGCGGTTTTATTGAACCAACTCCGTTGACAACCGTCGTAGGAATAAAAGAACCATTTTGAACAGCCTCTCATATTTCACTTCCTTGTGCTTATAGATGTGCCTTCATGTGGATCTTCCAAAAGTTAAAATATTCACCACAAAACAAAGGAGGCTTGTTGCTACTGCCACCGTCTTTGAATACAAGATTGTTACTTGCGGAAGCCATCTGGATCGAATAGGAACAGGTTACCTATCACCTGCTCTGATGCCAATTGTAACTTGTAAATGCACCTAAGAGGGGGGGGGGGGTGAATTAGGTTTTCAAAAATTATTTGCAATCTTTTGCAATTCTTGGTTCTTTTTCGGTTATGATGTTAGGACCTGAAAATAAAGTGCGGAAAAGAAAAAGAGACACAAGAAATTTATAGTGGTTCCCCTCACACATTGAGAGTACTCCACTCCCCTTTCGACTTGAAAGAGATTTCACTATAGTTTAGAATGATTGCACAGCCTAATCACACCAATAGTGAAGCCTACTATCTAATCTATATGTAATCCAAGTGTAGCAAGAACAATCCTCTTCAAACACTCACTTGTTTTCATTAATCCTGTTATTTCCATGATTCTATGATTGTCCATGGTTCTATGATTGGCTAAATTTTGGTATAACATGATTCTGCACTGATGTTAAGCAGGATGTTATAACATCTCTATCTGCTGTGGTGACAGAACTGCTGTGGAGTGTTTCAATGTGAATGTCACGCTGAATGTCGTGACATCCATCTGATTTCATGGCATAACTGTTGTCATGTGTTTTTTATCACAATGTCATCGCTATCTGATACAGCAGGAGCTGTGGTAAGAGAACTATTGTCATGTGTTTTAAACAGGATGTCATTACCAATGTCATGACATCACTGTCTGGTGCAGCAGGAACAGATGACAGAACTGTTGTCATGTGTTTTAAACAGGATGTCATTATCAATGTCATGACATCGCTATCTGCTGCAGCTCGAGCTAGCAGGAGCTGATGACAGAACTGTTGTCATGGATGTCATACTGCATGTCATGACATCGCTGTCTGATACAGCAGATGCTGCTGTTATATCACTTGACAGAAATGCTTTGGATATACCTTATCAGTATGTGTAGGCCAAAGAGATTCATTAGGAACAAAAGGCAGATTTAATTGGTGTTCATAAAAAGGATCTTTGAGACCTTTTAGGAAACTATAATATGCTTGTTTCTACTGTTGTGAAGAAGATTCTGCAGGAGTGTTCAGCAGGGGGAGTTTGGTCAGCTAAGAGTCAAGGAAGTTAGATGTCATGACTGGATGCTTTAATATTGATCGTATGACATCAGGCGCTCATTTTTAGTGTTCTGGTATTTTAGCTGAGATATCTCACGCTAGAATTCAGGAAACCTGTTATGGCTCCTTAGTCATCTCAGGCGAGATTCTAGTCAGCGCTGGACAGAACATGAATCAGTTGTGACCTAATTTGACAGCACCTTGGATAATGGAAAGTGGTTTAACTTGGTTTAACCTAAAGTTTGTTACTTATGACCAGCCTAAGGTCAGTCTGCATTTCTATTTAAGCAGGCGCAGAAGCAAGGGAAAATTAAGCACTCACAACAAGAAAAACTTGAGTGGAGAATTAAGGTCTAGGGTTTTGAGAGTCCATTATGCGGTGACCTTGTAAGATCAAAGCTGTGAAGCAAGATCAAGGTGTGTTTGAAGAGTGTCTTCATACTGTAATTGTGAATTGTTTATCACTGCGGTGATTGAAGGGGAGTGAGCGGGGTCTCTTGTCTAGTGGATTTTAGGCAGAAGTGTCATTGGGTAGGTCTTAAGTGAAGAGTGAAAACGGGTTGTTTGACTCTGAATTAATTCTACTAATAGTGAATTTCCTCCCTGGCTAGGTAGCCCCTAGATGTAGGTGTGGTTGACACTGAACTGGGTGAGCAATTACATGTGTTATTTATCTTTCAGCATTTACAATTCGACACAATTTAAATGGTTAAATAAATAGTCTGTCAGCCTGCTGATGTTACGACAGATGTCATGACATTGGTCATGACATTGGTACAATTTAAATAAATTTAAATTGGTCATGATTTGTCCTCGTCCTTGTTTCAGTAGAGATCAATGTTCCTGGGACATATGAGATCTGCATGCCAGAATTTCAATTGGTATCAGAGCAAGCATCCTGTCTATTCTGGATGAGATCTTGGGAGATACTTTTTGGTGGTTTAAACAAGGAGAAGCGGTAGCTAATTTGTTAATCTTGCTAAATGTTTGAGCTACTGCTTGTGGAGTTAAGGAGAAGAGTGTACACTCCTGCTTATGAAGGATTCTGTGTATTTGCTGCTATGCCCTCTGATATAGGATCTCCAATGACCTGTTGAATGTTCTGACTGCTTATTTAGGGCTTGCTGAAGACGTTCTTTTGATGGTTCTGCTGCATATTTCTCTGAGGAAAGAACTCTGGTAGCCCTGGGAGTAGATTGTCTTATATATAGTTTGATGTATGATTGTGGCAAGTGTGTAGATGGTTGGAAGATGGTGTTTGTTGCTGCTTTGGTCTGATAAGCTGTTGATCCTGCTTGATATTATTTTGTTCATGCTGCTCTGTTGTGCTGAAGGCTGGTGATTTATTTTCACCACTCATGACTTGCAAAGGCTCTTTCAATAGAGGAAGTCATAGGTAGGTTGAGTCAAGGGTGTCAGCCTTAATGTTTCAACATTAAAGATTCTTTAACCTAAGAATACTTTTGGTATTGCTGAAGTACAATTGGTCTTCTTGACAAGATATATGGATTTAAGATCAATTTTTACTTATACACGCGTATTTAATTGGTTATCCATGAACCTTAAAAATGATGAAGTTCAGAGAAGGACTTATCATAAGGATTTAAGATTCATTGTTATTTGAGATAATCTCAAATATTTAATGAATTATCCTTAGTTGATGATCAAGGTGCCTCATCAATTGTTGCAGAAGCATCAGGCCCCTGATCTGCTTTGTCTACTTCAAAGATCTGATGTTCAACCAGATGTTGAGACATTTCATCAGCAGAGATTGTACAAAATTCTGTCGAAGAAGATATAACTGATAATCTTGTTACCATACTCTTGTGTGGTAGGATTTGACTATATTCTAGTAAGTTTCCTGGCCAGAAACTAAGACTAGAATTTAGTGCTGGTGGAAATGCAGATTAAGACATTTTCCTTGGATTAGTTTATTGGAGTGCAGCAGGTGTATTCTAGTCACTACTAGAAGCATATGATATTTATCTAGAAAGTTTCTTGGCAAGAAACTTGTCTAGAATATGGTGCTGGTGATAACACTGCTTGGGTCAGTTTATTTCTGATCTAAGTACATAGGAGCATGTGACCGTGTTCATCTTGGAGGTCAAGGATAAGTGGCAGTTATCTCTGAATTTCTGAAGAAGTCTCTACTTAAGGACAAAGGGAATCCTTGTGTAAAGATTTATTTTGTGACCCTTCCTCTTTGAAGAATCAAGCCTTGGCACGTTTGGTTTCTCCTAAGAGGAGTTCCTGAAGCAAATGCATTTCAAGCAATGTGTTATGGTCCAATAAAGTAATATGGAGGTTGTCTACTCAAACCTGAGAACATGGAACTCCTTTCTGTCATATGGAGAAGGTTATTCTAAGTGGAAGAATGAAAGCCTAAACTCTCCAGCAGGATGTCTTTTCAGATGTTGTGACATCAAGCAAACTTCAGGACCTTAATTGATGTTGTGGCACATCATTGTAAGATAGGTTGATCTTCTTAGGTATGAATGGAATTAATACTATCTCATGCAGTTTGCGGGAGCTATGTGAAGAAGTAGATGTTACAGGTCCAAGTCTTGGTGTATCTAAGATACCTTGCTATGGAGCAAGTAGGACATGTGACTTGAAGATCATGTTTGCTTGGTGGATCAGAAGAGTTTCTAGAGCTCTGGAAGCAGCTAAGTAACCAAACAGTGGCATTTGGTTATTTAAAGAAGTGTGCTTAAATTACTCTTGGGCAGAAGGGTATCTGTTTGAAGACCAAAGAAGGTTCTAATTCTATTCATATATTGGAGCTTGTGGTAGAAGCCCTATGCTGTGTATGGAAGATTGCCCACTATTGGAGATGTATTTGATCAAGCTGGTGGAGTTGTGTTCTCTGAAGATCTTCAGGTGGATTACTAGGCAGTACTAAGTCCAGTTGTGGGCAGATAAAGAGCCAGTGGATCTGGTGCAGAACTTGTGATTCACATCTTGACTAAGAAGTACTCTATCTTGTCATATGGGAGAATGATGAGGTAAAGAATGTCTTGGAGTATGGGATGTCCATCTTAGGCTGAGGTCAAAATACTTATGAAAAAAGGGTTCTTTTGCTGCAAGTAACTCTAGAAGTGGATCTGTTTGGTGCCTTCTTACTGTATGAGCATGAGGTTAGTCTTGAGATACTGTGGTGATCTTGGAGCATCTTTTATAGAAGAGAGAGGGAGAGCTTTTATCTGATGGGTGTACTAGTTGTTGTGGTTCAAGCAGTAAGTTAATGCGTTCAGCAGGTTTGTTGAACAAGGAGTGAGCTCTTGAAGACCTGAAGACGAATCTTATGTTTTCCATTCACGTGCTTCTGGAAAGAGATCACTAGTTATCCTTGATATGGAGAGGTATACTTCTATCCAGGATATGTTGCTGCAATAATACAGTTATTTCTCAAGATTGTTTGTGGTTTCAAGCAGTTGGTGAGTGTATGCCTCTAGGAGGGTGGAATGTCATACCAAATGTTGTGCCATTGTGTTAATGTTCTAGTTCATGATGAACTTGACAATATTTCTGTTCTTGGCTCTGTCGTTGGGTTTCAATAGATCAAATCTGACGTGTACAAGCTTATTGAAAGGTGGGAGCATTATGATCTGACCTCCACTGAAGGGATTTGTGTTGGTCAGCAAGATTTTTGGCTTCTGACCATGTGTTTGTCTTGGATGTGCATGACTGGATCAAGACACAATCAGCTTTACTTTGGTGCATATGGAAGGACATCACCCTGTCATCTTGGAGAGTCTTCTAGTTCTTCAAATTTGCATGTGTTTGGGTTCTCTCTTTTAGGGGGAGTGTTGATTATGCATTGTCGCTACTGCGAAAATCGGCGCCGACTATGACAGAAGATTCGCCATCGTGCGTTATTTATCCCACAAGAGGGAAAGGAACACTCAGAGTAAGCCTAACGCAAAGAGGGAAAGGAATGGTCGTCGCAACCAAATCCTGGATTCGGGAGTCGGTTACGCAAGGGGAAGGTATTAGCACCCCTCACGTCCGTCGTACTCGACGGGATCCATGCTTGTTTTCTATCTAAGGGTATGTTTATCTATCTATTCTACAGGTCTGGGTTAAAAGAAAATAAAATGACTCGGCAAAGTATCGCACTTTATGCCTACGTATTCCCGTTTGGAACGAGAAATCAGACTCAACGTAGTTCGCCTAACTACGGGTTAAGGGGGGAAGGTTGCTCGCCAAGATATCGCATCTCGTGCCTACGTACTTTCACACAGCATGAAAGATCAGAGGAAACGTAGTTCGGGCTACGGAAGAGACAAGTTTGTCTGACAGTTTTTTTTATCTCCTTCTGAAAAGGGTTTTCCTGATTGAAGGTCCAAGAGGACAAAAACAGAGTTTGAATGTTTGTTTGAATCTTTTACGAAAGAAATGTTTTTTAGGATGTTTGCAATCTCAGTCGCACTAGAGACTATGACCCAGGAGTGAACGCTTCGTATGTCACCCAAAGGGTACCACACTAACATCCAGATTACTGGAGAGAGACCCTCCACCAACCTTTTCCCAGATAGCTTAAGGCTCGTAACGCACGACTTCAATTAACCTAATTACTGTGTTTTTGAATTGTTTTGAGATGAGAAAAGAGAGACACCCTAAAAATATGGTTGAAAGGGGAATATACCTACAGTTATCATGCATGGGTCAAAACCTAATGTCTGTCATAATTCCCTCTTGCACAGAGGAAACCAGAGATGCTAGGGGAAACAGCAAAAGAAAACAAGCAGTAAACAGTAAACAGTAAAAATGCATGCTATGCAACAGTACTAGAGAGGCAAGGGAGAAATCAACAGGCAAGAGGAGACAAGATCCACCTCAAACATAGGTAATCAACACAAGCAAACAGACAATACAGAGAAAAACAAAAGATACAAAGGAGGCAACCCAAGCAGCAGCAACAAACTCCTACAACAGACAGCAACAGCAAGCTCTAAACAGCACAGTTGAAAAGACAACAAAGTTGACAGCAAGACTTCATCTTTAAGCTAGATTCTATCTCAAGCTTCTTCAACTTCATCTTCAAGCTCTAGCAAGCACACTCCAAGCATAGGAATAATCACTAAGATCAAGGTTGAAATGTTGAAAACTTAATGAAAACCAAAGGAAATCATCAAGTACCAACATTGAAATGGAAAGGTATCCTCAAAGTTCTAATCAACTATGGGCATACCACACATCCCTCCAAAGGAGAGATGGAGTTTCCCTAGGAGGACTTCATGTCATTGGATGGAATAGAAGCACATAATGAATTCTATGTTTGAAGAAGAAATCAAAACTAACTCTAATGGCTCTTCCTAAAACCCTAATTTCCTAAGCTCCTAAAACAACTCCTAAAAGAAAAGGAAACTCCAACTCCAAGCTCCAATCTTCAAGCCATAGTATCTATATCAAGTCCAGAAGACCTCCCAAAAAGGATTCCAAGCCAAGCAAGCTCCAAAGTCACCAACCAAGCCAAACAAGCAAAGGCACTCAAGAGAGAACAACACAAACACAAGCAACTTGCAAAATTTAACAAAAATAGCAAACAAAATTATAAAATTCTAATTAACTTCCTAGGGGAACATACAAGTTTTAACCGCCTAGGGTTAAAATATTAAAGCCTAATTCAACTTCTAAGTCACCTAAATAAATTCTGGATTGAAATGTATCAAGGTAATCCATAAGTTTGGGAAGGTTATAATATCAACACCTAAAACAGAACCTAAAATTGTTTTAAAATTCTAATAAAAATCCTAAGGGAACATGAATATCTACCATAAAACATACTAAAAAGTCAAAGCCAAATTCGTCACCAATTGGAAGAACAAAATTCAACAAAACAGATGGTCAAATATGCAAAACAAAGGACATTAGCACAAAAGAAAAATCATAACTAATTCAAATAAAATCCTAAAAATGTAAAATCAACGCCTAAAATTTCTTAAGACATTCAGGAACTACAGAAAAAAATTTCATAATCTTTTGATGATTTTTACTATTTTTAACGTGATTAAAGCAAACAGCTACCAAAACAGAAAAATAAAAATAAAATAAAAAAATAAAATGGAAAATGGAAATGCAAGTTAGAGAAAATGCAAAGCAAAAAAATGAAAAATGCATGGGGGAGGACTCGAACAAGCGCGCGCCTGGTCCCCTGCTAGACCAAAATCGACGCCGTTTTACACATGCAAGCGTGGCGCGCGCACAACCGCTAGATGAGCGGAAAACGTCAACACAGAAGGCATGATCGGACGACACATGTTCATCTTCTTCCTTGGACTCGCCGGAACAGTTCCGGTCGGCCTCTCCACCGCCTAGCTCGCCGGAAATGCATAAACAACCATAACTTCCACAAAACTCAACCGTTTCGCATGAAATTTACGTCAAAATTCATCTACTTCTCGCGAGGATTCCAAATATCTCATCAAAAATCATGAATAATTCAAGATCAAAGAGAAACGAATCAAACAAAGTTTGACACAAAAACCTCAAGTTCATCAAAACTTCTCCAAATTAATTCTAAACTCATCCTTATGTCATGGAGGTTACAGATCAAGCAAAAACTAAGCCAAATCATGCCAAAACAGTCCATATAAAATCTCACAAGTTTGGAGCTCCAAATTTCGAACGTCATAAACATCAACAATTATAATCCAGAAACGATCTACATGCTTCAAGGAGTGCAAAGAAACGAAAATGGCAAAGAATCATCAAGTATTAAGAGAGATATGGTGAAATTCAAGTACCTAGTGGAGAACTTCCACTGAGCCTTTAATCCTTGATGAAGCTTCGTGAAACTCTCCAGAATCGTTCAATGATCTTCAATAAAGCTTTCTCAATTCACAATTTGGCCTGAAACGATCTAGATCTTGGAATTCACTTTTTGAGTGTTCTTCACTTTTTCAAGCTTGTTCTTGATCAATTCTGCTCCAATTTCCAAAACTAATGATTTGTGAAGGTTAGAAATGTTATATACAATGAATATGGATCCAAAGAAAGCCCAATCCTTGCCCCTAGGCCCAAAATGAATTTTCAAAATTTCACCACTTTTTTCTCTTGAAGGTACATGAAAATGGCAATATTTTGGCATCAAGATGATTCAATTCAACAAATAACAGCATGTGGAGTGTGAATGGCTGGGATTTGATCCTTGTATTTGATCCAATGGCTATTTTTGATTATGTAACTTCATGGTGAAGTAATCTAAATGACAACTCCCAAAACTTGGCCTATGCTTAAAATTCTGCCAATGTCAATGTTCTTAGAATGTGATTTCCATTCAAAAAATGTACTCACATGACATATTTTGGCCCTCTAACTCAAAAAGTCAATTTATCCTCCTTAATCCATTTGAAATATTCCCTTTTTTAGGCCATTTTAAGTGAATTTTTGCTACAAGCCAAACCAATCCCAAATGACCACTTATTTGCACTTAAAATCATGTTTTAAGTAACTTTCATGCTGAACAAAAATCCATTTGACAAGTGCAAGTTGGAGATTTTGACCAATGATTGAAAATGACCTATAATCTCACTTTCCCAAAATACCTCTGACTTGTAAACCTCATAACTTGAGTTCTACAAATCAGATGGAAGATTTCTAGTACAATTTAGAAATTTAAGATCATGAGGCACAACCTTCATATTGGCCAAAAGTTCAGTTGTAACATCCTTCTAGGTCAAAAATAGCTTTGAAGTCAGATGATTTTCACAGACAAATTTCAGAGGCATCTGAGGACTTGTAACTTGTCTGGGTCATAACTTGAGTTCTATAAATTCCCTTGAGGACTTCTAGTACTCAAATTAAAGGTATTGAGATGTTCTACAAGTTTCATATTGGCCAAAGATCCATTTGAAACTTTTATTTTGACTTATGTGGTCTTGAAGCTAGGAACTATATAGGGGATTTTGCATTGAAACCCTAACTTAGCAACTTCCCACACTCTTGAATCTTCTTGATTTGATCTTGGCACAAAACCACAAACGTCTTATCACATCATTTCATGAACTCCATGACCTAAAAGTAGGCTTTGATACTCTTCAATTTCTCAATTGATTTAGGATTAACCCAGATGAAACCCTAATTGCTTGCACCTCAACTGTGGCTCTTGCATTTGACACAATGACTTGATTAAGCTCCAACATGGCTCTCTAGGCACTCCATAAGCTCTATACACATCTTCTATATACAATCCAACACTTTACAACCCTCTGGTGGTCTTCAATTTATCCTCAAGTTAGGAGAAGATTCACACTCAAACATTTGAACCCTTAGGCAATCAAACCACCTTATGATGACTTTGACAACTTCTCAATTTTGAATGAAACCTCTTGCTAGGCTTCTCTTGAGAAAGAATCACACTTGATCCCCTTCTATATAAATGATAACATGATATGCAAATGATATAACTATGCAAATGTTAATGCAATGAAACATAAACCAGGTAAGAGAAGGTTGGGCAAATTTTGGGGTGCAACAGCTGCCCCTATTCAAACGGCTTGGACCCGACTGGGTGAAGAGCGAACGACCTTCAAACAATCGACGTAGAAGACGGTTGAATACCAAGGAACCCGGAAATTTTCCAACCGCAGAAATATACAGCAAAAACTGCTTGGGGAACAACATCTGTTGTGCTGAACCCAGTTGTTACGGCAACAACTGATCAATCATCTAATAAAACTTGGGATTTCAACACTAACCCCCTGTGTGACGCCACATGTATCGAATTAACTTTGCAAGAAACAACTCTGTCCACAACGGGACTAAACTTCTTCAACACGAGGAAAAACTCCGTCACCATGGGTAATAATTCCGTCCATAATTGGAATAACGATCTTTGTCAGTCACAGGTAACAACTCCACTGGGGACAATTCCGTCAATCACAGATAATAACTCCGTCCACACGGGTAACAATCACTGTCAACATAGGTAACACTTCCGTCAACACGGACAACAATCACTATCAGCACAGGTAACAAATCCGTCAACACGGATAACAATCTCCGGCAATTTCACTGGGACAACTCCGTCAATCACGGGTAACGACTCCGTCCATACGGGTAACAATCACTGCCAACACATGTACGATCTCTGTCAGCCACACGTAAACATCTCTATCAACACAGGCGCAATCTCTGTCCATTACAGGTAACAATCTCTGTCCATCACAGGTACAATCTCTGTCCATTACAGGTAATAATTCAATCAATCACCGTCAGCACGGGTAGCAAACACTGTCAACACAGGTACAATTCCGTCAACACGGAGAACAATCACCGTCAGCACGGGTAAACATCACTGTCAATACAGGTACAATCTCTGCCCATTGTAGGTAACAATCTCTGTCAATTACAGGTAACCATCACTGTCAACACAGGTAACAATTTCGTCAACACGGAGAACAATCACCGTCAGCACGGGTAAACATCACTGTCAATATAGGTACAATCTCTGTCCATCACAGGTAATAATCTATGTCCATCACAGGTACAATCTCTGTCAATCATAGGTAACAATCTCTGTCAACACAGGTAACACTTCCGTCAACACGGACAACAATCACCGTCAGCACGGGGAAACATCATTGTCAACACAGGCGCAATCTCTGTCCATTATAGGTGTAATCTCTGTCAATCACAGGTACAATCTATGTCAATCATAGGTAACAATCTCTGTCAACCACAGGTAAACATCTCTGTCCATATGAATTGACGGCACCGTCAAATATCAATTGCCATTTGGAACCCAACTCTGGACCTTCATCCGGCAACGGTTCTTCACAGTCCTTCATTTTTAAGTACATGATATCCTCGTCAGGAAAATCAAAACTCATCGACTGGTAATCATCAATCGGCTGCTCAGCTAGGTATTCTGACAAAACACTACCTTTAATAGACTTTTGAGAAACATACTCAATATCGTATTCTATCAATACCATCTGCCAGTGGGCAATCCTTCCGGAAAGTGCTTGCTTTTCAAACACGTATTTGATCGGATCCATCTTTGAAATTAGCATGGTTGTATGGTTTTGCATGTATTGCCTCAAACGTTTGGCAGCCCAGGCTAGCGCACAACACGTTTTTTCGAGCATTGAGTAACGGGACTCACAGTCTATGAACTTTTTACTCAAGTAGTAAATCGCATGCTCTTTACGTCCAGTCTCGTCATGTTGACCGAGAACACAACCCATACTTTTCTCAAGAACCGTCAAATACATAATCAATGGTCTCCCGGCTACTAGGGGTATCAATATTGGAGGTTCCTGCAAATATTCTTTTATTTTCTCAAACGCCCGTTGACAATCTTCATTCCAGGTCACAGCCTGATCTTTTTTCATTAATTTGAATAATGGCTCACACGTGGCCGTTAGATGAGATATGAACCGGCCAATGTAGTTCAATCTCCCTAAAAATCCACGAACCTCTTTTTCTTTTTTCGGCGTTGGCATTTCTTGTATGGCTTTTATTTTAGCAGGATCAACCTCAATTCCTTTTTCGCTCACAATAAACCCTAGTAGCTTACCAGATCTCACCCCGAAGGTGCACTTTTTAGGATTCAGCCTCAGCCTGAATTTCCTAAGCCTCTTGAACAATTTTAGAAGATTGACCAGATGCTCCTCCTCCGTCTGGGATTTGGCAATCATATCATCAACATAGACTTCAATCTCTTTATGCATCATGTCATGAAAGAGTGTTGTCAAAGCTCGCTGATATGTTGCCCCGACGTTCTTCAAATCAAAGGGCATCACTTTGTAGCATAACGTTCCCCACGGGTTAATAAAAGTCGTTTTCTCCATATCCTCCGGCGCCATCTTTATCTGATTATAGCCTGAAAAGCCGTCCATGAAGGAAAACACGGAGAGTTTAGCGGTGTTGTCGACCAACACATCAATATGAGGAAGCGGAAAGTCGTCCTTTGGGCTCGCCTTATTAAAATCTCGATAGTCCACGCACATCCGCACCTTACCATCTTTCTTTGGTACAGGTACTATATTGGCGACCCATGAGGGATAAGTTGTAACAGCCAGAAAACCGGCATCCCACTGTTTTTGGACTTCCTCCTTAATTTCCACAGCCATATCTGGTCGAGTTCTTCTGAGTTTTTGTTTAACCGGCGGACATTCTTCGCGCAATGGCAGACGGTGAACCACCATATCAGTATCCAACCCAGGCATGTCTTCGTAAGACCAAGCAAAGATATCACTCTACTCCTGCAGCATCTCAATAAGCCTTTGCTTGATATCACTTTGCAGTGCAGCCCCTATCCGGATATTCCTGACAACCTCTTCGGACCCCACGTTGATAATTTCAATTTCCTCCTGGTGAGGCAGAATGATTCTCTCTTCCTGTTTCAAAAGTCGAGTAAGCTCTTCTGATAAGTCGCCATCCTCAATAATCTCTTCTTCTGCTTGAAATATCGGGTGCTCGAAGTCGAAGCGAGTCATAGGAAGTTCATGATCGGTGTCGTGATCGGTGTCATCTGAAATATGAATCCTGCAATGAGAATGGTTAAATGTTTCAAATAATGCAAACAAAGCACATAACCACGTTGCCATTTTATTGTTAAACAAAAACAGGAAAAACAAGGATCACAAAATTTGCATGCGAAAAACGCCTTTATTAATGATTAAACCAAGTACACACAAAAGCAGGTAGCCCTAAAAACAGAATCACTATGCCCCGGGTAGGACACAGGATTATACAATAATTGAGAAAACAAATCATTACTGTTTTGTAGTCACTAGGACAAGTTCCTGGATAGACCAGTTGCACAGATTATGTCCTGGCACGCCGGGCTTGATCCACGAGTCCATATCGCAGTCACTATCTCTGTCTTCAGCATCGGAAACAGCATTGATCGTTTCATAACAGACCCCACCTGGTGTGTTTACCACTGGTCCTTTGAACTTTGGCACGCCTGATGCGGAAGGTGACGATGTCGGGCGATATCCCAACCCAAACTTGTCCATCTTGACAGGAATTTCCAAGACTTGGCCCCATCTTTTGGTTTCTCCAGCCTGAACCACTGCCTGAGCGTCTCTATATGAAGACATGGCCACTTCTGGCCCTTTGACGGGAGCATGAGACTTGTCCTTGATCTGCAACCCCTTGAAGGCTTGGCATGGCGTCTCATGGATCTCCCCATCCACTTCGACGTACTTGAATGACGAGAGATGACTAACCAGAATGTCCTCCTCTCTGCAAATAGTAACAACACTGTCCCCAACCATGTATTTAAGCTTCTGATGCAGCGTGGACGTCCAGCCCCTGCAGAATGTATCTATGGTCGCGCAAGTAAACAGTTGTAAGCTAGATGTATATCCATGATGTAGAACACGGTGTCAAACACTACTGGCCCGACTTGGAGCGACAACGTTATGGACCCAAACACTGACCTTTTGGTCCCATCAAAAGCCCTCACGACCAAATCACTTGGCGTGCATATGATTCCTCAGACATCTAGCTTCATCATAGCCTTCTTTGGCAACACATTCAAAGATGATCCGGTGTCTACAAGAACATGCGACATAACAGTGCCCCGGCACTCCACTGAAATGTGCAAAGCCATATTATGGTCCCGACCTCTAGGCGTCAAATCAAAGTCAGTAAATCCCAGGCTGTGGCCGGCATTCACATGCGCCAGTACCCCCTCAAGCTGATTAACAGTTACTTCCTGAGGTACAAAAGACGTGTCCAAGATTTTCAACAAGGCATTTCGATGGGCCTCGGAACAAAGCAACAAAGATAGTATTGAAATTTAGGAGGGCGTCTGCTGCAAGTGCTCCACAATCTTATAGTCACTTTTGCGAATCAACCTCATAAACTCTTCTACATCCTTGACCGATGTTTCCTTCTCTTTTGACTGGGAAGGTCCTCCTTCATTCACTTTAGCTTTGCCTCTAGCAATCCTCTCAGCCTCGATTTCCGGTGAAGTGAAGATTCTACCACTTCGGGTCATACCTCCCGCTTCAACAAGACTACCCACTGCCCCTGCTGGCTGGCTATCCACATTAATCTTTTCCCCGTTGCAAAAAGCTTCCAACCCATAATTCCATGGAATGGCTTTCGTACTCTCATAAGGAACGGGTCCTGCTTTCGTTATCGTGATAGTTGGTCGTTTGGCGGGCGCTGATATCATAATAGTCTTTCGTGGAATTGTAATCATTGCGACCTCACCCTGGTTTTCACATGTTACCTCATCAGGTTTCTCAACAGTAGTGCGGTCAAACTGCAAAGTTCCCTCATCAATCATGGCCTGAATACCTCTCTTCAAATCAATACAGCCCTCTGGTCGGGTCCAACAATCCAAACAGTACTCATCACATCCGGGGAAGACCCCTCCTTTCAACAATCTGCTTTTAACATAGCTCAAAGGCTTCTTCAGATTATTTACGTCCATAACCAAATCCAAATCCTCCTCTGTCAAAACAACATTCGCTCCATGATTCGGCATTGGTTTCTGTACAATGTTAGGACCATCATTACTGAAGTTGATGACTTTACTATCCATCAAATCTTGGACTTTATGTTTAAAAGCATGACAACTCCCGATGTCATGTCCGGGTGCCCCGGAATGAAATTCACACTGCTTACTAGTATCATACCCGTAAGGAAGTGCTCTTATGGGTGGGTCCAACATTATCTTCTCAACCAGATTCAAACTCAACAGCGTCTGAAGCAATTCTACATATGTTTATGAAGGTGTATCAAATACCCTCTTTGGCTTCCCATTCTGGATCCTTCTCTGAGCAGGATTATACCTTTGTTGTTGTTGCTGCTGCTGTTGTGGTTGTTGTCGTTGTTGTGGTATAGGGATTGTCACACTAGCAACCTGTTGTTGAGTATACTGATTCCTACCTCTACCTCGTCCTCGACCACCATACACTGCACTGGCGTCTCCTTGCCTTTTACCACCAAAGACCTTTTTTGCACCTCCAGCTGAGGTCGATTCACCGGCTTGAATCTTACCAATTTTGATACCATTTTCAATTCGTTCTCCCATGAGTATCATGTCAGAGAAACTACCCATCGAGCAATTAAGCAATTTATCATAATACATCCCAGAGAATGTCCCAACAAAAATATCAATCAATTCCCTTTCAACCATAGGGGGTTGGACCCTTGCCGCCAGATCCCGCCAGCGCTGAGCATACTCCTTGAAACTTTCCCCGTTCTTCTGTGAAAGACTTTGAAGCTAGACCCTATTTGGCGCAAGGTCACTATTGTATTGGTAATGTTTAACGAAAGCATCAGCCAATTCTTTCCAACTTCCGACCTGTGCAGGCTCTAGTCCCATGTACCATTCCATCGATGGTCCTGACAAACTATCTTGGAAAAAATGCATAAGCATTTTCTCATCATCAGAGTAAGCCGACATCCTCCGGTAATATGAACGCACATGAACCCGTGGGCATGCATCCCATTTATATTTATCGAAAGTGGGAGCTTTGAACTTCAATGGCACTTTCAGCCCAGGAACCAGCCCCATGGTAGCCATGTCCAACCCTGCCGAATTTTGATTGGCTATACCTCTCATCTGTTCCTCCAACATTTTAATCCTTCGATCACTATCAGTGGGACCCTCAAAACCCATGCCTTGCCTAGAAAAGGCATCTTCCTGAAGATCTCTATTCCAGTACGGCCCCTCATTACCATATCCGTCATAAGCAGCATTACGACCATGACCATGACCGCTTTGGAAGAACCTGGGATCATACCTCAGATTGCCAAGTTCTTGATTAGCAGCCACTGTCCCAAAACCAGCATTGAAAGGGCCCATCCCAGCACCCGTGGTATTCACATTGCCAAACCCAGCATTACCGTAGCCATTATTACCATAACCTTGATTATTATCACCAAACCCTCCGTTGCCGAAGCCCTGAGTATTAAAGCCATCATTGCCATCCCGATTGCCAAAGCCAAAACCCTGATTGTTGCCACCGAAACCAGTGTTGATACCAACATTCCTGTTGATCTCCACATTCCCATTAACATTATCAGCATTTCTATTACCAGCGTTACCGTTGCCGTTGCCAATACCGGTCTCACCAGTATTTGGTATCACTTCCTCCCTGCGAGGAGTCTCAACATGAACAGAGTTGTATTCAGTATTACCAACCGCTCGCGCCAGCAGCGGTTGCACCAGAGTTTGAAGATGTTCCTGGCCTTTAGCCACAGCTTTCATGGTCTGCATGAATTATGCCAACCTATCCCAGATCTCTTGCATCTCAGACTGTACCTGATCCATGATCTTCTTAGTGTTGCTTCTTGTAGCGTACCGGTGAATTCTCTGTTCGTCAATCCTGAAACAACCTAAAAGATGCAGGAGATAAGATTCTAGCTCAAAAAAGGTACCTGCCATGCAATATGAATATGCAAATGCACACGTGTAAATATGCAACATGTTAATTCCCCCCTCCCCCCCCCCCCCCCCGATTCTAGTTCCGAAGAAGAAGCCATGACGACAATAGAGTCCCAAGTGAGCAAGCGCAAAATCAGAAACCTCATACATAAACAAATGCCAAGAGGCAGAGTACAAAGGTACAACTGAATACAACTAAAAAGACCTCGGCCAACAAGCCTGGCGATGGTCAAAATACAAGTGCAGATAACAAAAGCAAAGCAAAAATAAATCAGGCCAAATGGCATGCCCTGACATCTTCCAATATCCTCAACGTCTCCGAATGACCTAGTCTGGAGATTAGCTCCTGTATCGGTAATGCATGCCGCTCAACAGTTGATCTCAGCTTTTTGGCGTCCTCTTCACAAGTTCCTCTGCCAGAACACTCATCAACCCTGCATCTCTTGGAGCCAACCTTCAATTCACCACCCCTAGTCTCTTTGAACATGCTACTCACTATAGACTCAGCGTCACGTCTAAGAGATACCTCTTCAGCAATCTTCGCATCCTTAGCACTGATCTGCTCCTCTAACTGAGAAATCTGAAGCTTCAACTCATCTTCACGCTCCTTCCGCTTGGTAAGCGTGGCATTCCACAAAGATTCCCACTTGGAAAGTCGAGAATAAGCCTTGTTCAGAAGTTCTTTCTTAGTAGCAACTACACTACTAACACCATTCAGGGCTACTCCTACTTTCTCTCTCTTGCTGGTCTCTTCAGTCATATCTGAACCCAACCTATTAATCATCTCAGTCTGCTTCTTCAAAGTGAAAGTTGCCTCATTCTTCTCATGCCGAAGCTGGAAAATCTCTTTATCTAGCTCTTCATTCGCTCGTTGCAACTCTTCCTTCTCAGCCAGCAGCTTGTTATACTTCCCAATCTCTACTAAAGTAGATTCCTCAATCACCGAAAGATACAAAGGCTCTATAGCAGGATACGGCATCAAAGAAGTCCTAACTCTCTCATGGATCCAAAGTCGATAAGGATTATAAGCTCGACTATCACTCTTACCAAGCAATGTTTTTCCTCTTCTGTGAATATTACCCCAAGCACGCCTCAATCTGACCAAAACATCTACGTCTAATAAACCTGTGAGATACAGAGATTCCTGTATCTCGTCTTCAACCGGAGAGTCCCTCAAAGCATAGCCAAATTGTCTCACAAGCAGAGAAGGGTTATAGTTAATACAACCTTTCCGTCCAATCAAAGGAACGTTCGGAAGGCCACTGCAACTATATATAATATCCACTCCGAGTAGGTTCCGATCAAACCAAACAATGTTATTAGCACACAATCCCATCAATCTGGAAGACCAATCCAAAGTACCAATAGTATCAATAAAAGGTCCCTTCTTAGGAAGATGTCCCTGAAACCACCTAGATAGAAGAGGTACACAGCAAGAAACATTCTTTCCCCGACGCTTCTCATTCTTATAGTGAACAGAATGATAAACGTCACCCAAGAGAGTAGGCACCGGATTCTTCGAGGCAAGAATAAAGAAAGCATCTGAATCAACAAAATCAGGCAAGTTAGGGAACAAGACAATCCCATAAATGCAAACAGCCAGAATAACACCGAAAGCAATCCAACATCCATCCTTCGCACACTGCATAGCCTTCTCAACCAAGCAAGAAAGATGAAAACCATAAGCTCCATTCAGCTTAACCAAACCTCCGGGGAACTCAGAAGCATCTAAACTGACAATCTCAACGAGCTTAGCCAACTCAGGCTCAGTATCCTCATGAACAAAAGGCATCTGATCTAACACAGGAACTCCCAGCATATCATAATACTCCTCCAAAGTATGAGCCAAAATAAAATCAGGGAACAAGAAACATCTCAACTGAGGCTCGTAAAACTGCATCAAAGTATACAAACCAGTCATCTCAAACACAGAAGGTCTTCACAACAAAATGAGCAGTTTCCCGTAAGACTCTCTGAACTCGGCCCTCACTCTCTGATCTGCTAGAGCAACCAACTGCAATAAGGAACTGATATCTGGAGAAGGAAACCTGTAAGCAACTGTTCTCTTCATGGACTCCATGTCTGGCAAGAAGAACACTAGAATCTGAGGGGAAAAACACACCTGCAACATAAATACACGTCAATGAAATGCAAACATGAAAATGCAGATGCATATGCAAACAGGGGATCGAGTGCAATAATGAAGAACTGTGTTATGTTGTACTGCCACTTGAGAACCATCAGATCTTCTCCTCAAACCAAACCAACCACAAAGAACCCTCATAACCAATTCTCATTGACATAGACAAACCAGGTATTCTGAGGCCAGAGTTTTCCTGCATAAAGACCCACCTACCCTCTCACAGGTATGTACTTAACTCGCAGACAAGGTACGACATCCTATGCGGTCATCAGCGTCACAGACTTTCAAGAGCGATGATACGATGCCCAGAAGGTGTGGCATCATCATCCCTTGAAGAGGCCTCACTTAGCCGAATCCCAAATGATAGGTCCTCAGAGTCGACAACCCTCAAATCCAACAACCTGTCGAGCCCAAAGGGCCAGGCAAGATGCCATCAACGAGAATCTCGTCTGAGTGTAAATTTCGTAGCTAGCTGGTGCAAGCAAAGCAAGCAGGCTAACCACTACTCTCTACTTCTAAGTCTATGTGCATGACTGGATCAAGACACAATCAGCTTTGCTTTGGTGCATATGGAAGGACATTCACCCTGTCATCTTGGAGAGTCTTCTCGTTCTTCAAATTTGCATGTGTTTGGGTTCTCTCTTTTAGGGGGAGTGCTGATTATGCATTGTCGCTACTGCGAAAATCGGCGTAGGCTATGACAGAAGAGTCGCCACCGTGCGTTATTTATCCCACAAGAGGGAAAGGAAACGCTCAGAGTAAACCTAACGCAAAGAGGGAAAGGAATGATCGTCGTAACCAAATCCTGGATTAGGGAGTCGGTTACGCAAGGGGAAGGTATTAGCACCCCTCACGTCCGTCGTACTCGATGGGATCCATGCTTGTTTTCTATCTAAGGGTATGTTTATCTATCTATTCTACAGGTCTGGGTTAAAATAAAATAAAATGACTCGGCAAAGTATCGCACTTTATGCCTACGTATTCTCGTCTAGAACGAGAAATCAGAGTCAACGTAGTTCTCCTAACTACGGGTTAAGGGGGGAAGGTTGCTCGTCGAGATATCGCATCTCGTTTCTACGTACTTTCACACGACATGAAAGATCAGAGCAAACATAGTTCGGGCTACGGAAGACACAAGTTTGTCTGACAGTTTTTTTTATCTCCTTCTGAAAAGGGTTTTCCTGATTAAAGGTCCAAGAGGACAAAAACAGAGTTTGAATGTTTGTTTGAATCTTTTACGAAAGAAATGTTTTTTTAGGATGTTTGCAATCTCAGTCGCACTAGAGACTATGATCCAGGAGTGAACGCTTTGTATGCCACCCAAAGGGTACCACACTAACATCCAGATTACTGGAGAGAGACCCTCCACCAACCTTTTCCCAAATAGCTTAAGGCTCGTAATGCACGACTTCAATTAACCTTATTACTGTGTTTTTGAATTGTTTTGAGATGAGAAAAGAGAGACACCCTAAAACTATGGTTGAAAGGGGAATCTAACTACAGTTATCATGCATGGGTCAAAACCTAATGTCTGTCATAATTCCCTCTTGCACAGAGGAAATCAGAGATCCTAGGGGAAACAACAAAAGAAAACAAGCAGTAAACAGTAAACAGTAAAAATGCATGCTATGCAACAGTACCAGATAGGCAAGGGAGAAAACAACAGGCAAGAGGAGAATAGCTCCACCTCAAACCTAGCGGTAATCAACACAAGCAAACAGACAATACAGAGAAAAACAAAAGAAACAGAGGAGGCAACCCAAGCAGCAGCAACAAACTCCTACAGCAGACAACAACAACAAGCTCTAAACAGCACAGTTGAAAAGACAGCAAAGTTGACAGCAAGACTTCATCTTTAAGCTAGCTTCTATCTCAAGCTTCTTCAACTTCATCTTCAAGCTCTAGCAAGCACAGTCCAAGCAGAGGAATAATCACTAAGATCAAGGTTGAAATGTTGAAAACTTAATGAAAACCAACGGAAATTATCAAGTACCAACATTGAAATGGAAAGGTATCCTCAAAGTTCTACTCAACTATGGGCATACCACACATCCCTCCAAAGGAGAGATGGAGTTTCCCTAGGAGGAATTCATGTCATTGGATGGAATAGAAGCACATAATGCA
This sequence comes from Lathyrus sativus, assembly GCA_963859935.3. Classification (NCBI taxonomy): domain Eukaryota; kingdom Viridiplantae; phylum Streptophyta; class Magnoliopsida; order Fabales; family Fabaceae; genus Lathyrus; species Lathyrus sativus. The sequence continues at coordinate 64,414,527 of OZ012739.1, read as the reverse complement.
TTCTATGTTTGATGAAGGAATCAAAACTAGCTCTAATGGCTCTTCCTAAAACCCTAATTTCCTAAGCTCCAAAAACAACTCCTAAAAGAAAAGGAAACTCCAACTCCAAGCTCCAATCTTCTAGCCATAGCATCTATATCAAGTCCAGAAGACCTCCCAAAAAGTATTCCAAGCCAAGCAAGCTCCAAAGTCACCAACCAAGCCAAACAAGCAAAGGCACTCAAGAGAGAACAACACAAACACAAGCAACATGCAAAATTCAACAAAAAATAGCAAACAAAGTTGTAAAATTCTAATTAAATTCCTAGGGGAACGTACATGTTTTAACAGCCTAGGGTCAAAATATTAAATCCTAATTCAACTTCTAAGTCACCTAAATAAATTCTGGCATGAAATGTATCAAGGTAATCCATAAGTTTGGGAAGGCTCTAATATCAACACCTAAAACAGAACCTAAATTTGTTTTAAAATTCTAATAAAACTCCTAAGGGAACATGAATATCTACCATAAAACATACTAAAAAATCAAAGCCAAATTCATCACCAATTGGAAGAACAACATTCAACAAAACAGATGGTCAAATATGCAAAACAAAGAACATTAGCACAAAAGAAAAATCATAACTAATTCAAATAAAATCCTAAAAATGTAAAATCAACGCCTAAAATTTCTTAAGACATTCAGGAACTACAGAAAAAAATTTCATAATCTTTTGATGATTTTTACTATTTTTAACGTGAATAAAGCAAACAACTATCAAAACAGAAAAATAAAAATAAAATAAAAAAATAAAATGGAAAATGGAAATGCAAGTTAGTGAAAATGCAAAGCAAAAAAATGAAAAATGCATGGGGGAGGACTCGAACAAGCGCGCTCCTGGTCCCCTGCTAGACCAAAAACGACGCCGTTTTGCACATGCACGCGTGGTGCGCGCACAGCCGCTAGATGAGCGGAAAACGTCAACACAGAAGGCATGATCGGACGACACATCTTCATCTTCTTCCTTGGACTCGCCGGAACAGTTCCGGCCGGCCTCTCCACCGCCTAGCTCGCCGGAAATGCATAAACAACCATAACTTCCACAAAACTCAACCGTTTTGCATGAAATTTACGTCAAAATTCATCTACTTCTAGCAAGGATTCCAAATATCTCATCAAAAATCATTAATAATGCAAGATCAAAGAGAAACGAATCAAACAAAGTTTGACACCAAAACCTCAAGTTCATCAAAATTTCTCCAAATTAATTCTAAACTCATCCTTATGTCATGGAGGTTATAGATCAAGCAAAAACTAAGCCAAATCATGCCAAAACAGTCCATATAAAATCTCACAAGTTTGGAGCTCCAAATTTCGAACGTCATAAACATCAACAATTATAATCCAGAAACGATCTACATGCTTCAAGGAGTGCAAAGAAACGAAAATGGCAAAGAATCTTCAAGTATTAAGAGAGATATGATGAAATTCAAGTACCTAGTGGAGAACTTCCACTGAGCCCTTAATCCTTGATGAAGCTTCGCGAAACTCTCCAGAATCGTTCAATGATCTTCAATAAAGCTTTCTCAATTCACAATTTGGCCTGAAACGATCTAGATCTTGGAATTCACTTTTTGAGTGTTCTTCACTTTTTCAAGCTTGTTCTTGATCAATTCTGCTCCAATTTCTAAAACTAATGATTTGTGAAGGTTAGAAATGTTATATACAATGGATATGGATCCAAAGAAAGTCCAATCCTTGCCCCTAGGCCCAAAATGAATTTTCAAAATTTCACCACTTTTTGCTCTTGAAGGTACACAGAAATGGCAATGTTTTGGCTCCAAGATGATTCAATTCAACAAATAACAGCATGTGGAGTGTGAATAGCTGGGATTTGATCCAATGGCTATTTTTGATTATGTAATTTCATGGTGAAGTAATCTAAATGACAACTCCCAAAACTTGGCCTATGCTCAAAATTCTGCCAATGCCAATGTTCTTAGAATGTGATTTCCATTCAAAAAATATACTCACATGACATTTGAAAAATTCTTAGAATGCCAATGTTCTTAGAATGCCAATGCCAATGCCAATGTTCTTAGAATGCCAATTTTCTTTAATCCATTTGAAAAATTCCCTTTTTTAGGCCATTTTAAGTGACTTTTTGCTACAAGCCAAACCAATCCCAAATGACCACTTGGTTACACTTAAAATCATATTTTAAGCAACTTTCATGCTGAACAAAAATCCATTTGACAAGTGCAAGTTGGAGGTTTTGACCAATGATTGAAAATGACCTATAATCTCACTTTCCCAAAATACCCCTGACTTGTAAACCTCATAACTTGAGTTATACAAACTATATGGAAGACTTCTAGTACAATTTAGAAAGCTAAGATCATGAGTAACAACTTTCATGTTGGCCAAAAGTTCAGGTGAAACCTCCTTCTAGGTCAAAAATAGCTTTGAAGTTAGATGATTTTCACAGACAAATTTCAGAGGCATCTAAGGACTTGTAACTTGTCTGGGTCATAACTTGAGTTCTATAAATCCCTTTGAGGACTTCTAGTACTCAAATTAAAGGTATTGAGATTATCTACAAGTTTCATGTTGTACAAAGATCCATTTGAAACTTTTATTTTGACTTATGTGGTCTTGAAGTTAGGCACTAAATAGGGGATTTTGCACTGAAACCCTAACTTAGCAACTTCCCACACTCTTGAATCTTCTTGATTTAATCTTGGCACAACACCACAAACGTCTGATCACATCATTTCATGAAATCCATGACCTAAAAGTAGGCTTTGATACTCATCAATTGCTCAATTGATTTAGGATTAACCCAGATGAAACCCTAATTGCTTGCACCTCAACTGTAGCTCTTGCATTTGACACAATGACTTGATTAAGCTCCAACATGGCACTCTAGGCACTCCATGAGCTCTATACACATCTTCTATTCATAATCCAACACTTTACAACCCTCTGATGGTCTTCAATTTATCCTCAAGTTAGGAGAAGATTCACACTCAAACATTTGAACCCTTAGGCAATCAAACCACCTTCTGATGACTTTGAAAACTTCTCAATTTTGAATGAAACCTCTTGCTAGGCTTATCTTGAGAAAGAATCACACTTGATCCCCTGCTATATGAATGAAAACATGATATGCAAATGATATAACTATGCAAATGTTAATGCAATGAAACATAAACCAGGTAAGAGAAGGTTGGGCAAATTTTGGGGTGCAACATGCATGACAGGGGGAGCTATGTAACTGTCTGATGTGTAGCTGCATTACCTGTCTGAACATTTTGCCTCTGAGGAAGCTACATGAGAGTTTATTTCCCTGTGATGTTCTGGTGGTTATGATGACCTGTTATGCTGCTGATGTTGTGCCCTTATGAGATCTTCATAAGTCATATCTTTGGTGTCTCAAGAACCAATAATGTATTCTCAAGGAGGTATGGTATCTGGATCTGTACTAATCAGGATTGATCTTGTTGTGTTTAAGTATGTTCAGCAGGGGGGATTAAGGCTATGTCCATGGATTGTTGCTGCAGAGGGGTATTTTGCGAGCAACTTGTGTATCTCATAGGAGGTTTTGAGACGGTAGTCTGGTGATTTGGACACCATGTGTAGGTTGTCAGCAGAGTCTTACTTTAAAGTATGGTAATTATGCTTCAGTGTTTGGCCTGGCTCTGTTATTTGTGTGCATCTATGTACATTTACTCCAATTTTTGTCAATTTTTGACTAAACCAAGGGGGAGTAAAGTTTTGTTATCTGCTAATTCCAAGGAAAGAGTAGTATCTTGTAGTTGCTTGCTGAATGCAACTATCAAGGGGTAGCATGATAGTTTGTGCAACTGGATTATTTTGACAAGTTTGTATGGTTGTTTTAGCCAAAATTTGCCAAAGGGGGAGATTGTTAGTTCCATGATTCTATGATTGTCCATGGTTCTATGATTGGCTAAATTTTGGTAAAACATGATTCTGCACTAATGTTAAGTAGGGTGTTATAACATCTCTATCTGTTGTGGTAACAGAACTACTGTTGAGTGTTTTAATGCGAATGTCACACTGGATGTCGTGACATCCATCTGCTATCATGACAGAACTGTTGTCATGTGGTTTTTATCACAATGTCATCGTTGTCTGATACAGCAGGAGTTGTTGTAAGAGAACTGCTGTCATCTGTTTTAAACAGGATATCATTACCAATGTCATGACATCGCTGTCTGGTGCAACATGAGCTAGCAGGAACATATGACAGAACTGTTGTCATGTGTTTTAAACAGGATGTCATTACCAATGTCATGACATCGATGTCTGGTGCAGCTAGAGCTAGCAGGAGCTAATGACAGAACTGATGTCATAGATGTCATACTGAATTTCATGACATCATTGTCTGGTATAGCAGGTGCTGCTATTATATCACTTGACAGAAATGCTTTGGATATACCTTATCAGTATGTGCAGGCCAAGAAGATTCATTAGGAACAAAGGGAAGATTTAATTGGTGTTCATAAAAAGGATCTTTGAGACTTTTTAGGAAACTATAATGTGCTTGTTTCTACTGTTGTGAAGAAGATTCTGCATGAGTGTTCAGCAGGGGGAGTTTGGTCATCTAAGAGTCAAGTAAGTTGGATGTCATGACTAAATGCTGTAACATTGATCGTATGACAACAGGGGCGCAATTTTAGTGTTCTGGTATTTTACCTGAGATATCTCAGGCTAGAATTCAGGAAACCTATTATGGCTCCCTAGTTATCTCAGGTGAGATTCTAGTCAAGGCTGGACAGAACATGAAGCAGCTGTGACCTAATTTGACAGCACCTTGAATTATGGAAAGTGGTTTAATTTTGTTTAACCTAATGTTTATTACTTGTGACCAGCCCAAGCCCAGTCTGCATTGCTATTTAAGGAGGCGCAGAAGCAAGGGAAAATTAAGCACTCACAACAAGAAAAACTTGAGTGGAGAATTAAGTTATAGGGTTTTGAGACTCCATTGTGTGCGACCTTGTAAGTCACCCTTTGTATATTTGGATGAATAATGGTAGACATGTTTAGTCTGTTGTTAGGACAGTGCTAACTGTCACTCAAAGCTTTTAAGCAAGAGTTATTTGTAAGTGAAGAGGTTTGTTCTTCACGTGTGTATATGAGTCTTAGGATTCCTTGTGTACCAAGCAATTGTATGATGTATAATTACTTTGGTTATTGTGTATGAACAGGTGTGTTCATTGTGCCACTCAAAGCTTTTAAGCAAGAGTGTGTGTCTCTTGATCAAAGCTGTGAAGCAAGATCAAGGTGTGTTTGAAGAGTGTCTTCATAATGTAATTGTGAATTGTTTATCACTGCGGTGATTGAGGGGGAGTGAGCGGGGTCTCTTGTCTAGTGGATTCTAGGCAGAAGTGTCATTGGGTAGGTTTTAAGTGAAGAGTGCAAATGGGTTGTTTCACTCTGAATTAATTCTACTAATAGTGAATTTCCTCTCTGGCTTGGTAGTGTAACACCCATTTTAATTATTTAGCCTTTTTGGTGTTATTTTATTGTGGTGTGTCCTTATGTGGGGGTGTGTCTGAGCGCGTTGGTAGGTGTCCTTAATTTATAGGGATTATTTAATAAGCTATAGAGTTTAATATTAAGATAATATAACTAATAATGATGATAATTTAATACTTAATAGTAATATTATTATTATTATTATTATTATTATTATTATTATTATTATTATTATTATAATTATTATTATTCTTGGAATAAGTAAAATAAGGATTTAAGGGGTATTAGAGAAGTTTTGGGGAAGAAGAGGAAAGAACACGATAAATAGTTTTGGAGCAAGGTTAAGGAGGAAGAACAAAGAGGAAGAGGAAGAAGGCTAAGGCTGTCAGATTCTTGGGGGTTCTTCATCAATCGAAGAAATTAATCGAGGTAAGGGGGGAGAAACTGATTGGGATAGGTATTTACATGAATTGGGTAGAGGGGATTCCTTAACCTCGTAGGGATTCGGAAGAGTATGAATTGCATGTTGATAAATTGGTGCATATGTATTTATAATTGTTACTGTTATGATGCATTTCGTGTACATTGATGTGTTTATGAGTATTACTACCATTGACGAAATTGGGCATGTGTTGTTGTGAGACTGGTGAAGTTCTGTGTAACTTCTGCAGGAGTAGTGATGAATACGAAAATTGGTTTTGAAGAGAAAGTTTAAGGAGCAAAGGATTAGTGTAATGTGTAATTGTTGTAGTGATAATAGGACAGAGACTAAATGAGGAATTATAGGCTTGGAATTGAGCTTCTGATGAGTTTTGGACAGTGAGGGTTTTGAGTATCGCAGACGCTCGCTAGCAGGTTTGCTAGGCGAGCATTCGCTAGGGACTCGATAGGCGAGTTACGTAGCAAACACTTCCTGTAGCCACTGTCTGCCTTCGCTAGCGAGTTCGTTAGGCGAGTGAGGCAGCGAGCATTCGCTGAGGCCTCTCTAGGTGAGTGGGCCAGCGAGCATAACAACAACTTATTTTATTTTGTGGTTCCATCCAATGTTGATGTTTTATAGGATCCCTTTGGTCATGATGGGTATAGGGACGATGTTTAATGGTTAGGAATGTATACTTGGTGTTGGAATGTGAATTTCCTAATATTTAATGTCATTAATATAATTGATTGGTGTGTGTATATGTATATATGATGCATGGTGATGTGATCAGTAGGATCGTGTGCACTTAGTGTGCTTGAATTTATTTGTTGTGCATATGGTGTCGTGCATATCATGGTGTCTTGGTGGGATGAATCGTTGCTCAGGAGGAGTGTATGTGATTCACCCGTACACCTTTGTGGAGAATGGTGGGATGGATCGTTGCTCAGGAAGAGTGTATGTGATCCATCCGTACTCCTTTATGGAGGATGGTGGGATGAATCGTTGCTCAGGAGGAGTGTATGCGATTCACCCGTACTCCTTTGTAGAGAATGGTGGGATGGATCGTTGCTCAGGAGAAGTGTATGCGATCCATCTGTACTCCTTTGTGGAGGATGGTGGGATGAATCGTTGCTCAGGAGGAGTGTATGTGATTCACCCGTACTCCTTTGTGGAGAATGGTGGGATGGATCGTTGCTCAGGAAGAGTGTATGCGATTCATCCGTACCCCTTTGTGGAGGATGGTGGGATGAATCGTTTCTCAGGAGGAGTGTATGCGATTCATCCGTACCAAATGCATGGTGTTGAGTTGCATTTTGCATTATTGTATGTTGTGTTTGATGTTGGACAGTAGGTCGTGGTTGGTGTGTGATGGGTGATATTTTATATAAGTACTACCTTTATTTCATGTATCTTACTACCGATAATTTTGATCATGTTTTCTCACCCCTTTGTTGTTGTGGCAGTCTGTGCTTCTTCGAAAGTACAGATAATCTAGGTACATAGCGAGCTTGGATAGTGGTGTGCAGGTCGAGTCTTAGGATGCTCTGATACGTAACACGAGACTTGGGTGTTTACTTTTATTATGATTGGATTTGTTTTATTCCTGTGACGTATCATATTTTTGGTGAACCTTGATAATGAATGACTTTATGTAATTTGGCGGATGGCGGAGAATGTTGAATTAATGATTATTTCCGCTATTTATTTTGAAAACATTTAATGAAGTGTTTTGTTGAATTTTTTGAATGTGATACCCCACTTTTAGGGAGGAGCTCTGATGTTTATGTGAAATAATTATGTTTTATTTGAATTTTGGGAAGTGGGGTGTTATAATTGGTATCAGAGCAGGTCGGTCCGTCTGGCCAGTGTAGTTGTTGAGTCTGTCCTTAGGATAGAGATTGTGTACCTTTGAACCTGGTGCTGTTATTGTTAAGCAGTATGGCAGGAAGGAATGATGCTGCTTTGGCTGCAGCTATGCAAGCGATGGCGCAGGTGGTTGCTAATCAGAATCTAGCTACGGGTGCTCAGTTTGGCGATTTAGCTCAGTTCCGGAATAACAAGCCACCGACGTTTGAAGGAGGAATTTTGGATCCTGAAGGTGCACAGAAATGGCTGAAGGCAATTTATAAAATTTTCAGGACAATGGGTTGTAGTGATGAGCAAAAAGTGAGGTTTGGTACTCACATGCTGAAAGGAGAGGCTGAGGCTTGGTGGGACAACATTCGCCGAAGATTGGAGACTGCAGGAACTGCGATCACTTGGGATGTGGTTCGAACTGGTTTTCTGGAAAAGTATTTTCCGGAAGATATACGAAGTGCTAAGTGTCGCAATTGCGAAAAACAACCGGCGGAAAAAACAGAAGAGTCGCCACTTTCATTATTTATCCCAAAGAGAGGGAAAGGAAACGATCGCAAAAACCTAAAGGAAAAGGAAAAGACAAGGTCATCGCAACCATGTCTGGGTTCGGGAGTCGGTTACGCAAGGGGAAGGTAATAGCACCCCTCACGTCCGTCGTACTCGACGCAATCCATGCATTGTTGTCTATCTAAAAGGGTGTGTTGATACTATCTAGCTAAAGGCTTAAGGATAAAAGAAAAATAAAAGAGAACCGACTCGGCAGAGCATCGCCACTCTGATACTATCTAGCAATGGGAAAGTCAGAGTCAACGTAGTTCACCTAACTACGACTAAAGAAGGGGGAAGGTTGCTCGTCGAGACATCGCGTCTCGTGCCTACGTACTTTCGTCTAGTACGAAAGATCAGAGCAAACGTAGTTCGGGCTCAAAGGACCACAGGTTGGTTCAACAGTTTTTTAGGCCCGAGTAGGGTTAACAGATAGTTCTAGCAGTTGGTGTATGCAGCTCGACCATTGGAGACTTAGGCGTTACCGTTTGCGGTAGAACTAAGAGTTAACGACATTGTTTTTGTGAAAATGATTTCCTTTATTAAGATCCCGAAGGATGAAAAAGAGTTTGAATTGTTTTTGTGTTTTTTAGAGAAGAAGTGTTTTGAACTTGATTTGCAACTCATGTCGCACTAGAGACTATGATCTAAGAGCGAATGCGTCGCATATCACCCAAAGGGTGTACACTAAACACTCTAGGTCCTTGAGAGGAGGCACCTCAATTACCATTTCTCAAATATCTTAAGGCTTGTAGCATGCTACACTTGTCATTCTTTATTAAGTGTTTTATGAATGTTTGAAGATGAGAAGAGAAGAAGGAACACTAATGGGAGACTAATCAATCCTAAAAGTTATCATGCAAAGTGAACCTAAAGTTGAGTTTCAAAAGGGAACTACCTAATGTTATCATGCATAGTTAGGTACCTAATGTCTATCATAACCTCAAGAGGTTAGAGGAATTATGGGGAACATGGCAAAGAAAAGCAATAGAAGAAGAAAGAAGAAGAATAAGAAATCCATATGCAAATGAGAATGCAAACAAAATGCAACACATAGAATGATAGTGGGAGGAAAATAGTGTGGGGCAGTAGCCACCACAAGCTCATCTCAAGCAAGCATGCATATGGAAATGCAAGAAAAGAGAAGAATAAGAAGTGCATAAGGAGAACATTAGACAAATGCAAGTAAACTACATAAAGATGCACCAAAAAGTGGGATGAAATGACATAAGTTAAGCAACATCAACCACACCAATAAAATCAAACCAAATGAAAGGGAAATCAAACACCAAATCCAAGTGAGGATGGGAGACCAAATGGGGGCATCAAGGACCCATAATAGGTACTCAACCAAAAGCATCACTTATCAAACAAAAGTAACACCAAAAGTGTCCTCAAGGATTCATCATTTTAGGTATGCTTCAAATACCTCAAAAGGAGGGACCAAGCCACCTTAAATTACACTCCAAGGTCATTGGACAGAAGGGAGATGAAAAGAAGAGAGCTAACAATCAATATCAAATCAAGATAAAAATAAATGCAAGCAATAACATGAAGGAAGCAAGCATGTATCTCATAAAAGTTCAAGTTGGAAGCACAAAAAGAAAGGAATCAAACAACAAGAAATAAACAGAATTTTGACCTAAAAATGAACCTACAGCAAGCTCAACATGTCTTGAATGTGAAAGAAGAAGAGTTGAGAGCTTATTGGATCCACAAAGGCCATTTCCAATCCAAACTAGGTCATACACTTCTGTGAGCTTCCATATCGGATGACCTAACTTGCAAGGTATCTCAAAAATAGGAAGAAGGCTCAAAAATTACCAAATATAATGCACAAACAAGCTAAACAAGTTAGTAAACAGAGGCCAAGAAATCAAGACAAATGTCCTTTCAAAGCACCATCAAAAAGAATTAAATCATTTGGATGTACCACTTTGAAATGGAAGAAACAAGTGCAAAAAGAAAAGGCCCAAAAGTCAACTCAAAAGTCAACAATCAGGGGCAAAATGGTCCTCAAAAATCATTCAACTCATCAAGAGTATGAGGATTGATTTTCAATCATTTAACCAAAAAGAAATGAGAGAAACAATTAAAAGAACAAACAAGATCACAATTTAATTCAATTAAAAAATCTCAATATTTAATTCATTATTTAATTGAAAATAAAGTGAAAAAATTAAAATAAAATTTCTAAAAAATAGTAGACATCTCAAGGTGTCTAGAAAATATTTTTGTGTATTTTTATGGATATTGGAACTATTTTATTTGATTTAAAATGGAAACAACATTAAAACAAAATAAGAAAAGAAAATAACAAATAAATGGGAAACATGTGGTATGAATAGCAACCAAAGCAAGGAAAAACATGGATTGGGGCTCCCTGGGGGGGGGGGGGGGGTGGATAGCGCGCGGTACATAGGCCCAATGAAAAAAAATTAAAATAAAATAAATTCTGGAAAATCAAGTGTAGTGTGTTGACTAAGGTGTATCATGGAATTCATTGTGAATCATGTGATCAAATAGTAGTATGTTGATCAAGTGGCTAGGGAGGTGACAACACATTAATGAATTCAAGTTGGAATCATGTGTATCAAGTCAAACGAAGTGCATCATATGTTCTAATCACAGCCGTGAATGGTAAAAGTAAGCACATCGTGCGTGCAGGAGAACGACACGTCATCGCCATCTCCACAAGCCTCCTCGCCGACGCCGGAAATTTTTCGGTCATCCCTAACCTCGCGCCGGCCACCACGAGCTACAAGCAACACCATAGCTCCTTCATTTTTTCACCGTTTTCAACAAACTTTAGATGAAAATTCATCTACTCTTCGCAAGGATCATGATTCTAACCATAGTTTCCACTAAGTCCTCATAACAAATTCAGAAAGTAAACAACAAGCAAGATGCACAAATTTTCGAAGTTCTCAAAACTCAAACCAATTAGTCCAAACATCACCTACATGTTATGTAGATCATAAATCCACAAAAATCTAAGCAAAACACCTCAAGAATTGATCAAACCGAATCAAACAAGTTTGGAGCTCCACACATCAAACATCATAAACACGAACAATTATTATCCAGAAACGATATACATCACTCAAGGATCATAATGCAACAAAAATGGCAGAGAATAATGGCATATTGAGAGTGTAAGGTTGAATGCAAGTTACCTAGTGGAGAACTTCCACTGAGCCTTCAAATGGAGCTTAAGCTTGTAGAAAAATATCCAGATTCGTTCAATAAACTTCAACAGAGCTTTCTCAATTCACAATTTGGCTTGAAACGTCCTCAATCTCCAAACTCAAAATTTGAAATTCCACCACTTTTTCAAAGTTGTTCTTGATCAATTTGGCTCCAATTTCGAAATCTGATCATTTGTGAAGGTTGGAAATGTTATATATGTTGGATCTTGATCATAATTGAGCCCAATCTCAGTCCATAAAGCCCAAATGAATTTTCACATTTTCTCCACTTTTCACCCATGAAAGTACATGAATTTGGCTCCAAGAACCCTCCAAAATGATTCAAATCAACTACTCGGAGTGTTTGGAGTGTGAATGGCTGAGATTTGGTCCTTGTTTCCATCTCAATGGTTGATTTTAAATGTGTTGCTTCAACATGAAGAAAGCTTGGAAATGGCTCACTTAAATACCTCAATTCAAAAATTTAAAATTGCCAAAGTGTTTAGAATATTGTTTTCACTCAAAAGATGCATCTGTTTGCACCAAAATGTTCAAAAATGAATTAATTCACATTTTCATCTTTTTAACCTTTTCCATGAAAATTCAAATATCAAAACCTCAAACAAGCCAATTCCTTAACTTCTTATTACTTGACTAAGCAAATATCACCATTTAGAACACGTTTGATGTTGGAAAAAACATCATTTGAAGTGTGCAAGTTGGTGAAATGGACCTATAATTTTATGACCTGTAATCCTACTTTCCCAAAATACCCCTAACTTGTAAACCTTATAACTTGAGTTCTACAAATCAGATAAAAGACTTCTAGTACAATTTGGAAATCTAAGATCAAGACCTACAACTTTCATGTTGGCCAAAAGTTGAGGAGAGACATCCTTCTAGGTCAAAAATGGCTTGGAAGTTGGTTGACTTTTGTTGACCAAAATCACATCCCTCAGATGACCTATAACTTGTCTCGACCATAATTTGAGTTCTATAAATCCAATCAAGGACTTCTAGTACTCAAATTAAAGCTAAGAACATGCTCTACAAGTTCCATGTTGTTAAAAAGTTGAGATGAAACTTGTATCTTGAGATAGGTGGTCTTGAAGTCAGGCACTAAATAGGGGATTTTACCCTAAGAACCCTAATTTAGTAACTTCTCACACACTTAACCCTTGATGAATTAAACTTCAAATGATGTCTAATATGTCTTAACACAACATCCCATGACCATAGAGACTTTGAATTGAGTTTTAATCTCCTTCAATTGCACAATTGACTGAGGATTAACCAGATGAAAACCCTAGATGCAACACCTTTGACTGTGGCTTGTTCCACTTCATACAACAACTTGGATAAGCTACACATGGCTATCAAAGAACTCAATGAGCTCTCTCAACATCTCATATCCATAACCATGAATTCAAAACCCTCTGGTGATCTTGAACTTCCCTCCAAGTTAGGAGCTGACCCACATACATCCATCATTTCTTTCATAAGACCAATGTCCATTTCCTAATGACTGATGCCCATCCAAACTTGAGTAGACCCCTTGCTTAGAATCAACCCTATGAGTAGACTCTTCTTGCTATGCACAAATTCTTGATCCCCTGTTCAATGCAACATGCTATGCAATGCAAATGCTAGAAAGAAATGAAATGAAACATAAACCAAGTTAAGAAAAGGTTGGGCAAATTTTGGGGTACAACAGCTGCCCCTATTCAAACGACTTGGACCTGAGGGAGTGAAAAGCGAATGACTTTCACACAATCAAGGTAGAAGACAGTTGAATACCAAAGAACCCAGAAAATTGCCAACCACAGAAAATAAATCTGCAAACCCTCCTGGGGTAACTGCTCTGATTACAAACACGTTCCACTAGGGAAAAAGAGAAACTTAACGAGTAACTCTGCTTGGGGAAAACCAATAATGACACACAGTCTGAAAAGCATGTGACCTCGCCGTCAATCATGGATGTTGCACCCCAAATTTTGACCCCTTGGATTCTCATCATCATTTTAGGAGCATGCTCATAGGATTACCTAACCTTAGCCCAGTTCAAGTCTATCTTTGTCAAGTACAGATGAATCAGGGTGTTGTATAGTCAAATCGAAGCTTCAAAGGTTGTGGTCAATCAATGTTGTAGGTTAATTCAATCATGAAACAAGATCAAGGATGTTATATGAGATCAAATGAGAACCCAATATGAGGTTATTACACCAGAATCAAGAACAGAGAATTTCAGGGTACCCGATTAGGGTTTTTGACTAGTAAAAGTCAACTGTAGTTTGACTTTGGTGTTGGAAGCTGTTTTAATGGTGTGATCAGGATCCATGAAGTTCATATAGCTTAATAAAGTTCATTCAAGAAGTGTCAAAGTCTCAGGAGGTCCAGAGTGTCAACAGACGACTCGGTAGTCACCAATCGATCGTACGGTTGACCGAAAAGTCAACTCTTCAAATTAAGGAATTGGACTTCAAAGTGTGAATCAAAAATGTTATTTATGTCATTTTGCACTTGCTTATCAATTTCCATGACCATGGGGTCAAGGATGAGGAAGTAATCAAAAAATCGGGAAATTAGGGTTTTGAAAGGGGCTAAACCATAACTCCTTAACCACACATCCAAATGAGTTGGTTCAAAGCTCATTGGAAAGCTCTTGGAAATTCCTAAGAAAGTCCCTAAGTGGTCCATGATCAGAAAATGAATAGATTTGGAATTATGATCAAATTCATTTCAAGAAGGAAAAAGAACTTAGAAAATTTTCACTTTTAAGCTCATTTTTTAGCAACTTTGAGAGGCTTTTTGGCCAAGTTCCTTTGAGAATTTGAAACTCATGAAAACATGAATGTTTTAGAGATATTTGAAGGCTTTCTAAAAAGTACTAGAACATCTCAATAGCATTTGTGAGATGAGAGTTATGGATTTAGCAAGTTGGTGTTTTCACACTTGAGTCCCACATTGACAAAGTTTCAAAAATCCATTCTGTCATCAATTGGACAAATCTCAGCTTTAGAATCATGTTTTATCTGATATGTAGAGTCTTTGTAGCATGGAAATGCAAAGGAAATGCAGAGAAAATGGAATTAGCCAAGCTTGCAAGTGGACTTGCAAGTTGCCTTGCAACTTGCATTAAAAAATTATAAAGCAAGCAAGAGGTGGAAAGTGAATTCTGAAACAGCCATCAACCCAAACTGTAAGTACAGAGTATGCCTAAAAGGGGGGGTGAATTAGGATTTTAGGGACTTTTTCCGGTTTTTTGGTATTCTTGAAATTTTACTGGTTAGGTTCTTGGTGATTAATGCAGTAGAAAGTAAAAGGACAGTGGACACCAAGATTTATAGTGGTTCCCCTCACAATCCGAGAGTACTCCACTCCCCTTTCAACATGAAAGAGAGTTTTCACTATTGTTTAATAAAGTACAACCTATAACACCATCAACCGGTGACGTCTACTATCAAACAATAAAATCAACAAAAAGTGTACAAGAACAATCCTCTTGTAAACACTCACCCTTGTGTCCAACAAACCTGGATCACAAGTCAAAAACAAGTAATCTGAATACTTTGATTTGAGAGTAATAACGGTAATATCAATGCTGAGATTGATCTTCTCCTTCTGATCAAAATTCACTCATTTAAGTTCAACACAAGTGTTCAATGTTATGCATATGAAAGATATGATCAATATGAACACTTTTGAAAAATTTGAAAAGTATTTGAAAGTGGTGAATTTGATTCAAAGAATTGTTTTGAAATTGATTATTGGAGGATTGTTTTTCAATTTGAAAAACTCAGAATTTATATGTGTAAACACACCTTTTCCAACAGGTATATTTGAGTATAATTCAAAATATGAACTGGTATAATTTTCAAACCATTTTTGAACTTGAAACAAAGCCATTTTTCAAAATACGTTGATTGTTAATCGGTTAACCTATATGGTTAATCGGTTAACACTTGAACGTTATACCAAAATATTCAAAATTTGAAATGGTTAACCGGTTAACCTATATGGTTAATCGGTTAACACTGCTATTTTTCAGAAAAATGCTTATAAAAATAGTGTTATACCAATTCTAATAGTTTAAAAAGTATGCTAATGCAATGTGATCAAATGATAAAGATGTTGAACACTTGTATATCAATTAAATTAATGGATTTTGATATACCATAGCTTGTGTCCAAAACTTGAAAGTTGATCAGTCAAATGTTCATGAAGCTTTGAATGTTGATCACTTCCATTCCACTTGATCTTGGTCTTTTGAAAGCGTTTGCCTTTTTGCACAGATGAATTATTCTTGATCTTGATGTTGACGTCATCAAAACTTTGAGATGAAGCTTGCTTCTACAGTCTCCCCCTTTTTGATGATGACAACCAAAATGATCTTGTGCAATTTTTGACGATGATTAGCAGTGATCTTGTTTTCTCCCCTATGTCCATGAACTCCCCCTATCGAATACATAGGAAAAAATTCTGCACACATAGACATAAGAAAGCCAAAGCTCTTCTCCCCCTTTGTCATAAGCAAAAAGGAAAGAGCTTTCAAGAAAGAAAACTAGATAGACCAATAATGCAAGCAATCACAAGAATATGGAAGCAAAGCATACTGAAATTAAAAGACAACAATACTGCGAATATTGTACGAGTTACAATGCCAAATAAAAACAGAGTTCAAACATAAATGAAAGCATAAAACATCAAAAACTAGAAAACAATGCAATAAAAGACATCAACAGCAACATATTCTCTAAAGATCCTCATCAGGCATATCCACATCATCTTCTTCTTCTTCTTCACTATCATCCTCTTCTTCAATCTCTTCGTCCACAACTCAGGTGTTAGAATATGGAGGGTTAAGAATGAGGTTTCTGAGGGAGGCAATGGCTCGGGAGGTCTCTCTATGCATATTCATTGAATTTCGATGCTGGTTCATCATGGTTGTATAGAGAAACTCACTTGTAAGACCCCCTTCAGGCATTGGATACGCGTGATGGACAAGATCGTCATCGGTATACCTGTAGGTACCATCAGCCGCTTTGATGATACCAATATTTTTGACAATATTAATCTCATTGATCTCATTAGTTGTAGGTTTCATCTTGGAGGACGGTTCCCTGTTGAGGTCTAGTTCAGTTAATTCCAGGATTCTCGAAATCAACCGAGCATACGGTAACCGTGTGATGCACTGAAGTTGCTGCTGCGGATGATACATGATGGTCAGAATCCAATTGACCCTTATGCAATTCTTGATTGCGTACAAAAGTTGCATCTCTAAGTCATTAATCTGATAGTGGTTGGAATCCTTTGGGATGAGGACATAGCAGATAATGTAATGAAGCATTCGATCAGATACCGTCAGATTCTTGGCATAGCACAGCATACGAGCGGTGCGAGAGTTTGCAATAACTGTTTCTTTTGGGAACCTGCAAATCTGATAGTAATACTCCATTTTATCATAATTTGCCCAAGGTCCATCTACATGGTTTACACCTTTCCTCAGGAAGCAGCCTTTTGATGGAATCTTAAGGTGTCTAGCAAGGGTGGATAATTTCTCAACAAACTCATGGTCTCTAATGGTGGAACGGATCATGTGGTTCTCATCCATGTCCAGATATAAAGCCATCTTACTCATAAAAGCTTTAACAAGATCAGGATAAATAATACCAGAGTCGGTGACGAACTTGTCGATGCGCTGATATTCCAATAGTGTAGGAAAGTCAAAAGAAATTGCAGGAAAAGCTCGAAGATTTACGTACTTTACCGACAGAAGTTGACGAACACGAAATTTGAAATCCATGCGCCTCTTTTTGGTGGTTTCCATTGGAATGTTGTCGTCATCAGATTCTGATGCATACTCAGGAAGCTTTCCCTTTCCTTTGCGTGAGGATGCCATGGATGAAAGTTTGAGAGAACTGAAGTTGTGGGTTCTGAGGAAGTTAGGGTTTGAGAAGTTGTGGGGATGGTTATGAGGAGTTATCCAACTTTAGAGAGTGGGAGAGAGAAGTTAGGGTTTGAAGAGGGAAGTTCCACAAAACTCTTTAAGAGGGGATAGGATTTTGGATATGGATTTGGACTCTTAAGAGAATATGGACCACATAAAAAATGTATTTATCATATATAATATTTTCAAAATTTTAATTAACTTTCGTTTCTGATTTTTAGAAAATTTAACAGTGTTAATCGGTTAACCATATAGGTTAATCGGTTAACACATTAAAAAATTGAGTCAGAATTGAAAATTTAACAGTGTTAATCGGTTAACCCATATGGTTAATCGATTAACACACTCGAATTTTTGAAAAATACTTAAAAACAGAATGCATACACATGAAAACACAACACAAATAATGCATACACATATTAGAGAAAAGGTCAGATGTCACCTTCATCAAGAATCCCAAGTTCTCGCCGAATTTTGTAGAATGGTTCTTTCGCCAAAGGTTTGGTGAAGATGTCGGCGAGTTGATTGTGCATGTCAATGAAAGTAACATCTACATCTCCATTCAATATGTGATCTCGAAGGAAGTGATGCCGGATATCTATATGTTTTGTTCTTGAATGAATGACCGGGTTCTTTGTAATGTTGATGGCACTTGTATTATCACATCTAAGAGGAATGCAGCCGAGATCTATACCGTAATCGAGGAGTTGTTGCTTGAGCCACAGAATTTGTGCACAGCAACTTCCTGCTGCAATATATTCCGCTTCGGCTGTACTGAGTGCCACACAAGGTTGCTTCTTGCAGGCCCATGACACTAATGCATTCCCGAGAATGTGACATGTACCGCTTGTGCTTTTTTTATCGATCTTACATCCTGCATAGTCAGCGTCAGAGTAACCAATTAAAGAATAAATACTACCTTTAGGATACCATAATCCGACGTTTATTGTCCCTTTGAGATACTTTATGATTCTCTTTACGGCTTGAGATGCGATTCCTTCAGACTTGCTTGAAAGCGTGCACACAAACAAACGCTAAACATAATGTCAGGACGGCTTGCCGTCAAATATAGTAATGAACCGATTATACCTCGATATTTTGTTATATCAACTGGAGTACCGAATTCATCTTGATCAACGTACGTTCCGGATCCCATAGGAGTGGACATCACCTTGCAATTGTCCATATCGAATTTCTTCAACAATTCCTTGCAATACGTGGATTGGTTAAGGAAGATGCCATCCTTAGTTTGCTTGATTTGTAGTCCAAGAAAATAATTCAATTTTCCCATCATGGACATCTCGAACTCTCCTTGCATCATAAGTGAGAATTCTTCGCAAAGCTCTTTGTTTGTTGATCCGAAGATGATTTCGTCGACATAGATTTGAACCAATAAAGTGTTTCCTTTGATCTTCTTTATGAATAATGTCTTGTCAACCTTTCCTTTTGTAAATCCTTTCTCACATAAGAAATTGCTAAGGCGGTCATACCATGCTCTTGGTGCTTGTTTTAGTCCGTAGAGTGCCTTTTTCAGTTTGTAGACATGTGAGGGATTCTTGAAGTCTTCAAAACCCGAGGGTTGTTTGACGTAGACTTCCTCATTAATGTACCAATTCAGGAAAGCGCTTTTGACATCCATCTGGAACAACTGAAAATTCATAGAACAAGCGTAAGCAAGTAGTAATCTAATTGCTTCTAACCGTACTACCGGAGCGAACGTTTCATCAAAATCAATTCCTTCCTCCTGGTTGTAGCCTTGTGCGACCAATCTTGCTTTGTTATGAACTATGATCCCATTCTCGTCAAGTTTGTTCTTGAACACCCATCTTGTTCCTATGATGTGCTTATGGTCTGGTCTTGGTACAAGACTCCAAACTTGATTCCTTTCAAATTGGTTGAGTTCTTCTTGCATCGCTACAATCCATTGGTCGTCGCCTAAGGCTTCATCAATCTTGGTTGGTTCAATTTGAGATACAAAAGCCATGTTGAGACAAGCTTCCTTAAGATTAAGTCGAGTTGCAACGCCTTGGCTAATATCACCAATAACTTTATCTATCGGGTGATCTCTATGCGTTCTCCATTCCTTCGGAAGATCTTGATGTTCTCCAATGATTTGAGTGACATCTTCTTGTGGTATTTCTTGATTCTTTGAAATCTCTTCTTGTTGTTGTGGAGAACCTACTATATCATCATCATCATTCATAATAATATTATCCTCTTTCGAGGGGTTAGTCTCATCAAACGAAACATGAATGGATTCTTCAATAGTAAGTGTTCTCTTATTAAAAATTCTAAATGCTTTACTATAAAGAGAGTAACCAAGAAATATACCTTCGTCGGATTTCTCATCAAACTTATCGAGATCATCTTTGTTGTTGTTGAGAACAAAGCATTTGCATCCGAATATGTGGAAGAATGCTATATTTGGTTTTCTACCCTTGAACAACTCATACGGAGTCTTTTTGAGGAGTGGTCGAATATTGACACGGTTGCTTACAAAGCATGCTGTACTAACTGCATCTGCCCAAAAATATTTAGGAAGATTTGCGTCGCTGAGCATTGTCCTTGCAAGCTCTACCAGTGATCTATTCTTCCGTTCTACGACACCGTTTTGTTAAGGCGTCCTTGGTGCTGAAAAATTATGAGAAATTCCATACTCTTCGCAAAATTCTTCAAAGTCTGAATTTTGGAATTCTCCACCGTGATCACTTCTTATAGAGGCTATGGTGAGTGATTTCTCATTCTTAATTTGCTTTGCATACTTTTTGAATGCTTTGAAAGCATCATTTTTCTGCACTAAAAACAATGTCCAAGTGTATCGAGAGAAATCATCAACAATAACTAAGGCATAGAAATTACCTCCGAAGCTTTTTGTTCTCGATGGATCGAAAAGATCCATATGCAACAATTGAAGTGGTCTTGATGTAGAAACCACTTGCTTAGATTTGAAAGTTATCTTGGTCTGTTTTCCCTTTTAACATGCATCGCATAACTTATCTTTGATGAATTTTATCTTCGGAAGACCAACAACTAGATCATGCTTTATCAACTTGTTTAAATGCTCCATGTGAATGTGAGCAAATCTTTTATGCCAAAGCCATGCCTCGTTGTTGTTTTCCATAAGACATTTTACCTTCAAGGAAGAGTCATCAAAAGAAATCATAAAAATGTTATTATATCTTTTACCTTTTAATAAAATGTCATGAGTGACTTCATGTTCTATCAAGCATTCCTCCTTTGTGAAGTTGATTCGGAACCCTTTGTCACACAATTGACTTATGCTAAGTAGGTTGTGTTTAAGGCCTTCCACATAAAGAACGTCTTCGATGATAGTACATGGAGGTGCACCAATGGTTCCAACTCCAAGAATTTTTCCCTTATTATCATCACCGTAAGTGACGTATCCTTTGGCCTTTAATGATAGACTTGAAAATTTGTTTATGTCTCCCGTCATATGCTTCGAGCAACCGCTATCAAGATACCATTGATTAGTTGTTGTCTTCAAGCATACCTACAACACAAAATCAGGTAGTGTTAGGTACCCAAATTGCTTTGGGTCCTTGATAGTTAGTACCTTTTTCAACCCACACATAATGCCCTTTAGCAACACCAATATTGCGCACATAGCAAGCATTAGGTGTATGGCCTTTAATTCCACAATAAGAACATGTAGGTTGAAAGTGACTTCTATATCCAGGAACATAATTCTTTTTCTTTGCAATGCTTTTCTTGTTATGATATTGATGCTGAACTTTAGAAGTGCTGGCCTTTTCTTTAACAATTTGTTCACTTGCTCTTACGAAAACGGTCTTATTGGTGCTTGGATTTGAAAATTTAAAATATCCTAATCCACTTTTATCATTAGGATATCTTTGATGTTTTAGAATTTCTTCCAAGCCAATTTGACCTTTTTCGTATCTTTCTAAATCTCTTTTGAGTTGAACAATTTGGAAAGATAAAGACTCACACTTCTTACATACAAGACTTTGTTTTTCATCCATCAGTTTCTGTTTTTCATCTTCAATATTTTTCATAAAAACAGAGTTTTGTTCTTCTAAAGAGGAGATTCTTTTCTTTTGTGATGAGATGTTTTTATACAAAGTCTTGCACTCTTTTAGAAGTTCATCTATAATTTCTTGTGCATCATTATCATAAACAGAAAAATTACTACTAACCTCATTTTCTTCATCGGAGTGGTGAGAGGCCATTAACGCCATATTTGTACATTCATCGTTTTCCGATTCCGATGATGAACTTACTTCGTTGTCGTCCCATGCGACATAAGCCTTCTTCGTTTTGAAATCTTTCTTGCCTTTGAATTTTCCTTTACATACGAGTTTCGGGCAATCTGGCTTTATGTGACCTTGTTTCCCATATTCGTAACATGTAATTTCTTGGTTTGATGTGGGTGCCTCCTTTTTCCTGAAATGTCTATTCTTTTTAGAAAAAGAAGGAATTTTATTATTATTAAAAAACTTACCAAGCTTCTTTACTAGAAGCATGAAATTTTCGTCTTCGGAAGATTCGTCATTTTTGTCATCCCTTGTGTCAATCTTCAAGGCAATTCCTTTGGACTTCTTGTCTTGACTTTCATGCTTCTCAAGCCTACCAAGTTCCAGTTCATGCTCTTGAAGTTTGCCAAATAATGAAGCGGATGTCATCGTTGAAAGACTCTTCTTTTCGAAAATAGCGGTCACCTTTGGTTGCCATTATCTTGTTAAGGATCTTAGGACTTTCATGTTGAGATCATCATTGGTGAAGGTCTTCCCGAGGGCAATCAGATGATTAGTTAGATGAATGAATCTCTTTTGTAAGGCAACAATGGATTCACCAGGCTGCATACAGAACATTTCATATTCTTGTCTTAAAGTATTAAGTCTTGATCGTTTTACTTCGGCTGTCCTTTCATGCGTTTCTACCAGGGTGTCCCAAATTTCCTTTGCTGATTTACACTGTGATATACGGAAGAATTCGTCCATGCTGAGAGCGCTTTGAAGTATGTTGATTGCTTTCTTCTAATTCAAAATTCTCTTCTTGTCATCCTCATCATATGAGGATTTTATCTTTGGAGTTCCAACACCATTTACCACACTTGTAGGAACATGTGGACCAGTTTCTATGGTTTCCCATATACCATTTCCTTGAGCCTCAAGATGTGCCTTCATACGGATTTTCCAAAAATCGAAGTATTCTCCAGAAAAGAGTGGTGGCTTGTTACTGCTTCCACCATCTTTGAAAACGGGGTTAGTACTAGCGAAAGCCATTAGGATCGATAATAACAGGTTACCTTAACCTGCTCTGATGCCAATTGTAAGTACAGATTATGCCTAAGAGGGGGGGGGGGTGAATTAGGCTTTTAGGGACTTTTTCCGGTTTTTCGGTATTCTTGAAATTTTACTGGTTAGGTTCTTGGTGATTAATGCAGTAGAAAGTAAAAGGACAGTGGACACCAAGATTTATAGTGGTTCCCCTCACAATCCGAGAGTACTCCACTCCCCTTTCAACATGAAAGAGAGTTTTCACTATTGTTTAATAAAGTACAACCTATCACACCATCAACCGGTGAGGCCTACTATCAAACAATAAAATCAACAAGTGTACAAGAACAATCCTCTTGTAAACACTCACCCTTGTGTCCAACAAACCTGGATCACAAGTCAAAAACAAGTAATCTGAATAGTTTGATTTGAGAGTAATAATGGTAATATCAATGTTGAGATTGATCTTCTCCTTCTGATCAAAATTCACTCATTTAATTTCAACACAAGTGTTCAATGCTATGCATATGAAAGATATGATCAATATGAACACTTTTGAAAAATTTGAAAAGTATTTGAAAGTGGTGAATTTGATTCAAAGAATTGTTTTGAAATTGATTATTGGAGGATTGTTTTTCAATTTGAAAAACTCAGAATTTATATGTGTAAACACACCTTTTCCAAAAGGTATATTTGAGTATAATTCAAAATATGAACTGGTATAATTTTCAAACCATTTTTGAACTTGAAACAAAGCCATTTTTCAAAATACGTTCAATGTTAATCGGTTAACCTATATGGTTAATCAGTTAACACTTGAACGTTATACCAAAATATTCAAAATTTGAAATGGTTAACCGGTTAACCTATATGGTTAATCGGTTAACACTGCTATTTTTCAGAAAAATGCTTATAAAAATAGTGTTATACCAATTCTAATAGTTTAAAAAGTATGCTAATGCAATGTGATCAAATGATAAAGATGTTGAACACTTGTATATCAATTAAATTAATGGATTTTGATATACCATAGCTTGTGTCCAAAACTTGAAAGTTGATCAGTCAAATGTTCATGAAGCTTTGAATGTTGATCACTTCCGTTCCACTTGATCTTGGTCTTTTGAAAGCGTTTGCCTTTTTGCACAGATGAATTATTCTTGATCTTGATGTTGACGTCATCAAAACTTTGAGATGAAGCTTGCTTCTACATACACTCTCTATCCTAACTTTAGACACTCTAAAATCATCATATTTCTTGACTTCAAGTTTACCTCCAAGCCAAGAAAACTCTTTTGGGAGGTTGGATCCAAAAAAGCAAGTTTTCCCTCTTAGGAGGGAAATCTCCAAATCGGCCCACTACCCACATTTGCCTATAAATAGAGGCACTCCCCACCTCATACCACACACAATAAATCCTCTAAAAACCAGAGAAGTTGAGAGCTCACTCTTTTCCACCCTTTGATTCATTTTCACCAAAATCTCAAAATCCACCAAAAGCATGAAAAATCTGTCTTGACAGTCCAGCTGCCAAAACCATTTCTCCACACTCAAACTCACCAAACATCATCCCCAAAATCCATAAATAGGATATAGAAGGTGTTCCAACCATTGAACCACTCAAAAACCTCATTCTCCAAAAAGTCAACTTCCTTACCAAGTTACTTTGACTATAATGTACAAAATCAGTCAAAACTTGTTATAGACATTTTCTTGGTGTTCTAATCACTCAAATACCTCACATATATCCTATCTCAACTGTCCAAAGCATTGAGAATCATTGGTGAGTCCTATTTCTCAAACTATCACAAGGTTGGTATTTTGCTTCAAAAGGAAGAAAAGTTCAAAGCAAGGAGGTGATTGAAGATTCT
This sequence comes from Lathyrus sativus, assembly GCA_963859935.3. NCBI lineage: Eukaryota > Viridiplantae > Streptophyta > Magnoliopsida > Fabales > Fabaceae > Lathyrus > Lathyrus sativus. The sequence goes on along the minus strand of OZ012739.1, from coordinate 64,389,960 downwards.
CTGGTTTTCTTGTTCCTTTTTCTTGCTTGAAGTTGTCTACAAGAGGTATGTGCATTGAATTCATCTCATTCATCATTATACCATAAGGATAATTTTGAGGTTTTTGACATAAAGCTTGCTTTACTGTTGTTTTGTGTTCATATGTCAAACTTTGCTTCAATATGTTTTTGCCTGATTTCTGAATATGAACATGCTTAAATTCATATTTATAATGTGTTTGGATGATTTGGGTAAGTGATTCATACCTGTTGTGGTTTTTCCATGTGTAAAATGCACCATTTGCATCATGAGCACCATCAATGTGCTAGCCCTGTCTTGAAGGTAACATGCCTGAGTTTCTAGCACCAAAACATCTCTTTGATATTTGCAACATGTGTGCATTATAGGCTTTATGTGAGATTACTCTTTTTGAACTTTCCATAGTGCATCATCAAGACTGTTTTTACCTTTTCTTTCATATGCCCCCAACACATCAAATCTGTTTCTACTTGAAGTATGCGTGGTTTTTTTGTTTGTTTACACTTAACTGCATATTTTAGAGGTGTATGTATAATTGATATGACTTGTTTCCATATGTTGCTGCTTTTCACCTCTATGAGTGCATCATTGTCATTCAATGTGCCACCAACACAGCAACTTGATTTTTTTAAAAGAAAGATTGTTGAGGGTTTTTAAATACAAAACTGAGAGTTATCATGTATATGGTATGTGCACATCTCTGTCTTGATGTAAGCTTCATTATTTTTGAAAATCACACACTGCACTACCTGCTGCCACAAACAGTTTTTGCACCACATCAACCTGTCAAACTTTGCCTTGTTGCTTTTGTGCCGAATTTTTGAGTGTGAGCATGTTTAGTTTCATGTTTGTGAGGTGTAGGTATAAGTTATATGGCCTGTTTTCATCTGGTACACATTTTCACATTCAAAATGCATTGTTCAAGCCAATATGCCATAAACCATACCAAAACCTGTTCTGATTGAAGTATAACTAATTTTGGATCATGAACACAACTATCTTCATGTATGTGACTTGTGAGTGTAGTTAGTTTTGTTTAAACATGCCTAGAATCTATTTTGAACATTTTCATGTATGCACAAAGCATAAAACTGCAACTTATATGCAATTCTCCATGACAGACCTGCTTGAGATTTTCATTATGTTTGATGCCACTCAATACCATGTATGTGATGTGTATGTGTGTCCAACTAGATAACTTTTGCATAAAACATGAACTGCATGTCCTACTGCACCTCACTAACACAAAAAATACAGCATGAATGTCACTTTCACTACCACCAGTTTTGAACTCATTTTTTTGTGTTGGCACTGATTCATCAACCTATTTCCAATGTGTGTGCAAAATTTCTTTGACCTGAACATGCCTAGATTTGAATTTTCATCTCATTATGCACTTCACATGATAATGTTGCAAATTGAGTATCATTTTCCACTATGAACTGTTTTGTGCCAAAATCCTTTGCTTATTTCATTCATCAACCTTTATGTGGTGTATGTGCATGATTACATTGATCTGAAACTGACTGGTGTGTGGGATTCATCTCAAAATGAATTTCTAAAACATCACATAGCACACACTATCGGGTTTTGAAATTAAGGCTTGATCTTGAAAAACTAAAAATGCAATCTTGTTCCTTGTTTAAAAATACTCAATTTGCACTAAAATTTTGTGAAAATCCATTAAGAAATGACTGAGTTACATATCAAAATGCAAACTGGTTTGTTGCTTCTTGTTTTTGCCTAGCCTGCCTTGAATACACGCCCTATATGTTTATGGGGTGGCATTTGTACTTGGATGCACAGCCACCCTAGTGGTAACCAACTTGTCACCTAAGCGCCTTGTACCAGTTGAACCTGGGTTCAACCCCTGAGGAGGGCAACCCTTTTATTATTTTTTACCATTTTTTTCCATTTATTTTACCAAACTTCAAAAATTCATATCTCTTTCATTTTTAATCATTTTGCACCCATTCTTTTTGCATTGTGTTTGTTTTTATGTCTACTTTCATGTCATATTTTTAAATTCCATGTTTGCCTAATTTTCCATACCTTTTGACCACTTGCAAGTTGAGTATGTTTTATGGTCGTTTTCACGTATACTGTTGAATTTCTTGGCTACTATACTTGTATGTGTTTGTGATATTTGTTTACATTCATCTCCTTAATTGTTAGTCAACATGATAGGACTGTATGTTTGGGTTGTTACCATGCTTAGTTTGTCCCCTCTGTTGAATTTACTTAAGCTCGATCTGTCGTTACATTTCCTGCTTGTTCGTCTGCTTTAATTGTTATCAATGCATCTTGGTTTTTACATTTAACATGTTCATTTCATGATTGTCACCATACATTTATCTTCATCATGTAATTACCTTGCTTAATGTTTTCTTTCCCCAATGTGATGAAGCTTGTTAGCTCTCATCCAAGTTGCCTCCCCTCTCTCTTTCCAAAGGAAAAGTCTATCCATTGACCCCTGTGTCATGGATAGCTCATTCACCTTTCTCTTGACTTTGTTAAGTCACTTTAACCTTAGTTTAGAAACCATTAGACTTTGATTTAAGTCTAAGAAACCCACCTGTACTAGGAGTGTTCTTCAACTAGAACCCTAGGATAGAGTTTGTTAACTCTATGTAAGAATCATTGTCATGATTTCTTACTTACCCTTTTGAGTGTTATAATTTAGATTTGGGAGTTTTGTCGAACTCCACACAAACATTGTTATATTTGTTCCCCTTTGAACCTTGATCATAATCAAGTGTTCTTCATCCCTTGTGAGGTGAACTACGATTGCTCTGATTCTATCCTAGTTAGGATACGTAGGCAGAAGATGCGATGTCTTTGCGAGAAAACTTAGAAAACCATCTAGGTCTTTACCTATCCCTTATCCTAACCCCAAACCATAGCACATTTCACCAACTTAGCACACAAATAAACAAAAGGTTCTTGTAGAGTACTATAGATGCTTAGGGTGCTAACACCTTCCCTAGGTATAACCAACCCCCGATCCCCGAATCTCTTAGCGTTGTCGTTACATCGCGAAAAGGGTTTTTCTTTCTTTAGACCTTTCCTTTGGATAAAATAAAGTTCGGTTGTAAAAGAATTAAGATTCAAGTTAATTTAATAGCTTGATATCCAATTTTCACCGCAACAGTGGACATTAAGTCTATAATAACAGTTGACATCACCGTCAAACTTCTACTTCAAGTCGGTAGAATAACTAACATCGCCGCTAGTTCTATGTTAGATAAACAGGTATAGAATCACAAAATACAATTCTCTAACACCGCCGCCAGTCATTCAAACAAATCCAACTGGTAAATCACACTTGACCTCGCTGTCAGTTAAAATAAAGCGTCTGACATCACCGTCTGACCATCACAAAGTTGATTAAACCATTGACATCGCCGTCAATAACCAACATATCTGACATCACTGCCAGAAACACATATCCAACATCGCTGCTGGGAAAACATTCAACATCGCCGTTGATAAACTATAACATATGACATCGCCATCAGAAACAAATATTCAACATCACCGCTGGGAAAACAAAGATATCTCACCTGACATCGCCGCTGGGAAAACAAAGATATCTCACCTGACATCGCCGTCAGAAACAAACCTCCAACATCGCCGTTGGAAAACCAATAATACCTGACATCGCCGTCAGTAACAAACATCCAACATCGCCGCTGGCTAACTGCAACCTGATAAAAATAATCTGACCTCGCCGTCAGCTAAACATAGTTCTGAGAAACACCTGACATCGTCGGCAAGTACCTGTGAGGATAAAAAATACTGACATTGCCGCCAGACAACCCCGGTGATAATAAACATCTGACATCGCCACCAGACAAACATAAGACGGATAAATATCCAACATCGCTGTCGGATAACCATATTTCTGGGAAACTTCTGACATCCTCGCCAGACCTTCACTAAACAAAAGCGAGCAACAAGATCCACGGGAAGTTAAGATCACCCACTGATAATGATCACAGAGAAACTCCGCTGAGGAAATAACATGAATTGGGGTTTCGCCACCACGCGGGCACAGACCCATCACCTGAGAGATACACTTGAAACAAAGAGATAACAACCTGGCTTATGTTTCACATGCGTATGTTTGAAAATGGCGTAATACTCCATACGAAATGGAAATGCTACGCGTTTGGGTAGATGCTATGCACGCATGTAGATGCACCAGAACTGAATCAGCAAAACGACTGCTAGAGATGCAGAAACCATCCTGCTAGGATAACAAAAATAACCCTGTTGAGGGAAACAACAATTCTGCCGGGGAAAAAGCGCAAACTGGCTCATTCCAATAACCATTGGACTTATGCAGAAAAACGGGCTTTACCGGCCTTCTGCAAGGAATATACTGACGTGACAACATTCTTCTATCCTACTGGGGAAGAGAGAACACATTGATGGGGAAACCATCCCTTCAATCTGCTGGGGATTGCTCTACCGGGGAGCGGATCTAACCAGGCTACAAAATACTCTGTGCGGAGAAAAATCTAAACACGACTTGCTGGGGAGTGCCTACAAGCATGCACCCTTCGGGGATTATAAATGAAACAACTCTACTGGGGATAAAGTTACGAACTTCACTAATCTGGGAAGTAAATCTCTGGCTGGGGATAGGACAAACTTCATCCCACTTCTTTGCCCCAAGGGTAACGACCCTGCAAAACTGAACAAACAAGATGTCCTACGCAACAGAATCATCTTAGTCATCATTTGTGACGTTGTTCAATTAATTCAACGTTTTAACAATTATTGGCCAAGGCCTGCAAGTTTATGTTAGCATAAGTTCATCAACACATTGGGCGTTTTCAAAAACAAAACAGTAAAAGTTAAAACAAAGCACACAGATCAAGTACTGAATAGTATATGTTTATTGATGAAGGGCCTGTAAATAGGCAAAGTTTTACAACAGATGCAACTCCTGAAAAGAGGAAGCTGCGCAAAACAAAATACAGATATGCACAGAGATATACAAGAATGTACAAACATGTCGGCAATGTGGCACAGACAAACACCATGATTTGATCCCTCTATGACTCGCCTGACTCTGACACTTCGTCTTCAGAAGAGATTGATTCGGATGAAAACAGCCCTAGGGTTCTCCTAATCCACTAAGCAATGAGGTTCACACGCAGACCGCAGTCATTTGCTTTTTCAATCCCTAAATTTTGCCTGAACCGCCCTTTTCGGGTTTTTGATTCACCGGGATACCCTTTTTTGCCAAAGTCGCCTTTCCAGGTTTTCGACTTTGCGGGTTTATATCTTTTCATTTTTATCCCTAATTTTTGCCCGAACCTCTTTCTTTTTTATGGTTCGCCGGGATGCCCCATTTTTGCCTGGATGTTTCTTTTTGTGTTCAGCGGCTCTCTTTTAAGCAAAGTATTTTTTAACTGCGTCTGCATTCACAGGAGATGTGAAATCTTCACCATCCATGGTGGCTAACAACAAGGCTCCTCCAGGGAAGACCTTTCGAACAACAAACAACCCTTTATAATTGGGAGTCCATTTGCCCCTGTGATCTGATTGTGGTGGGAGAATCTTTTTCAGTACAAGATCGCCCGTCTGAAAACTTCGAGGGCGCACCTTCTTATTGTAAGCTTTCTTCATTCGGCTCTGGTACAAACGACCATATGCAATAGATGCCAACCTCTTTTCATCCATCAGACTAAGCTGATTCAAAAGATTATTAATCCATTCTGCCTCATCAAGTTTCACGTCGACCAAAATCTCAAAGAAGGAATCTCAACTTCCAGTGGTAGGACAACTTCCATACCATATACTAGTGAGAAAGGAGTTGCCCTGGTTGATGTGCGTATCGTCGTACGATAACCGTGAAGAGCAAAAGGCAACATCTCATGCCAATCTTTGTAAGTGACAACCATCTTCTGCACTATCTTTTTGATGTTCTTATTGGCCGCCTCAACAGCGCGATTCATCTTTGGCCGATAGGGCGATGAGTTGTGATGTTCAATTTTGAAGTTCTGGCATAACTCCTTCATCATTTTGTTATTCAGATTTGAACCATTATCAGTAATGATTCGTTCGAGAACTCCATATATGCAAATGATGTCCTTCTTTATGAATCTTGCTACCACTTGTTTGGTCACATTGGCGTACGAAGCTCCTTTAACCCACTTGGTGAAGTAATCGATGGAAACCAAGATGAAACGGTGACCGTTGGATACGGTGGGTTCAATCTTGCCAATCATATCAATGCCCCACATGGAGAAAGGCCACGAGGACGACATTACATTCAATGGGCAAGGCGACACATGTATCTTATCCGTATAAATCTGGCATTTATGGAATCTTTTCGCGAATTTGAAACAATCTGACTCCATTGTTAGCCAATAGTACCCAACTTGTAAGAGTTTCCGAGACATGGCATGTCCGTCGGCATGCGTACCAAAAGTACCCTCGTGGACTTCTTCCATAAGCAATGATGCTTCTTTTTCATCCACACATCTCAACAGCACCAAATCATGGTTCCTTCTGTATAGTACACCATCTAGATTAAGGTAGAAGTTGCCCGACAACCTCCTCAGCATCTTCTTATCCTGAGTCGAAGCTCCTGGTGGATACTCTTGCTTCTTGAGGAAGTTTTGTATATCGTAAAACCATGGCTTGCCATCAGCAGCCTCTTTAATGGCAAATACGAAAGCGGGTCTGTCCAAGCGAGAAATGATAATTCTAGGAGCCTCATTCCAGAAATTGACCTTGTACATCGAAGATAGCATTGCCAAAGCATCAGCCATCTGATTCTCCACTCTTGGCACATGATGGAAGTCTATATGATTGAAGAACGGTAACAACCTCCTTTCCTAATCTATGTAAGGAATCAAATTCGGTTGACGAGTTTCCCATTCTCCTTCAATTTGATTAAAAACCAGCGCTGAATTACCATATACATCGAGATTCTTGATCCTCAGATCAATAGCTTCCTCCAAACCCATGATACATGCTTCGTACTCAGCTTCATTATTGGTGACTAGGAATGTCAATCTAGCAGTGAACGGGATGTGGGTACCATGAGAAGTGGTAATAATTGACCCAATTCCGCTACCATAAGAGTTGACAGCACCATCGAATATCATTTGTCATTGAGAATCCTTCGCTGGACCTTCACCGTGCAGTGGTTCTTCATAATCTTTTGCTTTGAGAAACATGATATCCTCGTCAGGAAATTCAAACTTCATCGGTTGATAATCTTCGATTGGCTGCTCAGTAAGGTATTCGACATAATGCTTCCTTTGATGGCTTTCTGAGAAACATACTGTATATCGTACTCTGTCAGTACCATTTACCATCTAGCAATCCTTCCTGAAAGCGCCTGCTTCTCGAAGACATACTTAATCGGATCCATCTTCGAAATCAACATGGTAGTGTGATTGAGCATATACTGCCTCAAACGTTTGGCAGCCCAGGCGAGTGCGCCACACGTCTTTTCAAGCATCGAGTAAAGGGACTCACAATCCGTGAACTTTTTACTCAAGTAATAAATCGCATGCTCCTTTCTTCCAGTCTCGTCATGTTGACCGAGAACACAACCCATGGAATTCTCAATAACCGTTAAGTACATGATTAATGGCCTTCCAGCTACTGGGGGTATCAATATTGGAGGCTCTTGCAAATACTGTTTTATTTTGTCGAATGCTTTTTGATAATTCTCATTCCAAACAACCGCCTGATATTTCTTTAACAACTTAAACATTCGCTCACAAATGGCAGTGAGATGAGATATGAACCGAGCAATGTAGTTCAATCTCCCCAGGAAACCACATACTTCTTTTTCTGTTTTTTGCACTGGCATGTCTTGTATTGCTTTTATCTTTGCAGGATCTACCTCAATTTCTTTTTCGCTGACAATAAACCCCAATAACTTTCCGGACTGAACTCCAAAAGTGCACTTATTCGGATTCAACCTTAGTCTGAACTTTCTAAGCCTCTCAAATAGCTTCAACAAATTAACCAAATGCTCCTCCTACGTTTGGGATTTAGCAATCATATCGTCAACATAAACCTCAATCTCTTTATGCATCATGTCATGAAAGAGCATTGTCATAGCGCGCTGATATGTTGCTCCGACATTCTTCAAGCCAAAAGGCATCACCTTATAGGAAAACGTTCCCCACGGTGTTATGAATGTAGTTTTATTCATGTCCTCCGGTGCCAGCTTTATCTGATTATAACCCGAGAAACCATCCATGAAGGAAAACACCGAGAATTGAGCCGTATTGTCGACCAATACGTCAATATGAGGAAGCAGAAAATCATCTTTAGGGCTCGCCTTGTTCAAATCCCGATAATCCACACACATACGCACCTTACGCTCCTTCTTCGGAACAGGCACTATATTAGTGACCTACAGAGGGTAGGTAGTCACAGCTAAAAATCCAGCATCCCACTGCTTTTGGACCTCTTCTTTGATTTTGACTGCCATATCTGGTCTTGTTCTTCTCAGTTTCTGCTTGACCGGCGGACATTCCTCACGCAACGGTAAGCGATGAACCACTATGTCGGTATCAAGCCCAGGCATATCCTCATACGACCAAACAAATATGTCACTATACTCTCAAAGCATCTCGATCAGTCTTTGCTTGACGTCGCTCTGTAGCGCTGCCCCTATCTGAACATTTCTGACCACTTCCTCGGAACCCAGATTAATGACCTCAATTTCCTCCTAATGAGGCAGAATGATTTTCTCGTCTTGTTTCAAAAGTCTGGCTAATTCCTCAGGCAGGTCTTCATCCTCATCAATCTCTTCTTCAGCTTGATACATTGGTTGATCGAAGTCGAAGCGAGTCATAGAAGGTTCTGGATCGGTGTCATCTACAATAGGAATCCTGCAATGAAAATGGTTAAATGTTTCAAACAATTTGCAAACAAATATAAACCACGTTGCCATTTTATTGGGAAAAGCAAAAATAAGAAAAGCAGAGATCACAAAATTTGCATGAGAAAACGCACTTTAATTAATTGATAAACAATGTTCAGACATAAACAAGTAAGGCCCTGAAATAAAGTTCCACTATGCCCCGGGAAGGACATAGGGTAGTACAATAACTAGAAAAACAAAGCATTACGTCACTTGAATGACTTCTTCAATTGACCGGTTGCGTAGGCTCTGTCCCGGAATACATGGCTTGATCCAGGCATCCATGTCGCAGTCATTGTCTCCAGCTTCATCATCAAAAATGCCGCTGATCTGCTCAAAGAAGACACCTCCGCTAGTAAACCTGACCGGCCCCTTGAACTTCGGCTTGCTCTGTGAAGACGATGGGCGGTACCCCATACCGTATTTGTCATGCTTCTGCGGTATATCAATTACCTACCCCCAGCCTTGGGCTGAACCAACTTGCACCACAGCTTGTGCTTCTTTAAAGGAACACATAGCCACCTCGGGCTCTTTACTCACAACCGGAGTCTTGTCCTTGTCCTTGACCTTGATCTCTCCATCCACTTCAACATACTTGAAAGAAGACAGGTGATAACCATGATGTCTTCTTCTCCACACACTGTCACGACGCTACCGCCAACCATGTATTTCAGCTTCTGATGCAGAGTTGATGTAACAACCCCAACTAAATGAATCCAAGGGCGACCTAGTAAACAACTGTAGGCTGGCTGGATGTCCATGATGTAAAACACTGCATCAAAGACTTCAGGTCCAACCTGAATCAGCAAGGTTACCTCCCCAAACACGGATCTTCGGGTTCCGTCAAACGCACGCACCACCAAATCACTTGGCGTGCAAATCAACCCTTTCATATCCAACTTCGTCAAAGCCTTATTGGGAAGCACGTTTAAAGAAGATCCCGTGTCCACAAGCACATGAGACATGACAGTCCCTCGGCATTCCAAAGATATGTGTAGCGCACAATTGTGATTTCTGCCTCTGGGTGTCAAATCCAGGTCCATAAAGCGAAAGCCATTGCCTGCGTTTACGTGCGCCACCACTCCTTCAAGTTGATTAACTGAAATTTCCTGCGGCACGTAAGCAGTGTTTAGTATTCTCAGCAATGCATTCCTATACGCCTCAGAGCAAAGGAGCAACGACAGGATAGCTATTTTGGATGGAGTTTGCTGCAAGTGATCGACTATCTTATAGTCGCTTTTCCGGATCAGCCTCATGAATTCCTCCGCATCTTTCAACAAAGATTCTCCCTCCCTAGATTGAGAGGTCTCTTCCACTACCAGTCTTTTTCCCTTATCCATTTTATCAGCAATCACCTCAGGCGACGAAAAGACTCGGCCACTGTGAGTAATACCTCCGGCACCCACTAAATTGTTAATGGAACTTGCAGGGGTATCAATCAAGTGTATCTTCTACCCATTACAATACACTTCGGCTCCGTAGTTCCACGGAACTTCCTTAGTGCTCTCAAATGGCATATGACCTTCTTTGGTGATAGTTACCGTTGGTGGCTTCGGTGCATAGATACTGACAATCTTATAAGGGATGGAGATTATCGCAATCTCATCCTTCTGTTCAGCTCTTACATCCTCAGATTCTCTTCCAACAGAACGGTCAAATTGTAAAACCCTGTCATAAATCATCTTCTGAATACAGTTTCTCAACAATCCACATCCTTTTTCAGGATCACAGAACATTCAACACAACCTTCAACACATCCCGGGAAAACACCTCCCTGTAGCAGTCTGGCTTTCACAAAGCTTAAGGGTGTTTTCAGCTCATCAACATTGGTCTCCAAGTTCAATGCCTCTTCCTCTACAATTACATTAACCCCAGCCTGCCCATGATTCGGCATGGGATTCTGCACCACATTGGGAGCATCATTAGAAAAATTGATAGCCTTACTGTCGATCAAATCTTGTATTTTATGTTAGAAGGCTTTACAATTGTCTATATTATGTCCTGGAGCACCCGAATGAAATTCACAGTGGGCATTTGCATCGTACCCAGTTGGAGGTTGTCCGGTTAAAGGAGCCATAGTTCTTTTCTAAATCAACTGAAGTTGTAGCAACGATTGCAATAACTGTGAGCATGGCATAGGAAGGGCATCAAAATGTCTGTTCCCCGCTGGCCGACCTCTATCTTGGTATCTGCCATTCACCTGCTGATTCTGCTGCAGTCGTTGTTGCTGCTGTTGCTGATGTTGTTGTTGTTGTGGTTGTTGAACTGCCGGAATAGTGATGCTAGCAACCTGCTGATTCGGTCGACTCCGACCTTTATTTCTTCCCCATGAACTGGATACAACATTAGTATCTCCCTCTCTCTTTTTATTTCCAAACCCTTTCTTGTTTCCTCCTCCAGATGAGGATCCTTCTCCAGCATTGATCTTTCCAATCTTCATTCCATTCTCCAACCGTTCACCGGTGATTATCAGATCAGAAAAAATTCCAGACATGTTGCCGATGAGTTTCTCATAATACACTCTTGGTAAAGTAGCAACAAACATATCCACAAGTTCACGTTCTACCATTGGTGATTGCACCCTAGCAGCAAGCTTTCGCCAGCTTTGGGCTTATTCTTTAAAGCATTCACTACTCTTCTGAGAGAGATTCTGCAACTGGACTCTATTCGGAGCAAGGTCACTGTTGTATTGATAGTTCCTTACAAAAGCTTCGGCTAGTTCTTTCCATCTACGGACATTAGAGGGCTCTAAGCTCACATACCATTCCAGCGATGGTCCGGATAAGCTATCCTGGAAAAAGTGGATCAAGAGTTTCTCATCCTTAGAATACGCAGACATCTTGCGATAATAAGACCTCAGATGGACCCTAGGGCAAGTGGTACCCTTATACTTATCGAAATCCGGGACCTTAAACTTTGGAGGCACCCTAAAGCCTGGAATCAACCCCAGATTAGACATATCCATCCCCATCGAGTTTTGGCATTCCAGCGACCTCATCTTCTCTTCGATCATCTTAATCCTTCTGTCAGCCTCAGAAGGTATTTCAGCATTCCTAGTGGGAGTGAACACATCCTCCTGCCTATCCTCATTCCAAGTGTGGTCCAAACTACATGTAGGGCAATTGTAGTGTCGAGACCATAACCAAAACCATTTTCGTTACCATTTCCACCATTGGCAAAACCATTACCACCATTGACAAAACCAGCATTAAAACCTGTCTCATTTCCAACACCCGCACCGTGACCACCCCCTCCAGTAGTAGGGATGACTAAAGTTGGTATAGAATTGCCCGCCTGAGGAGTTTCATGGTGAGGAGGGTTAGAAGCAGTCCCACCGTGTAGCACGCCATCACCATCAACCTGCGCAAACAGAGGTTGCACCAAAGTCTAAAGTTGAGCCTGACCACTAGCAACCCCTTGTATCATCTCCATCAGTTGTGCAATACGATCCCTCATCTCTTGCATTTCTACCTGCATCTGATCCATCAGCCTTTTCTGGTTTCCTCTAGTACCGTACCAGTGAGTTGTCACGTCAGCAATCCTGAAATACTAGTACCATAAGAGAAAATAAGGTTAATTGTTCTCGTGCACCTGCAAATGCGTGAAAAATGATAAAATGCAGACATGCATTTATGCAATAAGGATATTTCCCCTTCGATTCTAGTTTCCAGGAACAAATACAATGCAGAACCTGCGGACAAGCATAGAATACCAACTCCTCATATATAGATGAAAAGCCATCAGGCAAAGTACAAACTCTAACTGAGTACGAATAAGGAAAGAACCTCGGCCAACATGCCTGACGATGGTCAAATATAACAGATAAACAGCAAAAAAACTACAACAGAAATAGAGAAAGCAGGTTAAGCAGGATGACGTGATCGGAAATCCTCTAACAACCTCAACGTCTCTGGATGATCTGGCTAGGCAAGCAACCCCTGGATAAGCAAATCCTGCTGACTCATAGTATGTTGTAGGCTATAAACGTGATCCTCTAAAGTTCTCTCTCCGAAACAGGCCTCATGTCTGCACCTCTTGGAACCAGCTCCCAACTTGAGATCCTTCAAGTTCGTGATCGCCTCATTCAGCCTGCACTCACTATCTCGTCTACATGATGATTCCACTGCAATCTCTTCATCTTTGGCATGAAGCTAAGCCTTCAGCTTGCTAATCTGAAGTTTTAACTTGTCCTCACGCTCCTTTTTGTTAGTAAGCGTGGCATTCCAAATCGACTCAAACTTGGAGATCCTCGTGTATGCCTTATCCAACTCTTCCTTCTTCGTGGCAAGAGCACTATAAGTGGCATTCAAGTCTCGGCCTGTGCACTCTCTATCCTTAGTCTCCTTAGTCAGATCAGTACCCAGCTTGTTCACAAGCTCGGTTTGCCTCCTGAAAGAATTAACTGCATCTATCTTCTCACTGCAAAGCTGGATAATCTCTTTCTCCAATTCTTCGTTCGCCTTTCTCAGCTCTTCTTTCTATGCCAATACCTGATTGTATTTCTGGATATCTACAGTAGTGGGTTCCTCGATCATAAGAGGATACAATGGTGCAACCGCAGGGAATGGCATCAAGAACTTCACAGCTCTATCATGAATTCAAGTCAAGTAAGGGTCACACGCTCGGCTGTTACTCTTCCGCAAAGCTAACATCCCTTTCTGACAAATATTATTCCATGCATGCTCAAGTCTGCCCAGAGCCTCGCCTTCCAATAAGCCAGTAAGATACAGAGATTCCTGTATCTCCTTTTCTCTAGGAGGCTCTCTCAATGCATACCCGAACTGTCTCACCAATAAAGAAGGATTATAGTTAACGCAACCTTTCCTTCCGATCAAAGGAACGTTAGGAAAGCCTCCACAACTATAAACAATATATGTACCTAACATGTCTCGATCAAACCAAAGAATATTCTCCGCAAATAATCCCATAAATCTCTCTAACCATTTGGAAGTACTAGTAGTAGCCACAAATGGATTAGTCTTAGGCATATGACTAGCAAAGCAAGCATACAAAAGAGGAACACAACAGGCTACGTTCTTACCCCTCCGTTTTTCATTCTTGTAATGCACAAAATGATAAACGTTTCCAAGCAAGGTAGGCACCGGGTTTCTCAAGGCCAATAGATGAAACGCATCCAAATCCACAAAGTTTGGAAGATTAGGAAACAAAATAATGTCGTATATACAGAGAGCAAGAAAAACACTAAATGCAACCCAGTAACCATCCTTAGCAAACTGTCTAGCTCTGTCAACAAGGAAAGCCAAAGGAAAACCATGTGTCGCTACCGCGAAAATAAGGTGCTGGCAAAATAGAAGAGTCGCCACCTTTCGTTATTTATCCCTCAGAAAGGGAAAGGAAACGATCGGAAAAACCTGACGAAAAGGTATAAGACAAGGTCATCGCAACCATTGTCTGGATTCGGGAGTCGGTTACGCAAGGGGAAGGTATTAGCACCCCTCACGTCCATCATACTCGATGGGATCCACACTTGTTGTGTTTAACTGACGAGTTGGTTATCCATCTACGCTAAAAGGTCTGGTCTGAAAAGAAAAGAAAATGACTCGGCAGAACACATCAGTTCTATGCCTACGTATTCCCGTTTGGAACGAGAAATCAGAGGCAACGTAGTTCGCCTAACTACGGGTTATGGGGGAAGGTTGCTCGCCGAGATATCGCATCTCGTGCCTACGTACTTTCACACGGCATGAAAGATCAGAGCAAACGTAGTTCGGGACAATAAGAGACACAGGTTTGTCTTTTTTATCCGAGTAGGATTAACAGACGGTTCCAGCAGTTTGGTGTATGCAGCTCGCTCGATGAAGACTTAGGCGTTTACCATTTGCGGTAGAACCGAGAGTTAACAGAACTCTCCTTATGAAAAGGGTTTCCAAGGATTAAAGGTCCAAGAGGACAAAAAGAGTTTGATCTTTGTTTTCTGTTTTTTAAAGAAGTATCTTTTTATGGATGTTTGTGTTGCACCCCCAAAATTTGACCAACCACTTCTCCCAATTTGGATTATGTTTCAACTCATTTCATTTTGCATTTGCATACCGCATACATTGCATTTTTTCCGCTGGGCTGACTTCATCGGGATTACAGCCTTTTCCTGGCGTTTCAGGCATTTCAGACCAGTTCAAATAAGTAGGTTTATTTTGGAAGTGTGCTCTTCTTGGCGTTTTCAGCCTATGCTGTTGTGTTGGAGGACATTTCGGTGTCCATATTTTTACCGGTAATTTCGTTTCTTTCTCGCCTTCTTGTTCACCGATTTATTTCTCTAGAATTTTAGAAAATAGATTTTAACAGATTTTTAGATTTAATCTTCTATTTTTAGAATATTACTATATTTTAGATTTTAAATAGACTTTTTGGATTTTATTTCTCTTATTAGATTTTAATAATTAAATAGCCTTTTCTATTTTAGATAATAGAACTTAATAGGTTTTAAATAGTAGACTATATTTTAGAGTACCTTTTTTAAGAATATATTTTATATTTTAAATAGTCTTTATAGATTTAATTTCTTTCTTGTAGATATTATATTAGATATTAATAGATTTTTTCTATTTTTAGAATTTATTAGAGTATTGTTTCTAGAAATAGACACTAGATTTTTTAGATTTTTAAAATAGCTTTTTGTTGTATTTTAATAGATTCTTAGGTTTTTTAGATTCTATTAGATTTTATTAATCTAGGTAATTAGGATTAATTGACTAGAACATCATTAGTTTGGTTTAATCGGCATTTTAATTGTTTAGTTTTAATTGATTAATGTTGGCCAGTTTAATCAAGTTTTGTTTAGCTTTTAATCAGCTTTAACTTTTTAGTTTAATCATTAATCAGTCTTTAATCAGTCTTTAATTGAGTCCATTAGCCTTTAATTGAAGTCTTTTGAGTCAAGTGTAGGTCAGGTGTCCGTTTTAAGGGCCCAGTCCAGCGCCACTTGGCTCTATATAAAACCTTCTACGCGTTCTCCTTCTCCCTCTCCGACCTCACACATCACTGCCACGCCACACACGCCACTTGTATTCCACTCAGCACACAATCGTGCCACCTGTCCCCACCTTATTCTCCCTCACTGCATTCTCACCACGTGTGGCCAACTCCATCTCCCACGCTGCCACGTGCCTCCCAGCCGTCTCCCTCGCCGCCGACCATGCAAACAACCGGAACTTCTCACCGGTAAAATCAAACCCGGCCAGATCTCACCCGTAATTGTTCGCCGGAAATCCAATCATCACTAAAATCATCATCGTGCACCTCCAGATCTATGAATCTTCATCAGATCTCCCAGAATCATCCAGATCTCCATTACTCATCAAGATCCTCATCTGTTTTCCTAGAAAACTTCAAAGAACCTTCATCGATCTTGTGAGTTTTTTCCAGAAATTGATGGAAATCTTCAACCGTTTCCAGATTCATCATGCTCATCCACCAAGAAGCTTCGTCCGTGCATCTCAACCGTTTTGCCAAATCAAACTCAGAGTTCCATAACAAACTTCAACAATCATCATTCGGAGTCATCATTCGTCCTTGTTCTTACTACATTCCAAGAACATCTATCAATTCTTCGTAATCTTCATCAACCTTCGTCATCGCCACCAGCATCACCTTCAACGCCATGTCCAGAAACCTTCCACAACTTCAAGAAAACTCCTTCAAACAATCCGTTCGTCTATCTTGTTCCCAGATCTCACCCTCTTCGCATATATTCATCAGACTTTCTTCAAGGATCTTCGAACAAATCTCCCAGATCTTTGTAACACCTTTGTCATCAAAAATCAACGCTTATTTCTGAATATAGTGGCCTAATTTTCCAGCTTTTTTTGTTTGAGGAGAAGTCTTGTAGGAAAGGGTTTGAAAGGACGAACAATGGATGTTGAGGCGGAGATTGAGAGGTTGAGTTTGGAGTTAACGGCGGCGGCTGTGTGGGAGAGGGGAGAAGAAACAAGGGTTTCAGAGTTTGGTTTGGGAGAAGGGGAGAGGAAAGGCCTTCGTGGGTTGGGCCCAATCTGTTTCAATTTTGAATTCATACCCCTTCGTCTGCAACCCCCCCCCCCCCCCCCGTCCCTTGTTTTATTTTTTTGATTTCTTTTGCTGGTTGTTGTGGTGTTGGGCTGGGCCCAACGAGATTACTAACTATGCACTCAGTTTTGCCAAACACACCCCCCTAGTTTTTGTTTTTTTTCTGGTTATTGTATTGTGGGCTGGGCCCAATGACTTTTTTTTTCAGGCTTACACCCCTATTTTGCTGATGTACCCCCTTCCCTTTACATTTTTTTAATTTCTTTTGTATTGGATATTGTGGTTGTAATAATTGTAGTGGTATTTTTTCTATTTTCTTTTAGGGATTCTAGTTTTATTTTCCTAGAATATTATTAGCAGATTTTTAATATAGACTTCATAGTATAGAATTTATATTCTACTATTCTATTAAGATTTACATAGAATTTCCTTTTTTTTTTCTTTAGATAGTATTTCTTAGAATATTATTGTATATGGAATTTTCTTTTCTATTTTTCTTTGTAGAAATTATAGAATATTGTGCATAGGATAGAATTCCCATTATATTTCCCATTATGCAATTTACTTGTATTTTTCTTTAGAGTTTTATTCTATTAGAGATTTATTGCCGTATTTTAGGAGTAGCATTTTATTTTCATTTGTTAGTGGATCTCTCCCCCCATCTCTTTTCTTATCCGATTTTACTTTGATTTTACTTTTGGCTGGCCGTGTGACATGATTCAATTGGAGAATGATTTTCGATATCATTTCTCTATCTTGTCTTTGACACAGATATCAATATGCTACCTCTGAGAGTTTGATTTATTGTATAAGTCAAATCATGACGGTCTAAGCGTTACATTGATTCTGATTCGAGTGTCATCATCAAGGATCCAGAGAGGAAAAGATTGTAATGGAGGTTGCGCACATGTCGAGAGCCAATGGAGCCGCTTCGTTCGATAACATTATTCTTATTCGAGTCTTCGTGCAACCGTCGAGTGTTATGAGTTGTGGCATTAGATACGTGGAAATGACAATCGAGTGGTCTCCCCTCGATCGTTTAGAGTGTTTAGTATATATCCCTTGGGTGAT
The DNA here is from genome assembly GCA_963859935.3 of Lathyrus sativus. Lineage (NCBI taxonomy): Eukaryota > Viridiplantae > Streptophyta > Magnoliopsida > Fabales > Fabaceae > Lathyrus > Lathyrus sativus. The sequence continues at coordinate 64,371,941 of OZ012739.1, read as the reverse complement.
ATACGACGCACTCGCTCCTATGCCTTAGATTCTTGCGTGTGTGTCCCGAGTTCCTTCCCGTTTAGGCATGTTAAGCCTGCTTCCTCTTTGTTCTCACCCCCGTGCGATCGAAACCGTTTTCTCTCGCGTTCAGGCGATTGAGATCCCTTCTCCTACCCCTGTGCAGTCGAGACTTGCTTTCCTGTAGCGCCGAACTACGTTTGCTCTAATCTCTCGTACCAGACGAGAGTACGTAGGCATATGATGCGATATCCTAGCGAGTTCCCTTCACCTTTTTCCCTGTTTTCCTGTAGTTAGCTGAACTACAGCTGCTCTGATTTCTCATACCAGATGAGAATATGTAGGCATAGGATGCGATATCCTAGCGAGCACACTAACAACTAACTTCTCTGTTCTCTCGCGGCCGTGCGATCGAGACTTTCCCGCTAACGACTAATGTTCCATTTCTCTTCCCCGAGCGCAATTGAGACCAGACCGTAGTTCTAGTCCTCGTAGGTTCCCATACCTTTAAAACCCGACATACTGCGTCCGTTCTACCGCAAATAGGTAACGCCTAAGTCTCCGTCGATCGAGCAACATACACCTAACTGCTAGAATGCGCACGCTAGCATCGTCAATCCTTTCTCTCACCCCTGTGTGATCGAGAACACCTCGGTTATCCGTAGTAGCCCGAACTATGTTAGCTCTGATCTTTCACGCCGTGTGAAAGTACGTAGGCACAATACGCGACGTCCCTGTGCGAGAGCCAGTCCTAGCGCTTGTTTGCTTGTCTGTGGGTGTTTATTTTTGTGTTGTATGTTGTATATTATTGTTGTATTTACACTTTCGCACTATATTATTATCTGTTGCTATTGTGCTGTTGCGGGAGGGGAGCTCTGATGAGTGGTAAGTCAGACCCAAGCACGAGTATATACCTAGCACTAGAAGCCGATTAGTGGTGAACCTGTATGTTAGGCACACACTTGTTCCCACGAAATCTGTGCTCAGACGAGATTCTCTGAGATGATTTCTGTTTCCAGCCCAGTGGGCCGTTGAAAGTATTTTAGATCTAAGGATTGTCGACTCTGGGGACCGATCATTTGGGATTCAGCTAAGTGAGGCCACTTCAAGAGATGATGATGCCACACCTTCTGGGTATCGTATTATTGTTTCTTGAAATTTTGTGACGCTGATGATCGCATAAGATGTCGAACCTGTGTCAGTTTAGGTCCATACTGTCGCTTGCGCGAAAATGAGGTGCCGGCACAACAGAAGAGTCGCCACCTTTCGTTATTTATCCCTCTGAGCGGGAAAGGAAACGATCGGAAAAACCTAACGAAGAAGGGTAAGACAAGGTCATCGCAACCATTGTCTGGATTCGGGAGTCGATTACGCAAGGGGAAGGTATTAGAACCCCTCACGTCCGTCGTACTCGACGGGATCCTCGCTTGTTGTGTTTACTTGGACGGGTTGGTTTTATTCTATCTACCTATCGAGGCTGGTTGAAAAAGAAAAGAAAAATGACTCGGCAAAGCGTCGCACTTTATGCCTACGTATTCTCATCGGAGAATGAGAAATCAGAGTCCACGTAGTTCGACCTACGAAGGGTTATGGGGGAAGCTAGCTCGCCAAGACATCGCCATCTTGTGCCTACGTACTCTCAACAGGCATGAGAGATCAGAGCTCACATAGTTCGGGAAACTACGGTTTATTTCTTGTCTTTTACGAAAGAAGTGTTTTTTATTGTGTTTGCGATTTCAGCCACACTAGAGACTATGACCTGAGAGTGAATGTGTCGCATGTCACCCAAAGGGTACCATACTAAACATCCAGACTGTGGAAAAGAAACTCTCCCACAATCCTTTCTCAGATAGCTTAAGGCTCGTAACGTACGAAAGAAATCATTCATGATTACTGTATCTTAAATTGTTTTGAGATGAGAAGAGAACAGGCCCAACTAGGAGGGAGACTATCAAGTCCTACTGTTATCATGCCATAGATTCATCCTATGGTTGAGGTTTGAACAGGGAACTCCTATAAGTTGTCATGCATAGGTTTCAACCTAAAATTCTATCATCCAATCCTTATCAAAGGAAATGAGAGTCCTAAGGGATCATGTCAATGATACACCAAAACAGACAAAGCATCAGCTTAACGGTAAAATGCATGCAATCCAAGTGAGGGAGGAAATGTGTGTGGGGCTTCAGCCTCTACAAGCTCATCTCAACCTCAAGCCAAAATGAAATAACAGTAATCATACTGAAATATAAACAACATGCTATCAAGCAATAAACAGTAAACTGCAATCATACAGATAAAATGAAATGAAATGCCATCAGGCAAACAAACCACATGGGCAAGGGAGCTGGGCTCTACCGAATACCCGCAAGCAAAGACACACAGTAACAGTACAAGCAGAGGGAGCAACTCAACCTCTAGTGCAATCATGCTCCTAGATTCTACCTATTCTAGATATGAACTTATTCTAATGCATCAAACAAGTCAAACAAAACACAGCAATACATAAAAGAAAAACAGAAGAAAGCAGACTGACTCCTCTCTCAACTCTAAGCTTCAGCTCTTCCAACAGCAACTCAGTCTTCAGACTTCAATCACTCTTGACAACTATCAATTGTTTTTCCAGGTTTCAACCCTACAACATAAGTTTCAACTTATCTTCTCCCTTAAGCTTCAGCTTCTTGATCAGCTCCACCTTCAGGCTTCAACTAATCTTCAGGGATCTTCAAGTATCAACTTGCTTCTTCTGCTCTTCAAGATTCATCTGGGATGGCAATACTCAAGGATTCATCCTCTTCTATACTCTTCATTGAAGTCTTCATCTTCATGCTCAGCATCTCTTAAGACAATCAAACCAGAGAAAATCACTTACTGGATAAGCTGGGGAATATTGAACTGCTTATTTGACCACCAAAGGTGACCTATAAGGGTTCAACATCAAAGGAATGGTTCCCTCAAAAGTTCTACTCCCTAGGTACATTACTTATACCTCCAAAGGAGAGAGGTGTATACCATGGAAGGACTTTGAATCATAGGGAGGAATGGAGGTGACAGATACCATCCATGTTTAAGAAAGAAGTTATCTACATCTAAACTCTTCCTAATCCCTAACCCTAAAACAACACAAAAAGAAAAAAATACAAAGCTCTCAAGCTCCTCAATGCATCTTCAAGTCTTCCACTATGCTCCTCAATGCTCCTTAGAACAAGATCAAGCTCTCCAAGCCCACAAAGCAAAGCAAACAAACAAACATGCCCTAAAGGCAACACAAACAATCAACCAATACAAAAATCAACTAAAAATAGCATACTATTATATTAAATCCTAATATAATTTCTAAGGGATCCTACATACCTACCCTTAAGATCCATATATTCCCCATAGTCTAAATTGTCCTAAAAACCCAAAATCTAAAGTTATTATGGACCTATGTTGAAGTTTTAACCTAATTCTACACAACCTAATGGTATCTAATTAAAGCTATCCTAAAAATCGTCACAAAAATATGGAATTAATCCAGGGGGAACCTAAAACATACATCAAACTACCCTAAAAAGATTGACCGAAAAATACTAAGGGAGCTACCTAAACTAAAATCTACAAATCAAGGTATCAATATAAAAGAAATAAAAAGCAATTAAAGAAGAAAATATGCAAAAAATATTAAAATGCATGATATGACAAATGTTTTTATTTTATATTTTTCTAGACAAAAATATGAAAAGGGAGAAAAAAACTCCCATTAAAAAATATTGATTTTTCTATTTAATATGAATTTTACAAGATTAAGAAAAAAATGGAGAAAAATAACATGATAGAGATGAGATGGGGTGTGACAAGTAACAATATGCAGTTCATTTTATTGATGGGCCCAGAATGGGGGGTATCAATAACAAACGCGCCTGGGCCCATTTATTCAGAAAACAATTGAAAAAACATAAAAGAAATTGAGAAAGCTTCGGTGCGAAAAGAAACAAATTATAGTTCAAATCTGGATTGGGCTTGGAAAGGGGGTGGGAATAGAAGTCCAATGCACTAAGCCCGGGATCTTGGTTTAAATGAAACGCGGTGTTTCGCCTTGTTTCTGATTCCCTCCAAAAACGAAATCAAACGTGGACCGTGGGATCTGGTATCAAGTCAAGGGGTCAACATGCATCCAACGGTAGCAACTTCATCTTCTTCCTTGGGTTAACTAGGGTTTCTGAAACACCATTAAAACGCAGAGTTCATGCACCAACTTCCTCTCACTCGTGTGGCCTCAAATCTTCATCAAATTCCAAAGTGTAAAACACAAACTTGCTTAGAATTTCGCCCTGAACACGATCATGGCATTGGTTTCCATTGAAAGATCCTCTATTATCAAACCCGAAGGTGAATCCAAACCAATCTCAAATTATGATCAATTTTCGACCTCAACCAAACTTAAATTCCTTTATATCAAAGTGATCCTTGCATCACCCTAATCAAAACTAACTAATAATCTTGCATTATCACTCACAAAATCACACGTTCTTGCTCATTAAATAAATGGCATCCATGAATGAAACTTCACCAATCACTCCTAAACTCATCAAAAATGATCACCTAATTGTCTCTAACAGTTCTAAACTAATAAATTACCCTAGCCATGCCTAGATTAGGGTGTAGAGATGATTTTGCATACCTGGCTTCTTGGATTGGTAGTGATGGTAGATCTTCAATTCAAGGCTTGAAACTCTTCAAGAACACTCCTTGGATGATGAAAACTTTTCTATATGCAAAAGATTTGATGTAGCAAGCTTGTACTTCAAGATCCAATGACAATGGCTTCTTTGCAAATTCAATTAGAACACCTTCAATTCTCCATCAATGGAGCTTCAACTCAGCATGAACACACTCAGAAAGATCTATGGAGAAGGTTTGTGGAGAAAAATGGGATAGCAATGAAGAAGAATCAAGAGATTGAATGTGACTTGCAATGGAAGCTTTTTTGTTTCACTCTCTCTTCTCGACACCAATTAACACCAACCTTGCATCTGAGCAAGTTGGAAACATCTTATAGAGAGGTTTAGAACAGTCTAGAACCCCCTAGAACAATCTAATGAGAATTTGAAGTTTTCATGTCATGGTATTTTGAATTTTCATTCTCATAACATGGTATCTCATGCCAAATGCCTTGCAACCTTGGTTTCTGACTTGAATTTCTCCTTACATGAGATTTAGGGTTAGTTACAATGCATATCTTCCTTGTTTATTGAGTTATTTTGAGTTTTGGTATTGTTGCACCCCAAAATTTGCCCAACCTTTTCCAACCTAGGTTTATGTTTCAATTGCATAATCATTTGCATTGTCATCATGTACATAGTGTATTCATATGCATTGCATAGCATAAGCAAGCTATCTTAATCAGGGGATCAAGTGCTATTCTTATCTCAAGAGGCATATCCAAGGGTTTCATTCATATCCAAGGCTACTCAGGTCATCAGGGAAGAATTTGAGCTTTGAAGAGTTGCCAGGTTGATTAATGAGTTCTCTCCTATCTTGAGGCTAGTTGGGGGGGTCATCAGAGGAAGTATGAGCTATGAGCCAAGAGCATGAGGTGTGTATGGATGTTATGAAGAGCCTATGTGATAATTTTGAAGAAGAACCAAGTCATTGAAGTGATTGCAAGAGCCTCAGTTGAAGTCAGTCAACTAGGGTTTTATCTGGGTCAACAATACGTCAACTCTAAGTCAAAGAAGTGTTTTGAAGGGTATCAAGAATCATTTGAAGAATGTGGGATTCATTATTTGCTATATGGATATGGATATGATGTTGTGATAAAGAAAAATCAAAAGGAGTCAAGGAGAAATGGAGTTACCAAATTAGGGTTTCAGTGTAAAATCCCCTAGTTTAGGTCAAACTTCAAAGCAGTGTAACTCAAGATCCAAGCTTCATATGAATTCTTGGTCCACATGAAACTTGTAGAGTATCTTCGTAGCTTTAATTTGAGTGGTGGAAGTCATCAAGATGATTTATAGAACTCAAGTTATAGCTCTTGCAAGTTACAGGTCATCTGAGGGCACTGAAATTTGTCTATGAAACGTTGTCTGTCTTCCAAGCAACTTTTGACCTTCAAGGAGTTTTCAAATGAATTTCAGGCCAACATGAGAGTTGTTCCTTATTGTCTTATCTTTCTAGGAAGGTATGGTATGCCTTCATATGATTTGTGGAACTCTACTTATGGTCTTGGCAAGCAAAGGGTATTTTGGTCATCTGAGGATTATAGGTCATTCTTAGCCTATGCCTAAAACTCATACAAGGAAGCTTCAAATGAAAACCTTCACAACATCAAAGTTGCTTAAAATGTCATTTTAAGTATAGAAAAGAAGTCATGGAAGTTTGTAAATGCATAGAATAAGACTTGACCAAAGTTGGTGAAAAATGACCTAAAAAAGGCATATAAGTTGAAAAAGTTGAAATGAAAAATTGGTTTGAGAGATCTACAAATCCAAAATGGGTCATCCAATATACCAAATTGATTCCAAACATCATTTTAGAGACATTGGTTCATCCACGTTTTTGAGTTAGGGGTTAAATTTTGGACTTGCTTTGTATTTTTGTTACTTGCACAATAAGGCAAGTATGGAAAACTTGGCATAAGTGAAATTTCAAGGCAAGGAGCTTGCATATCATTCCAATATCTCATGTAAGGATATTTTAGCACAAATATGAAAGGGTGTATGCATGAGATATGAGATGGTTCAAAGTATCATTAAGTGAGATTTTCATGAACTTTCCACCACATTCTAGAATCCTCTAAGATCAATCTAGGAACTTCTAGATCTGTCCATCATCATCTATATATTGGATTGAATTCATTGGTGCAAGGGGTTGGTGAAAAGAGGGAGAGAAAAGAGAGAATTCTATGGTTGCTTCCATCGTAAGAAAGTGAGAGAATTATCATAATCTGCCATTTTCTGTTCAAGAGAGTTCTTCATTTTCAGTCTTTGGTATATTGTGAGTGTGAATGAGCACGATGCAAGGTCCATTAATGGAGGTTTAAGGAGATTTTTCCCAAAACTCAAGATTGTGCACCAGAGTTGCAGCCAAGAATCCAAGCACTCATCATCATAATTGTTGCAAACAGAAAGATTCTCATCAAGTAAAGATCATCCTCGAAGGCTAACAAGCATTGGATTGGACTGTAACCACCTCTGCCATAGCTGCTAAGCAGGTTGGTGATTTCCTTTCTATCTCCATAATTAGGTGTTGTTAGGGTAGATTATTAGTGTAAAAGTGTTAGGTTTAGATAGATGAATATGTACCCCATCTGTTATGGCCATTGGTGAAGGTTAGGGTTAGGGCAGTTCAACTTTCTTGATCTATAACTCATAGGTTAGGGTACTATGATCTTAGTTTTTCTGTTTAGCATGATCACCACAACGCATAAAACACTCTAGGGTAGTTTCAGCAAGAATCATAACCATGCATATCAGGTGCAGTTTGGTATATCATGAGCTTCCAGCTATCGAGCTTGATTATACAATGAGTTTTAGAAGAATCCAAGTATAGGATCATGTAAAGGGCTTGGAGTAGGCCATGTTTTGTTTTTGGATCGAGGGTTTTCATTGAGAGATGAAGGAGTATGCACTGGTTGAATATGGCTGCATGAAAGAAGAGTTCTGCAAACCCTAGGTTTGATTGGGGACGATGACCAGGCACCGTCAGATCCCCCTGAAATGTTGACAATTTAACCTCATCGTGCGGTCCATATTTGAAGTTGAGAAGCGGAGGGAAAGACCAAAGCGAAACGATGCGTTTCATTAAACGCACCACCATGGGCCTTGGATCAGCGTGCTATCCCCACCCCCATCAGCGAGCCCAATTGGATTTTAACTAGAATTGATTGCTAAATGCACCGTGGTTTTGTTTTTTTGTTCTTTTATTTTTCAATTGATTTTCTGAAGCGTACTGGGCCTTGCTATAATGATATTCGCGCCTCCCCTTTGTGGCCCATCAGCAATATCAACTGGGCGCCCTTGCTTATGGCACCCCCTCCCCAATTTATTTCTTTTTGTGTGATTTTTATTTTCTTTAACATTCTTTGATCTTTAAAAAATCATAAAAAATTGAAAATAGCTTGTTTTTGATTGGTTCTTTTTGTGGTAGATCAATATATTTGTTAAGAAAAATATTAAATAATAAAAATGCCATTTTATTTTGTTTTAATATTTTTCATGCATTTTTCTTGTGAATAGCATTTTAATGGATTTAGTTTAGCACTTAAATTTGTTGATTTTAGTTCTCATAGTTCCCTTTAGATTTAGGGTTCATTCTTTTTAGAGTGATTAGCTTAGGACTTCAACTTGTATATAGGATTTAATTCATATTTTTAGGATTAAATTTTTAAATGATTTGATTAGGTGAGATTAGAGTGGTTAAAATTAGGGTTTTAGGTGAATATAAGTGAGATAGATTAATTCTTTTAGGAATTTTGATTTGATTTTGGGGTATGGGACTATAGGGGTTATGGGTATAAGATAGATCCCTTAGAAAATATTAGGTTTCCCCTACTGCTATTAGTATACTGCTTATATTGGATTGACTGTGTGGTGTGCCCTCTTTAGGGTTATTATTTTGTCTATGTGGGGTATTGGGTTTGCTTGGGGATTGGGAGAGCTGAAGACTTTGATGATGAAGCCATTGGAGATCAAGGGATTGAAGACCAGCTTCCAGAGTTGATGAGGAGTACCCTTTACTGGCAGCTGTTGAAGTTTGTAGGATCTAGGAATTAGGCAGAGCCCTAGAGTAGACAACTTGATTCTCAAACATGGAAGGTCTTGATTGCCTCCATTCTTCTCTGTGATGCAGAGTCTCTCTAAGACATTCACCCCCCTCCTTTGGAAGGCTTGGTGATAGTGTCTCAGAGATAGAACTCTTGAGAGAAAATATCCTCTGTGTTGATAGCAGTCTGTTTGCCACCCTTGGTGGTCAACTGATTGCTTAACACCCAGTTTATTCTTGTGCTTGTTTCCTCAGCTTGGAGGAGGACTTGAAGGAAAGCCATTGGGAGATTGAAGATAAAAGACTGATGTCTGCTTGAAGCATGAAGATGGTTGCATATGCTGATGAAGACTGCTTTTGCTGTTTAGCTTTTAGCTGTTTTATTTTTGATGTATTGTGTGAATTTCCCGGGCTGTATTGTTTGCTGTTTACCTTACTGGGTGGAAAGTGAATTCTGTTCACTTTTGCCTATTGTTTTCTAGGTTCGAGGTTGAGTGGGACTCCCTTGCCTCGCTTGTATTGTTGCATCCATGCATTTTACTGCTTTATTGTATATACCTGTTGTTTCTGTTTCCGTCTATTCCCTTAGGATCTCTGTTTTTTCTCTGCGCAAGAGAGGAGCATGATAGACATTAGGTGTTAACCCATGCATGATAACATTAGGGTAGATTTTATTCCCTTTTCAACCCTAGGATTTGTAGAGTGTCATCTCTTCTTCCTTCAAAACAACAGAAAAACACTAATAAAGGTTATAACAGAGATTAATTCATTTCTTCTGTCAAAAGATTTGAACAAACATCAACCTTTTTGCAATAAGAAAACCCTTGTTTAAGGTGAGATTTTTCATAAAAGACACTTGAACAGCTTGTGTCGTGCGTATCCCGAACTACGTTTGCTCTGATCTTTCATGCTGTATGAAAGTACGTAGGCATAGGATGCGATATCCTAGCGAGCAACCTTCACCCATCCTTTCCCGTAGTTAGGCGAACTACGTTGACTCTGATTTCTCGTTCCAGACGGGAATACGTAGGCATAAAGTGCGATGCTTTGCCGAGTCATGTTTTCTTTTCTTTTCAGACCTCATCCTTTAGTTTAGATAGAAGTGTAATCCGTACAACCAAGCAAGCGTGGATCCCGTCGAGTACGAAGGACGTGAGGGGTGCTAATACCTTCCCCTTGCGTAACCGACTCCCGAATCCAGGTTTTGGTTGCGATGACCATACCTTTTCCCGTCTTTGCGGTAGGTTTACTCTGAGCGTTTCCTTTCCCTCCCGTGGGATAAATAACGCACAGTGGCGACTCTTCTGTTCAGCCGGCGCCGATTTTCGCAGTAGCGACAGCTGGCGACTCTGCTGGGGATCCAACGTCCCCTGGCTGCTAAGGACTGCGATAGTTCCTTATGCATTTGGGATCCAACGTCCCTTAAGAGAGTCAATCCTAGCGCTTGTTTGCCCGTCGAGGATTTTGTATGGATTTACATTTCTGTATTTACATTTCAGCATTATATTATCATTATTATTGCTGTATTGTGGGGTGTGACGGGTGTTCTATGATTGTGAGATAAGCCGGACCTGGGCTTGAGTGCACCTAGACTTAGAGTAGAGATTAGTTGGCGCGCACGTGCTTTGCATGTCCTAGTGTCCTGCGAAATCTACACTCAGACGAGGTTCTTCTGGTTGGCCTCTTGTCCTGCCCTTTGGGTGGCTCGGGTTGCTGGTTAGTTGGATTGTCGACTTTGGGGACCGATCATTTGGAAGTTGGCTAAGTGAGGCCTCTTCAGGATTTGATGATGCCACTCCTTCTGGGAATCGTATCATCAACCCTGAAAGTTTGTGACGCCGACGACCGCATAGGATGCCATACCTTTGTCAGTTACTAGGACATCCACCTGTGAGAGGGTTTGGGGTTATGCAGGTAACTAGACCTTCAGATACCGGTTATTTCTTGATCAGAGATCCTGGGTATTTATGGATATTTGTGAGGTCTATCAGAGACCAGTCAGAGTTCTGATTTGAGGTCTACCTGAGACCAGTCAGGGTTATGGTTTGAGGTATGTCAGAGACCAGTTGGAGTTATGTTATGGGTCTATCAGACACCAATGTTGGAGCTTTGTATTGGGTCTATCTGAGACCAGGGTTGATGAGTATTGGAGGGTCTATTTGAGACCTTTGTTATGATTCAGGCTTCTCAACTATAGCACTTGGTCCCTGTTGCATGTTGCTTGCATTGCATTGTTTGCATAATCATTATCATTGCATCCCATTAACGTGTGTCTGTGCTGCAGGTGCATTCGCATATCCCCCAGTTCTAGTGTGTGGACTCCTGAGTATTGATTATGGCTGGTTTGAGGATGACAGTTTCCTATAAGCTACCTATTCCTGATATTACTCCCCTCCTGGGTCTAATTTCTCTTGCTGATGAGGATGTCCATAGAAGCTTCAGGCAGAGTTACGGACGGTTGTTGAGTTTGGTTCGCAAATCCACTGATGATGAGTTGAATGGGTTGTACACCTTGATGCAACTCTATGACCCGGCTTTGAGATGTTTCACATTTGCTGACTTCATTTTAGGGCCCACCATGGAGGAGTATGTAGAGTTTACTGAGCTACCGGTACAGAATGCAGTCCCTTTTATTCACTCTGCCGCTGAGCCCAAGTTGGAGGATTTAGCTAAGGCCTTGCACATGGATGCTTCTAAGCTGTTGATGGCTTCTTGGCGAGGGGTTCCGGGTTTCTCTCTCCAGTTTCTAGTGGGTGAGGCTCAAGAGTACGCCAAGAATGGGTGTTGGGTGGTTTTTAACGCTATTTTGGCTCTCTGCATTTATGGGATATTGTTGTTTCCCAATTTTCCAAACTTCGTGGACATGGATGCATTTCATTTATTTGCTGCTGGCAACCCGGTACCTACACTGATCGGGGACTTTTACCATTCAATGCACTACAAAAATGAGAACAGGAGAGGCAAGAATGTCTCTTTTTGCGTGCCTTTGCTGTACAGGTGGTTTAAGAGCCATCTTCCCCTGAAGGGACCTTTTGTGGATAGTGCAGCCACAACTGACTGGCCAGAGCGTATGATGAGGCTGTCTTCTGAAGACATTGAGTGGTTCGACCGGGACTTGCTGGGGTCCGAGCTTATTTTCAGTTGTTCTGGGTATCCTAATGTTCCGTTGATAGGGAGAAAATGGTGCATCAACTACAACCCAGCTCTGTTCTTCCGTCAGTTTGGATATGCGCTGAAGAACCCACCTCAGGAGGAAGAAGTACAGGAATCTCTATACTTCACCGGTGATTTGAGTGGAGAGTTACTAGCCAATCTTCGACATGCCTGGATGCGTATTAACCGAAAGGGGAAACCACTGTTGGGAAATAATGACTGTCAGGCATATGCACCCTACAAGGTATAGATCCGGGAGAGAGCCAGACAGATATTGATGCCATTTCCAACTGCGCTGGTCCCTGTTCATATTCCCGTGGAAGAGCCAACCACTTTCACTATGGAGGTCTACGAGAAAGTTGTGAAGGAAAAGGAAGCCTTGATGAAGATTAATGAAGAGCTAGAGAAGGAGCTAGCTCAGATGCGGAGTGAGAAGAATAAGGCTGTCCTTTCTTTCCAACAGTAGATCGAACTAGTAGACAGGCTAGGTGCTGAGTTGATTGAGGAGAAAAAGAAGCGCGAACGTCTGGGTCAGGAGTTCAGAAGCTCCCATGACATGCTAGAGTCCAAGAAGAAAGCACTCGACGCCGCTCACCGAGAAATCTCTTCTTGTAATAAGACATGGAATGCTACGCTGACCAACAACAAGAAGAGGGAAGACAAATTGAAGCAGCAAATTTCTGACCTCGAGGAGCAGTTGAAGGCTAGCATCAAGAAGCATGAAGAAGAGGTGATGACCAGATACAGTCTCCAGAAGGCTTTGAACAAAGCCATCGAAGGCAAGAACGAAGCTGTGTCTCAGAAGCGGAAGCTAGAAGATCGCTTCGGAGCAGGGGCATGGGAGGAAACCGCTGGTGACGTGCGACGTGTTCTCAAGAAAAGAAACCAGCTTGTCGAGGGTCTGCTTACCCGACCAAGTCATCCAGAGACCAAGAAGTTAATAGAAGAGTACCGGGCTCATGGGAGTACCTGATCATTTCATGTATTAACTTGTATGCTTTATTTGCATTCGTGCTGACCATCACCAGGATTGTTGGTTGAGGTCATGCCATCTTATTGTATACTCTCAGTGATATTGTATTCTTGGATTTCTCTGCAATATACGAGGTTTTCTTCGATTCGGCTCCAATCACTGTATTGCTAGCACTGTCACTGCACTGGCACATTCACACTAGAATCGGGGAATGATAATCCCTAACGCACAGACACACATTGCATTTTGCATACATACTCATTTTTGCATTGCAGGTTTGTGATTCGTGTATCTTATCTCCTGCCACCGTTTCAGGTATTTTCAGGATTGCAGAAAAGCGGGTCCACCGTTACTCTACAAGGATCAACCAGAAGAAGATCATGGACAACATGCAAAGTGAAATGCAAGAGATGTGTGACAGGATGGCCCTGCTCATGCAAACCATGGAGACTATCGCCAAGGGACAAGAGCGGCTGCAGAATCTGGTTCAACCGATAGTCGCACGGGCTGAAAACAACGGGACACCGCATGGTGAGAATATTGCTGCTTCTCCCCGAGTTGAGAATCGTCAAAGTGCTGACGCTGTTCCCGTAACCGGTTTGAATGCTGGAGAAACTAGTCCTGTAGGTGGAGGTGGGAATACCGGTAATGTGAATGCCAATGCGGATACTGCTGGGGTATTCGTGGGCAATGTCAACCAGGGTTTCAATGGGGGTGTTGAGAATGTCGGAATGAATGGTATTAATGCTAACCAGGGCTTCAATGGTGTGAACATGGGGTATGGCAGCATGGCTGGCGCCAAGGCTGGGTTTGGTGGCTATGGTAATCTTGGATATGGAGTTGGCGCATACAACACTCAAGAGATGGGTAATCTGAGGTATGACCCCAAGTATGTCCAAACGGGTCCGGGTCGCGATGCAGATTACGGTGGATATGATGCAGTACCTCGCTGGGAGGATCGCCAGGAGGATGTGTTCTCTGGTCAGAACGAGGGTTATGAAAGGGCCAGAGATGACAACCATCAGATGAGATTGCTAGAAGAGAAAGTGAACGGATTGGCTAGCCAGAATGCTCTTGGGTTGGATATGTCAAATATGGGGTTAGTCCCAGGGTTGAGGGTCCCGCTGAAGTTCAAAGCACCGTCATTTGATAAGTACAAAGGGGATACATGCCCTAGGGTGCATGTGCGTGCATTTTACAGGTGTATGTCTGCATATTCTGAGGATGAAAAGATGCTAATGCACTTCTTCCAGGATAGCCTGTCAGGGCCATCGCTGGAGTGGTACATGAGCTTGGAGCCTTCTCAGATCAGGAGTTGGAAAGAGCTGGCAGAGGCTTTTGTTCGACATTATCAATATAATAGTGATCTCGCTCCTAACCGAGTCCAGTTGCAACGCATGTCTCAGAAGTCTAGCGAGAGCTTTAAAGAATACGCCCAGAGATGGCGAGATCTGGCTGCTAGGGTGCACCCTCTAATGGTGGAGCGCGAGATGATGGATATGTTCATAGGAATTTTCTCTGGAATGTACTATGATCGGTTGCTCAATTTTTCGATGAGTACTTTCTCTGAGTTGATCTTGATGGGAGAGCGTATTGAAAACGGGGTGAAGATTGGTAAAATTCAAGCGGGTGAGTCCAGTTCCGCGGGAGGTAATAAGAAGACGTTTGGTGGTAAAAGACAGGGTGATACCAATGCTGTATTCAATGCTCGTCGAAGGAATAAAGGTCAGAACTGGCGTCAGCAGTCGCAAGTTGCAAGTGTAACCATTCCAGGGCCTTCTCAGCAGCAGAGACAACAACCGCCGCAGCAGGTTCAGCAGCAGCCTAATAATAATCAGCGCAGGCTTCAGAACCCACGACCGAGGAGGGTATTCGAGGTACCGCCGGTATCATATGCAGAACTCCTTCAAACTTTGTTGAAATTGCAGTTAGTCGAGAAGAGGACTTTAGCACCACCAACTGGCCAGCCGCCAGTCGGATATGATGTTAATGAGCACTGTGACTTCCATTCGGGTGCACCAGGGCACAATATTGAAAATTGCCTAGCTTTCAAACATAAAGTACAGGACTTGCTTGATAGTACGACTATTAACTTCGGGAAGGAAGATCCCAATATCACGCAGCAGCCAATGCCTAAGCATGGTGGGGTTGGGGCCAATGCAATCCTGAGGGATGATGAATTGAACTTGGTTTCAGAAGTGAGTGAGCTAAAAACCCCTTTGAGTTACGTAAAGCAGCGTTTATTGAAAGGAGGTGTCTATCCCAGTTGTTGTGAAGAATGTGTTGACTGTTTGGTTCAACCTGAGGGCTGTGAGAATTTGAAGAGGGGAGTTCAAAGTTTGATTGGTGAAGGAACTTTGCAGTTTGACAGGGCTGTGGGGCGAGAGAAGTCTGTTGAGACAGAATCTGAAGAAGAGCGCAGCGAGATTGCTACGATCACCATTCCATTTAAATCAGTGACAATTTCGGCATCATCGAAAAGGCCGACCATTACTATTACCAACGCTAAGCCAGTCCCTTTTGAAAGCACAAAAGCAGTCCCGTGGAGTTATGGTGCTGAGGTGTATTGCAATGGGGAAAAGATTGACTTGAGTGATCCGCCGGCGGGATCCGTGGATAACATAGTGGGAGCATGTGGTATAACCCGCAGCGGGAGAATTTTCACTTCACCTGAGGTTGAAGCAGAGAGGCTTGCCAGAGGTAAGAACAAAGTTGTCGAGGGGGAATCTTCGGGGAGTAAAGAGAAAGAGCCGATAACCAAAGATGTGGAAGAATTCATGAGGTTAATCCGCAAAAGTGATTACAAGATTGTAGATCACCTGCAGCAGACCCCGTCAAAGATCTCTATATTATCGCTGCTGTTGTGTTCTGAGGCGCATAGAAATGCCCTGTTGAAGGTACTTGAGACATCGTTCGTGCCGCAAGAGATTTCAGTTAATCAGCTGGAGGGAGTTATGGCACATGTTAACGCTGGGCATGGTCTGGGATTCACGGATTTTGACTTAACACCTCGAGGGCGTGATCATAATAATGCTTTGCACATCTCTATCGAATGCAGGGGCACTGTGTTATTCCATGTGCTGGTAGACACTGGGTCCTCGCTGAATGTGTTACCAAAGAAAGCCCTGTTGAAATTAGACACCCGTGGATTATTGTGCACACCTAGTGATTTGGTAGTAAGGGCCTTGACGGCACGAGGAGGTCAGTATTCGGGTCGATAACGTTACCCATTCAGGTAGGTCCGGAGGTGTTTGATACAGTATTTTACATCATGGACATACAGCCCGCATATAGCTGTTTGATCGGGAGACCTTGGATTCATGCCGCTGGGGCAGTAACTTCTACGCTCCATCAGAAGCTGAAATATATGGTCGAGGGGAGTATTGTGACAGTGTGTGGCGAAGAGGATATCTTAGTCAGTCATTTGTCTTCTTTCAAGTACGTGGAGGTAGATGGAGAAATTCATGAAATGCTGTGTCAGGCGTTCGAAGAGGTGAAAGTTAAAGAAGAATCTCCAGGGAAGAGTGAAGGGCTAGAGGTGGCAGTCTCCTCGTATAAAGAAGCCAAGGCGTTGGTACGAGCAGGAGAGACTCAGAAGTGGGGTCAGGTTCTGGACATCCCAGTGAAGCAAGATAAGTATGGCTTGGGGTACCACCCATCTCCCTCGCAGAGTGTGCCTAAGTACAAGGGACCTGTCGTGTTCACGCCCGGGGGAGTTAGCTTCGAAAGGATTAATGCCGTGTCTGATACGGAGGAAGTGGATAGCGATTGCGATATGGACTCATGGATTCGACCCAGCACGCCAGGGCAAATCCTATGCAACTGGTCCATCCAGGACGTCATCCAAGTCACCAAACAGTAATGCATTGTTTGTTTGTTTTTCAATCATTGTATGATCACATGCCTTGCCCGGGGCATCGATGATCTTGTCTTAGGGCCTAACTGTTTACCTGTATGTTTGCATAATCAATAAATGACGGCGTTTTTTACATTCAAATGTTGTGATCCTTTTCTTTCTGTTTTATTTTATTTTTCAATAAAATGGCAGCGTGGTTATGCATTTTGCTTGTACATCTTTTTTGAAGCACTTAACCGTTTCCCTCGCAGGATTCATGAATTTTCAGATGACACCGACCAAAAACTTCCTATGACTCGTTTAGACTTTGAGCATCCGATCTTCCAAGATGAGGAGGGGATTGTGGAGGATAGCGACTTACCAGAAGAGCTTAGTCGGTTATTGAAGCAAGAGGAGAGAGTCATTCTGCCTCACCAAGAAGAGATCGAAATTGTCAACTTGGGGTCTGAAGAATGCGTCAGGAATATCCGTATAGGGGCTGCGTTGCAAGAGGATATCAAGCGGGAGTGTTGCACCCTAAAATTTGACCAACCGATTCTCCTATCTGACTCGTGGTTTAAACTCATATTCGTAAATCAGACGCATGATATTTGTGCACAAACGGAGGATATCAGAGTTTACAGCTTGATTTTCGTCTATCAGATACGGCAGATCCAGTCCAGATCATCAGGGTTTTATTTTCGGGAAATTGTGCGCTCCTCAGTGATTTTCAGCTTGCACAGTGATTTTGGGGATATTCTGATGCCCGGGGTTCTCTGTTCGATTCGATCTGGTCTCGTGCGCTCTTTTATGGTGGTCATTTGCATTCATATGCATTTTTAGGGTTTAATAGCCTTTTGCGGATTTTTAATAGGCTTTATAGATTTTTCTGGAATTTAAATAGGGTTTTTTGTATTTTTTATAGTTTAAATAGATTTTTAGAATTTTATATAGGTTTTTAAATAGATTTAATAGTTTTTAATCTTTTTTTTTAGAATATAAAAGAATTTAAATAGTTTTAATTGTTTTTAGATAATATAGAAAATAATATAGTTTTTCTTTTATTAATAATAGATTTTAATAGGTATTAAATAATGGTATAGACTTTTGTAGAATTTTAATAGAAATTAGTAGAAATATAGAGTCAATTAGATCTTAATCATTTTTAGATTTAATTAGGATAATATAGAGTTAAATAGATTTTAATCATTTTAGGATTTAATAGGATTAATAAATAGGTTTAAATCATTTTTTAGCATTTTTTAGAATATATTAGATATTAAATGATTTTGAAATAGATAGATTTTTCTTTTTTCATTAATAGATATTATAAGTTTTCTTTTAGAGTAATATAGTCTTTAGAATTTTTTTTAATAGAATTAAATAGCTTTTTTTCTTTTTTTTTGAATAAGTAATAGAGTTTAGATATAAAGAATATAGTTTTGTTTTTCTTTTATAGAAATAATATAGTATAGATTTTTCATTTTTTAATAATTGAATAGATTTTTCTTTCATAGAATTTAAATAGAAGTTAGTAGTTAATTGAGTTTTAGGATTAATTAGAATAATAATCAGATTTTAATTCATTTAGTTAGTTAGTATTAGTTTTTGATCTCTTTTATCTCATTTTCAGATTTTTGTGGTCTTTTATCAGTTTTTTCGTGGGCCTTTGTCATCCAATTCGCAGCCCAATTCGTTCAGCTTCAGTTCAGCAAATGATCCAGCAAATTTCCAGAATTTTCAGCAAGTTTCCAGAAGGTTCTAGAGTTGTCCAGAAAATGCCAAGTCTTTAAAAAGCTCCCGCCACGTGTTCACTCAAGGTTGGCCCCACGCGTTTCACACACGTCACGACACCTCACGACTCAGACTCCCTCACACTCTCACACGCGTCCCACTCAGAATTCACACTCTCTCTCTGCTGCCACCCGTCCAGCCACGTGCCACCCATGCAGTAACCCTCTGCACCACTTGGCACCACCACAGCTAGTCACCGGAGCATCACCGGGACCTCGCCGCCGGGCATGCAGGCGCCTTGAGCCACCGTCCGACCGTCTCCGGCCACCGTCTTCTCCGCCGGAAACCCCAAGTACCAGAAATCTCCAGAAATCCATCTTTTTCCTCCTTTCTTCTCCGATCGTCTCCGATCCCCTCCGTTTGCATCTCGCCGGAAAAACTAGACGTTCCAGAATCGTCATCTCCGACGAGCTCCTTCAGGATCTTCAAAGATCTCTTAATTTCCAGCCAGAACTCCATCATCAAGGTTCATGGTACCTTCATCATACGTTTCTCAGAATCTTCAAGAACGTCTTCTTCCAGTTTCTTTCCAGAATCTCCATATCGTCTCCGATCTCCTCCACCACTTCATCAAGAAAGCAGTTCTCCATCTTCAACGAATATTCTTCAACGAACTTCCTCAAGAACATTCCAGGCCCTTTCTCTTCTTCATACGCGTTCATCAACCTGCTAACAGCTTGGATCGTCGTTGAAGGAGTTTCGCTCTCCAATACGCTCCAGTTCGCTCCAGAATCTCCAGTTCGTTCCAGATTCATCTCCAGGTATGCTTTCTGGAATTCGTTGCATGTTCTATAGCTTCAGATTGCGTTGTCTTCACTGACTTATAGAACGGTTAGGGTTTTGAGGAATTAATTGATGCGTGGTTTGAATGTACGATGCTGAGATTTGGTTTGATCTTAATGATGTGTTTGAGGCTGATTTAGGATTGTTAGGCTTAGATTGTTGGTGTTGCTGGGTTTGTGTTTGATGTTGGTTGAGAGTTCTTGAGAAGGATACGAGAGTTTCAGGGAGGGTGAGGAAGACGAAGGTTGAAGACGGCTAGGGTTTAGGGTTGAGTGAACAGTGATCTGAGTTGTAAGGGTATTCAGATTTTGTTTAGGGTTTCGTTGGGTTAGGGTCAGGTTTGGGCTTAGGCCCAAATGTGTCTTGCTGAACACTACTCCCAATTTACTCAATACCCCTCCCTGCGTGTGAGAGCTGGGAATGAATTGAACTGGGCCTAGGGCCCTTATCACTATCCACACACCCCTGGGCGCAAGCCCAATGAGAACCAACTGGAAAACATACTGATGGCACCCCCCAGGCATTTTTCTCTGTTTTTATTATTGTTGTTTGATTTCTGGTAGTACTGGGCCCTGCGCCCATTTGCTGTGCACACCCCCCAGGATCAGGGCCCAATGCATTAACAACTGAAAATCATTGCTGTTTGAAACCCCCCTCCATTTTATTTCAAGTTCTTGTTTTTTTAATTTCTTTTATTTCTTTGCATATTAGAAAATTCATAATAAAATGAAAATGATTGATTTTTAAGTTCTTATTTTTTCTACCATTTCATCATAATGTCTAGAAAATTAAATAAAAATAAAAATGTCATTTTATTTTTGTTCCCTATTTTTGGTATATTTTCCATTTTAATGACTTTTTTAATATTTTTAGTGCATGCATATCATTAGAAAATTCATAAAAAATAGTAGGTTTAGTTAAATAATTCCGTTCTTTTTTCTGTAGACTCGTAACACAATGTAGAATTTTATAGTGCAAAAACATTAGCTTAATCATGCATTTTCATTTTAATTGCATTTTTTTTGTATTTTTTTGATATTGAATAATTGGTTTGTGAATATGCCTGCTTTGTTGATTTTGGTTCCTTCATCGAGTATTGAGTTTTGTTCTGATTTTTTAGTATGTTGTCATAGAGCCATGTAGGTTTCCCATAGATTTTTGATAGATTTTTGTAGGATGTTCTGATATTGATTTGTCTGAGCTTGAGGATAGGAGAAGTCTTGGTGACTTCTGACTTTGGAGTTCAACTGTGGTTGAACTTCAGAGATAGTTGCTTGAGGTTTGATGGCCTGTGGGTTCTTCTCAAAGATGGAAGCTGGTTGAAGTCCTGTTGGAGCTTGCAAGGATGCAGTGGATTGAGGCCTAGTCTAGAAGCTTGTTCCCTGTTTGTGAGGTTCGAGATCCTGAAGTTTGAAGGGAGTTTATGGTACTTTCCTGAGGAAGGCACTATGAATGACTTTCATTCTTTCTTCTCACCTCTTTCGTAAGTATCCAATGATGCCGGAGCCTTCATGTGAGTTTAATTTCTCCTGAGGAGGAATGTAAACTGATCACATGTTGTTGAGCCACATGGGATACGATTCCTAAGTGGAAGCCTCCTAGTACTTTCCTGAGGAAGGTCCTACGGGTCTGTTCACTTAGTTCCTCTAGTTTATCTAGGATTTCTTAAGTATCCAGTGATGTTGGAGCCAACTTGTGAGTTTAGTTTCTCCTGAGGAGGAATGTAAACTGATCACAGTTGTTGAGCCACGTAGGATACGATTCCTAAGTGTCAGCCTCCTAGTACTTTCCTGAGGAAGGTCCTATGGGTCTGCTCACTTAGTTCCCTTAGTGCATATAGGTTTTCTCAAGTATCCAGTGATGCCGGAGCCTTCATGTGAGTTTAATTTCTCCTGAGGAGGAATGTAAACTGATCACAGTTGTCGAGCCGCATAGGATATGACTCCTGAGTATACACCTCCTGGTACTTTCCTGAGGAAGGCACTATGAGCTTGTCTGCTTAGCTCCCTTTCTTTGGTAAGCTTGTTCTGAAGCTTGGAGACTGGGGTTGATTCCTCTTGCTTAGGGTTTGGATTAGAGTTTTGCTTAGATATTTGCTTAAGGTGTTGTATAGGGTTTTGTTTAGAGATAGATTAGGAATTTGTTTCAGGGATGTTAGGGGCCCTGCTCAGGGTTGTTGTTTAAGCTTTGGATAGAAGTCTGTCAGGTCAGCTAGCTGTCTCTTTGTATTGTTTGACTTGTGTGATGTTATGTTGCATTAGACTTAGGTATTCATCTAGATAGTTCTGAGTTAGGTGCATCTTAGAAGTAGACTTTGTGTGCATGAGAAGTTGAGGTGGTCCTCCTTCTGCTTGTATGTTATTGAGTGGCTTTGCTTGTTGGTATTTGGTAGAGCTGGGCTCCCTTGCCTTTGTGGTTTGCGGCCTTTGCGCCTTGTTTGTTTAGTTGCTGCATTCATGCATATTTTCAGTACTCTTTTACTTCGTAGTTAATTCTTGTTTGCCGTTTAGTCCTGTTGCCATGATCCCTTAGGAGCTCTGACTTCTCCGCTGCGGAGTTGTTATGATAGACATTAGGATGGTCAACCAGGCATGATAGCAGTAGGTAGATTCCCCTGTTTCTCAGCTATAGTTCTAGGGTTTCCCTTTCCTTTCCGTAGGAGCTTTTTGAGTAGCTTGATCCGTAGTTAGCTGAACTACAGCTGCTCTGATTCCTTGTGCCAGACGAGGATATGTAGGCATAGGATGCGATATCCTAGCGAGCACACTAACGACTAACCTTTGTTCTCTCGCGGCTGTGCGATCGAGACTTTCCCGCTGACGACTAATTGTTACCCCTTTTCTCTTGCCCGAGTGCATTTGAGACCAGATCGTGTTTGTAGGTTCCCGAGCCTTTGAGACCAGTTTGTTTTCTCACTGCTGTGTAAGAGCGCCAGTTTACCCGTAGTTAGTCGAACTACGTTTGCTCTGATCTTCCATGCTGTGTGGAAGTACGTAGGCACAGGACGCGATGTCCTGGCGAGCAACCTTTTCCCCGTTTAGACGTAGG
Source organism: Lathyrus sativus (assembly GCA_963859935.3). Taxonomy (NCBI): domain Eukaryota; kingdom Viridiplantae; phylum Streptophyta; class Magnoliopsida; order Fabales; family Fabaceae; genus Lathyrus; species Lathyrus sativus. The sequence goes on along the minus strand of OZ012739.1, from coordinate 64,349,613 downwards.
TAGTCGAACTACGTTGACTCTGACTTTCCCATTGCACGAGGGAATACGTAGGCCCAGAACACTGTATGTTCTGTCGAGTCCTGTCCTTTTCTTTTTCTTTTCAGACCGACCATTAGCGTAGCTAGATAACGCACCCTTTTTCCTTATAAACACCAAGCGTGGATCCCATCGAGTACGATGGACGTGAGGGGTGCTAATACCTTCCCCTTGCGTAACCGACTCTCGAATCCAGGTTTTGGTTGCGATGACCATACCTTTTCCCGTCTTTGCGAGGTTTACTTCGAGCGTTTCCTTTCCCGCTCTGAGGGATAAATAACGCACGGTGGCGACTCTTCTGTCAGCCGGCGCCGATTTTCACAGTAGCGACAGCTGGCGACTCTGCTGGGGAATTATAGCATCTAGGGACTTTTCCCATCCCTTATGCTGGGACCGTTTCCCATCCCCTACGTGAGTCAATCCTAGCGCTTGGGTGTTTATTTGTTGGGTGTTGTGCATATTGTGTTTTACTTTTCCGCACTTTACTTTCTCGCACCTTTACCTTTCCGCATTTATTTTCCAGCATTATATTATTGTGATTATTGTTGTGGGCAAGGGATGTTACTGTGAGTGAGAGCCGGACCTGGGCTTGAGTATGCACCTAGATATAGTTGCGGAGAAGTAGTAGACGAACCTGTCTGCTGAGCAGGCACAGTTCCCTACGAAAATCTGCGCTCAGACGAGATTCTTGCAGAGGTGCTCCTTTCCGGTCCTGAGGATCTGAGGGGAGTCCAGACGTGAGGATTGTCGACTCTGGGGACCGATCATTTGGAAGTCAGCTAAGTGAGGCCTCTTCATGACTTGATGATGCCACTCCTTCTGGGAATCGTATCGTCATTCATGAAAGTCTGTGACGCTGATGACCGCATAGGATGCCGTACCTTTGTCCGTGGATTAGGTTTATCATACCTGTGAGGGGGATCGGGTTATTGCAGGAAAACTGGCCTTCAGAAACCGTGATTCAGTAGTTATCAGACGGTGTTCTTGATTCATCTCCAAGTGTATTGTCTGGGCCAGATGGGTTTCTTATCTGAGGTTGAGGCTATTATCAGATGGTATTCTCGTCAGATACAGAGGTTCAGATGGATTTCTTACCAGGGGATTGATATTTTGAGTATCAGATGATAGTTAGTGTCATGAGGTTCTAGTGACTATGATGGTTTTCTGTTCTTGATCACAGAGATATTCCTCTTCAGGCTACAGCATAGCCCCTGTGTTCGCAGATTGCATTATTTATCATATTGCATCATCGCATTACCATTTTGCATACAACTAACGTGTGTGTATTGCAGGTACATATTTTCCCTTCCAGTTCTGGTGTCTGTTCCCTAGCAAGACATGGAAGCCACAAAGAGAGTATTGCCCTACAAGTTTCCATCTCCGGATATCAGTCTATTGTTAGAGTTGATTGCTATTGCTAAGAAGAGGGTAATGGGTGACTTCAGAAAGAGATATGGGAGGATTCTGACCTACGTTTATCAGCCATCAGCCTACGAGATCGGCGGCATCTATACTCTGTTACAGTTTTATGATGCGGAGCTCAGGTGCTTCGTATTTCCCGACTTTGTTTTGGCTCCTACCCTGGAGGAGTATTCTGCACTTCTGGATATACCGATCCGCGAGCAGATGCCTTTCTATCATACGGACGCTGAGCCTAATCTGGCTGAGCTTTCTGCCATCCTGTGCTTGAAAGAGTCTGAGCTGTCTGGGAAGATGATCAGAAGAGGAGACGTATGGGGATTTCCGTTGGATGTCTTGGTAGAGAAGGCTCGGGAGTATGCCCAGAAGGGTGGTTGGGTTGTCTTTGACGTCATCCTTGCTGTATGTGTGTATGGCATCGTGTTGTTCCCGAACATTCCTGATTTTGTTGATTCAGATGCCTTCTATATTTTGGCTGCGAAGAACCCAGTTCCTACTTTGCTGGGGGATATCCACCATTCAACTCACTACCAGAATGAAAAGCGGCAAGGAAGGAATGTGTCTTGTTGTGTACCTCTCCTATGCAGGTGGTTCACCAGTCATATGCCTAGGTCAGGCCCTTTTGTCACCTCTATTGATTCTCTAGGATGGCCCGAGCGTTTGATGGGATTGACGGCTGAGAACGTGGTATGGGTCAACGAAGAGGTATTCGGAGTGGAGGTTATACTCAAATGCGAAGGATTCCCGAATGTTCCTTTAGTAGGAAGGAAGGGGTGTGTCAATTACAACCCTTCCTTATTGATCAGGCAATTTGGGTATATACCTCAAGGAGCGCCGAAACCCGAGGAGATACAGGAATCTCTGTATCTCACCGGGGCAATAGGGAAAGAGATGCTGACCAAGCTTGAGAAAGCCTGGAAGAACTTGCACAAGAGAGGGAAGCCTTCAGGTAGCAGAGGGGATATTCGAGTTCCTGGCCCGTATGTGGAATGGATTTGTGAGCGAGCTACGAAATTCCTTATGCCATATCCAGCGGTTCAGCCATTGCATCCTTCTCCAGTGGAGGAGCCTACCACTGTGGACATGCAAGTGTACAAGCAGCTGATGGCGGAGAAAGAGGAGCTAGCAAGGGCTAAAGAGGCTTTAGAGCAGGAGAATGCCCAGCTTCGGCATGAAAAGATTGAAACAGGATACTTTTCTAAGCAACAGGCTGAAACTCTGAAACATCTGAAGACTACGTTATTGGAATTGACTGAAACCAAGAAGCGTCTGGAGTTAGATGTAGACTCAGTTAGTAGTGTGTTGGCCACTAAGAAGCAAGAGCTGGAAAGGGCCTACACGAAGCTAGCCAAGTTCAGAGAACACTGGGATCTCACTATGACCAAGCGCAAGGAGCGGGAAGAAGAGCTGAAGACACAGGTTGCTCAGTTAGAAGAACAGGTCAAAGTGAAGAATGAAGAGCTTGAAGAAGAAGCCTGCCGCCGATACGAGGCCGAGCGCAAGTTGATAGATGCCATGAAGAATTTGGAAGATTTCCAGCATAGAGCAGATGCCAAGAGACCCAAACCTGGGGGCGGTGCCAATGATAAGGCTTGGGAAGACTTTGTCAGAGACATCCAGGGGACGGTCAGGAAGAGGGATCGACTGATAGAAGGTTTGATTTATCAACCGGATCATGCAGAGACAAAGAAGATGGTCGAGGACTTCCGCAACCGTACCCGTGCTTGATTTCTCTCTTGTATTCTGTATGTTGAGATCACCACCAGGCATGTTGGCTGGGATCCTCCTTGTCATATCAGTTGTATGGAGCATAGTTATGTAACCTCTTGACAAGACAGTTATTCTAATAAATATATGAGGGTTTTTCCAAATATTGTATTTATGGTTTATCTCGTCTTGCTACCACTGACACTGGAATTGGAGGGGAAATATCTCCAATGCACACATGCACGTTAGCATTTTTGTATTTCTGTTTGCATAAATCATGTTGCATAGCATTTCTCTAGCAGGTCAGAGCACTTATCCAGCCTTTGTTTTCACCAGAAAGTGATTCTCGGGGAGTTGTCTGAGGCAAGAGTGGGGTATTGAAGACGACCAAGGGGCTGAAGCAGATTTGAGCAGAATCAAGCAGCATAGTCGGTTACAGGTAATTGGTAGCTATGTCTGAAGGCAATTTCCAGGCTCCTAACGCCTTGGCAGGGTTTACTATGGCGTCCAACCATCGGTATGATTCTATGGAAGGCTTCCCGCAAGCGAACAATCTTACTGCAGACCAAGTTGTACAGCCAACTGTTGAGAACCGAGATCGGCATGAGCAGTTCGTTGCCCGAAATGAACGTTATCCTCCTGTTAGCAATCGAGGTGTTGCTTTTCCTGTGATGAATTACCGGAGAGATATTCCCATGGCCGAGATGGTAGATCCAAGAGTTCTTGAAAACGATAGAAGATTCCGAGCGTTGGAAGAAGGTATAAAAGCCTTAGAAGCGAAAGATGCCGTTAACCTGGATGCTGTAGGCATATGTTTGGTTCCTGACCTGGTGTTGCCTTACAAGTTCAAAATGCCGGAATTTGAAAAATACACGGGAGATAGCTGTCCAAAGCTGCATTTGATGATGTTCTGTCGAAGGATGACTCCGTTTGTGCGAAATGACCAACTAATGATCCATTGCTTCCAGTATAGCCTGACGGGGGCATCTTTAAGATGGTATGTGCAATTGGAGAGTAATCAGATTCGATCATGGGTGGATTTAGCTAGAGCTTTCATGAAGCAGTACGATTACAACCTGGATTTGACTCCTAGTCTCGTAGATCTGCAAGAATTGTCTCAGGCGGAGAATGAATCATTCAAAGGGTATTTGCGAAGATGGAAAGAATTGGCAGCTAGTGTTCAACCACCGCTTCCGGAGAGGGAACTGGTTGACATCTTCTTGAGTACTCTGAAAGGCCATTATTTTGACAAATTGTTCAGTTGCACAAACTTTGTGGGCCTGATGAGACTGGGAGAGATTGTTGAGAGAGGACTCAGGAGTGGAAAGTTTCAAGATGTTCCTTACGTCCCAGTTAATAAGATTGAGTCAGTTGTCAGTTCTCAAGAAGAGTGGGAAGGAGATGACGCCGCCTCAGAATCTCTAGCATCTCAGGATCAGTTTTCAGACACTTCAAGTCAACGATCATCCTATCGTCGATCGCGTCAGCATGCTCCACGAAGACCAAGGAAACCTGAAAGGCAGTTTACTCAGCTACCGGTGTCGTACAGTCAGTTGTTGCCAGATCTGCTCAGGAGTGGATTGATAGTGCCGAAAGAGACTAAGCCGGTGATTCCACCGTATCCTCCAGGTTTTGATGCCAGCGCCCGCTGTGAGTACCATGTTGGGGCACAGGGGCATTCAACAAATGATTGTAAAGTGCTCAGAAGTCAGGTTCAGGATCTATTAGACTCTAGCCGTATTTGCATCACGCCTCAGGGTTTTGTCCAGATTAATGATTTTCCATCATCCAGTTGTGTGGGTTCGTCAGTTAATGTCATGGAAGACTCCACAGGAAGTGTGTGCTCCGAAGATTGTCAATCAGAGAGTTCAGTTGTGTGGGAGAAGTTTCTAGAGGTTTTTGCGCCCGATGTCGCATCTGTTTTCTCTGCTTAATCCGTTTAGCTTTGGTGCACTAGTGTCTGCCGACCACCACCAGGATTGTTGGCTGGGGTCATTGTATTCGTACTCATTTGTGCTTACGTGCTGCTTTTGTTGGTTATACATGTGGGGGAGATGTTTGTCTGTGTGCTGATAGCTTGAGTTTCTCTTTGTCTCGTTATGAACATGTGTTTGCTTTCTGCATTGCATTATGATTTAACAGGTACATCAGAATCGTGGGTCTCATTTCCTCATTGTCTCAGTTTGTTGCAGGAACTCCTTCAGAGATATGGAACAGAATCAGTTTGACTTGATTGAAGTCCGAAGCCAGCTGGGGCAGATGATGAGAGACATGCAAGAGATGCGTCTGGAGCAGAAGATTCTCAAAGAGGAGAACAGTCAGCTGAAGACCCAAGTGAGCTTGATCATGGAGGTAGTCAAGAATGTGCTTAGGAAAGAAGACGATCAACTATTCGAAGCCGCAATGAAGAAGCTCGCGCCACCCGTGCATGTGGAACCTGAGCAGCAGCAACCAAAGATGCATCCGGCTCAACGGAGGATCCAGGAAGGGAAGCCAAAGAGAATATTTGAGGCGCCACCTATAACATATGCTGAGCTCTTGCAGACGTTATTGAGGTTTAATCTGGTTGAGAAGAGAGCGTTAGAACCACCAACGAGAGCGTTTCCTCATGGGTACGATGCCAGTAAGCAGTGTGAGTTTCATTCCGGGGCATTCGGACACGACATCGAGGGTTGTCATGCTTTTAAGCACAATGTCCAAGACCTGATTGACTCACACGATATTGAATTCACGCCGATCGGCGTAGCTGTGCGTATTGCTCCTGTCTCAGTCGATGCTAAGATGACAGATGTTGCTAAAGCTGCAGTGGGTCAGAAGCGTATCCTGGACTCCATGGCGTCAGAATCTCCAGGCCCACAACTGTTGCCTATTCCTGGGGCAGATCTGAGAAAGAAAATGGCTAAGCATAAGGAGGGCGTTAATCAATACATTGAAGGTCAAGAAACCGATGTTGCATTTGATACGAAGGGTGTTCAAGAGTCAACCCGATACCAGCAGCAGCAGCCTCAGCAGCAGAACCAGCAGGGGTATAAAAGATATCAGAATCGGGCTCCCCTAGCAAGCCGTCATTTGGAAACTCCACCTATGCCATATGCACAGCTTTTGCAAACGTTGCTTCAGCTCCAGTTAGTGCACAAGAGGACAATGGCTCCCTTAACAGGGGCACCACCACCGGGGTATGATGCCAATGCTACTTGTGAATTCCACACTGGGGCACCAGGCCATACGGTTGAGAATTGGAAAGCTTTTAAGCACAAAGTGCAGGATCTACTTGATAGTGCAGCAATCAGCTTCGGGCAAGGTCCCCAAATCATCTGAATGAAGGAGGAAGGGCTCTATAATTTGGTTGAGTCGTTGAAAGCAGATCAGGACAGCATCGAATTGTCTCTAATAAAGATAGCTGGTTCAGCAGCAGGACAAATGTGAAAGCCCGGCTCTCGGAAGCTAGCATTTTTCTTTGTTTTATCTTGTCATTTCTTTACATTTATAGTTGCTTTCCTGTTTGAATTTGTAATCTTGTTTGTAAAACTTGTTGTTTTCATTCAATTGATGATAATGGAATAAATATGCATGTTTTGATTAAATCCATTCGTGTTCACTAACTGTTTTTACAAATGTCCAACGCTTGGTTAAGAAGAATTTGGGGAGGATGACGAAAATGACCGACATGCAACTGCTGATATTGTATGCTTTTGAAATAAAACCTGCTGATGATGTACAGGCATTGTTTCAAATCCCTAAACACCGGAGATATAAGGAAGATAATCCCTTGTTAACCCCTTTGAGCCTTGTAGTAGGAGTTTCTTTCTGTGAATGAAAAACCCTCAATCTTAACCTGGGGCAGGGTAGGTGTTAGCTAATTTGACCGAGCGTCCAAATTGCAAAAGGAGTGTCCGTTCGAGGATCAATCACGTCCCTAGAGGTCGTGCCTAAAAAACCATAAGGGTTCAACCCAGAGTGGGGCAGTCACATCATTCCCCAAAAAGTCAGGCAACCAGTGTCACACGACTTGTTCAAAAGGAAAAAGAGAGGAAAAAGAATCAAAAGCCCGCTAAGTCAAGAAAACTTCAAAACAAATGACTTAGGCAAAAATGAGGGCATCCCGCTGGACTTAAAAAAATCAAAGAAACTCAAAAGGAGTCAGTCCAGGCAAAAGTTAGGGATATGAAAAGAAAAAGATGAAAAGGATCAAAAGAAAAATCCTCGATGGAAATACGAGTCGTGTGACCTCAAGTGTCAAAGACGAAAAGTGAGTGGCTGTCACTCCGAAAACTCATAGTTTCTCGAACTATCACTCCTATCTTTCAGCCTCCGAGAGGTGAGCGCTAAGGTTGAATTAGCTGAACATAGGATCGGAGAACATTAAGAAGAACGGGTGGGTTAAAATAAACTTTGAGCCTTTATCCTTTCTTTCAAAACCATGAACCCGACCACGTTACAACCTTCAAAAGTCCTAATTGAAGCAGGTTGTTTCGAAAGCATACTCCGGTAAAGGTCGCGTCGATTCTGACTCTTAAAAGAGTTCTTCATACCATGTTGGTACTGATGTTGATATTCTTGATAAATGTTTTGTGCATTATATGCCATAAACTGTTTTTCCTTTTCCTAGAGAACAGATTGGATGTCAAAGCTGTCATATGTGTTGCATTAATACATCTTTTACGCAGAACAACTTGTTTTACTTGCGAGTAAGCGCTTGACAGCAGAAAAGCTTCCTACAGTGGAAAGTATGGTCAAGATAGAATGCAGAGCGCCCGAATGTTCCGAGAGCAGGGGCAAGCTATTATCGTAGTCCCCAGTCAGGTCAGCCTTTCGAAGTCAGTTATCCTGGGGCAATCAGGTTGAGATTCAGGCAAATACGGCATAGTCAGGGGCACTACTCTGAATCAGATAATCAGGGGCAAGGTCATTGCAGTCAGGGGCAGACCATCTTAAGCACGCAGAAGTTATTCGAGGAGCATTCGATGTGAAGCATCTCCCTGAAGTTCAGAACGCTGGGGCATGTCATATCAGGCCATCAGGGCTCAGATTTGCAGATTTCCTTTCGAGGACTATCCCCACAGAGGTCCTGCAGGCTGAGGCATATCATGAGCGAAAGGTTGGCTCTTCTCCGTATCAGCAGGGTCATTCAGAGTTGTTCGAACAGATTCAGTCGATTTTCGAGATCGAGACGAATGCGGGAAGTCGTGTCACTATCCCTTCACTCTTCACTAAAAGGCTGTGTATTCAGGAAGAATATTTTCCAGCGTCAGTTGTACCTGACCCATCACAGATAGCCTAAGAGTTCAGATCCGTGTTGGCAATCACTATGAGGCCCATCCGTGTTGGCGCATCAGTTTCCAGATCCGAGCTTCATCAGTAGGCAGGAGGGCTCCGTCTATTTTTCTCCGGCAAAGTCCAATTTGTCAGTGGCACGGGTGAGCTATCTCCAGAGGAGTCCAATCATACTCGGCACATCTGCTATTTCACAGCGGAGGTATATTCCCCAGCAGGGTATTACTTCGTCGAGGTGTTCGGTTAAGTTCCCAATATCCCCAGCAGAGTTGATTTCACTCTCCCAGCATTTATTTTGCTGGGACGATTCAGTGATATCCGGGTTATCCCCAGCGGAGTTGGCCTCGTCTTCTGCATTTATGTTGCGGAAGTGGTGTTCTGTACCCAGCTTTCTCCGGCAGCTCGAGCCTGCATTAGCATATTGCATGCATTATCATATTTGCATCATACTTGCATGTCATTGTCAAAATGCGTAGCATTTCCATCCTGAATGGAGCATTACGCCGTAGAAAGATTAAAGCATATGCATATGCATACGAAGCATAAGTCAGGTTTCCTATCAGCCTCATATGGCGCGTGAATTACTCTATGATCAGTTCAGGGGCATTTATCCAGCAACAGTATTCAGACGATTCAGCGGATTATTTGTATCTCAGATCAGACAACAATTATGCTTTGATCAAGCAGTCATCTGATATCGACAGACTTTTCTTCCCGTCAATTCATATTGACGATGTGTTCCTTCGATAAGTGGATTTCTCCGTCTATCATTAGACGTCTTGAGTACGAATGTGGTTTTCTTTCCGTCTATCCTTAGACGATGTGAAGTTGCGGGTGATCGCAGTAGGGTTTCAAGAAGGGGTTTCCCCAGGATATGCTTCTCTTTCCGTCTATCAGTAGACGATGTAAAGTTTCGGGCGATTTTCAGTGGGGTTCAAGATAGGGATTCTCTAGCAAGTGGCTTTTCTTTCCGTCTATCAGTAGACGATGTGAAATTTCGAGTTACTGTTCAGCGGGTTTCTTATTGCCAGATCACACGTATGATGAGGTGTTTCCCCAGCGAGTCTTCTCCGGCTATCTTTGATTGTTGATGGGTTTCAAAACGATATTTCGGATAGTGGTTTTCTTTCTGTTTATTGGATGAGATGACGTTTCAAGAGAGACTTTTCTGATCGTCGATCCTTATTGATGTCAAGGCTCTTCGAAGAATGTTCAGTTTTCGTGATTGTCGATTCTTATTGACGACATGGTTCCTTAAAAGGTGGTTTTCTTCCCGTCAGTCCATACTGACGATGTGGCCCCTTCAAGGATGTTGATCTTTCCATCAATTCCCGTAGACAGAAGGATTTTGAAATTCAAAGGATGGTGTTGAATTGCGTTATGGTGTCTTTCCGTCTACCCTTAGACGATGTGAGTACGGAGATTATTTCTTTCCGTCTACCCTTAGACGATGTGAGTACGGAGATTATTTCTTTCCGTCTATCCTTAGACGATGTGAGTCATCGATCAGGATGATCCCGTCTATCCTTAGACGATGTGAATATTGATTTGTTCATTGATCAGGATGATCCCGTCTATCCTTAGACGATGTGAATATTGATTTGTTTCATCAATCAGGATGATTCCGTCTACCCTTAGACGACGTGAGTATGGAGATTACTTCTTCCCGTCTACCCTTAGACGATGTGAATATTGATTTGTTCATCGATCAGGATGATCCCGTCTATCATTAGACGATGTGCGAATGGAGATTAATGGTGTCTTTCCGTCTATCTTTAGACGATGTGAGTATGGAGATGATTTCTTCCCGTCTATCCTTAGACGATGTGAATTGATTTGTTTCATCAATCAGGATGATTCCGTCTAGCATTAGACGATGTGAATTGATTTGTTTCATCGATCAGGATGATTCCGTCTACCCGTAGACGATGTGAATCTGGAGATCAATGGTGTCTTTCCGTCTACCCTTAGACGATGTGAATATGGAGATTATGTTTTCTTTCCGTCTATCCTTAGACGATGTGAATTGATTTGTTTCATCAATCAGGATGATCCCGTCTGTCAGTAGACGATGTGAATTTGGAGATTATGGTGTCTTCCCGTCCATCGTTGGACGATGTGAGTATATTTCTCTTCCTGTCTATCAGTAGGCAATGTGAAAGGATCAGGTGTTTTGTTGCAACCCTCAGGGTTTGTTATATGGGGTATCACAAGTAATGGGTATTCGAATCAAGAGTTCTTTATCAGAGGATTGATCAGTTTGGTGCCGTAATGACTGGACTCGGTTCTCTGGACTTTATTCCCCAAGCAGTTTACAGTATACTCTCGCGGTTGGCAAATTTTCGGGTTTATTTGTATTCAACCGTCTCGTACCTCTGAATGTTTGAAGGCTGAGCGCTCTTCAAACCCTTCAGGTCCAAGTCGCTTGAATAGGGGCAGTTGTTGCACCCTAAAATTTGACCAACCGATTCTCCTATCTGACTCGTGGTTTAAACTCATATTCGTAAATCAGACGCATGATATTTGTGCACAAACGGAGGATATCAGAGTTTACAGCTTGATTTTCGTCTATCAGATACGGCAGATCCAGTCCAGATCATCAGGGTTTTATTTTCGGGAAATTGTGCGCTCCTCAGTGATTTTCAGCTTGCACAGTGATTTTGGGGATATTCTGATGCCCGGGGTTCTCTGTTCGATTCGATCTGGTCTCGTGCGCTCTTTTATGGTGGTCATTTGCATTCATCTGCATTTTTAGGGTTTAATAGCCTTTTGCGGATTTTTAATAGGCTTTATAGATTTTTCTGGAATTTAAATAGGGTTTTTTGTATTTTTTATAGTTTAAATAGATTTTTAGAATTTTATATAGGTTTTTAAATAGATTTAATAGTTTTTAATATTTTTTTTTAGAATATAAAAGAATTTAAATAGTTTTAATTGTTTTTAGATAATATAGAAAATAATATAGTTTTTCTTTTATTAATAATAGATTTTAATAGGTATTAAATAATGGTATAGACTTTTGTAGAATTTTAATAGAAATTAGTAGAAATATAGAGTCAATTAGATCTTAATCATTTTTAGATTTAATTAGGATAATATAGAGTTAAATAGATTTTAATCATTTTAGGATTTAATAGGATTAATAAATAGGTTTAAATCATTTTTTAGCATTTTTTAGAATATATTAGATATTAAATGATTTTGAAATAGATAGATTTTTCTTTTTTCATTAATAGATATTATAAGTTTTCTTTTAGAGTAATATAGTCTTTAGAATTTTTTTTAATAGAATTAAATAGCTTTTTTTCTTTTTTTTTGAATAAATAATAGAGTTTAGATATAAAGAATATAGTTTTGTTTTTCTTTTATAGAAATAATATAGTATAGATTTTTCATTTTTTAATAATTGAATAGATTTTTCTTTCATAGAATTTAAATAGAAGTTAGTAGTTAATTGAGTTTTAGGATTAATTAGAATAATAATCAGATTTTAATTCATTTAGTTAGTTAGTATTAGTTTTTGATCTCTTTTATCTCATTTTCAGATTTTTGTGGTCTTTTATCAGTTTTTTCGTGGGCCTTTGTCATCCAATTCGCAGCCCAATTCGTTCAGCTTCAGTTCAGCAAATGATCCAGCAAATTTCCAGAATTTTCAGCAAGTTTCCAGAAGGTTCTAGAGTTGTCCAGAAAATGCCAAGTCTTTAAATAGCTCCCGCCACGTGTTCACTCAAGGTTGGCCCCACGCGTTTCACACACGTCACGACACCTCACGACTCAGACTCCCTCACACTCTCACACGCGTCCCACTCAGAATTCACACTCTCTCTCTGCTGCCACCCGTCCAGCCACGTGCCACCCATGTAGTAACCCTCTGCACCACTTGGCACCACCACAGCTAGTCACCGGAGCATCACCGGGACCTCGCCGCCGGGCATGCAGGCGCCTTGAGCCACCGTCCGACCGTCTCCGGCCACCGTCTTCTCCGCCGGAAACCCCAAGTACCAGAAATCTCCAGAAATCCATCTTTTTCCTCCTTTCTTCTCCGATCGTCTCCGATCCCCTCCGTTTGCATCTCGCCGGAAAAACTAGACGTTCCAGAATCGTCATCTCCGACGAGCTCCTTCAGGATCTTCAAAGATCTCTTAATTTCCAGCCAGAACTCCATCATCAAGGTTCATGGTACCTTCATCATACGTTTCTCAGAATCTTCAAGAACGTCTTCTTCCAGTTTCTTTCCAGAATCTCCATATCGTCTCCGATCTCCTCCACCACTTCATCAAGAAAGCAGTTCTCCATCTTCAACGAATATTCTTCAACTAACTTCCTCAAGAACATTCCAGGCCCTTTCTCTTCTTCATACGCGTTCATCAACCTGCTAACAGCTTGGATCGTCGTTGAAGGAGTTTCGCTCTCCAATACGCTCCAGTTCGCTCCAGAATCTCCAGTTCGTTCCAGATTCATCTCCAGGTATGCTTTCTGGAATTCGTTGCATGTTCTATAGCTTCAGATTGCATTGTCTTCACTGACTTATAGAACGGTTAGGGTTTTGAGGAATTAATTGATGCGTGGTTTGAATGTACGATGCTGAGATTTGGTTTGATCTTAATGATGTGTTTGAGGCTGATTTAGGATTGTTAGGCTTAGATTGTTGGTGTTGCTGGGTTTGTGTTTGATGTTGGTTGAGAGTTCTTGAGAAGGATACGAGAGTTTCAGGGAGGGTGAGGAAGACGAAGGTTGAAGACGGCTAGGGTTTAGGGTTGAGTGAACAGTGATCTGAGTTGTAAGGGTATTCAGATTTTGTTTAGGGTTTCGTTGGGTTAGGGTCAGGTTTGGGCTTAGGCCCAAATGTGTCTTGCTGAACACTACTCCCAATTTACTCAATACCCCTCCCTGCGTGTGAGAGCTGGGAATGAATTGAACTGGGCCTAGGGCCCTTATCACTATCCACACACCCCTGGGCGCAAGCCCAATGAGAACCAACTGGAAAACATACTGATGGCACCCCCCAGGCATTTTTCTCTGTTTTTATTATTGTTGTTTGATTTCTGGTAGTACTGGGCCCTGCGCCCATTTGCTGTGCACACCCCCCAGGATCAGGGCCCAATGCATTAACAACTGAAAATCATTGCTGTTTGAAACCCCCCTCCATTTTATTTCAAGTTCTTGTTTTTTTAATTTCTTTTATTTCTTTGCATATTAGAAAATTCATAATAAAATGAAAATGATTGATTTTTAAGTTCTTATTTTTTCTACCATTTCATCATAATGTCTAGAAAATTAAATAAAAATAAAAATGTCATTTTATTTTTGTTCCCTATTTTTGGTATATTTTCCATTTTAATGACTTTTTTAATATTTTTAGTGCATGCATATCATTAGAAAATTCATAAAAAATAGTAGGTTTAGTTAAATAATTCCGTTCTTTTTTCTGTAGACTCGTAACACAATGTAGAATTTTATAGTGCAAAAACATTAGCTTAATCATGCATTTTCATTTTAATTGCATTTTTTTTGTATTTTTTTGATATTGAATAATTGGTTTGTGAATATGCCTGCTTTGTTGATTTTGGTTCCTTCATCGAGTATTGAGTTTTGTTCTGATTTTTTAGTATGTTGTCATAGAGCCATGTAGGTTTCCCATAGATTTTTGATAGATTTTTGTAGGATGTTCTGATATTGATTTGTCTGAGCTTGAGGATAGGAGAAGTCTTGGTGACTTCTGACTTTGGAGTTCAACTGTGGTTGAACTTCAGAGATAGTTGCTTGAGGTTTGATGGCCTGTGGGTTCTTCTCAAAGATGGAAGCTGGTTGAAGTCCTGTTGGAGCTTGCAAGGATGCAGTGGATTGAGGCCTAGTCTAGAAGCTTGTTCCCTGTTTGTGAGGTTCGAGATCCTGAAGTTTGAAGGGAGTTTATGGTACTTTCCTGAGGAAGGCACTATGAATGACTTTCATTCTTTCTTCTCACCTCTTTCGTAAGTATCCAATGATGCCGGAGCCTTCATGTGAGTTTAATTTCTCCTGAGGAGGAATGTAAACTGATCACATGTTGTTGAGCCACATGGGATACGATTCCTAAGTGGAAGCCTCCTAGTACTTTCCTGAGGAAGGTCCTACGGGTCTGTTCACTTAGTTCCTCTAGTTTATCTAGGATTTCTTAAGTATCCAGTGATGTTGGAGCCAACTTGTGAGTTTAGTTTCTCCTGAGGAGGAATGTAAACTGATCACAGTTGTTGAGCCACGTAGGATACGATTCCTAAGTGTCAGCCTCCTAGTACTTTCCTGAGGAAGGTCCTATGGGTCTGCTCACTTAGTTCCCTTAGTGCATATAGGTTTTCTCAAGTATCCAGTGATGCCGGAGCCTTCATGTGAGTTTAATTTCTCCTGAGGAGGAATGTAAACTGATCACAGTTGTCGAGCCGCATAGGATATGACTCCTGAGTATACACCTCCTGGTACTTTCCTGAGGAAGGCACTATGAGCTTGTCTGCTTAGCTCCCTTTCTTTGGTAAGCTTGTTCTGAAGCTTGGAGACTGGGGTTGATTCCTCTTGCTTAGGGTTTGGATTAGAGTTTTGCTTAGATATTTGCTTAAGGTGTTGTATAGGGTTTTGTTTAGAGATAGATTAGGAATTTGTTTCAGGGATGTTAGGGGCCCTGCTCAGGGTTGTTGTTTAAGCTTTGGATAGAAGTCTGTCAGGTCAGCTAGCTGTCTCTTTGTATTGTTTGACTTGTGTGATGTTATGTTGCATTAGACTTAGGTATTCATCTAGATAGTTCTGAGTTAGGTGCATCTTAGAAGTAGACTTTGTGTGCATGAGAAGTTGAGGTGGTCCTCCTTCTGCTTGTATGTTATTGAGTGGCTTTGCTTGTTGGTATTTGGTAGAGCTGGGCTCCCTTGCCTTTGTGGTTTGCGGCCTTTGCGCCTTGTTTGTTTAGTTGCTGCATTCATGCATATTTTCAGTACTCTTTTACTTCGTAGTTAATTCTTGTTTGCCGTTTAGTCCTGTTGCCATGATCCCTTAGGAGCTCTGACTTCTCCGCTGCGGAGTTGTTATGATAGACATTAGGATGGTCAACCAGGCATGATAGCAGTAGGTAGATTCCCCTGTTTCTCAGCTATAGTTCTAGGGTTTCCCTTTCCTTTCCGTAGGAGCTTTTTGAGTAGCTTGATCCGTAGTTAGCTGAACTACAGCTGCTCTGATTCCTTGTGCCAGACGAGGATATGTAGGCATAGGATGCGATATCCTAGCGAGCACACTAACGACTAACCTTTGTTCTCTCGCGGCTGTGCGATCGAGACTTTCCCGCTGACGACTAATTGTTACCCCTTTTCTCTTGCCCGAGTGCATTTGAGATCAGATCGTGTTTGTAGGTTCCCGAGCCTTTGAGACCAGTTTGTTTTCTCACTGCTGTGTAAGAGCGCCAGTTTACCCGTAGTTAGTCGAACTACGTTTGCTCTGATCTTCCATGCTGTGTGGAAGTACGTAGGCACAGGACGCGATGTCCTGGCGAGCAACCTTTTCCCCATTTAGACGTAGGTAGTCGAACTACGTTGACTCTGACTTTCCCATTGCACGAGGGAATACGTAGGCCCAGAACACCGTATGTTCTGTCGAGTCCTGTCCTTTTCTTTTTCTTTTCAGACCGACCATTAGCGTAGCTAGATAACGCACCCTTTTTCCTTATAAACACCAAGCGTGGATCCCATCGAGTACGATGGACGTGAGGGGTGCTAATACCTTCCCCTTGCGTAACCGACTCTCGAATCCAGGTTTTGGTTGCGATGACCATACCTTTTCCCGTCTTTGCGAGGTTTACTTCGAGTGTTTCCTTTCCCGCTCTGAGGGATAAATAACGCACGGTGGTGACTCTTCTGTCAGCCGGCGCCGATTTTCGCAGTAGCGACAGGGAGCTTATTGAGATGCTGCGTGAATACAGTGATATATTTGCTTGGTCCTACGAGGACATGCCGGGTTTGGATACTGATATGGTTGTTCATCGTCTGCCGTTGAAAGAGGATTGCCCGCCCGTGAAGCAGAAACTCAGAAGGACTCGTCCTGACATGGCCGTAAAGATAAAGGAAGAAGTGCAGAAGCAATGGGATGCTGGATTCCTGGCTGTTACCACTTATCCCACTTGGGTCGCTAATATCGTGCCTGTGCCAAAGAAAGATGGCAAGGTTTGAATGTGTGTTGATTATAGGGATCTAAACAAAGCGAGCCCGAAGGATGATTTCCCGCTGCCGCATATTGATGTGTTAGTTGACAACACGGCTCAGTTTTCGGTATTTTCCTTCATGGATGGCTTTTCAGGGTACAACCAGATCAAAATGGCTCCGGAGGATATGGAAAAAACGACCTTTATCACCCCGTGGGGAACCTTCTGTTATAAGGTGATGCCCTTTGGTTTGAAAAATGTTGGGGCAACGTATCAGCGGGCCATGACAACGCTTTTTCACGACATGATGCACAGAGAGATTGAGGTGTATGTCGATGACATGATTGCCAAGTCTCAAACAGAGGAAGAGCATCTGGTTAATCTGCTGAAGTTGTTCAAGAGGCTGAGGAAGTTCAGGCTGAGGCTGAATCCTAATAAATGTACCTTCGGAGTGAGATTCGGGAAGCTACTGGGGTTCATTGTGAGCAAGAAAGGAATCGAGGTCGATCCTGCAAAAATAAAAGCAATACAAGAAATGCCAGCACCGAGAACAGAAAAAGAAGTTCGTGGATTCTTAGGGAGGCTGAATTATATTGCTAGGTTCATCTCTCACCTAACGACCACGTGTGAACCATTATTCAAGCTGTTAAAGAAAGATCAAGCGGTGGTCTGGAACGACAATTGCCAAAGGGCATTTGAAAAGATAAAAGAATACTTGCAGAAACCTCCGGTGTTGATACCCCCAGTAGCGGGACGACCACTGATTATGTATCTGACGGTTCTGGAGAACAGTATGGGTTGTGTCCTCGGTCAACATGACGAGACAGGGCGGAAAGAGCATGCGATTTACTACTTGAGTAAAAAGTTCACGGATTGTGAATCTCGATACTCTATGCTCGAAAAGACGTGTTGTGCATTGGCGTGGGCTGCCAAACGTCTAAGACAGTACATGCTGAATCATACAACCATGCTGATATCGAAGATGGATCCGATCAAATATGTGTTTGAGAAACAGGCGCTCTCTGGAAGGATTGCTAGATGGCAGATGGTATTGACAGAATACGATATCCAGTATGTTTCCCAGAAGGCCATTAAGGGAAGTGTTCTGTCCGAATATCTCGCCGAACAGCCAATTGAGGATTATCAGCCTATGAAGTTTGAGTTTCCTGATGAGGACATAATGTACTTGAAGGCTAAAGATTATGATGAGCCATTGCCTGGTTAAGGTCCTGAGCGGAGTTCCCAGTGGCAACTGATTTTTGATGGAGCTGTCAACTCATACGGTAGCGGGATCGGGGCAATCATTACAACTCCCCACGGGTCGCACATCCCGTTCACAGCCAGATTGACTTTTTCAGTGACGAATAATGAAGCCGAGTATGAAGCTTGCATTATGGGGTTAGAGGAGGCTATCGATATGAGGATTAAGAATCTGGATGTATATGGGGATTCAGCATTAGTTGTGAACCAGATTAAGGGAGAGCGGGAGACGCGCCAGCCTAATCTGGTGCCGTACATGAATTATGCGAGAAGGTTGCTACCTTTCTTTGATAAGGTGGAGTTTCATCATGTACCCCGGGTGGAGAATCAAATGGCAGACGCCCTTGCGACGTTATCCTCGATCTATAAGGTCAACCGCTGGAATGAGGCTCCGAGCATTGTCATCTCTCGCCTTGATAGGCCGGCCTTTGTGTTTGCCATTGATGAAGCATCTGACGGTAAACCGTGGTATTTCGATATACAGAACTTCCTGAAGAATAAGGAATATCCGGCTGGGGCATCCAGTCGTGATCAGAAGACTCTAAGGAGATTAGCAGGCAACTTCTATCTGAATCCCGATGGCGTTTTGTATAGAAGGAACCACGATTTGGTACTCCTCCGGTGTGTAGACGAGAAGGAAGCCAATTTACTCATGAAAGAGGTCCATGAAGGAGCTTTTGGTACACATGCAGGTGGGCATGTTATGACCCAAAAGTTGTTGCGAGCGGGGTATTATTGGTTGACAATGGAAACTGACTGTTTCAAATTTGCCAAGCGGTGTCACAAGTGCCAGATCTATGCTGATAAGATCCACGTGCCACCCAGTCCACTGAACGTCATGGCATCCCCATGGCCTTTCTCCATGTGGGGAATCGATATGATTGGCAAGATTGAGCCTACTGCTTCTAATGGGCATCGCTTCATTCTGGTTGCGATCGATTATTTCACCAAGTGGGTGGAAGCAGCATCTTACGCCAATGTGACGAAACAGGTGGTGGCCAGATTTATCAAGAAGGATATAATCTGCAGGTACGGTATTCCTGAACGGATCATTACTGATAATGGTTCGAACTTGAACAACAAGATGTTGAAAGATCTATGTCGGAATTTCAAGATCGAGCATCATAATTCATCTCCTTACAGACCCAAGATGAATGGCGCTGTTGAAGCGGCCAACAAGAACATAAAGAAGATTGTTCAGAAGATGGTAGTAACGTATAAGGATTGGCATGAGACGTTACCATTCGCTTTGCACGGTTATCGTACTACGGTGCGTACATCAACCGGGGCAACACCGCTCTCACTAGTATATGGCATGGAGGTCGTCCTGCCATTGGAGGTTGAGATACCATCTTTGAGGGTTTTGCTTGATGTTAAGCTGGACGAGGCAGAATGGGTGAGAAGTAGATTGAATCAGCTGAATTTGATAGATGAGAAAAGACTGGCATCCATTGCACATGGTAGGCTGTATCAGAGCCGGATGAAGAAAGCGTTCGACAAGAAGATTCGACCTTGAAGCTTTCAGACGGGTGATCTTGTGCTGAAAAAGATTCTCCCACCGCAATCGGATCACAGGGGCAAATGGACTCCCAATTACGAAGGTCCATACGTCGTAAGAAAGGTCTTCTCCTGAGGAGCCTTATTGTTATCCACCATGGATGGTGATGACTTTTCGTCCCCTGTGAACTCGGACGCAGTTAAAAAATACTTTGCTTAAAATTGACCCGCTGGACAGTAAAAAGAGAGTCCAGGCAAAAATGGGGCATCCTGGCGAACCAAAAAACAGAATAAAAAGGTTCGGGCAAAAGTTAGGGATATAATTGAAAAAATGTACACCCGCGAAGTTGAAAACCTACACTGGGCGGCTTCGGCAAAAAAGGGTATCCCGGTGAATCGAAAACCCGCAAAGGGCGATTCACGCAAAAGTTAGGGATTTAAGAAGCAAATAACTGCGGTCCAAGTTTGATTGTTAGCGGTTTGGGAGCATCTGGGGGTCGATCATCCAAAGCAATCTCTTCCGAAGACCGAGATCGGGAAAGCGCCAGAGTCCGACGAGTCATAGGAAGATCGGTTCATGGTGTTCGTCTGTAACACGTTGCCGACATGTGTACAAATTTTATTCTGTATATTTGTATACTTCTGCATTTTGTTTATGTGTGACTACCTCTTTTCAGGAGTTGCATCTGATGTACAAATCTTGCCTATTCTCAGGCCGTTATCAATAAAGCATTTTGTTCAGTGTAATGTGTGACTTTGGTTTTAATTTTTCGCAGTTTTGTTTGTAAAAAGCGCCGATGTTTTTTGATAGACTTACATGCGTGTAAACAGGCGGGCCTCGGCCGATGATTGTTAAAACCAAAAATTACCTGAATAGTTGTCTTGGGTGATTACTAAGATGTGTCTTTTTGCATAGATTGCCTTGTGTTTGCTTGTTGACTTTTGCAGGTATTCGAAAGCTCGTGAAGTTCCCCGCCAGAGTCCATGGCAGGCTAGTACCCTCGCCAGAGGTTGAATGTTGTGTCTTCCCCAGTGAAGTCGCTCCAGGCAAGATTGAATGTTGTCTCCCCGGGAGAGCGGAGATTGCGTCGAAGGAAAAGATCAATGTATCTTCAGTAGTTCAGAATTAGCTTGTCAAGCAGAGCAGTGTCCTCCCCAGTGAAGGTCGAGACGAATGTGATTAACTTCCCAGAGAGTTCCGGTGCAGTGCAAATTAGGATGCGTAGTTCAATCCCCAGCTCAGTGATAGCGGGATGATTTCCCCAGCTCAGTGATAGCGGGATGATTTCCCCAGCTCGGTGGTAGCAGGAGAGGTTCCCCACAGGGTGTGGTCAAGTGGTTGGAGCTGCTGAAAGGAGTTTTTCCGAGCAAGATTGTCCTTTCTTTCCCTAGCAAGTCGCTCTTCCTTGTCAGGAGGATCGTCTTCAGCAGATTTTGGAGTTTCGAGTTTGTGAGCCACCTCCTCAGCAGGATGGTCATCCCTAGCGGAGTTAGTTCATCTTTCCAACATTTATTTTGTTGGAAGCGTTTCGGTAGTATCCCGGTCATCCCCGGCGGATCCAGTGTGTCTTCAGTATTTATTTTGCTGAAGTAACTCTTCGCATAAGCATGCATCATGAGCATTTACATTTTGCACGAGTATGTAGCATTTTCCTGATGTATGGGAGCATTTCGTCATTATCCAACATGCATTGTTAAAACATGAGTCGGGTGGTTACCTCTTCAGTTTCAGATATGTTGTTCCTTGCCGATAAGAGAAATCGTGGTTTCAGGAAGATGTGGATTTTGTGGTCAAAGTATGCAGTGATCGTATTTGTCCCAATCCTTGGGGTCATGTTGTAATGCACGCAGTGATCGTGTTGATTTTGAGATGTTAATTGGTGGCCCAAGTACGCAGTGATCGTATTTGTACCATTTATGGGGTTCATATTGTAAGGCACACAGTGATCGTGTTGATTTTGAAATGTTGATTTGTGGCCCAAGTACGCAGTAATCGTATTGGTACCATCTATGGGGTTCATGTTATAGGACACGCAGTGATCGTGTTGACCTTGGTATGTGGTCGAATAGCGCAGTGATCGCATTCGTCCCGATCTAAGAAGATTGTTTTGTAAGGCACGCAGTGATCGTGTTGATTTTTGAGATGTTAATTTGTGGCCCAAGTACGCAGTAATCGTATTTGCACCATCTATGGGGTTCATGTTATAGGACACGCGGTGATCGTGTTGATCTTGGTATGTGTATTTGTGGTCGAATCGCGCAGTGATCGCATTCGTTCCGTTCTAAGAAGATTGTTTTGTAAGACACGCAGTGATCGTGTTGGTATTCTCTCGGGGTTTTATTGAGCAGAACACGCAGTGATCGTGTTTACCATGTTATGTGATGTTGTTGGTCGATATACGCAGTGATCGTATTCGTCCGTCATATGCAGTGGTTATAGATCGACACGCAGTGATCGTGTTTATCCAGTTTTCGTTGATCGGTATACGCAGTGACCGTCTTCATCCGTCATACGATTTGGTTATGGGGTGAGGCATGCAGTGAACGTGTTCATTTAGTTGTTGGTGGCCGAAGTACGCAGTGATTGTATTCGTCCCACGTTTGAAGTTGTGTCACAGCGCGCAGTGATCGTGTCTCCTCCAGTCAAGAGGGCCGTGACATGAGGCACACAGTGATCGCGTTTACCCTATGTATGGTTAGGATATGCAGTGATCGTATTCGTCCAGTTATGAGGGTTGGTTGAGGCACACAACACGCAGTGATCGTGTTTTCTCCAGTCAAGAGGATCGTGGCTCAAAATGCGCAGTGATCGTGTTCAAGCACGTAGTGATCGTGTTTAGGATACGCAGTGACCGTATTCATATGGCACGTAGTGATCGTGTTGATAGTATCATGGGAACTTGTGATGCGGAGCCCGCAGTGATCGTGGCTATCGTATCAGTTGGTTTTGTTGGTCGGCATACGCAGTAATCGTATTCGTTCTATTACATGGTTTGGTTTTATGGCGCACGCAGTGATCATGTTGACATCATTCCGGGGTTTTGTTGGTCGAGATGCGCAGTGATCGTATTCGTATAGCACACATAGTGATCGTGTTCATCATATGGGTGGTTGAAGTACGCAGTGAACGTGTTCGCCTCTTTTATGTGGATTTATTCCGTCTGGCACGCAGTAATCGTGTTTACCTCATCCGGTTGGACTTATGGCCGAAGTAATTCTGGTTGTAACGCAATACGCAGTGATCGTGTTCGTCGTGTTTAAGTTTGTTTGTGGTGTAGAACGCGGAGTGATCGTGTTCATCTTGTCACAGAGGGATGTTGCGCCAAACACGCAGTGATCGTGTTCGTCATGGCATATTCCCCTAGCAGAGTTGCTTGGTCAAGCATTTCTCTTTCTCCCCAGCCGAATCCTTTCTCAGAGTGATGTGGAAATAGCATGATACAGATTTTGGGTGGTTGCCCACAGTTTCCTCAGTAGAGACGTAATCCCCAGCATGGTGGTCTTCAACGAGATATTCGGTTAAGTTTCTCGTAGTCCCCGGCAGGGTATTCTTTGACAAGTCGCTTGGTTAAGTTACTTGTATTCCCCCAGCTGAGTCTTTCTCAGGATGATGTGGAGTCAGTATTAGAAGGTGGTAATACAGATTTTCGGGTGGTTACCCGCGATTCCCCAACAGAGTTAAGTTCTCCGGCAGGAAGTTACTTCAATGAGTTACTTGGTTAAGTCCCTCATAGCCCCCAGCAGGGAGCTTGTTACAGGAGTTGTGTTCCTCGTATTTTTCAACAAGGTTATTCTCGTCAGGGCGCTTGGTTAAGTTCCCGATTTCTCCAGCAGGTGTATGACGGCTGTCGTCAGAATTGTCCCCTCAGAGTTACTTAGTTAAGTTTCTCGTTTCCCCGCAGAGTTGGTTGTTCATGTCTTCGAACATTGCCCCGCTTGTTTAAGTGTTTGCTCATTTCTTCAGGATACAAAAGGTTGATCAGTGAAGTCAACATGACAAGTGAAGTCAATATGTTCCCGCTGGCTAGCGCGTGCTTGGTTGATAAGTGAGATCAACAGAGGTTGATAAGTGAGATCAACAGAGTTTGATAAGTGAGATCAACAGAGGTTGATAAGCGATGTCAGCAATTTCTCGTTGTGTGGTGTATGCTCATTTCTTCGGAATGGAGTGGTCTGCGGACAATACCAGATTATTTTACAAAAAACAGATTGCCAGAGGGGTGGTTAGTTGTTGCTGTGACAACAGGAGCCAGTTCCCATGGTTTTCCCAAGCAGTAGTCGTATTCGTAATTTATTTTTGCGGTTGGCAAATTTCCGGGTTCTTTCGTATTCAACTGTCTCGTACCTCGAATGTCTGAAGGCTGTGTGCTCTTCATCCAGCCGGGTCCAAGTCGCTTGAATAGGGGCAGCTGTTGCACCCCAAAATTTACCCAACCTTTTCCAACCTAGGTTTATGTTTCAATTGCATAATCATTTGCATTGTCATCATGTACATAGTGTATTCATCTGCATTGCATAACATAAGCAAGCTATCTTAATCAGGGGATCAAGTGCTATTCTTATCTCAAGAGGCATATCCAAGGGTTTCATTCATATCCAAGGCTACTCAGGTCATCAGGGAAGAATTTGAGCTTTGAAGAGTTGCCAGGTTGATTAATGAGTTATCTCCTATCTTAAGGCTAGTTGGGGGGGTCATCAGAGGAAGTATGAGCTATGAGCCAAGAGCATGAGGTGTGTATGGATGTTATGAAGAGCCTATGTGATCATTTTGAAGAAGAACCAAGTCATTGAAGTGATTGCAAGAGCCTCAGTTGAAGTCAGTCAACTAGGGTTTTATCTGGGTCAACAATAGGTTAACTCTAAGTCAAAGAAGTGTTTTGAAGGGTATCAAGAATCATTTGAAGAATGTGGGATTCATTATTTGCTATATGGATATGGATATGATGTTGTGATAAAGAAAAATCAAAAGGAGTCAAGGAGAAATGGAGTTACCAAATTAGGGTTTCAGTGTAAAATCCCCTAGTTTAGGTCAAACTTCAAAGCAGTGTAACTCAAGATGCAAGTTTCATATGAATTCTTGGTCCACATGAAACTTGTATAGTATCTTCATAGCTTTAATTTGAGTGGTGGAAGTCATCAAGATGATTTATAGAACTCAAGTTATAGCTCTTGCAAGTTACAGATCATCTGAGGGCACTGAAATTTGTCTGTGAAAAGTTGTCTATCTTCCAAGCAACTTTTGACCTTCAAGGAATTTTCAAATGAATTTCTGGACAACATGAGAGTTGTTCCTTATTGTATTATCGTTCTATGAAGGTATGGTATGCCTTCATATGATTTGTGGAAATCTACTTATGGTCTTGGCAAGCAAAGGGTATTTTGGTCATCTGAGGATTATAGGTCATTCTTAGCCTATGCCTAAAACTCATACAACGAAGCTTCAAATGAAAAACTTCACAACATCAAAGTTGCTTAAAATGTCATTTTAAGTCTAGAAAATAAGTCATTGAAGTTTGTAAATGCATAGAATAAGACTTGACCAAAGTTGGTGAAAAATGACCTAAAAAAGGCATATAAGTTGAAAAAGTTGAAATGAAAAATTGGTTTGAGAGATCTACAAATCCAAAATGGGTCATCCAATATACCAAATTGATTCCAAACATCATTTTAGAGACATTGGTTCAGCCATTTTTTTGAGTTACGGGTTAAATTTTGGACTTGCTTTGTATTTTTGTTACTTGCACAATAAGGCAAGTATGAAAAACTTGGCATAAGTGAAATTTCAAGGCAAGGAGCTTGCATATCATTCCAATATATCATGTAAGGATATTTTAGCACAAATATGAAAGGGTGTATGCATGAGATATGAGATGGTTCAAAGTATCATTAAGTGAGATTTTCATGAACTTTCCACCACATTCTAGAATCCTCTAAGATCAATCTAGGAACTTCTAGATCTGTCCATCATCATCTATATATTGGATTGAATTCATTGGTGCAAGGGGTTGGTGAAAAGAGGGAGAGAAAAGAGAGAATTCTATGGTTGCTTCCATCGTAAGAAAGTGAGAGAATTATCATAATCTGCCATTTTCTGTTCAAGAGAGTTCTTCATTTTCAGTCTTTGGTATATTGTGAGTGTGAATGAGCACGATGCAAGGTCCATTAATGGAGGTTTAAGGAGCTTTTTCCCAAAACTCAAGATTGTGCACCAGAGTTGCAGCCAAGAATCCAAGCACTCATCATCATAATTGTTGCAAACAGAAAGATTCTCATCAAGTAAAGATCATCCTCGAAGGGTTACAAGTATTGGATTGGACTGTAACCACCTCTGCCATAGCTGCTAAGCAGGTTGGTGATTTCATTTCTATCTCCATAATTAGGTGTTATTAGGGTAGATTATTAGTGTAAAAGTGTTAGGTTTAGATAGATGAATATGTACCCCATCTGTTATGGCCATTGGTGAAGGTTAGGGTTAGGGCAGTTCAACTTTCTTGATCTATAACTCATAGGTTAGGGTACTATGATCTTAGTTTTTATGTTTATCATGATCACCACAACGCATAGAACACTCTAGGGTAGTTTCAGCAAGAATCATAACCATGCATATCAGGTGCAGTTTGGTATATCATGAGCTTCCAGCTATCGAGCTTGATTATACAATGAGTTTTAGAAGAATCCAAGTATAGGATCGTGTAAAGGGCTTGGAGTAGGCCATGTTTTGTTTTGGGATCGAGGGTTTTCATTGAGAGATGAAGGAGTATGCACTGGTTGAATATGGCTGCATGAAAGAAGAGTTCTGCAAACCCTAGGTTTGATTGGGGATGATGACCAGGCACCGTCAGATCCCCCTGAAATGTTGACAATTTAACCTCATCGTGCGGTCCAGATTTGAAGTTGAGAAGCGGAGGGAAAGACCAAAGCGAAACGATGCGTTTCATTAAACGCACCACCATGGGCCTTGGATCAGCGTGCTATCCCCACCCCCATCAGCGAGCCCAATTGGATTTTAACTAGAATTGATTGCTAAATGCACCGTGGTTTTGTTTTTGTTTTTTCTTTTATTTTTCAAATGATTTTCTGAAGCGTACCGGGCCTTGCTATAATGATATTCGCGCCTCCCCTTTGTGGCCCATCAGCAATATCAACTGGGCGCCCTTGCTTATGGCACCCCCTCCCCAATTTATTTCTTTTTGTGTGATTTTTATTTTCTTTAACATTCTTTGATCTTTAAAAAATCATAAAAAATTGAAAATAGCTTGTTTTTGATTGGTTCTTTTTGTGGTAGATCAATAATTTTGTTAAGAAAAATATTAAATAATAAAAATGGCATTTTATTTTGTTTTAATATTTTTCATGCATTTTTCTTGTAAATAGCATTTTAATGGATTTAGTTTAGCACTTAAATTTGTTGATTTTAGTTCTCATAGTTCCCTTTAGATTTAGGGTTCATTCTTTTTAGAGTGATTAGCTTAGGACTTTAACTTGTATATAGGATTTAATTCATATTTTTAGGATTAAATTTTTAAATGATTTGATTAGGTGAGATTAGAGTGGTTAAAATTAGGGTTTTAGGTGAATATAAGTGAGATAGATTAATTCTTTTAGGAATTTTGATTTGATTTTGGGGTATGGGACTATAGGGGTTATGGGTATAAGATAGATCCCTTAGAAAATATTAGGTTTCCCCTACTGCTATTAGTATACTGCTTATATTGGATTGACTGTTTGGTGTGCCCTCTTTAGGGTTATTATTTTGTCTATGTGGGGTATTGGGTTTGCTTGGGGATTGGGAGAGCTGAAGACTTTGATGATGAAGCCATTGGAGATCAAGGGATTGAAGACCAGCTTCCAGAGTTGATGAGGAGTACCCTTTGCTGGTAGCTGTTGAAGTTTGTAGGATCTAGGAATTAGGCAGAGCCCTAGAGTAGACAACTTGATTCTCAAACATGGAAGGTCTTGATTGCCTCCATTCTTCTCTGTGATGCAGAGTCTCTCTAAGACATTCACCCCCTTCCTTTGGAAGGCTTGGTGATAGTGTCTCAGAGATAGAACTCTTGAGAGAAAATATCCTCTGTGTTGATAGCAGTCTGTTTGCCACCCTTGGTGGTCAACTGATTGCTTAACACCCAGTTTATTCTTGTGCTTGTTTCCTCAGCTTGGAGGAGGACTTGAAGAAAAGCCATTGGGAGATTGAAGATAAAAGACTGATGTCTGCTTGAAGCCTGAAGATGGTTGCATATGCTGATGAAGACTGCTTTTGCTGTTTAGCTTTTAGCTGTTTTATTTTTGATGTATTGTGTGAATTTCCCGGGCTGTATTGTTTGCTGTTTACCTTACTGGGTGGAAAGTGAATTCTGTTCACTTTTGCCTATTGTTTTCTAGGTTCGAGGTTGAGTGGGACTCCCTTGCCTCGCTTGTATTGTTGCATCCATGCATTTTACTGCTTTATTGTATATACTTGCTGTTTCTGTTTCCGTCTATTCCCTTAGGATCTCTCTTTCTCTCTGCGCAAGAGAGGAGCATGATAGACATTAGGTGTTAACCCATGCATGATAACATTAGGGTAGATTTTATTCCCTTTTCAACCCTAGGATTTGTAGAGTGTCATCTCTTCTTCCTTCAAAACAACAGAAAAACACTAATAAAGGTTATAACAGAGATTAATTCATTTCTTCCGTCAAAAGATTTGAACAAACATCAACCTTTTTGCAATAAGAAAACCCTTGTTTAAGGTGAGATTTTTCATAAAAGACACTTGAACAGCTTGTGTCGTGCGTAGCCCGAACTACGTTTGCTCTGATCTTTCATGCTGTATGAAAGTACGTAGGCATAGGATGCGATATCCTAGCGAGCAACCTTCACCCATCCTTTCCCGTAGTTAGGCGAACTACGTTGACTCTGATTTCTCGTTCCAGACGGGAATACGTAGGCATAAAGTGCGATGCTTTGCCGAGTCATGTTTTCTTTTCTTTTTAGACCTCATCCTTTAGTTTAGATAGAAGTGTAATCCGTACAACCAAGCAAGCGTGGATCCCGTCGAGTACGACGGACGTGAGGGGTGCTAATACCTTCCCCTTGCGTAACCGACTCCCGAATCCAGGTTTTGGTTGCGATGACCATACCTTTTCCCGTCTTTGCAGTAGGTTTACCCTGAGCGTTTCCTTTCCCTCCCGTGGGATAAATAACGCACGGTGGCGACTCTTCTGTTCAGCCGGCGCCGATTTTCGCAGTAGCGACAGGTATGGTACCCTAATATGCAAGCAATCCAATTACAAAGAAACCCTATGATGCAAGCCTCAAATAAAAATTGTGGCTGAACCATTGTTCTTAGAATGTCATTTGGAGTCAAAATGACCTATTGCATGACATGGTTTGGACTTATAACTTGGGATTTATGATTTTCAACTTCACTTGAATTAACTTATGCCTCATTTTTAGGCCATTTTTATCACTTTTTCAAATGAGCCTTTTCAACATCTCATGACCTCCATTCTAGCCTTAAAACATGATTCTAAGCAAGTTTGATGTTGAAGATTTTTCCATTTGAAGCTTGGAAGTAGGAGATATGGCCTTATGCTTGAAATGACCTATAACCTCCAAATGACCAAAAGGCCCTTGGCTTGTCAAAGCCATAGGTTGAGTTTTATAAATCCTATCAAGGACTTAAAGTACTCTCTAGAAAGCTAAGAAGATGCTCTTCAACATTCATGTTGACCAAGAATCCATAGGAATCATCCTACTAGGGAAAAAGTTATCTGCAAGTTGGGTGACTTTCAAGGACCCAGATTCACATACCTCAGATGACCTGTAATTTGTCAAAACCATAACTTGAGCTCTGCAAATCCTATCAAGTACTTCTACCACTCAAATTAAAGCTAAGAACAAGCTATACAACATTCATGTTATGGGGAAGATGAGATGACAATCACATCTTGAGCTAAACTGCCTTGAAGATAGGGATCAAACTAGGGGATTTTACACTGTCAATCCTTAGAAGCCCTAGCTTGAAACTTCTCAAACTCCTCAATCATGATGAGTTGGTCTAGGAATCATCCTTATAGTATCTCAATACATCATTCCATGATCACATGGCTCTTGGATTAGGTCTGAACCCTCTACAAATCTTCAGTTGACCTAGGGTTGACCCAGTCAAACCCTAATTCCACCACTCATGGTTGAATCTTCTGAATTCTGGTATAATGACATCTCTGGGATTCATGATGGCTTTCAAGACATCTCATAAGCTTTCTCAAAGCTTCAAGTCCATCCTCATAGTCTCATAATCATCTGAGGAGCTCCCACAACTCTCAAGTTATGAGACCCACAACCTTGGTTTCAACCAATTCCTCTGAGGATCTCTTGAGTTCTCTGACAAAGGTATCAACCTTTGAACATTTGAATAGCCTTCATGGCTAGATTCAAAGTCTCATACAACTCTTGATGGGTAAATAAATGTTGGTCAAATTTTGGGGTGCAACAGCTGCCCCTATTCAAACGGCTTGAACCTGACTGGGTGAGGAGCGAACGGCTCTCAGCCAATCAAGGTGCGAGACGGTTGAATACCGGTAAACCCGGAAATTTGCCAATTGCTCGAGTACTGGAATAATAGCTGCACGACAACTATCTGGAGAAATACTGATCTGACATCGCCATCAGTTATCCACATTAAATTCCTCTGACATCGCCATCAGACAACCAAAACACCCAACACCGCCGCTGGAAGACTAAATCACCTGACATCGCTGTCAGAAACAAACACCCAACATCGCCGCTGGAAACGAGTAGATCTGACATCGTCGTCGGACCACCAAAATACCCAACATCGCCGCTGGAGAACTAGATCATCTGACATCGCCGCCAGAAACAAACGTCCAAACACCCAACATCTCCGCTGGAGAACTAAATCATCTGACATCGCCGCCAGAAACAAACGTCCAACATCGCCGCCGGAGAATTAAATCATCTGACATCGCCGTCGAACTACCAAAATACCCAAAATCGCCACTGGAGCACTAAAGACTCTGACATCGCCGTCAGAAGCAAACAAAATACCCAACATCGCCGCTGGAGAGCTAAATCATCTTGACATCGCCGCCAAGAACAAAACATCCAACATCGCCACTGGGAACAACCATAATCTTGGGAAACACCCGACATCGCCGTCGAAAAACCAACATCCAACATCGCCGCTGGAGACAAACATAATCTGGGAAACAAACATCCAACATCGCCGCTGGAGAACTGAATCATCTGACATCACCGCCAGAAACGAACATCCAACATCGCCGCTGGGGACAAAGGGTCTGACATCGCCGTCAAAAACCAACATAACCTGACCTCGCCGTCAAAACAACCATCCAACATCGCCGCTGGAGCAACAAAATCATCTGACACCGCCGTCAGAAACAAACATCCAACATCGCCGCTGGAGGACTAAAGAACCTGACATCGCCGACAGAAACAAACAAAATACCCAACATCGCCGCTGGAAAACAAACAAATATCCAACATCGCCGCTGGAAACATCCATAATCTGACCTCGCCGTCAAATCCAACATCACCGCTGGAAACAAACATGATATGACCTCGCCGTCAAAAACAAACATACATTGGGGGATTGGTCACACGGTAACCGGTAATACATAGTCGATCATGCCATCAGGCATCCAAAGAAACTGTCGGGCATCAGCCGGACTTCAACCATCAGGTTGATCATGCCATCAGGCATTCAAAGAAACTTGTTGGGCATCAGCCGGACTCCAACCATCAGGTTGATCATGCCATCAGGCATTCAAAGAAACTTGTCGGGCATCATCCGGACATCATCAGTAAGTCGGGAATAGAATTCTTGGTCAATCATGAGCCAACTGGGAATATCTAAACCTCTGCCATCGGGCACTCCGCATCAGCTGAGAGAACTGCTTCATTAACACGGTCAGACTTCAATCATGGAGTCTTCAAGGGAGGTTCTAACTTCGCCGTTAGAAAATCTGCTGGGGAGGACGCTTCGCCGCTGGGGAATCTGGAGAACTATTAAGCAACTCTGCTCCGGGGGTCCAGAAATCATTCTGGATGAATCAACTCTGCTGAGGACTTCAAGAATCATCTTGAACAAATAACTCCGCCGGGGACCTTCAAGAATCATCTTGAACCGGGAACCATTCTGGTGATTTCAGGAATCATCCTGAGCAAAAACTCTGTTGGGGATTCCAGGAATCATCCTGGGCAACTATTGTCGGGGACAAACCAATCATGGCTTGAGCAGCTTCCAAGGATTCGGCTCTCTTGGGGCTTCAGGAATCATCCTGGGCAATCTTCACTGGGACGCTACTGGGGAGCTTTAAGAATCATCTTAAGCAAACGGCCCTGCTGAGGAATTCAAGAATCATCTTGAACTGAAGACTTCGTTGGGGATCTCAAAAATCATCTTGAGCAAGCGACTTCGTTGGGGAGAATATCAGGAATCATCCTGAGCAACTGATCCTTCGGCGGAACACCTACAAAACAAGAACGATAACAACCTAGATCATGTTTATTATGCATATGCTTCGGCGCCATGCTCCACACGATGGAAATGCTATGCGTTTATGATGAATGTTATGCAATCATGCACAATGATGCGATCCCGTCAGCAAAATAAATACCGAGGGGGGAATCCTCCTGTCAAGGAGAAAGAACTACTCAGATAGAGGAATCATCCTGCCGAGGAGAACATGGCCATGCCAATATCAATTGGACTCCGCAGGGGACACAACTTCAGTTGACTGCTGCGGGGGAAACAACTTCAGTTGACTGCTGCAGGAGACGAAGCTCTACGAGAACCTGGACCTGCTGAGGGAAAGCGATATCAAACGCGGGAGTAAACTGCGTGGCCGCCATGGCTACTCTTCTGGGGATGATAACTCTGTGGGGAGACAACTTCAGTTGATCAACACTCCACCGGGGAAAAAACCAATCATGGTCTGATCAACTTCCAAGGATTCGGCTCTCTTGGGTACCTGCAAACTCGGCTGGGGAAGGAGAAATCATTCTGCTTCGCTGGAGAGAGTACAACTCTGGGGGAAATACAGCATCAGCTATTCAACACTCTGCTAGGGAAAACCACTCATGGTCCCTACTGCTTCCAAGGATTCGGCTCTCTTAGGGGTTTGCGAACTCAGTCGGGGAAGGAGAAATCATTCTACTTCACTGGAGAGTACAACTCTGATGAGGAATTTCAATTCCGCTGGGGAAGAAGGAATCATCCGACTTCGGGGGAGAGTACAACTCTGCAGGGGAATACAGCATCCGCTGTTCTAACACTCTACTGGGGAAGAGGGAGTCATCCGACTTCGGGAGAGAGTACGACTTTGGTGGGGAATTTTAATTCCGCTGGAGACCTCAGTCTAGCACCATCAGTTGCTGCATACTTCGGCGTACGAATAGTTTCCTACGAAACCTGCACTTGTGACCCGGTGCGGGGGGAATGAACACGAGCTTCGGCGCCCGAACATTTCTATGAAACCTGCACTTGTGACCCGGTGCTGGGGAAGAAATCATGCTTTGGCGCGTGACTTAGCTGAGGAGATGACGTTCCTTCAGGATGCGTCTGCTTGGGGGAGAGAATCATCTCTGCATGGGGAGACATTTCAATGCTCACGATCTCGCGTTCAGACTCTGCGGGGAGAGGCCACTGAACTCTGCTGGAGAAGGAGGAATCATCCTGCTTCAGGGATGCGCACGGCGCACTGTTTGGAATATGCTACACCTGTAACAACCCAAACAAACAGACAAGATACCCTTCTCAAAGGGACCTACCAAGGTTATTATCTCGTGACAATATTCAAGTAGTTAATTGTTTCAACAATCAATGGCCTAGGCCAGTAAGTTTATGTATGCGCATTTTATCAAAAACATCGGCGTTCTCTTTCGCAAACAAAACAGATAAATGCTAAACAGGCAAACAGAATTTCTGAATAGTATGCATTTTATTAATAACAAACCCTTGAATGGGTAAAAATGTTTTACAACAGAGGCAAGCTCCTGGAATGAGGAAGCCACGCAAAAATAAAACATAAATATACATCAATATATACAAATGTCGGCAACGAGGCGTAGACGAACACCATGAGTTGA
The DNA here is from genome assembly GCA_963859935.3 of Lathyrus sativus. Classification (NCBI taxonomy): domain Eukaryota; kingdom Viridiplantae; phylum Streptophyta; class Magnoliopsida; order Fabales; family Fabaceae; genus Lathyrus; species Lathyrus sativus. Next base: position 64,316,150 of record OZ012739.1, on the reverse strand, counting down.
TCCCTCTATGACCCACTCGACTTCGATACTTCTCCGACGCTTCAGCTTCGGAAGAGATTGATTCAGATAAACGGCCCTCAGGTCCTCCAAACCACTAAACAATGAAAGTCCACACGCGGAACGCAGTCATTTGCTTATTCAAATTCCTAACTTTTGCGTGAACCGCCCTTTGCGGGTTTTCAGTTCACCTGGATACCCTTTTTTCCCGAAGCCGCCCAGTGTAGGTTTTCGACTTCGCAGGTGTACATTTTTTCAATATATCCCTAATTTTGCCCGAACCTTTTATTCTGTTTTTGGTTCGCCGGGATGCCCCTTTTTTGCCTGGACTCTCTTTTTTTTTTGTCCAGCGGGTCGCTTTCAAGCAAAGTATTTTTTAACTGCGTCCGCGTTCACCGGGGATGCAAAATCTTCACCATCCATCGTGGATAACAACAAAGCTCCTCCCGAGAAGACCTTGCTGATGACGTACGGACCTTCGTAATTCGGAGTCCACTTGCCCCGGTGATCGGAGTGTGGCAGAAGAATCTTCTTCAGGACGAGATCACCCGTCTGAAAGCTTCTAGGACACACCTTCTTATCATAAGCTTTCTTCATTCGGCTTTGGTATAGACGACCAAATGCAATCGATGCTAACCTCTTCTCGTCCATCAGGATGAGTTGGTTCAAACGATTCGTAATCCATTCTACCTCGTCGAGTTTCACATCAACCAAAACTCGCAAAGAAGGGATCTCCACTTCTAACGGTAGGACAACTTCCATACCGTACACCAAGGAGAAATGAGTTGCCCCGGTCGACGTACGGACCGTCGTACGATAACCGTGCAGTGCAAACGGCAGCATCTCGTGCCAATCTTTGTATGTCACAACCATCTTCTGAACAATCTTCTTTATGTTCTTGTTGGCGGCTTCGACGGCGCCATTCATCTTCGGCCGGTAAGGAGATGAGTTGTGGTGTTTAATCTTGAAGCTCTGGCACAGCTCCTTCATCATCTTGTTATTCAGGTTCGAACCATTATCAGTAATGATCCACTCGGGAATTCCGTAACGACAGATGATGTCCCTCTTTATGAATTTAACCACTACCTGCTTGGTCACATTAGCTTACGAGGCTGCCTCCACCCACTTGGTGAAGTAGTCGATAGCTACCAGAATGAAACGGTGACCGTTGGATGCAGTGGGCTCGATCTTGCCTATCATGTCGATGCCCCACATGGAGAACGGCCACGGGGAGGACATGACATTCAACGGGCACGGTGGTACATCAACTTTATCAGCATAAATCTGGCATTTATGACATCTCTTCGCGAATCTGAAGCAATCTGACTCCATAGTCAGCCAGTAGTATCCTGCTCTCAGGATCTTTCTCGTCATAGCATGTCCGCCGGCGTGCGTACCAAATGTGCCTTCATGGACTTCTTCCATGAGCATACTCGCCTCTTTCTCATCTACACATCTGAGTAGCACGAGATCGTGGTTTCTCTTATACAACACTCCATCAGGATTGAGATAAAAGTTTCCAGACAGCCTCCTCAGAGTCTTCTTATCCTGGGTTGACGCACCCGCAGGATATTCCTTAGTCATAAGGAAAGTCTGGATGTCATGGAACCATGGCTTGCCGTCGGCGGCATCCTCGATTGCAAAGACAAATGTCGGTCTATCAAGACGCGAAAGGACAATTCTTGGAGCCTCATTCCAAAAATTGACTTTATACATTGAAGCCAACGTGGCTAAGGCATCAGCCATCTAATTTTCAGCCCTGGGCACATGATGGAGTTCCACTCGATCGAAGAACGGAAGTAGCCTCCTGGCATAATTCATGTACGGCACCAAATTTGATTGACGAGTCTCCCACTCCCCTTTAATTTGGTTGATCACAAGCGCTGAGTCACCATATACGTCTAGATTCTTGATTCTCAAATCAATTGCCTCCTCTAGACCCATGATGCATGCTTCGTACTCCGCCTCATTATTGGTGACTGGAAACGTCAGTCTCGCAGTAAACGGGATATGGGATCCGTGGGGAGTCGTGATGATAGCCCCGATGCCACTTCCATAGGAATTAACCGCTCCGTCGAATATCAACTTCCACTGGGATTTCCTATCTGGCCCCTCGCCGGGCAACGGCTCATCGCAATCCTTCACTTTGAGAAACATAATATCCTCGTCAGGGAATTCGAACTTCATCGGCTGGTAGTCCTCGATCAGCTGCTCGACAAGGTAATCAGACAATACGCTTCCCTTGATGGCCTTCTGGGACACGTACTGAATATCATATTCTGTTAACAGCATTTGCCATCTGGCAATCCTGCCCGAATGAGCCTGCTTCTCGAAGACGTACTTGATCGGATCCATCTTCGAAATTAGCATAGTGGTGTGATTGAGCATGTACTGTCGTAAACGTTTGGCAGCCCAGGCTAGTGCACAACACGTCTTCTCCAGCATCGAGTATCGAGATTCACACTCAGTGAAATTTTTACTCAAGTAGTAAATGGCATGCTCCTTTATGCCCGTCTCGTCGTGCTGACCGAGAACACACCCCATACTATTCTCAAGAACCGTCAGGTACATGATTAAAGGCCGTCCAACCACTGGGGGTATCAAGATTGGAGGTTCTTGAAGATACTGCTTTATCTTGTCGAATGCCTTCTGGCAATCCTCATTCCAAGTAATCGCCTGATCTTTCTTTAAAAGCTTGAACATTGGTTCACAAGTGGCCGTGAGCTGAGAGATAAACCTTGCAATGTAGTTTATTCGGCCCAAGAAACCACGAACTTCTTTTTCTGTTTTCGGCGTTGGCATTTCTTGAATGGCTTTTATTTTCGCAGGATCAACCTCGATACCTCGTTCACTAACGATAAACCCCAGCAACTTTCCGGACCGCACTCCGAAAGTGCATTTGTTAGGATTCAGCCTCAACCTGCACTTCCTAAGCCTCTCAAAAAGCTTCAATAAGTTGACCAGATGCTCCTCCTCCGTTTGGGACTTCGCAATCATGTCATCAACATAGACCTCGATCTCATGATGAATCATATCATGAAACAAAGTTACCATTGCTCATTGGTAAGTGGCCCCTGCGTTCTTCAGACCGAAGGGCATTACCTTATAGAAAAATGTTCCCCAGGGGGTGATAAACGTCGTTTTCTCCATGTGCTCCGGCGCCATCTTGATCTGGTTGTAACCGGAGAAGCCATCCATGAACGAAAACACGGAGAACTGGGCTGTGTTGTCGACCAACACATCGATATGAGGCAACGGGAAATCATCTTTAGGGCTCGCCCTATTCAAATCCCGATAATCGACCCACATGCGTACCTTACCGTCCTTCTTCGGTACAGGCACTATGTTGGCGACCCACGGAGGGTAAGTGGTGACCGCTAAGAAGCCATCATCGAGCTGTTTCTGCACTTCTTCTTTGATCTTAACGGCCATGTCTGGTCTCGTCCTCCTAAGCTTCTGCTTGACGGGAGGGCAATCTTCTCGTAGCGGCAAGTGGTGGACCATGATGTCCGTGTCAAGTCCGGGCATATCTTCGTATGACCAAGCAAAGACGTCACTATACTCTCGAAGCATCTCGACCAATCTATGCTTGACATCCCTCTGCAATGCAGCCCCTACTCTGACATTTCGAACGAGCTCTTCAGAACCCAGATTTACGATCTCAATCTCCTCCTCGTGAGGCAGAATAACCTTCTCTTCCGGAAGGTCTTCGTCTTCATCAATCTCTTCCTCGGCTTGATAGATCGGGCAATCGAAGTCGAAGTGAGTCGTAGAAGGTCCAGAGTCGATGTCATCTGTTATGTGGATCCTGCAATAACAAGGGTTAAGTTTAAAACAAGAATATGCAGGTTAGCACAAACCCCATTGCCATTTTACTGTTTTTCAAAACAAATATAAAACAGGAATAACAGAGAACACAATATTTGAGTACGAAGAAAACGCCTTTGATTTATTAACAAAATGCATGTACATAATCCAACAAGGCCCTGACAATAAAACCGCTATGCCCCGGGTAGGACATAGGGTTGTACAATGATTGTAAAAAGTAAATCATTACTCTTCACTTGTCAGCTGGATGATATCCTTGATGGTCCAATTGTTGAGGCGCTCGCCCGTCTTGCTTGGCTGAATCCAAGAGTCGAGATCACAATCGTTATCCCCGCTGTCTTCAGACGCCGCGTTGATGCTTTCGAAGATCACTCCGCCACTGGTAAATAGGATCGGCCCCTTACCCCGTGACGCACTGCTAGACGAAGAAGAAGAAGCTTCAGCTTCAGAAGAATACCCCAATCCAAACTTGTCCTGCTTGATCGGTATCTCCAAAATATGCCCCCAGCCTGGGGTAGAACCGGCTTCGACGACGGCCCGAGCTTCTTTGAATGAGGAGAGATTCATCTCTGGCTTCTCTGTGACGACAGGAGCTACCTCTTTCACCTTGACGGCTTCAAATTCTTGGCAGAGAGTTTCATGGATTTCGCCATCCATTTCAACATACTTAAAGGATGACAAATGGCTCACCATTATGTCCTCCTCACCGCACACGGTTACTATGCTTCCCCCGATAGCATATTTGAGCTTTTGGTGCAACGTGGAGGTCACGGCACCAACAGCATGGATCCATGTCCGGCCCAAGAGGCAACTGTAGGCGGGCATTATGTCCATGATATAAAAAACCGTGTCGAACGTTTCCGGACCGACTTGGATCGGCAGGGTCAACTCTACGAAAACGTGGCGCTTAGTTCCGTCAAACGCTTTCACCACCAGATCACTGGGTGTGCAAAGCAATCCACGAGTGTCCAACTTCATTAATGCCTTCTTCGGAAGCACATTAAGCGACAAACCCGTGTCCACCAGGACGTGCGACATGATTGTGCCTCTGCACTCTATCGAGATGTGCAAGGCGCTGTTGTGATCTCTCCCTTTAGGCGTCAGCTCTAAATCTGTGAAACCTAGCCCGTTGCCAGCATTAACATGGGCTACCACCTCTTCTAGCTGATTCACGGATATCTCTTGCGGTACGTAGGCAACATTCAATACCTTCAGTAGCGCGTTGCGGTGCGCTTCAGAACACAGCAACAGGTTGAGAATAGAAATCTTCGAAGGCGTCTGATGGAGATGGTCTACAATCTTGTAGTCGCTCTTTTTTATTAACCGCATAAACTCCTCGGCATCTTTGACCAGCAAATCCTTCTCTACCCCACACGGGGCCTCTTCAACGACTTTGCTTTTACCCTTATCGGCCGCATCAGCTCTGACCGCTTTCTCTGCCCCGACTTCCGGCGATGCGAACACTCTTCCGCTACGAGTAATACCACTGATTCCTGCGAGATTCTCCATAGTCGACCCATACGGTTCCAGCTCTAACCTTTGACCATTGCAATAGACTTCATCTCCATAATGCCACGAACGGCGGTAGTTCTCTCGAATGGTATCGGCCCAACTTTGGTAATAGTGATTGTAGGCGGTCGGGGCGCAGAAATAGTAATTGGTTGGCGAGGAATGGTGATGGTGGCGACTTCATCGGCCTGCTTCAACACTATCTCTCCTGATACACTTTCAGCCCTCCGGCTGAACTGCAAAATACCCTCAGTTATCAGACTTTGGATTCCTTCTACCAGCTGCTCACATCCATCAGAATGTGTAGCACAGTCCATGCATAACTCTCCGCATCCCAGAAAGAACCCTTTCTTCAACAACTTAGCTTTGACGAAACTAAGCGGCGTCTTTAGGTCTTTGACATCAGTCAACAGATCTGCACTCTCTTCTTTGATAATGGCGTTCACGCCGCCTCCCCTATGATTCGACATAGGGTTTTTCGTGACATTGGGCACATTATCGGAAAAGTTGATAATCTTGGCATCTACCAGGTCCTGCACCTTGTGCTTAAAGGCTTTGCAGTTCTCGATCGTGTGGCCTAGTGCCCCTGTATGGAAGTCGCAAGTGGCATTTGCGTCGTATCCTGGTGGAGGTGCCCCTGTCAAAGGGGCCATTTTCCTCTTCTGGACTAACTGAAGCTGAAGCAAAGTCTACAAAAGTTACGCATATGACATGGGCGGTGCCTCGAAGTGACGGTTTGTCAAAGGCGCCCGATTCTGGTACTTTCTATATCCCTGCTTATTCGGCTGCTGCTGCTATGGAGATGCTGGGATATTTATACTGGCTATCTGCTACTGAGGGCTCTTGCCCTTTCTCAGAGCGTTGGTCACAGCGCTCGCATCTCCTTCTCGTCGTTTACCAGCATAAGGTTTCTTTCCACCTCCTCCAGCTGAGGATGATTCACCTTGGATTTTCCCGATCTTGATACCATTCTCGACGTGCTCGCCCATGGTAATGAGAGCTGAGAACGTCCCAAACATACCGCTGACTAACTTTTCATAGTAGACCCCTGGGAGGGTAGCCACAAACATCTGCACGAGCTCGCGTTCAACCATCGGCGGTTGAACCCGAGCAGCCAACTCACGCCACCGCTGGGCGTACTCCTTAAATCCTTCATTATTCCTCTGCGAAAGGTTCTGGAGCTGGACTCCGTTCGGGGCCAAGTCGCTATTGTACTGGTAGTGGAGGACAAACGCTTCAACGAGATCCTTCCATGTGCGCACGCTAGTGGGCTCCAGGCCCATGTACCACTCGAGGGATGGCCCAGAAAGACTATCTTGGAAGAAGTGCATCAGCAACTTCTCATCTTCGGAATAGGCAGACATCTTTCTATAGTACGATCGCAGGTGGACACGAGGGCAGGTGGTGCCCTTATATTTCTCAAAGACAGGCACCTTGAACTTAGGAGGTACCTTGAAATCAGCAATTAACCCCAGCTTGGACATGTCAACGCCCAAAGTATTCTGATTCTCAATATCTCTCATTTTATCTTCAAGTGCTTTGAATCTGAGTCGTGCTTCAGCATTCAGCTCCGCTTCTGCACCCCTTTGAGAAAACACATCATCCTGATGATCCTCAAGCCACGGTTGAGGCACCAACAGATTCCCGACGCCAGCATTACCGTTGACCGGCCCGATGTTGACATTAGCTCCCAGACTCCCATTGCCGACGCCCGTCGCATTGAGTCCGATGTTGGCCATCACGTTGCCATTAGCACTGCCGTTGCCCCTGGCCACAGGGACACCATTCTGCGGAGTATCAACTGGTGGAGGAGTAGGCACAACCCCGCCATGAAGTATGTCGTTGCTATCAACCCTGGAGATCAAAGGTTGAACCAAAGTTCGGAGCTGGTCTTGACCATTGGCGACCACCTGCATAAGTTCCATAAAGCGATCCATCCGCTCACGGAGCTCCTAAACATCTATCTGCACCTGATCCATGATCCTAGTCTGATTAGCTCGAGGTGAATAACGGTGAATGAGTCTCTGATCAATTCTGGAGTCACCGGAAACAGCCTGGGACCTGTAAACCTGAAAAACCTGTCAACACTAATGGTTAGGAAAAACAACAAAATGTACGTCATACAAATGCTTCATGCAGATGCATGCGTGTGTCTGTGTGCTTGGGAGATTTTCCCCCGATCCTAGTGCCTGAGTGCCAGTGCTGATAATAATAAGAAGAAGAAGTCCGAGCCCAATCATGGAAACATCAATCTCGTATATATAAGGAAAGCCTATCAAGGCAGTACATAGCATCAGCGAGTACAAGACAAATCAACAGCGTGACCTCAGCCAACAAGCCTAGTGATGGTCAGCATACAACAAAGATCAAAACAAAAGGAATACAACTAGTCAAGTACGGCCACGGGCGCGATACTCTGCTAATAACTCCTTCGTTTCTGGATGATCTGGCAGAGTGAGCAACCCCTCGACGAGTAGTTCCCTCTGCACAATGGTATACTGAAGTCCTTCGATCGAACCTTCCCATGCTCCTTCGCCGAAGCAATCTTCTAATTTTCGCTTCTTAGACTCAAACGACAGCTTGCTCTCCTTCAGGTTAGCAAGGGCTTTGTTGAGCTGGCCTTCAGCGGCGTATCTGCGGGCGGTTTCTTCATCAAACCTCTGCTCACTGTCCTTCAGCTTGGCTTCCAGCTTGGAGATCAGCAGCATCAGCTTATCCTCCCGCTCTTTCCTGGTGGCCAGGGAAGCCTTCCAGTGCTGGTCGAACTTGGATATCCTCCGATATGCCTCGTCCAAATGCTGCTTCTTCGTAGCCAGTACGTCGTTGACAGCCCTGAAGTCTTGACCCATGCGTTCCCGCTCGGCTATCTGCTTCATCAGGTCCGTACCCAGCTGGTTCACCAACTCTGTTTGCCTTTTGAAAGAATGAACGGCCTCGTTCCTTTCGCTTCGAAGCTGAGCTAACTCCTTCTCCAGTTCTGCGTTCGCCCGCTTCAATTCATCCCGCTCAGCTAATACCTGGTTGTGTTGATGGATGGGCACAGTAGTAGGCTCTTCGATTGCTAGAGAGCTTTCTGGCTTGACATGAGGAAACGACATCCCTATGGCATTGGCTCTGGGTCTGATCCATGTCAAGTACGGAGGGTAGACTTGATTGTTGCTCTTTCCCAACAAAGGCTTTCCTCTCTTACTGATACTATTCCACGCACGCTGAAGCTTGGACAACAAATCCCCTTCTAGAATACCAGTGAGGTACAGAGATTCCTGTACCTCTTCCTCCTTCGGCGGAGTTCTCAAAGCATACGCGAACTGTCGAACCAGCAACGACGGATTGTAGTTTATGCAGCCCTTCCTACCTATCAGAGGCACATTAGGAAACCCGTTGCAACTGGAGATCACCTCAGTACCTAACCTGTCTCTGTCGAACCAATCAATATCCTCTGCAGATAAACTCATCAGACGCTCAGGCCACTCAGCTGTGGCTGCAGACAAGATGAAAGGACCCCTCTTGGGCAGATGGCTATCAAGCCACTTGTACAACAAGGGTACACAACATGAGACATTCTTCCATCTCCTGTTCTCATTCTTGTAGTGGATTGAGTGATAGACATCTCCTATCAGAGTAGGGACTGGATTCCCTGAAGCGAAGATGTGAAACGCATCAAAGTCTACAAAATCAGGCATGTTGGGGAACAAGATAATGCCATAGACACACAGAGCGAGGATGGCATTGAACGCGTCCCAACATCTGTCCTTGGCACACTGCTGAGCCTTAACCACCAGAAACTGCAAGGAGAACCCAGGAACCTTGTTCCAACTAGTCACTACTAACTCTGAGGCGTCCAAATGAAGTGAAGAAGCTAAACCAGCCAGATCAGGCTCAACATCCATGTGGACAAAAGGCATCTGCCTTTTGATAGGCACACCTAGCAAATCAGCATATTCTTCCAGCGTCGGCGCGAGAACAAAGTCCTGAAAGGTGAAACATCTCAGTGGAGGGTCGTAGAACTGCAGCAGAGCGTGCAACCCATTCAACTCGAACACAGAAGGCTTGCAAACCAAACTGAGCAACCTGCCATAAGACTTTCTGAACTCATCCCTTACAGAATCACATGCTAGAGCTATCAAACCAGTCAACTTAACCACATCAGGGGTAGGAAACTTGTACGCAACGGTCTTCCTGAGAAAGCCCATAACAATACAATAGGAGGCAAGAAATCCTGGATCGGGGAAACGGTACCTGCAACACAGACACACGTTAATGAAATGCAAATGAACATGCAAACTAATGCAAAATGCAGTCATGCAATAATATATTCGGGTAACTGCTGTTGTGGAGATTCTGTATCAACAAAACCACGACCACTGATGAGAAGAAAACCCCAGTGTAGGACCACAGATCTGATCTGCCAAGAACAACCATCTGATAGGACCATATACACTGGATCATAACTCTGCTCTGTCAAGAACAAATGTCTGATAATAAGGATCTCGGATGTATGATCAAGAAATATCTGCTGATGAAGTCTTCAGACCCCAAATCAAAAATCTGCCCTATCAAGAACAAATATACAGCTGCTGATGAGATCTTCAGACCCCACTCAAAATCTGCTCTATCAAGAACAAACAACATCTGCTGATGAGATCTTCAGACCCCAAAAATCTGCTCTATCAAGAACAAACAACATCTGATGATAAGATCCTCTGATCAAAACCTGCTCTATCAAGAACAGACATACACCTGATGATAAGATCCTCTAATCAAAACCTGCTCTATCAAGAACAGACAAATCTGCAACTGAGAAACCCTGGTACCAACAAAACTGATTCACTGTCAAGAAAACCAGGTAGTCTGAAGGTTAAGGTTTCCTGCAATAAACCCAATCCCACTCACAGGTATGGACCTAAACTGACTCAAGGTACGGCATCCTATGCGTTCATCAGCGTCACAGACTTTCAAGAGGGGTGATACGATACCCAGAAGGTGTGGCATCACCAGCTCATGAAGTGGCCTCACTTAGCTGAATCACAAATGATCGGTCCCCAGAGTCGACAATCCACCAAACCAGCAACCGTCTCAACCCAAAGGGTTGAAAGTGAAGCTAACCGGATGAACCTCGTCTGAGCGTGGATTTCATGAGACACTAGTGCCTGCAAAGCAAGCACGCGCCCACTAATTTCCACTCTAAGTCTATAGTGCACTCAAGCCTGGGTCTAGCTTCTCACTCATCAGAATTCCCATCCCACAACAGCACAAATAATCATATTATACTGAATATAAAATGCGGGAAATAAAGTGCGAGAAGTAAAATGCGATAAATAAACGCAACCCAACAAGTAAACATACAAGCGTTAGGATTGACTCGCATAGGGGATGGGTGAAGTTCCCCAGCAGAGTCGCCAACTGTCGCTTGCGCGAAAATGAGGTGCCGGCACAACAGAAGAGTCACCACCTTTCGTTATTTATCCCTCTGAGCGGGAAAGGAAACGATCGGAAAAACCTAACAAAGAAGGGTAAGACAAGGTCATCGCAACCATTGTCTGGATTCGGGAGTCGATTACGCAAGGGGAAGGTATTAACACCCCTCACGTCCGTCGTACTCGACGGGATCCTCGCTTGTTGTGTTTACTCGGACGGGTTGGTTTTATTCTATCTACCTATCGAGGCTGGTTGAAAAAGAAAAGAAAAATGACTCGGCAAAGCGTCGCACTTTATGCCTACGTATTCTCATCGGAGAATGAGAAATCAGAGTCCACGTAGTTCGGCCTACGAAGGGTTATGGGGGAAGGTAGCTCGCCAAGACATCGCCATCTTGTGCCTACGTACTCTCAACAGGCATGAGAGATCAGAGCTCACGTAGTTCGGGAAACTACGGTTTATTTCCTGTCTTTTACGAAAGAAGTGTTTTTTATTGTGTTTGCGATTTCAGCCGCACTAGAGACTATGACCTGAGAGTGAATGCGTCACCCAAAGGGTACCATACTAAACATCCAGACTGTGGAAAAGAAACTCTCCCACAATCCTTTCTCAGATAGCTTAAGGCTCGTAACGTACGAAAGAAATCATTCATGATTACTGTATCTTAAACTGTTTTGAGATGAGAAGAGAACAGGCCCAACTAGGAGGGAGACTATCAAGTCCTACTGTTATCATGCCATGGATTCATCCTATGGTTGAGGTTTGAACAGGGAACTCCTAGAAGTTGTCATGCATAGGTTTCAACCTAAAATTTTATCATCCAATCCTTATAAAAGGAAATGAGAGTCCTAAGGGATCATGTCAATGATACACCAAAACAGACAAAGCATTAGCTTAACGGTAAAATGCATGCAATGCAAGTGAGGGAGGAAATGTGTGTGGGGCTTCAGCCTCCACAAGCTCATCTCAACCTCAAGCTAGAATGAAATAACAGTAATCATACTGAAATATAAACAACATGCTATCAAGCAATAAACAGTAAACTGCAATCATACAGATAAAATGAAATGAAATGCCATCAGGCAAACAAACCACATGGGCAAGGGAGCTGGGCTCTACCGAATACCCGCAAGCAAAGCCACACAGTAACAGTACAAGCAGAGGGAGCAACTCAACCTCTAGTGCAATCATGCTCCTAGATTCTACCTATTCTAGATATGAACTTATTCTAATGCATCAAACAAGTCAAACAAAACACAGCAATACAGAAAAGAAAAACAGAAGAAAGCAGATCAACTCCTCTCTCAACTCCAAGCTTCAGCTCTTCCAACAGCAACTCAGTCTTCAGACTTCAATCACTCTTGACAACTATCAATTGCTTTTCCAGGTTTCAACCCTACAACATAAGTTTCAACTTATCTTCTCCCTTAAGCTTCAGCTTCTTGATCAGCTCCACCTTCAGGCTTCAACTAATCTTCAGGGATCTTCAAGTATCAACTTGCTTCTTCTGCTCTTCAAGCTTCATCTGGGATGGCAATACTCAAGGATTCATCCTCTTCTATACTCTTCATTGAAGTCTTCATCTTCATGCTCAGCATCTCTCAAGACAATCAAACCAGAGAAAATCACTTACTGGATAAGCTGGGGAATATTGAACTGCTTATTTGACCACCAAAGGTGACCTATAAGGGTTCAACATCAAAGGAATGGTTCCCTCAAAAGTTCTACTCCCTAGGTACATTACTTATACCTCCAAAGGAGAGAGGTGTATACCATGGAAGGACTTTGAATCATAGGGAGGAATGGAGGTGACAGATACCATCCATGTTTAAGAAAGAAGTTATCTACATCTAAACTCTTCCTAATCCCTAACCCTAAAACAACACAAAAAGAAAAAAAGACAAAGCTCTCAAGCTCCTCAATGCATCTTCAAGTCTTCCACTATGCTCCTCAATGCTCCTTAGAACAAGATCAAGCTCTCCAAGCCCACAAAGCAAAGCAAACAAACAAACATGCCCTAAAGGCAACACAAACAATCAACCAATACAAAAATCAACTAAAAATAGCATACTATTATATTAAATCCTAATATAATTTCTAAGGGATCCTACATACCTACCCTTAAGACCCATATATGCCCCATAGTCTAAATTGTCCTAAAAACCCAAAATCTAAAGTTATTATGGACCTATGTTGAAGTTTTAACCTAATTCTACACAACCTAATGGTATCTAATCAAAACTATCCTAAAAATCGTCAAAAAAATATGGAATTAATCCAGGGAGAACCTAAAACATACATCTAACTACCCTAAAAAGATTGACCTAAAAATACTAAGGGAGCTACCTAAACTAAAATCTACAAATCAAGGTATCAATATAAAAGAAATAAAAAGCAATTAAAGAAGAAAATATGCAAGAAATATTAAAATGTATGATATGACAAATGTTTTATTTTATATTTTTCTAGACAAAAATATGAAAAGGGAGAAAAAAACTCCCATTAAAAAATATTGATTTTTCTATTTAATATGAATTTTACAAGATTAAGAAAAAATGGAGAAAAATAACATGATAAAGACGAGATGGGGTGTGACAAGTAACAATATGCAGTTCATTTTATTGATGGGCCCAGAATGGGGGGTATCAATAACAAATGCGCCTGGGCCCATTTATTCAGAAAAAAATTGAAAAAACATAAAAGAAATTGAGAAAGCTTCGGTGCAAAAAGAAACAAATTATAGTTCAAATCTGGATTGGGCTTGGAAAGGAGGTGGGAATAGAAGTCCAATGCACTAAGCCCGGGATCTTGGTTTAAATGAAATGCGGCGTTTCGCCTTGTTTCTGATTCCCTCCACAAACGAAATCAAATGTGGACCGTGGGATCTGGTATCAAGTCAAGGGGTCAACATGCATCCAACGGTAGCAACTTCATCTTCTTCCTTGGGTTAGCTAGGGTTTCTGAAACACCATTAAAACGCAGAGTTCATGCACCAACTTCCTCTCACTCGTGTGGCCTCAAATCTTCATCAAATTCCAAAGTGTAAAACACAAACTTGCTTAGAATTTCTCCCTGAACACGATCATGGCATTGGTTTCCATTGAAAGATCCTCTATTATCAAACCCGAAGGTGAATCCAAACCAATCTCAAATTATGATCAATTTTCGACCTCAACCAAACTTAAATTCCTTTATATCAAAGTGATCCTTGCATAACCCTAATCAAAACTAACTAATAATCTTGCATTATCACTCACAAAATCACACGTTCTTGCTCATTAAAGAAATGGCATCCATGAATGAAACTTCACCAATCACTCCTAAACTCATAAAAAATGATCACCTAATTGTCTCTAACAGTTCTAAACTAATAAATTACCCTAGCCATGCCTAGATTAGGGTGTAGAGATGATTTTGCATACCTGGCTTCTTGGATTGGTAGTGATGGTAGATCTTCAATTCAAGGCTTCAAACTCTTCAAGAACACTCCTTGGATGATGAAAACTCTTCTGTATGCAAAAGATTTGATGTAGCAAGCTTGTACATCAAGATCCAATGACAATGGCTTCTTTGCAAATTCAATTGGAACACCTTCAATTCTCCATCAATGGAGCTTCAACTCAGCATGAACACACTCAGAAAGATCTATGGAGAAGGTTTGTGGAGAAAAATGGGATAGCAATGAAGAAGAATCAAGAGATTGAATGTGACTTGCAATGGAAGCTTTTTTGTTTCACTCTCTCTTCTCTACACCAATTAACACCAACCTTGCATCTGAGCAAGTTGGAAACATCTTATAGAGAGGTTTAGAACAGTCTAGAACCCCCTAGAACAATCCAATGAGAATTTGAAGTTTTCATGTCATGGTATTTTGAATTTTCATTCTCATAACATGGTATCTCATGCCAAATGCCTTGCAACCTTGGTTTCTGACTTGAATTTCTCCTTACATGAGATTTAGGGTTAGTTACAATGCATATCTTCCTTGTTTATTGAGTTATTTTGAGTTTTGGTATGGTACCCTAATATGCAAGCAATCCAATTACAAAGCAACCCTATGATGCAAGCCTCAAATCAAAATTGTGGCTGAACCATTGTTCTTAGAATGTCATTTGGAGTCAAAATGACCTATTGTATGACATGGTTTGGACTTATAACTTGGGATTTATGATTTTCAACATCACTTGAATTAACTTATGCCTCATTTTTAGGCCATTTTTATCACTTTTTCATATGAGCCTTTTCAACATCTCATGACCTCCCTACTAGCCTTAAAAAATCATCCTAATCAAGTTTGATGTTTAAGATTTTTCCATTTGAAGCTTGGAAGTAGGAGATATGGCCTTATGCTTGAAATGACCTATAACCTCCAAATGACCAAAATGCCCTTGGCTTGTCAAAGCCATAAGTTGAGTTTTATAAATCCTATCAAGGACTTCTAGTACTCTCTAGAAATCTAAGAAGATTCTATTCAGCATTCATGTTGACCAATAATCCATAGGAGTCATCCTACTAGGGAAAAAGTTGTCTGCAAGTTGGGTGACTTTCAAGGACCCAGATTCACATACCTCAGATGACCTGTAATTTGTCAAAACCATAACTTGAGCTCTGCAAATCCTATCAAGGACTTCTACCACTCAAATTAAAGCTAAGAACAAGCTCTACAACATTCATGTTGTGGGGTAGATGAGATGACAATCAAATCTTGAGCTAAACTGCCTTGAAGATAGGGATCAAACTAGGGGATTTTACATTGTCAATCCTTAGAAGCCCTAGCTTGAAACTTCTCAAACTCCTCAATCATGATGAGTTGGTCTAGGAATCATCCTTATAGTATCTCAATACATCATTCCATGATCACATGGCTCTTGGATTAGGTCTCAACCCTCTCCAAATCTTCAGTTGACCTAGGGTTGACCCAGTCAAACCCTAATTCCACCACTCATGGTTGAATCTTCTGAATTCTGGTATAATGACCTCTCTGGGCTTCATGATGGATTTCAAGACATCTCATAAGCTTTCTAAAAGCTTCAAGTCCATCCTCATAGTCTCAGAATCATCTGAGGAGCTCCCACAACTCTCAAGTTATGAGACCCACAAACTTGGTTTCAACCAATTCCTCCGAGGATCTCTTGAGTTCTCTGACAAAGGTATCAACCTTTGAACATTTGAATAGCCTTCATGGCTAGCTTCAAAGTCTCATACAACTCTTGATGGGTAAATAAATGTTGGTCAAGTTTTGGGGTGCAACACATACCTGTGAGTGGGAGGGTTTTTGCAGGAAACTTGACTTCCAGCCTACCCGGTATTTTGGTTTTCTATCGTCAGAGCAAACTTATCCCGTCAGCAGCGCAACAGTAATCAGAGCTCTGTGGGGCTGTGATCCCGTGTTTGCTGCATCTTGCATTGCATTTGCATAAGCATCTTCGCATTATATTGCATGTCATTCTCCGGCTAGTTAGAGCTCTTATCCATCCTTTGTTTTGCTTCAGAGGGTGGTTCTCCGGTGTTTGGCCTAGGCAAGTGTTGATTGTTAGAAGACGACCAAGGGGTTGAAGTAGAATTGAGAAGAATCAAGCAGTGAAGTCAGATGAAAGTTGTTGGTAGCTATGTCAGAGAGCAACTTCCAGTTTGTTTATACCTTGTCAGGTTTCACTATGATGTCCAATCCTTTGTATGGTTCTATGCCTGATGAAGACTTTCCGCAAGTGAACAACCTTACTGCAACTCGACTTGTACAACCTTTTGTTGAAGACCGAGATCTACATGAGGAGTTTGTTGCCCAAGGTGAACGTTCTCCTTCTATTGATACCTCATACTATCAGGGTGTTGTTTTCCCTGTGCCGAATTCCCGAAGAGAGGTCCCGATAGCAAAGACTGAAGACCCATTATCTCTCATGAATGATATAAGGTTTCGTGCGTTAGATGAAAGATTCAAAGCCTTGGAAGTTAAAGAGGCTGTTAACCTCAATGTTGCAGACATGCGTCTGGTTTCTAGCCTAGTGTTACCTCCGAAGTTCAGAGCGCCGAGGTTTGAAAATTACAAAGGAGATAGTTTCCCGAGACAACATTTGGTGATGTTCTGCCGAAGAATGACTTCATTTGTGCACAACGACAAGTTGGTGATTCACTGCTTTCAGGACAGTCTGATTAGGGCATCTCTGAGTTGGTATATGCAGTTAGAGAGTAATCAGATCCGATCATGGGTGGATTTAGCCAAAGCTTTTATGAAACAGTACGACTATAACCTAGACATGGCTCCTAGTCGCCTGCAGTTGCAAGAATTGTCTCAAGGGAACAATAAACCTTTCAGGAAGTATATTCAGAGATGGAGAGAATTTGCTGCTAGAGTGCAACCACCACTTCTAGACCGAGAGTTAACAGGCATGTTCATAAACTCCCTGCAGAGCCCGTACTTTGAAAGAATGCTTGGAATTGTACCAAATTTCTCTGAATTGGTAAGAGCAGGAGAACGCATTGAGCATGGCGTAAAAATTGGAAGAATTCAGAATGTTTCAAGCAGTCAGGCTGGTGAAACCGAATCTCTCTGTAGCTTTCAAGCTGAAGATGAAACTATGATCAATGCAGTCATGACAGATGTTGGGTATCCTCAAGATGAATTGGTGAAATTTGTTGGTTCTTCGTCTTCTCGGCGGTCAGTATCCTCTGAGTCCCGTTATTCTGGACAGACAATTGTGCCTAGGGCACCACATCGAGAACTTTATGTCGCTCCTCTTGAAAATCCACGAGCCCGTGGCCGAGGTTATCAGAATCAGAATCGACCTCGTAATAACTTGGAACGAAGGAATGCTCCTTCTCATCCAGTGCTTGTGGCGTATAGCCAGCTTCTGCCACATTTGATTCAAAATTCTTTGGTGGAACCTAAAGCTCTTAAGCCCGTGCCAGATCCTTACCCTCCTGGGTACAATCCCCATGCCCAGTATGGATATCATGGTGGATCCCTGGGGCATTCAACTGAAGATTGCAAAGCTTTTCAGACAAAAGTGCAACAGTTGATCGACAAAGGGTGCATTTCCTTTCCAGAAGGAGTTTTGGTTGTGCATGACAATCTCTCAGCCGTCTAAGCTTGCAGCTTTAGAGGTTTATTTCCAGAAGCCAGTGGTCCAGACAAGCAGACGCCCTCAGCATTGGCAGTCCTCGGACTTTTTATCATTTGCATTTGTAGTTTCCTTTCTGTTAGTTACTACTTGCTGTTAAACATTGTTTGTTTCGAATGGTAATATTGATAAAGTGACTATGCATTTTTCTGAATTAATTATGTCGTTGTCACTCATTTATTGCATTGCACTGACACTTGCATTTTATTCACTCCACTTTGTCACTATGATTAGCAAAGATTAGAGGGAGGATGACGAATCTGAATACTCATGACCGAGGATCGTATGCTTTCGGATAAAACCCTGCCTATGATGTACATGCATTGTTTCAACTCCTGTAAACACTGGAGATATAAGGAGTGAGTCCCTAGTTAACCACTTCGATCCCAAAAGTAGGAGTTTCTTTCGGACTTTTAAACCCTCTCATCTTAACCCGGGGCAGGGTAGTCGTCAGTTAGCTTGACCGAGCGTTCAAGTCTTATAGAGGAGTGTTGCCTTTCGAGGACCAATCACAATTTATTCCTCTCAAGAGGTCGTACCTCGTCAACCGCAGTGGTTAAACCTCACCGATCAGGAGTGAGACAGTTATAACCCTTTCGGAGCAAGCAAGACAACCAGTGTCACACGACTTGTTCCAAGCAAAAGAAAAAGAAAAAAAAGAGAGCCCGCTAAGTAAAAAGAAAAGAAAAGCTGGAAAGAAAATACTTAGGCAAAAACCAGGGCATCCCGCTGGACTTCAAAAGAAATCGAAAAGAACTCAAAAGAGTCAGTTCAGGCAAAAATTAGGGAATCAAAAGAATAAAATGAAAGGATCTCAACAGAAAAATCCTCAAACAAGGACAAAGTCATGTGGATACAGACACCGAAAACGAGAAAGGAGTAACTGTCACTCCAGAAAACTTGTGAGTTCCTTAACCATTGCTCCTACCATTCAATAAACCCCTCGAAGAGGGGAGCGCTTGTGCTAAGTTAATTGAACATTAGGACGGGAGATCATCACGTAGAAGGGGTGGGTACGAATCATAATTTGAGCCTAATATCCTTTGTTTCAGGAACCGTAAACCCGACCACGATACAACCCTTAAAAGACCTAATTGAGGCAGGGTTTATTCTGAAAGCGCATTACGATAAGGTTGAGTAACCTGACTCCTACATGATTTGCTAATCATATCCTTGTTGTATTTTTCACTGATCAAATCAGCACTACGTTTGAACTCTTTGGTTCATTCGTCACTCACTATCATGACACGTAAATGAGTGACAACACTTTTTTCAAAATCTGCATAAACACTGCATTAAAATTACCATTCGTGAATAGACAATTTTAATTGCAAGTCAGTGATTGACATGGAGGAAATTCCAACAGGGAATAATCAATCAAGACTGAATCATTCAACAGTCTGGATCAGAATGGGGTATACTGTGAAACCCTGTGAATCTGGGGCATTGACTTCCAGTGAGTTTGGAATCAGTCAGGTTGAGGACAAGTCCCGAAGGATCGGTTGATTATGGGACAGTTTGTTCAAGAAGCAGTTAATCAGAAGTGAATCTTCTCGAGACCCGATCAGGGGCAGTCATCCAGAACTCCTGTGATTTGAGGACAGATCCCTCCAGTGTTCAATCAGGGAAGGTTAAGTCGTTAAACGCTTGTTTAAGGGCGAGCTACTTCAGGAGTATATTGAAACCAACCATGCTGAGAGTTGATTAGTTGAGGATGAATCCTTCTGTTGTACAGATGCCGGGGCAAGCCATCTCGAGGTCGCATCGTGGCAAGCTGTTTTCTGTTCAGAATGAATTTTCCCAAGAGTCGGATTGGGGCAAGTTGAATTGCACTAGGGCAAGTGGTTCAAGCTGGTTTGATCTCCCTCAGCAAGAGTTAAGTGTCGGGGAATCGTGTCATTACCCTACCAGAAAACCTGAACCTTCTGAAAAAGCCTTGTTGTCATTGGATTGTTATCCTACAGCCTAACCTGTTACTTACCGTGTAAACAAAGTCATTTTCAAAGCCCAGTTCTCGCCTGGCAAACCTCCAAAGCCCAGTCCTCGTCTGGAAAACCGGTAACCAGTTCTCGCCTGGTCCACCTTTCTTAGAATACCAGTCCTCGTCTGGTGCATGTCAGCTTTTAAACCAGTTCCCGTTTGGTCCCCTTTTCTCGACCCATTGTTTAACTAGTTCTCGTCTGGCTAACGCAGTTTTAAATCCCAGTTCTTGTCTGACATCCAAAACCTAGAAGTCAGTTCTCGTCTGACAACTTAAACCCTTTTGCCACCAGTTCTCGTTTGGTAGTCTACCCTCGAGTGCTAGTTCTCGTCTAGTATTTCCCTTTCAAATCCATTTTTGTTGGTAACCAGAAATAAATCCCTATCACCATAAACTTATCCCTAAACTAGAAAAAGCCTAATTGTACCTGGCACGATATTCCCAGTGACATGTGTTATCACGTTCCCCGGTACGAGGCTCAAATGATCTCAGTTCTCCATGATTGGTGTTTTGTATTCCCTTAGGGGGTGATGTTGTTAAATCAGGAAATTTTCTTCAGCAGAGATGTGCAGTTAAGATTGACTCTCCTCAGCTGTTTGAGATTGCAGCAAGTTGCGATTGCACTTGTCCTTTATCAGAGTAGGGTCAAGATTATCCTCAGCAGGTCGAAATTGATATCCCTGGTAGAGTGTAGCCATCCCCGGTAGATTGATTGTGCATTCCCAAAGGTTTAGGATTGAAGTTTTCCCTGATAAGCGGATTTGGGTTTATTTCCTCAGCAGTGGGATGAGTGCAGTGTTGTATCCCCACAGAGTCCAAGTATTTGGCTACTTTACCCTCCGAGTCTAGGTCATTGAATCATTCCCTAGTCAGAGGTGGATATTGATGAATTTAATCCCCAAGTAGAGGTCGGTGTGGATCCCCTCACTGAGTAATCTATAGCAGAGGTCGGTGCCGATCCCCTCACTGAGTAATCTATAGCAGAGGTAGATTATTCCCCAACTGAGTATCCTCAGCAGGTTTGATTTGAATTCTTCTCCAGTGAAGTTGTTGCTAGCAGAAGAGTATGTTGTATAACTGGGCGGACTTTGGTGTCCTAGGAGGCCGTTCAGGGCCGTTTTCTTCGTTGAAGCGAGATTCAACTTTAGTGGTTGATTGAAGTCCCCTGCAGAGTTGTTGATTCCCAGTAGAGTGGGCTTGTTTCCTCTAGCTGAGACATTTGTTTCCCAGAAGAGTTGTATTCTGGTATGCTATCCAGGGCGTTTTCCTCAGCAGGATTTTGATTGGATCCCTGGTGGAGTTGGCTTTCTTCTATCCAGCATTTATTTTGCTGGATTGGTTCCCTTTCATTTTGCATTATGCATAGCATCTACCAAAATGCGTAGCATTTCAACCGTATGGAGCATTACGCTATTGACGATCATATGCATACAAAACATGAGGTCGTTACCGTTCTTGTTTTGCAGGTGTTCCTACGCAAAATGGTTTGCTCAAGATGACTCTTGAATTCCACAGCGAAGTTGATTGCTTAAGATGATTCTTAAAATCCCCAGTGAAGTCGCCTGAGTTGGTTGCTCAAGTTGATGCTTAGAGTCCCCGACAAAATGTTTGCTCAGGATGATTCCTGAAATCTCCAGCAGAGTTATCTGTTCAGGATGATTCTTGAAGTCCCCGGCTGAGCTATTTGTCCAAGATGATTCTTGAAGTCCTCGGCAGAGTTGATTCATCCAGAATGATTTCTGGAGCCCTGAAGCAGAGTTACTTGATACTTCTCCCAGATCCCCAGTGGAGATATGTCATCCCCACCAGGTTTTAAACCAGAGAAGTTGAAATTTCCCTTGGAGACTTGATGATTAAAAGTCCGGATGACGCCCGAGAATTTCTTTGAATTCCCGATGGCATGATTACAGAGATTGCCAAAAGTTCCTAATGACCTGATGAGTCCCGAGGAATTCTTCTACTACCGTGCCGTAGAATGCCTGATGGAAATATTAGCTATGTGTCATCAGTTGCCGTGTAACCAGTGGGCCCTTGATGACTTGAGGGAGAAGCTACAGTGAAATCTGATGATCATCCTGACGGAGATTTGGGCCCGTTGCCGTGCAACTGCCACTTCAGACTTCAAAGATTGTCCTACCAATCAGAGTATCGTTTACTTGCGTGGTTGGCAAATTTTCGGTTACCGTGTGACCAATTCCCCAGCAGAGTTGCCGTGCAACTGTCATGCTCTGTTTTGAAGATGTTCCTACCAATCAGAGTATTGTTTACCTGTGCGGGCGGCAGATCGCCAGTTACCGTTTAACCGGTGATCCCTTGATGATTTGAGGACATAGATGATCATCCTGACGGAGATTTGATATGTATCCTTCACCAATTACCGTGTAACCGGCAATCCCTTGATGAATTGAGGACGAAGATCTACGGTGAAATCAGAGAATCATCCTGACGGAGATTCAGATCAGTATTTCTCCAGCTAGTTGTCGTGCAGCTATCATTTCAGTTTCCGAAGATTTGTTCCCATCAGAGTAACGTGTACTTGTGCAGTTGGCAAATTTCCGGGTTTGTTGGTATTCAACCGCCTTCTACCTTGATTATTTGAGAGTCGTTCGCTTCTCACTCAGTCAGGTCCAAGCCGTTTGAATAGGGGCAGCTTTTGCACCCCAAAATTTGACCAACTACTTCTCGCAATTTGGCTTATGTTTCAACTCATTTCATTTTGCATTTGCATACCGCATACATTGCATTTTTTAAGCCGGGCTGACTTTATCGGGATTACAGCCTTTTCCTGGCGTTTCAGGCATTTCAGACCAGTTCGAATAAGCAGGTTTATTTTGGAAGTGTGCTCTTCTCGGTGTTTTCAGCCTATGCTGTTGTGTTGGAGGACATTTCGGATGTCCATATTTTTACCGGTTATTCCGTTGCTTTCTCGCCTTCTTGTTCACCGATTTATTTCTCTAGAATTTTAGAAAATAGATTTTAATAGATTTTTAGATTTAATCTTCTATTTTTATAATATTACTGGATTTTAGATTTTAAATAGACTTTTTGGATTTTATTTCTCTTATTAGATTTTAATAGATTAAATAGCCTTTTCTATTTTAGATAATAGAACTTAATAGGTTTTAAATAGTAGTCTATATTTTAGAGTACCTTTTTTAAGAATATATTCTAGATTTTAAATAGTCTTTATACATTTTAATTTCTTTCTTGTAGAAATTATATTAGATATTAATAGATTTTTTCTATTAGCTTTTAATCAGCTTTAACTTTTCTGTTTAATCCTTAATCAGTCTTTAATTGAGTCCAATAGCCTTTAATTGAAGTCTTTTGAGTCAAGTATGGGCCAGGTGTCCGTTTTGGGGGCCCAGTCCAACGCCACTTGGCGCTATATAAAACCTTCCACGCGTTCTCCTTCTCCCTCTCCGACTTCACACATCACTGCCACGCCACACACGCCACTTGTATTCCACTCAGCACACCATCGTGCCACTTGTCCCCACCTCATTCTCCCTCACTGCATGCTCACCACGTGTGGCCACCTCCATCTCCCACGCTGCCACGTGCCTCCCAGCCATCTCCCTCGCCGCCGGCCATGGAAACGGCCGGAACTTCTCACCGGTAAAATCAAACCCGGGCAGATCTCACCCGTAACTGTTCGCCGGAAATCCAAACATTACCAGAATCATCATCATGCACCTCTAGATCCATGAATCTTCATCAGATCTCCTAGAATCATTCATATCTCCATCACTCATCAAGATCCTCATCTGTTTTCCCAGAAAACTTCGAAGAACCTTCATCGATCTTGTGAGTTTTTTCCAGAAATTGATGGAAATCTTCAACCGTTTCCAAATTCATCAAGCTCATCCACCAAGAAGCTTCGTCCGTGCATCTCAACTGTTTTCCCAAATCAAACTTAGAGTTCCATAACAATCTTCAACAATTATCATCCGGAGTCATTATTCGTCCTTTTTCTTACCAGATTCCAAGAACATCCATCAGTTCTTCATAATCTTCATCAACCTTCGTCATTGCCAAGAGCATCACCTTCAACGCCATGTCCAGAAACCTTCCACAACTTCACGAAAACTCCTTCAAACAATCTGTCCGTCTATCTTGTTCCTAGATCTTATCCTCTTCGCATATATTCATCAGACTTTCTTCAAGGATCTTCGAACGAATATCCCAGATCTTCGTAACACCTGCGTCATCAACAATCAACGCTTATTTCTGAATATAGTGGCCTGATTTTCAAGCTTTTTTTGTTTGAGGAGAAGTCTTGTAGGAAGGGGTTGGAAGGGACGAACAATGGATGTTGAGACGGAGATTGAGAGGTTGAGTTTGGAGTTGAAGGCGGCGGCTGTGTGGGAGAGGGGAGAAGAAACAAGGGTTTCAGAGTTTGGTTTGGGAGAAGGGGAGAGGAAAGGCCTTCGTGGGCTGGGCCCAATTTGTTTCAATTTTGAATCCATACCCCTCTGTCTGCAAACACACACCCCGTCCCTTGTTTTATTTTTTTGATTTCTTTTGCTGGATGTTGTGGTGTTGGGCCGGGCCCAACGAGATTACTGACTATGCACTCAGTTTTTCCAAGCGCACCCCCCCTAGTTTTTGTTTTTTTGCTGGTTATTGTATTGTGGGCTGGGCCCAATGACATTTTTTTTCAGGCTTACACCCCTATTTTGCTGATGTACCCCCTTCCCTTTACATTTTTTTGATTTCTTTTGTATTGGATATTGTGGTTGTAATAATTGTAGTGGTATTTTTTCTATTTTATTTTATGGATTATAGTTTTATTTTCCTAGAATATTATTAGCATATTTTTAATATAGACTTCATAGTATAGAATTTATATTATACTATTCTATTAAGATTTACATAGAATTTCCTTTTTTTTTTTCTTTAGATAATATTTCTTAGAATATTATTGTGTATTGAATTTTCATTTCTATTTTTCTTTGTAGAAATTATAGAATATTGTGCATAGGATAAAATTCCCATTATATTTCCCATTATGCAATTTACTTGTATTTTTCTTTAGAGTTTTATTCTATTAGAGATTTATTGCCGTATTTTAGGAGTAGCATTTTATTTTCATTTGTTAGTGGATCTCTCCCCCCATCTCTTTTCTTATCCGATTTTACTTTGATTTTACTTTTGGCTGGCCATGTGACATGATTCAATTGGAGAATGATTTTCGATATCATTTCTCTATCTTGTCTTTGACACGGATATCAATACGCTACCTCTGAGAGTTTGATTTATCCTATAAGTTAAATCATGACGGTCTAAGTGTTACATTGATTCTGATTTGAGCGTCATCATCAAGGATCTAGAGAGGAGAAGATTGGAATGGAGCTTGCGCACATGTTGAGAGCCAACGGAGCCGCTTCGTTCGATAACATCTTTCTTATTCGAGTCTTCGTGCAATCGTCGAGTGTTATGAGTTGTGGCATTAGATACGTGGAAATGACAATCGAGCGGTCTCCCCTCGATCGTTTAGAGTGTTTAGTATATATCCCTTGGGTGATATACGAAGCACTCGCTCCTACGCCTTAGATCCTTGCGTGTGTGTCCCGAGTTCCTTCCTGTTTAGGCGTGTTAAGCCTGCTTCCTCTTTGTTCTCGCCCCCGTGCAATTGAAACCGTTTTCTCTCGTGTTCAGGCGATTGAGACCCCTTCTCCTGCCCCTGTGCAGTCGAGACTTGCTTTCCTGTAGCGCCGAACTATGTTTGCTCTGATCTCTCGTACCAGACGAGAGTACGTAGGCATAGGATGCGATATCCTAGTGAGCTCCCTTCTCCCTTTTCCCCGTTTTCCTGTAGTTAGATGAACTACAGCTGCTTTGATTTCTCGTACCAGACGAGAATATGTAGGCATAGGATGCGATATCCTAGCGAGCACACTAACAACTAACTTCTCTGTTCTCTTGTTGCCGTACGATCGAGACTTTCCCGCTAACGACTTATGTTTCCTTTCTCTTGCCCGAGCGCAATTGATACCAGACCGTAGTTCTAGTCCCCGTAGGTTCCCATACCTTTAAACCTCGACATACTATGTCCGTTCTACTGCAAACAAGTAACGCCTAAGTCTCCGTCGAGCGAGCAACATACACCTAACTGCTAGAATCTGCACACTAGTATCGTCAATCCTTCCTCTCACCCCTGTGTGATCGAGAACACCCCGGTTATCCGTAGTAGCCCGAACTACATTAGCTCTGATCTTTCACGCCGTGTGAAAGTACGTAGGCACAAGACGCGACGTCTTGGCGAGCAATCTCCCCCGTAGTTTCCCGAACTACGTTGACTCTGACTTTCCCATTGCACGAGGGAATACGTAGGCATAGAGCGCGATACTCTATCGAGTCAGTTTCTTTTCGTTTAGATTTGGAAGTCGTAGATAAATTATTTTTCACTCGTAGACAAACCAACAAGCGTGGATCCCATCGAGTACGATGGACGTGAGGGGTCCTAATACCTTCCCCTTGCGTAAACGACTCCCGAATCCAGACAACGGTTGCGATGACCTTGTCTTATACCTTTTCGTCCGGTTTTTCCGATCGTTTCCTTTCCCATTCTGAGGGATAAATAACGAAAGGTGGCAACTCTTATGTTTTGCCGGCACCTTATTTTCGCGGTAGCATCAGTTTGCAACTAATATCACACTAGAGACTATGACCTGAGAGTGAATGCGCCGCATGTCACCCAAAGGGTGCCATACTAAACATTGAAGTTGTTGGAAAGAAACTCTCCAATAACCATTTCTCAAGTAGCTTAAGGCTCGTAGCGTACGACATCAATTAACCTTTATTACTGTATCTTGATTTGTTTGAAGATGAGAAGAGAAAGGACGCACTAAAGGGGAACTAATCCAATCCTAAAGTTGTCATGAAAAATTGATCCTATGGTTGAGGTTAGGAGGGAACAACCTAATGTTATTATGCATGGTTAGAACCCTAATGTCTGTCATAACTTCTCTTGAACAACAGAAGTCAGAGTTCCTAGGGGAACATGGAAAAGGAAAGCAACAGCAACAGCAATAACTGTAATGAAATAGGTGTAAATAAAAGGCATGCTATGTAGAAAACAAGCAGAAGGAGCCAAGATCAACTTCTAGAGCAAACAAGCCAGAGGCGACATACAACACAGGCAAGGGAGACAGACTCAACCTTAAGCCAGTAAGCAAAGCCAAGCAATAACAGTCAAGCAGAGGGAGACAGACTCAACCTCTAATGCAGACAAGCAAAGAGAGAAAGCTCAACCTTTAGGATGATCTAAGACCAAGAATCATCTACATGAGGCCTAGTCTAATGCAACACACAAAACAGTCACACAAGCAACAATCAAGCAATCAGAAAATACAGCAGACAAAACAACAGACAAGTAGCTCAACAGCAAAGCAGATAAACAGCAAAACAATCAAACAGTCTGCAGTCAACTTCAAGTCCAAGCCATCTTCAAGAGAAGGAAATGAAAGCTCCAACTTCAAGCTCCAACAAGAGAGAAGAAAGTTAACATCAATATTATTGATTGATGATGGGAAGCATGATGGAAACCAAGGGAATCCATCATGGCACTCAACCATACATCTGAGATAGGCATCCTCAAAGGTTCTACCTCTTGTGATATGCCACACATCCTTCCAAAGGAAAGATGAGGCTTCCACATAGGGACCTTGAATCATTGGATGAGGATGTAAAGCAATCAAGGCAATCCATGTTTATTTGAAGAAAGAGAAATCAAACTAAGCTCTTCCTAAACCCTAATTGATCAAGCTACAAGAAAGCCACTAAAAGGAGGTCTAAAAACCAAAACCTAACACCATAATTAAGCAAACAGAAGCCTCTATAAGTCTAAAACACCATCCAAAAGGAATGGAAAGTTGATCTTATGCTATGGGCCACCATTGAAGTTCAACTAGTGCAAGTGTTATGTTGAAAGCATCTTAAAACTAGCCTAAGTATTAAATCTAATTAAAATACCAAATCATCTACTAAAATTCTATAAAATTTTCTAAGGGAAGCTACAAGTGTCTGAAACATAGGATAAAAGGGATCAGGGCCTAAATCAATGGGGAAAGTCACTAAAGAAATCCTAAACTTAAAGTTGTCAAAGGAGAACCCTAAAATGGAAGGTCATGGGAACCTAGTCCAAAACAGAACCTATTTTTATCTAAAAATCATGAAATAATTCCTAAGGGATGATGCATCTCTATACTAACAGCCAGCAAAAAAACTCATCCATTTTCCATACCAATTGATCATACAAAAATCAGCAAGAAAATAGACAAAAATGCCATAATTAAAGAAATGGAAATTATGGAAAAATGCCACATAAATGGAAAATCGCACGAAAATAAAATGTAAAAGCATAGAAAAATCAGGAGTGAAGAGATGAACATGCTCATATTTTTATCATATTTTTCTGATCAAAATTGGATTTACTATGAATTTAAAATGAATAAAGCAAATAAAATAAAAAGAAAATAAATTAAAGAAAATAAAAGCCAGAATTAAATCAGGATGGTTGGATCTGGAGACTTAGTCAAGGCATCCAAGGGATCACGTGGTGACAACGCATAAATGAAACACAGCGTTTCATTTGGTCCAAGGTCAATTCACAGGTTAAATCACAAGCGTAATATGGAGAGACTTAGTCTTCAAATTAAGCAGATTCAAGGGTTCTTGTTCGTCTTCCTCATTTGAATTCTGAGAGGGGGGAAAATGTTCAGATGACCCAGACGGTGGCTCCGGTGGCTGAGCCACCGTTTTCTCAGGTGAACTCATAGTTGCAGGTCATCAATCCTTAACAAAATCTAGACAGTTCCACTCCATTTTTCATGCTGATCTCAAATCCAATGTCCTTTTCTCCTAATTCTCACTAGAATTCAAAACACGATAGTTACCAGAAAATATGCCAAATCTTCAAGTGTCACCAAACCTCAATCCAAAGCCATAGATCTTCTCCTTACACTTCATAGATCATCCTAAACTATTCCATTCATGCTAAAACCTCAAGAACAAACCAATTCGAATCCAAACAGAAATCATGTTGCATCTTAATTTTTCTCTAAACTCCACAATTTTGATCCAGAATCCATCTATAATCTCTCCTAAACCTTAACCTCATGCTAAAACATGCTAGATTATCATGAATCTACAACAATTTTGAAAGTTGCATACCTGAGTTGCAACTTCAAATTGGAGCAGTTAGGGCACGATCCTTGGCTTCAAACTGTGCAGATACACTCTATGATTGATGCTGAAGATGATTGACTCCTCAATTTACCTTGAATTACTCTTGAAAAGAAAACGCGATTTGCACTTGCTCCCTTGAAATTCACTCTGCAATCTCTGGCTCTGGCACGAAATAACCACCAACCTTGATCCAAATCACTTTATGAACTTAAATAGAAGTGAATGGAAGATTCTAGAGACCTATAGAAAGCCCAAACTCAGAAATCCAAGTTTCACTTTTGCTTGAAAATTTCACCCATGGCTATGCACGATTCTGAGCTCAAAACTTCTCCTAGAAGCTTCACATAGCTATTTGTGGACTGGTGTGAATGTAGGGACAGGATTGAATGCTTAATTCCATCTTATGGCCAAGATTGGATGTGTTTCTTCATCATGAAGCAACAAGTTGAAACACCATGAAGTATACCCCAAATGAATTTTATAATATTGCCATTGTGTTTAAAGTGATGTTTCTGATCAAAATAAGCACTCATTTGCATTGGTTTGAACACATATGAATTAATTTGAATTTTTTCACATAAATGCCTTTAAATTCCCCTTTTGTCAATTTCCTTCAAACCAAGTCTCACCCTAAGCTAAAACACTACATCCTTGATACATGGTTGACCTAAAAATTCCCTTTTGAACAAGTTTCATGTTGGACTAAACTTCATTTCAAGCTTGCAAGATAGTGAAAATCACCTATAATGCCAATTGACCTGTAATCTTACTTTCCCAAAATACCCCTGACTTGTAAACCTCATAACTCGAGTTTTACAAATCAGATGGAAGACTTCTAGTACAATTTGGAAAGCTAAGATCAAGACCTACAACTTTCATGTTGGCCAACAGTTGAGGAGAAACACCCTTCTAGGTCAAACTTTCCATGGAAGTTGGTTGACTTTTGCAGACAAATTTCACATTCATCTGATGACTTGTAAGTTGTCTGGATCATAACTTGAGTTCTATAAATCCAATGGAGGACTTCTAGTACTCAAATTAAAGCTAATAACATGCTATATAAGTTTCATGATGGACAAAAGTTGAGATGAAACTTGTATCTTGAGATGAGTGGTCTTGAAGTCAGGCACTAAATAAGGGATTATACCTTGAGAACCCTAGTTTAGCAACTCCTCATACTTTGAATTCTTCTTGGATTGATCTTGGAATACCACCTCATGTATCTCAACACAACTTTCCATGATCACAAAGACTTAGAAATAGGTTTTGATCCTCTTCAATTGCACAATTGACTTAGGGTTACTCAGATGAAAACCCTACTTGCAACACCCTCAACTATGGTTCTTCACCCTTAACATAATGACTTGACTGAGCTCCACCATGACCCTCAAGGCACCCCATGAGCTCTACACATATCCTATACATGATCAAGGCTCCACAACCCACTGATGGTCTTCAATTGGTCATCAGGTTAGGAGATGAGCCACATACAAACAACCAAACTTCTCAAGGACACAACCCTCTTCCTGATGACTTTGGTGACTTCTCAAGTTTGAACAAGACCTCTAGATAAGCTCCTCTTGATATAAACTACACTTGATCCCTTGCTATATGAAAAATCCTATGCTAGGCAAATGCTATATCAATGATATGCTAATGCAATGAAACATAAACCAAGCAAGAAAAGGTTAGGCAAATTTTGGGGTGCAACAGCTGCCCCTATTCAAGCGACTTGAACCTGACTGGATGAAAAGAGAACGGCTTTCGAACAATCGAGGTAAAAGACGGTTGAATACCAAAGAACCTGGAAATTTGCCAACCAAAGAAATAAACTGCACAAACTGCTTGGGGAACAAAAATCCAGATAATTGAATCTGGTTTTCACGGCAACAACTGATCAATCATCTGATACAAAAACTGATTTCAACATCAACCACCTGTGTGACGCCACAGGCAATCTTCAAATATACGCTACAATGAAAAGGCACTACGTCATAGGACCATATCAAAATATCCTCCTTGACCTTCCATTTTCGAAGAAACGAGCATGCACTACGTGAAGCACATCATCCATGTACTATCCTGGATCTTCCATTTCCGAAGAAACGAGCATCACACCAAATAAAAGCGCGGATTGTCAAAATACTATCCTTGACCTTCCATTTCCGAAGAAACGAGCATACACTATGTAAAATGCGTCATCCATGTACTATCCTAGATCTTCCATTTCCGAAGAAATGAGCATCGCACTAAATAAAAGCGCGGATTGTCAATATACTATCCTTGACCTTCCATTTCTGAAGAAACGAGCATACACTACATAAAGTGCGTCATCCATGTACTATCCTGGATCTTCAATTTCCGAAGAAACGAGCATCGCACTAAATAAAAGCGCGGATTGTCAATATACTATCCTTGACCTTCCATTTCCGAAGAAACGAGCATACACTATGTAAAGTGCGTCATCCATGTACTATCCTAGATCTTCCATTTCCGAAGAAACGAGCATCAGACTACATAAAAGCGCGAAATGTCAATATACTATCCTTGACCTTCCATTTCCGAAGAAACGAGCATACACTACGTAAAGTGCGTCATCCATGTACTATCCTAGATCTTCCATTTTCGAAGAAACGAGCATCACACTAAATAAAAGCGCGGTATCAGGCATCCGAAGACTTGAACAAGCAACTCTGCGGGGAAGATCTAGCAACAACTCCAAAGTCTAATTATGAAGCCTTTTAATGCTGACGTAATAGCCTTCCGAGGAAAACTCTACTGGGGGAATTTCTGACGTCAACTGCTAGACATTCACCTTGCTCAAAAGGTAATGACCTCAAAGGCCTAATCCGTGAAATCTTTTATTTTAAAACGCTAACGTAACAACAACCTGAGGAAAACTCCGCTGGGGAAGAAGAGAAACTTAACCAAGCAACTCTGATGAGGGCACACATGATAGGACGAATGTTATCATCATATATCTCATGCCAAAAATCGACTATTCGAAAACCATCCTGAACCAGAATTCCACTTACCTGCAGGGGAAAAAAACACCTGAAAACAAAAAGGTAACCGACCTGGCTTATGTTTCAAAATGCACATGTTTGAAAATGTGTGTAATGCTCCATACGGCATGGAAATGCTACGCGTTTTGGATAGATGCTATGCACGATGCAAATGGAAAGAGGGCGTTACGACAAAATAAATGTCGGAGGAACGAAACCAAACTTCCGCAGGAGGAAGAAACAATCCTGCTGAGGGATAGCTCGACAAATACGGAGTTACGAATTCTGCTGAGGATGGTCAACCTATTGGGGGAAGGACAACCTGCTGGAGAACAAAAACCAATCCTGCGTGGGGATGACCCTCACAAAACACTGACAACTTGATTGTACCCTGTGAGGACTTCACTGGAGATTAAATGTGCACACGTAACCAACTGCTGGAGATGCACATTACTGTCTGACTGCTTGCCAGCTCGCATCCAACTCTTCTGGGGATAAAATGTGACTTCCATCTCCTGAAAAGAGGAAGTTACAAAAAAATAAATACCAATATTTACAAAGGTACAAAGAAATTTGTATACATGTCGGCAACATGGTACAAACAAACACCATGAGCTGATCCTCCTATGACTCGCCTGACTCCGCCGCTTTCCCAATACTCCATCCTCGGAAGAGATTGACTTGGATAATCGACCCTAAGGTACTCCCAAACCACTAAGCAATGCAGTATCAAACTCGGACCGTAGTCATTTGCTTTTTTAATCCCTAACTTTTGCCTGAATCGCCCTTTGCGGGTTTTCAATTCACCGGGATACCTTTTTTTTGCCGAAGTCGCCTTTTCAGGTTTTCGACTCCGCGGATGTACATCTTTTCAATTTTATCCCTAATTTTTTACCAAACCCTTTTCTTTTTCTTTTTGGTTCGCCGGGATGCCCCATTTTTGCCTGGACTTTTCTTTTTTCTGTCCAGCGGGTCTATTTAAGCAAAGTATTTTTTAACTGCGTTCGAGTTCACAGGGGATGTAAAATCTTCGCCATCCATGGTGGACAACAGTAAGGATCCTCCAGAGAAGACCTTTCGAATGATATATGGACCTTCATAGTTGGGGGTCCATTTTCCCCTGTGGTCTGATTGTGGTGGGAGAATCTTCTTCAGCATAAGATCGCCCGTATGAAAGCTTCGAGGGTGCACCTTCTTATTGCAAGCTTTCTTCATCTGGCTCTAATATAACCGACCATATGCGATAGATTCAAGTCTCTTTTCATCCATCAAACTAAGCTGATTCAGTCTATTTCTTATCCACTCTGCCTCATCAAGTTGGACATCGAGCAATACTCTCAAAGAAGGAATCTCAACTTCCAATGGTAGGACAACTTTCATACCATACACCAGTGAGAAAGGTGTTTCCCCGGTTGATGTGCGTATCGTCGTACGATAACCGTGCAATGCGAAGGGCAACATCTCGTGCCAGTCTTTGTATGTTACAACCATCTTTTGAACTACCTTCTTGATGTTCTTATTGGCCGCTTCGACAGCGCCATTCATCTTGGGCCGATAGGGAGATGAGTTGTGATGCTCAGTCTTGAAATTCTGGCACAATTCCTGCATCATCTTGTTATTCAAGTTCGAACAATTGTCAGTAATGATTCTTTCAGGGATGCCATAACGACAGATGATGTCCTTTTTGATAAACCGGGCTACTACTTGCTTGGTAACATTAGCGTACGACGCTACTTCAACCCATTTAGTGAAGTAATCGATAGCTACTAAGATGAACCGGTGTCCGTTGGAGGCGGTGGGCTCAATCTTCCCAATCATATCAATGCCCCACATAGAGAAAGGCCATGGGGACGCCATAACATTCAAAGGGCTTGGCGGCACATGAATCTTGTCTGCATAAATCTGGCATTTATGGCATTTCTTCGCAAACTTGAAACAGTCTCTTTCCATCGTCAGCCAATAATACCCTGCTCGTAATAACTTTCGAGACATAGCATGTCCGCCGGCGTACGTACCGAAGGTACCCTCGTGGACCTCTTCCATAAGCAAATTAGCTTCTTTCTCATCCACACATCGCAAAAGCACCAAATCATGATTTCTCCTGTACAGAACACCATCCGGATTCAAGTAGAAGTTGCCAGCCAATCTCTTAAGAGTCTTCTTATCGCGGCTGGATGCCCTAGTCGGATACTCTTGGTTCTTTAGGAAATTCTGGATATCAAAATACCACGGCTTGCCATCAGAAGCTTCCTCAATGGCGAATATGAAGGCGGGCCTATCAAGGCGAGAAATAACTATTCTGGGAGCATCATTCCAGAAGTTAACTTTGTACATCAAAGACAATGTCGCAAGAGCGTCGGCCATCCGATTTTCTGCCCGCGCCACATGGGGAAACTCTACACTGTCAAAGAAAGGCAACAACCTCCTTGCATAATTCATGTACGGTATCAGATTAGGCTGACGAGTCTCCCATTCTCCCTTGATCTGGTTCACGACTAGCGCGGAGTCTCCATACACATCAAGATTTTTAATCATCAAATCAATAGCCTCCTCGAGACCCATGATACACGCCTCATACTCAGCCTCATTGTTGGTAACTGGAAATGTCAATCTGGCAGTGAACGGGATGTGCGTCCCATGGGGAGTTGTAATGATTGCCCCAATCCACTTCCATATGAATTAACAGCCCCGTCAAAAATCAATTGCCATTGGGAACTCCGCTCAGGACCTTCACCATGCAACGACTCTTCATAGTCTTTCATCTTTAAGTACATGATATCCTCGTCCAGAAAATCAAACTCCATTGGCTGGTAATCGTTGATTAGCTGCTCGGCAAGGTACTCTGACATCACACTACCCTTGATAGCCTTTTGCGAAACATACTGGATATCGTACTCTGTCAGTACCATCTGCCATCGGGCAATCCTTCCTGAAAGCGCCTGCTTCTTGAAGACGTATTTGATTGGATCCATCTTCGAAATCAGCATGGTTGTATGATTTAGCATATACTGCCTCAGACGTTTGGCAGCCCAAGTAAGTGCACAACACGTCTTTTCGAGCATTGAGTAGCGAGATTCACAATATATGAACTTTTTACTCAAGTAATAGATCGAATGCTCCTTTCGTCCAGACTCGTCATGTTGACCGAGAACACAACCCATAGTGTTCTCAAGAACCATCACGTACATGATCAATGGTCTCCCGGCTACTGGGGGTATTAGTACTGGAGGTTTCTGCAAGTATTCTTTTATTCTTTCAAACACCTTCTGACAATTTTCGTCCCAGACAATCGCCTGATCTTTTTGCAATAGTTTAAACATTGGTTCACACGTGGCTGTGAGGTGACATATGAACCGGGCAATGTAGTTCAACCTCCCCAAAAAGCCACGAACCTCTTTCTCTGTTTTTGGCGCTGTCATTTCTTGTATCGCTTTTATTTTTGCAGGATCAACCTCAATTCCTCTTTCGCTAACAATGAACCCCAATAGCTTACCAAATCTCACCCCGAAGGTGCACTTATTAGGATTCAGCCTCAGCCTGAACTTCCTAAGTCTCTCAAACAATTTCAGAAGATTCACCAGATGCTCTTCCTCTGTCTGGGATTTAGCAATCATATCGTCAACATAGACCTCAATCTCTTTATGCATCATGTCATGAAAGAGCATTGTCATAGCACTCTGATATGTTTCCACAGCGTTCTTCAAACCAAAAGGCATCACTTTGTAGAAGAACGTTCCCCACGGGGTAATGAAAGTTGTTTTCTCCATATCCTCCGGTGCCATCTTAATTTGATTATAGACCGAAAAGTCATCTATGAAGGAAAAAATAGAGAATTGAGCAGTATTGTCGACCAATACGTCAATATGAGGAAGTGGGAAGTCATCCTTAGGGCTCGCCTTGTTCAGATCCCGATAGTCAACACACATTCGTACCTTACCATCTTTCTTTGGTACAGGTACTATATTGGCGACCCAAGGAGGGTAAGTTGTAACAGCTAGAAAACCAGCGTCCCACTATTTCTGTACTTCCTCTTTAATCTTTACGGCCATATCTAGTTTCGTTCTTCTGAGCTTTTGCTTTAGCGGTGGACAGTCTTCACGCAGTGGCAAGCGGTGGACCACAATATCAGTGTCTAACCCGGGCATATCATCATACGACTAGGCAAAGATGCCAATATACTCTCGAAGCATCTCGACAAGTCTCTGGTTGATATCACTTTGAAGCGCATCCCCTATCCGGACATTCCTGAAAACTTCTTCGCAACCCAAATTAACGACCTCAATTTCCTCCTGATGAGGCAGAATGATTTTCTCTTATTGTCTCACAAGTCGAGTCAGCTCTTCTGGTAAGTCGTCGTCCTCAACAACCACTTCCTCGGCTTGAAATATCGGATGCTCAAAGTCGAAGTGAGTCATAAGGAGTTCTTGATCGGTGTCATCTAAAATATGGATCCTGCAAGAGAAAGGGTTAAATGCTTCAAATGATATTCAAACGAAGCATACAACCACATTGCCATTTTATTGTAAAAAAATAAAGCAGAAAAACAGGGATCACAAAATTTGCATGAGAAAAACGCCTTTATTTGATGATTAAAACATAGCATACACATAAACAAGTAGGCCCTGAAATAAAATCACTATGCCCCGGGTAGGACATAGGATTGTACAATAATCGAAAAAGAAGGCATTACTGTTTCGTCGTCACTTGAATAAAGTCCTGGATAGACCAGTTGCATAGGCTTTGTCCTGGCTCGTTGGGCTTGATCCATGAATTCATGTCACACTCGCTATCTCCATCTTCACTGTCAGACACAACATTAATCGTTTCAAAACTGACTCCTCCTGGAGTAAACACAATCATCCCCTTGAGCTTTGGCGCGCTCTGTGAAGAAGATGACAACGACAGGCGGTATCCCAAGCCAAACTTGCCCTGCTTAACAGGAATCTCTAGAACATGACCCCAACCTTTGGTTTCCACGGCCTGAACTACCGCTTGAGCCTCTCTGTATGAAGACATAGCCACCTCTTGTCCACTGCTTATGACAGGAGATTTGTCTCTGATCTGCACCCCTTCAAAGGCTTGGCACAATGTCTCATGGATCTCACCATCCATTTCGACATATTTGAACGACAACAAGTGACTTACCAGGATATCTTCCTCCCCACACACAGTGACAATTCTACCACCGACCATATACTTAAGCTTTTGGTGTAACGTAGACGTTACAACCCTTGCAGAGTGAATCCAAGGTCGTCCGAGAAAACAGCTATAAGTTGACTGTATATCCATGATATAAAACACAATATCAAACACCTCAGGACTGACCTGGATGGGCAAAGTCAGTTCTCCAAACACGGACCTTCTAGTCCCGTCAAAAGCTCTCACTACCAAGTCACTTGGTGTGCATATTATACCTCGGGTATCTAGCTTCAACAGTGCCTTCTTGGGCAAAACATTCAAGGCCGAACCAGTGTCAACAAAGACATGAGACATAACAGTGCCCCTACACTCAACTGAAATATGCAATGCACTGTTGTGGTTGTGGCCCCTGGGTGTTAAATCAAAATCTGTAAAGCCAAGGCCATGCCCCACATTCACATGTGCAATCGCTCCTTCGAGCTGATTCACAGATATCTCCTGAGGTACATAGGCAGTGTCAAGAGCTTTCAACAAAGCGTTCCGATGGGCCTCAGAACAAAGCAACAATGACAAAATCGAGATTTTGGAAGGCGACTGCTGTAGATGATCAACAATTTTATAATCACTCTTCCGAATTAATCTCATAAATTCTTCCACATCTTTAGTCAAAGCCTTTTTTTTGCTTCTCTTGAGAAGGTCCTTCTTCATTGACTTTACTTTTCCCTTTGAAAATTCTCTCGGCCTCTACTTCTAGTGACACAAAAGTTCTACCGCTGCGGGTTATTCCCCCTGCCCCTACAAGGTTATCAACTGGCCCAACCGGCGGGCTTTCCAGGTTAATCTTTTCTCCATTGCAGTAAACTTCCGCCTCATAGTTCCAAGGGATGGCTTTAGTGCTTTCATACGAAATGGGTCCAGATTTGGTTATGGTGATGGTCGGCCTCTTGGGAGGCGCCGATATCGTGACAGTATTAAATGGGATCGTAACCGTTGCAATTTTGCCCTGCTTTTCAACTATAGCCTCAACAGGCTTTTCTTCAGCAGTACGGTCGAATTGCAGTGTACCCTCATCAATCAGCCCTTTAATACCTCTTCTCAAACTATCACATCCCTCAGGTCGGGCTAAACAGTCAGCACAATCTGCATCACAACCAGGGAACACTTCCCCTTTCAGCAACCTGCTCTTTACACAACCTAGAGGTGTCTTCAATTCATCTACATTCATAACCAAATTCAGACTGGCACCTTCCAAGATTGCACCCACTTGTGCAGATCCGTGAGACGACATCATATTTTTCTCAATATTGGGCGCCTCATTACCAAAGTTTATAGCCTTGCTATCTATAAAATCTTGCACCTTGTACTTGAATGCATGACAATTCTCTATGCTGTGACCGGGTGCCCCAGAGTGGAATTCACAATGTGCATTGGCATCATAACC
Source organism: Lathyrus sativus (assembly GCA_963859935.3). NCBI lineage: Eukaryota > Viridiplantae > Streptophyta > Magnoliopsida > Fabales > Fabaceae > Lathyrus > Lathyrus sativus. The sequence continues at coordinate 64,277,522 of OZ012739.1, read as the reverse complement.
AAAAGGAGGTGTGCCCTTCAGCGAAGCTAACGTCCTTTTCTCGACAAGCTGCAATTGTAATAGAGTCGGAAGAAGCTGAGCATACGGTAGTGGAGGCGCATCAAATACTCTTTTCACGGCCCTATCCCGACCTTGGAACGTTTGTGGAGCCGAATTTTGTTGTCCTTGTTGCTGCGGTTGTGGTACAGGAATTGTTACACTGGAAACTTGTTGCCTGCGACCACCCTGACTTCTATCCCTTCTCCGGGCGCTATATATTGAATTAGTGGCTCATTGCTTCTTATTCCCAAAAGCCCTTTTACCACCTCCAGCCGAGGTTGATTCTCCTGCTTGAATCTTACCGATCTTGACGCCGTTCTCTATACGTTCCCCCAAGAGTATCATCTTAGAAAAATTAGCCATCGTACAATTAATAAGCCTATCATAATACAACCCAGAGAAAGTGCCCTCAAACATATCCATTAACTCATGCTCTACCATGGATGGGTCCACCCTAGCTGCAAGCTCACGCCACCTTTGGGCATACTCTTTAAAACTCTCGCCATTCTTCTGAGAAAGATTTTGGAGTTGGACCCTGTTTGGCGCAAGGTCGCTGTTATATTGGTAATGCTTTACAAAGGCTTCCACCAACTCTTTCCAACTACCAATCTGAGTAGGCTCTAACCCCATATACCATTCCAATGACGGTCCAGACAAGCTATCCTGGAAAAAATGCATTAGCATCTTTTCGTCATCAGAATAGGCAGACATTCTCCGATAATAAGACCGTACATGAACCCTTGGGCAAGTATCCCCCTTATTCTTGTCGAAAGTAGGCGCTTTGAACTTGACTGGCACCCTCAAGCCATGAACTAACCCCATATTAGCCATGTCCAACCCCGTGGAATTGTGATTTGCAAGATTCCTCATTTGTTCCTCCAACATCTTGAACCTTCGGTCATTGTCAGTGGGCATCTCAAGATCCCTGCCTGGCAGAGGGAAATCATCTTCTTGACGATCCTCGCCCCAGTGAGAATCCCCGTTATCATACACAACATAAGCAGCATTAGGACCAAAGCTAGTTTGATTGAACCTGGGACCATACCCCATACTCCCAAAACCCTGATTGCCAGCACCCGACCCAAAACCAGCGATGTACGCACCCATCCCAACACCGTTGTTGCTTGCGTTGCCGAAACCTGCATTGCCAAAACCCTAATTTCCATAACCCTGTTTGCCATAACCCTGATTGGCACCACTAAAACCAGCATTTCCAACACCAATACCTGCACCGGTGTTTCCAGCACCAAAACCAGCATTCCCAGTTCCAACATTGTAACCAGCATTTCCAGCACCAATATTTCCATTGGTTTCCACATGTCCATTACCATTACCAGTCACATTCCCATTCCCAGCTCTATTACCGTTCTCGGTCGTATTGAGGACAACCACCGGCACAACATCACCAGCTTGGAGAATCTCGCCATGAGGAGGATCAGTAGCAACTCTGCTATGTAGCACACCCTGACTGTCAACCCGGGAAATCAGAGGCTGCACCAGAGTCTGAAGCTGCTCCTGGCCCTTGGCCACAGTTTCCATCACTTGCATGAACTACGCCATCCTGTCGCGCATCTCCTGCATCTCAGTTTGCATTTGATCCATGGCTTTCTGGCAGTTACTTCTCGTAGAGTAGCGATGAATTCGCTGATCGGCAATCCTGAAACCTACATCGACAGAGGGTTAGGAGACAGCTCAAGGTACCTACTATGCAAATGATTTATGCAAATGCAAACGTGTGTATGTGCTTCAGGGAGATTTCTCCCCCGATTCTAGTGCCAGAGTGCCAGTGCTGATAACAAGAAGTCTGAATCCAGTCATTGAAATAACCTCTCATATATAGATAAGGCCCAACAAGGCATCAATACAATGTCACTGAATACATGGGGAACCAACAGCATGACCTCGACCAACAAGCCTGGTGATGATCAGCCTACAGCAAAGATCGGAAAAATACAAAGGGTTACAAAGATAGTCAAGTGCGACATCGAGCGCGAAACTCTTCTAGAAACTCCCTTGTTTTGGGATGATCATGCCGAGTGAGTAACCCCTCAACAAGCAACTCCCTCTACACAATAGTGCACTGGAAACCTTTCAACAGAGTCTTCCCACGCTCCCTGGCCAAAACAGTCTTCTAACCTTCGCTTCTTAGACTCGAACATCTACTTGCGATCCTTCAGGTTAGCGATAGCTTTGTTTAGCATGTCTTCAGTGGCATATTTGTGAGCAGTTTCCTCATCAAACATCTTCTCACTGTCCTTCACCTGAGCCTTCAATTTGGAGATCTGTTGTTTCAGTTTGTCCTCCCTCTCTTTGTTGCTTGCTATAGTGGCATTCCACTGCTGGTTGAATTTGGATATTCTCCGGTATGCTTCGTCCAGATTCTGCTTCTTGGTGGCCAATACATCGTTGACAGATTTGAAGTCCAAACCCAAATGTTCAGGATCAGCTATCTGCTTGGTCAGGTCTGTGCCTAACCAGTTCTCCAGTTTTGTCTGCTTTTTGAAGGAGTGAACGACTTTGTTTCTCTCACTTCTAAGTTGTGCCAGCTCTTTCTCCAACTCTTCGTTGGCCTTTTTCAGCTCTTCCTTCTCAGCTAACAATTGATTGTACTGCTGAATAGACACTGTAGTAGGCTCTTCGACCACTGGAGGGCACTCCTGTTTAGCAGGTGGAAAAGGCATCCCTATCGTCTCTGCTCTGGTCTTGATCCAAGTCACATAAGGAACGTAAGCTTGGTTGTTGCTCTTACCCAACAATGATTTTCCTCGTCTACTGGTACCATCCCAGGCATGCCGAAGCTTAGCTAACATATCCCCCTCTAGAAAACCTGTGAGGTACAGAGATTCCTGCACCTCTTCATCTTTTGGCGGACCTCTCAAAGCATGTGCAAATTGTCTGACAAGTAGAGAGGGGTTGTAGTTGATACAACCCTTTCTTCCAATCAAAGGCACATTCGGAAAACCACTGCAGCTGAATATAATTTCAGTACCCAGCATATCCCAATCAAACCAAATAACACTCTCTGCTGACAAACCCATCAAGTGCTCAGACCACTCAGCTGTGGCTGTAGATGAAGCAAAGAGACCCTTTTTGGGCATGTGACTATCAAACCATCTGTAGAGTAAGGGCACACAACACGATACATTCTTACCCCTTCTATTTTCGTTCTTGTAATGGACGAAATGATACACATCGCAAATCAAGGTAGGAACTGGATTCCCTGATGCAAAGATATAGAAGGCATCCAAGTCTACAAAATCAGGCATGTTGGGAAACAAGATGATGCCATAAATGCAGAGGGCAAAAATAGCGTTGAATACGATCCAACACCTGTCTTTGGCACATTGTTGGGCTTTCCCAACTAGAAACTGCAGAGAAAATCCAGGAACCCCATTCCAACTGGACAGAAGCAACTCAGAGGCATCCAGATGAAGAGCAAGAGCTAGATTGGCTAGATTAGGTTTAACATCCATGTGAACTAACGACATCTGATTCTTAACAGGTACACCCAACAACTCAGCGTACTCTTCTAATATGGGTGCCAGAATGAAGTCCGGAAAAGTGAAGCATCTCATATGAGGGTCATAGAACTGTAGCAAGGCATACAACCCATTCAACTCATATACTGAAGGTTTACGAACCAGACTGAGCAATTTCCCATAAGATTTCTTGAATTCCCTTCTCACTGTATCATCTGTCAAGGCAATCAAACTAGACAGCAAAGCAACATCTGGGGTAGGGAGTTTGTAGGCCACATTCTTCTTCAGAGATCCCATGCTAGCACAACAGAAGGCAAGAATACCTGAACCGGGGGATGATATATGCACCTGCAACACAGACACACGTTAATGATATGCAAATGAGTATGCAAAATGCAAAATGCAATCATGCAACAGGGGATCAATATTGTGCTGCTAAGGAGACCGAGGCTCTGCTTCAACACAAACACAACTGCTCTGATAATACAACCCTGAAGAGGACCAATAATTAGGCACTGGCGAGAACAACCACATATCTGATGATAAGAACCCTCTGAACCCAACAACATCGATTCACTGTCAAGAAAACTAGGTAGTCTGAAGGTTAAGGTTTCCTGCAATAACCCGACCCCGCTCACAGGTATGAACCTAGTCGCTGATAAGGTATGGCATCCTATGCGTTTCCCAGCGTCACAGACTTTCAAGAAACGACGATAAGATACCCAGAAGGTGTGGCATCATCATCTCTTGAAGTGGCCTCACTCAGCTGAGTCACAAATGTTCGGTCCCCAGAGTCGACAATCCTCCAAACTAACAACCCCTCAAGCCCAAAGGGCTGGAAAAGAAGTCAACCGGGAGAATCTCTTCTAAGTGTGGATTTCGTGTGACACTAGTACCTGTAGAGCAAGCACGCACCCACTACTTTCCACAACTAATGCTAGGTACACTCAAGCCTGGGTCTGGATTCTCACTCATCAGAGCCCCTTCCCACAACAACACAATAATGATATCATACTGAAAATAAAATGCGGAAAGTAAAATGCGATAAATAAAACCCAACAGATAAACATGCAAGCGCTAGGATTGACTCGCATAGGGAACCAGAGTCCCCAGCAGAGTCGCCAGATGTCGCTACCGCGAAAATAAGGTGCTGACAAAACAGAAGAGTCGCCACCTTTCATTATTTATCCCTCAGAAAGGGAAAGGAAACGATCGGAAAAAACTGACGAAAAGGTATAAGACAAGGTCATCACAACCATTGTCTGGATTCGGGAGTCGGTTACTCAAGGGGAAGGTATTAGCACCCCTCATGTCCATCATACTCGATGGGATCCACGCTTGTTGTGTTTATCTGACGTGTTGGTTATCTATCTACGCTAAAATGTCTTGTCTGAAAAGAAAAGAAAATGACTCGGCAGAACACAACAGTTCTATGCCTACGTATTCTCGTCTAGAACGAGAAATCAGAGTCAATGTAGTTCGCCTAACTACGGGTTATGGGGGAAGGTTTCTCGACGAGATATCGCATCTCGTGCCTACGTACTTTCACACGGCATGAAAGATCAGAGCAAACATAGTTCGGGACAACAAGAGACACAAGTTTGTCTTTTTTATCCGAGTAGGGTTAACAGACAGTTACAGCAGTTTGGTGTATGCAGCTCGCTCGACAGAGACTTAGGCGTTTACCATGTGCGGTAGAACCGAGAGTTAACAAAACTCTCCTTATGAAAAGGGTTTCCAAGGATTAAAGGTCCAAGAGGACAAAAAGAGTTTGATCTTTGTTTTCTGTTTTTTAAAGAAGTATCTTTTTATGGATGTTTGCAACTAATATCGCACTAGAGACTATGACCTGAGAATGAATGCGTCACATGTCACCTAAAGGGTGCCATACTATACATCCAAGCTGTTGGAAAGAAACTCTCCGACAACCCTTTCTCGAGTAGCTTAAGTCTCGTAGCGTACTAAAGGGGAACTAATATCTTGATTACTGTATTATTGTATCTGATTTGTTTGAAGATGAGAAGAGAAAGGATGCACTAAAGGGGAACTAATACAATCCTAAAGTTTTCATGTAAAATCGATCCTATGGTTGAGGTTAGGAGGGAACTACCTAATGTTATCATGCATGGTTAGAACCCTAATGTCTGTCATAACTTCTCTTGAACAAGAGAAGTCAGAGTTCCTAGGGGAACATGGCAAAGGAAAGCAACAGCAACTGAAATAACTGTAAAGAAATAACTGTAAATAAAATGCATGCTATGCAACAACCAGAGGCAACACACAACACAGGCAAGGGAGACAGACTCAACCTTAAGCCAGCAAGCAAAGCCAAGCAATAACAGTCAAGCAGAGGGAGACAGACTCAACCTCTAATGCAGACAAGCAAAGGGAGCAAGCTCAACCTTTAGGATGCTCTTAGGCCTAGAATCATCTACATGAGGCCTAGTCTAATGCAACACACAAAACAGTCACACAAGCAAAAGTCAAGCAATCAAAAAATACAGCAGACAAAACAACAGACAAGCAGCTCAACAGCAAAGCAGATAAACAACAAAACAATCAAACAGTCTGCAGTCAACTTCAAGTCCAAGCCATCTTCAAGAGAAGGAAATGAAAGCTCCAACTTCAAGCTCCAACAAGAGAGAAGAAAGTTAACATCAATATTATTGATTGATGATGGGAAGCATGATGGAAATCAAGGGAATCCATCATGGCACTCAACCATACATCTGAGATAGGCATCCTTAAAGGTTCTACCTCTTGTGATATGCCACACATCCTTCCAAAGGAAAGATGAGGATTCCACATAGGGACCTTGAATCATTGTATGAGGATGGAAAGCAATCAAGGCAATCCATGTTTATTTGAAGAAAGAGAAATCAAATTAAGCTCTTCCTAAACCCTAATTGATCAAGCTACAAGAAAGCTACTAAAAGGAGGTCTAAAAACCAAAACCTAACACCATAATTAAGCAAACAGAAGCCTCTATAAGTCTAAAACACCATCCAAAAGGAATGGAAAGTTCATCTTATGCTATGGGCCACCATTGAAGTTCAACTAGTGCAAGTGTTATGTTGAAAGCATCTTAGAACTAGCCTAAGTATTAAATCTAATTAAAATACCGAATCATCTCCTATAATTCTATAAAATTTTCTAAGGGAACCTACATGTGTCCGAAACATAAGGTAAAAGGAATCAAGGCCTAAATCAATGGGGAAAGTCACTAAAGAAATCCTAAACTTGAAGTTGTCAAAGGAGAACCCTAAAATGGAAGGTCATGGGAACCTAGTCCAAAACAGAACCTATTGTTATCTAAAAATCATGAAATAATTCCTAAGGGATCATACATATTTATACTAACAGGCAGCAAGAAATCTCATTCAAATTCTATACCAATTGATCATACAAAAATCAGCAAGAAAATAGACAAAAATGCCACAATTAAAGAAATGGAAATAATGGAAAAATGCCACATAAATGGAAAATCACACAAAAATAAAATGTAAAAGCATAGAAAAATCAGGAGTGAAGAGATGAACATGCTCATATTTTTATCATATTTTTCTGATCAAAATTGGATTTACTATGAATTTAAAATGAATAAAGCAAATAAAATAAAAAGAACATGAATTAAAGAAAATAAAGGCCAGAATTGAATCAGGATGGTTGGATCCGGAGACTTAGTCAAGGCATCCAAGGGATCACGTGGTGACAACGCATAAATGAAACGCAGTGTTTCATTTGGTCCAAGGTCAATTCTCAGGTTAAATCACAAGCGTACGATGGAGAGACTTAGTCTTCAAATTAAGCAGATCCAAGGGTTCTTGTTCGTCTTCCTCGTTTGAATTCTGAGGGGGGGGGGGAATGTTCACATGAACCAGACGGTGGCTCCGGTGGCTGAGCCACCGTCTTCTCCAGTGAACTCATAGTTGCAGGTCATCAATCCTTAACAAAATCTAGACAATTCCACTCCATTTTTCATGTTGATCTCAAATCCAATGTCCTTTTCTCCTAATTCTCACTAGAATTTAAAACACGATAGCAACCAGAAAATATGCCAAATCTTCAAGTGTCAGCAAACCTCAATCCAAAGCCATAGATCTTCTCCTTACACTTCATAGATCATCCTAAACTATTCCATTCATGCTAAAACCTCAAGAACAAACCAATTCGAATCCAAACAGAAATCATGTTGCATCTTAATTTGTCTCTAAACTCCACAATTTTGATCCAGAATCCATCTATAATCTCTCCTAAACCTTAACCTCATGCTAAAACATGCTAGATCATCATGAATCTACAACAATTTTGAAAGTTGCATACCTGAGTTGCAGCTTCAAATTGGAGCAGTTAGGGCACGATCCTTGGCTTCAAACTGTGCAAATACACTCTATGATTGATGCTGAAAATGATTGACTCCTCAATTTACCTTGAATTACTCTTGAAAAGAAAACACGATTTGCACTTGCTCCCTTGAAATTCACTCTGCAAACCACCAACCTTGATCCAAATCACTTTATGAACTTAAATAGAAGTGAATGGAAGATTCTAGAGGCCCATAGAAAGCCCAAACTCAGAAATCCATGTTTCACTTTTGCTTGAAAATTTCACCCATGGCTATGCACGTTTCTGAGCTCAAAACTTCTCCTAGAAGCTTCACATAGCTATTTGTGGACTGGTGAGAATCTAGGGACATGATTGAATGCTTAATTCCATCTTATGGCCAAGATTGGATGTGTTTCTTCATCATGAAGCAACAAGTTGAAACACCATGAAGTATGCCCCAAATGAACTTTCTAATATTGCCATTGTGTTCAAAGTGATGTTTCTGATCAAAATAAGCACTCATTTGCATTGGTTTGAACACATATGAATTAATTTGAATTTTTTTCACATAAATGCCTTTAAATTTCCCTTTTGTCAATTTCCTTCAAACCAAGTCTCACCCTAAGCCAAACCACTGCTTCCTTGATACATGGTTGACCTAAAAATGCCCTTTTGAACAAGTTTCATGTTGGGCTAAACTTCATTTGAAGCTTGCAAGATAGTGAAAATCACCTATAATGCCAAATGACCTATAATCTTACTTTCCCAAAATACCCCTGACTTGTAAACCTCGTAACTTGAGTTCTACAAATCAGATGGAAGACTTCTAGTACAATTTGGAAAGCGAAGATCAAGACCTACAACTTTAATGTTGGCCAACAGTTGAGGAGAAACACCCTTCTAGGCCAAACGTTCCATGGAAGTTGGTTGACTTTCGCATACAAATTTCACAATCATCTGATGACCTGTAACTTGTCTGGATCATAAATTGAGTTCTATAAATCCAATGGAGGACTTCTAGTACTAAAATTAAAGCTAAGAACATGATCTACAAGTTTCATGTTGGCCAAAAGTTGAGATGAAACTTGTATCTTGAGATGAGTGGTCTTGAAGTCACTCACTAAATAGGGGATTTTACCCTGAGAACCCTAGTTTAGAAACTCCTCACACTTTGAATTCTTCTTGGATTGATCTTGGAATACCACCTCATGTATCTCAACACAAATTTACATGATCAAAAAGACTTAGAAATAGGTTTTGATCCTCTTCAATTGCACAGTTGACTTAGGGTTACTCAGATGAAAACCCTACTTGCATTACCCTCAACTGTGGCTCTTCACCCTTAACATAATGACTTAACTGAGCTCCACCATGACCCTCAAGGCACCCCATGAGCTCTACACATATCTTATCCATGATCAAGGCTCCACAACCCACTGATGGTCTTCAATTGGTCCTCAGGTTAGGAGATGAGCCACATACAAACAACCAAACTTCTCAAGGACACAACACTCTTCCTGACGACTTTGGTGACTTCTCAAGTTTGAACAAGACCTCTAGATAAGCTCCTCTTGATATAAACCAAACTTGATCCCCTTCTATATGAACAATGCTATGCTAGGCAAATACTAGATCAATGATATGCTAATGCAATGAAACATAAACCAAGCAAGAAAAGGTTAGGCAAATTTTGGGGTGCAACACCATGCACTCCATTCCACTCTGTCAAACCCCCGTGCAACGCTGAAGCATCCACATGTACTATGGCAGCTAGCTTAACTAGATCAGGCTTCACATCAACATGAACAAAAGGCAACAAACTAAGAACAGGCACATCCAACAAGACTGAGTACTCCTCCAAAGTAGCTGCTAGAATGTAATCAGGAAAGACAAAGCATCTCAACTACGGATCATAAAAATGAAGCAAGGCATACAGACCATCCACCTCATAAGCTGAAGGCTTGCAAACCATCTCAGTAATCTCCCAAAAGACTACCTAAAATCCTCCATCACTGTCCCACCAGCTAGAGAAATCAAACTCAGCAAAGACCGGACATCTGGAGTCGGAAGCTTGTAAGCCACTGTTCTCTTCAAAGAATCCATATCATCCAGGAGGAAATAAGATCACCGGAATCTAAGGAGAAATATGCACCTGCAACACAAATACATGTTAATGATATGCAGATGAAAATGCAAATGCAAATGCAAACAGGGGATCAAAATTGTTGTGTGGTCAGTCGAGAAAAACCAGAGCTTCGCCTTAGCAAGAACAAAGTATCGATAACAGGACCCACAGATAAACAGATTCACACTTGCAAAGAACCGGGTATTCTGAAAGCCAAGGTTTCCTGCATAACCCAATCCCACTCACAGGTATGGACCTATGCACATACAAAGGTTCGGCATCCTATGTGTTCGTCAGCATCACAGACGTTCAAGAAATGATGATACGTTCACCATTTCTAGTTTTCCATCATCGTCTCCTGAAGAGGCCTCACTTAGCTGACTCACAGGTGATCGGTCCCCAGATTCGACAACCCTCAAATCCAAAATTCCCTGGAGCCCAAAGGGCCAGAAAGAAAGTTGTCTAAGAGAATCTCGTCCGAGCGTGAATTTCAGGGTGAGCTAGTACGAGCAAAGCAAGCACACCCACAACTAATCTCCACTACTAAATCTAGGTGTATACTCAAGCCTAGGTCCGGCTTATCACTCAATGAAACTTCCCATCCCACAGCACAACAGTAATGATATATGATGCGGAAAATAAATGCGGGAAAGTAAATAAAGAACATATATACAACACCCAAAGATAAACACACAAGCGCTAGGATTGACTCATATAGGGAACCAGAGTCCCAGCTGAGTCGCCAGCTGTCGTAACTACGAAAAACAACCAGCGGAAAAAACAGAAGAGTCGCCACTTTCGTTATTTATCCCAAAGAGAGGGAAAGGAAACGATCGTAAAAACCTAAAGGAAAATGAAAAGACAAGGTCATCGCAACCATGTCTGGGTTCGGGAGTCGGTTACACAAGGGGAAGGTATTAGCACCCCTCACGTCCGTCGTACTCGACGAGATCCACGCATTGTTGTCTATCGAAAAGGGTGTGTTGATACTATCTAGCTAAAGGCTTAAGGACAAAAGAAAAAGAAAAGAGAACTAGCTCGACAGAGCATCGCCACTCTGTGCCTACGTACTCCCTCGTGCAATGGGAAAGTCAGAGTCAACATAGTTCGCCTAACTACGGCTAAAGAAGGGGGAAGTTTCTCACCGAAACATCGCGTCTCGTGCCTATGTACTTTCGTCTGGTACGAAAGATCAGAGCAAACCTCGTTCGCGCTCAAAGGACCACAGGTTGGTTGAACAATTTGTTAGGCCCGAGTAGGGTTAACAGATAGTTCTAACAGTTGGTGTATGTAGCTCGACCATTGGAGACTTAGGCGTTACCGTTTGCGGTAGAACTAAGAGTTAACGACACTCTTTTTGTGAAAATGATTTCCTTGATTAAGATCCCGAAGGATGAAAAAGAGTTTGAATTGTTTTTGTGTTTTTTAGAGAAGAAGTGTTTGCAACTCATGTCGCACTAGAGACTATAATCTAAGAGCGAATGCGTCGCATATCACCCAAAGGGTGTACACTAAAAACTCTAGGTCCTTGAGAGGAGGCCCCTCAATTACCATTTCTCAAATAGCTTAAGGCTCGTAGCGTGCTACACTTTTCATTCTTTATTAAGTGTTTTATGAATGTTTGAAGATGAAAAGAGAAGAAGGAACACTAATGGGAGACTAATCAATCCTAAAAGTTATCATGCAAAGTGAACCTAAAGTTGAGATTCAAAAGGGAACTACCTAATGTTATCATGCATAGTTAGGCACCTAATTTCTATCATAACCTCAAGAGGTTAGAGGACTTATGGGAAACATGGCAAAGAAAAGCAATAGAAGAAGAAAGAAGAAGAATAAGAAATGCATATGCAAATGAGAATGCAAACAAAATGCAACACATAGAATGATAGTGGGAGGAAAATAATGTGGGGAAGTAGCCACCACAAGCTCATCTCAACCAAGCACGCATATGTAAATGAAAGAAAAGAGAAGAAGAAGAAGTGCATAAGGAGAACATTAGACAAACGCAAGTAAACTACATAAAGATGCATCAAAAAGTGGGATGAAATGACATAAGTCAAGCAACATCAACCACACCAATAAAATCAAACCAAATTAAAGGGAAATCAAACACCAAAGCCAAGTGAGGATGGGAGACCAAATGCGAGTAGCAAGGACCCATAATAGGTATTCAACCATAAGCATCACTTATCAAACAAAAAGATACACCAAAAGTGTCCTCAAGGATTCATCATTTTAGGTATGCTTCAAATACCCCCAAAGGAGGGACCAAGCCACCTTAAATGACACTCCAATGTCATTAGATAGAAGGGATATGGAGAGAAGAGAGCTCACAATCAATATCAAATCAAGATAAAAATAAATGCAAGCAATAACATGAAGGAAGCAAGCATGTATCTCATAAGAGTTCAAGTTGGAAGCACAAAAAGAAAGGCATCAAAAAACAAGCAATGAACATAATTTTGACCTAAAAATGAACCTACAACAAGATCAACATGTCTAGAATGTGAAACAAGAAGAGTTGAGAGCTTATTGGATCCACAAAGGTCATTTCCAATCCAAACTAGGTCATACACTTGTGTGAGCTTCCATATGGGATAACCTAACTTGCAAGGTATCTCAAAAATAGGAAGAAGGCTAAAGAATTACCAAATAAAATGCAAAAATAAGCTAAACAAGTTGGCAAATAAAGGCCAAGAAATCAAGACAAATGTCCTTTCAAAGCACCATCAAAAAGAATTAAATCATTTGGATGTACCACTTTGAAATGGAAGAAACAAGTGCATAAAGAAAAGGCCCAAAAGTCAACTCAAAAGTCAACAACTAGGGGCAAAATGGTCCTCAAAAATCATTAAACTCATCAAGAGTATGAGGATTTATTTTCAATCATTGAACCAAAAAGAAATGAGAGAAACAATTAAAAGAACAAACAAGATCACAATTTAATTCAATTAAAACAGCCCCAATATTTAATGCATTATTTAATTGAAAATAAAGTGAAAAAATTAAAATAAAATTTCTAAAAAAAAGTAGACATCTCAAGGTGTCTAGAAAATATTTTTGTGTATTTTTATGGATATTGAAACTATTTTATTTGATTTAAAATGGAAACAACATTAAAACAAAATAAGAAAAGAAAATAACAAATAAATGAGAAACATGTGGTATGAATAGCAACCAAAGCAAGACAAAACATGGATTGGGCCTCCCTGGGGGTGTGGATAGCATGCGGTACATAGGCCTAATGAAAAAAAATTAAAACAAAATAAATTTTGGAAAATCAAGTGTAGTGTGTTGACTAAGGTGTATCATGGAATTCATTGTGAATCATGTGATCAAATAGTAGTATGTTGATCAAGTGGCTAGGGAGGTGACAACACATTAATGAATTCAAGTTGGAATCATGTGTATCAAGTCAAAGGAAGTGCATCATATGTTCTAATCACAGCCGTGAATGGTAAAAGTAAGCACATCGTGCGTGCAGGAGAACGACATGTCATCGTCATCTCCACAAGCCTCTTCGCCGGCGCTGGAAATTTTCCGGTCATCCCTAACCTCGCGCCGGCCGCCGCGAGCTACAAGCAACACCATAGCTCCTTCATTTTTTCACCGTTTTCAAAAAACTTTAGATGAAAATTCATCTACTCTTCGCAAGGATCATGATTCTAACCATATTTTCCACTAACTCCTCGTAACAAATTCAGAAAGTAAACAACAAGCAAGATGCACAAATTTTCGAAGTTCTCAAAACTCAAACAAATTAGTCCAAACATCATCTACATGTTATGTAGATCATAGATCCACAAAAATCTAAGCAAGACACCTCAAGAATTGATCAAACCGAATCAAACAAGTTTGGAGCTCCACACATCAAACATCATAAACACGAACAATTATTATCCAGAAACGATCTACATCACTCAAGAATCATAATGCAACAAAAATGGCAGAGAATCATGGCATATTGAGAGTGTAAGGTTGAATTCAAGTTACCTAATGGAGAACTTCCACTGAGCCTTCAAATGGAGCTTAAGCTTGTAGAAAAATATCCAGATTCGTTCAATAAACTTCAACAGAGCTTTCTCAATTCACAATTTGGCTTGAAACGTCCTCAATCTCCAAATTCAAAATTTGAAATTCCACCACTTTTTCAAAGTTGTTCTTGACCAATTTGGCTCCAATTTCGAAATCTGATCATTTGTGAAGGTTGGAAATGTTATATATGTTGGATCTTGATCATAATTGAGCCCGATCTCAGTCCATAAAGCCCAAATGAATTTTCACATTTTCTCCACTTTTCACCCATGAAAGTACACGAATTTGGCTCCAAGAACCCTCCAAAATGATTCAAATCAACTACTGGGAGTGTTTGGAGTGTGAATGGCTGAGATTTGGTCCTTGTTTCCATCTCAATGGTTGATTTTAAATGTGTTGCTTCAACATGAAGAAAGCTTGGAAATGGCTCACCTAAACACCTCAATTCAAAAATGTAAAATTTCCAAAGTGTTTATAATTTTGTTTGCACTCAAAAAATGCATCCATTTGCACCAAAATGTTAAAAAATGAATTAATTCACATTTTCATCTTTTTAACATTTTCCATGAAAATTCAAATATCAAAACCTCAAACCAAGCCAATTCCTTAACTTCTCAATGCTTGAATAAGGAAATAACACCATTTGGAACAAGTTTGATGCTGGAAAAAATTTCATTTGAAGTGTGCAAGTTGGTGAAATGGATCTATAATTTTATGACCTGTAATCCCACTTTCCCAAAATACCCCTAACTAGTAAACCTCATAACTTGAGTTCTACAAATCAGATGAAAGACTTCTAGTACAATTTGGAAAGCTAAGATCAAGACCAACAATGTTAATGTTGGCCAAAATTTGAGGAGAAACATCCTTCTAGGTCAAAAATCGCTTGGAAGTTGGTTTACTTTTGTTGACCAAAATCACATCCCTTAGATGACCTGTAACTTGTCTGGACCATAATTTGAGTTCTATAAATCCAATCAAGGACTTTTAGTACTCAAATTAAAGCTATAACATGCTCTACAAGTTCGATGTTGATCAAAAGTTGATATGAAACTTGTATCTTGAGATAGGTGGTCTTGAAGTCAGGCACTAAATAGAGGATTTTACCCTAAGAACCCTAATTTAGTAACTTCTCACACACTTAACCCTTGATGAATTGAACTTGAAATGATGTCTCATATGTCTTAACAGAACATCCCATGACCATAAAGACTTTGAATTGAGTTTTAATCTCCTTAAATTGCACAATTGACTGAGGATTAACTAGATGAAAACCCTATATGCAACACCTTTGACTGTGGCTTGTTCCACTTCATACAACAACATGGATAAGCTCCACGTGCCTCTCAAAGCACTCAATGAGCTCTCTTAACATTTCATATCCATAACCATGAATTCACAACCCTCTAGTGATCTTGAACTGGCCTCCAAGTTAGGAGTTGACCCACATACATCCATCCTTTCTTTCACAAGACCAATGTCCATTTGCTGATGACTGATGCCCATCCAAACTTGAGTAGAAACCTTGCTTAGGCTCAACCCTATGAGTAGACTCTTCTTGCTATGCGCAAATTCTTGATCCCCTGTTCAATGGAACATGCTATGCAATGAAAATGCTAGAAAAAGAAAGGAAATGAAACATAAACCCAGTTAAGAAAAGGTTGGGCAAATTTTGGGGTACAACACTAAGGAGATAGAGTTTCTGGAGCTGAAGCAGGGTAATCTGACTGTAGTAGAGTATGCTGCTAAATTTGAAGGGCTGGTACAGTATTGTCCTCATTACAATACTGAAGCGGCGATGACCTCCAAGTGTTTGAAGTTTGAAAATGGGCTGCGTCCGGAGATTAAGATGGGGATCGCTTGTTAGAAGATCAGGAATCATCCTGAGCTGGTAAGCAGAAGCAAAATTTATGATAATGATAACCGGGCCAGGATTGCACACTATAAGGTTGTGAATGACCGTAAAGGTAAGCAGAGGTTTGATGGTACTCCTTACAGTGTTCCTGCTGATAAGGGAAAACACAAGGTTGCTGCTGATAAGAAGCCCAGAGAAGGGAAAGCATCTACTGATTTGAAGTGTTTCCAATGTGGTGGCGCGGGGCATCGTGCTAATGAGCGTCCTAATGAAGTGAAGAAGTGTTTCAAGTGTGGTAAGCCATGCCATGTGATGGCGGATTGCAGGGCCGCTATGCCTACATGCTATAACTGTGGTGAGAAAGGTCATATCAGTACACATTGCGAGAAGCCGAAGAAGTCTCAGGCACCTCAGGCCAGCGGTAAAGTATTTGTTGTGGTAGGAACTCAATCGGCCAGCAAGGAGCGTTCTATCAAAGGTACTTGTTTCATCAATAATGTTCCTTTGACTTCTATGATTGACACAGGTGCAACCCACTCGTTCATTTCTGTTGATTGTGTGAAGAGATTAGGATTGGTGTCGTCTACTCTTGAACGACGGATGACTATCGAAACTCCCTCTATTGGTTCAGTGACTACTTCTTTGGTGTGTTTGAAGTGTCCACTGACTATTTTCGGTAGAGACTTTGGGGTAGATATGATTTGTCTGCCACTTGGTAACTTAGATGTTATTCTGGGTATGAACTGGTTGGAGTTCAACCGAGTCTACATCGATTGTTTTCGGAAAGTGTTGTTGTTCCTTACCCCAGAAGAGGAAGCATTGGCGAATTCCTTGTCTAATAAGGAATTGAGGACCTTGTTAGAGGACGAAGCTAAAATGTTTTCTTTATTTGCATCATTATCTGTTGACAGCAAGACGTCAACGAAAGAGTTGGCGGTGGTGAATGATTTTCCCGAAGTCTCCCCTGATGATATTAAAGAATTACCTCCAATAAGAGAAGTTGAATTTAGCATCGATCTTGTTCCTGGTACAAGGCCTATATCTATGGCGCCGTACAGGATGTCGGCAGTGGAATTGGCTGAATTGAAATCTCAGATTGGAGAATTGTTGGATAGAAAGTTTTTCAGACCGAGTGTGTCGCCGTGGGGAGCTCTAGTGTTGTTGGTAAAGAAGAAGGATGGTAGTATGCGCCTGTGCATCGATTACCGCCAGTTGAATAAAGTAACCATTAAGAATGAATATCCTCTTCCAAGGATTGACGATTTTATGGATCAGTTGGTGGGAGCTCGTGTGTTCAGTAAATTTGACTTGAGGTCGGGTTACCATCAGACCACAGTGAAAGAAGGTGATATCCAGAAGACAACATTTAGAACTCGTTATGGATATTAAGAATATACCGTAATGCCTTTTGGAGTGTCTAATGCGCCAGGAGTGTTTATGGAGTATATGAACCGAATATTCCATTCTTATCTGGATCAGTTTATTGTTGTGTTTATTAACGATATACTGATTTATTCTAAGTCTGATAAAGAGCATGCGGGAAATTTGAGAATTGCTTTGCATGTGCTGAAAGATAATAAGTTGTGTGCTAAACTATCAAAGTGTGAGTTCTGGATGAAGAAGGAGAGTTTCTTAGGGCATGTGATATCTGGTGATGGTATAGCGGTGGACCCATCGAAAGTGAGTGCAGTGTTGCAGTGGGAACCGCCGAAGACAGCAATAGAAATTAGAAGCTTTTTGGGTTTGGCAGGATATTACCGAAGGTTTATTGAGGGGTTTTCTAGTTTGGCGTTGCCATTGACTCAGTTGACGAGGAAGGATCAAGTTTTTGTGTGGGATGCTGCTTGTGAAGAAAGCTTTGAGGAACTGAAAAAGAGATTTACTACGGCACCAGTGTTAATATTGCCAAATCCGAGTGAACCTTTTGTGGTGTACTGTGATGCATCTAAGATGGGATTAGGTAGGGTTCTTATGCAGAATGGTAAGGTAGTGGCGTATGCTTTGCGGCAACTGAGGGCGCATGAAAGGAATTACCCTACCCATGACCTTGAATTGGATGCGGTAGTTTTCGTGTTAAAGATCTAGAGGCACTATTTGTATGGTTCTAGATTTGAGGTGTTCAGTAACCATAAGAGTCTGAAATATCTGTTCGATTAGAAAGAGCTAAATATGAGACAGAGAAGATGGTTGGAATTCTTGAAGGATTACGATTTCAGTTTGAGTTATCATCCAGGAAAGGCGAATGTAGTAGCCGATGCTTTGAGCAGAAAAACGATTCATATGTCAGCTTTGATGGTGAAGGAAATGGAACTAATTGAGCCGTTCAGAGATTTGAGCATGGTTTGTGAGACAACGACAGGTGGTGTGATGTTGGGCAAGTTGCAAGTGAACAACGATTTCTTGGATATGATTAGAGAGAACCAAAAGCTAGATGTGAAGTTAGTGGATTTGATGCCTGGAGTAGGAAGTGACTCCGATAGTGAGTTTAAGTTGGATGGTACAAGTGTGTTGAGATTCAGAGGCAGGATTTGTGTGCCGGATAATGATGAACTGAAAAAGTCAATTCTAAGTGAAGGCATCGTAGTAGTTTGAGTATCCATCCGATAGCTATGAAGATGTACCACGATTTAAAGAAATTATTTTGGTGGTCGGGTATGAAAAGAGATATAGCTCGATTTGTTTACGCCTGTTTAACATGTCAGAAATCAAAGGTGGAACATCAGAGACCCTCTAGAATGATGCAACCGTTGGAAGTTCCGGTTTGGAAATGGGATTGTATAACCATGGATTTTGCTACGGGTTTTTCGAACACAGCGAGAGGATTTGATACTATTTGGGTGATTGTGGCTTGACTTACGAAGTCTGCACATTTTGTGCCGATCAATATCAGTTTCCCGTTGGAGAAGCTAGCAGAGATTTACATTCGGGTAATTGTGAAGCTTCATGGTGTCCCGTCGAGTATTATGTCAGATAGAGATCCGAGGTTTACTTCATAATTTTGGTGGAGTTTACAGGAAGCTATGGGTACTAAGTTGAAGCTGAGTTCAGCTTACCATCCGCAAACCGATGGTCCTTCAGAGAGGACTATTCAGTCGCTGGAGCATTTATTGAGAGGTTGTGTGTTGGAAAAGTGTGGTGTGTGGGATACTCATTTACCTTTGATCGAGTTCACGTACAACAACAGTTACCATTCTAGTACCGGGATGGCACCGTTTGACGCTTTATATGGTAGAAGATGCAGAACTCCTCTGTGTTGGTATGAAACAGGTGAGAATGTGGTATTGGGACCAGAAATTGTGCAGCAAACTACTGAAACCATTCAGATGGTTCGTGAGAGAATGAAAGCGTCTCAGAGTAGGCAGAAAAGTTATCATGATAACCGAAGAAAAGAACTGGAATTTAGTGAAGGTGATCATGTGTTCCTAAGAGTTAACCCAGTGAATGGTGTGGGCCAAGCATTGAAGTCCAAGAAGCTGGATCCTAAGTTTATTGGGCCATATCAGATTTTGCAGAGAGTTGGTGATGTAGCTTATAGGGCGGCGTTGCCGCCTGAACTGTCGAATTTGCATGACGTGTTTCATGTGTCGCAACTTCGAAAGTATGTCTCGGACCCATCTCATGTGATTCAGAGAGATGAAGTTCAAGTCCGGTAAAATCTTACCATTGAGACGATGCCATTGAGGATCGAAGATCGTAAAATGAAACAACTCCGAGGGTAGGAGATATCTTTGGTGAAAGTGGTTTGGACAGGTGCTGCAGGAGGCAGTGTGACCTGAAATTGGAAAGCAGGATGCAGGAAGCGTATCCGGAATTGTTTCCATCAGGTAACTTTCGAGGACAAAAATAATAAAAGTGGGGGAGAGTTGTAACACCCATTTTAATCATTTAGCCTTTTCGGTGTTATTTTATTGTGGTGTGTACTTATGTGGACGTGTGTCTGAGCGCGTTGGTGGGTATCCTTAATTTATAGGGATTACTTAATAAGCTATAGAGTTTAATATTAAGATAATATAACTAATAATGATGATAATTTATTAATTAATAGTAATATTATTATTATTATTATTATTATTATTATTATTATTATTATTGGAATAAGTAAAATAAGGATTTAAGGGGTATTAGAGAAGTTTTGGGGGAGAAGAGGAAAGAACACGATAAACAGTTTTGGAGAAAGGTTAAGGAGGAAGAACAAAGAGGAAGAGGAAGAAGGCTAAGGCTGTCAGATTCTTGGGGGTTCTTCATCAATCGAAGCAATTAATCGAGGTAAGGGGGAGAAACTGATTGGGATAGGTATTTACATGAATTGGGTAGAGGGGATTCCTTAACCCCGTAGGGATTCGGAAGAGTATGAATTGCATGTTGATAAATTGGTGCATATGTGTTTATAATTGTTATTGTTATGATGAATTTCATGTACATTGATGTGTTTATGAGTATTGCTGTCATTGACGAAATTGGGCATGTATTATTGTGAGACTGGTGAAGTTCAGTGTAACTTCTACAGGAGTAGTGATGAATATGAAAATTGGTTCTGCAGAGAAAGTTTAAGGAGCAAAGGATTAGTGTAGTGTGTAATAGTTGTAATGATAATAGGACAGAGAATAAATGAGGAATTATAGGCTTGGAATTGAGCTTCTGATGAGTTTTGGACAGTGAGGGTTTTGAGCATCGCAGACGCTCGCTAGCAGGTTCGCTAGGCGAGCAGGTAGCGAGCATTCACTAGGGACTCGGTAGGCGAGTTAGGTAGCGAACACTTCCAGTAGCCACTGTCTGCCTTCGCTAGCGAGTTCGCTAGGCGAGTGAGGCAGCGAGCGTTCGCTGAGGCCTCGCTAGGCGAGTGGGCCAGCGAGCATGACAACAACTTGTTTTATTTTGTGGTTCCATCCAATGTTGATGTTTTGTAGGATCCCTTTGGTCATGATGGGTATAGGGACAATGTTTAATGGTGAGGAATGTATACTTGGTGTTGGAATGTGAATTTCCTAATATTTAATGTCATTAATATAATTGATTGGTGTGTGTGTGTGTGTGTTTATATATATATATATATATATATATATATATATATATATATATATATATATATATATATATATATATATATATATATATATATATATATATATATATATATATATATATATATATATATATATATATATATATATATATATATATATATATATATATATATATATATATATATATATATATATATATATATATATATATATATATATATATATATATATATATATATATATATATATATATATATATATATATATATATATATATATATATATATATATATATATATATATATATATATATATATATATATATATATATATATATATATATATATATATATATATATATATATATATATATATATATATATATATATATATATATATATATATATATATATATATATATATATATATATATATATATATATATATATATATATATATATATATATATATATATATATATATATATATATATATATATATATATATATATATATATATATATATATATATATATATATATATATATATATATATATATATATATATATATATATATATATATATATATATATATATATATATATATATATATATATATATATATATATATATATATATATATATATATATATATATATATATATATATATATATATATATATATATATATATATATATATATATATATATATATATATATATATATATATATATGATGCATGGTAATGTGATCAGTAGGATCGTGTGCACTTAGTGTGCTTGAGTTTTTTTATTGTGCATATGGTGTCGTGCATATCATGGTGTCTTGATGGGATGAATCATTTCTCAGGAGGAGTGTATGTGATTCACTCGTACTCCTTTGTGGAGAATGGTGGGATGGATCGTTGCTCAGGAAGAGTGTATGTGATCCATTCGTACTCTTTTGTGGAGGATGGTGGGATGAATCGTTGCTCAGGAGGAGTATATGCGATTCACCCGTACTCCTTTGTGGAGAATGGTGGGATGGATCGTTGCTCAGGAGGAGTGTATGCGATCCATCCGTACTCCTTTGTGGAGGATGGTGGGATGAATCGTTGCTCAGGAGGAGTGTATGCGAGTCACCCGTACTCCTTTGTGGAGAATGGTGGGATGGATCGTTGCTCAGGAGGAGTGTATGCGATCCATCCGTACTCTTTTGTGGAGGATGGTGGGATGAATCGTTGCTCAGGAGGAGTGTATGCGATTCATCCGTACCGTATGCATGGTGTTGAGTTGCATTTTGCATTATTGTATGTTGTGTTTGATGTTGGACAGTAGGTCGTGGTTGCTGCGTGATGGGTGATATTTTACATAATTGCTACCTTTATTTCATGTATCTTACTACCGATAATTTTGATCATGTTTTCGCACCCCTTTGTTGTTGTAGTGGTCTGTGCTTCTTCGGAAGTACAGATAATCCAGGTGCATAGCGAGCTTGGATAGTGGTGTGCAGGTCGAGTCTTAGGATGCTCTGATATGTAACACGGGACTTGGTGTTTACTTTTATTATGACTGGATTTGTTTTATTCCTGTGACGTTTCATATTTTTGGTGAACCTTGATAATGAATGACATTATGTAGTTTGGCGGATGGACGAGAATGTTGAATTAGTGATTATTTCCGCTGTGATACCCCCCTTTTAGGGAGGAAATCTGATGTTTATGTGAAATAATTGTGTTTTATTTGAATTTTGGGAATTGGGTTGTTACAGGTAGCCCCTAGATGTAGGTGTGGTTTACACTGAACTGGGTGAACAATTACTTGTGTTATTTATCTTTCAGCATTTACAATTTCTTCACAATTTAAATGGTTAAATAAATAGTATGTCAGTCTGCTGATGTTACAACAGACGTCATGACATTGGTCATGACATTGGTACAATTTAAAGAAATTTAAATTGATCGTGATCTTTCCTTGTCTTTGTTTCAGCAGAGATCAATGTTCTTGAGACATATGAGATCTGCATACCAAAATTTCAAATCCTGGATAACAAGGTAATACAAAATATAATCTTGAAATAAGTTTGATATCTTTGAGAGTATGATGCTATCAATCTTCACGATCGATCTTCTCCTTGAAACAAATATTACTTAAACAAATATACAAGTGTTCTTTTAAAAAGAAATGAAATGAAACTGTGATAATGTGAAAATTTATTGAAAAAGCTTCTTTTCAAAAACTGTTTGTGAACACTTTATGAAAATTTGAGAGATGAAGAGAATGAGTAATTTTTGTGATTGAGTTTCTTGGAGGTGAATTGGAATTTGAAATTTGATACCAATTTATACTGACAAAAAAACCTATACAAAAGGGTGTGATTTTATGCAGCAAAAATAATCAGAAATCAAATAGAAAGAAATGCATATTTTTATGAAAAGCTGCCATTTTTGCTTACTGCTTCAATGTTAATTGGTTAACCATATAGGTTAATCGGTTAACACCCTTCAAAGTTTAAAAAATATTTAAAATTAACACATGTTAATAGGGTAACCATATATGTTAATCGCTTAACACTGTAAAAGTTTCACCAGAAACTTAATTTTGAGATCCGTTAACTGGTTAACCAAAAGGGTTAATCGGTTAACACTGAAGGATTTTCAAAACAGAATTAATTTTAAAATTAGAGATCAACTAAAAATGTTTTAAAAGTATTTGTGACATATGTGTAGTGAGATATGAATTTTTTTGAACACTTGTATAGGTATTTCAAGTAATATTTGTTATACCTTTGAGTTGATGTTCAAAACTCTATCTTCAACACTTGAAGCTTGTATGAGAAGCTTAGATCCAATTGTCACATGCTAGAACACTATCTTGATCCTTGATGTTTACTTGAATCTCTTGCTTTTTGCGTATGTATATGTTGCGTAGAAAGCTTGTTCTTGTTGTCTTCGTCAAAACTTTAATGTGCTTGAAGCTTGCTTCTACAGTATTAATCCCATATTTGACATGTCGAGTCCAAAAGAGTTTTGGTTCTCTTGGATCTTCATCTTCTCTTCAATCATCTTGTACCTCTTGTCAGCCTCTGTAGAGGGACCCATGTCCAAGTCTCATTGAAAATGCATCATCTTGGTCGTCCTCCCCAGTGAGGATCTGCAGCTCCATGTGCAGAACCCACACCACCTCCTGCACCAGTTATATGAACTCCTGCTTGGTGAACTCCGCCCAGAGGATTAACATTAGTATGGATTACATTGCTTGAGGAATGCTACCATCAGCTGGGGGAGGAATAGCAGTGGTTCCTCCATATAAGACACCATTGCCTTCCACCCTGGCGATCAGTGGTTGGACTAGAGTTCTCAGTTGTTCCTGCCCATTGGATACTCCCTGCATCATGTCCCTAAACTGTGCCATCCGGTCTCTGAATTCCTGTAACTCTTGTTGTACCTGATCCATGATTCTTTGCTGATTCCCCCTTGTAGAGTACCTGTGGAAAGCCGGGTCTGCTATCCTGTAAACTGCTGTAAGAAAACCATGTAGAGATAAGATTGACGGTCCCAAGAACACCTGCTATGAAAAATGGTAATGATGATGCAAAATGCAAGCATGTATATATGATTCAGGGAGAACTTCCCCTTGATTCTAGTTCCATGAACAAACAGTAGATATGAGAACAACAGATAGAATCACAAGTCTCTTATCATAAATAGAATGAGGATGGAAGTTAGCGTATACAAAATAACCTTAAGAGATACAACAATAAATGATCATATGACCCCATCCAATAGGTCTGGTGATGGTCTCAATACAAGATAATAGAGAAGAAAAGTGAAAGAAAACTGCATCAGATAACTCTCTTTAGCTATTGTAATGAGTCTAAAACTCCTCTAATAACTTCTTTATGTTTGGATGTTCAGGCCTTGCTACCAACGACTGTATGAGTGAATCCCTTCTGCTGACGACATCCTTCAAACTTTGAGTGTACTCTTTACAAGCATCTTCTCCGAAAGCATCTTCGAGTCTCGATTTCTTCAGTGCTGCCCTTATTTTTAACTCTTCTAGCGCTTACAGGGTTTCTCGTAGCTTACGATCACTTTCATATTGACGAGATGATTCCAATGAAACTTTTCCATCCTTGACCCTAAGTTGTGTCTTCAATCTGTCAATTTGTTTTTGGAGCTCATCTTCTCTTCCCTTTTTGGCGGTTAGCGCAGCGTTTCACGGATCATTGAACTTTGATATCTCTAGGCATGACATACCTAGCTCTTTCTTCTTATGTCTAAAGACATTAGCAGTGCTCTTCAAATCTTGACCAACTCGTTCTCGTACACGAATCTCTTATGTTAACTATTTTCCCATCTTGTTTGAGGTTTTTGTCTTCACCTTTGCTAAGTAGACTACTTCATTTTTGTCGCTCTTTAACTGACTAAGCTCCTTTTTCAACTCTTCATTCTCCTTGCATAATTCTTCTTTTTCGACCCACAACTTGTTATATCTCTGAATATCAATTGTCGTAGGTTCTTCAATAACCAAAGGATACAGAGGTTCTCTGACAGGGAATGGTAACAACATTCTCTCCACCCTTTCCTGGATCCAATCCACATAAGGTCCATAAGCTCTACAATCGCCTTTACCCTAAGAAAGTTTTCCTCTCTGATGAACTCTTCCCCAATCCTTCTTTAACTTGGCTAAAGTATCACAGTCAGCTGCTCCTGTGAAATATAGAGATTTCTGTATCTCCTTCTCCTTCGGGGGTCTTTTCAAGGCGTAACTAAACTGTCTAATAGCAAGAGAAGGGTTGTAATTGATACCGCCTTTTCTTCCTATCAGAGGAACATTAGAAAAGTTTCCACAGCTAAAGATGATCTCCATGCCGAGCAGATCTCAATTAAACCAGAAAGTATTCTCAAATGTCAAACCCATGAGTCTTTCTAACCAATCAGATGTATCCGACATATCAACAAATGCTCCAGCTTGGGGAAGATACTCCATAAACCATTTGTGAAAGAGTGGCGCACAACAAGAAACATTCTTTCCTCTTCTATTTTCACTCTTGTAATATACTGAATGGTACAGATCTCCTAAAAGACTAGGTACAGAATTCCTGGAAGCGAAAATATGAAAAGCGTCCCTATCGACAAAGTCTGGCATGTTAAGAAACAGAATTATGCCATATATGCATAAGTCTAGAATAGCGTTGAAGACCACCCAACAACCCTCCTTAGAAAAATGTTGAGCCTTGCCCACCAAGAAAGACAATGGAAAACCAGAGACCCCATTTCTCCAGACCACATTACCATCTAATTCAGACTTACTCAAATGAAGAGTGTTGGCCAACTTTGTCAGGTCAGGTTCCTCTTCAGAATGAAAGAAAGGCATCTCCTCTAAGACCGGAACTCCCATCAGAATAGCGAACTCCTCCAAAGTAAGAACTAAGACATAACTGGGGAAAGTGAAATAGCGTAATTGAGGGTCGTAGAACTGCAGCAAAGTGTGGATGGCTCCTAGTTCATATCTTGAGGTTTTACGGACGAAACTGAAGATCTTCCCATAGTCTTTTTTGAAGTATTCAATGACACCATGATCAACCACATAAATGAGACCAAATAAAGGTCCTATCTCTGGCATCGGGAATTTGTAGGTGATAGTCCTTTTTAATTCAAGCTCCATGTTGATAGCGGATCAAATTACCAGAATCAAAGGGAAAAATGCGAACCTGAAATCACACATACATGCAAATGTTAATATGCAGATGAAAATTCAGATGCAAATAAGGGATCAATACTGTTGTGCTGCTGACTGATTCAAAACCAGAACTCCACTTTGGCAAGAAAATACTAGAATACCAAAGCACTGAAGTAATAGAAACCCACAATATCAAAGATCAAAAATTTGCACTGACGAGAAAACCAGAAAACCGGGTTGGTTGAAGGTCAAGTTTCCTACATAACCCTTCCCACTCACATGTAGGACTTAATCCCTGACAAGGTACGGCATCCTATGCAGGTCATCAATATCGCAGACTCTCAAGTTGAGAAACGACGATACGTTCACCATTTCTGGTTTGGCATCATGGTCAAATGAGGAGGCCTCAATTGATTCCCCAATGAACGGTCTCCAGAGTCATTAATTTTCAGATCCAACATCCTATCAACTGTCTGAGACGTACAGGACAGGATGTATTCAAGTAAAACCTCGTCTGAATGCGGATTGTGGAGGCAAGTCACCACATATCACACATAGCTGCAAGACATTGGTAAATGCAGGTTTCGATGATGACAAATTCCCAGGATAGACTGGAAAGTACGAGTTCCAGATTCACTAACCATATGCAACATATCTCTCAGCATATTATCCTTTTTCTTATCTTAATGTGTCTTAAAGAAATATACATTGAGTTGACAAACTGCAATCATGACTAAAGGCATGAGAAACCTCAAACTAACAATATTTTGCAGGATTACAGGACATGGGTCGACCAAAGGGTCGATGTATCCATCAAAAACAAGGGAAGGACTGTCAGCGCACAAAACATGCGTCAACCATTGGGTCAGCGCATGAAAGGATAATTTTCCAGCGGGTCAATGTATGAAAGCTTTGGTCGACCATAGGGTCGGCGCACAAAGGAAAAGAATTCCAACGGGTCAGCGCACGCCGACTGTATGGTCGACGCATACTGATGAAATTTCCAGAAATTCAAAACATCACAGGCCATGCGTCGACGCATCGACCTGTTATGGTCGACCGCTCGCGCGGAAAAACTGTTTTTAACTTTGTTCCCTCTCATATTTGAAATACTGTTGTGTTCTGAATTTTGTGGGCTCTATATATACTTGCTTAAACACTTGTGTCTAACAACATTTGATATTCTTTTGATTCATGTGTTCAAAAAACAAGAAGGAGTGAAATAGGTGTCCAAGATTCATCATCTTCATCTTCAACCTCTCACAACATTTCAATTACACACAATCATTTTTGAAATGCATTTGTGAGAGATTCAAGGCGATAAGGTTCGAGGCTTAGATTGGAGAATCAAGCTCGGGTTGAAGATTGCGACAGGTTCTTTATTGAATAAAACCATTGGGGTTTTGCCCTCAAAGATTGGTTCTGATTTTGGGGGGTTTTTGGACGAGATTCTTCATCAACTATCAATCGAGCGAAGGTGATTGTGAAGAAGTGGTCTTCACAAGTTTAGTAGCTGATTCGGTGACTTTGAAGGGAAGGTCTCGGGTTCGATTTGGTGCTGTTGGGATCAGCCGGAGCCAAAGGTTTGAACAACAAAGTGTTCTTCAATAAGGTGGCTGGAGTCGGAGGTCCATTAACACAAATCGAAGAACTTGATTCAGCTTGAATCAAGGGGCAAGGAGTGAAGGCAACTTTCAACACATTGAGATTTTTGTTGTAATTTTGCTGCTCAATCCTTGTATAAACTGTTCATTCAAACAGGTGATATCTATTCAATATATCTCAATTCTAGTTTTAGAATTGAGGGCAGACATACCCCGAAACGAGGACGACGGGGGAACTGCCTCACCAAATTACTTGTCTTCTTTATTTTCAGCATTTTCGTTACCGCTCAACTAAGTAATTTTTGTGTAAGCTCTTGTGTCAAAACTATGATATAAATTGAGTAAGAGATTAAAACATTGTTTTAAACTCTAACGTACAACAAAATGTTGTACTAGGCTGATTGAAATCACTTACTCAACATAAACATCACTTGGAGTGTCTTTGCACACCAAGTGTTTGACATATTGCTTGAACCAAAATTACCTTACTTGTGTATCTTGTTTTGGCTTAATTTTGGATCATTGGAACTAGGTAACCTTGCAATTGAAGTAAATAATTGATAAGCATAGTTTGTGTTGTGATTCTATTTTTCCGAATTGTCATAAATCCATAGGCTTACGCATATCCGGTTTTCCAATAACCATTCGTTTTAGACTATATTTTTCCTTGGCCGCTTCCGCACTTAAAACATTTTTAAAACCAATTTTAAATTGGTAGCGCCGACTCAATTTTTAATTGGGGATCTATTAAACCCCCCCTTCTAGATCCCTGCCATAGTCTAAGAAGTGGTATCCAGAGCCCCGGTTATTCGGTGCTTCAAATACAACAAGATAGAAAATGGCAAACGAACCTAAAGGGGCGTATAATAGGGCTCCTGTTTTCAACGGTGAAAATTATAGTTATTGGAAAGACTGTATGCGTGTGCATATAAACTCCATAGACAGAAAAATATGGAACGTTATCCTTAATGGTCCAATAGAAATTACTATGACCAATGCGGATAATGTAGTTGTGCCAAAGCCTGAAGCACAATGGACCGATGACGATGAGAAAAAATACAATTATGATTAGAAAGCTAAAAACATCTTAATCTCCTCATTAGGTGTAGATGAATACTATCGTGTATCCCATTGTCCTACTGCTAAGGCCATGTGGGATTCACTACAAATAGCCCATGAGGGGACAGACGATGTTAAGTTGGCTAGAATCAATACATTAACTCAAGAGTTCGATCTCTTTTTCATGGAGCAAGGGGAAACCATTGCTGACATGCAAAAGAGATTTACACATCTCATCAATCGTTTACATTCATTAGGTAGGCCTGTTTCCAATGATGTTGCTACTAATAAGATTTTAAGATGTTTAAACAGGGAATGGCAGCCTAAAGTGACCGCCATCAAAGAAGCACATGATCTTACCTTATTAGATTTAACAACATTGTTTGGCAAATTACAAGAGCATGAACAGGTACTCTTGAGCTTAAACCAACGCGAAAAGATGGAAAAGAAAGACAAAGCGAAGGTGAGTGAAAAGAAATCGATAGCTCTCAAGACTTCCTCCTCGAAGTCTCAAGCAAAAGAGAAAAATGATTATTCCTCGAGCGACGAAGAAGAAGAAGACACAAGCGAAGATATGGGGTTGTTTGTTAAACGGTATAACCGTTACGTGAGAAAGAACGACATATAACATTCCGAGAAGAACTTGGTAAACTTCCGGAAACAATCAAGACACTCCAAGGATGATGACTCGAAAGGTAAAAAGACTAGAGGGACGTGCTACAAGTGTGGAAAGCCCGGTCACTACAAACCGGACTGTCCAATGAATAAAAAGGGAAAGGACAAGGAATCATCAAAATCACACAAGAAATCATCAAAGCCTAGGAGAGCGTACATAGCATGGGAAAGTGACAACGACTCTTCCTCCTCTAATGAAAGTTCTAGTGATGAAGAAGAGTCTGTGAATCTATGCCTCTCCGCCAATCAGAAAAAAAAGAAAAAACAGGTATGTCACTCTAAATATGATAAGTCCTCAAATATGTCGCATTCAGAATTACTAGCCGCATTTCATGCCTTACATAATGAAGCAGTTGAAGCCTTCAAGAAGCTTGCTTCTAATAAGAAAATCTTTACGTATTTAGAGCATAAGGTTAAAGAGTCCGAAAAGAAATTAGAGGACCTAAAGGCTTCCATTGTGAAAGGCAATGAATCAGATTGTAAAGACGATAGAAACCCTTTCAACTTCGGGTGTGGCACTTGTCATATTTGCCAAGGTGAGGTTAGACACCTCAAGGCCAAATTAAACAAGGCACTTGAGCCTAAAGTTACATTTGCTATTGATAAAAAGGATTTTAGAAAAAGTATGATTAACCCATACCAAAAATATGCATATGTAATTAGGGATCAAGCAAGTGAAAGTGTCTCTAAAGTTGATTTTGCTTGCTTATACTGTTGCAGGAAAGGCCACTCCATTGGTAAATGTCGTTTTAGAAGATTTCTTGTTCCTAAAGGCATCTACCAATGGTTTCCCAAACGCAACCATTTTGTCGCTAACCTATTAGGACCCAATATGCCATTGGGTACCTCCTTGTGCTAATTATGTTTTGACAGGTGAAATGTGTCGAGACCACCGAAAGAAGATGGGCTCTCGATAGTGGGTGCTCAAGACACATGTCTGGAGACATATCCTTATTCATAGACTTTGTGGCTAAGAAGAAAGGGTATGTAACTTATGGTGATAACAACCGCGGAGCAATACTAGGTAAAGGTAGTGTAGGTAATCCCGCCTCTACTATGATTTTCGATGTATTGCTTGTCGAAAACCTTAAACATAATCTGCTTAGCATTAGCCAACTGTGCGACAAAGGATACAATGTATCCTTTTCAAAAGATTGTTGCAAAATTGTGCATGAAAATGATAAGAAGAATATGTTTAATGGTTTTAGAGTAAACAATGTATATATGCTTGACTTAAATGAAGTATCATTAACAAGCGACAAATGCCTCATAACTATGAGTGAAGACTCATGGCTATGGCATAGGCGTTTAGCGCATGTTAATTTTGACTTACTCAATAAGGTAGTCTCAAAAGACCTAGTCTTAGGACTTCCCAAAATAAAGTTCACCAAGGATCACCTTTGTGATGCTTGTCAAAAAGGGAAGCAAACGAGGATCTCATTTAAATCCAAAAAGATAATTTCAACAACGAGACCTCTTGAACTTCTACACATGGACTTGTCTGGGCCGTCTAGGATCAAAAGTCTAGGAGGAAACTATTACGGGTTCGTAATAGTGGACGACTTTTCTAGGTTTTGTTGGACCATCTTCTTAGTAAGTAAAAGCGATACATTCGCCGCTTTTGAAAAGTTTGCTAAGCTTTCCCAAAACAAGTTAAATACAAACATAGTGTCCATAAGGAGCGACCATGGAGGTGAGTTTGAAAATCATTTGTTTGAAGAATATTGCGGTAACCATGGTATTGATCATAACTTCTCCGCTCCACGCACTCCTCAACAAAACGGGGTTGTGGAGCGCAAAGACCGTATTTTAGAAGAATTGGGAAGAACAATGATTAATGAAAGTGGTTTACCTAAATATTTTTGGGCCGACGCCATTAGTACGGCATGCTATGTTTTGAATAGGGTACTTATTCGCCCCATTCTAAACAAAACACCGTACGAACTCTTAAAAGGGCGAAAGCCAAATGTCTCTCACTTGCATGTGTTTGGATGTAAGTGTTTTGTATTAAACAATGGAAAGGAAAACTTGGGCAAATTTGATTCCAAAGCCGATGAAGGTATCTTTCTCGGATACTCTCACTCGAGTAAAGCATATAGAATATATAATAAACGTTTACTTGATGTAGAAGAGTCTGTGCATGTTACCTTTGATGAGTCCTACTCGAGAAATGTCGGAAAGGATAGTGTTGTTCATGGTGCAGGTACATCCACTGAAGACATACTCAAAAGTGGCGAGATAGGGATTGATCAACCTGACAAAGCCAAAGTTGAGGAGGATAAGGATGCACACCGTGATGCAACAGAGGAAGTTCATCCGCTTTCAAACGACGATCTTCCTCATGAATGAAAGTCATCTAACGACCATCCTATTGAAAACATTATTGGAGACATCACAAAGGGTGTAACAACTCGTGCTAAGCTAAGTAATTTCTGTTATTACTTTGCTTTCGTGTCACAAATGGAACCTAAAAACCCTAAGGAAGCCCTACTCGATGAACATTGGTATTTGTCAATGCAGGAGGAACTGAACCAGTTTACTAGATATGAGGTTTGGGACCTTGTCCCGCCTCCACGAGGTCATCGAGTAATCGGCACCCGATGGGTGTTTAGAAATAAACTGGACGAGAACGGAGTAATAACTCGTAACAAAGCGCGTTTAGTCGCGCAAGGGTATAACCAAGAGGAAGGCATCGACTATGAGGAAACTTTTGCGCCGGTTTCCCGACTCGAGGCTATACGCCTTTTACTTGCTTTCGCTTGTGCGAAAGATTTTAAGTTATTTCAAATGGACGTCAAAAGTGCTTTCCTTAACGGATTTATAAATGAAGAAGTCTATGTTGCTCAACCACCTGGTTTTGAGTCTCATGAGTATCCTGATCATGTCTATAAACTGAAAAGAGCTTTGTACGGTCTTAAACAAGCTCCTAGAGCTTGGTATGAGAGACTAAGCAAATTCTTACTTGAGCAAGGTTACTCAAGAGGAAAGGTTGATACTACTCTCTTCATTAAACGTCAAGGAAAACACTTAATTCTTGTTCAAATTTATGTTGACGATATCATATTTGGATCCACTAACATGAATCTCGTAAGAGAGTTTGCTAAGCTTATGCAGGGTGAATTCGAGATGAGTATGATGGGTGAACTCACATATTTTCTCGGGTTACAAATCAAGCAACTGAAGGAAGGAACATTCGTGAGCCAAACAAAATATTGTTTGGATCTTCTCAAGAGATTTGACATGGCAAATGCAAAAGCCATAGACACCCCTATGCCAACTTGTGCAAACATGAGTAAAGATGAAAGTGGCAAAGATGTTGAGGTAAAAAGGTACAGAGGAATGATTGGCTCGCTTCTATATATTACTGCTTCGCGTCCCGATATCATGTTTAGCATGTGTATGTGTGCTAGATATCAATCATGTCCTAAGGAATCCCACCTAAAATCTGTCAAACGCATACTTCGATACCTATCTGGTACTCCGAAGTATGGATTGTGGTATTCTAAGGGTAATGATTGTTCTTTGGTGGGCTTCTCTGATTCTGATTTTGCCGGTTGTAAATCAGATAGGAAAAGCACCAGTGGCACATGTCACCTATTTTCAAACTCTCTAGTTAGTTGGCACAGCAAGAAATAAGTGTCTGTTGCTTTGTCAACTGCCGAAGTGGAATACGTAGCCGCCGGTAGTTGTTGTGCGCAAGTCTTATGGCTTAAACAACAACTATTGAACTTTAATTTGAAACTAGAACGTATTCCAATATTGTGTGACAACACCAGTGCTATAAATCTTACCAAGAATCCAGTGTTACACTCACGTACTAAACACATAGAAATTCGACACCATTTTCTTAGGGACCATGTAGAGAAGGGTGACGTTGTCTTTGAGCACGTCAATACTAAAAACCAACTAGCGGACATTTTCACAAAGCCTCTAGCCAATGAGCCCTTCTTTCATATCCGTCGAGAGCTTGGTATTCTCGATATTTCTGATCGGGGTTAAACAACTATGTTTTTGTACCACTAACAACTATGTTTTGTACTACTAACTATCACTGTGAGTTTATTACAAGTACAAATCAGTGATTAACTATAGTAGTTCGTATAAAGGTGATACTGCTCCTTTCTCCTTCTCTTTCTTCTCTCTTAACATTCATGACTTGAAAACATCTATATCGTTATACAATCAGGGTACTTATATATGAATATGACTGTTGCTGATTGATACTATGTGTGTTGAATGCAGGCCATATTGTGAAAAAAATGCATAGCCATGATCAATAAGCAAGTGTGACATGTTGCATAGCTTGAAAATTGAAAATTTTGAGTTTTTGAAAGCTTGAGTCGACCTAAACAAGACAATGGTCGACGCATGCTGTAACTTTTTCAAAATTATCAAAAACTGAACAGTATGCATCGACGCATGCAGGGCTATGGTCGACGACTCGCTTAAAAACCCAGAAATTTTCTGGTTTGAAATCCGTTCCACTTTCCCTCTTCCCTGCATTAAATGTGTTGTAATACTTTGACATGACATTTTTTCTTGTGAATTGCATCTAGTATCCTATATTGTCTCCTTGTCTTCTCCCTCTTCCCAAAAACCCTAACTTCTTCATCTATTAAAGACCCAAGCATTCCTCTTCTCCAACATTACTCCTAAACCATTATTCCTCTTCAAAGTTTCTCTTCCAACTCTCCAAAACTCTTCATCAATGGCTTCCTCTCTTCGCAAAACTACCGGTAAGCGATCAAGAGCATCTTCATCCTCTGCTTCAGTTCCGGTAACTGCTGTCTCGCTTGTTCACCCTCCTGCGATTGAAAACTTTCACAAAAGTCTCAGCAAGAGGGCCATAGTTCCACAGCATGCCTTCTACCATGCAACAAGTGAGCGCTTGCATCTCACTCGGCTTCTGTCCCTATTAGACTTTCAAGGGTTCGTAAACTTCCTGGAGTGTAATACAAAGTACAGTGAAGATCTGGTCAGAGTGTTCTACACAAATATGAGAGGTAACTTTCAAGACCAACACTTTCACACATCTGTAGGAAATAGACTAGTCAATATCAATTCTGAAGTATGGAATAAATATTTTGATATGACTGTTGATGCTGATGCACCCCCTTTCCATGAGGTAACTGATACTTGTACGGTGCCGGGTTATGAATATAAGAGGGCTCTAAATGGAATGCTCAAACGACTGTATCCAGAGGCAATTGTCAACAGCGATGCTTTTCCTCGATCAGTCACTGCCGGTAAACTAAACACAGGGGAGTGCATTCTTCAATGGATTGTCGCTCGTATTCTACGACCGAAGAAAGGTGGTCTGTCGCGTGTAGAACAAGCTGAGGTACATCTTATCTACATTCTGCAAAACAGGATAAAAATAAATTGGCCTTACTATATTGCGAGCAGGATGTTTGCTCTGAGAGACTCAAGTAGAGGCACTGCTTTAGCCTATGGGTCATTTATTTCAGAAATCCTTGCTGCTGCGAATGTTGTGTATCCAACATTTCCGTGTGTATCAGTTTCCCCAGATAAAGAATTTAGCACCAAAACCCTTGCAATGATGGGGTACTTTTGGTGTGCTGAACGTCGTTCGTACAGATTTATCCGACGGGCTAATATCCCTCCGGTTCCTGATAACGATTCTGATGAAGAAGAAAGTGAAGAGCGGGGTGAAGAAGAAAGCGACGAACAAGGTAATGAAGAAACTGAAGAAGACGATGCAGCAGACAACACAGATGCAGAGATCCCCGAGCCTATCTATGAGACCCAAGATTATCATCAATCTCCAGTCCATGATACGGCTACAAATACCGATTGGGTCCAGTACTCATATCGATCAGAAGACCAAGAAGGAGATTCTACAAATCAAGGTTGGGGCGATTGGCAATATACAGGCTGGACTACCTTGGGTAGATTCTATGACCCATATCACGGCTACCCTCAAGACTACCAACCCTCTGAGCACTCATCACCTCCTCTGCCTTCAGATAACTCCGAAGTCATTACTATGATGCAGTCAATGCAGTTAGAACAACAAAACTTCATAAGGCGTCAAGACACTCAGATGGAGAAAATTAGAGCTGACCTTCATGCCCAAAATGAAAGGTTCAATTCTTTCTCTACTCGAATGGACGCCCGTACTGACTCTCTGGTTGAATCTCATGGGCGGCAAGATTGGGAAATCACCAACGCTCTTAGTCATCTCAACATGTCCGTCGAGGCCTTTTTGAACTTCTCGGATCCCTACCAAAATCCAGATGCTCCATATCGAGGGAGAGGACGAGGACGGGGGCGTGGTTATTAGATTCATAGCTGCATATTTCATATTTGCTTATATGTTTTAGTCTGTGTACTTTTCATTTGTTTTGTATTATCTGTGCCTGAACTTTAATTACATGTGTTCGTCATTATCTATTAATTCCAGTATTTTGTTCATTATCATGCTTGTGTGTGAAGTTTGGTAATCAACTATCACCTATTGTCTGTACTATGTTATTTGATGCGTTCCTCTTCTCCTTTTGATGGTGTCAAAGGGGGAGAAGACAATGTTGCAAGCAAACACCAAAGCCAATAGTTCAGGATAGTACAACCTCACAGTGCAAAAGAAAGGGGGAGCTTGTTTATTCTTGTGTGCGTGTGTATATGTTGCATATTTTGGTGTTTTTAAATGTATACAGGTTGTCATCATCAAAAAGGGGGAGATTGTGGAGGCAAGTCGCCACATATCACACATAGCTGCAAGACATTGGTAAATGCAGGTTTCGATGATGACAAATTCCCAGGATAGACTGGAAAGTACGAGTTCCAGATTCACTAACCAGATGCAACATATCTCTCAGCATATTATCCTTTTTCTTATCTTAATGTGTCTTAAAGAAATATACATTGAGTTGACAAACTGCAATCATGACTAAAGGCATGAGAAACCTCAAACTAACAATATTTTGCAGGATTACAGGACATGGGTCGACCAAAGGGTCGACGTATCCATCAAAAACAAGGGAAGGACTGTCAGCGCACAAAACATGCGTCGACCATTGGGTCAGCGCATGAAAGGATAATTTTCCAGCGGGTCAACGCATGAAAGCTTTGGTCGACCATAGGGTCGGCACACAAAGGAAAAGAATTCCAACGGGTCAGCGCACGCCGACTGTATGGTCGACGCATACTGATGAAATTTCCAGAAATTCAAAACATCACAGGCCATGCGTCGACGCATCGACCTGTTATGGTCGACCGCTCGCGCGGAAAAACTGTTTTTAACTTTGTTCCCTCTCATATTTGAAATACTGTTGTGTTCTGAATTTTGTGGGCTCTATATATACTTGCTTAAACACTTGTGTCTAACAACATTTGATATTCTTTTGATTCATGTGTTCAAAAAACAAGAAGGAGTGAAATAGGTGTCCAAGATTCATCATCTTCATCTTCAACCTCTCACAACATTTCAATTACACACAATCATTTTTGAAATGCATTTGTGAGAGATTCAAGGCGATAAGGTTCGAGGCTTAGATTGGAGAATCAAGCTCGGATTGAAGATTGCGACAGGTTCTTTCTTGAATAAAACCATTGGGGTTTTGCCCTCAAAGATTGGTTCTAATTTTGGGGGGTTTTTGGACGAGATTCTTCATCAACTATCAATCGAGCGAAGGTGATTGTGAAGAGGTGGTCTTCACAAGTCTAGTAGCTGATTCGGTGACTTTGAAGGGAAGGTCTCGGGTTCGATTTGGTGCTGTTGGGATCAGTCGGAGCCAAAGGTTTGAACAACAACGTGTTCTTCAATAAGGTGGCTGGATTCGGAGGTCCATCAACACAAATCGAAGAACTTGATTCAGCTTGAATCAAGGGGCAAGGAGTGAAGGCAACTTTCAACACATTGAGATTTTTGTTGTAATTTTGCTGCTCAATCCTTGTATAAACTGTTCATTCAAACAGGTGATATCTATTCAATATATCTCAATTCTAGTTTTAGAATTGAGGGCAGACATACCCCGAAGCGAGGACGACGGGGGAACTGCCTCACCAAATTACTTGTCTTCTTTATTTTCAGCATTTTCGTTACCGCTCAACTAAGTAATTTTTGTGTAAGCTCTTGTGTGAAAACTGTGATATAAATTGAGTAAGAGATTAAAACATTGTTTTAAACTCTAACGTACAACAAAACGTTGTACTAGGCTGATTGAAATCACTTACTCAACATAAAAATCACTTGGAGTGTCTTTGCACACCAAGTGTTTGACATATTGCTTGAACCAAAATTACCTTACTTGTGTATCTTGTTTTGGCTTAATTTTGGATCATTGGAACTAGGTAACCTTGCAATTGAAGTAAATAATTGATAAGCATAGTTTGTGTTGTGATTCTATTTTTCCGAATTGTCATAAATCCATAGGCTTACGCATATCCGGTTTTCCAATAACTGTTCGTTTTAGATTATATTTTTCCTCGGCCGCTTCCGCACTTAAAACATTTTTAAAACCAATTTTAAATTGGTAGTGCCGACTCAAAATTTAATTGGGGATCTATTCAACCTCCCCTTCTAGATTCGTGCCATAGTCTAACACGGATTTCATGAGGGCTATTGCATGCCAAACATGCAATACCATACTACTATCCACAATAATTCTAAATGTGTAATCAAGCCTGGGTATTGGGCTTATCTCTCGATGGAACACCCCACCCAACAGCACAACAGCAGTATGATAATAATGATAAAGTGCGAAAAATAAAATGCAAATGCAACAATATACAAATACAATATATATACACACAAATATACACATCCACAAATATAAAACAGACAAGCGCTAGGATTGACTCGCATAGGGAAACAGGCTCCCCAGCAGAGTCGCCAGTTGTCGCATCTGCGAAAAGGGCCCGCGGAAACAAACAGAAGAGTCGCCACTGAACGTTATTTATCCTAAAAAGACGGAAAGGAAACGATCTAAGAAAACCTAAGAGAATGGGAAAAGACAAGGTCATCGCAACCAAATCTTGGGTTTGGGAGTCGGTTACGCAAGGGGAAGGTTGCTCGCCAAGACATCGCTATCTTGTGCCTAAGTATCCTCATCTGGTATGAGAAATCAGAGCAAACGTAGTTCGGGAAATGAAACCACCGGTTGGTTAAGTGTTTTATGAGTGTCGTTAAATCTTCATTCCATCAGTTAGGAACGATGCCTGTTTGGGGTAGAACGGAAAGGTAACACATTCTTTTTTGAAAATGAGTTTTGAAACAATCCCGAAGGATGAAAAGGTTTGAGTTTTGTTTGTGAATTTTAGAAGAAGTGGATTGAATTTGTTTGAGACTCATATTTCACTAATGTCTATGAAACCAGAGTGAATGTGTCGCATATCGCCCAAAGGGCATACGCTAAACACTCTAGACAAGCGAAGAGAGACCTCCCCACTTATCATTTCTCATGTACTTAAGGCTCGTAGCGTACAACACTTGTCATTATTTATTAAGTGTCTTAGAGAAGTTTGAGATGAGATGAGAAGGCACAAGGACACTAAAGGGAGCTGAGAACCCTAATGTTGTCATGCAAAGTGGTCCTAAAGTTGAGATGAAAGGGGAGTCTACCTAATGTTATCATACAAAGGATTGAAAGCATAATGTTTCTCCTACTTCCATCTTAAACAGAGGGACTAGGAATCCTAAGGGATCGTGTGAGCAAACACAAGTAAACACATCACTAATCAATCACAAATAAAGATAGAAAGAAAGACTTAAACAAGTCATGAAAAATGAAAGGAGATGAGAGAAGCGCACACACCAACAACAATGAATTAGGACATACAAACATGAAGTACACATCAATGACACGCACATAGTTAAACTTAAATCAACAAAATGAAATTTATAACACCAAGCCAAACAAGGAAACCACACAAGACCACATGCCACAAACATCTTATGGAGAATAATGTCAAACATTGAACCACAAACAAAGAAATGAGGGGAGAGATAGATTGGGGCAGCAACTACATCATGATTATTAAAATCAAGCCTTCATTCATGATCATTCAAAGGAAAACATCCAAACACCTCAAAACAAGTTCATGCATTCAAATCATTCTCAAAGAAAGGCACATATCACAAAAGGCACCAAGATCAAGTATCAACTCATCAAGATCAGAAGTAAACACAAATGATATGCGTCAAGTTCAAAACCAAATTATCAAACAATATCAAGAAGGATCATACTCAAGTTGAAACACCAAAGTCATGCAAACAACTCACAAGTCAACCACAAAAAGAATACATGATCATACAAAGTATATGAGATGAAACAAACATTCAATGAATCCCTAATCATGAAAATCAAAACCTCTAACATGTTATCAAGAGTAAACAAGACTCAACAAGCATTCATGGAACCATACGAGAAGCCACCTCAAAGGATTAGGTCAAGACATGCATACACACATGGTTAAAACAACAAGGTTTTGATGCATCAACCAAAAATAGACACAAAACCAAATAAAATCCAAATAAAATTTCAAACTCAAGATAAGTCCATCCAAAGTCAGTGTGCAAAAGATCACAACACAAATGGCATCAAAGCACCTCAATTGCATCAAATAAGACAAGGCACTCAACTTATCGAGCACACATCGAGGGCCAAATGAAACCAAATGAAAAACAAACAAGAAAAGATCAACAAGACAATAAAACCACCCCTAAAGAGTCCTCAATCAAGCACCAAAGTGTGAGAGGAAAATTAGCTCAAGGAGGTATCAAATGATGTCAATCATGAAGCCTAATCCACAAGGGGAAACAAGAAAACAACTTTGCAAAATAAATTGATTAAAAATAATAAAACAAAATGAAAAATAAAATAAAAAAATGTGAAAAATATCTAAACATATCAATTGATCAGAAACTAATTTTTGTTGATTTTTAAAATGATTCTTACTATTTAAAATAAAATTAAAATGGAAATAGCAAAAGAAATAAAATAAAATAGAAAAAAGGGTGAATGGGGTTTATTAGCAAAAAACAAATGAACTAGAAACAGTTAAACACACACATTGGGCTAAAAATGAGGGCGTGTGGATAGCAAAAAATGCCAGGCCTAGACTATACTTTGACACACTCAAATGCCACGTTAGAGCTCATTAATTGAGCTGGCAACCAGTCATACACACGAGCAAATGAAAATGAAACACCTCATTACATTCAAATTCGAATAAAAGTGCCAAGGCTACATCATCTTATCTCCCACCTCCTTCCGCTGGAACCCTAGTTTCGGTCGTCTTCTCCGGCCAACCCTCACCGGAGCAACCTCAAAAATTCCCAAAATGGAAAATAAGGACACCCAAACACATAATTCCACACAGATCTCAAATCCAGCCTCACATTTTAAAAGCAAGCACGTTTACACCGAGAGAGAAAAGTTTGAGCACTCAAACTGAAAATCCATCACAACAGACCATCATGATATGCAAACATTGCCTACCCTAAGGTGGACTTCAGATGCACCTAGCATGACCCTAATATATGCCTAGAGTGAGAGAAGAAAGCTCTGAAAATTACCTAGTGGAGTACGTCCACCGCTCCTTCAAAACATGTTGTAAGGTCACCAAAAGATGAAGAATGCTTCCCTAGAGCTTGAAGGATCTAGATCTGATCTTGAAAGGCCTTGAAACTTCCCTTAAACCTCCAACCAACTTTGAACATGTATGAAACAAAGTGCTTGCAGAATGTGTTTCTTGCAAACAGAAGGTGGAGAATGTTATGGTGAATAGGTTTTGAGGTGAGATTGGGTTGAAAGCTCAAGTAGGGGTGAGATTCGAATAAATATTAAGAGGGAGAAAAGTGAGAGCTAGGTATGATCTTCTTCACAATGGTGGCTGCCTCCCTTAGGGTTTTGTTTTTAGCTTTTATATAAGGCCTTTGTGAGGTTAAAAATCTTTTCACAATGGTTAGAACAAGAGGTAACAGATGATGCAAATTTGAGAGAGAATTGAAATGGAGGGTGGATGTTGTATCATGGCACGAATCAAGGTTTGTTGCTTATGTGGCTGAGTGGAGAGAAATATCTAAGGGAATGTGTGATGATCAGGCTTGCCTCTTTCCTTCTTTGGGCCAAGATATTTCAAAAATCACATGAGAGGTACATAGCTTGTTTGTCTTATTTGGGTAATGTTTTGGGGTATGTAAAGGAGGTTTCATGCGTGTGACTTGAAACAAAAGCAATGCTGCGAAGCTAGGTTTAGAAATATGCCAAAACCATTCATGAATCATGCCTTGCTATATCTCCCAAATCACCTACTTTGAACACCTATAACTTGATGAATTTGACTCCTCTTGATTGGAAATTGGACTCAAATGAAAGCTATCATGATGGGGAACACTTCTCATGTTGAAGGAAACTTGATTTGGAACTTGGAAAGTCATGAAAATTAAGCTTGAATGTCATGCCTCAAAATCTGCCTTTACATAACAGAAAAATTCCAAGTTATGATTTTGAACACAGTTGAAATCCCGACGTTAAGTTCACATAACTTGAGCTTTAAACATCACATGATGATGAATTTGTACTCAAAATAAAGCTCAGAGGATGTGGAATAACTTTGATGTTGGGAAAAACTTCATTTAAAACCTTGATCATGAAGGAAAGTGGCCTTGAAAATGGCTGATTCAAACATGAAACTTTCTATAAATGGAAATTTTCTAAAACCCTAATTTTCCAAAAATGGCAAGTTCCCAACTTCTTGATTTTTCAAGATCCCTTTGACATTTCTTGATCAATTTTCATCCATTAGCCATGTTGAAAATGAGGAACATGATCTTGACCTCAAAAAGTTAGGAGTTGACTTTCTCTTTACATAGTTGACTTTTCCCCAAATTCACTTGATTTGTAATTGACAGACCAATTGAAGTTCTTCTGGTTGAAACTGATGATTAATCTTTCACCCTGAAATACTCTAGGACATATAGAGGATCATGGAACCAAGTCTTGCCCAAAGAAACACACATATACCAATTTTATCCAAAACCCTAATTTTAAAAGCACGAAGACAAGAGAAAATGACCCAAGCTTGAAACCATATTTCCCCTGGGTAGTTTGAAGAACCCCTTACACAAAGATGATTGGTGAAGAGAAATGATGATGAATATTCAAAAACCTTGCTCATGAAGACATCATATGCCCAAATTCCAACTTGAGAACCAAAGATGGAAGACCAATGATTCTCTTGTATGATGTCCCAAGTGATGTTGAGATATGAAGATGTATCCTTGTGTGAAATTCAAAGATGGAACTCCTTCCTTGAGTAAGAATGA
The DNA here is from genome assembly GCA_963859935.3 of Lathyrus sativus. NCBI lineage: Eukaryota > Viridiplantae > Streptophyta > Magnoliopsida > Fabales > Fabaceae > Lathyrus > Lathyrus sativus. The sequence continues at coordinate 64,234,346 of OZ012739.1, read as the reverse complement.
GATATCTTGACCCCATGTCTACACCCAATGCTATGCACAAATGAAAATGCAAGATGCTATGAAACATAAGCCAAGATAGGAGAAAAGGTTGGGCAAATTTTGAGGTGCTACACAATCTTTTCAGAGAGTGCTTGCTTTTCAAACATGTACTTGATCGGATCCATTTTCGATATTAATAGACTTGTGTGGTTTATAATGTACTGCCTCAAACGCTTAGCCGCCCAAGTGAGTGCACAACATGTTTTTTCTAATCGAGTACCACGAATCGCAATCAATGAGTTTCTTACTCAGGTAGCAAGTGGCATGCTTTTTTATACCTGTCTCGTCTTGTTGACCGAGCACACATCCCATCGAATTCACAAGAACCGTAAGATATATGTTCAAAGGTCTCCCTACTTCTGAAGGTATTAGTGTAGTAGGGAAATTTGTGAGTATAAGCTATTGATTAACTTAACTAAAAATAAGAGTCGCCACCACACTTTTATTTTATCCAAAAATGGAAAGGAAAAAGAGCGAACAAAACCAAAGATTCCAAAACAAGAACGAAAATAGAGATCTGGGTAAGGTGGTTGGTTACGCAATGGGAAGGTGTTAGCACCCAAAACGTCTATAGTACTCTATAGGAGCCCTTTGAAATATTTATGCTTTTTGGTTTGAAAAAAGTTTGTTTGAAAAGAGATTAGGGAGATGAGAAGAGAATTATTTTTTAGATTTCTTTTGGGTTTGGAGAGACTAATCGCCTCATGCCTACGTACCCACAAAGTGCAATATAGGATCAAAACACTGTAGTTCATGGTACAAATAGCAAAAATTTTGTTGGTTTTGATTGATTTTAAATGTAAAGACAAGTCGTCATTTTAAGGAGAAAACTACGACTAGTCACCCACAAGTATAAGACAACATTTGCATCACCTAAATATGGAGGATTTTGCTTGGATTATCAACAAGTCTATCACTCAACATCAAAGTGGAAAATGTCAAAATCTTAATACTATGGGGAATAGGAGAATTATATCTCAACTATGAAAATGACTCATGTCTAAACTTTATGAAAAATTTTAAAATGAAAAGTGCACAAAGGCACAAAATTTTTGAATGAGGTAAAGTGTTTTTTTATATATTTGTGAAATTGGTCAAAGTATGATTAATATTGATTAACATTTATTAAGAAAAAAACAAAGTTTGAAAATCACTTGACGAAAGTAAAGGTTTTATTGTGAAAGCGGTTTTGAAGTTTGAAAACAAGAAAGTTTTTGAAAAAGGGAGAAGGTTTTGAAAATTTAAGAAGGGGAGAAGATGAAGTGACTACCCTAGAAAGCAATAAAAGCTAGAGATAATAAGGATCTAACCAACTTGTAGCACACACTGTAGCAAGCTAAAAGAATTACATCCATATTGAAGCATAAGCCAATAAGCAAGCCAAATAAAGGAAAAGATCCATAATACTCCAAGCATAGGGAAAAAGTCCTAATTCTAAGTCCAAGGGCCCAAGAATAGTCTAAGAAGTCTAAGGTCTAAGAATAGTCCAAGAGCATAATCACAAAGTTAAGAGCACCAAGTCTTTTAGAGGTTTAATCCTTTATTAGTGTTTTGAACAAAGTGTGGTCCAAATGGACAAAAGAAAAATGGCAGAAACATAAACATGTGTCTAACTGACAAAAGGAAAAATAACGGAAACATAAACAAAAGTATGATATGAGATGATAAAAATGGAGCATAGAAATAAAAGAGAGATAGGGAGCAAGAAGAAAATATAAACAAAATTAGTATAATGGAAATGTTAGTGAGTTAGTAATTAGAACAAATGATCAACGACGACTAATTCTTGCACTTAAACCAAGGTTAATGAAAACTCATTAGAGGATTGATAAGACCAAAGCCTCCTAACAATAAGCTTCATAGATGATGGACTTAAGACAAATAATCAACCATACTTGGACTTTCAGACATAGGTTTGAGCCACGAATGATCACTTTCCGATTATGGGACAATTTAGCGCTATGTTAAGCAATCGTAATCGAGTTTATGTAGAAACCATGACTATCTGAGGCCGGTCAATAATAATGTCAGTGCTAATACATGCTAGAGAAGTGATATGTAGATCACTCTCCGAAAGCAATACCGCACAAAAATAAAAGAGGTAACGATCTCATCTTCATCAAGAACTTGAAATAAGTTCAAAAGATATCAAAGATTTTCATCGATCAAAAGAAAAAAAGAGAAGAGGAGAGGGAATGCCAAGTTGAATTACAAGTTCAAGATAATTCCATCTTTATGTTCATCCACTCATCTTGGTGGATTAAAGCACTAAACATATCATTAACTCAAAGCACCTAAAATGAATTGAACAATTGACTTTAAAGATATATTTGAATTGATGAATGTTTATCAAACTTCATCTACACCCTAAGTCCAATGAATTTAAAGAGGAATATGACCTTTAAAAGTGTATTTCATGCCTAAAACCAAAAGGGGATGAAAGAGGAAGAGGTGGGAACCAAAATAGACCCAAAATACAACCAAAAACTCAAAAATAACACTGAGTAACCGGTTACCCTATATAAGGTAACCGGTTACTTCGCTGACAGTGGCGAAAAACAGCAAAAACCAGCACCAAAACAAGGCTAAAAAGTGGCAAAAACTTGATCAATCATTTCCACAAACACCTCAAGATCAAGGGTGAAATTGAGCACGAAAATTCAAGTAAAATAACAACAATAAACACCAATAGAACATGATATGCAAGATTCAAAGATCAAGAAACAATGATCAATAATGGATCACATTGTGAAAGATGTATCAAGATCAACAATGGTGGATCAAGAAAATTACCACTCCAAATCTGAAAATTCTTCAAATCCAACTCCAGAAACACCACTTCAAAGCTTTGATCTACTAGAATTGAGGATGAAAAAAGTGAATGGATGAAGGTTTAGCTCAAAGATTAGTAAATTCTAGTGATGAACTTACTAATCTTTCAAAGGGAGAAAGAGATTTGGTGAATTAGGTAAAGCAAAGGCAAAATAATCAAAAAGTGAGGAGACATTACCAGCTACCTGTCACTAGGTAGAAAAAATAAAGGTAATGAACTCGCAAGGAATACCTGCTACCAATCACTGTGTAGGGTATTAAAAATGTCAACTACCTGTCACTGGGTAGGACAAAGAGGTACATTATCAACTACCTGTCACTAGGCAGCTCAAATCACACAACAAATTTCTCAAATAAAGAGACAAGCATTTGTTGGGGATGAAATATCAATAACTTTGTCGGTAATCTTCAAAAGAGATACGGGCAGGTTAAATCATACAACAGACTTCTCAAATAAAGAGACAACCATCTGTTGAGGATTTCACAACAAACTTATCATCGGGAATTATTCCATAGAGATGCCATCTGATGGAAAAGCTGGTCGGATAAGGATCCATCATTTCACAATAAACTTCTCTATTGAGGATGAACTAGAGAAATGTCATTTTTTCCGAAGGTACAATAAATTTCTAGAGATTACACAAGCTGCTCAAATAAAGCTGCTCAAATAAAGCTGCTCAAATAGAGGGTGAACAAAACATCACAACACCACTGAAATACTCGGCTAATCTCAGCAAGTTGGATACATTACTGAAGATCGTGATGGGGATTAGCAACAGAAATCCTGCAAGAAATAAGAAAAAACAATTAAAGGAAAATAAATCCTACTACAAGGCTTAAATGCCACTGTGAAAAGAAAGATACTGCTCGGGGAAAATCCAAATATCAATCTTCAAACATCAATAACCCAATAAGAGGGAACAACAATATAAACTCCACTTCTGGGGAAAGATCTATTGGAGAAAGCATAGCAACGTAAATATTCCAACTCTGCTTGAGGATAAGAAAAATCTATATGAAATCTACTCCAAAGGGATGGAAAGATCTGCTGAGGATTGGAATCATGTAAACAACTGTCAACTCTGCTTAAAAGACGGAAGATAGATTGTTGGGGGAACATCAACCCAAATCTTCTCGACTCTTCTTAAGGATAAGAAGAATCCATTCGAAACCTGCTTCAAAAAGATGAAGAGATCTGCTGAGGAAAATAATGAACCCGCTGGAGAATTGTAATGATGTAAACATCAACACAAACTCCATTTATGAATAACAAAGCTCTTCAGGGGATATCAGAAAGAAATCTGAGGACTATCCAACTCTGAGAGAGATATCCTGGACTTTCTGGGGACTAAGAAGTTAACATCATAGCAAAAAGTCAAGTTGTGGGGGATTTTAAATCAACACCCATCACAAGGCGAGTGTAAACCCGACAGGTGACTGCTATATCAACACTTCTTAGAAGAAAGCAACATTGTTCTCTTTTCGGGGAATATCCAAAATGAATATGCATAACCTCTACTAAGAATAAGCAAAAGACGAATTTCTGCATGGGGATTAACATCAAGGAGAGGTGATGCTCAAAACTGCTCAACTTTTGATCATAACCTGGCTGGATGAAGGAGACAAACTCAATTGGAGAGAATTTGAATCAAGACATAGTTAAGAAAACCGAATAATATCCATCTGGTTATCCATAGGAACAAAACTCTACTAAGGGAAAATCAACAAACCCTGCTGGAGAAACCTCAACACAAGTCTACTGGGGGAACTGCCAATAAATTCTACCAGAGGAGAATGAAAGAACCCTGCTGAGGAAAACATCAACGAACACTACTGAGGAGAAAATAACCAAGAACAAACACCACTGAGGAAAACACTAATCTTTTCCCTTCAAGATTTTACCGTTCTTGGGATTACTGTTGACGTTCCTTTTTATATTCATAAATCAAAGAAAAATATTTTTATAGTTTTTCAAAATTTTAAATCAATTATTCACATTTGTTTCAAAAATCATCATCAAAAATAAAATGAAATTCTATAAACAGAAACAAAATGAGAATTGCAAACAAAGGGACAAAGGCCTAAATTTTATTGGTAGAATGGTAGTTCGCAAAAAGGCGTAACTCCACAGATCATTACAAAGTTTGAAAAATGGTAAATACAATGGAAAAGGATACATTGAAATACAATGACCACTATTCTCCCTAACAACTTTGAATTCCAACTGTACTTGAGACTTCAACTGGGGATAATTGAAGTAAAATCCATGATAGGAAATGTTGCTTCAAGCGATCAAGACTGGCCAGATGCAGTTACTTGCCATAATCCCTAACTTTTGCCTAGATTGCCCTTTCGGGTCTTCAATCTACCGGGATGATTATTTCTGTTTTTGTCTCTAATTTTTGCCTGGACCGCCCTTTCGGGTTTTCAATCCACCGAGACGCTCATTTTTTCCTAAGTCGCCCTTTCAGGTTTTCAAAACCACATCATCAATAGGAATTGACGAAAAGACAACCAATCCAGAGAAACACATCAGTGAATCCTAAAACCACATCATCAATATGTTTTGACGAAAACAAAACCAAATCCAAAGATCACATCAGTGAACTTCAGAACCACATCGTCAATAGGAATTGATGGAAAGAAAACCAATCTAGAGAAACATATCAGTGAATCCCAAAACCACATCGTCAATATGAATTGACATAAAGAGGACGAATCTAGAGAAACACTTCAGTGAATCCTAAAATCACATAATCATTAGGAATATACAGAGAGAGAACCAAATCCAAAGATCACATCAGTGAACTTGAGAAGCACATCGTCAATAGGAATTGACGGAAAGACAACCAAATCCAATGATCACATCAGTGAAGTTCAGAACCACATCGTAAATAGGAATTGATGGAAAGAAAACTAATCCAGAGAAATACACAAGTGAATCCCAAAACCACATCGTCAATAGGTATTGATGGAAAGAGAACCAATCTAGAGAAACACATCAGTGAATCCTAAAACCACATCGCCAAAACAAAATTATGGAAAGAGAACCAATCCAAAGAAACACATCAATGAATCCTAAAACCACATCGCCAAAAGGAATTGACGGAAAGAGGACCAAATCCAAAGATCACATCACTGAAATTTTGAACCACATCATCAATAGGAATTGATGGATGTTGCACCCCAAAATTTGACCAACCACTTCTCGCAATTTGGCTTATGTTTCGACTCATTCTGCATTTGCATTTGCATACTGCATACCTTGCATTTTTGCAGTCAGATTGATTTTATCAGGATTACAGCCCTCTCTTGGCGTTGCAGGCGTTTCAGCCCAGATCGATTACGAGGATTTGTTTTGGAAATTGGTGCTCGTCACGGTGTTTTCAGCTATCGCTGTTGTTTTTGAGGACATTTCGGTGTCCGGTTTTTACCGTTTATTTCGCTGTATTTGCGCATCTTTTTTCTAATCGATTTAATTGGCTTTATTGCATTTTTAGACTTTTTCCCTTATTTTTCTAGAATTTTTAAATAGATTTTAATAGGATAATTCTTTTTCTAGAATTTTTTAAATATATTTAAATAGGTTTGATAGATTTTTTCTATTTTTTATTGGTTTAGAAATTAAAAGAGTAATTTCTTGTTAGATATTAATTGGCTAGCTTAGATTTTGATAGATCTTAAATGAATTTCTAGATGTAATTCTTTTTAATAGAAATTTTATAGATTTAATTTCTTTTTAGGATTAATTAGACATTAATTAGGATATTAATCCTTTTCTTTTAATTAGATATTAATCATTTTGTTAATTAGGGTTTTAATTCATTTTAATTGGATTAATTAGTATTAATTAGGTTTAAAAGGTATTAATTTTCGTTTAGTATTAATGGGGTCTTTTTAATCATCATTAGGAGTTAATTAGCAATATTAATTGAGTCAGGTTTTAATTGAGTCTTAGTCAACCGCGTTTAGCATTAATCATCATTAACTAACTTGATTTGGAATTAATTGGGTTTTTAAATTAGTGTTTAATCCATTTTCGGTGGGCCACTTGTCCAACTTCAGGCCCACCAGGCAAGTCCAGTCTGGTCCACGTGTCAGCATATAAAAGAAGCCACACGTTCCATTCTCTTTCTTCCACCTCACTTCTGCATGCACTCACTATCAGACACATCACACTCCACGCGTCTCTCCCTCACTGCCACTGCCTGCCACGTTTCACCCTCACTCTCCATGCACGCTACCACGTAGCCACCCTCATCCCTCTCCCACCGGCCGGCATGCAACTCGCCGGAATTCCTTGCCGGCAAAGTCAACTCACCCAAATGCCACCGGTAACGGTCGCCGGAATCAACAAATGTCACCGGAAGATCTCCAGATCCTAGAATCTTCATACCTTCATGTTCATTCTTCGTGATCTTCACCTTCTTCAGCGATTTCCCAAGTGTTCATCTTCTTCGCAAGATCTTCAGTAACAAAACGCCTCAACCTTCATCAAATGATTCAACCATGTTCATCAGAAGATCCAGAAATCTTCATAAGATCTTCGTGTTCGTCATCTTCATTCAAATTCAACAGATTCATCAAGAAAACTCCAGAATCATGAACCTTCATCCATCAGTTCTTCAACAAATTTCATCCAAACCTTCATACGGTTCCAGATTTCGTGAAGATTCATCAACCATTCAAGGATATTCGTCAGCGATTCCTAGACCGACTTTAATATCATCGTTCACCATTATTTCCATGAAGAACGTTCATCAACCTTCAACGAATTTCTGCAATGTGTTCATCAGGTTTCCAGAAGCTTCAAAGATCCATCAATCTCCAAATATCTTCATCAAGATCTACAATCACGTGTTCATCAACTTTATCCACGATCTTCAACGAGCATGCAACTTCAGGTCCACAAACGATCTTTCGTCAACATCTTCCAACATCTCCAAATCAAAACACCATGGATCTTCTTCACCTACCTTCAAACATCCAACCGCAACACAAATCGATGCAGCTCTCTAAGGCGTATCAACTGGTCGTTCTCCTTTCGAGTTTGGCTTGTTTCTTAACAGGGATGGGTTGAGAGCGTAAGATCTTAGGGAAGGAGAAGGTTTGGGAAGAGAACGGAGGAGATGGAGGTTGAGACGGTTTGAGATTGAGAGTGAGAGAAGGTGAGGTAACGGCGGTGGCGGTGAGTGTGAGGGAAGGGACTAGGGTTTCAGAATGGAGTTTGGACGAAGGAGAGGAGAAGTCTCGTGTACTTGAGACGTTGGGCCTTGGGCCCAATTGTTTCGGTGTGTTTGTTGGACTCACACCCTCTGTTTCGCTCGTTTACACCGCCTTTCCTTGCTATTTTTGTTACGGATGGGCTGGGCCCAACAACAACAAACACTTTTCCATTTACACCTCCGTTTCATCACGTGCACCCCTCGGTTCCCCCTTGTTTTTGTATTTTTTGCTAGTGTATTATGGGCTGGGCCCAGTTCTGTTTTTTGCAGGCTGCACCCCTGTTTTCAGGATGTACCCCCTCCCCTTAATTTTTTTAATTTTCCTTGTATTGGACATGTGCATGTAATATGTTAGATTTATTTTTCTATTTTTCTTTTTAGGGATTATAGTCATAGTTTAGAATATTATTAGCATATTTTTAATATAGGCTTTATATTTTAGAATTCTCATTTCTATTTTTCTTATAGAATAGTATAGGATTTTATATAAAATTTCCATGCTATTTTTTCTGTATGCATTTTCCTTTACATTTCTTTAGAATATTTTCTAGTAGAAATTAATTGCCGTATTTTAGGAGTAGAGTTTTATTTCCATTTGTTGTTGGATTTCTCTCCTCATTTCTTTTTGTCTATCTGATTTTATTTTGGATTTTATTCCGGGATGGTCGTGTGACATGATTCAATTGGAGAATGATTTCCGATATCATTTCTCTATCTTGTCTTTGACACGAATATCAATACGCTACCTCTTAGAGTTTGATTTATCATATAAGTCAAATCATGACGGTCTAAGCGTTACATTCATGCTGATTCGAGCGTCCTCATCAAGGATCCAGAGAGGAGAAGATTGGAATGGAGCTTGCACACATGTCAAGAGCCAACGGAGCCGCTTCATTCGATTATCATCTTTCTGATTCAAGTCTTCGTGCAACCGTCGGGCATTGCGAGTTGTGGCATTAGATACGTAGGAAATGATAATTGAGGGGTTTCCTCTCAATCATCTAGAGTGTTTAGTGTGGCACCCTTCGGGTGACATACGATGCATTCGCTCCTACGCCTTAGGCGCTTGCGTGTGTGTCCCGAGTTCCTTCCCGTTTGGGAGTGTTATGCCTGCTTCCTCTTTGTTCTCGCCCCCGCGCGATCAAAACTCTTTTCTCTCGCATTCAGGCGATTGAGACCCCTTATCTTGCCCCTGTGCAATCGAGACTTGTTTTCCTTTAGCGTCGAACTATGTTTGCTCTGATCTCTCGTACCAGACGAGAGTACGTAGGCATAGGATTGCGATGATCCTAGCGAGCTCCCTTTTCCCTTTTTCCCTATTTTGCTGTAGTTAGCTGAACTACAGCTGCTCTGATTTCCCGTACAAGACGAGAATATGTAGGCATAGGATGCGATATCCTAGCGAGCAAACTAACAACTAATTTCTCTGTTCTCTTGCTGCCGTGCGATCGAGACTTTCCCGCTGACGACTAATTTCCCTTTCTCTTGCCCGAGCGCAATTGAGGCCAGACCGTAGTTCTAAGTCCTGTAGGTTCCCATACCTCTAAACCCCGACATACTACGTCCGTTCTACCGCAAACAGGTAACGCCTAAGTCTCCGTCGAGCAAGAAGCATACACCTAACTGCTAGAATGCGTACGCTAGTATCGTCAATCCTTTCTCTCACCCCTATGTGATCGAGAACACCGTATCTAGCCGTAGTAGCCTGAACTACGTTTGCTCTGATCTTTCACGCAGTGTGAAAGTACGTAGGCATGAGATGCGATATCTCGGCGAGCAATTCCCCCCGTAGTTTCCTGAACTACGTTGACTCTGACTTTCCCATTGCACGAGGGAATACGTAGGCATAGAGTGCGATGCTCTATCGAGTCAGTTTCTTTCCGTTTAGCTTTAGCAGCCATTGATAGATTGCGTTTCACCCGTCAGATAAACACAACAAGCGTGGATCCCATCGAGTACGATGGACGTGAGGGGTGCTAATACCTTCCCCTTGCGTAACTGACTCTTGAACCCAGACAATGGTTGTGATGACCTTGTCTTATACCCTTTCCGTCAGGTTTTTCCGATCATTTCCTTTCCCTTTCTGAGGGATAAATAACAAAAGGTGGCGACTCTTCTGTCTTGTCGGCCTCGTTTTTCACAGTAGCGACAATGGATAGAAAACAAAATCGAAAGATCACATATGTGAACTTCAGAACCACATCATCAATATGAATTGGAAAAAAGAGAACAAACAGAGAAACACATCATTGAATCCTAAAACCACATCGTCAATATGAATTCACGGAAAGAGAACGAAACAGAGAAACACATCAGTAAATCCTAAAACCAAATCGCCAATAGGAATTGACGGAAAGAGAACCAAATCCAATGATCACATCAGTGAACTTCAGAACCACATCTTTAATAGGAAGTGATGGAAAGAAAACCAATCTAGAGAAACATATCAGTGAATCCAAAAACCTTATCGTCAATGTGAATTGATGGAAAGAGAACCAAATCAAAAAATCACATCAGTGAACATCCGAACCACGTCGTTAATAGGAAGTGATGGAATGAAAACCAATCAAGATAAACACATCAGTGAATCCCAAAACCACATCGTCAATAGGAATTAACGAAAAGAGAACAAATCTAGAGAAACACTTCATTGAATCCTAAAATCACATCATCAATAGGAATTTACAGAGAGAGAACCAAATCCAGAGATCACATCAGTGAACTTCAGAACCACATCGTCAATAGGAATTGACGGAAAGAAAACCAAATCCAATGATCACATCAGTGAACTTCAGAACCACTTCGTCAATAGGAATTGATAGAAAGAAAACCAATCCAGAGAAGCACATAAGTGAATCCCAAAACCGCATCGTCAATAGGAATTGACGGAAAGAGAACCAATCCAAAAAAACACATCAGTGAATCCTATAATCACATCGTCAATAGGATTTGACGGAAGGAGAATCAAATCAAAAGTTCACATCAGTGAACTTCAGAACCATATCAACAATACGAATTGACGGAAAGAAAACAAAATCTAATGATCACATCTGTGAACTTCAAAACCACATCATCAATATGAATTGACAAAAAGAGAACCAAACAGAGAAACACATCATTGAATCCTAAAACCACATCGTCAATAGGAATTGACGGAAAGAGAACCATAAAGAGAAACACATCAGTGAATCCTAAAAACCAATCGCCAATAGGAATTGATGGAAAGAGAACCAAATCCAAAGATCACATCAGTGAACTTCAGAACCACATCATTAATAGGAAGTGATGGAAAGAAACAAATCTTGAGAAACATATCAGTGAATCCCAAAACCACATCGTCAATCGGAATTGACGGAAAGAGAACCAAATCCAGAGAAACACATCAGTGAATCCTAAAACCACATCATCAATATGTTTTGACAAAAACAGAACCAAATCCAAAGATCACGTTAGTGAACTTCAGAACCACATCGTCAATAGAAATTGATGGAAAGAAAACGAATCTAGAGAAACATATCAGTGAATCCCAAAACCACATCGTCAATAGAAATTGACAGAAAGAGAACGAATCTAAAGAAACACTTCAGTGAATCCTAAAATCACATAATCAATAGGAATATAGAGAGAGAGAACCTACTCCAAAGATCACATCAGTGAACTTTAGAAGCACATCGTCAATAGGAATTGACGGAAAGAAAACCAAATCCAATAATCATATCAATGAAGTTCAGAACCACATCGTAAATAGGAATTGATGGAAATAAAACTAATGCAGAGAAACACATAAGTGAATCCCAAAACCACATCGTCAATAGGTATTGATGGAAAGAGAACCAATCCAGAAAAACACATCAGTGAATCCTAAAACCACATTGCCAAAACGAAATTATGGAAAGAGAACCAATCCAAAGAAACACATCAATGAATCCTAAAACCACATCGCCAAAAGGAATTGACAGAAAGAGTACCAAATCCAAAGATCACATCACTAAAATTTCGAACCACATCGTCAATAGGATTTGATGGACAGAAAACAAAATCCAAAGATCACATTTGTGAATTTCAGAACCACATCATCAATATGAATTGGCAAAAAGATAACCAAACGGAGAAACACATCATTGAATCCTAAAACCACATCGTCAATAGGAATTGACGGAAAGAGAACGAAACTGAGAAACACATCAGTAAATCCTAAAACCAAATCGCCAATAGGAATTGATGGAAAGAGAACCAAATCCAAAGATCCCATCAGTGAACTTCAGAATCACATCTTTAATAGGAAGTGATGGAAAGAAAACCAATCTAGAGAAACATATCAGTGAATCCGAAAACTACATCGTCAATAGGAATTGACGGAAAGAGAACCAAATCCAAAAATCACATCAGTGAACTTCCTAACCACATTGTTAATACGAAGTGATGGAAAGAAAACCAATCCAGATAAACACATCAGTGAATCTCAAAACCACATCGTCAATAGGAATTGACGAAAAGAGAACCAATCTAGAGAAACACTACAGTGAATCCTAAAATCACATCGCCAATAGGAATTGACAGAGAGAGAACCAAATCCAAAGCTCACATCAGTGAACTTCAGAACCACATCGTCAATAGGAATTGACGGAAAGAAAACCAAATCCAATGATCACATAAGTAAACTTCAGAACCACAACGTTAATAGGAATTGATGAAAAGAAAATTAATCCAGAGAAACACATAAGTGAATCCCAAAATCACATCGTCAATAGGTATTGATGGAAAGAGAACCAATCCAGAGAAACACATCAGTGAATCCTAAAACCACATCGCCAAAAGGAATTGACAGAAAGAGGACCAAATCCAAAGATCACATCAGTGAACTTTTGAACCACATCGTCAATAGGAATTGATGGACAGAAAATAAAATCGAAAGATCACATCACTGAACTTCAGAACCTGTTGCACCCCAAAATTTGCCTAACCTTTTTCTTTACCTAGCTTGTGTTTCATTGCATTCATTTTAGCATTATCATATGCATTGCATTGACAGGTGTGTAGGAGATCAAGAGGTATGACTACCAACAAAGGGCTACACAAGGTTATGAAGCTATCTAAGAGGTTTATTCAAGTGTTCAAGGGTTGACGTCCTCATCAAAGAAGTCATAGATCCTTAGAGAGAGGGTTGGACACAAGAATGCATATCTCCTAACTTGACAGGCAAGGGAGCTATTCAGATGATTCTAAATCCATGAAGTTGGACTTGAAGCCTTGAAAGATCTCATGAGAAGTATTGAAAGTCATTTTTAAGCCTAGACATGTCATCATGTGAAGGATATGAAGCTACAACCAAGATTGGTGCAATTAGGGTTTCATCTGGTCAACCCTAGGCCAACAGATGATTGGAAGAAGCTTGAGACCCAATTTCAAGGCCATGTGATCATGGATTGATGTATTAAGATGCCCAAGGGATGGTTCCAAGATAAACTCATCATGAATCAAGAGTTTGAGGAGTTCCTAGGCTAGGGTTTCTAAGCTTGACAGTGTAAAATCCCCTGGTTTAGTGACTAACTTCAAGATCACATAACTCAAGATGTGATTTTCATCTCACCTTTACCCCAACATGATTGTTGTAGAGCATGATCATAGCTTTAATTTGAGTACTAGAAGTCCTTGATAGGGTTTATAGAACTCAAGTTATGAGTAAGACAAGTTACAGGTCATTAGATGAATGTGATTTTGGTACTTTAAAGTCAACCAACTTCCATGCCATTTTTGACCTAGAAGGAAGCTTCTCCTCAACTTCAGGCCAACATTAATGTGGTTCCTTATCTTCTTAGATTTTCAAAAAGTACTAGAAGTCCATGATTGGATTTGTAGAACTCAAGATATGAGCTTGTCAAGGCAAGGGTATTTTGGGAAGTTGAGATTACAAGTCATTTTTTATTATGGGTCAATTTCGCCATCTTACACACCTCAAATGGAATTTTGTTCAACTTGATAGTTGCTCAAAATGGGGTTATTTACTCCACCAAGCATCAAGAATCCATTGACATGGAATGGAATGAGAAGTGTGTGAAGAAATTTTCATGAATGAATCATTAAAGGCATTAAAATGAGAAAATTGCAAAATAATTCATATTGGTTCAAAATGTTACAAGTTTGTGCATAATTTAAGTGTAAAGGACATTGGAACACTTTGGCATTGGTATAATTTCAAATTGAAGCTTGTTTCATATCCAAATCCAAGGTTTCTTAAGATTGAAGTAACATCAATTACACACACCATTGATTGGAATTAAGGAATTAATCATAGCCCTTCATCCTCCTTGCAATACCAGCAGTGCATTTGAGCCAAATTGAAGGCAAAACAGAGCCATTTTCGTGGAGTTCATCAAAGTGGAAAGTGAAGGAAATGTGAAAATGGAATTGGATCATAGAGTCAAGTTTGGGCCTCCATTACAGCCCAGAAAGTTCCTATATAACCTCATGAATGAGTTCAGATCAAGGTTGGTGATGGATTGAGCATGCAGAGGTAAGACACAGTTGAAAAAAGTTAGTTACAAGTGAAATTCGAGTTTCACCATTGGAGCCATTTCTGAAGAAATTGAAGGTCCAAGAAGCACCTACTATCATCATTGAGTGATTTTGCACAGTTTTGCGCAAGGATTGGTGGCTAAATCATCCACTGTTGAAGCTTTTACCAGGTTTTATTCTTTTCACCATTACTCTCAATTGATGATGAATTAGAGTAATTATTGTATGTGGTTAGGTAGTACTTAGGTCCTAGATGGATTTAGGATTGATCTTGGAGCTGTTTGTGAAGTTTCTTGGTGATGATCAAAAACTTTGAAGGATCTGTTTAGGCTTATTCTTGGTTGATATCACGATTTATTTATGGATTCTTGATCAGTGTTATGTGTAGAAGAGATTAGTGGAATGAATGTAGAGTTTGGTGATGATTCTTGCAAGTGTACCATTTCTGTTGGCCATCGTGTTTGCTTCTATGTTGAGAAAAAATGAAAAATAAGTAGAGCATGGTGATCAGGGTGGAGAGACGAGTAGATTAGTGTAATTTTTGTAGAGTTTGGTGATGTTTGGAGTTATGGTGTTGTTGGTGCCACCAGAGAAGATGACCGGAACTTTCTCCGGCCACCGTGAGTTTCCCTCCCCTAGTTTCAGAGTTCAAATGAGGAAGATAAGTCAGAGCCGTTGGATTTGCTTGACTGAGTGGACTTAGTAAATAGATCTAGCTTGTGAGATTCATTCTGAAGAATGTTGACCATTGACTGGTTACGTGGCATAGCTGTGAGGCATCAGATTAGAATACTTTTAACATGGATGAGGCTGATTAGAGACTAGAGTGTACCATAGTCAACTGTGATACGTTGGATTCACTATGAAACACGGCGTTTCATTAAAACCCCTCAGCTGCTATGTGGCACTCGCCCCTCCCTTAGGATTGCTTGACTGGTATATTGATTTGATGGTCATGATATTTTCCAGCATATTGTATTTTCTTTTATTCTTTTTCTATTTTTCTTTTTTTTACTTGTTTGTTTTTAATTCACTAAAAATAGGAATATTTGCTAGAAAAATATGAGAAAAATCATGAGTGATTCTTGGCATGTCCCTGATTTTTGTGTGCAATTTAATTAAATTTTTGGTTGATTTTCCATTTAATATCATTTTTCCATTTTAATTAGATGATTAAAAATGTACAAACTGATTGATTTTCTTCCTGATTTTTGTACTAGCTCATGGATTTGAATTTAGTTCTGCATTTTTGCATGTTTTCTTTAGATCTCTTGATAGAGTTGTATGATTTTTCCTTGGTTTTTTAGAAACTTTTAGGTATAGGTTTGAGATATATTTCTAGGACATTTCCCTTGTAGATTCCCTTAAGCATGCCTTTAAGTGTAGAATTTGTTTAGAACCTTTAGACTTAGGTCTTGGCTCTAGATTTTGTACCATGATTCCTTAACACACTTAGGAAGCCTTAGAATTTTTCCTAGCATTTTAGGATTGATTTTAGTATTATTCCCATATTTTACAAGTTGATTATGTTTAGGGTGATCCCATTTTAGCTTACTTCATAGTTTAGTTTCTAAAGTGAACTTTAGCTAACTTTAGGCTTCTAATTCCTTCTTAATAGAATAGAGTATAGGTTGATACCTATTTAGAACAATTGTTAAGTCTTGATAGAGCTTCTAAATTCATTCAGATGGTTAATCTATAGAGCTAATCATTAGGATTTCATTAGAACCTTTAGAGAGATGACTCTTCCTTGAATGCTTTGCATTCATTCAATTCTTCCATGAATGGTTGAGTGTCATGATGGATACCTTTGGTATACATCATGCTTCCCATGATTCAATTATCATCCATGAATGGTTGAGTGTCATGATGGACACCTTTGGTATACATCATGCTTCCCATTTTAATCCATGTCATCCATGAATGGTTGAGTGTCATGATGGATACTCTTGGTATACACCATGCTTCCCATCATCAAATTTCATCTTTGGTTGAATACCTTGATGTATTCCTTTGGTTTACATCATGCATGCATCCATTCATCAACTTCCTTCTCTCTAGGGTTAGATGCCTTGTTTGATTATTTTGAAATGATTTGCTTACATGTCATATTGTTCATCCCCTCATTCCTTCTTTCATTCATGATTGTTTGAGCATTGCTTGATGCATTAGGATAATTTCATGTGTAGAGTATTTTAGGCTAGGAGCATGACTGCACTGAAAGGTTGAGTTGAGCTTCCTTTGCTTGTTTGCATTAGAGGTTGAGTGTTCTCCCTCTGCTTGTGTGTTATTTTCCCTTTTGTAAGTGTTGTGTTTGCATTGAAAGGTTGAGGTGACCCTCCCTTTGCTTGCCTGTTTTTGTTTGTTCTCTTTGCTTGTTTGCTTAGAGGTTAAGTTTCTCCCTCTGCTTGTATTGCTGCATTGCATTTGCATCTTTACTACTTACTTTTCTGTTTTATCTGCTTTATTGACTTTAGCAGTTTGTTTTGTTTCCCACTTGCATGTTCCCTTAGGACTCTCACTTCCTTGTTTAAGGAAGTGATGATAGACTTTTAGGTTGAAACCTTTGCATGATAACATCTAGGAGTTTCCTGTTTCAAACTCAACAATAGGATGAATCCATTGCATGGCAACAGTAGGATGCTTGATAGTTTCCCCTGTAGAGTCCTTTCTCTTTCTCATCTCCGAAACAACAGTAAAATACATAATAAAGGCAAGTTGGTACAGTACGTTACGAGCCTTAAGCCACTTAGGAAATGGTTATTGGAGGTTTTCCTTCCAGTAGTCACGATGTTTAGTATGGTACCCTTTGGGTGACATGCGACACATTCACTCCTAAGTCATAGTCTCTAGTGCAGTACGAACTACAAACATCCATAAAAAACACTTCTTTTGTAAAAGACACAAAAAACAGACATTCAGACCTCTTTTTGCCCCGTGGGCCCGTAATCCGAGGAAAGCCTTTTCTGACGAAAAAAGTGTTGTTAAACTTCCGTTCTACCGCAAACAAGCATTGTCCCTAACTGCTGGAACTGTTGTTTAACTTTACTCAGGTAAAAACAGATGAATCAAAACCTGTGTTTCGTTATCCCAAACTACGTTTGCTCTAATTTCTCTGATGAGAATACGTAGGCACAAGATGCGATGTCTTGGCGAGCAACCTTCCCCTTTTACACGTAGTTAGCTGAACTACGTTGATTCTGATTTCTCGTTCCAGACGGGAATCCGTAAGCACGAAGCGCAATGCTTTGCCGAGTCAATTTTCTTTTGAGCCAGCCTTGATAAGAAGGTAAATAAACAACCCGTCAGATAAACACAACAAGCGTGGATCCCATCGAGTACGATGGACCTGAGGGGTGCTAATACCTTCCCCTTACGTAATCGACTCCAGAACCCATACTTGGTTGTGATGACCTTGTATTTTCCTTTTTGTTAGGTTTGTTCCGATCATTTCCTTTCCTATCATGTGGGATAAATAACGAAAGGTGACGACTCTTCTGTTGTGTCGGCTGATAACGCGAAATTATATATATATTGATGTACTTTTCTACTAATCGGCGACCGTTTTCACTCCGAATTCGGATATTTCCATACTATTTGCCCAGTATTTTGCAGGCATTCAAAGTCCATGCTCAAATGGAGCAAGATAAAGAAAAGAAGCATTTACAGGCGAAAACCAAGTGAAAATCAGGCCAAAAAGTAGCATAAACGAGTTCTGCTGATGTGACGACCGTCACAAGGGTGTGATGACCGTCATGCGTGTGACGACCGTCACAGGTCCATGACGACCGTCATGCAGTTAAAATGCAGTTTTCTGCACGTGTTGTTAAATTGTGAAAGTGCCAAAGAGAAGTGGTACCACTAACTCCTATATTCTCTGATATCACTCCCACTTCCCGAAGAAATAAACCGTGGAATATCCCATCTATAAAAGGGGGTAGCTGGTACCAGAAAAGGGGAGCCGCATTGAAGAAACGAAGTACTGCCAATTTACCTTCAGAACAGTTATTCAATTTCCCATTTTCCTTATCGTTGTTTTATTTCCTGTTTCTTTCTTTCCTTGCAATTCTTGTTTTACTCCCCATTTCCATTCTGTACGAGAAATTGGCATAGAGACAAAATCCTGCCGCCATTTTGGAGGATTTCCCAAAAGCCAAATCGATTTATTTACAGGTTTCTATTCTAATCGTAATTGAATTGTTATTTCCTATTGTAATGAATATTATTATTTTCTGCCATTATTTACGTTCTGTTTATTTATATTCCATGTCTGGCTAATTCTTAAGTAATCGGTATGTGATAAATAATCTGATGGGAATCAATAATTAACCGGTTTATATCCACCTTTTCAAGAACTTATTTATGGTTTCAGTTTTTAAATTTGACTTTTCTAAATAAACCTTCGTCGCGACAGCGAGAAATTATTTACAGTAGTTTCGCCACGACAGTGGGAAATTCATAAAGGTACGCACCAACAAGCGACAGCTGAGGCTAAGACCAGATAGTAAAAACTAGGCATTCATTTTAAAAACAGCGACAACGCTTTAAAAGGAATTACAACTTAATAGTTTTTAAAAAGTAACCTTAACCCCGAATGGGATAGCGACAGTATACGTTCCGCCTTAGAGTTGCGACTAGCGTCAACAACCATCATGAGACAAAGGTCTTTAAACCATCATTTTCTGCTTAAACTATTTTTGAAAACCTAAAGACACCAGTGACCTATAGAATCCCTGAAGAAATAACATATTACATACCGATTCAAGCATTCATACCTTAAGTAAAAGCTTTAGTTCCCTTTAGTTTACGCACTTATTTTGTTATTATTCCCTTAAAACATTACCAACCTAGCTAAACACCATAACACCCGATAATACTAGTTTGATTACGAGTCCCTGTGGGATCGATATCTATAATTACTACGCGATAGACTGTGCACTTGCAGTTAATTGAGTTAGACATAGAAAGTCGCGATCAAGTTTTTGGCGCCGTTGCCGGGGAATCCGTTTAGTCAATAGTGTAATCTTTTGTTACACAGTATAGACTAGGTTAACAATTCTCTCTCCCTCTACTCGTTCTTCGATTGTATGCCAAGTACTCGCTCACAAGGCGACATCTTACAACCTACAATCGCCGAACTAGAGCGCTTCTTACATCTAAGAAGGCGCATCATCGAATATCAACGAAGACACAACATTCCTGATCTTCTAGCTCATCCTCCTGTTGAAGAAGCAAAGATGGCTGAAGGACCTCAGAACAAACCGCTGAAGGCCTACGCTACACCCTCTCAGATGGAGCCTCGAAGTAGCATAGCTGCCCCAACTATCAATCGAACCGATTTCGAACTAAAACCGTCATTGATGTCAGCTGTACAACAAAATCAATTCTCAGGAAATGCAACTGAGGATCCAAACGAACACTTAACGAAGTTTGTGTAATACGCAGACACAGTGAAGGCAAATGGAGTAACTCCAGACGCAATAAGACTTCGTCTTTTTCCGTTCTCTCTTAGAGATAGAGCTTGGACATGGTTACAATCCTTACCATCCAACTCCGTTACGACGTGGGAACAGTTGAAGAACGTTTTCGACAAAAAGATACTGAAGCTCATCCGCCAAGCAAAACTGCTATGCTTAGAGCCCAAATCAATGGATTTCGACAAAAAGATACTGAATCTCTCTACGAAGCGTGGGAAAGGTTCAAAGATATGATGAGAGCATGTCCTCACCACGGTTTAGAAGACAGGGTGACGATCCATACTTTCTACAATGGGCTTCTGTATAACACCAGATTAACGGTAGATGCCGCCACGGGCGGTGCACTTATGGATAAGCCATACAACGAAGCCTATCAACTAATCGAAAACATGTCTCAGAACCACTGCCAATGGGGAGGTGAATGAATTCCAGCAGAGAAACCCGCAGCGAAAGGTGGGATGTACGAGATCAGTAGCCTTGAAAAGTTCAACGCTAAAGTTGATGCTCTAGCACAGAAAATCGACAGTCTGACTGTTAACCCAACTGCAACCGTCGCTGCTGTAACTCCAAACTGCGAGTTATGCGGAATCACCACTCATAATGCACCCGAGTGCCCATTGTTGGCCGGAATCCCACCATACCTAGTAAATTACGCTCAAGGAAATCCTTACGCAAATACTTATAACCCAGGATGGAAGAACCACCCAAACTTTTCCTACAAGAACGATAATGCCTTGCAAGCACCAGTTGCTCCGCCAGGATATCAGAAACCAGCCGTTGTTGCCCAGACTGCCCCTAGGAAATCAAATCTCGAGTTGATGATGGAAAAATTCATAGCTACTCAAGCTCAAACAAACAAAGAATTCCTAAATCAAAACATACACACTAGCGAGCAAATTAAACAGCTGACCGGAAAAGTAGACGCTTTAGCCACCCACAACAAAATGCTCGAAACGCAGATATCACAAGTGGCTCAACAACAAGCCTCTGCAGCTGCCACAGCTGGAACATTTCCAGGCCAGCCCGAACCTAATCCGAAAGGTCACGCAAACACTGTTATATTGAGAAGTGGAAAAGAATTGGAAGGCCCAACAGATCCTAGGAACGAAGATTTAGTAATGCAACAGAAATCTGATAAACCAACCGAAAGGGAGTCTGAAACAGAAAAGAAGGAATGTGACGAGCAAAAGGCCGCCAAAGATGAAAACTCATATGTGCCTCCAGCGCCATATAAACCACCTACCCCTTATCCTCAAAGATTAATAAACTCCAAAACTTCAGGACAATTTAAGAAATTTGTTGAACTTCTAAAACAACTAAACATCACTATCCCGTTCACAGAAGCGATAACTCAAATGTCGTCATACGCTAAGTTTCTTAAAGAAATCTTGTCTAATAAAAGGAAAATAGAGGATAACGAGACAGTGACACTTACTGCCGAATGTAGCGCAATCATACAAAACAACATGCCTCCTAAAATAAAAGACCCAGGTAGTTTCTCCATACCCTGCGTCATAGGAAAATTCGTTATAGACAAAGCTCTATACGATCTAAGAGCCAGTATAAGCGTCATGCCTTTATCTATATGCAAAAAGCTGAATATGGGAGAACTAAGACCAACTAAAATGTCCGTACAATTGGCTGATCGATCAGTCAAATACCCCGTCGGTATACTGGAAAATGTTCCAGTACGCATAGGCCAATTCTATATCCCAACCGACTTCATAATCATGGACATCAAAGAGGACTCTGTTACCCCAATTATCCTAGGAAGACCGTTCCTAGCTACAGCCGGAGCTATTATAGACGTAAAGAAAGGACGGATAACATTCGAAGTAGGAGAAGAAAAGATAGAGTTCATCCTTACTAAATTCTTGAAGGCACCAGCCATTGATGACACATGCTATATAGTAGATGTCATTGAC
Organism: Lathyrus sativus; assembly: GCA_963859935.3. Classification (NCBI taxonomy): domain Eukaryota; kingdom Viridiplantae; phylum Streptophyta; class Magnoliopsida; order Fabales; family Fabaceae; genus Lathyrus; species Lathyrus sativus. The sequence continues at coordinate 64,212,332 of OZ012739.1, read as the reverse complement.
GAATGCATACGAGAATTAAAAAAGGAGTGTTGTACCCTAAATTTTGACCTCTTAGATCCTCATCATCATTCTAGGATCATACACATGTGATTATCTAACCCTAATCCAGTGCAAGTTCATTGTTGTCAAAGTTACAGATGAATCAGGGTTTCCGCGCCGACAAAATCAAAACTACAAGGGAATGATCAATCAATGTTTTGGGTTAGGTCAATCATGAAATGAAATCAAAGATAATATCAAAGTCAAATGAGAATTGAATTTGAAGAAATCATTTCAGAATCAAAGACAGTGCAGTCGGGAGGCCCCAATTAGGGTTTTTAACTAGTGAAAAGTCAACTGTGGTTTGACTTTGATGTTGGAAGGTGTTGTAATGGTGGGTTTGAGGTCCATGAAGTTCATATAGATTATTAAAGACTATTCAAGAAGTATCAAAGTCTCAGGATGTCCAGAATGTCAACAGGCGAGTCAATCGGCACCGATCGATCGTACGGTTGACCGAAAAGTCAACTCCTCAAACTTTGAGAATTGGAATCCAAGTTGTGAATCAAAGTTGTTCCTTATGTCATAATGGACTCGCATATCAATTTTCATGATCATTGGATCAAGGATGAAGGAGTAATCGAGAAATCGGGAAATTAGGGTTTTGAAAAGGGCTAAACCTAACTCCTTAACCACACACTCAATTGAGTTGGTTCCAAGCTCATTGGAAAGCTCTTGACATGTCCTACAAAAGTCTCATACTAGTCCACACCCAGAAAATGCATACTTTTTGAGTTAGAAGCAAAAACGTTCCTAGAAGGGAAAATAACAGAGAAAATTTCTAAGTTATTTTCACTTTAAAAACTTGTGTGCAGCCAACTTTGAGGGGATTTTTCACCTAGTTCCAATTGGATTTTGATTCCTTGACAAACATGAATGTTTTAGAGCTATGTGAGGGCTTTCTAAATTGTACTAGAACATCTCAAGAGGAGTTATGAGCAGAAAGTTACATGTATTCGAAATTAAGGGTTTCACACTTTAGTCCCACATTGGCTGGATTTTCAAGATTGATTTCTTTCACCAATTTTGCCAAATATTCTTGATCCAACTTGTTGTATCTGATGTATGAGATGTATGTAGCATGAAACAAAATAGAATTATGCAGAATAGCCCAAAATCAAAGCTTGAAGTCCATTGCCTTGAAAGTGGGGCAAGTTGCCAAATTGAACTTCACCAAGCATGAGGTGGAAAGGTAAAGTTGTACCAGCCCCTTCCCTATGGTTTCTAGGCTGCAAATCACATCAGAAAATCATTAAGGAGCTTTGAAAAAATGGTCTTGTAGCAGAACAAGTGGAAAACCCTTCAAGGGAGGTTTGTTTCAAAAATCTTAAAGCTTGCTTCATGGTGAAGAAAGGTCTCTAGCAAGCACCTCAATCCATTTCTCTATAAAATGAGGACTCATTCACCTCATTTCACATCAACATCTCTCTAAAAACCAGAGCAATCAAACATCCTTGCTATCTTTCATTCTTACTTGCAATTTGCAAAATCACCTAAAGTTCACAAAGTGGTCAAAATTCTGCACTTTGCACATTTGCTACCAAATCCAATTCCACCAGTTCTAACACTCCAACAACCATCCATACACCTTCTAAATAACATATAGAAGGTGTACAATCCATCAAACCATCAAGAAAACTCAGAAATCAAAAAGTCAAACTCATACCTAGCTTACTTTGACCAAAAGCCACAAAAACCACCAAATTGTGTTCTAAGCCTTTCCTTGAGGTTGTGATCATTTGTACACCTCACAAATATCCTATCTCAACTGTCAAGACCCTTAGCAACCATTGGAGACTCATAGTTTTCATTTTGGCATCATAAGTGGTTGTTTACTTAAGTTTGAAGCAAGGTGCAAAAGCAAAGAGTTGAATTGAAGATCTCTGGTTTTCTCAACTGGTTTAGCTTGCTTAAAAGGACCATCAAAAGGTATGTGACTTGTATCCATTAGCTTTTACATCATTTTCATGAAATTACTTTTTGGTTGTTTTGGTAGAATTTGATAGTTATGAGCTTCATGTGTTTTTCATGACATTATGTTATTGGCTAAATGTGATCATCATGTGTGCCTTACTGTCAAAGTAATCTTAAGAGGATAAGCATCATTTGCATTTGCCATAGTTGTTGAATTTGGTCATTTTACAATTATTGTTGTTGTTTCAAAACTGTTAGTGGTTGCCTTAATCATGTTGTCAAAACAAAATCATAGCAGGGTTTGTTTCACATACTGTTTTGAGGATTACAACCTTTATGTGAAAAGAGTATTGGTTTCATGGTTGAGTATCAATACTGTTATACTTGAAATTTGAGACTGCTAGAATTACCTTTAATTTGAGTTTGCTGCCAGTAAGTTTGAGTGTTGTTAACATGATTATGACCAAGTTCATCTTTGCTTTTTGCTCAAGACACTTTGATTTTGTTAATGAACAAACCTATTTTTCCAGACAAGTAACAACATCTTAATAAGTCTACATGTCAATTCTGTTTTAGAACCCTGTAATGGTTATAGGTTTGTGCACATTTATGTATGACATGGACCTCAAATACCAACTTCTGTTTTGATCAGGTTTTCACCCATTTTGTTGAGTTGCATATCACCCCTTGAAAACATGCTTGCTGCTACACATATTCCCTTTGCATCAAATCACCAATCTCAAACATAAACTTCATTTTTATGACTACTTGTTTAAAACTCAAAGTTTAATGTTTGAATCAAGATGAATAGGACTGTTGTGCATGATGTGTATAAAACTGATTGAGATTTGCCTGCTGTATCAATTTAGTCTCCCATCATGATCTGTTTGTAATTGCTGCCTGATGTGGAGCAAGATCATAACTTGCTTGCATTTCTGAGTTGATTTAGTTTGCTGTCATATTTACATAGTTTTGAATTTATGGTGAGGTTTACTTTTGGCATAAGCCTTGAAAAGACAGTTTGTATTAGTTGAACAAGTTTGAATTCATGTTTGAAAATTGCCTATATGTTCACTATGGTTGGTGTGTGCATGGAAGCCAATTCACATGTTTACCATAAGCATTCATCAAATTCATCAAGTCACTCAAAAACTGTTTTTCATACCAATGTTTCTGTACTCCAAAAACAACATTTGAACACTTCCTAAATGTCATTTAAGGTATGCTAGTATGACTGCTTTGATCTCAAATTTGTTAGTCCAAAATTTCATGTTTTCAAAACCACCTTTACTTGCACATCAAGCCACAACTTGTTACTTTTTGTACAAAATCAATTTTCATTAAAACCACTTCACACACACCTCACTTTAGTCATTTGAAACATGCTTGCACAATCATTTCATCAAAAATCCCTCAATTTTAGAAATTCGCTTTCAAAATGCAAGAATGTCATCACACATCCACACACCTAGCCACTTTTGGCAATACCTTGTTTTCCATGTAAAACACATTGCACACACTTTGTATTAAATATATATGTGATGTTGGAACCCTTACTTTTCTTAAAAACACACTTTGTTTTAATGTGTATTTTCATGTCATATATTTATTTTCCATGTTTGATTAATTTTTTATCATGTTTGACCATGTGCGATTCGTGCGTTGACAGTGCTAACCCTAATCTGTTGCAGATGAATGTTAAAAGGGTTCCGCTTGTTTTTCTTTGTGAAAATTGATTGTTCTCACATCTATACATGTTAGTTAACATGTTAGGATTTTTACTTTGAATTATTATCATGTTCATTTCATCTGTTTGTTAACTGTACTCCAGGTGCGATCTGTCGTCACGGTTTTCGTACTAATCATCTGCTTTGATTGTCATCATTGCCTTTCATCCTTAATCTTTTTCACTTGTTGTCACCATGAATGCTTTTGTATGATGTTTGTATTTTATTTTTATCCCCAAGTGATGAAGCTTGTTAGCTTTCATCCAATTGCCAATCATCTCTCCCTCCAAGGGAAGGTCTGTCCACTAGACTGTCAATGTCTTGGACCAAAATCTCTGCGATCCTTTGACTTTGTTAAGTCACCTTAACCCTAGTTTAGAAACCTTTAGACTTTGCTTGAAGTCTAAGAGACCCACCCATACTAGGAGTGTTCTTCAACTAGAACCCTAGGAAAGAGTTCGTCAACTCTATGTAAGAATCATCGTCATGACTTCTTACTTCCCCTTTCAACTTAGATTAGGGAGTTTTGTCAAACTCCACACAAACATTGTCATGTTTGTTCCCCATTGAACCTTGATCGTCATCAAGTGTTCTTTCCCCTTGTGAGGCGAACTACGATTGCTCTGATTCTATCCTAGTCAGGATACGTAGGCAGAAGATGCGATGTCTTTGCGAGCAAACTTAGAAAACCACTTAGGCCTTTGTTTATTTCATCCCAATTCCCAACTTAAACCATAGTGCACAATTCACAAACTTAGTAAGTAAATTAAACAAAAGTTTCTTGTAGAGTACTACAAATATTTAGGGTGCTAATACCTTCCCTAGATATAACCAACCCCCGAATCCCCGAATCTCTAAAGCGTTGTTGTCACATCGCGCAAAAGGTTCTTTCTTTCTTTAGACCTATCCTTTGGATAAATTAAAGATCGGTTGTAAAAGAAATAAGGTTCAAGTTAATTAATAGCTTGATATCAAATTTTCACCGCAACAAGGAGGAAACTACATATTCTGAAATCATGAAAATCCAGATCCCTGCTATTCATGAAGATGACAACTGGCGTGCACCATACAAAAATGATAGTCTTAGCAAGATCTTAGGACTCACTCCAAATCACATGCCAGGTCCGAAAAACCCAGCTTTAGAACTTAAAGAGCTACAAAAAAACCTCAGGTACGAATTCCTAGATACAGAATTCAAAAGACCAGTAATAGTAAACACTAATTTAGGATAATCAGAAACTGAGTGATTATTAGAAGTCCTAAGGAGATACCCAACTGCGTTAGGCTATAATATAGGCGATCTAAAAGGCATAAGTCCCTCGATCTGTATGCACCATATCATGCTGGAGGAAGACTGCAAAACTTAAAGAGAACATCAGAGAAGGATAAACCCGATCCTAAGCACTGTAGTCAAAGACGAGGTGAAAAAGCTACTAGACGCAGGAATCATATACCCGATCTCCGACAGCCAATGGGTCAGCCCAGTACACGTAGTACCCAAGAAAGGAGGCGTTACTGTAGTAAAGAATGCAAAAGGCGAATCGATAACCCAAAGAGTTGTGACCGGAAACAGGATGTGTATCGATTATAGAAAATTGAACAAGGCAACTCGGAAATATCACTTCCCTTTACCTTTCATAGACTAAATGTTGGAAAGACTAGCGAAACATTCGTACTTCTGCTATCTAGATGGTTATTCGGGATTCTTTCAAATTCCTATTCACCCCGATGACCAGGAAAAGACAACATTCACCTGTCCCTACGGTACCTTTGCTTATCGCTGAATGCCATTTGGACTGTGCAATGCTCCAGCAACCTTCCAAAGATGCATGATGGCAATCTTTGCAGATTTCATAGATGACATCATGGAAGTGTTCATGGATGACTTCTCTGTTTGCGGACAAAGCTTTGAAAGCTTCCTGTCAAATTTAGAAACGGTACTCAAAAGATGCGCCAAAGTGAACCTTGTCCTTAATTGGGAAAAATGCCATTTCATGGTCCGACAAGGCATCGTTTTAGGACACGTCATCTCTGCAAAGGGAATCAAAGTCAACAAAGCTAAAATAGAGATCATAAAGGATCTCCAACCTCCGAAAACCGTACGAGAAATACGAAGCTTCTTAGGACACGCTGGATTCTACCGAAGATGCATAAAGGATTTCTCGAAAATCACAAAACCTCTTACAGGTTTGTTAATGAAAGATGCCGAGTTCATCTTCGATAAAGAATGATTAGAGGCATTCGAAACTCTAAATTCAGCGCTTATCACCGCACAAATCATGCAACCCCCAGATTGGAGACTACCATTCGAAATCATGTGCGATGCGAGTGATTACGCCGTAGGCGCAGTTCTAGGACAAAGGAAGGACAAGAAGCTTCACGCTATCTACTACGCCAGTAGAACATTAGACCCTGCCCAAATGAACTAAGCCACAACAGAAAAGGAACTCTTAGCAGTCGTTTTCGCTCTTGACAAATTCCGTTCCTACTTGGTAGGAGCCAAAATAATCATATACACAGACCACACTGCCATTAGGTACCTAATAAGCAAAAAGGACGCCAAACCCAGATTATTGAGATGGATCCTATTATTACAAGAGTTCGACTTAGAAATTAAAGATAAGAAGGGGACCGAGAACGTAGTTGCATATCACTTATCCCGTATAGAGGGAATAAAACAAGAACCAGTGCTTATCAATGACGACTTTCCCTACGAACGTTTGATAGCCAAATTGGAAAGCGATATGTTTAACTCTACTTCGGAAGAACCGGAACATGAAAAAGTCGTGGAAGCTGTCTATACCCAAGCCATTCTACCGTGGTTTGCCGACATCGTTAATTACCTGGCCGCAGGCGTGCCTCCACCGGACCTGACTTATCAACAAAGGAAGAAATTCTTCCACGACTTAAAGCATTACTACTGGGACGAACCTCTACTCTTCAAACGAGGCGCCGATAACTTATACCTTCGTTGTGTCCCAGAGGAAGAAATAGAAGAAATCATCACCCAATGCCATTCAGCACCATATGGTGGTCATGCTAGCACCTCAAAGACGTGCGCTAAAATTCTACAATCTGGACTATTTTGGCCCAGTCTCTGGAAGGACGTCCATATCGCTGTACTCAAATGCGACCGGTGCCAACGCACTGGCAACATCTCACGACGCGATGAAATGCCTCAGAGAGGAATTTTGGAAGTAGAAATCTTTGACGTCTGGGGAATCGACTTCATGGGACCTTTCCCATCTTCTTTGGGAAATAAATATATACTCGTCGCTGTCGACTATGTATCGAAATGGATAGAGGCCGTTGCCGCTCCAACAAATGACACGCGAGTAGTCGTTAAACTCTTTAAAAACGTAATCTTTCCAAGATTCGGTGTGCCCAGACTCGTCATTAGTGACGGTGTTTCGCACTTCATATCGCAAATCTTTGACAAACTCCTCTCCAAATACGGAGTCAAACACCGCGTAGCCACACCGTATCATCCACAAACTAGTGGACAGGTGGAGGTTTCGAACAGAGAAATAAAGCAAATTTTAGAAAAGACTGTCGCAACCTCCAGGAAAGATTGGTCCTCAAAGATGAACGAAGCTTTATGGGCTTATAGGACCGCCTTTAAGACACCGATAGGCACCACACCATTTAAACTAGTCTACGGAAAATCATGTCACCTGCCGGTAGAATTAGAGCATAAAGCCTTCTGGGATATTAAGACGCTAAACTTCAACTACACTGCGGCAGGCGAAAAGCGGATCTTGAATCTTCATGAATTGGAAGAGCTAAGACTAGACGCGTACGAGAATGCACGCATCTACAAAGAAAGGACCAAGAAATGGCATGATAAACGTTCGATCTGGAAATAATTCAGAGTGGGAGACATCGTGCTCCTATTCAACTCCAGATTGAAACTTTTCCCTGGAAAATTAAAATCTAGGTGGTCTGGACCTTTTGAGGTCACCAAAGTCCTTAAGAGTGGAGCTGTTGAAATAAAGAATCAAATCAAGGCACCGTTTATAGTAAACTGACAACGTTTGAAACATTATAATCAAAATGAACACAGCGACCACGTGAGCAATATGAAATTGCTTGAGCTTCCCGAATAGCTTATATCCAAGCTATCGTCAGGCTTCTGACGTTAAAGACAGCGCTGATTGGGAGGCAACCCAAATTTTTTCCATATTTTCCTTTTAAATTTATTAAAACTATTCTTTTTGTTAACTTATGGTTTCTATAAATTTCTACTATCTTATTTTCCAATATTTATATTTATTTTATATTTTTCTCTTTTATCACTCTTTACTTCTTAAAAATATGATCTGAGTCAATGTAATTTTTTTCCAGGATTTTAAAAGTCGTTCTACTTTTCTCCTGTTTTATCCGACTAACGAGTATGGCCGACATCGACGTTACGACTGTTGTGTTCAGAGGACGAGCTCATAAGGCCAGATTCGAGGCACTGACTCAAAGAAGCTTTGCTTCGACTCTGTACTACGATAGACTCACCATGGACAAGCTAGGAATCCAGGATAGCATTCAGTACTTATTCTACCAATTAGGCTGGGAGCAAACTGCTCTAAAGACCCGATTTGCTACCTTCCGCGAACTGACATTCGAATTCCTTAGCTCCCTAAGTTACTTACCTGAATATGGCTATGGATCCACTAAAGAGCTGATAACCTTTAGAATGTTTGGAATGGACCAAACACACAACCGTACCACGTTACCTAACATCCTAGGGTTCCCTAGCGGACCTTTTGTGTTTACCACCACTGAAGAGGATATTGATCTCGAATTAGACCAATTCTGGGGTTCCATCACCGGAAACTATCACCCAGAACCGAATGACATGCACAACAACGAGATACACAATCCAACCTTCCGCTATTTCCATAGGATTTTAGCCCATACCCTCTTTGGGAAGGAGGAAAACATTACAACAGTCTCAAAGAACGAACTGTTCATCCTTCTCTGTGCTTCACAAGGCTGCCCTGTAAATGCTGTCCCTTTTATGATGAGGGCATTTACACGCCTCAATCAGGATCCGCACTCACCCATTTTAATAGGAGGCCTAGTCACCATGATCGCCCACGAAATTGGCCTGAGGTATTACCTGAACAAAGTCGTTCGTTTCGGAAACCTCAGATCAATGGACATCCAGTTCAGCTTCAACAGATGTATCTTAGGTACCTTAGGACCAGGAGCCTACAAATACCTCATATCTGATCAACCTGTCCACATTTTCACATTGCCCAACCATGAGCTAACCAATATCCATAACAAAGACAATTGGCTTTATGAATTGGACGAGCCTATGGGACCTCCATCACCTCACTCCACACCCCAGGCTTACATGTATGACAGTGGTCAAATCTCAGAAGCACATGACTATTTGTACTACCAAGATTATGAGTCCGAAGTGGAGATCGATCCTGAGACCCCTCCTAACTACCATAACTTTCCTGACCCCACGCCTGAACAAAACACAGACAAGCTAGACTCTGTTCTAAGAACTGTAGACGACCTAAAGCTGGAAGTAACCACTATCAAAGATGAATTAACGCAACTTCACATGGATTTCGTTACTTACATGGACTTGGTTAGCGACCAATTAAATGACGTTATTCAGCAGGTCAACAACTTGAAGAAACCAACGGAGTGATATTTTGGTTTTCGCTTTAATTTAAGTTTACTGCATTTCACATTGTTTTACATTATTTCATTTTGCAATTGTTTCCTCTTTTTGGATATTGTATTACCTTAAACTCATTTTTCGATTTAATGGTATTTTCATTTCAGTATCTCCCTTAATTATGTTTCCTGTTATTTCTTATTTCATCATTAGACCATCATAAGTCAAAATATCATATTTTCCACTGTTAAAACGCCCCACAAGCAAAATTCTGCAGTTCTGCAGACTTTCCTACTGTGACGGTCGTCACATTCCCCTGACGGTTGTCATGCATGTTACGACCGTCACACATCCCTGACGGTCGTCACGAAGAAAAAAACCCAATTCTGTCTAAAACAGAGGTTGCGCACCTCCCCACTTCCTCTCCCCTAATTTCCCATTATCCCAACATTAAAACCCACTAAAAACCCTATGAATCCCCCATTAAACCTCCACAATTTTCAACCTCCAATTCACCCTTATATATTACCCTCTGCATTCCCTTACCTCACCATTCTTTGAAACCCCCTATTATCAAACCTCTGCACTTCTCCCACCAAAATGGCCAGACAAACAAGTGCAAACCCCGATTTGAGCACCATCACTTTCCGAGAAGGGGAGGCCGGCAAACGGAAGCAGACCAACTTCCTAGCATTCCATCAATGGTCGCTTCAACCGACCCGGTATGCTCACCTGGATTCTCTGACGGAACTCGGGATTCTCGATGGCGTAACTTCGATGTTGCAGAGAGCCGCCATCTGGCATCTCTGCACCAATCCCCAACCCACCTAAGAGCAACTCACTCTGGAGTTTCTCAGCTCTTTCGCATACGCAACATCATCCGGCGATACCAACCAACTTAGTGGTGCCGCCTGCTTTTGTCTGTTCGGCACTGAATATCAGGTCCCCCAGGACCGCATCGCCGTCATTCTACAGTTATCTCACAGCGACGATGCTCACCGCCGCATCTCCGATCAGTTCTACCAAGAGGCCTTCCCTCTCTAGAACCGACTGACCGGAACCACTCCAGATAGTTGGTACACTTTGAACGCCACTCATATCCACAACCCAACTATCCGCTACTTCCACCGCGTGTTGAGCAACACAATATTCGCTCGTGACAGTAACCATAAGGTCAACTCGAAGGAGTTATTTTTCCTCTGTTGCGTGTTCGCTTCGGAACCTGTTAACGCCGCCCCGTTTCTCTTGGCTCACATTCAAGCCAATTGTAACTGCGGCTCTAAACCTTTCTATTTCGGTGGCATCATCACATCCATTGCCATAGGCCTCGGTCTTGGCGACCGCCTACAGACACTCTGCCAGATGCCCCTTGTCTTTCTGGACACCGACCACTACCGCGCCTCCCACCTCATCAAGGCCCGCCGTGATGGGAGATATCATCCGGTAGTGCGAGGTCGCACTATCCAGAGCATCATCATGCCTTCACGCACCCGAATGCATCCAGAGGATAGAGCCAACTGGCTCTACGTCACCACTGCCCCTGCTGCCCCAACACAGGATAATATCCAAGAGCCCAGGGACGAAGTTCAAGAGGAGCTAGCTAGAGCCGGACAACCTGAGCCATCACAAGCACCTGCTGCCGAAGGCCCTTCCGCGCGCCGCCGCCCCAGTCCTGCTACTGATGACACATCCGAGGCCCTCCTCCGCTGCATCGAGCAACAAAACCAGATGATGCTTATGATGGAGCAGCAGAACCGAAGGACTGAGGAATTTGAAGCATGGCAGAGAGAGCAAACCGGTCAAATTCAGCAATCTTTGCAGATGATGCACGATATCCATTTCGGCATGGCCGATGAGATGGCACACCTCACTGTGCGAGTCGACAGCCTCCGTGATTACATATTCCACACCGGAGCTCTGAACCTCGCCGCACGAGACGCCCCAGCCAGAGGTCGAGGACGAGGACGGGAATAGTAGTATTTTTCATTTTTGTCATTTTTGTTTTCTTTCTTTATTTCCTTTGTATTCCTCCTTTCCGCATTCTTTCAAATTAGTGAGGACACTGATTGAGATAGTGTGGGAGCGGACCGTTATTTCCCTTTTCATTTCCCCTTTTCATGTTATTTCTCATTTCCCATTGTACTTTTTCTTTCGAATTCTCAATTTAAAGTAATTTTAATTTTTGGCAAATAAGCTCTTTTATATATATATATATATATATATATATATATATATATATATATATATATATATATATATATATATATATATATATATATATATATATATATATATATATATATATATATATATATATATATATATATATATATATATATATATATATATATATATATATATATATATATATATATATATATATATATATATATATATATATATATATATATATATATATATATATATATATATATATATATATATATATATATATATATATATATATATATATATATATATATATATATATATATATATATATATATATATATCTCCGTTACGTGAACTCGCCGCGCTTCATATGACATATACAAAGAAACTTTTATCCTCTTCGAAGCATCACGCGATACGCCTAAACCTCACCAAGTGGGAATTGCCGAGAAGAAAGTTTTAACAAAGTTTCTACGCCCTGACACCTTAGACCTCTGGTTTATGTGAGTCAGTCTCACCGTTTACTCGTATCAAAACCTCAAATTTCGAATCGAACAGAGCCCCCAGTAGTTTATACGAGCAGTTAGCACCATCCTAAACTCTTCTAAGCAAGAAACCGATGCAAATAAGTGTATGATCTCTAGTAAGAATTCAATAATCTTGAAAGAAAAGAAAAGCCATATTGCATGAATACAGAGATATGTCCCCTCTAAGTTAGGTGCTCCTCACCCGAGCATTTAGCCCAATGGTACAAAACTCATGCGGATTTATAGAAGAAGAAGCATATGTGCAAAGAAAAAAAATCAAACTAGCAGAGAGATCAAAAATCACCAACAGATTTTCTTGCCATGAACATGTGTGGATAACGGGCTTAATGTGACTGCGTCAGAACGAAGACGGGTAAAAATTTGTATCGAGAGACTTGAAGACGAGCTGCAGTAACATGGTTGAGACTGGCCTGCATAAAAGAGAGGCCTTCGAAGACTTACGACAAAGTGTCGTCGCCGTATACGCTTTGTTTCCACTGGATCCCCGGTTCCTCTCAACTTGGCATCCGAGAAAATCTGATCAAGGGAAGAGCGTGCCGCGTGCTTACCGAACTTTAAATTTTTTCCTACCTTTACTTGAGGACAAGCAAAGATTCAAGTTTAGGGGAGTTTGATAACGCGAAATTATATATAAATATTGATGTACTTTTCTACTAATCGGCGACCGTTTTCACTCCGCATTCGGATATTTCCACACTATTTGCCCAACATTTTGCAGGCATTCAAAGTCCATGCTCAAATGGAGTAAGGTAAAGAAAAAAAGCATTTACAGGCGAAAACCAAGTGAAAATCAGGCCAAAAAGTAGCAGAAACGAGTTCTGCTGATGTGACGACCGTCACAAGGGTGTGACGACCGTCACAGGTCCATGACGACCGTCATGCAGTTAAAATGCAGTTTTCTGCACGTGATGTTAAATTGTGAAAGTGCCAAAGAGAAGTGGTACCACTAACTCCTATATTCTCTTATATCACTCCCACTTCCCGAAGAAATAAACCGTGGAATATCCCATCTATAAAAGGGGGTAGCTGGTACCAGAAAAGGGGAGCCGCATTGAAGAAACGAAGTACTGCCAATTTACCTTTAGAACAGTTATTCAAATTCCCATTTTCCTTATCCTTGTTTTATTTCCTGTTTCTTTCTTTCCTTGCAATTCTTGATTTACTCCCCATTTCCATTCTGTACGAGAAATTGGCATAGAGACAAAATCCTGCCGCCATTTTGGAGGATTTCCCAAAAGCCAAATCGATTTATTTACAGGTTTCTATTCTAATCGTAATTGAATTGTTATTTCCTATTGTAATGAATATTATTATTTTCTTCCATTATTTACGTTCTGTTTATTTATATTCCATGTCTGGCTAATTCTTAAGTAATCGGTATGTAATAAATAATCTGATGGGAATCAATAATTAACCGGCGTATATCAACCTTTTCAAGAACTTATTTATGGTTTCAGTTTTTAAATTTGACTTTTCTAAATAAACCTTTGTCGCGACAGCGAGAAATTATTTACAGTAGTTTTGCCACGAAAGTGGGAAATTCATAAAGGTACGAACCAACAAGCGACAAATGAGGCTAAGACCAGATAGTAAAAACTAGGCATTCATTTTAAAAATAGCGACATCGCTTTAAAAGGAATTAGAACTTAATAGTTTTCAAAAAGTAACTTTAACCCCGAATGGGATAGCGACAGCATACGTTCCGCCTTAGAGTTGCGACTAGTGTCAACAACCATCGTGAGACAAAGTCCTTTAAACCATCATTTTCTGCTTAAACTATTTTTGAAAACCTAAAGACACCAGTGACCTATAGAATTCCTGAAGAAATAACATATTACATACCGATTCAAGCATTCATACCCTAAGTAAAAGCTTTAGTTCCCTTTAGTTTACGCACTTATTTTGTTATTATTCCCTTAAAACACTACCAACCTAGCTAAACACCGTAACACCCGATAATACTAGTTTGATTACGAGTCCCTGTGGGATCGATATCTATTATTACTACGCGATAGACTGTGCACTTGCAGTTAATTGAGTTAGACATAGAAAGTAGCGATCATCGACACCTTATTTTCGCAGTAGCGACAGAACCACATCGTCAATAGGAATTGACATAAAGAGAACTAAACAGAGGAACACATCAGTGAACCCTAAAACCACATCCTCAATAGGAATTGACAGAAAGAGAACCAAACAGAGAAACATATCAGTGAATCCTAAAACCACTTCGTCAATATGATTTGACGGAAAGAGAACCAAAAAGAGAAACACATTAGTGAATCCTAAAACTAAATCCTCAATAGGAATTGACGGCAAGAGAACCAAATCCGAAGATCACATCAGTGAACTGTAGAACCAAATCATCAATAGGAATTAATGGAAAGAAAACCAATCCAGAGAAACACATCAGTGAATCCCAAAACAATATTCAAAATAGGAATTGACGGAAAGAGAACCAATCCAGAGAAACACATTAGTGAATCCTAAAATCACATTGTCAATATGAATTGAACGAAAGAGAACCAAATCCAAAGATCACATCACTGAACTTCAGAACCACATCGTCAATAGGAATTGACGGGAAAAAAAACCAAATCCAAACATCACATACCTGAACTTAAGAACCACATCATCAATAAGAATTAACAGAAAGAGAAGCAAACAGAGAAACACATCAGTGAATCCTAAAACGACATCGTCAATAAGAATTGACGGAAAGATAACCAAATAGAGAAACACATCAGTGAATACAAAAACCAAATTGCCAATAGGAATGGACGTAAAGAGAACCAAATCCAAAGATCACATCAGTGAACTTTAGAACCACATCGTCAATAAGAATTGATGGAAAGAAAACCAATCCAGAGAAAAAATCAGTGAATCCCAAAACCAAATCATCAATTGGAATTGACAGAAAGACAACCAATCCAGACAAACACATCAGTGAATCCTAAAACCACATCATCAATATGTTTTGAAGAAAACAAAACCAAATCCAAAGATCACATCAGTCAACTTCAGAATCACATCATCAATTGGAATTGACGGAAAGACAACAAAATCTAATGATCACATCTGTGAACTTTAGAACCACATCATCAATATGAATTGACAGAAACAGAACCAATTAGAGAAACACATCATTGAATCCTAAAACCACATCATCAATAGGAATTGATGGAAAGAGAACCAAACAGAGAAACACATCAGTGATCCTAAAACCAAATCGCCAATAGGAATTAACGGAAAGAAAACCAAATCCAAAGATCACATCAGTGAACTTCAGAACCAAATCTTTAATAGGAAGTGATGGAACGAAAACCAATCAAGAGAAATATATCAGTGAATCCAAAAACGACATCGTCAATAGGAATTGACGGAAAGAGAACCAAATCCAAAAATCACAACAGTGAACTTCCGAACCACATCGTTAATAGGAAGTGATGGAAAGCAAACCAATCCAGAGAAATACATCAGTGAATCCCAAAACCATATCGTTAATAGGAATTGACGAAAAGAGAACCATTCTAGAGAAACACTTCAGTCAATCCTAAAACCACATCATCAATAGAAATTGACAGAGAGAGAACCAAATCCAAAGATCACATCAGTGAACTTCAGAACCACATCGTCATTGGAATTGACGGAAAGAAAACCAAATCCAATGATCACATCAGTGAACTTCTGAACCACATCGTCAATAGGAATTGATGGAAAGAAAACAAAATCTAATGATCACATATGTGAACATCAGAACCACATCATCAATATGAATTGACAGAAAGAGAACCAAACAGAGAAACGCATCATTGAATCCTAAAAACACATCGTCAATAGGAATTGACGGAAAGAGAACCAAACAAAGAAACACATCAGTGAATCCTAAAACTAAATCGCCAATAGGAATTGACGGAAAGAGAACGAAATCCAAAGATCACATCAGTGAACTTCAGAACCACAACTTTAATAGGAAGTGATGGAATGAAAACCAATCTAGAGAATCATATCAGTGAATCCCAAAACCATATCGTCAATAGGTATTGACGGAAAGAGAACCAATCTAGAGAAACACTTCAGTGAATCCTAAATTCACATCATCAATAGGAATATACAGAGAGAGATCCAAATCCAAAGGTCACATCAGTGAACTTCAGAATCACATCGTCAATAGGAATTGACGGAAAGAAAACCAAATCCAAAAATCACATCAGTGAAGTTCAGAACCACATCGTAAATAGGAATTGATGGAAAGAAAACTAATCCAGAGAAACACATAAGTGAATCCCAAAACCACATCGTCAATAGGTATTGATGGAAAGAGAACCAATCTAGAGAAACACATCAGTGAATCTTAAAATCACATGGCCAAAACAAATTGATGGAAAGAGAACCAATCCAGAGAAACACATCAGTGAATGCTAAAACCACATCGCCAAAAGGAATTGACGGAAAGAGGAACAAATCCAAAGATCACGTCACTGAATTTTCGAACCACATCGTCAATAGGAATTGATGGACGGAAAACAGAATCGAAAGATCACATCGGTGAACTTCAGAACCACATCATCACTATGAATTGACAGAAAGAGAACCAAAAAGAGAAACACATCATTGAATCCTAAAACCACATCGTCAATAGGAATTGACAAAAAGAGAACGAAACAAAGAAACACATTAGTGAATCCTAAAACCAAATCGCCAATAGGAATTGATGGAAAGAGAACCAAATGCAAAGATCACTCAGTGAACTTCAGAACCACATCTTTAATAGGAAGTGATGGAAAGAAAACCAATCTAGATAAACATATTAATGAATCCAAAAACCACATCGTCAATAGGAATTGACAGAAAGAGAACCAAATCCAAAAATCACATCAGTGAACTTCTGAACCACATCGTTAATAGGAAGTGATGGAAATAAAACCAATCCAGATAAGCACATCGTTAATAGGTATTGGCGAAAAGAGAACCAATCTAGAGAAACACTTCAATGATTCCTAAAATCACATCATCAATAGGAATTGACAGAGAGAGAACCAAATCTAAAGATCACATCAGTGAACTTCAGAACCACATCGTCGATAGGAACTGTCGAAAAGAAAACCAAATCCAATGATCACATCAGTGAACTTAAGAACCATATCGTCAATAGGAATTGATGGAAGAAAACCAATCCAGAGAAACACAAAAGTGAATCCCAAAACCACATCGTCAATAGGAATTGACGAAAAGAGAACCAATTTCGAAAAACACATCAGTGAATCTTATAATCACACCGTCAATAGGATTTGCCTGAAAGAGAACCAAATCCAAAATTCACATCAGTGAACTTCAGAACCACATCATCAATAGGAATTGACGGAAAGAAAACAAAATCTAATGATCACATATGTGAACTTCAGAACCACATCATCAATATGAATTGACAGAAAGAGAACCAAACAGAGAAACACATAATTGGATCCTAAAACCACATCGTCAATAGGAATTGAAGGAAAGAGAACCAAACAGAGAAACACATTAGTGAATCCTAAAACTAAATCGCCAATAGGAATTGACGGAAAGGGAACCAAATCCAAAGATCACCTCATTGAACTTCAGAACCACATCTTTAATAGGAAGTGATGGAAAGAACACCAATCTAGAGAAACATATCAGTGAATCCTAAAACCACATCGTCAATATGAATTGGCGAAAAGAGAACCAATCTAGAGAAACACTTCAGTGAATCCTAAAATCACACCATCAATAGGAATTGACAGAAAGATAACCAAATATAAAGATCACATCAGTGAACTTCAGAACCACGTCGTCAATAGGAACTGACAGAAAGAAAACTAAATCCAATGATCACATCAGTGAACTTCAGAACCACATCGTCAATAGGAATTGATGGAAGAAAACCAATCCAGAGAAACACATTAGTGAATTCCAAAACCACATCGTCAATAGGAATTGACGGAAAGAGAACCAATCCAGAAAAACACATTATTGAATCTTATAAAAATCTAGTCAATAGGATTTGACGGAAAGAGAACCAAATCCAAAGTTCACATCAGTGAACTTTAAACCCACATCATCAATAGGAATTAACGGAAACAGAACCAATCCAGAAAAACACATCAGTGAATCTTATAATCACATCATCAATAGGATTTGCTGGAAAGAGAACCAAATCCAAAGTTCACATAAGTGAACTTCAGAACCACATCGTCAATAGGAATTGACGGAAAGAAAACAAAATCTAATGATCACATCTTTGAACTTCAAAACTACATCATCAATATGAATTGACAGAAAGAGAACCAAACAGAGAAACACATCATTGAATCCTAAAACCACATCGTCAGTAGGAATTAACGGAAAGAGAACCAAACAGAGAAACACATTAGTGATTCCTAAAACCAAATCGCCAATAGGAATTGACGGAAAGAGAACCAAATCCAAAGATCACCTCATTGAACTTCAGAACCACATCTTTAATAGAAAGTGATGGAAAGAAAATCAATCTAGAGAAACATATCAGTGAATCCCAAAACCACATCGTCAATATGAATTGACAAAAAGAAAACCAAATCCAAAGATCACATCACTGAACTTAAGAACCACATCATCAATAGAAATTGACGGAAAGAAAACCAAATCCAAAGATCACATAAGTGAACTTCAGAACACATCGTCAATAGGAATTGACAGAAACAGAACCAAACAGAGAAACACATCAGCGAATCCTAAAACCACATCGTCAAAAGGAATTGACGGAAAGAAAACCAAACAGAGAAACACATCAGTGAATCCTAAAACCACATCGTCAAAAGGAATTGACGGAAAGAGAACCAAACAGAGAAACACATCAGTGAATACTAAAACCAAATTGCCAATAGGAATTGACGGAAAGAGAACCAAATCCAAAGATAACATCAGTGAACTTCAGAACCACATCGTCAATAGGAATTGATGGAAAAAAAATCAATCCAGAGAAACAATCAGTGAATCTTAAAACCACATCATCAATAGGAATTGACGAAAAGACAACCAATCCAGAGAAACACATTAGTGAATCATAAAACCACATCATCAATATGTTTTGACAAAAACATAACCAAATCCAAAGATCACATCAATGAACTTCTGGACCACATCGTCAATTGGAATTGACGGAAAAACAACAAAATCTAATGATCACATCTGTGAACTTCAAAACCACATCATCAATATGAATTGACAGAAATAGAACCAAACAGAGAAACACATCATTGAATCCTAAAACCACATCGTCAATAGGAATTGACGGAAAGAGAACCAAACAGAGAAACACATAAGTGAATCCTAAAACTAAATCCTCAATAGGAATTGACGGAAAGAGAACCAAATCCAAAGATCACATCAGTGAACTTCAGAACCACATCTTTAATAGGAAGTGATCGAAAGAAAACTAATCTAGAGAAACATATCAGTGAATCCCAAAACCACATCGTCAATAGGAATTGGCGGAAAGAGAACCAATCTAGAGAAACACTTCAGTGAATCCTAAAATAACATCATCAATAGGAATATACAGAGAGAGAACCAAATCCAAATATCACATGAGTGAACTTCAGAACCACACCGTAAATAGAAATTGACGGAAAGAAAACCAAATCCAATGATCAGATCAGTGAAGTTCAGAACCACATCGTAAATTGGAATTAATGGAAATAAAACCAATCCAGAGTAACACATAAGTGAATCCTAAAACCACATCGCCAAAAGGAATTGATGGAAAGAGAACCAATCCAGAGAAACACATCAGTGAATCCTAAAACCACATCGCCAAAAGGAATTGACGGAAAGAGGATCAAATCCAAAGATCACATCACTGAACCTTCGAACCACATCGTCACTAGGAATTGATGGACCGAAAAAAAATCGAAAGAACATATCTGTGAACTTCAGAACCACGTCATCACTATGAATTGACAGAAAGACAACCAAACAGAGAAACACATCATTGAATCCTAAAACCACATCGTAAATAGGAATTAACAGAAAGAGAACGAAATAGAGAATCCCATCAGTGAACTTCAGAACCACATCTTTAATAAGAAGTGATGGAAAGAAAACTAATCTAGAGAAAGATATGAGTGAATCCAAAATCCACATCGTCAATAGGAATTGACGAAAAGAGAACCAAATCCAAAAATCATATCAGTGAACTTCAGAACCACATCGTTAATAGGAAGTGATGGAAAGAAAACTAATCCATAGAAACACATCAGTGAATCCCAAAACCACATCGTCAATAGGAATTGACGAAAAGAGAACCAATCTAGAGAAACACTTCAGTGAATCCTAAAATCAAATCATCAATAGGAATTGACAGAGAGAGAACCAAATCCAAATATCACATCAGTGAACTTCAGAACTACATCTTCAATAGGAATTGACGGAAAAAAAACCAAATCCAATGATCACATAAGTGAACTCCAGAACCACGTCGTCAATATGAATTGATGAAAGAAAACCAATCCAGAGAAACACATAAGTGAATCCCAAAACCACATCGTCAATAGGAATTGACGGAAAGAGAACCAATCCAGAAAAACACATCAGTGAATCTTATAAAAACATAGTCAATAGGATTTGACGGAAAGAGAACCAAATCCAAAGTTCACATCAGTGAACTTCAGAACCACATCATCAATATGAATTGACAGAAAGAGAACCAAACCGAGGAACACATCATTGAATCCTAAAACCACATCGTCAATAGGAATTGACGGAAAGAGAACCAAACAGAGAAACACATCAGTGAATCCTAAAACCAAATACCCAATAGGAATTGACGGTACGAGAAACAATCTATAGAAACATATCAGTCAATCCCAAAACCACATTGTCAATAGGAATTGACAGAAAGAGAACCAAATATAATGATCACATCACTGAACTTCAGAAGCACATCGTCAATAGGAATTGACGAAAACAAAACCAAATCCAAAGTTCATATAAGTGAACTTCAGAACCACATCGTCAACAGAGAGAGAACCAAACAGAGAAGAACATCTGTGAATCCTAAAATCACATCTTTAATAGGAATTTACGGAAAGAGAACCAAATAGAGAAACACATCAGTGAATACTAAAACCAAAATGCCAATAAGAATTGACGGAAACAAAACCAATCCAAAGAAACAATCAGTGTATCCTAAAACCACATCATCAATAGGAATTGACAGAAAGACAACCAATCCAGAGAAACACATCAGTGAATCCTAAAACCACATCATCAATATGTTTTGACAAAAACAAAACCAAATCCAAAGATCACATCAATGAACTTCTGAACCACATCTTCAATAGGAATTGACGGAAAGACAACGAAATCTAATGATCACATCTGTGAACTTCAAAACCACATCATCAATATGAATTGACAGAAATAGAACCAAACAGAGAAACACATCATTGAATCCTAAAACCACATCGTCAATAGGAATTGACGGAAAGAGAACCAAACAGAGAAACACATCAGTGAATCCTAAAACTAAATCCTCAATAGGAATTGACGGAAAGAGAACCAAATCCAAAGATCACATCAGTGAACTTCAGAACCACATCTTAAATAGGAAGTGATGGAAAGAAAACCAATCTAGAGAAACATATCAGTGAATCCCAATACCACATCGTCAATAGGAATTGACATAAAGAGAACCAATCTAGAGAAATACTTTAGTGCATCCTAAAATAACATCATCTATAGGAATATACAGTGCGAGAACCAAATCCAAAGATCACATCAGTGAACTTCAGAACCGCATCGTCAATAGGAATTGACGGAAAGAAAACCAAATCCAATGATCACATCAGTGAAGTTCATAACCACGTCGTAAATTGGAATTAATGGAAAGAAAACCAATCTAGAGTAACACATAAGTGAATACTAAAACCGCATCGCCAAAAAGAATTGATGGAAAGAGAACCAATCTAGAGAAACACATTAGTGAATCATAAAACCACATCGCCAAAAGGAATTGACGGAAAGAGGATCAAATCCAAAGATCACATCACTGAACTTTCGAACCACATCGTCACTAGGAATTGATGGACAGAAAACAAAATCGAAAGAACATATCTGTGAACTTCAGAACCACGTCACCAATATGAATTGACAGAAAGAGAACCAAACAGAGAAACACATCTGTGAATCCTAAAACCACATTGTCAATAGGATTTAAGAGAAAGAGAACGAAACAGAGAAACACATCAGTGAATCCTAAAACCAAATCCCCAGTAGGAATTGACGGAAAGAGAACAAAATCCAAAGATCACATCAGTGAACTTCAGAACCACATCTTTAATAAGAAGTGATGGAAAGAAAACAAATCTAGAGAAACATATCAGTGAATCCAAAAACCATATCGTTAATATTAATTGACGAAAAGAGAACCAAATCCAAAAATCATATCAGTGAACTTCAGAACCACATCGTTAATAGGAAGTGATGGAAAGAAAACTAATCCAGAGAAACACATCAGTGAATCCCAAAACCACATCGTCAATAGGAATTAACGAAAAGAGAACCAATCTAGAGAAACACTTCAATGAATCCTAAAATCAAATCATCAATAGGAATTGACAGAGAGAGAACCAAATCCAAAGATCACATCAGTGAGCTTCAGAACCACATCTTAAATAGGAAGTGATGGAAAGAAAACCAATCTAGAGAAACATATCAGTGAATCCCAATACCACATCGTCAATAGGAATTGACGTAAAGAGAACCAATCTAGAGAAACACTTTAGTGAATCTTAAAATAACATCATCAATAGGAACATACAGAGAGAGAACCAATTCCAAAGAATACATCAGTAAACTTCAGAACCACATCGTCAATAGGAATTGACGGAAAGAAAACCAAATCCAATGATCACATCAGTGAAGTTCAGAACCACATCGTAAATTGGAATTAATGGAAAGAAAACCAATCCAGAGTAACACATAAGTGAATACTAAAAGCACATCGCCAAAAGGAATTGATGGAAAGAGAACCAATCTAGAGAAACACATTAGTGAATCATAAAACCACATTGCCAAAAGGAATTGACGGAAAGAGGATCAAATCCAAAGATCACATCACTGAACTTTCGAACCACATCGTCACTAGGAATTGATGGACAGAAAACAAAATCGAAAGAACATATCTGTGAACTTCAGAACCACGTCACCAATATGAATTGACAGAAAGAGAACCAAACAGAGAAACACATCAGTGAATCCTAAAACCACATCGTTGATTGGATTTAAGAGAAAGAGAACGAAATAGAGAAACACATCAGTGAATCCTAAAACCAAATCCCCAATAGGAATTGACGGAAAGAGAACAAAATCTAAAGATCACATCAGTGAACTTCAGAACCACATCTTTAATAAGAAGTGATGGAAAGAAAACCAATCTAGAGAAACATATCAGTGAATCCAAAAACCACATCGTCAATAGTAATTGACGAAAAGAGAACCAAATCCAAAAATCATATCAGTGAACTTCAGAACCACATCGTTAATAGGAAGTGATGGAATGAAAACTAATCCAGAGAAACACATCAGTGAATCCCAAAACCGCATCGTCAATAGGAATTGACGAAAAGAGAACCAGTCTAGAGAAACACTTCAGTGAATCCTAAAATCAAATCATCAATAGGAATTTACAGAGAGAGAACCAAATCCAAAGATCACATCAGTGAGCTTCAGAACCACATCTTAAATAGGAAGTGATGGAAAGAAAACCAATCTAGAGAAACATATCAGTGAATCCCAATACCACATCATCAATAGGAATTGACGTAAAGAGAACCAATCTAGAGAAACACTTTAGTGAATCTTAAAATAACATCATCAATAGGAATATACAGAGAGAGAACCAATTCCAAAGAATACATCAGTAAACTTCAGAACCACATCGTCAATAGGAATTGACGGAAAGAAAACCAAATCCAATGATCACATCAGTGAAGTTCAGAACCACATCGTAAATTGGAATTAATGGAAAGAAAACCAATCCAGAGTAACACATAAGTGAATACTAAAACCACATCGCCAAAAGGAATTGATGGAAAGAGAACCAATCTAGAGAAACGCATCAGTGAATCATAAAACCACATCGCCAAAAGGAATTGACGGAAAGAGGGTCAAATCCAAAGATCACATCACTGAACTTTCGAACCACATTGTCACTAGGAATTGATGGACAGAAAACAAAATCGAAAGAACATATCTGTGAACTTCAGAACCACGTCACTAATATGAATTGACAGAAAGAGAACCAAACAGAGAAATACATCAGTGAATCCTAAAACCACATCGTCAATAGGATTTAAGAGAAAGAGAACGAAACAGAGAAACACATCAGTGAATCCTAAAACCAAATCCCCAATAGGAATTGACGGAAAGAGAACAAAATCCAAAGATCACATCAGTGAAC
This sequence comes from Lathyrus sativus, assembly GCA_963859935.3. NCBI lineage: Eukaryota > Viridiplantae > Streptophyta > Magnoliopsida > Fabales > Fabaceae > Lathyrus > Lathyrus sativus. The sequence continues at coordinate 64,187,837 of OZ012739.1, read as the reverse complement.
TTCAGAACCACATCTTTAATAAGAAGTGATGGAAAGAAAACCAATCTAGAGAAACATATCAGTGAATCCAAAAACCACATCGTTAATAGTAATTGACGAAAAGAGAACCAAATCCAAAAATCATATCAGTGAACTTCAGAACCACATCGTTAATAGGAAGTGATGGAAAGAAAACTAATCCAGAGAAACACATCAATGAATCCCAAAACTGCATCGTCAATAGGAATTGACGAAAAGAGAACCAGTCTAGAGAAACACTTCAGTGAATCCTAAAATCAAATCATCAATAGGAATTGACAGAGAGAGAACCAAATCCAAAGATCACATCAGTGAGCTTCAGAACCACATCTTAAATAGGAAGTGATGGAAAGAAAACCAATCTAGAGAAACATATCAGTGAATCCCAATACCACATCGTCAATAGGAATTGACGTAAAGAGAACCAATCTAGAGAAACACTTTAGTGAATCTTAAAATAACATCATCAATAGGAATATACAGAGAGAGAACCAATTCCAAAGAATACATCAGTAAACTTCAGAACCACATCGTCAATAGGAATTGACGGAAAGAAAACCAAATCCAATGATCACATCAGTGAAGTTCAGAACCACATCGTAAATTGGAATTAATGGAAAGAAAACCAATCCAGAGTAACACATAAGTGAATACTAAAACCACATCGCCAAAAGGAATTGATGGAAAGAGAACCAATCTAGAGAAACGCATCAGTGAATCATAAAACCACATCTCCAAAAGGAATTGACGGAAAGAGGGTCAAATCCAAAGATCACATCACTGAACTTTCGAACCACATTGTCACTAGGAATTGATGGACAGAAAACAAAATCGAAAGAACATATCTGTGAACTTCAGAACCACGTCACCAATATGAATTGACAGAAAGCGAACCAAACAGAGAAATACATCAGTGAATCCTAAAACCACATCGTCAATAGGATTTAAGAGAAAGAGAACGAAACAGAGAAACACATCAGTGAATCCTAAAACCAAATCCTCAATAGGAATTGACGGAAAGAGAACAAAATCCAAAGATCACATCAGTGAACTTCAGAACCACATCTTTAATAAGAAGTGATGGAAAGAAAACCAATCTAGAGAAACATATCAGTGAATCCAAAAACCACATCGTTAATAGTAATTGACGAAAAGAGAACCAAATCCAAAAATCATATCAGTGAACTTCAGAACCACATCGTTAATAGGAAGTGATGGAAAGAAAACTAATCCAGAGAAACACATCAATGAATCCCAAAACCGCATCGTCAATAGGAATTGACGAAAAGAGAACCAGTCTAGAGAAACACTTCAGTGAATCCTAAAATCAAATCATCAATAGGAATTGACAGAGAGAGAACCAAATCCAAAGATCACATCAGTGAGCTTCAGAACCACATCTTAAATAGGAAGTGATGGAAAGAAAACCAATCTAGAGAAACATATCAGTGAATCCCAATACCACATCGTCAATAGGAATTGACGTAAAGAGAACCAATCTAGAGAAACACTTTAGTGAATCTTAAAATAACATCATCAATAGGAATATACAGAGAGAGAACCAATTCCAAAGAATACATCAGTAAACTTCAGAACCACATCGTCAATAGGAATTGACGGAAAGAAAACCAAATCCAATGATCACATCAGTGAAGTTCAGAACCACATCGTAAATTGGAATTAATGGAAAGAAAACCAATCCAGAGTAACACATAAGTGAATACTAAAACCACATCGCCAAAAGGAATTGATGGAAAGAGAACCAATCTAGAGAAACGCATCAGTGAATCATAAAACCACATCGCCAAAAGGAATTGACGGAAAGAGGGTCAAATCCAAAGATCACATCACTGAACTTTCGAACCACATTGTCACTAGGAATTGATGGACAGAAAACAAAATCGAAAGAACATATCTGTGATCTTCAGAACCACGTCAGCAATATTAATTGACAGAAAGAGAACCAAACAGAGAAACACATCAGTGAATCCTAAAACCACATCGTCAATAGGATTTAAGAGAAAGAGAACGAAACAGAGAAACACATCAGTGAATCCTAAAACCAAATCCCCAATAGGAATTGACGGAAAGAGAACAAAATCCAAAGATCACATCAGTGAACTTCAGAACCACATCTTTAATAAGAAGTGATGGAAAGAAAACCAATCTAGAGAAACATATCAGTGAATCCAAAAACCATATCGTTAATATTAATTGACGAAAAGAGAACCAAATCCAAAAATCATATCAGTGAACTTCAGAACCACATCGTTAATAGGAAGTGATGGAAAGAAAACTAATCCAGAGAAACACATCATTGAATCCCAAAACCACATCGTCAATAGGAATTAACGAAAAGAGAACCAATCTAGAGAAACACTTCAATGAATCCTAAAATCAAATCATCAATAGGAATTGACAGAGAGAGAACCAAATCCAAAGATCACATCAGTGAGCTTCAGAACCACATCTTAAATAGGAAGTGATGGAAAGAAAACCAATCTAGAGAAACATATCAGTGAATCCCAATACCACATCGTCAATAGGAATTGACGTAAAGAGAACCAATCTAGAGAAACACTTTAGTGAATCTTAAAATAACATCATCAATAGGAACATACAGAGAGAGAACCAATTCCAAAGAATACATCAGTAAACTTCAGAACCACATCGTCAATAGGAATTGACGGAAAGAAAACCAAATCCAATGATCACATCAGTGAAGTTCAGAACCACATCGTAAATTGGAATTAATGGAAAGAAAACCAATCCAGAGTAACACATAAGTGAATACTAAAAGCACATCGCCAAAAGGAATTGATGGAAAGAGAACCAATCTAGAGAAACACATCAGTGAACCATAAAACCACATCGCCAAAAGGAATTGACGGAAAGAGGATCAAATCCAAAGATCACATCACTGAACTTTCGAACCACATCGTCACTAGGAATTGATGGACAGAAAACAAAATCGAAAGAACATATCTGTGAACTTCAGAACCACGTCACCAATATGAATTGACAGAAAGAGAACCAAACAGAGAAATACATCAGTGAATCCTAAAACCACATCGTCGATAGGATTAAAGAGAAAGAGAACGAAACAGAGAAACACATCAGTGAATCCTAAAACCAAATCCCCAATAGGAACTGACGGAAAGAGAACAAAATCCAAAGATCACATCAGTGAACTTCAGAACCACATCTTTAATAAGAAGTGATGGAAAGAAAACCAATCTAGAGAAACATATCAGTGAATCCAAAAACCACATCGTTAATATTAATTGACGAAAAGAGAACCAAATCCAAAAATCATATCAGTGAACTTCAGAACCACATCGTTAATAGGAAGTGATGGAAAGAAAACTAATCCAGAGAAACACATCAGTGAATCCCAAAACCACATCGTCAATAGGAATTAACGAAAAGAGAACCAATCTAGAGAAACACTTCAGTGAATCCTAAAATCAAATCATCAATAGGAATTGACAGAGAGAGAACCAAATCCAAAGATCACATCAGTGAGCTTCAGAACCACATCTTAAATAGGAAGTGATGGAAAGAAAACCAATCTAGAGAAACATATCAGTGAATCCCAATACCACATCGTCAATAGGAATTGACGTAAAGAGAACCAATCTAGAGAAACACTTTAGTGAATCTTAAAATAACATCATCAATAGGAATATACAGAGAGAGAACCAATTCCAAAGAATACATCAGTAAACTTCAGAACCACATCGTCAATAGGAATTGACGGAAAGAAAACCAAATCCAATGATCACATCAGTGAAGTTCAGAACCACATCGTAAATTGGAATTAATGGAAAGAAAACCAATCCAGAGTAACACATAAGTGAATACTAAAAGCACATCGCCAAAAGGAATTGATGGAAAGAGAACCAATCTAGAGAGACACATCAGTGAATCATAAAACCACATCGCCAAAAGGAATTGACGGAAAGAGGATCAAATCCAAAGATCACATCACTGAACTTTCGAACCACATCGTCACTAGGAATTGATGGACAGAAAACAAAATCGAAAGAACATATCTGTGAACTTCAGAACCACGTCACCAATATGAATTGACAGAAATGAGAAACACATCAGTGAATCCTAAAACCACATCGTCGATAGGATTTAAGAGAAAGAGAACGAAACAGAGAAACACATCAGTGAATCCTAAAACCAAATCCCCAATAGGAATTGACGGAAAGAGAACAAAATCCAAAGATCACATCAGTGAACTTCAGAACCACATCTTTAATAAGAAGTGATGGAAAGAAAACCAATCTAGAGAAACATATCAGTGAATCCAAAAACCACATCGTTAATAGTAATTGACGAAAAGAGAACCAAATCCAAAAATCATATCAGTGAACTTCAGAACCACATCGTTAATAGGAAGTGATGGAAAGAAAACTAATCCAGAGAAACACATCAGTGAATCCCAAAACCACATCGTCAATAGGAATTGACGAAAAGAGAACCAATCTAGAGAAACACTTCAGTGAATCCTAAAATCAAATCATCAATAGGAATTGACAGAGAGAGAACCAAATCTAAAGATCACATCAGTGAGCTTCAGAACCACATCTTAAATAGGAAGTGATGGAAAGAAAACCAATCTAGAGAAACATATCATTGAATCCCAATACCACATCGTCAATAGGAATTGACGTAGAGAGAACCAATCTAGAGAAACACTTTAGTGAATCTTAAAATAACATCATCAATAGGAATATACAGAGAGAGAACCAATTCCATAGAATACATCAGTAAACTTCTGAACCACATCGTCAATAGGAATTGATGGATAGAAAACCAAATCCAATGATCACATCAGTGAAGTTCAGAACCACATCATAAATTGGAATTAATGGAAAGAAAACCAATCCAGAGTAACACATAAGTGAATACTAAAAGCACATCGCCAAAAGGAATTGATGGAAAGAGAACCAATCTAGAGAAACACATCAGTGAATCATAAAACCACATTGCCAAAAGGAATTGACGGAAAGAGGATCAAATCCAAAGATCACATCACTGAACTTTCGAACCACATCGTCACTAGGAATTGATGGACAGAAAACAAAATCGAAAGAACATATCTGTGAACTTCAGAACCACGTCACCAATATGAATTGACAGAAAGAGAACCAAACAGAGAAACACATCAGTGAATCCTAAAACCACATCGTTGATTGGATTTAAGAGAAAGAGAACGAAATAGAGAAACACATCAGTGAATCCTAAAACCAAATCCCCAATAGGAATTGACGGAAAGAGAACAAAATCGAAAGATCACATCAGTGAACTTCAGAACCACATCTTTAATAAGAAGTGATGGAAAGAAAACCAATCTAGAGAAACATATCAGTGAATCCAAAAACCACATCGTCAATAGTAATTGACGAAAAGAGAACCAAATCCAAAAATCATATCAGTGAACTTCAGAACCACATCGTTAATAGGAAGTGATGGAATGAAAACTAATCCAGAGAAACACATCAGTGAATCCCAAAACCGCATCGTCAATAGGAATTGACGAAAAGAGAACCAGTCTAGAGAAACACTTCAGTGAATCCTAAAATCAAATCATCAATAGGAATTGACAGAGAGAGAACCAAATCCAAAGATCACATCAGTGAGCTTCAGAACCACATCTTAAATAGGAAGTGATGGAAAGAAAACCAATCTAGAGAAACATATCAGTGAATCCCAATACCACATCATCAATAGGAATTGACGTAAAGAGAACCAATCTAGAGAAACACTTTAGTGAATCTTAAAATAACATCATCAATAGGAATATACAGAGAGAGAACCAATTCCAAAGAATACATCAGTAAACTTCAGAACCACATCGTCAATAGGAATTGACGGAAAGAAAACCAAATCCAATGATCACATCAGTGAAGTTCAGAACCACATCGTAAATTGGAATTAATGGAAAGAAAACCAATCCAGAGTAACACATAAGTGAATACTAAAACCACATCGCCAAAAGGAATTGATGGAAAGAGAACCAATCTAGAGAAACGCATCAGTGAATCATAAAACCACATCGCCAAAAGGAATTGAAGGAAAGAGGGTCAAATCCAAAGATCACATCACTGAACTTTCGAACCACATTGTCACTAGGAATTGATGGACAGAAAACAAAATCGAAAGAACATATCTGTGAACTTCAGAACCACGTCACCAATATGAATTGACAGAAAGAGAACCAAACAGAGAAACACATCAGTGAATCCTAAAACCACATCGTCAATAGGATTTAAGAGAAAGAGAACGAAACAGAGAAACACATCAGTGAATCCTAAAACCAAATCCCCAATAGGAATTGACGGAAAGAGAACAAAATCCAAAGATCACATCAGTGAACTTCAGAACCACATCTTTAATAAGAAGTGATGGAAAGAAAACCAATCTAGAGAAACATATCAGTGAATCCAAAAACCACATCGTTAATATGAATTGACGAAAAGAGAACCAAATCCAAAAATCATATCAGTGAACTTCAGAACCACATCGTTAATAGGAAGTGATGGAAAGAAAACTAATCCAGAGAAACACATCAATGAATCCCAAAACCGCATCGTCAATAGGAATTGACGAAAAGAGAACCAGTCTAGAGAAACACTTCAGTGAATCCTAAAATCAAATCATCAATAGGAATTGACAGAGAGAGAACCAAATCCAAAGATCACATCAGTGAGCTTCAGAACCACATCTTAAATAGGAAGTGATGGAAAGAAAACCAATCTAGAGAAACATATCAGTGAATCCCAATACCACATCGTCAATAGGAATTGACGTAAAGAGAACCAATCTAGAGAAACACTTTAGTGAATCTTAAAATAACATCATCAATAGGAATATACAGAGAGAGAACCAATTCCAAAGAATACATCAGTAAACTTCAGAACCACATCGTCAATAGGAATTGACGGAAAGAAAACCAAATCCAATGATCACATCAGTGAAGTTCAGAACCACATCGTAAATTGGAATTAATGGAAAGAAAACCAATCCAGAGTAACACATAAGTGAATACTAAAACCACATCGCCAAAAGGAATTGATGGAAAGAGAACCAATCTAGAGAAACGCATCAGTGAATCATAAAACCACATCGCCAAAAGGAATTGACGGAAAGAGGGTCAAATCCAAAGATCACATCACTGAACTTTCGAACCACATTGTCACTAGGAATTGATGGACAGAAAACAAAATCGAAAGAACATATCTGTGAACTTCAGAACCACGTCACCAATATGAATTGACAGAAAGAGAACCAAACAGAGAAACACATCAGTGAATCCTAAAACCACATCGTCAATAGGATTTAAGAGAAAGAGAACGAAACAGAGAAACACATCAGTGAATCCTAAAACCAAATCCCCAATAGGAATTGACGGAAAGAGAACAAAATCCAAAGATCACATCAGTGAACTTCAGAACCACATCTTTAATAAGAAGTGATGGAAAGAAAACCAATCTAGAGAAACATATCAGTGAATCCAAAAACCACATCGTTAATAGTAATTGACGAAAAGAGAACCAAATCCAAAAATCATATCAGTGAACTTCAGAACCACATCGTTAATAGGAAGTGATGGAAAGAAAACTAATCCAGAGAAACACATCAGTGAATCCCAAAACCGCATCGTCAATAGGAATTGACGAAAAGAGAACCAATATAGAGAAACACTTCAGTGAATCCTAAAATCAAATCATCAATAAGAATTGACAGAGAGAGAACCAAATCCAAAGATCACATCTGTGAAATTCAGAACTACATCGTCAATAGAGTCGTACTCACCCTGGTAAGCAGAATGATTTCTTCTTCCTCAGCCAAGTTTGCAGATCCCCAAGAGAGCCGAATCCTTGGAAGCCGCTCGGGCCATGAATGGTTTTCCCTAGTGGAGTGTTGAATAGCTGATGCCACATTTCCCCACCGGAGTCGTTATCTCCAGGAGAGTATCCGTGAAGGCCGCGCAGTCTATTCCCGCGATTGATATCGCTTTCCCTCGGCAGGTCCAGGTTCTCGTGGAGCTTCGTTCCCCCGCAGCAGACAACTGAAGTTGTGTCCCTTGCGGAGTCCAATTGAGATTGGTGTGACCTTGTGCTCCTCGGCAGGATGATTCCTCCCCCTATCTGAGTGGTTCTTTCTCCTTGACAGGAGGATTCTCCCTTCACCATTTATTTTGCTGACGGGATCGCATCATTGTGCATGACTGCATAGCATTTATCATAAACGCATAACATTTCCACCGTGTGGAGCATTGTGCCATTGCTGAAGCATATGCATAATAAACATGATCTAGTTGTTACCATTCTTGTTTTGCAGGTGTTCCGCCGCAGAATTGATTGCTCAGGATGATTCCTGAAATTCTCCCCAACAAAGTCGCTTGCTCAAGATGATTCTTGAAGCCCCCAACAAAGTCTTCGGCTCAAGATGATTCTTGAATGTCATAGCGAGGTCGTTTGCTTAAGGTGATTCTTAAGATCCCTTGTGCAGTCTCCAGAGTTGGTTGCTCAAGCTGATGCTTAGAGTCCCCGGCAGAGTGTTTGCTCAGGATGATTCCTGAAAGCTCCAACATAGTTATCGGTTCAGGATGATTCTTGAAGTCCCTGGCGGAGTTATTTGTCCAAGATGATTCTTGAAGTCCTCAGCAGAGTTGATTCATCCAGAATGATTTCTGGATCCCCGAAGCAGAGTTACTTGACAGTTCTCCAGAATCCCCAGCAGGTTTCTGAACAGCGAAGTTGAAACTTCCCCTGAAGACTTGATGATTGAAGTCCAACTGTTAATGAAGCAGTTCTCTCAGCTGATGCGGAGTTCCTGATGGCAGAGGTTTGGATATTCCCAATTGGTTCATGATTGACAAAGAATTCTATTCCCGACTTGCTGATGAAGTCTGGCTGATGCCCGAGAGTTTTCTTTGAATGCCTGACGGCATGATTTAACATGATCAACCTGATGGTTGACCTGATGAGTCCCGAAGAGTCCTGATGCCTGATGGCATGATCGACCACGTATTACCGGTTACCGTGTGACCAAGTCTCCAGCTAGTTGCCGTGCAGCTAATGTTCCAGTGTTCGAAGATTTGTTCCCGTCAGAGTACCGTGTACTTGTGCAGTTGGAAAATTTTCGGGTTTGTTGGTATTCAACCGTCTTTTACCTTCATTGGTTGAGAGTCGTTTGCTCCTCACCCAGTCAGGTTCAAGCCGTTTGAATAGGGGCAGCTGTTGCACCCCAAAATTTGACCAACATTTATTTACCTAGCTTGTGTTCATCAAGAGGTATGAGTACCAATCAAGAGTACCAATCAAGACTTTGAAGCTAGCCAAGAAGTTTGTTCAAATGTTCAAAGGTTGATATCTTTGTCAGAGAAGTTAAGAGATCCTCAGAAAGATTGGTTGAAACCAAGGTTGTGTGCCTCCTAACTTGAGAGTTGTGGGAGCTCCTCAGATGATTCTGAAGCTATGAGGATGTACTTGAAGCTTTGAGAGAGCTTATGATATGTCTTGAAAGCCATCATAAAGCCTAGAGAGGCCATTGTACAAGAATAAGAAGATTCAACCAGGAGTGGTGCAGTTAGGTTTGACTGGGTCAACCCTAGGTCAACTGATGATTTAGAGGGGGTTGAGACCTAATCCAAGAATCATGTGATCATGGATTGATGCATTGATATGCTATAAGGATGATTCTAAGGTCAACTCATCATGATTGAGGAGTTTGAGAAGTTTCAAGCTAGGGTTTCTAAGGCTTGACAGTGTAAAATCCCCTAGTTTGATCCCTTATCTTCAAGGCAGTTTAGCTCAAGATGTGATTGTCATATCATCTTACCCCCAACCTGAATGTTGTAGAGCTTGTTCTTAGCTTTAATTTGAGTACTAGAAGTCCTTTATAGGATTTGTAGAGCTCAAGTTATGACTTTGACAAGTTACAGGTCATCTGAGGTATGTGAATCTGGGTCCTTGAAAGTCACCCAACTTGCATCCAACTTTTTCCCAATAAGGATGATTCCTATGAACTTTTGGTCAACATGAATGTTGTTCCTTATCTTCTTAGCTTTCTAGAGAGTACTAGAAGTCCTTGATAGGATTTGTAGAACTCAAGTTATGGCTTTGACAAGTCAAGGGCATTTTGGTCATTTGGAGATTATGGGTCACTTCAAGCATAAGGCCATATCTCCTATTTCCAAGCTTCAAGTGGAAAAATCTTCAACATCAAACTTTCTTAAAATGATTTTTTAAGGCTAGTAGAGAGGTCATGAGATGTTGAAAAGGCTTGTAGCAAAGAATGATAAAATGACCTAAAATGGAGGCATAAGTTAAATAAGTTGAAGTTGGAAATTGAAATCTCCAAGTCACACATCCAAACCATGGCATATAATAGGTCATTTTGACTCCAAATAACATTTTAAAAACAATGGTTCAGCCACTTGTTTGAATTGAGGCCTAGATCATGGACTTGCTTTGGAAAATGATACGAGTTGTGGAGAAGCTTAAGCTGAAGCTCTGTTTCCATGGCTTCCTCCTTTGAGCCCTAGCTGGAGGAAGAAGATGATGAGATGGTCGTTTGATCATGCGTAGACCTTTGACTAAGTGGAGATCCCACGGCTGAGATTCAATTTTGCTTGAAGAGGGAAATTCTGAAGACACCCAAAACGCGTCGTTTCACTAAAAGGGATATTGGGCTCAATTGATGTTCACACCCCACTCTCATGGCCCATTGGATTTTGAACTATATTTCTTTACTCTTTACACCGTATGTTTTTCTTTTTCTTTATGATTTCAATTGATTTTCTGATGAAAACGGGACCTGGCGCGCATTGATATCCCCACCCCCATTTTAAGCCCATTTGCATATTGTACTGAATATAATTGCTATTCACACCAAGCATTTCTCATTTTAATCTCTTTTTCTCCATTTTACTTTAATCTTTGAAAAATCATAATAAATAGAAAAATGACGATTTTTGCATGGGGATTTTTTCTCCCATTTCATGATAATGTCTAGAAAATTATATAATAAAAATATTTGCATTTCATGCATTTTTAATATTTTTTGTGTATTTTCTCTTTTAATAGCATTTTAATTCCTTTTATGTTGATGTATAGACTTGTAGAATTTTGTTTAGCTAGTTCCCTTTGAATTTTTAGGCCATTCTTTTTAGGATAGTTAGATTAGGACTTTAGCTCCCCTCTGGATTTATTCCATAATTTTGTGATTAATTTTTGATTAGTTTTGGTTAGATGAATTTAGGTTGTGTAGATTTAGGTCAATCCTTAACATAGGTCCACAATAACACTAGAATTTTGGGTTTCTAGGTCAAGTTAGATATTGGGACATATAGTGTATTAAGGGTAGGTATATAGGATCCCCTAGAAATTATATTAGATTTTAATATGATAGTATGCTAATTTTAATTGATTTTTGTAGTTGATTGTTGTTTGTATTGCCCTTGTGGGCTTGTATTTTTGTTTTGCTTTGCTTTGAGGGCTTGATGGGCTTGGTCTTGCTTTGAGGAGCAGGGAGGAGCATAGTAGAAGACTTGGAGATTGAAGAAGGAGCTTGAGAGCTTGTAGTCTTGTTTGTTTTGTTGTTGTTTTAGGGTTAGGGATTAGGAAGAGCTTAGAATTAGTTAACTTCTTTCTTAAACATGGATGGTATCTTTCACCTCCATTCTTCCCCATGATTCAAGGTCCTTCCATGGTATTCACCTCCCTCCTTTGGAGGGATAAGTGATGGTACCTGGGAAGTAGAACCTTTGAGGGAACCATTCTTTTGATGTTGAACCCTTATAGGTCACCTTTGGTGGTCAATAAGCAGTTTAATGTCCTAGCTTATCCAGTTAAGTGATTCCTCTGGTTTGAGTATCTTGAGAGATGTTGAGCTTGAGTGTGAAGATGAAGACATCATTGAAGAGTATGGAAGAGGATGATTCCTTGAGCATTGCCATTGTAGCTGAATCTTGGAGAGCATGAAGATCAAGTTGATACTTGAAGACCCAATGAAGATCCAGTAAAGATTGAAGGAAGAGCTGAGGCTTGGGAAAGATTGAAGGAAGAGCTGAGGCTTGGGAAAGATTGAAGGATGAAGTTGACACTTCTAAGCAACTGAGGTAAACTGAAGAGAGATGAAGCTTAAAGGACAAAGGATAAGTTGATACTTACTTTGAAGCTTGGAGATCCTGAAGGAATCAAGTTGATACTTGTAGTTAAGAATGAAGCCTGAAGGTGGAACTGACTGAAGAGCTGAAGCTTGGGGAGAAGGAAGATAAATTGAAACTTATGTTGAAGGGTTGAAACCTGGAGAAGCAAATTGATATTTGTCAAGAGTGATGGAAGTCTGAAGACTGAGTTGCTGTCTGAAGAGCTGAGGCTTGGAGTTGAGAGAGGAGTTGATCTGCTTTCTTCTTTGTTTCTTTTCTGTATTGATGTGATTTATTTGACTTGCTTGATGCATTAGAATAAGTCCATATCTAGAATAGCTTTAATCTAGGATCATGATTGCACTAGAGGTTGAGTTGCTCCCTCTGCTTGTATTGTTACTGTATGGCTTTGCTTGCGGGTATTCGGTAGAGCCCTGCTCCCTTGCCCATGTGATTTCTGTTTGCTTGATGGCATTCTATTTCCTCTGTATGATTGCAATTTACTGTATTTTGCTTGACAGCATGTTTTACTTTTCAGTATGATTAATGTTATTCATTAAGGCTTGAGATTGAGATGAGCTTGTGGAGGCTGATGCCCCGCACACACTTCCTCCCTCACTTGCATTGCATGCATTTTACCGTATTAATGTTTACTGTTTAAGCTGATGCTTTATCTGTTTCTGTGTATCATTGACATGATCCCTTAGGACTCTCATTTCCTTTGATGAGGAAGTGATGATAGAACTTTAGGTTGAAACCTATGCATGACAACTTCTAGGAGTTCCCTGTTTCAAACCTCAACCATAGGATGAATCCTTGGCATGAAAACAGTAGGACTTGATAGTCTCCCTCCTAGTTGAGCCTGTTCTCTTCTCACCTCAAAACAGTTTAAGATACAGTAGTCATGAATGATTTCTTTCGTACGTCACGAGCCTTAAGCTATCTGAGAAAGGGTTGTGGGAGAGTTTCTTTTCCACAGTCTGGATGTTTAGTATGGTACCCTTTGGGTGACATGCGACGCATTCACTCTCAGGTCATAGTCTTTAGTGCGATTGAAATTGCAAACACAATAAAAAACACTTCTTCCATAAAAGACAGGAAACAATCCGTAGTGTCCCGAACTACGTACGCTCTGATCTCTCATACCTGTTGAGAGTACGTAGGCACAATACTGATGTATTGGCGAGCCACCTTCCCTGTAACCCTTCGTAGGTCGAACTACGTTGACTCTGATTTCTCGTTCTCTGATGAGAATACGTAGGCATAAAGTGCGACGCTTTGCCGAGTCATTTTTTTTTCTGTTTAAGCCAGCCTTGATAGATAGATAGATAAACCAACATGTCCAGTAAACACAACAAGCGTGGATCCCGTCGAGTACGGCGGACGTGAGGGGTGATAATACCTTCCCCTTGCGTAACCGACTCCCGAACCCAGACAATGGTTGCGATGACCTTGTCTTACCCTTTTTTCGTTAGGTTTTTCCGATCGTTTCCTTTCCCGCTCCGAGGGATAAATAACGAAAGGTGGCGACTCTTCTGTTGTGTCGGCACCTTATTTTCGCGAAAGCGACAGCTGGCGGCTCTGCTGGGGATCGAACCCAGAATCTCTGGTTCTCCGGTTCCCTATGAGGGTCAATCCTAGCGCTTGTATGATTACTTGTTGGGTTGTGTTTATTTATCGCACTTTATTTCCCGCATCTTTATTTTTAAGTATGATATGATTATCTGTGCTGTTGTGGGAGGGGCATTCTGATGAGTGAGAAGCCAGACCCAGGCTTAAGTGCACCATAGAATTAGTTGTGGAAATTAGTGGGCGCGTGCTTGCTTTGCAGGCACTAGTGTCTCATGAAATCCACGCTCAGACGAGGTTCTCCCGGTTGGCTTCTCTTTCAACCCTTTGGGTTGAGACGGTTGTTGGTTTGGTGGATTGTCGACTCTGGGGACCGATCATTTGTGATTCAGCCGAGTGAGGCCGCTTCATGAGCTGGTGATGCCACACCTTCTGGGTATCGTATCACCCCTCTTGAATGTCTATGACGCTGATGAACGCATAGGATTCCGAACTTGAGTCAGTGTAGGTCCATACCTGTGAGTAGGGTTGGGTTTATTGCAGGAAACTTTGACCTTCAGACTACCTGGTTTTCTTGATAGTGGATCAGTTTTGTTGGGATCTGAGGATCTTATCATCAGATGTGTATTTGTTATTGATAGAGCAGATTGGGATCAGAGGATCTTATCATCAGATGTGTATTTGTTCTTGATAGAACAGGGTTTGTATTAGAGGATCTTATCATCAGATGTGTATTTGTTCTTGATAGAGCATGGTTTGATCAAAGGATCTTATCATCAGATGTTTGTTCTTGACAGAGCAGGTTTTTGACTGAGGTCTGAGGATCTCATTACCAGATGTTTGTTCTTGATAGAGCAGAGTTTTGGTCATATGTTGTTTGTTCTTGACAGAGCAGATTTATGATTGGGGTCTGAAGATCTCATCAGCAGATGTATGTTTGTTCTTGACAGAGCACATTTATGATTGGGGTCTGAAGATCTCATCAGCAGATGTATGTTTGTTCTTGACAGAGCAGATTTATGATTGGGGTCTGAAGATCTCATCAGCAGATGTATGTTTGTTCTTGACAGAGCAGATTTATGATTGGGGTCTAAAGATCTCATAAACAGATGTATGTTTGTTCTTGATAGAGAAGTTTCTTGGTCCTGTATCAGAGGTCTTTATTATCATACGTTTGTTCTTGACAGAGCAGAATTATGATCCTATGTATATGGCCCATTCAGATGGTTGTTCTTGACAGAGCAGATTTGTGGTCCTACACCAGGGTTTTCTTCTTATCAGTGGTTGTTCTTGATAGAGCAGCGTTATGGTTTTGTTGATACAGAATCTCCACAGCACAGTTGCCTTGATCTCCTATTGCATGATTGCATTTTGCATTAGTTTGCATACTCATTTGCATTTCATTAACGTGCGTCTGTGTTGCAGGTACCGTTTTCCCCGATCCAGGATTTCTTGCCTCCTATTGTATTGTTATGGGTTCTCTGAGGAAGACCGTGGCTTACAAGTTCCCTGCCCCTGATGTGGTTAAGTTGACTGGTTTGATAGCTTTAGCAGATGATTCTGTGAGGGGTGAGTTCAGAAAATCTTATGGCAAATTGCTCGGTTTGGTTCGTAAACCTTCTGTGTTCGAGTTGAATGGGTTGCACGCTCTGCTGCAGTTCTACGACCCTCCGTTGAGATGTTTCACTTTCCAGGATTTTGTTCTCGCCCCTACGCTAGAGGAATATGTTGTTTTGCTGGGTGTGCCTATCAAGAGGCAAATGCCTTTTGTCCATATGGATGCTGAGCCTGATCTGGCTGGTTTAGCTCTGTCACTTCATCTGGATGCCTCCGAGTTGGTATTGTCTAGTTGGAACAAGGTTCCCGGGTTCTCCTTGCAGTTTCTAGTGGGAAAGGCTCAGCGGTGCGCCAAAGACGGATGTTGGGTCGCGTTCAATGCCATCCTCGCTCTGTGCATATATGGCATTATTCTGTTCCCCAATATGCCCGATTTTGTAGACTTCGATGCATTTTATATCTTTGCTTCAGGGAATCCAGTCCCTACCTTGATAGGAGATGTCTACCATTTAGTCCACTACAAAAACGAGAACAGGAGGGGCAGAATGTCTCATGCTGTGTACCCTTGCTTTATAAATGGCTTGATAGCCATCTGCCCAAGAGGGGTCCTTTTGTTTTGTCTGCAGCCACAACTGAGTGGTCCGAGCGTCTGATGAGTTTATCTGCAGAGGATATTGACTGGTTTGACAGAGATAGGTTGGGTACTAAGGTGATCTTCAGCTGCAGAGGGTTTCCAAACATGCCTTTGATAGGCAGGAAAGGCTGCATAAACTACAATCCGTCGTTGCTGGTTCTGACAGTCCGCGTATGCTTTGAGAGCTCCGCCGAAGGATGAAGAGGTGCAGGAATCACTGTACCTCACTGGTCTTCTAGAGGGGGATCTATTATCCAGGCTTCAGCGCGCCTGGAATGGTGTCAGTAACCGAGGAAAACCATTATTGGGGAGAAGCAACAACCAAGCCTACCCTCCGTACGCGACGTGGATCAGAGCCAGAGCAGATGCTATAGGGATGCCGTTTCCTCGTGCCAAGCTAGAAAGCCCTCCAATGATTGAAGAGCCTACTATTGTGCCCATTCAGCAGCATGATCGGGTGTTAGCTGAGCGAGATGAATTGAAGCAGGCGAATGAGGAACTGGAGAAAGAGTTGGCTCAGCTACGAAGCGAGAGGAACGAAGCCGTTCATTCTTTCAAAAGGCAGACAGAGTTGGTGAACCAGCTGGGTACAGACCTGACTAAGCAGATAGTCGAGCATGAACGCATGAGTCAAGACTTTAAAGCTGTCAACGACGTACTGGCTACGAAGAAGCAGCACTTGGACGAGGCATATCGCAGGATATCCAAGTTCAACCAGCACTGGAAGGCTTCCCTGGCCACCAGGAAAGAGAGGGAGGATAAGCTGATGCTACAGATCTCCATGCTGGAAGCCCGGGTGAAAGATGGTGAGAAGAGGTTTGATGAAGAAACCGCTCGCAGTACGCCGCCGAAGGCCAGCTTAACAGAGCTCTCGCTAACCTGAAGGAACGCAAATTGACGTTTGAGTCCAAGAAGTGGAAGTTAGAAGATTGCTTCGGCGAAGGAGCATGGGAAGGTTCGGTTGAAGGACTTCAGTATACCATTGTGCAGAGGGAATTACTCGTCGAGGGGTTACTCACCCTGCCTGATCATCTAGAAACGAAGGAGTTGTTAGAAGAGTATCGCGCCCGTGGCTGTACTTGACTATTTGTATTCCTTTTGTTTTGATCATTGTTGTAGGCTGACCATCACTAGGCTTGTTGGCTGAGGTCACGCTGTTGATTCATCTTATACTCGCTGATGTTGTGTACTGCCTTGATGGGCTTTCTTTATATATGAGATTGTTATTTCCATGATTGGACTCAGGTTTCTTATTATTAGCAGCACTGGCACTCAGGCACTAGGATCGGGGGAGATCTCCCTAACGCACAGACACACGTTTGCATTTGCATGAAGCATTTGCATAACGAGCGTTTTGTTGTTTTCCTAACCCTTTTGTGTTTTCCAAGTTATTTCAGGTTGCAACAGGTTGTTCCAGGTTGTCTCAGGTGGTTCCAGGATTGATCAGAGACCTATTCACCGCTATCCGACCAGAGCTAATCAGACCAGGATCCTGGAGCAAGTGCAAACTGATGTTCAGGAACTCCGCGAAAGGATGGATCGCTTCATGGAGCTCATGCAAGCGGTCGCCAATGGCCAGGAGCAGCTCAGAACTTCGGTTCAGCCTTTGATTTCAAGGGTTGATAGCAACGGCGTACTCCATGGGGGGACTGTGCCTACTCCTCCACCAGTTGAAACTCCACAGAATGGTGTCCCTGTGACCGGGGAAAACGGCAGTGCTAACGGCAATGTGATGACCAACATCAGACTCAATATGACGGGCGTCGGTAACGGGAGTCTGGGAGCTAATGTCAACGTCGGGCTGGGCAACGACAATGCAGGCGTCGGGAATCTGTTTGTGCCTCAGCCATGGCTAAAGGATCGTCAGGACGATGTGTTCTCTCAGAGAGGTGCTGAAGGGGAGCTGAATGCTGAAGCACGGCTTAGATTCAAGGCACTTGAAGACAAGATGAGAGATATCGAGAATAAGAATACTTTGGGCGTTGATATGTCCAAATTGGGATTAGTTGCCGATTTCAAGGTGCCTCCTAAGTTCAAGGTACCTGACTTTGAGAAATATAAGGGCACCACTTGCCCTCGTGTCCACCTGAGATCGTACTACAGAAAGATGTCTGCCCATTCTGAGGACGAGAAGTTGCTGATGCACTTCTTCCAAGACAGTCTTTCCGGGCCATCCCTCGAGTGGTACATGGGTCTGGAGCCCACTAGTGTGCGCACATGGAAGGATCTTGCTGAAGCATTTGTGCACCATTACCAATACAATAGCGACTTGGCCCCGAACCGAGTCCAGTTGCAGAATCTGTCCCAGAGGAATAATGAAGGGTTTAAGGAGTACGCCCAGCGGTGGCGTGAATTGGCAGCTAGGGTTCAGCCGCCGATGGTTGAACGCGAGCTCGTGAAGATGTTTGTAGCCACCCTCCCAGGGATTTACTATGAGAAGTTATTCAGCGGTATGTCCGGGACGTTCTCAGATCTCATTATCACGGGTGAGCACGTCGAAAATGGGATCAAGATCGGGAAAATTCAGGGTGAGTCATCCTCAGCTGGGGGAGGCGGAAAGAAACCTTATGCTGGAAAAAGGCGAGAAGGAGAAGCGAGCGCTGTGACCAACGCTCGAAGAAAGGGTAAAGGTCCTCACCAGCAGGTGGCCAGTATAAATATACCGACAGCTCCGCAGCAGCAGCAGTAGCAACCAAATCAACAGGGATACAGAAAGTACCAGAATCGGACACCTTTGGCGAATCGTCACTTCGAGACACCGCCCATGTCATACGCGCAACTGTTACAAACTTTGCTTCAGCTATAGTTGATCCAGAAGAGGACGCTGGCTCCCTTGACAGGGGCACCTCCGCCAGGATACGACGCGAATGCCACTTGTGAGTTCCACTCAGGGGCACTAGGCCACACAATAGAGAACTGCAAAGCCTTCAAGCATAAGGTGCAGGACATGGTGGATGCCAAGATCATCAAGTTCTCTGATAATGTGCCAAATCTCACGAAGAATCCTATGCCGAATCATAGGGGAGGCGGAGTGAACGCCATTATCGAAGAAGAGAATTTGGATTTGTTGACTGATGTCAGAGATCTGAAGACGCCGCTTAGCTTCGTTAAAGCTAAGTTGCTGAAAAGAGGGTTCTTCCCAGGTTGCGGGGAGCTATGTATGGACTGTGCCACACGTTCTGATGGATGTGAGCAGTTGGTAGAAGGAATTCAAAGTCTGATGACTGAAGGGATTCTGCAGTTTAGCCGGAGGGCTGAAAGTGGGTCAGGAGAGGTAGTGCTGAAGCAGACCGATGAAGTCGCCACCATCACCATCCCTCGCCGGCCAATAACTATTTCTGCGCCCAGACCGCCCACAATTACCATCACCAAAGCTGGGCCGATACCCTTCGAGAGCACTAACGCCGTCCTGTGGCATTATGGGACTGAAGTCTACTGCAACGGACAGAAGTTGGAGCTGGAACCGTTTGGGTCGACTGTGGAGAACCTTGCGAGAATCAGTGGTATTACTCGCAGCGGAAGAGGTTGGCACCACCAGAGGTCGTGAAGGATAAGGCGGTCAGAGCTGATGCGGCCGATAAGGGTAAAAATAAAGTCGTTGAAGAGGCCCCGCGTGGAGCAGACAAAGACTTGCTTGTTAAAGATGCCGAGGAGTTTATGCGGTTGATTAAAAAGAGTGACTACAAGATTATGGATCATCTCCATCAGACGCCCTCGAAGATTTCCATTCTGAACTTGTTGCTGTGTTCTGAAGCACACCGCAACGCGCTGCTGAAGGTGTTGAACGCCGCATATGTACCGCAAGAAATATCGGTGAATCAGCTAGAAGAGGTCGTAGCCCACGTAAATGCTGGAAATGGGCTAAGCTTCACGGACCTAGAGCTGACGCCGAAGGGGAGAAACCGTAATAGCGCCCTGCACATCTCGATAGAGTGTAGGGGCACAATCATGTCGCACGTGTTGGTGTACACGGGTTCGTCACTTAATGTTCTTCCGAAGAAGGCATTAATGAAGTTGGATACTCGTGGAGTGATCTGCACACCCAGTGATCTGGTTGTGAAGGCGTTCGATGGAACTAAACGACACGTTTTCGGGGAGGTGACCCTGCCAATCCAAGTCGGGCCGGAAACGTTCGACGCGGTCTTTTATATTATGGATATCATGCCTGCCTACAGTTGTCTCTTGGGCCGGCCATGGATCCATGCTGCTGGTCCTGTGACCTCCACGTTGCACCAGAAACTCAAATATGCTGTCGGAGGAAGCATCGTAACCGTGTGTGGCGAGGAAGACATAATGCTGAGCCATTTGTCGTCCTTCAAGTATGTGGAGATGCATGGCGAAATCCATGAGACTCTATGCCAAGCGTTCGAAGCCGTCAAAGTGAAGGACGTAGCTCCTGTAGTCACTGAAAAGCCAGAGATGACCCTCTCCTCCTTCAAGGAAGCTCGGGCCGTTGTCCAAGCCGGATCTACCCCAGGCTGGGGGCGAATTTTGGAGATACCTAACAAGCAAGACATGTTTGGGTTGGGATATTCTCCTGGAGCTAAAGTTTCTTCTTCGTCTAGCAGTGCGTCTCGAGGTAAAGGGCCGATCCAGTTTACCAGTGGCAGAATGATTTTCGAAAGCATCAACGCGGTGTCTGAAGACAACGGAGATAACAACTATGACCTCGACTCTTGGATCCAGCCAAGCAAGCCAGGCGAGGGCCTCAACAATTGGTCCGTCAAGGATATCATCCAGATGACAAGCGAAGAGTAATGGTTTACTTTTTCTAATCATTGTATAACCCTATGTCCTACCCGGGGCATAGTGGTTTTATTGTCAGGGCCTTGTTGGATTATGTACATGCATTTTGTTAATAAATCAAAGGCGTTTTCTTCGTATTCAAATATTGTGATCTCTGTTATTCCTGTTTTATATTTGTTTTGAAAAACAATAAAATGGCAATGGGGTTTGTGCTAACCTGCACATCCTTGTTTTAAACTTAACCCTTGTTATTGCAGGATCCACATAACAGATGACATCGACTCTGGACCTTCTACGGCTCACTTCGACTTCAATTGCCCGATCTATCAAGCCGAAGAAGAGATTGAGGAAGACGAAGACCTTCCTGAAGAGTTGGCCTGCTTGTTGAAACAAGAAGAGAAAGTTATTCTGCCTCATGAAGAGGAGATTGAGATCGTGAATCTGGGTTCTGAAGAACTCGTCAGAAACGTCAGGATAGGGGCTGCATTGCAGAGAGATGTCAAGCAGAGATTAGTCGAGATGCTAAGAGAGTATAGTGACGTCTTTGCTTGGTCATACGAAGATATGCCCGGACTTGATACGGACATCGTGGTCCACCACTTGCCGTTGCGAGAAGATTGTCCTCCCGTTAAGCAGGAGCTTAGGAGGACGAGACCAGATATGGCCGTTAAGATCAAGGAAGAAGTGCAGAAGCAGCTTGATGCTGGCTTCTTAGCGGTCACCACTTACCCTCCGTGGGTCGCCAACATAGTGCCTATACCGAAGAAGGACGGTAAGGTACGAATGTGCGTCGATTATCGGGATTTGAATAGGGCGAGCCCTAAAGACGATTTCCTGTTGCCTCATATCGATGTGTTGGTCGACAACACAACCCAGTTCTCCGTGTTTTCGTTCATGGATGGCTTCTCCGGTTACAACCAGATCAAGATGGCGCCGGAGGACATGGAGAAAACGATGTTTATCACTCCCTGGGGAACATTTTGCTATAAGGTAATGCCTTTCGGTCTGAAGAACGCAAGGGCCACTTACCAACGAGCTTTGGTAACTTTGTTTCATGACATGATTCATCACGAGATTGAAGTCTATGTTGATGACATGATTGCGAAGTCCCAAACGGAGGAGGGGCATCTGGTCAATTTGCTGAAGCTTTTTGAGAGGCTTAGGAAGTTCAGGTTGAGGCTGAATCCTAACAAATGTACTTTCGGAGTACGGTCCGGAAAGTTACTGGGGTTTATCGTGAGCGAACGAGGCATCGAGGTTGATCCTACGGAAACAAAAGCCATACAAGAAATGCCAGTGCCAAAAGCAGAAAAAGAAGTTCGTGGTTTCCTGGGCCGAATAAACTATATTGCAAGGTTTATCTCTCAGCTCACGGCCACGTGTGAACCGATGTTCAAGCTTTTAAAGAAAGATCAGGCGATCATCTGGAATGAGGATTGCCAGAAGGCATTTGATAAGATAAAGCAGTATCTTCAAGAACCTCCAATCTTGATACCCCTAGTGGCTGGACGGCCTTTAATCATGTACTTGACAGTTCTTGAGAATAGTATGGGGTGTGTTCTCGGTCAGCACGACGAGACGGGCAGAAAGGAGCATGCCATTTACTACTTGAGTAAAAAGTTCACTGACTGTGAATCTCGCTACTCGATGCTAGAGAAGACGTGTTGTGCACTAGCCTGGGCTGCCAAACGTTTATGACAGTACATGCTCAATCACACCACCATGCTAATTTCGAAGATGGATCCGATCAAGTACGTCTTCGAGAAGCAGGCTCTTTCGGGCAGGATTGCCAGATGGCAAATGGTGTTAACGGAATATGATATTCAGTACGTTTCCCAGAAGGCCATCAAGGGAAGCGTATTGTCTGATTACCTTGCCGAACAGCCGATCGAGGATTACCAGCCGATGAAATTTGAATTCCCTGATGAGGATATTATGTTTCTCAAAGCGAAGGATTGCGATGAGCCGTTGCCCGGCGAGGGGCCAGATAGGAAGTCCCAGTGGAAATTGATATTTGACGGGGCGGTTAATTCCTACGGAAGTGGCATAGGGGTGGGCATCACGACTCCCCATAGATCCCATATCCCGTTCACTGCGAGACTGACGTTTCCAGTCACCAATAATGAAATGGAGTACGAAGCATGCATCATGGGTCTAGAAGAGGCAATTGATTTGAGAATCAAGAATCTAGACGTATATGGTGATTCGGCGCTTGGGATCAACCAGATTAAAGGGGAGTGGGAGACTGGTCAATTGAATTTGGTGTCGTACATGAATTACGCCAGAAGGCTACTTCCGTTCTTTGATCGAGTGGAACTCCATCATGTGCCCAGGGCCGAAAATCAGATGGCTGATGCCTTAGCCACGTTGGCTTCAATGTATAAAGTCAATTTTTGGAATGAAGCTCCAAGAATTGTCCTTTCTCGTCTTGATAGACCTGCATTTGTCTTTGCGATTGAGGAAGCC
This sequence comes from Lathyrus sativus, assembly GCA_963859935.3. Taxonomy (NCBI): domain Eukaryota; kingdom Viridiplantae; phylum Streptophyta; class Magnoliopsida; order Fabales; family Fabaceae; genus Lathyrus; species Lathyrus sativus. The sequence continues at coordinate 64,164,675 of OZ012739.1, read as the reverse complement.
GCCGACGGCAAGCCATGGTTCCATGACATCCAGACTTTCCTTATGACTAAGGAGTATCCTGGAAATTTTTATCTCAATCCTGATGGAGTGTTGTATAAGAGAAACCACGATCTCGTGCTACTCAGATGTGTAGATGAGAAAGAGGCGAGTATGCTCATGGAAGAAGTCCATGGAGGCACATTTGGTACGCACACTGGCGAGCATGCTATGACGAGAAAGATCCTGAGAGCAGGATACTACTGGCTAACGATGGAATCGGATTGCTTTAAATTCGCGAAGAGATGTCATAAATGCCAGATTTATGCTGAAAAAGTTCATGTGCCGCCGTGCCCGTTAAACGTCATGTCCTCCCCGTGGCCGTTCTCCATGTAGGGCATCGACATGATAGGCAAGATCGAGCCCACTGCATCTAACGGTCATCGCTTCATTCTAGTAGCTATCGACTACTTCACCAAGTGGGTGGAGGCAGCCTCATACGCTAATGTGACCAAGCAGGTGGTGGCTAAATTCATAAAGAGGGATATCATCTGTCGTTACGGAATTCCCGAGCGGATCATTACTGATAATGGTTCGAATCTGAATAACAAGATGATGAAGGAGCTGTGCCAGAGTTTCAAGATTGAACACCACAACTCATCTCCTTACCGGCCGAAGATGAATGGCGCCGTTGAAGCGGCCAATAAGAACATCAAGAAGATCGTTCAAAAGATGGTTGTGACCTACAAAGATTGGCACGAGATGTTGCCATTCGCACTGCACGGTTATCGTACAACGGTACGTACATCAACCGGGGCAACTCCTTTCTCCTTAGTGTACGGTATGGAAGTTGTCTTACCGTTAGAAGTGGAGATCCCTTATTTGCGAGTTTTGGTTGATGTGAGACTCGACGAGGCAGAATGGAACCGACTGAACCAACTCAGCCTGATGGACGAGAAGAGGTTGGCATCGATTGCGCATGGTCGTCTGTACCAAAGCCGAATGAAGAAAGCTTATGATAAGAAGGTGTGTCCTAGGAGCTTTCAGACGGGTGATCTCGTCCTGAAGAAGATTCTTCCTCCACACTCCGATCACCGGGCAAGTGGACTCCCAATTACGAAGGTCCGTACGTCGTCAGCAAGGTCTTCTCGGGAGGAGCTTTGTTGTTATCCACGATGGATGGTGAAGATTTTGCATCCCTGGTGAACACGGACGCAGTTAAAAAATACTTTGCTTAAAAGCGACCCGCTGGACAGAAAAAAGAGAGTCCAGGCAAAAAGGGGGCATCCCGGCGAACCATAAAAAAGGAAAACGTTCGGGCAAAAATTAGGGATATAAATTGAAAAAATGTACACCCGCAAAGTCGAAAACCCGGATGGGCGACTTTGGCAAAAAAAGGTATCCCGGTGAACTGAAAACCCGCAAAGGGCGGTTCATGCAAAAGTTAGGGATTTGAAAAAGCAAATGACTGCGTTCCGCGTGTGGACTTTCATTGTTTAGTGGTTTGGAAGACCTGAGGGCCGTTTATCTGAATCAATCTCTTCGGAAGCTGAAGCGTTGGAGAAGTATCGAAGTCGAGTGGGTCATAGAGGGATCAACTCATGGTGTTCGTCTATGCCTCGTTGCCGACATTTGCATATACTGATGTATATTTATGTTTTATTTTTGCGCGGCTTCCTCATTCCAGGAGCTTGCATCTGTTGTAAAACATTTTTACCCATTCAGGGGTTCGTTATCAATAAAATGTATACTATTCAGCAATTTTGTTTGCCTGTTTAGCATTTACCTGTTTTGTTTGCGGAAAAGAACGCCGATGTTTTTGATAAAATGCGCATACATAAACTTACTGGCCTAGGCCACTGATTGTTGAAACATTGAATTACTTGAACATTGTCACGAGATGATAACCTTGATAGGACCCTTTGAGAAGGGTATGTTGTCTGTTTGTTTGTGTTGTTACAGGTGTAGCTTATTCCAGACAGAGCGTCGTGCGTATCCCCAAGCAGGATGATTCCTCCTTCTCCAGCAAAGTTCAGTAGCCTCTCCCCGCAGAGTCTGAGCCCGAGATCGTGAGCATTGATATGTCTCCCCAGGCAGAGAAGATTCTCTCCCCAATCAGATGCATCCCGAAGGAATGTCATCTCCTCAGTTGAGTCATACTGAAGTGTGCAGCAACTGATGGTACAAGACTGAAGTCTCCAGCGGAATTGAGATTCCCCACAGAGTCGTACTCTCCCCCGAAGCCAATCAAGAGAAATATATCAGTGAATCCAAAAACCACATCGTCAATAGGAATTGACGGAAAGAGAACCAAATCCAAAAATCACAATAGTGAACTTCCGAACCACATCGTTAATAAGTGATGGAAAGCAAACCAATCCAGAGAAATACATCAGTGAATCCCAAAACCATATCGTCAATAGGAATTGACGAAAAGAGAACCATTCTAGAGAAACACTTCAGTCAATCCTAAAACCACATCATCAATAGAAATTGACAGAGAGAGAACCAAATCCAAAGATCAAATCAGTGAACTTCAGAACCACATCGTCAATAGGAGTTGACGGAAAGAAAACCAAATCCAATTATCACATCAGTGAACTTCAGAACCACATCGTCAATAGGAATTGATGGAAAGAAAACAAAATCTAATGATCACATCTGTGAACATCAGAACCACATCATCAATATGAATTGACAGAAAGAGAACCAAACAGAGAAACGCATTATTGAATCCTAAAACCACATCGTCAATAGGAATTGACGGAAAGAGAACCAAACAGAGAAACACATCAGTGAATCCTAAAACTAAATCGCCAATAGGAATTGACGGAAAGAGAACGAAATCCAAAGATCACATCAGTGAACTTCAGAACCACAACTTTAATAGGAAGTGATGGAAAGAAAACCAATCTAGAGAATCATATCAGTGAATCCCAAAAACATATCGTCAATAGGTATTGACGGAAAGAGAACCAATCTAGAGAAACACTTCAGTGAATCCTAAAATCACATCATCAATAGGAATATACAGAGAGAGATCCAAATCCAAAGGTCACATCAGTGAACTTCAGAATCACATCGTCAATAGGAATTGACGGAAAGAAAACCAAATCCAAAAATCACATCAGTGAAGTTCAGAACCACATCGTAAATAGGAATTGATGGAAAGAAAACTAATCCAGAGAAACACATAAGTGAATCCCAAAACCACATCATCAATAGGTATTGATGGAAAGAGAACTAATCTAGAGAAACACATCAGTGAATCTTAAAATCACATGGCCAAAACGTATTGATGGAAAGAGAACCAATCCAGAGAAACACATCAGTGAATGCTAAAACCACATCGCCAAAAGGAATTGACGGAAAGAGGAACAAATCCAAAGATCACGTCACTGGATTTTCGAACCACATTGTTATTAGGAATTGATGGACGGAAAACAAAATCGAAGTATCACATCGGTGAATTTCAGAACCACATCATCAATATGAATTGAGAGAAAGATAACCAAATAGAGAAACACATCATTGAATCCAAAAACCACATGGTCCATAGGAATTGACAAAAAGAGAACGAAACAAAAAAACACATTAGTGAATCCTAAAACCAAATCGCCAATAGGAATTGATGGAAAGAGAACCAAATCCAAAGATCATTCAGTGAACTTCAGAACCACATCTTTAAAAGGAAGTGATGGAAAGAAAACCAATCTAGAGAAACATATTAATGAATCCAAGAACCACATCGTCAATAGGAATTGACAGAAAGAGAACCAAATCCAAAAATCACATCAATGAACTTCCGAACCACATCGATAATAGGAAGTGATGGAAATAAAACCAATCCAGATAAGCACATCAATGAATCCCAAAACCACACCATCAATAGGAATTGGCGAAAAGAAAACCAATCTAGAGAAACACTTCAATGATTCCTAAAATCACATCATCAATAGGAATTGACAGAGAGAGAACCAAATCTAAAGATCACATCAGTGAACTTCAGAACCACATCGTCAATAGGAACTGCCGGAAAGAAAACCAAATCCAATGATCACATCAGTGAACTTAAGAACCATATCGTCAATAGGAATTGATGGAAGAAAACCAATCCAGAGAAACACAGAAGTGAATCCCAAAACCACATCGTCAATAGGAATTAACGGAAAGAGAACCAATTCCGAACAACACATCAGTGAATCTTATAATCACATCGTCAATAGGATTTGCCTGAAAGAGAACCAAATCCAAAATTCACATCAGTGAACTTCAGAACCACATCATCAATAGGAATTGACGGACAGAAAACAAAATCTAATGATCACATATGTGAACTTCAGAACCACATCATCAATATGAATTGACAGAAAGAGAACCAAACAGAGAAACAAATCATTGAATCCTAAAACCACATCATCAATAGGAGTTGAAGGGAAGAGAACCAAACAGAGAAACACATTAGTGAATCCTAAAACTAAATCGCCAATAGGAATTGACGGAAAGGGAACCAAATCCAAAGATCACCTCATTGAACTTCAGAACCACATCTTTAATAGGAAGTGATGGAAAGAACACCAATCTAGAGAAACATATCAGTGAAACTCAAAACCACATCGTCTATAGGAATTGGCGAAAAGAGAACCAATCTAGAGAAACACTTCAATGAATCCTAATATGACATCATCAAATATAAAGATCACATCAGTGAACTTCAAAACCACGTCGTCAATAGGAACTTACAGAAAGAAAACCAAATCCAATGATCACATCAGTGAACTTCAGAACCACATCGTCAATAGGAATTGATGGAAGAAAACCAATCCAGAGAAACACATAAGTGAATCCCAAAACCACATAGTCAATAGGAATTGACGGAAAGAGAATCAATCCAGAAAAACACATTATTGAATCTTATAAAAACCTAGTCAATAGGATTTGACGGAAAGAGAACCAAATCCAAAGTTCACATCAGTGAACTTCAGAACCACATCATCAATAGGAATTAACGGAAAGAGAACCATTCCAGAAAAACACATAAGTGAATCTTATAATCACATCGTCAATAGGAATTGCTGGAAAGAGAACCAAATCCAAAGTTCACATAAGTGAACTTCAGAACCACATCGTCAATAGGAATTGACGGAAAGAAAACAAAATCTAATGATCACATCTTTGAACTTCAGAACTACATCATCAATATGAATTGACAGAAAGAGAACCAAATAGAGAAATACATCATTGAATCCTAAAACCACATCGTCAGTAGGAATTGATGGAAAGAGAACCAAACAGAGAAACACATTAGTGAATCCTAAAACCAAATCGCCAATAGGAATTGACGGAAAGAGAACCAAATCCAAAGATCACCTCATTGAACTTCAGAACCACATCTTTAATAGAAAGTGATGGAAAGAAAACCAATCTTAAGAAACATATCAGTGAATCCCAAAACCACATTGTCAATAGGAATTGACAGAAAGAAAACCAAATCCAAAGATCACATCACTGAACTTAAGAACCACATCATCAATAGAAATTGACGGAAAGAAAACCAAATCCAAAGATCACATAAGTGAACTTCAGAACACATCGTCAATAGGAATTGACAGAAACAGAACCAAACAGAGAAACACATCAGTGAATCCTAAAACCACATCGTCAAAAGGAATTGACGGAAAGAGAACCAAACAGAGAAACACATCAGTGAATCCTAAAACCACATCGTCAAAAGGAATTGACGGAAAGAGAACCAAACAGAGAAACACATCAGTGAATACTAAAACCAAATTGCCAATAGGAATTGACGGAAAGAGAACCAAATCCAAAGATAACATCAGTGAACTTCAGAACCACATCGTCAATAGGAATTGATGGAAAAATAATCAATCCAGAGAAACAATCAGTGAATCTTAAAACCACATCATCAATAGGAATTGACGAAAAGACAACCAATTCAGAGAAACACATCAGTGAATCATAAAACCACATCATCAATATGTTTTGACAAAAACAGAACCAAATCCAAAGATCACATCAATGAACTTCTGAACCACATCGTCAATTGGAATTGACGGAAAAACAACAAAATCTAATGATCACATCTGTGAACTTCAAAACCACATCATCAATATGAATTGACAGAAATAGAACCAAACAAAGAAACACATCATTGAATCCTAAAACCACATCGTCAATAGGAATTGGCGGAAAGAGAACCAAACAGGAAAACACATCAGTGAATCCTAAAACTAAATCCTCAATAGGAATTGACGGAAAGAGAACCAAATCCAAAGATCACATCAGTGAACTTCAGAACCACATCTTTAATAGGAATTGACGGAAAGAGAACCAATCTAGAGAAACACTTCAGTGAATCCAAAGATCACATGAGTGAACTTCAGAACCACACCGTAAATAGAAATTGACGGAAAGAAAACCAAATCCAATGATCAGATCAGTGAAGTTCAGAACCACATCGTATATTGGAATTAATGGAAAGAAAACCAATCTAGAGTAACACATAAGTGAATCCTAAAACCACATCGCCAAAAGGAATTGATGGAAAGAGAACCAATCCAGAGAAACACATCAGTGAATCCTAAAACCACATCGCCAAAAGGAATTGACGGAAAGAGGATCAAATCCAAAGATCACATCACTGAACTTTCGAACCACATCGTCACTAGGAATTGATGGACAAAAAACAAAATCTAAAGAACATATCTGTGAAATTCGGAACCACGTCATCAATATGAATTGACAGAAAGACAACCAAACAGAGAAACACATCATTGAATCCTAAAACCACATCGTCAATAGGAATTAACAGAAAGAGAACGAAACAGAGAATCCCATCAGTGAACTTCAGAACCACATCTTTAATAAGAAGTGATGGAAAGAAAACTAATCTAGAGAAAGATATCAGTGAATCCAAAAACCACATCGTCAATAGGAATTGATGAAAAGAGAACCAAATCCAAAAATCATATCAGTGAACTTCAGAACCACATCGTTAATAGGAAGTGATGGAAAGAAAACTAATCCAGAGAAACACATCAGTGAATCCCAAAACCACATCGTCAATAGGAATTGACGAAAAGAGAACCAATCTAGAGAAACACTTCAGTGAATTCTAAAATCAAATCATCAATAGGAATTGACAGAGAGAGAACCAAATCCAAATATCACATCAGTGAACTTCAGAACTACATCGTCAATAGGAATTGACGGAAAGAAAACCAAATCCAATAATCACATAAGTGAACTCCAGAACCACGTCGTCAATATGAATTGATGAAAGAAAACCAATCCAGAGAAACACATAAGTGAATCCAAAAACCACATCGTCAATAGGAATTGACGGAAAGAGAACCAATCCAGAAAAACACATCAGTGAATCTTATGAAAACATAGTCAATAGGATTTGACGGAAAGAGAACCAAATCCAAAGTTCACATCAGTGAACTTCAGAACCACATCATCAATATGAATTGACAGAAAAAGAACCAATCAGAGAAACACATCATTGAATCCTAAAACCACATCGTCAATAGGAATTGACGGAAAGAAAACCAAACAGAGAAACACATCAGTGAATCCTAAAACCAAATAGCCAATAGGAATTGACGGTACGAGAAACAATCTATAGAAACATATCAGTCAATCCCAAAACCACATCGTCAATAGGAATTGACAGAAAGAGACCCAAATCTAAAGATCACATCACTTAACTTCAGAACCACATCGTCAATAGGAATTGACGGAAACAAAACCAAATCCAAAGTTCACAGAAGTGAACTTCAGAACCACATCGTCAATAGGAATTGACAGAGAGAGAACCAAACAGAGAAGAACATCAGTGAATCCTAAAATCACATCTTTTTAGGAATTTACGGAAAGAGAACAAAACAGAGAAACACATCAGTGAATACTAAAACCAAAATGCCAATAAGAATTGACGGAAACAAAACCAATCCAAAGAAACAATTAGTGTATCCCAAAACCACATCATCAATAGGAATTGACAGAAAGACAACCAATCCAGAGAAACACATCAGTGAATCCTAAAACCACATCATCAATATGTTTTGACAAAAACAAAACCAAATCCAAAGATTACATCAATGAACTTCTGAACCACATCTTCAATAGGAATTGACGGAAAGACAACGAAATCTAATGATCACATCTGTGAACTTCAAAACCACATCATCAATATGAATCGACAGAAATAGAACCAAACAGAGAAACACATCATTGAATCCTAAAACCACATCGTCAATATTAATTGACGGAAAGAGAACCAAACAGAGAAACACATCAGTGAATCCTAAAACTAAATCCTCAATAGAAATTGACGGAAAGAGAACCAAATCCAAAGATCACATTAGTGAACTTCAGAACCACATCTTAAATAGGAAGTGATGGAAAGAAAACTAATCTAGAGAAACATATCAGTGAATCCCAAAACCACATCGTCAATAGGAATTGACGTAAAGAGAACCAATCTAGAGAAACACTTTAGTGAATCCTAAAATAACATCATCTATAGGAATATACAGTGCGAGAACCAAATCCAAAGATCACATCAGTGAACTTCAGAACCGCATCGTCAATAGGAATTGACGGAAAGAAAACCAAATCCAATGATCACATCAGTGAAGTTCAGAACCACATCATAAATTGGAATTAATGGAAAGAAACCTAATCCAGAGTAACACATAAGTGAATACTAAAACCAAATCGCCAAAAGGAATTGATGGAAAGAGAACCAATCTAGAGAAACACATCAGTGAATCATAAAACCACATCGCCAAAAGGAATTGACGGAAAGAGGATCAAATCCAAATATCACATCGCTGAACTTTCGAACCACATCGTCACTAGGAATTGATGGACAGAAAACAAAATCGAAAGAACATATCTGTGAACTTCAGAACCACGTCACCAATATGAATTGACAGAAAGAGAACCAAACAGAGAAACACATCAGTGAATCCTAAAACCACATCATCAATATGTTTTGACAAAAACAAAACCAAATCCAAAGATTACATCAATGAACTTCTGAACCACATCTTCAATAGGAATTGACGGAAAGACAACGAAATCTAATGATCACATCTGTGAACTTCAAAACCACATCATCAATATGAATTGACAGAAATAGAACCAAACAGAGAAACACATCAGTGAATCCTAAAACCACATCGTCAAAAGGAATTGACGGAAAGAGAACCAAACAGAGAAACACATCATTGAATACTAAAACCAAATTGCCAATAGGAATTGACGGAAAGAGAACCAAATCCAAAGATAACATCAGTGAACTTAAGAACCACATCGTCAATAGGAATTGATGGGAAAAAAATCAATCCAGAGAAACAATCAGTGAATCTTAAAACCACATCATCAATAGGAATTGACGAAAAGACAACCAATCCAGAGAAACACATCAGTGAATCATAAAACCACATCATCAATATGTTTTGACAAAAACAGAACCAAATCCATAGATCACATCAATGAACTTCTGAACCACATCGTCAATTGGAATTGACGGAAAAACAACAAAATCTAATGATCACATCTGTGAACTTCAAAACCACATCATCAATATGAATTGACAGAAATAGAACCAAACAAAGAAACACATCATTGAATCCTAAAACCACATCGTCAATAGGAATTGGCGGAAAGAGAACCAAACAGGAAAACACATCAGTGAATCCTAAAACTAAATCCTCAATAGGAATTGACGGAAAGAGAACCAAATCCAAAGATCACATCAGTGAACTTCAGAACCACATCTTTAATAGGAAGTGATGGAAAGAAAACTAATCTAGAGAAACATATCAGTGAATCCCAAAACCACATCGTCAATAGGAATTGACGGAAAGAGAACCAATCTAGAGAAACACTTCAGTGAATCCTAAAATAACATCATCAATAGGAATATACAGAGAGAGAACTAAATCCAAATATCACATGAGTGAACTTCAGAACCACACCGTAAATAGAAATTGACGGAAAGAAAACCAAATCCAATGATCACATCAGTGAAGTTCAGAACCACATCGTATATTGGAATTAATGGAAAGAAAACCAATCTAGAGTAACACATAAGTGAATCCTAAAACCACATCGCCAAAAGGAATTGATGGAAAGAGAACCAATCCAGAGAAACACATCAGTGAATCCTAAAACCACATCGCCAAAAGGAATTGACGGAAAGAGGATCAAATCCAAAGATCACATCACTGAACTTTCGAACCACATTGTCACTAGGAATTGATGGACAGAAAACAAAATCTAAAGAACATATCTGTGAACTTCGGAACCACGTCATCAATATGAATTGACAGAAAGACAACCAAACAGAGAAACACATCATTGAATCCTAAAACCACATCGTCAATAGGAATTAACAGAAAGAAAACGAAACAGAGAATCCCATCAGTGAACTTCAGAACCACATCTTTAATAAGAAGTGATGGAAAGAAAACTAATCTAGAGAAAGATATCAGTGAATCCAAAAACCACATCGTCAATAGGAATTGATGAAAAGAGAACCAAATCCAAAAATCATATCAGTGAACTTCAGAACCACATCGTTAATAGGAAGTGATGGAAAGAAAACTAATCCAGAGAAACACATCAGTGAATCCCAAAACCACATCGTCAATAGGAATTGACGAAAAGAGAACCAATCTAGAGAAACACTTCAGTGAATCCTAAAATCAAATCATCAATAGGAATTGACAGAGAGAGAACCAAATCCAAATATCACATCAGTGAACTTCAGAACTACATCGTCAATAGGAATTGACGGAAAGAAAACCAAATCCAATAATCACATAAGTGAACTCCAGAACCACGTCGTCAATATGAATTGATGAAAGAAAACCAATCCAGAGAAACACATAAGTGAATCCAAAAACCACATCGTCAATAGGAATTGACGGAAAGAGAACCAATCCAGAAAAACACATCAGTGAATCTTATGAAAACATAGTCAATAGGATTTGACGGAAAGAGCACCAAATCCAAAGTTCACATCAGTGAACTTCAGAACCACATCATCAATATCAACTGACAGAAAGAGAACCAAACAGAGAAACACATCATTGAATCCTAAAACCACATCGTCAATAGGAATTGACGAAAAGAAAACCAAACAGAGAAACACATCAGTGAATCCTAAAACCAAATAGCCAAAAGGAATTGACGGTACGAGAAACAATCTATATAAACATATCAGTCAATCCCAAAACCACATCGTCAATAGGAATTGACAGAAAGAGACCCAAATCTAAAGATCACATCACTTAACTTCAGAACCACATCGTCAATAGGAATTGACGGAAACAAAACCAAATCCAAAGTTCATAGAAGTGAACTTCAGAACCACATCGTCAATAGGAATTGACAGAGAGAGAACCAAACAGAGAAGAACATCAGTGAATCCTAAAATCACATCTTTTTAGGAATTTACGGAAAGAGAACAAAACAGAGAAACACATCAGTGAATACTAAAACCAAAATGCCAATAAGAATTGACGGAAACAAAACCAATCCAAAGAAACAATTAGTGTATCCCAAAACCACATCATCAATAGGAATTGACAGAAAGACAACCAATCCAGAGAAACACATCAGTGAATCCTAAAACCACATCATCAATATGTTTTGACAAAAACAAAACCAAATCCAAAGATTACATCAATGAACTTCTGAACCACATCTTCAATAGGAATTGACGGAAAGACAACGAAATCTAATGATCACATCTGTGAACTTCAAAACCACATCATCAATATGAATTGACAGAAATAGAACCAAACAGAGAAACACATCATTGAATCCTAAAACCACATCGTCAATATTAATTGACGGAAAGAGAACCAAACAGAGAAACACATCAGTGAATCCTAAAACTAAATCCTCAATAGGAATTGACGGAAAGAGAACCAAATCCAAAGATCACATTAGTGAACTTCAAAACCACATCTTAAATAGGAAGTGATGGAAAGAAAACTAACCTAGAGAAACATATCAGTGAATCCCAAAACCACATCGTCAATAGGAATTGACGTAAAGAGAACCAATCTAGAGAAACACTTTAGTGAATCCTAAAATAACATCATCTATAGGAATATACAGTGCGAGAACCAAATCCAAAGATCACATCAGTGAACTTCAGAACCGCATCGTCAATAGGAATTGACGGAAAGAAAACCAAATCAAATGATCACATCAGTGAAGTTCAGAACCACATCATAAATTGGAATTAATGGAAAGAAACCCAATCCAGAGTAACACATAAGTGAATACTAAAACCAAATCGCCAAAAGGAATTGATGGAAAGAGAACCAATCTAGAGAAACACATCAGTGAATCATAAAACCACATCGCCAAAAGGAATTGACGGAAAGAGGATCAAATCCAAAGATCACATCGCTGAACTTTCGAACCACATCGTCACTAGGAATTGATGGACAGAAAACAAAATCGAAAGAACATATCTGTGAACTTCAGAACCACGTCACCAATATGAATTGACAGAAAGAGAACCAAACAGAGAAACACATCAGTGAATCCTAAAACCACATCATCAATATGTTTTGACAAAAACAAAACCAAATCCAAAGATTACATCAATGAACTTCTGAACCACATCTTCAATAGGAATTGACGGAAAGACAACGAAATCTAATGATCACATCTGTGAACTTCAAAACCACATCATCAATATGAATTGACAGAAATAGAACCAAACAGAGAAACACATCATTGAATCCTAAAACCACATCGTCAATATTAATTGACGGAAAGAGAACCAAACAGAGAAACACATCAGTGAATCCTAAAACTAAATCCTCAATAGGAATTGACGGAAAGAGAACCAAATCCAAAGATCACATTAGTGAACTTCAGAACCACATCTTAAATAGGAAGTGATGGAAAGAAAACTAATCTAGAGAAACATATCAGTGAATCCCAAAACCACATCTTCAATAGGAATTGACGTAAAGAGAACCAATCTAGAGAAACACTTTAGTGAATCCTAAAATAACATCATCTATAGGAATATACAGTGCGAGAACCAAATCCAAAGATCACATCAGTGAATTCAGAACCGCATCGTCAATAGGAATTGACGGAAAGAAAACCAAATCCAATGATCACATCAGTGAAGTTCAGAACCACATCGTAAATTGGAATTAATGGAAAGAAAACCAATCCAGAGTAACACATAAGTGAATCCTAAAACCACATCGCCAAAAAGAATTGATGGAAAGAGAACCAATCTAGAGAAACACATCAGTGAATCATAAAACCACATCGCCAAAAGGAATTGACAAAAAGAGGATCAAATCCAAAGATCACATCACTGAACTTTCGAACCACATCGTCACTAGGAATTGATGGACAGAAAACAAAATAGAAAGAACATATATGTGAACTTCAGAACCACGTCACCAATATGAATTGACAGAAAGAGAACCAAACAGAGAAACACATCAGTGAATCCTAAAACCACATCGACAATAGGAATTAAGAGAAAGAGAACGAAACAGAGAAACACATCAGTGAATCCTAAAACCAAATCCTCAATAGGAATTGACGGAAAGAAAACAAAATCCAAAGATCACATCAGTGAACTTCATAACCACATCTTTAATAAGAAGTGATGGAAAGAAAACCAATCTAGAGAAACATATTAGTGAATCCAAAAACCACATCGTTAATAGTAATTGACGAAAAGAGAAACAAATCCAAAAATCATATCAGTGAACTTCAGAACCACATCGTTAATAGGAAATGATGGAAAGAAAACTAATCCAGAGAAACACATCAGTGAATCCCAAAACCACATCGTCAATAGGAATTGACGAAAAGAGAACCAATCTAGAGAAACACTTCAGTTAATCCTAAAATCAAATCATGAATAGGAATTGACAGAGAGAGAACCAAATCCAAAGATCACATCAGTGAGCTTCAGAACCACATCTTAAATAGGAAGTGATGGAAAGAAAACCAATCTAGAGAAACATATCAGTGAATCCCAATACCACACCGTCAATAGGAATTGACGTAACCAATCTAGAGAAACACTTTAGTGAATCCTAAAATAAAATCATCAATAGGAATATACAGAGAGAGAACCAATTCCAAAGAATACATCAGTAAACTTTAGAACCACATCGTCAACAGGAATTGACGGAAAGAAAACCAAATCCAATGATCACATCAGTGAAGTTCAGAACCACATCATAAATTGGAATTAATGGAAAGAAACCCAATCCACAGTAACACATAAGTGAATACTAAAACCAAATCGCCAAAAGGAATTGATGGAAAGAGAACCAATCTAGAGAAACACATCAGTGAATCATAAAACCACATCGCCAAAAGGAATTGACGGAAAGAGGATCAAATCCAAAGATCACATCGCTGAACTTTCGAACCACATCGTCACTAGGAATTGATGGACAGAAAACAAAATTGAAAGAACATATCTGTGAACTTCAGAACCACGTCACCAATATGAATTGACAGAAAGAGAACCAAACAGAGAAACATATCAGTGAATCCTAAAACCACATCGTCAATAGGAATTAACAGAAAGAGAACGAAACAGAGAAACACATCAGTGAATCCTGAAACCAAATCCCCAATAGGAATTGACGGAAAGAGAACAAAATCCAAAGATCACATCAGTGAACTTCAGAACCACATCTTTAATAAGAAGTGATGGAAAGAAAACCAATCTAGAGAAACATATCAGTGAATCCAAAAACCACATCCTTAATAGTAATTGACGAAAAGAGAACCAAATCCAAAAATCATATCAGTGAACTTCAAAACCACTTCGTTAGTAGGCAGTGATGGAAAGAAAACTAATCCAGAGAAACACATCAGTGAATCCCAAAACCACATCGTCAATAGGAATTGACGAAAAGAGAACCAATCTAGAGAAACACTTCAGTGAATCCTAAAATCAAATCATCAATAAGAATTGATAGAGAGAGAACCCAATCCAAAGATCACGTCAGTGAACTTCAAAACTACATCGTCAATAGAGTCGTACTCTCCCTGGTAAGCAGAATGATTTCTTCTTCCTCAGCCAAGTTTGTAGATCCCCAAGAGAGCCGAATCCTTGGAAGCCGCTCGGGCCATGAATGGTTTTCCCCAGTGGAGTGTTGAATAACTGATGCCACATTTCCCCACCGGAGTCGTTATCTCCAGGAGAGTAGCCCTGAAGGCCGCGCAGTCTATTCCCGCGATTGATATCGCTTTCCCTCGGTAGGTCCAGGTTCTCGTGGAGCTTCATTCCCCCGCAGCAGTCAACTGAAGTTGTGTCCCCTGCGGAGTCCAATTAAGATTGGTGTGACCTTGTGCTCCTCGGCAGGATGATTCCTCCCCCTATCTGAGTGGTTCCTTCTCCTTGACAGGAGGATTCTCCCTTCACCATTTATTTTGCTGACGGGATCGCATCATTGTGCATGACTGCATAGCATTTATCATAAACGCATAGCATTTCCACCGTGTTGAGCATTGTGCCATTGCCGAAGCATATGCATAATAAACATGATCTAGGTTGTTACCATTCTTGTTTTGCAGGTGTTCCGCCGCAGAAATGATTGCTCAGGATGATTCCTGAAATTCTCCCCAACAAAGTCGCTTGCTCAAGATGATTCTTGAAGCCCCCAGCGAAGTCTTCGGCTCAAGACGATTCTTGAATGTCCTAGCGAGGTCGTTTGCTTAAGGTGATTCTTAAGATCCCCAGTGCAGTCTCCAGAGTTGGTTGCTCAAGCTGATGCTTAGAGTCCCCGGCAGAGTGTTTGCTCAGGATTATTCTTGAAAGCTCCAGCATAGTTATCGGTTTAGGATGATTCTTGAAGTCCCCGGCGGAGTTATTTGTCCAAGATGATTCTTGAAGTCCTCAGCAGAGTTGATTCATCCAGAATGATTTCTGGATCCCCGAAGCAGAGTTACTTGACAGTTCTCCAGAATCCCCAGCGGAGGTGCGTCATCCCCAGCAGGTTTCTGAACAGCGAAGTTGAAACTTCCCCTGAAGACTTGATGATTGAAGTCCAACTGTTAATGAAGCAGTTCTCTCAGCTGATGCGGAGTGCCTGATGGCAGAGGTTTAGATATTCCCAATTGGTTCATGATTGACCAAGAATTCTATTCCCGACTTGCTGATGAAGTCTGGCTGATGCCCGAGAGTTTTCTTTGAATGCCTGACGGCATGATTTAACGTGATCAACCTGATGGTTGACCTGATGAGTCCCGAAGAGTCCTGATGCCTGATGGCATGATCGACCACGTATTACCGGTTACCGTGTGACCAAGTCTCCAGCTAGTTGTCGTGCAGCTAATGTTCCAGTGTTCGAAGATTTGTTCCCGTCAGAGTACCGTGTACTTGTGCAATTGGCAAATTTTCGGGTTTGTTGGTTTTCAACCGTCTTTTACCTTGATTGGTTGAGAGTCGTTCGCTCCTCACCCATTCAGGTTCAAGCCGTTTGAATAGGGGCAGCTGTTGCACCCCAAAATTTGACCAACATTTATTTACCTAGATTGTGTTCATCAAGAGGTATGAGTACCAATCAAGAGTACCAATCAAGACTTTGAAGCTAGCCAAGAAGGTTGTTCAAATGTTCAAAGGTTGATATCTTTGTCAGAGAAGTTAAGAGATCCTCAGAAAGATTGGTCGAAACCAAGGTTGTGTGCCTCCTAACTTGAGAGTTGTGGGAGCTCCTCAGATGATTCTGAAGCTATGAGGATGGACTTTAAGCTTTGAGAGAGCTTATGAGATGTCTTGAAAGCCATCATAAAGCCTAGAGAGGCCATTGTACAAGAATAAGAAGATTCAGCCATGAGTGGTGCAGTTAGGGTTTGACTGGGTCAACCCTAGGTCAACTGATGATTTGGAGGGGGTTGATACCTAATCCAAGAATCATGTGATCATGGATTGATGCATTGAGATGCTATAAGGATGATTCTAAGGTCAACTCATCATGATTGAGGAGTTTGAGAAGTTTCAAGCTAGGGTTTCTAAGGCTTGACAGTGTAAAATCCCCTAGTTTGATCCCTTATCTTCAAGGCAGTTTAGCTCAAGATGTGATTGTCATCTCATCTTACCCCCAACATGAATCTTGTAGAGCTTGTTCTTAGCTTTAATTTGAGTACTAGAAGTCCTTGATAGGATTTGTAGAGCTCATGTTATGACTTTGACAAGCTACAGGTCATCTAAGGTATGTGAATCTGGGTCCTTGAAAGTCACCCAACTTGCATCCAACCTTTTCCCAAGAAGAATGATTCCTATGAACTTTTGGTCAACATGAATGTTGTTCCTTATCTTCTTAGCTTTCTAGAGAGTACTAGAAGTCCTTGATAGGATTTGTAGAACCCATGTTATGGCTTTGACAAGTCAAGGGCATTTTGGTCATTTGGAGATTATGGGTCACTTCAAGCACAAGGCCATATCTCCTATTTCCAAGCTTCAAGTGGAAAAATCTTCAACATGAAACTTTCTTAAAATGATGTTTTAAGGCTAGTAGAGAGGTCATGAGATGTTGAAAAGGCTTGTAGCAAAGAATGATAAAAATGACCTAAAATGGAGGCATAAGTTAAATAAGTTGAAGTTGGAAATTGAAATCTCCAAGTTACACATCCAAACCATGGCATATGATAGATCATTTTGACTCCAAAGAACATTTTAAAAACAGTGGTTCAGCCACTTTTTTGAATTGAGGCGTAGATCATGGACTTGCTTTGGAAAATGGTTGCTTGCATCTTAAGGAACAAATGCAAAACACAAGGAAAGGCAATGTACAAGCTTGCTAAGCATCTTAACACATCCCATATCTCATCTAAGGAGAATTTCAAGTCAGAATTGAAGGTGAGAAAATACTTAGAAGGGGGGGTTGAATAAGTATGACAGAAAATAATCAAAGATAAAAACACAAGTATTTTTATCCTGGTTCGTTGAACTCAACTACTCCAGTCCACCCTTTTCAAGAGTGATTTGCCTTTCTCAACAAGGACTTAATCCACTATTCAAATCAACTGATTACAAATAGCAACACCTAAGAACAACTGTTCTTGGTCTTCTCAAGAGCTACTGATCTAACCTAGATCCTCTTAAGGAAAACTTCCTTTACAAATTAATGTAATACAATGTAAGAGTAAGAAATTGCTTCTAATAAAGCTATAAACACAACTGTGTTATTTCTCTAAGTTTAGAACACTGTATGAACAGCAAAGAATATGAGTGCTTTTAGCGTGAGAGAATTCTTGCAATAAGTTCGTCAATTTCGTCACTTGATTCGTCACTTGAAGAATGAGCTATGATGTCCTTTATATAGCCACTTGAATATTGGAGAGAATATTTTACCGTTGGAGAAGATATTTCCAATATCAAATAGTACTGTCCTTTGTACTATTGCAGCAGAGAGACGGCGCACAAAATGTGGGTGTAGCAATTGTCTGCTGAGCTGTGATTATACCATATATGGAATGTACCAGAGGAATAATATTCTTGCAGAGAATTTTGTCTATCCCAATTAAGGAAAGATTTGCTGGCATATTCCAACGGATATATTAAAATAATCTTCTTCAAATAATTCTTCAGATGGTTCAGATCAACAATCAATATCAGAGTCTTCAGTCTTCAGAATCTTCTGGAAACTTCAGAGCCTAAGATGTTCTTCAGATATTGATGAATCAGAGTCTGGTGCAGCTGTGTGCTTGAAGCGTAACATGCTCTTAGATCAGAGTCTTCACTCAGATCAGAGTCTTCTCTCATTCAGAGTCTCTTCACTCAGAGTCTTCTTTCATTCAGATTCTTGATAATATATGCAGCGTGTTGTATCTTCAGAATCTTGATAACAAAGCTCTTATACTTCAGATTCTTCTAATCTTCAGATGCTCTTGAGCCATTCAGAATTCATTGTTCACATCAAATTTGCTCTTTAAGATTAAAATCTTTTGTGCCTGTAGAAAACAGTTTGGAACAAATTTAGAGAGCATAATTCTTGTATACAAATTATCATTAATGTTATCATCAAAACATAGAGGTATTACTAAGACACAATCTGTGCTCTTACAATCTCCCCCTTTTTGATGATGACAAAACATGAGCAATTTGTTCAATAAAAGTATGAATTAAAAAAAAAATTACTCCCCCTGAGATTAACAATCTCCCCCTGAAATGAATACTCTAATGGAATTAGATACTTCCCTTTCTGGTTGAGTACATTTCAGATTCAGAGCCTGATTACATTTCAGATTCAGAGCCTGATTGAATTTCAGATTCAGAGCCTGATTTAAGCCTGGTTAACATCCTGATTGAAGCCTGGTTGACATATGTTTGACTTCTAGAGTCAAAGCTTGATGCCATATTAAAGCTTGATGCCAGATGAACAACTTCAGAACACTTGGTTGTTTATCTTGCCATTTCCTGTCTTGAGTTATCTTTTAGATCATATTACTCAAGGTTAGATATCAGAGTCTGGTCTACTCAGATTTAGCTATTTTTGATCAGGTTCTGAAAAGATAGATCTCAGGAAAAACTTCAATGAATTTTGTCAGAGTCTGGTTAGATAAATTTGTCAGAGTCTGGTTAGATTCAAAGAATGTTAGTAACATGTCTGACTTAGTTCAGATAATTGCTTATAGATTTGAACAATCAGATTCTATTTTGTTTCTCCCCCTTTTTGTCATAATCAAAAAGAATTTTAAAAGACAGTAAAGATGCAGAAGAAACACATATCCAGATAAGCAAAAAAGGTCATTGTCATTAAGATAACATCCAGATTCAGATAAGAGCAAACAAAACATATCAGAAGAAAATCAAAACAAAGCAAAACATGAAAAACTTGTGCAAAACATCAAGTAGGTTTAGCAGATGAGGCTTGTTGAGAAGCAATGAGTTGCAGCAGTGCAGTAATCCTTTCTGAATTTTCATCTTGCTTAGCCATCCAAGTTTTCATTTCTTCATTTGTTTTCTTTTGATCAACCATAAAATCCTTTAGTTCTTTGACATCCTTCTGAAGATCTGTAGATTCTGAAATAGAAGATTCAGGAACAGTGGATTCTGAAACAATCTGAGTAACATCAGGTGCAGGAATTTCTGGAGGTGGAGGAGCTTCTAGAAGAAGAATAGGAGGAGGGTTTCTCTTAATCCGTTTTTGATAAGCAGCAAGCCTTACTTTTGACAATCTAAGACATTGAGTCCTGATTTTCAAAGCCTCCCTATTCAGTCTGTAAAGATATTTCTTCCAAACAGCATTAGCAGCCTCTTTGTCCATAGTAGTCATGCAAACATCCATAATGTCAGCAAAGTCTGAGACATTATCCTTATCAAAATCTTTTAACAGAGTATAAACACTTGATCCCAATTCTGCTTCATCAGGGATTCTGGGTTGGGTTGGTTGTGTTTGTGGTGTTTGTTTAGAAGGTTGAGGTTGTGAGGATGGATGTTCAGATGTTTGTGGTTCAAATGTTTGTTGGTTGATTTGTGGTTCAGAAGTTTGTTGGTTGGTTGGTTCAGATGTTGGTTGTGTGGTTTGTGGTTCAGATGTTGGTTGTGGAGTGTTTTGGATTTCAAGAGGTTGTGGAGTGAGAGTTTGAGTTGGGGAATTTTGTGGAGAAGGTGGATGTTCAGAAGTTGGAGATTTAAACAGTTGTTTCCAAACACTCTCAGAACGAGGTTGTTTGAGATCATTCAAGCATTCATTAATGTAACCAGATGATTCATCATCAGATGATGTATCAGAGTGGTTAGATTTTTCAGAAGTTGAAGATAAAATGATAGAACGGTTTAAAGGTGTGATATCTAATATCTCATTAGGATTAATGAGATTTTCAGGTTGGTCAGAGTGTTCAGGGTGAACATCCTCTGGAATGGTAGATTCTGGGATAGTGTTTTGTGGTTGTGGTGTTGTTTGTTGAGTTTGTTGTGGAATGTTTGTGGGTTGTGGTGTATGAGTCTCAGATGGTCTAGATCTTTTAAATATAAGGGGTGAGTCAGATGGTGTGGGGGTAGCAGAATGATGAACAGGATTAGAATCAGTGTTAAATACCTGTTTCAGAGTATCTCTAATCTCTTCAAAAGTTGCTGCAGGAGGATTTTGTTGAACCTTCTTCAGCTTCTTCCTTTTCTTCTTCTTTTCAGCATCTGAATGCTTCCTTTTCTTCTGATGACCTTCACTATCAGCTTTTCTCTTACGTCTTCTTTCCCTTGTCAAATCAGGAAGAACTTGGCCTTCCTTCTGCACAAGATTGGCAGGAATCTCAACACCATCTCTTATGCAACGAGCAACATACTCAGCAATAAGTTCTCTAGGTTCATCTGAGGTGAATAAAGGAAAATCCTCAACAGGAATCCTTCTTCCCCTAACTTCTTCAGAGTTAGTTTTCCTTGGTTTCTCAGATAAATCTTCAACTAGTTTCATCCTTCTCAGAGTTAAACCATTTATTTCAGAGCCAATGATAAAATTCAGATCTTCTGTCAACCCAGCCTCTTGCAGATGCGCCACAAGTTGGTTTTCTATCAAAATATCTGAAATCAGCCTTCCCATAGGAATCCATGTTCTGACTTTTCCAGTTTTATCTCTGGCTGTTTCCCTTGTTTCCTTGACGTGAGACACCAGATGATTAAACAACAGATATGGAAGATCAATCTGAATGTTTTGGTGTAAACAATACATGAAGTAAAGTTGTTCAGCATTAACATAGTCAGATGAGTTTGAAGAGGGTCTGTGAAAGATGGTGTTCATGAAAATCTTAGCCCATATCTTGTAAGTGGGTTTCAAGAACTTAACCTTCTTACAAGGTTCACCAGTAGTGCAGATTTCTTGACAAACATCTTTCAGATCTTCACGCGCAGAAGACAGAGAGGTTACTCCATCAGTTGCCTTAAAACCTATAAGTTTCCTTATCAGATTTTCAGTGATAACAATCTTTTTCCCCAGCACAGAGGAATGAACGAACTTTGGAGTAGCAAATGCATGGATCCAGAACTCCTTCACTAACTTTGGATACACAGGACCCATAAGCCTGTCAAAGTAACCGTCCCAGCCTTGTGCTTTGATTGAAGAAATCAGATCAAACCCATTTTCAGCAAGATCTTCTAAATCCACGAAACTTTCACATAGAACTTCTAGTGAATCAACAGGAGTTAGGAGAGTGCGTACTGGTTCTATGACAGTGGTAGCATCTTTGGTAGTAACTGCTTTTGAAGTGGATGCCATTGTTGATGATGATGAAGAAGATGAAGATTTCTGGGTTCTTTTAGGGTTTGCAAAGAGAGAGAACAACATACAAAAGCGCATATGTGTTTGAGAATGTGAAAAGTGTGAATGTGTTGTGAGAGTGGTTTATATAGACAAATAAAGCACGCATGGGAAACACAACAGACATACATAGGACACATACGCACGTTTGCATTAAATGAAAAGTAATCATTTTTAATTATGATATGACATTTGGGGGGAAAATCAAGACAGATTGAGATTTTCAAAGCAATACCTTAAACGTCATAATCAGTAGGTGTACTCCATCTTTTCAGATTCTGAGTGACACGTGTTTGCTTGCATGTGATTCTATAACTCTTAAGAAATGAAACGTTTTCAAATTTCAGATCCTCTGAGATGGTCAGTATAGAGTTTCACACTAAGATAATAATTCACAGAATAAATTAAACAAGCAAAACAGATGAAATACTTCAGAGTGTTAAACACTTAGCATCTGAGAAGTTGACTCTGAGAAGTATTACTCTGGACAAAAATCCATACAAATATTTTTCAGAATAAACTTAAACCTATCTTCAGCAAGGGGTTTTGTGAAAATATCTGCCCATTGATGATCTGTATCAACAAAGGCTAAATTTATTACACCCTTCTGAACATAGTCTCTGATGAAATGATGTTTAATCTCTATATGTTTGGCCTTAGAGTGTAAAATTGGATTTTTGGATAAACATATAGCTGAAGTATTGTCACAGAAGATAGAAAGATTACTCTCATAGATTTGATAATCTTCTAGTTGACTCTTCATCTAGAGCATCTGAGTGGAACATCCAGCAGCAGCAATGTATTCTGCCTCTGTGGTTGATAGTGCAATTGTTGGTTGCTTCTTGCTGTACCACGAGATCAGATGACTTCCCAGAAACTGACAGCTTCCAGAAGTACTTTTGCGCTCAACTCTATCTCCAGCATAGTCAGCATCACAGAATCCAACTAGTGAATATTTGTCAGATCTTCTGTAACACAAACCAACATTAGCAGTACCTTTCAGATACCTTAGAATCCTCTTAACAGCAGTTAAGTGTGATTCTCTAGGATCTGATTGGAATCTAGCACATAAACAAACACTAAACAGAATGTCTGGTCTAGAAGCAGTCAAATAAAGAAGAGATCCTATCATACCTCTGTAGAGTTTCTGATCTACCTTCTTACTTACCTCTTCCTTACCTAGAGTGCTTGTAGGATGCATTGGAGTCTTTGCCATTTTGCTATCCAGCATGTTAAACTTCTTCAGAAGCTCTTTAACATACTTGGTCTGATGTATGTAGGTGCACTCTGGAGTCTGATTTACTTGGATTCCCAGAAAGAATCTCAGTTCTCCCATCATGCTCATCTCAAATTCTTCCTGCATACATTTAGCAAACTCCTTTCCAAGCATAATATTTGTTGATCCAAAAATAATATCATCTACATAAATTTGACAAATCAACAAATCTTTCTTAATGGTTTTACAAAATAGTGTGGTATCCACTTTTCCTCTGATGAAATTTTTCTTCAGAAGAAAATTACTCAACCTCTCATACCAAGCTCTGGGAGCTTGTTTTAGTCCATAAAGAGATTTTTTCAGTTTGTAAACATGATCTGGAAAATTTTCATTTTCAAAACCAGGAGGTTGGTGGACATACACTTCCTCTTCTATAATTCCATTAAGAAAAGCACTTTTAACATCCATTTGATAAAGAGTGATGTTATGTTGTGCAGCAAATGAAATAAGCAAGCGTATAGACTCTAACCTTGCAACAGGAGCATATGTTTCTGTGTAGTCTATGCCTTCTTGTTGACTGTAGCCTTGAGCAACCAGTCTTGCTTTGTTCCTTTCAACTTCTCCTTTCTCATTTAGTTTATTTCTGAAAACCCATTTTGTTCCAATAACATTGAAACCTTTAGGTCTTGGAACCAGATCCCAGACTTCATTCCTTGTGAATTGATTCAGCTCCTCTTGCATAGCTAAAATCCATTCATTATCTTCCAGAGCCTCATCAACAGATGTTGGTTCTATAATTGACACTAAGCCACAGAAGGAAGATTCAGAAGTTCTGAGAAATGCTCTTGTCCTTATTGGATCATCTTTCTTTCCAATTATCACATCCTCTGGATGAGAAGCTTTCATTCTGGAAGAAGATCCTCTGACTGTTGGTCTTTCAGAAATATGCAGATTGTCAAGTTGGGAAGTTAGAGGCGTAGCATCTGGATTTGCTTCAGAGTCTTTGTCTTCAGTCTTGTCTGCCTCTGAGCCTTCAGAGTCTGTGAGAATAACTTCTCTATCTGCAGAACTTTCAACTTGCTTTGGCTTTTCAGAGCCAAGCTTATCATCAAATCTAACATGAATAGATTCTTCCACAATCTGTGTTTCAGTATTGAATACTCTGTAGCCTTTAGAGCGTTCAGAATAACCAAGCATGAAACACTTCTGTGCTTTGGAATCAAACTTGTTCAGATGATCTTTAGTGTTAAGCATATAACAAATACATCCAAATGGATGAAAATAAGCAATGTTGGGCTTTCTGTTTCTCCACAATTCATAGGGAGTCTTTTCCAGAAGAGGTCTTACAGACACTCTGTTCTGAATATAACATGCTGTATTTATTGCTTCTGCCCAAAAGTATTTTGCCAGATTTGTCTCGTTGATCATGGTTCTGGCCATTTCTTGCAATGTTCTATTTTTCCTCTCTACAACTCCATTTTGTTGTGGAGTTCTAGGACAGGAGAAATCATGTGCAATTCCTTTTTCAGAAAAATATTTTTCAAAATATTTGTTTTCAAATTCGCCACCATGATCACTTCTGACTTTAATAATTTTGCATTCTTTTTCAGTCTGGACTTGATTGCAGAAATCAATGAACACAGAATGAGACTCATCCTTGTGTTTTAGAAACTTTACCCATGTCCATCTGCTGTAGTCATCTACAATGACTAACCCATACTTCTTGCCTCTGATGGATGCAGTTTTCACTGGTCCAAACAGATCAATGTGAAGTAATTCCAATGGTCTAGAGGTGGAAACAACATTTTTTGGTTTAAAATGAGATTTTGAAAATTTACCCTTTTGACATGCGCCACACAAAGCATCTGAATTGAACTTCAGATTAGGGAGTCCTCTGACCAGATTGAGTTTATTAATCTGAGATATACGTCTCATATTAATATGTCCCAATCTTCTATGCCAGACCCATTGCTCATCATTCACAGATAAAAGGCATTTTACATTTTGAACTTTGAGTTCTGAAAGGTTAATTTTGTAAATGTTGTTTTTCCTCTTTCCACTGAACAGGATTGAACCATTCTTTTGACATACAGCTTTGCAACATTTTTGATTAAAGATGATATCATAACCATTGTCACTTAATTGACTTATGGACAATAGATTATGTTTCAATCCTTCAACTAACAGAACATTAGAAATAGAGGGTAGGTTACCATTACCTATTGTACCAGAGCCAATGATCTTGCCCTTCTGGTTCCCTCCAAATTTCACGTCCCCTCCAGATCTAAGTTCCAGGCTTTGGAACATAGACCTTTCGCCCGTCATATGTCGTGAGCATCCAGAGTCCAGGTACCATGATTGGTGTCTGGATTTTGCTGCTAAGAACATCTGCAACAGGTATTATTTGACTTTTAGGTACCCAGATCTTCTTGGGTCCTTTGGGGTTAGATGTTCTGTGGTTTTGCCTAAACTTCTGTTTTTCAACATAGTGTTTATTCTGGCTAACCCTTGGCTTAAACACATAAGTACTCTTTTCAGAGCTTGTATGTTTAATATCATTCAGATGACCAAACTTAAAATGAGAATACAGAGGAGTCTTCTTGATGAAGAGTTTATCAACAGACTTTGGATTGCTTCCAGAGGAGGATTCACATCCAATGCCTCTTCTGTTGTTCCCACTAACACCATAGATCATAGAAGCCATTTTGCTTCTGTCTATGCTTTTAGTGAGGAATCTTCTAAAACTGGAGTCATATTTTTCTAAAATATTTTCACTTGACTCTGTTTCAGTATCAGATTCTTGTTGAGTTGTTTCTAAATCATTTTTGAGTTTTAAATTTATTTCTTTCTGCTCAACAAGTTCTGTTCTCAGAAGATCAATCTCAGATTCAAGATTGCTTTTCAGCTTCTTGTATTTGAGTTTAATCTTGCTGTAGCTTTCCAACATGTCAGATAAACTTTCAACAAGTTCAGCTCTGGAGAGTTCAGAAAATACCTCTTCAGAGTCAGAGTCTGATTCTGACTCAGATTCAGATGATGACGTTCCTTCATCTTGATCATTTGTGTTGGCCATCAGCGCAACATTTGCACATTCTTCCTCAGATTCAGAAGATGATTCAGATTCATCTGAGTCATCCCATGTAGCCATCAGAACCTTTTTCTTTTTATCAAACTTCCTTTTGGGTTTTTCCTTTTGAAGTTTGGGACATTCACTCTTGTAGTGTCCAGGTTCTTTACATTCATAGCAAGTGACCTCTTTCTTGCCAGATCTTCTGTGTCCAGAAGATTCTCTCTTTTGATCAGATCTTCTGAGGTTGTTGAACTTCTTCCCTTTGTGCTTCCAGAGTTTGTTGATCCTTCTGGACAGCATGGATAGTTCATCTTCTTCTTCAGAAGAAGATTCCTCAGAGCTTTCTTCATTAACCTGCAAAGCTTTAACAGATTTGTTAGATTTAAAAGCTAAGGATTTACCTTTATCTTTCTTCTGGGGTTCATCTTCCTCCAGCTCAATCTCATGACTTCTCAAAGAACTGATGAGTTCTTCTAATGAGATTTTGTTCAGATCCTTGGCCAGCTTCAATGCAGTCACCATAGGTCTCCATCTGGTAGGAAGACTTCTGATGATCTTCTTGACATGATCAGATGTTGAGTAGCCCTTGTCCAGAACTTTCAACCCAGCTGTTAGAATCTGAAATCTGGAAAACATAGTCTCAATGTTCTCAGATTCTTCCATTTTGAACGCTTCATACTTCTGTATCAGCGCCAGAGCCTTTGTTTCTTTCACCTGAGAGTTTCCCTCATGAGTCATTTTGAGAGACTCAAACATATCATGAGCAGTTTCTCTGTTGGTAATCTTCTCATACTCTGTATGAGATATTGCATTAAGAAGTATGGTTCTGGCTTTGTGATGATTCTTGAATTCTTTCTTCTGCTCCTCAGTCATTGATTTTCTATCAATCTTTTTGCCATCCTTAGTAGGATGTTCATACCCATCAATGACTAAATCCCAGAGATCAGCATCATACCCCAAGAAAAAACTTTCAAGTCTATCTTTCCAATAATCAAATTTTTCTCCATCAAACATTGGAGGTTTGGTGCTGATTCTGTCTCCTTCATATTTGTTGCTTGATGTAGGAATATCACCCATATTAGCAACCAAATAAATAACAGAGTATTTTTCTCACTGGATCTTTATCTGTCACGGTTAAGCGAATGCACACTCAGAACCGGAGCTCTGATGCCAACTGAAGGTGAGAAAATACTTAGAAGGGGGGGTTGAATAAGTATGACAGAAAATAATCAAAGATAAAAACACAAGTATTTTTATCCTGGTTCGTTGAACTCAACTACTCCAGTCCACCCTTTTCAAGAGTGATTTGCCTTTCTCAACAAGGACTTAATCCACTATTCAAATCAACTGATTACAAATAGCAACACCTAAGAACAACTGTTCTTGGTCTTCTCAAGAGCTACTGATCTAACCTAGATCCTCTTAAGGAAAACTTCCTTTACAAATTAATGTAATACAATGTAAGAGTAAGAAATTGCTTCTAATAAAGCTATAAACACAACTGTGTTATTTCTCTAAGTTTAGAACACTGTATGAACAGCAAAGAATATGAGTGCTTTTAGCGTGAGAGAATTCTTGCAATAAGTTCGTCAATTTCGTCACTTGATTCGTCACTTGAAGAATGAGCTATGATGTCCTTTATATAGCCACTTGAATATTGGAGAGAATATTTTACCGTTGGAGAAGATATTTCCAATATCAAATAGTACTGTCCTTTGTACTATTGCAGCAGAGAGACGGCGCACAAAATGTGGGTGTAGCAATTGTCTGCTGAGCTGTGATTATACCATATATGGAATGTACCAGAGGAATAATATTCTTGCAGAGAATTTTGTCTATCCCAATTAAGGAAAGATTTGCTGGCATATTCCAACGGATATATTAAAATAATCTTCTTCAAATAATTCTTCAGATGGTTCAGATCAACAATCAATATCAGAGTCTTCAGTCTTCAGAATCTTCTGGAAACTTCAGAGCCTAAGATGTTCTTCAGATATTGATGAATCAGAGTCTGGTGCAGCTGTGTGCTTGAAGCGTAACATGCTCTTAGATCAGAGTCTTCACTCAGATCAGAGTCTTCTCTCATTCAGAGTCTCTTCACTCAGAGTCTTCTTTCATTCAGATTCTTGATAATATATGCAGCGTGTTGTATCTTCAGAATCTTGATAACAAAGCTCTTATACTTCAGATTCTTCTAATCTTCAGATGCTCTTGAGCCATTCAGAATTCATTGTTCACATCAAATTTGCTCTTTAAGATTAAAATCTTTTGTGCCTGTAGAAAACAGTTTGGAACAAATTTAGAGAGCATAATTCTTGTATACAAATTATCATTAATGTTATCATCAAAACATAGAGGTATTACTAAGACACAATCTGTGCTCTTACAAGAATTGGTTGTTGCAAGAGGCTTGGCATGAGATGATGCATGAGATGAGATGAAGTCATAAACTCATGACATGAGAATCCCAATTTCTCATTGGATGATTCCAGATGGTTCTACCCTATTTGTTAATCAAGATTTGACAGGTTAGTAACTTTTCTTATACTCCATGATTTAAGCATAATTAGGCAGAATTGTTAGGTTAGAACGGTTAGAGACAATTAGGTGATGGATTCTGGGAAGTTGAGATCAATTGGTGAAGTTTCAGTTGATGACACCATTTTTGTTTTGACCAAGAACACGAGTTATGGTGAGCTATAGCATGAGTTTGATATCAAGAATTAACCAGTGTGAGGTGGTGATCATTCTGAGGTAATTAATTTCAAGAATTGTTAGAACTGAAGTTTGAGCATATCTTTGATCTTGGATTGGGTTTGGAGATTTAGGGTGATTCAATGGATTTTGATGCCATGGTTGGATTTAGGGTTGAATTTAGAGTAGATTAGGGTTTTGAACTTTAGTTTTTCATGGAGAATTGAGGTGATACGAGTTATGGAGAATCTTGAGCTGAAGCTCTGTTTCCGTGGCTTCCTCCTTTGAACCCTAGCTGGAGGAAGAAGATGATGAGATGGTCGTTTGATCATGCGTAGACCTTTGACTGAGTGGAGATCCCACAGCTGAGATTCAATTTCTCTTGAAGAGGGAAATTCTGAAGACACCCAAAACGCGTCGTTTCATTAAAAGGGATATTGGGCTCAATTGATATTCACACCCCACTCTCATGGCCCATTGGATTTTGAACTATATTTCTTTACTCTTTACACCGTATGCTTTTCTTTTTCTTTATGATTTCAATTGATTTTCTGATGAAAACTGGGCCTGGCGCGCATTGGTATCCCCACCCCCATTTTAAGCCCATTTGCATATTGTACTGAATATAATTGATATTCACACCAAGCATTTCTCATTTTAATCTCTTTTTCTCCATTTTACTTTAATCTTTGAAAAATCATAATAAATAGAAAACTGATGATTTTTGCATGGGGATTTTTTCTCCCATTTCATGATAATGTATATAAAATTATATAATAAAAATATTTGCATTTCATGCATTTTTAATATTTTTTGTGTATTTTCTCTTTTAATAGCATTTTAATTCCTTTTATGTTGATGCATAGACTTGTAGAATTTTTTTTAGCTAGTTCCCTTTGAATTTTTAGGCCATTCTTTTTAGGATAGTTAGATTAGGACTTTAGCTCCCCTATGGATTTATTCCATAATTTTGTGATTAATTTTTTATTAGTTTTGGTTAGATGACTTTAGGTTGTGTAGATTTAGGTCAATCCTTAACATAGGTCTACAATAACACTAGAATTTTGGGTTTCTAGGTCAAGTTAGATATTGGGACATATAGTGTATTAAGGGTAGGTATATAGGATCCCCTAGAAATTATATTAGATTTTAATATGATAGTATGCTATTTTTAATTGATTTTTGTAGTTGATTGTTGTTTGTATTGCCCTTGTGGGCTTGTATTTTTGTTTTGCTTTGCTTTGAGGGTTTGATGGGCTTGGTCTTGCTTTGAGGAGCAGGGAGGAGCATAGTAGAAGACTTGGAGATTGAAGAAGGAGCTTGAGAGCTTGTAGTCTTGTTTGTTTTGTTGTTGTTTTAGGGTTAGGGATTAGGAAGAGCTTAGAATTAGTTAACTTCTTTCTTAAACATGGATGGTATCTTTCACCTCCATTCTTCCCCATGATTCAAGGTCCTTCCATGGTATTCACCTCCCTCCTTTGGAGTGATAAGTGATGGTACCTGGGAAGTAGAACCTTTGAGGGAACCATTCTTTTGATGTTGAACCCTTATAGGTCACCTTTGGTGGTCAATAAGCAGTTTAATGTCCTAGCTTATCCAGTTAAGTGATTCCTCTGGTTTGAGTATCTTGAGAGATGTTGGGCTTGAGTGTGAAGATGAAGACATCATTGAAGAGTATGGAAGAGGATGATTCCTTGAGCATTGCCATTGTAGCTGAAGCTTGGAGAGCATGAAGATCAAGTTGATACTTGAAGACCCAATGAAGATCCAGTAAAGATTAAAGGAAGAGCTGAGGCTTGGGAAAGATTGAAGGAAGAGCTGAGGCTTAGGAAAGATTGAAGGATGAAGTTGACACTTCTAAGCAACTGAGGTTAACTGAAGAGAGCTGAAGCTTGAAGGACAAAGGATAAGTTGATACTTACTTTGAAGCTTGGAGATCCTGAAGGAATCAAGTTGATACTTGTAGTTAAGAATGAAGCCTGAAGGTGGAACTGACTGAAGAGCTGAAGCTTGGGGAGAAGCAAGATAAATTGAAACTTATGTTGAAGGGTTGAAACCTGGAGAAGCAAATTGATATTTGTCAAGAGTGATGGAAGTCTGAAGACTGAGTTGCTGTCTGAAGAGCTGAGGCTTGGAGTTGAGAGAGGAGTTGTCTGCTTTCTTCTTTGTTTCTTTTCTGTATTGATGTGATTTGTTTGACTTGCTTGATGCATTAGAATAAGTCCATATCTAAAATAGCTTTAATCTAGGAGCATGATTGCACTAGAGGTTGAGTTGCTCCCTCTGCTTGTATTGTTACTGTATGGCTTTGCTTGCGGGTATTCGGTAGAGCCCTGCTCCCTTGCCCATGTGATTTCTGTTTGTTTGATGGCAGTTTACTGTATTTTGCTTGACAACAAGTTTTACTTTTCAGTATGATTACTGTTATTCATTCTGGCTTGAGGTTGAGATGAGCTTGTGGAGGCTGATGCCCCGCACACACTTCCTCCCTCACTTGCATTGCATGCATTTTACCGTATTACTGTTTACTGTTTAAGCTGATGCTTTATCTGTTTCTGTGTATCATTGACATGATCCCTTAGGACTCTCATTTCCTTTGATAAGGAAGTGATGATAGAACTTTAGGTTGAAACCTATGCTTGAAAACTTCTAGGAGTTCACTGTTTCAAACCTCAACCATAGGATGAATCCTTGGCATGACAACAGTAGGACTTGATAGTCTCCCTCCTAGTTGAGCCTGTTCTCTTCTCACTTCAAAACATTTTAAGATACAGTAATCATGAATGATTTCTTTCGTACGTCACGAGCCTTAAGCTATCTGAGAAAGGGTTGTGGGAGAGTTTCTTTTCCACGGTCTGGATGTTTAGTATGGTACCCTTTGGGTGACATGCGACGCATTCACTCTCAGGTCATAGTCTTTAGTGCAATTGAAATTGCAAACACAATAAAAAACACTTCTTCTGTAAAAGACAGGAAATAATTCGTAGTGTCCCGAACTACGTAAGCTCTGATCTCTCATACCTGTTGAGAGTACGTAGGCACAATACTGATGTATTGGCGAGCCACCTTCCCCGTAACCCGTCGTAGATCGAACTACGTTGACTCTGATTTCTCGTTCTCTGATGAGAATACGTAGGCATAAAGTGCGACGCTTTGCCGAGTCATTTTCTTTTCTGTTTAAGCCAGCCTTGATAGGTAGATAGATAAACCAACTCGTCCAGTAAACACAACAAGCGTGGATCCCGTCGAGTACGACAGACGTGAGGGGTGCTAATACCTTCCCCTTGCGTAACCGACTCCCGAACCCAGACAATGGTTGCGATGACGTTGTCTTACCTCTTTTTCGTTAGGTTTTTCCGATCGTTTCCTTTCCCGCTCCGAGGGATAAATAACGAAAGGTGGTGACTCTTCTGTTGTGCCGACACCTTATTTTCGCGAAAGCGACTATCACACAAGTGAACTTCAGAACCACGTCGTCAATAGGAATTGATGGAAGAAAACCAATCCAGAGAAACACATAAGTGAATCCCAAAACCACATCGTCAATAGGAATTGACGGAAAGAGAACCAATCCAGAAAAACACATTAGTGAATCTTATAAAAACCTAGTCAATAGGATTTGACGGAAAGAGAACCAAATCCAAAGTTCACATTAGTGAACTTCAGAACCACATCATCAATAGGAATTGACGGAAAGAAAACAAAATCTAATGATCACATTTGTGAACTTCAGAACCACATCATCAATATGAATTGACAGAAAGAGAACCAAACAGAGAAACACATCATTGAATCCTAAAACCACATCGTCAATAGGAATTGACGGAAAGAGAACCAAATAGAGAAACACATCAGTGAATCCTAAAACCAAATAGCCAATAGGAATTGACGGAACGAGAAACAAATCCAAAGATCACATCAGTGAACTTCAGAACCACATCCTTAATACGAAAGTGATGGAAAGAAAATCAATCTATAGAAACATATCAGTCAATCCCAAAACCACATCGTCAATAGGAATGGACAGAAAGAGAACCAAATCCAAAGATCACATCACTGAACTTCAGAACCACATCGTCATTAGGAATTGACGGAAACAAAACCAAATCCAAAGTTCACATAAGTGAACTTCAGAACCACATCGTCAATTGGAATTGACAGAGAGAAAACCAAACAGAGAAAAACATCAGTGAATCCTAAAACCACATCTTCAATAGGAATTGACGGAAAGAGAACCAAACAGAGAAACACATCAGTGAATACTAAAACCAAATTGCCAATAGGAATTCACGGAAAGAAAACCAATCCAAAGAAACAATCAGTGTATCCCAAAACCACATCATCAATAGGAATTGACAGAAAGACAACCAATATAGAGAAACACATCAGTGAATCCTAAAACCACATCATCAATATGTTTTGACGAAAACCGAACCAAATCCAAAGATCACATCAGTGAACTTCAGAACCACATCGTCAATAGGAATTGACCGAAAAAACAAATTATAATGATCAAATCTCTGAACTTAAGAAGCACATCATCAATATGAATTGACAGAAATAGAACCAAACAGAGAAACAAATCAGTGAATCCTAAAACCACGTCGTCAATAGGAATTGACAGAAATAGAACCAAACATAGAAGCACATCAGTGAATCCTAAAACCAAATCGTCAATAGGAATTGACAGAAAGAGAACCAAATCCAAAAATCGCATCAGTGAACTTCAACAACACATCGTTAATAGGAATTGACGAAAAGAGAACCAATCTAGAGAAACACATCAGTGAATCCTAAAATGACATCATCAATAGGAATTGATGGAGAGAGAACAAAATCAAAAGATCACATCAGTGAACTTCAGAACCACATTGTTAATAGAAATTGATGGAAAGAAAACCAAATCCAATAATCACATCAGTGAACTTCAGAACCACATCGTCAATAGTAATTGATGGAAAGAAACCCAATACAGAGAAACACATATGTGAATCCCAAAACCACATCGTCAATAGGAATTGATGGAAAGAGAACCAATCCAGAAAAACAAATAATTGAATCCTATAATCACATTGTCAATAGGATTTGACGGGAAGAGAACCAAATCCAAAGTTCATATCAGTGAACTTCAGAACCACATCATTAATATGAATTGAATGAAAGAGAACCAAATAGAGAAACACATCATTAAATCCTAAAACCACATAGTAATTAGGAATTGACGGAAAGAGAACCAAATAGAGAAACACATCAGTGAATCCTTTAACTAAATCCTCAATAGGAATTGACGGAAAGAGAACCAAATCCAAAGATCACATCAATGAACTTTAGAACCACATCTTTAATAGGAAGTGATGGAAAGAAAACCAATCTAGAGAAACATATCAATGAATCGAAAAACCACATCGTCAATAGGAATTGATGGAAAGAGAACCAATCTAGAGAAACACTTCAGTGAATCCTAAAATAAAATCATCACCAGGAATATACAGAGAGAGAACCAAATCCAAATATCACATCAGTGAACTTCAGAACGACATCGTCAATAGGAATTGACGGAAAGTAAACCAAATCCAATGATCACATCAGTGAAGTTCAGAACCACATCATAAATAGGAATTGATGGAAAGAAAACAAATCCAGAGAAACACATAAGTGAATCCCAAAACCACACCGTCAGTAGGTATTGATAGAAAACTAACCAATCCAGAAAAACACATCAGTGAATCCTTAAACCACATCGCCAAAAGGAATTGATGGAAAGAGTACCAAATCCAAAATCACATCACTGAACTTTCGAACCACATCGTCAATAGGAATTGATGGACAGAAAACAAAATCAAAAGATCACATCACTGAACTTCAGAACCACATCGTCAATAGGAATTGACGGAAAGAGAACCAAACAGAGAAACATATCAGTGAATCCTTAAACCACTTCGCCAATATGAATTGACGGAAAAAGAACCAAACGGAGAAACACATTAGTGAATCCTAAAACCAAATCATTAATAGGAATTGACGGCAAAAGAACCAAATCTGAAGATCACATCAGTGAACTGCAGAACCACATCATTAATAGGAATTGATGGAAAGAAAACCAGTCCAGAGAAACACAACAGTGAATCCCAAAACCACATCGTCAATAGGAATTGATGAAAAGAGAACCAATCCAGAGAAACACATCAGTGAATCCGAAAATCACATTGTCAATAAGAATTGATAGAAAGAGACCCAAATCCAAAGATCACATCACTGAACTTCAAATCAATAGGAATTCACGGAAAGAAAACCAAATCCAAAGATCACATAAGTGAACTTCAGAACCACATAGTCAATAGGATCTGACAGAAAGAGAAGCAAACATTCAAACACATCAGTGAATCCTAAAACCACACCGTTAATAGAGAAACACATCAGTGAATACTAAAACCAAATTGCAAATAGGAATTGACCGAAAGAGAACCAAATCCTAAGATCACATCAGTGAACTTCATAACCACATCGTCAAGAGGATATGATGGAAAGAAAACAAATCCAGTGAAACAATATGTGAATTCCAAAACCACATCATCTATAGGAATTGACAGAAAGATAACCAATCAAGAGAAACAAATCAGTGAATCCTAAAACCACATCATCAATATGTATTGACGAAAATAGAACCATATCCAATGATCAAATCAGTGAACTTTAGAACCACATCATCAATAGGAATTGACGGAAAGAGAACCACACAGAGAAACACATCAGTGAATCCTAAAACCAAATCGTCAATAGGAATTGACGAAAAGAGAACCAAATCCAAAGATCACATCAGTGAACTTCAGAACCACATCTTTAATAGGAAGTGATGAAAAGAAAACCAATCTAGAGAAACATATCAGTGAATCCCAAAACCACATCGTCAATAGGAATTGATGGAAAGAGAACCAATCTTGAGAAACACTTCAGTGAATCCTAAAGTCATATCATCAATAGGAATTGACAGAGAGAGAACCAAATCCAAAGATCACATCAATGAACTTCAGAACCACGTCGTCAATAGGAACTGAGGTAAAGAAAACCAAATCCAATGATCACATCAGTGAACTTCAGAACCACATAGCGAATAGGAAGTTATGGAAAGAAAACCAATCCAGAGAAACACATAAGTGAATCCCAAAACCGCATCGTCAATAGGAATTGATGGGAAGAGAACCAATCCAGAGAAACACGTCAGTGAATCCTAAAACCACATCACCAAAAGGGATTGATGGAAAGAGGACCAAATCCAAAGATCACATAACTAAACATTCGAACCACTTCCTCAATAGGAATTGATGGACAGAAAACAAAATCTAAAGATCACAACAATGTACTTCAGAACCACATCGTCAATAGGAATTGACAGAAAGTGAACTAAACAGAGGAACACATAAGTGAATCCTAAAACCACATCGTCAATAGGAATTGACGGAGAGAGAACCAAACAGAGAAACACATCAGTGAATCTTAAAACCACTTCGTTAATATGAATTGACGAAAGAGAACCAAACAGAGAAACACATTAGTGAATCCTAAAACCAAATCGTCAATAGGAATTGACGGCAAGAGAACCAAATCCAAAGATCACATCATAGAACTGCAAATTCACATCGTCAATAGGAATTGAAGGAAAGAAAAAAAATCCAGAGAAACACATCAGTGAATCCCAAAACCACACCGTCAATAGGAATTGATGGAAGAGAACCAATCCAGAGAAACACATCAGTGAATCCTAAAATCACATTGTCAATAGGAATTGACAGAAAGAGAACCAAATCCAAAGATCACATCACTGAACTTCAGAACCACATCGACAATAGGAATTGACGGAAAGAAAACCAAATCCAAAGACCACATAAGTGAACTTCAGAACTACAACGTCATTACAATTGACAGAATGAGAAACAAACAGAGAAACACATCAGTGAATCCGAAAACTACATCATCAATAGGAATTGACGGAAAGAGAACCAAACAGAGCAACACATCAGTGAATCCTAAAACCAAATCGTCTATAGGAATTGAAGGAAAGAGAACCAAATCCACATATCACATCAGTGAACTTCAGAACATCATCTTTAAAAGGAAGTGATGGAAAGAAAAACAATCTAGAGAAACATATCAGTGAATCCCAAAACCACATCGTCAATAGGAATCGACAGAAAGAGAACCAATCCAGAGAAACACATCAGTGAATACTTTAATCACATCGTCAATAGGATTTTACGGAAAGAGAACTAAATCCAAAGTTCACATCAGTGAACTTCAGAACCACATCGTCAATAGGAATTGACGGAAATAAAACAAAATTTAAAGATCACATCAGACAATTTCACAACCACATTAGTGGATCCTAAAACCACATCGTCAATAGGAATTGACGAAAAAAGAACCAAACAGAGAAACACATTAGTGATTCCTAAAACCAAATATGTCAATAGGAATTGACGGAAAGAGAACCAAATCCGAAGATCACAGCAGTGAACTTCAGAACCACATCATTAATAGGAATTGATGGGAAAAAATCATTCAGAGAAACACATCAGTGAATCCGAAAAACACATCGTCAAAAGGAATTGACGGAATGAAAACCAATCCAAAGATCACAACAGTGAACTTCAAAACCACCTCGTCGATAGAAATTGATGGAAAGAAAATCATATCCATAGAACTACCTCGTCAATAGGAATTGACAGAAAGTAAATAATTCTGGAGAAACACATCAGTGAATCCCAAAACCACATCGTCAATAGGAACTGAGGGAAAGAGAACCAAATACAAAGATCACATCAGTGATCCTTAAAACCACAACTTCAATAGGAGTTGACAGAAAGAACACCAAATCCAAAGGTCACATTAGTGAACTACAAAACCCCATCGTCAATAGGAATTGACGCGAAGAAAACAAAATCCAATGATCACATCAGTGAACTTCAAAACCACATCATCAATCTGAATTGACAGAAAGAGAACAAAACAGAGAAACACATCAGGGAATCCTAAATTCACATCGTCAATAGGAATTGACGAAAAGAGAACCAAACAGAGAAGCACATCAGTGAATCTTAAAACCAAATCGTCAATAGGAATTAATGGAAAGAGAACCAAATCCAAAGATCATATCAGTGAACTTCAGAACCACATTGTTAATAGGAAGTGATGGAAAGAAAACCAATCCACAAAAACATATCAGTCAATCCCAAAATCACATCGTCAATAGGAATTTTCAGAAAGAGAAACACATCAGTGAATCCTAAAATCACATCATCAATGGAAAGAGAACCAAATCCAAAGATCACATCAGTGAACTTGAGAACCACATCGTAATAGGAATTGACTGAAAGAAAACCAAATCCAATGATTACATCAATGAACTTCAGAACCACATCATCAATAGGAATTGATGGAAAGAAAACCAATCCAGAGAAACACATAAGTAAATCTGAAAACCGCATCGTTAATAGGAATTTACGGAAAGAGAACCAATCCAGAGAAACACATCAGTGAATCCTATAATCACATCGTCAATAGGATTTGACGGAAAGAGAACCAAATCCAAAGTTCACATCAGTGATCTTCAGAACCACATCGTCAATAGGAATTGACGAAAAGAAAACAAACTTTAAAGATCACATCAGTGAACTTTACAACCACATCGTCAATGGGAATTGATGGAAAGAGAACCAAAGAGAGAAACATATCAGTGGATCCTAAAACCACATCGTCAATAGGAATTGACGGAAAGAGAACCAAACAGAGAAACACATCATTGAATCCTAAAACCAAATTTGTCAAAAGGAATTGACGGAAACAGAACCAAATCCAAAGGCACATCAGTGAACTTCAGAACCACATCATCAATAGGAATTGATGAAAAAGAAACCATTTAGAGAAACACATCAGTGAATCCCAAAACCACATCGTCAAAAGGAATTGACGGAAAGAAAACCAATCCAAAGATAACATTAGTGAACTTCAACACCACCCCGTCAATAGAATTGACGAAAGGAAAATCATATCCAAAGAACCACCTCGTCAATAGGAATTGACAGAAAGAAAATAAATCTGGAGAAACACATCAGTGAATCCCAAAACCACATCGTCAATAGGAATTGACGAAAAGAGAACCAAATACAAAGATCATATTAGTGAACCTTAAAACCACATCGTCAATAGGAATTGACAGAAGGAACACCAAATCCAAATGTCGCATTAGTCAACTTCAAAACCCCATCGTCAAAACAGAAAGAGAACCAAATAGAGAAATACATCAGTGAATCCTAAAACCATATCATCAATAGGAATTGAAGGAAATAGAACCAAATCGAAAGATCACATAAGTGAACTTCAATACCACATTGTTAATAGGAAGTAATGGAAAGAAAATCAATCTAGAGAAACACATCAGTGAATCCCAAAACCACATTGTCAATAGGAATTAACAAAAAGAGAACCAATCCAGAGAAACACATCAGTGAATCCTAAAATCACATCATCAATAGGAATTGACAGAAAGAGAACCAAATGCAAAGATCACATCAGTGAACTTCTGAACCACATCGTCAATAGGAATTGACTGAAAGAAAACCAATTCCAATGATCACATCAATGAACTTCCGAACCACATCGTCAATAGGAATTCATGGAAAGAAAACCAATGCATAAAGACACATAAGTGAATCCCAAAACCATATCGTCAATAGGAATTGACGGAAAGAGAACCAATCCAGAGAAACACATCATTGAATCCTTTAATCACATCGTCAATAGGATTTTACAGAAAGAGAACCAAATCCAAACTTCGCATTAGTGATCTTTAGAACCACATCGTCAATGGGAATTGACGAAAAGAAAACAAAATTTAAAGATCACATCAGTGAACTTTACAACCACATCTTCAATAGGAATTGACGGAAAGAGAACCAAAGAGAGAAACACATCAGTGGAACCTAAAACCACATCGTCAATAGGAATTGACGGAAAGAGAACCAAACAGAAAAACACATCAGTGAATCCTAAAACCAAATTGTCAATAGGAATTGACGGAAAGAGAGCCAAATCCAAAGATCACATCAGTGAATTTCAAAACCACCTCGTCAATAGAAATTTACGGAAATAAAATCATATTCAAAGAACCACCTCGTCAATAGGAATTGACAGAAAGAAAATAAATCTGGAGAAACACATCAGTGTATCCCAATATCACATCGTCAATAGGAATTGACGGAAAGAGAACCAAATACAAAGATCATATCAGTGAACCTTAAAACCACATCGTCAATAGGAATTGACTGAAAGAACACTAAATCCAAAGTTCACATTAGTGAACTTCAAAACCTCACCGTCAATAGGAATTGAAGGGAAGAAAACAAATCCGAAGAAACACATCAGTGAATCCCAAAACCACATCGTCAATAGGAATTGACAGAAAGAGAACAAAAATCTAAAGATCACATCAGTGAGCTTCAAAACCACATCGTCAATGGGAATTGACGGAAAGAAAACAAATCCAAAGAACCACCTCGTCAATGGGAATTGACGGGATGAAAACAAATCTGGAGAAACGCATAAGTGAATCCCAAAACCACTTTGTCAATAGGAACAAACGGAAAGAGAACCAAATCGCAAGATTACATCAATGAACCTTATAACCACATCGTCAATAGGAATTGAAAGAAAGAACACCAAATCTAAAGATAACATCAGTGAACTTTAAAACCACATCGTAAATAGGAATTGA
Source organism: Lathyrus sativus (assembly GCA_963859935.3). Classification (NCBI taxonomy): domain Eukaryota; kingdom Viridiplantae; phylum Streptophyta; class Magnoliopsida; order Fabales; family Fabaceae; genus Lathyrus; species Lathyrus sativus. The sequence continues at coordinate 64,123,642 of OZ012739.1, read as the reverse complement.
CGGAAAAAGAACTAAATCCAAAGATCACTTCAGTGAACTTCAGAACCACGTCGTCCATAGGAATTGACGGAAAGAAAACAAAATCCAAGATCACATAAGTGAACTTCAGAACCACGTCGTCAAGAGGAATTGATGGAAAGAGAACCAAATAGAGAAACACATTAGTGAATCCTAAAACCACGTCGTCAATAGGAATTGACGGAAAGAGTCAAACAGAGAAAAACACCAGTGAATCCTAAAACCAAATCGTCAATAGGAATTGATGGAAAGAGAACCAAATCCAAAGATCATATCAGTGAACTTCAGAACCACACCATTAATTGGAAGTGATGGAAAGAAAACCAAACCAGAGAAACACATCAGTGAATCCCAAACCCACATAGTCAATAGGAGTTGACGGAAAAAGAACCAATCCAGAGAAACACATCAGTGAATCCTAAAATCACATCGTCAATAGGAATTGAAGGAAAGAGAACCAAATCCAAAGATCACATCAGTGAACTTCAGAACCACATCGTCAATAGGAATTGACGGAAAGAAAACAAAATCCAATGATCATATTGTTAGACGATGGCTTGGATCTAGAATGGGGGTTGAATAGATCCCAATTAAAAAATCAGTCAGTGCTACCAATTAAAAATTGGTTTTAAAAATATTTGTTTTGCAGAAGCGGTTGTGGAAGAATTACCATATAAAACAAACTGTTATTAGAAAACCAGATATGCGTCTAGCCTTATGGAAGTTATAATGAGCAAAACATATATTCAACACACTATTCATATTAATCAATTGATTTTACCACTAATAAGTAGGACTAGTTCCAATGCTCCACAATTACCACAATATATGCAAATAATCCAAGTGAGTTTTGGTTTAGGAAATTTATCAAACACTTGGTGTGCGAGACACTCCAAGTGAATTTTGACTTGAGTAAGTAACTCCAATTTCCTTGTACAATCTATTATTGTACTAGAGTTCAAAATAGTGAAAACCACTTACTCAATTCAATGCAAATTTTGATGGAATTGCTTAAACTAAAATTACTCAAATTCTAAAGCCAAAATGAAAGTGCTGAAAAATAAAGGAGACAAAGATTTTTTGCAGCAGTTCCCCCGCCGTCCTTGCTTTGGGGTACGTTTGCCCTCAATTATAAATCTAAAATTAAGATCAATATAATAGATATCACTTGTAGAGTTGAAGTGTTTATACAAGGATAGATAAGCAAAATATACAAACAAGTTCTCTTAATGTTGATGATGCTTTTCTCTCCTTGTTCTTTGATTCGAGTCAAATCAAGTTCTTTGATCATTGCGAGTAGACCTCCGGTTCCATCCCCTTTGTTGAAAAAACTTCTGTTCTTCAAACCCTCGGCCTGACTGATCTCAGTCACACACAAATCGAACCCGGAACTCTCTTGGCACTTCGTTGATTCCCGCGACTAGACTGATGAAACCTTCCGCTTCTCAAACACCTTCGCTCAGCTGAAGTTGGTAAAGAAGATTCATACCAAAAACCCCCAAATTCTCCAAATCTTGGAGGGTAAAACCTTAAAGTTTTAATTCAAGAAAAACCTGCTACAAACTCAACCCGAACCGGATCCCCAATCAGCGGCTTCGGACCTTATCACCATGAACGAGACACAAACCACAACAAGAATTGTTGTGTTGTGAATTGTTGAGGATGAAGATGAAGAGATTTGGTAGCACCTGTTTCACTTTTCTTGTTTCTTGCACAATTGACTCAAAATCTCAACTTTTTTTGTTAAAAATGAACAAACCTTCTATATATAGTAACCAACCAACCAACACACTTAACAACTTTTCAACCAAAGTAGGACTATGCGTCGACCATAGCAGGACTATGCGTCGACGCATAGCCTGCAGTTTTAGGCAATTTGAAAAGTCTTGACTACATGCGTCGACCATAGGTCAGCGAGCGCCGACCAGTGAGGAATTGCAATGCTTCATGCGCTGACCCTGTGGTCAACCATAGGTCAGCGTGCACTGACCAGTGGGAGATTGTACTACTTCATGCGCCGACCTGTGGTCGACTCAAAGCCTGCAAATTTGTAAAAATGCATATCTTTGATTTTAATGTATCTAACCATAACCAAAGTTCTTCCACATATATTGAATTAGATATGCCAAGTTAGAAGGATATAAAAAGGATATGAGAGGTGAAATATTGCATTTGTCTTGTCAATGTAGAGTCGATAAACCTGATTCATCCATGGTTGTGTTTTGTCATCATCGAAACTCAAGAACGTATGTTACATGAGGGTTTTTCCTCACACAAATCAGTGAACTTCAGAACCACATCGTCAATAGGAATTGATGGAAAGAAAACCAATCTAGAGAAACACATAAGTGAATCCCAAAACCACATCATCAATAGGAATTGATGGAAAGAAAACAAAACTTAATCATCACATTTGTGAACTTCACAACCACATCGTCAACAGGAATTGACGGAAAGAGAACCAAAGAGAGAAACACAACAATGGATCTTAAAACCACATCATTAATAGGAATTGACGGAAAGAGAACCAAACAGAGAAACACATCAGTGAATCCTAAAACCAAATCGTCAATAGGAATTAACGGAAAGAGAACCAAATCAAAAGATCACATCAGTGAACTTCAGAACCACATCGTCAATAGGAATTGATGGGAAAAAAATCATTCAGAGAAACACATCAGTGAATCCCAAAACTACATCGTCAAAAGGAATTGATGGAAAGAACACCAACCCAAATATCGCATCTGTGAACTTCAAAACTTTCTCGTCAATAGAAATTGACGAATAGAAAACCATTTAGGAGAAACACATCAGTGAACCTGTTGCACCCCAAAATTTGCCCAACCTTTTCTTACCTGGTTTATGTTTCATTGCATTAACATTTGCATATGTATATCATTTGCATATCACGTTATCATTCATATAGCAGGGGATCAAATGTGATTCTTATCAAGAGAAGCCTAGCAAGAGGTCTCACTCAAGATTGAGAGTTATCAAAGTCATCAGAAGGTGGTTTGAGTGCCTAAGGGTTTAGATGTTTGAGTGTGAATATTCTCCTAACTTGAGGATCAACTGAAGACCGTCAGAGGGTTGTGAAGTGTTGAATATGAGAATAGGATGTGTATGGAGCTCATAGAATGCCTAGGAGGCCCTGGGAGAGCTCAATCAAGTCATTGTGTCAAATGCAAGAGCTATAGTTGAGGTGCAAGCAATTAGGGTTTCATCTGGATCAATTCTAAGTCAGCTGGACAATTGAAGAGTATCAAAGCCTAATTTTAGGTTATAGAGTTCATGAAATGATGTGATAAGACATTTGTGGTGTGGTTCCAAGTTCAAATCAAGAAGAATCAAGAGTGTGGGAAGTTGCTAAGTTAGGGTTTCAGTGTAAAATCCCTTGTTTAGTGCCTAACTTCAAGACCACATAAGTCAATATACAATTTTTAAATGGATCTTCGGCAAACATGAAAATTGTAGATGATTTCAATACCTTTAATTTGAGTACTAGAAGTCCTCCATTGGATTTTTAGAACTCAAGTTATGGCCCAGACAAGTTACAAGTCCTCAGATGCCACTGAAATTTTTCTGTGAAAATCATCTGACTTCAGAGCTATTTTTGACCTAGAAGGAGGTTTCACCTCAACCTTTGGCCAACATGAAAGTTGTTCCTCATGATCTTAGATTTCTAAATTGTACTAGAAGTCGTCCATTTGATTTGTAGAACTCATGTTATGAGATTTACAAGTCAGGGGTATTTTGGGAAAGTGAGATTATAGGCCATTTTCAATCATAGGTCAAAATCTCCAACTTGCACTTGTCAAATGCAATTTTGTTCAACATGAAAGTTTCTTAAAACATGATTTTAGGTGCAACCAAGTGGTCATGTGGGATTGGTTTGGCTTGTAGCAAAAAGTCACTTAAAATGGCCTAAAAAAGGGAATTTTTCAAATGGATTAAGGAGGGAAAATTGAGTTTTTGAGTTAGAGGACCAAAACATGGCATATGAGTACATTTTTTGAATGGAAATAACATTCTAAGAACATTGGTATTGGCAGAATTTTGAGCATAGGCCAAGTTTTGGGATTTGTTATTTAGATTACTTCACCAGGATGTTACATAATCAAAAATAGCCATTGGATCAAATACAAGAATCAAATCCCAGCCATTCACACTACACATGCTGTTATTAGTTGAATTGAATCATCTTGGATCCAAAACAATGCCATTTTCGTGTACCTACAAGAGCAAAAAGTGGTGAAATTTTGAAAATTCATTTTGGGCCTAGAGGCAAGGATTTGGCTTTCTCTTGATCCATATCCATTGTATATAAGATTTCTAACCTTCACAAATCATTAGTTCTGAAAATTGGAGCAGAATTGATCAAGAGCAAGCTTGAAAAAGTGAAGAAAATTCAAAAAGTGAATTCCAAGATCTAGATCGTTTCAAGCCAAATTGTGAATTGAGAAAGCTTTATTGAAGATCATTGAACGATTCTGGAGAGTTTTGCGAAGCTTCATCAAGGATTAAAGGCTCAGTGGAAGTTCTCCTTGAATTTCACCATATCTCTCTTAATACTTGATGATTCTTTGCCATTTTCGTTTCTTTGCACTCCTTGAAGCATGTAGATCGTTTCTGGATTATAATTGTTGATGTTTATGACGTTCGAAATTTGGAGCTCCAAACTTGTGAGATTTTATATGGGCTGTTTTAGCATGATTTGGCTTAGTTTTTGCTTGATCTATAACCTCCATGACATAAGCATGAGTTTAGGATTAATTTGGAGAAGTTTTGTTGAACTTGAGATTTTGGTGTCAAACTTTGTTTGATTCGTTTCTCTTTGATCTTGCATTATTATAATTTTGGATGAGATGTTTAGAATTCTCGCGAGAAGTTGATGAATTTTGACGTAAATTTCATGTGAAACGGTTGAGTTTTGAGGAAGTTATGGTTGTTGGTGTAATTCCGGCGAGCATGGCGGTGGAGAGGCCGGCCAGAACAGTTCCGGCGAGTCCAAGGAAGAAGATGAACAGGAACCGTCCAATCATGCTTCTGTGTTGACATTTTCTGCGCATCTGCCGGCTGTGCGCGCGCCACGCGCGCAGGTGCAAAACGACACTGTTTTGGCCAGCGAAGAAGACCGAACACGCGCGTGTTCGAGTTCTTAACCATGAATTTTTCATTTTTCTGCTTTGCATTTCCATTAACTCACAATTTCCATTATCCATTTAGTTTTTTATTTTTCTTTTTACTTTTCTCTTTTGATATCTGTTTGCTTTAATTATGTTAAAAATAGTAAAAATCATCAAAAAATAATGAAATTTTTTTCTGTAGTTCCTGAATGTCTTAAGCATTTTTAGGCATTAATTTTATATTTTTAGGATTTTATTTGAATTAGTTAGGATTTTTCATTTGTGCTAATGTTCATTGTGTTGGATATTTGACCATCTGTTTTGTTGAATTGTTTTCTTCCAATTGGTGATGAATTTGGCTTTGATTTTTTAGTATGTTTTAGGGTGGATATTCATGTTCCATTAGGATTTTTATTAGAATTTTAGAACATCTTTAGGTTCTGTTTTAGGTGTTGAGATTAGAGCCTTCCCAAACTTGTGGATTACCTTGATATATTTCAATCTAGAAATTATTTAGGTGACTTAGAAGTTGAATTAGGCTTTAATATATTAACCCTAGGCTGTTAAAATATGTATGTTCCCCTAGGAATTTAATTAGAATTTTATAATTTTGTTTTCTATTTTTGTTGAATTTTGCAAGTTGCTTGTGTTTGTGTTGTTCTCTCTTGAGTACCTTTGCTTGTTTGGCTTGGTTGGTGACTTTGGAGCTTGCTTGGCTTGGAATCCTTTTTGGGAGGTCTTCTGGACTTGAAACAGATGCTATGTCTTGAAGATTGGAGCTTGGAGTGGAAGTTTCCTTTTTCTTTAGGGGTTGTTTTAGAAGCTTAGGAAATTATGCTATGTCCCGAACTACGTTTGCTCTAATCTTTCATGTCGTATGAAAGTACGTAGGCACGAGATGCGATATATCGGCGAGAAACCTTCCCTCATAACCCGTAGTTAGGCGAACTACACTGACTCTGATTTCTCGTTCCAGACGGGAATACGTAGGCATAAAGTGTGATACTTTGCCAAGTCATTTTCTTTTCTTTTTAACCCAGACCTGTAGAGTAGATAGAATAACATACCCTTAGATAGAAAACAAGCGTGGATCCCATCGAGTACGATGGACGTGAGTGGTGCTAACACCTTCCCCTTGCGTAACCGACTCCTGAATCCAGGATTTGGTTGCGATGACCATTCCTTTCCCTCTTTGCGTTAGGTTTACTCTGAGCGTTTCTTTTCCCTCTTGTGGGATAAATAACGCACGGTGGCGACTCTTCTGTCATAGCCGGCGCCGATTTCCGCAGTAGCGACAGCTGGCGACTCTGCTGGGGACACTATTCCCTATGTGAGTCAATCCTAGCACTTGTTTTCTCGTCTGGGGTTTTGTGTGTATTTATTTTTCTGTCTTTACTTTCAGTATTGTATATATTTGTTGTTGTGTTGTGGGTAGAGGGTTAGTTTGAGAGATAAGTCGGACCTGGGCTTTAGTGCACTTAGACATAGAAGTAGAGAGTAGTGGCTAGCCTGCTTGCTTTGCTCGCACCAGCTAGCTACGAAATCTGCACTCAGACGAGATTCTCTTTGATGGCATCTTGCCTGGCCCTTTGGGCTCGACAGGTTGTTGGATTTAAGGGTTGTCGACTCTGGGGACCTATCATTTGGGATTCGACTAAGTGAGGCCTCTTCAAGGAATAATGATGCCACACCTTCTGGGTATCGTATCATCGCTCTTGAAAGTCTGTGACGCTGATGACCGCATAGGATGTCGTACCTCGTCCGCGAGTTAAGTACATACCTGTGAGGGGTAGGTGGGTCTTTTGCAGGAAAACTCTGGCCTCAGAACACCTGGTTTGTCTCTGTCAGTGAGAATTGGTTGTGAGGGTTCTTTTGTGGTTGGTTTGGTTTGAGGAGAAGATCTGTTGGTTCTCAAGTTGCAGTACAATACAACACAGTTCTTCATCATTGCACTTGATCCCCTATTTTCATATGCATCTGCATTTTCATGTTTGCATTTCATTAACATGTATTTATGTTGCAGGTGTGTTTTTTCCCCTCAGGTTCTAATGTTCTTCTTGCTAGACATGGAGTCCATGAAGAGAACAGTTGCTTACAGGTTGCCTTCTCCAGATATCAGTTCCTTATTGCAGTTGATTGCTCTAGCAGATCAGAGAGTGAGGGAGAGTCTTACGGGAAACTTCTCAGTTTGTTGTATAGGCCTTCTGTGTTTGAGATGACTGGATTGTACACCTTGATGCAGTTTTACGAGCCTCAGTTGAGATGTTTCTTGTTCCCTGATTTTATTCTGGCTCCTACTTTGGAGGAATATTCTGATATGCTGGGATTCCTGTGTTAGATCAGGTGCCTTTTGTTCATGAGGATACTGAGCCTGAGTTGGCTAAGCTTGCTGAGATTGTCAGTTTAGATGCTTCTGAGTTCCCCGGAGGTTTGGTCAAGCTGAATGGAGCTTATGGTTTTCATCTTTCTTGCTTGGTTGAGAAGGCTACGCAGTGTGCGAAGGATGGATGTTGGATTGCCTTCAGTGTTATTCTGGCTGTTTGCATTTATGGGATTGTCTTGTTCCCCAACTTGCCTAATTTTGTTGACTCAGATGCTTTCTTTATTCTTGCCTTGAAGAATCCGGTGCCTACTCTCTTGGGTGACGTTTATCATTCTATTCACTATAAGAATGAGAAACGTCGGGGAAAGAATGTTTCTTGCTGTGTACGTCTTTTATCCAGGTGGTTTCAGGGACATCTTCCTAAGAAGGGACCTTTTGTTGATACTATTGGTACTTTGGATTGGTCTTCCAGATTGATGGGATTGTGTGCTGAGAACATTGTTTGGTTTGATCGGAACCTGCTCGGAGTGGATATTATATATAGTTTCAGTGGCTTTCTGAATGTTCCTTTGATTGGACGGAAAGGTTGTATTAACTATAACCCTTCTTTGCTTGTGAGACAATTTGGCTATGCTTTGAGGGATTCTCCGATTGAAGACGAGATACAGGAATCTATGTATCTCACATGTTTATTAGATGGAGATGTTTTGGTTAGATTGAGGCGTGCTTGGGGTAATATTCATAGAAGAGGAAAAACATTGCTTGGTAAGAGTGACAGTCGAGCTTATAATCCTTATTGGCTCTGGATCCATGAGAGAGTTAGGACTTCTTTGATGTCGTATCCTGCTGTAGAGCCTTTGTATCCTCCGATGATTGAGGAACCTACTTCAGTAGAGATTGAGAAGTATAACAAGCTGCTGGCTGAGAAGGAAGAGTTGCAACGAGCGAATGAAGAGCTAGAGAAAGAGATTTTCCAGCTTCGGCATGAGAAGAATGAGGAAACTTTCACTTTGAAGAAGCAGACTGAGATGATTAATAGGTTGGGTTCAGATTTGACTGAAGAGACCAGCAAGAGAGGGAAAGTAGGGGTAATCTTGAATGGTGTTAGTAGTGTACTTGCTACTAAGAAAGAACTTCTGAACAAGGCTTATTCTCGACTTTCCAAATGGGAATCTTTGTGGAATACAACGCTTACCAAACAGAAGGAGCGTGAAGATGAGTTGAAGCTTCAGATTTCTTAGTTAGAGGAGCAGATCAGTGCTAAGGATGCGAAGATTGCTGAAGAGGTATCTCTTAGACGTGACGCTGAGTCTAGAGTGATGGTCAAAGAGACTAGGGATGGTGAATTGAAGGTTGGCTCCAAGAGATACAGGATTGATGAGTGTTATGGCAGAGGAACTTATGAAGAGGACGCCAAAAAGCTGAGATCCACTGTTGAGCGACATGCATTACTGATACAGGAGCTAATCTCCAGACTAGGTCATTCGGAGACGATGAGGATATTGGAAGATGTCAGAGCGCACCATTTGGCCTGATTTATCTTTGCTTTGCTTTTGTTATCTGTACTTGTATTTTGACCATCGCCAGGCTTGTTGGCCGAGGTCTTTTCAGTTGTACCTTTGTACTCTGCCTCTTGGCATTTGTTTATGTATGAGGTTTCTGATTCTGCGCTTGCTTATTTGGGACTCCATTGTCATTATGGCTTCTTTCTCCGGAACTAGAATGGGGGGGGGGGAATTAACCTGTTGCATATTTACACGTGTGCATTTGCATATTCATATTGCATGGCAGGTACCCTTTTTGAGCTAGAATCTTATCTCCTGCATCTTACAGGTTGTTTCAGGATTGACGAACAGAGAATTCACTGGTACGCTACAAGAAGCAACAGTAAGAAGATCATGGATCAGGTACAGTCTGAGATGCAGGAGATCCAGGATAGGTTGACCCAATTCATGCAGACCATTGAGGCTGTGGCTAAAGGCCAGGAACATCTTCAAACTCTGGTGCAACCGCTGCTAGCGCGAGCGGCTGGTAATACTAAATATAACTCTGCTCATGTTGAGACTCCTCGCAGGGAGGAAGTGATACCAAATGCTGGTGAGACTGGTACTGGCAACGGCAACGGCAACGTTGGTAACAGAAATGCTGATAATGTTAATGGGAACGTGGAAATCAGCAGGAATGTTGATTTCAACACTGGGTTCGGTGACAACAATCAGGGTCTTCGCTTTGGCAATCGGGATGGCAATGATGGTTTCAACAGAGGGCTTCAAGATGACAATCAAGGCTATGGTAATAATGGCTACGACAATGCTGGGTTTGGCAATGTGAATACCAATGGTGCTGGGATGGGTCCTTTCAATACTGGTTTTGGGACAGTGGCTGCTAATCAAGAACTTGGCAATCTGAGGTATGATCTCAGGTTCTTCCAAAGCGGTCATGGTCATGGTCGTAATGCTGCTTATAACAGATATGGTAATGAGGGGCCGTACTGGAATAGAGATCGTCAGGAAGATGCCTTTTCTGGGCAAGGCATGGGTTTTGAGGGTCCCACTGATAGTGATCGGAGGATTAAAATGCTGGAAGAACAGATGAGAGGTATAGCCAATCAAAATTCGGCAGGGTTGGACATGGCTATCATGGGGCTAGTTCCTGGGTTGAGAGTTCCATTGAAGTTCAAAGCTCCCACTTTCGATAAATATAAAGGGGACACATGCCCACGGGTTCATGTGCGTTCATACTACTGGAGGATGTCGGCGTACTCTGATGATGAGAAGATGCTCATGCATTTTTTTCAAGATAGTTTGTCAGGACCATCATTGGAATGGTACATGGGACTAGAGCCTGCACAGGTCGGAAGTTGGAAAGAATTGGCTGATGCTTTCGTCAAACATTACCAATACAATAGTGACCTTGCACCAAATAGAGTCCAGCTTCAAAGTCTTTCACAGAAGAACGGGGAAAGTTTCCAGGAGTATGCTCAGAGCTGGCGGGATCTGGCGGCAAGGGTCCAACCCCCTATGGTTGAAAGCGAATTGATTGATATTTTTGTTGGGACATTTTCTGGGATGTATTATGATAAATTGCTCAATTGCTCGATGGGTAGTTTCTATGACATGATACTCATGGGAGAAAGAATTGAAAATGGCATCAAAATTGGTAAGATTCAAGCCGGTGAGTCGACCTCAGCTGGAGGTGCGAAAAAAGGTCTTTGGTGGTAAAAGGCAAGGAGACGCCAGTGCAGTGTATGGTGGTCGAGGACGAGGTAGAGGTTGGAATCAATATACTCAACAACAGGTTGCTAGTGTGATGATCCCTATACCACAACAACGACAACAACCACAACAGCAGCAACAACAACAACAAAGGTTTAATCCTGCTCAGAGAAGGATCCAGAATGGGAAGCCGAAGAGGGTATTTGATACACCTCCGTCAACGTATGCAGAACTGCTTCAGACACTGTTAAGTTTGAATTTGGTTGAGAAGAGAATGTTGGACCCACCCACGGGAGCACTTCCTTACGGGTATGATACTAGTTAGCAGTGTGAATTTCATTCCGGGGCACCCGGACATGATATCGAGAGTTGTCATGCTTTTAAGCATAAAGTCCAAGATTTGATGGATAGTAAAGTCATCAACTTCGGTAATGATGGTCCCAATATTGTTCAGAAACCAATGCCAAATCATGGAGCGAATGCTGTTTTGGCAGAAGAGGATTTGGATTTGGTTATGGACGTAAATGATCTGAAGACACCTTTGAGCTTTGTTAAAAGCAGATTGTTGAAAGGAGGGGTCTTCCCCGGATGTGATGAGTACTGTTTGGATTGTTTGACCCGACCAGAGGGCTGTATTGATTTGAAGAAAGGTATTCAGGCCATGATTGATGAGGGAACTTTGCTGTTTGATCGCACTGCTGTTGAGAAACCTGATGAGGTAACATGTGAAAAGCAGGGTGAGGTCGCAACAATTACGATCCCACGAAAGACTATTACGATATCAGCGCCCGCCAAATGCCCAACTATAAAAATAACGAAAGCAGGACCCGTTCCTTATGAGAGTACGAAAGCCATTCCATGGAATTATGGGTTGGAAGCTTTTTGCAACGGGGAAAAGATTAATGTGAATAGCCAGCCAGCAGGGGCAGTGGGCAATATTGTTGAAGTGGGAGGTATGACCCGAAGAGGTAGAATCTTCACTTCACCTGAAATCGAGGCTGAAAGAATTGCTAGAGGCAAAGCCAAAGTGAATGAAGGAGGACCTTCCCAGTCAAAAGAGAAGGAAACATCAGTCAAGGATGTAGAAGAGTTTATGAGGTTGATTCGCAAAAGTGACTATAAGATTGTGGAGCACTTGCAGCAGACGCCCTCCAAAATTTCAATACTATCTTTGTTACTTTGTTCCGAGGCCCATCGGAATGCCTTATTAAAAATCTTAGACACGTCTTTTGTACCTCAGGAAGTAACTATTAATCAGCTTAAGGGGGTACTGGTGCATGTGAATGCTGGCCACAACCTGGGTTTTACTGACTTTGATTTGACGCCTAGAGGTCGGGACAATAATATGGCTTTGCACATTTCAGTGGAGTGTCGGGGCACTGTTATGTCGCACATTCTTGTAGACACCGGATCATCTTTGAATGTGTTGCCGAAGAAGGCTATGATGAAGGTAGATGTTCGAAGAATCATATGCACGCCAAGTGATTTGGTCGTGAGGGCTTTTGATGGGACCAGAAGGTCGGTGTTTGGGTCCATAACATTGTCGCTCCAGGTCGGGCCGGAAGAGTTTGACATAGTGTTCTACATCATGGATATACATCCCGCTTACAGCTGTTTACTTGGGATACCATGGATACATTCTGCAGGGGCTGTGACGTCCACGCTGCATCAGAAACTTAAATAAACGGTCGGGGACAGTGTTGTTACTATTTGCAGAGAGGAGGACATTCTGGTTAGTTATCTCTCGTCATTCAAGTACGTCGAAGTGGATGGGGAGATCCATGAGACGCCATGCTAAGCCTTCGAGGGGTTGCAGATCAAGGACAAGTCTCATATTCCTAGCAAAGGGCCAGAGGTGGCCATGTCTTCATACAAAGACGCTCAGGCAGTGGTTCAGGATGGAGAAACCAAAAGATGGGGCCAAGTCTTGGAAATTCCCATCAAGATGGACAGGTTTGGGTTGGGGTATCGCCCGACATCGTCACCCTCCGCATCAGGCGTGCCAAAATTCAAAGGACCAGTGGTGATCACTCCAGGTGGGGTCTGTTATAAAACGATCAATGCTGTTTCCAATGCTGAAGACGGAGATAGTGATTGCGATATGGCCTCGGGGATCAAGCCCGGCGTGCCAGGACAGAATCTGTGCAACTGGTCTATCCAGAAAATTGTTCCAGTGACTACAAAACAGTAATGATTTGTTTTCTCAATTATTGTATGATCCTGTGTCCTACCCGGGGCATAGTGATTCTGTTTTTAGGGCTACCTGCTTATGTGTGTACTTTGTTTAATCATTAATAAAGGCATTTTTCTCATACAAATTTTGTGATCCCTGTTTTTCCTGTTTTTGTTTAACAATAAAATGGCAACGTGGTTATGTGCTTTGTTTGCATTATTTGAAACATTTAAACATTCTCATTGCAGGATTCATATTTCAGACAACATTGATCACGACACCGATCACGAACTTCCTATGACTCGCTTCGACTTCGAGCACCCGATATTTCAAGCAGAAGAAGAGATTGTTGAGGATAGTGACTTATCAGAAGAGCTGACTCGACTTTTGAAACAAGAAGAGAGAATCATTCTGCCTCATCAGGAGGAAATTGAAATTATCAATGTGGGGTCCGAAGAGGTTGTCAGGAATATCCGGATAGGGGGTGCACTGCAAAGTGATATCAAGCAAAGGCTTATCGAGATGCTGCGGGAGTACAGTGATATCTTTGCTTGGTCTTACGAAGACATGCCTGGGTTGGATACTGATATGGTGGTTCACCGTCTGCCATTGTGCGAGGAATGTCCGCCGGTTAAGCATAAACTCAGAAGAACTCGACCAGATATGGCTGTGAAAATTAAGGAGGAAGTTCAGAAACAGTGGGATGCTGGTTTCCTAGCTGTCACAACTTATCCCTCATGGGTCGCTAATATAGTATTTGTACCAAAGAAAGATGGTAAGGTGTGGATGTGCGTGGACTATCGAGATTTGAATAGGGCGAGCCCAAAAGACGACTTTCCACTTCCTCATATTGATGTGCTGGTCGACAACACCGCTCAATTCTCCATGTTTTCCTTCATGGACGGCTTTTCAGGCTATAATCAGATAAAGATGGCGCCGGAGGATATGGAGAAAACGACTTTTATTACCCCGTGGGGAACGTTCTGCTACAAAGTGATGCCCTTTGGTTTGATGAACGTCGGGGCAACATATCAGCGAGCTATGACAACACTCTTTCATAATATGATGCATAAAGAGATCGAAGTCTACGTTGACGATATGATTGCCAAATCCCAGACGGAGGAAGAGCATCTGGTCAATCTTCTGAAATTCTTCAAGAGGCTTAGGAAATTCAGGCAGAGACTGAATCCTAACAAGTGCACCTTCGGGGTGAGATCCGGTAAGCTATTGGGGTTTATTGTGAGCGAAAAAGGAATTGAGGTTGATCCTGCTAAGATTAAAGCAATACAAGAACTGCCAACTCCGAAAACAGAAAAAGAGGTTCGTGGCTTTTTAGTGAGATTGAACTACATTGGTCGGTTCATATCTCATCTAACGGCCACGTGCGAGCCGTTATTCAAGTTATTGGAAAAAGATTAGGATGTGACCTGGAATGAAGATTGTCAAAGAGCGTTTGAGAAAATAAAAGAATATTTGCAGGAACCTCAAATATTGATAGCCCCAGTAGCCGGGAGACCATTGATTATGTATTTGACGGTTCCTGAGAAAAGTATGGGTTGTGTTCTCGGTCAACATGACGAGACTGGACGTAAAGAGCATGTGATTTACTACTTGAGTAAAAAGTTCACAGATTGTGAGTCTCGTTACTCAATGCTCGAAAAAACGTGTTGTGCGCTAGCCTGGGTTGCCAAACATTTGAGGCAATACATGATAAATCATACAACCATGCTAATTTCAAAGATGGATCCGATCAAATACGTATTTGAAAAGCAAGCACTTTCCGGAAGGATTGCTCGATGGCAGATGGTATTGACAGAATACGATATCCAGTATGTTTCTCAAAAGGCTATTAAAGGTAGTGTTTTGTCAGAATACCTAGCTGAGCAGCCAATTGATGATTACCAGTCGATGAGTTTTGATTTTCCTGACGAGGATATCATGTACTTAAAAATGAAGGACAGTGAGGTACCGTTGCCGGATGAAGGTCCAGAGTTGGGTTCCAAATTGCAATTGATATTTGACGGTGCCGTCAATTCGTATGGAAGTGGAATAGGGGCAATCATTACTACTCCCCATGGGTCGCACATCCCATTCACTGCTAGATTGACCTTTCCAGTTACCAACAATGAGGCCGAATATGAAGCATGCATTATGGGGCTCGAAGAAGCTATCGATCTGAGAATTAAAAATCTTGATGTGTATGGGGACTCTGCTCTAGTCGTGAACCAGATCAAGGGAGAATGGGAGACTCATCATCCCAATCTGATACCCTATATAAATTATGCAAGGAGGTTGTTACCTTTCTTTGACAAGGTGGAATTGCACCATGTACCACGAGCAGAAAATCAGATGGCAGACGCTCTCGCGACTTTGTCTTCAATGTATAAGGTTAACTTCTGGAATGAGGCTCCCAGGATAGTTATCTCCCGCCTTGATAGGCCCGCCTTCATATTCGCCATTGAGGAAGCTCCCGATGGTAAACCGTGGTATTATGATATCCAGAATTTCCTGAAGAACCAAGAGTATCCGGCTGGGGCATCCAGTCGTGATTAGAAGACTCTTAGGAGATTGGCTGGCAATTTCTATCTGTATCCGGATGGGGTTTTGTACATAAGAAACCACGACTTGGTGTTGTTGCGATGTGTGGACGAGAAAGAGGCTAAGTTGCTAATGGAAGAAATCCACGAGGGTACATTTGGCACGCATGCCGGCGGACATGCAATGACGAGAAAGCTATTACGAGCAGGGTACTACTGGCTAACAATGGAAACAGATTGTTTCAAGTTTGCAAAGAAGTGTCATAAATGCCAGATTTATGCGGACAAGATTCATGTGCCTCCGAGCCCTCTGAACGTTATGTCGTCGCCTTGGCCTTTCTCCATGTGGGGAATTGATGTGATTGGAAAGATTGAGCCCAAGGCATCTAGCTATTGATTACTTCACCAAATGGGTTGAAGCGGCATTGTATGCTAATGTTACCAAGCAGGTGGTAGCCAGATTTATCAAGAAGGATATTATCTGCAGATATGGAATCCCGGAGAGGATTATCACTGACAACTGTTCAAATTTGAATAACAAGATGATGAAGGAATTGTGCCAGAATTTCAAAATTGAACATCACAACTCTTCTCCTTATCGGCCCAAGATGAATGGCGCTGTTAAAGCGGCCAATAAAAACATAAAGAAGATTGTTCAGAAGATGGTTGTGACCTACAAGGACTCGCATGAGATGTTGCCTTTTGCTTTGCACGGTTATCGTACGACGGTACGCACATCAACCGGGGCAACTCCTTTTTCGCTTGTGTATGGTATGGAAGTTGTCCTACCATTGGAGGTTGAGATTCCTTCTCTGAGGGTTTTGCGTGATGTCCAACTTGATGAGGCAGAATGGGTGAAAGATAGATTGAATCAACTCAGTTTAATGGATAAGAAGAGACTGGCTTCTCTAGCATATGGTCTGTTGTATCAGAGCCGGATGAAGAAAGCTTATGATAAGAAGGTGTGTCCTTGAAGCTTTCACAGAGACTGGCTTCTCTAGCATGTGCTGAAAAAGATTCTCCCACCACAATCAGATCACAGGGGCAAATGGACTCCCAACTATGAAGGTCCATATGTCGTTAGAGAGGTTTTCTCTGGAGGAGCCTTATTGTTGTCCACCATGGATGGTGAGGACTTCACATCCCCTGTGAACTCGGATGCAGTTAAAAAATACTTTGTTTAAATAGACCCGCTGGACAGAAAAAGAAAGTCCAGGCAAAAATGGGGCATCCCGGCGAACCATAAAAAAGGAATAAAAGGTTCGGGCAAAAGTTAGGGATAAAATTAAAAAAATGTACACCCGCGAAGTTGAAAACCTGAAAAGGGCAGCTTCAGCAAAAAAGGGTATCCCAGTGAATTGAAAACCCGCAAAGGGCGAATCATGCAAAAGTTAGGGATTTGAAAAAGCAAATGATTGCGGTCCGAGTTTGATACTGCATTGCTTAGTGGTTTGGGAGTACTTGAGGGTCGTATATCCGAAACAATCTCTTCCGAAGATCGAGTATCAGGAAAGCATCAGAGTCAGGCGAGTCATAGGAGGATCAGCTCATGGTGTTCGTCTGTACCACGTTGCTGACATGTATACAAATTTTCTTTGTATTTCTGTAATACTTGTATTTTGTTTGTGCGTAACTTCCTCTTTTCAGGAGTTGCATCCAGTGTACAAAATTTTTCCTATTTACAGGCCCGTTATCAATAAAGCATGTTATTCAGTACTTGATGTTTGTTCTTTACTGTTTTGTTTGTGAAAAATGCCGATGTTTTTGATAAACTTGCATGTGCATAAACTTGCTGGCCCTTGCCAATAATTGCTAAAACTTCGAATTGACTGAATGAACATCACGGATATTAACCAGAATAGACCTTGTTGTATATATTTGTTTTGTCTCGTTTGTGTTTTGTAGGGTTCGCACCTTTGGAGCAGATAGTCAAGGATTTTATGTTCCCCCAGCCCGAGTCCTGAGACATAGCGATGGTATCATTCCTCAGCAGACGGAAGTCACATCTTATCTCAGAAGATTTGAGATGGCACTTACCCCTATTGGATGTGGGTGGTTCTCCCCAGAAGAGTATTCCCCATGAAAGCTGTCAAGAGAGTATCCTCAGTGGATTCTGTGTGTCCCCAACAGAAAGTGCATTCCCAGTAGTGAGTATGTACACACTCCATACCCAGCATGGGTAACTCCCGCAGAATATAACCAAGTCGTCTTTGGTTCAGAAGGATTATCCCCGCGCAGGATTGTTTCTCATCCTCCCCAGCAGGTTATTTTTCCTTCGACAGGATGAACATCCCCAATAGAGTTCGTAATTTCAAGCTTGTGAGCCATTCCCCGACAAGATGGTTATCCCCAGCGGAGTTGGTTGCACCATTCCAGCATTTATTTTGTTGGAATGCTTTGTGATATTTGGTTATCCCCAGCGGATTGGGTTTTGGCTTCAACATTTATTTTGCTGAAGCGCCTATTGGCATCTTTGCATTTTGCATATATCATCATATTTGCATTTACCTAAACGCGTAGCATTTCCATGTTGTATGGAGCATTACGCCATTGTCAAACATACGCATTTTTGAAACATAAGCCAGGTTGGTTACCTCTTTGGTTTCATGTGTTATTCCTTGCAGAGGAGTGGGATTCTTGCTCAGAAGGATCTCTAGATATTCAAATTCTCGGCGTGAGATAGGTGATGATAACGTTCGTCCCCTAGCAGAGTTGCTTGGTTAAGTTTATCTCCTCAGGATTGCTGTTACGTCAGCAGTAAAAGATTTCATGCTTTAAACTTTTGGAGTTGCTACTAGTGATTTCCCCACAGAGTGGTGTGATTAAGTTTCTCGTATTTCCTAACAAAGTATTCTTCAAGTGTACCTGTGTTGACAGTGATTATTACATGTGGTGGACAGAGATCGTACATGTGTTGACAGAGTTTGGTATCCGCGTTGACGGGATTATTACCTGTAATGGACAGAGATTGCGCCTGTGTTGATAGTGTTTGTTACCTGTGATGGACAGAGTTTGTTCTCTGTGTTGACGAGATCGCGCCTATGTTGACAGAGATTATTACCTGTGATGGACAGAGATCGTACCTGTGTTGACAGAGTTTGGTATCCGTGTTGACGGAATTGTACCTGTGTTAACAGTGATGTTTACCCGTGCTGACGGTGATTGTTCTCCGTATTGACAGAATTGTACCCGTGCTGATGGTGATTGTTACCTGTAATGGACAGAGATTGTACCTGTGATTGACATTGATGTTTCCCCGTGCTGACGGTGATTGTTATCCATGTTGACGGAATAGTACCTGTGTTGACAGTGATTGTTGTCCGTGTTGACAGAATTCTTCCCTGTGTTGACAGAGATTGTTACCTGTGATCGACAGTGATTTGTACCTGTGATTGACAGAGATTGCGCCTGTGTTGACAGTGATTGCTACCCGTGCTGACAGTGATTATCATCCGTGTAAAGATCGTACCTGTGATGGACAGAGGTTGTAGCTGTGTTGAAAGTGATTGTATCCATATTGACGAATCATACTTGTGTTGACAGCGATTGTTCTCTGTGTTGATGGAATTGTACCTGTGTTGACAGCGATTGTTACCTGTGATCGACAGTGATTGTACCTGTGTTGATAGTGATGTTTACCTGTGTTGATAGAGATGTTTACTTGTGATGGACAGAGATCGTACCTGTGTTGACAGTGATGTTTACCTGTGTTGACAGAGATGTTTACTTGTGATGGACAGAGATCGTACCTGTGTTGACAGTGATTGGTACCCGTATGGACGGAGTCGTTACCCGTGATTGACGGAGTTGTCCCAGTGAAATCGCCGGAGATTGTTATCCGTGTTGACGGATTTGTTACCTGTGTTGACAGTGATTGTTACCCGTCTGGACGGAGTTATTATCCATAATCGATGGATTATCCCCAGTGGAGTTGTTACCTGTGACTGACAGAGATCGTAATTCCAATTATAGGCGGAATTGTACCCATGTTGATGGAGTCCTTCCTCGTGTTGACGAAGTTTAGTCCCGTTGTGGACGAAGTTGTTTCTTGCAAAGTTAATTCGATACATGTGGTGTCACACAGGGGGTTAGTGTTGAAATCCCAAGTTATCAGATGATTGATCATTTGTTGTCGTAACAACTGGGTTCAGCACAACGGATGTTGTTACCCAAGCAGTTTTGTTGTGTATTTTTGCATTTGGAAAATTTCCAGGTTTCTTGGTATTCAACCGTCTTCTACCTCGATTGTTTGAAGGCCGTTCTCTCTTCACTCAGTCGGGTCCAAGCCGTTTGAATAGGGGCAGCTGTTGCACCCCAAAATTTGCCCAACCTTTTCTTACGTGGTTTATGTTTCATTGCATTAACATTTGCATATGTATATCATTTGCATATCACGTTATCATTCATATAGCAGGGGATCAAATTTGATTCGTATCAAGAGAAGCCTATTAAGAGGTCTCACTCAAGATTGAGAGTTATCAAAGTCATCAGAAGGTGGTTTGAGTGCCTAAGGGTTTAGATGTTTGAGTGTGAATCTTCTCCTAACTTGAGGATCAACTGAAGACTGTCAGAGGGTTGTGAAGTGTTGAATGTGAGAAGAGGATGTGTATGGAGCTCATAGTATGCCTAGGGGGCCCTGGGAGAGCTCAATCAAGTTATTGTGTCAAATGCAAGAGCTACAGTTGAGGTGCAAGCAATTAGGGTTTCATCTGGATCAATTCTAGGTCAACTGGACAATTGAAGAGTATCAAAGCCTAATTTTAGGTTATGGAGTTCATGAAATTATGTTATAAGACATTTGTGGTGTGCTTCCAAGATCAAATCAAGAAGAATCAAGAGTGTGGGAAGTTGCTAAGTTAGGGTTTCAATGTAAAATCCCCTATTTAGTTCCTAACTTCAAGACCACATAAGTCAAGATACAAGTTTCAAATGGATCTTTGACCAACATGAAACTTGTATATCATCTCAATACCTTTAATTTGAGTACTAGAAGTCCTCCATTGGATTTATAGAACTCAAGTTATGGCCCAGACAAGTTACAAGTCCTCAGATGCCACTGAAATTTGTCTGTGAAAATCATCTGACTTCAGAGCTATTTTTTCCCTAGAAGGAGGTTTCTCTTGAACTTTTGGCTAACATGAAAGTTGTTCCTCGTGATCTTAGCTCTCTAAATTGTACTATAAGTCTTCCATATGATTTGTAGAACTCAAGTTATGAGGTTTACAAGTCAGGGGTATTTTGGGAAAGTGAGATTATAGGCCATTTTCAATCATAGGTCAAAATCTCCAACTTGCACTTGTCAAATGAAGTTTTGTTCAACATGAAAGTTTCTTAAAACATGATTTTAAGTGCAACTAAGTGGTCATGTGGGATTGATTTGGCTTGTAGCAAAAAGTCACTTAAAATGGCCTAAAAAAGGGAATTTTTCAAATGGATTAAGGAGGGAAAATTGACTTTTTGAGTTAGAGGACAAAAACATGGCATATGAGTATATTTTTTGAATGGAAATCACATTCTAAGAACATTGGAATTGGCAGAATTTTGAGCATAAGCCAAGTTTTGGGAGTTGTCTTTTAGATTACTTCACCATGAAGTTACATAATCAAAAATAGCCATTGGATCAAATACAAGGACCAAATCCCAGCCATTCATACTCCACATGCTGTTATTAGTTGAATTGAATCATCTTGGAGCCAAAACAATGCCATTTTCGTGTACCTTCAAGAGCAAAAAGTGGTGAAATTTTGAAAATTCATTTTGGGCCTAGAGGCAAGGATTGGGCTTTCTCTTGATCCATATCCATTGTATATAAGATTTCTAACCTTCACAAATCATTAGTTCTAGAAATTGGAGCAGAATTGATTAAGAGCAAGCTTGAAAAAGTGAAGAAAATTCAAAAAGTGAATTCCAAGATCTAGATCGTTTCAAGCCAAATTGTGAATTGAGAAAGCTTTATTGAAGATCATTGAACGATTCTGGAGAGTTTTGCGAAGCTTCATCAAGGATTAAAGGCTCAGTGGAAGTTCTCCACTAGGTACTTGAATTTCACCATATCTCTCTTAATACTTGATGATTCTTTGCCATTTTCGTTTCTTTGCACTCCTTGAAGCATGTAGATCGTTTCTGGATTATAATTGTTGATGTTTATGACGTTCGAAATTTGGAGCTCCAAACTTGTGAGATTTTATATGGACTGTTTTGGCATGATTTGGCTTAGTTTTTGCTTGATCTATAACCTCCATGACATAAGGATGAGTTTAGGATTAATTTGGAGAAGTTTTGTTGAACTTGAGATTTTGGTGTCAAACTTTGTTTGATTCGTTTCTCTTTGATCTTGCATTATTAATGACTTTGGATGAGATATTTGGAATCCTCGCGAGAAGTAGATGAATTTTGACGTAAATTTCATGCGAAACGGTTGAGTTTTGAGGAAGTTATGGTTGTTGGTGTAATTCCGGCGAGCATGGCGGTGGAGAGGCCGGCCGGAACAGTTCCGGCGAGTCCAAGGAAGAAGATGAACAGGAACCGTCCTATCATGCTTCTGTGTTGACATTTTCTGCGCATCTGGCGGTTGCGCGCGCGCCACGCGTGCAGGTTCAAAACGGCACCATTTTGGCCAGCGAAGAAGAACGAACCCGCGCGTGTTCGAGTCCTTCCCCATGCATTTTTTATTTTTCTGCTTTGCATTTCCATTAACTCACAATTTCCATTATCCATTTATTTATTTATTTTTCATTTTATTTTTCTGTTTTGATATCTATTTGCTTTAATTACGTTAAAAATAGTAAAAATCATCAAAAAATTATGAAAATTTTTTCTGTAGTTCCTGAATGTCTTGAGAATTTTTAGACGTTGATTTTATATTTTTAGGATTTCATTTGAATTAGTTAGGATTTTTCTTTTGTGCTAATGTTCATTGTGTTGCATATTTGACCATCTGTTTTGTTGAATTTTGTTCTTCCAATTGGTGATGAATTTGGATTTGATTTTTTAGTATGTTTTAGGGTAGATGTTCATGTTCCCTTAGGATTTTTGTTAGAATTTTAGAACATATTTAGGTTCTGTTTTAGGTGTTGAGATTAGAGCCTTCCCAAACTTATGGATTACCATGACACATTTCAATCAAGAAATTATTTAGGTGACATAGACGTTGAATTAGGCTTTAATATTTTAACCCTAGGCTTATCAAACATGTATTTTCCCCTAGGAATTTAATTAGAATTTTATAATTGTTTTTGCTATTTTTGTTGAATTTTGCAAGTTGCTTGTGTTTGTGTTGTTCTCTCTTGAGTACCTTTGCTTGTTTGGCTTGGTTGGTGACTTTGGAGCTTGCTTGGCTTGGAATCCTTTTTGGGAGGTCTTATGGACTTGATATAGATGCTATGGCTTGAAGATTGGATCTTGGAGTGGAAGTTTCCTTTTTCTTTAGAGGTTGTTTTAGGAGCTTAGAAAATTAGGGTTTTAAGAAGAGCCATTAGAGCTAGTTTTGATTTCTTCATCAAACATAGAATGCATTGTGTGTTTCTATTACATCCAATGACATGAAGTCCTCCTAGGGAAACTCCATCTCTCCTTTGGAGGGATGTGTGGTATGCCCATAGTTGAGTAGAAATTTGAGGATACCTTTCCATTTCAATGTTGGTACTTGATAATTTCCTTTGGTTTTCATTAAGTTTTCAACATTTCAACCTTGATCTTGGTGATTGTTCCTCTGCTTGGAGTGTGCTTGCTAGAGCTTGAAGATGAAGTTTGATAAAGCTTGAGATAGAAGCTAGCTTGAAGATGAAGTCTTGCTGTCGACTTTGTTGTCTTTTCAACTGCGTTGTTTAGAGCTTGCTGTTGCTGTCTGCTGTAGGAGTTTGTTGCTGCTGCTTGGGTTGCCTCCTCTGTATCTTTTGTTTTTATCTGTATTGTTTGTTTCCTTGTGTTGATTACCTCTAGGTTTGAGGTGGAGCTTGTCTCCTCTTGCCTGGTGTTTTCTCTTTTGCCTCAATGGTACTGTTGCATACCATGCATGTTTACTGTTTACTGCTGGCTTTCTTTTGCTGTTTCCCCTAGGATCTCTGATTTCCTCTGTGCCAGAGGGAATTATGACAGACATTAGGTTTCTGACCCATGCATGATAACTGTAGGTAGATTCCCTTTCAACCATAGTTTTAGGGTGTCTCTCTCCTCCTCTCAAAACAAATTCAAAAATACAGTAATAAGGTTAATTGAAGTCGTGCGTTACGAGCCTTAAGCTATCTGGGAAAAGGTTGGTGGAGGGTCTCTCTCCAATAATCTGGATGTTAGTGTGGTACCCTTTGGGTGACATATGAAGCATTCACTCCCGGGTCATAGTCTCTAGTGCGACTGAGATTGCAAACATCCTAAAAAAACAGTTCTTTCGTAAAAAACTCAAACAAACATTCAAACTCTGTTTTTGTCCTCTTGGACCTTTAATCAGGAAACCCTTTTTAGAAGGAGATAAAAAACTGTCAGACAAGCTTGTGTCTTCCGTAGCCCGAACTACGTTTGCTCTGATCTTTCATGCCGTATGAAAGTACGTAGGCACGAGATGCGATATCTCGGCGAGCAACCTTCCCCCATAACCCGTAGTTAGGCGAACTGCGTTGACTTTGATTTCTCGTTCCAGACGGGAATACGTAGGCATAAAGTGCGATACTTTGCCGAGTCATTTTCTTTTCTTTTTAACCCAGACTTGTAGACTAGATAGAATAACATACCCTTAGATAGAAATAAAGCGTGGATCCCGTCGAGTACGACGGACGTGAGGGGTGCTAACACCTTCCCCTTGCGTAACCGACTCCCGAATCCAGGATTTGGTTGCGATGACCATTCCTTTCCCTCTTTGCATTAGGTTTACTCTGAGTGTTTCCTTTCCCTCTTGTGGGATAAATAACGCACGGTGGCGACTCTTCTGTCATAGCCGGCGCCGATTTTCGCAGTAGCGACAGAACCTTAAAACCACACTGTCAATAGGAATTGACAGAAAGAGAACCAATTCCAAAGATCACATACTTGAATTTCAGAACCACATCGTCAATCAGAATTCAAGAAAAGAAAATTATATCCAAAGACCCACCTCGTCAATAGGAATTGAAAGAAAGAAAATAAATTCAGAGAAACACATTAGTGAATCCCAAAACCACATCGTCAATAGGAATTAACGGAAAGAGAACCAAATACAAGGATCACATCAACGAACCTTAAAACCACATCATCAATAGGAATTGATAGAAAGAACACCAAGTCCAAAGGTCACATTAGTGAACTTTAAAACCATGTCGTCAATAGAAATTGACGGAAAGGGAACCAATTCCAAAGATTACATCAGTGAGCTTCAGAACCTCATCATCAATAGGAATTGACGGAAAGAAAACAAATCCAAAGAACCACCTCGTCAATAGGAATTGACAAGAAGAAAACAAATTTGGAGAAACACATTAGTGAATCCCAAAACCACATAGTCAATAGGAACGGACGGAAAGAGAACCAAATCCAAAAATCACATCGATGAACCTTAAAACCACAACGTCAATAGGAATTGACAGAAAGAACACCAAATCCAAAGATCACATCAGTGAACTTTGTTGTACCCCAAAATTTGCCCAACCTTTCTATGGCCTTGGTTTGTGTTTCATTTTATTATTCTAGCATATTGCATTTCATATCATTTTGCATTTTACAGGGAATCAAGAGATGTGTGTGTAACAAGAGGAATGTGCCAAGGGTTATAAACCTAATCAAGGGTTTGTATTCAAGTCAACAAGGGGGTCATCATCATCAGAGATAAGTCAAAGCCCTTTGGATAGGCAGATAAGTGTATGTGGTTCACCTCCTGTCTAGGAGGCCATTTGAAGATCATCTGAGGATCACAAGCCCATGGTTATGGATGGAGATGATCATTTAAGCTCATTGGAGTCCATGTAGGTCATTGTGGAGTCCATTCAAGTGTTTGCACCACGTGTGAAGAGCTATAGTTGAAGATAGTGCAATTAGGGTTTTCATCTGGTCAACCCTGAGTCTACTATGAAATTGAAGGAGATTAAGACTCAATTTCAAGTCTTTATGGTCATGGAATGTTATGTTGAGATGCCAAATATACCATTTCAAGATCAATTCATCAAGAATCAGGAGTGTGAGAAGTTACTAAGCTAGGGTTTCTAAGCCTGACAGTGTAAAATCCCCTATCTCAGTGCCCAACTTCAAGACCACCTTTCTCAAGATAGAAGTCTCATCTCATCTTGACCCCAACATGAAACTTGTAGAGCATGTCCTTAGCTTTCTTTTGTAGAGCATGTGATTTTGGTTAACAAAAGTCAACCAACTTCTAAACCACTATTGACCTAGAAGGATGTTTCTCCTCAACTTTTGATGAACATGAAAGTTGTTCCTCATGATCTTAGCTTTCCAAAGAGTACTAGAAGTCCTTTATCTGATTTTTAGAACTCAAGTTATGAAGTTTGCAAGACAGGGGTATTTTGGGAAGGCAGGATTATAGGTCATTTTCATTATAGGTCCATTTCACCACTTTGCACACTTCAAATGGAAATCTTTCCAACTTCAAACTTTCTCCAAATGGGGATATTTGCTCAAAAAAACATCAAGGCATCAAAGGTTTGGCTTATATTGAAGAATCCCTAATGAATTTTTCATGAAAAAGGGCTTAAAAGGGAAAAATCAAATTTAATTCATTTGAAAACATTTTGTACCAACCTTGTGCATTTTTTGAGTGCCAAACACATTTCAAATACAATGCCATCCTTGGATTAGAGATTTGAGTGCATCTTGGTGGCCATTTTCAAGCTTCCTTCAAGATTAAGCAATACATCAAAAACATGCCATAAGACCAATCAAAGGAGTCATTCTCAGCCCTTTGATCAACCTACCTCTGATGCAAGCTAAAAGAGCCATTTTTACAGCTAATCAAGGTGAATTTCGTGCACTATTCAAATGGCCATAAAGTGAAAAAGTGAAAATCCAATTGGGCCCAAAGAGCCTAGAATTGGGCCTTCTTTCCATCTGAATCCATCATACATAAACTCAGGATAATTCACAAGTCTTCATAACTGGTTTTGGTGAGCATTTGAGTGAGAGCAGATTGAGAAAAAGTGAGAGAAGAGTCAAATTTCGTTTTTTAGTTTCACTGAGTTTGAATCAAAATAAAAAATCTAAAAAGGTTTCTTGAGTTTCGTAGAACATTTCTGGATGTTTTATTTCAAGCTTTTCTAAAGAAACAAGCTTTGTTGAAGCCTTTTTTTTTAGGTTTCTTTTCTTTCCTTTTTTCTCTCTGTTTATGCATCTATATCACGCCATTTTTATATATTTGTGACCTATGTGTTGTGGCTGTTTGTGATAATTTTTGCTAAATGCTTAAAACTTGTTGTTCACGATTTGGTTTTGTTATGAGTTTTTAGGCTTAAATAACCTTTGATTCATGTTCCACGTTACGTGTAGATGAGTTTGGACTATTTATTTGTTGATTTTGGTGAAGTTTTGGTGTACCTGTGCAGCCCACGGTGGCCATACGGTCGGAGAAGGTGACCGGAGGCAGCTCCGGTACCGTTTGGTTTCCCTCTCATTTCAGAGGTTGAATATGAATGCGTGGCGTGCTGGCATCCATTGGATTTTATTTACTTTTCATTTAGTGGCTCAGATTAAGACACACGGTGTATCTCACTTGATCACCCATACACAATCACATTTAAAATTTGCTTTTCATTTTACTTTCTTTGCCTGCCACGTGTGAGGAGGTGAACCATTTGATCTGCTTGCTTTTGATCCAGTGAGCCAAAACAAGATGTACCATGGACTTCTGTTGACCGTGTCCCATTGGATCACACGTTTTTTATTTTCTTTTTCTGATGGACTTGGGCTTGTGTGCTTTTGACACCCCCTTGTGAGCCCAGTCTTGGATTTGCACGCCTTTTGATTGTTATTTGCACCATTGATCTCTTTATTTTAATTTCTTTTTCTTTTTCTTTTTATTTTATTTCTATTTAGATTTAAATCATTTTAAAATAATTCCAAGAGTGATAAAATTTCAAAAAAATATGTTTTGGGCTCCTTGAGATATCCTTTATTTTATGAAATTTTTATTTTATTTTTTCTAATTATTTTTCAATTAAAAATGGAATTTAACTTTGGAAGTGTTTTACTTGACCTAAATCTTAACATGTTTTGGTTTTTATTTTGTTTCTCTCACTTTATTTTGATCTAATGAATAAAATTCAATCCTCATATCAATAATGAGTTGATGAATTTTTGAGGACCATTTTTCCCCTGTTGGTTGACTTTTGATGCCCATCATTTGACCCTAAACAATTCTCCTTCACAATGGAGCACCCTTGTGAATCAATTTCTATAGTGACGTTGTGAAGTGATTTTTATTGCAATCTTTTGGCCTCTGGTTTCCAACATATTTGTGAGCTTCTTGCATTTTATTTGATAATTTTTGAATCATTTTCCTATTTTTAGAGTAACTTACAAGTAAAGTTACCCAAAGGGGGGGGGGGGGGTTCATACATACATCTTGACCTAGTTTGACTTAGATATGATATTTTTGGATCCTTTGAGCTCTCAATGCCTATTGTTTCATGTTTCTAACACGTTAAGGATGATGCTTGCTCATTTTTAGGCCATTATATTGTATTTTGCTTGTTCATTCGGTTGTTTACTTTTGAGTTGCCAATTAGGGTTTCATTGTGAAACATGCTTGCTTTCCTTTGGGAATTTGCTTGAATTTCCTTGTGGTTTACTTGCTTTTTCTTTTGAGAAATTTTATTTCATTCACCTTGCTGTCCAAGGACTTTGGAACACCATTTAGGTTTGTCTAAGTTCCCTCCTTTAGAGGTATTTGAAACATGAATTGAATGGTGAGCCATGAGAACACTTTTGTTGTATCTTTTGCACAAATCATGATGATGCCTTGGTTGAATGATATTTGGGGAATGCCTTGTTGTTTTATTCTCTTGTTCTAACCCCTCTTTGAGTTAATATTCTTTTCCTTTCTGTTTTCATGTTGTTTTACTTTGTGGCATTGTGGTTGATGTTGTTTGGTTTAGGCCATTTCATCCCACTTTTGATGCTCTTGTGTGTTTCTATTGATGCATTTCTTGTTCCTTTCATCCCTTGCATTTGTCATATTGTTGCTTGAAGTTGAGATGAGCTTGTGGAGGCTACTGCCCCACACCAATTTCCTCCCTCATTTGCATTCCATGTTTGCATTCTTGCATGTTTATGTTGTTTCTTGTTCCTCTGTTGTCTCCTTTCCCTTAGGACCTCTAATCTCTCTTGTTCAAGGGAGGTTATGATAGACATTAGGATCTTAACCATGTATGATAACATTAGGTAGTCCCCTTTTGAATCTCAATCTTAGGATCACCATTGCATGACAACTTTAGGTTTGGATTTAGTCCCCCTTTAGTTTGTCCCTTCTCTTCTCATCTTCATACCATCTTAATACACTTAATAAAGATAATGGATGTTGTGCCATGAGCCTTATACTTGGGAAATGGTGATTGAGGAGCCACCTCTCAATTTCCTAGAGTGTTTAGTATACGTCCTTAGGGCAATATGCGACGCATTTGATCCTAGGTTTTAGACTTTAGTACAACATGCATTATAAACACTCAAATTCAAAACACTTCTCTAAAAAACACAAAAATACTTCAAACCTTTTTCATCCTTCGGGATCGTAATCAGGAAAATCTTTTCAGATAAAAAGAGTTTTGTTAACTTTTAGTAGTACCACAAACGGTAACGCCTAAGTCTCCAATGGTCGAGCTGCATACACCAACTGCTAGAACTACTTGTTAACCCTACTCGGGTAAACCTTTTGAACCAACTTGTGGTCCCTTTTAGCCCGAACTACGTTTGCTCTGATCTTTCATACCAGATGAAAGTACGTAGGCACAAGACGCGATGTCTTGGCGAGCAACCTTCCCCCCTTTCACCCGTAGTTAGCTGAACTACGTTGACTCTGACTTCTCACTTCAGATGAGATACGTAGGCATAAAGCTCCATTGCTTTGCCGAGTCACTTCTTTTTCTTTTGTCCTTAAGCCTGTAGTTAGATAGTTTCAATCACCCTTTTAGATAGACAACAAGCGTGGAACCTGTCGGGTACGACGGACGTGAGGGGTGCTAATACCTTCCCCTTGCGTAATCGACTCCCGAACCCAGAGATTTGGTTGCGATGACCTTGTCTTTCCCTTTTTCGTTAGGTTTTTTTCGATCGTTTCCTTTCCCTCTCTTTGGGATAAATAACGAAAGGTGGCGACTCTTCTGCTTTTCCGCCGGTTTTTTTTCGCAGTTGCGACAAACATAAAAACAACATCCTCAATAGGACTTGACGGAAAGAAAACAAAATCCAAAGATCACATTAGTGAACTTCAGAACCACATCGTCAATAGGAATTGACGGAAAGAAAACAAAATCCAAAGATCACATTAGTGAACTTCATAACCACATCGTCAATAGAAATTGATGGAAAGAAAACTAATCCAGTGAAACACATCAGTGAATCCCAAAACCACATCATCAATAGGAATTGATGGAAAGAGAACCAATATAGAAAAAACACATAAGTGAATCCTAAAACCACATCGTCAATAGGATTTGACAGAAAGAGAACCAAACCGAGAAACACATCAATGAATCCTAAAACCAAATTGCCAATAAGAATTGACGGAAAGAGTACCAAATCAAAAGATCACATCAGTGAACTTCAGAACCACATCGTCAATAGGAATTGATGGAAAGAAAACTAATCCAGTGAAACACATAATTGAATCCCAAAACCACATCATCAATAGGAATTGACGGAAAGAGAACCAATCCATAGAAACACATCAGTGAATCCTAAAACCACATCGTCAATAGGATTTGACGGAAAGAAAACTAAATCCAAAGATCACATCAATGAACTTCAGAACCACATCATCAAAAGGAATTGGCGGAAAGAAAACCAAATCCAATTATCACATCTGTGATCTTCAGAATCACATCATCAATAGGAATTGATGGAAAGAGAACCAAACGAAGAAACACATACGTGAATCCTAAAACCAACTCGTCAATAGGAATTAATGGAAAGAGAACTAAATAGAGAAACACATCAGTGAATCCTAAATCCAAATCTTCAATAGGAATTGAGGAAAAGAGAACCAAATCCAAAGATCACATCAGTGAACTTCAAAACCACATCGTCAATAGGAATTGATGCAAAGAAAACTAATACAGAGAAACACATCAATGAATCCCAAAACCACATCGTCAATAGGATTTGACAGAAAGAGAACCAATCTAGAGAAACACATCAGTGAATCCTAAAATCACATCGTCAATAGGATTTGACGGAAAGAGAACCAAATCCAAAGTTCACATCAGTGAACTTCAGAACCACATCGTCAATAGGACTTGACGGAAAAAAACAAAATCCAAAGATCACATCAGTAAACTTCAGAACCACATCGTCAATAGGAATTGATGGAAAGAGAACTAAAGATAAAAACACATCAGTGGATCCTAAAATCAAATCGTCAATAGGAATTGACGGAAAGAGAACCAAATCCAAAGATTGCATCAGTGAACTTCAGAACCACATTGTCAATAGGAATTAACGGAAAGAAAAAAAAATCCAAAGATCACATCAGTGAACTTTAGAACCACATTGTCAATAGGAATTGACGGAAAGAGAACTAAACAGAGAAACACATTAGTGAATCCTAAAACCACATCGTCGATAGGAATTGACGGAAAAAGAACCAAACAGAGAAACACATCATTGAATCCTAAAACCATATCGTCAATAAGAATTGACGGAAAAGAACCAAATCTAAAGATCACATCAGTGAACTTCAGAACCACACCGTCAATTGGAATTGATGGCAAGAAAACCTGTAACACCCTTTTCTACCGCACGAATATCAAGGGAAAATAACACAGATTTCAGTGTAAAATATTAACTTTCATAAAAAGCCACAAAAAGGGCGTACATTTCTCAATGTCTCAAAATAAGTCAATGCTCCGTAACACACGGGTTTTCTAAAAATACATCAATTTGCACAAAGCAGCGAAACTCAAAAGGCATATCCAAAGTTTTCCTTATACGAAAAGATAATCAAAATAACTCAAGTAAAACATAAACCCCAACGCGACGTTACACTATCAGAGCAAGACCCTCTAAGTTAACCAAAGGCTAACAGCTCTAAGACTTCAAAATAACTTCTTGACGGCGTTCACAGCTAAACTGGATTATCTGCATGTTACCCACGTGGAGGCAACATTCAAACAGGTAGGGTGAGTAAAATAGTTCATAATAATCAATGTATAACAATCAACACATAAACGGCATATTACTCATATTCAACACCTTCATATTTCTTCAAAATGCCTCAAAGGCCACAACGTCATAATTCATACAAAAAGAGTCATAGATGCAAGGTGCAACAAAACTCAATGCATGTGGTACCAATCATCACAGCGCGATGGACATTGGACCATCAACCCTCCATAGATCCCCATCAATAGGATCGATTCTACTAGAGAACCGGAGCACATCAAATACTTCACATCCGCACAGTGGGATTGAAGTCAAAGTAACGAGGTCCTGACCCGATGTCCGGATACACATGAATGCATGATGCACACGTCACAAATTATCCTCATAATAACATCATAGGTGCATCATAATTTATCATATTCATCATCATCAAACATCACAGCTCATCATCATTCATCATGTCATCACAGCTCATCATAATAATCACCATCATTCATCATGTCATCACAACATGTCATAATACTCATCATCACACATCATTTTGTCATATAACTCATCATAATAATTAATCTCACACATCATGTCATCATATAATTCATCATAATAATCATCATCACACATCATAGAAATCATCATATAATTCATCATAATAATTAATCTCACACATCATATCATCATATAATTCATCATAATAATCATCATCACACATCATGGAAATCGTCATATAATCACGTACAAGTCACATATTATCTCATAGTCATCCTAATATTAGCCCATCATATTATCACATATTAATTCATAATACTACCCCATATTATCTCATATTAATTCACCAAATTATACTTGCGGTAATCCTCACACTATCACCTATCAATCACATAATTCCTCATTTTCATACTCATGTTAACTAATCTTAGAAATCTAAGAATCAAACATCAAGGCATCACTGCACACGATCGACATTCACGAAACTCTGCTACGTTCGCTGGCATGCTCGCTAGGCGAGTCTGGGGCGAGTCCTTCGCTAGGCGAAGCTTTCTTCGCTACACGAGTCTGGGAAATACATGCCTCGCTAGGCGAAGCTTCCTTCGCTAGGCGAACAGCACAAAGACAGCAAAATCTGCTACGCACCAAAACTGATTTCTACCCAAAAACTCATACGATTCACACACCCCATGCACCCAAAACATCCCTAAATCATCCCTAAGGTCATACGACGATAACGACACAAAACTTATGGTTTATTAGGCCAACATCGTAACATATTTACGTCCTAAAACAGTATTTCCCTACAATTACCCAAGGCATCATAATTTCCCATATCAAAATCCCTTCAGGGTCAGACTTATAACATTGCAAGGCCTTGACTATGAAGGCCTAAGGTTTCCTAATTCCTCATGTTACACATCAAACAGTCAGGAATACTAACCAATAGCCATAACCTCAGAGTCTTATCAATTTCCCTAATTTCCCACAATCAACCCAAAGTACCTTAAATCTTAAATCAACCATAAACACATCGAAAGGAATACATGGAAAATCATGAACAACGATACTCCCCATACCTTAGCCGATTCAAAGCTTTAACGATTGACTCTGGGAACCTTCTGCCTCCAACCTTTTCTTCAGAGCTCTGGCTGTCGCAACTGCGAAAAACACCCGGCGGAAAATAGAAGAGTCGCCACCTTTCGTTATTTATCCCAAAGAGAGGGAAAGGAAACGATCAGAAAAACTTGACGAAAAAGGGAAAGACAAGGTCATCGTAACCAAGTCCGAATTTGGGAGTCGGTTACGCAAGGGGAAGGTATTAGCACCCTTCACGTCCGTCGTACTCGACGGGATCCACGCATTGCTGTCTATCTAAAAGGGTGATCATCTATCTATGCTAAAGGTCAAGGGTCAAAAGAAAGAGAAAGGAGACTCGGCAAAGCATCGCCGCATTGTGCCTACGTATTCCCTCATGCAATGGGAAAGTCAGAGTCAACGTAGTTCGGCCTAAAAAAGACCACAGGCTGGTTCAAAAGTTTTTTAGGCCCGAGTAGGGTTAACAAGTAGTTCTAGCAGTTGGTGTATGCAGCTCGACCATTGGAGACTTAGGCGTTACCGTTTGCGGTAGAATTAAAAGTTAACAACACTCTTTTATCTGAAAAGATTTTCCTGATTAAAAACCCCAAAGGGTGAAAAAGATTTGAAGAGTTTTTGTGTTTTTTAGAGAAGCAGTGTTTTGAATTTGATTTATAACTCATGTTGCACTAAAGACTATGACTTAGGAGAAAATGTGTCGCATATCGTCCAAAGGACATATACTAACATTCTAGACAATTGAGAGGCAACCACCCAATTATCATTTCCTAAGTAGCTTAAGGCTCGTAGCGTACAACATTCATTATCATTTATTATGTATTTTTAGAATGTTTGAAGATGAGGAGAGAAAGGACACACTAATTGTTAGACTATGGCACGGAAATAGAAGGGGCGGGGGGGGAATAGATCCCAATAAAAAATTTGAGTCGGCGCTACCAATTAAAAAATTGGTTTTGAAAATATGTTTTAAGTGCGGAAGCGGCCGAGGAAAATATAGTCTAAAACGAACGGTTATTGGAAAACCGGATATACGTTAAGCCTTTGGATTAATGACAATATGGAAAAGAGAATCACAACACTAATCACACTTATCAATGATCTAATTAACTTGTTAGGATTCCTAGTTCCAATGATTTAAAGAGCAAACCAAAGCTAGATACACAAATAAGGTAATATTGGTTTAGGCAATTTGTCGAACACTTGGTGTGCAAAAACACTCCAAGTGATATTTATGTTGAGTAAGTGATTCCAACTAGCCTAGTACAATGTCTTATTGTACTTTGGATTCAAAAACAGAGTTTCAACCTCTTACTCAATTGATATCACAGTTTGACAATAATGCTTATACGAAAATCACTTATTTTTAAGCTAAAACGAAAATGCTGAAAAATAAAGACAAATATTTGGTGAGGCAGTTCCCCCGTCGTCCTAGCTTCGGGGTACGTCTGCCCTCAATTCTAAAACTAGAATTGAGAGAGATTTAATAGATATCACTTGTTGAATGTAATATTTTATACAAGGATTGATTAGCAAATTTACAACAGAATTCTCAAGACGTTGAATGTTGCTTTCACTCCTTGCCCCTTGATTCAAGATGAATCAAGTCCTCCAATCGTTGTTGATAGACCTCCGATTCCAGCCACCTTATTGAATAACCCTTAGTTCTTCAAACCTTCGGCCCGGCTGATCTCAACTACAACGAATCGAACCCGAGATCTTCCCCTCAATATCACTGAATCTGCTACTAGACTGTTGAAGAATTCCTCTTCACAATCACCTTCGCTCAGCTGACCCTTGATGAAGAATCTCGTCCAAAACCCCCCAAAAATCAAACGAATCTTGGAGGATAAAACCCTAACGGTTTTATTCAAGAAAGAACCTGTCGCAAGCTACAACCCGAACCAGATTACCAAATCTAGGCTTCGAACCTTATCACCTTTAATCACTCACAAGGAACTTCAAAAATGGTTGTGTGTAATTGATGTGTTGTGAGATGTTGAAGATGAAGATGATGAATCTTGGACACCTATTTCACTCTTTCTTATTCTTGAACACATGAATCAATTTTATCAAATGTTGCTTGACATAAGTAGTTGGACTTGTATATATTGCACCAGACCAACCAAAGACATAACAAATTTTCAAATAATAGTGGGAATCATTTAAAAACAACATTTCCGCGTGAACGGTTGACCACAACAGGTCTGTGCATCGACGCATGGACTGCACTTTTGGAAATATGCAAAACGAATCAATATGCGTCGACCATACAGTCGGCGTGCGCTGACCCGTTGAAGAGTAAATTCTTTATACGCCGACCTTGCAGCCGACTCAAACCTTCATGCGCTGACTTGTGAGAAGGCATACTGAGATATGCGCCGACCCGTGGAAAAACACACTGATGCATGCGCCGACCCTATGGTCGACTCATACCCTGGAAACCTGCAAAAACTGAGATTCTTGTGGTTTTTCATGCATTTTGTCATGATCACATTTTATCCACACATGTTGCATTAACTATAACAGTTTTTAGATAAATGTAAAAGGATACGGTAGGTGATATATTGCATTTGTTTGGTAGAGGTGGAAATTATAGTTGCCTTCATTCATGGTTGTAATTCGTCATCATCGAAACCTATATCAAGTGATGTCTGCAAACTCGTGTGGTGTATGGAGGTTTGCCTTCACATTCTCCCCCTTTTTGATGATGACAACCTGTATACAACCAAAACAACCAAAACACAACAATATGCAATGTATACACTAACTCCCCCTTTCTTTTGTAATCCGAGTGCTGCCAAAAAAACAACCGTTAACTATTGCGAACATCCTGGCTTGGCTTTGGTACTTGCTACATGTTCTTCTCCCCCATTGACAACATCAAAAAGAGAAAGAGAACTAGTCAATTAACAAAAACATTCAGTAGGTGATAGCTAGTCAATTACCAAACTTCACACATAAGAATGATAATGAACAAATACTGGAATTAATAGATAAAGAAGTGAATACATGCAAGTGGGCTTAATATTCAAACAAACATAACATAAAATAACAGAAAATACACGGTGAGAATATGCAACTATGTAACTAATATCCCCGGCCACGACCTCGGCCCCTCCCCTAGTATGCAACATCCGAATTGCGGTGAGGATCCGAGAATTCCACAAATGCTTCCACAGACATATTGAGGTGATGGAGACTGTCAGTGATTTCCATGTCTTGCCTCTCACTAGATGCAACGAGAGCTTCAAAGCGGGCATCCATCCTAGTTGAAAACGAATTTAACCGTTCATTTTGATTACGAAGCTCATCTCGGATCTGTTCCATCCGCGTATCTTGACTCCTCATAAAGGTATGTTGATCTACCTGCATGGACTGCAGCATATTAAGGATTTTAGAGTTGTCCAATGGTGGAGGAGATGATGAGTACTGAGGAGGTTGATGATCTTGAGGATAGCCATGGTATGGATCATAGAATCTACCTAGGGTTGTCCAGCCTGTGTACTGCCACTCACCCCATCACTGATTTGTGTAACCTTCTTCTTGTTCTTCAGATGGAGCTGAGTGCTGGAGCCAATCAGTATTTGGAGCCTCATGTTGGTCCGGCGATTGATAATGGTCTTGTGTCTCATATACGGGTTCTTGTACCTGTTCCGCTGCATTTTCTTCTTCATCTTCCTGTTCATTTTGTTCTTCGCCTTCCTGTTCAGAACTTTCATCAGAGTCGTCAGCCACCCGAGGAATATTTGCTCTATGGACAAACTTGTATGATTTTCGTTCATCACACCAAAAATATCCCATCATGGCAAAGGTTTTAGTGATGAATTCTTTGTCAGAGGATACTGAAACACAGCGAAACGATGGATATACAACATTTGCTGCAGTGAGAACCTCCGAAATAAACGACCCATAGGCTAGAGCAGTTCCTCTGCCTAAATCTCTCAGAGCAAAAATCCTGCTTGCAATATAGTATGGCCAGTTTATTTTGATCTTATGTTTCAAAATGTAAATGAGATGCACTTCAGCCTGTTCAACTCGGGACAGGCCACCTTTCTTCGGCCGCAGGATGCGAGCCACAATCCATTGAAGGATGCGCTCCCCCGTTCTGGGAAAGGCATCACTATTTACAATATGATCCGGATAAGGCCTTTTGAGCATGTCATTTAGGGCACTCTTAAACTCGTATCCCGGCACAGTGTGAGAGTTCATTACCTCATGAGGGGGTTGTGCATCAGCATCCACAATCAAATCAAAATACTTATTCAAGACTTCAGAATTCACGTTTACCTGTTTATTTCCGACAGAGGTGTGGAAATATTGACTTTGAAACTTGTCACGCAGGCAAGTGTAGAACACTCGGACTAAATCTTCACTGTATTTTGTGTTGCACTCCAGGAAATTCATAAACCCTTGAAAGTCCAGCAGAGACATGATTTGAGTGAGATGCATGCGCTCCGCCATTGCCTTATAGAATGCATGCTGCGGAACAATTGCTCTCTTGCTGATATCCTTGTTGAAGTTGTCAACAGCAGGTGGTGGAACTAGAGAGACGGCAGTAACGGGTAGTGAAACGGATGTTGAGGCCCTTGTTCTCTTGCTGGTATTTTTACGGAATAGAGAAGCCATGGATGACGATTTTTGAAGATTTTGTAGAAGTTAACTGCAATGACTTTTGAGAGGATAGTTGGAGATGAGTTTGGAGAAGATGAGGATTATCCCTTTTTATAGAAGAAAGTTTAGGGATTTGGTAAGAGGGAGGAGACAAGGGGATACAGTGGATGACTAGATGCAAGTTACAAGAAAATGCAATTTCAAACTATAGTAAATGTTTACTGCACATTTAATGGAGAGTGTAAGAAGATGGAACGATTTTCAAACGAAAAAAAATTCTGGGTTTTTGCGCGAGCCGTCGACCGTAACACTGCATGCGTTGACACATACTGTGTGATTTTGAAAATTTTAAAAGTGTACAGCATGCGTCGACCGCTGCCCTGTTTTGGTTGACTCTTAGTGATCAAAAACGCAAATTTTCATTTTATGTCATGTAGAATGCCACACTTGATGCCTATTAAAAATTTCACAACATAATTTGCATCCAAAACACATAGTACTTGTAGCAAATGTCATATATATATAAATACCATGATAGTCAAACGATATACTAGTTTAAATCATGAATGTTTAGAGAGAGAGAGAGAGAGAGAGAGAGAGAGAGAGATAGAGAGAGAAGGAGCAACATCACCTCTATACCGACAACGCTTGATAACAACATACTTGTGCTTGAAACAAAACTCAACTTGTCAGAAGTACAAGAGTATAGTTGTAAACAGAGTAATACGAAACTAGCAATCATTATACCCGATCAGAAATGTCGAGAATGCCAAGTTCTTGAAGGATATGAAAGAAAGGTTCAGTGGCTAGCGACTTTGTGAAAATGTCCGCTAGTTGATTTTTGGTGTCAACGTGTTCAAAGACAACGTCACCTTTCTCTACATGATCCCTCAGAAAATGGTGTCGAATTCCGATATGTTTGGTACGAGAATGTAACACAAGATTTTTGGTAAGGTTAATAGCACTAGTATTGTCACAAAATATGGGAACACGTTCTAGTTTTAAATTGAAGTGCACTAGTTGCTGCTTAAGCTATAGGACTTGCGCGCAACAACTACCAGCGACTACATATTCCGCTTCGGTAGTTGACAAAGCAACAACCGCATGTTTCTTACTGGGCCAACTAACCAGGGAGTTTGAAAATAAGTGACACGTACCGCTGGTGCTTTTCCTATCCGATTTGCAACCGGAAAAATCGGAATCGGAGAAACCTACCAATGAGCAATCATTACCTTTGGAGTACCATAGTCCATACTTCGGAGTACCAGATAGCTATCGAAGTATACGTTTGACAAATTTTAGATGGGATTCCTTAGGACATGATTGGTATCTTGCGCACATACACACGCTAAACATAATGTCGGGACGAGAAGCAGTAAGATAGAGAAGAGAGCCAATCATACCTCTATACCTTTTTACCTCAACGTCCTTACCACTCTCATCTTTACTCAGATTTACACATGTTGGCATAGGAGTGTCAATGGCTTTTGAATTTGCCATGTCAAATCTCTTGAGAAGCACCAAACAGTATTTTGTCTGGCTCACGAATGTTCCTTCTTTAAGTTGCTTGATTTACAAACCGAGAAAGTATGTGAGTTCACCCATCATACTCATCTCGAATTCACCCTGCATACGCTCAGAAAACTCTCTCACGAGATTCATGTTAGTAGATTCAAATATGATATCGTCAACATAAATTTGTACAAGAATTAAGTGCTTTCCTTGACTTTTAATGAAGAGAGTAGTGTTAACCGTTCCTCTTGAGTAAGCTTGATCAAGTAAAAATTTGCTTAGTCTCTCATACCACGCTCTAGGAGCATGTTTGAGACCATATAAAGCCCTTTTCAGTTTGTAGACATGATCAGGATACTCATGAGACTCAAAACCAGGAGGTTGTGCAACATAGACTTCTTCATTTATGTACCCGTTAAGGAACACACTCTTAACTTCCATTTGAAATAAATTAAAATCCTTCGCACAGGCGAAAGCTAGAAAAAGGCGTATAGCCTCGAGTCGGGCAACCGGTGCATAAGTTTCCTCATAGTCGATGCCTTCCTCTTGGTTATACCCTTGCGCGACTAAACGCGCCTTGTTACGAGTTATTACTCCGTTTTCGTCCAATTTATTTCTAAACACCCATCGGGTGTCGATTACTCGATGACCTCGCGGAGGAGGGACAAGGTCTCAAACCTTATTTCTAGTGAACTGATTTAGTTCCTCCTGCATTGACAAAAACCAGTGTTCATCGAGTAGGGCTTCCTTAGGGTTTTTAGGTTCCATTTGTGAAACGAACGCGAAGTGATAACATAAATTACTTAGCTTCGATCGAGTTGTTACACCCTTTGTGATGTCTCCGAGAATGTTGTCAATTGGATGGTCTTTTGGGAGACTTCCAAGCTTGAGGGAGATCATCGTTTGTAGGCTGATCAGATTCCTCGGTTACCTCATGGTGTACATCTTCATCCTCCTCAACTTTGGCTTCGTCAGGTTGATCAATCCTCGTCTCACCCCTTTGAGTATGTCTTCCATAGATGTTCCTGCACCATGAACAACACTATCCTTTCTGACATTTCTCGGATAGGACTCATGAAAAGTAACATGCACAGACTCTTCTACAGCAAGTAATCGTTTATTGTATATTCTATATACTTTACTCAATTGAGAGTATCCGAGGAAGATACCTTCATCGGCCTTGGAATCAAACTTGCCCAAGTTTTCCTTTCCATTGTTTAATACAAAACATTTGCAACCAAACACATGCAAGTGAGAAACATTTGGCTTTCTCCCTTTTAAAAGCTCATACGGTGTTTAATTTAGAATGGGGCGAATAAGCACCCTATTCAAAACATAACACGCCGTGCTAATGTCTTCGGCCCAAAAATATTTCGGTAAACCACTTTCGTTAATCATTGTTCTTCCCAATTCTTCTAAAATTTGGTTTTTATGCTCCACAACCCCATTTTGTTGAGGGGTGCGTGGAGCGGAGAAGTTATGATCTATACCATGGTTACCGCAATATTCTTCAAATAAGTGATTTTCAAACTCACCTCCATGGTCGCTTCTAATTGACACAATGTTTGTATTTAACTTATTTTGGGAAAACTTAGCAAACCTTTCAAAAGCGGCGAATGTATCACTCTTACTTACTAAGAAGATAGTCCAACAGAATCTAGAAAAATCGTCCACTATTACGAACCCGTAATAGTTTCCTCCTAGACTTTTAATCCTAGACGGCCCAAACAAGTCCATATGAAGAAGTTCGAGAGGTCTCGTTGTTGAAACGATCTTTTTGGATTTAAATGAGATCCTCGTTTGCTTCCTTTTTTGACAAGCATCACAAAGGTGATCCTTGGTGAACTTTATTTTGGGAAGTCCTAAGACTAAGTCTTTTGAGACTACTTTATTTAGTAAGTGAAAGTTAACATGCGCTAAACCCCTATGCCATAGCCATGAGTCTTCACTCATTATTATGAGGCATTTGTCGCTTGTTAACGATACTTCATTTAAGTCAAGCATATATACGTTGTTTACTCTAAAACCATTAAACATATTCTTCTTGTCATTCTCATGCACAATTTTGCAACACTCTTTTGAAAATTATACATTGTATCCTTTGTCGCATAATTGGTTAATGCTAAGCAGATTATGTTTAAGGCCTTCGACAAGCAACACGTCGGAAATCGTAGTGGAAGAGGGGTTACCTACACTACCTTTACCTAGTATTGCTCCACGGTTGTTATCACCATAAGTTACATACCCTTTCTTCTTAGCCACGAAGTCTATGAATAGGGATATGTCTCTAGACATGTGTCTTGAACATCCACTGTCGAGAACCCATCTTCTCTCGGTGGTCTCGACACATTTTACCTATTAAAACATAATTAGCAAGAGGAGGTACCCAATGGCATATTGGGTCCTAATATGTTAGCGACAAGGTGGTTGCATTTGGGCAACCATTGATAGATGCCTTTAGGAACCAAAAATCACCTAAATTGGCATTTAGCAATGGAATGGCCTTTCTTGCAACAATATAAGCATGCAAAATCGACTTTAGAATCACTTTTACTTGCTTGATCCCTAATTACATATGCATATTTTTGATATGGGTTCACCATACTTTTTCTAAAATCCTTTCTATCAATAGCAAATGTAATTTTAGGCTCAAATGCCTTGTTTAATTTGGCCTTAAGGTTTCTAACTTCACCTTGCCAAATATGACAAGTAGCACATCCAAAGTCGAAAGGATTTCTATGGTCCTC
Organism: Lathyrus sativus; assembly: GCA_963859935.3. Classification (NCBI taxonomy): domain Eukaryota; kingdom Viridiplantae; phylum Streptophyta; class Magnoliopsida; order Fabales; family Fabaceae; genus Lathyrus; species Lathyrus sativus. The sequence continues at coordinate 64,081,509 of OZ012739.1, read as the reverse complement.
ACAATTCGATTTATTACTTTCCACAATGGAAGCCTTAAGATCCTCTAGTTTCCTTTCGGACTCTGTAACTTTGTACTCTAAGTAAGTAAAAATTCTTTTATTAGAGGCAAGTCTCTTAAAGGCTTCAGTTGCTTCATTATGTAAAGCATTAAAAGCGGTTTGTAATTATGAATGCGACATATTTGAGGACTTCTCATATTTAGAGTTATGTACCTGCTTTTTCTTATTTTTCTGATGTGCGGAAAGGCATAGATTCACTGACTCTTCTTCATCACTAGAGCTTTCATCAGAGGAGGAGCAGTCGCTATCGCTTTCCCAAGCTATATACGCTCTCCTTGGTTTTGATGATTTATTGTATGACTTGGATGATTCCTTTTCCTTTGCCTTTTTGTTTATCGGACAGTCCGGTTTGTAGTGATCGGGATTACCACACTTGTAGCACGACCCTCTAGTCTTTTTACCTTTTGAGTCATCATCTTTGGAGTACCTCGATTGTTTCTGGAAGTTTACCAAGTTCTTCTTGAAATGTTGGATGTCGTTCTTTCTCACGTAACGGTTGTAACATTTAACAAACAGCCCCATATCTTCGCTCTTGTCTTCTTCTTCTTCGTCACTTGAGGAATAATCACTTTGCTCTTTTGCTTGAGATTTTGAGGAGGAAGTCTTAAGAGCTATCGATTTCTTTTCACTCACATTCGTTTTGTCCTTCTTTTCTTTGTTTTCGCGTTGGTCTAGGCTCAAGAGTACCTGTTCATGCTCTTGTAGTTTGCCAAACAATGTTATCAAGTCTAATAAAGTAAGATCATGTGCTTCTTTGATGGCGGTCACTTTCGGCTGCCATTCCCTATTAAGACATCTCAAGATCTTATTAGTAGCAACATCATTGGAAACAAGCCTACCTAATGAATGTAAACGATTGATGAGATGAGTAAATCTCTTTTGCATGTCAGCAATGGTTTCCCCTTGCTCCATGAAAAAGAGATCAAACTCTTGTGTTAATGTGTTGATTCTAGCCAACTTAACATTGTTCGTCCCCTCATGGGCGATTTGTAGTGAATCCCACATGGCCTTAGCAGTAGGACAATGGGATACACAATAGTATTCATCTACACCTAATGAGGAGATTATGATAGTTTTGGCTTTCCAATCATAATTGTATTTTTTTTTCATCGTCATCGGTCCATTGTGCTTCGGGCTTTGGCACAACCACATTATCCGCATTGGTCATAGTAATTTCTACTATTGAAGATAACATTCCATATTTTTCTATCTATGGAGTTTATGTGCACCCGCATACAGTCTTTCCAATAACTATAATTTTCACCATTGAAAACGAGAGCTCTATTATAAGCCCCTTTAGGTTCGTTAGCCATTTTCTATCAACGTTGTATTTGAAGCACCGAGTAACCGGAGCTCTGGATACCACTTGTTAGACTATGGCACAGATCTAGAAGGGGGGGGGGGGTTGAATAGATCCCAATTAAAAATTTGAGTCGGCGCTACCAATTAAAAAATTGGTTTTGAAAATTTGTTTTAAGTGCGGAAGTGGCCTAGGAAAATATAGTCTAAAACGAACGGTTATTGGAAAACCGGATATGCGTTAAGCCTTTGGATTAATGAAAATATGGAAAAGAGAATCACAACACTAATCACACTTATCAATGATCTAATTCACTTGTTAGGATTCCTAGTTCCAATGATTTAAAGAGCAAACCAAAACTAGATACACAAATAAGGTAATTTTGGTTTAGGCAATTTTTCGAACACTTGGTGTGCAAAAACACTCCAAGTGATATTTATGTTGAGTAAGTGATTCCAACTAGCCTAGTACAATGTCTTATTGTACTTTGGATTCAAAAACAGAGTTTCAACCTCTTACTCAATTGATATCATTGTTTGACAATAGTGCTTATACGAAAATCACTTATTTTTAAGCTAAAACGAAAATGCTGAAAAATAGAGAAGAGAAATATTTGGTGAGGCAGTTCCCCCGTCGTCCTCGCTTCGGGGTACGTCTGCCCTCAATTCTAAAACTAGAATTGAGATAGATTTAATAGATATCACCCTATTGAATGTAACAGTTTATACAAGGATTGAACAACAAATTTACAACAGAATTCTCAAGACGTTGAATGTTGCTTTCACTCCTTGCCCCTTGATTCAAGATGAATAAAGTCCTCCGATCGTTGTTGATAGACCTCCGATTCCAGCCACCTTATTGAATAACCCTTAGTTCTTCAAACCTTCGGCCTGGCTGATCTCAACTACAACGAATCGAACCCGAGATCTTCCCCTCAATATCAGTGAATCCGCTACTAGACTGTTGAAGACTTCCTCTTGACAATCACCTTCGCTCAGCTGACCCTTGATGAAGAATCTCGTCCAAAAACCCCCAAAAATCAAACCAATCTTGGAGGATAAAACCCTAACGGTTTTATTCAAGAAAGAACTTGTCGCAAGCTTCAACCCGAACCAGATTACCCAATCTAGGCTTCGAACCTTATCACCTTTAATCACTCACAAGGCACTTCAAAAATGGCTGCGTAATTGATGTGTTGTGAGATGTAGAAGATGGAGATGATGAATCTTGGACACCTATTTCACCCTTTCTTATTCTTGAACACATGAATCAATTTTATCAAATGTTGCTTGACATAAGTAGTTGGACTTGTATATATAGTACCAGACCAACCAAAGACATAACAACTTTTCAAATAATAGTGGGAATCATTTAAAAAGAGCATTTCCGCGCGAACGGTCGACCACAGCAGGTCTGTGCATCGACGCATAGCTTGCAGTTTTGGAAATCTGCAAAATTTATCAGTATGCGTTAGCCATACAGTCGGCGTGCGCTGACCTGTTGAAGAAAAATTCTTCATGCGCCGAGCCTGCGGTCGACTCAAACCTTCATGCGCAGACATGGAGAAGGCATATTGAGATATGCGCTGAACCGTTGAAAAACACACTGATGTATGCGCCGACCCTATGGTCGACTCATACCCTGCAAACCTTCAAAAACTGAGATTCTTGTGGTTTTTCATGCATTTTGTCACGACCACATTTTATCCACACATGTTGTATTAACTATAATAGTTTTTAGATAAATGTAAAAGGATACGACAGGTGATATATTGCATTTGTTTGGTAGAGGTGGAATTTATAGTTGCCAATTCATTCATGGTTGTAATTCGTCATCATCGAAACCTATATCAAGTGATGTCTGCAAACTCGTGTGATGTATGGCGGTTTGCCCTCACACTAATGGGAGACTAATTCAATCCTAAAAGTTATCAAGCAAAGTGGACTTAAAGTTGGGATACAAAATGGAACTACCTAATATTATCATGCATGGTTTAGCACCTAATGTCTATCATAACCTCTCTTGAATAAGAGAGATTATAGATCCTAAGGGAAAGAAATACAAAAGAAGAAGGAGAAGAAAGAACATGAAATTGTAATTATGCAAACATAGAATGCACAAATAGGATGAAAGTGAGGGAGGAAATGTGTGTGGGGAAGTAGCCTCCACAAGCTCATCTCAACCTCAATCATACATATGGGAATGCAAAAGAAGAAGAGAGAAAGAAATGCACAAGATGAAATCAAACAACAAGAAGAAACCACACAAAAATGAACCAAAAATGGGATGAAATGACTTAAGCCAAACAACATCAACCACAAGTGCCAAAAGCTAAATCAAATGAAAGGAAAAGAAGCTCAAAACAAAAGTGAGGATGGGAGGCTATATGAGGACAACAAGGAACTCATAATATGCCCTTAACCATAACCATCACAAACAAAGTGCAAAAGAAGCACAAAGGAGTCCTCAAGGATTCATCATTTTAGGTATAGGGACTAAGACACCTTAAATGAGACTCCAAGGTCATGGGACAGAAGAGGGGATGAGATAAAAGAGTTCAAAAGCAAAGTCCATCAAACCAAAAGAAGATGCAAGCATACACACCAAAGAATGCAAACATGTTACACAAGGAAACCCTAAATGGAAGCAACAAAAGAAACACACATGAACAAGAAAGCACAATGTCATGACCTAAAATTGAGCAACCAGCAACCTTAACATATTAGAAACATGAATCAAAAGGGATTGAAGGCTCAAAGGATCCATCAAAGTCATATCCAGGACAAACTAGGTCAATGTGTATATATGAACCTCCCTTTGGGGTAACTTGACTTGCAAGTTACCTCAAAATTAGGAAAATGATTCAAAAAGGGCCAAATAAAATGTCACAAGCACATAAACATGTTGGCAAACATAGGCCAAGAAAATAGAGCTGCTAGGCTTGGAAATTCATTCATTTAGCTTGCTGGTAATGTGAATTCATCAAATGGCCAAGAATTGTCCCTTAATTTGGTCTTGTGGTATGATTTGCATTTGTTACTTCATGGTGAAGCAAGCATGAAAATGGCCATGAAAATGAACTCAAATCTCAAATCCAAGATTGGCATTGTGTTTAGAATGACTTTGGCACTTAAAATATGCATAAGGTTGCCTTGAAATAATTAAAAATCAATTAATTGCATTTTCCCCTTTTAAGGCTTTTCTCATGAAAATTCTTGCACCAATTCTTTAATCCAAGCCAAATCAATGACAACTTGATGTTTGATGATGAAATTGATCTCATTTGGAGAAAATTTGATGTTGGAAAGATTTTCATTTGAAGTGTGCAAAGTGGTGAAATGGACCTATAATGAAAATGACCTGTAATCTTACTTTCCCAAAATATCCCTGCCTTGCAAGCCTCATAACTTTAGTTCTACAAATCAGATGAAGGACTTATAGTACTCTTTAGAAATCTAAGAGCATGAGGAACAACTTTCATGTATGGGTCAGAGTAAGGAGAAACATCCTTCTAGGTCAAAAATGTCTTGGAAGTTGGTTGACTTCTGTTGACCAAAATCACATTCATCTGAGGACCTGTAACTTGTCAGCATCATAACTTGAGTTCTAGAAATCAGATGAAATGCTTCTGGTACTCAAAATAAAGCTAGGAACATGCTCTACAAGTTTCATGTTAGGGTCAAGATGAGATGAAACTTTTATCTTGAGATATGTGGTCTTGAAGATAGGAACTAAATAAGGGATTTTACACTGAGAACCCTAATTTAGTAACTTCTCACACTCTTGATTATTCTTGATTTGATCTTGAAATTATATCTTAGACATCTCTACACAACATTCCATGATCACAAAGACTTGGAATTAAGTCTTAATCTCCTTCAATTTCACAATTGACTGAGGGCTGATCAGATGAAAACCCTAGGTGCACCACTCTTGATTGTGGCTTCTTACACATGACACAACAACTTGAATAAACTCCAACATGACTCTCAAAGCCTTCAATGAGCTTCCTCAACATCACATATCCATAATCATGAATTTACAATCCTCTGATGATCTTCAACTGGCCTCCAAGTTAGGAGTTGATCCACATACACCCATCAATTCTTTCAAGGAGCAATGATCACCTCTTGATGACTTTCATGACCACTCATGCTTGAGTAAACCCCTTGTGTAGGCTCAACACTCTTGGTGACCTTCTCTTGCTATACACAACCCCTTGGTCCCCTGCTAAATGAACAATTCTATACAATGCAAATGCTAGAAGAAAATGAAATGAAACATAAACCAAGTTAAGAAAAGGTTGCTCAAATTTTGTGGTGCAACAACTGCCCCTATTCAAACGAATTGGACCTGACTAGGTGAAAAGCGAACGGCTTTCAGACAATCAAGGTAAAAGACGGTTGAATACCAAAAAACCCAGAAATTTGGCAACCGCAGAAAATAAAATTGCAAACAAGGAACTCCGGAGACAACCGCTCTGATCACAAGCATACTCCGCTGGGGGGAAGAGAAACTTAACCGAGTAACTCTGCTTGGGGAAAAATAATAGATGAATTCATCCATCAAGACTATACCATGGTCTGAATACCATAAAGGTTAAAGGGGAACCTTTAAAATTGTCGGAATCTGGATATTCAACGAACAAAATAAGTCAATGAAATTTACCAGAGTCTGAACACTCAACGTAAACTTGATCGGAGCCTGGATACTCAATGTAATAACCGATGCCTGCATACTCAATGTAATAAATCACGGAAAAATTATCCGGAGTCTGGATACTCAACGCACAAGAGAAATTACCACATATTGGAAATCGGTCGGAGTCTGGATACTCAACGTAATAAATCGGAGTCTAGATACTTAACGAAAACAAATCGGAGCCTGGATGCTCAACGTAAACTTGACCGGAGCCTAGATACTCAACGGACAAAGGAGATCATCATGATATGAAACTTACCGGAGTCTGGATACTCAACGGACAAAAGAATATACAATTTGAAAATTCACCGGAGTCTGGATACCCAACGGAGAAGCCGGAGTCTGGATGCTCGACGTAGGTGATTGGAGCCTGGATACTCAACGGACAAAAAAATATTACAACATGGGAATTGACCAGAGTCTGGGTACTCGACGGGCAAAAGAATATACCAAAAATTTGAAGTTCACCGGAATCTGGATATTCAGCGGAGAAGGAGTACAACCACAAAACTTATCAAGGTCTGGATACCGAGCTGACTTTACTGGAGTCTGGATACTCGACGGAAAAAGCAATACGTCACGAATTGAAAATTCACCGGAGTCTGGATACTCAACGAAGAAGCCGGAGCCTGAACACTCAACGAAATAAGTCGGAGCCTGGTGTTGCACCCCCAAATTTGACCAACATTTCTTTACCTAGCTTATGTTTCATTTCATTCACATTAGCATTATCATTTGCATTTCATTGGCATGTATGCAGGAGATCAAGAGGTATGATTACCAATCAAGAGCTATACAGGAGTTTGGAGCTAGCTAAGAAGGTTATTCAAGTGTTCAAGGGTTGATATCTTTGTTAGAGAAGTTAGAAGATCCTCAAAGATAGTGGTTGAAGCCAAGTGTGTAGGCCTCCTAGCTTGAGAGTTGTGGGGAGTCATCAGATGATTCTGAAGCCATGAATGTAGACTTGAAGCCTTGAGAGAGATTATGAGATGTCTTGAAAGCCATCATGAGGCCTAGATAGGTCATTGTGCAAAGATTAAGAAGACTCAGCCATGAGTGATGCAAATAGGGTTTGATTGGGTCAACCCTAGGTCAACTGATGATTTGGAGAGGGTTGAGACCTAATCCAAGAGCCATGTGATCATGGATTGATGAATTTAGATGCTATAAGGATGATTCCAAGGTTAACTCATCATGATTGAAGAGTTTGAGAAGTTTCAAGCTAGGGTTTCTAAGGCTTGACAGTGTAAAATCCCCTAGTTTGATCCCTATCTTTAAGGCAGTTTAGCTCAAGATGTGATTGTCATCTCATCTTGCCCCCAACATGAATGTTGTAGAGCTTGTTTTTAGATTTAATTTGAGTACTATAAGTCCTTGATAGGATTTTTAGAACTCAAGTTATGACTTTGACAAGTTACAGGTCATCTGAGGTATGTGAATCTGGGGCCTTGAAAGTTACCCAACTTGCATCAAACGTTTGCCCAAGAAGGATGATTCCTATGAACTTTTGGTCAACATGAATGTTGTTCCTTATCTTATTAGATTTCTAGAGAGTACTAGAAGTCCTTGATAGGATTTGTAAAACTCAAGTTATGGCTTTGACAAGTCAAGGACATTTTGGTCATTTGGAGATTACAGGTCATTTCAACCATAAAGCCATAACTCCTATTTCCAAGCTTCAAATGGAAAAATCTTCAACATCAAACTTGTTCAAAATGATGTTTTAAGGCTAGTAAGGAGGTCATGAGATGATTGAAAGGCTTGTAGCTCAAAGTTGCAAAAATGACCTAAAATAAGGGCATAAGTTAAATAAACCAAAGTTGGAAATTGATATTTTCAACCTACACATCCAAACCATGGCATGTAATATATCATTTTGACTCTAGAAAACATTTTAAGAACATTGGTTTAGCCACATTTTTGAGTTGAGATTCAATTTGTGGACTTACTTTGGAAAGTGCTTACTTGCATATTAAGAAACATTTGTAAAACATAAAATCAAGGCATGAGCAAGGGCCTTTGCAAGCTAAACTCTTCCAAAATGTCACTAGGGGAGAAATTGAAAGTGAATGGGATGAATTCCAAGCTGTTTGCAAGGTTTGTGCATATCATGATACATGGTTGAAAATCTCATGACATGAGAAGTGGAAACTCTCATTAGAAGGATCTAGAGGGTTCTAGATCATCCAAACTTCATCTATATATTGAATAGAGTTGATCCAATACAAGGGTTGGTGATCATTGAAGGAGAGAGCATAGATTGAGATTGAATTTCCATAGCTTGCAAGTGAATTCTGTTTCACGAAATTCCTCAATTTCCATCCATTTTCTTGATTGAAACTTCTTCCATGGATGTCAAGGAGTGATTCCATATCATTATCAAGAAGAATTCGTGGCTGAATAGTGTATGAGCAAGTGAACTTCTCCATCTGCAACTCACCATCGGGTTTCAAGATTCAAGCACTTTCAACTGGCTCTTTTGCATACAGAAGCAAGGAGGAGGTTCATTGATCGTGTCTGCAAGATTGTAGAGCTTGAATTGGAGGTTTAGGGCATCTGTTCAACCAAGGTTTTCAGGTTGGTAACTTTCTTCCTATAGCATGATTTAGGTAGAATTAAGGTGAATTAAGGTGTTAGATTCATTGTAGAATGGTGTAGGATGGATTTCAGATGGTTAATTTGTGAGTTAGAGACAAAATAGGAGAATTACCATTTTCGGTTGAGAATTAGATATGGTGAATCTTGAGGTTTCATAGGAAACTAAGGGTATGGTTGAATTCGTGGCAAGATTTGGGATGAGTTTCATGTTTTGACGATTTGCAATAGAGGCTCCTAGAGAGAACTAGGGTTGAAGGTGATGACCGGAGCTCCATCGGTGGTGGCCGGAGCTGGCCGCGAAGCTCAGGTGTTTGAAAGGTAGAAGATGATGTTTGCACCATTGGATGAGGGTTTGACTTGGACTAGGAGCATGATCCAATGGCCACGTTTTAAAGTTCAGTTGTGAAGGATCTGAAGGCATGAAACGCACTATTTCATTTATTCAGCAATTCTGGGCTTAATGAATTAAGTGCTATTCACACCCCCCTGAAGGCCCAGCCCATGATTTAAACTGATTCTGATTGCTATCCACACCGTGCGTGTTATTATTTTAATTTGATTTTCTTTTAATTTTCATTTTATCCATGGTTCTTGAAAAATTCATATAAAATTGAAAATTAATCCAATTAATCCCATTCTTTTTGCATTTTACTCATGATTGAGTCTAGTATTTTTTAGATAAAAAATATTTTCATTTCATGTATTTTCTGATTTAATGGGAATTTTACATTTTAATTGATATTAAAATGGTTATGTTTGATACATAATTTTGTGGAATTTTGTATGATCTCTTGGTGATGATTTTGAGCCTAATTTTTTGTGTGTGATTAGGTTAGACATGTATGACCCCATAGAATGTTTCTCAGATTTTTGTGATGAAAATAGGTGTGCTTTCTAGATTGATATTTAGGTGCTTCCTTTTAGGGTTTAGGTTTGATACCTCATAATGTAGGATTTAGTTCTAGGTCTAATTTGATGATTTGATCTCTGAAATTAATGTGGTAGAGTCATGATTGACCTAGGTTCCCTTAGGAATTTTTGTAGAATTAATAGGATAGTTTTCGATTTTTGATTGATTTTAACTTTAGTACTAGGTTTTAGGTGATCCTAATTTACTAATTCAACTAGTTTAACTTCCTTAGTTCCCTTAGATTAGGGTTTGTGCTTGGTTTGCCTTTGGTTGAGGTTGAAGACAAGTTGAAGACAAGGTGAGGATGCTTGGAGTTGCTTGGAGTTGCTTGGAGCTTTGGATTTGTTTGTGCCTGAAGGTGTCTGATGAAGGTTTAGGAGATAGGAGACATAGGGAGAGCCTTATAGTTAGAATGATTTCTTTCTCAAATATGGAAAGCATCTTGTGCTTGCATTCCTCCCAATGACTAAAAGTCCTTCTCAGATATCCACATCCCTCCCTTGGAGGGATGAGTGGCTTTATCTGGGAAGTAGAACTTTGAGGGAACCAGTCTCTCATAATGATGAACCCTTACAGGCTTCCTTTGGTGGTCAGTAAGCTGTTTATCATTTCCACTCATCCTGTTAAATCAATTATCTTTTGGTTTGAGTATCTTGAAAGGTGTTGGACTTGAGTTTGAAGATGAGGACTTCATTGAAGAGTGTGGAAGAGGATGATTCCTTGAGCATTGCCATTGCAGCTGAAGCTTGAAGAGCAAGAAAAACAGGTTGATACTTGAAGATCCAATGAAGATTGAATGAAGAGTGAGGAGTTCCTTGCTTGAAGAAGATTGAAGGATGAAGTTGACACTTCTAGGGGATTGAAGACTACTCTGAGAAGCTGAGGCTTGTAGGAGAAGCAGACCAAGTTGAGACTGGTGAAGCACAGAGAGCTGAAGCTTGAAGACTAAGTTGATACTTGTGAAGAGGATTCAATTGAGATTGGCTGTAGAGCTGAGGCTTGAGGAATAGAGGATGAGTTGATACTTGCATTGATGCATTGAGAGCCTAAAGGAATCAAGATGATACTTGTAGTTAAGAGTGGAGCCTGAAGGTGGGATTGACTGGAAAGCTGAAGCTTGGAGAAGTGAAGTTAAGATAAAACTTGTGTTGATGGGTTGAAACCTGGAGAAGCAAGTTGATACTTGCCAGTGAAGCTGATATCCTTGAAGGGTGGTTGAAGTCTGAAGACTGGATTGATGTTAGAAGAGCTGAAGCTTGAATTGGAAGTAGGAAGCTGTTGATCTGTTTCTTTCTTGTCTGTTTTCTTTTTTGTATTGCTGATGTGCCTTGTTTGACTTGCTTGATGCATTAGAATAAGTCCATGATTAGACTGACTGTAAGCTAGGAGCATGATTGCACTAGAGGTTGAGTTTCTCCCTCTGCTTGTATTTTTACTGTATGGCTTTGCTTGCGGGTATTCGGTAGAGCCCTGCTCCCTTGCCCATGTGGTTTATTTTGCTTGACAACATTTTATTTTCTTCTGTTTGATTACAGTCACTTCTATTTTGCTTGATAGCATGTTATTTCCTCTGTATGATTGTAGTTATTCATATCTGGCTTGAGGTTGAGATGAGCTTGTGGAGGTTGATACCGGACACACATTTCCTCCCTCACTTGCATTGCATGCATTTCGCAGTCATTTACTGTTTATCTGTTTACCGTTTAAGCTGATGCTTTATCTGTTTCTGTTTATCATTGACATGATCCCCTAGGACTCTCATTTCCTTTGATAAGGAAATGATGATAGAACTTTAGGTTCAAACCTATGCATGATAACTTCTAGGAGTTCCCTGTTTCAAACTTCAACTATAGGATGAATCCTTGGCATGACAACAGTAGGACTTGATAGTCTCCCCGTAGTTGAGCCTTCTCTCTTCTCATCTCAAAACAGCTTAAGATACAGTAATCATGAATGATTTATTTCGTACGTTACGAGCCTTAAGCTATCTGAGAAAGGAGTGTTGGAGAGTTTCTTTTCAACAGTCTGTATGTTTAGTATGGTACCCTTTGGGCGAAATGCGACGCATTCACTCTCAGGTCATAGTCTTTAGTGCGATTGAAATTGCAAACACAATAAAAAACACTTCTTCCGTAAAAGACAGAAAACAAACTTCAAACCTTTTTGCCCCGTGGGCCCATAATTCAAAGGAAGCTTTTCTGAAGAAAAGAGTGTCGTTAAACTTCAGCGCCAACGCAAACAGGCTTTGTCCCTAACTGCTGGAACTGCTGTTTAACCCTACTCGATAAAATAGATGAATCTGAATCCCCGTAATCCGTAGTATCCCGAACTACGTAAGCTCTGATCTCTCATACTTGTTGAGAGTACGTAGGCACAATACTGATGTATTGGCGAGCCACCTTCCCCCATAACCCGTAGTAGGCCGAACTACGTAGACTCTGATTTCTCATTCTTTGATGAGAATACGTAGGCATAAAGCGCGATGCTTTACCGAGTCATTTCTTTTCTTTTTAAGCCAGCCTTGATAGGTAGATAGATAAACCAACTCGTCCAGTAAACACAACAAGCGTGGATCCCGTCGAGTACGACGGACGTGAGGGGTGCTAATGCCTTCCCCTTACGTAACCGACTCCCGAACCCAGACAACGGTTGCGACGACCTTGTCTTATACCTTTTTCGTCAGGTTTTCCGATCGTTTCCTTTCCCGCTCCGAGGGATAAATAACGAAAGGTGGCGACTCTTCTGTTTTTCCGGCACCTTATTTTCGCGGAAGCGACACCTGGATGCTCAACGAAGATTGACCGGAGCCTAGATACTTAACGGATAAAGAAGCACTCATTAGGGTCTGGATACCGCTGGAGTTTTAAGAATACTATTTCAAATTGCCGGAGTCTGGATACTCAACGAACAAAATGGACCAAATCACGAACTAACATGGTCTGGATACCATACAGGGCTAAGAAGTACATCACACATTGGAAGCTTGCCAGAGTCTAAACATTCAACGACATTGACCGGAGTCTGGATACTCAACGGACGAAGGGAAAATATCACAAATATACCTATTAAAGTCTGAACACCACACTGTATTCACCGGGGTCTGGATACTCGACAAAAAAAAGCACAATAATATCAATTGTCGTGGTCTGGATGCCACAACCATCTTTACCGGAGTCTGGATACTCAACGCAAAAAATAAAATCCCATCAATTGGGAATGGACCGGAGTCTGGATACTCGACAGACTAAGGAATTCATCAGAAATACTCATCAAGGTCTGGATACCAAATGAGTTCGAAACAACATGACCCGCTTAAATCCGAAGACACTACTGGGGAATGATATAAGCTGGGGTCTGGATACCGTGTGGGCTACCAGAAATTTCCATGATCTGGATACCAAGGAAAAAAGATCAAACCTTTAGAGATACACCTGAAACAAAGAGATAACAACATGGCCTATGTTTCACATGCATATGTTTGAATATGGCGTAATGCTTCATACGAAATTGAAATGCTACGCGTTTGGGTAGATGCTATGCACGCATGCAGATGCAACGGAACTGAATCAGCAAAACAAATGCTAGAGATACGGAAACCACCATGCTGGGGAACCACCTACTCATGCCAATAACAATTGGACTTATGCCGAGGAAACGGGCCCTTTCTGGCCTCCTGCTAAGAAAATGCCGAGGTAACCACATTCCTCCACCCTGCTGGGGATTACTCAGCTAGGAGCGAATCTACCTAGGTTGTAGATTACTTAGTGGGAAGGAGAAATCTAACATAACTCACTCGGGAGCGCATACAAACATGCACCTTACGGGGATTAAGTATGCACGAACTGCCAAGGAAAAGCGCCCACGCTATCTGCTCACTCCAATTGCATACAAACTCTACTAGGGATAGAGATACAAACTCTGCTTACTGGGGAAATAGACTCCGGGTGGAGATAAAACGAATTTCATCCACACCTCTTTTCCCTAAGGGTAACAACCCTGCAAAACTGCACAAATAGACAAGATATCCTATGCAAACGGAACTATCTTAGTCATCATTCGTGACGTTGTTCAATAATTCAAAGTTTTAACAATTATTGGCCAAGGCCTGCAAGTTTATGTATGTGCAACTTTATCAAAACATTGAGCATTTTTCACAAAAAAAACAGTAAAAGTTAAAACAAAACAAGCGAGATACTGAATAGTATATGTTTATTGACAAGCGGCCTGTAAATAGGCAAAGTTTTACAACAGATGCAACCCTTGAAAAGAGGAAGCTGCACAAAAATAATACAGATATGCACAGAAATATACAAAAGTGTACAAAAATGTCGGCAATGTGGCACATACAAACACCATGAGCTGATCCCTCTATGACTCGCCTGGCCTTAATGCTTTCCCGACACATCGTCTTAAGAAGAGACTGATTCGGATAAACGGCCCTCAGGTCCACCCAATCCACTAAGCAATGAAGTTCAAACGCAGACCACAGTCATTTACTTTTCAATCCCTAACTTTTGCCTGAACCGCCCTTTCGAGTTTTCGATTCATTGGGATACCCATTTTTGCCAAAGTCGCCTTTTTCAGGTTTTCGACTTTGCGGGTTTACTTCATTTTCATTTTTATCCCTAATTTTTTCCCGAACCTAGTTCTTTTTTATAGTTCGCCGGGATGCCCCATTTTTTCCTGGATATTCTTTTTTCCTTTACAACGAGCCTCTTTTAAGAAAAGTATTTTTTAACTACGTCTGCATTCACAAGGGATGTAAATTCTTCACCATCCATGGTGGATATCAACAAGGCTCCTCCAGGGAAGACCTTTCGCACGACATATGCACCTTCATAATTGGGAGTCCATTTGCCCCTGTGATCTGATTGTGGTGGGAGAATATTTTTCAACACAAGATCGCCCGTCTGAAAGCTTTGAGGACACACCTTATTTTTGAATGCTTTCTTCATCCGGCTCTGATACAACCGACCATATGCAATAGATGCTAGCCTCTTCTCATACATCATACTAAGCTGATTCAATCTGTTCTTTGTCCATTTTGCCTCATCGAGCTTGACATCGACCAAAACTCTTAAAGAAGGAATCTCGACCTCTAATGGTAGGACAACTTCCATACCATATACCAGCAAGAAAGGAGTTGCCCCGGTTAATGTGCGTACCGTCGTACGATAACCGTGAAGAGCAAAGGGCAACATATCATGTTAATCCTTGTAAGTGACAACCATCTTTTGCACTATCTTCTTGATATTCTTGTTTGTCACTTCAACAACGCCATTCATCTTCAGACGATAGGGCGATGAGTTGTGATGCTCGATTTTGAAATTATAGCATAATTCCTTCATCATCTTGTTATTCAAATTCGAACCATTGTTCGTAATGATTCGTTCGGGTACTCCATATCTGCGGATGATGTCCTTCTTTATGAACTGGGCTACGACTTGCTTTGTGACATTGGCATACGAGGCTGCTTCAACCCATTTGGTGAAGTAATCAATGGCGACCAAGATGAAACGATGACCATTGGATGTGGTTGGCACAATCTTGCCAATCATGTCAATGCCCCACATGGAGAAAGGCCACGGGGACGCCATAACATTCAATGGGCACGGCGGTACATGAATTTTGTTTGCATAAATCTGGCATTTATGGCATTTCTTCACAAATCTGAAACAATCTGACTCCATGGTTAGCCAATAATACCCTGCTCGCAATAACTTCCGAGACATGGCATGCCCGCTGGCGTGTGTACCAAAAGTAGCCTCGTGAACCTCTTCCATAAGCAACGTTGCTTCCTTTTCATCTACACATCTCAATAACACCAAATCATGGTTCCTTCTGTAAAGTACACCCTCTGGGTTTAGATAAAAGTTACCAGACAACCTCCTTAGAGTCTTCTTATCCTGAGCCGAAGCCCCTAGAGGATACTCTTGCTTCTTGAGGAAGTTCTGTATGTCATAAAACCATGGCTTGTCATCCGCAGCTTCCTTAATGGCGAATAAGAAAGCGGGCCTATCAAGGCGACAAATGACTATTCTTGGAGCATCATTCCAAAAATTCGCTTTATACATCGAAGATAGCATTGCCAAAGTGTTTGCCATCTGATTCTCTGCTCGCGGCACATGGTGAAATTCTACCGTGTCAAAGAAGGGTAATAACCTCCTTGCATAATCTTTGTAAGAAATTAGATTTGGTTGACGAGTTTCCCACTCTCCCGTGATTTGATTAACCACTAGCGTTGAATCACCATATACATCCAAATTCTTGTTTCTCAAATCAATAGCCTCTTCCAGACCCATGATGCAACCTTCGTACTCGACTTTATTATTAGTGTAAGGGAACGTCAACCTGGCAGTGAAGGGAATATGAGTGCCATGAGGAGTTGTAATGATTGCCCCAATTCCACTACCATAGGAGTTGACAGCGCCGTCGAATATCCTCTGCCACTGAGAACCTTTCTTTGGACCTTCGTTCGGCAATGGCTCTTCACAGTCCTTCATTTTGAGGAACATGATGTCCTTGTCAGGGAACTCAAACTTCATCAGTTGATAGTCTTCGATTGGCTGCTCAGCATGGTACTCTGACATAACACTTCCCTTGATGGCTTTCTAGGAAACATATTGTATATCGTACTCTGTCTGTACCATCTCCCACCTGGCAATTCTTCTTGAAAGTGCTTGCTTCTCGAATACATACTTGATCAGACCCATCTTCAAAATCAGCATGGTTGTATGATTAAGCATATATTGTCTCAAACGTTTGGCAGCCCAAGCGAGTGCGCAACACGTTTTCTCGAGCATTGAGTAACGGGACTCACAGTCTGTGAACTTTTTACTCAAATAATAGATCGCATGCTCTTTTCTTCCAGTCTCGTCGTGTTGACCGAGAACACAACCCATACTATTCTCAAGAACCGTTAAGTACATGATTAAAGGTCTTCTAGCCACTGGGGGTATCAGTATCAAAGGCTCCTGCAAATATTCTTTTATTTTATCAAATGCATTTTGACAATTTTCATTCCAGACGACCGCCTGATCTTTCTTTAGCAATTTAAACATTGGTTCACACGTGGCTGAGATAGGATATGAACCGAGCAATGTAGTTTAATCTCCCCAAGAAACCACATACCTCCTTTTCTGTTTTCGGCGCTAGCATATCTTGTATAGCTTTTATTTTTGCAAGACCGACCTCGATTCCTTTTTCACTAACAATGAACCCCAATAACTTTCCGGACCGAACTCCAAAAGTGCACTTATTTAGATTCAACCTCAATCTAAACTTCCTGAGCCTCTCAAACAGCTTCAACAAGTTGACCAGATGCTCTTCCTCCATTTGCGACTTTGCTATCATATCATCAACATAGACTTCAATCTCATGATGAATTATATTATGAAACAAAAGGCATTACCTTGTAACACAAAGTCCCCCACGGCGTAATGAACTTCGTTTTCTCCATATCTTCCGGTGTTATCTTTATCTGATTATAACCCGAAAAACCATCCATGAAAGAAAATATGGAGTATTGAGCAATATTGTCAACCAATACGTCAATTTGAGGGAGCGGGAAGTCATCCTTTGGGCTCTCCTTATTCAAATCTCTGTAATCAACGCACATTCGCACCTTACCATCCTTCTTAGGTACAGGTACTATGTTGGCGACCCACGGAGGGTAAGTTGTCACGGCTAAAAGTCCTGTATCCAACTGCTTCTGGACTTCTTCTTTGATTTTTACAGCCATATCCGGTTTTGTCCTTCTAAGCTTCTGCTTGACCGGCGGACATTCCTCGTGCAACGGCAAGTTATGAACCACTATATCAGTGTCAAGCCTAGGCATATCTTCGTACGACCAAGACAAGATGTCACTATACTCTCGAATCATCTCAATCCATCTTTGTTTGATGTTACTTTGCAGTGCACCCCCTATTCGAACATTTCTGACAACTTCTTCAGAAACCAGATTAATAACCTCGATTTCCTCTTGATGAGGAAGAATAATCTTCTCTTCTTGATTCAAGAGTCTAGCTAGCTCTTCAGGCAAGTCTTCATCTTCATCAATCTCTTCTTCAGCTTGATATATCGGTTGATCGAAGTCAAAGCGAGTCATAGGAGGTTCTGAATCGGTGTCATCTGCAATAAGAATCTTGCAATAAAAATGGTTAAATGTTTCAAATGATATGAAAACGAATACAAACCATATTGCCATTTTATTGTGAAAAACAAAAATAAGAAAGACAAAGATCACAAACCTTTGATTAATTAATAAAGCAATGCTCAGACATAAACAATAAGGCCCTGAAACAAAACAGCTATGCTCTGGGTAGAACATAGGGTAGTACAATAATTGGGAAAACAAAGCATTACTATTCTGTTGTCACTTGAACGAATTCTTCAATAGACCAGTTGCATAGGCTCTATCCTGGAGTGCAGGGCTTGATCCAAACATCCATATCACAATCCCTATCTCCCTATTTGTCTGAAACCGCGTTGATCCTTTCGAAGATAACTCCTCCTTTAGTGAACTGCACAGGTCCTTTATAGCGCGGCGCGCTCTGCGAGGATGAAGAAGAAGAAAATGACGGGCGGTATCCCAAACCAAATTTGTCTTGCTTGTGGGGGATCTCCAATACCTGGCCCCAACCTTGCGCTACTCCAGCCTGTACTACTGCTTGGGCCTCTTTAAAAGAAGACATGGCCACTTCCGGCGCTTTGCTCACAATGGGAGATTCATCTTTAATCTTGACTGTTTTAAAAGCCTGACAAAGTGTTTCGTGTATCTCCCCGTCCACCTCGACATACTTGAAGGATGATAAGTGGCTGCCTATTATATCCTCTTCTCCGCACACTGTAACAACACTACCGCCAACCATATATTTTAGCTTTTGATGCAGCGTGGAGGTCTCAGCTCCTGCTGAATGAATCCATGGACGGCCTAATAAACAACTGTAGGCAGGCTGGATGTCCATAATGTAGAACACTGCATCAAATACTTCCGGTCCCACCTGAACGGGAAAAGTCACTTCTCCGAACACGGATCTCCAGGTACCATCAAAAGCGTGCACCACCAAATCACTTGGTGTGCAAATCAATCCCTGCATGTCCAACTTCATTAGGGCTTTCTTCGGAAGTACGTTCGAGGATGATCCTATATCCACGAGTACATGAGACATAACAGCCCCTCGGCATTCTAATGATATGTACAACGCACAATTATGCTTCCTGCCTCTTGGCGTCAAATCCAGATATGTAAATCCTAAGTCGTTCCCTACATTTACGTGTGCAACAACTCCTTCGAGTTGATTAACCGAAATTTCTTGCGGAACCTAAGCCGTATTCAGTATTCTCAACAGTGCATTCCTATGCACTTCAGAACATAGTAACAAAGACAGGATAGATATCTTAGAAGGAGTTTGCTGCAAATGATCGACTATCTTGTAGTCACTCTTCCGTATCAGCCTCATAAACTCGTCTGCATCCTTTAACAAAGATTCCTTCTCTCCAGCCTGAGAAGTTTCTTCTACCACTGGTCTCTTCCCCTTATCAACCTTATCAACAACCACTTCAGGCGATGAAAATACCCGGCTACTACGGGTAATTCCTCCTGCTCCCACAAGATTATCTACTGAATTCGTAGGGGGCCCATTCAAATCTAATTGCTGCCCATTGCAATACACTTCAGCTCCGTAGTTCCACAGAATAGCCTTGGTGCTCTCAAATGGTATGAGACCTGCTTTAGTTATGGTTATTGTTGGTGGTTTTGGTGCATAAATGGTAACGGTTTTGTACGGAATGGAAATTGTTACAATCTCATCCCTTTCCTCAGCCACTAACTCTTCAGGATTTCTTTCAACATACCGGTCAAACTGCAAGACTCCACTATCCATCATATCTTGAATATAGCCCTTCAATTACCCACATCCCTCAGGATTATTTAGACCAGCATAATTTTCAGCACAGCCTGGGAAAACACCCGCTTCAACAATCTGGATTTCACAAAGCTCAATGGTGTCTTCAGCTCATTAACATCTGTTACCAAATCCAAAACATCCTCCTTAATAATTGCAATGACCCCAGCTTTCCCATGATTTGTCATGGGATTTTGTACTACATTAGGAACATCATTGGAGAAGTTAATTGCTTTACTATCAATCATGTCCTGCACCTTATGCTTAAAGGCTTTACAATTATCGATGCTGTGCCCTGGGGCACCTTAATGAAATTCGCAGCGAGCGTTTGCGTCATACCCGGGTGGAGGAGGCCCAGTCAATGGAGCTAAAGTTCTCTTCTGAATAAGTTGCAGTTGCAACAAAGCTTGCAATAACTGAGAATAGGGCATGGGAGGCGCATCAAAATGCCTATTTTTCGCCCAGCCTCGGTCTCGGTATCTTCTATACCCCTACTGATTCTGTTGCGGTTGTTATTGTTGTTGCTGACGCTGTTGTTGCTGTGGTTGCTGAGCTGCGGGAATTGTAATACTGGCAATCTGCTATTTCTGCCGATTCTGACCTCTACCTCTCCCACGTGAACTGGACACAAAATTGGCATCTCCTTCTCGTTTCTTGTTACCGAACACCTTCTTACCTCCTCAAGTTGTGGGCATTTCACCGACACTTATCTTCCCTAACTTGATAACATTTTCCACCCTCTCTCCGGTGATGATTAAGTCAGAGAAACTACTCGACATGCTACTATTGAGCTTCTCGTAATAATTTCCAAGAAAAGTGGCGACAAACATATCAATGAGCTCACGTTCCACCATAGGCGGCTGCACCCTGACTGCTAAATCCCGCCATCTTTGGGCATATTCCTTGAAACACTCATTGTTCCTTTGTGAAAGATTCTGAAGCTGGACCCTGTTAGGAGCAAGGTCGCTATTGTATTGATAATGTTTCACAAAGGCCTCAGCCAAGTCCCTCCAACTGTGAACATTCACGGGTTCCAGACTCATGTACCATTCCAACGAAGGACCAAACAGACTATCCTGAAAGAAATGCATGAGCAATTTCTCATCATCTGAATAGGCAGACATCTTACGGTAGTAGGATCTCAAATGAACTCTCGGGCAGGTGGTAACCTTATATTTGTCAAAGTCTGGGACTTTGAACATTGACGACACTCTCAGGTCTGGGATCAATCCCAGGTTAGCCATATCAAGGCTCATAGAGTTTTGACTTTCAAGGGACTTCACTTTTTCTTCAATCATCTTGATCCTCTTATTAGCTTCGGAGGGTAACTAAGCATCCACAACCCTCGGTGAGAACACATCCTCTTGCCTGTCTTCATTCTAGAGGTGATCCATATTACCGTGTATAGCACAAGTGGTGTCAGGACCATAACCATTCCCATTAACGTTACAACTTCCAACATTACCAAGACGAGTGTTGTTGAAACCCACAGTATTATCGGCACCAGTAGCATTACCACTCCCTCCAGTAGTAGGGATAACTACAGTAGGCATGGAGTTATCAGCTCTAGGAGTCTCAACATGTGGAGGATTAGCAGCGTTCCCACCATGCAACACACCGTTGCTGTCAACACGTGCAATCAATGGTTTCACTAAAGTACGTAGTTGCTCTTGTCCATTAGCCACTCCCTGCATTACTTCCATGAACTGGGCCATCCGGTCCCTCATTTCCTGCATCTTTGCTTGCATTTGCTCCATTACTCTCTTCTGATTTCCCCTAGTTGCGTACCAGTGAGTCGTTCGTTCGGCAATCCTGAAACACTAGTGAACCACAAGAAAATAAGATTAACAGTTCTGATGCACATACAATGCAAAAAATTTAAAAATGTAGACATGTATGTATGCAACAGGGAAATATCCCCCTCGATTCTAGTTTCCTGGAGAAAACAATAACAATGAAGAGCCCTACAGACAAGCATATAACTGAACCTCCTCGTATATAATCACAGGCCAACAAGAAATGTACAAGCACCGAGTACAAAAAAGGAAAAGACCTCAACCAACAAGCCTGGTGATGGTCAGTACAACAAGCAATAGGCAACAAACTACAACAGAGATAAACAAGATAGTCAAGCAGGATAACGAGACCGGAAGTCCTCTAGCAACTCCAGCATCTCAGGATGATCTAGTCTAGCAAGCAGTTCCTGAATAAGTAACTCTTGTTGGCTGATAGTATGATGTAGACTCTCAACATGGTCTTCCGAGGCTCCTTCCCCGAAACACGCCTCGAGCTTGCATATCTTGGAATCAGCTCTCAACCTGAAATCCTTCAAGTTTGCAATCGCTTCATTCAACCTGTACTTACTATCCCGTTTGAGTGACGCCTCCGCTGTAATCTTCTCGTCTTTGGCATTGAGTTGCGTCTTCAACTTGCTGATCTGTAACTTCAGCTTGTCTTCGCACTCTTTGTTGTTGGTGAGCGTAGCATTCCAATGGTTCTCAAACTTAGAAATCTTCAAGTAAGCTCTATCCAAATCTTCCTTCTTAGTAGCAAGAACACTATTAACGGCCCTGAAATCCAAACCCAAACGCTCCCTAGAATTGGTCTCCTTGGTCAGATTCGTACCTAATTTGTTTACAAGCTCAGTTTGTTTCTTGAAGGAATGAACAACCTCAACCTTCTCACTTCGAAGTTGAATGATTTCTTTCTCCAAATCCTCATTGGCTTTTCTCAACTCTTCCTTCTCAAACAATAACTGATTGTACTTCTGAATGTCTATGTAGTGGGTTCCTCAATCACAAGAGGGCACACAGGCTTAGCAGATGGGTTCAACATCATCAGCTTCTCGGCTCTGCTCTGAATCCAAACCAAATAGGGGTCGTAGGCTCGACAATTGCTCTTTCCTAAGGAAACCGTCCCTCTTCTGTGGACATTGCTCCAAGCATGTTCAACTCTGGCTAAGCTATCCCCCTCCAATAACTCGGTGAGATACAGAGATTCATGTATCTCTTTATCCTCCGGAGGACTTCTCAATGCACACCCAAATTGCCTGATTGCAATTGACGGGTTATAGTTTATGCAACCCTTCCTTCCGACCAACGGGACGTTAGGAAAGCTTCCACAACTATAAATAATCTCGATACCCAGTATATCCCTATCAAACCAGACAATATCTTCAGTAGACAACCTCATCAAACGTTCGAACCATTTCGATGTACCTGCAGTATCAAAGAACAAACCAGTCTTGGGAAGGTGGCTTACGAACCATAGATAGAGCAAAGGTGCGCAACAAGATACACTCTTCCCTCTTCTGTTCTCATTCTTATAGTGTACGGAATGATAAACATCACCTAACAGTGTAGGTACAGGATTCTTCGAAGCAAAGATACGGAATGCATCCACATCTACGAAGTCCGAAATATTAGGGAACAACAGAATACCATAAATACATAGGTCCAAGATAGCATTGAACACCACCCAACAACCCTCCTTAGCAAAATGTCGAGCTTTATCCACCAGAAAAGGTAATGGAAACCCAAAAATTCCATCAAAATGTAAGGCTTCAGCAAGCTTAGCCAGATTCGGCTCATCCTCAGTATGATAGAATGGTATCTGGTTAAGAATAGGCACTCCTAGCAGTGTAGAGAATTCCTCTAACGTTGACGCCAACACATAACTCTGAAAAGTAAAGCCTCTTAACTGAGGATCATAGAACTGCAACAGAGTCTGAAGACCATTCAACTCATTCAAAGAAGGTTTACATACAACGCTCAAAAGCCTCCCATAAGGTTGTATGAAGTCTTCCATAACTTTCTTGTCGGCTAAAGAAATCAAACTCCGCAAAGCTCTAATATTAGGTGTTGGAAGTTTGTAGGCGAATGTCCTCCTTAAGGGCTCCGTGTCAGATGAAAGAACACTAGAAATAGAGGGAAATATGCACCTGCAACATAAATACATGTTAATGAAATGTAATATGAAAATGCACATGCAAATGCAAACCAGGGATCAAGATTGTTGTGTTGTTGGTCGAGAATAATCGGCGTTCCACTTTAGCAAAACACTGACATTAGGACCCCTTATACCAAGAACACAGATTCCCACTATAAAGAAACTGGGTATTTTGAAAGTCAAGGTTTCTTGCATAACCCCAATCCCTCTCATAGGTATGGACCTATCCACTGGTAAGGTTCAACATCCTATGCGTTCATCAGCGTCACAGACTTTCAAGAAATGATGATACGTTCACCATTTCTGGTTTCGCATCATCATCCCCCAAAGAGGCCTCACTTATCTGAATCACAGATGATCGGTCCCCAGAGTCGACAACCCTCAGTTCTGAAATCCTCTCAACAGCCCACTGGGCTGGAAAGAAAGTCATCAAATAGAATCTCGTCTGAACGCGAATTTTGTAGGAACTAGTGCATGCCTAACATACAGGTTCACCACTACTTTCCACTTCTAATCCTATGTTTGTACTCAAGCCCAGGTCCGACTTATCTTTCAACGGAACATTCCCTCCCCACAACACAGCAATAATGATATATGATGCTGAAAATAAATGCGGGAAAGTAAAATGTGAAAATAAATTAAGCACATATATACAACACCCAAATATAAACAAACAAGCACTAGGATTGACTCACATAGGGAACCAGCGTCCCCAACAGAGTTTCCAGTTGTCACAACTGTGAAAAACACCCGGCGGAAAACAGAAGAGTCACCACCTTTCGTTATTTATCCCAAAGAGAGGGAAAGGAAACGATCGGAAAAACCTGACGAAAAGGGAAAGACAAGGTCATCGCAACCAAGTCCAGATTCGGGAGTCGGTTACGCAAGGGGAAGGTATTAGCACCCCTCACGTCCATTGTACTCGACGGGATCCACGCATTGTTGTCTATCTAAAAGGGTGATCATCTATCTATGCCAAAGGTCAAGGGTCAAAAGAAAGAGAAATAAGACTCGGCAAAGCATCACCGCTATGTGCGTACGTATTCCCTCGTGCAATGGGAAAGTCAGAGTCAACGTAGTTCGGCCTAAAAAAGACCATAGGCTGGTTCAAAAGTTTTTTAGGCCCGAGTAGGGTTAACAAGTAGTTCTAGAAGTTGGTGTATGCAGCTCGACCATTGGAGACGTAGGCGTTACCATTTGCGGTAGAACTAAAAGTTTACAGCACTCTTTTATATGAAAAGATTTTCCGGATTAAGAACCCCAAAGGGTGAAAAAGATTTGAAGTGTTTTTGTGTTTTTTAGAGAAGAAGTGTTTTAAATTTGATTTGTAACTCATGTTTGTCGCTACTGCGAAAATGAGGTGCCGGCAAAACAGAAGAGTCACCACCTTTCATTATTTATCCCTCAGAGCGGGAAAGGAAACGATCGGAAAAAACCTGACGAAAAGGTATAAGACAAGGTCATCGCAACCATTGTCTGGATTCGGGAGTCGGTTACGCAAGGGGAAGGTATTAGCACCCCTCACGTCCATCGTACTCGATGGGATCCATGCTTGTTGTGTTTATCTGACGGGTTTGTCAATCTATCTACACTAGGGTCTAGTCTAAAAAGAAAAGAAAATGACTCGGCAAAGTATCGCACTTTATGCCTAAGTATTCCCGTCTGGAACGAGAAATCAGAGTCAATGTAGTTCGCCTAACTACGGGTTATGGGGGAAGGTTGCTCGCCAAGATATCGCATCTTGTGCCTACGTACTTTCATACGGCATGAAAGATTAGAGAAAACGTAGTTCGGGCTACGGAGAACACAAGTTTGTTCAGCTGTTTTTTATC
Organism: Lathyrus sativus; assembly: GCA_963859935.3. Classification (NCBI taxonomy): domain Eukaryota; kingdom Viridiplantae; phylum Streptophyta; class Magnoliopsida; order Fabales; family Fabaceae; genus Lathyrus; species Lathyrus sativus. Next base: position 64,056,255 of record OZ012739.1, on the reverse strand, counting down.
CAAGTAAAGTTGACAGACAGTTCCAGCAGTTGGTGTTTGCAGATCGATCCTTGGAGACTTATGCGTTACCATTTGTGGTAGAACTGAAAGTTAACAGAACTTCTCCTTCTGAAAAAGGGTTTTCCTGATTAAGGGTCCAAGAGGACACAAATATATTTATCTATGTTTTCTGTTTTTTACGGAAAGAAGTGTTTTTTAGTTGTCTGTAGTTTGTACAGCACTAGAGACTATGACTTAGGAGCGAATGCGTCGCATATCGTCCAAAGGACATATACTAAACACTCTAGACGATCGAGAGGAGACCGCTCAAACATCATTTCCCAAGTAGCTTAAGGCTCGTAACGCACTTGTACTAACTTTCCTTTATTATGTCTTTTTCTGTTGTTTGAGATAAGAAGAGAAACAAACTCTCTACGGGGAAACTGACTCAATCCTACAGTTATCATGCAATATTCGTCCTACGGTTGAGGTTAGAGGGGAAACTAACTAATGTTATCATGCATGGTTAGAATCCTAATGTCTATCATAACTTCTCTTGAAGAAGAGAAGTCAGAGTTCCTAGGGGAACATGGTAATGGAAATCAAACAGTAAACAGAAAAATTGTACAGAAATTACTGTAAAGATGCATGCAATGCAAGTGAGGGAGGAAATGTGTGTGGGGCATAAGCCTCCACAAGCTCATCTCAACCTCAAGCCAGATATGAATAACTGCAAAAATAATAGAAGAAAATAAATGCAATTAAACAAACCACAAACCACACAGGCAAGGGAGCGGAGCTCTACCGAATACTAGCAAGCGAAGTCATACAGTAAAAATACAAGAAGAGGGAGAAACTCGACCTCTAATGCAATACAAGCAAGGGGAGAAACTCAACCCTTAGGATGCTCTTAGGCCTATTCAACTACATGACCTAATCTAAATGCAACACACCATGCAAGTCACATCAATACACATCAATACAATTAAACAAGAAGAAAACAGACAGGGAAAACAAGCCAGCAATCTCCACAGCAGAGCAATCTTCTGGAAGCAATCCAATCCAAAGTCTGTAACTGTTCTTCAAGCCCACCATCTTCAAGAGAAGGAAATCATGACAAGCAATCCAGCAAGCTTCTACCCTAAGGAAGGAAATTTGGTGTTGGGAAGCTAGGGTAAACACCACAGGAGCTTATCCCAGGCACTCAACCAACAAAAAGATCTTTGGGGAAACCTAGGGGTTTAACTCCTTCAAGAGGTGTGCCATATTCCCCCCATAGGAGGGACTGAGCTACCTCAAGAAGGTTCCTAAAGAGGAAAGAATGATAAAAATTTAGGAGAATGGAAATGAGAAGCAAGGTAAGTTCCACAGGAACCTGCCACAGACACTCAACCAAATCCATTTCCTCTAGAGAGCTTGCTTAGTCTCAACTCCAATGTGAAAGGCAGGGAATTCCTCCACAGGAGGAATTATACCCACAATGAAGGATCCTAATTAAGCAAAGGAATGTTGAAAGGGAACTAATCCTAGGGAAAAAATCCTCACCTACTTGAATTGCTAAAGAAACCACAAGTGTTATCTCCTAAAAACTACCTATTCTAAGGTCAATTTGTAAAATAGGAAACTAAGGGAAAATCCAACCTAAAAAATATAAGGAAAATCCTACATCATCTAATATGTGTTAACATTCTATGGTAGAAAAATCAGAGGTTAAATCTAAACCAAAGCACTCAAATTAAATCCAAAGCTCAAGGGTGCTCTAAAGGAATCACTAAAGAAATACTCCTAAACAATACCCTAAAACCCTATTTAAAATCATCTAAAAAAATAAAAAAAAATCATATAGCAACATTACCATATATACAAACAGCACAAAAAAATTCAAGATCAAACTCAAAAAAATGAGAGAGAAAGAAAATGCCCAAATTCAACATCATTATTTCATTATTACAAAATGCACTAAAAATAAAAATATGGAATAAAATGGAAAATGCATGAAATAATAAAATTCAAAACATGAGAAAATCCTAGACATTTAAATCTAACTTCACAATTTTTTCCAGAATTAATTTCCAATTTTTACTATTTTTTATGATTTATTTTCTAACAAGTATTAAACTAAAAATGAAAGAAAAAGCAATAAAAGCAAATGACAACTGGGGTGTATTCAGCATGGAAATTAAAGGCATAAGGCGCATGGGCCCAGGAAAGGGGGTGGGAATAGTATCTGGCGCAAGGCCCAAGTGAGTGAGAAAAAAATCAGCAAAAACAATTCTCATTACAATGCGCAGGAAGGGGTGCGTTTGGCAAGAAAAACATGAGTAAAACCAAACTGGGCCTAGCTTGGGGGTGTGAGAAACGCAAGACACCAAGGCCCACATGAAATAACACTTCATTTCAGTTTTAATTAAACAAAAGGTGCAATTCCAAGGATCGAACACACGCGCATGGGATTCACGCAGCGCTGAAGAAACGGTGTCGTTTCAGGGAGGGGGATGTGGCGCGCTCATAGCGCTTGGATCTGTGGACCGAGTCCCTTCTTCATCGCGAACGAACGATCATGATTACTTCTTCTCCGTTTGAATTTTCTGCAGCTTGAAGAAGCTTCGCGCGCGCATCCATGGTGGACGGAAGTGAACATTTTCCGGCAAACTTCCAATAACCGTATCTCCCTCAATACTCAACCAATCGCGGTGATTTTTGAACCGAAATCGCATGAAATTTCGAGAGGAATCCAAATATACTACTTAAACATCCTAAAAATCCACGAATCAAAAATTACATATCCTAACCGAAAACGCATCTAATCCTAAAATCTCACTAAACATCAAATTCTTTGCCCATAAATCATCTATAACTTAAGGTGAACCTAACCACATGATTCTAATGCATTGAAAACACATAAATGGAGTGTAATTTCAAGAAAAAGAAACCTGAGTTCAAGCTTCAATTGGAGTCATTTCTGGATTGATTCTTGATCCAAAACGTTCCAGATCCAATGAGTGATGATGTTAGAAGAAGATTAATGCTTCAACTGTGCTTGAAACGTCCATAAACAGAAATTCACTCTATCACTTTTCTTCTTCAAGCTTCAATGTCAATCTTTGCTCTCAACCCCAATCAATCACCAACCTTGTTTCTGATGAGCTCCTAGACCTTTATAGGATTGTTTAGAACCTTCTAGAGCTCAGGCCCAAACCCAAAATTAAAAATCCAAATCCAACTTTTCTTCAAAATTTTGATTATGGTAATGCATGAAATTGGCTTCATAGCTTGCATTGGAAGCTTCAGATGACTTGCATATTCCATTTAGAATGAATTCAGCCCAAGAGGAATCTCCAAATTGCCTTTGTGAAGGAATTGTGTAATGTAACTTTTATGTGAAGAAATCTTGTGAAAGGCCATGAAGCACACTTCAAATGAAAATTCCACAATTGCCAATGTTTCTAAAATATATTTTATGATTAAAATGAGTGGTTATTTGACTTGTTTTGGACCCATAACAATTTATTTCAATTTCCCACCAAAATTGCCTTTGAATTTCTTCTTTATTCAAACCACTTCACACCAATCTTTGATATGAGACAAATCAAATCACCATGAGTTTTTGGTTAGCCTAAAAACCACATTTTGAACAAGTTCCATGTTGAACAAAAATCCATTTGACAAGTGCAAGTTGGAGATTTTGACCTATGATTGAAAATGGCCTATAATCTCACTTTCCCGAAATACCCCTGACTTGTAAACCTCATAACTTGAGTTATACAAATCAGATTGAAGACTTCTAATACAATTTGGAAAGCTAAGATCATGAGGAACAACTTTAGTTTTGGTCAAAAGTTCATGTGAAACCTCCTTCTAGGTGAAAAATAGCAGGGAAGTCCGATGATTTTCACAGACAAATTTCAGATGCATCTGAGGACTTGTAACTTGTCTGGACCATAACTTGAGTTCCATAAATCCAATGGAGGACTTCTAGTACTCAAATTAAATCTAAGAGCAGCTTCTATAACATTCATGTGGAGGTCAAATTCATATTAGACTCGTATCCTGACTTACATGGCTTGGAAGTTTGGCACTAAACAAGGGATTTTACCCTAGGAACCCTGACTTAGCAACTCCAACCACTCTTTATTCTTCTCAACTTGATCTTAAAACAATCTCTCATATGCCTCAACATATCATTCCATGATCTCAATAACCTAGAAGTAGGCTTTGATCTTCTTCAATTGCTCATTTTGGTCTAGGATTAACCAGATGAAACTAGTGACATCCACTTCAGTTGTGGCTCTTGCACTGGAAAAAATGACTTGATTGAGCTCCAAATGAGCTTCAAGGCACCTCAATGAGCTCTACTCACACATTCTCTCCTTGATCAAGGCCTTACAATCCACTGCTGATCTTCAACTGCCTCCAAGTGAGGAGATGTGCCCCATACAAGTACTCAAACTTCTCAAGAACTCAACCATCTGTCTGATGACCCTGATAACTTCTTAAGTTTGAATAATACCTCTGTCTAGGCTTCTCTTGTCATGTATCACACTTAATCCCCTGTTAAATGAAGGATGCCATGCTATGCAAATGCTAGAACTATGCTATGTTAATGCAATGAAACATAAACCAAGTGGTAAAAAGGTTGGGCAAATTTTGGGGTGCAACAATGTTGCACTAAAGACTATGACTTATGAGCGAAAGCGTCGCATATCGTCCAAAGGACATATACTAACATTCTAGAGAATTGAGAGGCAACCACCCAATTATAATTTCCCAAGTAGCTTAAGGCTCGTAGCGTACAACATTCATTATCATTTATTATGTATTTTTAGAATGTTTGAAGATGAGGAGAGAAAGGACACACTAATGGGAGACTAACTCAACCCTAAAAGTTATCATGCAAAGTGGACTTGAAGTTGGGATACAAAAGGGAACTACCTAATGTCATCATGCATGGTTTAGCACCTAATGTCTATCATAACCTCTCTTGAATAACAAAGATTAGAGATCCTAAGGGAAATATAGACAAAAGAAGAAGGAGAAGAAAGAACATGAAAATGTAATTATGCAAACATAGAATGCACAAATAGGATGAAAGTGAGGGAGGAAATATGTGTGGGGCAGTAGCCTCCACAAGCTCATCTCAACCTCAGGCATGCATATGGGAATTCAAAAGAAGAAGAGAGAAAGAAATTCATAAGATGAAATCAAACAAAAAGAAGAAACCACACAAAAATGCAACAAAAATGGGATGAAATGACTTAAGCCAAACAACATCAACCACAAGTGCCAAAAGCTAAATCAAATGAAAGGAATAGAAGCTCAAAAAAAAGTGAGGATGGGAGGCAATATGAGGACATCAAGGAACTCATCATATGCATTCAACCATAAGCTTCACAAAAAAAGTGAAAAAGAAGCACAAAGGAGTCCTCAAGGATTCATCATTTTAGGCATGCTTCAAGTACATCCTCAGGAGGGACTAAGACAACTTAAATGAGACTACAAGGTCATGGGACAGAAGAGGGGATGAGAGAAAAGAGTTTAAAAGCAAAGGCCATCAAACCAAAAGAAGATGCAAGCATACACACCAAAGAATGCAAACATGCTACATAAGGAAACCCTAAATGGAAGCAACAAAAGAAACACACAAATGAACAAGCAAAGCACAATGTCATGACCTAAAATTGAGCAACCAGCAACCTTAACATATTAGCAACATGAATCAAAAGGGATTGAAGGCTCAAAGGATCCATCAAAGTCATATCTAGGACAAACTAGGTCAATGTCTATATATGAACCTCCCTTTTGGGTAACTTGACTTGCAAGTTACCTCAAAATTAGTAAAATGATTTAAAAAGGGCCAAATAAAATGTCACAAGCTCATAAAAACATGTTGGCAAGTAGAGGCCAAGAAATCATAACCAAAGTCATCTCAAATCATCATCAAAGAAATTTATTCACATGGATGCACCAATTTGAGAGAGGGTTATCGAGGGTCAAATGAAATGCAACCAAAGTCAAACCAAAAGTCAACCAAACAGGGGAAAAATGGTCCTCAAAAATCAATCAACTCATCATGGATATGAGGATTAATTTTCAGTCATTGGATCAAAAGGAAAAAGAAGAAATAAATCAAGAACAAAGGCATGTCAAGAAATAATTCAAACAAAACACTTCCAATTGATAATTCCTTTTTTAAATGAAAAATAAACCAAAAGATAAAATAAAAATTTCCTAAAAATAAAGGACATCCTAAAATTTCTTAAACATATTTTTATAGGATTTTATCAATCATGGAAGTATTTTATATTGAATTAATTCAAAACAGATCCAAAAAGAAAAAGGAAATAAAATAAAACAAGGAAGCGGTGCAAATAGCAAGAAATAACAAGCAAAACAATGGGTTGCACAGGGATGGGGGTTCCAAAAGCAATCTGAGCCCAGTCCACTTAAAACTCAGTCAACCAATGAGAATAGATCTCAGCCACTCCAATCAATTATCAGTCAAATAAATCAAAGTCAAACATAATGACACGCATGCAATTAGAACAAAACATAAAACGAAAATGAAATCACAGCCATACGATCCAAGACCAGTCAAACAAATCAAAGGCTGAGGTGAAAACCAGTGAAACACACCGTTCCACTTAAAGGGAAGTTAATCCCTGAGACCAAATCAAAGCCACACGATGCAACCTGAGTCAAGCAATCCAAAGGTCTAGGTCAACAAACAAACATGGATCCAAAGGCCTACATCAAGCCACGTCTCATCACCAACTCACAAATTTTAACATCAATCAACTTACAATACTTAGTACAACATGAATCCATGATCTATTTTCAATTTTAGTTCATGAACAAGCCAAATCAAAGACAAACAGTTTGAAGCTCAAATCACAAAAGTTCATAATCAGCAATCAATTGTATCCAGAATCCAACTACACATCTCATAGGTCATGATTATGCAAAAATGGCACTCAATTGCATCACATACAGAGAGAAAAGTTGAATTGAAGCTTACCTAGTGGAGTGTTTCCACTGAGCCTTCAATTCTTGATGAAGCTTGAAGGAAAACGCCCAAAAATGATCCTTAATCTTCACTGAAGCCTTAGATGTGCTTGATTTGGCTTGAAATTGGTTGAATCTGGAAATTTGTATTTCAACTTTCCTTGAGCTTTAGCAACTGTGTTCTTGAGCAATTCTTCACCAATTTCGCTTCTGAGGGTTTGTGAAGAATTATGAAGTTATATATGATGGATTTGGATGAATAAAAAGTCCAATCAAGGTTGGTTTAGGTCCAATTGGAAATCAAATTTTTTGCACATGGAGCCTCCAAAATGCACACGAAAATAGAGCTGATAGGCTTGGAAATTTATTCATTTAGCTTGCTGATAATGTGAATTGTTCAAATGGCCAAGAATTGTCCCTTAATTTGATCTTGTGGTATGATTTACATTTGTTACTTCATGGTGAAGCAAGCATGAAAATGGCCATGAAAACGAACTCAAATCTCAAATCCAAAATTGGAATTGTGTTTAAAATGACTTTGGCACTCAAAATATGCATAAGGTTGCCTTGAAATAATCAAAAATCAATTAATTGCATTTTCCCCTTTTAAGACTTTTCTCTTGAAAATTCTTGCACCAATTCTTCAATCCAAGCCAAATCAATGACAACTTGATGTTTGATGATGAAATTGATCTCATTTGGAGCAATTTTTATGTTGGAAAGATTTCCATTTGAAGTGTACAAAGTGGTGAAATGGACCTATAATGAAAATGACCTGTACTTATTTTTCCAAAATACCCCTACCTTGCAAGCCTCATAACTTGAGTTTTGCAAATCAGATGAAGGACTTCTAGTACTCTTTAGAAAGCAAAGATCATGAGGAACAACTTTCATGTTTGGGTCAGAGTAAGGAGAAACATCCTTCTAGGTCAAAAATGTCTTGGAAGTTGGTTGACTTCTGTTGACCAAAATCACATTCATCTGAGGACCTGTAACTTGTGAGTATCATAACTTGAGTTCTAGAAAACAGATGAAAGGCTTCTATTGCTCAAAAGAAATCTAGAAACATGCTCAAAGAGTTTCATGTTGGGGTAAAGATGAGATGAAACTTGTATCTTGAGATATGTGGTCTTGAAGTTAGGCACTAAACAGGGGATTTTACACTGAGAACCCTAATTTAGTAACTTCTCACACTCTTAATTCTTCTTGATTCGATCTTGAAATGATATCTTAAACATCTCAACACAACATTCCATGATCACAAAGACTTGGAATTGAGTCTTAATCTCCTTCAATTTCACAATTGACTGAGGGTTGACCAGATGAAAACCCTAGGTGCACCACTCTTGACTGTGGCTTCTTACACATGACACAACAACTTAAATAAACTCCAACATGGATCTCAAAGCCTTCAATGAGCTTCCTCAACATCCCATATCCATAATCATGAATTCACAATCCTCTGATGATCTTCAACTGGCCTCCAAGTTAGGAGCTGATCCACATACACCCATCAATTCTTTCAAGGAGCAATGATCACCTCTTGATGACTTTGATGACCACTCATGCTTGAGTAAACCCCTTGCTTAGGCTCAACACTCTTTGTGACCTTCTCTTTCTATGGACAACCTCTTTATCCCCTGCTAAATGAACAATGCTATGCAATGCAAATGCTAGAAGAAAATGAAATGAAACATAAACTAAGTTAAGAAAAGGTTGGTCAAATCTTGGGGTGCAACACTGGCCACCAAACTTTTCACGGTTAACAAATGAATTCTAAATCTCTTCAGAATTCTATTTTGTCCAACTTAGTCTTGGGCCTCCCAATTTGGGCTTTTCCCTCATTACCCTTACTAACTCCTCCAAATACCCAGATTACCCTTATTCCACCTATATTCCTTTTAATTAATAATAAAACTAGTAATTTAATATTATATACTATTAATCAATTAAATTGTCCAAAAATGCACATTCTCTCAATACTTCACAAAACCACCGAAAACGAATATTCTCAATTAAATAAATAAATTAAAATATTTCGATTAAATTTGGGGTGTTACAACTCTCCCCCACTTAAAAGAGTTTTCGTCCTCAAAAATTGCCTCAAGAAAACAGAGTCGAATACGACTCCCTCAGCTGATCTTCACACTCCCAAATCCAACTTTCTCTAGTTGTTCCTCCCAAAACTACATTTACTAAGCCAATTTCTTTACCTCAAAGTTGCTTCTCGTTCACTAATTCGAACTAGCAATACCTCAATAGTCAAATCATCTCTCACTTGTACATCATCTATCTAAACCAATGTACTTCTCCAACTTAGGCACATGAAACACATCATGCAATTTCACAAGTGACAACGGTAAAACAGTCTAACATGGTACTTCTCCCACGCTTCCGCTGTACTACTCTGATACAGACCAACAAAGCACAGTGTGAGCTTCCAAGACTTCGAAGCTCAACCAACACCAGTTACCAACGTAGCTCTCAAAACCCATCTTTTCGTGGATCCTCTTGATCGTTTCAGTCGTCTCTTGCACAATCTCAAGTCTGAGCATAACACTCTCGCCTGACTCATAGCAACACAAAGGAGTCTTACACCTCCAACCATACAAAACCTCATATGGTGCCATTCCGATACTAGAATGATAATTGTTATTGTAGGTAACCTCAACCAACGGTAATGACTATCCCACGATCCACTTTGATCCAACACACAAGCTCTCAACAAATTCTCTAAAGACTGGATAGTCCTCTCTGTCTGTCCATCCGTCCGCGGATGATAGACATAATTCAACTTCAACATGGTACCCAAAGCGTCTGCAAGCTCTCCCAAAATCTCAATGAAAATCTCATATTTTTATCAGAAACGATATTCAACGGTATCTCATACAACTAGAAAACTTCCTCAGTATACATCTCAGCTAGCTTCAACATAGAATGAGTAATCCTCATTGGTAAGAAATGAGCTGATCTAGTCAATCTATCCGAAATCACCCAATTGAATCATATCCTCCTCACAGTCTTCGGCAAACCCGACACAAAATCCATGGAAATTCTATCCCATTCCCACTCTGGGATATTCAACAGTTGCATCAGACCCAGCGGCCTCTGATGTTCAATCTTTGACTTTCGACAAGTCTAACCAACATATACAAACTCAACCACTTCTCTCTTCATCCATGGCCATCAAAACAATTTCCTTAAATCCGGTTACATCTTCATAGAACTGGGATAGATACCCAATCTACCTCAATGTCCTTTTTTAATAATACTCTTTTTCCAACTCCATAATATATGGAACACAAACTCTATCACGATGTCTCATGATACCATTTTCATTAATCCGAAAATCAACTCTTCGACTTTAATTCATCAAATTCCACCAATCTTCCAACTTAATTCAGGTTTATGACCTTCTTGAATCTCATCAAGAATACCACTAGTAAGCTCCATCATGCTAAGCTTACCTCCATAAGGAGTCTCTTCCCAAACCAAACTCATATCACGAAATTGCTCTATAAGTTCTAACTCTTTTACCATCCACATCGGAATATGCAAAGAATCCCAAATCAATGCATCAACTACCACATCCGCTTTACCCGAATGGTAATTGAACCCAAGGCCATCAGCCTTCTGAAGCCCCATGCCAATCGGGCACTCAACTGGTGAGTTATGGCAGAAACACGAACCGCACTTTCCGCACTTACTACAAAATCCAAACATAATCCATCAAAAAATAACTTAATTCCATGCCACTACTTCACAATAATATAGAGGATTGGAATAGCTTTCCAACGCTTTGAACCGTGCGTCATTCCGAGTTACGGTCCTCCCGTTACGACAAAAATACAAAAACAACATTCTTCTGACCCAGGACATTTTCGCCCGGCGAACACAGAACCGAGCGGCCAATTTCTCCTGGAGCTCTTCGCTAGGCGAAGGATATTGCTCGCCTGACGAACCTAACATTCTGAAATTCTATTTTTGATCGTTACATGACTTTCGGGTGTCCAATTTCGATTCCGTAAAAAGTTGTGATCTCGGAATTTAACATATAACTACAATTTCACACGTAGGGAGCCATTCAACACACTTCCAATTTTTGAAATATTTTAAAACCCAGTTATACCAATATTGCGTTGCACATCTGACTTTCTCGAATAATCACCAGAAATCATTCTCCACCTTTAATACACTTGACCTCACAATCTGTTGCCTTAGCACACACACCAGGCACAAGTCTCAAAACTACTCAATCAATTTAATTCCTTGACCACCCAAACAGGCATATACTATGGAGCTCTCAATATCAGACTAGTTTCCGTAACTAAGTCGATCACAACTCCACTTCACGTTCTGGCTGTATATCACTATCTTGTCAGGATAACTTCCAGACAACCACAATTAATCGGCAAACCACCAACTTCCCCACTTTCATTAACACTCAAAATTCCCATCAAAATTAAACATCTCAACACCGTCCTACGCTGACTCGTCAAAACAATTCTTAAGCACTTAGCTTAACTCAAAACAATTCACTGCTCACGCCATCTAAGCTTGCAAGACACGTCTATCCCATCTAACATGACTCCGTTCACTATCAACAAGAGATTAAGGGTGATCAGTCCCTCAAGTTGTCAATAGACAGCCGAAAATCATGATGGGGTACAAACCATCTTTACCAACTATAAGAGCGTTCATCGACACACTGAGCCACCACTCCATAGTCGCAGCAAGCACAACTTCTCCCCCACTTGTTTTATTCCCACTTCTGCAGACAAAGGTTAGAAAACAAACGTGTACCGACGATGTTTTCACACACATGTCGCATACAAGGGAGCAAACAACATTAGAAAACTTGGCCGGACGGACCGACCTGCTCTGCTACAACTAATGTAACACCCTTTTCTACCCCACTAATATCAAGGGAAAATAACACAGATTTTCAGAGTAAAATATTAACTTTCATAAAAAGCCACAAAAAGGGCGTATATTTCTCAATGTCTCAAAATAAGTCAATGCTCCGTAACACACGAGTTTTCTCAAAATACATCAATTTGCACAAAGCAGCGGAACTCAAAAGGCATATCCAAAGTTTTCCTTATACGGAAAGATAATCAAACTAACTCAAGTAAAACATAAACCCCAACCCGATGTTACACTATCAGAGCTAGTACCTCTAAGTTAACCAAAGGAAAAGAACTCTAAGACTTCAAAATAACTCATCAACAGCGTCCACGGCTAAATTGGATCATCTGCACGTTATCCACGTGGAGGCAACATTCAAACAGGTAGGGTGAGTAAAATAGTTCATAATAATAAATGTATAACAATCAATACATAAACGGCATATGACTCATATTCAACACCTTCATATTTCCTCAAAATGCCTCAAAGGCCACAACGTCATAACTCATACAAAAAGACTCATAGATGCAAGATGCAACAAAACTCAATGCATGTGGTACCAATCATCACAGTGCGATTGACACTGGGCCATCAACCCTCTATAGATTCCCATCAATAGGATCGATTCTAATAGAGAATCGAAGCACATCAAAATACTTCACATCCACATAGTGGGATTGAAGCCAAAGTAATCGAGATCCTAAACCGAAGTCCGGATACACATGAATGCATGATGCACACGTCACAAATTATCCTCATAATAACATCATAGGTGCATCATCATTCATCATATTCATCATCATCAAACATCATAGCTCATCATCATAATCATCATCATTCATCATGTCATCACAGCTCATCATAATAATCACCATCATTCATCATGTCATCACAGCACATCATAATACTCATCATCACACATCATTTCGTCATATAATTCATCATAATAATTAATCTCACACATCATGTCATCATATAATTCATCATAATAATCATCATCACACATCATGGAAATGGTCATATTATTCATCATAATAATTAATCTTACACATCATGTCATCATTTAATTCATCATAATAATCATCATCACACATCATGGAAATCTTCATATAATCACGTACAAATCACATATTAGCTCATAGTCATCCTCATATTAGCCCATCATATTATCACATATTATCACATATTATCACATATTAATTCATAATACTACCCCATATTATCTCATATTAATTCATCAAATTATACTCGCGGTAATCCTCACACTATCGCTTATCAATCACATAGTTCCTCACTGTCATACTCATGTTATCTCATCTCAGAAATCTCAGAATCAAACATCAAGGCATCACTGCACACGATCAACATTCGCGAAACTCTGCTACGTTAGCTGGCATGCTCTCTAGGCGAAGCTTTCTTCGCTAGGTGAGTCTGGGAAATACATGGCTCGCTAGGCGAAGCTTCCTTCGCTAGGCGAATGGCGCGATGACAGCAAAATCTGCTACACACCAGAACTGATTTCTACCCAAAAACGCATATGATTCATACACCCCATGCCTCCAAAACATCCCTAAATCATCCCTAAGCTCATACGACGATAACTACACAAAACCTAAGGTTTATTAGGCCAATATCATAACATATTTACGTCCTAAAACAGTATTTCCCTACAATTACCCAAGGCATCATAATTTCCCATATCAAAATCCCTTCGGGGTCAAACTTATAACATTGCAAGGCTTTGGCCACGAAGGCCTAAGGTTTCCTAATTCCTCATGTTACACATCAAACAGTCAGGAATACTAACCGCTAGCCATAACCCCAGAGTCTTATCAATTTCCCTAATTTCCCACAATCAACCCAACGTACCTTAAATCTTAAATTAACCATAAACACATCGAAAGACATACATGGAAAATCATGAACAACGATACTCCCCATATCTTTGCCGATTCAAATTTGTCACGATTGACTCTGGGAAACTTCTGCCTCCAACCTTTCCTTCAGAGCTTTGGCCACCAAAGTTTTCACGGTTAACAAATGAATTCTAAATCTCTTCAGAATTCTATTTTGTCCAACTTAGTCTTGGGCCTCGCAATTTAGGCTTTTCCCTTATTACCCTTACTAACTCCTCAAAATACCCAAATTACCCTTATTCCACCTATATTCCTTTTAATTAATCATAATACTAATAATTTAATATTATATACTATTAATCAATTAAATTGTCCAAAAATGCACATTCTCTCAATACTTCACAAAACCGCCGAAAATCACCGAAAACGAATATTCTCAATTAAATAAATTAATTAAAATATTTCGATTAAACTTGGGGTGTTACAAAACCAATCCAGAGAAACATATCAGTGAGTCCCAAAACCACATCGTCAATAGGAATTGACGGAAAGAGAACCAATCTAGAGAAACACATTAATGAATCCTAAAACCACATTGTCAATAGGATTTAACGGAAAGTTAACCAAATCCAAAGAACCACCTCATTAATAAGAATTGACAGGAAGAAAACAAATCTGGAGAAACACAACAGTGAATCCCAAAACCACATCGTCAATAGGAACTAACGGAAAGAGAACCAAATCGAAAAATCACATCAATGAACCTCAAAACCACATCGTCAATAGGAATTGACGGAAAGAACACCAAATCCAAAGATCACATCAGTGAACTTCAAAACCACAACGTCAATATAACTTGACGGAAAGAAAACAAAATCAAAAGATCACATCAGTGAACTTCAGAACCACATCGTCAATAGGAATTGACAGAAAGAGAACCAAACAGAGAAATACATAAGTGAATCCTAAACCCACATCGTCAATAGGAATTGACTAGAAGAGATCCAAATAGAGAAACACATCAGTGAATCCTAAAATCAAATTGCCAATAGGAATTGACAGAAAGAGAACTAAATCCAAAGATCACATTAGTGAACTTTAGAACCACATCATCAATAGGAATTGAAGGAAAGAAAATAATCCAGTAAAACACATTAGTGAATCCCAAAACCACATCATCAATAGGAATTGACGGAAAGAGAACCAAATCCAAAGATCACATCAGTGAACTTCAGAACCACATCGTCAATAGGAATTGATGGAAAGAAAACCAATCCAGAGAAACACGTTAGTGAATCCCAAATCCACATCGTCAATAGGATTTGAAAGAAAGAGAACCAATCCAAAGAAACACATTAGTGAATCCTTAAATCACATCGTCAATAGGATTTGACGGAAAGAGAACCAAATCCAAAGTTTACATCAGTGAACTTCAGAACCACATCGTCCATAGGAATTGACGGAAAGAAAACAAAATCCAAAGATCACTGTTGCACCCCAAAATTTGCCTAACCTTTTTCTTTACCTAGCTTGTGTTTCATTGCATTCATTTTAGCATTATCATCTGCATTGCATTGGCATGTGTGCAAGAGATCAAGAGGTATGACTATAAAAAAAGCCTACCAAGGTTATGAAGCTATCTAAGAGTCTTCATTCAAGTATTCAAGGGTTGATATCCTCATCAAAGAAGTCAAAGATGCTTAGAGAAGTGGTTGAAGCCAAATGTGTAAATCTTCTAACTTGAAGGGTATGGGAAGTCATCTGATGATTTTAAATCTATAGACATGAACCTAGAGCATCGAGAGAGATTATATGATGTCTTGAAAGTCGTTACAGAGGTTGGATAAGTCATTATGCAATGTATGAGAGGCTACAACCAAGATTGATGCAATTAGGGTTTCATCTGGTCAACCCTAGGTCAACAGTTGATTTGAAGAAGGTTGAGACCTAATTTCAAGGCCATGTGACCATGGATTGGTGTATTGAGATACCTAAGTGATGATTCTAAGGTCAACTCATCATGAATCAAGAGTGTGAGGAGTTCCTAGGCTAGGGTTTCTAAGCTTGATAGTGTAAAATCCCCTGGTTTAGTGCCTAACTTTAAGACCACATAACTCAAGATGTGATTTTCATCTCACCTTGACCCCAACATGATTGTTGTAGAACATGATCATAACTTTAATTTGAGTACTAGAAGTCCTTTATAGGGTTTATAGAGCTCAAGTTATGAAGCAGACAAGTTACAGGTCATTAGATGAATGTGATTTTGGTACTTGAAAGTCAACCAACGTCCATGCCATTTTTGACCTAGAAGGAAGCTTCTCCTTAACTTCAGGCCTACATGAATGTTGTTCCTTACCTTCTTAGATTTCCAAAGAGTACTAGAAGTCCATGATTGGATTTGTAGAACTCAAGATACATTGCTTTCAATACAGGGGCATTTTGGGAAAGTGAGATTACAAGTCATTTTGGATTATAGGTCCATTTCACTAACTTGCATACCTCAAATGAAGATTTGTCCAACTTGAAAGTTGTTCAAAATGATGTTATTTGCTCAACAAAGCACCAAGGATTCATTTAGATGGATTAGAATGAGGATTGTATGAAGAAAATTTATCAAAAAGAGATTTAAAAGGCATTAAAAGGAGAAAAATACAAATTAATTCACATGGGCTCGAAATTATGCAAACTTGTGCATATTTTGAGTGCATTTGATATTTTAAGAACTTTGGCATTATTTTAATTTCAAATTGAAGTTTGTTTCATGGCCAAATTCGAGGTTTCTTAATATTGAAGTAACATCAATTACACACACCATTGATTGGAATTAAGGAGTCAATCACAACCCTTCATGTCCATAGTGTATTCAGCAAGCTAAATGAACTGAAATGGAAGCTTCCACACACCATTTTCGTGACTGTCATGAAGTGAAAAAGTGAGGAAAAAGTGAATATGGAATTGGATCACACAACCATTTTTGGGCCCCCATTTCAGCCCAGATCAACTCTATATAAGATTTTGAGTGGGTTCAGATGAAGGTTGGTGATGGATTGAGCTAGCACAGGTAAGCCACAGTTGAAAAAGTTAGTTGGAGTTGAAATTCAAGTTTCTACATTGGAGCCATTTCTGAAGAAATTGAAGGTTCAAGAATCATCTACCATCAACACTGAGTGATTCTGCATAGCTTTGGTCAAGGATTGGTGGTTGAATCATCCACTACTGAAGCATTTATCAAATTTTCTTCTTTTCACGATTACTCTTAATTGATGATGAATTAGAGTAGTTTTTGCATGTGGTTAGGTAGTACTTAGGTCCTATATGGATTTCAAGATTTGAACCTAGGTTTATGATCAGTGTGAGGTGTCGTTTTGATTAGTGGAGAGAATTTGAGGATTGGAGAGATTTTTTGTTGACACACCAATTCTGTTAGGCTTCGTATTGGCCAGGATATTGAGTAAAAATAAAAATGAACCATGGCATGTTGTAGTATGTGGAGAGAGGAAGAGATCCATGCCATTTTTATTGAATTTGGTGAGAATTGAAATTTTGGCCACTGTTGACTCGCCGGAGAAGACGACCGGAGTCTTCTCCGGCCACCGTGAGGATTCCTTCCCTTTTTACCAGTTTGAAAGGTTGAAGATAACTTGAGAACCTTTAGATGCGTGTGACTCCATTGACTGAGTAGGACAATCCAAGGCTTGTGGTTTATTTTCAGAGTTTTGACCATTGACTGGATGATGTGGCGTGATGCTGAGTGTTGGATGTGCATACTTTCTGGTTGTATGACATAGATTAGAGACTATGGTGAACCTTAGTCAACATAAAACCATGCAATCCATAATGAAACGATGCCTTTCATTAAACTCCCCTTTGAGCCTACGTGGCGCCCTCTCTGCGCTTGGATTCATTGACCAGTAGGCTAATCTTGTGGCCATGTTATTTTGCAGCTTTCCTTAATCTCTTTATTCATTTTCTTTTTTCTTTTAATGCATTGATTTGTTTTAATTCAAGAAAAATAGGAATATTTTCTAGAAAATTATGAAAAAAATCATGAATGATTCTTGGCATGTCCTTTAACTTTTTGTGAAATTTAATTGAATTTTTGGCTAATTTTCCATTTAATATCATTTTCCCATTTTAATTAGATGATTAAAAATGTTAAAAATGCATGATTAGCTTGTTTATTTTTGCATGATTGCTCTAGACATCTTAGGTAACCCTTAGGTATTTTTCTTGGATTTTTAGGGTTCCACCTTGGTAGGTTTTGGACTAGTCCTTTAGGACCTTCCCTTTTGAACTTCACATAACACACTTTAGGTTTAGCATTTGGATAGTGCCCTTAAACTTTGAGTTAGGCTCTAATTATTCTACCATAGGTTCATAAAAACCCTAGGAGACCCTAGGATTTTTGGTAGAATATTTAGGGATGATTTCCTATTTTAATTAGATTTTGCATGGTGGCTGTTTTTAGGATGACCCTAACTTGGCATATCAAATAGCTTGGTTCCAAAAGTGATCTTTATCCAACTTTAGATTCCTCAATCCTTCTTGATAGTATAGAGCATAGGTTGACACATTTTTAGAATAATTTTCAAGGCTTGATAGTGTTCATAGATCCCTTAGGGTAGATATCCTTTAGTGCTTAGATATTGAGATTTCTTTAAGAGCTTTAGGTGGATGATTCCCCTTTCCTTTGAAGCTTTGCCTTCATTATTCCTTATTCCAATTCCTTAGATCCTCCTTGGGTGAAAGCCTCATTCCTCCTTAGGAGGGAAGATGTGCATTCCTCAAGGAGTTTGAGCTTTGGAAGGATATTCAAATGACTTGGTGGGTTCCCTAGGTTCACACCATATTTCTCTCTTCTCTAGTCTAATTCTTTGGATCCTTTTTGGATGAGCCAAATTCCTCCTAGGAGGAATTTTGGGCATTCCTCAGAAAGTCTGAGCCTTAGTGGATTCTTGTGCTGATGCACACCAAGCTTAGCTTATTTGCTAACCTTGTTGCCTTAACTTGTTTTTTCACCTCTCCATGTTTGATTCCTTGCTGTGATGCATTTAGGATAGAGCTTCATGAATAGATACTCTTATTTAGGTGCATGATTGCATTAAAGGTTGAGATGTGCTTGTGGAGGTTTTCACCCCACACTATTTCCTCCCTTTGCTTGGTTGCTTAACTGTTTTCATACTTGCCTCTGATTGTTTGCATTGAAGGTTGAGGTGATCCTCCCTTGCTTGTGTGTTCTTTTTCTTTTATGTTTGCATTATAGGTTGAGGTTTCCTCCTTCTTCTTGTACTGACGTATAGCATATGCATTTGTTCTTATTTTAGTAGCTTGATAGTTGTATTCATCTGCTTATTGATTTTTGTTGTTTTTGTTTCCTCTTTAACATGTTCCCTTAGAATCTCTAACCTCTCTTCTTCAAGAGAAGTTATGATAGACTTTAGGATGAATCCATGAATGACAACATTAGGGTAGATTCCCCTTCAAACTCAACAATAGGATGAATCCATTGCATGACAACAGTAGGATTCTTGATAGTTTCCCCTGTAGAGTCCTTTCTCTTTCTCATCTCCAAACAACATTAAAACACATAACAAAGGCAAATTTATACCGTACGTTACGAGCCTTAAGCTACTTAGGAAGTTGTGATTGGGGGGACTCTCCTCAATTACCTAGAGTGTTTAGTACACGCCCATAGGGCGATGTGCGACGCACTCGTTCCTAAGTCATAGTCTCTAGTGAAGTATGAATTACAAACATTCATGAAAAACACTCCTTTCGTAAAAGGCAAAAAAACAAACATGCAAACCTTTTGCCCCGTGGGCTCCTAATTCGAGGAAAAACTTTTCAGATGAAAAGAGTGTTGTTAAGCCTCAGTTCTACCGCAAATAGGCATTGTCCCTAACTGTTGGAACTGTTGTTTAACTCTACTCAAGTAAAAACAGATGAATCAAAACCTGTGTTTCGTTATCCTGAACTACGTTCGCTCTGATGTTTCATACCAGATGAAAGTACGTAGGCACAAGACGCGACGTCTTGGCGAGCAACCTTCCCCCTCACCCGTAGTTAGCCGAACTACATTGACTCTGATTTCTCATTTTAGACGGGAATACGTAGGCACGGAGCACGATGTTTTTCCGAGTCAATTTTCTTTTCTTTTGAGCCAGCCTTGATAGGTAGATAGATAAATAACCCGTCAGATAAACACAACAAGCGTGGATCCCGTTGAATACAATGGACGTGAGAGGTGTTAATACCTTCCCCTTGCGTAACCGACTCCCGAACCCAGACTTGGTTGCGATGACCTTGTCTTATACCTTTTCGTTAGGTTTGTTTCAATTGTTTCCTTTCCCTTTCTATGGGCTAAATAACGAAAGGTGGCGACTCTTCTGTCTTTGTCGGCACCTTATTTTTGCAGTAGCGACAGCTGGCGACTCTGCTGGGGACTCCAACGATTCACTATGCGAGTCAATCCTAGCGCTTGTGTGTTTATCTGTTGGGTTTGCTTTTATTTATTGCACTTTACTTTTCTACACTTTACTTTCGATATAATATGATTATTTGTTGTGCTGTTATGGGAGGGAGATTCTGATGAGTAATAAGCCAGACCCTGGCTTGAGTGAAAACATAACATTAGAGTGGAGATTAGTGGAGGACCTATTTGCTTAGCAAACACCAGTTCCCATGAAATTCACACTCAGGCGAGGTTCTCTTTGATGACTTCTTTTCTGGTCTTTAGGATTGGAATTGATTTTAGATCTGAGGATTGTCGACCCTGGGAACCGATCACTTGTGACTCAGCTAAGTGAGGCCTCTTCAGGAGGTGATGATGCCAAACCAGAAATGGTAAACGTATCATCATTTCTTGAAAGTCTGTGACGCTGAGAAACGCATAGGATGTCGTACCTTTATCAGTGGATTAGGTCCATACCGGTGAGTGGGGTTGGGCTATGCAGGAAACCTTTACCTTCAGACAACCTGGTTTTCTTGATAGTGGATCAGTGTTATTGGTATCAGTTGGTTCCTATCAGAGCAGTGCAGGGTTTTGTTGAAACATAATTTTGATCCTTCTCACTCAACAGCACACCTTGATCTCCTGCTTGCATTCTTAGCATTTGCATCCTTGCATTCTCCTTTTGCATTTCATTAACGTGTGTCTTTGTTGCAGGTGCATATTTTCCCCTGGTTCTAGTGATCTTGTTCCGTACTGCTGACACGGAGACTCTGAAGAAGACTATAGCATACAAATTTCCTACTCCAGACATTGGCCCTATACTGAAGTTGATTTCCTTGGCTGATGGTTCAGTGACTGAAGACTTCAGGAAGTCATATGGGAGGTTGTTGAGATATGTTTACAAGCCCTCTACACATGAGATTAGTGGCCTATACACTCTGCTTCAGTTTTATGATGCTCATTTGAGATGCTTCGTGTTCCCAGACTACGTCCTAGCACCCACGCTGGAAGAGTACTCAGACTTGCTGGGCATTCCCATCAAGGATCATATGCCTTATCATCATGTTGACATTGAGCCTAAGCTGGCTAATCTTGCTGATGTGTTACAGTTGGATGCATCTGAGTTGAACGAGGGATTGACTCAGAAAAATGGGATGTACGGTTTCCCTCTTTCTTTCCTGATGGAGAAAGCTCAGAAATTCGCCAAGAATGGTTGTTGGGTCGTGTTCAATGCCATTTTAGCCCATTGCATATATGGCACCGTACTATTTCCTAACTTGCCAGACTTTATGGATGTTGATGCTTTTCACATTATCGCCTCGGGAAACCCAGTACCCACTCTTCTTGGAGATATGTATCACTCAGTCCATTATAAGAACGAGAACTAGAGGGGTAAGATCGTCTCTTGTTGTGTTCCTTTGCTCTACAAATGGTTTGCTGACCACATGCCGAAAGCAGGTCCTTTCGTCTCTTCTGTAGGAACTTCAGATTGGTCAGAACGCCTGATAGGTTTGACTGCTGAAAATATGACTTGGTTCGACAGGGATAGGCTGGGTACATAGCTCATTTACAGCTGCAGTGGTTTTCCTAATATTCCCCTGATTGGGAGAAAGGGGTGTATCAATTATAACTCGTCGTTGTTGATCAGACAGTTCGGTTATGAATTGAAAGAGGCTCCTAAAGAAGATGAGATACGGGAATCTCTGTATCTCACCGGGCTGTTAGATGTTGATACATTGGTCAAGCTTGAGCACGCTTGGAGAAATCTTCATAGGAAGGGTAAAGCTATGTTGGGGAAGAGCAACAACAAAGCTTTTGATCCATACTTGGTTTGGGTTCGTGAGCGAGCCACAAAAGGTCTGATGCCTTTTCCGGCTGTGTGTCCTCCCGTGATCGAAGAGCCGACCATAGTGGACATCCAAAAATACAACCAAGTGCTGCGAGAGAAGGAAGAGTTAAGGAAAGCCAACGAAGAGCTGGAGAAAGAAATTGCCCAACTCCGAAGCGAGAAGAGCGAATTTGTGTATTCTTGCAAGAAGTAGACTGAATTGACAAACCACTTGGGCGCCAGTTTGACCAAGGAGAATGATTCTAGAGAACGTCTGGGGTTAGATTTCAAAGCTGTTAACAGTGTCCTTGCCACCAAGAAGCAAGACTTGGATAGGGCGTATCTGAAGATATCCAAATTCGAGACATTGTGCAATAATACACTGATCGACCATAAAGAGCGAGAGGAGAAGCTGAAGCAGCAGACAACCAAGTTGAAGATTCAGCTTGAGACCAAGGACAAGAAGATAGAGGCTGAAGCATCACTTCGACGAGACATTCAGTACAGGTTGGTTAAAACCAACGCAAACCTGAAGGATTGCTAACTCAGAGCCAATGCTAAGAGGTGCAAAATGGAAGACTACTTTGGAGAGGGTGCTTGTGAGGACTTTGCCAGAGATCTCCAGGGCACCATCAAACAGAGGGATCTACTGATCTGGGGTCTGCTCACCAAGCCTGACCATCCCACTACGAAGAAGTTATTGGAAGATTTCTGTGCCCGTGGCCACACTTGATTTCCTTGTATCTCTTTGTATTTATTTTTATGCATTGATATGCTGACCACCACCAGGCTTGTTGGTTGGGGTCACAATTGTTGCTTCAGTTGTATTCAACTACAGTTGTACGCTTCCCGCGTGGGTTTTCTCAGATATATATGAGGCTTTCTTTCCATGATTGGATGTTAGACTTTATTTGTCTCGGAAACTACAATCGGAGGAATTTCCCCAAGGCACAGACACACCTTTGCATGTGCATAATCATTTTGCATAGCATGTGCCTCTAGCTTGTTTATCTAACCCCCTTTGTTTTTTTAGGTTTGTTTCAGGATTAAGCGAAGGCAGACTCACCGGTATTCTACCAGAGCAAATCAGGTAAGAGTAACGAAACAGGTTCAAGCTGACGTTCAAGAGCTCAAGGAGAGGATGGATCGTTTTATGGACCTCATGCATGTGGTCGCCAATGGCCAGGAACAACTCAGGACTCTAGTGCAACCTTTGATTGCACACGTTAACAGCAACGGTGTGTTTTATAGTGGGAGTGCTGCAAACCTTCCGCTTGTTGAGACCCCTCATGCTGACATCCCTGTTGTTGGAGGGAATGGAAGTGGCAATGGTAATGTTGTTGCTAATGTTGGAGCTAATGGTGTCGCTTGCACGAAAATAAGGTGCCGGCACAATAGAAGAGTCGCCACCTTTCGTTATTTATCCCTCAGAGCGGTAAAGGAAACGATCGGAAAAACCTAACGAAAAAGGGTAAGACAAGGTCGTCGCAACCGTTGTCTGGATTCGGGAGTCGGTTACGCAAGGGGAAGGTATTAGCACCCCTCACGTCCGTCGTACTCGACGGGATCCTCGCTTGTTGGTTTACTTGGACGGGTTGGTTTTATTCTATCTACCTATCAAGGCTGGTTTAAAAAGAAAATAAAAATGACTCGGCAAAGCGTCGCACTTTATGCCTACGTATTCTCATCAGAGAATGAGAAATCAGAGTCAACGTAGTTCGGCCTACGAAGGGTTATGGGGGAAGGTAGCTCGCCAATACATCGCCATCTTGTGACTACGTACTCTCAACAGGTATGAGAGATCAGAGCTTACGTAGTTCGGGAAACTACGGTTTATTTCCTGTCTTTTACGAAAGAAGTGTATTTTATTGTGTTTGCGATTTCAATCGCACTAGCGACTATGACCTGAGAGTGAATGCTTCGCATGTCACCCAAAGGGTTCCATACTAAACATCCAGACTGTGGAAAAGAAACTCTCCCATAATCCTTTCTCAGATAGCTTAAGGCTCGTAACGTACGAAATAAATCATTCATGATTACTGTATCTTAAACAGTTTTGAGATGAGAAGAGAACAGGCCCAACTAGGAGGGAGACTATCAAGTCCTACTGTTGTCATGCCATGGATTCATCCTATGGTTGAGGTTTGAACAGGGAACTCCTAGAAGTTGTCATGCATAGGTTTCAACCTAAAGTTCTATCATCAATTCCTTATCAAAGGAAATGAGAGTCCTAAGGGATCATGTCAATGATACACCAAAACAGACAAAGCATCAGCTTAACAGTAAAATGCATGCAATGCAAGTGAGGGAGGAAATGTGTGTGGGGCTTCAACCTCCACAAGCTCATCTCAACCTCAAACAAGAATGGATAACAGTAATCATACTGAAATATAAACAACATGCTATCAAGCAATAACAGTAAACTGCAATCATACAGATAAAATGAAATAAAATACCAACAGGCAAACAAACCACGTGGGCAAGGGAGCTGGGCTCTACCGAATACCCGCAAGCAAAGCCACACAGTAACAGTACAAGCAGAGGGAGCAACTCAACCTCTAGTGCAATCATGCTCCTAGATTCTACTTATTCTAGATATGAACTTATTCTAATGCATCAAGCAAGTCAAACAAAACACATCAATACAGAAAAAGAAAAAGAAAGTAGATCAACTCCTCTCTCAGCTTCAAGCTTCATCTCTTCCAACAGCAACTCAGTCTTCAGACTTCAATCACTCTTGACAATTATCAATTGCTTTTCCAGGTTTCAACCCTTCAACATAAGTTTCAACTTATCTTCTCCTTTAAGCTTCAGCTTCTTGATCAGCTCCACCTTCAGGCTTCACTATCAATCATGAGTATCAACTTGCTCTTGCTGCTCTTCAAGCTTCAGCTGGAATGGCAATGCTCAAGGATTCATCCTCTTCTATACTCTTCATTGAAGTCTTCATCTTCAAACTCAAGCTCAGCATCTCTCAAGATAATCAAACCAGAGGACATCACTTAACTGGATAAGCTGGGGGATATTGAACTGCTTATTGACCACCAAAGGTGACCTATAAGGGTTCAACATCAAAGGAATGGTTCCCTCAAAAGTTCTACTTCCTAGGTACATCACTTATCCCTCCAAAGGAGAGAGGTGTATACCATGGAAGGACTTTGAATCATAGGGAGGAATGGAGGTGAAAGATACCATCCATGTTTTAGAAAGAAGTTATCTAAGTCTAAACTCTTCCTAATCCTTAACCCTAAAAACAACAAAAAAAGAAATTAAATCAAGCTCTCAAGCTCCTCAATCCATCTTCTAGTCTTCTACTATGCTCCTCAATGCCCCTTAGAACAACACCAAGCTCTCCAAGCTCACAAAGCAAAGCAAACAACAATACAAGCCCACAAGGGCAACACAAACAATCATCAACTACAAAAATCATCTAAAAATAGTATACTACTATATTAAATCCTAATATAATTTCTAAGGGATCCTACATACCTACCCTTAATGCCCTATATGCCCCATAGTCTAATTTGTCCTAAAAACCCCAAAATTCTAGTGTTATTATGGACCTATGTTGAAGTTTGACCTAATTCTACACAACCTAATGTCATCTACTCAAAACTAACCTAAACTTCATCACAAAATTATGGGATAAATTCAGGGGGAAGCTAAAACATATATCTAACTATTCTAAAAAGAATGGTCTAAAAATATTAAGGGAGCTACCTAAACAAAATTCTACAAATTCAATGATCAACTTAAAAGAAATAAAATGCAATAAAAGAAGAAAATATACAAAAAATACTAAAAATGCATGAAAGGAAAATATTTTTATTTTATATTTTTCTTGACAAAATTATGAAATGGGAGCAAAAATTCCCATTTAAAAATCTTTAATTTTCAAATTGATATGATTTTCCAAAGTTTGAAATGGAAGAAAATAAAGTGAAAACATGGAAGCTGGGGTGCAGGAAGTAAACATATGCAGTTCATTATGCGCCTGGGCCCAGATTGGGGGGTTCAGAAAGCAAGGCGCGCTGGGCCCAATTAATTCAGAAATTAATTAAGAAAACATAAAGAAAAAAGAAAAGGACACGGTGAGAATAGCAATGATTCTTAGTGTAAAAATGATTGGGCCTTGCGTGTGGGGTGTGTATAGTGATGCAGCCCAAGCAACCTTTAATATAACGCCGCGTTTCATTGCAGCTCGGATTCCCTCCAAAACGCAATTGAACCTCGTCCGTTGGATTAGTTCTCAGGTCAATGGTCAAGTTAGCATCTCACGGCTGGGACTCATCTTCTTCCTCCAACCTAGGGTTTGCCATGAAACTCCATGAAAACGCAGAACCACAAGCTTCATACTCAGACTTCCATCCATTCGTACCTCCTCATAACAGCACCAAATTCAACAATTCAAAGCACAAAATTGCTCAGTTTTTCATGCTGAACACGATCCTAGTCTTGGTTTCCATTGAAAGGGTCTCTATCATCAAACCCGATGGTGCACCTCAATATATGATCAATCCTTAACCTCAACCAACCCTAGATTTCTTGGTACTAAAATGATCACCACGTTGCCCTAATCAAAACCAGCTATCAAACTTGTATTATCACTCAATATATCACAAGTTCTTGCTCCAAAAAGAAATGGTGTCACACTCTCAAACTCCACCAAATGATCCTAAACTCTTCAGAATTCATCACCTTGGTGTCTCTAGCCATTCTACACTAATAATTCAACCTAATCATGCCTAAATAATGCAGAGAATTTGCAAACCTGGTTTCTTGGTATGGCAGTGGTGGTAGATCTTCAATTCAGCACTTGAAACCCTTCAGAAGTGATCCTTGGATGATGATACTTCTTCTGTTTGCAAAAAATTGGAGGGAGAAATCATGCACTTCAAGATTCGATGATGAGTGGATTCTTGCAAATCCAATGGCTAAACCTTCAATCCTCCATCAGTGGAACTTCAATTCAGTATGCACACACTCAGAGGGATCTATGGAAAGTGTTTGTGAAGAAAAAAGGGATGGAAATGAAGAAGAATGAATAAATTGAACTTAGCTTGCAATGGAAGATTCTTGATTTCACTCTCTCTTCTCTGCACAAATTCTCACCAACCTTGCATCTGAGCAAGTTGTACTTGTTATATAGAGTGGTTTAGAATCATCTAGAACCCTCTAGGATCATCCAATGAGAAATTGAACTTTTCATGTCATGACATTTTGAATCCAATTCTCCTTACATGCTATCTCATGCCAAGCTCCTTGTAACCCTTGATTCTGACTTGAATTTATCCCCACATGAGATTTATGATGAGTTACAATGCATAACCAACTTGTACATTGAGTTCTTTTGAGTTTTGCCTTGGTACCTTAATATGCAAGTAAGCCATTTCCAAAGCATCCCTATGATCCAAGCCTCAAATCAAAATTGTGGCTGAACAATTGTTCTTAGAATGTCATTTGGAGTCAAAATGACCTATTATATGACATGGTTTGGATTTATAGCTTGTGATTTCCAATTTTCAATTTCACCTTAATTAACTTATGCCTCCATTTTAGGCCATTTTTATCACTTTTTGATACAAGCCTTTTCAACATCTCATGACCTCCCTACTAGCCTTAAAACATCATTATAAGCAAGTTTGATGTTGAATATTTTTCCATTTGAAGCTTGGAAATAGGAGATATGGCCTCATGCGTGAAATGACCTATAACCTCCAAATGACCAAAATGCCCTTGACTTGTCAAAGCCATAAGTTGAGTTCTACAAATCCTATCAAGGACTTCTAGTACTCTATAGAAAGATAAGAAGATGCTCTACAACATTCATGTTGACCAAGAGTTCATAGGAATCGTCCTACTAGGGCAAACGTTGGATGCAAGTTGGGTGACTTTCAAGGACCCAGATTCACATACCTCAGATGACCTGTAATTTGTCAAAGTCATAACTTGAGCTCTACAAATCCTATGAAGGAATTCTAGCACTCAAATTAAAGCTAAGAACAAGCTCTACAACATTCATGTTGTGGGGAAGATGAGATGACAATCACATCTTGAGATAAATTGCCTTGAAGATAGGGATCAAACTAGGGGATTTTACACTATCAAGCCTTAGAAACCCTAGCTTAAAACTTCTCAAACTCCTCAATCATGATGAGTTGGTCTAGGAATCATCCTTATAGCATCTCAATACATCATCCCGTGATCACATGGATCTTGTATTAGGTCTCAACCCTCTCCAAATCATCAGTTGACCTAGGGTTGACCCAGTCAAACCCTAATTCCACCACTCATGGCTGAATCTTCTGATTTCTTGTACAATGACCTCTCTAGGCTTCATGATGGCTTTCAAGACATCTCATAAGCTTTCTCAAAGCTTCAAGTCCATCCTTACAGTCTCAGAATCATCTGAGGAGCTCCCACAACTCTCAAGTTATGAGACACACAACCTTGGTTTCAACCAATCTTTCTGAGGATCTCCTGAGTTCTCTGACAAAGATATCAATCTTTGAACACTTGAAAAAACTTCTTAACTTTCTTCATAGCCTCATATAACTCTTGCTAGGTAATCATACCTCTTGACCTACTGCCCACATATCAATGAGATGCAGATGATGAATACAATGAACCACAAACTTGGGAAACAAATGTTGGTCAAATTTTAGGGTGCAACAGCTGCCCCTATTCAAACGGATTGAACCTGACTGGGTGAGGAGCGAACGGCTCTCAGCCAATCAAGGTGCGAGACGGTTGAATACCGATAAACCCGGAAATTTGCCAACTGCACAAGCACACGGTACTCTGGCGGGAACAAATCTTCGAACACTGAAATAATAGCTGCATGGAAACTAGCTAGAGACATACTGATCTGAACCTTGTCGTCAGTCATCCATATTAAATTCTTCTGACATTATCATCAGACACCGAACCTCACCGTCAGGCATCCATGAAAATAAAGCGTCTGACATCGCCGTCGGATAACCAAAACACCCAACATCGCCGCTGGAAAACTAAATCACTTGACATCACCGCCAAGAACAAACATCCAACCTCGCCGCCGGAGAACTAAAGAATTTGACATCACCGTCGGACAATCAAAACACCCAACATCGCCGCTGGAGAACTGAAGAATCTAACATCGCCGTCGGACAATCAAAACACCCAACATCGCTGCTGGAAAACTAAAGAATCTGACATTTCCGTCAACCAAACATCCAACCTCGCCGCCGGAGAACTAAAGAATCTGACATCGCCGTCGGACAATCAAAACACCCAACATCACCGCTGGAGAACTGAAGAATCTGACATCACCGTCGGACAATCAAAACACCCAACACCGCTGCTGGAAAACTAAAGAATCTGACATTGCCGTCAACCAAACATCCAACCTCGCCGCCGGAGAACTAAAGAATCTGACATCGCCGTCGGACAATCAAAACACCCAACATCGCCGCTGGAGAACTGAAGAATCTGACATCGCCGTCGGACAATCAAAACACCCAACATCGCCGTTGGAGAACTAGAGAATCTGACATCGCCGTCGGACATAGACATCCAACATCGCCGCTGGAGAACTAACTCACTTGACATCGCCGCCAGCAACAAACATCCAACATCGCCGCTGGAGAACTAAATCACCTGACATCGCCGCCAGCCCACTATAACTCTGAGAAACACCCAACATCGCCGCTGGAAAAAATCTGACATCGCCGTCGGAAACAGGTATCCAACATCGCCGCTGGAGAACTAAAGAATCTGACATCGCCGTCAACCAAACATAACTCTGGGAAACACCCAACATCGCCGTCGAGTACTCAACATAATCCGACCTCGCCGTCAAAAACAAACATCCAACATCGCCGCTGGAGAACTCAAAATGATCTGACCTCGCCGTCAGGGTGAAGAAAATCCATTGGGGAATTGGTCACACGGTAACCGGTACTACATAGTCGATCATGCCATCAGGCATTCAGAGAACACTGTCGGGCATCAGCCGGACTTCAACCATCAGGTTGATCATGCCATCAGGCATTCAAGGAAGCTGTCGGGCATCAGCCTGACTTCATCAGCAAGTCGGGGATAACATCCTTGGTCAATCATGAGACAACTGGGAATATCTAAACCACTGCCATCAGGCACTCCGCATCAGCTGAGAGAATTGCTTCATTAACACGGTCAGACTTCAATCATGGAGTCTTCAAGGGAGATTTCAACTTCGCCGTTAGAAAACCTGCTGGGGAGGACGCTTCGCCGCTGGGGATTCTGGAGAACTATCAAGTAACTCCGCTCCGGGTGTCCAGAAATCATTCTGGAGGGATCAACTCTGCTGAGGACTTCAAGAATCATCTTGGACAAATAACTCCGCCGGGGACCTTCAAGAATCATCTTGAACTGATAACCATTATGGAGCTTTCAGGAATCATCCTGAGCGAACACTCTGTTGGGGGGATTTCAGGAATCATCCTGGGCAACCTTTACTGGGGAGCTTAAGAATCATCTTAAGCAAATGGCCCTGCTGAGGAATTCAAGAATCATCTTGAACTGAAGACTTCGCTGGGGATCTCGAGAATCATCTTGAGCAAGCGACTTCGTTGGGGGGATGTCAGGAATCATCCTGAGCAATCAATTCTGCGGCGGAACACCTGTAAAACAAGAACGGTAGCAACCTAAATCATGTTTATTATGCATATGCTTCGGCAATGGCACAAGACTCCACACGGTGCACATGTTATGCGTTTATGATAAATGCTATGCAATCATGCACAATGATGCGATCCCATCAGCAAAATAAATGCCGAAGGGAGAACCCTCCTGTCAAGGGGGAAGAACTACTCAGATAGAGGAATCATCCTGCTGAGGAGAACATGGTCACACCAATATCAATTGGACTCCGCATGGGACACAACTTCAGTTGACTGCTGCGGGGGAAACAACTTCGATTGATTGCTGCAGGGGAATGAAGCTCTACGAGAACCAGGACCTGCTGAGGGAAAGTGATGTCAATCGCGGGAGTGAGCTGCATGGCCTTCATGGCTACTTCTCTAGAGACGGCGACTCTGTGGGGAAACAACTTCAGTTGATCAACACTCCACCGGGGGAAAACCAATCATGGATTGAGCCGCTTCCAAGGATTCGACTTTCTTGGGGTATCTGCAAACTCGGCTGAGGAAGGAGAAATCATTCTGCTTCACTGGAGAGTACGATTCTGGGGGAAATACAGCATCAGCAGTTCAACACTCTACTGGGGAAAACCAATCATGGCTTGAGCAGCTTCCCAAGGACTCGGCTCTCTTGGGGATTTGCAAACTCGGCTGAGGAAGGAGAAATCATTCTACTTCGCTGGAGAGTACGACTCTGTGGGGGAATCTCAATTCCGCTGGGGAAGAAGGAATCATCCGACTTCGGGGGGGAGCACGAATCTGGTGGGGAATTTCAATCTGCTGGAGACTTCAGTCTGGACTAATCAGTTGCTGCATACTTCGACGTACGAACATTTCTATAAAACCTGCACTTGTGACCCGGTGCTGGGGGAGCACACGCTTCAGCGCCTGACACAGCTGAGGAGATGACGCTCCTTCAGGATGCATCAGCTTGGGGAGAGAATCATCTCTGCCTGGGGAGACATATCAATTCTCACGATCTCGCGTTCAGACTCTGCGGGGAGAGGCTACTGAACTCTGCTGGAGAAAGAGGAATCGTCTTGCTTCCGGGATGCGCACGGCGCCCTGTCTGGAATATGCTACACCTGTAACAACACAAACAAACAGACAAGATACCCTTTTCAAAGGGACCTATCAAGGTTATTATCTCGTGACAATGTTCAAGTGATTAATTGTTTCAACAATCATTGGCCTAAGCCAGTAAGTTTATGTATGTGCATTTTATCAAAAACATCGGCGTTCTTTTTCGCAAACAAACAGATAAATGCTAAACAGGCAAACAAAATTGCTGAATAGTATGCATTTTATTGATAACGAACCCCTTAATGGGTAAAAATGTTTTACAACAGATGCAAGCTCCTGGAATGAGGAAGCCGCGCAAAAATAAAACATAAATATACATCAGTATATACAAATGTCGGCAACGAGGCGTAGACGAACACCATGGGTTGATCCCTCTATGACCCACTCGACTTCGATACTTCTCTGACGCTTCAGCTTCGGAAGAGATTGATTCAGATGAACGGCCTTCAGGTCCTCCAAACCACCAAACAATGAAAGTCCACACGCGAAACGCAATCATTTGCTTTTTGAAATCCCTAACTTTTGTGTGAACCGCCCTTTGCGGGTTTTCAGTTCACCGGGATACCCTTTTTTGCCGAAGCCGCCCAGTGTAGGTTTTCGACTTTGCGGGTGTACATTTTTCAATTTATATCCTAATTTTTGCCCGAACCTTTTATTCTGTTTTTGGTTCGCCGGGATGCCCCTTTTTTGCCTGGACTCTCTTTTTTTTGTCCAGCGGGTCGCTTTCAAGCAAAGTATTTTTTAACTGCGTCTGCGTTCACCGGGGATGCAAAATCTTCACCATCCATCGTGGATAACAACAAAGCTCCTCCCGAGAAGACCTTGCTGACGACGTACGGACCTTAGTAATTCGGAGCCCACTTGCCCCGGTGATCGGAGTGTGGAGGAAGAATCTTCTTCAGGACGAGATCACCCGTCTGAAAGCTTCTAGGACGCACCTTCTTATCATAAGCTTTCTTCATTCAGCTTTGGTACAGACGACCAAATGCAATCGATGCTAACCTCTTCTCGTCCATCAGGCTGGGTTGGTTCAGTCGATTCGTAATCCATTCTGCCTCGTCGAGTTTCACATCAACCAAAACTCGCAAAGAAGGGATCTCCACTTCTAACGGTAGGACAACTTCCATGCTGTACACTAAGGAGAAAGGAGTTGCCCCGGTTGAAGTACGTACCGTTGTACGATAACCGTGTAATGCAAACGGCAGCATCTCGTGCCAATCTTTGTAGGTCACAACCATCTTCTGAACAATCTTCTTTATGTTCTTGTTGGCTGCTTCAACGACACCATTCATCTTCGGCCGGTAAGGAGATGAGTTGTGGTGTTCAATCTTGAAACTCTGGCACAACTCCTTCATCATCTTGTTATTCAGATTTGAACCATTATCAGTAATGATCTGCTTGGGAATTCCGTAACGACAGATGATGTCCCTCTTTATGAATTTAGCCACCACCTGCTTGGTCACATTAGCGTACGAGGCTGCCTCCACCCACTTGGTGAAGTAGTCGATAGCTACCAGAATGAAGCGATGACCGTTAGATGCAGTAGGCTCGATCTTGCCTATCATGTCGATGCCCCACATGGAGAACGACCACGGGGAGGACATAACATTTAACGGGCACGACGGCACATGAACTTTATCAGCATAAATCTGGCATTTATGACATCTCTTCGCGAATCTGAAGCAATCCGACTCCATCGTCAGCCAGTAGTATCCTGCTCTCAGGATCTTTCTCGTTATATCATGCCCGTCGGCGTGCGTACCAAATGTGCCTTCATGGACTTCTTCCATGAGCATACTCGCCTCTTTCTCATCTACACATCTGAGTAGCACGAGATCATGGTTTCTTTTATACAGAACTCCATCAGGATTGAGATAAAAATTTCCAAACAGCCTCCTTAGAGTCTTCTTATCCTGGGTTGACGCACCCGTAGAATACTCCTTAGTCATAAGGAAAGTCTGGATGTCATGGAACCATGGCTTGCCGTCGGCGGCTTCCTCGATTGCAAAGACAAATGCCAGTCTATCAAGATGCGAAAGCACAATTCTTGGAGCCTCATTCCAAAAATTGACTTTATACATTGAAGCTAACGTGGCTAAGGCATCAGCCATTTGATTCTCCGCCCTGGGCACATGATGGAGCTCCACTCGATCAAAGAACGGAAGTAGCCTTCTGGCATAATTCATGTACGGCACCAAATTCGATTGACGAGTCTTCCACTCCCCTTTAATTTGGTTGATCACAAGCGCTGAGTCACCATATACGTCTAGGTTCTTGATTCTCAAATCAATTGCCTCTTCTAGACCCATGATGCATGCTTCGTACTCCGCCTCATTATTGGTGACTGGAAACGTCAGTCTCGCCGTAAACGGGATATGGGATCCGTGATGATCGCCCCGATGCCACTTCCATAGGAATTAACCGCCCCATCGAATATCAATTTCCACTGGGATTTCCTATCTGGCCCCACGTCGAGCAACGGCTCATCGCAATCCTTCGCTTTGAGAAACATGATATCCTCGTCAGGGAATTCAAACATCATCGGCTGATAATCCTCGATCGGCTGTTCGGCAAGGTAATCAGACAATACGCTTCCCTTGATGGCCTTCTGGGAAACATACTGAATATCATATTCCGTTAACACCATTTGCCATCTGGCAATCCTGCCCGAAAGAGCCTGCTTCTCGAAGACGTACTTGATCGGATCCATCTTCGAAATTAGCATAGTGGTGTGATTGAGCATGTACTGTCGCAAACGTTTGGCAGCCCAAGCTAGTGCGCAACACATCTTCTCCAGTGTCGAGTATCGAGATTCACAGTCGGTGAACTTTTTACTCAAGTAGTAAATGGCATGCTCCTTTCTGCCCGTCTCGTCGTGCTGACCGAGAACACACCCCATACTATTCTCAAGAACTGTCAAGTACATGATTAAAGGCCGTCCAGCCACTGGGGGTATCAAGATTGGAGGTTCTTGGAGATACTGCTTTATCTTGTCGAATGCCTTCTGGCAATCCTCATTCCAAGTAATCGCCTGATCTTTCTTTAAAAGCTTGAGCATCGGTTCACAGGTGGCCGTGAGCTGAGAGATAAACCTGGCAATGTAGTTTATTCTGCCCAGGAAACCACGAACTTCTTTTTCTGTTTTCGGCGCTGGCATTTCTTGAATGGCTTTTATTTTCGCAGGATCAACCTCGATGCCTCGTTCACTAACGATAAACCCCAGTAACTTTCCGGACCGCACTCCGAAAGTGCATTTGTTAGGATTCAGCCTCAACCTGAACTTCCTAAGCCTCTCAAAAAGCTTCAATAAGTTTACCAGATGCTCTTCCTCGGTTTGGGACTTCGCAATCATGTCATCAACATAGACCTCGATCTCATGATGACTCATGTCATGAAACAAAGTTACCATTGCTCGTTGGTAAGTGGCCCCTGCGTTCTTCAGACCGAAGGGCATTACCTTATAGCAAAATGTTCCCCAGGGGGTCATAAACTTCGTTTTCTCCATGTCCTCCGGCGCCATCTTGATCTGATTGTAACCGGAGAAGCCATCCATGATATGAGGCTGTGTTGTCGACCAACACGGAGAACTGGGCTGTGTTGTCGACCAACACATCAATATGAGGCAACGGGAAATCATCTTTAGGGCTCGCCCTATTCAAATCCCGATAATCGACGCACATTCGTACCTTACCGTCCTTCTTCGGTACAGGCACTATGTTGGCGACCCACGGAGGGTAAGTGGTGACCGCTAAGAAGCCAGCATCAAGCTGTTTCTGCACTTCTTCTTTGATCTTAACGGCCATATCTGGTCTCGTCCTCCTAAGCTTCTGCTTAACGGGAGGGAAATCTTCTCGCAGCGGCAAGTGGTGGACCACGATGTCCGTGTCAAGTCCGGGCATATCTTCGTATGACCAAGCAAAGACGTGACTATACACTCGAAGTATCTCGACCAATCTCTGTTTGACATCATTCTGCAACGTAGACCCTATCCTGACGTTTCTGACGAGCTCTTCAGAACCCAAATTCACCATTTCGATCTCCTCCTCGTGAGGCAGAATAACCTTTTCCTCTTGTTTCAACAAGCGGGCCAACTCCTCAGGAAGGTCTTCGTCTTCATCAATCTCTTCTTCGGCTTGATAGATCGGGAAATCGAAGTCGAAGTGAGCCGTAGAAGGTCCAGAGTCAATGTCATCTGTTATGTGGATCCTGCAATAACAAGGGTTAAGTTTAAAACAAGGATGCACAGGTTAGCACAAACCCCATTGCCATTATACTGTTTTTCAAAACAAATATAAAACAGGAATAACAGAGATCACAAAATTTGAATACGAAGAAAACGCCTTTGATTTATTAACAAAATGCATGTACATAATCCAACAAGGCCCTGACAATAAAACCGCTATGCCCCGGGTAGGACATAGGGTTGTACAATGATTGGAAAAAGTAAATCATTACTCTTCACTTGTCAGCTGGATGATATCCTTGATGGTCCAATTGTTGAGGCCCTCGCCTGGCTTGCTTGGCTGAATCCAAGAGTCGAGATCACAATCGCTATCCCTGCTGTCTTCAGACGCCGCGTTGATGCTTTCGAAAATCACTCCGCCACTGGTAAATAGGATCGGCCCCTTACCCCGTGACGCGCTGCTAGACGAAGAAGAAGAAGCTTCAGCTCCAGGAGAATACCCCAACCCAAACTTATCCAGCTTGTTCGGTATCTCCAAAATACGCCCCCAGCCTGGGGTAGAACCAGCTTGGACGACGGCCCGAGCTTCCTTGAATGAGGAGAGATTCATCTCTGGCTTTTTTGCGACTACAGGAGCTACCTCTTTCACTTTGACGGCTTCAAATGCTTGGCAGAGAGTTTCATGGATTTCGCCATCCATTTCAACATACTTAAAGGATGACAAATGGCTCACCATTATGTCCTCCTCATCGCACACGGTTACTATGCTTCCCCCGATAGCATATTTGAGCTTTTGGTGCAACGTGGAGGTCACGGCACCAGTAGCATGGATCCACGGCCGGCCCAAGAGACAACTGTAGGCAGGCATGATGTCCATGATATAAAAGACCGCGTCAAACGTTTTCGGACCAACTTGGATCGGCAGGGTCACCTCTCCGAAAACGTGGCGTTTAGTTCCGTCGAACGCCTTCACCACTAGATCACTGGGTGTGCAGAGCAATCCGCGAGTGTCCAACTTCATTAATGCCTTCTTCGGAAGAACATTTAGTGACGAACCCGTGTCCACCAGGGCTTGCGACATGATTGTGCCCCTACACTCTATCGAGATGTGCAGGGCGCTATTGTGATTCCTCCCTTTTGGTGTCAGCTCTAAGTCTGTGAAACCTAGCCCATTGCCAGCATTAACGTGGGCTACCACCTCTTCTAGCTGATTCACCGATATCTCTTGCGGTACGTAGGCAGCGTTCAATACCTTCAGTAGCGCGTTGCGGTGCGCTTCAGAACACAGCAACAGGTTGAGAATAGAAATCTTCGAAGGCGTCTGATGGAGATGGTCTACAATCTTGTAGTCGCTCTTTTTGATCAACCGCATAAACTCCTCGGCATCTTTGACAAGCAAATCTTTCTCTACCCGACACGGGACCTCTTCGACGACTTTGCTTTTACCCTTATCGGCCGCATCAGCTCTGACCGCTTTCTCTGCCACGACTTTCGGCGGTGCAAACACTCTTCCGCTTCGGGTAATACCACTGACTCCTGCGAGATTCTCCACAGTCGACCCATACGGTTCTAGCTCCAGCTTTTGTCCGTTGGAATAGACTTCAGCCCCATAATGCCACGGAACGACGTTAGTGCTTTCGAAGGGTATCGGCCCAGCTTTGGTAATAGTAATTGTAGGCGGTCTGGGTGCAGAAATGGTTATTCGTTGGCGAGGGATGGTGATGGTGGCGACTTCATCGGCCTGCTTCAACACTACCTCTCCTGATACACTTTCAGCCTTCCGGCTGAACTGCAGAATCCCCTCAGTCATCAGACTTTGAATTCCTTCTACCAGCTGCTCACATCCATCAGAATGTGTAGCACAGTCCATGCATAGTTCTCCGCATCCGGGAAAGAACCCTCTTTTCAGCAACTTAGCTTTGACGAAGCTAAGCGGCGTCTTTAGGTCTTTGACATCAGTCAACAGATCTGCACTCTCTTCTTCGATAATGGCGTTAACTCCGCCTCCCCTATGATTCGGCATAGGATTCTTCATGACATTGGGCACATTATCGGAGAAGTTTATGATCTTGGCATCTACCAGGTCCTGCACCTTGTGCTTAAAGGCTTTGCAGTTCTCGATCGTGTAGCCTGGTGCCCCTGAGTGGAAATCGCAAGTGGCGCTTGCGTCGTACCCTGGTGGAGGTGCCCCTGTCAAGGGAGCCATCGTCCTCTTCTGAACCAACTGAAGCTGAAGCAGGGTCTGCAAGAGTTGCGCGTACGACATGGGCGGTGTCTCGAAGTGACGGTTTGCCAAAGATGCTCGATTCTGGTATTTTCTATATCCCTATTGATTCGGTTGCTGCTGCTGCTGTGGAGCCGCTGGGATATTTATACTGGCTACCTACTGCTGAGGGCCTTTGCCCTTTCTTCGAGCGTTGGTCACAGTGCTCGCATCTCCTTCTCGTCGTTTACCAGCATAAGGTTTCTTTCCACCTCCTCCAGCTGAGGATGACTCACCTTGAATTTTCCCGATCTTAATCCCATTCTCGACGTGCTCGCCCATGATAATGAGAGCTGAGAACGTCCCAGACATACCGCTGACTAACTTTTCATAGTAAACCCCTGGGAGGGTGGCAACAAACATCTGCACGAGCTCGCGCTCAACCATCGGCGGTTGAACCCGAGCGGCCAACTCACGCCACCGCTGGGCGTACTCCTTAAATCCTTCATTATTCCTCTGCGATAGGTTCTGCAACTGGACTCGGTTCAGGGCCAAGTCGCTATTGTACTGGTAATGGTGGACAAACGCTTCAGCGAGATCCTTCCATGTGCGCACACTAGTGGGCTCCAGACCCATGTACCACTCGAGGGATGGCCCGGAAAGACTATCTTGGAAGAAGTGCATCAGCAGCTTCTCATCTTCGGAATAGGCAGACATCTTCCTGTAGTACGATCTCAGGTGGACACGAGGGCAAGTGGTGCCCTTATATTTCTCAAAGTCAGGCACCCTGAACTTAGGAGGTACCTTGAAATCAGCAATTAACCCCAGCTTGGACATATCAACACCCAAAGTATTCTGATTCTCGATATCTCTCATTTTATCCTCAAGTGCTTTGTACCTGAGCTGCGCTTCAGCATTCAGCTCCCCCTCAGCACCTCTTTGAGAGAACACATCATCCTGATGATCCTCAAGCCATGGTTGAGGCACCAACAGATTCCCGACGCCTGCATTGCCGTTGCCCGGCCCGATGTTGACATTAGCTCCCAAACTCCCATTACCGACGCCCGTCGTATTGAGTCCGATGTTGGCCATCACATTGCCATTAGCACTGCCATTGCCCCCGGCCACGGGGACACCATTCTGTGGAGTATCAACTGGTGGAGGAGTAGGCACGGCCCCGCCATGGATTATGTCGTTGCTATCAACCCTGGAGATCAAAGGCTGAACCAAAGTCCTGAGCTGGTCCTGGCCATTGGCGACCACCTGCATAAGTTCCATAAAGCGATCCATCCTCTCGCGGAGCTCCTGAACATCTGTCTGCACTTGGTCCATGATCCCGGTCTGATTAGCTCTAGTCAGATAACGGTGAATTAGTCTCTGATCAATCCTGGAATCACCGGGAACGGCCTGGGACCTGTAAACCTGAAAAACCTGTAAACACTAAAGGGTTAGGAAAAACAACAAAATGCGCGCCATGCAAATGCATGCGTGTGTCTGTGTGTTTGGGAGATTTCCCCCGATCCTAGTGCCTGAGTGCCAGTGCTGATAATAATAATAAGAAGACGTTCGGAGTCCAATCATGGAAACAACAATCTCATATATAAAGGAAGCCTATCAAGGCAGTACATAGCATCAGCGAGTACAAGATGAATCAACAGCGTGACCTCATCCAACAAGCCTGGCGATGGTCAGCATACAACAATGATCAACACAAAAGGAATACAAATAATCAAGTACGGCCACGGGCGCGATACTCTTCTAACAACTCCTTCGTCTCTGGATGATCTGGATGAGTGAGCAACCCCTCGACGAGTAATTCCCTCTGCACAATGGTATACTGAAGTCCTTCAACCGAACCTTCCCATGCTCCTTCGCCGAAGCAATCTTCTAATTTCCGCTTCTTGGACTCAAACGTCAACTTGCACTCCTTCAGGTTAGCGAGAGCTTTGTTAAGCTGGCCTTCGGCGGCGTATCTGCGGGCGGTTTCTTCATCAAACCTCTTTTCACTGTCCTTCACCTTGGCTTCCAGCTTGGAGATCTGTAGCATCAGCTTATCCTCCCGCTCTTTCCTGGTGGCCAGGGAAGCCTTCCAGTGCTGTTTGAACTTGGATATCCTCCGATATGCCTCGTCCAAGTGTTGTTTCTTCGTAGCCAGTACGTCGTTGACAGCTTTGAAGTCTCGACCCATGCGTTCACGCTCGGCTATCTGCTTAGTCAGGTTTGTACCTAGCTGGTTCACCAACTCTGTCTGCCTTTTGAAAGAGTGAACGACCTCGTTCCTCTCGCTTCGGAGCTGAGCTAATTCCTTCTCCAGTTCTTCGTTCGCCCGCTTCAATTCATCCCACTCAGCTAACACCTGATTATGCTGATGAATGGGCACAGTTGTAGGCTCTTCGATTGTTGGAGGGCTTTCTGGCTTGGCATGAGGAAACGGCATCCCTATAGCATTTACTCTGGCTCTGATCCAAGTCACGTACGGAGGGTAGGCTTGATTGTTGCTTTTTCCCAGCAATGGCTTTCCTCGCTTACTGATACCATTCCAGGCACGCTGAAGCTTGGATAACAAATCCCCCTCTAGAATACCAGTGAGGTACAGAGATTCATGTACCTCCTCCTCCTTCGGCGGAGTTCTCAAAGCATACGCGAACTGTCGAACCAGCAACGACGGATTGTAGTTTATGCAGCCCTTCCTGCCTATCAGAGGCACGTTTGGAAACCCGCTGCAACTGAAGATCACCTCAGTACCCAACCTATCTCTGTCGAACCAGTCAATATCCTCTGCAGATAAACTCATCAGATGCTCTGGCCACTCAGCTGTGGCTGCAGACAAGACAAAAGGACCCCTCTTGGGCAGATGACTATCAAGCCACTTATAAAGCAAAGGTACGTAGCACGAGACATTCTTCCCCCTCCTGTTCTCGTTTTTGTAGTGGATTGAGTGATAGACATCTCCTATCAAGTTAGGGATTGGATTCCCTGAAGCAAAGATGTGAAACGCATCAAAGTCTACAAAATCGGGCATGTTGGGGAATAGAATAATGCCATATATGCATAAAGCGAGGATGGCATTGAACGCGCCCCAACATCCGTCCTTGGCACACTGCTGCGCCTTAACCACCAGAAACTGCAAGGAGAACCCAGGAACTTTGTTCTAACTAGTCAACACTAACTCGGAGGCGTCCAAGTGAAGTGAAGGAGCTAAACCAGCCAGATCAGGCTCAGCGTCCATATGAATAAAAGGCATCTGCCTCTTGACAGGCACACCTAGCAAATCAGCATACTCTTCCAGCGTAGGTGCGAAAACAAAGTCCTGAAA
This sequence comes from Lathyrus sativus, assembly GCA_963859935.3. Taxonomy (NCBI): domain Eukaryota; kingdom Viridiplantae; phylum Streptophyta; class Magnoliopsida; order Fabales; family Fabaceae; genus Lathyrus; species Lathyrus sativus. The sequence goes on along the minus strand of OZ012739.1, from coordinate 64,014,783 downwards.
AGTGAAACATCTCAGCGGAGGGTCGTAGAACTGCAGCAGAGCATGCAACCCATTCAACTCGAACACAGAAGGCTTACATACCAAACTGAGCAACCTGCCATAAGATTTTCTGAACTCATCCTTCATAGAATCATCTGCTAGAGCTATCAAACCAGTCAACTTAACCACGTCAGGGGTACGGAACTTGTAAGCCACAGTCTTCCTCAGAGAGCCCATAACAATACAATAGGAGGCAAGAAATCCTGGATCGGGGAAAACGGTACCTGCAACACAGACACACGTTAATGAAATGCAAATGAACATGCAAACTAATGCAAAATGCAATCATGCAATAGGAGGCCAAGGCAACTGGCGCTGTGGAGATTTTGTATCAACATAACCATAATCTTGCTCTATCAAGAACAACCACTGCATCTGATAATAAGAGAACCCCGGTGTAGGACCACAAATCTGATCTGTCAAGACCAACCATCGGATAGGACCGTATACATAGGATCATAGTTCTGCTCTGTCAAGAACAAATGTCTGATAATAAGGACCTCTGATGTAGGATCAAGAAATATCTGCTGATGAGGTCTTCAGACCCCAATCAAAAATCTGCTCTATCAAGAACAAACATACAGCTGCTGATGAGATCTTCAGACCCCACTCAAAATCTGCTCTATCAAGAACAAACAACATCTGCTGATGAGATCTTCAGACCCCAAAGATCTGCTCTATCAAGAACAAACAAACATCTGCTGATGAGATTTTCAGACCCCAAAAATCTGCTCTATCAAGAACAAACAACATCTGCTGATGAGATCTTCAGACCCCAAAAATCTGCTCTATCAAGAACAAACAACATCTGCTGATGAGATCTTCAGACCCCAAAAATCTGCTCTATCAAGAACAAACAACATCTACTGATGAGATCTTCAGACCCCAAAAATCTGCTCTATCAAGAACAAACAACTGATGACAAAACTCTGCTCTATCAAGAACAGATGTACACCTGATGATAAGATCCTCTGATCAAAGCCTGCTCTATCAAGAACAGACAAATCTGCAACTGAGAAACCCTGGTACCAACGAAACTGATTCACTGTCAAGAAAACCAGGTGGTCTGAAGGTCAAAGTTCCCTGCAATAAACCCAACCCTGCTCACAGGTATGGACCTAAACTGACTCAAGGTACGGCATCCTATGCGTTCATCAGCTTCACAGACTTTCAAGAGGGGTGATACGATACCTAGAAGGTGTGGCATCACCAGCTCATGAAGCGGCCTCACTTAGCTGAATCACAAATGATCGGTCCCCAGAGTCGACAATCCACCAAACCAGCAACCGTCTCAACCCAAAGGGTTGATAGAGAAGCCAACCGGATGAACCTCGTCTGAGCATGGATTTCATGAGACACTAGTGCCTGCAAAGCAAGCATGCGCCCACTAATTTCCACTCTAATTCTATGGTGCACTCAAGCCTGGGTCTGGCTTCTCACTCATCAGAACTCCCATCCCACAACAGCACAGATAATCATATTATACTGAATATAAAATGCGGGAAATAAAGTGCGAGAAGTAAAATGTGATAAATAAACGCAACCCAACAAGTAAACATACAAGCGTTAGGATTGAATCTCGCAGGGGAAGTCGGATCCCCAAACTGACTCGCATACGGGACGTTGGATCCCAGGAAACTATCAGAAATCCCCAGCAGAGTCGCCAGCTGTCGCTTGCGCGAAAATACGGTGTCGACACAACATAAGAGTCGCCACCTTTCGTTATTTATCCCTCAGAGCAGGAAAGGAAACAATCGGAAAAACCTAACGAAAAAGGGTAAGACAAGGTCGTCGCAACCGTTCTCTGGATTCGGGAGTCGGTTACGCAAGGGGAAGGTATTAGCACCCCTCACGTCCGTCGTACTCGACGGGATCCTCGCTTGTTGGTTTACTTGGACGGGTTGGTTTTATTCTATCTACCTATCAAGGCTGGTTTAAAAAGAAAATAAAAATGACTCGGCAAAGCGTCGCACTTTATGCCTACGTATTCTCATCAGAGAATGAGAAATCAGAGTCAACGTAGTTCGGCCTACGAAGGGTTATGGGGGAAGGTAGCTCGCCAAGACATCGCCATCTTGTGCCTACGTACTCTCAACAGGTATGAGAGATCAGAGCTTACGTAGTTTGGGAAACTACGGTTTATTTCCTGTCTTTTATGAAAGAAGTGTCTTTTATTGTGTTTGCGATTTCAATCGCACTAGAGACTATGACCTGAGAGTGAATGCGTCGCATGTCACCCAAAGGGTGCCATACTAAACATCCAGACTGTGGAAAAGAAACCCTCCCACAATCCTTTCTCAGATAGCTTAAGGCTCGTAACGTACGAAAGAAATCATTCATGATTACTGTATCTTAAAATGTTTTGAGATGAGAAGAGAACAGGCCCAACTAGGAGGGAGACTATCAAGTCCTACTGTTGTCATGCCATGGATTCATCCTATGGTTGAGGTTTGAACAAGGAACTCCTAGAAGTTGTCATGCATAGGTTTCAACCTAAAGTTCTATCATCAATTCCTTATCAAAGGAAATGAGAGTCCTAAGGGATCATGTCAATGATACACCAAAACAGACAAAGCATCAGCTTAATAGTAAAATGCATGCAATGCAAGTGAGGGAGGAAATGTGTGTGGGGCCTCACCCTCCACAAGCTCATCTCAACCTCAAGCCAGAATGGATAACAGTAATCATACTGAAATATAAACAACATGCTATCAAGCAATAACAGTAAACTGCAATCATACAGATAAAATGAAATAAAATACCAACAGGCAAACATACCACATGAGCAAGGGAGCTGGGCTCTACCGAATACCCGCAAGCAAAGCCACACAGTAACAGTACAAGCAGAGGGAGCAACTCAACCTCTAGTGCAATCATGCTCCTAGATTCTACTTATTCTAGATATGAACTTATTCTAATGTATCAAGCAAGTCAAACAAAACACATCAATACAGAAAAAGAAAAAGAAAGCAGATCAACTCCTCTCTCAGCTTCAAGCTTCAGCTCTTCCAACAACAACTCAGTCTTCAGACTTCAATCACTCTTGACAATTATCAATTGCTTTTCCAGGTTTCAACCCTTCAACATAAGTTTCAACTTATCTTCTCCTTTAAGCTTCAGCTTCTTGATCAGCTCCACCTTCAGGCTTCACTATCAATCATGAGTATCAACTTGCTCTTGCTGCTCTTCAAGCTTCAGCTGGAATGGAAATGCTCAAGGATTCATCCTCTTCTATACTCTTCATTGAAGTCTTCATCTTCAAACTCAAGCTCAGCATCTCTCAAGATAATCAAACCAGAGGACATCACTTAACTGGATAAGCTGGGGGATATTGAATTGCTTATTGACTACCAAAGGTGACCTATAAGGGTTCAACATCAAAGGAATGGTTCCCTCAAAAGTTCTACTTCCTAGGTACATCACTTATCCCTCCAAAGGAGAGAGGTGTATACCATGGAAGGACTTTGAATCATAGGGAGGAATGGAGGTGAAAGATACCATCCATGTTTGAGAAAGAAGTTATCTAAGTCTAAACTCTTCCTAATCCTTAACCCTAAAAACAAAAAAAAAAGAAATGAGATCAAGCTCTCAAGCTCCTTAATCCATATTCTAGTCTTCTACTATGCTCCTCAATTCCCCTTAGAACAACACCAAGCTCTCCAAGCTCACAAAGCAAAGCAAACAACAATACAAGCCCACAAGGGCAACACAAACAATCATCAACTACAAAAATCATCTAAAAATAGTATACTACTATATTAAATCCTAATATAATTTCTAAGGGATCCTACATACCTACCCTTAATGCCCTATATGCCCCATAGTCTAATTTGTCCTAAAAACCCCAAAATTCTAGTGTTATTATGGACCTATGTTGAAGTTTGACCTAATTCTACACAACCTAATGTCATCTAATCAAAACTAACCTAAAATTCATCACAAAATTATGGGATAAATCCAGGGGGAAGCTAAAACATATATCTAACTATCCTAAAAATAATGGTCTAAAAATATTAAGGGAGCTACCTAAACAAAATTCTACAAATTCAATAATCAACTTAAAAGAAATAAAATGCAATAAAAGAAGAAAATATACAAAAAATACTAAAAATGCATGAAAGGAAAATATTTTTATTTTATACTTTTCTAGACAAAAATATGAAATGGGAGCAAAAATTCCCATTTAAAAATCTTTAATTTTCAAATTTATATGATTTTCCAAAGTTTGAAATGGAAGAAAATAAAGTGAAAACATGGAAGATGGGGTGCAGGAAGTAAACATATGCAGTTCATTATGCGCCTGGGCCCAGATTGGGGGGTTCAGAAAGCAAGGCGCGATGGGCCCAATTAATTCAGAAATTAATTAAAAAACATAAATAAAAAAGAAAATGACACGGTGGGAATAACAATGATTCTTAGTGTAAAAATGATTGGGCCTTGCGTGTGGGGTGTGTATAGTGATGCAGCCCAAGCAACCTTTAATGAAACGTCGCGTTTCATTGCAGCTCGGATTCCCTCCAAAACGCAATTGAACCTCGTCCGTTGGATTAGTTCTCAGGTCAATGGTCAAGTTAGCATCTCACGGCTGGGACTCATCTTCTTCCTCCAACCTAGGGTTTGCCATGAAACTCCATGAAAACGCAGAACCACAAGCTTCATACTCAGACTTCCATCCATTCGTACCTCCTCATAACAGCACCAAATTCAACAATTCAAAGCACGAAATTGCTCAGTTTTTCATGCTAAACAGGATCCTAGTCTTGGTTTCCATTGAAAGGGTCTCTATCATCAAACCCGATGGTGCACCTCAATATATGATCAATCCTTAACCTCAACCAACCCTAGATTTCTTGGTACTAAAATGATCACCACGTTGCCCTAATCAAAACCAGCTATCAAACTTGTATTATCACTCAATATATCACAAGTTCTTGCTCCAAAAAGAAATGGTGTCACACTCTCAAACTCCACCAAATGATCCTAAACTCTTCAGAATTCATCACCTAGGTGTCTCTAGCCATTCTACACTAATAATTCAACCTAATCATGCCTAAATAATGATGTGGCAGAGAATTTGCAAACCTGGTTTCTTGGTATGGCAGTGGTGGTAGATCTTCAATTCAGCACTTGAAACCCTTCAGAAGTGATCCTTGGATGATGATACTTCTTCTGTTTGCAAAAAATTGGAGGGAGAAAGCTTGCACTTCAAGATTCGATGATGAGTGGCTTCTTGCAAATCCAATGGCTAAACCTTCAATCCTCCATCAATGGAACTTCAATTCAGTATGCACACACTCAGAGGGATCTATGGAAAGTGTTTGTGAAGAAAAAAGGGATGGAAATGAAGAAGAATGAAGAAATTGAACTTGGCTTGCAATGGAAGATTCTTGATTTCACTCTCTCTTCTCTGCACCAATTCTCACCAACCTTGCATCTGAGCAAGTTGTACTTGTTATATAGAGTGGTTTAGAATCATCTAGAACCCTCTAGGATCATCCAATGAGAAATTGAACTTTTCATGTCATGACATTTTGAATCCAATTCTCCTTACATGCTATCTCATGCCAAGCTCCTTGTAACCCTTGATTATGACTTGAATTTATCCCCACATGAGATTTATGATGAGTTACAATGCATAACCAACTTGTACATTGAGTTCTTTTGAGTTTTGCCTTGGTACCTTAATATGCAAGTAAGCCATTTCCAAAGCAGCCCTATGATCCAAGCCTCAAATCAAAATTGTGGCTGAACCATTGTTCTTAGAATGTCATTTGGAGTCAAAATGACCTATTATATGACATGGTTTGGATTTATAGCTTGTGATTTCCAATTTTCAATTTCACCTTAATTAACTTATGCCTCCATTTTAGGCCATTTTTATCACTTTTTGATACAAGCCTTTTCAACATCTCATGACCTCCTTACTAGCCTTAAAACATCAATCTAAGCAAGTTTTATGTTGAAGATTTTTCCATTTGAAGCTTGGAAATAGGAGATATGGCCTCATGCTTGAAATGACCTATAACCTCCAAATGACCAAAATGCCCTTGACTTGTCAAAGCCATACGTTGAGTTCTACAAATCCTATCAAGGACTTCTAGTACTCTATAGAAATCTAAGAAGATGCTCTACAACATTCATGTTGACCAAGAGTTCATAGGAATCATCTTACTAGGGCAAAAGTTGGATGCAAGTTGGGTGACTTTCAAGGACCCAGATTCACATACCTCATATGACCTGTAATTTGTCAAAGTCATAACTTGAGATCTACAAATCCTATCAAGGACTTCTAGCACTCAAATTAAAGCTAAGAACAAGATATACAACATTCATGTTGTGGGGAAGATGAGATGACAATCACATCTTGAGCTAAACTGGGGGATTTTACATTGTCAAGCCTTAGAAACCCTAGCTTAAAACTTCTCAAACTCCTCAATCATGATGAGTTGGTCTAGGAATCATCCTTATAGCATCTCAATACATCATTCCATGATCACATGGCTCTTGGATTAGGTCTCAACCCTCTCCAAATCATCAGTTGACCTAGGGTTGACCCGGTCAAACCCTAATTCCACCACTCATGGCTGAATCTTCTGAATTCTTGTACAATGACCTCTCTAGGCTTCATGATGGCTTTCAAGACATCTCATAAGCTTTCTCAAAGCTTCAAGTCCATCCTTACAGTCTCAGAATCATCTGAGGAGCTCCCACAACTCTCAAGTTATGAGACACACAACATTGGTTTCAACCAATCTTTCTGAGGATCTCCTGAGTTCTCTGACAAAGATATCAATATTTGAACACTTGAACAAACTTCTTAACTTTCTTCATAGCCTCATATAACTCTTGCTAGGTAATCATACCTCTTGACCTACTGCCCACATATCAATGAGATGCAGATGATGAATACAATGAACCACAAACTTGGTAAAGAAATGTTGGTCAAATTTTAGGGTGCAACAAATGGGAATACGATTGGAGCCGGAAATGGAAACTTTGAAGCCAATGGTAACGTTGGTATAGGCAATGGCTATACTGGTGGAATGGGTAATGCTGGGAACGCTGGTGTTGGTAATCTGTATGGTCTTGACGCTGCTGGTTTTGCTCATGGAAATGGCCATCAACCTTGGCATGAGGATTGTCAAGAGGACTTATTCTCGACGAAAGGAGCCGAGGGTGAACTGAATTGTGAAGCTCGTTTAAGATTCAAAGCACTCGAGGACAAGATGAAGAGTTTTGAGAACTTGAATTCCATGGGCGTTGATATGGCCATGCTGGGGCTGATCTCGGACCTCAAGGTGCCTCCAAAGTTTAAGGTACCTGACTTTGAGAAGTATAAGGGCACCACTTGTCCCCGTGTTCATCTGAGGTCTTACTGTCGAAAGATGTTTGCACATTCTGATGATGAGAAGTTGCTGATGCACTTCTTCCAAGACAGCCTATCAGGCCCCTCACTGGAGTGGTACATGGGCTTGGAGCCCACAAGTGTACACAGTTGGAAAGACCTTGCTAAAGCATTCGTGCACCACTATCAGTACAACAGCGATCTGGCTCCCAACCGGCTTCAGCTACAAAATTTGTCTCAGAGGAATAACGAAGGCTTTAAGGAGTATGCCCAGAGGTACCGTGAACTGGCAGCAAGAGTACAGCCACCGATGGTTGAGAGAGAACTTGTCGAGATGTTCGTGGCTACTCTTCCAGGTGTTTATTACGAGAAGCTTGTCAGTGGTATGACGGGAAGCTTCTTCGACCTCATAATCACTGGAGAACATGTAGAGAATGGCATTAAACTCGGAAAGATTCAGGGTGTAGATGTACCTTCAGCTGGAGGGGGAAAGAAGCCTTTCAATGGTGAAAGACGCGAAGGTGAGACAAGCTCAGTGTCTAGTGCTCGGGGAAAAGGGAAAGGCCAGTGCCAGCAGATCGCTAGTATTACTATTCCCGCTGTCCAGCAAACTCAGCAGCAGCAACAACAAAACCAACAAGGGTACCGGAGGTACCAGGGTCAAGCACCATTGTCAAGTCGTCATCTTGAAACCCCGCCTATTTCGTACGCTCAGCTATTGCAGAAATTGCTTCAGTTGCAGCTGATTCAGAAGAGAACTTTGGCTCCCTTGACAGGGGCACCTCCACCTGGCTACGATGTGAATGCGAGATGCGAGTTTCATTCAGGGGCACCTGGCCACTCGATTGACAACTGTAAAGCATTTAAGCATAAAGTACAGGATATGGTTGACGCCAACATAATCAACTTTTCTGATAATGTTCCGAATGTTACGAAGAACCATATGCCTAACCATGGGGGAGACGGGGTTAACTCCATCATCGAAGAGGAGGATTCGGACTTATTGACTGATGTCAAAGACCTGAAAACACCACTTGGTTTCGTTAAAGCCAAGTTGATGAAGAAAGGTATTTTCCCGGGTTGTGGGAAGTTCTGCATAGATTACGCGAACCACTCAGACGGCTGTGATACGTTGGTAGAGGGGATCCAGAGCTTGATGAACGAGGGAATTCTGCAGTTTAGTCGGAAGACTAAGAATGAATTGGGAGAGGTAATACTGAAACAGAAAGGTGAAGTTGCCACTATCACCATACCATATAAGACAATCACTATTTCCGCTCCAAGGCCACCCACGATTGTCGCTACTACGAAAATCGGCGCCGGCTGACAGAAGAGTCGCCACCGTGCGTTATTTATCCCACGGGAGGGAAAGGAAACACTCAGAGTAAACCTCGCACAACATGGGAAAGGTATGGTCGTCGCAACCAAAACCTGGATTCGGGAGTCGGTTACGCAAGGGGAAGGTATTAGCACCCCTCACGTCCGTCGTACTCGACGGGATCCACGCTTGTTTTCGGGTATGGATTGTTATTCTATCTAAACTATAGGTCAAGGGTTAAAAAGAAAATAAAAATAAAAATGAAAATGAACTCGGCAAAGTATCGCACTTTATGCCTACGTATTCCCGCCTGGAACGAGAAATCAGAGTCAACGTAAGTCGCCTACCTACGGGAAAGGAGGGGAAGGTTGCTCGCTAGGATATCGCATCCTATGCCTACGTACTTCCACACGGCATGGAAGATCAGAGCAAACGTAGTTCGGGCCACGTACGACACAAGCTTGTCTTGGTTGATTTTATTCCTTCTGAAAAAGGTTTTCTTGATTAGCAGTCCCGGCGGACAAAAATGACGTCTTGATGAGTTCACGTTCTTTTACGGAAGAAGTGTCTTTTATTGTGTTTGAAATATTTATTGTGTTTTTCTGTTTGTTTTGAGAAAGAAGAGACAGAACTCTAACCTACGGTTGCAAAGGGAATCAGACTAACCTAATGTTATCATGCATGGGTTAAGACCTAGTGTCTATCATGCTCCTCTCTTGCACAGAGAGAAACAGAGATCCTAAGGGATAGGCAGAAACAGAAACAATAACAGATATAATAAAGCAGTAAAATGCATGGATGCAACAGTACAAGCGAGGCAAGGGAGTCCCACTCAACCTCGAACCTAGAAAACAATAGGCAAAAGTGAACAGACTTCACTTTCAACCCCACAGGGTAAACAGTAAACAATACAGTCCAGAAAACCAATCAATACATCAGCAATGAAATGCAGCAATAAAACAAACAGCTTCAGCAACTCTGAATCAACATCTAGCTCCAAGTAATCTCCAATTATTGATGGGCTTCTGATAACGCGAAATCATATCGTTTATTTGGCTTGATTTGCATGCATTTATTTGTGACTTTTATTAATTTATCTTGATTTATGTTCTATTATATGATTAATTTACTTTGTTTTGCAGATTGGGGAGAATTTGAACTAAAGAAAGAAAAAGAGAAGAAAAAATACAGAAAATAGCAGAAAACAGAATTTGTGACTGTCACGGTCGTCACGGCCATGTCACGACCGTCACAGCCTTCACGATCGTCACGGCCATGTCACGACCGTCATGCATCAAATAACAGAAGTTCGTTCAAGACAGAAGTGGCCACGAGCACTTTCCTCCTTTTCTCCTACTTTTTCTCCACTCATTGCCCACTACTGGAAGTTACTCCCACTCCCTCCATAATTCACCCATGATCTCTGGAAGTTGAAGAATGAATTATTTCCTATAAATAGGCCTTAGATTCAGAGTTTTGGGGGGAGGCCTTCGACGTATCGAAGTGCTGCCAAATTTCCCATTGAAGCCAAATTTACGTTCTTGCATTATTTTCCCAATTCCTTTCCTTTTTATTTTCATTTGTATCGCTTTATTTGTTCCTGTACCTTTTAATTCTCGCCAAAGTAGAATCCTGCCGACATTGTGGAGGACTACTCAAGGATTCGAGATCAGTACGATTTACAGGTTTTTATTAATTGAATTACTATTTTATTTCTGTCAGTATGCATGTTTCATTATTTTGTTGTTTATGTTTATTTTCATTTACGTTAATTATCATGTCTAGCTAAATTAGTTTTATCGGTATTTTCATTTACATTGCAATTTAATTTATTTATAATGTTTATTTATTTTTCTGCCATGAGTACATTATTATTAAATTCCCTGTCTCTGTCTGGTTCAACATCGATGAGTAGCTAAAAACCTTAGGGCGGTATGTAGTTATAACAAACTTAACCGGTGAAATATAACCATAGGCTAAAATAATTAATCACTTAATATTCTGGCTGATACTTTTTAATTGAAATAGACCTTTTCGTTACGAGAGTAAGAAAAGAGTATTAGGTTGGGTCAAGACCACGAGAGTGTGAGATTTTAACCAGATAGCTAAAGTTAGGCATTTAAATTAAATACAGCGAGAGCGCTTTAAGATAAATTAGAATTATTTAGTTTCCAAAAATTATCTCTAAACACTTATGGGCTAGCGAGAGCAGGCATAGGGCTTTGGGGATAAGATCTGATATAAGACCACGAGAGTGTGAGTTGAGGGTATTTAAACTGGTAATCTCTACCGAATAGATTAAGTGAACACCTTTATAAGCCTAGGTTAGATTGACCCACCTAAGTTAGTATAATTACATACCGACCGCCTTAATATTATTTTATTAAAACTTAAATTTAATTCCGCCTTTAATAGTCTTAGAAATCAACAAAAATCATGACAACCATTCGCCTTAGCTTTACGCCGTAACAATAAATAACGGTAGATTGACATTGGTCTCTGTGGGTTCGACAATCTTTTATATTACTTCGATATTTCCGTGCACTTGCGGAGCGATCAAGTTTTTGGCGCCGTTGCCGGGGACCAACAGTCAATATTGTGATTCCGTTGTTGCATAGTATAGACTAAGGCACTATTATCTAAATCATTATGTATAACCCATATTTCCCTTATAACTACCACCCTCCATATTATAACTACCACCCCCAATATTTCGAGGAACCACAAATTCCTCTTAAATCCGACCTCGAAATATTATTAGAAGATTTCAATACTACGCACTCTCACCCAAATTCCCTCTATGATGACGACTCCCAATGTTTTGAGGAAACGCAAGATTTTGATACATCCAACCTCGAACTACTACTAGAAGAATTCAATGAGACGTCTACTCACGCTAGGATAAAATCTATGATGGAGCGCTTTGTGGAGACACAAACTCTCCAAAACGAAGATTTTAGAAGACAACATCTCCAAATTAATGAAGACCTTAGGCAGATGAACGTTATTGTCGATTCCCTCGCAACTCACAGCGAGACTTTGGAGACTCAAACCTCCCTGCTTAGACAAACACCTCTAGCACCCTTCCCAGAAGGACATGTGAATGTTGTAACAACCGTTAATGAAGAACAAATAGAAGACCCTAGGGAGATTGACGATGAGCCTGAGGAGAGTTTTGGTGAGAAAAACATACATATTGAGAAAAATCCACCGACACCAACCGAAAGGGAGGTTGTCGAAGAGATAGAGAAGGAAGCACGTATCGTTGCTCCTCCTCCCTATACCCCACCTATTCCTTTCCCACAAAGGTTTGCAGAAGTTAAGGTAGACTCCCAATCCAAAACATATGTGGAGGTATTGAAAAATATACACACCAATGCACCTTTGTCTAAGGCCCTTCATAGAAAAAGAAAATTCGAGGACCGTGAAACTAGGGTCATTATTACTGTTAAAAGGGTACGATTAACTTTTGAGGTGGTGGATGAAATAACAAAGCCCAAATTTGAAAAGCTGATACGCAGAATAGATCCAGAACCACCACCACGCGTTCAAAACAAGAAACCACCCTACAGAAGAAAGAAACGAAAAGGTGAGGGATATGAGAGATGGCTTGATAAGTGGCCATGGAAACCGAAGACTATACAAAGTTCGATCGAGGAACCATTCTTGAAAAAACCGCCATGAGTACTTGCACTCCTTAACCGTCGAGCTATCGACGCTAAACAAAGCGCTGTGTGGGAGGCAACCCACAAGGTCTTTATTTTAATTTGTTTGTTTAAATTTGCAGAAAATAAAGAAATGTATCGCTTGTTACTCCTTAGTTATATCTAAGCGAAAACTCTCTAGATGACGATCTGAGAAGATGAGCTATGCCCACGGACATTCCTACGAGTGTCGCTGCTGGTGGGAACACTGATGATGAGTACTTCCTCTTGACGCGAGCAACATGATGAGCTGGTTCGAGAATTACACAAACAAAGTATCTCAAAATGCCCGCCACCGAAGTAGAAGTGATCAACAAAGACAAGGATAGCAAGAGCAGTAGCATTCATACAGGTTCTATCTTTCCTTTTCCACCTTTTACTGAAACATTGAGGACAATGTTTGGTTTAAGTGTGGGGGAGGAACTCTATCGCTTTCATTTTATTGCCTTTTAGTTTGATTTATTGTTTTTATCTATTTTTAATGCTATGTCAAAATCTTTACATGTGCTGTCGAGTCTTTATGAGTGGTTTTCGCCTGTTATTCAAACTTCCCCAAAATTTCAAAATTTCAAAATTTTAACCTCCAACAAAAACTTTTTGATTCATGACATGGTACTCTGAAAGTATATAGGCTGTTTAGGCTATGTTAGAAAAACTTGGGAAAGTTTTGATAAAATTGATATCGTCCTGACAACCTTAACCCCCTAAATATGCAAAATAAATTTGAGTACCCATTATGCCGAGACCTTAAAACTCCAGGTTCTTGTAGTAATCCCTAAGTAGTTTATTTAAGCAGTCAGCACCATCCTAAACACACTAAGTAAGAGACCGATGCAAATAAGTGTACGATCTCTAGGTTAAAATGAGAAACTAAGAAAGAAAAAAAAAATATTATGAAGAAAAAGACATGTTCCTTCTAAGTTAGGTGCTCCTCACCCGAGCACTTAGCTTAACGGTACTAACTCTTTAAGTTCAATTGATACTTAAGCATATTTGCAGAAAAAAATGAAATAATAATGAGATCGTAGTCACTAACAGGTCTACTTGCCATGAATGTGTATGGATAACGGGCTTAATGTGATTGCACTATAATGAAATGGGGTGAAAGAGAGCATGAGTTATAGGTTGAGTTATAATGGCATGATTCCGATTGGTTTGCATAAGTAGGGAGTTTTTGAAATTGTGTCGTTATGATATCCTTGGTATTAATATTTAGTACCTATCGATCTAACATTAGCCTAGCAGCCACGTATGATTAGAGTTTCGTCGTGACTTTGTTTCGAACTATGCTTATTTCTTTTTACTGTGTTGGTCGATTGCTTGAGGACAAGCAATGGTTTAAGTGTGGGGATGTTTGATAACGCGAAATCATATCGTTTATTTGGCTTGATTTGCATGCATTTATTTGTGACTTTTATTAATTTATCTTGATTTATGTTCTATTATATGATTAATTTACTTTGTTTTGCAGATTGGGGAGAATTTGAACTAAAGAAAGAAAAAGAGAAGAAAAAATACAGAAAATAGCAGAAAACAGAATTTGTGACTGTCACGGTCGTCACGGCCATGTCACGACCGTCACAGCCTTCACGATCGTCACGGCCATGTCACGACCGTCATGCATCAAATAACAGAAGTTCGTTCAAGACAGAAGTGGCCACGAGCACTTTCCTCCTTTTCTCCTACTTTTTCTCCACTCATTGCCCACTACTGGAAGTTACTCCCACTCCCTCCATAATTCACCCATGATCTCTGGAAGTTGAAGAATGAATTATTTCCTATAAATACGCCTTAGATTCAGAGTTTTGGGGGGAGGCCTTCGACGTATCGAAGTGCTGCCAAATTTCCCATTGAAGCCAAATTTACGTTCTTGCATTATTTTCCCAATTCCTTTCCTTTTTATTTTCATTTGTATCGCTTTATTTGTTCCTGTACCTTTTAATTCTCGCCAAAGTAGAATCCTGCCGACATTGTGGAGGACTACTCAAGGATTCGAGATCAGTACGATTTACAGGTTTTTATTAATTGAATTACTATTTTATTTCTGTCAGTATGCATGTTTCATTATTTTGTTGTTTATGTTTATTTTCATTTACGTTAATTATCATGTCTAGCTAAATTAGTTTTATCGGTATTTTCATTTACATTGCAATTTAATTTATTTATAATGTTTATTTATTTTTCTGCCATGAGTACATTATTATTAAATTCCCTGTCTCTGTCTGGTTCAACATCGATGAGTAGCTAAAAACCTTAGGGCGGTATGTAGTTATAACAAACTTAACCGGTGAAATATAACCATAGGCTAAAATAATTAATACTTAATATTCTGGCTGATACTTTTTAATTGAAATAGACCTTTTCGTTACGAGAGTAAGAAAAGAGTATTAGGTTGGGTCAAGACCACGATAGTGTGAGATTTTAACCAGATAGCTAAAGTTAGGCATTTAAATTAAATACAGCGAGAGCGCTTTAAGATAAATTAGAATTATTTAGTTTCCAAAAATTATCTCTAAACACTTATGGGCTAGCGAGAGCAGGCATAGGGCTTTGGGGATAAGATCTGATATAAGACCACGAGAGTGTGAGTTGAGGGTATTTAAACTGGTAATCTCTACCGAATAGATTAAGTGAACACCTTTATAAGCCTAGGTTAGATTGACCCACCTAAGTTAGTATAATTACATACCGACCGCCTTAATATTATTTTATTAAAACTTAAATTTAATTCCTCCTTTAATAGTCTTAGAAATCAACAAAAATCGTGACAACCATTCGCCTTAGCTTTACGCCGTAACAATAGATAACGGTAGATTGACATTGGTCTCTGTGGGTTCGACAATCTTTTATATTACTTCGATATTTCCGTGCACTTGCGGAGCGATCAAGTTTTTGCAACAAGCATCAATCTCCCTCTTCATGATCTTCAGGTAAGGGCTTTGATCATCAGTCTTCTATTTGCAATGGCTTTTCTTCAAGTCTCAGGCTCCAGGATGAACATCAGCCAACCAGATGAAGTGAATGAATGTTAGACAGTTAACTACCTACCAAGGGTGGTTCATCAACTGTTAACATTAAACAGAAAGTTTTCCCTCAAAAGTTCTATCTCTCAAATATATTCACTGATCCTTCCAAAGGAAGGAGGTGGATATTTGAAAGAGACTTTGAATCATAGAGAAAGGATAGAGGCAAACAAAGCCATCTATGTTTGAGAAGCAATCTTCCTAATCTAGAGCTCTGCCAAGCTCCTAAACCCTAGTCTCCTCAGCAGCTGCTAGCAAGAACCTCCTCTCCAACTCTGGCAGTTGTTCTTCAATCTCTGGATCTCCAATGGTCTTTATCTCCTCAAGTCCTCAGCTCTCCCAAGTCCCCAGACAATCCCAATACCCACACAAGCAAGCAATAATCCCCAGAGGGCACACCACACCAGTCAATCAGATATACAGTACATTAATAGCAGTAGGGGAATCCTGACTTTTTCTAAGGGATCTAATAACTACCCATAGCCCCTATAGTCCCATAGCTAAACTGGTCAAACCCTAAGCCCTAAGGAAATGAATTGATTCTCCTAAGTCATCACCTAAAACCCTAGTTTTGTCCATGTTATTCTCACCTACACTAAACACCTAAAATTAACTTCTAAAAATGGGAACTAAATTGAATCTACAAGTTCAATGTCTAACCTAAACAACCTAAAAAGAATGGATGAAAAATATTGAAGCAATTAATAGAACAAAAAAATGTCAAAATCATGTATGAAATGAAATTATGTAAAATGCTATTTATTTAGAAAATATGGGAAAAATATCAAATAAAAAATAAAATGCCATTTTTATTTTTTATAATTTTCTAGACATCCTAAAGAAAAATATGCAAAAAGAATGAATTAAAAATGATGATTTTTCTATTTATTATGAATTTTTTAAAATGAATGAAAAATGAAAAGAAAATAATAAAGAAAATATAAAGAAATAGCCAGAGGGGGTGAGAATAGCAGGATACCCTAGTTCAGCGCGTTGGGCTTACTAAATTGGGGGGTGCGAATAGCTGTCTGAGCCCAATCCCCCCAATTAGTGAAACGGTGCGTTTTAGATTTTAAATTTCCCACCAAACTCAGGCTACGCGTGGACCGTCCGATGCCACCCTCCAGTCCAAGGTCAAACGTGCATCCTACGGCTTTGGAGTCATCATCAACCTTGGACTCCCTAGGGTTTCAGATACCCTCCATGCACGATTCCATCTTCAAGCATTCGGTTCTCCCTCATCTCCTCATGAAAATCAAAACTACAAACACCAAACTTGCTTCATTTTCCACGTAGAATGCAACTACATCATCAGTTCTTGTTAAACTTCACCCAATCACTAAACACGATAGCTTCCCTTCCATGGCTGCCTCAATTCTGACCTTCACTAAACTCTAATCTCTTGCTAACAGAACATTAATCAAGCATCACTGATCATGCTACACTAATCCAAATGAGCCACCACTCACTAATCTCCTAGTTATGGATCAAAACAGTTTTATGGCTCATGCAAGAATCTTCACCAATTCACACTAAAAGCTTCAGGATTACTCCTCTAACCACCTAGGTCACTATTATCCTAACAAACCTATGTCATGCTAACTACATCAAGCCAATTTGAATGGAGAACATACCTGGTATAATTTGAAAAACAGAATGGTGAATCCTTCACTTCGAGCTCAGCAATGGCTTAAACTTGATCAATGTGCTTGGATCTTGATTCTGTATGCATCTACTCTTGCCCAAACACTCTGAATTCTTGTAATGGATTCTTCTTGCACTTTTGAGAATGAACTTACAACACACGAATTTGGAACTATTTCCACTGGATCTTGCTTGAAACTGGTTATATGATGATTGTAGAGAATGATGGGATCAAGAACTTTGCAAAATGATCAAGATTTGAGGGAGTTTGAGTAGTTTATGCAAGAATGAGAAAATGGATGAAAATTGAAGCTTTGAACAAATGGGAGCACCAACCCTTGCATGAATCAGCTTGTATGAATATATAGATGATGTAGGAACCTCCTAGAACATTGGAGAAATTTCCCTTGCATTTTTCCTTTTCAATTTGGATTATGTTACTTTCAATTCAAGCAACCATGGATAACTCACAAATTATGAACTAAGCTCAAAATTCCACTTTAGCCAATGTCTTTAAAATGCCTTTTCCATTCAAAATGACCTATAATTTTGCATCATTTGGCCAAGATATGAAAAATATCATTTTTTAAGTCATTTTTCTTCATTAAATTCAACCATTTTGAAACCTTGTGATATGAATCTTTCCAATCTCTCATTGTCACTCTTCTAGACTCAAAATGTCATTTGGAGCAAGTTTTATGTTGTAAGTTTTTCCATTTGAGGCCTCCTTGTATGAGTTTTGGACATAGGTTAAAATGACCTGTAATTCACAAATGACCAAAATACCCTTTGCTTGCCAAGACCATAACTTGAGTTCCACACATCACATGAAGGCATACTATACCATTCTAGAAAGCTAATACAATGAGGAAAAATTCTTATGTTGACCAGAAATCCATTTGAAATCTCCTTGAGGGGTAAAAATTGCTTGGAAGTCAAGTCACTTTCACAGACAAAATTTCAGATACCTCAGATGACCTGTAACTTGCAAGGACCATAACTTGAGTTCTATAAATCTCCTTGATGTCTTCCACCACTCAAATTAAAGGTCTTGAGATCCTCTACAAGTTTCATGTTGGCCAAGGATCCATTTGAAGCTTGAATTTTGACTTATCTTGCTTGGAAATTTGACCTAAACTAGGGGATTTTACATAGAAACCCTAATTTAGACCCTCCTCTTCTCCTTGATTTCTCTTGAATTCTTCTTAGCATAACAACATATCCTTATTCTCCATGTCAAATGATGAACCCCACAACTCTTCAATAGCCCTTAATACCTCTCCAACAATCCTTTGACCTAGGGTTGACCCAGGGTTGACCCAGATGAAACCCTAGTTGACTGTCTTCAACTGCAATTCTTGTGATCACATCAACAACTTGTTTCCCTCTCCAGATGACTTTCTAAGTCTTCCAAGATGTTTAGATACTCCCCATGCTCTCAATTCATAACTCATGATTCCCTTGTTGATCCTCAGACACCCTCAGTTAGGAGATATACTCAATGCTTGATCCACTGAACTCCCTGCTTTCAAATTCTTCTCTGATGACTTGAATGAGATTGAATTAGGATAATAACCTCTGGATAGGCCTCTAGAGATGAGAATAATGCTTGATCCCCTATTGAATGACTTGCTATGCTTATGCTATGCAGATGAGTAACCTATGTACATGATTCTTTATGCAAATGCTAATGACATTGAAACATAAACCAAGTGAATAAGGTTGGGCAAATTTTAGGGTGCAACAGCTGCCCCTATTCAAGCGACTTGGACCCGATTGGGTGAAGAGCCCGGAGCCTTCAGACATTCGCGGTACGAGACGATTGAATACCAATGAAACCCGAAATTTGCCAACCGCAGAAATAAACTGTGCTCCTGCTTGGGGAAC
Organism: Lathyrus sativus; assembly: GCA_963859935.3. Lineage (NCBI taxonomy): Eukaryota > Viridiplantae > Streptophyta > Magnoliopsida > Fabales > Fabaceae > Lathyrus > Lathyrus sativus. The sequence continues at coordinate 63,995,823 of OZ012739.1, read as the reverse complement.
GACATTCATCAGCTGAATCTGACTGTTATGACAACCCACTGATCTCGTGCGACCGTGCTGGGGGATTCTTCTCATCATCTTGAAAAAGATTGAATCATCGGAAACTTCGTCCTTTGCTTGTCCACGTCAGGACTCTATCTGCTGTCAACTCGGAAAAACTTCAACAACTTTGCTGGGGACGGCTCGTCTGCCTTCTCGTCAGAGATAAATCGTCCATGTTAGGAATAAACTCTTCCACGTTAGGAATACCACCTTAATCTGTCCACGTAAGGACTCCAGCACAACTCGATATGTCTGCGTCAGGACTCCAATCTTTCCGCGTAAGGAATACAACTCTGGTTCTGACCCTGTCCACGTTAGGACTCACCTTTCCACGTAAGGAGTACATCATTCTTCCACGTCAGGAATCAACTTTTCTTGAATCCGTCCACGTAAGGACCCCAATCTCTCCACGTAAGGAAACCAACTCTTTCCGATTTGTCCGCGTCATGACTACATTTTTCCACGTAAGGAATGCCATCTTAATCTATCCACGTAAGGACTCCGCTCTTTCCACGTAAGGAATCCTTCTCCTATGTGTCCGCGTAAGGACTCAATCTTTCCACGTTAGGAATCAAACATTGATCTGTCCGCGTCAGGACTAAATTTTTCCACGTAAGGAATAATCTCTTTCTTTCCACGTAAGGAATCATTTTTCTGATTTGTCCACGTAAGGACTCCCATCTTTCCACGTAAGGAATCAACTTCTTTTCCACGTCAAGAATACATCTCTTTCCACGTAAGGAATAACCTCGTCCACGTCAGGACTCAGGCATCTTCGACCCGCTGGGGAAATAAAACTTGTCCACGTCAGGACTCACGTCTCCTCTGCTGAGAAAATAAAACTTGTCCACGTCAGGACTCACATCTTCGTCCGATCTGTCCACGTAAGGACCCACGCTTCACCAACACGAAGAAAGATAACTGCTGAGAGTAAATAGTTCACGTCAGGACACCAACACAAAGAGTAATCAGCTTTGTCAATGTCGTGGCTTCACATTCCACCGATTCCGAGAACCCGAACCTGTCCACGTTAGGACTGACACATTTCATCAACCCCGGGAAATAAATCTGTCTACGTTAGGACGCCCACTTCTGAAGAAATCCCGTCAATATAGGAATAAATTGTCCACGTCAGGACTTAGTTCTCCATTGATCCCAACCCACAAACTTCTTTAGCACTGACGTAACAGCGACTTTGAGGCGGACTCTACTGGGGATATCTGGGAACCAAACTACCGGATGCCTGTTCTGATGACCGGAGGCAACTTCTGAAATTCTGATTCATGAAACCCCTTGATGACAAATAACTCTGCCTGGGAATAAAGAGAAACTTATCCTGATAACTCTGTGGGGAATACGGCCGAAACTGACATTATCATTGGATGTCCCTTGCCGAGGTCTTGAATGTTTGGTAGTTCATTTGAGCAAGAGCTCTCTCTACCTGAATTGCTAAAATACAGGAACTGTTTCAGCAAAATAAATGCTGAAGATAATGCCAACTCCGCTGGGGATAGCCAGATGCTACAGAATTATTCCAGCAAAATAAATGCTGGAAGGGTGAAGTCAACCCTGCTGGGAAACTGGGAACTCAAACCAAACACCCTGTTGAGGTAACCCCCTGCTGGGGAACATAACTTTGCTGGGGAGGGTCTTGATCTTCGAGTTCCACTGGGAGGAAAGGAAATTTGCTGAAAGGAGAATTCCGCTGGGGATGGGATGATTCTCTTGGGGAAAATTAACTGACTCCACTGGGGAAGAGTAACTGACCCTGCGGGGAGAGGTGAGCTTGCCTGGATACAGCTCACCAATTTGGGAAATATTAATCTTCTGAGGCTGAACCCCTCTTCTTGAGATAAGGAATCCTTCCGGGGGACACCACACTGCCTGCATGCAGCCTACAATCTTTGAATCGTCAATTCTGTTGAGGATGAACGACTTTGCTGAACAATCTTTTTGCACAAGCTATGACTAGCTGGAGAGTTCTATCCTTCTTCAGGAAGAACCTGCATGACTTGCGTGAGGGCTGAGTCTTTAATTATTGCAATCTTTTGATCATCTTCCTCGTACGGTTATGAAACCTGCAACAACACAAACAAGACAAGACAAGTCTATGCAACCAAATCAATTCAGGTTAGTGACGTTGTTTTCAGTTAATTCAAAGCTTTAGCAACTGTTGGCAAGGGCCAGTGATGTTATACACACGCTAGTTTCATCAAACTTAGGCGTTAATCATGCACAAAACAGTAAAGAACAGTGTCAAGTACTGAATAACGTATTTTATTGATTGGGCCCCCGAATGGGCGGAGTTTTGTACACGGGATGTAACTCCTGAAATGAGGAAGCTACACAAAGCAAATACACAAGTATACAAGTATGCACAAGAAGCATAAATATTGACGACTTAAATTTGTACACATGTTGGCAACGGGATGCAGATGAACACCACGAACTGATCCTCCCATGACTCGTCCGACCCTAATGCTTTCCCGGTATCCCCACTTCTGAAGAGATTGTCTCAGATCACTGACTCCTCAAATGTATTCTCCCGCATTGATGCTTATTGCAATTATCAAATTCGGACCGCAGTCATTTGCTTTTCAAATCCCTAACTTTTGCGTGAACCGCCCTTTACGGGTTTTCAGTTCACCGGGATACCCCTTTTTGCCGAAGTCGCCCAGTGTAGGTTTTCGACTTCGCGGGTGTACATTTTTCAATTTTATCCCTAATTTTTGCCCGAACCTTTCATTCTGTTTTTGGTTCGCCAGGATGCCCCATTTTTGCCTGGACTCTCTTTTTCTGTCCAACGGGTCAATTTTAAGCAAAGTATTTTTTAACTGCGTCCGAATTCACAGGCGACGTAAAGTCTTCACCGTCCATAGTGGACAACAACAACGCTCCTCCTGAAAATACTTTCCTGACAACGTATGGCCCTTCGTAGTTGGGGGTCCACTTGCCCCTGTGATCTGCTTGCGGCGGGAGAATCCTTTTCAGCACAAGGTCGCCCGTCTGAAAGCTTCGCGGATGTATCTTCTTGTCGTATGCTTTCTTCATTCGGCTCTGGTACAAACGACCGTATGCTAGAGAAGCTAGCCTCTTCTCATCCATCAAACTCAGTTGATTCAACCTGTCTTTCACCCATTCTGCCTCGTCCAGCTGAACATCTCGCAATACCCTCAGAGAAGGGATCTCAACTTCTAATGGTAGCACCGCTTCCATTCCGTATACTAACGAGAACGGGGTTGCCCCGGTTGATGTGCGTACCGTCGTACGATAACCGTGCAAAGCGAAAGGTAGCATCTCGTGCCAATCCTTATAGGTCACCACCATTTTCTGAACGATCTTCTTGATATTCTTATTGGCCGCCTCGACAGCGCCATTCATCTTGGGTCGGTAAGGGGAGGAGTTGTGATGTTCGATCTTGAAATTCTGACAGAGCTCCTTCATCATTTTGTTGTTCAGGTTTGAACCATTGTCCGTGATTATCCGCTCGGGGATTCCATATCGGCAAATAATATCTCTCTTAATGAATCTGGCCACCACTTGCTTCGTTACATTTGCGTAAGATGCCGCTTCCACCCACTTGGTGAAATAATCGATTGCTACTAGGATGAACCGATGCCCGTTAGAAGCTGTCGGCTCGATCTTTCCAATCATATCGATCCCCCACATCGAGAATGGCCAAGGTGATGACATCACATTTAGAGGACTCGGAGGCACATGGATCTTATCCGCATAGATTTGGCACTTGTGACACTTCCTCGTGAACTTGAAACAATCAGTTTCCATGGTCAGCCAAAAATAACCTGCCCGCAGCAGCTTTCTCGTCATAGCATGCCCCCCAGCATGCGTACCAAAGGTACCTTCATGAATTTCCTCCATGAGCAACCTTGCCTCTCTTTCGTCTACACAACGCAACAACACCAAATCGTGGTTCCTTCTGTATAAGACGCCATCCGGATTCAAATAGAAATTGCCTGCTAACCTCCTGAGAGTCTTCTGATCTTGACTGGATGCCCCAGCCGGATACTCTTTGTTCTTCAGGAAATTAAGGATATCAAAATACCACGGTTTGTCGTCGGAGGCTTCATCAATAGCAAATACATAAGCTGGCCTGTCCAACCGAGAGATAGTGATTTGGGGAGCTTCGTTCCAGAAGTTGACTTTGTACATGGAAGACAAGGTGGTGAGGGCGTCAGCCATTTGATTCTCTGCCCGCGGTACGTGATGCAATTCAACTTTGTCGAAGAAAGGCAACAATCTCCTTGCATAATTCATGTAATGTATCAAATTGGGCTGCCGTGTCTCCCATTCCCCTTTGATCTGATTCACCACCAGAGCTGAGTCTCCGTATACGTCCAGATGTTTGATTCGCAAATCAATGGCTTCTTCAAGCCCCATTATACAAGCTTCGTATTCGGCCTCATTATTGGTAACAGCAAAGGTCAGTCGGGCAGTAAACGGGATGTGCGACTCGTGTGGCGTGGTGATGATTGCCCCTATTCCGCTACCGTAAGCATTCACAGCTCCGTCAAATATCATCTTCCATTTGGAACCCAACTCCGGTCCTTCATCTGGCAACGGCTCTTCACAATCTTTCATCTTTAGATACATGATATCCTCGTCAGGAAAATCAAATCTCATCGATTGGTACTCTTCAATAGGCTGCCCCGCCAGATACTCAGACAGCACACTCCCCTTTATAGCCTTTTGCGAGACGTATTGAATATCATATTCAGTCAAGACCATCTGCCAACGGGCAATTCTACCTGACAACGCCTGCTTTTCAAATACGTATTTGATAGGATCCATCTTCGAGATGAGCATGGTTGTATGATTCAGCATGTACTGCCTCAAACGCTTGGCGGCCCAGGCTAGCGCGCAACAAGTTTTTTCCAGCATTGAATACCGAGATTCGCAATCTGTAAATTTCTTACTCAGGTAATAGATCGCATGCTCTTTTCTCCCCGTCTCGTCGTGTTGACCGAGAACACAACCCATGCTTCCCTCAAGAACCGTCAAATACATTATCAAGGGTCTACCTGCCACTGGGGGTATCAGAATGGGAGGCTCCTGCAAATACTGCTTTATTTTATCGAACGCCTTTTGACAATTTTCGTTCCATGTTACAGCTTGATCTTTCTTCAACAGCTTGAATAATGGTTCACACGTGGCCGTTAGGTGAGATATGAACCGGGCGATGTAGTTCAACCTCCCTAAAAACCCGCGCACCTCTTTCTCTATTTTAGGCGTCGACATTTCTTGGATTCCTTTTATTTTAGCAGGATCGACCTCTATTCCTTTTTCGCTTACGATAAACCCCAGCAGTTTACCCGATCTCACCCCGAAGGTGCATTTGTTAGGGTTCAGCCTCAGCCTGAACTTCCTAAGCCTTTTAAACAATTTCAGCAGATTTACCAGATGCTCTTCCTCCGTCTGGGATTTGGCAATCATATCGTCAACATAAACTTCGATCTCTTTATGCATCATATCGTGGAAAAGAGTCGTCATCGCACGCTGATATGTTGCCCCAGCATTTTTCAAACCAAAGGGCATCACTTTGTAGCAAAATGTTCCCCAAGGCGTTATGAAAGTGGTCTTCTCCATATCCTCTGGCGCCATTTTAATCTGATTATAGCCTGAAAAGCCATCCATGAAGGAGAATACGGAGTATTGAGCGGTATTATCAACTAACACGTCAATATGAGGAAGTGGAAAATCGTCTTTTGGGCTTGCTTTATTCAAATCTCTATAATCCACGCACATTCGAACCTTGCCATCTTTCTTTGGCACTGGTACGATGTTGGCAACCCATGAAGGATACTTCGTCACAGCAAGGAAACCAGCGTCCCACTGTTTCTGAACTTCCTCTTTGATCTTCACTGCCATATCTGGTCGAGTTCTACGAAGCTTTTGCTTGACCGGCGGGCAACCTTCTTTCAGTGGCAGGCGATGCACAACCATGTCTGTATCGAGCCCTGGCATATCTTCATATGACCAAGCGAATACATCACTATACTCTCGGAGCATTTCAACCAGTCTTCGCTTGATATCACTCTGCAGTGCGGCTCCGATACGAATATTCTTCTCAACCCCTTCCGACCCCAAGTTGATAATTTCGATGACCTCATCGTGAGGCAGAATGGCTATCTCCTCTTGCTTCACCAACCAAGACAGTTCTTCAGGAACGTCACTATCTTCGACAACCTCTTCTTCGGCCTGAAATACCGGGTGCTCAAAGTCGGAACGAGTCATAGGTGGTTCAAGGATGTCATCTGAAAATGTTATCCTGCAAAAGGAATGGTTAAGTGCTTCAAAATGCGTATAAAGCGAATAACCACGTTGCCATTTTATCGAAAAATATAAAACAAGGAAGACATGGATTACAGTATTTGCACATGAAAAACGCCATTTATTTAATGATTACCACACAATGTTCATAACAACACAGCCCTAAGCAAACCCTGATGCCCCGGGCAAGACATCAGATTATTCAACAATTAATAAAGCAAAGCATTACTGTTTAAAAGTCACAGGAACAAGCTCCTGAATAGACCAGTTGCACAGTCCCTGTCCTGGCGTGCTTGGCTGAATCCAGGCATCCATATCACAGTCGTTGTCTCCTTCGTCAGACTCCGAAGCAGCATTGACGGTTTCATGACACACCCCACTGGCAGATATGGTGATTGGCCCTCTGAAACGGGGTGCCCCCATGGAAGGAGTTGATGACGACGGCCGGTATCCTAGCCCGAACCGGTCCATCTTTACAGGAATGTCCAGCACTTTGCCCCAGCCCTTTGCTTCTCCTGCTTCTACTAGAGCTTGAGCTTCTTTATACGATGAGGCGGCTATCTCCGACGCTTTGCTCAGCCCGGGACCTTTGTCCTTGATGCGCAAACCTTCAAATGCCTGGCAGGGCGTTTCGTGGATTTCTCCGTCGACTTCCACATATTTAAATGACGATAGATGGCTGACCAGGATGTCTTCTTCTCCGCATACAGTAACTACGCTGTCTCCAACCATATATTTTAACTTCTGATGCAGGGTGGACGTGACTGCCCCCGCCCCATGAATCCAAGGTCTTCCAAGCAAGCAGCTGTACGCAGGCTGTATATCCATGATATAAAATTCCGTTGCAAATACCTCCGGCCCTACCTGTAGAGGCAATGTCATCGATCCAAAGACTGTTCTCCGTGTGCCATCAAACGCTCTGACTACCAAGTCGCTGGGCGTGCACAAGATTCCTCTAACATCCAGCTTCATCATCGCCTTTTTGGGTAGCACATTCAAAGACGACCCGGTGTCAACCAATACGTGCGACATTACTGATCCTCTACACTCGACAGATACGTGCAGCGCCATATTATGATCTCTTCCTTTCGGGGTCAAGTCAAAATCAGTAAAGCCCAAGCTGTGGCCTGCATTCACATGTGCCAACACTCCTTCCAGCTGATTCACGGAGACGTCTTGGGGTACAAAAGAAGTATCCAGGACTTTCAGCAACGCATTTCTGTGGGCTTCCAAACACAACAGCAATGACAGGATAGATATTTTGGACGGTGTCTGCTGCAGATGCTCCACAATTTTATAATCACTTTTTCGAATCAAGCGCATGAACTCTTCTACGTCTTTCGACGTCGATTCTTTGTCACTTGCTTGCGCTGGGACATTCTCAACTGCTTTCCCTTTTCCCTTTGCTAATATTTCAGCCTCCACTTCAGGGGATATAAAGATCCTACCACTCCTTGTCATACCTCCCGACCCGACAACATTATCCACAGTCTCGGCTGGCTGCTTATTAACATCAATTTTTATCCCGTCACAATATACTTCCAACCCATATGACCATGGGACTGCTTTCGTGTTCTCATACGGAATCGGCCCGGCCTTAGTTATGGTGATCGGTGGTCGCTGAGCTGGGGCTGCGATAGTGATTGTCTTCCGAGGAATCGTTACCGTGGCCACATCATTCTGACTATCTGCTACTGCCCCTGCGGGCTCTTCAGTTGCTGCTTGGTCAAACTGCAATGTGCCTCCATCAATTAAAGCCTGAATGCCTTTCTTCAAATCATCACACCCCCCAGCTAGGGTCCAACAGTCTAAGCAATACTCGTCACATCCCGGGTAAACACCCCCTTGTAACAGTCGGCTCTTTATCTCGCTCAGCGGCGTCTTTAAATCATCGACATTCATAATCAGATTTAACCCTTCCTCAGTCAGAATGGCGTTAGCCCCGTGGTTAGGCATGGGCTTCTGCACTATATTCGGACCTGCCGTTCCGAAATTGATAGTCTTATTGTCCAAAAGATCCTGCACCACGTGCTTAAAAGCATGGCAACCTTCTATATCGTGACCCGGAGCCCCAGAATGAAATTCATAGTGCCTACTTGCATCGTAACCAAACGGGGGAGCTCCCGTTATCGGTGCCAAGGTTCTTTTCTCTACCAGGTTTAATCCCAACAATGTCTGCAACAAATCTGCATATGTCGTGGGAGGCTTCTCAAACACTCTTCTTGGTTTACCACCCTGGAATCTTCGCTGAGCCTGCTGTACCCCCTGCTGAGGCTGCTGCTGCTGTTGCATTGGCTGTTGCTGAACCGGTTGTTGTTGCTGGAGTGGTTGTTGTTGATACGGGATAGTAACACTCGCCACCTGCTGCGGCTGACGATATTGACCTCGTCCCCTACCTCGGCCTCGGCCTCGGCCTCCAAATACTGCGCTTGCCTCGCCCTGACGGCGCCCACCAAAAGCCTTCCTATTACTGCCAGATGCAGTTGATTCCTCGACTTGGAACTTTCCTTGCTTAATATTACGTTCAATCTTTTCTCCCATCAGAATTAGGTCTGAAAAACTGGCCAGAGATGTGTGAAACAGCATATCATGAAACAGACCGGTGAATGTGCCGACAAACATGTCATTCATTTCCTTATCTTCTACAGGAGGACGGACCCTGGCAGCCATATCGCGCCACCTTTGCGCGTATTCTTTAAAGCTCTCACCCTTCTTCTGCGACAGTCCCGCCAACTGGACCCGATTAGGTGCCAAGTCGCTGTTATACTTGTAGTGAGCTACAAATGCCTCTGCTAATTGCTTCCATGTCTTGATATTAGTTGGCTCCAACCCCATGTACCATTCTAGGGAAGGACCCGACAGACTATCTTGAAAGAAATGCATTAACATTCTTTCATCAGTTGAGTATGCAGACATCTTTCTGTAATAAGCTCGTACATGCACTTTTGGACATGTGTCCCCTTTGTACTTGTCAAACGCAAGAGCTTTAAATTTGATTGGCACCCTCAAACCAGGTACCAAACCCATTGTTGCCATGTCCAAACCCACAGCACTTTGGTTTAAGACTCCCCTCATCTGCTCTTCTAGCATTCTGATCTTCTGGGAGTCATCCATCGGCCCTTCGAAACCTCCGCCGGAGAAAGCGTCCTCCTGCTGATCTTCTTGCCACATACCATTTCCAGCCCCATACCCATCATATCCATTATTACGTCCAGCTCTGATCTGATTCATCCCCGGACCTCGGCCTCTGTTGCCGTACCCTTGAACTCCTCCAGCAGGACCAAAAGCCATAAACCCCGCGCCGTTTCCATTTCCAAAACCTCCGTAACCCTGATTGGTCGCACCATAGCCATCCTGCCCAAAGCCTTGAGCATTAAAGCCATACTTCCCAGTGTTATCGAATCCCTGATCATTGAATCTGAATCCAACATTGACGAAGCCATTGCCTCCCGTATTATCTCCCAAATTGACATCACCCAGCCCAACGTTATGGATAGCAGTCTCGTTTCCAACTCCGACGTTACCATTCACAGCAGCGGTAGCGTTGTTGACATTAGCAGCAGGTGTATTGACTACAGGTGGAGCCACTGGCGTGGGAGTGCCGTCTCCATGAACAGTATCGACCCGTACAGACTGATGATCTTCATTACCATGACCAGCATTTCGAGCCAACAGAGGCTGGACCATAGCCTGCAAATTCTCCTGACCCTTTGCAATAGCTTCCATGGTCTGCATAAAGAGAGCGAGTTTCTCGCGCACATCTTGCATCTCGTTCTGCATTTGATCCATTATTCTTCGACAGTTGGTGCGGGTAGAATAGCGGTGCGGGTGCTGATCTGCAATCCTGAAAAGTACATGGTACAGAGCAGGACATAAGACACTTATTCAAAGATTACCTGTAATGCAATATGAATATGAATGCAATGCAACGTGTCTGTGCATTGGGGAAATTCATTCCCCCAGTTCTAGTGTGAAGGTGCCAGTGCGGTGACGGTGCTGACAATAGGAATATCGGAGCTGAATCATAGAAAGCCTCATATATTGCAGGGAAAATCAATAAGCCCAGAGTACAATATCACTGAGAGTACAAAGAAGGCATGACCTCAACCAACAATCCTGGTGATGGTCAGCACTATGCAAATAAAGCATACAAGTTACTATATGAAATGATCAAATCCTCCCAAAAGTCTGGTACTCTTCTATCAACTTCTTGGTCTCTGGATGGCTTGGTCGATCAAGCAGCCCTTCAACAAGTTGGTTTCTCTTCTTAAGAACACGGCGCACGTCTTCAGCAGTTTCTTCCCATGTTGCTTCTCCGAAGCAATCTTCTAGCTTACGCTTCTGAGATACCGCTTCATCTCTGCATTTGATTGCCTTGTTCAGTGCATGCTGGACACTATACCGGTTCATCACTTCTTCCTCACACTTCTTGATGCTAGACTTCAACTTCTCTTCGAGGTCGGAGATTTGCTGCTTCAGCTTATCTTCCCTCTTCTTATTGTTGGTGAGCGTGGCGTTCCAAGTCTTATTGCAGGAAGAGATCTCTCGGTGTGCTGCGTCAAGCGCCTTCTTTTTGGCTTCCAGCATGTCATGGGAGCTTCTGAACTCTTGCCCCAGAGGTTCACGCTTTTTCTTTTCCTCAATCAACTCAGCCCCTAACCTGTTTAACAGCTCGATTTGTTGTTGGAAAGCATATACGGCCTTGTTTTTCTCACTACGTACCTGAGCTAGCTCCTGCTCTAACCCTTCGTTGATCTTCATCAAGGCTTCCTTTTCCTTCACAACTTGCTCGTAGGCCTCCCTAGAAACAGTAGTTGGCTCTGCTACCGGAATAGGAACAAGGATTGGTACATCTGGGAATGGCATCCGCAACTGACTTGCTCTCTCCTGGACCCAAACTCTGTATGGTGCATAGGCCTGACAGTCATTCTTTCCTAACAACGGCTTCCCTTTGCGGTTAATACGTGTCCATGCATGTTGCAACTTGGCTAATAACTCCTCCTTCACGTCACCTGTGAAGTACAGAGATTCCTGTACTTCTTCCTCCTGAGGTGGATTCTTCAGTGCATATCCGAACTGACGAATGAATAGAGAAGGGTTGTAATTGATACACCCTTTTCTTCCTATCAGCGGCACATTAGGGTACCCAGAACAGCTGAAGATGAGCTCAGATCCCAACAGGTCTCGATCAAACCACACAACGTCTTCGGAACATAGCCTCATCAGGCGCTCTGACCAACTGGCTGAGGTTGCACTGTCCATAAATGGTCCCTTCATGGGGAGATGACTTTTGAACCACATATTTAATAGAGGAGCACAGCAGTAAACAACTTTTCCCCTTCGGTTTTCGTTCTTGTAGTGCAATGAGTGGTAGAAGTCTCCGATCAACGTTGGCACTGGGTTGCCTGCAGCAAACAGATAGAAAGCGTCCAGATCCACAAAGTTGGGCAAGTTAGGAAACAACACGATTCCATAAATGCATAAAGCCAAAATAGCATTGAAAACCACCCAACAACCGTTCCTGGCGTACTCTTGAGCCTTGCCAACCAGAAAATCCAGAGAGAAACCGGGAACCCCAAGCCAAGAAGTTACCAGCAACTCAGCAGCATTCATATGCAAGGCTTTGGCTAAGTCCTCCACCTTGGGCTCAGCAGCAGAGTGAATAAAGGGAACCTTGTTCTGCACGGGAAGCTCAGTAAACTCCACATATTCCTCAATGGTAGGCCCTAGAATGAAGTCAGTAAACGTGAAACATCGCAATGCCGGGTCATAGAATTGCATCAAGGTGTACAACCCGTTCATCTCATCAGCCGTGGGCTTGCAGACTAATCTCAGTAATCTCCCATGATTCATTCTGAAGCTTCTCCTAACCTCCTCATCAGCAAGAGATATCAGACCAAGCAAGGAAGTAATATCAGGTGAAGGCATCTTATACGCAACTGTCTTCCTCAAACTAGCCATAGTCAATACTCAGAAGTCTGGGTACTAGAACCGGGGAATATGCAAATGCACCTGCAGCACAGACACACGTTAGTGAAATGCAAGTGGTAATGGATATGCAGGCAATGCAATGCAAGTAACATGCAACAGGGACCAAAGCTGTAGCTGAATAGCCTGAACCCAATCAAGAAAGGTCTCAGATAGACCATCCAGAAGTCATCAAACCCTGGTCTCAGATAGACCTAAAACAAAGCTCCAACACTGGTCTCTGACAGACCTCAAACCATAACTCCAACTGGTCTCTGGTAGACCTCAAATCACGTCTCCAATTGGTCTCTGACAGACCTTAGAACTCTCCAACTGGTCTCTGACAGACCTCAGAACACATCTCCAAATGGTCTCTGACAGACCTCCTAACTCTCCATAAATACCCAGGATCTCTGATCAAGAAATAACCGGTAGTCTGAAGGTCTAGTTACCTGCATAACCCCAAACCCTCTCACAGGTGGATGTCCTAGTAACTGACCAAGGTATGGCATCCTATGCGGTCGTCGGCGTCACAGACTTTCAGGGTGGATGATACGATTCCCAGAAGGAGTGGCATCATCAAATCCTGAAGAGGCCTCACTTAGCCAACTTCCAAATGATCGGTTCCCGGAGTCGACAATTCAGCTGACCAACAACCCCTTCGACCCAAAGGGTAGAAAAAGAAGCCAACCAGAAGAACCTCGTCCGAGTGTAGATTTCATGAGACACTAATGCAAGCAAAGCCGGCACGCGCCCACTACTTTCTACTCTAATTCTAGGTGCACTCAAGCCCAGGTCCGGCTTCTCACTCAATATCAGAACACCCGTCACACCCCAAGATACAGCAATAATAATCCATATATACAAAGCTGAAAATAAAGGTCAGAAATATAAATCCATACAAAATCCTCGACGGGAAAACAAGCATTAGGATTGACTCTCTTAAGGGACGTTGGATCCCAAATGCATAAGAACCATCGCAGTCCTTAGCAGCCAGGGGACGTTGGGTCCCCAGCAGAGTCGCCAGCTGTCGCTACTGCGAAAATCGGCGCCGGCTGACAGAAGAGTCGCCATCGTGCGTTATTTATCCCACGGGAGGGAAAGGAAACGCTCAGAGTAAACCTCGCACAACATGGGAAAGGTATGGTCGTCGCAACCAAAACCTGGATTCGGGAGTCGGTTACGCAAGGGGAAGGTATTAGCACCCCTCACGTCCGTCGTACTCGACGGGATCCACGCTTGTTTTCGGGTATGGATTGTTATTCTATCTAAACTATAGGTCAAGGGTTAAAAAGAAAATAAAAATAAAAATGAAAATGAACTCGGCAAAGTATCGCACTTTATGCCTACGTATTCCCGCCTGGAACGAGAAATCAGAGTCAACGTAGTTCGCCTACCTACGGGAAAGGAGGGGAAGGTTGCTCGCTAGGATATCGCATCCTATGCCTACGTACTTCCACACGGCATGGAAGATCAGAGCAAACGTAGTTCGGGCCACGTACGACACAAGCTTGTCTTGGTTGATTTTATTCCTTCTGAAAAAGGTTTTCTTGATTAGCAGTCCCGGCGGACAAAAATGACGTCTTGATGAGTTCATGTTCTTTTACGGAAGAAGTGTCTTTTATTGTGTTTGAAATATTTATTGTGTTTTTCTGTTTGTTTTGAGAAAGAAGAGACAGAACTCTAACCTACGGTTGTAAAGGGAATCAGACTAACCTAATGTTATCATGCATGGGTTAAGACCTAGTGTCTATCATGCTCCTCCATTGCACAGAGAGAAACAGAGATCCTAAGGGATAGGCAGAAACAGAAACAATAACAGATATAATAAAGCAGTAAAATGCATGGATGCAACAGTACAAGCGAGGCAAGGGAGTTCCACTCAACCTCGAACCTAGAAAACAATAGGCAAAAGTGAACAGACTTCACTTTCAACCCCACAGGGTAAACAGCAAACAATACAGTCCAGAAAACCAATCAATACATCAGCAATGAAATGCAGCAATAAAACAAACAGCTTCAGCAACTCTGAATCAACATCTAGCTCCAAGTAATCTCCAATTATTGATGGGCTTCAACAAGCATCAATCTCCCTCTTCATCATCTTCAGGTAAGGGCTTTGATCATCAGTCTTCTATTTGCAATGGCTTTTCATCAAGTCTCAGGCTCCAGGATGAACACCAGCCAACCAGATGAAGTGAATGAATGTTAGACAGTTAACTACCTACCAAGGGTGGTTCATCAACTGTTAACATTAAACAGAAAGTTTTCCCTCAAAAGTTCTATCTCTCAAATATATTCACTGATCCTTCCAAAGGAAGGAGGTGGATATTTGAAAGAGACTTTGAATCATAGAGAAAGGATAGAGGCAAACAAAGCCATCTATGTTTGAGAAGCAATCTTCCTAATCTAGAGCTCTGCCTAGCTCCTAAACCCTAGTCTCCTCAGCAGCTGCTAGCAAGAACCTCCTCTCCAACTCTGGCAGTTGTTCTTCAATCTCTGGATCTCCAATGGTCTTTATCTCCTCAAGTCCTCAGCTCTCCCAAGTCCCCAGACAATCCCAATACCCACACAAGCAAGCAATAATCCCCAGAGGGCACACCACACCAGTCAATCAGATATACAGTACATTAATAGCAGTAGGGGAATCCTGACTTTTTCTAAGGGATCTAATAACTACCCATAGCCCCTATAGTCCCATAGCTAAACTGGTCAAACCCTAAGCCCTAAGGGAAATGAATTGATTTTCCTAAGTCATCACCTAAAACCCTAGTTTTGTCCATGTTATTCTCACCTACACTAAACACCTAAAATTAACTTCTAAAAATGGGAACTAAATTGAATCTACAAGTTCAATGTCTAACCTAAACAACCTAAAAAGAATGGATGAAAAATATTGAAGCAATTAATAGAACAAAAAAAAATGTCAAAATCATGTATGAAATGAAATTATGTAAAATGCTATTTATTTAGAAAATATGGGAAAAATATCAAATAAAAAATAAAATGCCATTTTTATTTTTTATAATTTTCTAGACATCCTAAAGAAAAATATGCAAAAAGAATGAATTAAAAATGATGATTTTTCTATTTATTATGAATTTTTTAAAATGAATGAAAAATGAAAAGAAAATAATAAAGAAAATATAAAGAAATAGCCAGAGGGGGTGAGAATAGCAGGATACCCTAGTTCAGCGCGTTGGGCTTACTAAATTGGGGGGTGCGAATAGCTGTCTAAGCCCAATCCCCCCAATTAGTGAAACGGTGCGTTTTAGATTTTAAATTTCCCACCAAACTCAGGCTACGCGTGGACCGTCCGATGCCACCCTCCAGTCCAAGGTCAAGCGTGCATCCTACGGCTTTGGAGTCATCATCAACCTTGGACTCCCTAGGGTTTCAGATACCCTCCATGCACGATTCCATCTTCAAGCATTCGGTTCTCCCTCATCTCCTCATGAAAATCAAAACTACAAACACCAAACTTGCTTCATTTTCCACGTAGAATGCAACTACATCATCAGTTCTTGTTAAACTTCACCCAATCACTAAACACGATAGCTTCCCTTCCATGGCTGCCTCAATTCTGACCTTCACTAAACTCTAATCTCTTGCTAACAGAACATTAATCAAGCATCACTGATCATGCTACACTAATCCAAATGAGCCACCACTCACTAATCTCCTAGTTATGGATCAAAACAGTTTTATGGCTCATGCAAGAATCTTCACCAATTCACACTAAAAGCTTCAGGATTACTCCTCTAACCACCTAGGTCACTATTATCCTAACAAACCTATGTCATGCTAACTACATCAAGCCAATTTGAATGGAGAACATACCTGGTATAATTTGAAAAACAGAATGGTGAATCCTTCACTTCGAGCTCAGCAATGGCTTAAACTTGATCAATGTGCTTGGATCTTGATTCTGTATGCATCTACTCTTGCCCAAACACTCTGAATTCTTGTAATGGATTCTTCTTGCACTTTTGAGAATGAACTTACAACACACGAATTTGGAACTATTTCCACTGGATCTTGCTTGAAACTGGTTATATGATGATTGTAGAGAATGATGGGATCAAGAACTTTGCAAAATGATCAAGATTTGAGGGAGTTTGAGTAGTTTATGCAAGAATGAGAAAATGGATGAAAATTGAAGCTTTGAACAAATGGGAGCACCAACCCTTGCATGAATCAGCTTGTATGAATATATAGATGATGTAGGAACCTCCTAGAACATTGGAGAAATTTCCCTTGCATTTTTCCTTTTCAATTTGGATTATGTTACTTTCAATTCAAGCAACCATGGATAACTCACAAATTATGAACTAAGCTCAAAATTCCACTTTAGCCAATGTCTTTAAAATGCCTTTTCCATTCAAAATGACCTATAATTTTGCATCATTTGGCCAAGATATGAAAAATATCATTTTTTAAGTCATTTTTCTTCATTAAATTCAACCATTTTTAAACCTTGTGATATGAATCTTTCCAATCTCTCATGGTCACTCTTCTAGGCTCAAAATGTCATTTGGAGCAAGTTTTATGTTGTAAGTTTTTCCATTTGAGGCCTCCTTGTATGAGTTTTGGACATAGGTTAAAATGACCTGTAATTCACAAATGACCAAAATACCCTTTGCTTGCCAAGACCATAACTTGAGTTCCACACATCACATGAAGGCATACTATACCATTATAGAAAGCTAAGACAATGAGGAACAATTCTTATGTTGACCATAAATCCATTTGAAATCTCCTTGAGGGGTAAAAATTGCTTGGAAGTCAAGTCACTTTCACAGACAAAATTTCAGATACCTCAGATGACCTGTAACTTGCAAGGACCATAACTTGAGTTCTATAAATCTCCTTGATGTCTTCCACCACTCAAATTAAAGGTCTTGAGATCCTCTACAAGTTTCATGTTGGCCAAGGATCCATTTGAAGCTTGCATTTTGACTTATCTTGCTTGGAAATTTGACCTAAACTAGGGGATTTTACATAGAAACCCTAATTTAGACCCTCCTCTTCTCCTTGATTTCTCTTGAATTCTTCTTAGCATAACAACAAATCCTTATTCTCCATGTCAAATGATGAACCCCACAACTCTTCAATAGCCCTTAATACCTCTCCAACAATCCTTTGACCTAGGGTTGACCCAGGGTTGACCCAGATGAAACCCTAGTTGACTGTCTTCAACTGCAATTCTTGTGATCACATCAACAACTTGTTTCCCTCTCCAGATGACTTTCTAAGTCTTCCAAGATGTTTAGATACTCCCCATGCTCTCAATTCATAACTCATGATTCCCTTGTTGATCCTCAGACACCCTCAGTTAGGAGATATACTCAATGCTTGATCCACTGAACTCCCTGCTTTCAAATTCTTCTCTGATGACTTGAATGAGATTGAATTAGGATAATAACCTCTGGATAGGCCTCTAGAGATGAGAATAATGCTTGATCCCCTGTTGAATGACTTGCTATGCTTATGCTATGCAGATGAGTAACCTATGTACATGATTCTTTATGCAAATGCTAATGACATTGAAACATAAACCAAGTGAATAAGGTTGGGAAAATTTTAGGGTGCAACAACGATCACTATCACGAAGGCTGGTCCTATACCGTTCGAGAGCACTAATGTTGTTCCGTGGCACTATGGGGCAGATATTTACTGCAATGGTCAGAAGCTGGACTTGAAAGGCCCCCCAGTGGAATCTGTGGATAATATGGTTGGATCAGGGGGGATTACTCGCAGTGGAAGAGTATTCTCGCCACCTGAAGTTGTTGCCGACAGGGCCGATAAGGGTAAGGGTAAAGCAGTTGTTGAAGAAACCTCCCGTGAGGTCAAAAAAGACTTGCTAGTGAAGGATGCTGAAGAATTCATGAGATTAATCAAGAAGAGAAACTACAAAATAGTTGACCACTTACAACAGATGCTTCGAAGATTTCCATCTTGAACTTGTTGCCGTGCTCTGAAGCACACCGTAACCCACTGCTGAAAATTTTGAATGTTGCATATGTACCCCAGGAGATTTCTGTCAACCAGCTTGAGGGGGTGGTTGCACATGTGAACGCTAGTAACGGATTAGGGTTTACTGACCTAGAGCTGACGCCCAAAGGAAGGAACGATAACATCGCTCTGCATATCTCGATAGAATGTCGAGGAACGGTTATGTCCCATGTGCTCGTGGACACGGGATCATCTCTGAACGTTCTCCCTAAGAAAGCCTTGATGAAGCTTGATACTAGGGGATTGATCTGTATCCCTAGTGATCTAGTAGTGAGAGCTTTTGATGGAACATGATGGTCCATGTTCGGAGAAGTGACCTTACCCATTCAAGTGGGGCCCGAAACCTTTGATGCAGTATTTTATATCATGGATATCTAGCCCACCTACAGCTGCTTGCTAGGCCGACCTTGGATCCATTCAGTCGGAGCCGTAACCTCTACGCTGCATCAAAAGCTGAAGTATGTTGTGGGTGGCAGCATTGTTATTGTTTGCAGGGAGGAAGACATTATGGTGAGCCATTTCTCGTCTTTCAAATATGTGGAAGTGGACGGTAAGATCCACAAAACATTATGCCAGGCGTTCGAAACTGTTAAGGTCAAGGATGTATCTCCTATGGTGAGCAAAGTTTCTGAGATGACTCTCTCTTCCTTTAAGGAAGCTCAAGCTGTAGTGCAGACCGGTTCAACCTAAGGCTGGGGGCAGGTGCTGGAAATCCCCAACAAACAAGACAAGTTTGGCTTGGGGTATCATCCATCTTCTTCTACTTCGTCCTCTCAGAGTGCGCCACACTACAAGGGGCTGGTGCTTTTCACGAAGGGGGGAGTGATATTTGAGTGCATCAACACTGTGTCCAACAGGGAAGAAGACAATGACTGCGATATAGATGCGTGGATCCAACCGTGCAAGTCGGGCCAGAGCCTTAACAACTAGTCCGTCCAGGATTTCATCCAAGTGACGCGTAAAGAGTAATGCTTTGTTTTTCCAATTATTGTACAACCTTATGCTCTACCTGGGGCATAACGATTTTATTGCCAGGGCCTTGATTGCTTATGCATGTACATATTATCAATAAATCAAAGGGCATTTTCTTTGAATTCAAATTTTGCGATCTCTGTTATTCTTGTTTTATTTTTGTTTCGAAAAACAATAAAATGGCAATATGGTTAGTGCTGACCTGCATACCCTCTTTTTAAGCTTAACCATTGTTATTGCAGGATTCACACTACAGATGACATCGACCCTGAACCTTCTATGACTCATTTCGACTTTGATTTCCCGATATATCAAGCTAAAGAAGAGATTGATGAGGATGAAGACCTTCCAGAAGAGTTGGCTCGATTGTTGAAACAAGAAGATAAGAT
Source organism: Lathyrus sativus (assembly GCA_963859935.3). NCBI lineage: Eukaryota > Viridiplantae > Streptophyta > Magnoliopsida > Fabales > Fabaceae > Lathyrus > Lathyrus sativus. Next base: position 63,976,150 of record OZ012739.1, on the reverse strand, counting down.
CATTCTGCCTCATGACGAAGAAATTGAGATTATTAATATGGGGTCCGAGGAAGTTGTCAGAAATGTCCGGATAAGGGCTGCATTACAGAGCAGCGTCAAGCAAAGACTGATCGAGATGCTTCGAGAGTATAGTGACATCTTTGCTTGGTGTTATGAAGATATGCTCGGGCTCGACACTGACATAGTGGTTCATCATCTACCATTGCGCGAAGATTGTTCTCCAGTTAAGCAGAAGCTTAGAAGGACACGACCAGACATGGACGTTAAGATCAAAGAAGAGGTCCAAAAGCAGTTGGATGCTGGATTATTGGCCGTGACTCCTTACCCTTCGTGGGTCGCCAACATAGTACCAGTACCGAAGAAAGATGGTAAGGTGCGGATGTGTGTTGATTATCGGGATTTGAATAAGGCGAGCCCTAAAGATGATTTCCCGCTCCCTCATATTGATGTATTAGTTTACAATACTGCTCAATTTTCCGTGTTTTCGTTCAAGGATGGCTTCTCCAACTATAATCAAATCAAGATGGAGCCGGAAGAAATGGAGAAAACCACGTTCATTACACCATGGGGGACGTTCTTCTACAAGGTAATGCCTTTCGGTCTGAAGAACGCATGGGCAACTTACCAGTGGGCGATGGTCACTTTGTTTCATGACATGATTCACCATGAGATTGAAGTCTATGTTGATGACATGATTGCGAAGTCCCAAATGGAGGAGGGACATCCTGTCAATTTGTTGAAGCTATTTGAGAGCCTTAGGAAGTTCAGGTTGAGGCTGAATCCTAACAAATGTTCTTTCGGAGTACCGTCCGGAAAACTACTGGGGTTTATCGTGAGAGAAAAAGGCATTGAGGTTGATCCTACCAAGATAAAAGCAATACAAGATATGACAGCGCCAAAGACTGAAAAAGAAGTTCGTGGCTTTCTAGGGAGATTGAACTACATTGCTCGGTTCATATCTCAACTCACGGCCACATGCGAACCGATGTTCAAGCTACTGAAAAAAGATCAGGCGATTATCTGGAACGAGGATTTCCAGAAGGCATTCGACAAGATAAAACAGTATCTGCAGGAACCTCTAATTTTAATTCCCCCAGTGGCCGGAAGACCTTTAATCATGTACTTGACCGTTCTTGAGAATAGCATGGGTTGCATTCTCGGTCAGCACGATGAGACTGGCAGAAAGGAGCGTGCCATTTATTACTTGAGTAAAAAGATCACAGATTGTGAGTCCTGTTACTCAATGCTGGAAAAAACGTGTTGCGCACTCGCGTGGGCTGCCAAGCGTTTAAGACAGGTGCTCAATCACACGACCATGCTAATTTCGACGATGGATCCGATCAAGTACGTCTTCAAAAAGCAAGCACTTTCAGGCAGGATTGCCAAGTGGAAAATGGTACTGACGGAGTATGATATTCAATATGTTTCCTAGAAGGCCATCAAGGGAAGTGTTTTGTCTGAGTACCTTGCCGAATAGCCTATCAAAGACTATCAACCGATGAAATTTGAATTCCCTGACAAGGATATCATGTTCCTTAAGATGAAGGACTGCGAAGAACCGCTACCCGACGAGGGGCCTGAGAGGAGTTCTCAGTGGCAATTGATATTCGACGGTGTAGTTAATTCGTATGGAAGTTGAATTGGGGAAATCATTACGACTCCCCAGGGATCCCATATCCCGTTCACTGCCAGATTAACATTTCCGATCACTAACAATGAAGCAGAATATGAGCCACGCATCATGGGTTTAGAAGAAGCCATTGATTTGAGAATCAAGAACCTAGATGTATACGGTTACTCGACACTCATTGTTAACCAAGTAAAAGGGGAGTGGGAGACTTGTCAGTCGAACTTGGTCCTTTACATGAATTATGCAAGAAGGTTGCTTCCTTTCTTTGAACGAGTGGAACTCCATCATGTGCCTAGAGCTGAAAATCAGATGGCTGATGCCTTAGCCACGTTGGCTTCAATGTACAAAGTCAATTTTTGGAATGAAGCTCCAAGAATTGTCATTTCCCGCCATGACAGACCTGCATTCGTTTTTGCAATTGAGGAAGCCTCCGATGGCAAGCCATGGTTCCATGATATCCAGAACTTCCTTATGACTAAGGAGTATCCGGTGGGAGCGTCAACCCAGGATAAGAAGACTCTGAGGAGGCTGTCTGGAAATTTCTACCTCAATCATGATGGAGTTCTGTATAAGAGAAATCACGATCTTGTGCTACTCAGATGTGTGGATGAAAAAGAAGCTAGCTTGCTTATGGAAGAGGTCCATGAAGGCACATTTGGTACGCACGCCGGCGGACATGCCATGACTCGGAAGATATTACGACCAGGGTATTACTGGATGACGATGGAGTCGGATTGTTTCAAATTCGCGAAGAGATGTCACAAGTGCCAAATCTATGCAAAAAAATCCACGTGCCGCCGTGCCCGTTGAAGGTCGTGTCCTCTCATTGGCCGTTCTCCATGTGGGGTATTGATATGATCGGCAAGATCGAACCCACTGCATCTAATGGACACTGTTTCATCTTGGTAGCCATCGACTACTTCACCAAGTGGGTGGAGGCAGCCTCATACGCTAACGTGACCAAACAAGTGGTAGCCAGATTCATAAAGAAGGACATCATTTGCAGATATGGAATTCCCGAGCGGATCATTACTGACAATGGTTCGAATCTAAATAACAAGATGATGAAGGAGTTATGCCAGAACTTCAAGATTGAACATCACAGCTCATCGCCCTATCGGCCGAAGATGAATGGCGCTGTCGAAGCGGCCAACAAAAACATCAAAAAGATAGTGCAAAAGATGGTTGTCACATACAAATATTGGCATGAGATGTTGCCTTTTGCTCTGCACGGTTATCGTACGACGGTACGCACATCAACCGGGGCAACTCCTTTCTCACTAGTATTCGGTATGGAAGCTATCCTACCGCTGGAGGTTGAGATTCCTTCTTTGAGAGTTCTGGTCAACGTGAAACTCGATGAGGCAGAATGGATAAAGAATAGACTGAATTAACTCAGCCTAATGGATGAGAAGAGGTTGGCATCCATAGCATACAGTTGTTTGTACCAAAGCCGAATGAAGAAAGCTTACGATAAGAAGGTGCGTCCTAGAAGCTTTCAGATGGGCGATCTCGTACTGAAAAAGATTCTCCCACCACATTTCGATCACAGGGGCAAGTGGACTCCTAACTATGAAGGTCCATATGTCGTCAGCAAGGTCTTCTCGGGAGGAGCCTTACTGTTATCCACGATGGATGGCGAAGATTTTGCATCCCTTGTGAACGCGGACGCAGTTAAAAAATACTTTGCTTAAAATGACCCGCTGGAAAGAAAAAAGAATATCCAGGAAAAATGGGGCATCCCGGCTGTTGTACCCTAAAATTTGCTCAACCTTATTCACTTGGTTTATGTTTCAATATCATTAGCATTTGCATATAGAGTCATGTACATAGCCTAACCATCTGCATAGCATAAGCATAGCAAGTCATTCAACAGGGGATCAAGCATTATTCTCATCTCTAGAGGCCTATCCAGAGGTTATTATCCTAATTCAATCTCATTCAAGTCATCAAGAAAGAATTTGAAAGCAGGGAGTTCAGTGGATCAAGCACTGAGTATATCTCCTAACTGAGGGTGTCTGAGGATCAACAAGGGAATTATGAGTTGTGAATTGAGAGCATGGGGAGTATCTAGACATCTTGGAGGACTTAGAAAGTCATTTGGAGAAGAAAACAAGTTGTTGATGGGATCACAAGAATTGCAGTTGAAGACAGTCAACTAGGGTTTCATCTGGGTCAACCCTAGGTCAACCCTAGGTCAATTGATTGATTTAAGGGCATTCAGGTCTATTGAAGGGATGTGGGGTTCATCATTTGACATGGAGAACAAGGATATGTTGTTATGCTAAGAAGAATTCAAGAGAAATCAAGGAGAAGAGGAGTCTCTAAATTAGGGTTTCTGTGTAAAATCCCCTAGTTTAGGTCAAGTTTCCAAGCAAGATAAGTCAAAATGCAAGCTTCAAATGGATCCTTGGCCAACATGAAACTTGTAGAGGATCTCAAGACCTTTAATTTGAGTGGTGGAAGACATCAAGGAGATTTATAGAACTCAAGTTATGGTCCTTGCAAGTTACAGGTCATCTGAGGTATCTGAAATTTTGTCTGTGAAAGTGACTTGACTTCCAAGCAACGTTTACCCCTCAAGGAGATTTCAAATGAATTTCTGGTCAACATAAGAATTGTTCCTCATTGTCTTAGCTTTCTAGAATGGTATGGTATGCCTCCATATGATTTGTGGAACTCTACTTATGGTCTTGGCAAGCAAAAGGGTATTTTGGTCATTTGGTGATTACAGGTCATTCATAGCATATGCTTAAAACTCATACAAGGAAGCTTCAAATGGAAAACTTCCCAACATCAAAGTTGTTCAAAATGGGATTTTAAGGCTAGATAAAATGTTGTGAGAGTTTGAAAAAGCTTGTAGCATGGATATTTTAAAATGGTCAAAATGACTTAAAAAGGCATATAACTTGAAAAAGTTGAAATTGGATTTTGGTTTGAGAGATCTACAAATCCAAAATGGGGCATATGATAGATGATTTTGATTGGAAACAACATTTTGGAAACAATGGTTTATCCACATTTTTGAGTTTAGGCTTAAAAATTGGACTTCCTTTGTAAATTTGTTTCTTGCACTTTAAGGTACCATGAGAAATTGTTTGCCAAAGCCTTAATTTTGCATAAAATGCCTTGTTCTCATATGTATACCTCATATAAGGGTATTTTGAAGACTTATCATGAGTTTTATGAGATTTACTAAAAATAGTATTTTTGAATTTCTCATTACGTGAGAAGTTCTAGAACTTCCTTGGAAGCTTCTCATATGTTCTAGATCTTTCCTTTCACTTCCATAAATACCCAAGGGTGAGATCATGCAAGGGTTGGTGATTCTTTGAACTTGTAAACACTACTTTGAATCCTTCACTCCAATTGGCATTTTCTCTTCAAACTCCATTGAAGCTTCATCAATCACTTCAATTTCTGTCATCATCATCATCCTCCATTGTTGTAGAGTAAAAAGCACGAAGAAGGCACATCAATTCGTGGCTGGATCATGAGTTCCACTTCATCACTCCAAGTTGCGTGAAGGTTCGAATTGCCATTTTCAAGAAGCTTGAGCACGAATTCTCTTCACCAGCATCATCACCATCATATAAAGATCATTTGGCACCATTGGCAAGGGCTGAAACAGGGCATAGCAACCATCACCATATCCAATTGGTAAGGATACGTTTTGTTTCGAATCACCATAATTATGCATGGTTAGGGTTAGTTGTTGTGATATTCATGATAGAGACCACTTAAGGATCATTTATGGTGAGTTTAAGGTCAATCCATGGAGGTTCAAGATGTGGTGTCAATTCTTTCAAGATCAAGAATGGTTGGAATATGAGGTTTTAATGCATGTGCTATAGTTTAGTATACTCAGTGCAACCTATAGTACACGTGGCTATAGTTATTTTCATGGTTTGTTGAGATTGAATAACAAGCTTCCATGGTGGAACCATGGATGGGGGGTTTCGGTTTGTGCATTGTAGAGGGTTTCAAGGGAAGTTAGGGACATGGCTGGATAGAGGGCAGAAAATGGAGCGAAATTGGTTTTTATTTCGTGAGATTTCGTGGTGTAATGAAGGAGCTATGATCCATGGAAGAAGCTTGCATGGAGTTGCTTTTTCATGAAGATTAGGGTTTGGTTTGGAGAAGAAATACATCAACCGTCGGATGCTTTCAAAGGCTTTGACTAAGACTTAAATCCAATGGTCCAGATTGCACCCCTCCTCTTTAATTATTTTATTTTCTATTTTCAATTTGCATTTTATTTTACTCATCTTCCAAAATTCATAACTAAATAAATAATGCATGTTTTTTACTCATTCTTTTTTTAATATTTTCCTTAACATGTCTAGAAAATTAAAAAAATATAAAAATTGCATTTTATATTTTTTTTCGCATTTTCCACATATTTTACAAATAAATGCATATTTTGAAGGTTTTATTTCATACATGATCTTGTAGATTTTTGTTCTTACACTTGGAAATAGATTTTTTGCCCATTCTTTTTTGTGGTGATTAATATTGAATTGTAGTATTCCCAGAATTTATTACTAGATTTTTTAGAATAAAATTTGATTAGTTTAGATAATTGAACTTAGGATAGTTTTATTTGGGTTTTTAAGTAGTATACTTGAACTTCAACATTTCATTTTTGAAAATTCATAACAAATTAGAAACTGCATATTTTTAATTCATTCTTTTTGCATTATTTTCTTTAAAGAGTCTAGAAAATTATAAAAAATAAAAATTGCATTTTATTTTTTATTTGATATTTTTCCCATATTTTCTAAATAAATAGCATTTTAATGAGCTTCATTTCGTACATGATTTTGTTATTTTTTGTTCTATTAGATACTTCAATATTTTTTGTCCATCCTTTTTAGGTTGTTTAGTTTAGACATTAAACTTGTAGATGCAATTTAGTTCCCATTTTTAGAAATTAATTTTAGGTGTTTAGTTTAGGTGTGAATAATATGGACAAACTAGGGTTTTAGGTGATGACTTAGGAGAATCAATTCATTTTCCTTAGGACTTAGGGTTTGAATAGTTTAGCTATGGGACTATAGGGGCTATGGGTAGTTATTATATCCCCTTAGAAAAAGTCAGGATTCCCCTACTGCTATTACTGTACTGTATATATCTGATTGACTAGTGTGGTATGCCCTCTGGGGATTATTGCTTGTTTGTGTGGGTATTGGGATTGTCTGGGGATTTGGGAGAGCTGAAGACTTGAGGAGATGAAAGCCATTAAAGATCCAGAGATTGAAGATCAACTTCCAGAGTTGAAGAAGAGATTCTTGCTAGCAGATGCTGAGGAGACTAGGGTTTAGGAGCTAGGCAGAGCTCGAGATTAGAAAGCTTGTTTCTCAAACATGGATTGCCTTGTCTGCATCCATTCTTCTCTGTGATTCAGAGTCTCTCTAAGACACTCACCCCCTTCCTTTGGAAGGCTTGGTGATAGTGTCTAAGAGATAGAACTCTTGAGAGAAAATGTCTTTTGTGTTAGAAGCAGTCTGTTCACCACCTTTGGTAGTCAGCTGATTGCTTAACACCCCATTCACTCTTGTGACTGATCCCTCATCCTGGAGGTTTGAACTTGAAGAAAAGCCATGGCAAATGGAAGACTGATGATCAGAGCCCTTACCTGAAGGCCATGAAGATGGAGATTGATGCTTGTTGAAGCCTGTAACTGATTGGAGATTACTTGAAGCCAGATGTTGATTCAGAGCTACTGATGCTGTTTCTTTTGCTGTTGTATTTCATTTCTGATGTATTGATTGGTTTTCTGGACTGTATTGTTTGTTGTTTACCCTGTTGGGTTGAAAGTGAAGTCTGTTCACTTTTGCCTATTGTTTTCTAGGTTCGAGGTTGAGTGGGACTCCCTTGCCTCGCTTGTACTGTTGCATTCATGCATTTTACTGCTTTATTGTATATATGCTATCGTTTCTGTTTCCGTTTGTCCCTTAGGATCTCTGTTTCTCTCTGCGCAAGAGAGGAGCATGATAGACACTAGGTCTTAACCCATGCATGATAACATTAGGATAGTTTGATTCCCTTCGCAACCGTAGGTTAGAGTTCTGTCTCTTTCTTTCTCAAAACAAACAGAAAAACACATAAAGATTTCAAACACAATAAAAGACACTTCTTCCGTAAAAGAATGTGAACTCACCAAAACGTCATTTTTGTCCGCTTGGACCGCTAATCAGAAAACCTTTTTCAGAAGGAATAAAATCAACCAAGACAAGCTTGTGTCTTCCGTGGCCCGAAATACGTTTGCTCTGATCTTTCATGTTGTATGAAAGTACGTAGGCATAGGATGCGATATCCTAGCGAGCAACCTTCCCCTCCTTTCCCGTAGGTAGGCGAACTACGTTGACTCTGATTTCTCGTTCCAGACGAGAATACGTAGGCATAAAGTGCGATACTTTGCCGAGTCATTTTATTTTCATTCTCTTTTCTTTTTAACCCCTGACCTTTAGAGTAGATAGAATAACAATCCATACCCGAAAACAAGCGTGGATCCCGTCGAGTACGACGGACGTGAGGGGTGCTAATACCTTCCCCTTGCGTAACCGACTCCCGAATCCAGGTTTTGGTTGCGACGACCATGCCTTTCCCGTGTTGTGCGAGGTTTACTCTGAGCGTTTCCTTTCCCTCCCGTGGGATAAATAACACGCGGTGGCGACTCTTCTGTCAGCCGGCGCCGATTTTCGCAGTAGCGACAGCTGGCGACTCTGCTGGGGATCCAACGTCCCCTGGCTGCTAAGGACTGTGATGGTTCTTATGCATTTGGGATCCAACGTCCCTTGAGAGAGTCAATCCTAACGCTTGTTTTCCCGTCGAGGATTTTGTATGGAGTTATTTTATATTTCTAACCTTGTATTTTCAGCTTTATATATTGATTATTGTTGCTGTATCTGGGGTGTGACGGGTGTTCTGATATTGAGAGATAAGCCGGACCTGGGCTTGAGTGCACTTAGAATTAGAGTAGAAATTAGTGGGCGCCCGCTTGCTTTGCTTGCTTCGGTGTCCCATGAAATCTACACTCAGACGAGGTTCCTCTGGTTGGCCTCCTGCCCCTTCCTTTGGTTGGCGTGGGTTGCTGGTTAGTTGGATTGTCGACTCTGGGGACCGATCATTTGGAAGTTGGCTAAGTGAGGCCTCTTCAGGAATTGATGATGCCACTCCTTCTGGGAATCGTATCATCAACCCTGAAAGTCTGTGACGCCGACGACCGCATAGGATGCCGTACCTTGTGCCAGTTATAGGGCCACCCACCTGTGAGGGGATTCAGGGTTATGCAGGTAACTAGACCTTCAGACCACCGGTTTGTTGATCAGGATCTTGGATATTTATGGAGGGTTCTAAGGTCTGTCAGAGACCAGTTGGTGTGTTCCGAGGTCTGTCAGAGACTATTTGGAGATGTGTTCTGAGGTCTGTCAGAGACTAGTGGGGGATATGATCTGAGGTCTGCCAGGGACCATTCAGGTTATGATTATGGGGTCTATCAGAGACCAATATTGGAGCTTTGTTTGAGGTATATCGGAGACCAGGGCTTGAGGACTTCTGGATGGTCTATCTGAGACCTTTCTTGATTGGGTTCAGGCTATTCAGCTACAGCTTTGGTCCCTGTTGCATGTTACTTGCATTGCATCACTGCATATCCATTACCATTTGCATTTCACTAACGTGTGTCTGTGCTGCAGGTGCATTTGCATTTCCCTAGTTCTAGTGCCCAGACTTCTGAGTGTTTGATCATGACTAGCTTAAGGAGAACGGTTGCTTACAAATTGCCTACGCCTGATATTGTTCCTCTACTTGGGTTGATCTCTCTTGCTGATGAGGGTGTTCGTAGGAGCTTCCGGATGAGCTATGGTAGATTATTGAGATTGGTGTGCAAACCTACAGAGGTAGAGTTAGATGGGCTGTATGCTTTGATGCAATTCTACGACCCTGCTCTGAGGTGCTTCACGTTCTCTGACTTTGTTATGGGACCAACCCTGGAGGAATACGCTAAGTATGTTGAGCTGCCCGTGCAGAACCAAGTTCCATTCATCCATTCTGGCGCCAAGCCCAAGCCGGAGGACTTGGCAAAAGCTTAGCATATTGACGCCTCTGAACTATTGACTACTGTTTCCCGTGGAGTTCCAGGCTTCTCACTCCAGTTCTTAGTTGGTAAAGCCCAGGAGTATGCCAAGAGCGGGTGCTGGGTTGCTTTCAATGCTGTGCATTTATGGCATAGTCTTGTTTCCCAATATACCGGATTTTGTGGACTTCGACGCCTTCTACTTGTTTGCCGCTGGTAATCCTGTACCTACCTTACTCGGAGATCTCTACCACTCACTGCATTACAAGAATGAGAAGGGAAGAGGGATGAATGTTCATCTGTGTGTACCCTTGTTGAGTAGGTGGTTTGAGAGTCACCTTCCTAAGAGAAGATCTGTTGCAGAGACTACAGTCCCAGCTGGTTGGCCAGAGCGCCTGATGAGGCTATCGTCGGAAGATATGGAGTGGTTTGATCGAGACCTGTTGGGATCTGAGCTCATCTTCAGTTGTTCTGGGTACCCTAATGTGCCGTTGATAGGAAGAAAAGGGTGTATCAATTACAACCCTTCTCTATTCATTCGCCAGTTCGGATATGCACTGAAGAATCCACCTCAGGAGGAAGAAGTACAGGAATCTCTGTACTTCACAGGTGATTTGAAGGGAGAATTGCTAGCTGAGTTGCAACACGCCTGGACACGTATTAACCGCAAGGGGAAACCACTGTTAGGTAAGAACGATTGCCAGGCCTATGCACCTTACAGGGTTTGGATCCAGGAAAGAGCAAGTCAGTTATTAATGCCATTTCCAGATGTACCAATCCTTGTTCCTATTCCGGTAGCGGAGCCAACTACTGTTTCTAGGGAAGTCTATGAGCAAATTGTGAGATAAAAAGAAGCCTTGATGAAGATCAACGAAGGGTTAGAGCAAGAGCTAGCTCAAGTACGCAGTGAGAAAAACAAGGCCGTATATGCTTTCCAACAACAGATCGAGCCGTTAAACAGGTTAGGGGCTGAGTTGACCGAGGAAAAGAAAAAGCGCGAACGTCTGGGGCAAGAGTTCAGAAGCTCCCATGACATGCTGGAAGTCAAAAAGAAAGCGCTTGACGCGGCACATCGAGAAATCTCCTCTTGCAACAAGACTTGGAATGCTACACTCACCAACAATAAGAAGAGGGAAGATAAGCTGAGGCAGCAAATCTCCGACCTCGAAGAGAAGCTGAAGTCTAGCATCAAGGAGTGTGAGGAGGAAGTGATGACCCGGTATAGTGTCCAGAATGCACTGAACAAGGCAATCAAATGCAGAGATGAAGTTGTGTCCCAAAAGCGAAAACTAGAAGATTGCTTCGGAGAAGCGACATGGGAAGAAACTGCGGGAGACGTGTGTCGAGTTCTTAAGAGAAGAAACCAGCTGGTTGAAGGACTGCTCACCCGACCAGGTCACCCAGAGACCAAGAAGTTGATAGAAGAGTACCGGGCTTTTGAGAGCATTTGATTATTTCCCGTATTCGCCTGTATGCTTTATTTGCATAGTGCTGACCATCACCAGGATTGTTGGATGAGGTCATGCCTTCTCGTTGTACTCAGTGATATTATACTCTGGGCTTATTGATTTTCCCTGCAATATATGAGGCTTTCTATGATTCAGCTCCGATATTCCTATTGTCAACACTGTCACTGCACTGGCACCTTCACACTAGAACTTGGGGAATGAATCACCCTAATGCACAGGCACACACATTGCATTGCATTCATATTCATATTGCATTACAGGTAATTATTAAACTGTAGCTCATCTCCTGTATCTCTCAGGTCCCCCAGGATTATCGACCGAAGAATTCCCTGGCATTCAACTAGGAGCAGCAGCAAGGAAGTCATGAGTCAGGATCCGACTGAGATGCAAGAGGTGCACGACAACATAATGCGGCTCATACAGGTAATGGAAGCCATGGCCGAGAGTCAGAAGCAGTTGCAGGATACGGTGCAGCCTCTGATGGCACGGGCTAATGATAGAGCTGTCGGCTTTGCTCAGCTAGAGAATCAAGGTTTTCTCCCAGGCCGCATACGCCAACTTGTGGGGGTAGCCATCAAACAGGTTCAAGCAGAATTAACGGATGTTCGAGGCCAGCTGGGGCAGTTCACGAAAGATATGCAAGAGTTGCGCTCGAATCAAGAGACGCTAGAAGAAGAGAACTGCCGACTGAAGGCACAGATAGGGTTGATGGCTGAAGTATTAAGGAACGTACTCCGGAGAGAAGGAGGGCAAATGTCGGAAGACGCGGCTGGCTTATCTGTTCCTCAGGGGTCTGAAGAATCGGCACCCACGCATGATAGGCGTAAGAGACCCTCCCCATGATTCGAAGCTCAGAATTCTCCTCGTCAGCAGTCGGAATTGATTTTGCAGGATAACTCAAGAAGGTGTGGTAAGAGGATGAGGTCTTCTAACAGAGTATTTGATGAGATCCCTGTGGATTATGATCAGCTGGTGCAACTCTTGTTCCAGCTTCAACTGGCTGAGCCCCGCATTTTGGTTCCACTGACAGGGCAGCCACCACCAGACTATGACCTGAACGCCCATTGTGCCTTCCACTCCGGAGCACCGGGGCATAACATTGCAAACTGCAAAGCTTTTAAGCATAAGATTCAAGATTTGCTGGATGAGAAAATAATTGAGTTTGTACCGGGGGGCATAAAAGTTGCAGGGACTGATATTCCCATTTCTCCGCCAGAGGTTGCAGATGAATCGAGGTATATCCCAGAGCCACTGGAAGCTAAGTCTCCATGTCCACAACAGTTGCCGATGCCAGGGTTGAACTTAAGGATGATAACGCGTGAGCCCAAGGAATCGCTCGAGCAAAGCCAGCATCATACAAGATGCCAGTATACGACTCAGCAAAGAATTCGGGGAAAGAAGCCGAGGAGGGTGTTTGAGAAGCCTCCCTCAACGTACGCAGATTTGTTACAGACACTACTAAGTTTGAACTTGGTGGAGAAAAGAACTCTGGCGCCAATAACCGGCACTCTGCCGGATGGCTATGATGCGAGCAGGCACTGTGAATTCCACTCCGGGGCTCCCGGACATGATATTGAAGGTTGCCACGCGTTCAAGCATAACGTCCAAGATTTAATCGACAGCAGGGTCATTAATTTCTCTGACAGGGTTCCCAAGGCGGTGCAAGGCCATCGACAAGCGAAAGCCGGGGTGATGAAAAGGTTTCCCAAATTTGATCGGGCCGGTGAAAGAAGATCGAGACAGCAGTAGACTACCCCTGATGATAGCTTCTGAGAATGGTTGACTCGCCAATAAGTCAAAGTGTAGGAAGTCCAGTTCTAAGACACCGACATTTTTCATGTTATCTTGTTCATGTCCGCGCATTCGTAGTTTCTTTTCTGTGTAATTGCAAATTTCGCTCTTAAAACTTGTTGTTTTTCAATTGATATTAATAAACGAAATGAATATGCATGTTTTGAATTAATCCAGTCGTGTTCACTCTTTGTTTTGCTTTAATGCTTAATGCTTGTTTTAGCAGGAATCTGGGAAGGATGACGAAAACAGATGACGAATAATATTCCGATCGTATGCTTTTGGATAAAAAACTTGTTGATGAAATACAGGCATTGTTTCAATCCATAAACACTAGAGATATAAGGAAGGAATCCCTTGATAACCCCTTTCGAGCCAGTAGTAGGAGGTTCTTTTCGAAAATGAAAAAACCCCAAATCTTAACCCGGGGCAGGGTAGGTGTCAGTTAGTTTGACCAAGCGTTCGAATCGTGGAAAGAGTGTCCGGTTGAGGATAAATCACACTTGTATAAGTCGTGCCTAAAGAACCGCAATGGTTAAACCTTGCCGACAAAGAATGAAACAGTCACATTACTCCACAAGAAGTCAGACAAACCAGTGTCACACGACTTGTTCAAAAAAAAAAAGAGAACGAAAAGTGAAAAGAATCAAGAGCCCGCTAAGTCAAAACTTGAAAACAAATGACTTAGGCAAAAACAGGGGCATCCCGCTGGACTGGAAAATCAAAAGAATCTCAAAAGATACTTAGTCCAGGCAAAAGTTAGGGAACGAAAAAAAAAACGAAAGACGAAAAGGATTGTCAAAGAAAAGAACAAATCCTCGAAAAGGACAAAAGTCGTGTGATTCTGGGCACCCAAAGACGAAAAGCAAATGACTGTCACTCAAAAACAAAAAATGTGGTATCCTGAACCATCACTCCTATCATGCCACCTCTAATAGGTGAACGCTGAGGTCGGATTAGCTGAACATAGGATTGGAGAACATCACGAAGAATGGGTGGGCCGAAATAAATTTTGAGCCTATATCTTTCCTTGTTAACCGTGAACCTGACCACGTTACAACCCGAAAAAGTCCTAATTGAAACAGGTTTTGGTCAAGAGCATACGTCAGTAAAGATCTCGTCAATTTTGACTCCTAAAAGGGTTCCTCTTACCAGCTTTCATATTGACATCTTGATAATTGATTCATTACATGTCACAAAAATTTTTTTAGTGAACAGACTTGGACTTTGAAACTGTCATATGCATTGCGTTTAGTATATCTTTTATGCAGAACAACTTGTGTTACTTGCGAGTAAGCGCATGCCGACAGGAAAGATTCCTACAGTGGAAGGTATGACCGGGATAAAATGCAGAAATGCCCAAATGTTTCGTGAACTGGGGCAAGCTATACTGATTAATTCAGGTAGAGTCAGTCATCCTAAAATCAGTAAATCTGGGGCAGTCAGGTCAAGATGTGGCAAATCTCTCATAGCTATGGGCAGTACTCCACAACTCAGTCGATCAGAGACAAAAGGTTGTTGCAAGACCGGGGCAGGTCACCCTAGAAGCACGAAAGTTATGTTCTTGAAACACCCCTTCGAGGTCCGAAATGTAGAAGCCGTCCATGCCTGGTTGTCAAGATACAAGGACTGTAGGGTCCATTCCAAAATGGTTGCAGATTTAGGGGCAAGCTATACAAAATACAGACTGTGGGCACGTTAGTATCCCCGAAGCGGAGTTCTCTCTTTTCAGCAAGTGTTCTTTCCTCCCAATGGAACTCGAAGATCAAGACTCTCCCCAGCAGAGTTGGTGGTGGGTCCTGTCATTTATTTTGTCAGGGATACTGTGTAATATTAGTTCACTCTCCAGCAGAAAGTCCGATCATACTGTGCACATCTGCTATTCCCCAGCAAAGTTATATTCCCCAGCAGGAGGTTACCTCAACAGGGTGCTTGGTTTGAGTTCCCAATTTCCCAGCAGCGTTGACTTCACCCTTCCAGCATTTATTTTGCTGGAATAATTCTGTAGCATCTGGCTATCCCCGGCGGAGTCGGCATTATCTTCAGCATTTATTTTGCTGAAGCAGTTTCTGTACTCTAGCAGTTCAGGTGGAGAGAACTCTTGCTCAAATGAACTACCAAACATTCAAGATCTCGACATGGGACATCCAATGATAATGTCAGTTTCGGCCGTATTCCCCACAGAGTTATCAGGATAAGTTTCTCTTTATTCCCAGGCAGAGTTAGTTGTCATCAGGGGTTCCATGAATCAGAATTTCAGAGGCCACCGCCGGTTATCAGAACAGGCGTCCGGTAGTTTGGTTTCCAAATATCCCCAGTAGAGTCTGCCTCAAAGTCGCTGTCACGTCGGTGCTAAGAAGTTTGTGAGTTGGGATCAATGGAGAACTGAGTCCTGACGGGGACAAGATGTATTTTCTCAGCAGAAAAGATGTAGTCCTTACGTGGACAAATCAAGACGAAACATGGGTCCTGACGTGGACGAATCTATTCCTTACGTGGAAAAAGAGGTTTCAGTTCCTTACGTGGAAGAGCAAGTTCATTCCTTACGTGGAAAGATGAGAGTCCTTACGTGGGCAGATTAAAATTGTGATTCCTTACGTGGAAAGTTGGGTCCTAACGTGGACGATGTTCTCCTTACGTGGAAAGACGAATTTATTCCTTACGTGGAAAGAAGATGGTTTCCTTACGTGGAAAGACGAATTTATTCCTTACGTGGAAAGAAGATGGTTTCCTTACGTGGAAAGACGAATTTATTCCTTACGTGGAAAGAAGTTGGTATTCCTTACGTGGAAAGATTGAGTCCTTACGCGGACATATCGAAATGGATTCCTTACGGGGAAACAAGTGCATTCCTAACGTGGAAGGGTTTAGTCCTGACGCGGACAGATCCAGACGAAGTCTTATTCTTTACGAGGAAAAATGGTGATTCCTTACGTGGAAAATAGATTGATTCCTTACGTGGAAAAGTTTAGTCCTGACGCGGACAGATCAAAGTTTGATTCCTAACGCGGAAAGATCAGAATCCTTACGTGGACATATCAAAAGGTATTCCTTACGTGGAAGAAAAATAGTTTCCTTACGTGGAAAAAGATGGAGATTCCTTACGTGGAAAGACGAGTTTATTCCTAACGTGGAAAGATGAGATTCCTTACGTGGAAAAGAATGGGTTTCCTTACGTGGAAAGATTGAGTCCTCACGCGGACATATCAAGATTGATTCCTGACGTGGAAAGAAAGAGATTATTCCTGACGTGGAAGAGTTTAGTCCTGACGCGGACAGATCAAAGAAGTTATTCCTAACGTGGAAGAAGAAGATAAATTCCTTACGTGGAAAGTTTAGTCCTGACGTGGACGGATTCAGAAGAAGAAGTATGCCTAACGTGGAAAGAAGGCGTGTTCCTTACGTGGAAGAGAAAGAGAAACTTCAGGTCCTTACGTGGAAAGATGGGAGTCCTTACGTGGACAAATCAGAAAAATGGTTCCTTACGGGGAAAGGAGATCGTGTTCCTTACGTGGAAAAGATTGAGTCCTTACGCGGACACATAGGAGGAGGATTTCTTACGTGGAAAGAGCGGAGTCCTTACGTGGACAGATTAAGATGGCATTCCTTACGTGGAAAAATGTAGTCATGACGCGGACAAATCGGAAAGAGTTGGTTTCCTTACGTGGAGAGATTGGGGTCCTTACGTGGACGGATTCAAGAAAAGTTGATTCCTGACGTGGAAGAATGATGTACTCCTTACGTGGAAAGGTGAGTCCTAACGTGGACAGGTTCAGAACCAAAGTTGTATTCCTTACGCGGAAAGATTGGAGTCCTGACGCAGACATATCGAGTTGTACTGGAGTCCTTACGTGGACAGATTGATACGGTTCTCCTTACGTGGAAAAAGAAGATTGCATCCTGACGTGGAAAGATGGAAAGTTTAGTCCTGACGTGGACAGATGCAGAAGAGATGATTCCTTACGTGGATGGTGTTATTCCTAACGTGGAAGAGTCTATTCCTAACGTGGACGATTTATTGGAATATATACGAACTATCCCCCAGCGGAGGTGCCGAGATTTTTCTGGGTTAACAGCAAGTGGAGTCCTAACGTGGACAGGTTCTAGTTGAGATTTCTTCGTATTGATGACAGACAGAGTCCTAATGTGGACAAGCAAGCAATCTGTTATCCCCAGCGTGGTCGTTACGAGATCAGTGAGCGGCTGCAAACAGTCAGATCCAGGCAGTGGATGTCGTTACCCAAACAGGGGTGCAGTTCATGTCTGCGGTTGGCAAATTTCTGGGTTCTTAGTATTCAACCGTCTCGTACCGCGAATGTCTGAAGGCTCCGGGATCTTCACCCAATCGGGTCCAAGTCGCTTGAATAGGGGCAGCTGTTGTACCCTAAAATTTGCTCAACCTTATTCACTTGGTTTATGTTTCAATATCATTAGCATTTGCATATAGAGTCATGTACATAGCCTAACCATCTGCATAGCATAAGCATAGCAAGTCATTCAACAGGGGATCAAGCATTATTCTCATCTCTAGAGGCCTATCCAGAGGTTATTATCCTAATTCAATCTCATTCAAGTCATCAAGAAAGAATTTGAAAGCAGGGAGTTCAGTGGATCAAGCACTGAGTATATCTCCTAACTGAGGGTGTCTGAGGATCAACAAGGGAATTATGAGTTGTGAATTGAGAGCATGGGGAGTATCTAGACATCTTGGAGGACTTAGAAAGTCATTTGGAGAAGAAAACAAGTTGTTGATGGGATCACAAGAATTGCAGTTGAAGACAGTCAACTAGGGTTTCATCTGGGTCAACCCTAGGTCAACCCTAGGTCAATTGATTGATTTAAGGGCATTCAGGTCTATTGAAGGGATGTGGGGTTCATCATTTGACATGGAGAACAAGGATATGTTGTTATGCTAAGAAGAATTCAAGAGAAATCAAGGAGAAGAGGAGTCTCTAAATTAGGGTTTCTGTGTAAAATCCCCTAGTTTAGGTCAAGTTTCCAAGCAAGATAAGTCATAATGCAAGCTTCAAATGGATCCTTGGCCAACATGAAACTTGTAGAGGATCTCAAGACCTTTAA
Organism: Lathyrus sativus; assembly: GCA_963859935.3. Taxonomy (NCBI): domain Eukaryota; kingdom Viridiplantae; phylum Streptophyta; class Magnoliopsida; order Fabales; family Fabaceae; genus Lathyrus; species Lathyrus sativus. The sequence continues at coordinate 63,958,101 of OZ012739.1, read as the reverse complement.
TTTGAGTGGTGGAAGACATCAAGGAGATTTATAGAACTCAAGTTATGGTCCTTGCAAGTTACAGGTCATCTGAGGTATCTGAAATTTTGTCTGTGAAAGTGACTTGACTTCCAAGCAACTTTTACCCCTCAAGGAGATTTCAAATGAATTTCTGGTCAACATAAGAATTGTTCCTCATTGTCTTAGCTTTCTAGAATGGTATGGTATGCCTTCATATGATTTGTGGAACTCTACTTATGGTCTTGGCAAGCAAAAGGGTATTTTGGTCATTTGGTAATTACAGGTCATTCATAGCATATGCTTAAAACTCATACAAGGAAGCTTCAAATGGAAAACTTCCCAACATCAAAGTTGTTCAAAATGGGATTTTAAGGCTAGATAAAATGTTGGGAGAGTTTGAAAAAGCTTGGAGCATGGATATTTTAAAATGGTCAAAATGACTTAAAAAGGCATATAACTTGAAAAAGTTGAAATTGGATTTTGGTTTGAGAGATCTACAAATCCAAAATGGGGCATATGATAGATGATTTTGATTGGAAACAACATTTTGGAAACAATGGTTTATCCACATTTTTGAGTTTAGGCTTAAAAATTGGACTTCCTTTGTAAATTTGTTTCTTGCACTTTAAGGTACCATGAGAAATTGTTTGCCAAAGCCTTAATTTTGCATAAAATGCCTTGTTCTCATATGTATACCTCATATAAGGGTATTTTGAAGACTTATCATGAGTTTTATGAGATTTACTAAAAATAGTATTTTTGAATTTCTCATTACGTGAGAAGTTCTAGAACTTCCTTGGAAGCTTCTCATATGTTCTAGATCTTTCCTTTCACTTCCATAAATACCCAAGGGTGAGATCATGCAAGGGTTGGTGATTCTTTGAACTTGTAAACACTACTTTGAATCCTTCACTCCAATTGGCATTTTCTCTTCAAACTCCATTGAAGCTTCATCAATCACTTCAATTTCTGTCATCATCATCATCCTCCATTGTTGTAGAGTAAAAAGCACGAAGAAGGCACATCAATTCGTGGCTGGATCATGAGTTCCACTTCATCACTCAGTGCAACCTATAGAACACGTGGCTATAGTTATTTTCATGGTTTGTTGAGATTGAATAACAAGCTTCCATGGTGGAACCATGGATGGGGGGTTTCGGTTTGTGCATTGTAGAGGGTTTCAAGGGAAGTTAGGGACATGGCTGGATAGAGGGCAGAAAATGGAGCGAAATTGGTTTTTATTTCGTGAGATTTCGTGGTGTAATGAAGGAGCTATGATCCATGGAAGAAGCTTGCATGGAGTTGCTTTTTCATGAAGATTAGGGTTTGGTTTGGAGAAGAAATACATCAACCGTCGGATGCTTTCAAAGGCTTTGACTAAGACTTAAATCCAATGGTCCAGATTGCACCCCTCCTCTTTAATTATTTTATTTTCTATTTTCAATTTGCATTTTATTTTACTCATCTTCCAAAATTCATAACTAAATAAATAATGCATGTTTTTTACTCATTCTTTTTTTAATATTTTCCTTAACATGTCTAGAAAATTAAAAAAATATAAAAATTGCATTTTATATTTTTTTCGCATTTTCCACATATTTTACAAATAAATGCATATTTTGAAGGTTTTATTTCATACATGATCTTGTAGATTTTTGTTCTTACACTTGGAAATAGATTTTTTGCCCATTCTTTTTTGTGGTGATTAATATTGAATTGTAGTATTCCCAGAATTTATTACTAGATTTTTTAGAATAAAATTTGATTAGTTTAGATAATTGAACTTAGGATAGTTTTATTAGGGTTTTTAAGTAGTATACTTGAACTTCAACATTTCATTTTTGAAAATTCATAACAAATTAGAAATTGCATATTTTTAATTCATTCTTTTTGCATTATTTTCTTTAAAGAGTCTAGAAAATTATAAAAAATAAAAATTGCATTTTATTTTTTATTTGATATTTTTCCCATATTTTCTAAATAAATAGCATTTTAATGAGCTTCATTTCGTACATGATTTTGTTATTTTTTGTTCTATTAGATACTTCAATATTTTTTGTCCATCCTTTTTAGGTTGTTTAGTTTAGACATTAAACTTGTAGATGCAATTTAGTTCCCATTTTTAGAAATTAATTTTAGGTGTTTAGTTTAGGTGTGAATAATATGAACAAACTAGGGTTTTAGGTGATGACTTAGGAGAATCAATTCATTTTCCTTAGGACTTAGGGTTTGAATAGTTTAGCTATGGGACTATAGGGGCTATGGGTAGTTATTAGATCCCCTTAGAAAAAGTCAGGATTCCCCTACTGCTATTACTGTACTGTATATATCTGATTGACTGGTGTGGTATGCCCTCTGGGGATTATTGCTTGTTTGTGTGGGTATTGGGATTGTCTGGGGATTTGGGAGAGCTGAAGACTTGAGGAGATGAAAGCCATTAAAGATCCAGAGATTGAAGATCAACTTCCAGAGTTGAAGAAGAGATTCTTGCTAGCAGATGCTGAGGAGACTAGGGTTTAGGAGCTAGGCAGAGCTCGAGATTAGAAAGTTTGTTTCTCAAACATGGATTGCCTTGTCTGCATCCATTCTTCTCTGTGATTCAGAGTCTCTCTAAGACACTCACCCCCTTCCTTTGGAAGGCTTGGTGATAGTGTCTAAGAGATAGAACTCTTGAGAGAAAATGTCTTTTGTGTTAGAAGCAGTCTGTTCACCACCTTTGGTAGTCAGCTGATTGCTTAACACCCCATTCACTCTTGTGACTGATCCCTCATCCTGGAGGTTTGAACTTGAAGAAAAGCCATGGCAAATGGAAGACTGATGATCAGAGCCCTTACCTGAAGGCCATGAAGATGGAGATTGATGCTTGTTGAAGCCTGTAACTGATTGGAGATTACTTGAAGCCAGATGTTGATTCAGAGCAGCTGATGCTGTTTCTTTTGCTGTTGTATTTCATTTCTGATGTATTGATTGGTTCTCTGGACTGTATTGTTTGTTGTTTACCCTGTTGGGTTGAAAGTGAAGTCTGTTCACTTTTGCCTATTGTTTTCTAGGTTCGAGGTTGAGTGGGACTCCCTTGCCTCGCTTGTACTGTTGCATTCATGCATTTTACTGCTTTATTGTATATATGCTATCGTTTCTGTTTCCGTTTGTCCCTTAGGATCTCTGTTTCTCTCTGCGCAAGAGAGGAGCATGATAGACACTAGGTCTTAACCCATGCATGATAACATTAGGATAGTTTGATTCCCTTCGCAACCGTAGGTTAGAGTTCTGTCTCTTTCTTTCTCAAAACAAACAGAAAAACACATAAAGATTTCAAACACAATAAAAGACACTTCTTCCGTAAAAGAATGTGAACTCACCAAAACGTCATTTTTGTCCGCTTGGACCGCTAATCAGAAAACCTTTTTCAGAAGGAATAAAATCAACCAAGACAAGCTTGTGTCTTCCGTGGCCCGAACTACGTTTGCTCTGATCTTTCATGTTGTATGAAAGTACGTAGGCATAGGATGCGATATCCTAGCGAGCAACCTTCCCCTCCTTTCCCGTAGGTAGGAGAACTACGTTGACTCTGATTTCTCGTTCCAGACGAGAATACGTAGGCATAAAGTGCGATACTTTGCCGAGTCATTTTATTTTCATTCTCTTTTCTTTTTAACCCCTGACCTTTAGAGTAGATAGAATAACAATCCATACCCGAAAACAAGCGTGGATCCCGTCTAGTACGACGGACGTGAGGGGTGCTAATACCTTCCCCTTGCGTAACCGACTCCCGAATCCAGGTTTTGGTTGCGACGACCATGCCTTTCCCGTGTTGTGCGAGGTTTACTCTGAGCGTTTCCTTTCCCTCCCGTGGGATAAATAACGCGCGGTGGCGACTCTTCTGTCAGCCGGCGCCGATTTTCGCAGTAGCGACACCGGCGAACCATAAAAAAGGAAATAAAAAGTTCGGGAAAAAATTAGGGATATAAATGAAAAAATGTACACCCGCGAAGTCGAAAACCTGAAAGGGCGGCTTTGGCAAAAGAGGGTATCCCGGTGAATCGAAAACCCAAAGGGCGGAGAAGTATCGAAGTCGAGTGGGTCATAGAGGGATCAACTCATGGTGTTCGTCTGCACCATATCATCGACATTTGTGTATATATTATTGTATATTTCTGTATATACTTGCACAACTTCCTCATTTCAGGAGCTTGCATCTGTTATAAAACATTTTGCATATTTACAGGCTCGTTTATCAATAAACATATACTATTCAGTAGTTCTGTTTGCTTGTTTTAGCTTTTATATGTTTCGTTTGCGAAAAGAAAAACGCCCGATGTTTTTGTTAAAATGCGCATACATAAACTTGCTGGCCTAGGCCAATAATTGTTAAAACATTGAATTACCTGAACATTGTCACAGATGATAACCTTGATAGGTCTCTTTGTGAAGGGTAGCTCGTCTATTTGTTCACTTTGTTGCAGGGCTGTCACCCTCCAGGCAGTATGCCAAGATGTATCCTAGGCAGGATCGTCATCTCCCCAGCTGAGTCATGGGCAGAGGTGTATACTCGTTCCCAGCAGTGGGTCAACATGCAGGTTTCTCGTAGAAGACTATCCGTAAGTGTTCAGCTCTCGATGGTTCAGACTGAAGTCTCCAACAAAGTCAAATTCCTAATAGAGTTGTGTTTTCCCCGGCAGGTAGGATTTATTCCAGCGTCTGGTTGTCTATCCTCGACCGAGTTCGCAGTTCCCCAAGAGAGCCGAATCATGGGAGGCCGTTCAGGGCATTGTTTGTCTTCGCCAGTAGGAGAGAGTATTGAATAGTTGTTGCTATACTTCCTCATCGGAGTCCGTTTCTCCATGAAGATTCTATTTGCGAAGGCTATGCAGTTTATTTCTGCGATTGACATCGTGTCCTCAGCAGTTTGTGGTTTGTATACCCAGTGGGGCAAGTACAGGTTCTCGTAGAACTTTGGTTCCCAGCGGAAATTCGTCTGAGGTTCGTTTCCCCAGGTTAAGTCCAATTGAGATTGGTGTGATTTCTTCTCCTTAGCAGGATGATTCCTTCTCCCCATCAGGATGGTTCTTTCTCCTTGACAGGAGGGTTTTCCCTTCAGCATTTATTTTGCTGATTTGGTTCCGTAGCATTTTGCATGATTGCATAGCATCTACCCTAAACGCGTAGCATTTTCATCGTATGGAGCATTGCGCCATTGCCAATCACATGCATGTGAAACACGAGCTAGGTCGTTACCGTTCTTGTGTACAAGTGTTCCTTAGCAGAGTTATTTGTTCAGGATGATCCTTGAATTCCTCAGCAGAGTTTATTCGTCCAGGATGATTCCTGAATCCCCAAAGCAGAGTTACTTGATAGTTCCTCCATAATCCCCAGCGGAGATGTGTCATCCCCAGCAGGATTTAAACAGAGAAGTTGAAATTTCCCTTGCAGACTTGATGACTAAGTCCGACAGCAGTGCCAAACTCCCCATGACTTACTGATGAAGTCCGACTGTGATGTCGAGGAGTTCTCCTAGCTGACGCGGAGTGCCTGACGGCTAAAGATTAGATATTCTTATTGGTTCATGATTGACTAAGGATTCTATTCTATGACTTACTGATGAAGTCCGATTGTGATGTCGAGGAGTTCTCCTAGCTGACGCGGAGTGCCTGACGGCCAAAGATTAGATATCCTTATTGGTTCATGATTGACTAAGGATTCTATTCCATGACTTACTGATGAAGTCCGGCTGTGATGTCAAAGAGTTCCTCTAGCTGACTTGATTCCAATTTTTGTGGGGAGGGTGTTGTGACTTTGGTCGTGACATCCTTTTTAATTCTTGAATTTCAAGACAGGATTTTGTTTTTCAACAAATCCTAGGCCAGATTTATCTTCTGAAGTCTGACCACCCTGAAGTATTTCCTCTAAGGTGTCTGTCCCAGAGTTGAGCATCCTTATGGATCTTGTCATTTGCTCCTTTTCACCTTTCAACTCATTTACCTCTCCTTGGAGTGAGTTTATAGTGGCTAGATGCTCTATCTTTTCAGCTTCTAGTTCTTTGATGAGCTTCTTCTGATGCTCTCCTTCCTGGTACAACTCTGTGCTTCTGATGTGAAGCTTTTGATATGATGTTGTGAGCTCCTCAAAGGTCAACTCTCATCACTTGAATCCCCATTAGAGATGCATACACTATTAAAAGCAGTGCCATGTTTGACTGATTCCTCTTCTGATCCACTGTCAGAATCTTCGTCAGACCAAGTGACAGTTAGGCCTTTTCCCTTCTTTTTGAGGTATGTGGGACATTCCTTTATAATGTGTCCATATCCCTCACACTCATGGCATTGTACACCTTTGCTTTGGTTGGAGCTTTCCTCAGACTTGTCCCTTCTGCTGCTTTCAGATGAGCTGTTCTAGTTATAGGGTGTGGACTTATGATCAATTCTCTTGATCAGTTTGTTGAATTGTCTTCCAAGAAAGGCTAGTGCCTCTGAAAAGTTCTTCTTTTCACCACCCTCTTCTTCTGAATCCTCAGCAGTGTTTGAGACAAGAGTTATGCTTTTGCTCTTTTTCTCCACAGTCTGATCACACATGCCCATTTCAAATGTTTGGAGACAACCTATAAGTTCATCCACTTTCATGTTGCATATGTCTTGGGATTCTTCAATAGCTGTTACTTTCATAGCAATCCTTTTAGGTAATGACCTTATAATCTTTTTTACAAGCTTCTCTTCAGCCATCTTTTCTCCCAAAGCTCCTGAGGTGTTCGCAAGTTCAAGAACATTCATGTAAAACTCATGAATGGTCTCATCTTCCTTCATTCTTAGACCTACAAATTTGGTGGTCATCATTTCAAGTCCTGACATCTTTACCTTGGAAGTTCCTTCATGAGTAGTTCTGAGAGTGTCCCAAACATCCTTTGCTAGTTCACCGTGGTGTACCAGCCTGAATATGTTTTTATCTATTCCATTGAACAAAGAATTCAATGCTTTATAGTTTCCAAGAGCTAAGGCCTCTTGCTCTTTGTTCCATTCCTCTTCAGGAATCAACACATCTACTCCATCCTTGTCAGTCTTCATAGGATGTTTCCAGCCTGAATTCACAGCTCCCCAAGCCTTGTAGTCTATAGCCCTCAAGAATGCAATCATCCTTGGTTTCCAATAATCATAATTAGATCGATCAAGAATTAGAGGTCTATTTGTGAATCCTATGTCTTTGTCCATAATAGCAGAGTTTATCTTCCCTAGATCTCACCCAGATTCAAACAAGCAGGGTGCCTGCTCTGATGCCAATTGAAATTCTGCTTGCGCACAGAATGATGTCATAACTGATGTTATGACAACAACAATAACATAGGCCACTTAACAGTTAACTTGCAGTAATTGAAAACAGTAAAGAACACACAGCAATTGATTACCCAGTTCAGTGTCAACAACACTTACATCTGAGGGCTACCAAGCCAGGGAGGAAATTCACTATTAGCAATATCAATTCAGAGTTAAACCTCCAGTTTACACTCCTCACTTAATCACTACCCAATTGTTGCACCCCAAAATTTGACCAACATTTATTTACCAAATTTGTGGTTCATTGTATTCATCATCTGCATCTCATTGATATGTGGGCAGTAGGTCAAGAGGTATGATTACCTAGAAAGAGTTTCATGAGGCTATGAAGAAAGCCAAGAAGTTGTTCAAGTGTTCAAGGGTTGATACCTTTGTCAGAGAACTCAAGAGATCCTCAGAGAGATTGGTTGAAACCAAGGTTGTGTGTCTCATAACTTGAGAGTTGTGGGAGCTCCTCAGATGATTCTGGGACTATGAGGATGGACTTGAAGCTTTTAGAAAGCTTGTGAGATGTCTTGAAAGCCATCATGAAGCCTAGAGAGGTCATTGTACAAGAATTCAGAAGATTCAGCCATGAATGGTGGAATTAGGGTTTGACTAGGTCAACCCTAGGTCAACTGATGATTTGGAGAGGGTTGAGACCTAATACAAGAGCCATGTGATCATGTAATGATGCATTGAGATGCTATAAGGATTATTCCTAGACCAACTCATCATGATTGAGGAGTTTGAGAAGTTTTAATCTAGGGTTTCTAAGGATTGACAATGTAAAATCCCCTAGTTTGATCCTTACCTTCAAGGCAGTTTAGCTCAAGATGTGATTGTCATCTCATCTTCCCCACAAAATGAATGTTGTAGAGCTTATCCTTAGATTTAATTTGAGTACTAGACATCCTTGATAGGATTTGTAGAGCTCAAGTTATGACTTTGACAAAATACAGGTCATCTGAGGTATGTGAATCTGGGTCCTTGAAAGTCACCCAACTTGCATCCAACGTTTGCCCTAGTAGGATGATTCCTATGAATTCTTGGTCAACATGAATGTTGTAGATCATCTTCTTAGCTTTCTAGAGAGTACTAGAAGTCCTTTATATTATTTGTAGAACTCAACTTATGGCTTTGACAAGTCAAGGGCATTTTGGTCATTTGGAGGTTATAGGTCATTTCAAGCATAAGGCCATATCTCCTATTTCCAAGCTTCAAATGGAAAAATCTTCAACATCAAACTTTCTTAGAATAATGTTTTAAGGCTAGTAGAGAGGTCATGAGATGTTGAAGAGGCTTGCATCAAAAAGTGATAAAAATGGCCTAAAATGGAGGCATAAGTTAAATAAGTTGAAATTGAAAATTGGAAGTCACAAGTTATACATCCAAATCATGTCATATAATAGGTTATTTTGACTCCAAATGACATTCTAAAAAGAATGGTTCAGCCACAATTTTGATTTGAGGCTTGGATCATAGGGCTGCCTTGGAAATGGCTTACTTGCATATTAAGGTACCAAAGCAAAACTCAACAAAACTCAATGTACAAGTTGGTTATGCATTGTAACTCATCATAAATCTCATATGGGGAGAATTTCAAGTCAGAATCAAAGGTTACAAGAAGCATGGCATGAGATAGCACATAAGGAGAATTGAAATCAAAATGTCATGACATGAGATTTCCAAATACTCATTGGATTGTCCTAGATGGTTCTAGATGATTCTAAACCACTCTATATAACATGTATGACTTGCTCAGATGCAAGGTTGGTGAGAATTGGTGCAGAGAAGAGAGAGTGAGATCAAGAATCTTCCATTGCAAGTCAAGTTCCATTTCTTCATTCTTCTTCATTTCCATTCATTCTTTCCACTCAAACACATTCCATACATCATAGTGAAGCTGTGCAGATTGAATTGAGATCAAATCCATGGTGAATTGAAGAGTTGGTGATTGAAATTTCAAGGTGGCAAGTCAGAATCGAATTCTGAGATTGAGGCTTCCTCCATCAAAATTGTTGCAAACAGTAGCAAGAATGGCATCTAAGGAAACTTTCTGAAGAGTTTCAAGGTCTGAATTGGAGGATTTCATCATCTGTTCATCAAGATTAACCAGGTTTGTAAATTCTTCCCTACACCATGTTTTAGGCATAATTAGGTTGATTTGTTAGTGTAGAAATGTTAGAGACCAATAAGAGATGGATTTTGGAGAGTTAGGGATCAATTGGTGAAGATTGAACTATGGACCCCATTTCTTTGATGACCAAGAACTCGTGTTATATTGAGATATAGAATGAACTAGACATCAAGAATCATTCAGTGTGAGTTGGTGAGTGATCTGAGGTAGCTAATTACAAGAATTGTTAAGATTGATGACTAAGTATATTTTGGATCTTGGATCGTGTTTTATGTTAGAGGAAGTTTCAGTTGATTTTAAGAGCATGATTGTGTTCAGCATGAAAAATGGAAAATGTTAGTGCTTTGTATTGTTGATTTTGAGCAAGGAATAAGGGAGCACGAAGGGAGGGAATTCTGCAGGTGAAGCTATGTTTCCATGGTGGAGTAGCTTCAAACCCTAGCTGAAGGTTGAAGACAACCTCTCAGCCATCAGATGCTAGCTTGACCAGTTGACTCCTCACTAATCCAACGACCCGTGTTCAATTGCATTTTGGGAGGGATTTCAGAACGAGCGAAACGCACTGTTTTTTAAATGGTGGTTTCTTGGGCTTTAGTGAAGTTTGATACCCACACCCCCAATCCTGGCCCATGAATGATTTACACTATATTTTGTTACTTCCTGCACCCCATCTCTTCATATTTCATTTTATTTTCCTCCATTTTATTTCAATCTTTGAAAAATCATATTAAATGGAAAATTAATGATTTTTAATGGGAACTTTTGCTCCCATTTCATATTCATGTCTAGAAAATTATCAAATAAAAGTATTTTCATTTCATGCATTTTTGATATTTTTTGTATATTTTATACTTTTATTGCATTTTATTTCTTTTATGTTGATCCATGAATTTGTAGAATTTTGTTTAGGTAGTTCCCTTAGCATTTTTAGGTCATTCTTTTTAGGATAGTTAGATATGAGTTTTAGCTTCCCCCTGGATTTATTCCATGATTTTGTGATGAGTTTTAGGTTAGTTTTGATTAGAAGGCATTAGGTTGTGTAGAATTAGGTTAAACTTCAACATAGGTCCATAATAACATTAGAATTTTGGGTTTTAGGACAAATTAGACTATGGGACACATAGGGCATTAAGGGTAGGTATGTAGGATCCCTTAGAAATTATATTAGGATTTGATATAGTAGTATACTATTTTTAGATGATTTTTGTAGTGGATGATTGTTTGTGTTGCCCTTGTGGGCTTGTATTGTTGTTTGCTTTACTTTGTGGGCTTGGAGAGCTTGGTATTGTTCTGAGGAGCATTGAGGTGCATAGTAGAAGAATTGAAGATGGATTGAGGAGCTTGAGAGCTTGATTCTTAATTGTTTTGTTGTTGTTTTAGGGTTAGGGATTAGGAAGAGTTTAGACTTAGATAACTTCTTTCTTAAACATGGATGGTATCCTTCACCTCCATTCCTCCCTATGATTCAAATTACTTCCATGGTATACACCTCTCTCCTTTAGAGGGATAAGTGATTGTACCTAGGAAGTAGAACTTTTGAGGGAACCATTCCTTTGATGTTGAACCCTTATAGGTCACCTTTGGTGGTCATTAAGCAGTTCAATATCCCCCAGCTTATCCAGTAAGTGATTTCCTCTGGTTTGATTTTCTTGAGAGGTATTGAGCCTGAGTTTGAAGATGAAGACCCCATTGAAGAGTGTAGAAGAGGATGAATCCTTGAGCATTGCCATTCCAGCTGAAGCTTGAAGAGCAACAAGAGCAAGTTGATACTTGAAGACCCCTGAAGATGAAGTAAATACTGAAGGATGAAGTTGACACTTCTAAGTGATTGAGATTGATTCTGAAGAGCTGAAGCTTGAAGAGCAAAGGAAGTTGATACTTACCTTGATACCTGGAGATCCTGAAGGAGCCAAGTTGGTACTTATGATTGATAGTGAAACCTGAAGGTGGAGCTGATCAAGAAGCTGAAGCTTAAAGGAGAAGATAAGTTGAAACTTATGTTGAAGGGTTGAAACCTGGAAAAGCAATTGATATTGGTTAAGAGTAATTTGAAGTCCGAAGACTGAGTTGCTGTTGGAAGAGCTGAAGCTTGGATTTGAGAGAGAAGTTGATCTGCTTTCCTTTCTTTTTCTTTCCTGTATTGGTGTGTTTTGTTTGACTTGTTTGATGCATTAGAATAAGTCCATATCTAGAATAGGTAGAAACTAGGAGCATGATTGCACTAGAGGTTGAGTTGCTCCCTCTGCTTGTATTGTTACTGTGTGGCATTACTTGCGGGTATTCGGTAGAGCCCAACTCCCTTGCCCATGTGGTTTGTTTGCCTGATGGTATTTCATTTCATTTTATCTGTATGATTGCAGTTTACTGTTCTTGCTTGATAGCATGATGTTTATATTTCAGTATGATTACTGTTATCCATTTTGGCTTGAGGTTGAAATGAGCTTGTGGAGGATGAAGCCCCACACACATTTCCTCCCTCACTTGCATTGCATGCATTTTACTGTTGAGCTGATGCTTTGTCTGTTTTGGCGTATCATTGACGTGATCCCTTAGGACTCTCGTTTCCTTTGATAAGGAATTGATGATAGAACTTTAGGTTGAAACCTATGCATGACAACTTCTAGGAGTTCTCTGTTCAAACTTCAACCATTGGATGAATCCATGGCATGACAACAGTAGGACTTGATAGTCTCCCTCCTAGTTGGGCATGTTCTCTTCTCATCTCAAAACAGTTTAAGATACAGTAATCATGAATGATTTCTTTCGTACGGTACGAGCCTTAAGCTATCTGAGAAAGGATTATGGGAGAGTTTCTTTTCCACAGTCTGGATGTTTAGTATGGTACCCTTTGGGTGACATGCGACGCATTCACTCTCAGTTCATAGTCTCTAGTGCGATTGAAATCACAAACACAATAAAAAACACTTCTTTCGTAAAAGACAGGAAATAAACCGTAGTTTCCTGAACTACGTGAGCTCTGATCTCTCATGCCTGTTGAGAGTACGTAGGCACAATACTGATGTATTGGCGAGCTACCTTCCCCCATAACCCGTTGTAGGCCGAACTACGTTGACTCTGATTTCTCATTCTCTGATGAGAATACGTAGGCATAAAGTGCGACGCTTTGCCGAGTCATTTTTCTTTTCTGTTTAAGCCAGCCTTGATAGGTAGATAGAATAAAACCAACCCGTCCAAGTAAACACAACAAGAGAGGATCCCGTCGATTACGACGGACGTGAGGGGTGCTAATACCTTCCCCTTGCGTAACCGACTCCCGAACCCAGACAATGGTTGCGACGACCTTGTCTTACCCTTCTTCGTTAGGTTTTTCCGATCGTTTCCTTTCCCGCTCTGAGGGATAAATAACGAAAGGTGGCGACTCTTCTATTTTTCCGGCACCTTATTTTCGCGCAAGCGACAGCTGGCGACTCTGCTGGGGACCGAACCCAGAATCTCTGGTTCTCCGGTTCCCTGCGAGAGTCAATCCTAACGCTTGTATGTTTACTTGTTGGGTTGCGTTTATTTATCGCATTTTACTTCTCGCACATTATTTCTCGCATTTTATATTCAGTATAATATGATTATCTGTGCTGTTGTGGGATGGGAGTTCTGATGAGCGAGAAGCCAGACCCAGGCTTGAGTGCACCATAGACTTAGAGTGGAAATTAGTGGGCGCGTGCTTGCTTTGCAGGAACTAGTGTCTCATGAAATCCACGCTCAGACGAGGTTCATCCGGTTGGCTTCTCTTTCAACCCTTTGGGTTGAGACGGTTGCTGGTTTGGTGGATTGTCGACTCTGGGGACCGATCATTTGTGATTCAGCCGAGTGAGGCCGCTTCATGAGCTGGTGATGCCACACCTCCTGGGTATCGTATCACCCCTCTTGAATGTCTGTGACACTGATGAACGCATAGGATGCCGAACTTGAGTCAGTTTAGGTCCATACCTGTGAGCAGGGTTGGGTTTATTGCAGGAAAACTTAACCTTCAGACTACCTGGTTTTCTTGACAGTGGATCAGTTTTGTTGGTACCAGGGTTTCTCAGTTGCGGTGTATGTCTGTTCTTGATAGAGCAGAGTTTTGTCATCAGTTGTTTGTTCTTGATAGAGCAGATTTTTGGGGTCTGAAGATCTCATCAGCAGATGTTGTTTGTTCTTGATAGAGCATATTTTTGGGGTCTGAAGATCTCATCAGCAGATGTTGTTTGTTCTTGATAGAGCAAAGTTTTGGGGTCTGAAGATCTCATCAGCAGATGTTGTTTGTTCTTGATAGAGCAGATTTTTGAGTGGGGTCTGAAGATCTCATCAGCAGCTGTATGTTTGTTCTTGATAGAACAGAGTTTTGATTGGGGTATGAAGACCTCATCAGCAGATATTTCTTGATTCTACATCAGAGGGCCTTATTATCAGACATTTGTTCTTGACAGAGCAGAAATATGGTCCCATCAGATGGTTGTTCTTGGCAGATCAGATTTGTGGTCCTACACCGGGGTTCTCTTATTATCATATGCAGTGGTTGTTCTTGATAGAGCAAGATTATGGTTTTAATGATACAGAATCTCCACAGCACCAGTTGCCCTAACCTCTCATTGCATGATTGCATTTTGCATTAGCTTGCATACTCATCTGCATTTCATTAACGTGTGTCTGTGTTGCAGGTACCGTTTTCCCCGATCCAGGATTTCTTGCCTCCTATTGTATTGTTATGGGCTCTCTGAGAAAGACCGTGGCTTACAAGTTCCCTGTCCCCGATGTGGTTAAGCTGACTGGTTTGATAGCTCTAGCAGATGATTCTGTAAGGGATGAGTTCACAAAATCTTATGGCAGGTTGCTCAGTTTGGTTTGTAAGCCTTTCGTGTTCGAGTTGAATGGGTTGCATGCTCTGCTGCAGTTCTACGACCCTCCGCTGAGATGTTTCACTTTTCAGGATTTCGTCCTCGCACATACGCTGGAAGAGTATGCTGATTTGCTAGGTGTGCCTATCAAGAGGCAGAAGCCTTTTCTTCACATGGATGTTGAGCCTGATCTGGCTGGTTTAGCTCCTTCACTTCATTTGGACGCCTCCGAGTTAGTATTGACTAGTTGGAACAAGGTTCCTGGGTTCTCCTTGCAGTTTCTGGTGGTTAAGGCTCAGCAGTGTGCCAAGGACGGATGTTGGGACGCGTTCAATGCCATCCTCGCTTTATGCATATATGGCATCATCCTGTTCCCCAACATGCCCGATTTTGTAGACTTTGATGTGTTTCACATCTTTGCTTCAGGGAATCCAGTCCCTACCTTGATAGGAGATGTCTATCACTCAGTCCACTACAAAAACGAGAACAGGAGGGGGAAGAATGTCTCGTGCTGCGTACCCTTGCTGTACAACTGGCTTGATAGTCATCTGCCCAAAAGGGGTCCTTTTGTCTCATCTGCAGCCACAATTGAGTGGCCTGAGCGTCTGATGAGTTTATCTGCAGAGGATATTGATTGGTTCGACAGAGACAGGTTGGGTACTGAGGTGATCTTCAGTTGCAGCGGGTTTCCAAATGCGCCTCTGATAGGCAGGAAAGGCTGTATAAACTACAATCCGTCGTTGCTGGTTCGACAGTTCGCGTATGCTTTGAGAACTCCGCCGAAGGAGGAAGAGGTACATGAATCTATGTACCTCACTGGTATTCTACAAGGGGATTTGTTGTCCAAGCTTCAGCGCGCGTGGAATGGTATCAGTAAGCGAAGAAAGCCATTGCTGGGAAAAAGCAACAGTCAAGCCTACCCTCCGTATTTGACTTGGATCAAAGCCAGAACCAATGCTATAGGGATGTCGTTTCCTCATGCCAAGCCAAAAAGCCCTCCAATGATCGAAGAGCCTACTACTGTGCCCATTCAGCAGCATAATCAGGTGTTAGCTGAACGGGATGAATTGAAGCAGGCGAACGAAGAACTGGAGAAGGAATTAGCTCAGCTCCGGAGCGAGAGGAACGAAGCCGTCCATTCTTTCAAAAGGCAAACAGAGTTGGTGAACCAGCTAGGTACAGACCTGACTAAGCAGATAGCCGAGCGTGAACGCATGGGACGAGACTTCAAAGTTGTCAACGACGTATTGGCTACGAAGAAGCAGCACTTGGACGAGGCATATCGGAGGATATCCAAGTTCAACCAGCACTGGAAGGCTTCCCTGGCCACCAGGAAAGAGCGGGAGGATAAGCTGATGCTGCAGATCTCCAAGCTAGAAGCCCAGGTGAAGGACAGTGAGCAGAGGTTTGATGAAGAAACCGCCCGCAGATACGCCGTCGAAGGCCAGCTCAACAAAGCTCTCGCTAACCTGAAGAAGCGCAAGCTGACGTTTGAGTCCAAAAAGAGGAAATTAGAAGATTGCTTCGGCGAAGGAGCATGGGAAGGTTCGATCAAAGGACTTCAGTATACCATTGTGCAGAGGGAATTACTCGTCGAGGGGTTGCTCACTCTGCCCGATCATCCAGAGACGAAGGAGTTGTTAGAAGAGTATCGCGCCCATGGCCGTACTTGACTATTTGTATTCCTTTTGTTGTGATCATTGTTGTATGCTGACCATCACCAGGCTTGTTGGCTGAGATCACGCTGTTGATTCATCTTGTACTCGCTGATGCTATGTACTGCCTTGATAGGCTTTCTTTATATATGAGATTGTTGTTTCCATGATTGGACCCGGACTTCTTCTCCTTATTATTATCAACACTGGCACTTAGGCACTAGGATCGGGGGAAATCTCCCAAACACACAGACACACGCATGCATTTGCATAAAGCATTTGCATGACGAGCATTTTGTTTTTTTTCCTAACCCTTTAGTGTTTACAGGTTTTTTCAGGTTTACAGGTCCCAGGCTGTTTCCGGTGACTCCATAATTGATCAGAGACTAATTCACCGTTATCCGACTAGAGCTAATCAGACCAGGATCATGGATCAAGTGTAGACAGATGTTCAGGAGCTCCGCGAGAGGATGGATCGCTTCATGGAGCTTATGCAGGCGGTCGCCAATGGCCAGGACCAGCTCAGGACTTTGGTTCAGCCTTTGATCTCCAGGGTTGATAGCAACGGCATACTCCACGGTGGGACCGTGCCTACTCCTCCACCAGTTGATACTCCGCAGAATGGTTTCCCTGTGGTCGGGGGCAACAACAGTGCTAATGGCAATGTGATGGCCAACATCAGACTCAATACGACGGGCGTCGGTAATGGGAGTCTGGGAGCTAATGTCAACATCGGGCCGGGCAACGGCAATGCAGGCGTCGGGAATCTGTTGGTGCCTCAACTATGGCTTGAGGATCACCAGGATGATGTGTTCTCTCAAAGAGGTGCTGAGGGGGAGCTGAATGCTGAAGCGCGGCTCAGATTCAAAGCACTTGAAGATAAAATGAGAGATATTGAGAATCAGAATACTTTGGGCGTTGATATGTCCAAGTTGGGGTTAATTGCTGATTTCAAGGTACCTCCTAAGTTCAGGGTGCCTGACTTTGAGAAATATAAGGGCACCACCTGCCCTCGTGTCCACCTAAGATCGTACTACAGGAAGATGTCTGCCTATTCCGAAGACGAGAAGTTGCTGATGCACTTCTTCCAAGATAGTCATTCCGGGCCATCCCTCGAGTGGTAAATGGGTCTGGAGCCCACTAGCGTGTGCACATGGAAGGATCTCGCTGAAGCGTTTGTGCACCACTATCAGTACAACAACGGCTTGGCCCCGAACCGAGTCCAGCTGCAGAACCTGTCGCAGAGGAATAATGAAGGATTTAAGGAGTACGCCCAGCGGTGGCGTGAGTTGGCCGCTCGGGTTCAACCGCCGATGGTTGAACGCGAACTCGTGCAGATGTTTGTTGCCACCCTCCCGGGGGTTTACTATGAAAAGTTAGTCAGCGGTATGTCTGGGACGTTCTCAGCTCTCATTATCATGGGCGAGCACGTCGAGAATGGTATCAAGATCGGGAAAATTCAAGGTAAGTCATCCTTAGCTGGAGGAGGTGGAAAGAAACCTTATGCTGGTAAACGGAGAGAAGGAGATGCGAGCGCTGTAACCAACGCTCGAAGGAAGGGCAAGGGCCCTCAGCAGCAGGTAGCCAATATAAATATCCCAGCGGCCCCGCAACCGCAGCAGCAGCAGCAACCGAATCAGCAAGGATATAGAAAGTACCAGAATCGGGCACCTTTAGCAAACTGTCACTTCGAGGCACCGCCCATGTCGTACGCGCAAGTCTTGCAGACTTTTCTTCAGTTTCAGTTGGTCCAGAAGAGGACAATGGCTCCCTTGACAGGGGCACCTCCACCAGGGTACGACGCAAATGCCACTTGCGATTTCCACTTAGGGGCACCAGGCAACACGATCGAGAACTGCAAAGCCTTTAAGCACAAGGTGCAGGACCTGGTAGATGCCAAGATTATCAACTTCTCCGATAATGTGCCCAATGTCACGAAAAATCCTATGCCAAATCATAGGGGAGGCAGAGTGAACGCCATTATCAAAGAAGAGAGCGCAGATCTGTTGGCTGATGTCAAAGACCTAAAGACGCCGCTTAGCTTCGTTAAAGCTAAGTTGCTGAAAAGAGGGTTCTTTCCAGGATGCGGAGAACTATGCATGGAATGTGCCACACATTCTGATGGATGTGAGCAGCTGATAAAAGGAATCCAAAGTCTGATGACTGAGGGGATTCTGCAGTTTAGCCGGAAGGCTGAAAGTGTATCAGGAGAGGTAGTGTTGAAACAGGCCGATGAAGTCGCCACCATCACCATCCCTCGCCAACCAATAACCATTTCTGCGCCCAGACCGCCTACAATCACTATTACCAAAGCTGGGCCGATACCATTCGAGAGCACTAACGCCGTTCCGTGGCATTATGGGGCTGAAGTCTATTGCAACGGACAGAAGTTGGAGTTGGAGCCGTATGGGTCGACTGTGGAGAATCTCGCAGGAATCAGTGGTATTACCCGTAGCGGAAGAGTGTTTGCACCGCCGGAGGTCGTGGCAGAAAAAACGGTCAGAGTTGATGCAGCCGATAAAGGTAAAAGCAAAGTTGTCGAAGAGGTCCCGTGTGGGGGTAGAGAAAGATTTGCTTGTCAAAGATGCCGAGGAGTTTATGCGGTTGATCAAAAAGAGCGACTACAAGATTGTAGACCATCTCCATCAGACGCCTTCGAAGATATCTATTCTCAACTTGTTGCTGTGTTCTGAAGCACACCGCAATGCGCGCTACTGAAGGTATTGAACGCTGCCTACGTACCGCAAGAGATATCGGTGAATCAGCTAAAAGAGGGGGTAGCTCACGTTAATGCTGGCAATGGGCTAGGTTTCACAGACTTAGAGCTGACGCCTAAAGGGAGAAATCACAACAGCGCCTTACACATCTCGATAGAGTGCAGGGGCACAATCATGTCGCACGTGCTGGTGGACACAGGTTCGTCGCTTAATGTGCTTCTGAAGAAGGCATTAATGAAGTTGGACACTCGCGGATTGCTTTGCACACCCAGTGATCTGGTGGTGAAGGCGTTCGACGGAACTAAACGCCACGTTTTCGGGGAGGTGACCCTGCCGATCCAAGTCGGCCCGGAAACGTTCGACACGGTCTTTTATATTATGGACATCATGCCTGCCTACAGTTGCCTCTTGGGCCGGCCATGGATCCATGCTGCTGGTGCCGTGACCTCCACGTTGCACCAAAAGCTCAAATATGCTGTCGGGGGAAGCATAGTAACCGTATGCGGCGAGGAGGACATAATGGTGAGCCATTTGTTATCCTTTAAGTATGTTGAAATGGATGGCGAAATCCATGAAACTCTTTGCCAGGCGTTCGAGGCTGTCAAAGTGAAAGAGGTAGCTCCTGTAGTCACAGAAAAGCCAGAGATGAATGTCTCCTCGTTCAAAGAAGCTCATGCCGTTGTCCAAGCTGGATCTACCCCAGGCTGGGGGCGTATTTTGGAGATACCCAACAAGCAGGATAAGTTTGGATTGGGGTATTCTCCCGGAGCTGAAGCTTCTTCTTCTTCGTCTAGCAGCGCGTCACGGGGTAAGGGGCCGATCCTATTTACTAGTGGCGGAGTGATCTTCGAAAGCATCAACGCTGCGTCTGAAGAAAGCGGGGATAGCGATTGTGATCTCGACTCTTAGATTCAGCCAAGCAAGCCAGGCGAGGGCCTCAACAATTGGACCATCAAGGATATCATCCAGCTGACAAGTGAAGAGTAATGATTTACTTTTTCCAATCATTGTACAACCCTATGTCCTACCCGGGGCATAGTGGTTTTATTGTCAAGGCCTTGTTGGATTATGTACATGCATTTTGTTAATAAATCAAAGGCGTTTTCTTCGTATTCAAATATTGTGATCTCTGTTATTCCTGTTTTATATTTGTTTTGAAAAACAGTAAAATGGCAATGGGGTTTGTGCTAACCTGCACATCCTTGTTTTAAACTTAACCCTTGTTATTGCAGGATCCACATAATAGATGACATCGACTATGGACCTTCTACGGATCACTTCGACTTCGATTGCCCGATCTATCAAGCCGAAGAAGAGATTGATGAAGACGAAGACCTTCCTGAAGAGTTGGCCCGCTTGTTGAAACAAGAGGAAAAAGTTATTCTGCCTCACGAGGAGGAGATTGAGATTGTAAATCTGGGTTCTGAAGAGCTCGTCAGAAGCGTCAGGATCGGGGCTGCACTGCAGAGTGATGTCAAGCAGAGGTTGGTCGAGATGCTAAGAGAGTATAGTGACGTCTTTGCTTGGTCATACGAGGATATGCCCAGACTTGACACGGACATCGTGGTCCACCACTTGCCGCTGCGAGAAGATTGCCCTCTCGTTAAGCAGAAGCTTAGGAGGACGAGACCAGATATGGCCGTTAAGATCAAAGAAGAAGTGCAGAAACAGCTTAATGCTGACTTCTTAGCCGTCACCACTTACCCTCCGTGGGTTGCCAACATAGTGCCTGTACCGAAGAAGGACGGTAAGGTACGCATGTGCGTCGATTATCGGGATTTGAATAGGGCGAGCCCTAAAGATGATTTCCTGTTGCCTCATATCAATGTGTTGGTCGACAACACAACCCAGTTCTTCGTGTTTTCGTTCATGGATAGCTTCTCCGGTTACAATCAGATCAAGATGGCGCCAGAGGACATGGAGAAAACGACGTTTATCACCCCCTGGGGAACATTTTGCTATAAGGTAATGCCCTTCGGTCTGAAGAACGCAGGGGCCACTTACCAACGAGCAATGGTAACTTTGTTTCATGATATGATTCATCATGAGATTGAGGTCTATGTTGATGACAGGATTGCGAAGTCCCAAACGGAGGAAGAGCATCTGGTCAACTTATTAAGGCTTTTTGAGAGGCTTAGGAAATTCTGGTTGAGGCTGAATCCTAACAAATGTACTTTCGGAGTACGGTCCGGAAAGTTACTGGGGTTTATCGTGAGTGAACGAGGCATCGAGGTTGATCCTGCGAAAATAAAAGCCATTCAAGAAATGCCAGTGCCGAAAACAGAAAAATAAGTTCGTGGTTTCTTGGGCAGAATAAACTATATTGCAAGTTTTATCTCTCAGCTCACGGCCACTTGTGAATCGATGCTCAAGTTTTTAAAGAAAGATCAGGCGATTACATGGAATGAGGATTGCCAGAAGGCATTCGATAAGATAAAGCAGTATCTTCAAGAACCTCCAATCTTGATACCCCCAGTGGCTGGACGACCATTAATCATGTACTTGACAGTTCTTAAGAATAGTATGGGGTGTGTTCTCGGTCAGCACGACGAGACGGGCAGAAAAGAGCATGCCATTTACTACTTGAGTAAAAAGTTCACTGACTGTGAATCTCGATACTCGATGCTGGAGAAGACGTGTTGTGCACTAGCCTGGGCTGCCAAACGTCTACGACAGTACATGCTCAATCACACCACTATGCTAATTTCGAAGATGGATCCGATCAAGTACGTCTTCGAGAAGCAGGCTCTTTCGGGTAGGATTGCCAGATGGCAAATGGTGTTAACGGAATATGATATTCAGTACGTTTCCCAAAAGGCCATCAAGGGAAGCGTATTGTCTGATTACCTTGCCAAACAGCCGATCAAGGACTACCAGCCGATGAAATTTGAATTTCCTGACGAGGATATTATGTTTCCTAAAGCAAAGGATTGCGATGAGCCGTTGCCCGACGAGGGGCCAGATAGGAAATCCCAGTGGCAATTGATATTCGATGGGGCGGTTAATTCCTATGGAAGTGGCATCGGGGCTATCATCACGACTCCCCACGGATCCCATATCCCGTTTACTGTGAGACTGGCGTTTCCAGTCACCAATAATAAGGCGGAGTACGAAGCATGCATCATGGGTCTGGAAGAGGCAATTGATTTGAGAATCAAGAACCTAGACGTATATGGTGACTCAGCGCTTGTGATCAACCAAATTAAAGGGGAGTGGGAGACTCGTCAATCGAATTTGGTGCCGTACATGAATTATGCCAGAAGGCTACTTCCGTTCTTTGATCGAGTGGAACTCCATCATGTGCCCAGAGCAGAAAATCAGATGGTTGATGCCTTAGCCACGTTGTCTTCAATGTATAAAGTCAATTTTTGGAATGAGGCTCCAAGAATTGTACTGTCTCGTCTTGATAGACCGGCATTTGTCTTTGCAATCGAGGAAGCCGCTGACGGCAAGCCATGGTTCCATGACATCCAGACTTTCCTTATGACTAAGGAATATCCTGAGGGTGTGTCAACCCAGGATAAGAAGACTCTGAGAAGGCTTGTAAATTGGAAGTCACAAGTTATACATCCAAACCATGTCATATAATAGGTCATTTTGACTCCAAATGACATTCTAAAAAGAATGGTTCAGCCACAATTTTGATTTGAGGCTTGGATCATAGGGCTGCCTTGGAAATGGCTTACTTGCATATTAAGGTACCAAAGCAAAACTCAACAAAACTCAATGTACAAGTTGGTTATGCATTGTAACTCATCATAAATCTCATATGGGGAGAATTTCAAGTCAGAATCAAAGGTTACAAGAAGCATGGCATGAGATAGCACATAAGGAGAATTGAAATCAAAATGTCATGACATGAGATTTCCAAATACTCATTGGATTGTCCTAGATGGTTCTAGATGATTCTAAACCACTCTATATAACATGTATGACTTGCTCAGATGCAAGGTTGGTGAGAATTGGTGCAGAGAAGAGAGAGTGAGATCAAGAATCTTCCATTGCAAGTCAAGTTCCATTTCTTCATTCTTCTTCATTTCCATTCATTCTTTCCACTCAAACACATTCCATACATCATAGTGAAGCTGTGCAGATTGAATTGAGATCAAATCCATGGTGAATTGAAGAGTTGGTGATTGAAATTTCAAGGTGGCAAGTCAGAATCGAATTCTGAGATTGAGGCTTCCTCCATCAAAATTGTTGCAAACAGTAGCAAGAGTGGCATCTAAGGAAACTTTCTGAAGAGTTTCAAGGTTTGAATTGGAGGATTTCATCATCTGTTCAGCAAGATTAACCAGGTTTGCAAATTCTTCCCTACACCATGTTTTAGGCATAATTAGGTTGATTTGTTAGTGTAGAAATGTTAGAGACCAATAAGAGATGGATTTTGGAGAGTTAGGGATCAATTGGTGAAGATTGAACTATGGACCCCATTTCTTTGATGACCAAGAACTCGTGTTATATTGAGATATAGAATGAACTAGACATCAAGAATCATTCAGTGTGAGTTGGTGAGTGATCTGAGGTAGCTAATTACAAGAATTGTTAAGATTGATGACTGAGTATATTTTGGATCTTGGATCGTGTTTTATGTTAGAGGAAGTTTCAGTTGATTTTAAGAGCATGGTTGTGTTCAGCATGAAAAATGGAGTATGTTAGTGCTTTGTATTGTTGATTTTGAGCAAGGAATAAGGGAGCACGAAGGGAGGGAAATCTGCAGGTGAAGCTCTGTTTCCATGGTGGAGTAGCTTCAAACCCTAGCTGAAGGTTGAAGACAACCTCTCAGCCATCAGATGCTAGCTTGACCAGTTGACTCCTCACTAATCCAACGACCCGTGTTCAATTGCATTTTGGGAGGGATTTCAGAACGAGTGAAACGCACCGTTTCATTAAACGATGGTTTCTTGGGCTTTAGTGAAGTTTGATACCCACACCCCCAATCCTGGCCCATGAATTATTTACACTATATTTTGTTACTTCCTGCACCCCATCTCTTCATATTTCATTTTATTTTCCTCCATTTTATTTCAATCTTTGAAAAATTAATGATTTTTTAATGGGAATTTTTGCTCCCATTTCATATTCAAGTCTAGAAAATTATCAAATAAAAATATTTTCATTTCATGCATTTTTGATATTTTTTGTATATTTTATACTTTTATTGCATTTTATTTCTTTTATGATGATCCATGAATTTGTAGAATTTTGTTTAGGTAGTTCCCTTAGCATTTTTAGGTCATTCTTTTTAGGATAGTTAGATATGAGTTTTAGCTTCCCCCTGGATTTATTCCATGATTTTGTGATGAGTTTTAGGTTAGTTTTGATTAGACGGCATTAGGTTGTGTAGAATTAGGTTAAACTTCAACATAGGTCCATAATAACATTAGAATTTTGGGTTTTTAGGACAAATTAGACTATGGGACATATAGGGCATTAAGGGTAGGTATGCAGGATCCCATAGAAATTATATTAGGATTTGATATAGTAGTATACTATTTTTAGATGATTTTTTTAGTGGATGATTGTTTGTGTTGCCCTTGTGGGCTTGTATTGTTGTTTGCTTTGCTTTGTGGGCTTGGAGAGCTTGGTATTGTTCTGAGGAGCATTGAGGTGCATAGTAGAAGAATTGAAGATGTATTGAGGAGCTTGAGAGCTTGATTCTTAATTGTTTTGTTGTTGTTTTAGGGTTAGGGATTAGGAAGAGTTTAGACTTAGATAACTTCTTTCTTAAACATGGATGGTATCCTTCACCTCCATTCCTCCCTATGATTCAAAGTCCTTCCATGGTATACACCTCTCTCCTTTAGAGGGATAAGTGATTGTACCTAGGAAGTAGAACTTTTGAGGGAACCATTCCTTTGATGTTGAACCCTTATAGGTTACCTTTGGTGGTCATTAAGCAGTTCAATATCCCCCAGCTTATCCAGTAAGTGATTTCCTCTGGTTTGATTTTCTTGAGAGGTATTGAGCCTGAGTTTGAAGATGAAGACCCCATTGAAGAGTGTAGAAGAGGATGAATCCTTGAGCATTGCCATTCCAGCTGAAGCTTGAAGAGCAACAAGAGCAAGTTGATACTTGAAGACCCCTGAAGATGAAGTAAAGACTGAAGGATGAAGTTGACACTTCTAAGTGATTGAGATTGATTCTGAAGAGCTGAAGCTTGAAGAGCAAAGGAAGTTGATACTTACCTTGATACCTGGAAATCCTGAAGGAGCCAAGTTAGTACTTATGATTGATAGTGAAACCTGAAGGTGGAGCTGATCAAGAAGCTGAAGCTTAAAGGAGAAGATAAGTTGAAACTTATGTTGAAGGGTTGAAACCTGGAAAAGCAATTGATATTGGTCAAGAGTAATTTGAAGTCCGAAGACTGAGTTGCTGTTGGAAGAGCTGAAGCTTGGAGTTGAGAGAGAAGTTGATCTGCTTTCCTTTCTTTTTCTTTCCTGTATTGGTGTGTTTTGTTTGACTTGTTTGATGCATTAGAATAAGTCCATATCTAGAATAGGTAGAATCTAGGAGCATGATTGCACTAGAGGTTGAGTTGCTCCCTCTGCTTGTATTGTTACTGTGTGGCATTGCTTGCGGGTATTCGGTAGAGCCCAGCTCCCTTGCCCATGTGGTTTGTTTGCCTGATGGTATTTCATTTCATTTTATCTGTATGATTGCAGTTTACTGTTCTTGCTTGATAGCATGATGTTTATATTTCAGTATGATTACTGTTATCCATTCTGGCTTGAGGTTGAGATGAGCTTGTGGAGGCTGAAGCCCCACACACATTTCCTCCCTCACTTGCATTGCATGCATTTTACTGTTGAGCTGATGCTTTGTCTGTTTTGGTGTATCATTGACATGATCCCTTAGGACTCTCGTTTCCTTTGATAAGGAATTGATGATAGAACTTTAGGTTGAAACCTATGCATGACAACTTCTAGGAGTTCCCTGTTCAAACTTCAACCATAGGATGAATCCATGGCATGACAACAGTAGGACTTGATAGTCTCCCTCCTAGTTGGGCATGTTCTCTTCTCATCTCAAAACAGTTTAAGATACAGTAATCATGAATGATTTCTTTCGTACGGTACGAGCCTTAAGCTATCTGAGAAAGGATTATGGGAGAGTTTCTTTTCCACAGTCTGGATGTTTAGTATGGTACCCTTTGGGTGACATGCGACGCATTCACTCTCAGGTCATAGTCTCTAGTGCGATTCAAATCGCAAACACAATAAAAAACACTTCTTTCGTAAAAGACAGGAAATAAACCGTAGTTTCCCGAACTACGTGAGCTCTGATCTCTCATGCCTGTTGAGAGTACGTAGGCATAAAGTGCGACGCTTTGCCGAGTCATTTTTCTTTTCTGTTTAAGCCATCCTTGATAGGTAGATAGAATAAAACCAACCCGTCCAAGTAAACACAACAAGCGAGGATCCCATCGAGTACGACGGACGTGAGGGGTGCTAATACCTTCCCCTTGCGTAACCGACTCCCGAACCCAGATAATGGTTGCGACGACCTTGTCTTACCCTTCTTCGTTAGGTTTTTTCGATCGTTTCCTTTCCCGCTCTGAGGGATAAATAACGAAAGGTGGCGACTCTTCTGTTTTGTCGGCACCTTATTTTTGCGCAAGCGACACCAATGCCACTTCAGCCTAGAGACTCTCTAGTACCTGAGTATACCCACTCACTCCTCCACTATCACACACCTGTGATATCAGTTACAATTGCAAAAATAGTTTTGAAGAGACACTCCAAAATTCACACCTTGATCTTGCTACACAGCTTTGAGTGTTACACCAGCCTAGAAACTACCTAATCAAGACAATTATGCAGAATCTAATTGCTTGACTTACAAGTGTTCCTAAGACACAATCGTGAAGAACAACCTCTTCACTTATAAACCACTATGGTGACTTCTATGTTTCTTTTTCTTGAACAGCTGCCTTCTAGGATTGCTTCTCCTGTTATTTATAGCAGCAGATCAGTCCTTGGGCCTGGGCGCATAAATTAGGTTTTATCCATAATAAAACCTCTCTTCAGTATTCTGCATGTTTGCCACTTTAATCAGGTACATATTAGTTCCCCTAGGGCTTCTAAAATGTCTCCTGCATTCCAGCTTGAGCTTCTAATTTGTTTCTTGAGTTCTAGCTACCAGAATAACATACTTGCGCTTGATGTCATACGACCCATGTCATAACATTGGGTATGAAATCCATCGTAACTTGCTTTTAGCTAAGTTAACTTACCCTGCGCAGTGCATATTATGTATGCACTAATATTAGACATGACATACATACATGCACCAATGTTATGCCACAAAATGCAGCCAATCCAGAGCACTTACAGTTAGGTTTGTTCCGGTTGTTTCCTTTCCCTTTCTGTGGGATAAATAACGAAAGGTGGCGACTCTTCTGTCTTTGCCGGCACCTTATCTTCGCAGTAGCGACAATCACATCAGTGAACTACAAAACCACATCGTCAATAGGAATTGACAGAAAGAGAACCAAACAGAGAAACACATAAGTGAATCCTAAACCCACATCGTCAACAGGAATTGATGGAAAGAGCACCTAACAAAAAACACATCAGTGAATCCTAAAACCAAATTGCCAATAGGAATTAACGGAAAGAGAACTAAATCCAAAGATCACATCAGTGAACTTCAGAACCACATCGTCAATAGGAATTGAAGGAAAGAAAATTAATCCAGTGAAACACATCAGTGAATCCCAAAACAAAATCATCAATAGGAATTCACGGATAGAGAACACATCAGAGAATCACATAAGTGAATCCTAAAACCACATCGTCAATAGGATTTGACGGAATGAAAATCAAATCCAAAGATCACATTAATGAACTTCAGAATCACATCGTCAATAGGAATTGACGGAAAGAAAACAAAATCGATTGATCACATATGTGAACCTCAGAATAACATCATCAATAGAAATTTACGGAAAGAGAACCAAACAGAGAAACACTTAAGTGAATCCTAAAACCACATCGTCAATAGGAATTGACAGAAAGAGAACCAAAAAGAGAAACACATTAGTGAATCCTAAATCCTAATCGTCAATAGGAATTGACGAAAAGAGAACCAAATCCAAAGATCACATAAGTGAACTTCAGAACCACATTGTCAATAGGAATTGATGGAAAGAAAACAAATCCAGAGAAACACATTAGTGAATCCCGATAGCACAAAGTCAATAGGAATTGACGGAAAGAGAACCGATCCAGAGAAACACAGCATTAAATCCTAAAATCACATCGTCAATAGGAATTAACGGAAAGAGAACCAAATCCAAAGATCACATTAAAGAACTTCAAAACCACATCGTCAATAGAAATTGACGGAAAGAAAACAAAATCCAATGATCACATCTGTGAACCTCAGAATCACATCATCAATAGGAATTGATGGAAACAGAACCAAACATAGTAACACATAAGTGAATCCTAAAACCACATCGTCAATAGGAATTGACGGAAAGAGAACCAAACAGAGAAACACATCAGTGAATCCTAAATCCAAATTGTCAATAGGAAATGACGAAAAGAGAACCAAATCTAAAGATCACATCAGTGAACTTCAGAACCACATTGTCAATAGGAATTGATGGAAACAAAACCAATCTAGAGAAACACATCAGTGAATCCCAAAAGCACAAAGTCAATAGAAATTGACGGAAAGAGAACCAATCCAGAAA
Organism: Lathyrus sativus; assembly: GCA_963859935.3. Lineage (NCBI taxonomy): Eukaryota > Viridiplantae > Streptophyta > Magnoliopsida > Fabales > Fabaceae > Lathyrus > Lathyrus sativus. Next base: position 63,929,753 of record OZ012739.1, on the reverse strand, counting down.
AACACATCAGTGAATCCGAAAATCACATCGTCAATAGGAATTGAACGAAAGAGAACCAAATCCAAAGATCACATCAGTTAACTTTAGAACCACATCGTCAATAGGAATTGACGGAAAGAAAACCAAATCCAAACATCACATCAGTGAACATCAGAACCACATCGTAAATAGGAATTGATGGAAAGAAAACCAATACAGAAAAACACATTAGAGAATCCCAAAGCCACATCGTCAATAGAATTTAACGAAAAAAGAACCAATCTAGAGAAACACATCATTGAATCCTTAAATCAGATCGTCAATAGGATTTGATGGAAAGAGAACCAAATCCAAAGTTCACATCAGTGAACTTCAGAACCACATCGTCAATAGGAATTGACGGAAAGAAAAGAAAATCCAAATATCACATCAGTGAACTTCAGAAGCACATCGTTGATAGGAGTTTACGGAATGAGAACCAAAGAAAGAAACACATAAGTGGATCCTAAAATCACATTGTCAATAGGAATTGACGGAAAGAGAACCAAATCCAAAGTTCACATAAGTGAACTTCAGAACCACGTCGTCAATAGGAATTGACGGAAAGAAAACAAAATCCAAAGATCTCATCAGTGAACTTCAAAACCACATCATCAACAGGAATTGAACGAAAGAGAACCAAACAGAGAAACACATAAGTGAATCCTAAACCCACTTCGTCAATAGGAATTGAAGGAAAAAACACCTAACAAAGAAACACATCAGTGAATCCTAAAACCAAATTGCCAATAGGAATTGATGGAAAGAGAACTAAATCTAAATATCACATCAGTGAACTTCAGAACCACATCGTCAATAGGAATTGAAGGAAAGAAAACTAATCCAGTGAAAGACATCAGTGAATCCCAAAACCATATCATCAATAGGAATTCACGGATAGAGAACACATCTAAAGAATCACATAAGTGAATCCTAAAACCACATCGTCAATAGGATTTGACGGAATGAAAATCAAATCCAAAGATCACATTAATGAACTTCAGAACCACATCGTCAATAGGAATTGACGGAAAGAAAACAAAATCCAATGATCACATATGTGAACCTTAGAATCACATCATCAATAGAAATTGACAGAAAGAGAACCAAACAGAGAAACACTTAAGTGAATCCTAAAACCACATCGTCAATAGGAATTGACAGAAAGAGAACCAAAAAGAGAAACACATCAGTGAATCCTAAATCCAAATCGTCAATAGGATTTGACGAAAAGAGAACCAAATCCAAAGATCACATCAATGAACTTCAGAACCACATTGTCAATAGGAATTGATGGAAAGAAAACAAATCCAGAGAAACACATTAGTGAATCCCGATAGCACAAAGTCAATAGGAATTGACGGAAAGAGAACTGATCCAGAGAAACACAACATTGAATCCTAAAATCACATCGTCAATAGGAATTGACGGAAAGAGAACCAAATCCAAAGATCACATTAAAGAACTTCAGAACCACATCGTCAATAGAAATTGACGGAAAGAAAACAAAATCCAATGATCACATATGTGAACCTCAGAATCACATCATCAATAGGAATTGATGGAAAGAGAACCAAACATAGTAACACATAAGTGAATCCTAAAACCACATCGTCAATAGGAATTGACGGAAAGAGAACCAAACAGAGAAACACATCAGTGAATCGTAAACCCACTTCGTCAATAGGAATTGAAGGAAAAAACACCTAACAAAGAAACACATCAGTGAATCCTAAAACCAAATTGCCAATAGTAATTGATGGAAAGAGAACTAAATCTAAATATCACATCAGTGAACTTCAGAACCACATCGTCAATAGGAATTGAGGAAAGAAAACTAATCCAGTGAAAGACATCAGTGAATCCCAAAACCATATCATCAATAGGAATTCACGGATAGAGAACACATCTAGAGAATCACATAAGTGAATCCTAAAACCACGTCGTCAATAGGATTTGACGGAATGAAAATCAAATCCAAAGATCACATTAATGAACTTCAGAACCACATCGTCAATAGGAATTGACGGAAAGAAACCAAAATCCAATGATCACATATGTGAACCTTAGAATCACATCATCAATAGAAATTGACAGAAAGAGAACCAAACAGAGAAACACTTAAGTGAATCCTAAAACCACATCGTCAATAGGAATTGACAGAAAGAGAACCAAAAAGAGAAACACATTAGTGAATCCTAAATCCTAATCGTCAATAGGAATTGACGAAAAGAGAACCAAATCCAAAGATCACATAAGTGAACTTCAGAACCACATTGTCAATAGGAATTGATGGAAAGAAAACAAATCCAGAGAAACACATTAGTGAATCCCGATAGCACAAAGTCAATAGGAATTGACGGAAAGAGAACCGATCCAGAGAAACACAGCATTGAATCCTAAAATCACATCGTCAATAGGAATTGACGGAAAGAGAACCAAATCCAAAGATCACATTAAAGAACTTCAAAACCACATCGTCAATAGAAATTGACGGAAAGAAAACAAAATCCAATGATCACATCTGTGAACCTCAGAATCACATCATCAATAGGAATTGATGGAAAGAGAACCAAACATAGTAATACATAAGTGAATCCTAAAACCACATCGTCAATAGGAATTGACAGAAAGAGAACCAAACAGAGAAACACATCAGTGAATCCTAAATCCAAATTGTCAATAGGAAATGACGAAAAGAGAACCAAATCCAAAGATCACATCAGTGAACTTCAGAACCACATTGTCAATAGGAATTGATGGAAACAAAACCAATCTAGAGAAACACATCAGTGAATCCCAAAAGCACAAAGTCAATAGAAATTGACGGAAAGAGAACCAATCTAGAAAAACACATCAGTGAATCCGAAAATCACATCGTCAATAGGAATTGAACGAAAGAGAACCAAATCCAAAGATCACATCAGTTAACTTTAGAACCACATCGTCAATAGGAATTGACGGAAAGAAAACCAAATCCAAACATCACATCAGTGAACATCAGAACCACATCGTCAATAGGAATTGATGGAAAGAAAACCAATACAGAAAAACACATTAGAGAATCCCAAAGCCACATCGTCAATAGAATTTAACGAAAAAAGAACCAATCTAGAGAAACACATCATTGAATCCTTAAATCAGATCGTCAATAGGATTTGATGGAAAGAGAACCAAATCCAAAGTTCACATCAGTGAACTTCAGAACCACATCGTCAATAGGAATGGACGGAAAGAAAAGAAAATCCAAATATCACATCACTGAACTTCAGAACCACATCGTTGATAGGAGTTTACGGAATGAGAACCAAAGAAAGAAACACATAAGTGGATCCTAAAATCACATTGTCAATAGGAATTGACGGAAAGAGAACCAAATCCAAAGTTCACATAAGTGAACTTCAGAACCACGTCGTCAATAGGAATTGACGGAAAGAAAACAAAATCCAAAGATCTCATCAGTGAACTTCAAAACCACATCATCAACAGGAATTGAACGAAAGAGAACCAAACAGAGAAACACATAAGTGAATCCTAAACCCACTTCGTCAATAGGAATTGAAGGGAAAAAACGCCTAACAAAGAAACACATCAGTGAATCCTAAAACCAAATTGCCAATAGGAATTGATGGAAAGAGAACTAAATCTAAATATCACATCAGTGAACTTCAGAACCACATCGTCAATAGGAATTGAAGGAAAGAAAACTAATCCAGTGAAAGACATCAGTGAATCCCAAAACCATATCATCAATAGGAATTCACGGATAGAGAACACATCTAGAGAATCACATAAGTGAATCCTAAAACCACATCGTCAATAGGATTTGACGGAATGAAAATCAAATCCAAAGATCACATTAATGAACTTCAGAACCACATCGTCAATAGGAATTGACGGAAAGAAAACAAAATCCAATGATCACATATGTGAACCTTAGAATCACATCATCAATAGAAATTGACAGAAAGAGAACCAAACAGAGAAACACTTAAGTGAATCCTAAAACCACATCGTCAATAGGAATTGACAGAAAGAGAACCAAAAAGAGAAACACATCAGTGAATCCTAAATCCAAATCGTCAATAGGATTTGACGAAAAGAGAACCAAATCCAAAGATCACATCAATGAACTTCAGAACCACATTGTCAATAGGAATTGATGGAAAGAAAACAAATCCAGAGAAACACATTAGTGAATCCCGATAGCACAAAGTCAATAGGAATTGACGGAAAGAGAACCGATCCAGAGAAACACAACATTGAATCCTAAAATCACATCGTCAATAGGAATTGACGGAAAGAGAACCAAATCCAAAGATCACATTAAAGAACTTCAGAACCACATCGTCAATAGAAATTGACGGAAAGAAAACAAAATCCAATGATCACATCTGTGAACCTCAGAATCACATCATCAATAGGAATTGATGGAAAGAGAACCAAACATAGTAACACATAAGTGAATCCTAAAACCACATCGTCAATAGGAATTGACGGAATTAGAACCAAACAGAGAAACACATCAGTGAATCGTAAACCCACTTCGTCAATAGGAATTGAAGGAAAAAACACCTAACAAAGAAACACATCAGTGAATCCTAAAACCAAATTGCCAATAGGAATTGATGGAAAGAGAACTAAATCTAAATATCACATCAGTGAACTTCAGAACCACATCTTCAATAGGAATTGAGGAAAGAAAACTAATCCAGTGAAAGACATCAGTGAATCCCAAAACCATATCATCAATAGGAATTCACGGATAGAGAACACATCTAGAGAATCACATAAGTGAATCCTAAAACCACGTCGTCAATAGGATTTGACGGAATGAAAATCAAATCCAAAGATCACATTAATGAACTTCAGAACCACATCGTCAATAGGAATTGACGGAAAGAAACCAAAATCCAATGATCACATATGTGAACCTTAGAATCACATCATCAATAGAAATTGACAGAAAGAGAACCAAACAGAGAAACACTTAAGTGAATCCTAAAACCACATCGTCAATAGGAATTGACAGAAAGAGAACCAAAAAGAGAAACACATCAGTGAATCCTAAATCCAAATCGTCAATAGGAATTGACGAAAAGAGAACCAAATCCAAAGATCACATCAATGAACTTCAGAACCATATTGTCAATAGGAATTGATGGAAAGAAAACAAATCCAGAGAAACACATTAGTGAATCCCGATAGCACAAAGTAAATAGGAATTGACGGAAAGAGAACCGATCCAGAGAAACACAGCATTGAATCCTAAAATCACATCGTCAATAGGAATTGACGGAAAGAGAACCAAATCCAAAGATCACATTAAAGAACTTCAGAACCACATCGTCAATAGAAATTGACGGAAAGAAAACAAAATCCAATGATCACATCTGTGAATCTCAGAATCACATCATCAATAGGAATTGATGGAAAGAGAACCAAACATAGTAATACATAAGTGAATCCTAAAACCACATCGTCAATAGGAATTGACGGAAAGAGAACTAAACAGAGAAACACATCAGTGAATCCTAAATCCAAATTGTCAATAGGAAATGACGAAAAGAGAACCAAATCCAAAGATCACATCAGTGAACTTCAGAACCACATTGTCAATAGGAATTGATGGAAACAAAACCAATCTAGAGAAACACATCAGTGAATCCCAAAAGCACAAAGTCAATAGAAATTGACGGAAAGAGAACCAATCTAGAAAAACACATCAGTGAATCCGAAAATCACATCGTCAATAGGAATTGAACGAAAGAGAACCAAATCCAAAGATCACATAAGTTAGCTTTAGAACCACATCTTCAATAGGAATTGACGGAAAGAAAACCAAATCCAAACATCACATCAGTGAACATCAGAACCACATCGTCAATAAGAATTGACCGAAAGAAAACCAATACAGAAAAACACATTAGAGAATCCCAAAGCCACATCGTCAATAGAATTTAACGAAAAAAGAACCAATCTAGAGAAACACATCATTGAATCCTTAAATCAGATCGTCAATAGGATTTGATGGAAAGAGAACCAAATCCAAAGTTCACATCAGTGAACTTCAGAACCACATCGTCAATAGGAATGGACGGAAAGAAAAGAAAATCCAAATATCACATCACTGAACTTCAGAACCACATCGTTGATAGGAGTTTACGGAATGAGAACCAAAGAAAGAAACACATAAGTGGATCCTAAAATCACATTGTCAATAGGAATTGACGGAAAGAGAACCAAATCCAAAGTTCACATAAGTGAACTTCAGAACCACGTCGTCAATAGGAATTGACGGAAAGAAAACAAAATCCAAAGATCTCATCAGTGAAATTCAAAACCACATCATCAACAGGAATTGAACGAAAGAGAACCAAACAGAGAAACACATAAGTGAATCCTAAACCCACTTCGTCAATAGGAATTGAAGGAAAAAAACGCCTAACAAAGAAACACATCAGTGAATCCTAAAACCAAATTGCCAATAGGAATTGATGGAAAGAGAACTAAATCTAAATATCACATCAGTGAACTTCAGAACCACATCGTCAATAGGAATTGAAGGAAAGAAAACTAATCCAGTGAAAGACATCAGTGAATCCCAAAACCATATCATCAATAGGAATTCACGGATAGAGAACACATCTAGAGAATCACATAAGTGAATCCTAAAACCACATCGTCAATAGGATTTGACGGAATGAAAATCAAATCCAAAGATCACATTAATGAACTTCAGAACCACATCGTCAATAGGAATTGACGGAAAGAAAACAAAATCCAATGATCACATATGTGAACCTTAGAATCACATCATCAATAGAAATTGACAGAAAGAGAACCAAACAGAGAAACACTTAAGTGAATCCTAAAACCACATCGTCAATAGGAATTGACAGAAAGAGAACCAAAAAGAGAAACACATCAGTGAATCCTAAATCCAAATCGTCAATAGGATTTGACGAAAAGAGAACCAAATCCAAAGATCACATCAATGAACTTCAGAACCACATTGTCAATAGGAATTGATGGAAAGAAAACAAATCCAGAGAAACACATTAGTGAATCCCGATAGCACAAAGTCAATAGGAATTGACGGAAAGAGAACCGATCCAGAGAAACACAACATTGAATCCTAAAATCACATCGTCAATAGGAATTGACGGAAAGAGAACCAAATCCAAAGATCACATTAAAGAACTTCAGAACCACATCGTCAATAGAAATTGACGGAAAGAAAACAAAATCCAATGATCACATCTGTGAACCTCAGAATCACATCATCAATAGGAATTGATGGAAAGAGAACCAAACATAGTAACACATAAGTGAATCCTAAAACCACATCGTCAATAGGAATTGACGGAATTAGAACCAAACAGAGAAACACATCAGTGAATCGTAAACCCACTTCGTCAATAGGAATTGAAGGAAAAAACACCTAACAAAGAAACACATCAGTGAATCCTAAAACCAAATTGCCAATAGGAATTGATGGAAAGAGAACTAAATCTAAATATCACATCAGTGAACTTCAGAACCACATTGTCAATAGAAATTGAAGGAAAGAAAACTAATCCAGTGAAAGACATCAGTGAATCCCAAAACCATATCATCAATAGGAATTCACGGATAGAGAACACATCTAGAGAATCACATAAGTGATTCCTAAAACCACGTCGTCAATAGGATTTGACGGAATGAAAATCAAATCCAAAGATCACATTAATGAACTTCAGAACCACATCGTCAATAGGAATTGACGGAAAGAAACCAAAATCCAATGATCACATATGTGAACCTTAGAATCACATCATCAATAGAAATTGACAGAAAGAGAACCAAACAGAGAAACACTTAAGTGAATCCTAAAACCACATCGTCAATAGGAATTGACAGAAAGAGAACCAAAAAGAGAAACACATCAGTGAATCCTAAATCCAAATCGTCAATAGGAATTGACGAAAAGAGAACCAAATCCAAAGATCACATCAATGAACTTCAGAACCACATTGTCAATAGGAATTGATGGAAAGAAAACAAATCCAGAGAAACACATTAGTGAATCCCGATAGCACAAAGTAAATAGGAATTGACGGAAAGAGAACCGATCCAGAGAAACACAGCATTGAATCCTAAAATCACATTGTCAATAGGAATTGACGGAAAGAGAACCAAATCCAAAGATCACATTAAAGAACTTCAGAACCACATCGTCAATAGAAATTGACGGAAAGAAAACAAAATCCAATGATCACATCTGTGAACCTCAGAATCACATCATCAATAGGAATTGATGGAAAGAGAACCAAACATAGTAATACATAAGTGAATCCTAAAACCACATCGTCAATAGGAATTGACGGAAAGAGAACCAAACAGAGAAACACATCAGTGAATCCTAAATCCAAATTGTCAATAGGAAATGACGAAAAGAGAACCAAATCCAAAGATCACATCAGTGAACTTCAGAACCACATTGTCAATAGGAATTGATGGAAACAAAACCAATCTAGAGAAACACATCAGTGAATCCCAAAAGCACAAAGTCAATAGAAATTGACGAAAAGAGAACCAATCCAGAAAAACACATCAGTGAATCCGAAAATCACATCGTCAATAGGAATTGAACGAAAGAGAACCAAATCCAAAGATCACATCAGTTAACTTTAGAACCACATCGTCAATAGGAATTGACGGAAAGAAAACCAAATCCAAACATCACATCAGTGAACATCAGAACCACATCGTCAATCGGAATTGATGGAAAGAAAACCAATACAGAAAAACACATTAGAGAATCCCAAAGTCACATCGTCAATAGAATTTAACGAAAAAAGAACCAATCTAGAGAAACACATCATTGAATCCTTAAATTAGATCGTCAATAGGATTTGATGGAAAGAGAACCAAATCCAAAGTTCACATCAGTGAACTTCAGAACCACATCGTCAATAGGAATTGACGGAAAGAAAAGAAAATCCAAATATCACATCAGTGAACTTCAGAACCACATCCTTGATAGGAGTTTACGGAATGAGAACCAAAGAAAGAAACACATAAGTGGATCCTAAAATCACATTGTCAATAGGAATTGACGGAAAGAGAACCAAATCCAAAGTTCACATAAGTGAACTTCAGAACCATGTTGTCAATAGGAATTGACGGAAAGAAAACAAAATCCAAAGATCTCATCAGTGAACTTCAAAACCACATCATCAACAGGAATTGAATGAAAGAGAACCAAACAGAGAAACACATAAGTGAATCCTAAACCCACTTCGTCAATAGGAATTGAAGGAAAAAAACACCTAACAAAGAAACACATAAGTGAATCCTAAAACCAAATTGCCAATAGGAATTGATGGAAAGAGAACTAAATCTAAATATCACATCAGTGAACTTCAGAACCACATCGTCAATAGGAATTGAAGGAAAGAAAACTAATCCAGTGAAAGACATCAGTGAATCCCAAAACCATATCATCAATAGGAATTCACGGATAGAGAACACATCTAGAGAATCACACAAGTGAATCCTAAAACCACATCGTCAATAGGATTTGACGGAATGAAAATCAAAATCCAAAGATCACATTAATGAACTTCAGAACCACATCGTCAATAGGAATTGACGGAAAGAAAACAAAATCCAATGATCACATATGTGAACCTTAGAATCACATCATCAATAGAAATTGACAGAAAGAGAACCAAACAGAGAAACACTTAAGTGAATCCTAAAACCACATCGTCAATAGGAATTGACAGAAAGAGAACCAAAAAGAGAAACACATCAGTGAATCCTAAATCCAAATCGTCAATAGGAATTGACGAAAAGAGAACCAAATCCAAAGATCACATCAATGAACTTCAGAACCACAAAGTCAATAGGAATTGATGGAAAGAAAACAAATCCAGAGAAACACATTAGTGAATCCCGATAGCACAAAGTCAATAAGAATTGACGGAAAGAGAACTAATCCAGAGAAACACAACATTGAATCCTAAAATCACATCGTCAATAGGAATTGACGGAAAGAGAACCAAATCCAAAGATCACATTAAAGAACTTCAGAACCACATCGTCAATAGAAATTGACGGAAAGAAAACAAAATCCAATGATCACATCTTTGAACCTCAGAATCACATCATCAATAGGAATTGACGGAAAGAGAACCAAACCGAGAAACACATATGTGAATCCTAAAACCACATCGTCAATAGGAAAGAGAACCAAACCGAGAAACACATAAGTGAATCCTAAATCCAAATCTTCATTAGGAATTGACAAAAAGAGAACCAAAACCAAAGATCACATCAGTGAACTTCACAACCACATTGTCAATAGGAATTGATGGAAAGAAAAACCAATCTAGAGAAACACATCAGTGAATCCCAAAAGCACAAGGTCAGTAGGAATTGACGGAAAGAGAACCAATCCAGAAATACACATCAGTGAATCCTAAAATTACATCGTCAATAGGAATTGAACAAAAGAGAACCAAATCCAAAGATCACATCAGTGAACTTCAGAACCACATCGTCAATAGGACTTGATGGAAAGAAAACCAATACAGAGAAACACATTAGAGAATCCCAAAACCATATCGTCATTAGGATTTGACAAAAAGAGAACCAATCAAGATAAACACATCATTGAATCCTTAAATCACATCGTCAATAGGATTTGTGGGAAAGAGAACCAAATCCAAAGTTCACATCAGTGAACTTCAGAACCACATCGTCAATAGGATTTGACGGAAAGAAAAGAAAATCCAAAGATCACATCAGTGAACATCAGAACCACATCGTCAATAGGAGTTTACAGAATAAGAACCAAATAAAGAAACACATAAGTGGATCCTAAAATCACATTGTCAATAGTAATTGACAGAAAGAGAACCAAGTCCAAAGTTCACATAAGTGAACTTCAGAACCACGTCGTCAATAGGAATTGACGGAAAGAAAACAAAATCCAAATATCACATAAGTGAACTTCAAAACCACATCGTCAATAGAAATTGACAAAAAGGGAACCAAATAGAGAAACACATAAGTGAATCCTAAACCCACATGGTCAATAGGAATTGACGGAAAGAGCACCTTACAAAGAAACAAATTAGTGAATCCTAAAACGAAATTGCCAATAGGAATTGAGGAAAGAGAACTAAATCTAAATATCACATCAGTGAACTTCAGAACCACATCGTCAATAGGAATTGAAGGAAAGAAAACTAATCAAGTGAAACACATCAGTGAATCCTAAAACCATATCTTCAATAGGAATTGACGGATAGAGAACACATCTAGAGAAACACATAAGTGAATCCTAAAACCACATTGTCAATAGGATTTGACGGAAAGAAAACCAAATCAAAAGATCACATTAATGAACTTCAGAACCAAATCGTCAATAGGAATTGACGGAAAGAAAACAAAATCCAATGATCATAGATGTGAACCTCAGAATCACATCATCAATAGAAATTGACGGAAGGAGAACCAAACAGAGAAACACATAAGTGAATCCTAAACCCACATGGTCAATAGGAATTGACGGAAAGAGCACCTTACAAAGAAACAAATTAGTGAATCCTAAAACGAAATTGCCAATAGGAGTTGAGGAAAGAGAACTAAATCTAAATATCACATCAGTGAACTTCAGAACCACATCGTCAATAGGAATTGAAGGAAAGAAAACTAATCAAGTGAAACACATCAGTGAATCCTAAAACCATATCTTCAATAGGAATTGACGGATAGAGAACACATCTAGAGAAACACATAAGTGAATCCTAAAACCACATTGTCAATAGGATTTGACGGAAAGAAAACCAAATCAAAAGATCACATTAATGAACTTCAGAACCAAATCGTCAATAGGAATTGACGGAAAGAAAACAAAATCCAATGATCATAGATGTGAACCTCAGAATCACATCATCAATAGAAATTGACGGAAGGAGAACCAAACAGAGAAACACATATGTGAATCCTAAAACCACATCGTCAATAGGAATTGACGGAAAGAGAACCAAACAGAGAAACATATCAGTGAATCCTAAATCCAAATCGTCAATAGGAATTGAGGGAAAGAGAACTAAATCTAAATATCACATCAGTGAACTTCAGAACCACATCGTCAATAGGAATTGAAGGAAAGAAAACTAATCAAGTGAAACACATCAGTGAATCCTAAAACCATATCTTCAATAGGAATTGACGGATAGAGAACACATCTAGAGAAACACATAAGTGAATCCTAAAACCACATTGTCAATAGGATTTGACGGAAAGAAAACCAAATCAAAAGATCACATTAATGAACTTCAGAACCAAAACGTCAATAGGAATTGACGGAAAGAAAACAAAATCCAATGATCATAGATGTGAACCTCAGAATCACATCATCAATAGAAATTGACGGAAGGAGAACCAAACAGAGAAACACATATGTGAATCCTAAAACCACATCGTCAATAGGAATTGACGGAAAGAGAACCAAACAGAGAAACATATCAGTGAATCTTAAATCCAAATCGTCAATAGGAATTGACGAAAAGAGAACCAAATCCAAAGATCACATCAGTGAACTTCAGAACCACATTGTTAATAGGAATTGATGGAAACAAAACCAATCTAGAGAAACACATCAGTGAATCCCAAAAACACAAAGTCAATAGTAATTGACGGAAAGAGAACCAATCCAGAAAAACACATCAGTGAATCCGAAAATCACATTGTCAATAGGAATTGAACGAAAGAGAACCAAATTCAAAGATCACATTAATGAACTTAAGAACCACATCGTCAATAGAAATTGACGGAAAGAAAACAAAATCCAATGATCACATATGTGAACCTCAGAATCACATCATCAATAGGAATTGACGGAAAGGGAAACAAACAGAGAAACACACCAGTGAATCCTAAAACCACATCGTTAATAGGAATTGACGGAAAAAGAACAAAACAGAGAAACACATTAGTGATTCCTAGAACGACATTGTCCATAAGAATTGACAGGAAGAGAACCAAATTCAAAGATCATATCAGTGAACTTCAGAACCACATCATCAATAGGAATTGATGGCAAGTAAACCAATCCAGAGAAACATATCAATGAATCCAAAAACCATATCGTCAATAGGAATTGACGGAAAGTGAACCAATCTAGAGAAACACATTAGTGAATCCTAAAACCACATCATCAATATGATTTGACGGAATGGGAACCAAATCCAAAGTTCACATCAGTGAACTTCAGATCCGTATCATCAATAGGAATTGAGGGAAAGAAAAAAAAAATCCAAAAATCACATCTGTGAACTTTAGAACCACATCATCAACAGGAATTGACAGAAATAAAACCAAAGAGAGAAACGCATCAGTGGATCCTAAAACCACATCTTCAACAGGAATTGACGAAAAGAGAACCAAATCCAAAGGTCACATGAGTGAAATTCAAACCCACATTGTCAATAGGAATTGACGGAAAGAAAACCTCATCCAAAGAACTACCTCGTCAATAGGAATTGACGGAAAGAAAACTGTATCCAAAGAAACACCTCATCAATAGGAATTGATAGAAAGAAAACCAAATCCAAAGATCACATCAGTGAACTTCAAAACGACATCGTCAATAGGAATTGACGGAAAGAAAACCAAATACAGAGAATCACATAAGTGAAAGGGACTTGGTGACTTTAATAGGGAAATACATCGTCAATAGGAATTGAAGGAAAGAAAATATGCTTTGGGATGTCATCATCAAAAGGCTAATGGACAAAGTATGATCGACGTATGATTTAAAACCCAAAAGAAAGCAAGCAGATGATTTGATTGAAAAAGCCTGCTAGGGATACATCACCGTCCTGATTATAAGGTGATTTGAGCTTCCACGAAAGGTCATAAAACTGGCTTATGCTTCACATGCATATGTTTGAAATTTTTTCTATGGCGTAATGCTCCATACAAAATGGAAATGCTATGCATTTGAGGATGCAATGCAGAAATGCTTATGATATGCAATGCAAGAATGCTCATGAGGATGCAAAAGACCACTCTAGAAAAATAAATGCTGAAGAGACGAAACCAACTGCACCGGGGATGACAAGTTGAACTGTCTCTAGGGTCATAACTCTGCTCTCTATCCCAACCAAACTTCTATTATGAAGGACAATAGGAACAACAGACGACTTCTGAGGAAAAATCACTGAGATTTGACCTTTTGTCCCTTCATGGAGAAATATATTACCTCTGTTGGGGAAACACCAAGGTCGATTAGGATGTGACCTGCCGAGGAAACCAACCACTATTGACGACTTCACTGGGGAGAGAAAAATAATAACCAAAGATGATACCCATTCCACTAGAGGATGATGTCAGACTTGATAGTCTGAGTTGCACCTAAGAGGGGGTGAATTAGGTTCTTTGAAATTTTCTGGTTTTATCAACTGAGTTATTATTTTCTTGAGATATGATGAGGTTATGAAAGCAGTAAAGTACAGAAAGTAAATAACATTAAGAAGTATCCTGGTTCCCTTCACACTCCGAAGGTACTCCAGTCCATTTTCACATGAAAGAGATTTCACTATAGTTAGGATCAGTGTATAATACTTTCTAAGCTATAGGTAGATCAAAGTCTCTTAAACACCTTTAAGATATAAATACTAAGTGCAAGAAGAACAATCCTCTTCAATGCACACACTTGCTTTCAACAATCCTGAACAGCAATGGGAAATAAATTCAATCTGATTTTTATAATGAGTTTGTAACAGTGTATTCAATGTTGTATCAATGTTGTGATTGGTCTTCTCTTTCAATGAGAATTTCCATAATCATCTAAGACTTGTTGCTCAAGAATTTTCTTTCAAAGGATATGAAAATATGCAGAAAATTCATTATGAAAAGTGGTTTGAACTTAGATGTAGAAATATGAAAAGTATGTTAAAGATTTTTGAAAGAGAATTGATAGAGATGTGTTTTTGAAAATTTGAAAGATTGGGTATTTATATTACACAAAAACCTCTTGAAATAAAATGCAAATCCTCAGAAAAATTGATGAACACTTGCCATGTTTCAATGGAAACATCTCATAGAAGATTGGTTGAAGTGATGCAATTTTTCAGAATGCTTTTTCAAAAACGTTCAGGGAGCAATCGATTGCACATATAGACCAATCGATTGCACCTTCACAAAAAAACACATGAAATTTGGATTTTGAACAGAGCAATCGATTGCACCAAAGCACCAATCGATTGCACTAAGAAACAGAAGCAAAAATACAAAGATTTTTAAGTATGCAATCGATTGCACCAAAGTACCAATCGATTGCACTAAGAAACAGAAGCATAACATAAGTAAAATTTTGATCATTGAATCGATTGCCCTAAGAGTGCAATCGATTGCACTTACAAAAACTTAGAAAAACTCTATTTTAAAAAGATTGTGTTAGTGCAAAAAAGTAATGCAAATAGTTTTTCATGGTTTGAGCAACTAGGTCTTAAATACTTGATGAAGATTTTCATTATAACTTCTGAGGAAAACATTCTTCATGTCAAGTATTTGTCCTAATACTAATGTATTGAAAAATGGTTGAACACATTTGCCTTCTTGTCAAGTGGTTTATCTTCATCAAAACATAAGTTGATCCTTGAGAATCTTGATTTCACATTCTCCCCCTTTTTGATGATGACAAAGCCTCCTCTTTTATTGCGAAGTTCTTTCCGACAAGTTTTCTCCCCTCAATGTATGAAGTGCTGAGAAGATCTGAATTTGTATTGAGGTTGAACTAGCCTTGTATTTGTACCTTAAGAATCAAGGAAAGAAAACAAACAACGAAAGAGTAACATCCTTCTCCCCCTTTTGATATTATCAAAAAGAAGGGAAAGATGGACACGAGATATATAGAATAAATTGAAAGTAACATAATAACTAGCCATAAACTGAAAGGACAAATGCCAAGAGTACATAGAGAAATTGAGAGTGCAAAATTTAAAAACTACATAAAAACTAAGAGAAACATTAAAAATATGTAAACAATTTATGACAGGTCCATGTTGGGATCAAAAGTTTGCTGGTTCGGAAATGTTTGTTGGAGAGGTGATGGACGAGTTGGGGGAACAGCCGGGTTGGAAGGGTCGTATGGAGGAATGTATAGGTGAGAGTAGAGATATGAAAATTATTGATTGACAGCCTCTTGGAAATTGTTGATCCTAGTGGTTGTTGGCTCTTGAATAGCATTGTATTGATTGTTTATGGAAGTTTTTAGATTTCCAAACTGTTGAGTCATGTAGTTCATCAGTTGTTGGTTACTAGGGCCATGTTGAGTTGGAGGAGGAGGAACATTATCTTCTTCTTCATTATCTTGCTCGTCATTTTCAGCCATACCTTCACTAAGGTAAACAATTTCTTTGTTTCTGGGTTATATTTGATACCCATCCTAGAGTCCACATTCTTGATGGAGATTTTGTTGATGTTGGAGTCCATAAGACACATATCAAAGCCTTTAAAATCTACTTCAAAATGTTCCAGAATTTTAGTGATGAACCATGCATAGGGCAAAATTTTGGATTTTTCGTTGACTGGCCTCATATAGACCAGAATTAAGTGAGCCCAGCTTATGTTAATTCCATTCTTTAGAGTGTATAAAATTTGCATTTCTAAATCAGTCACAATGCACTATTTTCCAGCCCTTGGAAACATTATGTATACCATAAAGTAGTGAAACAGCCGATCATCAATGTTAAAAATACCTGCTGAGCAAGATGTCCGGGAGGGTTCCATGCTGCCTAAGGATCTGACACATTTTGCATGAAATTATGCTTCAAACATTCGGCCAAGGCTCCAATAAAATTCTCTTTTGTTATATGCTTCCAGAACATCTTCATTTTCTTCATATAGTCTCCCACCGTAGATTGGAATATCCAAAACTCTACCAATTTTCTTTGATGTGAGAAGGATTCTTTTTCCTCTAACATATGTGACCATTCTGCCTTCTTCCATGTGGAAGTTGCTGTAAAACAATCTTACTAGGTCCGAATAGTATGGCCTGGATGAAGAAATTAAGGATTCCAAGCCGCATGCAATCAATGAGTTTTGAAAAGAATAACATTCCTCAGGAAAGGATGAGAGAATACCATACTTTGGTGTTTGCACAACCTTTTTCTAAAAGAATTTGGTGAATCTTCCATGTTGTTCATCGGTCAAATATTGAAGAACAAGTGGAGTCTCTGAGGATGAAGAGGCTAGAGCTTTCCCTTTGCTTTGAGCTGAAATCTTTCTTTTTGAATGAGAAGCAATGAGAGATGATGAAGGGTTGTTGTTTTAGGGTTTTTGAGGGAGAGTGAGTTTTGTAGAGTTTAGGTTTTGGAAGAGATGATGGAATTTGGTTTAAGAGGTAGGGTTTTTATAATGATTGAAGGAAGAGAGAATATGTAGATAATTAATGTGGGAGTTGAGTGGTTGATGGTAATTGAATGATTAAGGACTTTGGAAATATGTGAAATGATGGTCAAAGTCTTGAAAATAGGGCTAAGGATTAAAGATAGCATAGGTAGGTCAAAAGTGTAATTATAGGGTAGATGGAAGGTTTAAAAGACCATGGTCTTATTAAAAATAATGAAAAAATAGATATCACAGTAGGTGCAATCGATTGGCACAGTAGTGCAATCGATTGCACTACAAAATAGAAAAGAAATAAATCAAAAGCTACAGGGTGCAATCGATTGACACAAGGATGCAATCGATTGCATGCTTAAACATTTAAATATTTTTAGAAGACTTACAGTGAGCAATCGATTGACAGAAGGGTGCAATCGATTGCATGCAGTGAAATTTGAGAAAAATACCATTTTAAAGTTCTTTCATGATTCAACTTCAGCTTCATCCAATATTCCAAGTTCTCTTCAAATTTTGAAGAATGGTTCCTTTGCCAAAGGCTTTGTGAATATATCAGCAAGTTGATTATGAGTATCCACAAAGGTTATCTCGACATCTCCTTGAAGTACATGATCTCGTAGAAATGATGTCGTATATCGATATGCTTGGTTCTTGAGTGCGTGACCGGATTCTGTGTAATGTTGATCGCACTTGTGTTGTCACAGTGAAGAGGAATGCTTCCGAGATCGAGTCCATAGTCACAAAGTTGTTGCTTAAGCCAAAGTATCTGTGCACAACAACTACCCGCTGCTATGTATTCTGCTTCAGCGGTACTAAGTGCTACGCATGGTTGCTTTTTGCATGCCCACGAGACTAGTGCATTTCCCAAGATGTGACATGTTCCACTTGTGCTTTTTCTATCTGTTTTACAGCCTGCATAATCCACGTCAGGATATACAATTAAATTGCAAATACTACCTTTAGGGTACCATAAGCCGAAATTTGTGGTTCCTTTGAGATACTTCATGATCCGCTTGACTGCAATGAAATGAGATTCCTTTGGGTTTGCTTGAAAGCGAGCATAGAGACAAACACTGAACATAATGTCAGGGAGACTTGTTGTCAAGTATAGTAAGGAGCCAATCATACGTCTATATTTTGTGATATCAACCGACACACCGAATTCATCTAGATCTACATATGTACCGGATCCCATAGGTGTAGATAATATTTTGCAATTATCCATATCAAACTTCCTCAATAATTCTTTGCAGTATTTGGATTGATTGATAAAAATCTCATTCTTGAGTTGCTTGATCTGTAGTCCTAGAAAGTAGTTCATTTTTCCCATCATAGACATTTCAAATTCTCCTTGCGTCATGGATGAGAATTCTTCACATAACTTTGTGTTTGTTGAACCGAAGATTATGTCATCAACATATACTTGTACCAAGAGAGTATCTTCTTTATTTTTCTTGATGAACAAAGTCTTGTCAACCTTCTCTTTGTCAAAGCCTTTGTCACATAAGAAATTGTTGAGGCGATCGTACCATGCTCTTGGTGCTTGTTTCAATCCATAGAGAGCTTTCTTTAGTTTGAAGACATGAGAGGGATATATGTAATCTTCAAATCCAAGAGGTTGCTTGACATAAACTTCTTCATTTATGAATCCATTCAAGAATGCACTTTTGACGTCCATCTGGAAAAGCTGAAAATTTATAGAACATGCATAAGCCAATAAAAGTCTAATTGCTTCTAACGTTGCAACTAGAGCGAATGTTTCGTCAAAATCGACTCATTCTTCTTGGTTGTATCCTTGTGCGACCAATCTTGCTTTATTTCAAACTATTATTCCATTTTCATCAAGTTTATTTTTGAAGACCCATCTTGTTCCTATGATGTGCTTGTTGTTTGGTCTGGGGACAAGACTTCAAACTTGATTTCTTTCAAACTGGTTTAGTTCTTCTTACATAGCTTTTATCCATTAATCATCGCCTAAGGCTGCATCAATTTTGGCTGGTTCAATTTGCGAAACAAATGCCATGTTCAGAAAAGCATCCTTGAGATTTAATCTTGTTGCAACACCTTGATTAATATCACCAATGACTTTGTTGATCGGATGATCTCTATGAGTCCTCCATTCTTTAAGTAGATCATTATGTTCTTCATTTTTTTGGGAATCATCTTGTTGTTGTTTTGGTTGATCACTTGGAATATCATTGAGAGCATCATTTTGAGAGGTTTCTACTACATCATTATCATCATCAACTATAATATCATCCTCCTTGGAGGGGTTAGATTCATCAAAAGATACATGCATATATTCTTCAATAGTTAACTTTCTTTTGTTAAAAAATTCTAAATGTCTTACTAGAGAGAGAGTAGCCGAGAAAAATACCTTCATCGGATTTCTCGTCAAGCTTACCGAGGTTATCTTTGTCATTGTTCAAGACAAAGAAATTACACCCAAAGATGTGAAAGAATGATATGTTTGGTTTTCTCCCTTTGAATAGTTCATAGGGGGTTTTCTTGAGAATGGGTTTGAGGTTGATATGATTACTTACAAAACACGCCGTGCTTACTGCATCTGCCCAGAAATATTTAGGAAGGTTTAAATCACTCAGCATAGTTCTACCAATGACTGATTCTTTCTTTCTACGACACCATTTTGTTGTGGAGTTCTTGGTATGGAGAAGTTGTGTGAGATTCCATTTTCTTCGCAAAATTCTTCAAATAAGGCGTTCTGAAATTCTCCACCATGGTCACTTTTAATGGAGACAATTGAGAGTGACTTCTCATTCTAAATTTGTTTTGCATACTTCTTGAATGCCTTGAAAGCTTCACTTTTCTGCACTAAGAAGAAAGTCCATGTATATCTAGAGAATTCATCAACAATTACTAATGCATAAACATTACCTCCAAAACTTTTTGTTCTTGATGGTCCGAAGAGATCCATGTGTAACAATTGTAGTGGCCTTGTTGTGGACACCACATTCTTGGGTATGAAAGTTGATTTGGTCTATTTCCCTTTTTGGCATGCGCAACACAATCTATCTTTGATGAATTTTATCTCTGGAAGACCAACAACTAAGTCCTGTTTGATCCATTTGTTCAGATGCTCCATATGAATGTGAGCAAATCTTTTGTGCCATAACCAAGAGTCGTTGTTGTTCGCCATAAGACACTTAACCTTCAAAAACATGTTATCAAGGGAAATCATAAAAATGTTGTTAATTATATTACCTTTTAACATTACCTCATGAGTGACTTCGTTTTCTATCAAACATTCATCATTAGTGAAATTGATTCTGAAACCTCTATCACAAAGTTTGCTAATGCTAAGTAGGTTATGCTTTAGGCCTTCTACATGGAGGACATCTTCTATGGTTGTAAAAGGTGGTGCACCAATGCTTCCTATGCCAAGGATCTTCTCTTTTTTGCTATCACCATAGGTTATGAATCCTTTGGCTTTAAGCGTTAGATGTGAAAATTTGGTAAGGTCACCCGCCATATGCCTTGAACACCCACTGTCAAGATACCACTGATATGAAGAGGTCTTCAATCATACCTACAAAACAAGATTTAAGTTTCATTAGGTACCTAAATTTCCTTGGGTCCTTCATAGTTAGTGCCTTTCTTGACCCACACATAATGCCCCTTTGCAACAGTGAAGTTTCTTACATAACAGACATTAGGTGTATGGCCTTTGATACCACAATAAAAACAGGTGGGCTCAAAATTACTTTTGTATCTAGGAGGATAAGAGTTTTTATTACTAGATACTTTCTTCTTGGGGTATTGGTGAACCACTTTAGGCTTGACCACTTTCTCTTTAAGAGTTTGTTCACTAGCCTTAACAAAGATGGTTTTGTTGGAACTTGGTTTAGAAAATTTTGTGTAACCAAGTCCACTTTTATCATTTGAGAATCTTTTTTGACTAAGAACAGCCTCTAATCCAATCTGTCATTTTTCATACCTTTCATGGACTCTTTTTAATTGGACAATTTGAAATGAAAGTGACTCACACTTTGTGCATACAAAATTCTGTTTTTGATCACTAATTAATTTCTGTTTTTCATTTTTGAAATTATTTTCCATTATCTTAATCCATTTTTCTAAAGTTGAGATTTGATTCTTTTATGATGAAATAGTTTTGTACAGAATTTTGCATTCACCCAGAAGTTCATCAATTGCCCCTTGAGCATCATTATCATAAATTGAAAAATTATTACTAAGCTTGTCGTCCTCATCATCAAAATGATGTGAGGCCATTAGTGCTAGATTTGCGCTTTGGTCAATATCTGAATCTGATGAGGAACTTATCTCGTTATCCTCTCACGCTACGTAAGCCTTATTTTTCTTGAAACCCTTTTTGCTTTTATAGGCATCATTCTTGGAGAGTTTAGGATAGTTTGGTTTGATGTGTCCTTGTTTTCCACATTCATAGAATTTGACATCTTGTGTAGATGTTGACGCCTCCTTCTCTTTGTTCTTTGAAAACTTCTTCCTTTTCATATAGTCAGAATTTCCAATATTATTTTTAGAACTAAAATATTTTCCTAACCTTTTTACGAGAAGCATGAAGTTTTTATCTTCAATCGGATCGTCTACCTTTTCTACTTCTTTGGAATTAACCTTTAATGTGATGCTTTTAGATTTCTTCTCTTGATTCTCTTGTTTTTCCAATCGCCCAAGTTCCGATATTCTTGAAGTTTCTCAAACAGTGTAGCGGATGTCATCATGGATAGACTTTTCTTTTCAGAAATTGCTGTCACCTTGGGCTGCCATTCTCTGGACAAGGATCTAAGCACTTTAAGATTTAATTCATCGTTAGTTAATGTCTTATCGAGTGCTATGAGATGATTTGTCAAGTGCACAAATCTTTTCTGCAGATCAAGAACTGATTCTCCTGGTTGCATTCTGAATAGCTCGTATTCTTGACTCAACGTGTTCAATCTCGATCTTTTAACTTCAGTGGTTCCTTCATGGGTTTCCACTAAAGTATCTCATATTTCTTTTGTTGATTTACATATTGAGACGCAAAAGAATTCTTCCATGCTTAGTGCACTTTGCAGGAGATTAATTGCCTTTTTGTCATAGAGAACCTTTTTCTTATCATCGTCATCCCATGAGCCTTTAGGTTTTGTTGATCTAACACCATTAACGACCGTTGTAGGAATGAAGGGACCATTTCGGACAGCATCCCATATTTCATCTCCTTGTGCTTCTAAGTGAGCCTTCATGCGAATCTTCCAGAAGTCAAAGTATTCACCACAAAACAGTGGAAGCTTGTTGCTACTATCACCGTCTTTAAACACACCTTTGTTGTTTGCGGAAGCCATACTAGATCGAATAGGAACGTGTTACCTAAACCCGCTCTGATGCCAATTAATAGTCTGAGTTGCACCTAAGAGGGGGTGAATTAGGTTCTTTGAAATTTTCTGGTTTTATCAACTGAGTTATTACTTTCTTGAGATATGATGAGGTTATGATAGCAGTAAAGTGCATAAAGTAAATAACACAGAGTAGTATCCTAGTTCCCTTCACACTCTGAAGGTACTCCAGTCCCCTTTCACACAAAAGAGATTTCACTATAGTTAGGATTAGTGTACAATACTTTCTAACCTATAGGTAGATCAAAGGCTCTTAAACACCTTTAAGATCTAAATACTAAGTGCAAGAAGAACAGTCTTCTTCAATGCACACACTTGCTTTTAACAATCCTGAACAGCAAGGGGAAATAAATTCAATCTGATTTTTACAATGCGTTTGTAACAGTGTATTGAATGTTGTATCAATGTTGTGATTGGTCTTCTCTTTCAATGAGAATTTCCACAATTATCCAATACTTATTGCTCAAATAATTTTCTTTCAAAGGATATGAAAATATGAAGAAAATTCTTTATGAAAAGTGGTTTGAACTTAGATGTGGAAAGATGAAAAAAATGTTAAAGATTTTTGAAAGAGAATTGAAAGAGATGTGTTTTTGAAAATTTGAAAGATTGGGTATTTATACTACACAAACACCTCTTGAAATAAAATGAAAATCCTCAAAAAAATTGATGTACAAATTGCCATGTTTCAATGGAAACATTTCATAGAAGATTGGTTGAAGAGATGTAATTTTTCAGAATGATTTTTCAAAAACGTTCAGGGAGAAATCGATTCAACCTTCACAAAAAAACACTTGAAATCTGAATTTTGAACAGAGCAATCGATTGCACCAAAACACCAATCAATTGCTTTAAGAAACAGAAGCAAAAAAACAAAGATTTTTATGTATGCAATCGATTGCACCAAAGCACCAATCGATTGCACTAAGAAACAAAAGCAAAACATAAGTAAAATTTTGATCATGCAATCGATTGCTCTAAGAGTGCAACCGATTGCACTTACAAAAACATAGAAAAATTATGTTTTAAAAAACTTATGTTAGTGCGAAAAAGTAATGCCAATAGTTTTTCATGGTTTGAGCAACTAGGTCTTAAATACTTGATGAAGATTTTCATTATACCTTCTGATGAAAAATGGTTGAACATCTTTGCCTTCTTGTCAAGTGGTTTGTCTTCATCAAAACATAAGTTGATCCTTGAGAATCTTGATTTCACAAGACTCACTTCTCTGTTGGGGCAATGACCAAATACGCTAACTTTTGCTCGAAAAATTATAGATCCTCAATCCCTAGTTGAAGAATACTAGTTAGCACAAAGTTGGAAAATGTCAACAACCATTAGACTTTTACCCTTGCTGGAGATAAGCATTTCATGAATGGACCTTGTCTATTAGAGATGATTTTGTCGCTGCTTGGGGAAGCATCAAACTCTTTAGGTCTTGCTAGAAAGGATATACATTGAAATTCTGCTAGGGGAGAAACCAAAGCCTTCACTGAAAAGCTTTAACTCTACAGGGGGTGCCATACATTGGCTACCAACATAAATCATGTGATATCCTGCTAGAATACTCTTAACCTTGGAGAAGTGACTCTGACTAACCGTTTTCTAGAGAGGATAACTCTCCGTGCTCTTGAGATGATCTATTTCAAAATGAGCCTTCGAAGTAACTTTGCCCCTATTTGATTGGTCTTTAAAAAAATTTGCTGACTCTTGACTTGATTTCCCCAGATGAACCGATACTTAGAGAGATTTCTCGAAATAACTGCCCCATATTAACTGGACTTTGGGGGAACTTCTTGACGTAACTGCCCCAGATTGGCATCTTCTGACTGAGTCCAATGACCACACGGTCATGTCCCGAAATTTCCTCCTGACAAGATAAGACTTCTTTATTGGCATTCATTATGTAAACCTCATTGATGCTAAATACTTGTATGCAAGCAGAAAATGAATATTTTGAGAATGAAAGTTCTAATGCAACGCATATGCTACTCTTGAAGTTTTTTTTGTTGAAAAGATATCACCAAACTTTGTGAACAAGTCACTAGCTAAAATGCAACACTGGTTTTTTGAATGAAAGGCAATCATGCACATGCAATACCAACAAAATCTTTTAGCATAACTCATGGGAGTCAGAAACGCTATCTCGTTGAAGTACGCCTTAAAAATAAACCATACTTCAATTAGGACTTTTGATGGTTGTAACATGGCTTGGTTCACGGTTTTAGAAAAATGGATTTTTGGCTCAAACTTTATTTGTACCCACCCATTCTCCTTGATATTCTCCAGCCTTATGTTCAGCTAACTCGACATAAGTGCTCACCTTTTAAAAATGTTATTGAATGGCAGAAGTGATGGTTATGGAACCCACAAGGTTTTTGGAGTGACAGTCACCCCTTTTATCTTTGGTGTCTACAGTCACACGACTTTGTTCTTTATTAAGGATTTTTATTTTGTTCTCCTTCTAATTTTCCTGGACTAATTCTTTTGAATTTTTTATTTTACAGTCCAGCGGGATACCCTAATTTTTACCTAAGTCATTTGTTTTCAAGATTCGACTTAGCGGGCTTTTCTCGTTGATTCTTTTTTTTTTTTGGAACAAATCATGTGACACTGGTTGTCTTGATTTCCTTGAAAGGGTTGTGACTGCCTCATTCATTGATTAATGAGGTGTAACCCCTGTGGGATTGTGAAGGATGAAAGGTAATGGATCCTTAGATGCGCACTCCTTTTGAAATCTGAATGCTTGGTCAGATTAACTGAAGACTACCCTTCCCCAGGTTAAGATTGAAGGTTTTTTCGTTTTCAGAAAGAAACTCCTACTTCAAGGCTCAAAGGGGTTAACGAAGGTCTATCTCCTTTATATCTCCGGTGTTTGGGAATTCGAAACAATGCCTGTACATCATCAGCAAGGTTTTATCCAAAAGCATACGACTAGAGATTTTGCGTTTTTGCTTCATCATCCTTCCTCCAAGAGTTTAAGCAAGAAAGTTGGTATTGCAATGCACATAAATATATATGAGTGAACACATATGAATTACTTCAAGAGAAACATACTCATTGTATTAAGATCATCATTAAAAAACAAACAACTTTTTACATGCAAACAGAGCATTAATGAACAATGAAAAAATACAAATGAACAAAGTAGTGAAGAAAATTGATAATGCCTTGACTGAGGAGGCTCAGCTCCGCCTAGACTGACTGATTCTGATGGTGTCCTTGCAATCTCAAGTGCTTACTTGGAAGGCTTCAATTAACGCGCAGACCGCCTGCCATGAAAGTAATGACCCCTGAATTAATTAAATTCTTCACCTAGTGCTTGAACACGTTGCAATTTTCAATTGCATGCCCCTGCGTCCCCGAGTGGTACTCGCATCTAACATTCATGTCATAATCTGGTGGGAGAGGATTTGGAATAGGCGCAACTTCTCTTAGCTAAATCAAGGAGCCTTTGAGTAGGAAAGTAAGCAGCTGACTGTGAGAAACAGAAATGAAATCACACCTTCTCTCAGGCTTTCTCGACCTTTGTTGTTTCTTCTGGGAGCCAGTCTATTGTTGATACCGATTAGGGCACTCCCTTTGTTCAGGCACTTTCATCCTTGGATTTGGCCCAGGAACAGGTAATAGTTGTGGGTATGGAGATTTTGAAACCAAAGACTGTAAGATACGCTCCTGACCCGATGCAGCTTCAGGGGAGAAAATAGGAATATCCGCTTCTTTTGCAACAACTAGAATAATACCACCTTGTATGCTCATACCGCCCGATGTGAAATCAAATTCTTTTGAATCGATTAGGTCATGAACTTTGTGCTTAAAAGCCTTACATTTCTCCATATTATGCCCCGGTGCCCCGGAATGGAAATCATAATGGGCACTTGCATCATAGCCTGGTGAAGACTTACCAGCAAATGGATCCAGAGTCTGAAGTTCAACCAATTAAAGTTGAAGCAAACGTTGCAGCAACTGAGCATAAGTCATAAGGATCTGGTCAAAGATTCTGTCAGGCTTCTTTGGCCTCTCCGCATACTTTTTAATCTTAGGGTTGCCCTAGGAAACAAGAGACAACTGCTGACGGGGAAATTCTGGAACTTCCGGTCATGCAAAAGATCTACGAGGCACATCACACTCTGGGAGAGATCCCACATTAAGGGTAGAAAGACCATTTCTGTTGTGGCTTCAGGCATAGGATTTCCTTCCTTTCTTAGCACATTTCTCATGACTTCCATAATCAAGCCCATCTGAGTCTTCAATTGATGAACTTCCTCCCTAAGAATTTTTTGATCCTGAGACAAAGCTTGCATGTCCACCATGAATTGTCCCATCGGGCTTCGTACTTCCCTCAACTCTACTTGAATCTGCTCCATAGTCAACTTCTAGCTTATTGGAAAAGTTGAGTCTGAAATTTTAAAGAAAACCAATATCAGGATAACAAAAGTCCAGCCTTGAACACCTGCTATGCAAATGAAATGCAAATGCCATGTTCGACTATTTCCAAGGAATCTTCCTGCTTTGATTCATGTTTTACACAGACAAACCATAAGAAAAAGATTAAATGCTCAACAGCGAGTCTCAAAGTTAAGATCCTTGGAATAGGTTCATAAGTCTGCTCTAAAGAAAAAACTGGAATATCAAAATACTAGGCTGATAAGTTCACACTGATGAGAAAACCAGAATACCGAGTTGGTTTAAAGTCAGGGTTTCCTGCAAAACCCATCCCCTCTCACAGGTAGGTTATAATCTTGAAAGGTACGACATCTTATGCAGGTCATCAGTATCACAGACTCTCAGGTCGAGAAACGACGATACGTTCACCCTTTTGGGTTTGGCATCATGGTCAATCAAGGAGGTCTCAACCGACTTCCCAATGATCGGTCTCCAGAGTCGTTAGGTTTTCTAAATCAATACTCGCTCAACTGCACCAGACGCGCAGGATAGAGTGTCTCTAGCAGAGTTGCCAGCTGTAGCAACTGCGAAAAACACCCGGCGGAAAAAATAGTAGAGTTGCCACCGAATGTTATTTATCCCAAAGAGAGGGAAAGGAAATGATTGAAGAAAACCTAAAGAATAGGAGAAGACAAGGTCATCGCAACCAAATCATGGGTTCGGGAGTCGGTTACACAAGGGGAAGGTATTAACACCCCTCACGTCTATTCTACTCAACGGGATCCACGCTTGTTGTCTAATCAAAGGGTGTGTTTATCTATAAGCTACTGCTAAACAGGAACAAGAACAAAAGAAAAAAGAAAGAGACTAGATAGGACATCGCCGCTCTATGCCTATGTATTCCCTCGTGCAATTGGAAATTTAGTGTCAACGTATTTCGGAAAACAACGGGTGAAGGGGGAAGGTTACTCGCCAAGACATCGCCGTCTTGTGCCTATGTATCCTCATCTAGTATGATAAATCAGAGCAAACATAGTTCGGGTAATGAAACCAAAGGTAGGTTAAGTTTTTTTATGAGTGACATTAAACTCCCATTCCAGCAGTTAGGGACGATGCCTGTTTGCGATAGAACAAAAAAGTAACGCACTTTTTTCTGAAAATGAAGTTTGAAACATAGATCCTGAAGGATAAAAGGTTTGACTTTTGTTTATGAGTTTTAGCTAAGTGAATTAGTTTTCTTTGTGATTCACATTGCACTAAAGTCTATGACATAGGAACGAATGCATTGCATATCGCCCCCAGACAAAACATACACTAAACACTCTAGACAAGCGAGAGGAGACCCCTCATTCATCATTTCCCATGTGCTTAAGGCTTGTAGCGTACAACGTTAATCGTTTTTATAAGATGAGTTAGAATGTGTTTTCAGATGAGAAGAGAGACGCACAGAAGGTCTAAAGGGAGCCCGACCCTAACGTTGTCATGCAAAGTGGTCCTAAAGTTGGGATGTGAAAGGAGATTCTATCCTAATGTTAGCATGTAAAAGATGGACCTAAGGTTGAAGTTAAAAGGGACTAAACTACTTGTTATCATGCTTGGATTAAAATCCTAATATTTATCTTCAAATTAAATCGGAAATTAAATTGGAAGAAGATTCCTAAGGGAACATGCAAAGGAAAAGCAAAAACAAGAAAGCAAGGCAAAAACTGCAGCTACAACAAGCCTCTTACACAAGACAACAATAAAATCCAGCACACAAGCAAGACAACATATAACAGCACATGTTTCAGCACAAAAACAAGTGTGAAAAGCCAGGCAGCAAGTAAGTAAAGCAAAGACAGCATGCAAGTTCAAAGCATGGACAATTGTGGAAAGTATGGAGAAAGAAAGATTGAATGCAATTAATCAAATGCAAACAACAATCATGGATAGACATCATGTAAGAATGGACATGCTTCAACAATCGAACATAATCGATCAACAACAATGCATCAACAAGAATCAACAAGATCATCATGTTCTTTTCAAATTAAATTGGACGATCAACCGATCAAACAAACACGTAACGAAGCGGAAACAGAAACAAATGCAATTATGCATCACAATATTCATCAAGAAGCATTCAATGATCATCAATTAACATTCTATAAACAAACAAAACAAATGATCACTCATTAATCAAGCAACATTAACACGTCAAACATTCAAAACCAAAACCAAAAGTTACACCTCGAAGAATCGTGAAACATGTCAAAAACAATCCACATAAATGCATCATATCAATCCATGGAGTTTACATGTGGAAAGGATATCAAACAAGCAAGAAAATGCAAGAAAATCATGTTCTAGCTCAGTAGTAACCGGTTACTCTATATAGGGTAACCTGTTACTCTATTGAAAAAAGCTGAATAACGTGAAATTAACACTGAGTAACCGGTTACTTAATATAGGGTAAATGGTTACCACTGCACCAGAAGTAGAAAAAACAGCTTTTAAAATTAGTTTTCAACAACCAACAACTTCTTCAATCATCCATATGAACACGATATCAATCAAGCACGAAATTAACATCAAGAAACAGTGATCAAGCATCATGTAAACACAATAAAGCATTGAAATCACAAATCACCAAGATCCAAATCATCCAAATGGATAAAAAAAAACAGCAAAAACCATGGATCTACATTGTGATTATCCAAATAAGTTCAAAACATAATTAGATATAGAATTGCCAACCTTCAAAGCAGAGATTTGCTTTGGTGAGTGTTGATTCACTTGAAATTAGAAAATCCAAGCAAGAAACCCAGAGATTCTTCAAGATCCAAGAGTTTTCTTGTGGTAGAAATGAAGAACATTCAAGATCAAGTAGAATAATCCACAAAAAGCACTTCCAATCTAGCTTCCAAATTCAGATCCAAAACCAAATGAAAATTGCATGGTGAATTGAAGATAATGGAGTTGAATGATGGAGGTTTAGCTCTAGAATTCAATGATGCCAATGAAGAATCAAAGAACTCAAGTGAGAGAGCTTTAATAGACATTTTGGGAGTGAAAAAGTGGAGAGAAAATTGAGAGCAAATTCTCAAGAGTGAAAGTGAAATCTGAAAATGAAGGTTAATTTGTGAGGTTTGGAGAAAAATCACTTAAATAAACTCTAGGTTTGGGATCAAAATATGGTTTGGAGTGTGGATTAGGATTTGGAATGGAAATTAGGAGTGGAATTAGGAATGAAGTGTTTGAAATTTGGAGGGCAATGGTGAAAGTTGAAACAATTCTATATCCTTCCAAATATGATCAAGTGAAATCAATGGTTGAGAATGATTGGAAATTGCACATGCTGAGAATTCAAATTCTTTGGCAAATTTCGTTTGAAGTAACTAGTTACCCTATATGCAGTAACTGGTTACCACATTCAAAAATGCCCATATTGGCGCCATGTGGAGGGAATCTTGTACAACTTCCCGTTGCCACCTGTTCTGAGCTCCGTTAAGCCTCTGAAACTTTCTCTTGAATATCATAATTGTGAAAACGCCTGAGATAGCCTGTACACCGTCTCTCGAGCTAAAAATTAACCTGCTGAATAAATAAAATCGATCGCTCGATCGATGGGCAAAATAAATGCTTGAGCCTCTGATGCTTGTTGTTTAAACTCTTGCACTAAAAGGGAACCCTGAGCCATAGAAACGCCTTGATCCCATGTCTTGAGAACAAATGTTATAATATGCAAAAATGCAAAATGCAAAGAAACATAAGCTTGTAAAGGTTTAAACGAAAGGGCAAATTTTGAGGTGCTACACTCATATAGCAAATGCGGGTGCTTTGTCGCCTTATCAACCGTTTTCTATGCTTATGCCCAAGGGGAACTCTGCTGCCTCCACATGGAGCATGCCTACTCAGCTTCCACCTCCTGTGGTTAATACTAATGATCACAAGACTCCTCAAGTGCAAGCTTTCCAGATTTTTGTGCTAAATGATGTTGAAACTCATGATGATGATGAGTCGGTGTATAGAGTTTCTCATAATCATGTTCAGATTCCATCTCAACCTACTCCAACTGCTATTTAGAATGTCCACTCTGGAATGCCTTAACCTGGGGCATCCTCCATTGTTGTGGTAGCTTCTCCTGGTTATCCTATGGTGTTCATTTCGGTCAAACCTCTGGTCAGATGATCAATTATGGGTTGGTGTACCCTCCTCTGTTTGCTTCTCCATAAGTTCCTGCTCAGATAGCTTATTAGTTTCCTAACTTTCGAATCACTACACTTATCTCAGACCTGCCAATTAGAATATCCCTAGTTCTAGTCAAAGCAAGCCTGTAGACTTTAAGTTGTTGGATGAAAGAATTAGAGCAATCGAGGCTTTCTTCGTCTTTGGCATGGATGCCAATGACTTGTGCTTGGTTCCGAATGTTATTCTTTCCCATAAATCCAAGGTGC
Source organism: Lathyrus sativus (assembly GCA_963859935.3). Lineage (NCBI taxonomy): Eukaryota > Viridiplantae > Streptophyta > Magnoliopsida > Fabales > Fabaceae > Lathyrus > Lathyrus sativus. The sequence continues at coordinate 63,898,132 of OZ012739.1, read as the reverse complement.
CTGTTTTTTCTAAATACAAGGGGTTGAGTTGTCCATGAAGCCACATTACAATGTACTGCATAAAGATGGCTTCCTACATAGACAATGATGATTTTCTTATCCACTGTTTCCAAGATAGCCTATTTGAGGCTTCTCAGGATTAGTACATGAGTCTTGAGCAAGGCAAAATCAAAACTTGAAAGGATTTGTCTGAAACGTTCTTGAAGCAATACAGGTACAACCTGGATACCGCTCCTACCAAGTTGCACTACAAACTCAAGCTAAAAAATCTAAAGAATTGTTCAAAGAATACGCTCAGAGGTTGTGAGATAGCTTCACGAGTCTGCTCTGCTCTATCTGATATAGAGTTGGTCAACATATTCATGGGCATTGTTTAAAGTATGTACTATGAGAAGATGGTTGGTAGCTTATCCTCCAATTTTGTTGTTGTTGTGATGATTAGGGAACGTATTTAGAATAGGCTCAAGACAGGGAAAATTGTTGGCATCATAAATTAACAATCAGTGGCCAAGAAGCCACAAGGTGGGTTCTCTAAGGAAAAGGAAGGGGAAACAAGTATTTTCATGGAACATGTCCACCTTCAATTACAAACTCCCATGGATCTTATACCATACTGCACGTACCCATATGCTACAGCAGCTCGGTACCAACAACCACCATACCAACAGCCTCCTCAGGTTCAGAATCAGCAAGCCCAAGGCCGAGAACATCAAATCCAACAAAATCCCCGGAATAATCTAGAAGGAAGGAATGCTCCTCTAGATTGAATTCTTGTGACTTACAGTCAACTTCTGCTATATCTGATTGAGAACTCACTACTAGTTCCCAAATCTTTGAAACCTCCACCAAAACTATTCCCACTTGGGTATGATCCTAATGTGTAATGTGGATATCATACTGGGTCTGTTGGGCATTTGACAGAAGACTACAAAGCTTTCAAAGCTAAAGTCACACAATTAATTGACAAAAAGAACTTAATTGTTCAAGGCAAGAACATGTGGGTGAATGGAAATCCCTTCTCTGAGTAGGGGCCAAGACTGCAAAAGCATCCCTTGGAACCGTAGGTCAAGCCTGAGAGCATTTCCTCAACATCGAAAATCACTATGTCATTTGATAATTTTCATTTATAATACTTTTTCTTGTTAAAGTGGTATTTGCTTGTAAAACTTGTTTGTTTTCAAATGATTATAATAATGACATGAGTATGCATGTTTTGAATAAACCCATTCATGTTCACTCATATTTTATTTGTCAATATCAAACTCTTGCTTAAGTAAAATCAAGAAGAGAATGATGAAATAAAAAAAAACAAGATTATTGATTGTATGTTTTTGAATAAAACCTTGCTGATGATGTAAGGCATTGTTTCTATTCCCAAACACCGGAGATATAAGGAAGATAATCCCTAGTTAACCCCTTTGAGCCTTGGAGTATGAGTTTCTTTTTATACATAAAACCCTCAATCTTAACCTGGGGAAGGTAGGATTTTGTTAGTTTGACAGTGCATTCAAATTTCAAAAAGGACAGTGCTCCATTGTCGCATCGCTGCGAAGAGGGGTCGGCAAAGACAGAAGAGTCGCCACCATTCGTTATTTATCCAAAAAGAGTGAAGGGAAACAATCAGAGAAAACCTACGAAAAAGGGAAAGACAGGTCATCACAACCAAATCTTGGGTTCGGGAGTCAGTTACGCAAGGGGAAGGTATGAGCACCCCTCACGTCCATTGTACTCAATGGGATCCACGCTTGTTGTCTATCTAAAAGGGTGTTAATCTAAAAGGCTGGCTCACAGGGACAAAAGAAAAGAAAAGAGACTCATTAGGGTGTGTTTGGTTCGGGGTAGATGGAGGGGAGGGGAGGGGAGGGGAGGGGATGGGAGGGGAAATTTTTAATTAAATATGTTTGGTTCAAATTTTAGGAGGGGAGGGGATGGGAGCAAAATCCCTCCAAAACACACTTTTTGGTTCCCTCCGAATTAGGGGGATTTGGAGGGGAGGGGAGGGAATATGAGTTTTGATATTTAAAAATTATTATATTTACTAAAATATCCTTAGTTTAATTTCAGTATTTCAAAACTATTTGTTTTCTTTTGTGTTACTGTTTTTTCTCGATTGTTTTCATCAACTTATTATAATTATTCTCCACCTTCAAATTATTTAATAATTTTTATAATTAATATAAATCATAATCATTGTCTTTTTTATATAAAAAAATCATGTTTCGTTATATTCGTTTTTTTCTTTTAATTTTGTTATGTACTCTATCATTTTTTTTATATCAAATTGTAAACCATATCATTTTATTTATTTTTGTTTATTCATTTTATTAAATATTTTGAACCATTAATACTTAGTAATAAGTTATTTCATATATTTGTTTTGTTATATGATTCATCACAATTTAAACGATGTTATTAGCATATAGTTTAATTTATGTTAGAAAGTTATAAGTCGAATCAATTGTACTCAATTTTGTTAACTTTATGTGACAAATAAATACTTTTTTAATCACTCAATATTAGAAATTTTATTATCAACAAAAATACGCACGAATTATTCACATTTTAATATCATATGACTTATATAAGATCATAAGGATAAAAATGTAAATTATTAATAAAACCCCTCCCCTCCCCTTCTGAACCAAACACATTTTTTATTAAAATCCCTCCCCTCCTCTCTTTTGAACCAAACACTTATTTGATTAAAAAGTTCCTTCACCTCCCCTCCCCTCCCCTCCCCTTCATTAAAATCCCTCCCCTCCCCTCCCCCTCATTTGAACCAAACAGACCCTTAAAGCATCGCCGCTCTATGATTATGTACTCCCTCATGCAATGGGAAAGTCAGAGTCAACGTAGTTCGGAAAACTACGGGTGAAGGTGGGGAAGGTTGCTCGCCAAGACATCACCGTCTTGTGCCTACATATCCTCATTGAGTACGAGAAATCAGAGCAAACGTAGTTCGGGCTGACACGACTATAGATTGGTGCAAGTGTTTTAACTGAGTAGGGTTAAACCTTCGTTCTAGCAGTTAGGTGTATTGTTGCACGACCATTAGAGACTTAGGCGTTACCTGTTTACGGTAGACCAAGAGTTAACACACTTTTTCTGAAAATGATTTTCCAAACAATCCCGAAGGATAAAAAGATTTGATGTATGTTTGAGTCTTTTAAGAGAAGAAGTGAATTGAGTTAGATTTGTAACTCATGCTGCTCTAAAGACTATGACTTGAGAGCGAATGTGCCGCATATCGCCCAAAGGGCTTACACTAAACACTCTAGACAGTTGAGGGGAATCCCCCTAACCATCATTCCCCAAGTACTTAAGGCTCGTAGCATACAACACTTATTATCCTTTATTAGGTGTCTTGAAGAAGTTTTCAGATGAGAAGAGAAGACACAGACTCTAAGGGGAAACTAATCAACCCTAATGTTATCATGCAATGTGCTCCTAAGATTGAGATTAAGAGGGAAGAAACTATCCTAATGTTAGCATGCTTGGATTGAACACTTAATGTCTCTCCTACCCCCATCCTAAATGGAGGGACTAGGAATCCTAAGGGATCATGGCAAAAGAGCACAAGAAGACACAAGATAAATCAATCACAAATGAGATGAAATGAAATAATAAATGCAAACATGACATGCAAGCGCAAAAGATGCAAGGATGAGATGAAGTGGGAGAAGCAAGCTCCAACAACCATTACCATCAATCATCAAAGAAAAGTGTGAGGAAAAATGTGTGGGACAGCAGCCACCACAAACACCTCCCAACCAAACAATTCTTCAAACTCAAGCAAATGATCATCACTTGAACAACATCTACAAAAGTATGCATTCAAGTGGAAATCAAACCACGCGTTTTGAATAATCAAGATTAAACAATCAAGAACAGCAACACATATCCAAAACATCTCACTCAAATGCATCATATTGATCCATGAAGATTCAAAGTGAGAAGCAACCAAAACATGCTTGAAAACAACCAAAAGTGGCATTCTGGATCAATGTTAATCGGTTAACACTATTGGTTAACCAATTAACTATTAAAGATTTTTGAAAATTCGCACTGGTTAATCGGTTAACCAGTTTGTACTGCAACTGGTTAATCGATTAACAGTGTGACAGAAGCAGAAAAACAGCAGCTCAAAAGCACTTATAGTAATTAATCCAATGTGCAATCATCCAAATGATCATGTAATCAATTATGCATAAATTTAACACCAAAATCAGCGATCCAATCAACATGTAAACACATTCAAGCATGAAGATCACAATTCACATGAATCAAAATCAACAAAATCAAAGATCTACATCGATTATTCAAAATAAGCTTAAAATAGCATCGGATCTAGAATTTCCAACCTACAAAGCAGAGATTTGCTTTGGTGAGTGTTGATTCAACTTCAAATAAGCAGATCCAAGTGATTTCTTGTAGTAGAAATGAAGATCCACCAAAATTAAGCTAAACCAATCCAAATAAGCTCTTCTAGATCCACTTTCAAGTTCAGATCCACACTAGCACGAAAATTGAATGAAGAATTGGAGATAATATGGGTGAAGGATGAAGGTTTATCTCTAGAGTTCAATGATTCCAATGGAGAATCAAAGAATTCCAAGGTGAGAGCTCTAATGGAGTTTTGGAGATGGAAAAGTTGAGAGCAAAATTCAAAGAGTGAGATTGAATTCTGAAAATGAAAGGGAATTATGAGGTTTGATTCTGTGAGGTTTGGAGCAAACCATTTAAATATGCTCTAGGTTAGGAGTAGAATGGTGGTTTGGAATGTCGTTATGAAAATTGGAATGAGATTAGGATTGGGAAATTGGAGGGAATTTGACTTAATTTGGAAACTAATCAAAATTCAAATTGGTTCTAGATCCTTCTTTTGGTGTAAAATCTGCACATTCGTTTGTTTTCTCCCATTCTGAGCTCTGTTAAGCCTCTAAAACTTGCCCTTTGACACTATAACCCTGGAAATGCCTAACATAGCTTGAATGTTGCCTCCTGAGCTACAAATTATCCTGCAAAATAAAAATAAAATCGGCCTCTCGATCGTCGGGAAAAATAAATGTCAAAGCTGTTGATGCTCGTTGTTCAGTCTCTTGCACTAAAAAGAGATCTGACCCACAGAAACCCTTTGATCCCCTATCTCAAGAGCAAATTCTATGCTATGCAAAAATGCAAAATAAAAAGAAAACATAAGCCAAGTACAAGAAAAGGTTGGTCAAATTTTGGGGTACAACAGCTACCCCTATTCAAGCGACTTGGACATGAAGGAATGAAAAGAAAATGACTTTCAAACATTCAAGGTAGAAGACGGTTGAATACCAAAGAACCCGGAAATTTGCCAACCACAAAAGTATAACTGCAAGCTACCCACCAGAGTGGAATAACCCGAGTTAACTGTATCTGATAACCGCGGCGACAATAAGCTAACTGATTACCAATCAGAAAACCTCGACACGTAGTCGGAAGAGACATTTGCTAGCATGCAGGCAACAACGCTAAGATCATTAGATTTCACCATCAGGCATCTGTTAAATAAACCATGCATCGAACCCGAAGGCAGGCACAACCCAAAGTTAAGAAGAACCTCTGACCTCGCCGTCAGGCATCTGTTAAACAAATAGGAATCGAACCCGAAGGCCGTCTCAATACGAAGTTGAGAACATCTTCTAACCAGCAGGCACTCGCTACATAAAAACGAGCATCGAACCCGAAGGGTGGCTCAACACGAGGTTGAGAACATCTGCTAACCAGCAGGCATTCGCTAAATAAAAGCGAGCATCGAACCCGAAGGCCGACTCAACATGAAGTTGAGAACATCTGCTAATCCAAGCAGGCATCGAACCTGAAGGCTGGTTCAACACGAAGTTGAAAACATCTGTTAATCCAAGCAGACATTTGCTAAATAAAAGCGAGCATCGAACCCGAGGGCCGGATCAACACGAAGTTGAGAACATCTGATAATCCCAACAGGCATTCGCTAAAGCGAGCATCGAATACGAAGGACGGATCAACACGAAGTTGAGAACATCTACTAAACCAAGCAGGCATCGAACCTAAAGCCTGGCTCAACACGAAGTTGAGAACATCTGCTAATCCAAGCAGGCATCAAACCCGAAGGTCGGCTCAACACGAAGTTGAGAACAACTGCTAATCCAAGCAGGCATTCGCTAAATAAAAGCGATCATCGAACCCGAAGGTCAACTCAACACGAAGTTGAGAGGAGAATCTACCGATTCATAATCCGAAAGAGGACTCCGCTGGGGAAAGAGAAACTTAATTAGGAAAACTCTGTTGGGGAACAAATGTTAAGATAAACACATCTGTCAATAATTTTGCTGGAGGTCTGAATACCACACAGGCTCAAGAAAAACACCAATATGCTTGCCGAGGTTTGGATACCTCATAGGCTAAATAAACTATCATTGTTTGTTGTAGACACATCTGTAAACAAGAGGTAACCACCTGGCTTATGTTTCAAATGCATATGTTTGAATATGGCGTAATGCTCCATGCGAGATGGAAATGTTACGCGTTTGGGAGGATGTTATGCATAATGCAAATGCAAAGGAACCACTCCAGCAAAATAGATGCAGGAGAGACGAAAGAAACTCTGTCAGGGAAAAAATAGGACGTGCCAATTACGATTGGACTTATGCTGAGAAAACAAACCCTGAATGACCTCCTGGAAAAGTACTTTCCTGGGTAATATTGCTCTGACGAGAACAAAAATCCACTCCGCTAGGGATCAACTCAAATTTTGCTGAGGAAAGCGCCCTGAATGGCCTACCAGAATACAACTCTCCTAGGTAACAAAAGACTCGGCTGGGAAAAAGGCAGCCAACTGCTGAGATCATCTCAACTCTAGTGGTGAAATCAGCCCTCGATGGCCTCCTAGAACACGACTCTACCGGGGAGTAGGCAAACCGCTGGGAATACTCTACTCTGCCAGATATTCCACTCTACTAGAGATTAGATCCAAGTTACTAGGGATAAACGAATAAGATTTACTGGGAATCCATCCTAAACTCTCTCTGTTGAGGATGAGAAATAACAATCTCTGAATCAACTATTCAGCGGGGAAGAAACCAACTCCACCAACTTCGCTGGGGATTAAGCAATGAGGGAATCAACATCGACCTCTACTTGGGGAATGATTCAAAGACCTAGACTCTAAGGGGGAAGGAGTCAAAAGAATTAGACTTTATAGGGAACCAAAACTTTGAGCTCTCTCCACTGCCGGGGATAATCCCACATTTACCGGTCAAGGGATAAGTGCACACCACAACTGAGGAACCTCAATTTTAACCCTCTTGGGATAACCTTGATGTCATCCTGCTAGGGGATAAGATATATGCATTTGAACTGCTGAGAATAGGTGTACACGCTCCACCTGCTAGGGATGGCTCTACTCTGTCGGGGATGTCAATCTCGACCTGCTGAGGATAACCTTGATCATATGTAATTCCAACCTGCTGGGGAAAGAAGATCAAATATGATACCCACTCTACTAAGGGGTGATGCCAACCTCACTTCTCTGTTGGGGTAATGACCAAATATGCCAGCTTGTTGGAGACTTCGTGTTCTTGAAATGATCTATTCTAAAATGGGCCCTTGAAAAACTTTGCCCCTGTCTGATCTCTGGGACAATTCATCTTGAAAAGAAAAGCTTGCCATGAGATGACCTCGAGATGGCTTACCCCAGAATATGTACCATGAAAGGATTCGTCCCAAGTTGACCAACTTTGATAAGTTCTGAAGATATGGAGAGGAACAATTCCTTTGTTTCCAATCTCGCCTCAGCCTGTGGGATCTCTGTAAAAAACTTCCTCAAGAGGAAACCTAAAATCTTTGTACCCTGATGGTTTGACATGGACTGCCTCAGCATTCTGAACTTTGAAGAGGCGCTTCAAGTTAATTGCCTTCTGAATAAGAATAGCTCTTGGGCTCTTAGGGTGGCCTGCCCCAGCCTTACAATGAGTTTGCCCCTGATTGGCTGATTTGTAGAAGTACCTTTGACTTCGAGAGATTTATCGAATCTCAACCTGATTGCCCTCAAATTAACTGATTTTAAGATGGCTGACCCCTATGATAAGATCACTTGATATAGCTTGCCCCGGTTCAAAGGAGTACTCAGGAGCTCTGCATCTTATGCTGATCAAAATTTCCACTGTGGAAACTCTCCTGATGTTAAGTGCTTGCTCACAAATAAAACAAATTGTTCTGCATAAAGATATCAATGCAATGCATATGACAGTTTTGAAATACAAGTCTGTTCACTGGAAAAAAGTTTGTGACATATAGCGAATGAATCACTTATCAGAATGTCAATATTAATACCAACATGGTAAGAAGAATCCTTTTAGGAGTTAGTTTTGACTCGATCTTTACCAAAGTATGCTTTCGAAACAAACTTGCTTCAATTAGGTCTTTTGAAGGTTGTAACTTCGTCAGGTTCATGGTTTGAAAGAAAGGATATAAGGCTCAAAGTTTATTTTAACCCACCCATTCTCCTTGATGTTCTCCAATCCTATATTCAGCTAATTCGACACAAATGCTCACCTTTCAACGGTTGAATGACAGGAGTGACGGTTCATGAAACCACAAGTTTTTCGGAGTGATAGTCACTCGCTTTTTGTCTTCGGCGTCTAGAGTCACACGACTTTTTTTTCATCATTTTTTTACTCCCCTATTTTTTCCTGGACTGACTCTTTTGAGTTTCTTTCGATTTCAAAGTCCAGCGGGATGCCTTAATTTTTTCCTAAGCCACTTGTTTTCAAGTTACTGACTTAACGAGCTTCTTCTTTTTATTCTTTTCTTTTTATTCTTTTTTCTTTTATCGGAACAAATCATGTGTCAACAGCTTGTCTGACTTGTTGAAGGGATCGCGACTGTTTCACTCCTCTGTCGGTAATGGATAACCACTATTGTTTATTTTTAGGTACGACCTCTAGAGGTGTGATTGATCCTTGAACGAGAACACACATTTTGCGATTTGGACGCATGGTCAAATTAACTGACACCTACCCTACCCTAGGTTAAGATTGAGGGTTTTTTTTTCCAGAAAGAAACTCCTACTACTAGGCTCAAAGGGGTTGACAAGGGATTAACATCCTTATACCTCCGGTGTTTAGGAATTTGAAACAATGTCTGTACATCATCAGCAGGTTTTATTCAAAAGCATACAATCGGAAGCTTGCGCGTCTTTCAATTTCGTCATCCTCCCTCAGATTCCGCTTAAACAAGCATTTGAAAGAAATTAGTGAACACCAATGGATTTATGCAAAGATCTGCATATTCATTTCATTCTCATTATCAATAAAAAACAAACAAGTTTTATAAATGAAATTTGCACTTAAACAGAAAAGAAACTACAAATGCAAAGAAATGACATGATTAACAGATTCCCAGTTTTGGGGAACCATGCCTTCAAATCTTGACTTGCTGCTGAATCAGCCACCTTCAAAATTGCTCATCGAAGTCAGTCTGAGACTCTTCTGAACATCTACTCTCGGAGAATCCCTCCATAACATGAACTGATGAACCCACATGGCTGGATGAAGGAAGATTGCTGATTTGGATACCCTGAGGTGTGGTTGAGAACATATTGGAGTCCAGCAGAGTCTGAATCTTGCTTTTAAGAACCTTAAAGTCTTCGGTTGAATGCCCCTGTGCCCTAGCATGGTACTCACAGCGGGCATTGACATTAAAACCTGGCGGATACGAAGGAATCTCTGAATTGATCTTCTTTGGCACTATCAATCCCCCTTTGATTAGATCTGGCAACAATTGACTTTACGACATTTGCAACCGAGTGAAATGCCTCTCGGGCTTCTTTGGTCTTTGTCGAGCATACTGACGCGGCTGATGACGATACGACCGTTGACTATGGAGGGGAAATGATGTCTGATACAAAGACCTAAAAGATTGTTGACTCTGAACGGGAGACTGAGTCTGAGGTATCAGGGACTCCCTTTGTTCCGGTACTTTCATAATCAGGCTTGGCCTAGGAATAGGTAATAGTTGTGGGCATGGAGATTCTGAAATTACATATTGCAAGACACACTCCTGATCTGATACAGCTCCAGGGGAAAGAATGAGAACATCCACCTCTTTCGCAGTGAATGGAATAAGACCATCGCTTGGCACAAACTCGAATGCTTTTGAATCAATTAAGTCTTGAAATTTGTGCTTAAAAGCTTTGCAGTTCTCGACATTATGCCCTGGTGCCCCAGAATGGAAATCATAATGGGCACTTACATCATAATCTGGTGGTAGCTTGTCAACCAATGGAGACAAAATCTGAAGTTCAACCAATCAAAGTTTATGTCAGGCTGCTTCGACCTCTGAGCATACCTCCTACTCTTAAAATTGTCCCGGGAAACAGGAGGTAGCTGCTGACGGGGAAATCCTGGAACCTCAGGTTGTGCAAAAGATCTACGAGGCACATCACACTTTGGGGAAGGTTCCACAGACAAAGGTGGAATAACCATTTCTACTGCAACTTCAGGCACATGATCGCCTTCCTTCCTCAGCACATTTCTTATGACTTCTATGATCAGTCCCATCTGAGTCTTCAGTTGATGAACCTCCTACTTAAGCATCTTCTGATCCTGACACAAATCTTGCATATCTACCATGAATTGTCCCATCTGGCTTCAGACTTCCCTCAACTCTGCTTGAATCTGTTCCATAGTCAACTTCTGTCTTCTCTACAAGTTAATGTCTAAAATTCTAAAGAAAAATAGGATCAGGATAACAAACTCGGCCTCGAACACCTTCTATGCAAATGGAATGCAAATTTCATGTTCGAGTATTTCCAAGGAACCTGTCTACTCTGATTCATGTTTTACACAGACGAACCACAAGAAAAAAGATTTAATGCTCAACAGCGAGTCTCAAAGTTAAGATCCTTGGAAATACAAGAACATGTATGTCAAAATGCAAACATGTTATGATGATGCGGATGCAAAGACATGGGATCAAAGGTTCCACAAAGCTACGAATAATTGTTGTGTTGCTGACTGATTTGGACCAGAGCTTTGCTTCGGTGAGAAAATACTGGAACATCATAAGGCCAAAGTATAGGAACCTCATAACATCATAGATCAAAGGTCTGCACTGATAAGAAATCCGGGTAGGTTGGAGATCAAGTTTCCTGCATAACCCTCCCACTCACAGGTATGGACCTATCTCTGATAAGGTTTGGCAGCCTATGCGGTCGTCGATGTCACAGACTTTCGAGAAACGATGATACGTTCACCATTTCTGGTTTGGCATCATAGTTTAACAAAGCGGCCTCACTTAGCTGACTCCCAAATGAACGGTCCCCAGAGTTGACAATCCTTAGATCCGACATCCTCTCAACTGTCCGAAACAGACTGGAAATGTAGTCATCAAAGAGAATCTCGTCTGAGCGCGAATTTCGTGAGGACTAGTGCATGCTGCCATACAGGTCCATCACTACTTTCCACTTCTAATGCTATGGTTATTCTCAAGCCTGGGTTTTGGCTTATCACACAATGGAACGAGCCTACCCAACAACACAATAATATGATAATAATGTCCAGAAATTAAAATGCAAAAATGTAATAAAGTACAGATACAACACAAATGCACATATATACACACCCAAAGATAAAACACACAAGCGGTAGGATTCACTCGCATAGGGCATGGGAGAAGTCCCCAACAGAGTCGTCAGTTGTCGCATCGCTGCGAAGAGAGGCCGGAAAAGATAGAAGAGTCGCCACCGTTCGTTATTTATCACAAAAGAGGGAAAGGAAACAATCTGAGAAAACCTACGAAAAAGGGAAAGACATGTCATCGCAACCAAATCTTGGGTTCGGGAGTCGGTTACGCAAGGGGAAGGTATGAGCACCCCTCACGTTCGTTGTACTCAACGGGATCCACACTTGTTGTCTATCTAAAAGGGTGTTAATCTAAAAGATTGGATCACATGGACAAAAGAAAAGAAAAGAGACTCGATAAAGCATCGCCGCCCTATGCCTACGTACTCCCTCGTGCAATGGGAAAGTCAGAGTCAACATAGTTCGGAAAACTACGGGTGAAGGTGGGGAAGGTTTCTCGCCAAGACATCGCCGTCTTGTGTCTATGTATCCTCATCTAGTATGAGAAATCAGAGCAAACGTAGTTCGGGCTGACACGACCACATATTGGTGTAAGTGTTTTAACCGAGTAGGGTTAAACCTTCGTTCTAGCAGTTAAGTGTATTGCTGCTCGACCATTGGATACTTAGGCGTTACCTGTTTGCGGTAGAACCAAGAGTTAACACACTCTTTCTGAAAATAATTTTCCAAACAATCTCGAAGGATAAAAAGGCTTGATGTTTGTTTTTGAGTCTTTTAAGAGAAGAAGTGAATTGAGTTAGATTTGCAACTCATGTTGCACTAAAGACTATGACTTGAGAGCGAATGCGTCGCATATCACCTAAAGGGCATACGCTAAACACTCTAGGTAGTTGAGAGGAAGCCCCCCAACCATCATTCCCCAACTACTTAAGGCTCATAGCGTACAACACTTATAATCCTTTATTAGGTGTCTTGAAGAAGTTTTGAGATGAGAAGAGAAAACACAAACTCTAATGGGAAACTAATCAACCCTAATGTTATAATGCAATGTGCTCCTAAAATTGAGATTAAGAGGGAAGAAATTATCCTAATGTTAGCATGCTTGGATTGAACACCTAATGTCACTCCTACCCCCATCCTAAACGGAGGGACTAGGAATCCTAAGGGATCATGGCAAAAGAGCACAAGAAGACACGAGATAAATCAATCACAAATGAGATGAAATTTAATAATAAACGCAAACATGAAATGCAAGCGCAAAAGATGCAAGGATGAGATGAAGTGGGAGAACCAAGCTCCTACAACTATTACCATCAATCATCAAATAAAAACTGGGAGGAAAAAAGTGTGGGACAACTGCCACCACAAGCACCTCTCAACCAAATAATTCTTCAAACTCAAGAAAATGATCATCACGTGAACAACATCTACAAAAGTATGCATTCAAATGGAAATCTAACTACGCGTGTCGAATAATCAAGATTAAACAATCAAGAACAACAACACATATTCAAAACAGCTCACTCAAATGCATCATATTGATCCATGAAGATTCAAAGTGAGAAGCAACAAAAACATGCTTGAAAACAACCAAAAGTGGCATTCTAGATCAATGTTAATCGGTTAACACTATTGGTTAACCGGTAACCAATAAAGATTTTTGAAAATTCGCACTGGTTAATCGGTTAACCAGTTTGTACTGCAACTGGTTAATCGATTAACACTGTGCCAGAAGTAGAAAAACAGCAGCTCAAAAGCACTTATAGCAATTAATCCAATGTGCAATCTTCCAAATGATCATGTAATCAATTATGCACGAATTTAACACCAAAATCAGCAATCCAATCAACATGTAAACACATTCAAGCATAAAGATCACAATTCACATGAATCAAAATCAACAAAATCAAAGATCTACATTGATTATGCAAAATAAGCTTAAAATAGCATCGGATCTAGAATTTCCAACCTACAAAGCGGAGATTTGCTTTGGTGAGTGTTGATTCAACTTCAAATAAGCAGATCCAAGCAAGAAACCCAGAGATTCTTCAAGATCCAAGTGATTTCTTGTTGTAGAAATGAATATCCACCAAAATTAAGCTAAACTGATCCAAATAAGCTTTTCTAGATCCACTTCCAAGTTCAGATCCACACTAGCACAAAAATTGAATGGAGAATTGGACATAATATGGATGAAGGATGAAGGTTTAGCTCTAGAGTTCAATGATTCCAATGGAGAATCAAAGATTTTTAAGGTGAGAGCTCTAATGGAGTTTTGGAGATGGAAAAGTTGAGAGCAAAATTCAAGGAGTGAGTTGAATTCTGAAAATGAAAGGGAATTATGAGGATTGATTCTGTGAGGTTCGGAGCAAACCATTTAAATATACTCTAGGTTAGGAGTAGAATGGTGGTTTGGAGTGTGGTTATGAAAATTGGAATGGGATTAGGAGTGGGAAATTGGAGGGAATTTGAATTAATTTGAAAACTAATCGAAATTCAAAGTGGTTATAGATCCTTCTTCTGGTGTAAAATCAACTTCACAAGTGATCAAAATAGACCCCAAAGTGGCACACTTGAAAAACTCACGTGCAGAGGCAAAATTTGCCTTGGTTAATCGATTACACCCTTGAAAATTCAAATTTGGTCGGATTTTGCTATGGTTAACCGGTTAACCATATTGGTTAATCAGTTAACACCTTGAAAACTTGAATTTTGGCGCCTTTTGGAGGGAAATCTACACATTCGTATGTTTTCTCCCGTTCTGAGCTCTATTAAGCCTATGAAACTTGCCCTTTAACACTATAACTGTGGAAATGCCTAATATAGCTTGAATGTTTCCTCTTGAGCTACAAATTATCCTGCAAAATAAAAATAAAATCGGTCGCTCGATCGCCGGTGTTGCACCCCAAAATTTTCCGAACCTCTTCATGGCTTGGCTTTTGTTTCATTACATTATGATGCATTTCTGCATCGCATAGCATTTGTTCTGGAGGCAGGGGATGAAGGCTTTCCTGTGGTTCAGTTTTCACTTTTGGTGCAGAAGACAAAACGGTGAGCATCGGATGCTCTGGCAGTTATTTTGCCCGACGATCGAGCGGTCTATTTTATTCTGTTTTGCAGGGCATTTTTCAAATCAGAAAGCAGCATTCAGGCTATCGTAAGCATTCTCATGGTTACAGCATTCAAGAACACATTCGAGAAGCTTAATAGAGTTCAAAACAGCCAAAAACGGGCAAACGGGCAAGTTTTCCCTCCAAAAGGCGCCATAACTCAAATGTTTAAGGTGTTAATCAATTAACGCATATGGTTAACCGATTAACCAGTGCAAAATCATGCCATATTTGAAATTTTGAAGGTGTTAATCGGTTAACGCATATGGTTAACCGATTAACCAGTGCAATTTTTTCCTTTGTACGTGATTTTTCAGTGCAGAGCCATTTGGGGTCCAATTTTGATCACTGGGAAATTCAATCCTACACTTGGGAAGGATCTAGAACCATTCTGAAATTTGAATTATTTTTTAAATTAACTCAGTTCCCTCCAAACTCCCACTCCTAATTCCATTCCAAATTTTCCAAACCATACTTTGGATCCAAGCCTAAATGATACTTAAGTGATTCACTCCAAACCACACTCATTCTAACCTTCATTTTTTCACTCTCATTTCAGAATTGATCTCAATTCTCTCAATTTCCTCCATAACCAAAACCTTTACCAAAGCTCTTTTCTACTTGAAATCCTTGATTCTTCATTGGAATCATTGATTTCTAAGAGCTAAACCTTCAATCATCATCTCCATTGGATCAATTTCTTCATTCAATTTTCGTGCAAATTCAGATCTGAAATTTGAAGTGAAGCTAGAAGTGATTATTTGAAGTAATTTAGCTTAATCTTGAAGGATCTCCATCTCTACTACAAGGATTAGCTTGGATCTTAAAGTATTCCAGGTTTCTTGCTTGGATCTACTCATTTCCAGCAAATCAATATTAACCGAAGCAAATCTCCACTTCGTAGGTTGGAAATTCTTGATCTGATTCTGTTTTTAGCTTATTTACATATTTACCATGCTGATTTTCATTTTTGATTGATTTGCTGCATTTTGATTTGTGTGATCTGTGTTGGTGTTGTTTAGATCTGTATACATGTTGATTGAATCATGGTTTGCTGGTTTAATTCCGTGATTAAGTGATTATGCAATCATCCGGTTGATCGGATAAGTGCTTATTTACTGCACATGTTGTTCTGTTGCTAATTTTCTGCTGTTGGCAGAGTGTTAATCGGTTAACGCATAAGGTTAACAAATTAACCATCACAAATTTCTAGATTTTTCAACGTTTTCACAGTGTTAATCGGTTAACGCATATGGTTAACCGATTAACCAGTTCAAATTTTCAAATTTTTTAAACGTTAACAGTGTGTTAACCGATTAACCCCTGGGGTTAACCGATTAACACTGTGCCAGTGGGTCTATTTTGCTGTTTTGCTTTCTTATTTGAGTACCGTTTCACTTCGAATCATTGTAATTCGATATGATGCGTTAAAAGTGAAATGTTTTGGGATATATGTCACTGTTTTGGTTGTTTAATCGAGATTCTGCCGACATTCGTGTTCTTTTCCACTTGAATGCATGCTTATGGATGTGGTTCAAGGTGATGATCTTTTGCATGTTCATTTGCTTTCATCTTTTGTGTTTTCCTTCATGTTTGCATCATTTTTGCATCGCTGTTGAGGTCGAGATGTGCTTGTGGCGGCTGCTGCCCCATACATTTTTCCTCCCTCCCTCCATTCTAAGTGTGCATTTTCATGTTTGCATATTGGATTTTGTTCTTCTTCTTTCCTTCCCCATTGCCATGTTCCCTTAGGAACTCCCACTTCCTTGTTTAAGGATAGTGACGATAGACATTAGGTTTTAATCCTTTGCATGATAATAAATAGGATAGTTTCCCTTCTAAACTCAACTTTAGGAACATGGTGTATGATAAATTTAGGGTTTTGATTTAGTCCCCTTTAGAGTCCTTGCTCTCTTCGCGCAATTCTAACATACTTAATAAAGATAATGGATTTTGTACCATGAGCCTTGTACTTGGGAAATAGTGATTGGGGGGTTACCTCTCAATTGCTTAGAGTGTTTAGTATACATCCTTAGGACGATATGCGACGCATTCGCTCCTAGGTTTTAGACTTTAGTACAACATACGTTATAAACATTCATTCAAAACACTTCTCTAATAAATAGCAAAAACAAACAGTCAAACTCATTTTTGTCCCTTTGGACCCCTTAATCAAGGAAAACCATTTTCGTAAAAAAGAGTGTTGATAAGCTTTGGTTCTACCGCAAATAGGCATTGTCCCTAACTGCTAGAACGAAGGTTTAACCCTACTCGGGTAAAACATTTTGAACCAACCTATGGTCGTGTTAGCCCGAACTATGTTTGCTCTGATTTCTCGTACCAGACGAGGATACGTAGGCATAAGACGGTGATGTCTTGGCGAGCAACCTTCCCCCCTTTCACCCGTAGTTGGACGAACTACGTTGACTCTGACTTTCCCATTGCACGAGGGAGTATGTAGGCACAGAGCGGCGATGCTCTGCCGAGTCATTTTTCTTTTCTTTTGTCTTGTAAGCCTTTAGCTAGATAGATTAAACACACCTTTAGATAGAAAACTAAACGTGGATCCCGTCGAGTACGACGAACGTGAGGGGTGCTAATACCTTCCCCTTGCGTAACCGACTCCCGAACCCGAGATTTGGTTGCGATGGCCAATCTTATCCCTTTTTGTTAGGTTTTTTCCGATCATTTCCTTTCCCTCTCTTTGGGATAAATAACGAAAGGTGGCGACTCTTCTGTTTTCCGCCTGGTGTTTTTCGTAGTTGCGACAGCCGGGCAAAATAAATGCCAAAGCTGCTGATGCTCATTGTTCAGTCTCTTGCACTAAAAAGAGACTTGAGCCACAGAAAACCCTTTGATCCCCTGTCTCAAGAGCAAATGCTATGCTATGCAAAAATGCAAAATGAAAAGAAAACATAAGCCAAGTAAACGGTTGGTCAAATTTTGGGGTACAAGACCCATCTGCAGATAAACCATATTCTATTCCTTGCGAGAGGTTAAAAAATCACAAATCTATAATGGTTGTCCCTCACCGACCAAAGGAGCGTGGTTGTCACGACCCCTTCAACAAATCAAACGAACAAATTTTACACGATATTTATGACAGAAACAAAACAAAAAAGAAGAAATTCAAAATAAATTAAAAATCTAAAAGCAAGAAAAATAAAAAGCCCGCTAAGTCGAAAACCTGAAAACAAGTGACTTAGGCAAAAAGTAGGGTATCCCGGTAGAATGTAAACTCGTAATGTCAATCTACTCAAAAATAAGAAGAAAAAAAAGAAAAAAATCAAAAGAAAATCCTCAATAAGAACAAATTCGTGTGACTACCAAAAAAAAGGTGAGTGACTGCCACTCTTAAAACCTTGTTGGTTCTTTTACCATCACTTATATCATTCAAAACAATTTTTGAAAGATGAATGCTGGTGTCGAGCTAATTGAACGTAGGAATGAAGAACATCAAGGAGAATGGGTAGGTTAAAATAAACTTTGAGCCTTATATTCTTTCTTTTTGAAACCATGCACCAGGCCATGTTACAACTCTCAAAAGACCAAATTGAAGCAGGGTTTTTTTCGAAAGCATACCACGTTAAAATCACATCAAAGCTGACTCCTAAAGATTTTCTTAAAGTCAGTGATGCTATTGGTATGGCATCTTAATATGTGATCCATTCACTATATCTCATAATCTTAGTTAACATACCTGGATTTTAAAACTGACACATGCATATCATTAAAATTGTCATTTTCAAAATGAACATTTTTACTTGCGAACAAACACTTGACATCCAGAAAGTTTCCACAATTGGAAGTTTGATCACCTCAAAGGGAAAAATGCCTAAGAACTCCTTTGAGAAAAAGGGCAAGTCGGTCCAAGATTTAGTCAATCTAAGGTAATTGCGTCAAGATTTGACAAATCTTTCAAGATCAGCCAGCCAGAGGTAAAACATTTCAAGGCTCGTATCGAGGCAGACCACCTCAACCGCACAAGAAGCCAACCGCTCTAAGAGATGGCTAATCAGGGGAATACAATCTTAATACACTGGGGAAAGTCAGATGAGATCGCCCTATGACAAGATTACTTCATAATTTGCAACTAGGGCAACCCATGTGAATACTAAACAAACTAGGGCAGAGACAAGCTACTATGGTACAAGTTTTCTTCATGTTTCAAATCAAGCACAAAGGTGTGTTAGCAACTGTTGAGCTTGGAGAAGATGTCAGGGATCACGTTGTTATAATCCTCACCCTAATCTCAAATCTTCCACCTCCCGCAACATGAGCACTTGATAGATTCCGAAAAACCTTTGCATAAGTCATTCTCATGCATTGACCATGTCACTTCACTCATGCATATCATTCATGTGGCATAGCACAAAGCCTTGCAAAACAAGAAAAGCCAAAGCCCAACTTCCATTGGAACCCATAAAGCCCAGTCTTGTTTGGTAGATCTCCAAAACACAAACTCACTTGGCATCTCTCAAAGCCAACGTTGCTTGGTCTATCTAAAAGCCTAACTTGCTTGGCATCCCACAAACGCCAACAACTGAAATTTTACATCGTTACATAGCATTGCATCCTCAAACGTGTAGCATATCCATCAAGATGGAGCATTACACAAATACAAATTCAAACATGCTTACAAAGCATAAAGCAGACTTGGTACCTTGCTCAAAGAATCCAACAATAATGTTCCTTATATGAGAAAATTACCCATAAAAATTCCCAGCTGATATTCCCCAAAACATTCCACAAAGTCCAACTTCGGTTGACACCATTTCAAGAGCCCAGTTCCCATCTATCCAATCCTTCCGAAACCCAGTTCTCGTCTGGACAATCATTACAAAATCCATTTCTCGTCTGGTAATCAGTTCTCGTCTGATTTATCTTTGTAAAATCCAGTTCCCGTGTGATTTGTCTCTACAAAATCTAGTTCCCGTCTAGGACTCAGTTCTTGTTTGACCAAAATATTTCAAAGCCCAGTTCCCGTCTAGTGAAGCATCTTAAAACCCAGTTCTTGTCTGGTAGTCAGCTCTTGTCTAATAAATAAACATCTTACCTTTGTGGAACCCCAAGAGAATATCTCAACTACCACCACCTGCCAAAGCATACCAGCAGAGGCAGAATAAAAATCATCATAAACACTGATACCTATCTCTTCTCTTTAAGGTACACATTTTCTGACCCATGCAAAAAATTGTCACCCTGGTCCACATTGCTTCATAGAATAATCTCATGCATCATTAAGCATACTTTGCATTTGTAACGTGCATCAAGCATATCTTGTAGTGACTGATTCATCTCCCCATCAGATATTCAGCCAATCCCCAACAGATGACCTCATATAAAGGCATCAGATATTTAATGCGCTTCCATCGTTAACGACCAACTTTTCTAGCAAGTCTTATATTTAATCCCTTCCACCTCAAATACTTGAAAAGCTAATGCAATTCATGCATTCAGGTCCAAGAGGATTAAATAGGGCAACTATCTTACCCCGAAATTTGACCTTCCCTGTCTAACCTTTTTCTCTTATACATAAACATGTACACGTGCATTCATAGCATACGCATCAACATTTTTATCTGTGGATTTATTAAAGGGACATCCAAATTCCCAAAAAAGTCGTTAAAGCATCAATATGGGTAAAATAGAAGGATTTCTATGTCTATCTACCCAAACACAGGGTCAAAGCACATAGTCATTGCCAAAGCACCTCATTCACAACCAAAAAAAGAGGATTCTTTACTATGGGAACCGGTTACCCAAATATGTGTAACTGGTTACACCTTCATTAACCAGCCTCGAATGACAATTTTTTATGCTAGTGACCAGTTACCAGGATCAGGTAACCGGTTACACCAGTTGTTTTTGTTGTGTTTCAGTTGCTTTTCAACACTGTAGAAGCTTATGTCCCATTCCTTTTTCCTACTTCATTCTAGAATTATGTGGAAGGTTTTAGACATTAATCACACAAAAAATATCGGCTACATTTGCTGCACAACCTCACTATCAATAAGGTTCATCATACACCCTCGATCTTTGAAATTGCATTTAGATCCTCAACCGAGTCAACTAATAACTAATTCAGTTAGTCCCCTACTCAGTGAGTTGGATTTAACTAACTCCAAACCAAATGCCAAACCTCATTTAACTACTTCCATACCAAATTTCAAGCCTTCAATCCTTCCAAGCCGATGGTCTATATAAGAAAACCCCTCACATTGATAAAAAGGAGGCTTGGATCCCAATTTTCATTGTCTCATTTTGCTCTGAATTTTCACTCTATATTCTCTGAATTTTCTACAGAATTCTCTCTCAATCATCATCTTTTTCTTCCCTAAACCTCAAAAAACCTCATTCACCATTAAAGATTAGCAAGCTTTGCATTGAAGCTTGCTATTCTTTGAGCTAAGCCTCAATTCATCTCCATTCATCATTGAATTCTATAGCCATAATAACATTCACATCATTCAAAGCCTCAGAAGTTAATAGTTCAAAGCCGAAGCAATTATCACATTATTCTCGGTTTTCTCGCAACGGATTGCTAAATATCTTTGGATTTTTGGTTTTCTAAGCTCCTATTCATCACATTTCGATCACAACAATTACCAAGGCAAATCTCACCCTTGTAGGTTGGTGAATTTTGCTTAATTTTCCATTTTTCGATAAATTATATGCTTTCACAATGTAGTGCTTAATTGATGTTATGTTAGATGAATAATTTCTTTGTATGCTTTATTCTATTAGTTTTTGATTGCTCTGAATTAACATGAATTTTGCATATGCGGCCATGGTATATTACACTATGATTGAATGCAATAAGAGATTCTGAAAAATGCTTTTCGAAATCCTATTTTTGCAGGTGTAACCAGTTACTGCATTTGGTTTAACCGGTTACACCCCCTGCGTGCGCCCTGGGAAGTCACTTTGTGCATGGTGTAACCGGTTACACCTAGCATGTTTTGCCATTTTCATGTTGTTTTGGGACTGTGTTTCCTGATCTTCTTGTACGTGTACCCTTTCATGTCTATGTTGATGCCTATGCCATTGTTTTAGGCCAGTACCTCCTTGCAATTATTTTTTCTTAATTAATTGCATGATTTTATTTGTTTATCTTGCAATTTAACTACATGTTTGAAGCATTTTTTTTGCATATTTTGCTTATGTGTTAACATGAAAATGCTTAGAAATGCTTGTTAGCTTGACCTTTGCTTTGCACTTCAAATGGATGCATTATATTTGTTCTCCCTTGAGAAAATTTAATCTTATTTAACATTATTTCCCACACTTGATATGATGATCTTTTCACTTGCTAGAAAGATTAATGGCATTTTCTTCCCTTTGATTAATTGATCAAAACTTTGTTTTGATTAATTAATTACCTCTGTGCTTTTCTTTAGGATATCCTTAGATTCCCCTTCTTTCTCGATCATGTTTCGAGCTGGACAACTGATCAACAAGCATGGAACACTGAGCTTGGTGTAGTCACCTCCCAAACCTATCAATCTCAATTTCTGCTTTACACTTTGAGTGCTAGAGAAGGAGTGAAAATGGAGAATTATTACCCTCATTCTAACTATTTTGGGTATGGGTCGAATGACCCTGAGCTTGGTGTAGTCACCTCTATCCCTAGATTGTAGTGTCTCTTGAGTCGATCCTTGGCATGGTCACTCATCCCAATCTCTTTCTTGTTGGGTTATCAGCCTTCTCTTGGTGCAAATACCCTTTTTCTTCGGTTAACCACTGCCTGTTAATTAAAATATCGAGTCTCTTTTAGGTTAGAAACCTTCTCTTAGTTTCAACACCATTTTCTTTGGCTAATCACTTTTTATCAGTTAAACTACCAATTTCTATTGGGTTAATCACCTTTTGGTTAAAACACCAATTTCTTTGATTAATCTTCATTCCTCGGTTAAAAGACCATTCTTTCTCTATTGGGTTAAACACTTTCTCTTGGTTCAAACACCAATTTCCTTAGTTAGCCACTACTTGTCAGTCGAAAGCCAAATCCCTTTTTCCTTCAGTTAACCACTGTCTGTCAGTTAAAACACTAAATTCCTTTTTGGTTTAGCAACCTCCTCTTGGTTCCAAAACCCGTTTCTTGGTTAACCACTGCCTGTCTGTTAAAAGACCAAATACAAATTTTCCTCTCCCCATTGGAGTCAACTTAGCTTTTTCCTTGGTTAATCATTGCATATCAGTTAAAAATCCAATTATTTTTCTTTTCCCAAGTAGAGACCTATATCCCCTTTCCTTGGGTTAATTACCGAGTCTTCGTTATTACACATTTGCCCTTACCTTTTACTCATTCTCTTGGTTTTGACACCACTTCCTTGCTTCTCTTCCTTAGTTCTCTGAACTACAGAGCACTGAATTCCTCGTTGTACTATGAGGATACGTAGGCACAAGATTGTGAAATCTTTGTGAGCTACCTTCTCATTTATTTCCTTGATTCCATGAACTACGGAGTTCTGAATTCCTCATTGCACTCTGAGGATACTTAGGCACGAGGGCCTCAATCCTCTGCGATCACTCTTCTTTTACCTTTTTCTTCCATCTTCCATGAGTAACCTTTAGATAGAATACCCATCCGAGCCTAGAGCATTCAAAATAGTTCTCGTCTAGTACGACTGATGCGTGGGATGCTAATACCTTCCTCTCGTATAACCGCCTCCCTTACCCATTTCTCTTGCCCTTGGGTTTTATCGATATTTTCCCTTTCCTTTTGGAATAAGTAAAGTTCAGTGGCGAATCTGTTGTACCACCAAGCGTGCGATTCGCTTGGGTATGTTCACGCTAGATTTATCACACAAGTGAGTGTGGCAAAGCAAACATGTCTCTCATTTCCACTTAAAAAACAATCCCACGAAATTAGGGATTATGCAAAACTTCTGTAACGGATATATTTTAACAGAATGGACAACTCATCATTTTTCAGTAAGAATTCACACGAGAAAAGAGAAATCTCACGCGTATTTCCTTTCTCAATCCCTAATCCATTCATTTATAAATATGAATACTGTGCATTTTGTTGGGGGACCTCAACTATCCTACCAAAGCTCTGTCAAAATTATCCCACAATCACTACTCAAAGCTCCAAAATTCCATTCTCAACATTGACTTTCACATTGAAAATTAGAGCGTGAAGAGCTAAAATCCTAACCTCAAACATACAACAAGGCGCAACAAAAGAGAAGGAAAAAAAAGGAAGTGAAAAAGCTCGGGGAGGTGAAAGAAGTTGCTTACCTAAGTTCTTTGTAGTTTTAATCATCAGACTAACTCCGATTTTATATTTTGCTATGTTTTTTAGCGCTTTTGTATTACACATGTGTTTCTCTTTATGAAACAAGTAAGAATCCTCCTTTAATTGATTGATTGGGTTGTCAACTTTGATTTGATTTTGGTTTGGAGATCTAGGGTTTTTCTTTCTGACTTTAGATTTATTGATTTTATGCTTGCGTTTTGTAAATTTCATTGTCAAATTTGGGTTTAAGAAGGTCTATTTAGGTAAGATAGTCGTTTGAACCGAGGTTTTAGGTTGAGCACGACGACTCCGTCGTGATGTTTAAGTGTGCCTCCATGTAGTTCTTCATTCGCCACTGCTGTAGATCCTTGTGTTTGAGTTTTTAATGCTTGTTTGGTGTTTAGTTAAAGTGAGAGAGAGAGAGAGAGAGAGAGAGAGAGAGAGAGAGAGAGAGGGTTTGATTTGTATCTCCTGTCTTTTATTTTAAAAGTTGAAGTCCGTCTTTAAAATTACACTACCAACTAGAAGTGCTAGGTAGTGAGATAAGGGTGCGTGTGGGTAGTAAATGCTACATGTTTATTGCTTTACTTTTTATTTTTTTATTTATTTTCTCTTTGTTGGAATATTTTATCATAAGCAAGCTGGAATTTGGACCAGCAGTGTTGGAACTGACAAAGGCATTCCCATTTCCCATGTGTGAGTCTTGTTAATCGCTTGCATGTTCATTTTATTCCCTTTGATTAGATAATTGTTAGTATAGTTAATAAAATCAAAAAAAAATATATCAAATCCCTTTTTAAAAAACAAAATAATTCTTGATTCAATGTCGAGCCCATTTTAATACCTTTATAAGGCGATCGATTTTAGCATCGCCATCAACCTCACTTAGCTTATTCTTAGGCTTTCTTACAATGAATTTGTCTTTCATACACTCATTAGTTTACTCTTGAGTCTTATTATAATGAGCACCTTTTATTTACATGCACTTATCTTTATGGACTTCTGATCTTATGAGTAATAACTTTAATTTATACTTCAGCTCTTCAAAATGCCAAAACCTTGACCCAACACTCCCTACTCCATTTCAAACGCAAATTCAAACCTCGATCAACATCGAGTATTTTATCCACATCAAATTAAGAGACTTAATCATATTTAAATACTATTTCATTAAAATTGAAAAAAAAGGATGGTTTGGAGCTTTCAATTCCTCTCCTCAATTGTTTTGCTACGAGATGTCTTACACGATTAGTCAAAGAATTGTCATCTCTTAAAAAAACATCTAATACGATTCATCTCAAATCGCTTCCTATCTTGGATCGAATTCAAATCATTTTCATAATTACTTAAACGAAAAAAGTGGCCTAGAGGCTTCTATTCCCTTCTCGAATGCTTGGATACGAGTAACCTTACTCGGTCATTTAAGTATTTGTCATTCATCAAAAAAATTTACCTATACTTAAATACCATTTCATTAAAGAGGAAAAGGGGGATGATCATGAGCCTTCATTTCCTTTCCTCAATTATTTGGGTACGAGTTTCCATACTCGATTAGTCAAACAATTGTCATCTCTTAAAAAATTGATAATTAGATTCACCTTAAACCTTTTCTTAAATAATCAAATAAAACCTACTTTCCTAATAACTTAGATGAAAAAGAAAATGGTCTAGAGCCTTCGATTCCCTCTCCCGAATACTTGGATACGAGTTGGCTTACTCGGTCATTCAAGTATTCATGATTCATTTAAAATATCCTAACTATATTAAAGCCTTTTATAATTAAAGATGAAAAGGTGGATGGTCTCAAGCCTTCGATTCCTTTCCTCAATTATTTGGGTACAAGTTTCCTTACTCGACAATCCGAGTAATCGTCATTCAAACAAAACATTCAACATATTAATTCAACTTTTCTCCCCTATGCGATTAAAGCTTTTTCTTAAAAGAATATTTTTTAGTCCCTTCTAACGCGCATAGAAACTAGTGCTTAACAGTTAGATTGCAATCTAAATACTTTTTCATAAAAAAACCAACATCAAATACTTGGCCCAACACCAATAAAAAACCTCCCTTTTTGGTTTTTGAGGTTTCCTTTCTTTTCTCTTTTCAATCATCTTACCACCTAAAGAAAGCAAATAAACGTGAGTTAACATTCAATTGAAAATCTAACTAAGAGGTTCCCATTGAGTACAATGGACGCGAGGGGTGATAATACCTTTCCCTTGAATAGTCGACTCCCGAATTTGAATACGGTTGTGACGACCATTATTATATTTTTAAAGGGTTTATCGATATTTTCTTATTCTTTTATGGGAATAAATATAGTTTGGTGGCGACTCTGTTTGAACTATTCTTTCTGCGACCATCCTGAAGGATCGCATTTTCAAGGTGCGACACATTGGCACTTGTTTAGTTTTAGGCATGGTATTGTTTGTATGCTTGTATAAACTTAGCTTTTATTTGTTGTATGCGATTCATACCCCCATTATGGAAAAAGTGTACCCAATCCCCCATGAAAATGTAATGGTTTATATCTACTCCCCCATGGTGGGTAAAATACCCCCCACTCCCATGAACATGTAGTTGCGTAGGATTTATTTCTTTATCGCTTTCCTTTGCATGATAATTAACAAGATAAAACAAAAACGATAAACACAATATTTTCAAAAGAATAAAATACACTTAATCTAACATCAGGTGCTTTTCAAAATCAAATTCAATTAAACACATCGCAAATACTTGATCCAACATCAAGTATTCCTTCCATTATCACACTTTCATTTTCACACCAATGTCAAAATTCAAATATCAATCACTTGGCCCAACACCAAGTCTTTTTCAAAAAAATTTCATAATAAACTAAAGGAAATGAATGGGGTGTACATACTTGTGCACACTATTTCTAAAGTACTTGAGTTGTTGGCCTTGTTTGGCTTGTGGTCCGATGTTTGTCTTCCATTTAAAACACATTTGATTAAAACGAGTTTAATACAATCCTCATAGGGGAAAAAATAGGGGTTATGATACCATTGTCCTTTCAACTCCTGATTATTATGATTGTTAGCCGTACTTAGTTGGTGATTAGATACTTATCTCCCTCTAAGTACAGACAATTAAACTCACCTCACAAATTTTATAAATCAAACTCTAAAATCAATCACAACCAATCAAGATCATTTTTCGCCTTAGGTCAACATTCGATCCTTTCACCATTACAACACTGCTTCATCAACAATGCTCTTCTCTCCGGTTTAAACACCACCCTTATCTTTCTTTGTACTTTAAAAACTACTTTTATCTTTCTCTTTGGTTTGATCATTATCTTATGATTAACATACCCTCCTCGTTGGTTTAAACACCACTTTATTGGTTTAGACATTACTTTCTTGTCCTCCTTGGGTTAAACACCACTCTTCTGGTTTAAACACTACTTTCTTTTCCTCTTTGGTTTAAACACAAATCACTTGGTGTAAATACCAATTTCTCTTCCTATTTTATTTAAACACCGCTTTCTTTTCCTCTTTGTTTTAAACATCACTATCTTGGTTTAAAAACCATTTTCTTTTCATCTTTGGTTTAAACACGACTTTCATTCCTATTTTGTTTAAACACCACTTTCATTGCTTCTCCAATTTAAACACCTTTAAACACCAATTGTATTCCTATTGGATTAAACACCAATTTTCTCTTCTTCTTGGTTTAAACACCACCTCTATTTCTTCTCTAGTTTAAGCACTGCTACCTTGGTTTAAACACCGCTTCTATTCTCTTTAGTTTAAACACCACTTTCTTCTCTTTTTCAGTTTAAACACCACCTTTATCACTTTCCTTCTTGCTTAATTTAGACACCACCCCTATCATTTATATTACCCTTTTTGGTTTAAACACCACTATCGTTTGGTTTAAACACCATTACCTTTAATACTTCTCTGGTTTAAACACCACTTCCCTTCCTTGTTGTTTTAAACACTACTACTCTTTTTCTATTTGTTTTAAAAACCACTTTTACCTGTTATTTTGTTTAAACATCGCTCTTATCACTTATATTACCCTTTCGATCTAAACACTTCTATCCCTTCTTTGGTTTCAACACTTCTTCCATCATCTTTATTTCCTCTGTGGTTTAAACACGAAATATTTTGTTGTATCCTTAGTTTCACGAACTATGAAGCTCTGAATTCCTTATAGCACTATGAGGATACATAGCACAGGATTGCGAGATCTTGGTGAGCACCCTTATTTCCAACCTTCTTCCACTTTCACCCTTAGTTCTTCGAACTATGGAAATCTGATTTCCTCATTGCACTATGAAGATACGTATGCATGAGGGCCTTAATCATCCACGAGCACACTAATTATAAACATTTTTTCCCTTTCTCAAGTAACCTTT
Organism: Lathyrus sativus; assembly: GCA_963859935.3. Lineage (NCBI taxonomy): Eukaryota > Viridiplantae > Streptophyta > Magnoliopsida > Fabales > Fabaceae > Lathyrus > Lathyrus sativus. Next base: position 63,869,797 of record OZ012739.1, on the reverse strand, counting down.
AGATATTAACACCCATCCAAGCAAAGAACAAGCAAAATGGTTCTCATCGAGTATGATGTATGTGAGGGATGCTAATACCATCCCCTCACATAACCTACTTCCTTACCTGTTTCTCTTTCTCTTGGGTTTTATCGATATTTCCCATTTCCTTTTGGAATAAATAAAGTTTGGTGGTGACTCTGTTGTACCATTGAGCATGCGATTCACTCAGATATTTTTACAATGCGACACCTACCTAAGTCTAGTATCCAGCGATATGTTTCACATTAGATTCGCTGGTATCACCTCCAAACTTGGTGAATTTTGGGACTTTCCATCCCCTAGGGTGTTTAGTTTATAGTACATACTCGGATAATGCAGACACAAAATTTGGTATGTGTAGGCCTATATTGACGCCTTTTGGGGACAAGATGTTTTCGACTATGTAGGCCAAACCATTTTTCCCTCTAAGGTGTTTCTGTTAAAAATTTATGACCACTTCCTTGCCATATTGGTTTCTATTTTGCAGCACAACTCTCATGTTGTTTAGACCTATATACTTTTCGCCTTCTCTATGTGTAGGAGATTATATATGTTGAAACCCCAATCATGGTTGCCTTTGGTTAATAAGGGCCTTCCCTTTGTCAAGTGTTTCTACTGGCCTGACATTTGAGATATAAGGAGTTGGCCACGCCTAGGCCTGAGTGCTGGAGAAATTTGCTATTTGACCCTTTTGGTTGGCTAATCATTCATAACTCTAGTTGCTGTTCTGAATTAGGGAATTAAACACTATAACAATATGTTGGGTCAGCATGTTAACCATCTGATGGTTACTCTCTTCAACATACTGCCTCATAGTCATTAGAGATGTTGTATTTAATGTTGGCGTCACTTAAGGTATATAACTTAATCCTCCTTGTGGTGGTGTCATTCTAATAGGATTATTTATAGTCAATGCTTAGGCAAGACATGGATTATAGGGTAACACGGTAGCCACTGCGGTTTGACATATGTTGATGCACGAGTTTGTATGCATGTCATCATCGCTGGTGGCATACCATATGGATACTTTCTTCTACCTATAGGTAATGAAAAACTCAGAAGATAATGTAGCTTAGGGTCTTTGGAGAGTTGGCCTTATGACTTTAAGGGTGATTGAGAGACTATTTAATTAACATGGGGGAATCATCCAATCAGATAGTGTCGATAGGATTAACATCGATCTAACCATCGGGGTAGTTGTTCCAATAGAAGCCCAAACAACCACGTCTCAAGTCATTGAACTGACTGGTTTCTCTCATGCATTTTGGGAATTGTTCTAAGGGTTAACAGTAGAATGGTAATTTGAAGGTGGACACGCCATTTCAGGAACAGTTTTACCACTTCTCAAACGCATACATACATGAACATTAGGAACATTTCATTCATGAAGAACAATTTGGAACGTAATAAACACAACAATTGTAAAAATTTTCACAAATGGGTCCCACTGAGCCTGCTGATTTATGTATCGGTATTTTGATAAACAATTACTTTTTTTTTTGAATAATTGCTTGCAGCATCAAACTAGAAAAGCCTAAGGCATATTCCAAAGGTTGCAAATCTCTTCAAGGAAGTTTGACCAAAAAGTCAACATTTTAAGCCTAAGTTCAAGACTTCACAACTTCTTCATACTTTAACATTTTTGGATGCTTCTTTGAGAAAATGACTCATCTTGACATCCTCTCAAAATTATCTACACAAGTCAAGAGCCAATTTTTCTTAAAAGATCATCAAAAGTTTGAAGACATTATAGATCATCTTGTGGACTTAGAAAATATTGGCCTAAGGTCAAGCTTAGCTTGCCTAAATTATAGGGTTCATAACTCTTTCAATATTCAACTTTTATGGGCACTTCTTTTTGCAAAACATCACTTTTAATGTCCTATACAACTTTACTTTATAGGTAAAACGTCAATTCATGCTCTAAGGACCTCAAATCCTAAAGGTCGTTTATGCATAAAACTAGGTCATGACATGTTTAACCTAATGCCTGACCAGATTTTCAGGGCCACGACCCCAACTTTCACCTCATGCCATTCTCACCTCAAGCATCCTTTTAGATTAGGTCCTGTTGAATTATGTTCTACTCCATGAATAAATCATTTGACTCAAAGAAAATCAAAGAATGCACGAGTAGATTGTATTTCGCCTCACCATAAACATGGCTACCTGAAATTGAATTATGGTTCATGACCAGATTTTCAAAATCATCAAATTCTCATTTTTAATTCAATGTGTTCACGTGATTAGGACCTTGTGATGTTAAGTGATGTACAAAGATAAAAAATGACTTGAAATTGCACATAATAGCCTGCGTTTTGAGTGATTTCATGATCAAGGATAATCACACTTTGCTTGCTCATAATTTCACATGGATTCAAGCTAATTCTCATACGCATGAGTTACATTCTCTTCATTTATAAATAGAAGGTTCATTTTCACTAAAAACCAAGCTTAGAAAGCCCCTAAAACCCCTGTTCGAGCTCACATTTTCCTCTGAATTTTTGTGATTTTGTTCTGAATTACTGAGCTATTTCAAACTCATTTCTTGATTCCATTAGATCCACTGTACTTCTATGAAGCTTCTGCAATAAGAATCAAGCTCTAAGACTCCATGAATTATGCTGACCAGATCCACCTTGCAAGCTCCTCCGATCACCTTTGACATGGTATTTTGAGGCTTCCTTTTCACTCAATCAAGTTACTACGATGTAACATTTTGCCTTCTGATCATTTCCTCTAACATACCTTGCATTGATAGTTTATATTAATCATTTAATTTTTGTTTTCGTGTTTTTTCATTTCATTGCATTTCTCTAAAATTCTCCATGCTCGCTTTCAATAAATGAAAGTGAAGCATATGGTTGAATTCGTGATGAGCTAACGGTAACTATGCCGGTTGTTTCATTCTCTAATGTTAGCATTTTCCAAAACTCCTGTAAGGTGAAAACGGAGAAGATGACCGGAGAATAATTGGTGGCCAAAGATTGTTTTAAGTTAAAAATGGATCACATGTGATATTTTATTTAAGTTCCACCGTGTGCCTTTGATCTGGACCTTCAGATGCGCTTACTTTAGCCAGTCAACATAGATCTAATGGTCCACGTAATTTAATGATCCATCGTGTTTTTCCACTTAAAATCCACCACACACTGCATATCTGGACCTTTCATTGTGCATACTTTGATTAGTCAACGCATGTCCAAGGTTTCATACCCTAAATTTGTCCTACCCCTTTTGTAAGTATTTTTCGCATTTATTGTTTCCTGACGTCTAGACACGTATCCACCCGTATTTGAGCATTTTTTCAAACTTATTCTTTTTCACCCAATTAAGGTGTGACACGTGGCCTAAAAGGGCGTTTTTGTGAATATTAATTCTTTCCTTAATTTCCTAAACCTTTTTATAATAATATTTTATGCACATATATAGTTCTTTTATTTTTAAATATTAATTTTTGTTTTTTTTAGTTTGCTTTACTTATATATTTGTCAATATCTTTTTTTTTATATATATTTAATATTTATATATTTGAACAGTTTTTAATCAATTATTATATGTTTGTTAATAATAATTGAAAAGAAAAAGAGAACAAGTAAAAGAGAAGGCCCATTCCATGCGGCCCATTAGGGTTTTTTTTGGTTTCAGCATTGCTATTTAGTGGAAGAGGACCGATGGAAGAGAAGAAAAAACGAAACACTGTTCATCAAATCCCTTTTGAAAACCCTAAAGTGAATTGAACGAGAGCACCTTCCTCCCTCAGCAAAACGGCGACGCCAGTGAGCCCTAACCCTCAATCGAATTTCTTTTCTTCACACACGAAACCCTTCAAACCACAAGTTGATTCCTCAATCCCTTTTCGCGATGAGCTGTTCATTCACGTCAATGTGGTCGGCAAATGATAGCGGGTTCTCTTTTTTAGCTCGTGCGGTTACATTCTAACAATGGCGAAGTTGATGATTCGCAGGCAATTCCGACATTGACGAAGAAACTTGCGATAATCCTCGTGTCGAAGGTTGTCTCGTTAAAGTAGGACATCTGTTAAATGGAGTTAAGGGGGTTTGCTTTCTTCTATGGCTCAACTTCAATACCATTCAACGCTTCCAGTTGGCAAATTTGGAACTTAAGTGTCGTTTCCTTCCAACAAAAACGGAGTTAAGTAACTGCATCTGGTATTGGTTTCGAGTTTTCATGACTACCCATTATTGTGTTGTTATTCAGTATTCACTTTAACTTTGATTGAATTAAAGATGCATACTCACGTCTCATGTGCATATTAGGAGTTGTTGTAGTTATTGCCAATTTATATTATTCACCAACTTTGATTCGGTTTGGATGCGATTTGTGAATTTTCTCACTGGATCTGTTGTTCCACCGATCCTCGCTTGTTTTGGTTTAATTATTTGTTGTGTACTGACCAGGGTGATTCTGACACTACCTAGAGATCTGCTGTGATTGTTTGATTTGCATTAATAAAATGTGGTTCATACTAGATAAGTTGTTTGTGATTTGGGTGTAAATTCATGAGAACCCTTTGTATTGGGTTGTACTATCGACAATATTCCTATTAAGTCTTTTGTTTTCATAAAGTTATGTAGTTGGATGCGACTGGTTTGTATGCAGGTATTACCGAGTTTGAGTGCAACATTCTGGTGCAATATTCTGGTCTGTGACTGTTTTCATCTACGGTGCTGCGCTTTACGATACATGTGGATTTGGTTTTACCACTTTGAGCGCAATGTTCTGGTTCAATGGTACCGACAACGTGTGCATGACACAAGCTTTTATCCACAACAAGTGCAACAACGCAACTCTCGCATCGACAAGATCTGCCATAGCAGCTGGAGTCGCAACACTCTGACTTCGTTGTTTTCGAATTGGTTAGACATGTTTTCTAACTGTGTTTGATGTTGTGCAGGTTGCGGCTTCGTCGAATTTCGACGACAATCGTGTAAAGCCAAGGTATATGGAACAGCAGGAACAATAACAACGTTTTCATAACTATGACGAGATGACAACAACGGAAGCTTCAACGATTTGCGGCTCAGATAAACTAGGATGCGACATCCTCAGTTAGTAGCGGCAAATCATTTCAAGCAGCTCGGCCAGGATTCTTGCCACTAACCATTTTTTGTGTTCGAAACATGATCTCTGAACGGTTGTGCATCAAAGTTCAAGAACGACAGGTTCGGAGCCATATCCATTTCGCTCATGACGTCAAAAGAAAATAACTCGGCTGTCACAAATTTGTAAAGTCAGGGTGCGAGAATGAAAGGGAAGATTAGCTAACGACTTTTAGCAACAACGATAATTCAGTGACAGTCGTGGCAAGCAAGGTCCAAAGTCATGATAACTCAGTTCGCACGAGTCCAAAATGCGAAGTCGGCGCCGGTAAATCTCTGTATCCTTTTTGGTTCGATAGCATTCAGCGCCCGATTAGGCTTGATTGGCAATATTTTTATTGTATTTTTTCATTGTTTTTAAGAGATCTTGTGGTTGGTTTTCTGTTCAAAATTTTGCCGAATATCCGACGTGACGTTGTTAATATTCAGGCTGTTCTGTTAGGGTCTAATATTAGGCATATCCTGGATCTTTCTTGTATGACTTTTTTAGTTCTGTTACAATAATATCAGCATGTAGTTATATTAATAATTTTACCGGTTTAATGCGTATTTGAAATTCTGTTTTGGTTACCGACATACTTGTTAATTGAATCTGCAAACATGGTTGTCGTAAATGCTTGTGTTCTGGTATTTCGGAATTTATTTCGATTTTGCAGCATTGAGTTAAATTGACATAGTTTGATATACCTATTGCTGAGTTTATGCATCAGATGTGAAAAATGCAGGGTGTCATAGCCAGATGATTGTTTTCCATCACAGCATTATGAACTTATCTATTTTAGACCAGACTATGTTTATACTTTGTCCTGTAATTAATCTACTATGTTATGATTTAAATTAGATGTCCTTCATTTTATTTTCATCTACTGGGATTTATTGTTGCGAACAAGGATTCGGTTAGTTGGTGTTTTGTATTCATATTGTCAATTCATAGCATTTTCTGTGAGTTTACGGTTCCGCGGTTTAAGCTCGTGTTAGTTTAAAGTGCCATTGGCCTTTCCCATTTGACTTGTTGTTCTTTTTTTTAGATTAGAATTTTCATTTTTATTTTATTTACTAATCAAATATTTGTTTTTTTATTAATTGAAGCCACTTTTTCCTTTTTTATAAGTATTTGTTTTAATACATATCCAAAATATTTTTTAAATAAAACCTTAGACTATTTTCAAACTCTATTTCCAAAAAATTGATATTATTTTTATAATCCTATTTCAATATCTTTTTCAACACACAAATCATTTTCTTAATCAATAACGAAAAAAGAACTTTTAAGGTCTAGCATCTTTTGAGTTCTTGAATAATCACTATTGGGACGTACGTCTTGGGTAGTGACATTCGACCTTTTCGTTTCAAAATATACCTTTTAATTATTTAGACAAAGAAATGTCATTGGAGTCTAGCATTCCACATGATACTTTCACTGTTTATTCAAAAAATATTTCATAAATTAAATCAAATGGTGAAAATTAAACTCTTGAAGTCTAGCACTTCTCGAGTTTTCGAATGGATATTATTAAGGTGTACACCTTAAATAATATATTGTTCAACTTTTTGCTTTTTATATTCTCTTCTTTGAACAAAGAAATATCATAAGAATCTAGCAACTCTGTGTGATATTTTTATTGTCCATCAGAATATTTTTCGAATGAAAAAAGATGTTGTCGAGATCTCGCATCACGATAATACTCCGTTAAATTGGTTGTGAGGCCGACGTCTTATTTACTAAATAATCGTTATTTTCAAATCCAATCTTGTATTCTCACTTCTCATGCCGCAAACTCTTTCCATACTCTCGATTCAATCCAATTTGTTTCAAATTCTTTTTCCGATCAAAACTCTGAAATAAGGGGATTCTTGGAATCTAGCATTCTTTGAATTTTCGAGTAAATAGTTCTCGAGGCACGCCCTTTGAGTTATTATTCACTCAGCCTTTCGACTTCTTCATTTTCCAACGTTCTCTTAAGTCGAATGCTCGTACGTATTCGTAACCCACATTTTTCACACACTTCACAATTCCTCGTGATTTCGATATTAGGGGCACCCTCAGGGACTAATATCGTCTCTCACAATCTAATCCTTGACACGTCGTCAAGTCGGTCCCATCTTCAATCAAATCCTCGACACGTCGTCGAGCTACTTCAAAACAACTTCCTTTTGGCCTCGCATGCCATTTTTCGATTCGATCCTTTCACAAACATTTCTAAAACTTACGAAAGAGGGATATTCTCAGAATCTAGCATTCTTTGGATATTCGAATGAGTAACTCTCGAGGCGCGCCCTCGAGTTGTTATTAGTTTATTCTTTCGATTTCAAAACATCCAACTCTTATCTTCAATCTATTCAACCCAATTCCCGAAAGAACTGAGTTCTTGGAATCTCGCATTCCTTGAATTCTTAAGTGACAAGCTCTTGAGGCGCGCCCTTGGGTTGCTTGTCAGTCACTCTTTCGTCTCTTTCTCAAACTTCCAACCTATTCAACCTCTTTTTTTTGTGGTCGTCGCCACGAACTACGGACGCTCTGATTCTTCATTCTCGTTTGAATGCAATAAAAGTAGGCACAAGATTGCGATGATCTTGGCGAGCTACCTACCCTCCATTTTCCGTTTTCCCCCAACCTTTCCCGTAGTCGAACTACGAAGCTCTGATTTCTCATTCTCGTCCGAATGAGCATACGTAGGTGTTGCACCCCAAAATTTGACCAACATTTATTTACCAAGCTTGTGTTTATTGTATTCATCATCTGCAGCTCATTGATATGTGGGCAGTAGATCAAGAGGTATGATCACCCAGCAAGAGTTATATGAGACTTTGAAGCTAGCCAAGAAAGTTGTTCAAAGTGATTAAGGGTTGATATCCTTGTCAGAAAACTCAAGAGATCCCCAGAGAGATTGGTTGAAACCAAGGTTGTGTGTCTCATAACTTGAGAGTTGTGGGAGCTCCTCAGATGATTCTGAGACTATGAGGATGGACTTGAAGCTTTGAGAAAGCTTATGAGATGTCTTGAAAGCCATCATGAAGCCTAGAGAGGTCATTGTACAAGAATTCAGAAGACTCAGCCATGAGTGGTGGAATTAGGGTTTGACTGGGTCAACCCTAGGTCAACTGATGATTTGGAGAGGGTTGAGACCTAATCCAAGAGCCATGTAATCATGGAATGATGCATTGAGATTCTATAAGGATGATTCCTAGACCAACTCATCATGATTGAGGAGTTTGAGAAGTTTTAAGCTAGGGTTTCTAAGGATTGACAGTGTAAAATCCCCTAGTTTGATCCCTATCTTCAAGGCAGTTTAGCTCAAGATGTGATTGTCATCTCATCTCCCCCAAAACATGAATGTTGTAGAGCTTGTTCTTAGATTTAATTTGAGTACTAGAAGTCCTTGATAGGATTTTTAGAGCTCAAGTTATGACTTTGACAAATTACAGGTCATCTGAGGTATGTGAATTTGGGTCCTTGAAAGTCACCCAACTTGCATCCAACTTTTGCCCTAGTAGGATGATTCCTATGAACTCTTGGTCAACATGAATGTTGTAGAGAATCTTCTTATATTTCTATAGAGTACTAGAAGTCCTTGATAGGATTTGTAGAACTCAACTTATGGCTTTGGCAAGTCAAGGGCATTTTGGTCATTTGGAGGTTATAGGTCATTTCAAGCATAAGGCCATATCTCCTATTTCCAAGCTTCAAATGGAAAAATATTCAACATCAAACTTTCTTAGAATGATGTTTTAAGGCTATTAGGGAGGTCATGAGATGTTGAAAAGGCTTGTATCAAAAAGTGATAAAAGGGCCTAAAATGGAGGCATAAGTTAAATAAGTTGAAATTGAAAATTGGAAATCACAAGTTATACATCCAAACCATGTCATATAACAGGTCATTTTGACTCCAAAGTACATTCTAAGAACAATAGTTCAGCCACAATTTTGATTTGAGGCCTAGATCATAGGGCTGCTTTGGAAATGGCTTACTTGCATCTTAAGGTACCAAAGCAAAACATGAAGAAACTCAATAAACAAGTTAGTTATGCATTGCAACACATCATAAATCTCATATGGGGAGAATTTCAAGTCAGTTACAAAGGTTACAAGGACTATGGCATGAGATAGCATATGGTGAGAAGTGAAATCAAAATGTCATGACATGAGATTTCCATTTTCTCATTAGCAGGTCCTAGATGGTTCTAGATGATTCTAAACCACTCTATATAACATGTATAACTTGCTCAGATGCAAGGTTGGTGAGAAAAGAGGTTTGAGAGAGAGAGTGCCATCTTGTTGCTTCCATTGCAAGTCAAGTTTCAATTCTACATTCTTCTTCATTTCCATTCCTTTTTTCTACACAAACACATTCCATAGATCATAGTGAGGGTGTGCAGATCAAATTAGGGGCAATTCCATTGATGAATCGTGTATGAGCTTTTGGATTTTCACCTTTGCAACTCAAGATCGGTTTCCAAGAATCAAGCAGTTTCAACCCTTCTTTTTGCATACAGAAGCAAGAATACTACTCAGTGAAGGAATTGGGAAAGATTGAAGGTCTGAATTGAAGGTTTCGTGCACCTGTTCATCCCAATTACACAAGTTTGTAACTTTCTCTCTACACTCTAATTTAAGTGTTATTAGATAGAATTAATAGGTTAGAATGGTTAAGGATAACTAGGAGATCATTTCTGGAGAGTTTGAAGAGATTTGATGATGATTTTTGCAATGGCAAGATTTATGTTTGGACCAAGAACTCCTTGAATCTTGAGTAATAATCTTAGTTCTTTAGTGGAAGTTGACCAGTGGTAGGAGGTGAACATTTTAGTGTAAACAATTTCAAGAATCTTGAGTTTTGATTTTCAAGCATAATTTGAAGTTGCTATCGGGTTTCAACTTTGAGTGAGATTCAATGGAATTTGAGAGCATGGTTGGATTCAGCATAAAATTCTAGGCAGGATAGGGTCTTGAATTTCTATTTTTCATGGAGAATGGATGGAGTTCGTGCTTGAGGGAGAAAGAGCTTGAAGCTCTGCGTTTTCATGGAGGTTCCAAGAACCCTAGCTGGAGGTAGGAGATAAAGATTTGGCCGTTGGATGAGAAACGATCCATTGGCCACGATTCAATTTCATTTTGAGAGGGAATTCTGAGATATGAAACGCGGGCGTTTCATTTAAGTTTGGTCATGGGCTTAAGTGATCTTTTGATACCCACACCCCCTTCACGAGGCCCATTAGATTTTGAACTGATTTTCTCTTCAATTTGCACCGTGGATTTTTCTTTTTCTTTATGTTTTTTTTTATTTAATTTCTGATTAAATTGGGCCTAGCGCGTTTACTATCTGAACCCCCATTTTGAGCCCATACGCGTATTACACTGCATCTGGTTACTATCTGCACCACCCCAGTTTCATATTTTCATTTTATTTTCTTCCATTTTTTGTTAAACTTTGAAAATCCATAATAAATGGAAAATTAAAGATTTTTTAATGGGAATTTTGCTCCCATTTCATAATAATGTCCAGAAAATTATCAAATAAAAATATTTTCATTTCATGCATTTTTGATATTTTTTGTGTATTTTCTACTTTTATTGTATTTTATTTCTTTTATGTTGATACATGAATTTGTAGAATTTTGTTTAGATAGTTCCCTTAGCATTTTTAGGCCATTCTTTTTAGGATAGTTAGATATAAGCTTTAGCTTCCCCCTGGAATTATTCCATAATTTTGTGATGAATTTTAGGTTAGTTTTGATTAGATGACATTAGGTTGTGTAGAATTAGGTTAATCCATAACATAGGTCCACAATAACATTAGAATTTTGGGTTTCTAAGTCAAGATAGGTATTGGGGCATATAAGGGTATTAAGGGTAGGTATGTAGGATCCCTTAGAAATTATGTTAGGTTTTAATATAGTAGTATACTATTTTTAGATGATTTTTGTAATGGATGATTGTTTGTGTTGCCCTTGTGGGCTTGTATTCTTGTTTGCTTTGCTTTGTGGGCTTGGAGAGCTTGGGATTGCTTGGTGTAGCAATGAGGAGCATAGCTGGAGCATTGAGGAGCATTGAGGAGCTTGAGAGCTTGATCTTATTTGTTTTGTTGATTGTTTTAGGGTTAGGGATTAGGAAGAGTTTAGACTTAGTCAACTTCTTTCTTAAACATGGATGGTATCTTTCACCTCCATTCCTCCCTACGATTCAAAGTCCTTCTATTGTATAAACCTCTCTCCTTTGGAGGGATAAGTGATTGTGCCTAGGAAGTAGAACTTTTGAGGGAACCATTCCTTTGATGTTGAGCCCTTATAGGTCACCTTTGGTGGTCAATAAGCAGTTCAATATCCCCAGCTTATCCAGTAAGTGATTTCCTCTGGTTTGATTATCTTGAGAGATGCTGAGCTTGAAGATGAAGACTCCATTGAAGAGTGTAGAAGAGGATGAATCCTTGAGCATTTCCATTCCGGCTGAAGCTTGAAGAGCAACAAGAGCAAGTTGATACTTGAAGACCCCTGAAGATGAAGTAAAGACTGAAGGATGAAGTTGACACTTCTAAGTGATTGAGATTGATTCTGAAGAGCTGAAGCTTAAAGAACAAAGGAAGTTGATACTTGCTTTGATACCTGGGGATCCTGAAGGAGCCAAGTTGATACTTATGATTGATAGTGAAGCCTGAAGGTGGAGCTGATCAAGAAGCTGAGGCTTAAAGGAGAAGATAAGTTAAAACTTATGTTGAAAGGTTGAAACCTGGAAAAGCAAATTGATACTTGTCAAGAGTAATTGGAAGCCTGAAGACTGAGTTGCTGTTGGAAGAGCTGAAGCTTGGAGTTGAGAGAGGGGTTGATCTGTTTCCTTTTCTTTTCTGTATTAATGTGTTTTGTTTGACTTGTTTGATGCATTAGAATAAGTTCATATCTAGAATAGGTAGAATCTAGGAGCATGATTGCACTAGAGGTTGAGTTGCTCCCTCTGCTTGTATTGTTACTATGTGGCTTTGCTTGCGGGTATTCGGTAGAGCCCAGCTCCCTTGCCCATGTGGTTTGTTTGCCTGATGGCATTTTATTTCATTTCATCTGTATGATTGCAGTTTACTGTTTTGCTTGATAGCATGTTTTATCTTTCAGTATGATTACTGTTATCCATTCTGGCTTGAGGTTGAGATGAGCTTGTGGAGGCTGAAGCCCCACACACATTTCCTCCCTCACTTGCATTGCATGCATTTTACTGTTAAGCTGGTGCTTTGTCTGTTTTGGTGTATCTTTGACATGATCCCTTATGACTCTCATTTCCTTTGATAAGGAATTGATGATAGAACTTTAGGTTGAAACCTATGCATGATAACTTCTAGGAGTTCCCTGTTCAAACCTCAACCATAGGATGAATCCATGGCATGACAACAGTAGGACTTGATAGTCTCCCTCCTAGTTGGGCCTGTTCTCTTCTCATCTCAAAACATTTTAAGATACAGTAATCATGAATGATTTCTTTCGTACATTACGAGCCTTAAGCTATCTGAGAAAGGATTGTGGGAGAGTTTCTTTTCCACAGTCTGGATGTTTAGTATGATACCCTTTGGGTGACATGCGACGCATTCACTCTCAGGTCATAGTCTCTAGTGCGATTGAAATCGCAAACACAATAAAAAACACTTCTTTCGTAAAAGACAGGAAATAAACCGTAGTTTCCCGAACTACGTGAGCTCTGATCTCTCATACCTGTTGAGAGTACGTAGGCACAATACTGATGTATTGGCGAGCTACCTTCCCCCATAACCCGTCGTAGGCCGAACTACGTTGACTCTGATTTCTCATTCTCTGATGAGAATACGTAGGCATAAAGTGCGACGCATTGCCGAGTCATTTTCTTTTCTGTTTAAGCCAGCCTTGATAGGTAGATAGATAAAAACGACCCGTCCAAGTAAACATAACAAGCGAGGATCCCTTCGAGTACGACGGACGTGAGGGGTGCTAATACCTTCCCCTTGCGTAACCGACTCCCGAACCCAGACAATGGTTGCGACGACCTTGTCTTACCTTTTTTCGTCAGGTTTTTCCGATCGTTTCCTTTCCCGCTCTGAGGGATAAATAACGAAAGGTGGTGACTCTTCTATTGTGCCGGCACCTTATTTTCGCGCAAGCGACAGCTGGCGACTCTGCTGGGGAGAGCCAATCGTTCCCTGCGAGAGTCAATCCTAACGCTTGTATGTTTACTTGTTGGGTTGCGTTTATTTATCGCATTTTACTTCTCGCACTTTATTTCCCGCATTTTCTATTCAGTATAATATGATTATCTGTGCTGTTGTGGGATAGGAGTTCTGATGAGTGAGAAGCCAGACCCAGGCTTGAGTGCACCATAGACTTAAAGTGGAAATTAGTGGGCGCGTGCTTGCTTTGCAGGCACTAGTGTCTCATGAAATCCACGCTCAGACGAGGTTCATCCGGTTGGCTTCTCTTTCAACCCTTTGGGTTGAGACGGTTGCTGGTTTGGTGGATTGTCGACTCTGGGGACCGATCATTTGTGATTCAGCCGAGTGAGGCCGCTTCATGAGCTGGTGATGCCACACCTTCTGGGTATCGTATCACCCCTCTTGAATGTCTGTGACGCTGACGAACGCATAGGATGCCGAACTTGAGTCAGTTTAGGTCCATACCTGTGAGCAGGGTTGGGTTTATTGCAGGAAACCTTGACTTTCAGACTACCTGGTTTTCTTGACAGTGAATCAGTTTTGTTGGTACCAGGGTTTCTCAGTTGCAGATTTGTCTGTTCTTGATAGAGCAGGTTTTAATCAGAGGATCTTATCATCAGGTGTATGTTTGTTCTTGATAGAGAAGATTTTTTGAGTGGGGTCTGAAGATCTCATCAGCAGCAGTTGTTTGTTCTTGATAGAGCAAATTTTTGAGTGGGGTCTGAAGATCTCATCAGCAGCTATATGTTTGTTCTTGATAGGGCATATTTTTGATTGGGGTCTGAAGACCTCATCAGCAGATATTTCTCGGTCCTACATCAGAGGTCCTTATCATCAGACATTTGTTCTTGACATAGCAAAATTATGATCCTATGTATATGGTTGTCGCTACTGCGAAAATCGGCGCCGGCTGAACAGAAGAGTCGCCACCGTGCGTTATTTATCCCACGGGAGGGAAAGGAAACGCTCAGAGTAAACCTCGCACAACACGGGAAAGGTATGGTCATCGCAACCAAAACCTGGATTCGGGAGTCGGTTACGCAAGGGGAAGGTATTAGCACCCCTCACGTCCATCGTACTCGACGGGATCCACGCTTGTTTTCGGGTATGGATTGTTATTCTATCTAAACTATAGGTCAAGGGTTAAAAGGAAAGAAAAAGGTGACTCGGCAAAGTATCGCACTTTATGCCTACGTATTCTCGACTGGAACGAGAAATCAGAGTCAACGTAGTTCGCCTACCTACGGGAAAGGAGGGGAAGGTTGCTCGCTAGGATATCGCATCCTATGCCTACGTACTTTCATACAGCATGAAAGATCAGAGCAAACGTAGTTCGGGCCACGGAAGACACAAGCTTGTCTTGGTTGATTTTATTCTTTCTGAAAAAGGTTTTTCTGATTAACAGTCCAAGAGGACAAAAATGACGTCTTGATGAGTTCACATTCTTTTACGGAAGAAGTGTCTTTTATTGTGTTTGAAATCTTTATGGTGTTTTTCTGTTTGTTTTAAGAAAGAAAGAGACAGAACTCTAACCTACGGTTGCGAAGGGAAACAAACTAACCTAATGTTATCATGCATGGGTTAAGACCTAGTGTCTATCATGCTCCTCTCTTGCACAGAGAGAAACAGAGATCCTACGGGATAGGCAGAAACAGAAACAATAACAGATATAATAAAGCAAAACAGTAAAATGCATGGATGCAACAGTACAAGCGAGGCAAGGGAGTCCCACTCAACCTCGAACCTGGAAAACAATAGGCAAAAGTGAACAGGCTTCACTTTCAACCCAGCAGGGTAAACAGCAAACAATACAGTCAGGAAAACCAATCAATACATCAAGAAATGAAATACAGCAAAAATAAACAGCTTCAGCAGCTCTGAATCAACATCTAGCTTCAAGTAAGCTCCAATCAGCTACAAGCTTCAACAAGCATCCATCTCCATCTTCATGACCTTCAGGCAAGGGCTTTGATCACCAGTCTTCCATCTGCAATGGCTTTTCTTCAAGCTCAAACCTCCAGGATGAGGGATCAGTTATCAGAGTGAATTGGGTGTTAAGCAATCAGTTGACTACCAAAGGTGGTGAACAGACTGCTTCTAACACAAGAGACATTTTCTCTCAAGAGTTCTATCTCATAGACCCTATCACCAAGCCTTCCAAAGGAAGGGGGTGAGTGTCTTAGAGAGACTCTGAATCACAGAGAAGAATGGATGCAGACAAGGCAATCCATGTTTGAGAAACAAACTTTCTAACCTAGAGCTCTGCCTAGCTCCTAAACCCTAGTCTCCTCAGCAGCTGCTAGCAAGAATCTCTTCTTCAACTCTGGAAGTTGATCTTCAATCTTTGGATCTCCAATGGCTTTCATCACCTCAAGTCTTCAGCTTCCCCAGGTCCCCAGACAATCCCAATACCCACACAGACAAGCAATAATCCCCAGAGGGCACACCACACCAGTCAATCAGATATATACAGTACAGTAATAGCAGTAGGGGAATCCTGACTTTTCTAAGGGGATCTAATAACTACCCATAGCCCCTATAGTCCCATAACTAAACTAGTCAAACCCTAAGTCCTAAGGGAAAGAATCAAACTTCCTAAGTCATCACCTAAAAACCCTAATTTGTTCATGTTGTTCAAGCCTACATTAAACACCTAAAATTAATTCCTAAAAATGGGAACTAAATTGTTTCTACAAGTTCAACATCTAATCTAAACAACATAAAAAGAATGAACAAAAATATGAAAGCATTTAATAGAACAAAAATTACTAAAATCATGCATGAAATGAAGCTATTTAAAATGACATTTATTTAGAAAATATGGAAAAAATATCAAATAAAAATAAAAATGCAATTTTATTTAATGAAAATTTTCTACACATTCTAATGAAAATGATGTAAAAAGAATGGATTAAAAATGATTTTTTATCTATTTATTATGAATTTTTAAAAATGCATAAAAGAATTAAAGAAAATAAAAAAATGTATAATGAAATAAAGGGAGGGGGGTTTGAATAGAAGACACGCTTAGTTGTAATCAGGATGGGCCAGCAAACAGGGGGTGCGCGTAGCATTTTGGCATTAGGCCCAGAACCATTCAGAGTTAATAAAACAAAGAAGAGGAATCAGGGGGTGAGAAAAGTAAGCCAACACGTTCAAATTCACAATGGGCTTAAAATTGGGGGGTGGGGATAGCACAACAATCTTAGGCCCTCCCGTTTCAATTAATGAAACGGTGCGTTTAGGGCACCTAACTAATTCCCTCCAAAATCAGAATCAAATAAGAGCCACACGATTGGCTTCTGAGTCAAAAGTCTAACACGAAATGGACGTTCCAGATTTCGTCTTCCTCAATGGATCAAATGAGAGCTAGGGTTTCCCTCCATGGCAACCATGCACGAGCCAACTTCAAGCTCTCAGTTCTCACTCCACAGTCCATGAAACGCCACGATATAAACATGAAACTTACTCTAAATCTCTCCCTCTACGAGCCTATGGTCTTTGTTTGCATTAAAACTCAGCCAATCAATAAACCCGATCGAGACAAATTCGGACTCCATGAAAATACACTGAGATGCATCACAACAATTCTCAACCAAACCTATCTTAATCTACTCTATGCATAATGGTGATCATCCTGCGCTAACAACCTAAGATTATAATGCACTATCCTACGAATTCTTGATCCAAACAGTTTGGTGCACCTGTTATGAATTGTCTCTATTCAGCCTCAAATTCATCTAAACTAACCTCCTAACATCATAGACCATGAATATACTAGTAAAACTACCTAAATCTCCCTAGATTGAATAAGTTAGAAAGATTTGCACCTTGAGCAAGCTTTAATGGAGGCTGAGTAATCACGTGGATCCAGGCTCTTGTATGCTTCAATCTTGGTCCATTCTTGATACACTTGATTCTGTTTGCAAAATTTGGATGAAACTTGGCTTGGATCTTGCTGTCCAATGGAAATTGCAATTTGTGTGTTCTTGATGGAAGTGCACAAAATTGAGTTCTAACCACCAAATCTTTGATTCAATTCTGATCCAGGATGATGATTGAATGTAGGAGGATCAATGTTGATGAAAATTGATGAAGATTTTGTGAGATTGAAGTGAAATTGCAATGAGAAAGAATGAGAGAATTTTGGGAAATTTTGGTGAAAAATGAATCCAAACCCTGATCAATCTTCATTTCATGTTTATATAGGTCTCAAATGAACTTTCTAGATCCATCTTACAATTTCCCTTACCTTCCAACTTTGATCCATTTTTGAAATGTTTCTTCAAATGCAAGTAACCATGAATAACTTTTCTTTTTCCTTCTAAACTCAAAAAAGTACTTGAACCATTGTTCTTAGAATGTCTTTTCCATTCAAAATCATATATTGGAAGTCTCCATTTGGACTTATAAATCTCCCAAACCATTTTTCATTTTGACTTTATTCAAATTATAAGCCATTTTAGTTCAAATTTAACCAATCATGCAACCTCATGTTATGAGCTTTTCCAACAATTTGTGACCTTCTTTCTAGACTCAAAATGTCATTTGGAGCAAGTTTGATGTTGTAAGTTTTTCCATTTGAGGCCTCCTTGTATGAGTTTTGGACATAGGTTAAAATGACCTGTAATTCACAAATGCCCAAAATACCCTTTGCTTGCCAAGACCATAAGTTGAGTTCCACACATCATATGAAGGCATACTATACCATTCTAGAAAGCTAAGACAATGAGGAACAATTCTTATGTTGACCAGAAATTCATTTGAAATCTCCTTGAGGGGCAAAACTAGCTTGGAAGTCAAGTCACTTTCACAGACAAAATTTCAGATACCTCAGATGACCTGTAACTTGCAAGGACCATAACTTGAGTTCTATAAATCTCCTTTATGTCTTCCACCACTCAAATTAAAGGTCTTGAGATCCTCTACAAGTTTCATGTTGGCCAAAGAGCTATTTGAATCTAGCATTTTGACTTATCTTGCTTGGAAATTTGACCTAAACTAGGGGATTTTACACAGAAACCCTAATTTAGAAGCTCCTCTTCTCCTTGATTTCTCTTGAATTCTTCTTGGCATATCTCCATATCCTTCTTTATATGTCCAATGATGAACCCCACATCTCTCCACTAGACTTGAATGCCCCTTAAATCAGTCAATTGACCTAGGGTTGACCTAGGGTTGACCCAGATGAAACCCTAGTTGACTGCCTTCAGCTATAGCTCTTGTGCTCTCATCAATGACTTGTATCCTTCTTTAAATGACTTTCTAAGTCTCTCATAATGTCTAGATACTCTCCATGCCTTCAACTCACAGCTCACAACCCTCTTGTTGACCCTCAGATACCCTCAGCTAGGAGACGGACTCAAGGCTTGATCTGCTGAACTCTTTCCTGATGACTTGAATAAGATTGAATTGGGATAATAACCTCTTGATAGGATTCCAGAGATGAGAATAATGATTGGTCCCCTGTTGAATGACTTGCTATGCTTATGCTATGCAGATGATTAGTCTATGTACATGACTCTATATGCAAATGCTAATGATATTGAAACATAAACCCAAGGAGTAAGGTTGGGCAAATTTTTAGGGTGCAACAGCTGCCCCTATTCAAGCGACTTGGACCCGATTGGGTGAAGAGCCCGGAGCCTTCAGACATTCGCGGTACGAGACGGTTGAATACTAGTGAAACCAGAAATTTGCCAACCGCAAAACTAAATTGCGCTCCTGCTTGAGGAACGACATTCATCAGCTGAATCTGACTGTTACAGCAACCCACTGATCTCGCGCGACCGTGCTGGGGATTGTCTTCATTGTTCTGAAGAGGATTCTGTCATAACAGATTGCTTGCTTGTCCACGTTAGGACTCTGTCTGTCATCGATACGAAGAAATCTCAGCTAGAACCTGTCCACGTTAGGACTCCACTTGCTGTTAACCCAGAAAAATCTCGGCAACTCCGCTGGGGATAATTCGTCTGTATTTCCATAAACTGAATCGTCCACGTTAGGAATAAAACTCTTTCAGGCTAGGAGTAACACCTGTCCACGTTAGGAATAAAATTCTTCCACGCTAGGAGTCATTTCTTCCGTATCTGTCCACGTCAGGACTAACCCTTTCATCTTTCCACGTCAGGAAGCAATCTTCTTTCCACATAAGGAGAACTATATCAATCTGTCCACGTAAGGACTCCAATACCACTTGACATGTCCGCGTCAGGACTCCAATCTTTCCACGTAAGGAATCCAACTTTGGTTCTGAACCTGTCCACGTCAGGACTCAACTTTCCACGTAAGGAGTACATCATTCTTCCATGTCAGGAATCAACTTTTCTTGAATCTGTCCACGTAAGGACTCCAGCTTTTCCACGTAAGGAATCCAACTTGATATGTCCGCGTAAGGACTACATCGTCCACGTTAGGACCCACTTCTCCACGTTAGGAATAATAATCTCTTTGATTTGTCCATGTTAGAACACTGATCTCGTCTCGATTTGTCCACGTTAGGACTCAGGCACCTTCGACCCGCTGAGGAAATAGGACTTGTCCACGTAAGGACTCACACGCTTGTCTGATCTGGCGACGTCAAGGGCACCACCACAAAGAGTAATCACTTTTGTCAACATCATGACCTCCCATTCCACTAATTTCGAGAACCCGAATCTGTCCACGTTAGGGCTAACACCTCACCATTCCGGGAAAATAAACCTGTCCACGTTAGGACGTCCACTTCTGAAGAAATCCCGTCAATCTAGGAGTAAATTGTCCACGTCAGGACTTAGTTCTCCAATGATCCTCACCCACAAACTCCTCAGCCTCAACGTGACAGCGACTTTGAGACGGACTCTACTGGGGATGTCTGGAACCCAAACTATCGAACGCCTGTTCTGATAACCAGCGGTGGCTTCTGAAATTCTGACTCATGGAACCCCTGATGACAACTAATTCTGCCTGGGAATAAAGAGAAACTTATCCTGGTAACTCTGTGGGGAATACTGCCGAAACTGACATTATCATTAGATGTTTCATGCCGAGATCTTGAATGTTTGGTAATTCATTTGAGCAAGAATTCTCTCCATCTGAACTGCTAGAGTACAGAAACTGCTTCAGCAAAATAAATGCTGGAAGGATAATGCCGACTCCGCCGGGGATAGCCAGATGCTACAGGATTATTCCAGCAAAATAAATGCTGGAAGGGTGAAATCGACCCTGCTGGGAAATTGGGAACTCAAACCACATACCCTATTGAGGTAACCCCCTGCTGGGGAATAGCAGATGTGCATAGTATGATCGGACTTTCTGCTGGAACGTGAACTGATATCACCAGTATCTCTGACAAAACAAATGACAGGACCCACCATCAACTCTGCTTGGGAGAGTCTTAATCTTCGAGTTCCACTGGAAGGAATGAAAACACTTGCAAAGAGAATTCCGCTGGGGATGGGATGATTCTCTCGGGGAAAATCCACTGACTCCGCTGGGGGAGAGTGCATGACCCTGCGGGGAAAGATGAACCTGTCTGAATACAGCCTTACGATCTTGGAATTACCAAACTCTGTTGAGGACGAATAGCTTTTCTGGAGCACGTCCTTTGGATAAGCTACGGCTAGCTGGGAAATTCTATCCTTCTTCAGGAAGAACACGCATGACCTGCGTGAAGACTGAGTCTTTCATTATCGCAATCTTTTGATCACCTTCTTCGTATGGTTATGAAACCTGCAACAACACAAACAAGACACGACAAGCCTATGCAATCAAATCAATTCAGGTTAGTGACGTTACACTCAGTTAATTCAAAGCTTTAACAATTGTTGGCAAGGGCCAGCGATGTTAGACTCATGCTAGCTTCACTAAACTTAGGCGTTTTATCATGCACAAAACAGTAAAGAACCAGCATCAAGTACTGAATAACATATTTTCATTGATCGGGCCCCTGAATGGGCGGAGTTTTTGTACACGGGATGTAACTCCTGAAAAGAGGAAGCTACGCAAAGCAAATATACAAGTATGCACAAGAAGCATAAATACATTGACAAATTAAATTTTGTACACATGTCGGCAACGGGATGCAGATGAACACCAAGAAATGATCCTCCTATGACTCATCCGACTCTAATGCTTTCCCGGTATCCCCACTTCTGAAGAGATTGTATCCGATAACTGACTCCTCAAATATATTCTCCCGCATTGATGCTCATTGTAATATCAAATTCGGACCGCAGTCATTTGCTTTTCAAATCCCTAACTTTTGCGTGAACCGCCCTTTACGGGTTTTCAGTTCACCGGGATACCCCTTTTTGCCGAAGCCGCCCAGTGTAGGTTTTCAACTTCGCGGGTGTACATTTTTTCAATTTTATCCCTAACTTTTGCCCGAACCTTTCATTCTGTTTTTAGTTCGCCAGGATGCCCCATTTTTGCCTGGACTCTCTTTTTTCTGTCCAGCGGGTCTATTTTAAGCAAAGTATTTTTTAACTGCGTCCGAATTCACAGGTGACGCAAAGTCTTCTCCGTCCATGGTGGACAACAACAACGCTCCTCCTGAAAAGACCTTTCTGACAACGTATGGCCCTTCGTAGTTGGGGGTCCACTTGCCCCTGTGATCTGCTTGCGGCGGGAGAATCCTTTTCAGCACAAGGTCGCCCGTCTGAAAGCTTCGCGGAAGTATCTTCTTGTCGTACGCTTTCTTCATTCGTCTTTGGTACAAACGACCGTATGCTAGAGAAGCTAGCCTCTTCTCGTCCATTAAGCTCAGTTGGTTCAATCTATTCGTTACCCATTCTGCCTCGTCCAGCTGAACGTCTCGCAATACCCTCAGAGAAGGGATCTCAACTTCCAATGGTAATACCGCTTCCATTCCGTATACCAACGAGAATGGAGTTGCCCCGGTTGATGTGCGTACCGTCGTACGATAACCGTGCAAAGCAAAAGGTAGCATCTCGTGCCAATCCTTATAGGTCACCACCATTTTCTGAACAATTTTCTTGATATTCTTATTGGCCGCTTCGACAGCGCCATTCATCTTGGGTCGGTAAAGGGAGGAGTTGTGATGTTCGATCTTGAAATTCTGACAGAGCTCCTTCATCATTTTGTTGTTCAGATTTGAACCATTATCCGTGATTATCCGCTCGGGAATCCCATATCGGCAAATGATATCTCTCTTGATGAATCTAGCCACCACTTGCTTCGTTACATTTGCGTAAGACGCCGCTTCCACCCACTTGGTGAAATAATCGATTGCTACTAGGATGAACCGGTGCCCGTTAGAAGCCGTCGGCTCGATCTTCCCAATCATATCGATTCCCCACATCGAGAATGGCCATGGAGATGACATCACATTTAGAGGACTCGGAGGCACGTGTATTTTGTCAGCATAGATTTGGCACTTGTGGCACCTCCTTGCGAACTTGAAACAATCAGTTTCCATCGTCAGCCAAAAGTAACCTGCCCTCAGCAGCTTTCTCGTCATAGCATGCCCACCAGCATGCGTACCAAAGGTACCTTCGTGAATTTCCTCCATGAGAAGCTTTGCCTCTTTCTCGTCTACACAACGCAACAACACCAAATCGTGGTTTCTTCTGTATAAGACTCCATCCGGGTTCAAGTAGAAATTACCCGCTAATCTCCTGAGAGTCTTCTGATCTTGACTGGATGCCCCAGCCGGATACTCTTTATCCTTCAGGAAATTAAGGATATCGAAATACCACGGTTTGTCATCAGGTGCTTCATCAATAGCAAATACATAAGCTGGCCTGTCCAACCGAGAGATAGTGATTTGGGGAGCTTCGTTCCAGAAGTTGACCTTGTACATGGAAGA
This sequence comes from Lathyrus sativus, assembly GCA_963859935.3. Classification (NCBI taxonomy): domain Eukaryota; kingdom Viridiplantae; phylum Streptophyta; class Magnoliopsida; order Fabales; family Fabaceae; genus Lathyrus; species Lathyrus sativus. The sequence continues at coordinate 63,846,683 of OZ012739.1, read as the reverse complement.
CAAAGTGGCCAGGGCGTCAGCCATTTGATTTTCTGCCCGCGGTACGTGATGCAATTCAACTTTGTCGAAGAAAGGCAGCAATCTCCTTGCATAATTCATGTAATGTATCAAATTGGGCTGACGTGTCTCCCATTCCCCTTTGATCTGATTCACCACCAGAGCTGAGTCTCCGTATACGTCTAGATGCTTGATTCGCAAATCAATGGCTTCTTCAAGCCCCATTATACAAGCTTCGTATTCGGCCTCATTGTTGGTAACGGCAAAGGTCAGTCGGGCAGTAAACGGGATGTGCGACCCGTGTGGCGTGGTGATGATTGCCCCTATCCCGCTACCGTAAGCATTCACAGCTCCGTCAAATATCATCTGCCATTGGGACCCTGACTCTGGTCCTTCGTCTGGCAACGGCTCTTCACAATCTTTCATCTTTAGGTACATGATATCCTCGTCAGGAAAATCAAACCTCATCGATTGGTACTTTTCAATAGGCTGCTCCGCCAGATACTCAGACAGCACACTCCCCTTTATAGCCTTTTGCGAGACGTATTGGATATCATATTCAGTCAAGACCATCTGCCAACGGGCGATTCTACCTGACAACGCCTGCTTTTCGAATATATATTTGATAGGATCCATCTTCGAGATGAGCATGGTTGTATGATTCAGCATGTACTGCCTCAAACGCTTGGCGGCCCAGGCTAGCGCGCAACAAGTTTTCTCCAGCATTGAGTATCGAGATTCACAGTCTGTAAACTTCTTACTCAGGTAATAGATCGCATGCTCTTTTCTCCCCGTCTCGTCGTGTTGACCGAGAACACAACCCATGCTTCCCTCGAGAACCGTCAAATACATTATCAAGGGTCTTCCTGCCACCGGGGGTATCAAAATAGGAGGCTCCTGCAAATACTTCTTTATTTTATCGAACGCCTTTTGACAATTTTCGTTCCACGTTACAGCTTGATCTTTCTTCAAGAGCTTGAATAATGGTTCACACGTGGCCGTTAGGTGAGATATGAACCGGGCAATGTAGTTCAACCTCCCTAAAAACCCGCGCACCTCTTTCTCTGTTTTAGGCGTCGGCATTTCTTGAATCGCTTTTATTTTAGCAGGATCGACCTCTATTCCTCTTTCGCTTACAATAAACCCCAGCAGTTTACCCGATCTCACCCCGAAGGTGCATTTATTAGGGTTCAGCCTCAGCCTGAACTTCCTAAGTCTTTTAAACAACTTCAGCAGATTCACCAGATGCTCTTCCTCCGTCTGGGATTTGGCAATCATATCGTCAACATAAACTTCGATCTCTTTATGCATCATGTCATGGAAAAGAGTCGTCATCGCACGCTGATATGTTGCCCCAGCATTTTTCAAACCAAAGGGCATCACTTTGTAGCAAAATGTTCCCCACGGCGTTATGAAAGTAGTCTTCTCCATATCCTCTGGCGCCATTTTAATCTGATTATAGCCTGAAAAGCCATCCATGAAGGAGAATACAGAGTATTGAGCGGTATTATCAACTAACACATCAATGTGAGGAAGTGGAAAATCGTCTTTTGGGCTTGCTTTATTCAAATCTCTATAATCCACGCACATTTGAACCTTGCCATCTTTCTTTGGCACTGGTACGATGTTAGCAACCCATGAGGGATATTTTGTCACAGCCAGGAAACCAGCGTCCCACTGTTTCTGAACCTCCTCTTTGATCTTTATTGCCATATCTGGTCGTGTTTTGCGAAGCTTTTGTTTGACCGGCGGGCAATCTTCTTTCAGTGGCAGGCGATGCACAACCATATCTGTATCGAGCCCCGGCATATCTTCATATGACCAAGCGAATACATCATTATACTCTCGGAGCATTTCAACCAGTTTTCGCTTGATATCACCCTGCAGTGCGGCTCCAATACGAATATTCTTCTCAACCCCTTCCGACCCCAAATTGATAATTTCGATAACCTCGTCGTGAGGCAGAATGGCTCTTTCCTCTTGCTTCACTAACCAAGACAGTTCTTCAGGAACGTCGCTATCTTCGACAACCTCTTCTTCGGTCTGGAATACCGGGTGATCGAAGTCGGGACGAGTCATAGGTGGTTCAAGGATGTCATCTGAAAATGTTATCCTGCAAAAGGAATGGTTAAGTGCTTCAAAATGCGTATAAAGCGAATAACCACGTTGCCATTTTATTGAAAAATATAAAACAAGAAAGACAGGGATTACAGTATTTGCACATGAAAAAAAACGCCATTTATTTAATGATTAACACGCAATGTTTATAACAACACAACCCTAAGCAAATCCTGATGCCCCGGGCAAGACATCAGATTATTCAACAATTAATAAAGCAAAGCATTACTGTTTAAAAGTCACAGGAACAAGCTCCTGAATAGACCAGTTGCACAGTCCTTGTCCTGGCGTGCTTGGTTGAATCCAGGCATCCATATCACAGTCGCTGTCTCCTTCATCGGACTCTGAAGCAGCATTGACAGTTTCATGACATACTCCACTGGCAGAGATGGTAATTGGCTTTCTGAAACGGGGGGCTCCCACGGAAGGAGTTGATGACGACGGTCGGTACCCCAGTCCGAACCGGTCCATCTTCACCGGAATGTCCAGCACTTTGCCCCAGCCCTTGGCTTCTCCTGCTTCCACTAGAGCTTGAGCTTCCTTATACGATGAGACGGCTATCTCTGGCACTTTGCTCGGCCCGGGACCTTTGTCCTTGATGCGCAAACCTTCGAATGCCTGGCATGGCGTCTCGTGGATCTCTCCGTCGACTTCCACATATTTGAATGACGCTAGATGGCTGACCAGGATGTCTTCTTCTCCGCACACGGTGACTACACTGTCTCCGACCATATATTTTAACTTCTGATGCAGGGTAGACGTGACTGCCCCTGCCCCATGAATCCAGGGTCTTCCAAGCAAGCAGCTGTACGCAGGCTGTATATCCATGATATAAAACTCCGTTGCAAACACTTCCGGCCCCACTTGCAGAGGCAAGGTAATCGATCCGAAGACTGTTCTCCGCGTGCCGTCAAATGCTCTGACTACCAAATCACTGGGTGTACACAAAATCCCTCGAACATCCAGCTTCATCATCGCCTTCTTAGGCAACACATTCAAAGATGATCCGGTGTCAACCAATACGTGCGACATTACTGATCCTCTACACTCAACAGATACGTGTAATGCCATATTATGATCTCTCCCTTTCGGAGTCAAGTCAAAATCGGTAAAACCCAGACTGTGGCCTGCATTCACATGTGCCAATACTCCTTCTAGCTGATTTACGGAGACGTCCTGGGGTACAAAAGAAGTGTCCAGGACTTTCAGCAAAGCGTTTCTGTGAGCTTCCGAACATAAGAGCAATGACAAGATAGATATTTTGGACGGTGTCTGCTGCAGATGCTCCACAATCTTATAATCACTTTTTCGAATCAAGCGCATGAATTCTTCTACATCCTTCGATGCTGCTTCCTTTTCACTTGCTTGTACCGGAACATTCTCAACCGCTTTCCCTTTTCCTTTCGCTAGTCTTTCAGCCTCCACTTCAGGAGATATAAAGATCCTGCCACTCCTCGTCATGCCTCCTGAACCAACAACATTATCCACAATCTCCACTGGCTGCTTGTTAACATCAATCTTTATCCCGTCACAATACACCTCTAACCCATATGACCATGGGACTGCTTTCGTGTTCTCGTACGGGATTGGCCCGGCCTTAGTTATGGTAATCGGAGGTCGCTGAGCTGGCGCTGCAATAGTGATCGTCTTCCGAGGAATCGTTACCGTGGCCACATCACTCTGATTATCCACTACTGCCCCTGCAGGCTCGTCAGTTGCCGCTCGATCAAACTGCAATATACCTTCATCAATTAAAGCCTGAATGCCTTTCTTCAAATCTTCACACCCCCCAGCTAGGGTCCAACAGTCTAAGCAATACTCGTTACATCCTGGGTAAACACCTCCTTTAACAGTCGGCTCTTTATCTCGCTCAGCGGCGTCTTCAAATCTTCAACATTCATAATAAGATTCAGACCATCCTCAGTCAGAACGGCGTTCGCCCCATGATTAGGCATGGGTTTCTGGACTATATTCGGACCTGCCGTTCCGAAGTTGATAGTCTTGTTGTCTAAGAGATCCTGCACAACGTGCTTAAAAGCATGGCAACCTTCTATATCATGGCCCGGGGCCCCAGAATGAAACTCACAGTGCCTGCTTGCATCGTACCCGAACGGGGGAGCTCCCGTTATTGGTGCCAGAGTTCTTTTCTCTACCAGATTCAATCCCAGCAATGTCTGCAATAAATCAGCATAGGTTGAGGGAGGCTTCTCAAACACTCTTCTCGGCTTACTACCCTGGAATCTTCGTTGAGCCTGCTGTGCCCCCTGCTGAGGCTGCTGCTGCTGTGGCATTGGTTGCTGCTGAATCGGTTGTTGTTGCTGGAGTGGTTGTTGCTGATAGGGAATAGTAACACTCGACACCTGCTGCGGCTGACGATATTGACCTCTTCCCCTGCCTCGGCCTCGGCCTCGGCCTCCAAATACTGCGCTGGCTTCGCCCTGACGGCGCCCACCATAAGCTTTCCTATTACTGCCAGATGCAGTTGATTCCTCGACTTGGAACTTTCCTTGCTTAATATTACGCTCAATCTTTTCACCCATCAGAATTAGGTCTGAAAAACTGGCCAGAGATGTGTGAAACAGCATATCATGAAACAGCCCTGTGAATGTGCCGACAAACATGTCATTCATTTCCTTATCTTCGACCGGAGGACGGACCCTGGCAGCCATGTCGCGCCACCTTTGCGCGTACTCTTTAAAACTCTCCCCCTTCTTCTGCGAAAGCCCGGCCAACTGGACCCGATTGGGCGCCAGGTCGCTGTTATACTTGTAATGGGCTACAAACGCCTCCGCCAATTGCTTCCATGTCTTGATATCAGTTGGCTCCAACCCCATGTACCACTCTAGGGAAGGGCCCGATAGACTATCCTGAAAGAAATGCATTAGCATTCTTTCATCAGTGGAGTATGCAGACATCTTTCTGTAATAAGCTCGTACATGCACTTTCGGACATGTGTCTCCTTTATACTTATCGAACGCAGGAGCTTTGAATTTAATTGGCACCCTCAGGCCAGGTACCAGACCCATGGTCGCCATGTCCAATCCCACAGCACTTTGATTTAAGACTCCCTTCATCTGCTCTTCCAGCATTCTAATCTTTTGGGAATCATCCATCGGCCCTTCAAAACCTCCTCCGGAGAAGGCATCCTCCTGCTGATCCTCTTGCCACATACCATTTCCAGCCCCGTACCCATCATATCCATTATTGCGTCCAGCTCTGATCTGATTCATTCCCGGACCTCGGCCTCTGTTGCCGTACCCTTGAACACCTCCAGCAGGACCAAAAGCCATAAATCCAGTACCATTTCCGTTTCCAAAGCCTCCGTAACCCTGATTGACCATACCATAACCATCTTGCCCAAAGCCTTGAGCATTAAAGCCATACTTGCCAGTGTTATCGAATCCCTGATCGTTAAATCCGAATCCAGTATTGACAAAGCCATTGCCTCCTAGATTATCTCCCAAATTGACATCACCCAGCCCAGCATTATGGACAGCAGTTTCATTCCCAACTCCGACGTTACCATTTGCAGCAGCGGTAGCGTTGTTGACATTAGCAGCAGGTATATTGACTACGGGCGGAGCCACTGGCGTGGGAGTGCCGTCTCCATGAGCAGTATCAACCCGGACAGACTGATGATCTTCATTACCATGACCAGCGTTTCGAGCCAACAGAGGCTGGACCATGGCCTGCAAATTCTCCTGCCCTTTTGCTATAGCTTCCATGGTTTGCATGAAGAGAGCGAGCTTCTCGCGCACATCTTACATCTCGTTCTGCATTTGGTCCATGACTTTTCGACAATTGGAGCGTGTAGAATAGCGGTGCGGACGCTGATCTGCAATCCTGTTAAGTACCTGGTACAGAGCAGGAAATAAGACACCATCCAAAGATTACCTGTAATGCAATATGAATATGAATGCAATGCAATGTGTCTGTGCATTAGGGAAGTTCATTCCCCCAGTTCTAGTGCGAAGGTGCCGGTGCAGTGACAGTGTTGACAATAGGAATATCGGAGCTGAATCATAGAAAGCCTCATATATTGCAGGGAGAATCAATAAGCCCAGGGTACAATATCGCTGAGAGTACAATAAGAAGGCATGACCTCAACCAACAATCCTGGTGATGGTCAGCACTATGCAAATAAAGCATACAAGTTACTACATGAAATGATCAAATCCTCCCAAAAGTCTGGTATTCCTCTATCAACTTCTTGGTCTCCGGATGGCTCGGTCGATCAAGCAGCCCTTCGACAAGCTGGTTTCTCCTCTTAAGGACACGGCGTACGTCTTCAGCGGTTTCTTCCCATGTTGCTTCTCCGAAACAATCTTCTAACTTTTGCTTCTGAGACACTGCTTCATCTCTGGATTTGATTGCCTTGTTCAGTGCATGCTGGACACTATACCGGGTCATCACTTCCTCCTCACACTTCTTGATGCTAGACTTCAACTTCTCTTCGAGGTCGGAGATTTGCTGCTTCAGCTTATCTTCCCTCTTCTTGTTGTTGGTGAGTGTAGCATTCCAAGTCTTATTGCAAGAAGATATCTCTCGGTGTGCTGCGTCGAGCGCTTTCTTTTTGGCTTCCAGCATATCATGGGAGCTTCTGAACTCTTGCCCCAGACGTTCACGCTTTTTCTTTTCCTCAGTCAACTCAGCCCCTAGTCTGTTTACTAGCTCGATCTGTTGGTGGAAAGCATATACGGCCTTGTTTTTCTCACTGCGTGCCTGGGCTAACTCTTGCTCTAACCCTTCATTAATCTTCATCAAGGCTTCTTTTTCCTTCACAACCTGTTCATAGACTTCTCTAGAAACAGTAGTCGGTTCTGCTACCGGAATGGGAACAAGAATTGGTGCATCTGGAAACGGCATCCTCAACTGACTAGCCCTCTCCTGAATCCAAACTCTGTAAGGCGCATAGGCCTGACAGTCATTCTTTCCTAACAAAGGCTTCCCTCTGCGGTTAATACGTGTCCAGGCATGTTGCAACTTGGCTAGTAACTCCCCTTTCAAATCACCTGTGAAGTACAGAGATTCCTGTACTTCTTCCTCCTAAGGTGGATTCTTCAGTGCATATCCGAACTGGCGAATGAATAGAGAAGGGTTATAATTGATACACCCTTTTCTTCCTATCAGCGGCACATTAGGGTACCCAGAACAACTGAAGATGAGCTCAGATCCCAACAGGTCTCGATCAAACCACACAATGTCTTCGGAATATAGCCTCATCAGGCGCTCTGACCAACTGGCTGGAACTGTAGTCTCTGCAACAGTTCTTCTCTTAGGAAGGTGACTCTCAAACCACCTACTCAACAAGGGTACACACAGATGAACATTCTTCCCTCTTCCCTTCTCATTCTTGCAATGCAGTGAGTGGTAGAGATCTCCGAGTAAGGTAGGTACAGGATTACCAGCGGCAAACAAGTAGAAAGCATCAAAGTCCACAAAATCCGGTATATTGGGGAACAATACTATGCCATAAATGCACAAAGCCAACACAGCATTGAAAGCAATCCAGCACCCGCTCTTGGCATACTCTTGGGCTTTACCAACTAAGAATTGGAGTGAGAAGCCTGGAACTCCACGGGAGACAGTAGTCACAAGTTCAGAAACATCAATATGCAAGGCTTTTGCCAAATCCTCCGGCTTGGGCTTGGCGTCATAATGAATGAATGGAACCTGGTTCTGCACGGGCAGCTCAACATACTCAGCGTATTCCTCCAGGGTTGGTCCCATAATAAAGTCAGAGAACGTAAAGCACCTCAAAGCAGGGTCGTTGAATTGCATCAGAGCATACAACCCATCTAACTCTACCTCTGTAGGTTTGCACACCAATCTCAATAATCTACCATAGCTCATCCGGAAGCTCCTACGAACACCCTCATCAGCAAGAGAGATCAACCCCAGTAAAGGAACAATATCAGGAGTAGGCAATTTGTAAGCAACCGTTCTCCTTAAGCTAGTCATGATCAAACACTCAGAAGTCTGGGTACTAGAACTAGGGAAATGCAAATGCACCTGCAGCACAGACACACGTTAGTGAGATGCAAATGGTAATGGATATGCAGTGATGCAATGCAAGTAACATGCAACAGGGACCAAAGCTGTAGCTGAATAGCCTGAACCCAATCAAGAAAGGTCTCAGATAGACCATCCAGAAGTCCTCAAGCCCTGGTCTCAGATATACCTCAAACAAAGCTCCAATATTGGTCTCTGATAGACCCCATAATCATAACCTGAATGGTCTCTGGCAGACCTCAGATCATATCCCCCACTGGTCTCTGACAGACCTCAGAACACATCTCCAAATAGTCTCTGACAGACCTTGGAACACACCAACTGGTCTCTGACAGACCTTAGAACCCTCCATAAATACCCAGGATCTCTGATCGAGAACAAACCGGTAGTCTGAAGGTCTAGTTACCTGCATAACCCCAAACCCTCTCACAGGTGGGTGGCCCTATAACTGGCACAAGGTACGGCATCCTATGCGGTCGTCGGCGTCACAGACTTTCAGGGTTGATGATACGATTCCCAGAAGGAGTGGCATCATCAATTCCTGAAGAGGCCTCACTTAGCCAACTTCCAAGTGATCGGTCCCCAGAGTCGACAATCCAACTAACCAGCAACCCACGCCAACCAAAGGAAGGGGCAGGAGGCCAACCAGAGGAACCTCGTCTGAGTGTAGATTTCATGGGACACCAAAGCAAGCAAAGCAAGCGGGCGCCCACTAATTTCTACTCTAATTCTAGGTGCACTCAAGCCCAGGTCCGGCTTATCTCTCAATATCAGAACACCCGTCACACCCCGATACAGCAATAATAAACAATATATAAAGCTGAAAATAAAGGTCAGAAATATAAATCCATACAAAATCCTCGACGGGAAAACAAGCGTTAGGATTGACTCTCTCAAGGGACGTTGGATCCCAAATGCATAAGAACCATCGTAGTCCTTAGCAGCCAGGGGACGTTGGATCCCCAGCAGAGTCGCCAGCTGTCGCTACTGCGAAAATCGGCGCCGGCTGAACAGAAGAGTCGCCACCGTGCGTTATTTATCCCACGGGAGGGAAAGGAAACGCTCAGAGTAAACCTCGCACAACACGGGAAAGGTATGGTCATCGCAACCAAAACCTGGATTCGGGAGTCGGTTACGCAAGGGGAAGGTATTAGCACCCCTCACGTCCGTCGTACTCGACGGGATCCACGCTTGTTTTCGGGTATGGATTGTTATTCTATCTAAACTATAGGTCAAGGGTTAAAAGGAAAGAAAAAGGTGACTCGGCAAAGTATCGCACTTTATGCCTACGTATTCTCGACTGGAACGAGAAATCAGAGTCAACGTAGTTCGCCTACCTACGGGAAAGGAGGGGAAGGTTGCTCGCTAGGATATCGCATCCTATGCCTACGTACTTTCATACAGCATGAAAGATCAGAGCAAACGTAGTTCGGGCCACGGAAGACACAAGCTTGTCTTGGTTGATTTTATTCTTTCTGAAAAAGGTTTTTCTGATTAACAGTCCAAGAGGACAAAAATGACGTCTTGATGAGTTCACATTCTTTTACGGAAGAAGTGTCTTTTATTGTGTTTGAAATCTTTATGGTGTTTTTCTGTTTGTTTTGAGAAAGAAAGAGACAGAACTCTAACCTACGGTTGCGAAGGGAAACAAACTAACCTAATGTTATCATGCATGGGTTAAGACCTAGTGTCTATCATGCTCCTCTCTTGCACAGAGAGAAACAGAGATCCTACGGGATAGGCAGAAACAGAAACAATAACAGATATAATAAAGCAAAACAGTAAAATGCATGGATGCAACAGTACAAGCGAGGCAAGGGAGTCCCACTCAACCTCGAACCTGGAAAACAATAGGCAAAAGTGAACAGGCTTCACTTTCAACCCAGCAGGGTAAACAGCAAACAATACAGTCAGGAAAACCAATCAATACATCAAGAAATGAAATACAGCAAAAATAAACAGCTTCAGCAGCTCTGAATCAACATCTAGCTTCAAGTAAGCTCCAATCAGCTACAAGCTTCAACAAGCATCCATCTCCATCTTCATGACCTTCAGGCAAGGGCTTTGATCACCAGTCTTCCATCTGCAATGGCTTTTCTTCAAGCTCAAACCTCCAGGATGAGGGATCAGTTATCAGAGTGAATTGGGTGTTAAGCAATCAGTTGACTACCAAAGGTGGTGAACAGACTGCTTCTAACACAAGAGACATTTTCTCTCAAGAGTTCTATCTCATAGACCCTATCACCAAGCCTTCCAAAGGAAGGGGGTGAGTGTCTTAGAGAGACTCTGAATCACAGAGAAGAATGGATGCAGACAAGGCAATCCATGTTTGAGAAACAAACTTTCTAACCTAGAGCTCTGCCTAGCTCCTAAACCCTAGTCTCCTCAGCAGCTGCTAGCAAGAATCTCTTCTTCAACTCTGGAAGTTGATCTTCAATCTTTGGATCTCCAATGGCTTTCATCACCTCAAGTCTTCAGCTTCCCCAGGTCCCCAGACAATCCCAATACCCACACAGACAAGCAATAATCCCCAGAGGGCACACCACACCAGTCAATCAGATATATACAGTACAGTAATAGCAGTAGGGGAATCCTGACTTTTCTAAGGGGATCTAATAACTACCCATAGCCCCTATAGTCCCATAACTAAACTAGTCAAACCCTAAGTCCTAAGGGAAAGAATCAAACTTCCTAAGTCATCACCTAAAAACCCTAATTTGTTCATGTTGTTCAAGCCTACATTAAACACCTAAAATTAATTCCTAAAAATGGGAACTAAATTGTTTCTACAAGTTCAACATCTAATCTAAACAACATAAAAAGAATGAACAAAAATATGAAAGCATTTAATAGAACAAAAATTACTAAAATCATGCATGAAATGAAGCTATTTAAAATGACATTTATTTAGAAAATATGGAAAAAATATCAAATAAAAATAAAAATGCAATTTTATTTAATGAAAATTTTCTACACATTCTAATGAAAATGATGTAAAAAGAATGGATTAAAAATGATTTTTTATCTATTTATTATGAATTTTTAAAAATGCATAAAAGAATTAAAGAAAATAAAAGAATGTATAATGAAATAAAGGGAGGGGGTTTGAATAGAAGACACGCTTAGTTGTAATCAGGATGGGCCAGCAAACAGGGGGTGCGCGTAGCATTTTGGCATTAGGCCCAGAACCATTCAGAGTTAATAAAACAAAGAAGAGGAATCAGGGGGTGAGAAAAGTAAGCCAGCACGTTCAAATTCACAATGGGCTTAAAATTGGGGGGTGGGGATAGCACAGCAATCTTAGGCCCGCCCGTTTCAATTAATGAAACGGTGCGTTTAGGGCACCTAACTAATTCCCTCCAAAATCAGAATCAAATAAGAGCCACACGATTGGCTTCTGAGTCAAAAGTCTAACACGAAATGGACGTTCCAGATTTCGTCTTCCTCAATGGATCAAATGAGAGCTAGGGTTTCCCTCCATGGCAACCATGCACGAGCCAACTTCAAGCTCTCAGTTCTCACTCCACAGTCCATGAAACGCCACGATATAAACATGAAACTTACTCTAAATCTCTCCCTCTACGAGCCTATGGTCTTTGTTTGCATTAAAACTCAGCCAATCAATAAACCCGATCGAGACAAATTCGGACTCCATGAAAATACACTGAGATGCATCACAACAATTCTCAACCAAACCTATCCTAATCTACTCTATGCATAATGGTGATCATCCTGCGCTAACAACCTAAGATTATAATGCACTATCCTACGAATTCTTGATCCAAACAGTTTGGTGCACCTGTTATGAATTGTCTCTATTCAGCCTCAAATTCATCTAAACTAACCTCCTAACATCATAGACCATGAATATACTAGTAAAACTACCTAAATCTCCCTAGATTGAATAAGTTAGAAAGATTTGCACCTTGAGCAAGCTTTAATGGAGGCTGAGTAATCACGTGGATCCAGGCTCTTGTATGCTTCAATCTTGGTCCATTCTTGATACACTTGATTCTGTTTGCAAAATTTGGATGAAACTTGGCTTGGATCTTGCTGTCCAATGGAAATTGCAATTTGTGTGTTCTTGATGGAAGTGCACAAAATTGAGTTCTAACCACCAAATCTTTGATTCAATTCTGATCCAGGATGATGATTGAATGTAGGAGGATCAATGTTGATGAAAATTGATGAAGATTTTGTGAGATTGAAGTGAAATTGCAATGAGAAAGAATGAGAGAATTTTGGGAAATTTTGGTGAAAAATGAATCCAAACCCTGATCAATCTTCATTTCATGTTTATATAGGTCTCAAATGAACTTTCTAGATCCATCTTACAATTTCCCTTACCTTCCAACTTTGATCCATTTTTGAAATGTTTCTTCAAATGCAAGTAACCATGAATAACTTTTCTTTTTCCTTCTAAACTCAAAAAAGTACTTGAACCATTGTTCTTAGAATGTCTTTTACATTCAAAATCATATATTGGAAGTCTCCATTTGGACTTATAAATCTCCCAAACCATTTTTCATTTTGACTTTATTCAAATTATAAGCCATTTTAGTTCAAATTTAACCAATCATGCAACCTCATGTTATGAGCTTTTCCAACAATTTGTGACCTTCTTTCTAGACTCAAAATGTCATTTGGAGCAAGTTTTATGTTGTAAGTGTTTCCATTTGAGGCCTCCTTGTATGAGTTTTGGACATAGGTTAAAATGACCTGTAATTCACAAATGCCCAAAATACCCTTTGCTTGCCAAGACCATAAGTTGAGTTCCACACATCATATGAAGGCATACTATACCATTCTAGAAAGCTAAGACAATGATGAACAATTCTTATGTTGACCAGAAATTCATTTGAAATCTCCTTGAGGGGCAAAACTAGCTTGGAAGTCAAGTCACTTTCACAGACAAAATTTCAGATACCTCAGATGACCTGTAACTTGCAAGGACCATAACTTGAGTTCTATAAATCTCCTTGATGTCTTCCACCACTCAAATTAAAGGTCTTGAGATCCTCTACAAGTTTCATGTTGGACAAAGAGCCATTTGAAGCTAGAATTTTGACTTATCTTGCTTGGAAATTTGACCTAAACTAGGGGATTTTACACAGAAACCCTAATTTAGAAGCTCCTCTTCTCCTTGATTTCTCTTGAATTCTTCTTGGCATATCTCCATATCCTTCTTTATATGTCCAATGATGAACCCCACATCTCTCCACTAGACTTGAATGCCCCTTAAATCAGTCAATTGACCTAGGGTTGACCTAGGGTTGACCCAGATGAAACCCTAGTTGACTGCCTTCAGCTATAGCTCTTGTGCTCTCATCAATGACTTGTCTCCTTCTTTAAATGACTTTCTAAGTCTCTCATAATGTCTGGATACTCTCCATGCCTTCAACTCACAGCTCACAACCCTCTTGTTGACCCTCAGATACCCTCAGCTAGGAGATGGACTCAAGGCTTGATCTGCTGAACTCTTTCCTGATGACTTGAATAAGATTGAATTGGGATAATAACCTCTTGATAGGCTTCCAGAGATGAGAATAATGATTGGTCCCCTGTTGAATGACTTGCTATGCTTATGCTATGCAGATGATTAGTCTATGTACATGACTCTATATGCAAATGCTAATGATATTGAAACATAAACCCAAGGAGTAAGGTTGGGCAAATTTTTAGGGTGCAACAATGGTCCTATCAGATGGTTGTTCTTGGCAGATCAGATTTGTGGTCCTACACCGGGGTTCTCTTATTATCAGATGCAGTGGTTGTTCTTGATAGAGCAAGATTACGGTTTTGTTGATACAGAATCTCCACAGCACCAGTTACCTTGATCTCTTATTGCATGATTGCATTTTGCATTAGTTTGCATATTCATTTGCATTTCATTAACGTGTGTCTGTGTTGCAGGTACCGTTTTCCCCGATCTAGGATTTCTTGCCTCCTATTGTATTGTTATGGGCTCTCTGAGGAAGACCGTGGCTTACAAGTTCCCTGCCCCCGATGTGGTTAAGTAGACTGGTTTGATAGCTCTAGCAGATGATTCTGTGAGGGATGAGTTCAGAAAATCTTACGGTAGGTTGCTCAGTTTGGTTCACAAAACTTCTGCATTCGAGGCGAATGGGTTGCACGCTCTGCTGCAGTTCTACGACCCTCCACTGAGATGTTTCACTTTCCAGGATTTTGTTCTCGCACCCACGCTGGAAGAGTATGCTGATTTGCTAGGGTGCCTATCAAAAGGCAGATGCCTTTTGTTCACATGGATGTTGAGCCTGATCTGGCTGGTTTAGCTCCTTCACTTCACATGGACGCCTCCGAGTTAGTATTGACTAGTTGGAAAAAGGTTCCTGGGTTCTCCTTGCAGTTTCTAGTGGGTAAGGCTCAGCAGTGTGCCAAGGACGGATGTTGGGTCGCGTTCAATGCCATCCTCGCTCTATGCATATATGGCATTATTTTGTTCCCTAATATGCCCGATTTTGTAGACTTTGATGTGTTTCACATCTTTGCTTCAGGGAATCCAGTCCCTATCTTGATAGGAGATATCTATCATTCAGTCCACTACAAAAACGAGAACAGGAGGGGGAAGAATGTCTCGTGCTGCGTACCCTTGCTGTACAAATGGCTTGATAGACATCTGCCCAAGAAGGGTCCTTTTGTCTTGTCTGCAGCCACAGCTGAGTGGCCTGAGCGTCTGATGAGTTTGTCTACAGAGGATATTGACTGGTTCGACAGAGATAGGTTGGGTACTGAGGTGATCTTCAGTTGCAGTGGGTTTCCAAATGTGCCTTTGATAGGCAGGAAGGGCTGTATAAACTACAATCCATCGTTGCTGGTTCGACATTTCGCGTATGCTTTGAGAACTCCGCCGAAGGATGAAGAGGTACAGGAATCTCTGTACCTCACTGGTCTTCTAGAGGGGGATTTGTTGTCCAAGCTTCAGCGCGCGTGGAATGGTATCAGTAAGCGAGGAAAGCCATTGCTGGGGAAAAGCAACAGTCAAGCCTACCCTCCGTATTTGACTTGGATCAGAGCCAGGGCCAATGCTATAGGGATGTCGTTCCCTCATGCCAAGCCAAAAAGCCCTCCAACAATCGAAGAGCCTACTACTGTGCCCATTCAGCAGCATAATCAGGTGTTAGCCGAGCGGGATGAATTGAAGCGGGCGAACGAAGAACTGGAGAAGGAATTAGCTCAGCTCCGAAGCGAGAGGAACGAAGTCGTTCATTCTTTCAAAAGGCAGACAGAGTTGGTGAGCCAGCTAGGTACAGACCTGACTAAGCAGATAGCCGAGCGGGAACGCATGGGTCGAGACTTCAAAGCTGTCAACTACGTACTAGCTACGAAGAAGCAACACTTGGACGAGGCATATCGGAGGATATCCAAGTTCAACCAGCACTGGAAGGCTTCCCTGGCCACCAGGAAAGAGCGGGAAGATAAGCTGATGCTACAGATCTCCAAGCTAGAAGCCCAGGTGAAGGAAAGTGAAAAGAGGTTTGATGAGGAAACCGCACGCAGATACGCCGCCGAAGGCCAGCTCAACAAAGCTCTCGCTAACCTGAAGGAGCGCAAGCTGACGTTTGAGTCCAAAAAGCGGAAATTAGAAGATTTCTTCGGCGAAGGAGCATGGGAAGGTTCGGTTGAAGGACTTCAGTATACCATTGTGCAGAGGGAATTACTCGTCGAGGGGTTACTCACTCTGCCAGATCATCCAGAGACGAAGGAGCTGTTAGAAGAGTATCGCGCCCGTGGCCGTACTTGACTATTTGTATTCCTTTTGTTTTGATCATTGTTGTATGTTGACCATCACCAGGCTTGTTGGCTGAGGTCACGCTGTTGATTCATCTTGTACTCGCTGATGCTATGTACTGCCGTGATAGGCTTTCTTTATATATGAGATTGTTGTTTCCATGATTGGACCCGGACTTCTTCTTATTATTATTATCAGCACTGGCACTCAGGCACTAGGATCGGGGGAAATCTCCCAAACACACAGACACACGCGTGCATTTGCATGAAGCATTTGCATGACGAGCATTTTGTGGTTTTTCCTAACCCTTCTGTGTTTAACAGGTTTTTCAGGTTTACAGGTTGTCCCAGGCTGTTTCCGGTGGTTCCAGGATTGATCAGAGGCTAATTCACCGTTACCCGACTAGAGCTAATCAGACCAGGATCATGGATCAAGTGCAGACAGATGTTCAGGAGCTCCGCGAGAGGATGGATCGCTTCATGGAGCTCATGCAAGTGGTCGCCAATGGCCAAGACCAGCTCCGAACTTTGGTTCAGCCTTTGATCTCCAGGGTTGATAGCAACGGCATACTCCACGGTGGGACCGTGCCTACTCCTCCACCAGTTGATACTCCATAGAATGGTGTCCCCGTGGCCGGGGGCAACGGCAGTGCTAATGGCAATATGATGGCCAACATCGGACTCAATACGGCGGGCGTCGGTAATGGGAGTCTGGGAGCTAATGTCAATATCGAGCCGGGCAACGGCAATGTAGGCGTCGGGAATCTGTTGGGGCCTCAGCCATGGCTTGAGGATCATCAGGATGATGTGTTCTCTCAAAGAGGTGTTGAAGGGGAGCTGAATGCTGAAGCGCGACTTAGATTCAAAGCACTTGAAGATAAAATGAGAGATATCGAGAATCAGAATACTTTGGGCGTTGATATGTCCAAGCTGGGATTAATTGCTGATTTCAAGGTACCTTCTAAGTTCAGGGTACCTGAATTTGAAAAATATAAGGGCACCACTTGCCCTCATGTCCACCTGAGATCGTACTACAGGAAGATGTCTGCTTATTCCGAAGACGAGAAGTTGCTGATGCACTTCTTCCAAGACAGTCTTTCCGGGCCATCCCTCGAGTGGTACATGGATCTAGAGCCCACTAGTCTGCGCACATGGAAGGATCTCGCTGAAGCGTTTGTGCACCATTACCAGTACAACAGCGACTTGGCCCCGAACCGAGTCCAGTTGCAGAACCTATCGCAGAGGAATAATGAAGGATTTAAGGAGTACGCCCAGCGGTGGCGTGAGTTGGCCGCTCGGGTTCAACCGCCGATGGTTGAACGCGAGCTCGTGCAGATGTTTGTTACCACCCTCCCGAGGGTCTACTATGAAACGTTAGTCAGCGGTATGTCCGGGACGTTCTCAGCTCTCATTATCATGGGCGAGCACGTCGAGAATGGAATCAAGATCAGAAAAATTCAAGGTGAGTCATCCTCAGCTGGATGAGGTGGAAAGAAACCTTATGCTGGAAAACGACGAGAAGGAGAAGCGAGCACTATGACCAACGCTCGGAGAAAGGGCAAGGGCCCTCAGCAGCAGATAACCAGTATAAATATCCTGGCAGCTCCGCAGCAGCAGCAGCAGCAACCGAATCAGCAGGGATATAGAAAGTACCAGAATCGGGCATCTTTGACAAACCGTCACTTCGAGGCACCGCCCATGTCGTACGCGCAGCTCTTGCAGACCTTGCTTCAGCTTCAGTTGGTCCAGAAGAGGACGATGGCTCCCTTGACAGGGGCACCTCCACCAGGGTATGACGCAAATGCCACTTGCGATTTCCACTCAGGGGCACCAGGCCACACAATCGAGAACTGCAAAGCCTTCAAGCACAAGGTGCAGGACCTGGTAGATGCCAAGATCATTAACTTCTCCGATAATGTGCCCAATGTCACGAAGAATCCTATGCCGAATCATAGGGGAGGCGGAGTGAACGCCATCATCGAAGAAGAGAGTGCAGATTTGTTGACTGATGTCAAAGATCTAAAGACGCCGCTTAGCTTCGTTAAAGCTAAGTTGCTGAAAAGAGGGTTCTTTCTAGGTTGCGGAGAACTATGCATGGACTGTGCCACACATTCTGATGGATGTGAGCAGTTGGTAGAAGGAATTCAAAGTCTGATGACTGAGGGGATTCTGCAGTTTAGCCGGAGGGCTGAAGGTGGATCAGGATAGGTAGTGCTGAACCAGGCCGATGAAGTCGCTACCATCACCATCCCTCGCCGGCCGATAACCATTTCTGCGCCCAGACCGCCCACAATCACTATTACCAGAGCTGGGCCGATACCCTTCGAGAGCACTAACGCCGTTCCGTGGCATTATGGGGCTGAAGTCTACTGCAACGGACAGAGGTTGGAGCTGGAACCGTATGGGTCGACTGTGGAGAACCTCGCAGGAATCAGTGGTATTACTCGCAGCGAAAGAGTGCTTGCACCGCCAGAGGTCGTGGCGGATAAAGCGGTCAGAGCTGATGCGGCCGATAAGGGTAAAAGCAAAGTCGTCGAAGAGGTCCCGTGTGGGGTAGAAAAAGATTTGCTTGTCAAAGATATCGAGGAGTTTATGCGGTTGATCAAAAAGAGTGACTACAAGATTGTAGACCATCTCCATCAAACGCCCTCGAAGATTTCCATTCTAAACTTGCTGCTGTGTTCTGAAGTGCACCGAAACGCGCTACTGAAGGTATTGAACGCTGCCTACGTACCGCAAGAGATATCGGTGAATCAGCTAGAAGAGGTGGTAGCCCATGTAAATGCTGGCAATGGGCTAGGTTTCATAGACTTAGAGCTGACACCAAAAGGGAGAAATCACAATAGCGCCCTGCACATCTCGATAGAGTGTAGAGGCACAATCATGTCGCACGTGCTGGTGGACACGGGTTCGTCACTTAATGTTCTTCCGAAGAAGGCATTAATGAAGTTGGACACTCGCGGATTGCTTTGCACACCCAGTGATCTGGTTGTGAAGGCGTTCGACGGAACTAAACGACATGTTTTCGGGGAGATGACCCTGCCGATCCAAGTCGGTCCGGAAACGTTCGATGCGGTCTTTTATATCATGGACATCATGCCTGCCTACAGTTGCCTCTTGGGCCGGCCGTGGATCCATGCTGCTGGTGCCGTGACCTCCACGTTGCACCAAAAGCTCAAATATGCTGTCGGGGGAAGCATCGTAACCGTGTGCGGCGAGGAGGACATAATGGTGAGCCATTTGTCATCCTTTAAGTATGTTGAAATGGATGGCGAAATCCATGAAACTCTTTGTCAAACATTCAAAGCCGTCAAGGTGAAAGAAGTAGCTCCTGTAGTCACAGAAAAGCTAGAGATGAATCTATCCTCGTTCAAAGAAGCTCGGGCCGTTGTCCAAGCCGAATCTACCCCAGGCTGGGGGCGTATTTTGGAGATACCTAACAAGCAGGATAAGTTTGGGTTGGGATATTCTCCTGGAGCTGAAGCTTCTTCTTCTTCTTCTAGCAGTGCGTCTCGAGGTAAAGGGCCGATCCAATTCACCAGTGGCGGAGTGATTTTCGAAAGCATCAACGCGACGTCTGAAGACAGCGGAGATAGCGATTGTGACCTCGACTCTTGGATTCAGCCAAGCAAGCCGGGCAAGGGCCTCAACAATTGGACCATCAAGGATATCATCCAGATGACAAGTGAAGAGTAATGATTTACTTTTTCCAATCATTGTACAACCCTATGTCCTACCCGGGGCATAGCGGTTTTATTGTCAGGGCCTTGTTGGATTATGTACATGCATTTTGTTAATAAATCAAAGGCGTTTTCTTCGTATTCAAATATTGTGATCTCTATCATTCCTGTTTTATATTTGTTTTGAAAAACAGTAATATGGCAATGGGGTTTGTGCTAACCTGCGCATCCTTGTTTTAAACTTAACCCTTGTTATTGCAGGATCCACATAACAGATGACGTCGACTCTGGACCTTCTACGACTCACTTCGACCTCGATTGCCCGATCTATCAAGCCGAAGAAGAGATTGATGAAGAAGAAGACCTTCCTGAGGAGTTGGCCCGCTTGTTGAAACAAGAGGAAAAGGTTATTCTGCCTCACGAGGAGGAGATCAAAATCGTGAACCTGGGTTCTGAGGAGCTCGCCAGAAATGTCAGGATAGGGGCCGCGCTGCAAAGTGATGTCAAGCAGAGATTGGTCGAGATGCTAAGAGAGTATAGTGACGTCTTTGCTTGGTCATACGAAGATATGCCCGAACTTGACACGGATATCGTGGTCCACCACTTGCCGCTGCGAGAAGATTGTCCTCCTGTTAAGCAGAAGCTTAGGAGGACGAGACCAGATATGGCCGTTAAGATCAAAGAAGAAGTGCAGAAACAGCTTGATGCTGGCTTCTTAGCGGTCACTACTTACCCTCCGTGGGTCGCCAACATAGTGCCTGTACCGAAGAAGGACGGTAAGGTACGGATGTGCGTCGATTATCGGGATTTGAATAGGGCGAGCCCTAAAGATGATTTCCCGTTGCCTCATATCGATGTGTTGCTCGACAATACAGCCCAGTTCTCCGTGTTTTCGTTCATGGATGGCTTCTCTGGTTACAATCAGATCAAGATGGCGCCGGAGGGCATGGAGAAAACGACGTTTATCACTCCCTGGGGAACATTTTTCTATAAGGTAATGCCCTTCGGTCTGAAGAACGCAGGGGCCACTTACCAACGAGCAATGGTAACTTTGTTTCATGACATGATTCATCATGAGATTGAGGTATATGTTGATGACATGATTGCGAAGTCCCAAACGGAGGAAGAGCATTTGGTCAACTTATTGAAGCTTTTTGAGAGGCTTAGGAAGTTCAGGTTGAGGCTGAATCCTAACAAATGTACTTTCAGAGTACGGTCCAGAAAGTTACTGGGGTTTATCGTGAGTGAACGAGGCATCGAGGTTGATCCTGCGAAAATAAAAGCCATTCAAGAAATGCCAGCGCCGAAAACAGAAAAAGAGGTTTGTGGTTTCTTGGGCCGAATAAACTACATTGCAAGGTTTATTTCTCAGCTCACGGCCACGTGTGAACCGATGTTCAAGCTTTTAAAGAAAGATCAGGCGATTACTTGGAATGAGGATTGCCAGAAGGCATTTGACAAGATAAAGCAGTATCTTCAAGAACCTCCAATCTTGATACCCCCAGTGGCTGGACGGCCATTAATCATGTACTTGACAGTTCTTGAGAATAGTATGGGGTGTGTTCTCGGTTAGCACGACGAGACGGGCAGAAAGGAGCATGCCATTTACTACTTGAGTAAAAAGTTCACTGACTGTGAATCTCGCTACTCGATGCTGGAGAAAACGTGTTGCGCACTAGCATGGGCTGCCAAACGTTTACGATAGTACATGCTCAATCACACCACTATGCTAATTTCGAAGATGGATCCGATCAAGTACGTCTTCGAGAAGCAGGCTCTTTCGGGCAGGATTGCCAGATGGCAAATGGTGTTAACGGAATATGATATTCAGTACGTGTCCCAGAAGGCCATCAAGGGAAGCGTATTTTCTGATTACCTTGCCGAGCAGCCGATCGAGGACTAGCAGCCGATGAAATTTGAATCCCCTGATGAGGATATTATGTTTCTCAAAGCAAAGGATTGCGACGAGTCGTTGCCCGACGAGGGGCCAGATAGGAAATGCCATTGGAAATTGATATTCGACGGGGCGGTTAATTCCTATGGAAGTGGCATCGGGGCTATCATCATGACTCCCCACGGATCCCACATCCCGTTTACTGCGAGACTAACGTTTCCAGTCACCGATAATGAGGCGGAGTACGAAGCATGCATTATGGGTCTAGAAGATGCAATTGATTTGAGAATCAAGAATCTAGACGTATATGGTGACTCAGCGCTTGTGATCAACCAAATTAAAGGGGAGTGGGAGACTCGTCAATCAAATTTGGTGCCGTACATGAACTATGCCCGAAGGCTACTTCCGTTCTTTGATCGAGTGGAACTCTATCATGTGCCCAGAGCGGAGAACCAGATGGCTGATGCCTTAGCCACGTTGGCTTCGATGTATAAAGTCAATTTTTGGAATGAAGCTCCAAGAATTGTACTATCCCATCTTGATAGACCGGCATTTGTCTTTGCAATCGAGGAAGCCGCCGACGGCAAGCCATGGTTCCATGACATCCAGACTTTACTTATGACTAAGGAGTATCCTGCGGGTGCGTCAACCCAGGATAGGAAGACTCTGAGGAGGCTGTCTGGAAATTTTTATCTCAATCCTGATGGAGTGTTGTATAAAAGAAACCACGATCTCGTGCTGCTCAGATGTGTAGATGAGAAAGAAGCGAGTATGCTCATGGAAGAAGTCCATGAAGGCACATTTGGTACGCACGCCGGCGAGCATACTATGACGAGAAAGATCCTGAGAGCAGGATACTACTGGCTGATGATGGAATCAGATTGCTTTAGATTCGCGAAGAGATGTCATAAATGCCAGATTTATGCTAATAAAGTTCATGTGCCGCCGTGCCCGTTGAATGTCATGTCCTCCCCGTGGCCGTTCTCCATGTGGGGCATTGACATGATAGGCAAGATCGAGCCCACTGCATCTAACGGTCATCGCTTCATTCTGGTATCTATCGACTACTTCACCAAGTGGGTGGAGGCAGCCTCGTATGCTAACGTGACCAAGCAGGTGGTGGCTAAATTCATAAAGAGGGACATCATCTGTCGTTACGGGATTCCCGAGCGGATCATTACTGATAATGGTTCGAATCTAAATAACAAGATGATGAAGGAGCTGTGCCAGAGCTTCAAGATTGAACACCACAACTCATCTCCTTACCGGTCGAAGATGAATGGCGCCGTTGAAGCGGCCAACAAGAACATAAAGAAGATTGTTCAGAAGATGGTTGTGACCTACAAAGGTTGGCACGAGATGCTGCCGTTTGCACTGCACGATTATCGTACGACGGTACGTACGTCGACCGGGGCAACTCCTTTCTCCTTGGTGTACGGTATGGAAGATGTCCTACCGTTAGAAGTGGAGATCCCTTCTTTGCGAGTTTTGGTTGATGTGAAACTCGACGAGGCAGAATGGATTACGAATCGACTAAACCAACTCAGCCTGATGGACGAGAAGAGGTTAGCATCGATTGCGTTTGGTCGTCTGTACCAAAGCCGAATGAAGAAAGCTTATGATAAGAAGGTGCGTCCTAGAAGCTTTCAGACGGGTGATCTCGTCCTGAAGAAGATTCTTCCGCCACATTCCGATCACCGGGGCAAGTGGACTCCGAATTACGAAGGTCCGTACGTCGTCAGCAAGGTCTTCTCGGGAGGAGCTTTGTTGTTATCCACGATGGATGGTGAAGATTTTGCATCCCCGGTGAACGCGGGCGCAGTTAAAAAATACTTTGCTTGAAAGCGACCCGCTGGACAAAAAAGAGAGTCCAGGCAAAAAAGGGGCATCCCGGCGAACCAAAAACAGAATAAAAGGTTCGGGCAAAAATTAGGGATATAAATTGAAAAAATGTACACCCGCGAAGTCGAAAACCTACACTGGGCGGCTTCGGCAAAAAAGGGTATCCCGGTGAACTGAAAACCCACAAAGCGCGGTTCACGCAAAAGTTAGGGATTTGAAAAAGCAAATGACTGCGTTCCGCGTGTGGACTTTCTTTGTTTAGTGGTTTGGAAGACCTGAGGGTCGTTCATTTGAATCAATCTCTTCCGAAGCTGAAGCGTCGGAGAAGTATCGAAGTCGAGTGGGTCATAGAGGGATCAACTCATGGTGTTCGTCTACGCCTCGTTGCCGATATTTGTATATACTGATGTATATTTATGTTTTATTTTTGTGCGGCTTCCTCATTCCAGGAGCCTGCATCTGTTGTAAAACATTTTTACCCATTCAGGGGTTCGTTATCAATAAAAGCATACGATTCAGCAATTTTGTTTGTCTGTTTAGCATTTATCTGTTTTGTTTGCGAAAAAGAACGCCGATGTTTTTGATAAAATGCACATACATAAACTTACCAGCCTAGGTCGCTGATTGTCGAAACAATGAATTACTTGAATATTGTCACGAGATAATAACCTTGATTGGTCCCTTTGAAAAGGGTATCTTGTCTGCTTGTTTGTGTTGTTACAGGTGTAGCATATTCCAGACAGTGCGTCGTGCGCATCCCGAAGCAGGATGATTCCTCTTTCTCCAGCAGAGTTCAGTGGCCCCTCCCCGCAGAGTCAGAACGCAAGATCGTGAGCATTGATATGTCTCCCCAGGCAGAGATGATTCTCTCCCCAATCAGATGTATCCTGAAGGAACGTCATCTCCTCAGCTGAATTGGGCGCTGAAGCGTATGTTCATCCCCTAGCACCGGGTCACAAGTGCAGGTTTCGTGGGAAACTATTCGTTCACTGAAGTGTGCAGCAACTGACGGTGCCAGACTGAAGTCTCCAGCGGAATTGAAATTCCCCACCAGAGTCGTACTCTCCCCCGAAGTCGGATGATTCCTTCTTCCCCAGCGGAATTGAAATTCCCCACCAGAGTCGTACTCTCCCCAGCGAAGCAGAATGATTTCTCCTCCCTTAGTCGAGTCTGCAGATCCCCAAGAGAGCCGAATCCTTGGAAGCTGCTCAAGCCAGGATTGGTTTTCCCCAGTGGAGTGTTGATCAACTGAAGTTGTTTCCCCACAGAGTCGTTATCTCCAGAGAAGTAGCCATGAAGGCCATGCAGCTTATTCCCGCGGTTGACATCGCTTTCCCTCAGCAGGTCCTAGTTCTCGTAGAGCTTCATTCCCCTGCAGCAATCAACTGAAGTTGTTTCCCCCGCAGCAGTCAACTGAAGTTGTGTCCCCTGCGGAGTCCAATTGATATTGGCGTGGCCTTGTTCTCCTCAGCAGGATGATTCCTCTGTCTGAGTAGTTCTCTCTCCTTGAATGGAGAATTCCCCCCTCGGCATTTATTTTGCTGACGGGATTGCATCATTGTGCATAATTGGATAGCATTTATCATAAACGCATAGCATTTCCACCGTGTGGAACATTGTGCCATTGCCGAAGCATACGCATAATAAACATGATCTAGGTTGCTACCATTCTTGTTTTGCAGGTGTTCCGCCGCAGAATTGATTGCTCAGGATGATTCCTGACATTCTCCCCAACGAAGTCGCTTGCTCAGGATGATTCCTGACATTCTCCCCAGCGAAGTCTTCGGTTCAAGATGATTCTTGAATTCCTCAGCAGGGCCGTTTGCTTAAGATGATTCTTAAGTACCCAGCGCAGTCTCCAGAGTTGGTTGCTCAAGCTGATGCTTAGAGTCCCCAGTAAAGGTTGCCCAGGATGATTCCTGGAATCCCCAACAGAGTGTTCGCTCAGGATGATTCCTGAAATCTCCAGAATGGTTATCGGTTCAAGATGATTCTTGAAGGTCCCCGACGGAGTTATTTGTCCAAGAGGATTCTTGAAGTCCTCAGCAGAGTTGATTCATCCAGAATGATTTCTGGACCCCCGGAGCGGAGTTACTTGATAGTTCTCCAGATTCCCCAACGGCGAAGCGTCATCCCCAGCAGGTTTCTGACAGCGAAGTTGAAACCTCCCTTGAAGACTCCATGATTGAAGTCTGGCCGTGTTAATGAAGCAGTTCTCTCAGCTGATGCGGAGTGCCTGATGGCAGAGGTTTAGATGTTCCCAGTTGGCTCATGATTGACCAAGAATTCTATTCCCGACTTGCTGATGAAGTCCGGCTGATGCCCAACAGTAATGCGGAATGCCTGATGGCATGATCAACCTGATGGTTGAAGTCCGGCTGATGCCCGACAATTTCTTTGGATGCCTGATGGCATGATCAACCTGATGGTTGAAGTCCGGCTGATGCCCGACAGTTTCTTTGAATGCCTGATGGCATGATCAACCCGATGGTTGAAGTCCGGCTGATGCCCGACAGTGTTCTTTGAATGCCTGATGGCATGATCGACTATGTATTACCAGTTACCGTGTGACCAATTCTCCAGCAAGATCATTGACACGTGTTCATCTTATTATTCTCTCCAACAGAGTCTATTATTCAAGTTCATATTTCCCCAATGGATTTTCTTCACCCTGACGGCGAGGTCAGACGATGTTGAGAGTTGACGGCGAAGTCAGATTATTTTGAGTACTTGACGGCGATGTCGGGTGTTTCCCAGAACTATAGTGGGTTGGCGGCGATGTCAGATAGTTTGGTTTCCCAGCGGCGAGGTTGGATGTTTGTCTGACGGTGATGTCAGATAGTTTGGTTTCCCAGCGGCGAGGTTGGATGTTTGTCTGACGGTGATGTCGGGTAGTTTGATTCTCCAGCGGCAGTGTTGGATGTTTGTTTCTGGCGGCGATGTCAGGTGACTTAGTTTTCCAGCGGCGATGTTGGGTGTTTTGGTTGTCCGACGGCGATGTCAGACGCTTTATTTTCATGAATGCCTGACGGCGAGGTCCGGTGTCTGATGACAATGTCAGAGGAATTTAATGTGGATAACTGACGACAAGGTTCAGATCAGTATGTCTCAAGCTAGTTGCCGTGCAGCTATTATTTCAGTGTTCGAAGATCTGTTCCCACCAAAGTACCGTGTGCTTGTGCAGTTGGCAACTTTCCGGGTTTATTGGTATTCAACCATCTCGCACCTTGATTGGCTGAGAGCCGTTCGCTCCTCACCCATTCAGGTTCAAGCCGTTTGAATAGGGGCAGCTGTTGCACCCCAAAATTTGACCAACATTTATTTACCAAGCTTGTGTTCATTGTATTCATCATCTGCAGCTCATTGATATGTGGGCAGTAGATCAAGAGGTATGATCACCCAGCAAGAGTTATATGAGACTTTGAAGCTAGCCAAGAAAGTTGTTCAAAGTGATTAAGGGTTGATATCCTTGTCAGAAAACTCAAGAGATCCCCAGAGAGATTGGTTGAAACCAAGGTTGTGTGTCTCATAACTTGAGAGTTGTGGGAGCTCCTCAGATGATTCTGAGACTATGAGGATGGACTTGAAGCTTTGAGAAAGCTTCTGAGATGTCTTTAAAGCCATCATGAAGCCTAGAGAGGTCATTGTACAAGAATTTAGAAGACTCAGCCATGAATGGTGGAATTAGGGTTTGACTGGGTCAACCCTAGGTCAACTGATGATTTGGAGAGGGTTGAGACCTAATCCAAGAGCCATGTGATCATGGAATGATGCATTGAGATTCTATAAGGATTATTCCTAGACCAACTCATCATGATTGAGGAGTTTGAGAAGTTTTAAGCTAGGGTTTCTAAGGATTGACAGTGTAAAATCCCCTAGTTTGATCCCTATCTTCAAGGCAGTTTAGCTCAAGATGTGATTGTCATCTCATCTCCCCCACAACATGAATGTTGTAGAGCTTTTTCTTACCTTTAATTTGAATACTAGAAGTCCTTTATAGGATTTTTAGAGCTCAAGTTATGACTTTGACAAATTACAGGTCATCTGAGGTTTGTGAATCTGGGTCCTTGAAAGTCACCCAACTTGCATCCAACTTTTGCCCTAGTAGGATGATTCCTATGAACTCTTGGTCAACATGAATGTTGTAGAGAATATTCTTAGCTTTCTAGAGAGTACTAGAAGTCCTTGATAGGATTTGTAGAACTCAACTTATTGCTTTGGCAAGTCAAGGGAATTTTGGTCATTTGGAGGTTATAGGTCATTTCAAGCATAAGGCCATATCTCCTATTTCCAAGCTTCAAATGGAAAAATATTCAACATCAAACTTGCTTAGAATGATGTTTTAAGGCTAGTAGGGAGATCATGAGATGTTGAAAAGACTTGTATCAAAAAGTGATAAAAAGGGCCTAAAATGGAGGCATAAGTTAAATAAGTTGAAATTGAAAATTGGAAATCACAAGTTATACATCTAAACCATGTCATATAATAGGTCATTTTGACTCCAAAGGACATTCTAAGAACAATGGTTCAGCCACAATTTTGATTTGAGGCCTAGATCATAGGGCTGCTTTGGAAATGGCTTACTTGCATCTTAAGGTACCAAAGCAAAACATGAAGAAACTCAATAAACAAGTTAGTTATGCATTGCAAAACATCATAAATCTCATATAGGGAGAATTTCAAGTCAGTTACAAAGGTTACAAGGACTATGGCATGAGATAGCATATGGTGAGAAGTGAAATCAAAATGTCATGACATGAGATTTCCATTTTCTCATTGGCAGGTCCTAGATGGTTCTAGATGATTCTAAACCACTCTATATAACATGTATAACTTGCTCAGATGCAAGGTTGGTGAGAAAAGAGGTTTGAGAGAGAGAGAGAGAGAGAGTGCCATCTTGTTGCTTCCATTGAAAGTCAAGTTTCAATTCTAAATTCTTCTTCATTTCCATTCCTTTTTTCTACACAAACACATTCCATAGATCATAGTGAGGGTGTGCAGATCAAATTGGGGGCAATTCCATTGATGAATCGTGTATGAGCTTTTGGATTTTCACCTTTGCCACTCAAGATCGGTTTCCAAGAATCAAGCAGTTTCAACCCTTCTTTTTGCATACAGAAGCAAGAATACTACTCAGTGAAGGAATTGGGAAAGATTGAAGGTCTGAATTGAAGGTTTCGCGCACCTGTTCATCCCAATTACACAGGTTTGTAACTTTCTCTCTACACTCTAATTTAAGTGCTATTAGATAGAATTAATAGGTTAGAATGGTTAAGGATAACTAGGAGATCATTTCTGGAGAGTTTGAAGAGATTTGATGATGATTTTTGCAATGGCAAGATTTCTGTTTGGACCAAGAACTCCTTGAATCTTGAGTAATAATCTTAGTTCTTTAGTGGAAGTTGACCAGTGGTAGGAGGTGAACATTTTAGTGTAAACAATTTCAAGAATCTTGAGTTTTGATTTTCAAGCATAATTTGAAGTTGCTATCGGGTTTCAAGTTTGAGAGAGATTCAATGGAATTTGAGAGCATGGTTGGATTCAGCATAAAATTCTAGGAAGGATAGGGTCTTGAATTTCTATTTTTCATGAAGAATGGATGGAGTTCGTGCTTGAGGGAGAAAGAGCTTGAAGCTCTGCGTTTTCATGGAGGTTCCAAGAACCCTAGCTGGAGGTAGGAGATAAAGATTTGGCCGTTGGATGAGGAGCTGATCGGTTGACTAAGAAACGATCCATTGGCCACGATTCAATTTCATTTTGAGAGGGAATTATGAGATGTGAAACGCGGGCGTTTCATTTAAGTTTGGTCATGGGCTTAAGTGATCTTTTGATACCCACACCCCCTTCACGAGGCCCATTAGATTTTGAACTGATTTTCTCTTCTATTTGCACCGTGGATTTTTCTTTTTGTTTATGTTTTTTTGATTTAATTTCTGATTAAATTGGGCCTAGCGCGTTTACTATCTGAACCCCCATTTTGAGCCCATACGCGTATTACACTGCATCTGGTTACTATCTGCACCACCCCAGTTTCATATTTTCATTTTATTTTCTTCCATTTTTTGTTAAACTTTGAAAATCCATAATAAATGGAAAATTAAATATTTTTTAATGGGAATTTTTGCTCCCATTTCATAATAATGTCCAGAAAATTATCAAATAAAAATATTTTCATTTCATGCAATTTTGATATTTTTTGTGTATTTTATACTTTTATTGCATTTTATTTCTTTTATGTTGATACATGAATTTGTAGAATTTTGTTTAGGTAGTTCCCTTAGCATTTTTAGGCCATTCTTTTTAGGATAGTTAGATATAAGCTTTAGCTTCCCCCTGGAATTATTCCATAATTTTGTGATGAATTTTAGGTTAGTTTTGATTAGATGACATTAGGTTGTGTAGAATTAGGTTAATCCATAACATAGGTCCACAATAACATTAGAATTTTGGGTTTCTAAGTCAAGATAGGTATTGGGGCATATAAGGGTATTAAGGGTAGGTATGTAGGATCCCTTAGAAATTATGTTAGGTTTTAATATAGTAGTATACTATTTTTAGATGATTTTTGTAATGGATTATTGTTTGTGTTGCCCTTGTGGGCTTGTATTCTTGTTTGCTTTGCTTTGTGGGCTTGGAGAGCTTGGGATTGCTTGGTGTAGCAATGAGGAGCATAGTAGGAGCATTGAGGAGCTTGAGAGTTTGATCTTATTTGTTTTGTTGATTGTTTTAGGGTTAGGGATTAGGAAGAGTTTAGACTTAGTCAACTTCTTTCTTAAACATGGATGGTATCTTTCACCTCCATTCCTCCCTATGATTCAAAGTCCTTCCATGGTATACACCTCTCTCATTTGGAGGGATAAGTGATTGTGCCTAGGAATTAGAACTTTTGAGGGAACCATTCCTTTGATGTTGAGCCCTTATAGGTCACCTTTGGTGGTCAATAAGCAGTTCAATATCCCCAGCTTATCCAGTAAGTGATTTCCTCTGGTTTGATTATCTTGAGAGATGCTGAGCTTGAAGATGAAGACTCCATTGAAGAGTGAAGAAGAGGATGAATCCTTGAGCATTGCCATTCCGGCTGAAGCTTGAAGAGCAACAAGAGCAAGTTGATACTTGAAGACCCCTGAAGATGAAGTAAAGACTGAAGGATGAAGTTGACACTTCTAAGTGATTGAGATTGATTCTTAAGAGCTGAAGCTTGAAGAACAAAGGAAGTTGATACTTGCTTTGATACCTGGGGATCCTGAAGGAGCCAAGTTGATACTTATGATTGATAGTGAAGCCTGAAGGTGGAGCTGATCAAGAAGCTGAGGCTTAAAGGAGAAGATAAGTTGAAACTTATGTTGAAAGGTTGAAACCTGGAAAAGCAAATTGATACTTGTCAAGAGTAATTGGAAGCCTGAAGACTGAGTTGTTGTTGGAAGAGCTGAAGCTTGGAGTTGAGAGAGGGGTTGATCTGTTTCCTTTTCTTTTCTGTATTGATGTGTTTTGTTTGACTTGTTTGATGCATTAGAATAAGTTCATATCTAGAATAGGTAGAATCTAGGAGCATGATTGCACTAGAGGTTGAGTTGCTCCCTCTGCTTGTATTGTTACTGTGTGGCTTTGCTTGCGGGTATTCGGTAGAGCCCAGCTCCCTTGCCCATGTGGTTTGTTTGCCTAATGGCATTTTATTTCATTTCATCTGTATGATTGCAGTTTACTGTTTTGCTTGATAGCATGTTTTATCTTTCAGTATGATTACTGTTATCCATTCTGGCTTGAGGTTGAGATGAGCTTGTGGAGGCTGAAGCCCCACACACATTTCCTCCCTCACTTGCATTGCATGCATTTTACTGTTAAGCTGATGTTTTGTCTGTTTTGGTGTATCATTGACATGATCCCTTAGGACTCTCATTTCCTTTGATAAGGAATTGATGATAGAACTTTAGGTTGAAACCTATGCATGATAACTTCTAGGAGTTCCCTGTTCAAACCTCAACCATAGGATGAATCCATGGCATGACAACAGTAGGACTTGATAGTCTCCCTCCTAGTTGGGCCTGTTCTCTTCTCATCTCAAAATAGTTTAAGATACAGTAATCATGAATGATTTCTTTCGTACTTTACGAGCCTTAAGCTATCTGAGAAAGGATTGTGGGAGAGTTTCTTTTCCACAGTCTGGATGTTTAGTATGGTACCCTTTGGGTGACATGCGACGCATTCACTCTCAGGTCATAGTCTCTAGTGCGATTGAAATAGCAAACACAATAAAAAAACACTTCTTTCGTAAAGGACAGGAAATAAACCGTAGTTTCCCGAACTACGTGAGATCTGATCTCTCATACCTGTTGAGAGTATGTAGGCACAATACTGATGTATTGGCGAGCTACCTTCCCCCATAACCCGTTGTAGGCCGAACTACGTTGACTCTGATTTCTCATTCTCTGATGAGAATACGTAGGCATAAAGTGCGACGCTTTGCCGAGTCATTTTCTTTTCTGTTTAAGCCAGCCTTGATAGGTGGATAGATAAAAACGACCCGTCCAAGTAAACATAACAAGCGAGGATCCCGTCGAGTACGACGGACGTGAGGGGTGCTAATACCTTCCCCTTGCATAACCGACTCCCGAACCCAGACAATGGTTGCGACGACCTTGTCTTACCTTTTTTCGTCAGGTTTTTCCGATCGTTTCCTTTCCCGCTCTGAGGGATAAATTACGAAAGGTGGCGACTCTTCTGTTGTGCCGGCACCTTATTTTCGCGCAAGCGACAGTAGGCACAAGAGCCCCAATCCTTGGCGAGCACCCTATCCTCTAACCGTCCATCTCTCCTTTGTGTCTTTAACCTTTTAACCTACCAATTCTATCTTTATCAACAAGAAGAAAACAAGTAAACCTAAACAACACTCCCCACAATTACCTTAAGAGGTTCCCGTCGAGTACGACGGACGTGAGGGGTGCTAATACCTTCCCCTCACATAACCGACTCCCGAACCCGGAACTTGGTTGCAACAGCCCTGTTCCTATGCTTTTTCGTTTTTAAGAGGTTTTCTCGATATTTTCCTCTCCCGTTCATTCGGGAAGAATAAAGTTCGGTGGCGACTCTGTCGAACCGCATTTCCGCGCCTTTTGCGCGAGGGTCGTTTCTCCGAAATGTCTCCGTGATTTTTCGAGGTGCGACAGCTGGCAACTCTGCTGGGGACATTTTGCTCCATGCAAAGAGAGAGTCGAGCCTATATTTTGGTTTGTGAGGAGTGTTTGTTTGCTTTCCTTTTTGTTTATGTATTTGTTCTCTTGTAGATTTTATTTGTGCTTGTTATCTGGGCCTTTCGGTTTTTGGGATAACGTCATGAGTAAGGCTCTACGCCCGAGCTTTGGTAAAAGCAGAGAGAACACATAATTTAGAATTGGTAGTCGAGTAGTGTTAGTCTCCGAGGACTTGCTCCTTGTGGGCCTAGCATGAAAGCTCCTCTAGAGGAGGCCTATTCGTAGATCTCGTTGTAACACAGCTAGCCTGTTGCACGACTTGATTAATGAAGGGTCCGTGATTCTGGGAACCTTTTGTTAGCACCAGTTCCGATATTGGTGGTCGTGTAGTGTTAGTCTCCAAGGACTCGCTCCTTGTGCGCCTAGCATGAGGACCCCGCCCAGGAGAGACCTTATCGTCATTATCGTTGTAATACAGCCAGCCTGTTGCATGACGCTAATACGACTAGTGTCTGTGATCCTGGGAACCAAACGTAGAAACCATCCCGTAAGTGGGTTTATGGGTATAATGCTTAGATCTTCCCGTATAGGTCGTACCTGTCAATTTTCTTTGAGCAGGAATTATGGTTACTTATCTATTACAGTTACCAGCTTCAGGAGCTGTTTGAACTATGATCCTGTGATCCTGGATCTTGTATCTTGCATTGCGTCTTGCATATCATTCGCATTGCATTTCATATGTTGTGCATTTTGCATTTATAGTCCTTCAACAGAATCTTATGTCTTCGTTCCTTCCTCTCCAGTAAATCAAGCTGATCCCTCGACACCAGTACGCAACTAGAGCCAATACCAGACGAATGATGGAGCAGATTCAGCAAGAACAAGTTGCTATCAGGAAGGAGCTGGAATCCCTCAACAGAAAGATGGATCAAATCTTTGAAGCCCTTTCCATAACTGGAAAGGAATCAGAACAGCGAACCGTTCAACGACCGCGTCAGTAGAATCAACACAGAACATGGAAGCCAGATAAAGTATTTGATAGTCTTCCAATGACATATGCAGATATCTTTGCTCAACTAATGGAGAAAAAGGCTATCGTTCCGAGAGATCTAGCTCCCCCAACTGTCCTTCCTGCTGACTATGACGCGAATGCTCATTGTGAGTTTCATAAGGGCGCTCCAGGTCACAACATTGAGAACTGCAGGTTTCTCAAGCACAAAATTCAAGACCTGATTGATAAGGAAGCTCTCACCTTTGATGGGAAGTATCTTAGTGCCATCAACGACCTGATGCCACCAGCCAACTAGTGCTAACATCAGATCAAGTCCAGTCAAGTCCATTCTCTGAAGAAGGCTGTCATGTTGCCATTTAATCTTTCTCATTTCTTATATTTTTTCTGTATGTGTTTAAGTACTGTATGCTTTGAACAATTGCCATTCATATCTGGTTTCATTAATGTATCGTTTATGCATGTTTTGAATTAGTTATGTCGTATTCACTCATTTTTCACTTATCACCGACACGTTTATTCACTCCACTCTATTCACTGTTGTTTAGCATGATTTGAGGGAGGATGATGAAAACGAGATACCCATAATTGCAAACTGTATGCTTTCAGACCGAATCTCGTCAATGATGTACAGGCATTGCTTCAATTCCCCAAACACCGGAGATATAAGGAGTTAATCCCTAGTAGACCACTTCGAGCCCAGAAGTAGTAGTTTCCTTCGGATATTCAAACCTTTACACTCAACCTGGGGCAGGGTAGTGTTCAGTTAATCTAATCCCGCACTCAAATAAAAAAAGGGGGAAAAATTCAGAAGACGGTTGTTCATCAATGACCCATGCTATGGCAGTCACAACAAAATAAGAAAAAATCAAAAGCCTGCTAAGTCAGACACCGTAGAGGGGACTTAGGCAAAATCAAGGCAATCCCGATGGATCTGAAAAGCAGAATCAATCCATGCAAAAGTTAGGGATCAAAAACAAAAGCAAAAGAGGACCTCGAAACCCTCAACAAAAACAAAATAATATTCAGTGGCCACCCAAATCAAAAGGGGCACTGACATCCATCAAAAAACCAAAATAAGGTGACTGCCACGATGGGCAAACCTTGAATCATCAAGATTATACCGTCGAGACAAGTGTAGAATTAACTGAGCGTAGGACTGGAGATCATTAAGAAGAATGGGTGGGTACAAATTATACTTTGAGCCTAGCATCCTTTGTTTCATAACCGTGAACCAGACCACGTTACAGCTCTCGAAAGACCTAATTGAGGCGGGGTTTATTCTGAAAGCATACTATTGCAAGGTTGCGTAACCTGACTCCTCACATGATTGTTAATCATCAACATTGGTGTCATTATTCTTGCAATGTCTTCTACACCAATCAAACAGCACAACGTTTGGGCGGATGATCCATTCGTCTCACTACCACGACACTTCAATAAAACGATACTTTTTCAAATATGGCATCAAACTTTGCATTAATATTACCATTTATGAATGTAAAATTTTAATTGCAAATCAGTGCTAGGCATTCAAAGATACTCCAGCAAGGGGCAATCAAGGATAGCTTGACTTTCAGTGGCGTACACGAGACAAATGTCACTTCAAAATCCACAGGCTGGGGCATGTCATTCAACAGCTCGAGCAGGGCAAGCCATCAGAATTTGGTTTCAATTTC
This sequence comes from Lathyrus sativus, assembly GCA_963859935.3. Lineage (NCBI taxonomy): Eukaryota > Viridiplantae > Streptophyta > Magnoliopsida > Fabales > Fabaceae > Lathyrus > Lathyrus sativus. The sequence goes on along the minus strand of OZ012739.1, from coordinate 63,811,515 downwards.
AGAATTGGTTAATCTAGGGCATATCATTACCATATTCAGACTGGGGCAGGACCAAGTTACCCTAATCATTAGGCAGAGCTTCAACCTTCTCTGAAGCAAATTCATAGTATACCACAAAGTACCCAGACTTTGGGCATCCAAAGTATCTTCGCCTATGTCAATCATAGCGTCTTCAGCAAAACTGCGTGTCGAGGAAGTCAATCCCTCCCACCACCCGAAGTCCAATCCGCATTGGCAACTACCCAAAGTCCACCACGCTGGCGTCTCCACTTGCATTTCCAATTACCCGTCTGCGTCATGTGTATCAAAAGCATCGCATTCAACATCATAAGCATCTTGCATCATATGCATACTCTAATCATACCATACTTCCCCAGCTCTTGCATCTCTGCGCGTCAGCACGTGCATTTGCACTCCCACTCATATGGAATATCATTATCATCCAACATTCATATATGCGAGTTAAGGTCCAGGATCAATCTTGAAGATTTCCAAGACCATCATCAGCCCAGTCAGGGGAAATCTTCTGCGACTGTGGGCTTCTCCCACAAAGTTTCAAAATATTCAAAGCAAGATTCAGCCTAGTCATGGGCATTCTTTTCAAGACCATGGGTGTTTCCCATGACGTATTTCAACCTCGTGGTTGGTCAGATCTTCAAGTTAATATACATCCCAGCCAGGGGCATACCATTCAAGACCGTGGGCGTTCTCCACGAAGTTGTTCAACCTTTTGTTGGGCAAATCCAAGAAGTTTAATGCGAGATCTAGCCCGAGCAGGGGCATCTTCAGCAAAACCGTGAGTGTACCTCATGAAGTTGTTCAGCCTTTTATTGACCAAGACAAGACATCAAGACAAACTCAGCCCAGTCAGGGGCATCTTCTTCAGAATTCATGGGCGTAACCATGAAATTATTTCAGCAAAACTATGATCTCCAAACAAAGACGGTGGGCGTACCCCGTTGACTCATTTCAATTCAATTTTCCTCTTGGGGGTTCCCCAATGAGTTGTACCCAGCAAGCGTGACCGTTGTCAATTGCCTTACTATCATCCTTTTGGTGATAGTCGAACTTCGTCAATTCAACCTAGCCCGCATCCTTTTGGTGTTGGTAAATTTCAAATTTGTGTTGTCCTATTATCCTTTTGGTGATAGCAACCTGTGTGTTGTGTTTCGCTCCATCATCCTTTTGGTGGTGGGTCTGGCATTTCGTCGATGTCAGATTGTGCGATTGTGTTTGCCCTATCATCTTTTTGGTGGTAGTGGCTGGTGTAAGTTTCGCTCCGTCATCCTTTTGGTGGTGGGTCTGGCATTTCGTCGATGTCAGATTGTGCGATTGTGTTTGCCCTATCATCCTTTTGGTGGTAGTGGCTGGTGTGAGTTTCGCTCTGTCATCCTTTTGGTGGTGGGTCTGGCATTTCGTCGATGTCAGATTGTGCGATTGTGTTTGCCCTATCATACTTTTGGTGGTAGTGGCTGGTGTGAGTTTCGCTCCGTCATCCTTTTGGTGGTAGGTCTGGCATTTCGTCGATGTCAGATTGTGCGATTGTGTTTGCCCTATCATCCTTTTGGTGGTAGCGGCTGGTGTGAGTTTCGCTCCGTCATCCTTTTGGTGGTGGGTCTGGCATTTCATCGATGTCAGATTGTGCGATTGTGTTTGCCCTATCAACCTTTTGGTGGTAGCGGCTGGTGTGAGTTTCGCTCCGTCAACCTTTTGGTGGTGGGTCTGGCATTTCGTCGATGTCAGATTGTGCGATTGTGTTTACCCTATCATCCTTTTGGTGGTAGTGGCTGGTGTGTGTTTCGCTCCGTCATCCTTTTGGTGGTGGGTCTGGCATTTCGTCGATGTCAGATTGTGCGATTGTGTTTGCCCTATCATCCTTTTGGTGGTAGTGGCTGGTGTGAGTTTCGCTCCGTCATCCTTTTGGTGGTCAGTTTGGCATTTTGTCGATGTCAGATTGTGCGATTGTGTTTGCTCTACCATCCTTTTGGTGGTAGTAGCCGTGTTTATTTCTTTCCATCATCCTTTTGAGGATGACGACCTTTTGCCTATTATTTACAGTTTACTCAGAGGTTTACCTCATCCAACTTTTTCAACTCTCAGGCATCTTTCTTTCTTTTGGACAAATTCAGGGTCTTCTTTATATCTAATTGACTTCTACCTCAGGAAAGCGAACGTTGTAGCAGTTTATTTCCTTAGGTTTAAGCCCATTAGATAGGGGCATCTGTCATACCCTAAATTTGTCCTACCCCTTTTGTAAGTATTTTTCGCATTTATTGTTTCATGACGTCTAGACACGTATCCACCCGTATTTGAGCATTTTTTCAAACTTATTCTTTTTCACCCAATTAAGGTGTGACACGTGGCCTAAAAGGGCGTTTTCGTGAATATTAATTCTTTCCTTAATTTCCTAAACCTTTTTATAATAATATTTTATGCACATATATAGTTCTTTTATTTTTAAATATTAATTTTTGTTTTTTTTAGTTTTCTTTACTTATATATTTGTCAATATCTTTTTTTTTATATATATTTAATATTTATATATTTGAACAGTTTTTAATCAATTATTATATGTTTGTTAATAATAATTGAAAAGAAAAAGAGAACAAGTAAAAGAGAAGGCCCATTCCATGCGGCCCATTAGGGTTTTTTTTTGTTTCAGCATTGCTATTTAGTGGAAGAGGACCGATGGAAGAGAAGAAAAAACGAAACATTGTTCATCAAATCCCTTTTGAAAACCCTAAAGTGAATTGAACGAGAGCACCTTCCTCCCTCAGCAAAACGGCGCCGCCAGTGAGCCCTAACCCTCAATCGAATTTCTTTTCTTCACACACGAAACCCTTCAAACCACAAGTTGATTCCTCAATCCCTTTTCGTGATGAGCTGTTCGTTCACGTCAATGTGGTCGGCAAATGATAGCGGGTTCTCTTTTTTAGCTAGTGCGGTTACATTCTAAAACAATGGCGAAGTTGATGATTCGCAGGCAATTCCGACATTGACGAAGAAACTTGCGATAATCCTCGTGTCGAAGGTTGTCTCATTAAAGTAGGACATCTGTTAAACGAAGTTAAGGGGGTTCGCTTTCTTCTATGGCTCAACTTCAATACCATTCAACGCTTCCAGTTGGCAAATTTGGAACTTAAGTGTCGTTTCCTTCCAACAAAAACGGAGTCAAATAACTGCATCTGGTATTGGTTTCAAGTCTTCATGACTACCCATTATTGTGTTGTTATTCAGTCTTCACTTTAACTTTGATTGAATTAAAGATGCATACTCACGTCTCATGTGCATATTAGGAGTTGTTATAGTTATTGCCAGTTTATGTTATTCACTAACTTTGATTCGGTTTGGATGCGATTTGTGAATTTTCTCACTCGATCTGTTGTTCCACCGATCCTCACTTGTTTTGGTTTAATTATTTGTTGTGTACTGATCAGGGTGATTCTGACACTACCTGGAGATCTGCTGTGATTGTTTGATTTGCATTAATAAAATGTGGTTCATACTAGATAAGTTGTTTGTGATTTGGGTGTAAATTCATGAGAACCCTTTGTATTGGGTTGTACTATCGACAATATTCCCATTATCACAGGTCTTAAGTCTTTTGTTTTCATAAAGTTATGTAGTTGGCTGCGACTGGTTTGTATGCAGGTATTACTGAGTTTTAGTGCAACATTCTGGTGCATTATTCTGGTCTGTGACTGTTTTCATCTACGGTGCTGCGCTTTACGATACATGTAGATTTGGTTTTACCACTTTGAGCGCAATGTTCTGGTTCAATGGTACCGATAACGTGTGCATGACACAAGCTTTTATCCACAACAAGTGCAGCAACGCAACTCTCGCATGGACAAGATCTGCCATAGCAGCTGGAGTCGCAACACTCTGACTTCGTTGTTTTCGAATTGGTTAGACATGTTTTCTAACTGTGTTTGATGTTGTGCAGGTTGCGGCTTCGTCGAATTTCGACGACAATCGTGTAAAGCCAAGGTATATGGAACAGCAGGACCAATAACAACGTTTTCATAACTATGACGAGATGACAAAAATGGAAGCTACAACGGTTTGCGGCTCAGATAAACTAGGATGCGACATCCTCAGTTAGTAGCGGCAAATCATTTCAAGCAGCTCGGCCAGGATTCTTGCCACTAACCATTTTTTGTGTTCGGAACATGATCTCTGAACGGTTGTGCATCGAAGTTCAAGAACGACAGGTTCGGAGCCATATCCATTTCGCTCATGATGTCAAAAGAAAATAACTCGGTTGTCACAAATTCGTAAAGTCAGGGTGCGAGAATGAAAGGGAAGATTAGCTAACGACTTTTAGCAACAACGATAATTCAGTGACAGCCGTGGCAAGCAAGGTCCAAAGTCATGATAACTCAGTTCGCACGAGTCCAAAATGCAAAGTCGGCGCCGGTAATTCTCCGTATCCTTTTTGGTTCGATAGCATTCAGCGCCCGATTAGGCTTGATTGGCAGTATTTTTATTGTATTTTTTCATTGTTTTTAAGACATCTTGTGGTTGGTTTTCTGTTCAAAATTTTGCTGAATATCCGACGTGACGTCGTTAATATTCAGGTTGTTCTGTTAGGGTCCAATATTAGGCATATCCTGGATCTTTCTTGTATGACTTTTTTAGTTCTGTTACAATAATATCAGCATGTAGTTATATTAATAATTTTACCGGTTTAATGCGTATTTGAAATTCTGTTTTGGTTACCGACATACTTGTTAATTGAATCTGCAAACATGGTTGTCGTAAATGCTTGTGTTCTGGTATTTCGGAATTTATTTCGATTTTGCAGCATTGAGTTAAATTGACATAGTTTGATATACCTATTGCTGAGTTTATGCATCAGATGTGAAAAATGCAGGGTGTCATAGCCGGATGATTGTTTTCCATCACAGCATTATGAACTTATCTATTTTAGACCAGACTATGTTTATACTTTGTCCTGAAATTAATCTATTATGTTATGATTTAAATTAGATGTCCTTCATTTTATTTTCATCTACTGGGATTTATTATTGCGAACAAGGATTCGGTTAGTTGGTGTTTTGTATTCATATTGTCAATTCATAGCATTTTCTGTGAGTTTACGGTTCCGCGGTTTAAGCTCGTGTTAGTTTAAAGTGCCATTGGCCTTTCCCATTTGACTTGTTGTTATAATTGATCAGTTGTTCACAAGACTAATGTTAAATAATTTGTTTTTTTTATCAAATTTTTTAGTCTAAATTCAATTTGTTCTTTTTTTTAGATTAGAATTTTCATTTTTATTTTATTTACTAATCAAATATTTGTTTTTTTATTAATTGAAGCCACTTTTTCCTTTTTTATAAGTATTTGTTTTAATACATATCCAAAATATTTTTTAAATAAAACCTTAGACTATTTTCAAACTCTATTTCCAAAAAATTGATATTATTTTTATAATCCTATTTCAATATCTTTTTCAACACACAAATCATTTTCTTAATCAATAACGAAAAAAGAACTTTTAAGGTCTAACATCTTTTGAGTTCTTGAATAATCACTATTGGGACGTACGTCTTGGGTAGTGACATTCGACCTTTTCGTTTCAAAATATACCTTTTAATTATTTAGACAAAGAAATGTCATTGGAGTCTAGCATTCCACATGATACTTTCACTGTTTATTCAAACAATATTTCATAAATTAAATCAAATGGTGAAAATTAAACTCTTGAAGTCTAGCACTTCTCGAGTTTTCGAATGGATATTATTAAGGTGTACACCTTAAATAATATATTGTTCAACTTTTTGCTTTTTATATTCTCTTCTTTGAACAAAGAAATATCATAAGAATCTAGCAACTCTGTGTGATATTTTTATTGTCCATCAGAATATTTTTCGAATGAAAAAAGATGTCGTCGAGATCTCGCATCACGATAATACTCCGTTAAATTGGTTGTGAGGCCGACGTCTCATTTACTAAATAATCGTTATTTTCAAATACAATCTTGTATTCTCACTTCTCATGCCGCAAACTCTTTCCATACTCTCGATTCAATCCAATTTGTTTCAAATTCTTTTTTCGATCAAAACTCCGAAAGAAGGGGATTCTTGGAATCTAGCATTCTTTGAATTTTTCGAGTAAATAGTTCTCGAGGCACGCCCTTTGAGTTATTATTCACTCAGCCTTTCGACTTCTTCATTTTCCAACGTTCTCTTAAGTCGAATGCTCGTACGTATTCGTAACCCACATTTCGCACACACTTCACAATTCCTCGTGATTTCGATATTAGGGGCACCCTCAGGGACTAATATCGTCTCTCACAATCTAATCCTTGACACATCGTCAAGTCGGTCCCATCTTCAATCAAATCCTCGACACGTCGTCGAGCTACTTCAAAACAACTTCCTTTTGGCCTCGCATGCCATTTTTCGATTCGATCCTTTCACAAACATTTCTAAAACTTACGAAAGAGGGATATTCTCAGAATCTAGCATTCTTTGGATATTCGAATGAGTAACTCTCGAGTCGCGCCCTCGAGTTGTTATTAGTTTATTCTTTCGATTTCAAAATATCCAACTCTTATCTTCAATCTATTCAACCCAATTACCGAAAGAACTGAGTTCTTGGAATCTCGCATTCCTTGAATTCTTGAGTGACAAGCTCTTGAGGCGCGCCCTTGGGTTGCTTGCCAGTCACTCTTTCGTCTCTTTATCAAACTTCTAACCTATTCAACCTCTTTTTTTCGTGGTCGTCGCCACGAACTACGGACGCTCTGATTCTTCATTCTCGTCTGAATGCAAGATACATAGGCACAAGATTGCAATGATCTTGGCGAGCTACCTCCCCTCCATTTTCCGTTTTCCCCCAACCTTTCCCGTAGTCGAACTACGAAGCTCTGATTTCTCATTCTCGTCCGAATGAGCATACGTAGGCACAAGAGCCCCAATCCTTGGTGAGCACCCTATCCTCTAACCATCCATCTCTCCTTTGTGTCTTTAACCTTTTAACCTACCAATTCTATCTTTATCAACGAGAAGAAAACAAGTAAACCTAAACAACACTCCCCACAATTACCTTAAGAGGTTCCCGTCGAGTACGACGGACGTGAGGGGTGCTAATACCTTCCCCTCACGTAACCGACTCCCGAACCCGGAACTTGGGTGCGACAGCCCTGTTCCTATCCTTTTTCATTTTTAAGAGGTTTTCTCGATATTTTCCTCTGCCGTTCATTCGGGAAGAATAAAGTTCGGTGGCGACTCTGTCGAACCGCATTTCCGCACCTTTCGCGCGAGGGTCGTTTCTCCGAAATGTCTCCGTGATTTTTCGAGGTGCGACACAAGGGTTATGATATTTTATTCTTTTTATTTTTATTTTCTCTATTTCCTTTTTCTCATTTAATTTCAAAAGTTCATTAAAAATACATCCAATAACAATTTTTACTCTATTTTTTTCATAGTTTCATAAAAATATTATATATTTTTTGAGCCATTTTTCATATTTTTATTTCATCATTTGCTATTTTTCATTATTTTCTCCATTTTTCATGCATTTTAAATAATTTAAAATTGTTTTTATGCATTTAAAAATTCTCCAAAAAATTATATATGATTCTTGAGTTATTTCTGACTTGTAGTATTTTTCTCGACCTTTGTTTGGTTGTTTAGATACCTCTTTCTTGTTTTCTCTTTTATTTTAATTTTAAAATTCATTTAAAAATCATTTAAAAATCATTTTTATGCATTCTTAATTGCATTTTATTATATTTTGATTGGTTTGCTGGCTGTATTCTTGAATCATAACTTGTTGATCAAGTTTCTCCTCAATTTCAATGGATTTTGGATGTTGATGATGTTAGATGAACCTTCATCAATACAAATCTACCATTAAATAAATCACTTGATTCATTTTTGTTGTTTTGTGTTGATCATAGGCTTAGTGCATCAATCCACCAAAAAAGGTGACTGAAATTGATGATTAAGTGATCTTGAGTAGTGATTCAATTTGGTCCTCTCTTCATCTTTCCTTCTCTTTCTTATTCCTTTTGTTTTTGTAACACCCTTATTCTACCCCACAGATATTACGGCACAAATAACACGAATTTCAGAGTAAAATATTTACTATCATAAAAAGCCACAAAGGGCGTACATTTCTCAAAGTCAACAAAGTTGGTCGATACTCCGTAACACACGGGTTTTCTCAAAATGCATCAAAACATCATATACAGCGGAACCCAAAACATAACTCAATATTTTCCTCATAAGGGAACATCAGTAAAATAATCCAATGATATACAATCAACTCTAAGAACCCAACCCGATGTTACATATCAGAGCAAGACCCTCTAAATTAACCATAAAGGCTAACGACTCTAAAACTTCACAATACTCCTCGACGGCGTCCACGGCTAAACTTGCTCATCTGCGCGTTACCCACGTGGAGGTAACAATCAAACAGGTAGGGTGAGTAAGACAATTTATAATAATCATTGTATAGCAATTAATTTATAAACGGCATATTACTCATAGTTATATTCAACACATTAATATCATTCAAATATGCCTCAAAGGCCACAACGTCATAATTTATACACAAAGGCTCATAAATGAAAATGCAACATAGACTCAATGCATGTGGTACCAATCATCATAACACGATGGACACTGGGTCATCAACCCCCCATAGATCCCCATCTATAGGATCGGAGCACATCAAAATACTTCACATCCACACAGTGGGATTGAAGCCAAAGTAATCGAGGTCCTGAACCGAAGTTCGGATGCACATGAATGCATGATGCACACTTCACAATAATCCTCATAATAACAGCATATGGTGCATCATCATAAATCATGTCATCATAGCTCATCGTAACAATCATCATCAAACATCATGTTATCATATCTCATCACAATAATCATCATTATACAACATATCATCATATTTCATCACATTAATCATCATACATCATACCATCATAATTCATCATATTATTCATCATACAACATATCATTATAGTCCATCATATTAATTAATCTCACACATCATGTCATCATATAATCACGTATAAATCACATATTAGCTCATAGTCATATTATCCCATATTACCCCATATTAATTCATAGTACTACCCTCATATCATCTCATATTAATTTATCAAGTTATACTCACGGTAATCCTCACACTATCGCCTATCAATCACATAAACTTCACGGTTCTACTCATGTTAATTCGTCATATCATCACATAGTATTCACATATTAATCCCTAATATCATCTCACATTGCCTCATATTAATTCATCACAATTACCCTCGCGGTAATTCTCAATACTATCACTTATTACTCACGCAACCTCACTGTCATACTCATAGTAACTCATCACAGGAATCCCAAATTCAAACATCACGGCATCGCTGCACAAGGATCACATTTCGTGAACTTTGCTACGTTCACTGACTGCTCGCTAGGCGAGTCCCTAGCGAATGCTCGTTGATTGCTCGCTAGGCGAGTGCTCGCTGACTGCTCGTTAGGCGAGTCTCTAGCGAATGCTACGATGACAACAAAAACCTGCTACGATTAGACCTGCTCTCTACCCAAAATACTCATACGATTCATATACCCAATGCTCCTTAAACATCCCCAAAATATATCTAAGGTCATACGGCGATAACGACACAACATCTATAGTTTATTAGGCCAATCTGGAAACATTTGCACTGCCTAAAACACTATTCCCTACAATTGCTCTGAGTACATCAGAGTTGCTTCACATTGGAATATTTCTATTCGTACAGGGTCACACATATCACAATTCAAGGTTTTGGCCACGAAGGCCTAAGGTTTCTTTTCTCATGTTACACATCAAACAGTCCGATAAGCTTTCCTAAATTCATGTCAATATTCAGGGATACATACCATCAATCATAACCTCAAAGTCTATTCATCAATTTCCCTAATTCTCCCAAATCAATCCAACATATCCTAAATCATAAACCCCACCATGAACACACCGAAAGCCATACATAGAAAATCATGGAATGCGATACTCCCCATACCTTAGTCGATTTGCAGCTTTCACGATTAATCTATGGGATCTTCTGCTTCCAGCCTTTTCTTCAGAGCTCTGGCCACCAACTTTCATGTTAAACACAAAATGAAATCTAATTTCCTTTCAGAACTCAATTTTGTCTAAGATAGTCTTGGGCCTCTCAAATTGGGTTTTTCCCATAACACCCTTACTAACTCTTCATAATGCCCAATTTACTCTTATTTCCCTTATATTCATTTTAATAATAATAATAATACTAATATTCTCATATAGTATACATTAATTAAATAAATAGTCCAACATGCACATCTTCTCAACAATTTCCAAAACCACCGAAAACACCAAAAATACGAATATTCTCAATTAAGTAAATTAATTAAAATATTCCGATTAAACTTAGGGTGTTACAACTCTCCCCCACTTAAAAGAATTTTCGCCCTCGAAAATTACCTCAAGGAACCGAGTCGGATACGACTCCCTCAACTAATCTCCAAGTTTCCAATTCCAACTATCTCTAGCTGGTCCTCCCAAACTACCTTCACCAAAGGAATCTCTTCACCTCGAAGTTGCTTCTCGTTCATCCACCTGAACTAGCAACGCCTCAACAGTCAAATTACCTCTCACTTGTACACCATCCATCCGAATCAATGTACTTCTTCAACTTAGGCACATGCCACATCATGTAAATTCACAAGTGACAGCGGTAAAACAGTCTAACATGCTACTTCTCCCACGATTTCGCTGCACCACTTCTGATACAAATCAACAAAACACAGTGTGTGCTTCTGAGACTTCAACGCTCGGCCAACACCAGTCACCATCGTAACTCTCAAAAAACGTATTTTCTTGGATCTTCTTGATCTTTTTAGTCGTCTCTTACCCAATTCTCAGGTTCGAGCACCGCACTCTCGCCTGAATCATATCAACACAAAGGAGTCATACACCTTCTACCATACAAATCCTCATACGGTGTCATTCCGATACTAGAATATTAACTGTTATTGTAGGTAACTCAACCAACGATAATTAACTATCCCCCAATCCACCTTGATCCAACACACAAGCTCTCCACAAATCCTCTAAACACTAGATAATTCTCTCTGTCCGTCCATCCGTCCACGAATAATAGGCAGAGTTCAACTTCAACATGGTACTCAAAGCGTCTGCAAACTCTCCCAAAATCTCGATGAAAACTCAGATTCCCATCTGACACAATATTCGAAGACGTCTCATACATCTTCACAACTTCATTGATATACATCTCAGCTAGCTTCAACATAGAATGATTAACCCTCATTGGTAAAAAAAGAGTCAATCTAGTCAATCTATCAAAAATCACCCAATTAAAATCATATCTCTCCAATTCTTCGGAAAACCCAACACAAAATCCATGGAAATACTACCTGATTTCCACCCTGGAATATTCAACGGTTGCATCAGACCCAACGGTCTCTTACATTTATACTTCGACTTCTGACAAGTCTAACCAGCATATACAAACTCAACCACTTCTCTCTTCATATATGGCCATCAAAATAATTTCCTCAAATCCGGTTACATCTTCATAGCACCGGGATGAATACTCAATCTACCTCAATGTGCTTTTCCAATAATACTCTTATTCCAACTTAACAATATCTAGGACACAACTCTATCACGACATCTCCTGGTACCATTTCCATAAATCCACAAATCAACTCTTCGACTTTAATTCATCAAATTCCACCAACCTTCCAACTCAATTCAAATTTATGACCTTCTTGAATCTCATCAAGAACACCACTAGTAAGCTCCAACATGCTAAGCTTAACCTCATAAGAAGTATCCTCACAACCCAAAATCATATCACGAAATTGCTCAATCAGTTCTAACTCTTTTCACCATCCTCATTGGTACATGCCAAGATTTCCAAATCAATGCATAAGCTACCACGTTTGCTTCACCCGAATGGTAATTCAATCCAAAACCATAATCCTTCAGGAGTCCCAATCATTTTCTCTGCCTCATATTCAACTCTTCCAAATCAAACAAGTACCTTAAGCTCTTGAGATTACCAGACATTTCAAATCTCAAACTAACCCATTGAAGCCTCCAACTTCGGCACAAGCACAACAACAACCAACTCTAAATCACTCGTCAGATAATCCCTCTTATGTACTTTAAATTGCCTTAAAGTATAACTAAAACTCATTGATGTTGCAATTAACATCTCTCCCGATCACATCAACAACGCATCCCAAAACACAACGAAGAGTTATGTCGGATTCGGCAAAAATCAACACACGAGCTATTGACAGCTCTCCAAAAAACTCTTTGAACTTTCTACACAGTGGCATATCCTTGCTTCTTCTCCAACAATGATAACTCAAGTTCCCGATTCTCAACATGATCCTCTATACTCTTCGAATATATTAAAATATCATTGGTTAACATAACCACTGACTCGCTCAATTAAGTAAGGAAAATCCCACGCCAAACGGACACTCAATTTGCGAGTTATGGCGGAAACACAAACCGCACCGTCTGCACGTACCACAACATCCAAACATATTCCATCAATGAATAACTTAATTCCATGCCACTACCTCACCATCACATAGAGCATTGGACTAGCTTTCCAACGCTTCGAACCGCGCGTCATTCCGAGTTACGGTTCTCCCGTTATGATAAAAATACCAAAACAACATTCTTCTGCCCAAGACATGCTCGCTAGGCGAACACAGCAGCGAGCGGTTGTTCGCTAGGCGAAGGACCTAGCGAACTAGACAGTCCGAAATCTTATTTTCGATCGTTACCTGAATTCCGAGTGTCCGATTTTGATTCCGTAAAAAGCTGTGATCTCGGAATTTGACGTACAACAACAATTTCACACTTAGAAGACCATTCAGCACATTTCCAATTTTTGAAATATTTTAAAACTCAGTTATACCAATATTGCATTCCACATCTGACCTTCTTTAATAATCATCAGAAGTCATCGTCCACCTTTAATATACTCGACCTCACAATCTGTTGCCTTAGCACACACACCAGACACAAGCCCCAAAACTACTCAATTCAATTAGTTCTTCGACCATCCAAACAGACATATAATATGGAGCTCTCAATATCGGACTAGTTCCCGTAACTAAGTCGATCATAACTCCACTTCACGTCCTGGATGTATATCACAATCTGGTCAGGATAACTTCCAGACAACCATAATTAATCGGTAAACCGCCAACTTCCCCACTTTCAGTAACACTCAAAATTCCCATCAAAATAAGCATCTCGGCATCATCCTAGACCGACTCACCAAAACAATTCTAAGCCTTGAGCTTAACTCAAAACAATTCACTACTCACGCCATCTAAGCTTGCAAGACACGCCTATCCCATCTAACATGACCCCGTCTACTATCAACAACAGATTAAGGCTGATTAGTTCCTCAATTTGTCAATAGACAGCCGAAAATCATGATGGGGTATAAACCATCTTTACCAAACTGTAAGAGCGTTCAACCATACACTGAGCTACAACTCCACACTTGTAGCATCCTGGAGAAGCATTACTTCTCCCCCACTTGTTTCCTTCCCACTTTTGCAGACAAAGGTTAGGCAAAACCATGTACCGACAGTGTTTTCACAAACATGTCGCATACCAGGGAACAAACAACATTAGACAACTTGGCCGGACGGGCCGACCTACTCTGATATCACTAATGTAACACCCTTATTCTACCCCACAGATATTACGGCAAAAATAACACGAATTTCAGAGTAAAATATTTACTTTCATAAAAAGCCACAAATGGCGTACATTTCTCAAATTCAACAAAGTTGGTCGATACTCCGTAACACACAGGTTTTCTCAAAATGCATCAAAACATCATATACAGCAGAACTTAAAATATAACTCAATGTTTTCCTCATAAGGGAACATCAGTAAAATAACCCAATGATATACAATCAACTCTAAGAACCCAACCCGATGTTACATATCAGAGCAAGACCCTCTAAATTAACCATAAAGGCTAACGACTCTAAAAATTCACAATAATCCTCGACGGCGTCCACGACTAAACTTGCTCATCTGTGTGTTACCCACGTGGAGGTAACATTCAAACAGGTAGGGTGAGTAAGACAATTCATAATAATCAATGTATAACAATTAATGCATAAATGGCATATTACTCATATTTATATTCAACACATTGATATCATTCAAATATGCCTCAAAGGCCACAACGTCATAATTTATACACAAAGGCTCATAAATGTAAATGCAACATAGACTCAATGCATGTGGTACCAATCATCACAGCACGATGGACACTGGGTCATCAACCCCCCATAGATACCCATCAATAGGATCGGAGCACATCAAAATACTTCACATCCACACAGTGGGATTGAAGCCAAAGTAATCGAGGTCCTGAATTGAAGTCCGGATGCACATGAATGCATGATGCACACTTCACAATAATCCTCATAATAAGAGCATGTGGTGCATAACCATTCATCATATTCATCATCATTGCACGTCATATCTCATCGTCATATTCATCATCATAAATCATGTCATCATAGCTCATCGTAACAATCATCATCATATATCATGTTATCATATCTCATCACAATAATCATCATTATACAACATATCATCATATTTCATCACATTAATCATCATACAACATACCATCATAATTCATCATATTATTCATCATACAACATATCATCATAGTCCATCATATTAATTAATCTCACACATCATGCCATCATATAATCACGTATAAATCGCATATTAGCTCATAGTCATATTATCCCATATTAGTTCATAGTACTACCCTCATATCATCTCATATTAATTAATCAAGTTATACTCACGGTAATCCTCACACTATCGCCTATCAATCACATAAACTTCACGGTTCTACTCATGTTATTCGTCATATCATCACATAGTATTCAAATATTAATCCCTAATATCATCTCTCATTGCCTCATATTAATTCATCACAATTACACTCGCGGTAATTCTCAATACTATCACGTATTACTCACACAACCTTATTGTCATACTCATAGTAACTCAGCACAGGAATCCCAGAATCAAACATCACAACATCGCTGCACAAGGATCACATTTCACGAACTCTGCTAAGTTCTCTGACTGCTTGCTAGGCGAGTCCCTAGCGAATGCTCGCTGACTGCTTGCTAGGCGAGTCTCTAGCGAGTACTCGCTTACTATTCGCTAGGCGAGTCTCTAGCGAATGCCGCGATGACGGCAAAAACCTGCTACGATCAGACCTGCTCTCTACCCAAAATACTCATACGATTCATATACCCAATGCTCCTAAAACATCCCCAAAACATCTCTAAGGTCATACGGCGATAACGTCACAACATCTATAGTTTATTAGGCCAATCTGGCAACATTTGCACTGCCTAAAACATTATTCCCTGCAATTGCTCTGAGTACATCAGAGTTGCTTCACATTGGAATATTTCTATTCGTACAGGGTCAAACATATCACAATTCAAGGTTTTGGCCACGAAGGCCTAAGGTTTCTTTTCTCATGTTACACATCAAACAGTCCGATAAGGTTTCCTAAATTCATGTCAATATTCAGGGATACATACCATCAATCATAACCTCAAAGTCTATTCATCAATTTCCCTAATTCTCCCAAATCAACCCAACATATCCTAAATCATAAACCCCACCATAAACACACTGAAAGGCATACATAGAAAATTATGAAATGCGATACTCCCCATACCTTAGTTGATTTGCAGCTTTCACGATTAATCTATGGGATCTTCTGCTTCCAGCCTTTTCTTCAGAGCTCTGGCCACCAACTTTCACGTTAAACACAAAATGAAATCCAATTTCCTTTCAGAACACAATTTTGTCTAACTTAGTCCTTGGCCTCACAAATTGGGTTTTTCCCATAACACCCTTACTAACTCTTCATAATGCCCAATTTACCCTTATTTCCCTTATATTCATTTTAATAATAATAATAATACTAATATTCTCATATAGTATACATTAATTAAATAAATAGTCCAACATGCACATCTTCTCAATAATTCCCAAAACCACCGAAAACACCAAAAATACGAATATTCTCAATTAAGTAAATTAATCAAAATATTTCGATTAAACTTGGGGTGTTACAACTCTCCCTCACTTAAAAGAATTTTCGCCCACGAAAATTACCTCAAGAAACAGAGTCGGATACGACTCCCTCAACTAATATCCAAGTTCCCAATCCCAACTTTCTCTAGCTGGTCTTCCCAAACTACCTTCACCAAAGGAATCTCTTCACCTCGAAGTTGTTTCTCGTTCATCCACTTGAACTAGCAACGCCTCAACAGTCAAATTACCTCTCACTTGTACATCATCCATCCGAATCAATGTACTTCTTCAACTTAGGCACATGCCACATCATGTAAATTCACAAGTGACAGCGGTAAAACAGTCTAACATGCTACTTCTCCCACGCTTCCGCTGCGCCACTTCCGATACAAATCAACAAAACACAGTGTGTGCTTCTGAGACTTCAACGCTCAACCAACACTAGTCACCATCGTAACTATCAAAACATGTCTTTTCTTAGATCTTCTTGATCTTTTCAGTCGTCTCTTACCCAATTCTCAAGTCCGAGCACAACACTCTCGCCTGAATCATATCAACACAAAGGAGTCATACACCTTCTACCATAAAAATCCTCATACGGTGTCATTCCGATACTAGAATATTAATTGTTATTGTAGGTAACTCAATCAACGATAATTAACTATCCCACGATCCACCTTGATCCAACACATAAGCTCTCCACAAATCCTCTAAAGACAAGATAATTCTCTCTATCCGTCCATTCGTCCACGGATAATAGGCAGAGTTCAACTTCAACATGGTACTCAAAGCGTCTGCAAACTCTCCCAAAATCTCGATGAAAACTCAGATTCCCATCTGACACAATATTCGACAACGTCTCATACAACTTCACAACTTCATCGATATACATCTCAGCTAGCTTCAACATAGAATGATAACCCCCTCATTGGTAAGAAAAGAGTCAATCTAGTCAATCTATCCAAAATCACCCAATTAAAATCATATCCCTCCAATTCTTCGGAAAACCCAACACAAAATCCATGGAAATACTACCTGATTTCCACCCTAGAATATTCAACGGTTGCATCAGACCCAACGGTCTCTTACGTTTATTCTTCGACTTCCGACAAGTCTAACCAGCATATACAAACTCAACCACTTCTCTCTTCATATATGGCCATCAAAATAATTTCCTCAAATCCGGTTACATCTTCAAAGCACTGGGATGAATACTCAATCTACCTCAATGTCCTTTTCCAATAATACTCTTATTCTAACACAACAATATCTGGGACAAAACTCTATCACGACATCTCCTGGTACCATTTCCGTAAATCCGCAAATCAACTCTTCGACTTTAATTCATCAAATTCCACCAACCTGCCAACTCAATTCAGATTTATGACCTTCTTGAATCTCATAAAGAACACCACTAGTTAGCTCAAACATGCTAAGCTTAACCTCATAAGAAGTCTCCTCACAACCCAAAATCATATCACGAAATTGCTCAATCAGTTCTAACTCTTTTCACCATCCTCATTGGTACATGCCAAGATTTCCAAATCAATGCATAAGCTACCACGTTTGCTTCACCCGAATGGTAATTCAATCCAAAACCATAATCCTTCAGAAGTCCCAATCATTTTCTCTGCCTCATATTGAACTCTTCCAAATCAAACAAGTTCCTTAAGCTCTTGAGATCACCAAACATTTCAAATCTCAAACTAACCCATTGAAGCCTCCAACTTCGGCACAAACACAACAACAACCAACTCTAAATCACTCGTTAGATAATCCCTCTTATGTACTTTAAATTGCCTTAAAGTATAACTAAAACTCATTGATGTTGCACTTAACATCTCTCCCGATCACATCAACAAAGCATCCCAAAACACAACAAAGAGTTATGTCGGATTCAGAAAAAATCAACACACGAGCTGTTGACAGCTCTCCAAAAAACTCTTTGAACTTTCTACACAGTGGCATATCCTTGCGTCTTCTCCAACAATGATAACTCAAGTTCACGATTCTCAACATGATCCTCTATACTCTTTAAATATATTAAAATATCATCGGTTAACATAACCACTGACTCGCTCAATTAAGTATGGAAAATCCCACGCCAAACGGACACTAAATTTGCGAGTTATAGCGGAAACACGAACCGTACCCTCTACACTTACCACAACATCCAAACATATTCCATCAATGAATAACTTAATTCCATGCCACTACCTCACTATCACATAGAGAATTGTACTAGCTTTCGAACACTTCGAACCGCGCGTCATTCCGAGTTACGGTTCTCCCGTTATGAAAAAATTATCAAAACAACATTCTTCTGCCCATGACATGCTCGCTAGGCGAACACAGCAGCGAGCGGTTGTTCGCTAGGCGAAGGACCTAGCGAACTTGACAGTCTGAAATCTTATTTTCGATCGTTACCTGAATTCCGGGTGTCCGATTTCGATTCCGTAAAAAGCTGCGATCTCGGAATTTGACGTACAACAACAATTTCACACTTAGAAGGTCATTCAACACATTTCCAATTTTTGAAATATTTTAAAACTCAATTATACCAATATTGCATTCCACATCTGACCTTCTTTAATAATCATCAGAAGTCATCGTCCACCTTTAATATACTCGACCTCACAATCTGTTGCCTTAGAACACACACCAGACACAAGCCTCAAAACTACTCAATTCAATTAGTTCTTCGACCATCCAAACGGACATATAATATGGAGCTCTCAATATCGGGCTAGTTCCCGTAACTAAGTCGATCATAACTCCACTTAACATCTTGGCTGTATATCACAATCTGGTCAGGATAACTTCCAGACAACCATAATTAATCGGCAAACCGCCAACTTCCCCACTTTCAGTAACACTCAAAATTCTCATCAAAATAAGCATCTCGGCATCATCCTAGACCGACTCACTAAAACAATTCTAAGCATTGAGCTTAACTCAAAACAATTCACTGTTCACGCTATCTAAGCTTGCAAGACACGCCTATCCCATCCAACATGACCCCATCTACTATCAACAACAGATTAAGGCTGATCAATTCCTCAATTTGTCAATAGACAGCCGAAAATCATGATGGGGTATAAACCATCTTTACCAAACTGTAAGAGCGTTCAACCACACACTGAGCTACAACTCCACACTTCCAGCATCCTGGAGAAGCACAACTTCTCCCCCACTTGTTTCCTTCCCACTTTTGCAGACAAAGGTTAGGCAACAAACATGTACCGACAGTGTTTTCACACACATGTCGCATACCAGGGAACAAACAACATTAGACAACTTGGCCGGACGGACCGACCTGCTCTGATACCACTAATGTAACACCCTTATTCTACCCCACAGATATTACGGCAAAAATAACACGAATTTCAGAGTAAAATATTTACTTTCATAAAAATCCACAAAGGGCGTACATTTCTCAAAGTCAACAAAGTTGGTCGATACTCCGTAACACACGAGTTTTTTTTAAATGCATAAAAATATCATATACAGCGGAACCCAAAACATAACTCAATGTTTTCCTCATAAGGGAACATCAGTAAAATAACTCAATGATATACAATCAACTCTAAGAACCCAACCCGATGTTATATATCAGAGCAAGACCCTCTAAATTAACCATAAAGGCTAACGACTCTAAAACTTCACAATACTCCTCGACGACGTCCACGGCTAAACTTGCTCATCTGTGTGTTACCCACGTGGAGGTAACATTCAAACAGGCAGGGTGAGTAAGACAATTCATAATAATCAATGTATAGCAATTAATGCATAAACGACATATTACTCATAGTTATATTCAACACGTTGATATCATTCAAATATACCTCAAAGGCCACAACGTCATAATTTATACACAAAGGCTCATAAATGCAAATGCAACATAGACTCAATGCATGTGGTATCAATCATCACAGCACGATGGACACTGGGTCATCAATCCCTCATAGATCCCCATCAATAGGATCGGAGCACATCAAAATACTTCACATCCACACATGAATGCATGATGCACACTTCACAATAATCTTCATAATAACAGCATATGGTGCATCATCATTCATCATATTCATCATCATTACACGTCATATCTTATCGTCATATTCATCATCATAAATCATGTCATCATAACTCATCGTAACAATCATCATCATACATCATGTTATCATATCTCATCCCAATAATCATCATTATACAACATATAATTATATTTTATCACATTAATCATCATACAACATACCATCATAATTCATCATATTATTCATCATACAACATATCATCATAGTCCATCATATTAATTAATCTCGCACATCATGTCATCATATAATCACGTATAAATCACATATTAGCTCATAGTCATATTATCCTATATTACCCCATATTAATTCATAGTACTACCCTCATATCATCTCATATTAATTTATCAAGTTATACTCACGGTAATCCTCACACTATCGCCTATCAATCACATAAACTTCACGGTTCTACTCATGTTAATTCATCATATCATCACATAGTATTCATATATTAATCCCTGATATCATCTCACATTGCCTCATATTAATTCATCACAATCACACTCGCGGTAATGCTCAATACTATCACTTATTACTCACGCAACCTCAGTCATACTCATAGTAACTCAGCACAGGAATCCCAGAATCAAACATCACGGCATCGCTGCACAAGGATCACATTTCGTGAACTCTGCTACGTCCGCTGACTGCTCGCTAGGCGAGTCCCTAGCGAATGCTCGTTGGGCGAGTCTCTAGCGAGTGCTCACTGACTGCTCATTAGGCGAGTCTCTAGCGAATGCTGCGATGACAGCAAAAACCTGCTACGATCATACCTGCTCTCTACCCAAAATACTCATACGATTCATATACCCAATGCTCCTAAAACATCTCTAAGGTCATACGGCGATAACGTCACAATATCTATAGTTTATTAGGCCAATCTGGCAACATTTGCATTGCCTAAAACACTATTCCCTGCAATTGTTTTGAGTACATCAGAGTTGCTTCACATTGGAATATTTCTATTCGTATAGGGTCAAACATATCACAATTCAAGGTTTTGGCCACAAATGCCTAAGGTTTCTTTTCTCATGTTACACATCAAACAGTCCGATAAGGTATCCTAAATTCATGTCAATATTCAGGGATACATACCATCAATCATAACCTTAAAGTCTATTCATCAATTTCCCTAATTCTCCCAAATTAACATAACATATCCTAAATCATAAACCCCACCATAAACACACCGAAAGGCATACATAGAAAATCATAAAACGCGATACTCCCCATACCTTAGTCGATTTGCAGCTTTCACGATTAATCTATGGGATCTTCTGCTTCCAGCCTTTTCTTCAGAGCTCTGGCCACCAACTTTCATGTTAAACACAAAATGAAATCTAAATTCCTTTCAAAACTCAATTTTGTCTAACTTAGTCTTGGGCCTCACAAATTGGGCTTTTCCCATAACACCCTTACTAACTCTTCATAATGCCCAATTTACCCTTATTTCCCTTATATTCATTTTAATAATAATAATACTAATATTCTCATATAGTATACTATTAATTAAATAAATACTCCAATATGCACATCTTCTCAATAATTTCCAAAACCACCGAAAACACCAAAAATACAAATATTCTCAATTAAGTAAATTAATTAAAATATTCCGATTAAACTTGGGGTGTTACAGTTTTTCTCTTGATCAATTGGATGATGTGTTTTCCATCTTGTTCATGAGGTTTGGATTGATACTTTATGAACTTTCATCATTTTAAATCTACTATTTAATTGATCATTTATCATTTGAGATACTTTGGATTGATGCATAAGTTTGTCCTAAGTATCATGAAGGATTTATTGATGTAATGGACCAATCTCCTTGCCTTAGTGCTTGATCTCTCATTGGTTTTGACTTGTACTACATGTTTTAGGAGTATGATCTCTATTATATCTCTAACATGTATAAATTGTTATTAACCGGCCTCCCATAGTATGATCTTCTCTATTGATTGTGCTACGATTGCTTAACACAACATTAAATTTGTCCCGTATCGGATTATTAATTCTAACATTTGTACTAATCATACTAAAATTTATTTTCATACCATTTACTTTTATGTACCTTTATTTTTATGTCATTTACTTTCTTTCTCCTTATATATATTGCCTTAATGTTATCATTACATATCATTTTGTCATTATTTATGTTTATGCCTTTTTTTCTTTGTCCATTTGGACTTTTCTTTTTATTTTTCATAAGACATTAATAAAGGCTAAACCATTAAAAGATTTAATGTTTCCATTGGACTATTGGTCACTATCCCTTACTCGGATGTTGGACTTATGGACTTAGAATTAGGTTCTTAATCATATGCTTTGGAGTTGTGACTTGAGACCGTGAAATTCATCTGGTACCTTAACCTTGAGTTGACTTTTGGAAGACTTGCCTCTGTTATCACATCTTTGGCTTTGACTTAAGTTCTCTTTATTTGATGCTTGGTTATTTCTCTGCTTATTTGGTTGCTTGTTGCTTAATTGAAAGGATGGTAGTTTTGGTTTGTCTAGTGTCAAATGCTTGCTCTTGGTTAGATCTTTTCTTCCGTAGCTTTTATTTTGTGCATTAGGGTAGTCTCTTCAACGCCTCCCCTTCTTAAATTTTTAAAAACTTCTCCCTTTTCCAAAGTCTTCTTGTTTTCAAACTTGAACCACTTTCTTATCAAAATGTGACTTTGTCAAGTGAGTTTTCAAAACATTTTTCTTAAATACATGTTAATTCATCTTAAACAATCAAGACAATTTTCGTAAGACTTAAAAAGATATACACAACTCATTCAAACCATTTTGTTCCCTTTGTGCACTTTTCTTTTTAAAATTTTTCTTAAAGATTAGACATGTGTCATTTTCATAGTTGACATGTAATTCTCATATCACCATAGTGATGTTTGATGTTGATTCTTTTCCACTGGAGAGAGTTAGTGACATACTTGTTGATTTCAATCCAAGTTGAAGCCCTTCTCAATAGTGATGCAAAGGTCCATTTTCATATACTTGTGGGTGACTAGTTGAGTTTTCTCTTTAAAATGACAACTTGTCTTTCCATTTAAAATCAATCACAATAAATCTCTTTTGTTATTTTTACCACGAACTACGAGGTTTTGATCCTCCATTGCACTTTGTGGGTATGTAGAGAAGAGACTCAGAAAGTCTTGTCAAACACAAAAATCCAAAAAAATACTTCTCTTCTCACCTCTCCAATCTCTTATAAACAACAGTCTTTTATGCCAATCATATATTTTCAAGACGTTCCTATATGGTAGGTACTATAGATATTTTGGGTGCTAACACATTTCCATTGCATAACCAACCCCCTTAGCCTTGTCTCTGTTTTTATTAGTTTTATTTTAAAATTCTTTGGATTTTCTTCATTCTTTTCCCCATTCCTTTGGAAAAATAAAAGTGATGTGGCGACTCTTTCTTTATGAGTTAAGTTAATCAAAAGCTTAGTCTCAAATTTTTCCGCTACACTCTCGTATAAAGTAAATATTTTCTTTGAATTTCTAAGTCATTACAAAGGAGATTGCCTCCTAAATAGCCACCACAATCCAACTAGAAAGCTCACTTGGGTTTTGTCAAGAATTTGGTTGGCGTCTCAAAAGTTTAAAGGATCAATCTTTAATAATGGTTGATTACAAATATTGATTGATCAAATCTTAATCTCTTGATATTAGCACCACCATTCAAGATGAATTTGATTCATATCAAACCTTCTAAAAAATGCACGTTTTTAGTCAAATCTACATTATGATGATTGAGATCCTTGATTTATATAAATCTTGAACAAAGAAAAAGAAAAACACCAAACGCAGTCTTGCTAAAAATATATTTCTTCAAAATCCAAACATATGCTAACACATTTGTATTTATGATAGAATAGAGAAGAAAAGAAATTTTAAAATGAATAGATATACTTCAACTTATCTCGCACTTCAAACAAACAATCCGAGACAAAATGTCTAGAACATTGTGCTTGACATCATGCTTTTTGTTAATCTTCATACAACCAATTTTGAATCTTCATTAAACAAATCAAAAAATGACTTTACTTGATATAAATAAGAACTCTAACATCTAAAATAAATGATTCATAACTAAAACTCTTCCAAAACTGATACGCAATTTAAATCATCTTTAATAGAGATTGGAGATCTTCTCGTTAAATTCAAATCTAAATCTTGCAATTAAAAAAAAATCCAATTCAATATCTTCATGGAATATTTGTTTGATTACATATTCAATCAATATCTTTGCATATCAATTTCACCAAAATTATTAATTATTAAACTTAATCAAATCCTCATTCAAGTCACATATAATTAAACCAAATCTTCTATAATTAAATCCAATTCAAATATTTTAATTAAACTATATTAAACTAACTCTCCTTTATAGATATTTATAATTTAATAAAATCTTTTTTAAATTTATTTAGATTTACAAACTTCTTTCAAAAACAAACAAACTCAACTTAAACAAATTGCTAACTAAATCTTAAAACGGACATATATTACACTTTGAGCAGCATGTCACACCATCTTATTGAAAAAATTATCTTTAAAAATTAGTCAAACAGTTGTAATTACAAAATAATTATTTTAATGATAGTAAAATATATTTTTATAATAGTTCATAAAACACAAGACGAGAAGCAATTGGAGGAGGAGCACCTTCCAACCAAACAGACAAGACACGTCTCAATGTACCTTTAACCTCTTCAGGAGGAGACGTGGGGACTTCATCTTGCAAACAAGAAAACAAAAGACACACAAAGATTTAATAATATCTATCCCAAAGTAGTGGTCTAATCAATACTTTCATATTTAACCCATGAGTAGTATGAATACCAACATTCATACTTCTCAAAATTTGGCACCAACGTTTAGTGGTATTTGATCAAGAAAAAAAGACAAACAATCACTCTCGTCGCATCTAAAGTAATGGTTTCCTATATATAAATGTTTCGAGAGTGGAAAAACCGATAGACATATTCTGTTTCATGTACTACATGTTTGTTACATTTTTCAAGAACGTTACAACTGAAAACGCCATATCATGTATCATCATCACGGGTGTCCACAGGGTAGTGAGGAACCCTAATGAATGAATATATATTCTATCACCATCACAGCTGTTAGATATCAGCCATATTTCACAAACATAATGACCCAGTTAATAAATGTGTGCGCTGTCATATAATTATAAGAGAGGTTGTGTGTTCAGCAATTAACAAATTCAATTTGTCGGCTAGAAATATATATATATATATATATATATATATATATATATATATATATATATATATATATATATATATATATATATATATATATATATATATATATATATATATATATATATATATATATATATATATATATATATATATATATATATATATATATATATATATATATATATATATATATATATATATATATACTTGTTTTTATGAAGGTCTATTTTTAGCCTCATTCATTTTAAAATATATCTAAGCATTTTTTTAGTTAAAGTTTATTAAAATAAACATTCTTCTTAAAGTACATTTAAGGACTTTTTAGTTAAAGTTTACTAAAATAGATCTTCGTAAAAATAAGTGTGTGTATTTTAGCAAATTCTCGTAGAGTATTTATTTTTAAGAAGATCTATTTTAACAACATGAATCTTAAAGTACATTTAACAATTTTTTAGTTAAAATTTGTTAAAGTAGACCTTCATAAAAATAAGTAAATCTACGTTTTATATATATATATATATATATATATATATATATATATATATATATATATATATATATATATATATATATATATATATATATATATATATATATATATATATATATATATATATATATATATATATATATATATATATATATATATATATATATATATATATATATATATATATATATATATATATTTTCACATGAAGCAGACTCTTAGTTTACAACGAAAAATTATAATTTATTAGTTTAAACAGAAATTGCATTTCAATGCTACCTTAATTGTTATGATTTTGTTATTTGCCTCTTAATTTTTGGATTTGTAGTTTTATATCAGACTCTTAGTTTACAACGAAAAATTATAATTTATTAGTTCAAACAGAAATTGCATTTCTATGCTACCTTAATTGTTATGATTTTGTTTTTGTCTCTTAATTTTTAGATTTGTTGTTTTATATCATTGTGTCTTATCATTAGTTGCACAATTTTAGATTGTGGTTTAAATTCGTTTTTAGTATGTATAAATCAAAATGTTCAATGTTGTGTAAGCGATATATTTTAAGTCAAAATTTCAAAATTTTTAAATTAGGAACTACATTTGAGTTTGCTTCAAGTCATAACATTGATAGAATTTCAAAACATTTTGAAAATTAAAAAGAAAAGTTTTGAATCGTTTTGAATCGTTTTGAATCTTTTTTAACAATTGCAACGATTTCTTTCATCTCCAACCTCATTCTATCTCCATTGCTGTATGGATCTGAATCTTATTTTTGAAGATTAATAATTGTTGAGGATATTTGTTTTGTATTTAATGTTTCTTTGAAGATTTGGTTAATATTTTAGAGGTAAGCAAGATGTGCGGTGTTGTTCCTAGTACTGACAATTGTAGAGGATAAGAATGTTGTTCTTCTCTCCAAGTTGACCTTGGTAATGTTGCGTGGAAGCCTACAAATGAGGTAAGAGGTCTTCTTAATATTGGGACAAACCGACACTGAAGATATTTGTGGGGTTGAGTAATGATTGTCGTAGGACAGAGATTTAGGAGCAAGTTGTTGGGGATGGAAGATTCAAGAAGTAATTTCGCGTGAAAATTTATGAAAGAGTTTAGTTTGTACCCTGTGTACAAATCAAAGATCCAAAAATAATATTTTATATTTTCAGCATTTAATTTGGATATTATGATTGCATAAACTCTAGTAATTTTGTCACAAATATTATTGGAAGACCAACAAATTTTCAATGGGCAACCGTTGGAGATTAGAGTAGGCATAAAGCAATGACGATGATGTTGAACTAGTATAAATATAGGTGTTCTCTCTCTCTCTCTCTCTCTCTCTCTCTCTCTCTCTCTCTCTCTCTCTCTCTCTCTCTCTCTCTCTCTCTCTCTCTCTCTCTCTCTCTCTCTCTCTCTCTCTCTCTCTCTCTCTCGAACATGTGTGTGCAGCATTGTGAGCACCAAAGGCATATGTCACATAATCGTGTGGCTTACGTCGCAACTCAAGAATTTTTTATTACATTGTATCCTTCATCTTTCATGTGTAGTGTATGTTATTTGGCATAAATTGTGGAAATCATATTACTTTGTTTCTATATAGTCTTTTATAGATGTTTAGGTATTCTTTTTACAATATGTACATCATTCTATGTGTGCGTCGTGGTATTGATGGTCTTACTATTGCAAACGCCTATGTGTGGTATATTGGTTTATGTATGTTATAAGATACTTTTCATGGTTGGCTTTGTCTCTTTTTAATGTTGTCAAAAGGGGAGAAGCATGATGCAAGATGAAGTTGGGATGCATACAGTCAGAGGGAGTCTTCATAAAGACATTAAACACATCGTCTCAAGTTTTTCCATCATTAAAAAGGGGGAGTATGTGAGTGCAATTTTTCAGTTAAATGTATTTTGCATGATGTCAAAACTAGGATACTTTAGTGTTAATTACATTGGACCAATATCCTCTAGTTCTTAATGTGCATCTTAGCATCAGGAAGCATAAAAGTATTTGGAAACAAGTTGGAAAAGGTTTCACGCATAAAAAGTGTATCAAAAATAATTTTGGTGAAAAGTCAATCTACGGGTCGACATATGCATACTTCAGGTGGACACATAGAAGAAAAAATTTCTTATGTGTCGACACATCCGCTTCATAGGTTAGCTCATTCACTACATTATTAAAGCCTATGGGCTCAGTTAGATAGGTTACCTATATAGGTCAGCACATGAACTTTACAGGTCGACGCATGACCTGTACAGGTGGACACATGGCTTTCATAGGTCGGTATGTGCAACAAAAGTTTCCAAAAATTCTTAAATTTTTCAATTTTTTACATTCCTTTTTCTTCCAAACGTGCATGCATATAAATACTTCATACATGCATCATTTCTTTTCAATGATTTTGGTACAATTATAAACAAATCCTATAACATACTAAGAATCATCATCATCATCAACCTTGGTTTTATGCATACACACAAACAAAGTACACATAATCATTCGTTATTTGGGTGCCATCTATAATCAAGTTGATAAGGTCTAATTTATCATGTGGTATTCTAAATCGGGTTGAGATATTAGGGGGTTTCAAATAAGAAAACCAATGTGGGGTTTTCCTTTAATATGAAAATGGGGATTTGAAGGTTTTGGACAGGATTACTCAAGTTTGGATTCAATTGAGTGAAGGCTTTAAAGGGTTGTGGTTATTTCAAAGGAGTAGCGTGAGATGGTAAATCAAATTAGCATTGTTAGGTGACTTGATCAAGCTCAAATCAAGGGAAGAGAAATTTCTAGGATCAACATCAAACTTAGGGTTTTTAGAGTTGCATTCCTATAGCGAGGCCGATTGGGGAACTTCCTAAACAAATCCTTGTGTACTCTCTCTTTCTCTCTATCTATTTTAAATTTTGTTTGCAAATTTTTGAATTTATCATTTGTGCAATTAATTAGTTTGGTATACTCTTTTGAAAATTGTTTGATAAACATTTTGTTGAATTGATCACAATCATTTTGATTGTGGTTGGAAGTTAAGATAAATAAAACCATACAAAATTCCAAAAACAAATCGATTGCACATAAAGCATTCGATAATTTATCTCAATTGATTTTTGTGTGATTTATCATTGGATATAGAATTTCTTGTTGATTGGTTTTCAATAGATTGTGATTGAAACGTATTGATTAGATAACTTATCATTATCTCCAATTTGTTTTCACATACGCTTATTCGAGCTTTTCGGTAGTGTGTCGGTTTAGACGAATCGATCCAAGTTACTTCCGCTAGCCATCATGTTTGAAAACACATTTTATAAAAAAAATTATTTGTGGATCTATTCACCCCCTCTAGGTAAGTCTCCTTCGTCTAGAAAATATGTATGTACACTTAATGTCAGTTGATAAGTATCTATTGGTAGAAACTACCAAAGGGCCTTTCATTCCCAGAAACAAAGTTGATAATTCGATTAAACTCCCAAAAGATTGGACCGATGATGAAACCAAATGGATTCATATGATTTGAAGGAGAGAAATATATGTATCTCTATGATAAGAACTAAAGTATATTACTTTATCTCACATCATAAAATTCCAAAAACAATGTGGAATGCTCTTAAAGTCCTTTGCGAGGGAACTGAAGACGTTAAAGATTCTAAAATAAATATGTTGACATAGGAGTATGAATGTTTCTGTATGGAACTCCGAGAATTCATGGAATCTATGCAGACTCATTTTCTATACTTAATTAACAAGTTAGACAAATTGGGAAAGTCCTTTTCTAACAAATATTTTTCTAATTTTTTTAAAGGTATATGTGTATGAAATGACAACCAAAGGTTCGACCATCAAAGAATCAAATAATTTTAGTAATTTGGATATCACAAAATATTTTGGAAAGCTAACTAAACATGAGATGGAATTGAAACGACTATTTGAAATTGAAGCAAAGTCGGAAAAAAAAAGGTCCAAGAAGAAAAATGGGTTCTTTCCTTGAAAGCTTCATCGTCAAGGACAAAGAAAACAAAGGATGGAAGTGATATTTTTGAGGAAGAATCTTCTAAAGAAGAATATATGGGGTTATTCGTGAAGCACTACAATAGATATTTAAGAAAAGATAAGCTCAAGCATCCTAAAAAAAATATAATTAATTTCAAGAAGTCTCATCGACAAAATAAGTAACATAAGGAAAAGGAAGAAGATGTCACATGCTTTGAATGCAGAAAGTCAAATTCTTACCGAACAATTTGTATGAGTCTCAATAGACATAATAATAAAAAGGATAAGGAATCCTAAAAGACTAAGGACAAAAATACCATAGGTTATACAGCCTACATTTATTAGGAAAAAGAAGATGATATCTCTTCTTCATCTTTCAGTTCAATTTTAGATGATGAAATTACCAACCTATGCTTCATGGCACGTAATAAAAGTGACGACCATGGTATACATGCAGACACATTAAGTTGTTTTAAGAAAGTTTATCTACAATAAAATTTAATTCAAAACTTGAAAGGATATTAATGGTATCAATAGTGCTTTAGATTCCTTAAAGGAAGAGCACAGATCTCTCATTGGCGAGCTTTTTAATGCTTCTGATACATTAGCTAAAAAGTTAGTAAAAATAGCTTATGTTACTTGTCCAATTTTAAAACTAGAAAATGACAATCTTAAAGTACAATTAACACAAGATATATCTCTATCTATTACTGGTTCTACTTCTTCAAGTGAAAGAGGGATCGGTATTTAGAAACCCCCCCCCCCCCCCCCCTTTGCTAGAAGAAATAGAAAATTTATTTCAGCTAAAGTAACATGACATTATTGTGGTGACAAAAGTCATATTAGACCTCTTTTCCAGATTAGGAATATAAAATTTTCTAATGATACCAAATCATGGATACTTGAGTATTATTTAACAAACCCTTAAGGACCTACAACTTGTGCCTAAATGTCATTTTTCATTGTTTGTAGAAATGTCTTGTCACTGTGAAAAGGTTGGGGCTCTTAGGTAGCAGATGCTCAAGGCACATGATAAGAGACACTTTAATGTTAATCAGTTTCAATCACAAAGAAACCGGTCACGTCATGTATGGAGAAAACATAAAAGGTAAAATACTGAAAAAAGTGTTGCGGGAAATCCCTTAATAATTACCAATGAAGGTGTTTGTTTAGTTAAAGGTCTTAAACACAATCTACTTATTGTTATTAAATTATGTGACAAGGGGTATTCTATTGTAATCGATACCTTGAGTTTCTTAATTGAGCATAAGGCAAGTAAAAGTCTTATGTTTAAAGGTTTTTAGGGTTGATAATATCTATTTTCTTGACATGGATGATGTGTTAATGTATGGTATCAAATATTTAGTTACTAAGAATGAAGATTTCTAGCTATAGCATAAACGTTTAGGTCGTGTGCATTTTGACTTAATAAATAAGACAACATCAAAGAATCTAGTAGTTGATCTACCAAAAATAAAGTTTTCTAAAGATAAACATTGTGTTGCTTGCCATATGGGAAAGCAAATGAGAGTGTCTTCTAAATAGAAAAATATTGTTTCAACTTCAAAACCTCCAGAGATTTTTCATCTAGACTTATTTTTCCCTTTGAGGACAAGAAGTTTAGGCGGGAACTATTGAAGGTAACAGATACACAAGAAATGGAGGTTTGAATTGGGTTTCTAGAATGGAAATCTTGTTTGACCCAAAACAATAAGGAGAGAACTTAGAACAAAAAAAAAGAACATAGATATTTTTATCCTGGTTCATTGTTAATGAAGCTACCTCCAGTCCACCCACCAGGGTGATTTCTCCTTATTACAAGGACTTAATCCACTATAACCAAATTTGATTACATCCGCAAAAACTAACTGTCAATGTTTTCTTGAGAAATTTTGACTATACCATAGTCTCTCTACGAAATATAACTCAAAAGTTAACAAATAATGTGTGTAAGAAAGATGCTTCTATGAAAGCAGATTACATAAATGTATTACAAAGATTTGCACACAAAAATATTTTCTACGAAAGTGTAATAACAAATGTTCCTTGAGTGTATACTTTTCTTTCTATCAAAAGTTTCACAGTATTGCAATGTTCATGTAGTAGCTATTTTCAAATTGCTATTCACATTCTTGTTGTTCCATTCTTCCGAGACTCCTTTATATAGGAAATAGAAAAGATCTGTTGGAGGGAAGAAATGGAATTCCACGAGTAGTTGTATCCTTGCATAACAGATTGTGAAAATGGGAGACAAAATGATACAATAGTACAATCATTTTCCCACGAAATCAGTGTAGTGGAAAAAAATTGATCTTGTACTCTGTGTTATTTTCTCACATAATTTTTTTTGATCTTATCTTCTAATATTCAGAGGCTTCAACAAGAGAGGTTATGAAGCATGCATAGAAGAATCAAAGTCTATATGAGAGATTCTTCAAAACCTGAACTTCAGAGTTTTGATCCAGAGTCTCGTGACACAGTTTATTAGAGTTGTTAAGCGCAAGACTTCAGAGCTTAATAACCTCAGTGGCTTCCCTTATCAGAGTCATAAAATAAAGCTTTCTAGATAAGCAATGATCAGAAGCATTGAGTGAAGGTGATAAAAATACACAGGAAGGGGGGTTGAATTGTGTTTGCCAAATCGTTTATGCTTCTGAACCAAAGTTTAAATTCTAAACAGAAGTTCAGAAACTGATAACAAGTACAACAGAAAATGTAACAAGAGTAAATAAAAATAACACAGAAAAAACAAGAGTTATATTGGTTCCTCTCCAATTAAGAGTAGTCTAGTCCCCTCGCAGCACAAGAGATTTCCACTATAATCAAATAGATTACAACTGCTTATACCTTTAAGTATAATACTTTTTCCTGCTCATACCTATAGCCTAAGACTTCTTTGCTTAATTAGCACCTGATCAAGACTTTCCTTCTTAGATCCTCAGATCCTAAGACTTTCCTTCTTAAACCCTTCTGGTTCAAGGCTTCCTTTCTTATACCCTGAGTACAAGACTTCCCTTCTTAGACCTATAGTCTAAGACTTCCTGCTCAGATTCCTAGAATCTAAGACTTTATGCTCAAGCACAAGTCAAGAGAATTTTATCTAAATTGACTGTTTCGAGAAGGAATAACTTACAACAACACTTGATTAACAATCAGAGGTGTTCAAATATAATACAACACACTTTAACACTAAGGATTCTTAAGCTACACAAGAATAATAACTCTTAACAAATTAGCTTCTCTTGAGCTGATATGAATGAAGTGCATGTAAATTTCAGTTGTAGTTGCAGCATTATTATCTTGGTTGATCTTCACTTCTTTTGCTCCTTTTATAACTGAAGAAATGGAGTCGTTGAAGCATCCTCGACGGCTATAATCAGATCAAATCTTTTAGTACATCTTCTTTTCCAATAAAGCAGGTGTTGGAACTCATAGACAAAGAATTATCCACTGAACAAGGCCTTTATCTGGAGAACTCTTCTATGAAACAAGTACAACACAATCTTTTGAAGATAATGTCAATAATTCTCGAGTTCCGTGATTACAGATCTTGAGTTGACACTATTCAGTTTCAGAGGCAGGTAAAGAACGCTTATGATTCTAAAATGTATTATTGATAACTTTCTGATCAGACTCTCTCACAAGTACAAAATCAAAACCGGACCATAGCTTATCCTGTGTCAGAACCGGTTTCATCAAGTAAATATAATTCTGCACATAACAACTAGCTAGTTAGAAATCCTAATTGTTTTTCAAATACTTTATTATCAACAAAACCTTAGAGGACACATGGTATGAACCAAATTTGTCTCAACAATCTCCCTATTTTTGATGATGACAACCTTAAGTATTTTAAAACAATCAATTGTATATTAATTACTTAATAACTTTTAGGATCTGAGATTTGTAAGCTCTCCCTGTGTCAAACACTTTTAGAGGTGAGGTTTGTAAGCCCCCCTGAGTCCTATTTGTGGATTCTAAGAGATGAGGTTTGTAAGCTCCCCCTATATAGAATAATTAAATCCACTTTAAGAGGTGAGGTTTGTAAGTCCCCCCCCCCCCAATTTATATATGATAACTAAATTCATTCCAAGATTAATCTAGAAGAATACTTAATCTATTATCCCCATTTGTCATCAACAAAAAGATAGAAGAAAAGGAAGCTTCAACGATTAATAATGGTTTCTGAACAATTCAAAGTTGAACACCAGTCAGGAACAAGCTTTTCAATCAACTAGGCTCATTAAAAGTGAGCAACAATACCTTGCTGAACAATAATCATAGAAAGAACCCTATCAAAAGGAATGAGAAAAGATAATTCCTTACGAGATGTAAATATATCTTCTATCAGATAATTGAACATAGATTAAGGCAAATTGATTTTATTTCTGGAGACTATGAACATAATGAAGTGTTTATCATCAAGAGAAACCCGTCATAATCCCTTTTCTCTAGGCCTTAGATTGGATCCCATAATATGATACCATACTTTTTCCATAGGAGTAAGAGTAGAAGGGCTTGCATCAGGGCCTTCATTATCATAGATTTTGTGCATAAGATTCATAAAATTATTGTTATGTGTGTAGTTTTCAGTAGTAACTCCATCTTCTTCATAATTTATATCTTGAGAGATGATTTTAGAGTTGATCATAATAGGAGAATCATAGTGAACATATAGAATCTCATAACCATCTAATGCATTCTGATGTACATGAGCATTCACCCAAAAATATTTCATAAGATTTGGATAGATTGGTCCATTAAGCATTGCAAAATATCTATCCCATTTCTGAAAATGAATATCTGAGACTATCTGAGAAAAATTAATTGTCATGAATTCATTGAGGTTAAGCATATATTCCTTCAGAATATCTAGATCATATAAATCTACTTTAATGGTCTTTGAAGACATATTGAGAAGAAAAGAAATTTTAGTTATAGAACAATAACTTAACAATATTATCTTATATAGAAAATAATACATAAAATCAGGGAAACACACAGGTAGCAACATAACACATACAATGCTAATTTACAAGCAAGCATGCATTAAATGTTTGGACAATAATGAGTCTGAATAAAAATGAATGAGAATCTTTGTCAGTGTACTCTTTTTAAGAACCAAATTTCAGAGCATATTTTGAATATAGGAGTGATAAACATGTCCTTTCAGTCTCGAGAATGATTACTTCTGAGAAAACACAACAACCAAGGCTGAATAATCACAGTACTTTTGCATGAAAAGCAGTAAATGTAGGATTAACCCTGGTGTAAGTTTTGTAATAGTTTGACAAGAAAAAGAGTTTCAAAACCAGTTGTCTACCAAATCAATAATTCAAAAATCTTCAAATATCAGAGTATAAGACAAAAATCCTTATTTTATCATAACTCAAGATTAGTCTAATTGTTAATTCAAAGCACAAAGAATTGAATTGAACTTTTTACTTCCTGATTAAATAATAAAGCAATCAGGGATGAAAGAGATTCAACAAACTCTATACAAGTCTTATAGACCATACGTAGAGAAATGTTCGATTTGATGAAAAGATTCCAATTGAGTGCTATCAGAATCCAGGTTTTCTTCCAATACTTCATTCAGACAATAAGCATTATTCATCAACAAAGACCACGTTCAGATTTTTCTTAATAAAATGAAATCTTGTAATGGCTAAGGGTTTTGTAAATATATCAGCCCATTGATGATCAATATCAATAAACTGAATATATATTACCCTTTTGAACTTAGTCCCTAATAAAATTATGTTTAATCTCAATATGCTTAGTTCTAGAATGTTGAATCGGATTCTTCATTAGACAGATAGCAGCAGTGTTATCACAAAGGCTAAGAATATTATTTCCAAAAATCTGATGATCTTCAAGCTGATACTTCATCCAAAGTAGTTGAGTAAAACAGTTAGCAACTGAAATGTATTATGCTTCTTCTATAGACAGAGCAATAGTTGCTCGTCTTTTGATAGCCCAAGATATAAGGTTTTCACCTGACAATTGACATTTTCCACTAGTGGATTTCTTCTTAATTCTATCTCTAGCATAGTCAGCATCACAGAATCCAACTAGCTTGTAATATGAGGATTTCTTATAATAAAGTCCAAGATTGATAGTTCCTTTAAAAATATCTAAAGATCCTCTTAAAAAATTTTAAATGAGTTTCTCTAGGATCTAATTGGAATATTGCACACAAACATACACTGAATAAAATATTTGGTCTGAAAGCAGTGAGATAGAGTAAGGAACCTATGAAACCTCGATATTTAGTTGGATCCATTTTGGTACTACATTCTTCACCATTCAGGTTGCAAGTAGGATGAATAGGATTTGACAGGACTTAGCATTCATCAAGATTGAACTTCTTCGAGAGCTCCCTTGTGTACTCTAAGTAATAAATGTACATACATTCCTTCTTCAGGTTAATTTGAATTCCAAGGAAGTATTTTAATTCACCCATCATGCTCATCTTAATTTCAGCCTTCATAATTATCGTAACTGCAAAAAACATCTGGTGGAAAAACAAAAGAGTCGCCACTGAATGTTATTTATCCCAAAGAGAGGGAAAGGAAACGATCAAAGAAAACCCAAAGAATGGGAAAAGAAAAGGTCGTCACAACCAAATCTTGAGTTTGGGAGTCGGTTACGCAAGGGGAAGGTGTGACCAACCCTCACTTTCGTTGTACTCAACGAGATCCACACTTGTTGTCTTATCAAAGCGTGTGTTTTCTATAAGCTACTACTTAACAGAAACACGAATAAAGAAAAAGAAAGAGACTTGATAGGACATCACCGCCCTATGCCTACGTATTCCCTCGTGCAATGGGAAAGTCAGAGTCAATGTAGTTTGGAAAACTACGGCTGATGGGTGAAATTTACTCGCCAAGACATCACCGTCTTCTGCCTACATATCCTCATCTGGCATGAGAAATCAGAGAAAACATAATTCGGTTAACTGCGAAACCATAGGTTGGTTAAGTTTTTTTTATGAGCGACGTTAAGTTCTCATTCCAGCAGTTAGGGTCGATGCCTGTTTGTGATAGAACTGAAAGGTAACTTACTCTTTCTGAAAATGAGTTTGAAACACAAATCTCGAAGGATGAAAAGGTTTGAATTTTGTTTGTGAGTTTTAGTGAAGTGAATTTGTTTTCTTTGTGATTCACGTTGCACTAAAGACTATGATATCGGAGCGAATGTGTTGCATATCTCCTCCAAACGAGACGTAAGCTAAACACTCTAGACAAGCGAGAGGAGACCAATAACTCATCTTTTCCCATATGCTTAAGGCTCGTGGTGCATAATGTTCATCGTCTTTGTTAAGTGAGTTAAGATTATTTTGAGATGAGAAGAGATAAAGACGCACGGAAGGTCTAAGGGAAACTTGGTCCTAACGTTGTCATGCAAAGTGGTCCTAAGGTCGGGATGCGAAAGGAAATTCTATCATAATGTTATCATGCAAAAGATGGACCTAAGGTTGAGGTTAAAAGGGACTAGCCTACTTGTTATCATGCATAGATTGCACTCTTAATTTCTATCCTAATCCAAAATTAATAGGAAATTAAATTGGAATACGAATCCTAAGGGAGCATGCAAAGTCAAGGGAAAAAGCAAGAAAACAATGTAAAAACAACAGCTACAACATCGCCTCCTGCACAAAACAGTAATAAAATCCAGCAAGGCAGCACAAAAACATTTAAAAGCTACTAATTCAGCATAAAAGTAGGTGTAAAAGGTAGGCAGGCAGCAAGCAATAACATAAATATCATGCAAATTCAGAATACAACAACCGTAAAAAGTAGGGCAGCAAGCATGTTTTAATGCAATCAAGTATGAGCAAAACTAATCATGAACAAATATCATGCAATAATGGACATGCAACAACAATCAAACAACAATGTTCATCAATATTGCATCATCAAGAATCAACAAGAACAACATGCTTTTCAAATTAATTACGCAATCAAACGAATATGCGACAAACAGAAACGGAAGCAAATGCAAACATGCATCACATAATCCAGCAAGATGATCATCAACAATCTACAATTAACATGATATAAGCAAGCAAAGCATATGATCATCACATCAATCAAGCAACATGAACATGTTAAGTATTCAAACGGAAACCAAAAGTCACGCGCCGAAAAATTTAGATCCAATAATCAAGCCTGATGAAACAAGTCAAAAACCATCCACACAAATGCATCATATCAATCCATGAAGGTTAGAGGTGGCAGGAAATCAAAACATGCTTGAAAACAACCAAAAAACACATTATGGTCCAGTGTTAATCGATTAACCATTTGCTAGTGCAAACTGGTTAATCGATTAACCACTAAAAAATTTCAAAAATTGCACTAGTTAATCGATTAACCAGTTTTGTGCTGCAACTGGTTAATTGATTAACACTGCACCAGAAGCAGAAAAATAACAATTCAAAAACACTTTCAACAATTAATTCAATGTGCAATCATCCAAATGATCATGTAATCAATTATGCACAAATTTAACACCAAAAACCTGTGATCAAACATCAATCAAACTTAATCAAGCATTGAAATCACAAATCACAAAGATCAAAATCACCAAATTCAATCAAAACTTGAAGATCTACATTGTAATTATTCAAATAAGCTCAAAACAAGAATGGATCTAGAATTAACCAACCTTCAAAGCTGAGATTTGCTTTGGTAAATGTTGATGCACTGTAAATTGATAGATCCAAGCTTGAAACCCAAGAAATCTTCAAGATCCAAGAGCTTTCTTGCAAGAGAAGTGAAGAACAAGCCAAAATAATCCAAAATTGATCCAAGAATCACTCATAAACTTACTTCCAAGATCAGATCCAAATCCAAATGAAAATCAAGTGATGAATTGATGATAATGGAAATGAATGTTGGAGGTTTTGCTTTAGAATTCAATGATTCCAATGAAGAATCAATGAACTCAAGGGAAAAGAGCTTTAATGGAGGTTTTTGGAGTGTAGAAAAGTTGAGAGAATTTGAGAGCAATGTGTAGAGATATCAGAAAAATGGAAATTATGGTGAGGTTTGGAGCAAATTCATTTAAATAGGCTCTTGGTTAGGAGTAGAATTATAGTTTGGAGTGAGGTTATGAAAATTGGAATGGGATTAGGAATGGAAAATTGAAGGGAATTTGAATTGATTTCGAAAGTTAATGCAAATTTCGAGTAATTCTAGATCCTTTTTCTGGTGTAAAATCAAATTCACAAGTGATCAAAATAGACCCCAAAAGTGGCAGCATTAAAAATGCACATTACTGGGAAAAATTCACTATGGCTAATCGATTAACCATTTGCTAGTACAAAATAGTTAACCGGTTAACCACTCATAAACTTTCAAAAATAGCGTCATTTGGAGTGAAACTTGCTCATTCGCCAGTTTTCACCCGTTCTGAGCTCTATCAAGCCTCTGAAACTTTCCCTTGGACATTATAACTGTGAGATTGCCTGAGATATCCTGTGACCTGTCTCCTGTGCTGAAAATAACCTGCTAAATAAAATAAAATTGGCCACTCGATTGCTGCGCAAAATAAATTCTGAAGCCTCTGACGCTCGTTGTTTAAACTCTTGCAATGAAAGAGAACCATGAGCCATGAAAACCTTGATCCCATGTTTCGAGAACCAATGCCATGATATGGAGAAATGCAAAAATGCAGAGAAACATAAGGCAGAAAACAAAAAACGAGGAGGAAAATTTTTGGGTGCTATAATAATCTTTGAAAATTCTTGACAAAGAGATGCATTAGGGGAACAAAAACTTATGTCATCAACATGAATTTGAACAATCAAGATCTCTTCTTCTAGAGTTTTCCTAAATATTATAGTGAAAGTTCAGAGTATGCCTAAGAGGGGGGGGGGGGTGAATTAGGCTTTAGAAACTTTTTCCGGTTTTTAGCGATTCTTAAATTTTACTTGGTTATGTTCTTGATGATGAAAGCAGTAAAAGCAGAATGAAAATGGACACAGAGATTTATAGTGGTTCCCTTCACAATCCGAAGGTACTCTACTCCCCTTTCCACATGAAAGAGAGTTTTCACTATAATTTTAGAGTGTACAACCTATCACACCATCAACCAGTGAGGCCTACTATCTAACAACTATTTCAACAACTTAGTGTGCAAGAACAATCCTCTTGCAGGCACTAACCCTTGTGTCCAACAATCCTGGATCACAAGTCACAATAGAAATAATTTTGTAATTTGATTTGAGAGTGGTATAATAATAATATCAATACAAAGATTGATCTTCTCCTTTTGATCAAAATTCACTTTTGAATATCAATCCAAGTGTCCAAAAATTCTGGATATGAAATGGTATGAACAGTATGAACACTTTTTGAAATATTTGAAAAGTAGTGAATTTGATTTAATGATTATTTTGAAAATTATTGGAGGTGTTTTTCAGTTTGAAAAAATTCAGAATTTATATGAGTCAAAACACCATTTCAAAAAGGTATAATTTAGTATGAATCAAATAATGAAAAGGTATAACAATCAAACAATATTTGAATTTTAAAAGAAACAATTTTTCAGAATTCGTTCAGTGTTAATCAGTTAACCATATAGGTTAATCGGTTAACACTTGAACGTTAGCCCTAAGAAATTAAAAAATGAGGCCGTTAACCGATTAACCCATATGGTTAATCGGTTAACACTGTTAAAACTCAGAAAAATACTTGAGTTAAAAGTGTTATACCAGTTCCAAATGATTTTAAAACCATGCATATGCAAAATGTTGATATGATAAATTATTTGAACACTTGTATATCAATTAAAGTAGTGAATATTGATATACCAAAGCCTTGAGTCCAAGTCTTGAAAGTTGAATGATCTTTTGCACATGAAGCTTGATTTGCATGATAACATTCCATAGTCTTGATCTTGATTAATTTGAAAGCTTGGCTTTTTGCAAACATGGAATGAGCTTAAGTCTTGTTGACATCATCAAAACCTTGAGATTGAAGTGCTTCTACATTCTCCCCCTTTTTTATGATGACAATCAAATGAGTCTGTGCGATATCTTTGATGATGTTTCGTTCTGATCTTGGTTTGCTTCTCCCCCTATGTCCAGTAACTCCCTCTATCTAAACAGAGGCAAAAATTCTGCACAGAGAGATATTAGAAAGCCAAGCTCTTCTCCCCCTTTGTCATTAGCAAAAAGGAAGGAGCTTTCAAACCAAAACACGCAATATCGGCATACATGACAACATATAATCAAGCATGTCATAATAGATTGAAATAAAAATGCAGCACATAGAAAATGCAGCAAATATTGTACGGTTACAAAAGAAATTAACAACTTAAACATTATCCAGAAAGAAAAGTAATAAAAACAACAGCAACACATATTTTCTAAACATTTTCATCGAACATATCCTCATCTTCTGCTTCCTCTTCTTCACTACCTTCAACTTCTTCATCCTCTTCTTCAACGGTGCCGGTGTTGGAATGATGGGAGGTAAGGATAAGGTTGTGAAGTGAAGCAATGGCTCGAGAGGTTTCTCGGTGACAATTCATAGTTTCTCGATGTTGGGTCATCATAGTGGTGTAGAGAAACTCGTTTGTGATACCTTCTTCGGGAACAGGATAGGCTTGGTTGGAGGCTGATCTTTCGCCCGCATACTTATATGTGCCGTCAACG
The DNA here is from genome assembly GCA_963859935.3 of Lathyrus sativus. Lineage (NCBI taxonomy): Eukaryota > Viridiplantae > Streptophyta > Magnoliopsida > Fabales > Fabaceae > Lathyrus > Lathyrus sativus. The sequence continues at coordinate 63,769,888 of OZ012739.1, read as the reverse complement.
TCTTTAATAATTCTAGTGTTCTTCACAATGGTGATTTCATTGATCTCGTTGGTTGTCGGTTTCATCTTGGTAGATGGTTCCCAGTTAAAATCCAATTCTGTCAACTCAAGGATTCTAGAAACCAGCCTTGCATATGGAAGACGTGTCGAGAGAGAAAGTTGTTGTTGAAGATGGTACATGATTGTAAGAATCCAGTTTACCCTGATCTTATTCTTGATTGCGAATAAGAGTTGCATTTCCAAATCGTTGATCTGAGCATGATTTGAATCCTTTGGAATCAAAACGTAGCAAATCACATAATGCAGCATCCGGTCAGAAACCGTCAGATTCTTCGCATAACATAACATGCGAGCAGTCCGTTGGTTTGCTACAACATTCTCCTTCGGGAACCTGCAGATTTGATAGTAATATTCCATCTTGTCATAGTTGGACCACGGTCCTTCCACATGGTTAACCCCTTTCCGAAGAAAGTAGCCAGAGGATGGTATTTTCAACTTCGCAGCAGTATCTGACAGATTCTCTTTGAAGAGACAGTCTCGAACAGAGGTTTCCATAATATGCTCATCGTCGGCATTCAAGTACACATATAACTTATTCAGAAAAGCTTTGACCAAATCATGGTAGCAATTCCCAGAATCAGAAACAAACTTATCTATCTTTTGAAATTTGAGCAGAGCAGGAAAATCAAAAGATGAAGCAGGAAAAGCTTTATGGTTTACGTACTTTACCGGTAGAATATGACGGACCCGAACCTTGAAATCCATACGGCGTTTCTTGGTTGTTTCCATAGGAATGCTTTCTTCTTCAGAAGCAGAGTCATATTCTGGTATCTTTCCCTCGCCTTTGGGAGATTAAGCCATGGATGAAGTTGAGAGATGTTGAGGGTTCTGGGTTCTTTGAAGTTTTAGGGTTTGAGGAGATGAGAGAGTATGGTAGAGTGAAAGCAATATATATGGAGAGATATTTGAGTGGGTTTTAAAGTTGGGTTGGAAGTCCAATATTGTAGTCAAGAAGAAGAAGAAGAGTTCCAAGGATATTGATTTGGATATTTAAGAAAATATTGACCACACATAAATAACACATTTACCACACTTAATTTTCCAAAATTTGAATTAATTTTTCGTTTCTGATTTTTAAAAATTTTAACAGTGTTAATCGGTTAACCATATAGGTTAATCAGTTAACACATTAAAAATTTAATTTCCAAAATAAAAAGTATCAGTGTTAATCGGTTAACCATATAGGTTAATCGGTTAACACATTAAAAAATTAAGTCAGAATTGAAAAACTAACAGTGTTAATCGGTTAACCCTATAGGTTAATCGATTAACACACGCGAATTTTGGAAAAATGCTTAAAACAAAATGCACACAGATGAAAGACATATATTATGCATACATAAACCAAAGAAAAGATCATATATCACCTTCATCGAGAATCCCAAGTTCTCGTTGAATTTTGAAGAACGGTTCTTTCGCCAATGGTTTGGTGAAGATGTCGATGAGTTGATTGTGTGTATCGACGAAAGTAACATCTACATCTCCATTAAGTACGTGATCTCAAAGGAAGTGATGTCGGATATCTATATGCTTTGTTCTTGAATGCATGACAGGGTTCTTTGTAATATTGATGGCACTTGTATTATCACATCGAAGAGGAATGCAACCGAGATCTACACCGTAATCGAGGAGTTGTTGCTTGAGCCACAAAATTTGTGCACAACAACATCCTGCTGCAATATATTCTTCTTCGGCTATACTGAGTGCCATACACGCTTGCTTCTTGCAGGCCCATGACACTAGTGCATTCCCGAGAATGTGGCACGTACCACTCGTGCTTTTTCTATTGGTCTTACATCCTGCATAATCAGCGTCAGAATAACCAATTAAAGAACAAGTGCTACCTTTTGGATACCATAATCTGACGTTCGTTGTTCCTTTGAGATACTTTATAATTCTCTTCACGGTGGTGAGATGTGATTCCTTCGGACTTGCTTGAAAGCGTGCACACAAAAAAATGCTAAACATAATGTCAGGACGGCTTGCCGTCAAATATAATAATGAACCGATCATACCTCAATATTTTGTAATATCAATTGGAGTACCGGATTCATCTTGATCAACGTACGTTCCAGATCCCATAGGATTGGACATCACCTTGCAACTATCCATATCAAATTTCTTCAACAATTCCTTGCAATACTTGGATTGGTTGAGGAAGATGCCATCCTTTGTTTGCTTGATTTGTAGTCCAAGAAAATAGTTCAATTTTCCCATCATGGACATCTCGAATTCTCCTTGCATCATAAGTCAAAATTCTTCGCAAAGCTCTTTGTTTGTTGATCCGAAGATGATGTCGTCGACATAGACTTGAACCAATAAGGTGTTACCCTTGATTTTCTTTATGAATAGTGTCTTGTCAACCTTTCCTTTTGTAAATCCCTTTTCACATAAGAAATTGCTAAGGCGGTCATACCATGCTCTTAGTGCTTGTTTTAATCTGTAGAGTACCTTTTTCAGTTTGTAAACATGCGAGGGATTCTTGAAGTCTTCAAAACCCGGAGGTTGTTTGACGTAGACTTCTTTATTGATGTATCCATTCAGGAAAGCGCTTTTGACATCCATCTGGAACAAATGAAAATTCATAGAACAAACATAAGCAAGTAATAATCTAATTGCTTCTAACCGTGCTACCGGAGCGAATGTTTCATCAAAATCAATTCCTTCCTCTTGGTTGTAGCCTTGTGCGACCAATCTTACTTTGTTACGAACTATGATCCCATTCTCGTCAAGTTTGTTCTTAAACACCCATCTCGTTCCTATGATGTGCTTGTTGTCCGGTCTTGGTAAGAGACTCCAAACTTGATTCCTTTTGAATTGGTTGAGTTCTTCTTGCATCGCTATAATCCATTGGTCGCCGCCTAAGGCTTCATTAATCTTGGTTGGTTCAATTTGAGACACAAAATCCATGCTGAGACAAGCATCCTTAAGATTTAGTCGAGTTGCAACACCTTGGCTAAGATCACCAATAACTTTATCTATCGGGTGATCTCTATGAGTTCTCCATTCCTTCGGAAGATCTTGATGTTCTTCAATGATTTGAGTGACATCTTCTTGTGGTATTGCTTGATCCTTTGAAGTCTTTTCTTGTTGTTGTGAAGAATCTACTACATCATCATCATCATTCACAATAGTATTATCCTCTTTCGAGGGGTTAGTCTCATCAAAAGAAACATGAATGGATTCTTCAATAGTAAGAGTTCTTTTATTAAAAATTCTAAAAGCTCTACTAGAAAGAGAGTAACCAAGAAATATACCTTCGTCGGACTTCTCATCAAACTTACCGAGATTATCCTTATTGTTGTTGAGAACAAAACATTTGCATCCGAATATGTGGAAAAATTCTATGTTTGGTTTCCTACCCTTGAACAGCTCATACGGAGTCTTCTTGAGAATTGGTCGAATATTGACAGGGTTGCTTACGAAACACACCGTGCTAACCGCCTCCGCCCAGAAATACTTAGGAAGATTTGAGTCGCTAAGCATTGTTCTTGCAAGCTCTACCAGTGACCTATTCTTCCGTTCTACGACACCGTTTTGTTGAGTGACTTCTCATACTTTTTGGAATTCTCCACCATAGTTTTGAATTTGCTTCGCATACTTCTTGAATGCTTTGAAAGCATCATTTTTCTGCACTAAAAACAATGTCCATGTGTATCGAGAGAAATCATCAACAATAACTAAAGCATAAAGGCTACCTCCGAATCTTTTCGTTCTCGATGGACCAAAAAGATCCATATGCAACAATTGAAGTGGTCTTGATGTAGAAACCACTTGCTTGGATTTGAAAGTTGTCTTGGTCTGTTTCCCTTTTTGACATGCGTCGCATAGCTTATCCTTGATGAATTTTATCTTCGGAAGACCAACAACTAGATCATGCTTTATCAACTTATTTAGATGCTCCATGTGAATATGAGCAAATCTTTTATGCCATAGCCACACCTCTTTGTTGTTCTCTATAAGACGTTTTACCTTCAAGGATGAGTCATTAAAAGAGTTCATAAAAATATTATTAAATATTTTACCATTTAGCAAGATGTCATGGGTGACTTCATGTTCTATCAAACATTCATCCTTTGTGAAGTTGATTCAGAACCCTTTGTCACACAATTGACTTATGCTAATTAGGTTGTGTTTAAGGCCTTCCACATAAAGAACGTCTTCGATGATTGTACATGGAGGTGCACCAACGGTTCCAACTCCAAGAATTTTTCCTTTATTATCATCACCGTAAGTAACGTATCCTTTGGCCTTTAATGATAGACTTGAAAATTTGTTTATATCTCCCGTCATATGCTTAGAACAACTGCTATCAAGATACCATTGATTAGAAGTTGTCTTTAAGCATACCTACAACATAAAATCAAGTATTGCTAGGTACCCAAATTGCTTTGGGTCCTTGATAGTTAATACCCTTTTGAACCCACACATAATGCCCTTTAGCAACACCAATGTTGCGTACATAGCAAGCATTAGGTGTATGGCCTTTGATTCCACAATAAAAAGAATTAGGTTGAAAATGACTTCTATATCTAGGAACATAATTCTTTTTCTTCACAGTTCTTTTCTTTTTATGACTTTGATTCATATTTTTAGAATTTTTTGCCTTTTCTTTAACAACTTGTTCACTTTCTTTCACAAAAATGGTTTCATTTGTGCTTGGTTTGGAAAACTTAGAATATCCTAATCCACTTTTATCATTAGAATATCTTTGGTGCCTAAGAATTTCCTCCAAGCCAATTTGACATTTTTCGTATCTTTCTAAAACTCTTTTAAGTTGAACAATTTGAAAAGATAAGGATTCACAATTTTTGCATACAAGACTTTGTTTTTCATTCATCAATTTTTGTTTTTCGTTTTCAATATTTTTTATAAAAGCAGTATTTTGTTCTTCTAAAAATGAAATTCTTTTCTTTTGGGATGAGATGCTTTTATACAAAGTCTTGCATTCTTTTAGAAGTTCATCTATGACTTCTTGTGCATCATTATCATAAATAGAAAAATCGTTACTAACCTCATCAATTTCTTCATCAGAGTGATGTGATGCCATAAGAGCCATATTAGCACAATCATCGCTTTCCAATTCCGATGATGAACTTATATCCTTATCGTCTCAAGCAACATAAGCCTTTTTATTTTTGAAATCCTTCTTGCCTTTGAATCCTCCTTTCTTTGCAAGTTTCGGGCAATCCGGCTTTATGTGACCTTGCTTCCCACATTCGTAACATGTGACTTCTTGATTCGATGTGGATGCATCCTTTTTCCTGAAATGTCTATTCTTTTTAGGAAAAGAGGAATTTTTATTATTATTAAAAAACTTACCAAGCTTCTTTACAAGAAGCATGAAATTTTCATCTTCGGAAGTCTCGTCGTCTTTGTCATCCTTTGTGTCAATCTTCAAGGCAATTCCTTTGCACTTCTTTTCTTGATTTTCGTGCTTCTCGAGCCTTCCAAGTTCCAATTCATGCTCTTGAAGTTTGCCAAATAAGGATACGAATGTCATCGTTGAGAGACTCTTCTTTTCCGAAATAGCGGTCACTTTTGGTTGCCATTCTCTTGTTAAAGATCTTAGGACTTTCAGGTTGAGATCATCATTGGTGAAGGTCTTCCCGAGAGCAATCAAGTGATTTTTTAGATGAACGAATCTTTTTTGTAAGGTAACAATAGATTCATCGGGCTGCATACAGAACATCTCATATTCTTGACTCAATGTGTTGAGCCTTGATCTTTTTACTTATGCGGTTCCTTCATGCGTTTCCACCAAGGTGTCCCAAATCTCCTTTTCTAATCTACACTGTGATACACGGAAGAACTCGTCCATACTAAGAGCGCTTTGGAGTATGTTGATTGCTTTCTTTTCATTAAGAATCTTTTTCTTGTCGTCTTCATCATACGTGCTTTTCAACTTTGCGGTTCCAACGCCATTGGCCACATTTACTGGATTGTGTGGTCCTTCTTCGATTGCTTCCCATATACCTTCTCCTTGGGCTTCAAGATGTGCCTTCATTCTGATTTTCGAGAAATCGAAATATTCTCCAGAAAACAGTGGTGGTTTATTACTACTTCCACCGTCTTTGAAAACCGAGTTGGTGCTAGCGGAAGCCATACTGAATCGTTAGGAATAAGTTACCTTAACCTGCTCTAATGCCAATTTTAAGTTCAGAGTATGCCTAAGAGGGGGGGGGGGGGTGAATTAGGCTCTAGAAACTTTTTCCAGTTTTTAGAGATTCTTGAATTTTACTTGGTTATGTTCTTGATGATGAAAGCAGTAAAAGCAGAATGAAAATGGACACAGAGATTTATAGTGGTTCCCTTCACAATCCGAATGTACTCCACTCCCCTTTCCACATGAAAGAGAGTTTTCACTATAGTTTTAGAATGTACAACCTATCACTCCATCAACCGGTGAGGCCTACTATCTAACAACTATTTCAACAACTTACTGTGCAAGAACAATCCTCTTGCAGACACTAATCCTTGTGTCCAACAATCCTGGATCACAAGTCATAATAGAAATAATTCTGTAATTTGATTTGAGAGTGATATAATAATAATAATATCAATACAAAGATTGATCTTCTCCTTTTGATCAAAATTCACTTTTGAATATCAATCCAAGTGTTCAAAAATTATGGATATGAAATGGTATGAACAGTATGAACATTTTTTGAAATATTTGAAAAGTAGTGAATTTGATTTAATGATTATTTTGAAAATTATTGGAGGTGTTTTTCAATTTGAAAATATTCAGAATTTATATGAGTCAAAACACCATTTCAAAAAGGTATAATTTAGTATGAATCAAATAATGAAAAGGTATAACAATCAAACAAAATTTAAATTTTAAAAGAAACAATTTTTCAAAATTCGTTCAGTGTTAATCGATTAACCATATAGGTTAATCGGTTAACACTTGAACGTTAGCCCTAAGAATTTAAAAAATGAGGCCGTTAACCGATTAACCCATATGGTTAATCGGTTAACACTGTTAAAATTCAGAAAAATACTTGAGTTAAAAGTGTTATACCAGTTCCAAATGATTTTAAAACCATGCATATGCAAAATGTTGATATGATAAATTATTTGAACACTTGTATATCAATTAAAGGAGTTAATATTGATATACCAAAGCCTTGAGTCCAAGTCTTGAAAGTTGAATGATCTTTTGCACATGAAGCTTAATTTACATGACAACATTCCATAGTCTTGATCTTGATCAATTTGAAAGCTTGACTTTTTGCAAACATGGAATGAGCTTAAGTCTTGTTGACATCATCAAAATCTTGAGATTAAAGTGCTTCTACGTTTAGTGTCAACCTTGGCTTTAGAGTCAAGATTGGGGTATCCCTTGCTAAGCATGTACACTCCGAGTTGGTTAAGTTATTGAAAGAGTATGTTGATATTTTCGCCTGGTCTTATCCAGATATGTTTGGGTTGGATATGAACATTGTTGAACATCACTTACCACTCAAGCCTGAATGTCCTCCTGTCAAGTAGAAGCTTAGAAGGACCAGATCCGACATGGCACTTAAAATCATGCAAGAGGTAAAGAAACAGTTTGACGCTGGGTTCCTAGCCACTTCCGAGTATCCTGAATGGATCGTCAACATCGTCCCAGTTCCGAAGAAAGATGGGAAGGTTAGAATGTGTGTGGATTATCAGGATCTTAATAAGGCCAGTACGAAAGATGATTTTCCTCTGCCTCATATTGATGTTTTTGTAGACAACACTGTGTAGTTCTCTGTCTTTTCTTTTATGGATGGTTTCTCAAGATATAATCAAATCAAGATGTCCCCAACCGATATGGAAAAGACTACTTTCATCATGCCATGGGGTACATATTGCTACAAAGTCATGCCATTTGGTCTAAAGAACGCAGAGGCAACATGCCAAAGTGCCATGACAACCCTCTTTCACGATATGATCCATAAACAGATTGAGGTTTATGTGGACGATATGATTGCCAAATCCATAACTGAAGATGATAATCTGAACCATTTGAAGAAGCTGTTTGACAGACTCCGCAAGTTATGGTTACGGTTGAATCCTGCAAAGTGTACCTTTGGAGTTTGATCGGGCAAACTGTTGGGCTTTATTGTAAATCACAAGAGCATTGAAGTTGATCCTGATAAGGTTCGGGCAATTCAGAACATGCCACCTCCTAAAGCAAAAAAAGAAGTCTTTGGCTTTTTGGGTCGACTTAATTATATTTCCAAATTCATTTCTCATCAGATGGTTACATACGAAGCAATATTCAAATTACTAAGAAAACATCAATCGGTCGAATAGAATAATGATTGTCAAGAAGCTTTTGACAAAATAAAAAGTATTTGCAAGAACCACCGATCTTAGTAGCTCCGATTCCTAGTAGGCCTTTAATCATGTATATAACTGTTCTCGATGAATGAATGGAATGTGTATTAGGTCAGCATGACGACACTGGCCGAAAAGAACATGCAATTTACTATTTGAGCAAGAAGTTCAATGATTATGAGACCTTATACTCACTATTGGAGAAAACTTGTTGTGCTCTGACTTGAGCTGCTCGACGCGTAAGACAATACATGATTTGCCATACTACTTTGTTGATATCTGTTGTGGTGAGAATCGGATGTCAAGCTATTAATTAACTTGAACCACAAATCTTTAAATATTCACCACTGAGCTTTGATTTATCCAAAGGAAAGGGTAAACATCAAAGAAAACCCTAAGTGCTCTACGTAACAACGAAGCTAAGAGATCGGGGGTTAGTTATACTAAAGGAAGGTATTAGCACCCTAAGTATCTGTAGTAGTCTACAGGATACTCTTGTTTGGTATTTATTTTTTTGCTAATGTTTGTCTATTAATGGTTATGTACTAAGGTAAAGATGCTAAGGGTAAATACCTATGGGTATATACACTAAGTATGCTCACCAAGACGTCGCATCTCGTGCCTACGTATCCTAACAAGGACGGAATCAGAGCAACCGTAATTCTCCTAACTAGGGTGAAAGAACTCTTGATTGTGGTCAAGGTTACAAAGGGAATAAGTATTCATAACAATGATACTTATATAGAGTTAACAAACTCTCTAAGTCTAAATTGAAAGACCTAACTGGGGATTTACTTTTGACAAAAATTATAAAAGGTGAGTATCCATAATAATGGTACACATATAGAGTTAACAAACTCTAGACCTAACCTCTAAGTTATAGAGCTCCTAATAAGGTATGCTAGGGTTTTGACTGTAACAAAGTCAAAAGGGTGCAGGTTTTATCTTAAGACTAAATTGAAATTCTTAATGACTCTAACAAGATCAACGGAAGGCTAAAAGAATAATGAGCTATCTATGACATAGAGTCAATAGAGAGACTTTTCTTTGGACTTAGGAACACAAGGCGACTCTTTAGGATGAGACATAACAAGCTACATCACTTGGGGAAACTTAACAAGCTTCAAGCACACATATATATTCATTCAAACATGATGAAGACAAAATATCATGGTAACAACCAAGAAGAAGAAGGAAAGCATGTGACAAGATCAAGAAAATATTTGATAAAGTCAATAGATGACAAGGTTACAACCAAGCATCCATACTTAGTATTTAAAATAAAAACCAATGGTTACAACTAAAAGGTAAACATAGATGTTACAACATCTAAAAGATCATGAAATAAGGTTCTTACAAGACCAAACATCATAGATGATAATTTGAAGTACAAACAATCATACATATGTCAAAACATTATTTATCATGGTGGAGATCAAAACTCAAAATCAACATGCATAAATCATGACAATATTTAAAGCATGGATATTAAACCAAAGTATGGCCAAGGTAACAACCAAAATATCTTTGAATAAGAGTGGGACATGTGTGACAACAATCATGTTGGTTGAAGTGTAAACATTCAAAGGATAACTTGTAGACATCAAGATCATATCATACGAGTGACAAAAACTCTTGGAAACATTATGGATATGAGATGGGCATGTTAAACAAGTAGGTAACAACCAACATGTAAAAGAGTTAAATCATGGTCTTTGAGTAAGATGAGAAACAATCACAAGAGTTGATTCATACAAACATGCATATTAAACATCTTTCAAAGCAAAACAACAAGTATCTAAGAATACTTAAGGCATGGTATGAGAGACATAAAGCACATGTTCATTCAAACCACTTGATCATATAAGAGAATCACATTTTAAGGGCAAGGTAACAACCAAGGTCTCAAGAGATTCAAACATGTATTAACATAAGGACATGAACTTGAAAAAAAGTAATAACAACCATGTAACAATAAGGGTATATAAGTTCATCACATCAAATGAGGTTCATACAAGATGCATATGGTTCATACAACTCAAGAATTTCAAGGAGAACCAAAGGATCGATCAAAAGGAAACCTAAGAAACCCTAAAAAAGTCATATACTTGGATCATGGATAATCACAACATGAAATTATCTTTTTGGAAATTTCTCAATATAAATGAAAAATATATGTAAGCATGAAAATTTTACAAAAATAACGGGCAACAAATCATTTAAGATAAAGAAGTTATGACAAGTTGAAGTTGTGAAAAAAATAAAGAAAACAAGTGGCAAAAATAAAGGGAATGGTCACCATGGGTGTTGAACCCACGCTGCTAAGGTTACAACCTAAAACACTAGCGAAACCAGCCAATACGCGCTTTATGATAATTGATGGAAGCATACAATAATATATGAAACTCTTTTGAAAATCAAGAAAAACAACAAAAGAACTGGGGTGAGGGGGATTCGAACCCCAATCCTCTAAGCTACAAGATACATAGGCGTGCATGGTAAACCATTAGGGTGGTGATACATCCATTATATCACCCCCATAAATTAAAACATAAGCCTAATAATTCCCAGAAATCTGACCTAAGGCGCCATGTCTGGCCTTGATCATCACCATAAATTCAATTTGCAAGAGCACCTGTAACTTTGTGTATACTAAACGAAATTTAATGAAATAAAAACCAATCTTGCCTATTTTTTCAAAAGCACTTCAGTGGTACACTTGGAATTGTCTAAAATAATTTCTATTTAAAAACACTATAGCATATCTCAACAAGCTTCAAATTTGCAATTTCTATAGCATAGTCTCATTTAAACATGATAAGCAACAAATAATGGTTCTAACACATCATATATAACCTACCAAACATGTTTATGGTCAATGTACATCAAAGCATAGCATGGTTCATAATTTTCCAAGTTTAGGGAACTTACCTCTTGAAGCAAGAAGCCAAAATCTTCCATGGATGATTGGAACACCTTCAAAATACCTCCTATGAAACTTTGAGATGCTTGGAACCAAGAGAAATCAGCTGGAACAGAATAAAGTTCCCTTCTTTCAAAATATCAAAAGTTTCCAAAAGAGAACTTCAAGAAAATGAAGTTACAATTGAGAAATCAGGTTTGGAACATCTTGAGGATGAATTATAGGGTGTGTTGGAAGTGTTGGAATGATTGAAAATGGTTTGGATAGTGTTTTGGCTTTGAAAATGCAAAAAGTCAACAAAATGAGGTTTTGTTGACTTTCTGGTTTAGCAGGTTTGGAGTGAAGAGGAAGGTTTAGACACCTTCAAGGAGTGATTTGTGATGTATTTGAACAAGTGTTTGAGTGGTTTGGTGTTTAGAAAAGGCAGATTTAAGGTTTGTGCAAATTAAAGTTTCGTGGCACAAAAGGAAGTTTTGTGCAAGATGCTAACTTTTGGTGGTTTAAGATGTGTTTTCTCTGGGTTTTTTTTCTCATTTTTTTGAAGCATGACAACAAGACTCTATTTATAGGGCAATAATGAGGGTCAATTTATGCAGCATTTGCAACTTTATGGTTTTCATGGTTTAGTTGGATTTCAACTTGATGGTTTAATGGTTTTCATGGTTCCAATGCATGGTACAAGGAGATCTTGAGTGGTTGGATACTTTTAGATCTTTCTTCTGCAGATGGAACAAGTTATGGTTTCAAGAAAAGCCAGATGTGGTTAAAGTTGCTTTTCAAGAATGGTATTGTAACATTTATGTCCAAAACTTCCATAAATGGAATGGAACTTGAATTATGGTTCAAACCTTTGTGTAATGACTCCAAAAGTAGTACAACCTTCTGATTATAGATGGATTTACAAGTCTCAAGGTTTCAATCAAGGGATTTTTTAGATTTGCTTGATCTTGCAACTTGTTCTTGGCATGAAAATTACCTAAACTTCAAGTGTGGAGGGCTAACTTACCTCCTTTGAAAATCCTAGCTCAAAAATGGTATGGATGACTACTTGTACTTTTTAGAAAGCCCTAAACATTCCCTACAACTTTCATGTTTGATGAAATTATTGAATCCAAAGGGATCATGATGAAAACTAGCCTTGAAGTTGGTTGATAAATGAAGGAACGAAGCTGTCTTGAAAATATTCCAAGTGTTTATAAACTTTTTACAAACTTTGAAGCTTCATAACTCAAAATCTAAGCATATTTTTCTCATAGGTCACTAGGACACTTTTGTAGTACATGATGAGATCTACAAATGGATCTTTGAAACTCAAAAAATGGATGCGAGGATTGAAAGTTATGATCTCTCAAAGTTAGTACCAAAATTAGGGTTTTTACCACACTTTGAAAAAATTCAAGTTATCCAAGTTTTCTTCTTTTGCAAAAAACCTCTCCGATCTTGATTTCTTCATGATAAAGCTCATTGATTAAACATATCTTGATGAAATTTGGCTTGGATGCTTCAACTTTTCAGATGAAATTTGTACCAGATGAATTCAACTGTGTGATCTTCAATGAATTTGCATATTTGGACTTATCAAACATCATAGCTAGGCTCCAAGGGTGTATATGAACATGTTGAATCATGTCCCAAGGCATGGGATCATGCTTGGATCAAAATTCAAAGGCACAATTAACTTTTCTTGATAAAATTTGGGGCCAGATGAAATTGGGCTTCAATGATCTTGTAATGAGGTTAATTAGCACTTGATTCTTGTTGAATATAAGCTCCTTGAAGGTATGGAACCTTGATTTGATGATGACCAATCCAAAACATTGATTGATTAAGCAATAATCCTTTTGATTCCAAAGATGCAAAACCCTAATTCAGATGGGCCTCAACAATAATAAAATTGAAACAAGGTTAAGGTTAGGAAATAATGCTTGATGCTCCTATAATGGCAATGAAATTTAGGGGTCAAGATTTGGGGTATGACAATATCCAAGATGGATCCAATAAAGTGCATTTTCGAAAAGTCTGATGTCTCTGGATGAACTGCTAGGTGCAAAACGTTGTTGACTGAGTATGACATCCAACATGTTACCCAGAAAGCAATAAAAGGGAGTGTCTTGTCTGACTACCTCGTTCATCAACCTGTGGAAGGTTATCAACAGATGAAGTTTGACTTTCCCAATGAGGATATTCTGTTCATCAGAGATTATAAGACTATTGACCCTGATATAGTACAAGAACCGGGGGTGAGATGGATGCTCGTGTTCGATGGTGCTGCTAATGCTAAAGGTCGCAGAATTGGTGCTACTCTCATCTCTCCAACAGGTTTTCATCTTCCCTTTACCGCCAGATTATGCTTTGAACGCACCAACAATATGGCTGAGTATGAAGCATGTATCTATGGTATCGAAGCGGCAATTGACATGAGAATCAAGTTTCTTGAGGTTTACAGAGATTCTGTTTTGGTGATTGGCCAGGTTAGAGGAAATTTGTGACTTCGGATTCCAAGTTGGTTCTGTACCAAAAACACATCGCGAAATTGATTTCCTATTTTAATGAGATCTCTTTTCATCATATTCCTAGGGAATAAAATAAATTAGCTGATGATCTTGTCATCTTAGCATCCATGTTCAAAGTTAAGTGAAAGAACGAAGCTTCTTCTATCCGCATTGATCATTTGAACGAACCAACGCACTGTTTAAAAATCGAGGGTGAGTCTGATGACAAGCCTTGGTTCTACGACATCAAAAGATATCTGGAAAAACATGATATCCCGAGGGTATTACTAACACTGATAAGAAAGCTCTCAGACGGCTTTGCGCCAACTTCCTTTTGAGTGATAGTGTACTCTACAAGAAGAATTATGATTCTATGTTTCTCAGATGCATGGATAGACACAAAGCAAACACAATCAAAAGGTCCATACATGAAGGTTGTGAGGGTCTACATGCCAAAAGTCCTACCATTGGTAAACAGATCCTTCGAGCTAGGTATTACTGGACAACAATGGAGGTAGATTGTTACAACTTTGCCAAAAGATGTCAAAAGTACCAAATCAACAATGACAAGATCCACGTGCCACCAACTCTATTAAATGTCCTGACTTCACCTTGGCCCTTCTCTATGTGGGATATTGATATGATTGGAATGATCGAGCCAAAGGCTTCCAATGGTCATGGTTTCATTCTAGTTGCTATCGATTATTTTACCAAGTGGGTTGAAGCTGCTTCTTATGCAAATGTCACGCGGCAAGTGGTCGCTAGATTCATCAAGAAAGAGATAATCTGTCGCTATGGTATTCTTAGCAACATTATCACTGACAATGCAAGCAATCTAAACAATAAGATGATGAAGGAGTTGTGTCAAGAATTTAAGATCGAGCACCACAACACTTCACCATATCGGTCCCAGATGAATGGCACCGTCGAAGTAGCAAACAAAAACATTAAGAGGATTATCCAGAAAATGATCAAGACTTACAAGGATTTGCATGAAATGCTTCCCTTTGCATTTCATGGCTACAGAACTTGAGTTCATACTTCTACTGGGGCAACTCCATATTCACTTGTGTATGGTATGAAGGTCGTTCTACCCATTGAAGTCGAAATTCCCTCACTCAGAGTCATCATGGAAGCAGATCTTGATGAAGCTAAATGGGTTTAATCCTGATACAACCAGCTGAATCTCATTGAAGAAAAGCACCTGACAGCCGTTTTCCATGGTCAATTGTATCAGAGACGTCTCAAGCTAGTTTTTGACATGAAAGTTCTCCTTCGAGTGTTCCACATAGGTGAACTCGTGCTCAAGAGGTATTATCCTGTTCATTCGGATCCATGCGGCAAGTGGACTCCCAATTACAAAGGACCTTTTATTATCAAGAAAGCCTTCTCAAGCAGAGCCCTGATCCTCACCACCATGAATGCGGAGGAGTTGCCACATCCAGTGAACTCCGATATAGTCAAAAAATATTATGCCTAAAACAAAGGTGATTAAAAAGCCCGCTAGATTGGCATCCGCAAGAGAAATCTAGGAAAAAATGGGCGTCCCAATGGACAAAAAAAAAAAAGAAATATCCATGCAAAAGTTAGGAACAAAAAAAATAAATAATAACAGCCCGCTAAGTTGAAAACCCAAAAGGGCGACTTAGGCAAAAATGGGTATCCCAATGGACGAAAAATATTGAAAATATCCAGGCAAAAATTAATGATAAAGGCATTTTGTTGTAAACACTTGAGCCTGTCTTCGTCATAGCTAGACCTCAGACGGTAAATCATCAGTTAAATCATCGTCAACAGATGCAAAGTGTTAGAACCAAGACTTACAGGGGATGGTAGCCAATTTCGTAATTAATGTAAATTCAAATTTCCCATTGCCATTTACTTTGTTTTTCAATTTACTGTAAATTTCCTCATCAAGGATTTTTACATCCTTGTACACATCTTATGTACAAATTATTTTCATATTCAATAAAGTTCATCCTTTGACTTTTCATCTTTTCATTTCTCATTTGTCTCTTTTGTGAGGGCAAACCCTCATATAGTATACATACTTGAGTTTCGATGATAAAAAAACATGACCATGAATGAATCGGTTTTTCTCGATTCTACCTCTAAAACAAATGCAATATTTCACCTCTCATATCCTTCTTATATCCATCTAAAGTGTCATATTAAATTCAATATATATGGGAGACCAGTGATCATGACTAAATGATTAAAAACCACAAAAAATATGTTTTTTTTTTGCAGTTTTGCAGGGTTTGAGTCGACCACAGGTCGGCGCATGAATCAGTGCAAAAGCCCACAGGTCGGCGCACGCTGACCTATGGTCGACACATACTGTGAAGAATTTTCAATCTGTCCAAATCTGCAGGCTATGCATCGACGCATTGTTCTGCTATGGTCGACCGTTCGCTCGTTAATGCTATTTTTGAAGGCTTTCCACTTTTGGTGAAAAGTTGTTATGTTTGTTGGCTTGTTGGTTACTATATATTGTTGTTTTATGTTCTTTTCACAACAACAATTGAAATTTTGAGTCAATAGTGCAAGAACAAGAAAAGTGAAATAGGTGCTACCAAATCTTTTCATCTTCATCCTCAACAACTCACAACGCAACAATTACACACAACAATTCTTGATATGGTTTGTGTCTCGTTCAAGGTGATAAGGTCCGAAGCCGTTGTTTGGGAATCCGGTTCGGGTTGAGTTTGTAGCAGGGTTTTCTTGAATAAAATCTTGAAGGTTTGCCCTCCAAGATTCGGAGAATTTGGGGGTTTTTGTTACGGATCGTTTCTACCAACTTCAGCTGAGCAAAGGTGATTGAGAAGCGGAAGGTTTCGTCAATCTAGTAGCGGAAATTGGTGAAGTTTTCAAGTGAGTTCCGGGTTCGATTTGTGTGTGTTTGAGATCAGCCAAGACGAGGGTTTGAAGAACGGAAGGTTGTTCAACAAAGGGGCGGGAATCGGAGGTCTACTCACAACGATCGAAGAACTTGATTCGACTCGAATCAAGGAACAAGGAGAGAGAGCATCATCAACATCAAGAGAGCTTGTTTGTATATTTTGCTTATCTATCCTTGTATAAACATTTCAACTCTACAGGTGATATCTATTATATTGATCTCAATTATAGATTTAGAATTGAGGGCAGACATACCGCGAAGCGAGGACAGCGGGGGAACTGCCTCAACAAATCTTTGTCTCCTTTATTTTTCTGCACTTTCATTTTGGCTTTAGAATTTGAGTAATTTTAGTATAAGTAATTCTAGCAAAATTTGCATTGAGTTGAGTAAGTGATTTTAACTGTTTTGAACTCTAGTACAATAGTATGTTGTACAAGGAATTTAGAGTTACTTACTCAAGTCAAAATTCACTCGGAGTGCCTCTCACACCAAGTGTTTGATAAATTGCCTAAACCAAAATTCACTTGGATTATTTGCATATTTTGTGGTGATTGTGGAGCATTGGAACTAGTCCTACTTATTAGTGGTAAAATCAATTGATAAGTGTAACTAGTGTGTTGAATGTATTTTTTGCTCATTATCACTTCCATAAGGCTAGACGCATATCCGTCTTCTAATAACGGTTCATTTTAGACAGTAACTTTTCCAAGGCCGCTTCTGCAAATCAAATATTTTTAAAACCAATTTTTAATTAGTAAGCGCCAACTGATTTTTAATTGGGATCTATTCAACCCCCCTTTCTAGATCCGAGAGTTTGATCTCTTTTACATGGAGCTTTACTCATCTCATCAATAGATTGCATTCACTAGGTAGGCCAGTGGCCAATAATGTTGCTACCAACAAAATTTTGAGATGTCTTAACAGGGAATGGAAGCCGAAGGTGACCACCATCAAGGAAGAAAATGACCTCACTATTTTGGACCTAACAACATTATTTGGAAAGCTGCAAGAGCACGAACAAGTGCTCCTAAGCCTAGACCAACATGAAAAGAAAGAAAAGAAGGACAAAACAAAGATAGTTTAAAATAAATCTATTGCTCTTAAGACTTCCTCCTCAAAGTCTAAATCTAAGGAGCATAGTGATTATTCATCGAGTGACGATGAAGAAGATGACAAGAGTGAGGATATGGGGTTGTTCGTAAAGCGCTACAATCACTACATGAGAAAGAATGGCATCCAACATTCCAAGAAGAACCTTGTCAACTTCCAAAAGCAATCTAGGAACTCTAGAAATGATGACACAAAAGGGAATAAAACTAGAGGATCGTGCTACAAGTGTGGAAAGACCGGTCATTATCAATCGGATTGTCCTTTGAACAAAAAGGGAAAATAAAAGGAATCTAATAAATCATATAAGAAGCCTTCAAAGCTGAGAAGAGCATATATAGCTTGGGAAAGCGATAGTGACTCCTCCGAAGATGAAACCTCAAGTGATGAAGAAGAATCCGTGAACTTGTGTCTTTCCGTCCATGAAAAGAAAAAGAAGAAACATGTACGTTACTCTAAATATGAAAACTCCTCTAGTATGTCTCATTTTGAATTACAAGCTACATTTAATACTTTGCATTGTGAAGCTAAAGAAGCCTTTAAAAGGCTTGCCTCGAATAAACAACTTTTTGTTCACTTAGAACAAAAGATTCATGAGTCCGAAAGAAAACTCGAGGCACTTAAAGCTTCCATAGTGGAAAGTACTAAATCAGGTTGTGAGGACCTTAGAAGGAAAATAATTAACTATGGGTGTGATACGTGTTATGTTTGGTAAAATGAAGTTAGAACCCTAAAGGCCAAACTTAACAAGGCTCTTGAGCCCAAAATTACCTTTGCTATCGATAGATCTGATTTTAGAAAAAGTATGGTGAATCCATATCAAAAATACAAATATGTTATAAGGGATCAAGATAGCAAAGGCAATTCAAAAGTTAATTTTTCTTGTCTATATTGTTACAAGAAAGGCCATTCCATTGCTAAGTTCCGTTTTAGGAGATTTCTAGTTCCTAAAGGCGTTTACCAATGGTTGCCCAAATGCGACTATTTTGTTACTCACAATTTAGGACCCAATAAGCCATTGGGAACCTCCTCTTGTTGATTTTTTTTCATAGGTACAATGTGTCGAGACCACCGAGAGAAGATGGGTTCTTGATAGTTGATGCTCAAGACACATGTCAGGAGACATATTCCTCTTCATCGACTTCGTGGCAAAGAAGAAAGGATATGTAACCTATGGTGACAATAATCGCGGTGCCATACTTGGTAAAGGTAGTGTAGGTAACCCTTCTTCCACTACTATTTCCGATGTTTTGCTTGTCGAGGGTCTTAAACATAATCTACTTAGCATTAGCCAATTATGCGACAAAGGATACGATGTATCATTTTCAAAAGATTATTGCAAAATTGTGCATAGTGACGACAAGAAGAGTATGTTTAATGGCCTAAGAGTGAATAACGTCTATATGTTAAACATGAATGAAGTACCGTTAACAAGTGACAAATGTCTCATGACAATGAGTGAAGACTCATGGTTATGGCATAGGCGTTTAGCACATGTTAAATTTGACTTTCTAAATAAAGTAGTCTCAAAAGATCTAGTCTTAGGTCTCCCTAAAGTTAAGTTTACCAAGGATCACCTTTGTGATGCTTGCCAAATGGGAAAGCAAACGAGGATCTCTTTTAAATCCAAAGATATTGTTTCAACTACGAGACCTCTCGAGTTTCTTCATATGGACTTATTTTGGCCATCTAGAATTAAAAGCCTAGGTGGAAACTATTACGGTTTTGTAATAGTGGATGACTTCTCTAGATTTTGTTGGACTATCTTTTTGGCTAGCAAGAGCGATACGTTCGCTGCCTTTGAGAGATTTGCCAAGCATTCCCAAAATAAATTAAGCACAAACATTGTGTCTACTAAAAGTGACCATGGAGGTGAGTTTGAAAACCATTTATTTGAAGAATATTGTGGTAACCATGGAATTGATCACAACTTCTCCGCTCCACGCACTCCTCAACAAAATGGGGTTGTGGAGCGCAAAAATCGTATTTTAGAAGAATCGGGGAGAACCATGATCAATGAAAGTGGATTACCGAAATATTTTTGGGTTGACGCCATAAGTATGGCTTGTTATGTTTTGAATAGGGTGCTCATCCGCCCCATTCTAAACAAAACACCGTATGAGCTTTTAAAAGGGTACAAGCCAAACGTGTCTCACCTATATGTGCTCGGTTGCAAATGTTTTGTTTTGAACAATGGAAAGGAAAACTTGGGTAAATTTGACTCTAGGGCTGACGAAGGTATCTTCCTTGGATACTCTAGTCAAGTCAAGCTTATAGAATCTACAATAAAAGATGACTTATTGTTGAAGAATCGGTACAGATAACATTTGATGAATCTTATCCGAGAAATGTCGGAAAAGGTAGTGTTGTTCATGGTGCAGGTACATCTACAGAAGACATACTCAAAGGTGCCGAGCCGGGAATTGATCAGCCCGACCAAGCCAAAGTTGAGGAGGACAAAGATGTCTGCCATGAGGAAACCGAGGAAGTTCATCCGCCCTCAAAAGATGATCTCCCTCCAGCTTGTAAGTCTTCCAAAGACCATCCAATTGACAACATTCTCGGAGATATATCAAAGGGTGTTACAACCCGTTCTTAGATAAGCAATTTCTATTATCACTTCACTTTCGTTTCGCCTACTGAACCTTAAAACCCTAAAGATGCCCTAGTCGATGAACATTGCTTTTTTTCAATGCAAGAGGAACTTAATCAGTTCACTAGAAATGAGGTTTGGGACCTTGTCTCCCCTCCGCGAGGACATCAAGTAAACGGCACCCGATGGGTGTTTAGGAACAAGTTAGACGAAAACAGAGTAATAACCCGAAACAAGGCGCGTTTAGTCACGCAAGGTTATAACCAAGAGGAAGGCATCGATTATGAGGATACTTATGCGCCGGTTTCCCGACTCGAGGATATACGCCTTTTGCTTGCCTTCGCTTGTGCGAAAAACTTTAAGCTATTTCAAATGGATGTTAAGAGTGCATTCCTTAACGTTACATTAATGAAGAAGTGTATGTTGCACAACCTCGGGGTTTTGAGTCTCACGAATATCCCGATCATGTTTACAAACTAAAAAGAGCTTTGTATGGACTCAAGTAAGCTTCTAAGGCTTGGTATGAGCGCTTAAGCAAGTTCTTACTTGATCAAGGGTATTCGAGAGGCAAAGTGGACACAACTCTCTTCATTAAGCGTCAAGGAAAACACTTGATATTGGTACAAATTTATGTTGATGATATTATATTTGGGTCAACTAACATGAATCTCGTGAGAGAGTTTTCTAACCTTATGCAGGGTGAATTCGAGATGAGTATGATGGGGGAGCTCACATACTTTCTCGGATTGCAAATTAAACAGCTTGAGGATAGAACGTTCGTGAGTCAAACTAAATATTGTTTGAAACTTCTCAAGAGATTTGACATGGCAAACTCCAAAGCCATAGACACACCTATGCCTACATGCACAAACTTGAATAAAGATGAAAGTGGTAAGGATGTAGAGGTAAAACGGTATCGAGGTATGATCGGTTCACTTTTTTATCTTACCGCATCTAGACCCGACATTATGTTTAGCGTATGCATGTGTGCTCGATATCAATCGGCTCCTAAGGAATCCTATTTGAAAGCGGTTAAGCACATCCTTTGCTACTTTCTGGTACTCCGAAGTATGGGCTATGGTATTTCAAAGGAAATGATTGCTCATTGGTAGGCTTCTCCGATTCTGATTTTGCCGGGTGCAAATCAGATAGGAAAAGTACTAGTGGTACTTGTCACCTATTTTCAAATTCTTTGGTAAGTTGGCATAGCAAGAAACAAGTCTCTGTTGCCTTGTCAACCGCTGAAGCGAAATATGTTGTCGTCGACAGTTGTTGCGCTCAAGTCTTGTGGCTTAAGTAATAATTGTTGGATTTTAACCTCAAACATGGACGTATTCCTATTTTCTGTGACAACACAAGTGCCATTAATCTAACCAAAAATTCGGTATTGCATTCACGCACCAAACATATCGAAATTCGACACCATTTTCTTAGGGATCATGTAGAGAAAGGGGATTTTATTTTTGAACATGTTGATACTAAAAACCAACTAGCGGTCATTTTCACAAAGTCGCTAACAACTGAACCTTTCTTTCATATCCGACGGGAACTTGGCATTCTCGATATTTCGGATCGTGTGTCATAATATTACTTGTTCATTAGTTTATTCATTTATGAATATATTCTCGTACATCTAACAATTCAAGGTTGTTATAAGTACAATTGTATAAGTCATCAAGTTATCCTTGGTATTGAGGTGATGTTATTCCTCTTCTCTCTATCTCTCTCTATAATATCTCGTGTTTAAAAGTTGTATCTCATGATAAATACTCTCAATATGACATTTTTCTATGTATCATATCTGTTTGGTTGCTTATTGTTGTGTGGCATTGTATTTATGCATCAATTATCTGCTCATATGTACATAAAATTGAAAATCTGCACTTTTTTCCTGTATGAGTCGACCATAACAGGAAAACGGTCGACGCACACTTGTTATTTTTTCATTTATCAAAATTCAAACAGTATGCGTCGGCGCATGCAGAGGATATGGTCGACGGCTCGCGTGAAAAATCAGATTTTTTTCAAAATTGTTCAAGTTTCTTGTGCATCTAAAAGTATCTTCTCATTTGATTGTGCATTTATCTAGATTCATTGAAAATTGTATCTACCTAATGCCTAATGATTCTTGTTCTCTCCTCTTCCTAAAACCCTAAATTGCATATATAAAAAGGGGGCAAATCCTTTCCTTCAACTCACTCCATAATCATCTTCTTAGCACTCTTGCTCACTACTCTTAACAAACCTCTCTATCATCTCCTACAAACCACCATCAATGGCTTCCATAAGGATTACTGGTAAGAGAACATCAAGAGCATCATCCTCTAGCTCTGTTCCGATGACTGCTGTCTCGCTTGTTCCACCATCACTCACAAACAACTTCAACAATAATTTCAGCAAACGTGTAGTGGTAAAACAACATGCATACTATAGGAACACTGCTGAGAACATGCATCTCTCTCACGTCATCTCTTTGCTATACTTCCAAGGTATCAACAACTTCTTGAAGTGTAACTCAAAATATAGTGAAGATCTTGTGAGAGTCTTCTACACATGCATTAGTGATCAGTTCAGGGGTTCTCTGTTTCATACTTATATTTGTAATACAAAAGTCAGTTTAAATTCTGCTGCTTGGACAAATACTTTAACTTGTAACTTGATGATGATGATCATCCTTTGTATGATGTAACTGATTCTCGCACTATGACTGATTATGATTTTAAAACTGCGTTAAATTCAATGTTGAAACAGCCATTTCCACCGCACATTGTGGCGAGTGATGCGTTCCCAAGAACCGTCACAACAGGAAAATTGAAAACAGGCGACAGGATTTTACAATGGATTGTGGCGCGCATCCTACGGCCCAAGAAGGGAGGTCTTTCTCGTGTCCAGCAAGCAGAAGTTCATCTCATGTATCTTCTGAAAAATAGAATCAAGATAAACTGGCCTTATTACATTGCCGGTCGAATGTATGCTCTAAGGGATTCGGGAAGGGGAACCGCTCTTGCTTATGGTTCATTCATACAAGAAATTCATACAGATGCTGAAGTTGTTTATCCAAATTTTCACTACACATCACTCACGTCTGACCAATAATTCTATCAGAAGACATTTTCCATGATGGGTTACTTTTGGTCCGAAGAACAAAGGCGGTAGGCAGCTATTCGTAAGAATGAGGTAGCATCTGATAATAGTGAAGAAAGTGAAGAAAGTGAAGAAGGAGAAGAAGAGGCAGATGAAGAAGAAGAAGCACCATCACATGAGGAACATGAAACTTACCAACAGATGGATACTGATGCGTATACCAATAATGATTGGGCTTAATACAACAATGCAGATGAAGAAGAAGAAGAAACCAATAATCAAGGTTGGGGTGAATGGAAATACACTGGATGGTCTATATTGAGAGAGTATTATCAGCCGTATCAAGGTGGTTTTGAAGCACCTCCATCTCCTCCACAGTCAAATACTTCTGAAATTCTCTCCATGATGCAGTCTATGCAGTTGGACCAGCAAAATTTTATGCGGGCTCAAGACGAGCAGTTTGGTCAAATTCAAAGAGAGCTCCGGATACAAAATGAACGGTTAAATTCCTTTTCAACAAGGATGGATGCACGGTTTGAGGCTCTGGATGCATCAAATGAAGTTTAGGAAATGACCATAACTCGCAGCATGTGGTACTTAACCAGTGTTATGGAATCGATTACCGACATGACTGACCCATACCGCAATCCACATTACCCTGGAAGGGGATGAGGACATTAGATTATGTTTTCATTTTCTCCATATTTGTGTTGTTGTTCTTTTATTCTGTTTCTTTCAATGTACTAATGCCAACTGTGGGGTTTTCTTTTATTTGTATGTTTTTTTTAGTTTCGAATTGTATGCTATCTCTTAATCTATAATATGATTATCAGTTGCTTTCTCTTTTCATTGACAATATTTTTTGTGGATATTGGTTAATGATAGTTATTACCTCTTGAGAAGTTTGGAATTGAACATATCATTCTTAACCTATCTCTTTCTCTTTTTGATGTTGTCAAAGGGGGATAAGAGAATTGGAGTGTGCCAAAGCCAAGCCAAGAAGATCACATCAGTTTTTCTTTAAGTGTAGAATTGCAAAAGCAAGGGGGAGATCATGTTATCAATATTGCACGTTGCTCTCGTTGGCCTTGCGCGTTTTGTCATCATCAACAAGGGGGAGTATATGAGGGCAAACCCCCATATAACATACATACTTGAGTTTCAATGATAACAAAACGTGATCATGAATGAATCGGTTTTTCTCGATTCTAACTCTACAATAAATGCAATATTTCACCTCTCATATCCTTCTTATATCCATCTAAAGTGTCATATTAAATTCAATATATATGGGAGACCAGTGATCATGACTAAATACATAAAAACCACAAAAATATGTTTTTTTTGCAGTTTTCCAGGGGTTGAGTCGACCACAGGTCGACGCATGGTCGGCGCACGCCGACCTATGGTCGACGCATACTGTGAAGAATTTTCAATCTATTCAAATTTGCAGGCTATGTGTCGACGCATAGTCCTGCTATGGTCGACTGTTCGGTCGTTTATGCTGTTTTTGAAGGCTTTCCATTTTGGGTGAAAAGTTGTTATGTTTGTTGGCTTGTTGGTTACTATATATAGTTGTTTTATGTTCTTTTCACAACAACAATCGAAATTTTGAGTCAATTGTGCAAGAACAAGAAAAGTGAAATAGGTGCTACCAAATCTCTTTATCTTCATCCTCAACAATTCACAACACAACAATTACACACAACAATTCTTGTTGTGGTTTGTGTCTCGTTCAACGTGATAAGGTCCGAAGCCGTTGATTGGGAATCCGGTTCAGGTTGAGTTTGTAGCAAGTTTTTATTGAATAAAAACTTGAAGGTTTTGCCCTCCAAGATTCGGAGAATTTCGGGGTTTTTGTTACGGATCGTCTCTACCAACTTCAGATGAGCGAAGGTGACTGAGAAGTGGAAGGTTTCGTCAATCTAGTAGTAGGAATCAGTGAAGTTTGCAAGAGAGTTCCGGGTTCGATATGTGTGTGTTTGAGATCAGCCGGGTCGAGGGTTTGAAGAACGGAATATTGTTCAATAAAGGGGCGGCAATCGGAGGTCTACTCACACCGATCGAAGAACTTGATTCGACTCGAATAAAGGAACAAGGAGAGAAAGCATCATCAACAACAAGAGAGCTTGTTTGTATATTTTGCTTATCTATCCTTGTATAAACATTTCAACTCTACAGGTGATATCTATTATATTGATCTCAATTCTAGATTTAGAATTGAGGGAAGGCGTACCCCGAAGCGAGGACGGCAGGGGAACTGCCTCAACAAATCTTTGTCTCCTTTATTTTTCTACACTTTCATTTTGGCTTTAGAATTTGAGTAATTTTAGTATAAGCAATTCTAGAAAAATTTGCATTGAGTTGAGTAAGTGCTTTTAACTGTTTTGAACTCTAGTACAATAGTATGTTGTACAAGGAATTTAGAGTTACTTACTCAAGTCAAAATTCACTGGGAGTGCCTTGCACACCAAGTGTTTGATAAATTGCCTAAACCAAAATTCACTTGGATTATTTGCATATTTTGTGGTGATTGTGGAGCATTGGAACTAGTCCTACTTATTAGTGGTAAAATCAATTGATAAGTGTGACTAGTGTGTTGAATCTATTTTTTGCTCATTATCACTTCTGTAAGGCTAGATGCATATCCGATCTTCTAATAATGGTTCATTTTAGACGGTAATTTTTCCAAGGCCGCTTCCGCAAATCAAATATTTTTAAAACCAATTTTTAACTAGTAAGCGTCTACTGATTTTTTATTGGGATCTATGCAACCCCCCTTCTAGATTCGAGCCATCGTCTAACCTCTTTTCAATATTTTGTTTGCAAATTGAACAATTATTTGTGATCATATAATACTATAAAGTGTCGAGAATAACAAAACGCTAAAATCAACCGGGAAAACATTATGCATTGCATGCTTTACCGAAAATCATCAAGGGAATATTGGTAGTTTTCCTTGGAAAACTTGATCTCCGGTGAACAATATCATGGTTGGTCGAGAAGGTTGTTTGTTTAACCCAGTAAGTACCGGTATGGTTATTTGGAAGGATTGTGTACCTCCCCAGCAGAGCCATAATTTCACCAACAGCCATTAGATTGGTTATTTGGAAGGATTTATCTTTCATTTCCTCAGGAAAGCTATATTCCCCAAGCATAGCAGAAATTCTTGCAACACCCCAAAAGATCGAGGTCATCATTCCCCAACATTGATGGCTTTGTTTCGAATGATCATCTTGACTTTTGCTCTTCCCCATGAAGAGTCGGTTAGTTGATGGTCAGCCATGATTCCTTCATTCTCCAACCAGAGTCAACTATGGTAAGAAAGTTCCATCTTCTCCAGCAGCAACGTTGGTAATTTCCTGGAAATCTGAGATTTCTAATCACTTTCCCTAGTGGCGTCGTCGTTATCTGTGGATTTCTGTTCCCCAATGGAGGATGTCGAGTTCATTTTGCTACAAGTTCTATATGCTTACATCCCACACAACATCTCAAGCTTTGCCGCAGTATAGTATGATATCAAGCATCATGTGACAGTTGAGCATCATAGCATATGCATCATATTATACTTCTCTTTGATTGATTTATCTCCCCAACGGATCTCAGCCAAACATTTCTCTTGAGCCTTTATTCGCTTTTCCCCTCAGTTGTCGTCGGCCAAATCTTTCGAGCTACTCTTTTATTTAATCCTCTTACACCTCGAATAATCGAAGAGCTAGCACAATTAAACATTCAGGTCCAAGAAGATTATATAGGTCCTTTTGCATAAACATGTGCATTCACATCGCTGGCATATGGATTCACATGTTCTTCTCTGTAATCTTTGTTGCAGGAACTTTCAGGTTCTTCGAGCCTAATTAATCACATCATCTCAAAGATATCACATCATTAAAACAAGCACGAAATAAAGGTTTCTACATCTATTCAACAAAGCAAGAGGTCAAAAATCAGAGCCATGACTATAACATCATTTTTCGGGCAAAATTGGACAAGTTTTAGCATTGTTAATCGATTAACCATTGTAAAATTTGCAGAATATGCTGCATTTTCAGGAAAACAACTTTCAGCTCTAGACACTTCTAAACACTTCAAGGCATTTGCTCCAAC